>JAUPFN010000020.1:3262500-8062500 GCA_036924255.1 Apodemia mormo | reverse complement strand
TTTTTGCTCCTTTTTTCAATATTAACGAACATTTTAAATTAAGAAAATGAGCGAATGCTGTCATTGACATTTGCGACTAAAAAAAATTGCCTTAAGGTATTTCTTGTGGAAATAAATAGCATTTTGCGATAATTCATCTCGTTCAAATTGAAACAAAAAGAACCAGAATATTCGTTTCCACAGTTTGTGCAGTAATAACAAGTTATACTTAAATCTTACTTGAGACGAGTGCTAAGAATATTTATTTATTTATTTAATATTTTTAGATGGGCGTCTGCTGCGTGCTTTGCAATCCATTTACTGGGATTGCAAAGCATGTGTGCGGGTGGACGGCAACATATCGCCCTGGTTCGATGTCAATATCGGCGTCAAGCAGGGTTGTGTGTTGTCAGCTCGTCTGTTTATTCTATATCTGGATAAGTGTCTCCAAAGATTGAGGTCATTGAATGTGGGAATGCGCATGAGTGATCTAGTGGTGAACTGCCTGCTTTATGCAGATGACGCTGTACTTTTAGGCTCAACTCCATCTGAGCTGCAAACACTGGTCACAGTTATGAATGAGGATTGTAAGAGTATGGGCTTACATTTGAATGCGAAGAAAATTAAAGTTTTGGTATTTGAAAGAGAAGCAACCAGAACGGATGTAAGAGTTGTGGTCGATGATGTTGTACTGGAACAAGTGGATGAGTTTGTATATCTTGGATGTGCTTTTAGCAGGGATGGAAGGTACACCACTGATGTTGAAAGAAGAGTGTGTGCAGGGAACAGAGTGAATGGAGCGTTAGGGAGATTACTTAATAGCACAATTTTAAGTCAGGGTGCCCGTCTAGCCCTGCATAATCATGTGCTTATCCCAACGCTATTGTATGTAAGTGAGAGTTGGGTATGTCAGAAAGGGCATAAGGTAGAATCAACGCGGTCGAGATGAGGTCGCTAAGAAAAATATGTGGTGTGACACTCCCGGACCGGGTTCGTAATATCGAAGTGAGAGAGAGGTTAGGTTTGAAAGAAAGTGTCGGTGTAAAGATGAGAAAGGGCATGCTCCGTTGGTTCGGACATGTAGAAAGAATGGTAGATGAAAGGTTAACAAAACAGATATACAACGCGAATGTGGAAGGATGTAGGTACCGGGGAAGACCAAGACTGACATACCACGATCAGATTGATCGAGTACTGTCCGAAGGTGGTGTCAAGAGTCATCGCAACCGGCGTGTGTGTATGAAGAGAGTGATGAATGTGGAAGAAGCGAGACAAGCCTGCAAGAATGGTGATGTATGGCACTTGGTTCTCTCTGCCTACCCCGTAAGGGATCTGGCGTGAAGATATGTATTTTATTGTACACTTATATAATGACAAAAAATTATTAAACGATACTTAAAATAATGCAAAAAAGTGAGGTTATCCCTAACGACAGAGATTTCTTCCAGCTAACCCAGAAAGTGAAGCTGGAAAGGAAAGTGGAAGGCATCATGCACAAGCATAAAGACAAATACAAACATATAAATTACATTGAAATTCTAATTATTCATACATTGCAAGGATAAGATTACACATAGATAAGAAATATATATAGTATGTACAGAAAACCCTGTCCGATCGTCAAAGGCATTATTTGGTAGTTTAATACAAACATATTTCTGTTATTATTTTAAGGATATTGATTGATAAATTTTCAAAATATTTACATGATTTAAGGGGAAGTTGCTCAATCTTAGTACTAAAATGAGCCACTTTAAAATGCGATATTTTTTTTATTTTAATAAAAAGAATTTTTTTTAATCATGTCATTGACCAACCTATATACCGCTTTCGGATCGGACAGGGTTTTTTACACACTGTATAATAGATATTTGTATAATAGATATTGACCGCCCCGTTGGTCTAGTGGTTAGAGACCCTGACTACGCAATCAACGAGGCTCGGGTTCGATCCCCGACGGGGACAAGCATTTGTGTGATGAGCATAAATGTTTGTATTTCCGGGTTTGGGTGTTTATTATATATATTCTAGTATTTATATATGTATTTCTATGTATTAGTATCGTTGACTAACTCCCATAACACAAGCAAATAATTTGCTTACTTTGGGGTTAGATCAGTCAGTGTAATTTGTCCCGTGAATTATTATTATTATTATTATTATTTATTATGAATGCGGAAGTTTCTGATGGATGTGTCTCATCCACAGTGACGAGAAGTAAGCTTTTGTCATTCTACTCATCAGTCAATTAGAGCAGCAATAACAATAGTTTTTATATAACACGTTTTTAAAAATTATTCCAAAACTTTTGTAACTTTACCTAACCTTTGTCTAACTTAATAAATATTCTTTGATAAATATTATAGAATATTCAATATTAATTATATATTATTTTTTGCATATGATATATTGATAATATAATTATCAGGTACGCAGAGGTGGCGAATGTTTTGTGTAGGTACATAAATATCATCACGCCCGGTTCTCTTGCGATGTAGGCAGAGTAAACCGAACGTCTATAGACTTTCCGGTTTACTACGATTCACTGGTTTGTCGGTTGGTGAGATAAGTGGTGATTCTTATCGCCGCATTTTGCCGACATGTTAACGATTATCAACTAATTCTGGCGATAACCGGGACCGTCAGATTTACGTGCTCATCCGAGGCATGTGCGTGGTACTACACCACACAGACACCGAGCTACTTACTATTGAGGTTTCAGATTTTCCAGAAAAACCTCGAAAAAACCTTAACACTTTTGCCTGACTCAAGGATTGAACCCGAGACCTCATGATTTGAGCCGAAAGCCTCTGAAACATTTAAATAATTTGTAATTGTATGTAATAAAAAATGTATTATATCTGGAATGGGTTACCCAAAAAGTTGTATTGTTTTTATAATATCTATCTACGAAAGGTAGCTTATTGTTTGTAAAATGATTATAAAACGAAAATACCCTTGCGCATTTAGAGAGGCTGCTAACTACACCTACAAGTAAAACAGAAAAAAAAACTAGAATAAATGAACTGCAAAAACTACAGAATAAAATAATCAAAATGCTTTTTAACTATCATTTCCTAACACCTATAAGTAAAATATATAATGAAACTAAAATAATGACTTAAAAATCTCTACATATACAAAATTTGCATTTTTGTACGAAAAACTATTCATAGGAATATCTATACTAACATAACGTTTACCAGTGGAAAAATAGTAACCAATCGTAACTCGCGCCGAGCTAGTTTCCTTGTCCTAAGATAAGAACAAATTACGGCAAAACTATGATGAGTTTTAAAGATGCACATGTTTATAATAATATACCGTCACACATAAAATATATGAATTCTTTTAGCGTGTTTAAAAAGGAACTTGCTCAGTTCATCATTTGCAATAATCAGTGTTCAAGCTAAAAATAACACATTAAACGGGTTTTATAAATTGTTGTAAATTAATTGGGTATGTTCAGTGCAATAACACATAATAGAGTTTGTAAAGTGCGATAACGTACTTTATAATATGTACGGGTTACCGCACAATAAGTCAAGTTACATGGAAACATAAACGCACACATTGTTACAGTGCACTTTTATTTATTCATCATTTTTGTTATAATTTTAATAATAAATCAGTGTTAGAAAGAATTTCATTGGGTTTGTCTCGTACACTGACTCTCCCTTACATATCTTCTGCACTCATCTTAAACTGTACACAGACATTACAGTTTTTTTGGTCCTTCTGAAGGGGTCGCTCTGTGTCTTTGTGGGTTTACTGTGACTGCGAATCGGTTAACTGGCTTTCCAAAAGCGGGTTCCACCAGCTTAATTGAGCAGGCGCAAAAGGTCCAACTAGGTTCGCGGAGACATAGAGTGGCCCGGAGCACACTTCTATCCTAACTATCGAATTCAAACCAAAAAATTCTCGTCGACATTGGAGAAATTGAATATCATTATATATATCATTCAGTGAATACCACAAGTGTTTTTTTTTTGTTCTCGGAGTGTTATATAGAAATTAGGGCTCTATACCAACCATTTATATACCTACAAAATGGAATGTCTACTTCAGCATCAATACGACATTGTTGAAGAAATCAAGAAAATAGAACGCAACTTCGGGAAGGATTCCGCCATCCGGAAAAAGTTCGGAAAGACTTGTTGTTCTTGACAAGTTATGGGCAGAATTCCAAACGAATGATCACAAGCTGTCCGATTACATCAATGATAAGGAGGCATATTTTGTGGAAAATCAATTTCATAAAGCAAGAATATATTTTGATTCTGTGCGTAGCAAGATATCGTCATTCCTTCTTACGGGTGAAACGACAAAACCTTCGACTCCCGAGACAGCCACAGTATTGGCTCCATCGCCGCTGCAACAACGCCTCGCAATACCATCGACCTCAACAGTAACGATGGCTACACCTTTGAGCCAAGGTCAAGCAGTAGAACTAATATCTCTACAGCGCACCAATTTTAGAGCTTTTCATCGACAAGTGAATAGCCTATGAGTTGACGAGCTACGAGATAAATGGGAGTTGGAAGACGAGTTACGTGGCATTCAGTCACGCTGGAGCGCAATCGACGCTTTGCATTTACAAATCGACCACTTGCTACAAGGTGCGGACACGCAAAATGATGATCAGTTTTATGGCTATGAACACCTATATAAAAATATGAAAAAGGCTTTAAATCTGAAGCTCGCATCGGCAGTGCATTATCAACAGTCAACTCCGCAAATCGACATTCCTGTTTTTACTGACAAATACACGCAATGGCCTACATTCTATGATCTTTATGTAGAGAGCATACACAACAACAACCTGCTAACCAAGACACAAAAAATGCAGCACTTAAAAGGAAAATTGCGTGGAGATGCGGAACTACTTATTCAACATCTACACATCTCTGCTGATAACTACGAGACCGCATGGCATTTACTAGTGCACAGATATAATAACCCGCAACTGTTGTTTACTAAACATGTTGAGATGTTTTTAAATCAACCCGTAGCTCATAAACAATCGGCATATGAAATTAGACGTCTCCATGATACGTCAATGGAATGTATACACGCCATACGGAACCTAGGTATCGATACAAGTACTTGGGATCCATTGTTGGTTCACATCATATCGAAGAAGCTGGATGTTGAAACATATGCTAACTATAAAGAAGCAAGAAAATCGCCACGTGACTTGCCATCGCTGTCAAAGCTGATGAACTTCTTAGAAAGCCTCTAGGCCCTTAAACAAAAGGGAGGTTGTAACACCATCATCGAGTAGGCCTCATACGCATAAAATGGTAAACAACAAGCCCTACAAGCCTCATTTTCAACATGTTGGTGGTCATCACTATGGAAAAATTCCGAACAGAGAATTTCAAGCCAGTGCGACATATTCGTCAAATTGTCCTCTTTGCAACGAAATCACTACATTTACAAGTGCAGTAAATTCATCAAATTTACACCCGACGAGAGGTTAATGACCGTTATAAAACTAGACTTGTGTCATAATTGTCTTTACACACACCGTAAAAAGCAATGCACGTCAGTGAAAAAATGCAAGGTTTGTCAAAAGAATCATAATACGATATTGCATGACGCATATACCGATTCAATTACGAAACCGATCCGACTAGTCGAGACCGCCGTTTCATCGACTATGGGTTTGATTCCAGTTACGCAAAAACTTCAAAGTCAAACTGAAAATCAAAATACACAACATAGCGCTAATGACATCGCTTCTGACAATGAGGAGATTTTGCTGACGACACTCTCAATTCAGGTAAAGGCTGCTGAAAGCACTTATGTCATCTTGAGAGCTCTTCTAGACCAAGGATCTCAAATATCACTCATATCCGAAAATGCCACCCAGATGCTAAGCTTATCTCGAGAACGGTTTCACGCATCTGTATCTGGCATCGGAATTGGATCTCAACTTGGCAAGGGAGTCGTTACGCTCGAATGTCAATCCATATATCAAGATTACAAGCTTACGACTCGAGCATTGGTAATCAAACGTGTCATCAACAACCTGCCTAACAACTCTTTCAAAAAACAGTCATGGCCTCATCTACAACATCTTCAACTAGCCGATCAGGAGTATAATATATCTAAACCAATGGACCTGCTACTCGACGCAAGCATATACTCAGACATCATTATGAACGGTCTCATCAAAGGGCCTAACATGGCACCTATCGCTCAGCAGACGAGACTGGGCTGGATACTCTCAGGCAACGTAAAAACATTCAATTGCTACGTTGTAGCTAATAACTTGTCAAAGAAATCACAATATTTGGAGCATGAAGAGATCAGTGACGCGGCCACTGATCTATCAAGGGTTGAACAGTAATGCGAGCAATTATATGAATCCACCACAAGACGCCTACCAAACGGAAAATACGAAGTTGCTATAATGATGAAACCCGGATTCGAACATGATTTGGGTCAATCTAAACCAAAGACGATTGCACAGTTTTACAACATAGAAAGTAAAATGTCAAAAAATAAAAAAATCTCGAAAAGCTACAACTAATTTTTGCGAGAATACGAACAACAAGGTCACATGACGCAGGCAACACGACCATTTTTTTTCACCGTGATGTGGAAGGTAACACGACCATTCACCGTGATGTGGAAGGTAACACGACTTATCATGTTACCTTCCACATCACGGTGTTTTCAAGGTTGACTCCACTACTACAAAGATGCGAGCCGTCTTCAATGCGTCAACAAAAACATCTACTGGGAACAGCCTGAATGATTTAATGGAACGTGGTCCAAATCTACAAAAGGGCTTACAGCATCTCATATTATTATGACGTCAACACAAATACGTCATAACCGCTGACATCGAGAAAATGTTTCGAATGATAATTGTTCGTGAGTCTGATCAACACCTACAACGCGTTAATTGGAGAAATATACTAGAAGAGCCCTTGAAGGAGTGTCAGTTTACAACTGTTACTTACGGGACAAAGGCGGCTACCTCGCAATGTGTACGTTAAAGCAGTTAACTACGACGACGGGCACAAGTTCCCTCGAGCTGCTGCTGCACTAACGTCTTCATTTTATATGGATGACCTGCTAGAAGGCTGTGACCATATTTCACAAGTCAAACAACTACGACAAGAGATCATCGATATCCTAAAGGGCGCCGGAATGAATATCTGTAAATGGTCGAGTAATTTCAGCGGTCTGATTGCGGATCTTTCAGCTGTTTTATTGGACACGCCACTCGACTTCAAAGGTTCGGAAAACCTGAAGACCTTAGGCTTGCGATGGATTCCTACTTCAGACACATTCGTTTTCAAAAACATATTTAATAAAAAATTAACAGTCGGGGCCCATTCTTTAGCTATCAAATTTTCATAATGGGCCCCGACTGTTAATCGTTCTGTGATGAATTAAAATTCATGAATTGTTTTATATGTATGTAGGTACATCGATTATAAAACTATTTCAATGGTGAAGTTATTCATTATTACTTAACATGATTCTAAACTACTGGGCTTGTTTCCTTCTTTTTAGCTTTCATTCCTTTTCTAAAGATTAAATGCAGTCGGGCTTTTTGTTTTCAATAAATTTTTTATTTTATACATTTTAGTTAAGATTCATTAACTTCGATATTAAAATTATCAGATGATAAATTACGTAAACTTGTCATTTCTTAGAGAGTAAATGTCGTGGGGATTATTAAGTAACTTGGGGTGGTCTAAACTACTTATTATTAGCCCCTCTAGAGATTTAACCTGGCTCAAAGCAATGCATGGTTTGAACCGGGTTAGGTTCGATTCAGACTGTCACTCCAGGAACATTGTTTTTAATTGCTTTGTCGTCAAATTCTATTAGTCAAATTTTGAAAATTCTTACTTTCCTAGTGGGAAGTTTAAAAAAGGATTCTAAAGTAAAAGTATTAACGCACTATTAAATAGGTAGATACCTAATAAAACCAACTACCTAAGGCGCCCCATAGACCTACAATAACATTGCGCAATACTTTTATTGTGCCATAATATTGAATACCCCTTTCACTCCAAACCACCATCACCACCAGTTTTTTGGCTGATCGGAGTATTAAGGTCATAGTCGACGGTGCATGCTCCGACCTTAAACCTGTCAATGCTGGTGTTCCCCAAGGCTGCGTGCTATCACCAACACTGTTTCTTCTGCATATCAATGATGTGTTGCGAATTAGTAACATACATTGCTATGCAGACGACAGTACTGGTGATGCTACATACTCTGGCCGTAGCGGTATTTCTCGGGAACACGTCGAAGAGGGCCGGAACAAGCTCGTGTCTGAACTCGAGAATCAACTAACTGATGTCTCAGAATGGGGTCGTCAAACATTATTACATTTAACCCCAAAAAGACACAGCTTTGTGCGTTCACCGCAAAAAAAACACCCTTTGTCGTATCAGCTCGGTTTGAAAACACTCTCCTGACAGCCTCAGCCAGTATTAGAATTCTGGGAGTCGACATATCGAATAACGTTCAGTTCTGCGGTCATTTGGAAGAGAAGGCTAAACTAGCCTATAAAAAGCTTGGTGTACTCAGTAGAGCAAAGCAGTACTTGAAGCCAGCCCATCGCCTCCAACTTTACAAGGCCCAAATTCGACCTCACATGGAGTACTGTTCTCACCTCGGGGCCGGAGCTCCTCAGTACCAGCTTCTTCCTCTTGGTCGCATTCAACGTAGAGCGGTTCGAATCGTCGACGACCAGGCTATTTCTAATCGGCTTGACTCTGGCGTTACGCAGAGATATAGGTTCGCTCTGCATCTTTTACCATATTTATCATGGGGAGTATTCCGACGAGTTGTTCGGACTAATGTCTGCCGCTAAATTCCACCATCGAACATCGCGTCAAAATTTAAAGTTCCATTCTCACCACCTCGATGTCTGGAAATCCACAACCGTGCGCTTTTGTCGACATTTTTTGCCTCGCACTACTCCTTTGTGGAATAAATTACCCTCGGGGGTGTTTCCGAATGGATACGACTTAGGGACCTTCAAGAAACGAGCTTATTCATTCTTAAAAGGCCGGCAACACAGCTGCAATACCCCCGGTATTGCGGACGTCTATGGGCGGCGGTGATCGCTTATCATCGGGTGCACCATCTGCTCGTTTGCCCCCTCTACTATAAAAAAAACGTTCAATTAATTTACTCAATAAGATTGACAAACCAGTCTGATCAATATTTTCAGGCGAGCAACATGTCTGACGACGATGTTTTGGCGGCAACCATGCTGGCGATTTAGTTAAACATTCAAGTAAAAACTCCCGTTCTTTATCTTTTATTTAAGCAAAATGGTATTCTTGCTCGCCATTTTGCTTAAATTTACGACACGACCATACATTAAACACAGTGACTGACCGAACGCGACCGCTCCAACATCTGAAGTGAAAAATATTGTGCAATATTAAACCTACACAGTGCAAGAACAAAATATTGCGGAATAAAAATTAAACCCGCTCAAGCTTTGGTTCAATCATTGTGCAATCTTCAATATTAACCCTAAACGGTCAATAGCATTGCGCAATACGTAATATTGCGCAATATTATTATAGGTCTATGGGGCACCTAACGCCCTGACCGCCCCGTTGTTGCTTAAGTAGCGACCCTTACTACCAATCAACAGGGCTTGGAGACGGATTATAATAATATAATGGCTACTATTGTAACATAAATAAAGTGTTTTTTTATTTTTCTGTTAAACACAAAGTTGCCCGGGATTGAAAAGTGCCCAGTTGGCGATAGGCTTGCCACCTATCACGTTTGTGGGACCAAGTATCTTCGGCTAATCGTCGGTACACTTGTTGTACCTCTGCCTACACCTTCGGGGATACGGGCGTGAAGATACTACTATTGTAACTTGGGTTTGATTCTCAGCGGGGACAAGCATTTGTTTGAAAAGCGTGTGTTTGAATTTCTGGTTTGAATGTTCATTAAATATCTAAGCGAAACTTTGTGACGATAGACACAAGTGCGGCCGCAGCATTAGAGATGCCGTGAATAGTAATTTTTTTGAATATTTGGCGACGTATTTGTTCTCCTCGTAGAGTTCCCGAACTTCTTTGAAGAATAGGCCAACTGCCGTTCTGCCAGGCAGGTCGTAAAAAGCGACCGATTGGCTATAGTCACTACCATCGCGGCTACTAGGTGGTAGAGTTCTGCATTGTCTCGCACGGGTCTGGTACCACCGCCTTACCTATTCCTGCCTATCAGTGCTTGTCAATGTCGTGTTCCGGTTTGGAGAGTAAGGTAGCCGGTAAACTTATGCATGTGGCGTTAGACCTCGCCACAAAATAGCAACGCACCATTAACACCTTTGGCACCACACGACAATGATAATCATTGATGTTATTGCGGCAGGAATAGGTAAGGCAGCGGTACTAATACCCGGGCGAGACGTTGCAGAACTTTAATAACTAGTAGTCACGATGGTAGTGACGGAAATAGCTAATCGATCGCCTCTTACGACCTGCCTGGTAGAATGGCAATTGGCCTATTCTTCAAATCCCGGACTAGCACGGAGTAAAAACTACTGAATCGATATTGATTAAATTTAGACAGTTCCTTGAGTTGTAATATACGTTGTTTTAAATCAAAAATAATTTACTGGATATGCCTTCTATTTCTCGAAAAATTCCTGGACAAACATACAAGTATACATTCACTTACGCAATTTTAGTACACGTGCTTGGACGCCTAAATATATCATCATAGTCAAATGTTATCCAATCCAAACAATATTACATACATACCTACAAGTCAAACTGATAACCTCCATTTTTTCGTCGGTTAAAAATATTGTCTAACTGATGATAAATACTGATTAATGTAATGAAGACCGAATAACAAATACTGAAGAAGGTATATAGGTATGTATAAAGTACGAGAATACAAATAGGAAAATTAACTTTAAATCGTAACATATCCTAAACTA
This sequence comes from Apodemia mormo, assembly GCA_036924255.1. Taxonomy (NCBI): domain Eukaryota; kingdom Metazoa; phylum Arthropoda; class Insecta; order Lepidoptera; family Riodinidae; genus Apodemia; species Apodemia mormo. Next base: position 8,051,567 of record JAUPFN010000020.1, on the reverse strand, counting down.
TTATTTAAAAAGAAAAATGATGAATATAACTCAAAATTATTTTTAAATACCTATTCAACGATACCCCACATGATATTGTTCATCAATATATATTTTTTTAATTTTGACAATAGGGCGCCTGGTGGTTTCAATAGTGGGTCCTAATTAATGTCATGCCTTTAGTGACACTCGCAAGGTTAAGACGAATCGATTGACATACGATACATCAAAATCAGTCTACGCGTTTGGCCTCTAGAATGCCACATAGGAACAAACATACATACATACATACATACATACATATATAGACTGATAAACACAATACTCTCCTGCAGTCGGGTAAAAACGACAAGAATGACGATATTATAACTAAAGACAGTTATTATCAAACATCTCGAAGATCTTTGATCCCCTGGGGTGGCTGTCTCCACTTACAATACGAGCAAAACTACTTTACTGTAAATTAGCACCTCTGAAGAAGAAATTATCTTTACCGAAGCTTGAACTCTGTGGCGCATTTTTACTATTAAAACTGATGAAAAAGGTCATCGAAACTTTACCAAAAACCGCAACAATGTATGCCTGGACTGACTCGATGGTGGTGCTAGGTTGGCTGCATGGAAACATAAACAGATGGAAACAGTTTGTAGCCAACAGAGTTCGTACAATACTCAGCATCATCCCGTCTTCACCCTGGCAACATGTACGGTCTGAAGAGAACGCAGCTGATTGCGCTGCAAGAGGAATATCATCATCGCAGTTCTCAGAACATTTGTTGTGGTGGCAGGGTCCGCAATGGTTGTCTACATTTGATTCGGACATGATTAAAGAGAAGACATACCAATCACCAACATTAGAAGCCAAGAAAACGAGTGTGAACGCTGCTTTATCTTATAAAAAGATTTTGTTTTACAATTATTACACGAATGTAGCTCGACACGGCGCATGACAACAATCATCGGTTGGCTATCGCGTTTCACATAATGGTTACGTAATAAACAATTACCACAACAAAGTTACCTATCGTCATCAGAAATAAAAGATGCACTCCGTTTAATAATACGGACACCATATATTGACTCCCGAGATGGACTACTCAAGATTGGCGGGAGATTAAATAATTCGTTGCTAAGTCAATCCGCCAAACATCCTTTAATATTATCAAGTTACGGTAGACTCACTGAACTCATTATACGAGATTCTCATCGTACCACGCTACATGGTGGACCAAGCGTGATAGTACCTTATATCCGAGAAAAGCATTGGATACTAAGTGAATTGCGTACAGTAAAAAGAAAACTACGTAAATTTGTGACTCGTCATCGCTTTAAGGAAGAAAAACGAACGCAGATAATGGCAGATCTTCCAAAGCCTCGCGTTACCCCCTTGCGCACATTTACGCACACAGAAGTCAAGTTTACCAAACATTATCGGATGTGATAATCAATCAAGAGGCCAATTTCAAAATTATCCGTTTTAGCAATGGGAGATAAACACACACTAAACCAACCAGATGCCGTACGGTCATCGACAAGGGACGACGTCACTCTCGCTGTCTCGCAAGCAAGTGTATTTCTACCAAGGTGCTTGACGGGGAAGCATACACACTGCTTATTATGATGGCAATTGTGCTGTGTGTATCTCTTCATCCCTGCTCAATATTCATAAAACATTATAAAACTTATCTACAAATTTGGATCCATCCACGTACTAACAAAGTATTATTCTACAGAGCAGATAAACCGATTTACAATAATTAATTACAATTATCACAAGCAGTTCGTAACTTGAGTTTTAATAACATTGTATACAAAGAAGTCGCCGAGCCACGAGCGGAAGATCAAGTTACATTGCGATAACAGTGGCTATTCTCATACTGTGGGAATGCATAATGCACATATTTGCAATAACAATTAAGTCACTGACCAGGAACAACACACTAGAAATAGGTCACAACCTTGATCTTGACTATTTATAAATAAAGAATGACACATTTTTTGTACTTCGACATAATAACTGCTTGAGCCACTCTAATATCAAAAACGGGACACCAACAATATGAGATACATAAATTCTACATGTCACACTTCTATTGCTTATCTGTGAATTCTTCTGTTCCTGTGCATCACAAGAGCATGAAAACGAGTGACGTCACGTGAAAACAGATTTCAAGCAACGAGAATATATACATACATACTAGTGAGTGTGCACGATGTTCATGATATGATGCCATGGCAACTACATACTAACAATAATCATTGCCGCAAGTTGCACCAACATAAAAATACAATATTACAAAAAATACAATATTACAAATATGAAAGAGACGGTAACTTTTACGGAAAGGACGATGGTGGAAATCATGAAACAAGGCCAGACTGCTGCAGTTGTGAGAACTCGATCAAGATACGTAACGTGCGACTAGACATTCGGGCTATAAGTGAAGTGAATAGATATTTAGGTATTATTAACATTTTTTAAATTTTTACATTTTTATTTATTTACATTTTTATTTTTAACCTTTGTGCTCTTTTTTTACTTTCATACTACATTTTTTAAGCTTTGTGTTCCTTGTTTCCTTTTTGGGCCCGCAGGATGTACGGGTTACCGCACAATAAGTCACATTATATACAATTAATTTAGGTTACATGGAAACAAACACGCACACATCGTTATAGTGCACTTTTATTTATTCATCATTTTTGTTATAACTTTAATAATAAATCAGTGTTAGAAAGAATTTCATTGGGTTTATCTCGTACACTGACTCTCCCTCACATATCTTCTGCATTCATTTTAAACTGTACACAAACATTACATAATATTTATTTTTATATAACGTTTGTTCTCATGTAAGTGACAGCCCAAGTAGCACGATAAGCTGTATATAAGCTGCATTTAGGTTCATCTTTAAACTTAAAGCAGTATACTAAGCCATACAAAGGCTTTAGAAGCGCTTCTACAGTCGATATAACACCAAAAAGGGCCCCAAGTTATACAGCTTATTGCGTTACTAGCGACCTGCCCGCGGTTTCACCCGCGCAGCTTTTGTTCCCGTGGGAATATCGGAAAGGTTTATACATTAAAACCTTCCTCAAGAATCAATCTATCTATTAAAAAAAACTGCATTAAAATCCGTTGCGTAGTTTTAAACATTTAAGGACATAGGGACAGACAGAGAAAGCGACTTTGTTTTATACTATGTAATGATGTTCTCATGTAAGTGACCTAGTGATGTCTTTTTTGAGAATAAATTTCTTCTTTAAACCTAAAGTGTGGCAGTCGGATATTCATCCGTCTAGTCAAGCGATATAGCGATTTTGAGCTAAAATATCTGTAGTTTATTGGTTAACTCTCTCTGCTATGCAGGGCTCTAGTAATGTTATCATTATTATTTTCAACTACGTTTATCTATCTAAATATATGAGAAATATTATAATTTTAAATATTTCTTATATTTTTGGTTCTTTCCTATTGTTTGTAAAAATGACCGGAATATGCTTATTTCCTTTCAGAAAATATGTTACGACGTCTTCGTGCTAACGAGCAATTCTTTATAAACGAAAATCATAAAAGAGTTGACGAGTCTCGGCGCCCGGGAGGAAAACGTAAAACAGTAGAAGATATATTTGGAATTCATGGAAGCTTTAAAAAATTAGACTTAGATTAATAACATGAGTGTTTATTGTAAAAAATAAGATTATCAGAAGTATCTAAGTATGATCTACGATATTCCTCTTTCTTTATTTCACAATTACTTTTCGTTGAAGAAGTGAATGAGACAAATTGTTTATATATGAAAAAATACATTACATCATAGTAGAAATAAATTAAAATGTAATAATAAGTACGAGTAGATTTATATACAACTCCATAAAATATGACATGTAAATACAAAAGAGTAAACAACAATTTTAAAGACTATTGTTGTTTTATACACAAGTTATGTACTCATAATAATTACTCATTACTCATAATACTTTATTGTACTCATAATAAATTACGCGAAATAATATTACATCGCGTAAAATAAAATTATTAATTATTTAAATTTGTAGACACTAAATGTCTATGTATGATATAAAAATACTCAGGTATTTTTGTTTCACAATATCCCTCTTAAAAAGACTAATTACGTTATGACATTTTGTTTGCAAAACCGTTTTATATAATAAACAATATCTGGTTAACCGAGCTTTGCTCGGTTTTTCACATACCCATATCTTGGGAACCGAACTTTTCTTGGACTTGGAACCTTGATAAATCGATTCCTATACAATAAATTTTTTTTTCTGTACCTGGCTGACCGAGCTTTGCTCGGTTTTTCACATACCCATATCTTGGGAACCGAGCTTTTCTTGTACCCGGAACCTTGACAAATCGATTTCTTGACCCGAAAAACCCCTAATTTGTGACTTTCATGAAAATCGTTGGAGTCGAACCCGAGATTCCAATTATATATACAAGAATTGCTCGTTTAAAGGTATTAGATATTACCCTCCTGCAGTCGGGTATTTATTTCACGTTTCGTATTTAATTCACTATGATATATCAATTGGTATGTAAATTTATCAATTTATTGATTGCACTTTGCACATGGGTTGGCTTAATTATTTAGAATTAACTTACAATAGATGCGCGCCTTTCGTAAAGATAAGTGTTTGAAAGAGCATTTTTGCATCAACAACGCACCGGAAACCAGCTTAGGATAAAGTTTGGCTTTCTTTTTATCCCAGAAAATTAAATTGTTTCCATGGGATTCACCAAACACTTTTATGATTTAGCGGGCTGCAGGGCGCTTCTAGTTAGGCTATAATTTTTTGCTCTTTGTTATGTATGTAGTTGAGTTTGAAATTTATATTACAAAAAAATGAGAACTGTCTTATGGATACGCGGTTAGAATGGAGAGTGTTTACATTAATTAATGATTAAATTAAGAAAATATGCAATATTTTTGCTTATTCTCAAAATCAACACTAGATCGACTGGAGAAAATCACGATAATGTGTACCCGAGTTTCCGAACCGTTAGTAGTTTTAAAAAATGTTTACGTGTCAAAACAACCTGTAAAAAGTTCTATATTCCTATATATAGATTTCTGATTTTCAACGGAAAACTGAATCGGTTGAAAAAAGTTTTAGTTTCCTAGGCGATCGGCAAGTGTCTAAGAAATCACTGCAATGTTTGCAGTGATTTCTTAGGTAGGTATGTAGGTTTTTAGTTTAAATTAATAATAAGTACTGACAGACCGCCCCGTTGGTCGAGTGGTTAGCGGCCCTGACTACGCAATCGACGGGGCTCGGGTTCGATCCCCGACGGGGACAAGCATTTGCCTGATGAGCATAAATGTTTGTATTTCCGGGTTTGGGTGTTTATTAAATATATTCCAGTTTTTATATATGTATTTCTATGTATTAGTATCGTTGACTAGCACCCATTACACAAGCAAATAATTTGCTTACTTTGGGGTTAGATCAGTAAGTGTAATTTGTCCCGTGAATATTATATTATATTATATTATTATTATTATTATTATTATTAAAAGTACTTTCACATTTGTTTTAAGTACTTAGGTACGATACGTTACCTACTGGTAATTTATTTATTATTTATTTTATTCATGTAAAAAAAAATTTAGATTTTGTTTGTTGATTTTGTAATAAATAGAATGGAAAATAAACATAACCCTTCAAATACCGTGTCTGCACTACCGCCCATTTGACCTATTTGTGACCAAGTCAGCTAACTATTTTGACCGAAATCATAGTTGGCCCATCATTGATAGTAAATAATGTGAATGAAGAAATAAATAATAAAATAAATAAATAAATATCACAGGACAAATTTCACGAATTGATTTAACAATTCATGACATGATGACAAATTTGCTCGTGACGTGGGTGTCAGTCAATGATACTAATACATAGAGGTACATAATATATAAATACTCAAATAAACATCTATGCTCATCATATAAATGTTTGTCGCTGTCGGGAATCTAACTCGAGCCCCATTGATGCGTAGTCAGGTTCGTTAACCACTCGACCAACGGGGCGGCCAAATGATTTAATATTAAGCAATATTACTAACTTTCTGCTTTTAACTAACGTATAAATTGTGCTCAACTATACATTAATATAAAAATAGACAAACATTTTGCAGACTTTTATTTCGAGGTATGTTAATACGTATGTACGTATGTTAATACGTAAAATATTTAGTTTTTGTAACATAATGGAGATAATATTTTATTATAATATATTATTATATTATACATATATTATTATTATATTATATTATAAAATAGTAAACAAGCAGAGTCAACAGAAGGATACCCTCCTTATGGAAAGAGTCAACCATCAACTGTAGTCACCAAAGGTGTTAACGGTGCGTTGCTATCTTGTAGCGAGGTCTCATGCCGCTTGTATAAGTTTACCGGCTACCTTATCCTCCAAACCGGAACACGGTAGTGAAAAGCACTGACGCTATTGCGGCAGGAACAGATAAGGCCCGGGCGAGAAAATGCAGAACTCTAGTAGCCACGATGTTAGTAACTCGCATAGCCAATCGATCGCCTATTACGACCTACCTGGCAGAACGTCAGTTGCCCTATTCTTTAAAGAAGCCCGGGATTAACACGGAGAAAATAACAATTTGGATTCCAACAATGACGGATTTCCACATTTGCCGCAAGTAGGCTATTAAAATTTTGCCGCCCCTACTGACCTCTACAAGTGCCAGGTTCTAAACTATTTTACGATCCAACTATTTATCTACTGATTTTTCTTATATCATAAAAAAAACATACAAGCATGGACTATACTTACAGAAAGAGACAACAATCGCCTATACCTATAGGCGAATTGCCTATTGATATATACCACTCACCAAAGATGTTTGTGATGGCTATCCGTGTAGTGGAATGGTAATACTGTTAGATAAGCTTATGAATGCATCTTAAGCTAAAGGAAAAAAAACTATATCTAAGCATAGAAAACATATGTTTCAAAAACTTTTTTTGCCGACGATATTAGACGCAAGTTTTGGACAGAAAAGCTGGTTAGATTTTTAAATCAATTAAAATATTAAATAAGTTGGCTGTAAACAACAAAATATTAATATTTAAAAAGCTGTCACTTTTGGAAACTTGATTCGATTTTGATTATTGAAACTGCATTTGACGTAGTTTTTAAAGTAATAAAATATTATAGTAGATTTAAAAAAGATTGGTGAAAAAATCTCAAAGTTATGTCGAAAAAATACTTTTCAACATTTTTCGTCAACTTTAACGCCCGAACGGATAAACCGATTTTGATGCGATTAATACATTGGACGAAGTTTTTTGAAGAAAAGGGACTTAAGTGCAAAAGTGAAGTGGAATCAATTACCCTTGGGGGTGTTTCCGAACGGATATTACTTAGGGACCTTCAAGAAACGAGCTTATTCATTCTTAAAAGGCCGGCAACGCAGCTGCAAGACTCCTGGTATTGCAGATGTTCATGGGCGGCGGTGATCACTTAGCATCAGGTGCATTACGTGCTCGTTTGACCCCTCTACTATAAAAAAAATAGTGCACCCATTAATTCTGCTCCGATTTTCGAAAATCGAGTATTCATCTCCACGTTTCGAAGTCCTAGGAACCTTTTACGACTATTTCGCGATGATTTCAATATGTTTTATGTATGTGGGGTACATACATAAAACATATTGAAATCATGATAATGCACAACTCTACCACCTAGTAGTCACGATGGCAGTGACTTGTACAGCCAATCGATCGCCTTTTACCACTTGCGTGGCAGAACGGCAGTTGGCCTATTCTTCAAAGGAGCCTGGAACTAACACGGGGAAAATGCGAAATTTTGGATGTTTAGGTGGATAGATGTTTGAATGGATAGATAGATGTCTGTTACTCCATCACGCAAAAACTACTAAACGGATTTGAATTAAATTTGACACGCAGGTAGATAATGACCTGGAATGGCACATAGGCTGCTTTTTATCCCAGAAAAATTAGCTGGTCCCGCGGGATTCACCAAAAATGTCACAATGCACGCTGCAGCTGATATATATATATATATATATATATATATATATATATATATATATATATATATATATATATATATATATATATATATATATAGGGAATTAATAGGGAATATGCAGGTAATTTTTTTTATTTTTTTTATTCAATATTCACTTCATTTTGATATAGAAAAAAATAAACAGCTGTAAGAGTAGTAATTATTTTTTAATAAAATCTTAAAAATATTGGTTTAATTTGACAAGTTCAAACGCTCCTATTTCTCGCACGCTTGAGGCGTGACGTCATAGGGCACGTCCTGTCAGTTTATTGTTTGCATTGAGAGTTAGTTTGATAGAGTGCAAGTGGCAGTGGAATCACAGGTGACAGGATATGCCCGAAGACGTCACGTTCCATTTCGAACAATGGTGGGGCATTTTACAAATTTAAATTTCGCTCGTAAATTTTTCACTTTTTTATTTACGTTTTAAATAATTAAATACATATTAAATTAGAAAATAACGAATTGAGTGTAATACTAAGACCTCAAAAGCTCAGGGAAAAAAAATCAGGTCATTTTACTTTTTTATGCATATTCCCCATTGCTGTTCATTAGTCTCGCTAAAACTCGAGAACGGATAAACGGATTTGGCTAATTTTGGTTCTCAATTAATTTTTAAAGTCCACGGAAGGTTCAAAAGGTGAGAAAATATAGAAAAAAAAGTGTAGTTAAAAGGCAGAACAGCATTTGCCGGGTCAGTTAAATATAAATTTGATCTTTACTCGTACAAACTAATTACGATAATATGATCAATTTACAATTTTAATATACACGGTTCACTTGTGCGGTAGGCAGATTATAAAGGTAAAATGAATCACACTAATTTTCCCCCGTGTTGGTTCGGGCTCCTTTGAAGAATAGATAGATAAACTGCCGTTCTGCTAGGCAGGTCGTAAAAGGCGACCGATATACAAATGAATACCCATGTCAGTCATTACCATCCCAATTCATGTCATTACCATCGTGACTACTAAGTGGTAGAGTTCCGCAACGTCTTGTCAAGGGCAGATCCAGGAGGGGGGTCATGGGGGTATTTTTAGATATTGCTTTTTATAAGTGGCCTTTGTTTGATCTGTCTTCAACAATTTTTATATTAATTGGTTTTGCGGTTTACCCGTAAAAGCTTAACAGACAGACAGAAAGACTATGGTATTTATAATATTACTAGCTGCAGCGTGCAAGCCCACTATAAAAGCATAAAAGTTTTTGGCAAATCCCATGGGAACTACTTATATTTTCGGGATAAAAAGTATTGTATGTGCTAACAAATTTATTAAAACTTTCGTCAGACATAAGCTAAATACTTAAAAAAAAAACGATTGCACTCACGTTTTTATCGGAGTAGGTTCCGACTGGTTTCGAACCTATATAAGGCATTTCCTTACGGCACGGCCACAGCTCGCGCGGCGCGACCGGCGACGCGAATTGCGGCGCGGCGAGCGAAAACAAATGTAGGAAACTGTATGAAGTATGCCACAGCTACCGGCGACGCGAATTGCGGCGCGGAAAAACGCGCGACCGTGCCGCGCGGTGTGATGAGCGAATAAAACAAAAGAGTACTTTTGTTTTATTCACTAGTAAGCCAGGGTTGGAATCAGAATAACACAAAATTATTACTAATGGAAATTATATAGATACTATATTTTATTAAAATTTTTACTACTATTTTTATTAGCCTCCGACGCAAAAACGAGGTGTGTCTGTGTATCTGTCCGTGCATCGTAGCGCCCTGCGGATGGTCTGATCTAGTTGCGATTTTTTTTACTTGAAAGCCCTATTTTGCGAGATGGTTCTTAACTATGATTCAATAGAATCTGTGCAGTCGTTGAAAGCTCACCAGCTCTTTTCAACTTGATGAAAGGAATTTAGCAACTTGTAAAGGCTTTATCGATGCTAAATTTTGTATTTTATTACTTCAGTTATATTGCAATGACATGGTGACCTAGACCTGATGCTACATCATTGTCTTCATTCGAAGATATCAACTTTTATTTAACTAGCAATATTTGTATGTAAATAAAAGATTTTCTAAATATTGCAAACCATATTTATCGACTTCCTGATATTTATTTGTACTGAAACTTGGCAAACTTTTGTAAGTTCGATGACAGTGCAATATTATGGTACTGTAATACCTTTATGGTGTTACATATACACTGGCAGCTTTGTCTACTTTTAAACGTAGAACTGTCTAGTTTTTATACGGAACGTGTATAGAATAAGGGTATTCGAAATAATCTTGACGGGTAAAGACATATGCCCGAAAAACAAATGAAGTTATAAAAATCGTGTATTATTGGGAATAATACGAAATCCCATCGATCTTCGTGTGTCTCGAGCAGCCAAGCAGGTTAAAGCAAATCCCCCGGGCAAAAGGTGTTACAATTGGTGGAGTAACACGGCCGGCTGTTATATCGCCCGACGAGTGTTACAAGTTGGCGGAGGCGCCGTGCAGTCGCTACGTGCAGTCGCTACGTGAAGTCGCTACGTGCAGTTGCTACGTGCAGTCACTACGTTCAGTCGCTACGTGCAATCGCTACGCTGGACGAAGAAACCAGGAGAGCTAAGTATTTTGGTCAGAGGTTAAGAGTCAAGATGGAGGCCATCAAGCGTTTCGATGGAACGCAGAATTTTGCATTCGCAGAATTTATTAAGGATTTTAAAACAGTCGCGGCAATTAATAAATGGGATATAGAGAGTTTGCCTTTACTTTTAGGATTATATCTTGATGGCCCTGCATTAGCGTTTTATAAAATGATATATAGCGACACGGCCAATTTTAATGAATTGTGTATAAAAATCGAAAATGAATTCCCTATATCAATAAATTATAGTGAGCGATTTTATGTAACCAAACAGGGCCGCGATGAGGAGCTATTAACATATTTTTACAGACTCAGCAGTATTGCAGTCAAGGCTGAGATATCGGACAAAATTTTCATAAAACAATTCATCAAGACAATGTTACCCTCGCTAAAAGAAAAGCTAGGAATGAGAGTGTATTCGTCGCGAGAAGAATTACGTAACACAATCATTCAATACAACGAGGTCTTTGGGGGTCAAATAAAATCGAGTAACATTCCTTTACAACCACCAATGGGAGTGCCATAAAAGGTAAAATTTAGGGAGGAACCAGACGTCCTGCCCAGTACGCTGGTACGTTCGCAGACGGAACGTCCACAGCCGACAGAAGTTTTTCGCACGCCCCGGTATAATCTAAGGCCGAGACGATATGAAAGAACGGCCTCAAATACACGTAATGATTTCAGACGCAGTCCGATGACACCACAGTACCCAAACGAACAGGGACGCCGCCAATAAATGAAACGCGGGAGATGAGAGCTGCGTCCCAAACAGATGAAAATCTCCCGACGGAAAGCAAAGAATTTAAGGAAGCGTTAGAAAAGGTATTAATGCGCCTTAAGGAAGCGAACCTTACGCCTAAACCAAATAAATGTAGTTTTGGGTATGGGAAGATAAGTGTGTTAGGGCATGAGATATCGGGGAATGGTATTCAACCAGATAGCAGGAAATTAAAGGCGATAAAAGAAATGCCTGCACCGACAAATGCGAAACAGGTAAAATCGGTACTTGGAGTATTCTCCTATTACCGTAAGTTTATTGATAATTTTGCCAAAATTGCTCTACCTTTAAAAAAATTGTTAAAGAAGGGGTCGAAGTTTAGTTGGTCCTCGGAACACCAAAACGCGTTTTCCATTAGCATAGATCGAATGTGTAACCCGCCTATTTTAAGTCATTATTCTAGTGATAAGGATGTTTTAACTAGATTATATGTAGACGCTAGTGGAGAAGCTCTGGGATGTCGTCTAATGCAAGGAAAAATAAAAATGCATCCGATATCGTATGCATCGAGGAAATTGAGTGAGGCAGAAAAGAAGTATTCTACTACTGAGAAAGAGTGTTTAGGTCTAGTATGGGCGTAAAATTATTTTAGGCATTTTTTATAGGGATTGAAGTTCCAAGTCGTAACCGATCACAAGGCATTATGTTGGCTTAGAGATAGGAAGGATATGAATGGAAGGTTGGCGAGATGGTCACTGAGCATACAAGCATATGATTTCGATATCGTGCATTGTGCAGGCAGAGAGAATGTAGTTGCCGACTTTTTAAGTAGAAACCCGTTGAATGTGGAGAGTACAGTTGAGGATGCTCAGAAAGAACAAGAGGATGGTTTGGAAGTGTATAAATTAGAGGTAGTCAAGGTCCAAGAAGAGCAAGGGATAGACGAGTCATGTAGGCGTTGGTTATCTCGAATAAGTATGAGCGATACCGGGGTATATAAGGGGTATAAATTGAATGAGGGAATATTGTGTAAGAGAGTAAAGCGAGGCAATATTATGAAAGATCTTGTGGTTATACCAAAGGGTTTATTATATGAGATCTTGCATGAACTGCATGACGATCCATGGTCAGGTGGTCACTTGGGTTTAACAAAAACATTATGTAAATTCAGAGATAACTATTATTGCGAGAATGCTGAGAAGGAGATCGAGAAGTATGTAAAAACGTGTAGGTTGTGTCAAGAGAGAAAAAAGGTCAAACAATTAGAACTACAGCCTATAACTGTGACCCGTATGATGCAAAAGGTAGGAATCGATATCTTAGGGCCTTTTAGAAAATCTTTGAATGGGAATAAATATATTATAGTATGTATTGAATGTGTGTCTAAATATGCAATATGTAAACCGGTACAAAGGGTAACGGCAGAGAAAGTAAATGAATTTTTGATTGAAGAGGTGTTTTGTAGGTACGGAGGTGTTAAGGAGGTAATTTCTGATAGGGGAGCAGTATTCACTTCACACCTAGTGAAAGAAACTGTGAATCGATTAGGGGCAAAATCGCGATTTAGTACGGCGTTTAGGCCAGAAACGAATGGGTTAGTAGAGCGGTTCAATAAAACGCTAGTTCAAATGTTATCGATGTATCTTGCCAAGGACCAACGAGACTGGTGTAGATTTGTACCATTAGTATGTCATGCATATAACACTAGTAAACAATCAACCACTAAGGTTTCACCATATATGATGATGTACGCTAGGGAACCGATATTCCAAAGCGACATGGGGGTAAATAGAGACAGTCATAACCAAGAGATAAATTATGCCGAGAGACATAATGTACAAGGTGCGTTAGTTCGAAAGGCAATACATAACATTAGGAAGGCACAAGTTAGGCAAAAGAGATATTTTGACAAAAGGGCTAAAGTAAAGGACTTTTCACCGGGACAATTAGTATTAGTATATACACCAAGACGGGTGGACAATAGGAGTTTGAAATTATGTAGGTTATATAAAGGGCCGTTCAGAATAGTGAAAAGAATATCTAATGTAAATTATGTAATCACGAAGTTAAGCAATAGGAGATATAGAGATATTGTACATATAAATAGGTTGAAGGCATTTCATGTACGTGTGTAAAAAAAAAAATATAGTGTATTTTATGGTCATTCATTGTAGTAAATAATTGTTACATGTTAGTTCATTATTTTTGTTTGGGCTTGTATATGAGAATGCTAATATTTGTATTTGTTTCATGTAATATGACGGGGTTCAACCAATGCTGTGATGATGGACCGGAGCTAAAAAGAAAAAAGATGACCAAAAGAATATTAAATGAATAAATGTTATGTTTTCAATCGAAATGTATTTCTCTCAAGTTCTTCTGTTCAATAATAAAGTCTAATGGGGTATAATGTATACTAGGGACAGAGCCGCCTTAGTATGAAGTCGTAAAAGTCAGTATAGGTAGGGGGGTTGAAAGTCTTGTGAATGGGAGTTCAACTTTGTAGTACGACATAGTCGACACAAAGAATATCTGTATAAGATATACATGAACTCGGATAGTTATGGGAGATATTGTAATGAAGGTTTAGAATGGTTCAGAGTAAGAAGTATTTATATTCGTGATGTATATATATTGGGGCGAGCTCGATGTTGAAAGGAAGTAATACTTCAATCTTTTTTCTTTTGGTCCACCAAAGAAAACGAAGTTTGAATTGTTATACCTTTCCATCTCTTATTATCTCTTATACAGCTAGAGCCCTTCAGGCTAAAGTTTAGTAAAATAATAAATGTTTGCGGTAGGATAGATTAGGTGAGGGGGCTGTGGTCTGCCTTTTAGGGAGGTTTTGGTAGACCAAAGTTTGTGACATGGTGTGGTGGTAATAGTCAAAACCACACATGGGGCAAACTATCTTTTAGGAAAAGACAGTCCCACCAAAATGTACTTTCCTTCCATAGGTAGGGCAATCGGGATAGGAATAGGTAGGTCATTTAAGAGGAGACAAATGCCTCTCCGGTTTCAGCTGCTCCTACCTTGGGGGGTAGCTGATGTAATACCTTTATGGTGTTACATATACACTGGCAGCTTTGTCTACTTTTAAACGTAGAACTGTCTAGTTTTTATATGGAACGTGTATAGAATAAGGGTATTCGAAATAATCTTGACGGGTAAAGACATATGCCCGAAAAACAAATGAAGTTATAAAAATCGTGTATTATTGGGAATAATACGAAATCCCATCGATCTTCGTGTGCCTCGAGCAGCCAAGCAGGTTAAAGCAAATCCCCCGGGCAAAAGGTGTTACAATTGGTGGAGTAACACGGCCGGCTGTTATATCGCCCGACGAGTGTTACAGTACTATCCAGCTAATATCATGATGTAGCCTGTATATAGGAACTAGAACTCTCAGATGTAGAGTTATGACGAGGCAACCAAATTTTGGGTCATTGGTTTTGTTGCTATAAGTACTAAGTTTAATAAGTACTCTTATGACGAGAAATGGAACATGGAGCCGCTAGAGTGTCATTAAAAACAGAAAGTGTTAAAATAATAGAGTTTGGAGTAATTTGTTTCGTTGCAATAAGATATTTTTCATTATTACGAGACTCTGAAGATGGAGCCGAAAAAAGTAATATCAAAACTTCTCGCATCCAGATGCAAAATGCTTAGATAATAAACTTCTAAACTCAACAAGGTAAGTTTATTGAGTTAGCGCTCAATTGTCTTGTACTGACAAACATGTTGATGCTGGACGATTTCTAGGATCTGATGCTCATCATGACTTAGGATTTAACGATCAAACTCGAAGGTGGCCATGGTATGAACTAAACAAGAAAAACCCATTTAAATAGAACTCAGTTGTTCTGTTTTGACAAATAATGAAATGCCTGGTGCTAAATGATTTACAGGGTCTTATGATGAAACACGAAGGAGGTTATCAAAACTTTTAATTAAAATTGAGCAACTCCATCAATTTTGGACTCGTTTGATTTTTTATTTCAAGGAATGTGAAACAGGATAGTTTCCAGTATCTGACAATAGGGCGGAAGGAAGTCCATGTGATCTTCTAAGCTTGGCCAGTTAAAAGCCACTGAGTGTAGGCTACTTCGATTTGTTTTGGCAAACACTTAGATGCTGGATGTTTTTTTTTTAAATATAACGATGGAACTGAAAGTGGACACTTGAAATTGGGCTGATATAGCCTTTATTGCTAGAAAATTCACATGGTTTGATAGAGTTACACACATTTAGAACATAATTTGTTCCTATATATTCATATCACTCATATTAATAAAAAATACATTCTTTCTACAGCCCACTACATCAAAAACGATCATAGTTACTAAAAATTGCACGGAAAATGTCTACGTTGCCATACATTAAAAAAATGGGTGCGTGTACTTGTACACGCGTGAGAAGTTATACTTCTTTGGCGTCATTAAGAAATAGTGGCCGCGTTTCCGATCCGGCAGTAGCTTTTAAAAAATATTTTGACGTGTCAAAATAACTTGTAAAAAGGTTTATTGAATAAAGTATTTCTGATTTCTAATAGATTTTAATTGCATGCAAATACTTAATTACATTAAAATAATAAAAGGACTGGAAAAGGATAGTCCAGGATTTCGGGACTTAATGAGCAATTTAGCGGACAACTTCAACCTGTCACTTTTACATTACGGTGATGCGTGTGCATCTTAAAATTTCACTGGCTGCCTAAAGAAATATTACGCGTCTAAGAAATATAATTTCAAAAATCTCGAATGGAGAGATCGATGATAAGGTACTATATGTAAGTATCAACAATAATGGTATTTTTGCGTATAATCCTAACGTTATGATAATATGTACTACGCTTCAAAAGAATATAGTAAAAATAGTATTATAAAATCCGACCCTGGTACTAGCTAGTATCGAGGTGTGACAGCTCAGAGCGGCACGCCGCCGCGGTCACAACAAGTCGTACTGTGGCATACCCAGATGGTCGCGCGACTCACCGCGCCGCATTTTGCGTCGCATGTCGCTGTGGCCGAGCGGTTAGGGTGAGTTTGACGTTCGCTCGGTAGCGACCCTTCTCTAACTGCGGGTCGATGCTCGAAGTGCACGGCTTGATGGCATTGGGTTTGTGAGCAGTAAGGTCGAGCTGGTTGACGCGTTCATATCATTTGTAGAATTTAAGTGTGCACAGAATGTACTCACAATGTCTACCATACCGTCATTTTCACTGTTATATGTGTTTAGTTATTGTGTGTGTATAATGATTTAGTTTATCGTATGTGCTATTCCAACTCATCATCATCTATATTTGTGTTCAATTTCATATAAATCTGTTTAGCTGTTTTTGCGTAAAAGAGTAAAAAACATTTATCTATCCATCCGTACAAACTTTTGCATTTAACATACTAGCTGCAGTGTGTAGCCCGCTGCAATAGGATTGCCGAATCCTCAGGACCACCTAAATTTTTCAGGATAAATAGTAGCCTATGTGTTATTCCAGGTCATCATCTACCTGTATGCCAAATTTCATTCAAATCCGTTCCGTAGTTTTTGCATGATTGATTAACAAACATCCATTCATCCAAACATCCAAACTTTCGCATTTATAATATTAAATATAGATTAGTATGATATTATAGTATGGATTTTATGGATTATTGGACAAGTTTGTCAGTTATTAACAAACCAGATATATTGTATGTATAATACAGAATATCTGGTTTGTTAATAAGTGACAAACTTGTCTGTGTGTTCATCGAACTGGATGAGTGGTAGGGTTTTGCGACATCTCGACCGCGAGCTACCGCGTGGTGCATGTCGCTGTCGTGTACCGGCTTGGATAGTAAGGTGGCCCGTAAAACTTATGCGTTTCGCGTTGTATCACAGGATAGCAAGGACTAGCATATATCACGATGTGGTAAGCACAGGTTGGTGGGATGGTAATGCACAAGTGAATGTTTGTCGGCTACATTAATGTAAGGTAAGGTAACGTGGTGATAGCAAATTCGGGCGAGACGTTGTGAAACTCTACTTACTATCTTGTAATCCCGATGGTGGCACGTTAAGCCAATTGTTTTGATTTTAAGAAATGCCTAGTAGAATAGCAGATGGTCCAATCTTCAAATTGTTGTTAATGTTTGGATAAAATTAGTTAGGCTCTGACCAATACATGATTTTGATTCTTGGTATTATGGGAAAACCTGAACCAATGCCAAAGCCTTTATTTTTGAAGGCTTTGGCATTGGTTCAGGCTTTCCCATATATATTATCCCATATTGATATGGAGGTGTAGCATTATCGTAGTGAATTATTAGCTAACTATTGTGTCTTGCGTTTTAAAATCTGTTGAGAGATTTGTCTTTAATATTTACTACAAAATTATAATAAGAAGATTCTTATGAAAACTTCTCTCGGGTTAGGCAGGGAAAAAAGAGGTTTATCGAACACCACTGTTTTTTTTTCGAAATTAACTTTAGAAGTTGGTTCGAATTTTTTTCGAAAAACTTTAGAAGCAAGCTAAGTGCTCAGATCAGTTTAAGCGAAGTAGAGCCTGCCCTAAGGGCTTCTTCTTATGGCAGTGTCTGGACAATGAATGGGTGAGTAAGTGGCGTCAAGATCTTGACTCACTAGTATTTTTTCTTCTTCCGTGCTCATTTCTCTCGTGAAACAGCTTTACCGTGTTTTGGAAAGAAGGGCAAGCCAGGCAGTGTAATTACTGGCACCGAAATTTAATATCTTATATCTCAGGACAAGCAACACAAATGAGTTACCTGAGCTAGTTCCAGGTAAACTTACCAGATAATAGAGAGTGGCACGTGTGGCACTTTGCCTAACCAACTAACATAAGAAAAGTTCTCAGAATTTTATCTTCAAAGTTCGGAGTAAGAGAGAACCCTTTAAAATATCAAATTATTGTTATTGGTGGTCTGCGCTAGTTGGATAAGATTAATATAGCCTCAATTTCCCCCGTTCAATTTCATAATTATATAATGAAATTTAGGCATCTACATTGACTGCAACTTCAACTAGTCGGCTTATACTACTGAGTTGTGTCGTAGAGTTACTGGTATATTATGATCCTTAATTCGTCTGCGGAACTTTTTACCTCTAAAACCAAATTACTCCTAGTTTAGACGTTAGTTCTACCTATTCTTGTCTATGGTGACTTCTTTTGAAATTAGAGCGTGTACTTAATCAATCTATCAGTTTTATTTTTGGATTGCGTAAATTTAAACCGTATCTCATTTCCTCAAACAGCTTCGCTGGCTTACTAGCAATCAGCGACGTAACCTTAGGAACTTAATATGTACTCTTTTCACAATACCTTTTAATCTGCTCGCCTTTAAATACTTAAAATAATTTTCACCCACAATTTGTACCTTCGATCATTTTACAAGCTTACTCTGTCTATCCGTTTTCACCGTTCTAATTTTATCTCCAACTCATACACTGTGCGTGCTGTCCAAATGAGGGATGAGCTGCCCTTGTCGTTGCTCTTATCAAGCTAATAGTAAGATTTCAGTGTGACAAAATCAGAAAACGCTTGTGCAAAATTTTAACACCAAAATGATAATACGTAGGTCACACTATAAGTTTTGCGTAACTTAAAAAAAAACAGCATGTTATAACCAAAATATTATGTTTCTTGCTTTTCAAAATAATCTCCTTTATATTTTAAACATTTTTTCATGCGTTCGAACCATTTTTTAAAACAGGAGGACCACAGATCTGAAGGCATGTTTTCTAAGTGCTAATTGAACGCTATCACTGCCTCTTCGGAGTTGGGAAAAGTAAAACTTTTCATCAAATCTTTGATTTTGGGGAAAATACAGAAATCACAGGGTGCTAGGTCAGGGCTATGCGCAGAATGAGTGACGAGATGTACTTTTTCGGAAGCTATAAATGACTTTGTTTTGTTGGCCGTGTGTGAAGAAGCGTTATCATGGTGCGGCTTTAATAGCGTCTGTGAGCACCATTCCACGCGAGCCCGCTTCTGCCCCGCTGTCAGTTCAGGAGGGATCCAACGATAACAAAGTTTCCGAACAGTCAATTTTTCGTGTAAATTTTTTTGAATTTAGCTCACACCAATCCCCAATAATCCTCGAATTGTTTCATAGGTAATCCGGGGGTTTTATTTAATTTCTTTTTGAAACCGGTGTCTGAGGAAGTGGTTAAAAAGCACATTCTCTCTATTTCTTCTGCAGCAGTAGGTAGTGACAATATATGCTCTCGAATGATTTCACTAATTATTCCCCAAATTCTCCCTATTATTACTCACATTTTTAATTTTTCTTTCTCTTCTAATTCGTTTCCGGCTGTTTGGAAATTGGCTAATGTTATCCCTCTTCCCAAAATTTCTAAACCTTCTGTTGCATCAAACTATCGACCAATTTCCATACTTCCTTTCCTTTCAAAAGTTTTAGAAAGTATCGTTCAATCTCAATTAGCAGATTTCCTACACACAAATAAGTTGCTAAATTCATATCAATCGGGATTCAGGCCTGGCCATAGTACCGTCACTGCGCTAGTGAAAGTTTCCGATGATATTCGATTGGCAATTGATTCAAAACGACTTACTTTGATAGTTCTACTAGACTTTAGCAACGCATTTAACTCAGTTGATTTTGATGTGCTCCTTGGGATTATGCGTTCTCTTAATATTTCGTTTTCTGCGTTAGATTGGTTTAGTTCTTACCTTCGGGGTCGTAAGCAGCGTGTTTTATACAAAGAATCTTATTCTGATTGGCTAGATATTACAGCTGGTGTACCCCAAGGTGGAGTTCTTTCTCCTCTGATATTTTCCCTTTTTATAAATTCAGTATCATCTTATATATCTTCCAATTACCATCTCTATGCTGACGATTTACAGCTATATCGACATTTTAGCCATGAAGATTTAACAAATGCTGCAGATATGATTAATAGAGATCTGGATGCTATTCATTCTTGGGCCCAGTCCTATGGTCTCTGTGTTAACCCGAATAAATCTAAAGCTATAGTTATTGGCAGTCGGTATATGTTAAATTCTTTAGATATTTTAAATTTGCCGCCAATAGTATTTAATAATTCTATTATCTCTTACTCTGACCAGGTCACGAATTTAGGTGTAATTTTCAACTCAGATTTATCTTGGGAATCCCATATCAACAATATATGTAAAAAAGTTTATTTTGCTTTTCATTCTCTAAATGCTTTAAAAAACTTTCTCCCCTTCAAAACTAAAATTTCTCTAATACATACTCTAATTTTACCTATACTAGATTATGCCGATTCTTGTTTTCTAGATGCTACTGAAGAACTCATTAATAAACTTGAGAGGCTCCAAAATCTATGTATCCGTTTTGTCTTTGGCTTGCGCAAGTACGACCATATCTCGAACTTCAGAGCCCAGCTTAAGTTACTTCCTATTCGTCTTCGCAAGAATACTCATATTTTGTGTCTACTTTTTAGAATACTGTTTAACCCAGCAGCTCCTCAATACCTTCGTGAACGGTTCTCCTTTTTACATTCCCCTGATTCTCCTTGTCGCAAATCTGTCCGTTCGTTATTGAAGTTTCCTGAATCTCATTCTCAAGCCTATTCTCGCTCTTTTAGTGTTCAGGGCGTTAACTTATGGAATTCACTCCCATTTCATGTTCGTGATAGCCCATCCCTGCCAGTTTTTAAAAAACGATTAAGAAATCACTATCTGTCTTTCTCTTTTAAAATTTAGTTATTTCTGTGTTTTATTTTTTATTTTTGTTATTTTTTATTTCATAGTTACGTAAGTCATTCTCATTTTTTTTTGTTTTGCTTATCTCATGTGTATTTTAACTTTAAGGTTGATTGTGCACAATGTCTGCCGTTTCTTTATAATCGCTTCATAAGCTGGGTAGGCTGGAAGAAATCTTTATTACCTTAGAGATAAGTCTACCTTTTGTACGTTTTTAGTTGTATTTTTTTTTCTCTGTAAAATCTTATAAGTTGTGTACAATAAAATATTAAATAAATAAATAAATAACCGCTTAACAGTAGCCACATTATTTTCGTTGACGGCAGTTGAAGGCCACCCTTCACGAAATTGAAAGAAACTCGACCTCTCTCAAATTCAGCAAACCATCGCCTCACGGTGCTCAAACAAGGTGCTTCTCTCCTAAAAGCATTTTGAAGACGAGCGGCACAGTCTTGCGGAGAAAGAGAACTTTTGAAATCATAAAAAGTCATCGCTCTAAAATCTTTTCGACTTAATTCCATTTTCGTTGTGTACGTAGAACTTTGATGTGTGATAAAAAACAATTGACAAATCATTTCCCGCCAATTGTTTTTTTTTATTTCTAAGGTTACAACGTTTTAAAAATATAACATTCGAAATTCAAATATTTCCGATTGGCACATCTAGTGCAAAACTTTTATTGTGGCCCATGTATTATCAGCTAAAACCTTCTTATAAATGGTACAAATTTTAATAATTTTTGCATGAAGTGCTTTAAAAAAACAGATTTATTTTTATTGATATCGATATCGACACAGTAAAGTAAATAAATATAGTATAAGTAAATAAGTAAAGTAAATAAATATTTTTCAACATAATATAATGATTAATTAAGGGGATAAATATGGTCCTGATGGAAATTTTGTTGACTAAACTATAAATACAATTACCGTGTGAAAAGTACATGTTATAATTTAAGTTTTCACAAATACATTAAACCCTTATCACACGTATGTAAGACTTCGAAAGTATGATTCGCTATTAAAATATGATCGGTTTCTAAAAGGTGTTTTGCAAAATGAGACTTATCGGGATGTTTATTTTTAAAGGCGGATATGTGTTCTTTATAGCGTGACTCAAAATTTCGACCGGTTTGACCGATATATACTCTACTACATTCGGAACAACGTAAACTCCAGATTTATTATTGTTATGTGTTTCGTCCTTTCCATTACACAATATGTTTCGTAAGGAATTATGTGTTTTAAATGCTACGTTGATATTATTATACTTGTGTGGCAGTATTTTAATTCGAAATGCGAAAAATCTGGCGGCATCAAAATTTGATCAGTTTTTAAAACAACAATTAACAGCGTAACTTCATTATCGTATCCAGCCATGTGTAAGTGACCTTCATTGTTGCAACAGTGTATTTTACTGGCGACCTTCGTACTTAGTTAATTCAGAAATAATAAATTTTAATATTTTATCTCGAGTGTAAGAAAACTTGTTACATCACAGAATAGGTAATACTTATTCTATGATGTAACAAGGTTTCTTTATATTATGAGATAAGAAACAATAAAATAGCTTTCCATAATTGTCGCCTATAGACACCATAGATGTTAATGGTGCGTTGCTATCTTTTTAGTGGGGTTTTCATGCTACATGATGCATAAGCTTACCGGCTACTTGAACTCTACAAACGATAACACGACGGTGACAAGCACTGATGCTAATGCGCCAGGAATAGGTAAGGTGGTTACCAGACCGAGGCGAGACAATGTAGATGCACCTAGTAGCCACGATAGTAGTGACTCACATAGCCAATCGTTCGCCTCTTACAAAGTGCCTGATAAAACGACAGATGGCAACTTCAAAGGGGGCCCAGACTAACCTGGGGTAAACAATCAACAATAAATTATGAATTATCTTTATATATAATTATGTACGTGTTTATGTAACTGGACTTCTTCTAAACGACTGGACCGATTTTGATGAAATTTTTTGTGTGTTAAGGTGGATTCAAAATTGGATTAGACTTGCAATTAAAACTGGTTGCGTTGCGGTCGGGTTCAGGTAGTATCCTGTATAACGCTTTAAAGGCTAAATCACTGAACTGATTCAAAGAAATCTAGCAAGGGGTAGTTGAAGATGGGCTTAAACATAGGCTTTAACGTTTATACATTTGTCTGAGTTTTTTGTCATTATATCACGATAGTGATTTGTGACATGCAAGTCACTAATCATATCGTTTTCTGGTTTGGAGATTAAGAAAACCAGCAAACTTATGGATATAGCGTTACGTCCCCGCCACGAGACTACCCTACCCTACCCCACGCACCATTAAAATTTGTGTATTTAGACGAAAACATAATTATATAACATTTCCCATCAGAAGAGCTGTTTGGTCAGATATAAAAAAAAAAAACCAAAAGGAAGGCTATTTTAATGCGAACAGTCAAACTTTGAGACAGCTTTCCAATAACTTTATTTTGAATACTGGGATGTGTAAGATGACAGCCAACAAAATTCTCAAAAGCTGGCGTTGCATTGGCAACAAACGTTTTGTATTATAAATCTCCACTTTCAGTTGTAAGTGCTTTTTATTTAGAAGAGTTGATAAGAATTCGTTCCCAAGCTGCTACTCTCACGATCGGTTTCACAAAGGAATAAATCGAGATAAAAGTAGCCTAGAGAATCATACTGTCGTGGGCTTCCAGATAAAAATGTTGTTGTACTTTTGAAATGAATGTCGAAGGAGTTTTAATTATTTTATTTTCCCTCGCTCACAAGTATTTATATAAAGGTATTTAAAACGCACACAGACAAAGGTTGAATACGTTTAAATATTGTTACATATCTACATTACAGGCTGATCAGCTGAGATGACTCTGACGCACGGATTCGACTCCAAAACGAATCAAAAATCTTAGTAGCAGTCTGATGCCTGATTATATTATATCAATTATACCCCGAGCCTCGAAAGCGTTATTGCTTTCCGTTTCGGTCTCGGTTATGTGTTGTTCGGTAAAGTTTAAAATAACTAGCACCCGGCCTTTTAGCAAAAATCCGCTGAAACATGTTACAATGGGCCGCGTAAATCATGGTGAACTTGTAGGTATAATGTGTTTAAGGTTTTATTTTAGTGCAGAGAGGGCAAACGAGCAAGGGGTGCACCTGACGGTAAGTGATCACCGCCACCTATGAACATTTGCAATACCAGGGGTTTTGCAGTTACGTTACCGACCTTTTAGAATAGAGTAAGCTCTTTTCTTGAAGGTCCCCAAGTCGTAGGTATTTAAGACCATAATTAATATACTTGATTTTGAAAATTTTATCACACTATGATGTGTCTCTGTATCTTAAAAAGTTCAGTTTAATATTAATTTCAAAGAAACGGCTAAAATGGCATTAAAAATAGCTGTAATATTAATAGGGTTTGTTACAAGCATTTAAATTCCAAAACTTTGGCGCAGATCAAAAATCGTTGCCCTGCTCAAACCGGGAAAATCACCAGATAACCCAAAAGGCTGTAGGCCGATCTCTTTGCTGTGTCACACATACATACTCTTTGAGCGCTTACTCCTCACCTCCTCACCGGCTCACACCTGTGATTGATCCTATGCTGATCCCCGAACAGGCTGGCTTTCGACCGGAAAAATCCTGTTCCAACTAGACGCTTAGACTAACACAGTATATAGAGGACGGCATTGAGTCAAACAAGGGCACTGGCGATAGGGCAAGGCTTTGTAGACCTCTCAGCAGCATATGACACGGCGAATATACAAAGACTCTTTCGTAAAGTCGAGCAGCTGTCACAAGATAGAGGTTTGTCCGTATTTTGAGCGAACTAGTAAGCAATCGCCGTTTTCAAGTCAGTCTTCACGCTAAAAAGAGTAGGTGGCGACTGCAGAAAAACGGCCTCCCACAGGGTAGTGTTTAGGCTCCAATACTATTCAATATATATACAATCAACCAACTCCATCCTCAGAACACTCACCGTTTTTATACATGCAGACGATCTGGCCCTTACCGCCCAAGCCCCTACTTTTGAAGCTGTGGAGTTGACACTGACTCTGTTTGAAAACACCATTGGCCAGTTCTACAATGAAAATGGGCTTAAACCCAACCCTGTAAAGACACAGGCCTGCGTTTCCCACCTACAAAATAGACAAGCAAGTCGGACCCTTAACATCACGTGGCAACAGGTCAGAATCGAGCACTGCCCCCACCCTAAGTACTTAGGTATCACATTAGACCGATCCCTGACCTACAAATCACATTGCCTTAACACAAAGCAGAAAGTGTTTGCACGGAACAACCTGCTACGCCGACTCATTACCACAAAATTGGGAGTAACACTAAAAGTACTCCGTACAACTGGCACTGCTTTATGTTTCTCTGCCAGGAAATTTGCTTGCCCGGTCTGGCATCGATCCGCACACGCGAAACAGGTTGACATAGCCTTAAACGACACATGCTGCATTATTAATGGATGCCTCAAATCTACTCCCCTTAATAAACTGTACCCGTTGGCTGGCATCGCTCCAGCTGATGTTAGGAGGGAAGTGGTTTCTTGTATTGAGAAGAAGAAGCAGGAGCTCGACAACCGACTTCCCCTCTATAACCATATTCCTCCTCCGCCAAGACTCAAAAGCCAGAAAAGCTTTTTACAAAGTACACAGGTTTCAACAGGTAGTCCAGCTGAGGAGAGAATTATTAGATGGAAAATTAAACACCCCTCTCCACCCAACTTTGTGCCTATTAAGAAGGAGCTGCCCCCGGGTCATGATTTGCAGTGGGCTACGTGGAAGTCACTTAACCGACTTCGGACTCTAGTAGGCAGCTGCAACCAAAATATGTACCGGTGGGGTTTCTCTTTAGGGGAGCGCTGTGATTGCGGGGCCCCAATCCAATCAATGAAGCACCTCCTATCATGTCCGCCGTGCCCTAATTCCTGCACGGTGGACGACCTTAACGAATCCAATGACACTGCCGTAGCTGTGGAGCGCTTTTGGTCTAATAAAATATAAAGGCTGAACTTCCTGATACGAGAAGAAGACAAGCATTTAAAAATTTTGAAAAAAACAGTCATGCTGTTCGTTAAACCAAATTACATATTATTAGTTGCTGATTAAGGAGATACTTATATAATTGTATCTTCTTACCTTTATAAAATATTGATAGATTGTTTAAAATATTTGAATAGTTAAAGAGGTTATTAAAAATAATTTTATGTTTCTTTCTAAGTATAATAAAATATTGTTTCCTAAATGAAAACTACAAAACACTATAAAAGTGTGGCCGAATCACAAATTATATTTTAATATTATTATAGAATAGAATAAAATAGAAAAGAAAATGATTATTTAAGACATACACCATAAAACTGCAGAAATTAAACATATCAAAATTAAGAAAAACAAACAAAACAGAAATAAGGACAAAAAACAAAGCAAATTAAATCTACACTTAAGAGTTAAAAGCCAATATAACAAAAAAAATGTACAGATACAGAGCAAAACTTAAAATAAAATATATATAGAATTAAATATATATATATATATATATATATATATATATATATATATATATATATATATATATATATATATATATATGTGCATATCAATGTTAAATCTCATTAACTGCAAGGAAGAACGAGGCGAATCGGATCGCGAGGCGAATCAGTTTAAAATAAAATTCGCTTTATATTTGACATTAGCTACAGTGTGCAGCCTGCTGCATAATAAACGTTTTTGATGAATGCCGCGGGAATGTCTCACTTTTCCGGGAAGAAAAGTAGCCTATATGCTATTCCAGGTATTTATCTACTTTATACTACAGTCTTTATCTACAAAACGAAACTGTTCGCAAAAATTCAGCTTGTTTTTAATCAAAAATAAAAATGTTCTTGTACCACGGTCTACAGCTCTTATATCACACAGTCATTATTAAGTTGTCCTCACAAATAATATTAAAAGTCTTGTTGGTACTGCAACTGACATGGAATTATGTATTGTGATGTCCTGCGAAATTCTCAGTTAAAATACATATCTGAGTGACATCAGACGTGGTTTAATGATTTATTTGAAATTCGGAAAGTTATTTTTCCTTGCATTGAAATCAAAGTGGTAAGTTTAAAAAACTCTTTTTTTATTTCTTCTTTATTTTTCGATTTCTTTTTTGTAATGTATATGGGGCTATATGGGGTTGAAAAAACATTGAGATGTTTTATTATAGGGTCCCGAATTTGAGTTCCAAGTTGCGGAGATTTATTGGATGTTTAATGGTCTCGTACTCAAAGGCTGACAAACGGAACCCCTATAAATAGGTGTACCTCCGCTTCCTGCCTCTATCACAGAGCTCAATCTCTTGAATCGAAAAAGGCAGATATCTGATTTTTTACAGGTTACGTGTAGTGTAGCCAATATTACAAAAAAAAATCTCAAACGAAGTCCTCATACAAGTAACCTCATTCAATATCGCTCGGTGTACGACACCACGATGGTGTGCGAATTTGACCGGTTTTTTAATCAAGAAATATCTAAACCTAATGATAAAAAAAATATAAAGTTAAATGATGAAATAGAGTATTATCAGATACATTTTACATGTTTATTGCCTTCAAAAAGTATAAAGTTTTGACCGCCCCGTTGGTCGAGTGGTTAACGACCTGGACTACACAGTCAAAGGGGCTCGGGTTCGATCCCCGACGGGGACAAGCGTTTGTGTGATGAGCATAAATGTTTGTATTTCCGGGTTTGGGTGTTTATTAAATATATTCTAGTATTTATATATGTATTTCTATATATTAGTATCGTTGACTAATACCCATAACACAAGCAAATAATTTGCTTACTTTGGGGTTAGATCCATAAGTGTAATTTGTCCCGTGAATATTTATTTATTTAAAAAGCGACAGTCGTTAAAATTTGGCAAATGCAGGCATAGGAATTATACCCACCCATTACCATACCCATTTCAGTTGTTATTACTACTCATTGAAGCTATTGCGGCAGGATGAGACAAGACGGTAGTTTCAAATATCCGGGAGAGACGTTGCGGAATTTTACCACCTAGTAGTCACAATGGCAGTGACATTTATAGCCAATCGGTCGCCTTTAACGTCTTCCTGGCAGAACGGCAGTGGGTCTATTCTTCAAAGGAATTCTCCATGTGTTGGTTTGAGCAGCATGAAGACTTCGCCACAAGGATAGCAACGTACCATTGACATATTTGGTGTCTATAGGCGTTGATTTTCTCGTTCCATCAGGAGAACCTGCTTGTTTGCTATTTGATGATATAAAAAAAACTTAATACCAACATAAATTTCTTTCGGTATGATTTAGTACGTTTGTTTCAGCTCAAATCAAATCGATATGTACATTAGGTTAAACTTTTCGATTTCAAAACTTAAATAGTTTATAAAATCGAAAAGTGCACGCCTTAAAAACAGTTTACGTAATTATCTTTATATGGAGGGATATAGATAAAGTTTTTGTGAAGTTTATTTCGACATGTGAAAAAGAAAGTATTCATGAATATTGATCAACAAAGAAACAGAAAAAAATACGCACTTTTATTAATTACTAGCTGACCCGCGCAACTTCGTCTACGTCACACAAGAGGGAGTGGGTCGCAGGCACCGAATAATACTATTCTAGAAGAACTGTAACTCTTTAATTAATCCACGAACTTTGAAAACTATTGAACAATCATACCTACAGTGCTAATTAAAACTAGGAGAGTTTGTACCTATGTCTGCTACGTTTGTAGGTACATACATTCATTTTAAGTTTATGTTTTTAATATCTATGATAAGAGTATAACAAAGCTTATTACATAGTCATCCTACTATGATCAATTGATCATGATCAGTAAGACTGAAACTATAGTAAAAAATGCCAAGGGAGCATGAGTAATAAAGAATGTTGGGTAATACTACTGCGGCGTCAATCGATGTATAGTTTACGATCCTCTAAGTTTACTCAGTATTCTGTCATTAATTTTTTCAACACTACTATTTCTAGCCGCCAATACATCCACTGAGTTGTTTTAGTTTTTTCAATTCAACTATATGCGGCATGCTACCTCGCAGAGCAGGCTACCGTCTGACTTCGGTACCACGTATTCTCCCCACACACACACACACACCTCGCGCTATGCTTGATAATATTGTCTTAAAACTGTGATATCTCCTAAGTTATTGGTTGAAATCAAATGAAGTGAAGGGCGATTTCATTAAAAATTAAAGACTTGTGATAATTAACTAATTTATTTAGATAAAGATTAATACCGTGTTTATTAAAAAAACATCGCAAATAATGCATAATTTTGGAACAATTTTGATTACTATAAAAAGGTCATAAAATGTGAACCTCAATAGATACATGAACGCTATCGTGGACTTTTTTTTACAACTTTTTAAGATGAGCTATTCGATCATACATGATTTCTGCTCTCTCTCTCTCTCTCTTCTGAAAGCTCTCGAAAGGAAAAAAATCCCGTTTAGACCACCTTTTTCGTTGATACTCCAATCCTGTTGGTCGTTGCGTGATATTATATAGCCTATAACCTTCCTCGATAAACAGGATATCCAACTTAAAAATAATTATTCAAATCGGTTCAGCAGTTTTCGAGATTAGCGCGTACAACCAAAAAAACAAACATGCTCACAATTTCATAATATTAAAATTTATAATATTAGTATATTATATAGGTAGTTAAATAACACGGAATTACATAGCCGTTTGCAATAGGAAACTGCGCATTATAATTCTGAAGCTAATAAAAGAAAAATTTTCATTACAAATCTCAAAAAAAAATTTTATAGTTTTGAAATGAAAATTTAATATTATTTACGCAATCACGCGTTCTCAGTGCACTTGTACTAATTTTTAATTGATCATCTAATAATATCTAATAATTTTCATAATCTAATAATTTTTAATAAATTTCAAGATCGATCAAGGCATTCTTTAGTAACCCAGTGGATGATGTTTCATCGGTATTTCTAAATAGTGTTGCATTAATAAGAGTCAGAGAGTTCAGTTATTTGAGACATATTGTGACAGAAGACTTAACAGGACAGCATTGGCTGTCCATTGCAATATTATGGTCCGTTGCACCAAATACATTTTTAAAATATGCAGCCTGTGGGACGACTATAAGCGGAAGGCCTACAATAATGTAGGTGTACAATTTAATGATGGTTTCAGAATGTTTATAAGATAACCGTGTTTCTGTAGTCCTTCACAAATGTTCGCTGATTTTCGTATGGATGATTTTTATGTTGGTGTTATGAGAAAGAAAACGTCAACAATGATAAATATTGTGCAGAAGGGAGGGAGTACCAATAGCATTCTGAAGACGCTACTATCACCTATAAAAATATACCACTATAAAAAATCACCACTTGCCGTATCTCCTCGTTTTGAAAATACTTCTCTAAAAGCCTCAGCCCGTATTGGAGTAGTTGAAGTCGACATATCGAGCGACGTTCAATTCCGCAGTCACCTGGAAGACAATGCTAAATTAGCCTCTAAAACGCCAAGATTTCTTAGCAGAGCCAGGCAGTCCTTCATACCGGCCAATCGTTTACTCCTTTATAAGGCGCAAATCCGGCCTTATATGGAGTACTGCTTTCATTTACGGACTGGGGCTCCTCAGTACCCTTTGATCGCATTCAATGTAAGCGGACCGAATCGTTGGTGACAAGAATCGCCGAATTTAAAATTGGCTTGATTCTCTGGCGTTAAGTAGAGATGTGGCATCACTCTGCATCTGCTATCGGCTCTATAATGGGGAACGTTCCGAGGAGCTGTTTGGAATACATCCTGCTGCCAATTTTTACTATCAAACATCGCGATAAAATTCAAAATTTCATCTTCATCATCTCGATGTCTGAAAATCCACAAACATGTAATTCTTAAAGCACTTTTTGCCCTGCAGTACTCCTATTCGGAAGCAGTTATCGGCAGACATTTTGCCAAACGGATATGACTTAGGGACTTTGAAGAACAGAACTTACTCGTTCTTAAAAGGCCTGCAGCGCAACTGCAAGACTCCTGATAGTGTAGTTGTCTACGGCCGTTGTAATCATTTACCATCAGGTGAGCCTCCTGTCCATTTGCCCCTCTTCTATAAAAAAGCTTAAAACTAATAATCACCTAAATGACGCCATAAATGAAAAATCAATAACCCTTTTAATTAATATTTTAATTTTGTATTCCTTCTAATTTATATAAAGTAATTTTAATTACCAAGTCAATTTTTTTTGAAGGATGTTAGATGGAAAATGCGCAAGGCAAACAAGATCTATTTCTCAGATCCTTTCAATAAAAAGCCATAATTTTACGAGTTTAGTTGGTATACAAAGAATTCACGCAGCATAAAATGTAGTTGTCAAAGACAAGGTATAATAATTACTATGCCGATAATTATTGTTGATGAAAAAATTATACGGAATTATAAATTCATTTGCCGTGATAAATAATGACTGGACCATTTAAACCGACACGCCAAGAGTTAATAACTGCAGTTAAATACTTACAACTGATGTCTGAACTGATTTTCCATTATTTTTCTTTTAAGTATAACTATCTTTTAAAATTACTATACCTAGTATAATAAAGCTTAATAATCAAGCTACCGGAGCACCTAATCTTCAATCTGATCTGAAATAGCCAAACCAATAAGCCAACAGCCACTGATATCATGGCTGCGGAAATATTGATAATACCGTAACTAATTCATTCGTCGCAGAACTCTACCACCTCGTGGTCACGAAGGTAGTGACTAGTGTAATTATTCTCACTCGCTCTCATTAATAATAAATAGGATAATAGTTTATAAGCCTACTTGTCATTAAAAGCTCCTATTACAAGTGATGAATCTATATATTACAAGTGATACAAAATATGGTAAAAATGGAACATTGTATAATACGTTATACTAAGTTCTAAGTAGTTTACTAGTAAAAGCAAGCATTGTCGCTGTTGTTGTTGACATCGAAATCGGTCCAGCCGTTTCACAGATTAGCCAGAACAAACAGACAGACATACAGTCAAAAATTGTATTTTTTTTATTTTGGAATAGGTAACGTGTATAAGTACATCCATATGCATTTAGTAAAAAGCGGTTATTTTAATATTACAAACAGATACTCCAATTTTATTTATTTGTATAGATTAAGGATCATATAACTACCAATTCATTTTTATTCGTAGTTTGAAGTGAGTTTATACGCTTTTCATTAACTTTAGAACAATTTTTAACATAATTTAATTCTGTCATCAACAATCGACATTTATCATAGATCGGTAATACTTTACATTTTCAAAATACCTATTTCTAATTTTTGAAGTTTTTGAAGTGAAAATGACGATTAGATACATTTCTGGGAGGGAGGAGGAGGAGGGAAAAATCGAATGGATTCACGTCAGCAACATGCTCACGTTGGAGTTTGGACGAGCAATTGGAAAACATTAACTATAAAATCAATGGGCCTAG
Source organism: Apodemia mormo (assembly GCA_036924255.1). Taxonomy (NCBI): domain Eukaryota; kingdom Metazoa; phylum Arthropoda; class Insecta; order Lepidoptera; family Riodinidae; genus Apodemia; species Apodemia mormo. Next base: position 8,018,996 of record JAUPFN010000020.1, on the reverse strand, counting down.
GGTGCGAATCCTAACAGGGACAAGTATTTATATGATTAATAATTTAAGCATTTATTGTTTTTTTGAGTTTTTTGCGCGTTTTATTTAAACAACATTTATAAAAAAAAATAAAAAAAGGAAAAAGGAACAACAAATTGAAGAAAATTAAATAAGAGGGAGCTGGTAGGAGAGGAGGGGGGGGGGAGAGAAGTTATTAGAATTAGAAGGGCGAAGAAGGTTTCGCAAAGTAAAGTCAAGGAAGGAACAAGGTAGGGAAACGATGGGGGAAGATAGGGACAAGACAGGAAAGGTAGAGAAAGGAGTAGGGAAGGTACGGGAAGGAATCAGAAAGGTAGAAAGAACGGAGGAATAAGGTAGGAAGAAGATATGGGAAAGGGAGGTAGTAAGGGAAGATATAGGGAAGATAGGGGAATGGTAGGGGTAGGAAAGAAATATAGATAGGAGTAATTAGGGACAGGCGGGACAGATAGAAGTAGGGGAGATGGGGGGCGGTGAGATAGCTAAAACGGAAGATAGGAAGAAAGGGAAATAATAGGAAAGGAATAATAAAGAGTATGTTGGAGGAAGGTAAAAGAAGGTAGTAGATAGAGGGAAGAGGGCGATAGGGGAAAAGTAAGGAGAAGCGAGAGGATGTTAAGGGATATTAGGGTGAAGGTAGGAAGAAGGTAAAGGGCAGGTAAGTGTAAGGCAGAGGAAGGTAGGTGATGGTAGGAGCAAGGTAGGGAGAAGTAAGATGAAAAGTAGAAGGAAGGTAGAGAAAGGTAGGGGAAAGGTGGTGGGTAGATTAAGTTATTTTATTAGGAAAGTTTACATGAAATTATTATATACGTATGTATTTAAATAGTTACCTATGTTGTTAAATATGTAAATCAATTTTATAAATTCACAAATTCATTTCTCCTTACACAACACTAACAAACGTGTAGAAACACGTCTGTTAAGTGCTGTGTAAATTCTGAAAATTTACCGCTACACATATACTCAACTCGAAATCAATTTCTGCATCTACTAGTAAAAAAATACCAGAAACAGTGTTTTTTAATTATTATAAAATGTAAATTATAAATTTTTTCTAATGTTATTGGTAATTTATTGCAACTGCAAAGATAAAAGCTAAACCCGACTGATTATAACCGTTCATTTATTTTTTTTTTAAAATAGGTACAGTGTACAGTACTGAAAACAGAGTAGGTACATTATACAAAAATAAACTATGGCATGATAACAATTTAAAACTGTCTTCCGGTTAACACTGTACACAACTTTCACAAAAATATAATCAATGTCAACCAGACTCAGGTAGGCTTACTAACTATTATTTGTATACAATTCAAATTGCTAAATTACAAAATTACATAATAATGTTACAATATTTTTAATGTAATGTTTTTTAGGATTTTGTCATGTAATACTTGTAAAGAATATATCTTTAAGAGTACAGAAGTTATTAAATAAACTACACATTCTAATAAGAGGTTATTCTGTGAATTTCTTTCGAATCACTTGCCCTGCACTCTAATAAAATTACTATACCTTGTAGTATGTTAATTGTACGTTCGCGTACAATGGGGCGTAAATCAAACCAGTCAAAATGATTTAAAAAAAGAGATGTTTATTGTGAGAACAAATAATACACTTTACATATTAACGGCGCGTTGCCTTAAACTATGGTGCAGCAATGAACACTAGCAACAATAGCATATTAAATTAAATAAGGCGCCATGCGCCGAAACATAGATATATCCTATAATCATCGCACAAGAAACGGTAAAAAACTTATTTGCCAAAATCATACTAAAATCGAATATACAAGCATTCTATAAGCACTATTGAATTTACCATTCATGTGTAGACACACAATTTGCTGGACCGTCAAGATTGTTTATGGTTACCTACACCTATATGTGCAACTTTGTTTGTCTAATGTCTATGATGTACTCAGTACTAACTGTGGTACTAATGACTTAAAATCTGTTTTGTAATTTTAGGTATCAATTGCGTGACGTATAATAAATATCATGTATTAGCTCTAGTTGACGTGACGGTTCAGGATGTATGGTACAAGTACATCTCAAGAGTTTTTATGTTAAAATATAATGTTTATTTATTTTATTTCACGAGATAGCAAATAAGCAGATATTTCTTTTGAAGGAAAGAAATACCCTATCACCTATTGACAGCAAACATGTTAATGGTGCCTTGTTTACCATGCGGCATGCATAAGTTTTACTTTACCCTGCAAACCGGAACACGATGGTGACAAGCCGTTTTGCTTTTCAAAAGAAGGGCAAAAATGGGTAAATAGATGATGGTGTTTAGTGGTCACGATATTAGTGATAAGTAGGTACTTGTCACTAACATCGTGACCACTAAACACCATTAGCTTTCTTTCGGATTTTTCGAAATGCCTAGAAGTAAGTTTGTTGATCTATTCTTCAAAAAGGCCTGAATCAATACGGGGAATTAAAATAATTTTACATAATAAATAAATGTAGTTTCGTGTGTCAAGTAAATAAATTATTAATATTTTCAACCTAATGGTGTCCTTACATTCCGAAAAATTTTCTGCTCTATTTTCCTTCACTGTATTATTCATTTAATCTATGTAATTATTTATTCCTTAGATGACTCTAATTATTAGCATGCGGTAGACTGACTTAGTAAAACACATCTATTTATAATAACAGCTGCATGATTTTAGAGCTGTCATTTCTTAATAAGGGCATTTACTTCTTTTGAAGAATAGATCAAATGCCATTCTGCCAGTGCTTTCCCACCGCCTATCGAGACCACCTGAGTGAACTGTCGTAAGATTTTTTTTACTACTGTTCCCCTTTGTCCATCTAGGTGAACCGTCGTAAATATTTTATTTCCATCATACACCTCGTTATAAGAAGCTTTAGCTATGGTTCTTAAGGCTTTCATTTGTTGTGCCTCCAGGGTTTTCTTGCTTCTTTTGTTCAGAAGCTAGCACCAATTACACCGATGATGTACCAGCGCCAAAAAATATGACACTGGCACTCTACGCTGATGATGCCACATATGTCAGCACATCTTTGACAGCAGCACATGCGACATACAAAGTCCAGAAAACCCTGATCGAACTAGAAGACTGGTTAAAGAAATAGAAGCTGACAGCTAATGTTCAGAAAACTCAAGCCATGATATAAGGCAAACGAGCCAAGGATACACCCAAAGTCAAATTAAAAGACCAAAACATAGAATGGCAGGAATGATAGATAGCTGATGTAATAAGGAGTAACTGAGGCTACTTTTTTTAAAAATTTCCCACCCACGTGAACGAAGTCGCGGGCACTGCTAGTAATAAATATATTTTGTTACAGAGAAAATGGCAGACATTGTAAAATCTATTTCAATGGAGGAAGAGTATTTAAAAAATAAAGATATATCACCAGATGATATCAAGAAACTAAGAGAATGGCTGACTACACAACCACATTTACCAGAAAAATATATAACGGGTAGGTATTTTTAAATGTAGAGTTCAATGACAGTTTTAAAGGTCTGTAAAACATGTAAACTTGATTGGCTAACCTTCATGCTAGTGACGGACATAATCATTATATTAAGGTCATACGTAAGGCATAAAGTCTAATTTAAGCATATTATGTTCATAAAATTAAAAATTTCCTACATTGCATCCATACAAGAATAACATAAAAATATGTGTGAACCAACGTTACATGATTTTAGAAATACTTGTAAATATAAGTTATACACTTTTTATTACACTATTCAGAGATATGCGCAAGGACATAAATAAATAAAGATAAAAAATATGTAGCTACAAAATCTTAGAAGTCTAGTTTTCTGCGTGAATGTTACCTTTTTTTTCGTCCTCTAACAATTTTACTACACACAAATACGTCTTGTTTTATCGTTATGTGATAAGTGTGTATATATTATTTACATGTGTATATTAAGCCCAGCTATGTAAAGATGGTTGGATGTGTCGTAGCCTGAGCATCCATGATCTGGCTGCTTAAGGCATCCAGAGCACGGACGCCCAAGGTGGAATGCTCCACTGCTGGTGCAAGTGGTACTCCCCTGCGGTAAATTTTGTTTTAATTGCGCATTCATAATGTGTGTGGGGGTGGGTGGGTTAGGCCTCCGGGACTCTTACAAACCGAACGAAACGCAGCAGTAGAGCTGCTACTTTACGTCGGTGTCAAGTGAGAGAGTGGTATCTTCCCGGGCGTACCGGCCTATTCGGTTGCGATTGCAATATGGCAATACCACTAATTTTGACCGACTGCACCGGTGTTAAATAATTTTTGTCCCAAAAATTATCCCACCAGTGGGCGATGGGATCATCACACTCCTACGCCGGAAAATACATATATAAATATTGGTATATATTTAATAAACACCCAAACCCGGAAATGCAAACATTTATGCTCATCACACAAATGCTTGTCCCCGTCGGGGATCGAACCCGAGCCCCGTTGATTGCGTAGTCAGGGTCGCTAACCACTCGACCATCGGGGCGGTCAATTGCAGGGGGACTGACAAGAAAGTAACATTATTTTTATTATTGAGTAACATTTGTTACAGATTTGGACTTAATTCTGATTTATCACTGCTGTGAGAAGAGCACAGGGGTATCCAAACAAGTTTTGGACCTCCATTTTACTTTACGTACACTATTTACTAGCTTTTTCAAAGACCGAAGAATCGACAAATCTATTGAAAATACTTTGAAAAATGTGTAAGTATTTTAACGGCTTTTAAATTTCATATTTTTGATTTATCCCAACAAGCCTTTTCTACGTAGAAAACGGCAAACATTGTCTACGGTCTCATAGAATCTTTACGACTGCTGATCGCACAACGCGATGCTTGGTCCTGAATATGATTGCCGAACAAACGGATGACGATTTCGTTCAGCCATACATTTTACGACAAGTTTTTCATCACGACGATTACGTTTATATCCGCTTATAATTTTCGACTTTTTTTCGTTACCTCTTTTCTAGCCACGAGTATAGTTACGCAAATATTTTTGCGTTTATCTTTGCTAATATGCATTAGCTACAACTTGCGATTTCTTTTAAGTATTTCTTCACAAGAATCGCTTAGTAATATCCATGATGATGACACAACGGGGCCTCCTTACCAGATGAATCGATGGATATGCATCCATCGATGTCAGCGGTTAAACGTTGAAGCTGTTCTGATCTTCAGTCAGGACCAGTAGGGCTACTCTTGAAAACCGATTTCAATTTTAAATGAATATTTAATGAGTTTTGAACTATTTCGTACTCTGGACAACTATATTCAATTATCGGATTCGGCGACAGCGCCACACGGATTTTGAAAGTTTTTGGAACTACTCATTATTGCTTTTATTCGTTATTTTGTTTAAAACGGTACTTAAAATTTCCACTTGTAACACTAGCTTGACATGTAACGATGACATATATTTCCAATAATTAGGTCGTTACTATACCGAATCAATGTGGGGAAATATTGGTTTTAAGAGTACCGTTTTTTGACGATATTCGAAAGTTATTGTTTTTATCAATATTGTTTAAAGATTTATATTGTTTTCAAGAGTAGGCCTGCAGGGGCGGCTTAACTTATAGTGCAATGCACACGGGCGCCGCTGTCTCTGTGTTCATATCGGGTAGGTCTGAGAATCGAACAACATCTATTTTTCATCCCCTAAATGTTAAGGATAGTCCACCCCTAATTTTATTTTTCAAATATTTTTTTTGTTTTATATTTTTATGGTACAGCATTAAACAATACATATAACCCTAAATTTTGAACCCTTTGCGATATGTAATATCAAGTTGCTTGCAGTTTTCATTATACTAACATAATTATTCAACTCGATGAGATAAGTGATGTCTGCCTGGGAAAATTTTATATAGCTGGAGACTTTAACCTTCCGCAGATAGAATGGCAAATTGATAGCTTTAGCGCGTTTATAATGTTTAACAGCAATTCGCAAATAAACAATTATTTACTCAATTTCTTGCATTCTACTAACAGTAAACAGTACAATATTTGTAAAAATAACATGGGTCGTATACTGGATTTGTTAATAAGTAATAATGATAATATTTGTAAATGCGAATCACCTTTGAATCCCCTGGTACCACTGGATACCCAACATCCAGCTTTCTTTGCATCTATATCATATTTAGAACTGGTTCAATCTTTGGTAAGTTCTACTGCACCTCGATACTGTTACATTGAGGGTAATTATTCAAATATTAATGAAAGTATAAAAAACTTAGATTGGACAAATTTGTTAAATAATGTACCTGTCGAATCAGCGACCAATATTTTCTATGAAAAAATTAATGAAATTGTTAAAAACCATGTACCTTTACGTTATATTAAATCGAAGAACTACCCTATATGGTTTTGCAAATTGCACTATGAAGAGTTTTCTTTATTTCGTGAACGTTTTAAAGCCCTAAGCAAGGAATGTTTCCAAAAATATATAAATTCGGTTGAGGAAGGTATAAAAAGGATTTAAAAAAGTTTTGGTCTTTCATAAAAATACACAATAAAAAATCTTGTAACCCATCTACAATGAAATACAGTGACCTAGAATCAGACAAAACAAATCAAATTTTTAATTTATTTTCAAAATTTTTTGCTTCTGTTTATGAACAGAATGGTCGAGTATATGACGAGCGATACCCCTACATATATTATATAATAAAAGTCTGGGGGAGGGTATTGTCCCTGATATATGGAAAATGGCAAACATAATTCCAATTTATAAGGGAGGTAGTAAAAGCAACGTTTCAAACTACCGTCCAATATCTTTGCTGTCTACGCTGTCAAAAGTATTTTAAAGATTAGTACACAATCATATTTATCCATATTTACATAGAATTATAATTGAACAGCAACATGGCTTTGTAAGAAACCGATCCACTATAAGCAATTTGGTTCTTTATACTAACTTTTTATTTGAACCCATGGATAAACGAACCCAAGTTGATTTGGTGTACACTGATTTTCGCAAGGTATTTGACAAGGTAGACCATGACTTACTTCTCAAAAAATTAGCCTTTAATGGGATAAGGGGAAATCTTTTAAGGTGGTTTATATCATACATAAAAAAACAGAGCTCAGCGAGTTGTTGTTAATGAATTTAGTTCAGACATCATTAAAGTGACGTCTGGAGTAGCTCAGGGTTCAATTTTAGGCCCACTTCTTTTCATTATTTTTATTAATGATATAAATTATTGTTTCAAATATTCAAATTTTTTATTATACGCTGACGACCTAAAAATTTTTCGGGAAATAACTTCCTTTGAAGATTGCTATAGATTACAGGAAGATTTAGACCGCCTTTCTTATTATTGTAAAATTATAAAATTACAATTAAGTACCCTGGAATGCAAAACTATTACTTTTACAAAAAAAATCAAATAAATACACCATCGTGTCAACAATCAAGCCTAATGCGACCTCAATGGAAATATTACATAGTTATAGTGACTTTTCTAACTTAGGTAACAAAGACTATGTTATTCTTGGAATCAGTACTCATGATCGTGATCCTTATTCTGTTTTTACCAATTTAAGTAATACCTTAGACAAACTTAGGCATTGTAAACAAGTGTTCTTGTTAAAAATTCAGTCCAACAGGTATTTAAATATAGGACTTCTTAATTATAAAATGAATTTAATTGTAAATCAATATAATAATTGTACTCTTATTGACTTGGATACCTATTTAACCAGATATAATCGTTACACGCACAAAAATTATATTAACTGCTTGTATACAAAATTAAAAATTGAGATAGATTATCAGGAATATAAAAATAAATTTTTGTCATTTTCAAAATTAAAAGTTAGTCAACTAAATAACAATGTAACTGAGAATAAACTATTGAGCTCTAAAAAAATTACATACAGTGAATATAAAGAAAATTTGGAAAAGTTGGTATCTAATAGAATTAATATAAAAAATAGTGACAAATCTATACAAAAGCCGAAGAAAGGTAATATACCATATTTTTTAGTATTAAACCAAGAATTAAACCGGAAAATAATTCAAATAATCTTTTGTGTAATAAAACAGTCAGGAAGGGTACAATACCATACTATTTTACTTTGAAAACCAAAAGTCTAGAAAGTATGAACAACAAAAACCAGCTTTTTCGTCAATAATTACCAATTTAAGCTACTTCACCAAAACATAGCAGGTGCATTAAAAAAGCGAGATTATTTGCAAGTAGCTATTAGTGAGCTTAGCAAAACACTAGGTAAAATTGATGTTATATGTCTTTCTGAAACTTTTCTTAAGCAAGGTTCTGAAACAAACTTTAAACTTGACGGTTACACTATGGCATCTCATTTTTCTCGTGACAATCAGCGTAGGGGTGGAACTTGTATTTTAGTGAGAAATGAACTTGATTTTAAAATGCTAGATTTACAAATACGCTTACCATTTTCCTTTGAAAGTTGCGCTGTTGAAATTATTAATTATAAACTAATAGTAATTTGTATTTATCGTACTCCCAGCTCAAATGTTGATATATTCCTAAATAAATTAGAATTATTATTAGAAAATATTATGATAAATTCAAAAAAGAAAATTATTTTATGTGGAGATTGGAATATATACCTGATGCAGGATAACTGTACACATAAAAATTTAACAAGCATTCTTTCAAATAACAACATAAATCAACATATTTTAAAACCTACTAGGAAGCATGCATGTCTGGATGTAATAGCAAGTAACATAAATAATGTTCATTCTAACACTCATACACTTGCTTTGTCTGATCATGAAACTGCTCAGAGTATACAAGCCAATATAGAGTCAGTCTTAGAATTTAAACAAAAAAGAGCTTTTTGGTTTGAAACAAAGCGGATATATGGGCAGGAAAATATTAAAAAGTTTCATGAATGTTTATCAAGTTTAAGTTTTAATGAAGTTTTTACAAAGTCAAACTGTGAAGAAGCATTTAATGAATTTCATGATATTTTACTGTTGTTTTTTGAGTTATGTTTTCCTAAGATCCGTGTAAAAGTTTCAAATAAACCAATAAAAAATAAATGGTTAACTAAAGGTCTTCTAAAATGTTGCAAAGTAAAACGCCAGTTGTACCTTAATTATCGTCATGCTCAATCTAATAAAAAAGAAAATAAATGTAAATATTTACATTATAGGAAAATTTTGTCTAAATGTATATTAGAATCACAAAAACAGTCTGCTTTGAAATATATTGAAAATTCCTCTAATAAATGTAAAGCTTCATGGAATCTGATTAAAAGTACATTTCAGAACAAAATAAATATTAGAGAAATAGGAAAAATCAAAGTAAACAATTTAAAGTACACAAATACTCAAACAATCTGTAATCTATTTAATAATTTTTTTTATAAACCAGACAAAATCAAGTAGTGTAAAAGTCAAATCTACAAATACTTCAAAATCAAATTTTTTACCAAATTGTAGTAAAACCATGTATTTGACACCAGTAGATGAGCATGATGTGAAAAAAGTTATTCATTCATTGAGAAATACTTATGCTACTGGCTATGATAATATTAGCACAGAATTATTGAAAAATGTTGCTAGTGTAATATCAAAACCTCTTAGCCATATAATTAATTTGTCATTTTTGGAAGGTAAATATCCAGAACGATTAAAAAAGTGTATTGTCAAACCATTGTTTAAAAAAGGAGATATGTGCGATATAAACAATTATAGACCTATTACTTTAATTCCAGTCATTTCAAAAATTTTTGAAAAAATTATGTATGAAAAGCTCTATAATTATTTACTTGATTTTGACCTACTAAAAAATAATCAATATGGATTTAGGAAAGGTAGGTACTACTACATTAGCATGTTTTGATTTAGTAAAGAGCATAACTGAATGTCTGAATAAGAAAATGTATCCACTTTGTGTATTTTTGGATATGAGTAAGGCATTTGATTTTGTTTCACACAATATTTTATTATCAAAACTTGAAAAATATGGTATTAGAGGGAATTAGATTGGATAAAGATTTATTTAGAGAATAGGAAACAATGTGTTGAAATATCTAAAATATGCGGAAACCGTAAAAAAATATATACTTCAAACTACATTGTCAACAACTGTGGTGTACCACAGGGCAGTGTTTTAGGACCCTTGCTATTTTTAATTTATATCAATGATCTTCCTGATAGTATAAAACATGATTGCTTTTTATTTGCTGATGACACTACCCTACTTATTAAATGTAAAAATAAAAAAGACTTGGTAAATGAAACAACCGAAACCTTATTCCAAGTTTCAGACTGGTTAATTAATAATAATTTAAAAGTTAATGTAACTAAAACAAAATTAATTGAATTTCAGAACTACCACAGTAATATTACCAAAAACACAAATATATTTTTAAATAAAGTAAATATAGATGATGTAGATTATACAAACTTTTTAGGAATAATTATTGATTTGTCAATCAAATTGTAATTGGAAAGCACACATTGAATCTCTATGTAATAAGATTGATAGATTTGTCTATGTCTTGAGAAGACTAAGGGAAGTAGGAGACGCAAAAGCCTCCCTATTGGCATATCATGGATATGTCTCTTCTAATTTACAATATGGAATTCCTATTTGGGGAAATTCTGTTGAATTGGTACGAATTTTTAGAGTCCAAAAGAAATGTATTCGAGCAATATGTGGTGTTAATCAGTTACATTCCTCTAAACCACTTTTCAAGTCTCTTAAGGTACTTCCCTTACCATGTTTGTATATTTTAGAGGTATGCGTATTTGTAAAAAAGCACCAAAAGTTATTTAAAACAAATGCTGAAGTCACTGGTAACTCATATTTTAGGAATAGTAAGAAATTATATGTGCCTAACCAAAAATTAAATATTTTTACAAAAAATGTGTATTGTATGTCTATTATTATATACAATCATATTCCTGAAAGTCTTAAATCATTGCCTATAAATAAATTTCGCAAAAAGTTGTTTGATTTGCTGTTAGATAAAACTTATTATGATATTAAAGAATTATTAGCCGATAAAATTAAATGTTAATGGATAGAAATATAAGTTTGTTGAATTGTCCTTAAAAAAACTTCAATGTAGTAAAAATTTTGTAAATGGTGAACATTATGTAAATTATAAAAAAAAAATAATTACTCAAAATATGAAACTTGTAATTATAAAAATAACTTTGTAATATGGAATCATCCTTGTATATTTATAACAAGAACATAAATTAGAGAAAAAAAGACCAGCCCGCTGAGTTTCTTCCGCCGGATCTTCTCAGTGTGTGGCCGCGTTCCGATCCGGTAGTAATTCTGAAAAATCGATACAATTTATAGTTTTAAATGTAATATTATATAATGATATTTTTTTTAAATATTTGCACACCATATATTGGTAGAATATGTCGGTAACTTAATTTATTTTTAACAACTTGTAACACCCATATTCTTGCAAATAAATATTTTCTTTCTTTCTTTCTTTCTTTCTAAAAAAATACAAAATTATAAATTATACTTACCTTCTAAATGGCACTCTTTTAGAAAAAGTACCTTTCATTAAAGACTTGGGTGTACTCATTGATGCCAAACTCCATTTTGATGTACATGTAAATCACATAACTAACAAGGCTTTACAGTTATACGGCTTTGTTATGCGGACTTGTACACCTTTCAAAACTGCTAGCTCTTATCTCTTGCTATATAAATCTTTAGTAAGAAGCCAATTAGAATACGCAATATCAATTTGGAATCCTTATTATAAAAAATATAAAGATCAGTTAGAATCTGTGCAGCGCAAGTATTTAAGGTCGATGCATTACCGCTGTTTTCGTTCTAAATCCTCATACAGTATTATGTTGAAAAATATACTCTATCTACACTTGAAATGAGAAGAGTAATGTTAGACATTATGTTGTTGTATAATATCTGTCACAATAATTTTGATAACACTGAACTTGTCAATCAAATCTCTTACCATGTACCACGTCTTTCTCATTTAATTCGAAATACTCGTAAGCGTATTTTATTTGCAACAAAAAATTGTAAAACGAATGCCGGTGTACGTGCACCCTTACAAAGGATTATGACATGTTATAATGAACATTTCTTAGATCTTGAACTGTTCGCATCGACATTTCGAAACCATGTAATTAAAAAATGTAAAATTTAGCCTATTAATAGATTTTTGCATAATTGCATATTATATGTATGCATGTAATATATAAACATCAGTTAAGTTCTAGTTAAACAAACTTATATCGTCGTGTAAATTAAGAACTACTTACTCGAAGTAACCTGAGGATAACGGTGTAGGTTACACTATTAATAACTTAGTTACTCAATATAAATTTTGTAAACCCTTAGTGTAATTGTTTGTTGTCCTAAATAAAGAGAAAAAAAAACTCGATATCAGATTGTTTGTCTGTTTGGAAATTAAATTTTATATTCATAATATTTATATTTATGCTTTCAGTGTGATCGCAACCCTTCCAGAACCTGACGTAGATGGTAATCGTTTGGTCTATGCTGGGCTTCTCAATACGGATCCAAAATACTTTGTATTTTCAGAAGTTGTACGGACTTTAATGATTATATTTGATTTATGGCAGTATGAGGAAGGCACTTGGCCCGGGTAAGTTAATATGTAATACAATCTTTTTATTCAGTTGTACGTTTTTGAATAGTGGCACGCAATGTGATCGAGGCCATAACCACAGTATACTGGAGAGTAACAGTAGTCAATCTACATACATGTGATATTCGAGCAACGCACACATAGACACCTCTCACGGACGCGATATCTCGGAATGGTTCGGAACATACGCGAGTGTATGTAACACTTAAAAAATGTAAAAGCCTAAATAACTTATAATCCTATTAATATCATAAATGTGAAAGTTTTTGAGTATGTATGTATAGATGTTTGTTACTCTTTAACGCAAATACTACTGAACCGATTACGATGAAATTTGGTATGTAGCTAGCTGAAGACCCAGAATAACATATAGGCTATTTTTTATCCTGGAAAAGTTAGGTGATCCCGCGGGATTCACTAAAAATTTTATAATGCTGCAAGCTGCAGCTAGTACTCAAATATCTATATTATATCAAATATCTATAAATGCGAAAGTTTGGATGTTTGGATGGATATTTGGATGGACCTTTGTTACTCAATCACGCAAAAATTACTGAACGGATTTGAATGACAGGTACACAGGTAGATGATGACCTGGAATAGCACATAAGCTACTTTTTATCCCGGAAAAATTAAGTGATCCCGCGGGATTCACCAAAAACTTTTATAATGCAGCGGGCTGCACGCTGCAGCTAGTAATATATAATTCCAACGATATTACATACATATATGTCAAACTGATTACCTCCATTTTTCGTCGATTTAATAATAAATTTGAACACAGTAACATTTCGCTTATTTCAGGCTATCTCTAGTAATTGATATGAAGGGAACTGTCATTGGACATCTAGCTAAATTAGAAATCATGACTTTGCGACAAGCAATATATTTTTTACAGGTAAGTCATTATATTTTACATATTCGGTACCAGAATCCAGTACTGAACACCCTTCTTTAGTCTTTTACCCGTATTGGTTTTAAACCATCATAATTGTTGACCGTAGAAACATATTATATATAAATAAAAAAATTTAAATGTGCGGACGACCGCGTCACAAAATATTAGAAGATATTTTATCTTTATGTTTAAACGCGTGTTGTTTTATTTTAATTATTTTTTCCTAAACTTCTTTTTTACGTGTAATCAAATGCAGTCAACACATACTGTTATTTGAATGGTAATATATTATAATAAACATCCGAATGAATTACCACAAGATCTCCAATATTGAGCTTCATAACTTATCTAGATTAAATTTGTACCAAAAATATCAAAACACAAACGATTTTAAAAATGTAGTTAGAAATAACAACATTTTATATGAATATCAAAGCTGAAAACAACTAGAATGAAATAAGAAGCCATATACGATACACTTACCAATTAACAAATTATCTATATTAAAACGAGATATTTAGTTACTTTAAATATTAAGAATACCGATGAGAATGTAAAGTTAAAATTTGATTAATCTCCAGGAATGTATGTTAGTAAAACTGAAGGCAGTACATTTTATTAACGCACCATCATTTATTGACAAGTTGCTGATATTAATAAAACCATTGATGAGTAAAGAATTATTTCAAAAGTTAAAAATACATGTCACTGATTCGCCAGATTTATACAAGATTATACCACAGAAAGTATTTCCTAAGGAATGTGGTGGAGATTATTTAAGCTGTACTAAGATCAGCGGTAAGTTTTAAAATATTTTTTATCAATGATGTTTCACACTATGATGTACGCGAGAAAAAAAATAACATCCCCAATTTACATATAGAGGAGCTACTCTAAGAAAAATATTTTTCAATATTTTATTTTATCACTTTGTTACCGTGACTAATATGTATATTCCTGTCAAATTACAGCTTTCTAGTATTAAGGATCTCTGCTTTATGGATTACAGAAATATGCTTATTTGCTTTCAGAAAATATGGTACGACGTCTTCGTGCTAACGAGCAATTCGTTATAAACGAAAACCATAAAAGAGTTGACGAGTCTCAGCGCCCAGGAGAAAAACGTAAAACAGTAGAAGATATATTTGGAATTCATGGAAGCTTTAAGAAATTAGACATAGATTAATAATATGAGTATTTATTGTAAAAAACAAGATTATCAAAATTATCTGAATATGTTGCACGATATTCTTCCTCCTTATTCCACAATTACTTTTCATTGAAGAAGTGAACGAGGCAAATTGTTTTAAATATGAAAAATACATTATAACATAGTAGAAATAAATTAAAATATAAGTAGGTTACACAACTAATCCATAAAATAAGGCATGCAAATACAAAAGGGAAACAAAATTTTAAAGACCATTATTATGTTATACGCAAGTTATGTAGTACCCATAGTTATAATTACTTTACGCGAGATAATATTACATCGCATTAAAGTTTTTGGCAAATCCCGCGCGATCATCTAATTTTTCCGGGTAAAAAGTAGCCTATGTGTTATTCTGGGTCTTCAGCTACCTACATACCAAATTTCATCGTAATCAGTTTAGTGGTATTTGCGTGATAACAAACATCCATACATACATACTCACAAACTTTTGCATTTATAATATTAGTAGGATTATTTGAATGTTTAGACACTAAATGTTCATATACGGTATAAAAATATTCAGATATTTTTGTTTTCACAATATTCTTCTTAATAAGATTAATTATGTTATGACGCAGTTTTTGCTTGCAAAGCCGTTTTTGTTGTTTTCATGTTCCTATTGAATTCACTGACATATCAATTGGGATGAAACTTTATCAATTTATTGCTTGCACTTTGTACGTGGATTTGTTTAATTAATTGGATACTTTCTATCGTCAGCACTTGGTGAAACTGCATTTTGAAACAAATATGACAAACAAGCTCACTCGTACTTACAGTTCAGATGAATGTGAACTGGAAGTACAAGTGAGTTTATTTGTCGTATCTGTTTCGTTTAATTAATTACAATTATTTTTGTGTTACAGCACTCACCCCGTGCCTGGGAAAACTGGAAAAACCTTAAAAACAACAAAGAAAAATATCCGACACGAAGGGATTGAACCTGCGCCCATCTCCCTTGCGATAATTTCCCCTCGTCGAGCCTGTCGACACTAGCTCAGTGGGAGAGCGACCCGGCTTTAGAGAGATGGTCGCAGGTTCAATCCCTGCGTGTCGTTATTTTCCTTTTTTTATAAGGTTTTTCTATTTACAATTAGTTTACAGTGGTGGGAACGAGAGGTGGGCCCATTGCCCTTTACAATAGATGGCACGAGGCACGCCTTTCGCGCCTAAATATATTTGAAAGAGCATTTTTGCATCAGCAACGTACCGGATGTCAGCTTAGAATTAAATTTGGCATATGTGTGCCAAATTTAATTCTAATTTATAGCCGATGATCTGGAATAGCACATAGGATACTTTTATCCCGAAAAAATAAGTTGTTTCCGTGGGATTCACCAAAAACTTTAATGATGCATCAGGCTGCAGGACGCCCTAGTTAAGCTATAAATTTTCTGCTGTTTGTTATAATATATATGTAGCTGAATATGAAATTTATATTTAAAATAATTATAAGGTGGAACGGAGCCCCTTTCACTATATTTTTTTTGTGTTTGTAAATGCAATAAGGAACTCCGTTCTCAAAATATATAATATATTCAATGGCAAAATCAATATTATTAAAAAAAAAATTAATAGCAGTTGAATGAAACTAATAATATATTTGTTTAAGGAATTATTTGCTGTAAGTAATTATTTAATTATTCTTAACTACGTAATGAACAAAATAGTATCTACAAAATTACCAAATTACAATATGTTTGTTAGTGGGAGTACATTGTAGATAAGATGATGTTCACTTGAGTATTTCCAAAAATAAAACATCAATAAATATAAAAAAATATATTGTCTTGTAGCTTTATGCGTGTTTAATGCGAATTTTATTATAAAACAGATTTCGTCTTATCTCTCCATAAGATTTTGTTCTTGGGACCCGTCGATTATAGTTAATAAATGGAGATTGAGGAGTAGTCACCGACTAAAAGGGAAAGCTGACAAATCGGCATGTTTTGTGCAAAGTAGCCGACGATAAGTAAGAATAAATCGCCTTTTCTTATTATTTCATATTTCTATGCTTAACATAACCTCCAAGAGAAATTATTAGTAAGTACTCTTACGTTTAAGTACGTGGGAAATGTCTGGTAAATTGTTGAATGTTTGTTTTATTTATGTAAAAAAATAATATTTTGTTCGTTGATTTCGTAATAAATAGAAGGGAAACTAAACAAAAACCTTTAAAATCCAACATGTCCGCACTGCCGACCATTCGACCTATTTATGACCAAGTCAGTTAACTATCAGCCAGTAATAGTTGGGGCATCTTTGTTAAAAAGTACACCTAAATGTGAAGGAAGAAATGACTTAATATTAACATATTTTTAAATATTTGCTTTTAATTATGGTTGACGTTTAAATTATGTTTAATTATACATTTATATCAAAAAGATAAACATTTTGCAGACTCATTTCGTGGTATGTTCTTATATTTAAAGTTTTTTTGTGACACAATGGAGATACTATGCGTTTCAACTGAGAATAGGACTGTTCGGATGACATATTGCTCTGCGTTTTGCAAAAACTTCATAAGTGATGAGTAAGGTGTGCAAAAAAAAATCTAACGAAGTAATACTTAAAAAAATATATTTTATTGTATTTGGTATATTTTTTATTTAGATTCCTATCAGATTATGTAACCATGTGTTATAATAAAGCGTAAAATGACTAACACGACTTTTACATATAGATGAACGGCTCGATTGATACTGTTACTGTTTTTTATCGATGAATATTATATTTTAATACTTTTTAGCCTATTCTGGACAAAGAGAACCCAAATCCACATAAATCGCAACAAAATTGGCGTCGTCACTTTTGACTTATAAGTGGTGTACATAACACGACTTTTTTATATAATATATAGATGAACAGCTAGACTGATGTTTATTACTGTTTTTTATTAATGAAAATAATATTATTAAAATGTTATTTGTCCTTCAATAAATCAGCAATATTTTTGAACAAATATTTTTTTGCTGACATTACTAATGAAGTTGATAAAAAGCGCGATCTTATTCTCAGTTGGAACGCCTAGTAATATTTTATTATAATAATTTAGGTCCCAATAGATAGGTACGTGAATATTAAACACTACGTTAAGGTTTATCATAGACTAGATTAATAAAAGTACAAAATTTTTATATTACAGAAATATACGGAATGAAATAACAAATCATATTTAACATAATTACCCTGTGAATATTGTAATACTTCACAAACTACAATATATTACATTTCAACATAAAATTAACTTTAATCCATAATAGTGTCTAATAACTTTAATCCGATTTCGACATGTAGCGCTTTGATTCCTAGATCTAAATTATTGACCTAACTCTTGAAGGTTTTGCTTTTCTTCCTCTTCTCTCTGCAATGCTTCACGTTCAGCAGCGATTCTCGCGTGTTGTTCTGCTATCACTCGGAATAGTTGGGCGTGTTTGGCGGTAGCTGCTGCAACAGCAGCGGATTGGCGAGGGACAGATGTGTCTGAAATTCAATTAAAAAATATTAGTAATTTTCTATACTTCTATATCTATACAAATAAAAAAATGTAGTGTCTGTTTGTAATATTAAAATAACCGCGTTTCACTCAATTTTTACAGTTTTTGTCTATCTGTCTATTTGTTTCGACTAATCTTTGAAACGTCTGGACCGATTTTGATGGGATTTTCACGGGCAGATAACTGATGTAATAAGGAATAACTTAGGGTACTTTTATTTTAGATTTTTTCCACGCGCACGAAGTTGCGGACACAGCTAGTAAAATATAAATTTGATGTTTACTCGTACAAAATAATTATGATCAATGAAAAATTTCACACAACACACAATTCACCAGTTTAGAGATTAACTAAATGGGCGGCAAATCCCCTCAATTTATCGCCGACTAAGGAAGGTAAGGTAGTCGATAAACTTATGGATGTGGCATTTTAATTACGTCACATAGATAGCAATGAACCAAAGATGTTTGGTATCTATAGGGTATGGTTTCTCTTTCCATCAGGAGAGCCAACTGCTTTTTTGCCATCCTACCATTTAGAAAAAAGTAATATTTCAGAAAAAAATATCTTTACGCCCGTATCCGAATGGTACCCGAAGAGGTACGCAGAGATAGATAGATAGATTTAGTGTACCACCACAGTGCACCCAGCCAAAGATACTTAGTACCACAATGTGATAGATGGCGCTGGCACTTATCTAATGCCGGGCAACGTTGATTTAATCAGAATAATGAAAAACACATTTTAGAATTGTTCGACATTGAAGTCCCAGACTCGAACCCGGCACCTCATGTGGTCAACACTGATACCAGACCACTAGACCACAGAGGCGAAGTTACATTACAGTACGTAGTAAACGTATGGGGTACCGCTAAGACTGCAGTTTCTGAGCTGTTATTGAATTTTTAATAATTTTTTGTACTGAATGAAATTATTGCGAATTCGGGCCCTCATAATCTGAGCCGAACATGCTAACTAGGAACCACGAGGCAGATTATGATACGTCATATCGAAACTACCACTATTCTTTTTTACTTTAGTATAATTATGATTTATATGAGCTAAATTATTATGCAAATTGATAATTGTAAGTTATTATAAAAGATGTGGCAAAATTTAGTTATAAAATTGATTTTTTTAAAAATGAACAGATTCTGGCTTTAATTTTAAATTCTGTTTACGAAAATTTATTTCAATTCCATTACGAAAATTTTTTAAACGTAAACTGTATCATGGGAGGTTCTGAAATATTTTAGACGGGTTGTACCTACTACGCTTCAATTGTATTGTATGTCATTTTTTTAGAGTATGATAACGCAATAGGATGATTTATATATAGGAGTTTTGGAATGGATTGTTTAATCAAACAGTAGCAAATAAAGCAATAACATCTTCACCATTAATCACTTATGACGTCACAGCTTGCAAATGTCTTGTTTGATGTCTTGTTTCAGCTTGGAGGCGAAGTAAACGAACACGCCTTAATAATACAAATGTCTTCATATATATATATATATATATATATATATATATATATATATATATATATATATATATATATATATATATATATATATATATATATATATATATATATATATATATATATATATATATATATATTAGTTATTATTGGTTTATATTTCTGTACTTCCTGTTTTTCCTGTTTTATTTTCAACAATAAATCAAACACTTAGATACGTGTGCCACTACCACTTTTTTGTACGTAAGCCAATTTTTATTTATTGATAACCCTAGCGCGATCGCCGAGCGTAAGTATGAAAAGTGAAGTACATACATGAGATTGATTTCTGTACCTATTTACTTTGTGATAGCTTTTTCTAAACCTTGTTAATCTTAGCAAAAAATATTACCATCGGGAAACGGATGTTGAGCATGATTCTCAGCTATCTTTGCATACAAGTGAAAGTGTCTGTCTTTAGCCAGAGCCACTGACTCCGAATCAGAAGGGTGTTCTGGCGGCGCATCACTTAGCACTGGATGAAAGCCTTCTCTGTCAGCTACATAGTCGACTGTTCGTACCTTTTGCCGCGGATCTACGTACGAGAATGAACCTGAAACATGACAAGTTATACATTTAAATGGATAGTTGTAAGTAGTTTCCCTACTGGTAGTATCTATAACATGTGTTGGTCCGGGCCCCTTTGAAGAATAGACCAACTGCCGGTCTGCCAGACAGATCTTTTTTTATAGTATAAGATAACAAACAAGCAGATGGGTCTCTTGATGGAAAGAGTCAACCATCGCCTATAGACACCAAAGGTGTTAATGGTGCGTTGCTATCTTATGGCGAGGTCTTCTGCCACATGCATTAGTTTACCGGCTTCCTTACCCTCCAAACCGGAACACGACAGTGACAAGCACTGACGCTATTGAAGCAGGAATAGGTAAGGCGGTGGTACCAAACCCGGGCGAGACAATGCAGAACTCTAACACCTAGTACCCACGATGTTAGTGACTCGTATAGTTAATCGGTCGCTTTTTACGACCTGCCTGGCAGAACGGCAGTTGACCTATTCTTGGCCTATTCTTCGACTGACTGGTTATAAATGTCACTACAATCGTGACTAGGTACTAAATGCTAGATTTCCGCAACGTCTCGCCCGGTTATTTAGTGTTACCGTTTTACATTTCCGAAGCTAATTAGGAACCCTTATAGCTTCGCTTCGCTATGTCCATCGTCCGTCAGTCCGTAGTCTAACTCGGAGATCCTTAGTAGTAGAAAACTGTAATTTGGCATGAATATACATATTAGTTTTTCCCCGGCCAACTGCCGTTTTGCCAGGCAGGTCGTAAAAGGCGACCGATTGGCTGTGCGAGTCACTATCATCGTGGTTACTAGGTGGTAGAGTTCTGCATTGTCTCGCCCGGGTCTGGTACCACTGCCTTACCTATTCCTGCCGCAATAGCGTAGGTGCTTGTCACTGTCGTGTTCCGGTTTGGAGGGTAAGGTAGCCGGTAAACTTATGCATGTGGCATTAGACCTCGCCACAAGATAGCAACGCACCATTAACACCTTTAGTGTCTATAGTGACCGCCCCGTTGGTCGAGTGGTAAGCGACCCTGACTACGCTATCAATGGGGTCCGGGTTCGATTCCCGGCAGGGACAGGCATTTGTGTGATGAGCACAGATGTTTGTATTTCTGGGTTTGGGTGTTTATTAAATATATTAGAGAATTTATATATGTATTTCTATATATTAGTATCGTTGACTGACACCCATACTACAAGCATATAATTTGCTTACTTTGGGGTTAGATCAATTTGTGTAATTTGTCCAGTGATATTTATTATTATTATTATTATTATTATTATTATAGGCGATGGTTGACTCTTTCCATCAGTAGACCCATCTGCTTGTTTGCTATCTTATGATATAAAAAAAATTATTACAAAAACGAAATGTTGTTAAACATTTTTTTCGATTCAGCGTCTAGTTTGTAAAATATTAAGCCTTAAAATGCTAATTTTTGTTAGTCAAGAGGGACTCTTCCTTCCCTCGACCTCCTCTGTTAGCTAAACGGTTGATTTTGGGGGTGGGAAAAAATTCACAGTAATAGTAAATTTAACGAAATTAAAAGGAAACAATTACGGCTTAGCAAAATTATAAAATGTATTTGGAGAAATTTTTATCGTCGGTGAACCTGTGGTGCGGATTTATTCGTGATTGACGTTAAATAGATTAAATGTCCATAGTATGAAACAATAAATGCCCTCTTTACAGCCCGTTTTATTGTGGTAGGCAACTTCGGAACATTACATTGCGCGTGGCCCGACACGTACTTTACCAATTTATTAAGAATTGATACTTCTCCCTATATTCACTAAAATCATTGCAATCGGAAGCGTAGCACTATCCTGATGGTTAATATATAAATAACTATAACGATAATATATATGTAATATAATGTCGCAGTGAAATTGTCATTACCGTTAGATTATAATCTACCTAAGTGATATTATAATTTAACTGCTAACCTAACCTAACCAAATTATAATATCCCTAGGTAGATTATAATCTAACGACTATTGACAATTTCACTGCGACATATATAAAAATCAATTGCTGTTCGTTAGTCTCGCTAAAACTCGAGAACGGCTGAACCGATTTGGCTAATTTTGGTTTTGAATTAATTGTTGAAGTCCAGGGAAGGTTTAAAGGGTGAGGAAATATAGAAAAAAAATAAGAGTAGTTTAAAAGGCAGAACAGCTGTTTGCCGGGTCAGCTAGTATTATATAAATAACTATTGCGTCTTGCGTTTTAGATTTATTGAGAGATTTGTCTTAAATATTGAATATTTGTCACAACATTTTAATAAAACTCTCTTTCAGGCTAAGCTAGGAGAAAAAGAGGTTTATGAAACATCGTTTTTTTTCGAAATGTACTTAATAAATTGGTCCGCATGGCCATTACTGAGAAATCGGGGTTTTGGGCAAGCAGAGTGCTCAGGCAGAGTTTAAGTAGGCTTAGAGCCCGCCCTAAGGGTTTTTTCTTAGGGCAGTATCAGGACGATGAGTGGGTGAGTAAGTGGCATTAGGACTTTGACCCGCTAGTAATTCTTGATCGGGGTCTCGGGTGTTTGCGGAACGAAACAATGGTCTGCGCCGCCGCCGACGACGATGGGGTTGTATGTTTGTAAATTGTGAAGTATATATAAGCTGTGATGATCATAGGATCGGATAAGGAACACTTGTTACTAATGAGGTTCCTTTCCCTATAATTATGTTTTAAGCTAGCTGACCCGCGCAGCTTCGCCCGTGAATATAGGAGCCATATCTTTTGTTTTAATAGAAAATAGAATAATTGAAAATCGATACAATTTATTATGACAGAATTGAGAAATGAAATACCTGCTTTTATCATCAAAATTATGATAATATTAGCTAACATCTTCTCACAAATGGTACAGATTTTAGCAGTTTTAATGTGATACGCTTTCCAAAAAAAACTTTATTTTGATAGATATCGATATAAAGCTCAGAATTTTTTCTTTTCTTTTCTTTCAAAATCAATTTGATGATTAATTAAAAAAAAATTAAAATAAATAAAAATTATAAGGATTGAATGCAATAAGGAACTTAATTTCAGAAGCAAATTACTCCTACCTCGAACAACTCCACTGCCTGTCTACGTTGAAAATGTCTACGTTGCCATACATTAAAAAAATGGGTGCGTGTACTTGTACACGCGTGAGAAGTTATACTTCTTTGGCGTCATTAAGAAATAGTGGCCGCGTTTCCGATCCGGCAGTAGCTTTTAAAAAATATTTTGACGTGTCAAAATAACTTGTAAAAAGGTTTATTGAATAAAGTATTTCTGATTTCTAATAGATTTTAATTGCATGCAAATACTTAATTACATTAAAATAATAAAAGGACTGGAAAAGGATAGTCCAGGATTTCGGGACTTAATGAGCAATTTAGCGGACAACTTCAACCTGTCACTTTTACATTACGGTGATGCGTGTGCATCTTAAAATTTCACTGGCTGCCTAAAGAAATATTACGCGTCTAAGAAATATAATTTCAAAAATCTCGAATGGAGAGATCGATGATAAGGTACTATATGTAAGTATCAACAATAATGGTATTTTTGCGTATAATCCTAACGTTATGATAATATGTACTACGCTTCAAAAGAATATAGTAAAAATAGTATTATAAAATCCGACCCTGGTACTAGCTAGTATCGAGGTGTGACAGCTCAGAGCGGCACGCCGCCGCGGTCACAACAAGTCGTACTGTGGCATACCCAGATGGTCGCGCGACTCACCGCGCCGCATTTTGCGTCGCATGTCGCTGTGGCCGAGCGGTTAGGGTGAGTTTGACGTTCGCTCGGTAGCGACCCTTCTCTAACTGCGGGTCGATGCTCGAAGTGCACGGCTTGATGGCATTGGGTTTGTGAGCAGTAAGGTCGAGCTGGTTGACGCGTTCATATCATTTGTAGAATTTAAGTGTGCACAGAATGTACTCACAATGTCTACCATACCGTCATTTTCACTGTTATATGTGTTTAGTTATTGTGTGTGTATAATGATTTAGTTTATCGTATGTGCTATTCCAACTCATCATCATCTATATTTGTGTTCAATTTCATATAAATCTGTTTAGCTGTTTTTGCGTAAAAGAGTAAAAAACATTTATCTATCCATCCGTACAAACTTTTGCATTTAACATACTAGCTGCAGTGTGTAGCCCGCTGCAATAGGATTGCCGAATCCTCAGGACCACCTAAATTTTTCAGGATAAATAGTAGCCTATGTGTTATTCCAGGTCATCATCTACCTGTATGCCAAATTTCATTCAAATCCGTTCCGTAGTTTTTGCATGATTGATTAACAAACATCCATTCATCCAAACATCCAAACTTTCGCATTTATAATATTAAATATAGATTAGTATGATATTATAGTATGGATTTTATGGATTATTGGACAAGTTTGTCAGTTATTAACAAACCAGATATATTGTATGTATAATACAGAATATCTGGTTTGTTAATAAGTGACAAACTTGTCTGTGTGTTCATCGAACTGGATGAGTGGTAGGGTTTTGCGACATCTCGACCGCGAGCTACCGCGTGGTGCATGTCGCTGTCGTGTACCGGCTTGGATAGTAAGGTGGCCCGTAAAACTTATGCGTTTCGCGTTGTATCACAGGATAGCAAGGACTAGCATATATCACGATGTGGTAAGCACAGGTTGGTGGGATGGTAATGCACAAGTGAATGTTTGTCGGCTACATTAATGTAAGGTAAGGTAACGTGGTGATAGCAAACTCGGGCGAGACGTTGTGAAACTCTACTTACTATCTTGTAATCCCGATGGTGGCACGTTAAGCCAATTGTTTTGATTTTAAGAAATGCCTAGTAGAATAGCAGATGGTCCAATCTTCAAATTGTTGTTAATGTTTGGATAAAATTAGTTAGGCTCTGACCAATACATGATTTTGATTCTTGGTATTATGGGAAAACCTGAACCAATGCCAAAGCCTTTATTTTTGAAGGCTTTGGCATTGGTTCAGGCT
This sequence comes from Apodemia mormo, assembly GCA_036924255.1. NCBI lineage: Eukaryota > Metazoa > Arthropoda > Insecta > Lepidoptera > Riodinidae > Apodemia > Apodemia mormo. The sequence continues at coordinate 7,993,704 of JAUPFN010000020.1, read as the reverse complement.
TTCCCATATATATTATCCCATATTGATATGGAGGTGTAGCATTATCGTAGTGAATTATTAGCTAACTATTGTGTCTTGCGTTTTAAAATCTGTTGAGAGATTTGTCTTTAATATTTACTACAAAATTATAATAAGAAGATTCTTATGAAAACTTCTCTCGGGTTAGGCAGGGAAAAAAGAGGTTTATCGAACACCACTGTTTTTTTTTCGAAATTAACTTTAGAAGTTGGTTCGAATTTTTTTCGAAAAACTTTAGAAGCAAGCTAAGTGCTCAGATCAGTTTAAGCGAAGTAGAGCCTGCCCTAAGGGCTTCTTCTTATGGCAGTGTCTGGACAATGAATGGGTGAGTAAGTGGCGTCAAGATCTTGACTCACTAGTATTTTTTCTTCTTCCGTGCTCATTTCTCTCGTGAAACAGCTTTACCGTGTTTTGGAAAGAAGGGCAAGCCAGGCAGTGTAATTACTGGCACCGAAATTTAATATCTTATATCTCAGGACAAGCAACACAAATGAGTTACCTGAGCTAGTTCCAGGTAAACTTACCAGATAATAGAGAGTGGCACGTGTGGCACTTTGCCTAACCAACTAACATAAGAAAAGTTCTCAGAATTTTATCTTCAAAGTTCGGAGTAAGAGAGAACCCTTTAAAATATCAAATTATTGTTATTGGTGGTCTGCGCTAGTTGGATAAGATTAATATAGCCTCAATTTCCCCCGTTCAATTTCATAATTATATAATGAAATTTAGGCATCTACATTGACTGCAACTTCAACTAGTCGGCTTATACTACTGAGTTGTGTCGTAGAGTTACTGGTATATTATGATCCTTAATTCGTCTGCGGAACTTTTTACCTCTAAAACCAAATTACTCCTAGTTTAGACGTTAGTTCTACCTATTCTTGTCTATGGTGACTTCTTTTGAAATTAGAGCGTGTACTTAATCAATCTATCAGTTTTATTTTTGGATTGCGTAAATTTAAACCGTATCTCATTTCCTCAAACAGCTTCGCTGGCTTACTAGCAATCAGCGACGTAACCTTAGGAACTTAATATGTACTCTTTTCACAATACCTTTTAATCTGCTCGCCTTTAAATACTTAAAATAATTTTCACCCACAATTTGTACCTTCGATCATTTTACAAGCTTACTCTGTCTATCCGTTTTCACCGTTCTAATTTTATCTCCAACTCATACACTGTGCGTGCTGTCCAAATGAGGGATGAGCTGCCCTTGTCGTTGCTCTTATCAAGCTAATAGTAAGATTTCAGTGTGACAAAATCAGAAAACGCTTGTGCAAAATTTTAACACCAAAATGATAATACGTAGGTCACACTATAAGTTTTGCGTAATTTAAAAAAAAACAGCATGTTATAACCAAAATATTATGTTTCTTGCTTTTCAAAATAATCTCCTTTATATTTTAAACATTTTTTCATGCGTTCGAACCATTTTTTAAAACAGGAGGACCACAGATCTGAAGGCATGTTTTCTAAGTGCTAATTGAACGCTATCACTGCCTCTTCGGAGTTGGGAAAAGTAAAACTTTTCATCAAATCTTTGATTTTGGGGAAAATACAGAAATCACAGGGTGCTAGGTCAGGGCTATGCGCAGAATGAGTGACGAGATGTACTTTTTCGGAAGCTATAAATGACTTTGTTTTGTTGGCCGTGTGTGAAGAAGCGTTATCATGGTGCGGCTTTAATAGCGTCTGTGAGCACCATTCCACGCGAGCCCGCTTCTGCCCCGCTGTCAGTTCAGGAGGGATCCAACGATAACAAAGTTTCCGAACAGTCAATTTTTCGTGTAAATTTTTTTGAATTTAGCTCACACCAATCCCCAATAATCCTCGAATTGTTTCATAGGTAATCCGGGGGTTTTATTTAATTTCTTTTTGAAACCGGTGTCTGAGGAAGTGGTTAAAAAGCACATTCTCTCTATTTCTTCTGCAGCAGTAGGTAGTGACAATATATGCTCTCGAATGATTTCACTAATTATTCCCCAAATTCTCCCTATTATTACTCACATTTTTAATTTTTCTTTCTCTTCTAATTCGTTTCCGGCTGTTTGGAAATTGGCTAATGTTATCCCTCTTCCCAAAATTTCTAAACCTTCTGTTGCATCAAACTATCGACCAATTTCCATACTTCCTTTCCTTTCAAAAGTTTTAGAAAGTATCGTTCAATCTCAATTAGCAGATTTCCTACACACAAATAAGTTGCTAAATTCATATCAATCGGGATTCAGGCCTGGCCATAGTACCGTCACTGCGCTAGTGAAAGTTTCCGATGATATTCGATTGGCAATTGATTCAAAACGACTTACTTTGATAGTTCTACTAGACTTTAGCAACGCATTTAACTCAGTTGATTTTGATGTGCTCCTTGGGATTATGCGTTCTCTTAATATTTCGTTTTCTGCGTTAGATTGGTTTAGTTCTTACCTTCGGGGTCGTAAGCAGCGTGTTTTATACAAAGAATCTTATTCTGATTGGCTAGATATTACAGCTGGTGTACCCCAAGGTGGAGTTCTTTCTCCTCTGATATTTTCCCTTTTTATAAATTCAGTATCATCTTATATATCTTCCAATTACCATCTCTATGCTGACGATTTACAGCTATATCGACATTTTAGCCATGAAGATTTAACAAATGCTGCAGATATGATTAATAGAGATCTGGATGCTATTCATTCTTGGGCCCAGTCCTATGGTCTCTGTGTTAACCCGAATAAATCTAAAGCTATAGTTATTGGCAGTCGGTATATGTTAAATTCTTTAGATATTTTAAATTTGCCGCCAATAGTATTTAATAATTCTATTATCTCTTACTCTGACCAGGTCACGAATTTAGGTGTAATTTTCAACTCAGATTTATCTTGGGAATCCCATATCAACAATATATGTAAAAAAGTTTATTTTGCTTTTCATTCTCTAAATGCTTTAAAAAACTTTCTCCCCTTCAAAACTAAAATTTCTCTAATACATACTCTAATTTTACCTATACTAGATTATGCCGATTCTTGTTTTCTAGATGCTACTGAAGAACTCATTAATAAACTTGAGAGGCTCCAAAATCTATGTATCCGTTTTGTCTTTGGCTTGCGCAAGTACGACCATATCTCGAACTTCAGAGCCCAGCTTAAGTTACTTCCTATTCGTCTTCGCAAGAATACTCATATTTTGTGTCTACTTTTTAGAATACTGTTTAACCCAGCAGCTCCTCAATACCTTCGTGAACGGTTCTCCTTTTTACATTCCCCTGATTCTCCTTGTCGCAAATCTGTCCGTTCGTTATTGAAGTTTCCTGAATCTCATTCTCAAGCCTATTCTCGCTCTTTTAGTGTTCAGGGCGTTAACTTATGGAATTCACTCCCATTTCATGTTCGTGATAGCCCATCCCTGCCAGTTTTTAAAAAACGATTAAGAAATCACTATCTGTCTTTCTCTTTTAAAATTTAGTTATTTCTGTGTTTTATTTTTTATTTTTGTTATTTTTTATTTCATAGTTACGTAAGTCATTCTCATTTTTTTTTGTTTTGCTTATCTCATGTGTATTTTAACTTTAAGGTTGATTGTGCACAATGTCTGCCGTTTCTTTATAATCGCTTCATAAGCTGGGTAGGCTGGAAGAAATCTTTATTACCTTAGAGATAAGTCTACCTTTTGTACGTTTTTAGTTGTATTTTTTTTTCTCTGTAAAATCTTATAAGTTGTGTACAATAAAATATTAAATAAATAAATAAATAACCGCTTAACAGTAGCCACATTATTTTCGTTGACGGCAGTTGAAGGCCACCCTTCACGAAATTGAAAGAAACTCGACCTCTCTCAAATTCAGCAAACCATCGCCTCACGGTGCTCAAACAAGGTGCTTCTCTCCTAAAAGCATTTTGAAGACGAGCGGCACAGTCTTGCGGAGAAAGAGAACTTTTGAAATCATAAAAAGTCATCGCTCTAAAATCTTTTCGACTTAATTCCATTTTCGTTGTGTACGTAGAACTTTGATGTGTGATAAAAAACAATTGACAAATCATTTCCCGCCAATTGTTTTTTTTTATTTCTAAGGTTACAACGTTTTAAAAATATAACATTCGAAATTCAAATATTTCCGATTGGCACATCTAGTGCAAAACTTTTATTGTGGCCCATGTATTATCAGCTAAAACCTTCTTATAAATGGTACAAATTTTAATAATTTTTGCATGAAGTGCTTTAAAAAAACAGATTTATTTTTATTGATATCGATATCGACACAGTAAAGTAAATAAATATAGTATAAGTAAATAAGTAAAGTAAATAAATATTTTTCAACATAATATAATGATTAATTAAGGGGATAAATATGGTCCTGATGGAAATTTTGTTGACTAAACTATAAATACAATTACCGTGTGAAAAGTACATGTTATAATTTAAGTTTTCACAAATACATTAAACCCTTATCACACGTATGTAAGACTTCGAAAGTATGATTCGCTATTAAAATATGATCGGTTTCTAAAAGGTGTTTTGCAAAATGAGACTTATCGGGATGTTTATTTTTAAAGGCGGATATGTGTTCTTTATAGCGTGACTCAAAATTTCGACCGGTTTGACCGATATATACTCTACTACATTCGGAACAACGTAAACTCCAGATTTATTATTGTTATGTGTTTCGTCCTTTCCATTACACAATATGTTTCGTAAGGAATTATGTGTTTTAAATGCTACGTTGATATTATTATACTTGTGTGGCAGTATTTTAATTCGAAATGCGAAAAATCTGGCGGCATCAAAATTTGATCAGTTTTTAAAACAACAATTAACAGCGTAACTTCATTATCGTATCCAGCCATGTGTAAGTGACCTTCATTGTTGCAACAGTGTATTTTACTGGCGACCTTCGTACTTAGTTAATTCAGAAATAATAAATTTTAATATTTTATCTCGAGTGTAAGAAAACTTGTTACATCACAGAATAGGTAATACTTATTCTATGATGTAACAAGGTTTCTTTATATTATGAGATAAGAAACAATAAAATAGCTTTCCATAATTGTCGCCTATAGACACCATAGATGTTAATGGTGCGTTGCTATCTTTTTAGTGGGGTTTTCATGCTACATGATGCATAAGCTTACCGGCTACTTGAACTCTACAAACGATAACACGACGGTGACAAGCACTGATGCTAATGCGCCAGGAATAGGTAAGGTGGTTACCAGACCGAGGCGAGACAATGTAGATGCACCTAGTAGCCACGATAGTAGTGACTCACATAGCCAATCGTTCGCCTCTTACAAAGTGCCTGATAAAACGACAGATGGCAACTTCAAAGGGGGCCCAGACTAACCTGGGGTAAACAATCAACAATAAATTATGAATTATCTTTATATATAATTATGTACGTGTTTATGTAACTGGACTTCTTCTAAACGACTGGACCGATTTTGATGAAATTTTTTGTGTGTTAAGGTGGATTCAAAATTGGATTAGACTTGCAATTAAAACTGGTTGCGTTGCGGTCGGGTTCAGGTAGTATCCTGTATAACGCTTTAAAGGCTAAATCACTGAACTGATTCAAAGAAATCTAGCAAGGGGTAGTTGAAGATGGGCTTAAACATAGGCTTTAACGTTTATACATTTGTCTGAGTTTTTTGTCATTATATCACGATAGTGATTTGTGACATGCAAGTCACTAATCATATCGTTTTCTGGTTTGGAGATTAAGAAAACCAGCAAACTTATGGATATAGCGTTACGTCCCCGCCACGAGACTACCCTACCCTACCCCACGCACCATTAAAATTTGTGTATTTAGACGAAAACATAATTATATAACATTTCCCATCAGAAGAGCTGTTTGGTCAGATATAAAAAAAAAAACCAAAAGGAAGGCTATTTTAATGCGAACAGTCAAACTTTGAGACAGCTTTCCAATAACTTTATTTTGAATACTGGGATGTGTAAGATGACAGCCAACAAAATTCTCAAAAGCTGGCGTTGCATTGGCAACAAACGTTTTGTATTATAAATCTCCACTTTCAGTTGTAAGTGCTTTTTATTTAGAAGAGTTGATAAGAATTCGTTCCCAAGCTGCTACTCTCACGATCGGTTTCACAAAGGAATAAATCGAGATAAAAGTAGCCTAGAGAATCATACTGTCGTGGGCTTCCAGATAAAAATGTTGTTGTACTTTTGAAATGAATGTCGAAGGAGTTTTAATTATTTTATTTTCCCTCGCTCACAAGTATTTATATAAAGGTATTTAAAACGCACACAGACAAAGGTTGAATACGTTTAAATATTGTTACATATCTACATTACAGGCTGATCAGCTGAGATGACTCTGACGCACGGATTCGACTCCAAAACGAATCAAAAATCTTAGTAGCAGTCTGATGCCTGATTATATTATATCAATTATACCCCGAGCCTCGAAAGCGTTATTGCTTTCCGTTTCGGTCTCGGTTATGTGTTGTTCGGTAAAGTTTAAAATAACTAGCACCCGGCCTTTTAGCAAAAATCCGCTGAAACATGTTACAATGGGCCGCGTAAATCATGGTGAACTTGTAGGTATAATGTGTTTAAGGTTTTATTTTAGTGCAGAGAGGGCAAACGAGCAAGGGGTGCACCTGACGGTAAGTGATCACCGCCACCTATGAACATTTGCAATACCAGGGGTTTTGCAGTTACGTTACCGACCTTTTAGAATAGAGTAAGCTCTTTTCTTGAAGGTCCCCAAGTCGTAGGTATTTAAGACCATAATTAATATACTTGATTTTGAAAATTTTATCACACTATGATGTGTCTCTGTATCTTAAAAAGTTCAGTTTAATATTAATTTCAAAGAAACGGCTAAAATGGCATTAAAAATAGCTGTAATATTAATAGGGTTTGTTACAAGCATTTAAATTCCAAAACTTTGGCGCAGATCAAAAATCGTTGCCCTGCTCAAACCGGGAAAATCACCAGATAACCCAAAAGGCTGTAGGCCGATCTCTTTGCTGTGTCACACATACATACTCTTTGAGCGCTTACTCCTCACCTCCTCACCGGCTCACACCTGTGATTGATCCTATGCTGATCCCCGAACAGGCTGGCTTTCGACCGGAAAAATCCTGTTCCAACTAGACGCTTAGACTAACACAGTATATAGAGGACGGCATTGAGTCAAACAAGGGCACTGGCGATAGGGCAAGGCTTTGTAGACCTCTCAGCAGCATATGACACGGCGAATATACAAAGACTCTTTCGTAAAGTCGAGCAGCTGTCACAAGATAGAGGTTTGTCCGTATTTTGAGCGAACTAGTAAGCAATCGCCGTTTTCAAGTCAGTCTTCACGCTAAAAAGAGTAGGTGGCGACTGCAGAAAAACGGCCTCCCACAGGGTAGTGTTTAGGCTCCAATACTATTCAATATATATACAATCAACCAACTCCATCCTCAGAACACTCACCGTTTTTATACATGCAGACGATCTGGCCCTTACCGCCCAAGCCCCTACTTTTGAAGCTGTGGAGTTGACACTGACTCTGTTTGAAAACACCATTGGCCAGTTCTACAATGAAAATGGGCTTAAACCCAACCCTGTAAAGACACAGGCCTGCGTTTCCCACCTACAAAATAGACAAGCAAGTCGGACCCTTAACATCACGTGGCAACAGGTCAGAATCGAGCACTGCCCCCACCCTAAGTACTTAGGTATCACATTAGACCGATCCCTGACCTACAAATCACATTGCCTTAACACAAAGCAGAAAGTGTTTGCACGGAACAACCTGCTACGCCGACTCATTACCACAAAATTGGGAGTAACACTAAAAGTACTCCGTACAACTGGCACTGCTTTATGTTTCTCTGCCAGGAAATTTGCTTGCCCGGTCTGGCATCGATCCGCACACGCGAAACAGGTTGACATAGCCTTAAACGACACATGCTGCATTATTAATGGATGCCTCAAATCTACTCCCCTTAATAAACTGTACCCGTTGGCTGGCATCGCTCCAGCTGATGTTAGGAGGGAAGTGGTTTCTTGTATTGAGAAGAAGAAGCAGGAGCTCGACAACCGACTTCCCCTCTATAACCATATTCCTCCTCCGCCAAGACTCAAAAGCCAGAAAAGCTTTTTACAAAGTACACAGGTTTCAACAGGTAGTCCAGCTGAGGAGAGAATTATTAGATGGAAAATTAAACACCCCTCTCCACCCAACTTTGTGCCTATTAAGAAGGAGCTGCCCCCGGGTCATGATTTGCAGTGGGCTACGTGGAAGTCACTTAACCGACTTCGGACTCTAGTAGGCAGCTGCAACCAAAATATGTACCGGTGGGGTTTCTCTTTAGGGGAGCGCTGTGATTGCGGGGCCCCAATCCAATCAATGAAGCACCTCCTATCATGTCCGCCGTGCCCTAATTCCTGCACGGTGGACGACCTTAACGAATCCAATGACACTGCCGTAGCTGTGGAGCGCTTTTGGTCTAATAAAATATAAAGGCTGAACTTCCTGATACGAGAAGAAGACAAGCATTTAAAAATTTTGAAAAAAACAGTCATGCTGTTCGTTAAACCAAATTACATATTATTAGTTGCTGATTAAGGAGATACTTATATAATTGTATCTTCTTACCTTTATAAAATATTGATAGATTGTTTAAAATATTTGAATAGTTAAAGAGGTTATTAAAAATAATTTTATGTTTCTTTCTAAGTATAATAAAATATTGTTTCCTAAATGAAAACTACAAAACACTATAAAAGTGTGGCCGAATCACAAATTATATTTTAATATTATTATAGAATAGAATAAAATAGAAAAGAAAATGATTATTTAAGACATACACCATAAAACTGCAGAAATTAAACATATCAAAATTAAGAAAAACAAACAAAACAGAAATAAGGACAAAAAACAAAGCAAATTAAATCTACACTTAAGAGTTAAAAGCCAATATAACAAAAAAAATGTACAGATACAGAGCAAAACTTAAAATAAAATATATATAGAATTAAATATATATATATATATATATATATATATATATATATATATATATATATATATATATATATATATATATATATATATATATATGTGCATATCAATGTTAAATCTCATTAACTGCAAGGAAGAACGAGGCGAATCGGATCGCGAGGCGAATCAGTTTAAAATAAAATTCGCTTTATATTTGACATTAGCTACAGTGTGCAGCCTGCTGCATAATAAACGTTTTTGATGAATGCCGCGGGAATGTCTCACTTTTCCGGGAAGAAAAGTAGCCTATATGCTATTCCAGGTATTTATCTACTTTATACTACAGTCTTTATCTACAAAACGAAACTGTTCGCAAAAATTCAGCTTGTTTTTAATCAAAAATAAAAATGTTCTTGTACCACGGTCTACAGCTCTTATATCACACAGTCATTATTAAGTTGTCCTCACAAATAATATTAAAAGTCTTGTTGGTACTGCAACTGACATGGAATTATGTATTGTGATGTCCTGCGAAATTCTCAGTTAAAATACATATCTGAGTGACATCAGACGTGGTTTAATGATTTATTTGAAATTCGGAAAGTTATTTTTCCTTGCATTGAAATCAAAGTGGTAAGTTTAAAAAACTCTTTTTTTATTTCTTCTTTATTTTTCGATTTCTTTTTTGTAATGTATATGGGGCTATATGGGGTTGAAAAAACATTGAGATGTTTTATTATAGGGTCCCGAATTTGAGTTCCAAGTTGCGGAGATTTATTGGATGTTTAATGGTCTCGTACTCAAAGGCTGACAAACGGAACCCCTATAAATAGGTGTACCTCCGCTTCCTGCCTCTATCACAGAGCTCAATCTCTTGAATCGAAAAAGGCAGATATCTGATTTTTTACAGGTTACGTGTAGTGTAGCCAATATTACAAAAAAAAATCTCAAACGAAGTCCTCATACAAGTAACCTCATTCAATATCGCTCGGTGTACGACACCACGATAGTGTGCGAATTTGACCGGTTTTTTAATCAAGAAATATCTAAACCTAATGATAAAAAAAATATAAAGTTAAATGATGAAATAGAGTATTATCAGATACATTTTACATGTTTATTGCCTTCAAAAAGTATAAAGTTTTGACCGCCCCGTTGGTCGAGTGGTTAACGACCTGGACTACACAGTCAAAGGGGCTCGGGTTCGATCCCCGACGGGGACAAGCGTTTGTGTGATGAGCATAAATGTTTGTATTTCCGGGTTTGGGTGTTTATTAAATATATTCTAGTATTTATATATGTATTTCTATATATTAGTATCGTTGACTAATACCCATAACACAAGCAAATAATTTGCTTACTTTGGGGTTAGATCCATAAGTGTAATTTGTCCCGTGAATATTTATTTATTTAAAAAGCGACAGTCGTTAAAATTTGGCAAATGCAGGCATAGGAATTATACCCACCCATTACCATACCCATTTCAGTTGTTATTACTACTCATTGAAGCTATTGCGGCAGGATGAGACAAGACGGTAGTTTCAAATATCCGGGAGAGACGTTGCGGAATTTTACCACCTAGTAGTCACAATGGCAGTGACATTTATAGCCAATCGGTCGCCTTTAACGTCTTCCTGGCAGAACGGCAGTGGGTCTATTCTTCAAAGGAATTCTCCATGTGTTGGTTTGAGCAGCATGAAGACTTCGCCACAAGGATAGCAACGTACCATTGACATATTTGGTGTCTATAGGCGTTGATTTTCTCGTTCCATCAGGAGAACCTGCTTGTTTGCTATTTGATGATATAAAAAAAACTTAATACCAACATAAATTTCTTTCGGTATGATTTAGTACGTTTGTTTCAGCTCAAATCAAATCGATATGTACATTAGGTTAAACTTTTCGATTTCAAAACTTAAATAGTTTATAAAATCGAAAAGTGCACGCCTTAAAAACAGTTTACGTAATTATCTTTATATGGAGGGATATAGATAAAGTTTTTGTGAAGTTTATTTCGACATGTGAAAAAGAAAGTATTCATGAATATTGATCAACAAAGAAACAGAAAAAAATACGCACTTTTATTAATTACTAGCTGACCCGCGCAACTTCGTCTACGTCACACAAGAGGGAGTGGGTCGCAGGCACCGAATAATACTATTCTAGAAGAACTGTAACTCTTTAATTAATCCACGAACTTTGAAAACTATTGAACAATCATACCTACAGTGCTAATTAAAACTAGGAGAGTTTGTACCTATGTCTGCTACGTTTGTAGGTACATACATTCATTTTAAGTTTATGTTTTTAATATCTATGATAAGAGTATAACAAAGCTTATTACATAGTCATCCTACTATGATCAATTGATCATGATCAGTAAGACTGAAACTATAGTAAAAAATGCCAAGGGAGCATGAGTAATAAAGAATGTTGGGTAATACTACTGCGGCGTCAATCGATGTATAGTTTACGATCCTCTAAGTTTACTCAGTATTCTGTCATTAATTTTTTCAACACTACTATTTCTAGCCGCCAATACATCCACTGAGTTGTTTTAGTTTTTTCAATTCAACTATATGCGGCATGCTACCTCGCAGAGCAGGCTACCGTCTGACTTCGGTACCACGTATTCTCCCCACACACACACACACACCTCGCGCTATGCTTGATAATATTGTCTTAAAACTGTGATATCTCCTAAGTTATTGGTTGAAATCAAATGAAGTGAAGGGCGATTTCATTAAAAATTAAAGACTTGTGATAATTAACTAATTTATTTAGATAAAGATTAATACCGTGTTTATTAAAAAAACATCGCAAATAATGCATAATTTTGGAACAATTTTGATTACTATAAAAAGGTCATAAAATGTGAACCTCAATAGATACATGAACGCTATCGTGGACTTTTTTTTACAACTTTTTAAGATGAGCTATTCGATCATACATGATTTCTGCTCTCTCTCTCTCTCTCTTCTGAAAGCTCTCGAAAGGAAAAAAATCCCGTTTAGACCACCTTTTTCGTTGATACTCCAATCCTGTTGGTCGTTGCGTGATATTATATAGCCTATAACCTTCCTCGATAAACAGGATATCCAACTTAAAAATAATTATTCAAATCGGTTCAGCAGTTTTCGAGATTAGCGCGTACAACCAAAAAAACAAACATGCTCACAATTTCATAATATTAAAATTTATAATATTAGTATATTATATAGGTAGTTAAATAACACGGAATTACATAGCCGTTTGCAATAGGAAACTGCGCATTATAATTCTGAAGCTAATAAAAGAAAAATTTTCATTACAAATCTCAAAAAAAAATTTTATAGTTTTGAAATGAAAATTTAATATTATTTACGCAATCACGCGTTCTCAGTGCACTTGTACTAATTTTTAATTGATCATCTAATAATATCTAATAATTTTCATAATCTAATAATTTTTAATAAATTTCAAGATCGATCAAGGCATTCTTTAGTAACCCAGTGGATGATGTTTCATCGGTATTTCTAAATAGTGTTGCATTAATAAGAGTCAGAGAGTTCAGTTATTTGAGACATATTGTGACAGAAGACTTAACAGGACAGCATTGGCTGTCCATTGCAATATTATGGTCCGTTGCACCAAATACATTTTTAAAATATGCAGCCTGTGGGACGACTATAAGCGGAAGGCCTACAATAATGTAGGTGTACAATTTAATGATGGTTTCAGAATGTTTATAAGATAACCGTGTTTCTGTAGTCCTTCACAAATGTTCGCTGATTTTCGTATGGATGATTTTTATGTTGGTGTTATGAGAAAGAAAACGTCAACAATGATAAATATTGTGCAGAAGGGAGGGAGTACCAATAGCATTCTGAAGACGCTACTATCACCTATAAAAATATACCACTATAAAAAATCACCACTTGCCGTATCTCCTCGTTTTGAAAATACTTCTCTAAAAGCCTCAGCCCGTATTGGAGTAGTTGAAGTCGACATATCGAGCGACGTTCAATTCCGCAGTCACCTGGAAGACAATGCTAAATTAGCCTCTAAAACGCCAAGATTTCTTAGCAGAGCCAGGCAGTCCTTCATACCGGCCAATCGTTTACTCCTTTATAAGGCGCAAATCCGGCCTTATATGGAGTACTGCTTTCATTTACGGACTGGGGCTCCTCAGTACCCTTTGATCGCATTCAATGTAAGCGGACCGAATCGTTGGTGACAAGAATCGCCGAATTTAAAATTGGCTTGATTCTCTGGCGTTAAGTAGAGATGTGGCATCACTCTGCATCTGCTATCGGCTCTATAATGGGGAACGTTCCGAGGAGCTGTTTGGAATACATCCTGCTGCCAATTTTTACTATCAAACATCGCGATAAAATTCAAAATTTCATCTTCATCATCTCGATGTCTGAAAATCCACAAACATGTAATTCTTAAAGCACTTTTTGCCCTGCAGTACTCCTATTCGGAAGCAGTTATCGGCAGACATTTTGCCAAACGGATATGACTTAGGGACTTTGAAGAACAGAACTTACTCGTTCTTAAAAGGCCTGCAGCGCAACTGCAAGACTCCTGATAGTGTAGTTGTCTACGGCCGTTGTAATCATTTACCATCAGGTGAGCCTCCTGTCCATTTGCCCCTCTTCTATAAAAAAGCTTAAAACTAATAATCACCTAAATGACGCCATAAATGAAAAATCAATAACCCTTTTAATTAATATTTTAATTTTGTATTCCTTCTAATTTATATAAAGTAATTTTAATTACCAAGTCAATTTTTTTTGAAGGATGTTAGATGGAAAATGCGCAAGGCAAACAAGATCTATTTCTCAGATCCTTTCAATAAAAAGCCATAATTTTACGAGTTTAGTTGGTATACAAAGAATTCACGCAGCATAAAATGTAGTTGTCAAAGACAAGGTATAATAATTACTATGCCGATAATTATTGTTGATGAAAAAATTATACGGAATTATAAATTCATTTGCCGTGATAAATAATGACTGGACCATTTAAACCGACACGCCAAGAGTTAATAACTGCAGTTAAATACTTACAACTGATGTCTGAACTGATTTTCCATTATTTTTCTTTTAAGTATAACTATCTTTTAAAATTACTATACCTAGTATAATAAAGCTTAATAATCAAGCTACCGGAGCACCTAATCTTCAATCTGATCTGAAATAGCCAAACCAATAAGCCAACAGCCACTGATATCATGGCTGCGGAAATATTGATAATACCGTAACTAATTCATTCGTCGCAGAACTCTACCACCTCGTGGTCACGAAGGTAGTGACTAGTGTAATTATTCTCACTCGCTCTCATTAATAATAAATAGGATAATAGTTTATAAGCCTACTTGTCATTAAAAGCTCCTATTACAAGTGATGAATCTATATATTACAAGTGATACAAAATATGGTAAAAATGGAACATTGTATAATACGTTATACTAAGTTCTAAGTAGTTTACTAGTAAAAGCAAGCATTGTCGCTGTTGTTGTTGACATCGAAATCGGTCCAGCCGTTTCACAGATTAGCCAGAACAAACAGACAGACATACAGTCAAAAATTGTATTTTTTTTATTTTGGAATAGGTAACGTGTATAAGTACATCCATATGCATTTAGTAAAAAGCGGTTATTTTAATATTACAAACAGATACTCCAATTTTATTTATTTGTATAGATTAAGGATCATATAACTACCAATTCATTTTTATTCGTAGTTTGAAGTGAGTTTATACGCTTTTCATTAACTTTAGAACAATTTTTAACATAATTTAATTCTGTCATCAACAATCGACATTTATCATAGATCGGTAATACTTTACATTTTCAAAATACCTATTTCTAATTTTTGAAGTTTTTGAAGTGAAAATGACGATTAGATACATTTCTGGGAGGGAGGAGGAGGAGGGAAAAATCGAATGGATTCACGTCAGCAACATGCTCACGTTGGAGTTTGGACGAGCAATTGGAAAACATTAACTATAAAATCAATGGGCCTAGGGTGCGAATCCTAACAGGGACAAGTATTTATATGATTAATAATTTAAGCATTTATTGTTTTTTTGAGTTTTTTGCGCGTTTTATTTAAACAACATTTATAAAAAAAAAATAAAAAAAGGAAAAAGGAACAACAAATTGAAGAAAATTAAATAAGAGGGAGCTGGTAGGAGAGGAGGGGGGGGGGAGAGAAGTTATTAGAATTAGAAGGGCGAAGAAGGTTTCGCAAAGTAAAGTCAAGGAAGGAACAAGGTAGGGAAACGATGGGGGAAGATAGGGACAAGACAGGAAAGGTAGAGAAAGGAGTAGGGAAGGTACGGGAAGGAATCAGAAAGGTAGAAAGAACGGAGGAATAAGGTAGGAAGAAGATATGGGAAAGGGAGGTAGTAAGGGAAGATATAGGGAAGATAGGGGAATGGTAGGGGTAGGAAAGAAATATAGATAGGAGTAATTAGGGACAGGCGGGACAGATAGAAGTAGGGGAGATGGGGGGCGGTGAGATAGCTAAAACGGAAGATAGGAAGAAAGGGAAATAATAGGAAAGGAATAATAAAGAGTATGTTGGAGGAAGGTAAAAGAAGGTAGTAGATAGAGGGAAGAGGGCGATAGGGGAAAAGTAAGGAGAAGCGAGAGGATGTTAAGGGATATTAGGGTGAAGGTAGGAAGAAGGTAAAGGGCAGGTAAGTGTAAGGCAGAGGAAGGTAGGTGATGGTAGGAGCAAGGTAGGGAGAAGTAAGATGAAAAGTAGAAGGAAGGTAGAGAAAGGTAGGGGAAAGGTGGTGGGTAGATTAAGTTATTTTATTAGGAAAGTTTACATGAAATTATTATATACGTATGTATTTAAATAGTTACCTATGTTGTTAAATATGTAAATCAATTTTATAAATTCACAAATTCATTTCTCCTTACACAACACTAACAAACGTGTAGAAACACGTCTGTTAAGTGCTGTGTAAATTCTGAAAATTTACCGCTACACATATACTCAACTCGAAATCAATTTCTGCATCTACTAGTAAAAAAATACCAGAAACAGTGTTTTTTAATTATTATAAAATGTAAATTATAAATTTTTTCTAATGTTATTGGTAATTTATTGCAACTGCAAAGATAAAAGCTAAACCCGACTGATTATAACCGTTCATTTATTTTTTTTTTTAAATAGGTACAGTGTACAGTACTGAAAACAGAGTAGGTACATTATACAAAAATAAACTATGGCATGATAACAATTTAAAACTGTCTTCCGGTTAACACTGTACACAACTTTCACAAAAATATAATCAATGTCAACCAGACTCAGGTAGGCTTACTAACTATTATTTGTATACAATTCAAATTGCTAAATTACAAAATTACATAATAATGTTACAATATTTTTAATGTAATGTTTTTTAGGATTTTGTCATGTAATACTTGTAAAGAATATATCTTTAAGAGTACAGAAGTTATTAAATAAACTACACATTCTAATAAGAGGTTATTCTGTGAATTTCTTTCGAATCACTTACCCTGCACTCTAATAAAATTACTATACCTTGTAGTATGTTAATTGTACGTTCGCGTACAATGGGGCGTAAATCAAACCAGTCAAAATGATTTAAAAAAAGAGATGTTTATTGTGAGAACAAATAATACACTTTACATATTAACGGCGCGTTGCCTTAAACTATGGTGCAGCAATGAACACTAGCAACAATAGCATATTAAATTAAATAAGGCGCCATGCGCCGAAACATAGATATATCCTATAATCATCGCACAAGAAACGGTAAAAAACTTATTTGCCAAAATCATACTAAAATCGAATATACAAGCATTCTATAAGCACTATTGAATTTACCATTCATGTGTAGACACACAATTTGCTGGACCGTCAAGATTGTTTATGGTTACCTACACCTATATGTGCAACTTTGTTTGTCTAATGTCTATGATGTACTCAGTACTAACTGTGGTACTAATGACTTAAAATCTGTTTTGTAATTTTAGGTATCAATTGCGTGACGTATAATAAATATCATGTATTAGCTCTAGTTGACGTGACGGTTCAGGATGTATGGTACAAGTACATCTCAAGAGTTTTTATGTTAAAATATAATGTTTATTTATTTTATTTCACGAGATAGCAAATAAGCAGATATTTCTTTTGAAGGAAAGAAATACCCTATCACCTATTGACAGCAAACATGTTAATGGTGCCTTGTTTACCATGCGGCATGCATAAGTTTTACTTTACCCTGCAAACCGGAACACGATGGTGACAAGCCGTTTTGCTTTTCAAAAGAAGGGCAAAAATGGGTAAATAGATGATGGTGTTTAGTGGTCACGATATTAGTGATAAGTAGGTACTTGTCACTAACATCGTGACCACTAAACACCATTAGCTTTCTTTCGGATTTTTCGAAATGCCTAGAAGTAAGTTTGTTGATCTATTCTTCAAAAAGGCCTGAATCAATACGGGGAATTAAAATAATTTTACATAATAAATAAATGTAGTTTCGTGTGTCAAGTAAATAAATTATTAATATTTTCAACCTAATGGTGTCCTTACATTCCGAAAAATTTTCTGCTCTATTTTCCTTCACTGTATTATTCATTTAATCTATGTAATTATTTATTCCTTAGATGACTCTAATTATTAGCATGCGGTAGACTGACTTAGTAAAACACATCTATTTATAATAACAGCTGCATGATTTTAGAGCTGTCATTTCTTAATAAGGGCATTTACTTCTTTTGAAGAATAGATCAAATGCCATTCTGCCAGTGCTTTCCCACCGCCTATCGAGACCACCTGAGTGAACTGTCGTAAGATTTTTTTTACTACTGTTCCCCTTTGTCCATCTAGGTGAACCGTCGTAAATATTTTATTTCCATCATACACCTCGTTATAAGAAGCTTTAGCTATGGTTCTTAAGGCTTTCATTTGTTGTGCCTCCAGGGTTTTCTTGCTTCTTTTGTTCAGAAGCTAGCACCAATTACACCGATGATGTACCAGCGCCAAAAAATATGACACTGGCACTCTACGCTGATGATGCCACATATGTCAGCACATCTTTGACAGCAGCACATGCGACATACAAAGTCCAGAAAACCCTGATCGAACTAGAAGACTGGTTAAAGAAATAGAAGCTGACAGCTAATGTTCAGAAAACTCAAGCCATGATATAAGGCAAACGAGCCAAGGATACACCCAAAGTCAAATTAAAAGACCAAAACATAGAATGGCAGGAATGATAGATAGCTGATGTAATAAGGAGTAACTGAGGCTACTTTTTTTAAAAATTTCCCACCCACGTGAACGAAGTCGCGGGCACTGCTAGTAATAAATATATTTTGTTACAGAGAAAATGGCAGACATTGTAAAATCTATTTCAATGGAGGAAGAGTATTTAAAAAATAAAGATATATCACCAGATGATATCAAGAAACTAAGAGAATGGCTGACTACACAACCACATTTACCAGAAAAATATATAACGGGTAGGTATTTTTAAATGTAGAGTTCAATGACAGTTTTAAAGGTCTGTAAAACATGTAAACTTGATTGGCTAACCTTCATGCTAGTGACGGACATAATCATTATATTAAGGTCATACGTAAGGCTTAAAGTCTAATTTAAGCATATTATGTTCATAAAATTAAAAATTTCCTACATTGCATCCATACAAGAATAACATAAAAATATGTGTGAACCAACGTTACATGATTTTAGAAATACTTGTAAATATAAGTTATACACTTTTTATTACACTATTCAGAGATATGCGCAAGGACATAAATAAATAAAGATAAAAAATATGTAGCTACAAAATCTTAGAAGTCTAGTTTTCTGCGTGAATGTTACCTTTTTTTTCGTCCTCTAACAATTTTACTACACACAAATACGTCTTGTTTTATCGTTATGTGATAAGTGTGTATATATTATTTACATGTGTATATTAAGCCCAGCTATGTAAAGATGGTTGGATGTGTCGTAGCCTGAGCATCCATGATCTGGCTGCTTAAGGCATCCAGAGCACGGACGCCCAAGGTGGAATGCTCCACTGCTGGTGCAAGTGGTACTCCCCTGCGGTAAATTTTGTTTTAATTGCGCATTCATAATGTGTGTGGGGGTGGGTGGGTTAGGCCTCCGGGACTCTTACAAACCGAACGAAACGCAGCAGTAGAGCTGCTACTTTACGTCGGTGTCAAGTGAGAGAGTGGTATCTTCCCGGGCGTACCGGCCTATTCGGTTGCGATTGCAATATGGCAATACCACTAATTTTGACCGACTGCACCGGTGTTAAATAATTTTTGTCCCAAAAATTATCCCACCAGTGGGCGATGGGATCATCACACTCCTACGCCGGAAAATACATATATAAATATTGGTATATATTTAATAAACACCCAAACCCGGAAATGCAAACATTTATGCTCATCACACAAATGCTTGTCCCCGTCGGGGATCGAACCCGAGCCCCGTTGATTGCGTAGTCAGGGTCGCTAACCACTCGACCATCGGGGCGGTCAATTGCAGGGGGACTGACAAGAAAGTAACATTATTTTTATTATTGAGTAACATTTGTTACAGATTTGGACTTAATTCTGATTTATCACTGCTGTGAGAAGAGCACAGGGGTATCCAAACAAGTTTTGGACCTCCATTTTACTTTACGTACACTATTTACTAGCTTTTTCAAAGACCGAAGAATCGACAAATCTATTGAAAATACTTTGAAAAATGTGTAAGTATTTTAACGGCTTTTAAATTTCATATTTTTGATTTATCCCAACAAGCCTTTTCTACGTAGAAAACGGCAAACATTGTCTACGGTCTCATAGAATCTTTACGACTGCTGATCGCACAACGCGATGCTTGGTCCTGAATATGATTGCCGAACAAACGGATGACGATTTCGTTCAGCCATACATTTTACGACAAGTTTTTCATCACGACGATTACGTTTATATCCGCTTATAATTTTCGACTTTTTTTCGTTACCTCTTTTCTAGCCACGAGTATAGTTACGCAAATATTTTTGCGTTTATCTTTGCTAATATGCATTAGCTACAACTTGCGATTTCTTTTAAGTATTTCTTCACAAGAATCGCTTAGTAATATCCATGATGATGACACAACGGGGCCTCCTTACCAGATGAATCGATGGATATGCATCCATCGATGTCAGCGGTTAAACGTTGAAGCTGTTCTGATCTTCAGTCAGGACCAGTAGGGCTACTCTTGAAAACCGATTTCAATTTTAAATGAATATTTAATGAGTTTTGAACTATTTCGTACTCTGGACAACTATATTCAATTATCGGATTCGGCGACAGCGCCACACGGATTTTGAAAGTTTTTGGAACTACTCATTATTGCTTTTATTCGTTATTTTGTTTAAAACGGTACTTAAAATTTCCACTTGTAACACTAGCTTGACATGTAACGATGACATATATTTCCAATAATTAGGTCGTTACTATACCGAATCAATGTGGGGAAATATTGGTTTTAAGAGTACCGTTTTTTGACGATATTCGAAAGTTATTGTTTTTATCAATATTGTTTAAAGATTTATATTGTTTTCAAGAGTAGGCCTGCAGGGGCGGCTTAACTTATAGTGCAATGCACACGGGCGCCGCTGTCTCTGTGTTCATATCGGGTAGGTCTGAGAATCGAACAACATCTATTTTTCATCCCCTAAATGTTAAGGATAGTCCACCCCTAATTTTATTTTTCAAATATTTTTTTTGTTTTATATTTTTATGGTACAGCATTAAACAATACATATAACCCTAAATTTTGAACCCTTTGCGATATGTAATATCAAGTTGCTTGCAGTTTTCATTATACTAACATAATTATTCAACTCGATGAGATAAGTGATGTCTGCCTGGGAAAATTTTATATAGCTGGAGACTTTAACCTTCCGCAGATAGAATGGCAAATTGATAGCTTTAGCGCGTTTATAATGTTTAACAGCAATTCCCAAATAAACAATTATTTACTCAATTTCTTGCATTCTACTAACAGTAAACAGTACAATATTTGTAAAAATAACATGGGTCGTATACTGGATTTGTTAATAAGTAATAATGATAATATTTGTAAATGCGAATCACCTTTGAATCCCCTGGTACCACTGGATACCCAACATCCAGCTTTCTTTGCATCTATATCATATTTAGAACTGGTTCAATCTTTGGTAAGTTCTACTGCACCTCGATACTGTTACATTGAGGGTAATTATTCAAATATTAATGAAAGTATAAAAAACTTAGATTGGACAAATTTGTTAAATAATGTACCTGTCGAATCAGCGACCAATATTTTCTATGAAAAAATTAATGAAATTGTTAAAAACCATGTACCTTTACGTTATATTAAATCGAAGAACTACCCTATATGGTTTTGCAAATTGCACTATGAAGAGTTTTCTTTATTTCGTGAACGTTTTAAAGCCCTAAGCAAGGAATGTTTCCAAAAATATATAAATTCGGTTGAGGAAGGTATAAAAAGGATTTAAAAAAGTTTTGGTCTTTCATAAAAATACACAATAAAAAATCTTGTAACCCATCTACAATGAAATACAGTGACCTAGAATCAGACAATCCAAATCAAATTTTTAATTTATTTTCAAAATTTTTTGCTTCTGTTTATGAACAGAATGGTCGAGTATATGAGGAGCGATACCCCTACATATATTATATAATAAAAGTCTGGGGGAGGGTATTGTCCCTGATATATGGAAAATGGCAAACATAATTCCAATTTATAAGGGAGGTAGTAAAAGCAACGTTTCAAACTACCGTCCAATATCTTTGCTGTCTACGCTGTCAAAAGTATTTTAAAGATTAGTACACAATCATATTTATCCATATTTACATAGAATTATAATTGAACAGCAACATGGCTTTGTAAGAAACCGATCCACTATAAGCAATTTGGTTCTTTATACTAACTTTTTATTTGAACCCATGGATAAACGAACCCAAGTTGATTTGGTGTACACTGATTTTCGCAAGGTATTTGACAAGGTAGACCATGACTTACTTCTCAAAAAATTAGCCTTTAATGGGATAAGGGGAAATCTTTTAAGGTGGTTTATATCATACATAAAAAAACAGAGCTCAGCGAGTTGTTGTTAATGAATTTAGTTCAGACATCATTAAAGTGACGTCTGGAGTAGCTCAGGGTTCAATTTTAGGCCCACTTCTTTTCATTATTTTTATTAATGATATAAATTATTGTTTCAAATATTCAAATTTTTTATTATACGCTGACGACCTAAAAATTTTTCGGGAAATAACTTCCTTTGAAGATTGCTATAGATTACAGGAAGATTTAGACCGCCTTTCTTATTATTGTAAAATTAATAAATTACAATTAAGTACCCTGGAATGCAAAACTATTACTTTTACAAAAAAAATCAAATAAATACACCATCGTGTCAACAATCAAGCCTAATGCGACCTCAATGGAAATATTACATAGTTATAGTGACTTTTCTAACTTAGGTAACAAAGACTATGTTATTCTTGGAATCAGTACTCATGATCGTGATCCTTATTCTGTTTTTACCAATTTAAGTAATACCTTAGACAAACTTAGGCATTGTAAACAAGTGTTCTTGTTAAAAATTCAGTCCAACAGGTATTTAAATATAGGACTTCTTAATTATAAAATGAATTTAATTGTAAATCAATATAATAATTGTACTCTTATTGACTTGGATACCTATTTAACTAGATATAATCGTTACACGCACAAAAATTATATTAACTGCTTGTATACAAAATTAAAAATTGAGATAGATTATCAGGAATATAAAAATAAATTTTTGTCATTTTCAAAATTAAAAGTTAGTCAACTAAATAACAATGTAACTGAGAATAAACTATTGAGCTCTAAAAAAATTACATACAGTGAATATAAAGAAAATTTGGAAAAGTTGGTATCTAATAGAATTAATATAAAAAATAGTGACAAATCTATACAAAAGCCGAAGAAAGGTAATATACCATATTTTTTAGTATTAAACCAAGAATTAAACCGGAAAATAATTCAAATAATCTTTTGTGTAATAAAACAGTCAGGAAGGGTACAATACCATACTATTTTACTTTGAAAACCAAAAGTCTAGAAAGTATGAACAACAAAAACCAGCTTTTTCGTCAATAATTACCAATTTAAGCTACTTCACCAAAACATAGCAGGTGCATTAAAAAAGCGAGATTATTTGCAAGTAGCTATTAGTGAGCTTAGCAAAACACTAGGTAAAATTGATGTTATATGTCTTTCTGAAACTTTTCTTAAGCAAGGTTCTGAAACAAACTTTAAACTTGACGGTTACACTATGGCATCTCATTTTTCTCGTGACAATCAGCGTAGGGGTGGAACTTGTATTTTAGTGAGAAATGAACTTGATTTTAAAATGCTAGATTTACAAATACGCTTACCATTTTCCTTTGAAAGTTGCGCTGTTGAAATTATTAATTATAAACTAATAGTAATTTGTATTTATCGTACTCCCAGCTCAAATGTTGATATATTCCTAAATAAATTAGAATTATTATTAGAAAATATTATGATAAATTCAAAAAAGAAAATTATTTTATGTGGAGATTGGAATATATACCTGATGCAGGATAACTGTACACATAAAAATTTAACAAGCATTCTTTCAAATAACAACATAAATCAACATATTTTAAAACCTACTAGGAAGCATGCATGTCTGGATGTAATAGCAAGTAACATAAATAATGTTCATTCTAACACTCATACACTTGCTTTGTCTGATCATGAAACTGCTCAGAGTATACAAGCCAATATAGAGTCAGTCTTAGAATTTAAACAAAAAAGAGCTTTTTGGTTTGAAACAAAGCGGATATATGGGCAGGAAAATATTAAAAAGTTTCATGAATGTTTATCAAGTTTAAGTTTTAATGAAGTTTTTACAAAGTCAAACTGTGAAGAAGCATTTAATGAATTTCATGATATTTTACTGTTGTTTTTTGAGTTATGTTTTCCTAAGATCCGTGTAAAAGTTTCAAATAAACCAATAAAAAATAAATGGTTAACTAAAGGTCTTCTAAAATGTTGCAAAGTAAAACGCCAGTTGTACCTTAATTATCGTCATGCTCAATCTAATAAAAAAGAAAATAAATGTAAATATTTACATTATAGGAAAATTTTGTCTAAATGTATATTAGAATCACAAAAACAGTCTGCTTTGAAATATATTGAAAATTCCTCTAATAAATGTAAAGCTTCATGGAATCTGATTAAAAGTACATTTCAGAACAAAATAAATATTAGAGAAATAGGAAAAATCAAAGTAAACAATTTAAAGTACACAAATACTCAAACAATCTGTAATCTATTTAATAATTTTTTTTATAAACCAGACAAAATCAAGTAGTGTAAAAGTCAAATCTACAAATACTTCAAAATCAAATTTTTTACCAAATTGTAGTAAAACCATGTATTTGACACCAGTAGATGAGCATGATGTGAAAAAAGTTATTCATTCATTGAGAAATACTTATGCTACTGGCTATGATAATATTAGCACAGAATTATTGAAAAATGTTGCTAGTGTAATATCAAAACCTCTTAGCCATATAATTAATTTGTCATTTTTGGAAGGTAAATATCCAGAACGATTAAAAAAGTGTATTGTCAAACCATTGTTTAAAAAAGGAGATATGTGCGATATAAACAATTATAGACCTATTACTTTAATTCCAGTCATTTCAAAAATCTTTGAAAAAATTATGTATGAAAAGCTCTATAATTATTTACTTGATTTTGACCTACTAAAAAATAATCAATATGGATTTAGGAAAGGTAGGTACTACTACATTAGCATGTTTTGATTTAGTAAAGAGCATAACTGAATGTCTGAATAAGAAAATGTATCCACTTTGTGTATTTTTGGATATGAGTAAGGCATTTGATTTTGTTTCACACAATATTTTATTATCAAAACTTGAAAAATATGGTATTAGAGGGAATTAGATTGGATAAAGATTTATTTAGAGAATAGGAAACAATGTGTTGAAATATCTAAAATATGCGGAAACCGTAAAAAAATATATACTTCAAACTACATTGTCAACAACTGTGGTGTACCACAGGGCAGTGTTTTAGGACCCTTGCTATTTTTAATTTATATCAATGATCTTCCTGATAGTATAAAACATGATTGCTTTTTATTTGCTGATGACACTACCCTACTTATTAAATGTAAAAATAAAAAAGACTTGGTAAATGAAACAACCGAAACCTTATTCCAAGTTTCAGACTGGTTAATTAATAATAATTTAAAAGTTAATGTAACTAAAACAAAATTAATTGAATTTCAGAACTACCACAGTAATATTACCAAAAACACAAATATATTTTTAAATAAAGTAAATATAGATGATGTAGATTATACAAACTTTTTAGGAATAATTATTGATTTGTCAATCAAATTGTAATTGGAAAGCACACATTGAATCTCTATGTAATAAGATTGATAGATTTGTCTATGTCTTGAGAAGACTAAGGGAAGTAGGAGACGCAAAAGCCTCCCTATTGGCATATCATGGATATGTCTCTTCTAATTTACAATATGGAATTCCTATTTGGGGAAATTCTGTTGAATTGGTACGAATTTTTAGAGTCCAAAAGAAATGTATTCGAGCAATATGTGGTGTTAATCAGTTACATTCCTCTAAACCACTTTTCAAGTCTCTTAAGGTACTTCCCTTACCATGTTTGTATATTTTAGAGGTATGCGTATTTGTAAAAAAGCACCAAAAGTTATTTAAAACAAATGCTGAAGTCACTGGTAACTCATATTTTAGGAATAGTAAGAAATTATATGTGCCTAACCAAAAATTAAATATTTTTACAAAAAATGTGTATTGTATGTCTATTATTATATACAATCATATTCCTGATAGTCTTAAATCATTGCCTATAAATAAATTTCGCAAAAAGTTGTTTGATTTGCTGTTAGATAAAACTTATTATGATATTAAAGAATTATTAGCCGATAAAATTAAATGTTAATGGATAGAAATATAAGTTTGTTGAATTGTCCTTAAAAAAACTTCAATGTAGTAAAAATTTTGTAAATGGTGAACATTATGTAAATTATAAAAAAAAAATAATTACTCAAAATATGAAACTTGTAATTATAAAAATAACTTTGTAATATGGAATCATCCTTGTATATTTATAACAAGAACATAAATTAGAGAAAAAAAGACCAGCCCGCTGAGTTTCTTCCGCCGGATCTTCTCAGTGTGTGGCCGCGTTCCGATCCGGTAGTAATTCTGAAAAATCGATACAATTTATAGTTTTAAATGTAATATTATATAATGATATTTTTTTTAAATATTTGCACACCATATATTGGTAGAATATGTCGGTAACTTAATTTATTTTTAACAACTTGTAACACCCATATTCTTGCAAATAAATATTTTCTTTCTTTCTTTCTTTCTTTCTAAAAAAATACAAAATTATAAATTATACTTACCTTCTAAATGGCACTCTTTTAGAAAAAGTACCTTTCATTAAAGACTTGGGTGTACTCATTGATGCCAAACTCCATTTTGATGTACATGTAAATCACATAACTAACAAGGCTTTACAGTTATACGGCTTTGTTATGCGGACTTGTACACCTTTCAAAACTGCTAGCTCTTAACTCTTGCTATATAAATCTTTAGTAAGAAGCCAATTAGAATACGCAATATCAATTTGGAATCCTTATTATAAAAAATATAAAGATCAGTTAGAATCTGTGCAGCGCAAGTATTTAAGGTCGATGCATTACCGCTGTTTTCGTTCTAAATCCTCATACAGTATTATGTTGAAAAATATACTCTATCTACACTTGAAATGAGAAGAGTAATGTTAGACATTATGTTGTTGTATAATATCTGTCACAATAATTTTGATAACACTGAACTTGTCAATCAAATCTCTTACCATGTACCACGTCTTTCTCATTTAATTCGAAATACTCGTAAGCGTATTTTATTTGCAACAAAAAATTGTAAAACGAATGCCGGTGTACGTGCACCCTTACAAAGGATTATGACATGTTATAATGAACATTTCTTAGATCTTGAACTGTTCGCATCGACATTTCGAAACCATGTAATTAAAAAATGTAAAATTTAGCCTATTAATAGATTTTTGCATAATTGCATATTATATGTATGCATGTAATATATAAACATCAGTTAAGTTCTAGTTAAACAAACTTATATCGTCGTGTAAATTAAGAACTACTTACTCGAAGTAACCTGAGGATAACGGTGTAGGTTACACTATTAATAACTTAGTTACTCAATATAAATTTTGTAAACCCTTAGTGTAATTGTTTGTTGTCCTAAATAAAGAGAAAAAAAAACTCGATATCAGATTGTTTGTCTGTTTGGAAATTAAATTTTATATTCATAATATTTATATTTATGCTTTCAGTGTGATCGCAACCCTTCCAGAACCTGACGTAGATGGTAATCGTTTGGTCTATGCTGGGCTTCTCAATACGGATCCAAAATACTTTGTATTTTCAGAAGTTGTACGGACTTTAATGATTATATTTGATTTATGGCAGTATGAGGAAGGCACTTGGCCCGGGTAAGTTAATATGTAATACAATCTTTTTATTCAGTTGTACGTTTTTGAATAGTGGCACGCAATGTGATCGAGGCCATAACCACAGTATACTGGAGAGTAACAGTAGTCAATCTACATACATGTGATATTCGAGCAACGCACACATAGACACCTCTCACGGACGCGATATCTCGGAATGGTTCGGAACATACGCGAGTGTATGTAACACTTAAAAAATGTAAAAGCCTAAATAACTTATAATCCTATTAATATCATAAATGTGAAAGTTTTTGAGTATGTATGTATAGATGTTTGTTACTCTTTAACGCAAATACTACTGAACCGATTACGATGAAATTTGGTATGTAGCTAGCTGAAGACCCAGAATAACATATAGGCTATTTTTTATCCTGGAAAAGTTAGGTGATCCCGCGGGATTCACTAAAAATTTTATAATGCTGCAAGCTGCAGCTAGTACTCAAATATCTATATTATATCAAATATCTATAAATGCGAAAGTTTGGATGTTTGGATGGATATTTGGATGGACCTTTGTTACTCAATCACGCAAAAATTACTGAACGGATTTGAATGACAGGTACACAGGTAGATGATGACCTGGAATAGCACATAAGCTACTTTTTATCCCGGAAAAATTAAGTGATCCCGCGGGATTCACCAAAAACTTTTATAATGCAGCGGGCTGCACGCTGCAGCTAGTAATATATAATTCCAACGATATTACATACATATATGTCAAACTGATTACCTCCATTTTTCGTCGATTTAATAATAAATTTGAACACAGTAACATTTCGCTTATTTCAGGCTATCTCTAGTAATTGATATGAAGGGAACTGTCATTGGACATCTAGCTAAATTAGAAATCATGACTTTGCGACAAGCAATATATTTTTTACAGGTAAGTCATTATATTTTACATATTCGGTACCAGAATCCAGTACTGAACACCCTTCTTTAGTCTTTTACCCGTATTGGTTTTAAACCATCATAATTGTTGACCGTAGAAACATATTATATATAAATAAAAAAATTTAAATGTGCGGACGACCGCGTCACAAAATATTAGAAGATATTTTATCTTTATGTTTAAACGCGTGTTGTTTTATTTTAATTATTTTTTCCTAAACTTCTTTTTTACGTGTAATCAAATGCAGTCAACACATACTGTTATTTGAATGGTAATATATTATAATAAACATCCGAATGAATTACCACAAGATCTCCAATATTGAGCTTCATAACTTATCTAGATTAAATTTGTACCAAAAATATCAAAACACAAACGATTTTAAAAATGTAGTTAGAAATAATAACATTTTATGTGAATATCAAAGCTGAAAACAACTAGAATGAAATAAGAAGCCATATACGATACACTTACCAATTAACAAATTATCCATATTAAAACGAGATATTTAGTTACTTTAAATATTAAGAATACCAATGAGAATGTAAAGTTAAAATTTGATTAATCTCCAGGAATGTATGTTAGTAAAACTGAAGGCAGTACATTTTATTAACGCACCATCATTTATTGACAAGTTGCTGATATTAATAAAACCATTGATGAGTAAAGAATTATTTCAAAAGTTAAAAATACATGTCACTGATTCGCCAGATTTATACAAGATTATACCACAGAAAGTATTTCCTAAGGAATGTGGTGGAGATTATTTAAGCTGTACTAAGATCAGCGGTAAGTTTTAAAATATTTTTTATCAATGATGTTTCACACTATGATGTACGCGAGAAAAAAATTAACATCCCCAATTTACATATAGAGGAGCTACTCTAAGAAAAATATTTTTCAATATTTTATTTTATCACTTTGTTACCCTGACTAATATGTATATTCCTGTCAAATTATAGCTTTCTAGTATTAATGATCTCTGCTATATGGATTACAGAAATATGCTTATTTGCTTTCAGAAAATATGTTACGACGTCTTCGTGCTAACGAGCAATTCGTTATAAACGAAAACCATAAAAGAGTTGACGAGTCTCAGCGCCCAGGAGAAAAACGTAAAACAGTAGAAGATATATTTGGAATTCATGGAAGCTTTAAGAAATTAGACATAGATTAATAATATGAGTATTTATTGTAAAAATCAAGATTATCAAAATTATCTGAATATGTTGCACGATATTCTTCCTCCTTATTCCACAATTACTTTTCATTGAAGAAGTGAACGAGGCAAATTGTTTTAAATATGAAAAAAACATTATAACATAGTAGAAATAAATTAAAATATAAGTAGGTTACACAACTAATCCATAAAATAAGGCATGCAAATACAAAAGGGAAACAAAATTTTAAAGACCATTATTATGTTATACGCAAGTTATGTAGTACCCATAGTTATAATTACTTTACGCGAGATAATATTACATCGCATTAAAGTTTTTGGCAAATCCCGCGCGATCATCTAATTTTTCCGGGTAAAAAGTAGCCTATGTGTTATTCTGGGTCTTCAGCTACCTACATACCAAATTTCATCGTAATCAGTTTAGTGGTATTTGCGTGATAACAAACATCCATACATACATACTCACAAACTTTTGCATTTATAATATTAGTAGGATTATTTGAATGTTTAGACACTAAATGTTCATATACGGTATAAAAATATTCAGATATTTTTGTTTTCACAATATTCTTCTTAATAAGATTAATTATGTTATGACGCAGTTTTTGCTTGCAAAGCCGTTTTTGTTGTTTTCATGTTCCTATTGAATTCACTGACATATCAATTGGGATGAAACTTTATCAATTTATTGCTTGCACTTTGTACGTGGATTTGTTTAATTAATTTGATACTTTCCATCGTCAGCACTTGGTAAAACTGCATTTTGAAACAAATATGACAAACAAGCTCACTCGTACTTACAGTTCAGATGAATGTGAACTGGAAGTACAAGTGAGTTTATTTGTCGTATCTGTTTCGTTTAATTAATTACAATTATTTTTGTGTTACAGCACTCACCCCGTGCCTGGGAAAACTGGAAAAACCTTAAAAACAACAAAGAAAAATATCCGACACGAAGGGATTGAACCCTTGCGATAATTTCCCCTCGTCGAGCCTGTCGACACTAGCTCAGTGGAAGAGCGACCCGGCTTTAGAGAGATGGTCGCAGGTTCAATCCCTGCGTGTCGTTATTTTCCTTTTTTTATAAGGTTTTTCTATTTACAATTAGTTTACAGTGGTGGGAACGAGAGGTGGGCCCATTGCCCTTTACAATAAGTTTACAATAGATGGCACGAGGCACGCCTTTCGCGCCTAAATATATTTGAAAGAGCATTTTTGCATCAGCAACGTACCGGATGTCAGCTTAGAATTAAATTTGGCATATGTGTGCCAAATTAAATTCTAATTTATAGCCGATGATCTGGAATAGCACATAGGATACTTTTATCCCGAAAAAATAAGTTGTTTCCGTGGGATTCACCAAAAACTTTAATGATGCATCAGGCTGCAGGACGCCCTAGTTAAGCTATAAATTTTCTGCTGTTTGTTATAATATATATGTAGCTGAATATGAAATTTATATTTAAAATAATTATAAGGTGGAACGGAGCCCCTTTCACTATATTTTTTTTGTGTTTGTAAATGCAATAAGGAACTCCGTTCTCAAAATATATAATTTATTCAATGGCAAAATCAATATTATTAAAAAAAAATTAATAGCAGTTGAATGAAACTAATAATATATTTGTTTAAGGAATTATTTGCTGTAAGTAATTATTTAATTATTCTTAACTACATAATGAACAAAATAGTATCTACAAAATTACCAAATTACAATATGTTTGTTAGTGGGAGTACATTGTAGATAAGATGATGTTCACTTGAGTATTTCCAAAAATAAAAGATCAATAAATATAAAAAAATATATTGTCTTGTAGCTTTATGCGTGTTTAATGCGAAATTTATTATAAAATAGATTTCGTCTTATCTCTCCATAAGATTTTGTTCTTGGGACCCGTCGATTATAGTTAATAAATGGAGATTGAGGAGTAGTCACCGACTAAAAGGGAAAGCTGACAAATCGGCATGTTTCGTGCAAAGTAGCCGACGATAAGTAAGAATAAATCGCCTTTACTTATTATTTCATATTTCTATGCTTAACATAACCTCCAAGACAAATTATTAGTAAGTACCTACTCTTACGTTTGTTTTAAGTACGTGGGAAATGTCTGGTAAATTGTTAAATGTTTGTTTTATTTATGTAAAAAAATAATATTTTGTTCGTTGGTTTCGTAATAAATAGAAGGGAAACTAAACAAAAACCTTTAAAATCCAACATGTCCGCACTGCCGACCATTCGACCTATTTATGACCAAGTCAGTTAACTATCAGCCAATAATAGTTGGGCCATCTTTGTTAAAAAGTACACCTAAATGTGAAGGAAGAAATTACTTAATATTAACATATTTTTAAATATTTGCTTTTAATTATGGTTGACGTTTAAATTGTGTTTAATTATACATTTATATCAAAAAGATAAACATTTTGCAGACTCATTTCGAGGTATGTTCTTATATTTAAAGTTTTTTTGTGACACAATGGAGATACTATGCGTTTCAACTGAGAATAGGACTGTTCGGATGACATATTGCTCCGCGTTTTGCAAAAACTTCATAAGTGATGAGTAAGGTGTGCAAAAAAAAATCTAACGAAGTAATACTTAAAAAAATATATTTTCATTGTATTTGGTATATTTTTTATTTAGATTCCCATCAGATTATGTAACCATGTGTTAAAATAAAGCGTAAAATGACTAACACGACTTTTACATATAGATGAACGGCTCGATTGATACAGTTACTGTTTTTTATCGATGAATATTATATTTTAATACTTTTTAGCCTATTCTGGACAAAGAGAACCCAAATCCACATAAATCGCAACAAAATTGGCGTCGTCACTTTTGACTTATAAGTGGTGTACATAACACTACTTTTTTATATAATATATAGATGAACAGCTAGACTGATGTTTATTACTGTTTTTAGTAATGAAAATAATATTATTAAAATGTTATTTGCCCTTCAATAAATCAGCAATATTTTTTTGCTGACATTACTAATGAAGTTGATAACAAGCGCAATCTTATTCTCAGTTGGAACGCCTAGTAATATTTTATTATAATAATTTAGGTCCCAATAGATAGGTACGTGAATATTAAACACTACGTTAAGGTCTATCATAGACTAGATTAATAAAAGTACAAAATTTTTATATTACAGAAATATACGGAATGAAATAACAAATCATATTTAACATAATTACCCTGTGAATATTGTAATACTTCACAAACTACAATATATAACATTTCAACATAAAATTAACTTTAATCCATAATAGTGTCTAATAACTTTAATCCGATTTCAACATGTACCGCTTTGATTCCTAGATCTAAATTATTGACCTAACTCTTGAAGGTTTTGCTTTTCTTCCTCTTCTCTCTGCAATGCTTCACGTTCAGCAGCAATTCTCGCGTGTTGTTCTGCTATCACTCGGAATAGTTGGGCGTGTTTGGCGGTAGCTGCTGCAACAGCAGCGGATTGGCGAGGGACAGATGTGTCTGAAATTCAATTGAAAAATATTAGTAATTTTCTATACTTCTATATCTATACAAATAAAAAAATGTAGTGTCTGTTTGTAATATTAAAATAACCGCGTTTCACTCAATTTTTACAGTTTTTGTCTATCTGTCTGTTTGTTTCGACTAATCTTTGAAACGTCTGGACTGATTTTGATGGGATTTTCACTGGCAGATAACTGATGTAATAAGGAATAACTTAGGGTACTTTTATTTTAGATTTTTTCCACGCGCACGAAGTTGCGGACACAGCTAGTAAAATATAAATTTGATGTTTACTCGTACAAAATAATTATGATCAATGAAAAATTTCACACAACACACAATTCACCAGTTTAGAGATTAACTAAATGGGCGGCGAATCCCCTCAATTTATCGCCGACTAAGGAAGGTAAGGTAGTCGATAAACTTATGGATGTGGCATTTTAATTACGTCACATAGATAGCAATGAACCAAAGATGTTTGGTATCTATAGGGTATGGTTTCTCTTTCCATCAGGAGAGCCAACTGCTTTTTTGCCATCCTACCATTTAGAAAAAAGTAATATTTCAGAAAAAATTATCTTTACGCCCGTATCCGAATGGTACCCGAAGAGGTACGCAGAGATACATTTAGTGTACCACCACAGTGCACCCAGCCAAAGATACTTAGTACCACAATGTGATAGATGGCACTGGCACTTATCTAATGCCGGGCAACGTTGATTTAATCAGAATAATGAAAAACACATTTTAGAATTGTTCGACATTGAAGTCCCAGACTCGAACCTGGCACCTCATGTGGTCAACACTGATACCAGACCACTAGACCACAGAGGCGAATTTACATTACAGTACGTAGTAAACGTATGGGGTACCGCTAAGACTGCAGTTTCTGAGCTGTTATTGAATTTTTAATAATTTTTTGTACTGAATGAAATTATTGCGAATTCGGGCCCTCATAATTTGAGCCGAACATGCTAACTAGGAACCACGAGGCAGATTATGATACGTCATATCGAAACTACCACTATTCTTTTTTACTTTAGTATAATTATGATTTATATTAGCTAAATTATTATGCAAATTGATAATTGTAAGTTATTATAAAAGATGTGGCAAAATTTAGTTATAAAATTGATTTTTTTAAAAATGAACAGATTCTGGCTTTAATTTTAAATTCTGTTTACGAAAATTTATTTCAATTCCATTACGAAAATTTTTTAAACGTAAACTGTATCATGGGAGGTTCTGAAATATTTTAGACGGGTTGTACCTACTACGCTTCAATTGTATTGTATGTTATTTTTTTAGAGTATGATAACGCAATAGGATGATTTATATATGGGTGATTCCGTTCTAACTGTGATATAATGTCAGTACCGTGTCATGTCTATTTTAAGAATTTATTTATAAATTGTTAGTTTTTTTTGTCGTAAACATTAGAATTTATGAGGTAATTAGTTTAAATCATTTATTACGACAAAAAAACTAACAATTTATAAATAAATTCTAGAAATGGACATGACACGGTATTGACATTTAAGTGATATATTGTAAGTTTTCTGTAAGTGGCAAGTTATATTATATGAAAATAATGTTGAAATATGTTTATTATTTTCCAATAAGTACAAAAATTTCATAAATTAATTATTAATTAACGACCTGTGAGAACAAACAATACAGGACATTGAAACATTGAATATCACAGTTAGAACGGAATCACCCATATAGGAGTTTTGGAATGGATTGTTTAATCAAACAGTAGCAAATAAAGCAATAACATCTTCACCATTAATCACTTATGACGTCACAGCTTGCAAATGTCTTGTTTGATGTCTTGTTTCAGCTTGGAGGCGAAGTAAACGAACACGCCTTAATAATATATATATATATATATATATATATATATATATATATATATATATATATATATATATATATATATATATATATATATATATATATATATATATATATATATATATATATATATATATATATATATATATATTAGTTATTATTGGTTTATATTTCTGTACTTCCTGTTTTTCCTGTTTTATTTTCAACAATAAATCAAACACTTAGATACGTGTGCCACTACCACTTTTTTGTACGTAAGCCAATTTTTATTTATTGATAACCCTAGCGCGATCGCCGAGCGTAAGTATGAAAAGTGAAGTACATACATGAGATTGATTTCTGTACCTATTTACTTTGTGATAGCTTTTTCTAAACCTTGTTAATCTTAGCAGAAAATATTACCATCGGGAAACGGATGTTGAGCATGATTCTCAGCTATCTTTGCATACAAGTGAAAGTGTCTGTCTTTAGCCAGAGCCACTGACTCCGAATCAGAAGGGTGTTCCGGCGGCGCATCACTTAGCACTGGATGAAAGCCTTCTCTGTCAGCTACATAGTCGACTGTTCGTACCTTTTGCCGCGGATCTACGTACGAGAATGAACCTGAAACATGACAAGTTATACATTTAAATGGATAGTTGTAAGTAGTTTCCCTACTGGTAGTATCTATAACATGTGTTGGTCCGGGCCCCTTTGAAGAATAGACCAACTGCCGGTCTGCCAGACAGATCTTTTTTTATAGTATAAGATAACAAACAAGCAGATGGGTCTCTTGATGGTAAGAGTCAACCATCGCCTATAAACACCAAAGGTGTTAATGGTGCGTTGCTATCTTGTGGCGAGGTCTTCTGCCACATGCATTAGTTTACCGGCTTCCTTACCCTCCAAACCGGAACATGACAGTGACAAGCACTGACGCTATTGAAGCAGGAATAGGTAAGGCGGTGGTACCAAACCCGGGCGAGACAATGCAGAACTCTAACACCTAGTAGCCACGATGTTAGTGACTCGTATAGTTAATCGACCGCTTTTTACGACCTGCCTGGCAGAACGGCATAATAGAATAGATACGATAGTCGATTTTGATCTTTCAAATGGCATTCAACTCAATTTAAATATTGCTTTAGCTATAAAATCTGTAGGTTCAAAAATTTTGAAGCAATGTCTAAAGACATTTTTTTTCAAAAATTTTCGTCAAATTGACAGATTGACCGATTTTTATCCAATTAACGGTTCGTGGCGCAGTTTTTAAAGGAGAAAAGATGATACGATTTTGAAGTCAATCAGTATATTAATCTGAAAGTTATTTCAAAAATATTAAGTAACTTTGCTAAAGAAAACGTTGAAAAAGATTCGGTTTTGATTTTAAAAAAAGGGCATTCGACGTAATTTTTTTAGTATTAAAATATCGTAGAAAACCAAAAAATGATTGGTTGAAATATTTCGAAGTTATGTCGAAAAAACACTTTTTTTCAAAATTTTCGTCAACGATTACTTCCAAACGAATAAACTGATTTTGACGCAATTTATGCATTAGACGTAATTTTTTGAGGAATAGAGCTGATTAGTTTTTGTACTCAATCGGTACATTAATCTGGAAGTTATTTAAAAAAAATCTGTTTCGCCACAAATTTTTTTGGGTTTTTTCAAAATTTCTCAAAATCTCTTTGACCCATTTGGGTCAAATTTTCAGGAAATATAAGTAGAGCGGAATCCAATTGAATGCCATTAACCGCGTTTCGATCGGTCCAGGCGTTCGAAACTTATGAATACACACACACACACACATACATACAGACATACTGACGTCATCGCAAAAATAGTCGAAAATGGTTCTTAATACCACAAAACGAGGACATATGGTGAAAACTCCATTTTCGAAAATCGGAGCAAAATCAGTAACCTCCCTATCTACATACGTAGTGGGAAGTTAAAAAGTACAAGTGTTTTAATAGATTAATATTGTATTAAAATGGAGTGAATGAAAATGAATTAAACGAAATAAAACTACCACGCCAAAGCTTAAACCTATAAGTGCGATATTTTTTAAGTAAATTGTACCACTAAAGGGCACAGATCGTCGCCTAGTGTAGCTTTGTAGCATTTTAACTCGTTAGTTTTATAATAGATGGCATTAACAGTAATAAAATTCTAATACATAATGTATCTTCTATTTTTTTAATGTTTATGAAATAGCATTTTAATGGTAGATAACATATCTAGACATGAATTTAAACCACCACGTCAAAGCTCAAACCTAAAAGTGCGATACTTTTCTAGTAAAATGTACCACAAAAGTGCATAGAAAGTGGCCCAGTGTAGGGCTCGCTTCGCTTGCCTGATAACTATTGCGTATTGCGTTTTAGATTTATTGAGAGATATGTCTTAAATATTAAATATTTGTCACAACATTTTAATAAAACTCTCTATCAGGCTAAGCTAGGAGAAAAAGAGGTTTATGAAACACCGTTTTTTTTTTCGAAATGTAATTAATAATAAAACTCTCTTTCAGGCTAAGCTAGGAGAAAAAGAGGTTTATGAAACACCGTTTTTTTTTCGAAATGTACTTAATAAATTGGTCCGCATGGCCATTACTGAGAAACCGGGGTTTTGGGCAAGCAGAGTGCTCAGGCAGAGTTTAAGTAGGCTTAGAGCCCGCCCTAAGGGTTTTTTCTTAGGGCAGTATCAGGACGATGAGTGGGTAAGTAAGTGGCATTAGGACTTTGACTCGCTAGTAATTCTTGATCGGGGTCTCGGGTGTTTGCGGAACGAAACAATGGTCTGCGCCGCCGCCGACGACGATGGGGTTGTATGTTTGTAAATTGTGAAGTATATATAAGCTGTGATGATCATAGGATCTGATAAGGAACACTTGTTACTAATGAGGTTCCTTTCCCTATAATTATGTTTTAAGCTAGCTGACCCGCGCAGCTTCGCCCGTGAATATAGGAGCCATATCTTTTGTTTTAATAGAAAATAGAATAATTGAAAATCGATAGAATTTATTATGTGAGTATTGAGAAATGAAATACCTGTTTTTATCATCAAAATGATGATAATATTAGCTAACATCTTCTCACAAATGGTACAGATTTTAGCAGTTTTAATGTGATACGCTTTCCAAAAAAAACTTTATTTTGATAGATATCGATATAAAGCACAGAATTTTTTCTTTTCTTTTCTTACAAAATCAATTTGATGATTAATTAAAAAAAAAATTAAAATAAATAAAAAATATAAGGATTGAGTGCAATAAGGAACTTAATTTCAGAAGCAAATTACTCCTACCTCGAACAACTCCACTGCCATCGCTAACTTCAGTGTGCTGACGATCCACATGCCCAGGAAATCTTCCAGCAGTGTAAGAAAATGCATAAGGTTTAGGTGGAGGAGGTTCTGTGCTTGGTTCTTCTAAATGGGAAACATCACCGCAAGACAACGCCACACTAAGTAACAGGAACAGTAATTTTGTCAACATCTGAAATGATACAAATTATGTTGAGAGGAAATTAGCATAATATCCATTAGAAAAAATATATATCTACTAACAAATAATCTATTTTAATACATTACTACTATGTATGTATAACTAAATAAAATACATAAAAATTAAATATACTAAATAAAATATATATCTACTAACAAATAATCTATTTTAATACATTACTACTATGTATGTATAACTAAATAAAATACATAAAAATTAAATAAACTAAATACGACAATACAGAAACTATTAAAATACACTAGCGATACCCGTGCGAATAATTCGCACTAAGTAATTTTATTAAACACTAGCTGTTGCCAGCGACTTCGTCCGCGTGGACTTCGTTTACACCGCACACCCCTCCCCCGTAGGTGATAGCGTGATAATATTTAGCATATATGTTGACCCAACCTGTTAGTAATATTCATGCAAATTTTGAAGTAAATCCATTTAGTACTTTTTGAGTTTACCCCGGGCATACATACAGACAAACAGACAAAAATTCTAAAAATATATTTTTGGCTTCGATATCGATTGTAGATCACGCCCCAAGTATTCTTTAAAAAAAATATTCAATGTACAGTTTTGACTTTCCTACGATTTTATTATATGTATAGATATACTTCTTAAATTGATTTGAAATTTGAACAAAAATATTACCAACCGTCACATGTTGACGTTGTTTCATAATTAAAGCTGTCAGATGGCAGCATTGCTGTATTATGTTTTAATCTATATATATATATATATATATATATATATATATATATATATATATATATATATATATATATATATATATATATATATATATATATATATGTATATATATATATATATATATATATATATATATATATATATATATATATATATATATATATATATATATATATATATATATTGGACCTGGACCTGGACCAATTTCGGTATTTTTTTTTTGTTGTGTTTGTAATTGTAACGAGAAGGATCTTATAAAAGAAAATATTAAGAAAATTGCGCAGAAAATTAGAAAATTACCATATAAAGTTTAATGCCATTTTGGCTGCATGGAACGACAATCCCGTAGACGTATATAAATTACGTGTCACGTTGTTTGTCCGCTATGGATTCCTAATATATAAGGCAAAACAAAGTTTGCCGGGTCAGTTAGTGTATGTATATAACTTTAGTTTTGATAATTTATAGAAACAAAAGCTGCAATATTTTTTTAATTTTTGATGCTGGTAGAGCAAGCAATTATCTATAAAACGATATAGAATTTATTTGGAGTAATTGTGAGGTTTTCTCTAAAAAGGGAGGCAAACATCTTAACCTTAGCGTATTAATATATCTTCTTCTTCTATATATATAAAAATTAATTGCTGTTCGTTAGTTTCGCTAAAAGTCGAGAACGGCTGAACCGATTTGGCTAATTTTGGTTTTGAATTAATTGTTGAAGTCCAGTTGAAGGTTTAAAAGGCGAGAAAATATTTAAAATAAATAAGAGTAGTTAAAAAGGCAGAACAATGTTTGCCGAGTCAGCTAGTATATAATAATAAAACATATTATTATGTACAGTAGCGGCGTTAGAGTAGGGCGCGGTTGGGCGACGGCCCAGGGGCGCCGGATAAAAAGGGGCGCCTCTTTACAATTCTTTATAATTTCCCATGGGCGCCCCTTTATAGCTCGCTTATTGAGCAGGTCTACTTACTTGTAAGTTTCCCAAAATTTATGCCCTGTAGAGTTTTATTAAAGATCACAACTTACGAGAACTGTATCCAACATTGCGAATATTATTGACTATACCTGTAACGGTTGTTAGTGGGAAAGGAAGTTTTTCTAAGCTAAAACTAATAAAAACATATCTGCGATCGACAATCTCTCAATCTAGATTAACAAACGTAGCAACTTTGTCAATCGAAAATTAAATTGCAGAAAACATAGACTGAATGCCTAATAAAAAATTCGCCGATAGAAAAGCTAGAAGAGTGAAATTTTATTAGTTTTTAAAAAATTTTTTAAATGGATAATTATTTCAGTGTACTCCTTGCCTTTTTTCGTATGTAATTGAATTGCAGTTAGTAGCACCAAAGAAATCTCGCCCAGGGCGCTGGTAGTGCTAAAACCGGCACTAATTATGTACCTACATATTTTGAATAAGGTGTAGGGTTTTTTAAATTAGGGCTTCTAGAGTTAGGGCGTGTAGAGTTAGAAGCTTGGCTCTACATTAAATCTTAAAACTTTTTGACATTACGAGCCTTATAACAATACTTAACATGAAAACGTAGCTGCAAGA
The DNA here is from genome assembly GCA_036924255.1 of Apodemia mormo. Classification (NCBI taxonomy): domain Eukaryota; kingdom Metazoa; phylum Arthropoda; class Insecta; order Lepidoptera; family Riodinidae; genus Apodemia; species Apodemia mormo. The sequence continues at coordinate 7,952,890 of JAUPFN010000020.1, read as the reverse complement.
CAGCATTGCAGATATTCATGAGTGGCGGTGATCACTTACCATCTGGTGCACTCCCTGTTCGTTTGCCCTCTCTATTACAAAAATATGTTACTTGTGTCTAAAATAATAAATGTATTATTTTATCACTTATACACTTGTACTGTTTCACAATAAAGCTATTATCACTTATTACCAACCGGTTTCGCTTACACAAGCATCATCAGGACAATTTATAGTTACAAACTTGTTGAGTTGTGTTGAGTTTGTAACTATAAATTGCCCTGATGAAGCTTGTGTAAGCGAAACCGGTTGGTAATAAGTGATAATAGCTTTATTGTGAAACAGTACAAGTGAATAAGTGATAAAATATTACATTAAAATGGAGTTTCACCAAGTGCCGACGATGAAAAGTGTAGAAAATATACATTAAAAAAAATACATAAAATAAATAAATAAATATCACTGGACAAATTACACGCATTGATCTGACCCCAAAGTAAGCAAATTATATGCTTGTATTATGGGTGTCAGTCAACGATACTAATATATAGAAACACATATATAAATACTAGGATATATTTAATAGACACCCAAACCCAGGAATACAAACATCTGTGCTCGGACCCCATTGATTGCGTAGTCAGGGTCGCTAACCACTTGACCAACGGGGCGGTCAGTATAAAATAATAAACCTTAAAAATTTTATATCTAAATCATCAAGTATCAAGTAATTCGTATGATTTAATTTAAGGTTAGTTGATCACCGCTGCTTCCTTTTATTTTATAAATAATAATCACGTCATTATGCGAAATCAAAGGAATGTAGAAGACATTCAAACTCGTTCGCACGACCTTTATGTATTCTGTCTTACGTCATTATATACGGTGTAAATGCGTTCCCATATCCAAGCCACTAAATAATATGATTACAATAACGAATAAAACCGGCCAATGCGAGTCGGATTTGCGCACGAAAGATTCCACACCATCTTCTATACAAAATTACAAAAAATCACGTTTGTTGTATGGGAGTCCTTAAATATTTATTTTAATTTAATTATTTTATGACCGCCCCGTTAGTCGAGTGGTTAGCGACCTTGACTACGCAATCGACGGCGCTCGGGTTCGATCCCTGACAGGGACAAGCATTTGTGTTTTCTTTTTTTATATCATAAGATAGCAAACAAGCGGAAGGGTCTCATGATGGAAAGAGCCACCCGTCGTCTAGAGACACCAAAGGTGTTAATGTTGCGTTCTCGACGAGAGTTGGAGATAAAAAAAATTTTAGAAATAAATATAAGGAATATCTAATCAACAATAAAATCCATAAATAATTGATAATTATACCTACTAGCTGTGCCCGCAAAACGAAAAATTTCTAAAATAAACACCCGCATAGTTCCCGTAGGATTTCCGGGATAAAAATAATGCTATATCCTTTCTCGGGTCTCAAACTATCTTTTTACCAATTTTCATCCAAATCGATTCAGTAGTCATTTATAATATTAGTATAGATTATTTTTATTAGTGATACTTATTCTATTAATATCAGGAAATATATGTATAAGGTTATTAGTCTTAGTCAATTTAAATATTTTTAGAAACATCACTCATATGTTATTCCACTAAATTAATACTATTTATATTCAACAAATAAATAATATTCATAAAATCTTATTTGAATAATTTGAGCATAATATAAATTTATTAATTCAAAACGATTATCATTTTATCACTTAAATCTTGTAATTACTACGGAATAAATTGTATAGGCGAAGTTTAAATATATTTTCTTACAAATGTTCATTATTTAGGTAACTATTATAACCGTATTACCGACTAGACTGGAAAATTTTGAAAAACGCACTTCTCAGGTTTATGGCCTATGATTGCGAATTACCTTATTACCTTGGGGATTTGCTTGTGGATTACTTGCCATTGGCTCACCACCCACCCATTTTACTTAAATCTATTATTCTATGTTCATTTTTTGTTTCCAGTAAAATATTACTAAATTAATTTCAGTTACACCTTTTTTGTATATTTATTGATATTTTTAAATCTGTATGCACACGTAGTATTTTATTAGGTACTAGCTGTTGCCAGCGACTTCGTCTGCGCGGACTTCGTTTACTACACCTTTTTTGTGTATTTATTGATATTTTTGAATCTGTATGCACACGCAGTATTTTATTAGGTACTAGCTGTTGCCAGCGACTTCGTCTGCGCGGACTTCGTTTACTACACCTTTTTTGTGCATTTATTGATAGTTTTAAATCTGTATGCACATGCAGTATTTTATTAGGTACTAGCTGTTGCCAGCGACTTCGTCTGCGCGGACTTCGTTTACTACGCACTGCTCCTCCCCCGTAGGTGATAGCGTGATAATATGTAGCCTATATGTTGACCCGACTTATTAGTAATATTCATACAAAATTCTAAGTAAATGCAGTACTTTTTGAGTTTACCTCGGACATACATACAGACAAATAAACAAAGGGACAAACAAACAAAAATTCTAAAAACTATATTTTTGGCTTCGATATCGATTGTAGATCACGCCCCAAATATTCTGTTAAAATATATATATATATATATATATATATATATATATATATATATATATATATATATATATATATATATACAAATTCCTAGTAAACTCCTCGAAACGCGCTAACGATCGAATGCGAAAAGAAAAACTCACACTAAACACTCAGAACGTTTGTTGGTGATCGCACATTTGTCTGCGTCGTACCACAGAATATAGTGTCATACGTGCAACAAATAACAATCGCCGTTCGTACAGCATTTACTAATTGATGTAAGGCAAAAAAATAATTTAGAGCGGTTAGAGCATTTATGTATTGCATCCGATCTTAATCTGAGAATATATATATATATATATATATATATATATATATATATATATATATATATATATATATATATATATATATATATATATATATATATATATATATGTGTGTGTGTGTGTTTCAATTTGGAGTGTAAGGCAGACGGTAGACTTATGCATGTGGCACTACCATCTAGTCACACAATAGCATTAACTGTGTCTATAAGTGATTGTTTCTCATTCCATCAGGAGAGCCATTTCTCTGTTTGCTATCTTAAGATATGAAAAATACCTAAATATTTTCATCACTTGCATCGGCATTATCATTTTCCATTATTTTAAGAATAGAAACTATGGTATTCTTAGGTATAATATTATTATCGCAAAAATATTTCAAATCGTTGCATTTAGCTTTATCATTTTTTAGGAAACTTGTGTACACGTATGCTCGTTCAGGAGAAGGTTCGGCGCGACATAATCTAGTATTGGACTTTTTAATACACTGAATTCCTAGGATCTCTGTATCACTTAAACTGTATGTACTTTATATATGCTAGCAACCAAAGACATACTTAAACATGCGTAAATATGCAAACAACGAAGTTATACATAGCGTGAGGGAAAAATTATGGTAATGGCATTTTTTTATATCATAAGATAGCAAACAAGCAGATGGATCTCCTGATGGAAAGAGTCAACCATCGCCTATAGACACCAAAGATGTTAATGGTGCGTTGTTATCTTGTGGCGAGGTCTAATGCCACATGCATAAGTTTACCGGCTACCTAACCCTCCAAACCGGAACACGACAGTGACAAGCACTGACTCTATTGCGGTAGGAATGGGTAAGGTGATGGTACCAACCCCGGGCGGGACAATACAGAACTCTACCACCTAGTAGTCACGATGGTAGTGACTTGCATAGCCAATCGGTCGCCTTTTACGACCTGCGTGGCAGAACGGCAGTTGGTCTATTCTTCAAAGGAGCCCGGAACCAACACGGGGATATAGTCAATGAGGTAGTATCATTCATTATTTTATTTATCATCATTATTTTAGCTTGTTTATATATTTTTTAGATAAAACCCAAAACCTAACATGGAACAAAATTTTTACTGGAATACATTTAATGTATCAAAGTAATTTTTTTTTTGCTTGAGAATAATGTAGCCATTGTTTTACTGGGATAGTAATTTCAGAGATAATCAGCCTTAAAATGTTCTCCGGTCACTATGAAATGGACTACTGATTAGCTTGTTGTCTCTCTACATGTTTTAAAAATATAAAACTACACATCATTATAGCTTATAAAATATAAGCAATAAGGATGTGTGCTTGTCATCAACAGGTTTTGAAGGTCAGGGAGCACACGATCATGTGGTGTCACGATCATAATAGATTACAGAAGTTTATAAAAGTTTTATGAACGTGTGGTTTAGGTATATACACTATAGCCCGGGATCCCAGAAACAAACTTTTTTTTTATTACTAACAAGCTGATTTTTTGTGAACAGCTTCGTTTCGATGAGACAACCATCTTTTCTATCTTCGAAAAATCTCGAATCGGGTAACTCATAAAGATAGATGAAAGAGAAAACTTTAGAGTGTTGGACTAAGAAAAGTTTCTACTTTACGTGTAGGACAATGTTACCCTTGAATAACAATAATAATTAACAAGCTGTTGTGAGAAAGTTAGGTTGTTAATGTCAATTTAAACATCTTATAATTCCGAAACTTTAGAGTGGAGGACTCGCCAGAAAAACCATCGAATGTGTAGGACAAATGTTTCATCGTGTTTTTAACAAATAATTATTAAATATTTTTCCTTCACCGAATCAAAAATTTTCAAAGCCCCATAACTTTATGATCTATCCAATTTGAGATCTACCCAATTTGAGATTTTTCGAAGATAAAAAAGATGTTTGTCTCGCCAAAAACGAAGCTGTTCACAAAAATTCAGCTTGTTAGTAATCAAAAAAAGTTTGTTCCTGGGATCCCGGTCTACTATTTTTAAAGCTGTAAATCTGCAGCAACTGACTTCCCATTTCCTATATCTCTAGAACCCTGCATCAGATCTTCATCAAATTAGAAAAAACCACACGAGAAGTATACTCTACCAAACAAAACAATAATTTTCAAAATTGGTTTATAAATAAAACATAAAAAGCATACAACACTCTTTCACTATCATTTACGGTTTACGGTTTCGATTATACGATTTATCGTATAATTAAAATGGGAACACCAGAAGTATATTTGTTGGAAAGAATATACCGAATTTGACCGAGTTCTAATGTAACAAACAAAAAAAACATACAGCCGAATTTATACACTCCTCCTTTTGAGACGTCCGTTCATAAGTGTATCAAAAGATTATAGAAGTCTTAAAACAATATTAAATAATGTTTCGAAGTTTACATTCCTCCAAAATTATAAATAAAATCTACTCAATAATATGTATTTTAAAGCTTTTTCGTATTTACATTGAATAGTATAAAATAAATGCACCTATATTTTTTTAATAATTTGTTTGATTTTGTAGGAAATATTTTTTATTGGGAATTTTGTAATTAAATCAAGACAGTTTATTCTCATGGCCGTTTATTTAAACTTCTTCAAAAAATAAGAGGTTCTATTTGCGTCAAAATATTTTTTGATGTATGTTTCCCAATTGTTCTCCGAAACCAAAGAATATTCAATTTCTGAAAAATATGTAACGAGTTAAAATTTGAGGAAAGAACATTAAAACTTCAGGGCTATAGGACAAAAACTCTCAGTACCCTATAATTGTTAAAAAAAATTCTAGCTCAACTTTAAACTCAAAATTTTTGCAACCTTCCTCGATAAATAGGTTTTCCAACACAAAAATAATTATTCAAATCGATTCAACAGTTCTACAATTTTATAAAATTATTAATATACTAGCTGACCCAGCAAACGTTGTTCTGCCTTCTTAAGTACTCTTCAACGACTTCAACAATTAATTCAAAACCAAAATTAGCCAAATCGGTTCAGCCGTTCTCGAGTTTTAGTGAGACTAACGAACAGCAATTGATTTTTATATATATAGATATAGGTAAGTATAGATATATAAATATTATATTGTACCAAACAACCAGACAGAGTCATAATATTAGTATAGAAGTCCGGAAGTATGAATAATATCTCATTTAATGATAAATAAGTGATAAAAAGGATAATCCAAAGAATAAACACCTAACTTAAATATGTACTACAACAAGAAGATTTTGTATGAATAGTGTTGCGCCATTTGATACTATCGCGTTCTTGCTTCATGTATTACCCAACTTCACGGCTCATTTCACATTTTCACATCACTATTTGACATACGATTTAACATTCACTAGTGTTTTACCTTGTAATTGAACTTTTTATCGACATATATAATACTGCTAATAAGAAAGTGTGTCGTTAACTTGTAACCCCAAGGTCCAATTAAGAATGAAATTAAATATCTTGATTTACTGTAATGTTGGTTTAATGAATGATTAGAATAAGACATTCCAACTATTATTATGAATCAACATTTGGGGTGTATGTTTGTGTTAGTGTATAATAAATAAATAAATATTCACGGGACAAATTACACTAACTGATCTAACCCCAAATTAAGCAAATTATTTGCTTGTGTTATGGGTGTTAGTTAACGATACTAATACATAGAAATACATATATAAATACTAGAATATATTTAATAAACACCCAAACTCGGAAATACAAGCATTTATGCTCATCACACAAATGCTTGTCCCCGTCGGCGATCGAACCCGAGCCCCTTTGATTGCGTAGTTAGGCTCGCTAACCACTCGACCAACAGGGCGGTCCATGTATGTTGTGTAAATGCAAAATCATCATCACGCCCGGTTCACTTGCGAGGTAGGCAGAGTATACCAAACGTCTATAGATTTTTCCAGTTCACCGCGATTCACAGATTTTCGGTTGGCGAGATAACTGGTGGTTCTAATCGCCGCATTTATCGATATATTAACCGGGATATACCCGGGACTGACAGCTTTACGTGATTTTTATATACTTACTAGCTGACCCAGCAAACGTTGTTCTGCCTTTTTAACTACTTTAATCTTTTTCTATAATTTCTCACCTTTTAAACCTTCCCTGAATTTCAACAATTAATTCAAAACCAAAATTAGCCAAATCGGTTCAGCCGTTCTCGAGTTTTAGCGAGACTAACGAACAGCAATTGAATTTTATATAACTATATATAAGAGATATATGTAGATAAGATAGCAAACAAGCAGATCGTATTCCAGAGGGAAAGAGACCACCATTGCAAATAGACTCATAAGGTGTCAATGGTGCGTTTATTATCCGGAATGATAATGCCACGTGTATAATTTTACAAGCTACCTTACCTTATAAACCGGAATAGTGACAAGCATTGATGATACTGCGGTAGGAATAGTCAAAGTGGTGTACATGGACGTACCGAGGTTCTGGGCCAGGGGGGCAACATATTTTTATCTTATAATATTGGAACGAAGTTCCTTATCGCGCGTTGGGAAAGGGGGCCAGACGGAAAAAATTCTTACGAAAAGTTGTCACGACACTTTTTGCTATAGTAAGGTATTGTAAGCTGTGCGGCGTGCGCATATTTCTCTGTCTGTCTCTCTCTCTCTCTCTCTCTCTCTCTCTCTCTCTCTCTCTTATAGAAAGCAAGCCAGATATTTTCATTTCTATTTCGCATTGAACAGTATGGTGTCGCGACGATTATTTTTGTTGAGTGTGTACAGGTTTTATGTATCGAAAGGAACTTCGTTCCATCCGGCTGTCCCTTGATACCTCTCAAGTTTTTTTTTATCTACAATAGTACATAGTTAGTAGAGAGGTAAACAATTTCCAGGGGGGGCAGCTGCCCCTCCCTGCCCCTCCTCGGTACGCTCATGGTGGTATACCATATTACCTACAACCTAGTGGTTACGATTGTAGTAACACGTTATACTCAATCGTTTGCCTTTTTGAAACTGCGTGATGGAATGACAGTTGATGTTTTCTTTAAAGGCGAACCGGACCGTCACGAGTTTCCAAAACGGGGTCAAAATGTGTAAAAATTGTGTGTTTATGAGTGTTTGTTACATCTTTACTGGGTATGCGGTAAGTAAGTTAGATGATGACTCACTTTGACACATTTTGCTAAAAACTTCTATCCTTTTGAAAAGTAGAATCGTTTTCCCGTGTCGATCTGGCTCGTTTGGAAAATAGACCGACTGCGGTTATGCCTGGCAGGTCGTAAAAGGTGACCTATTGGGTATACGTATCACTATACGTTGCGGAACTCAACCTACAGGTAAGTACTAGGTGGTAGAGTTTTTTACTAGGTGGTAGAGTTCTGCATTGTCTCGCCCGGGTCTGGTACCGCCTTACCTATTCCTATCGCAACAGCGTCAGTGCTTGTAGCTGTCGTGTTCCGGTTTGAAGGGTAAGGTAGCCAGTAAACTTATGCATGTGGCATTAGACCTCAATTCGAGGCCAAGATAGCAACGCACCATTAACATCTTTGGTGTCTATAGGCGATGGTTGACTCTTTCCATCAGGAGGCCCATCTGCTTGTTTGCTATCTTATGATATAAAAAAAAGTATCGCAAAAGCATCAATGCTTGTCATTGTCGTGTTCCAGTTTCGAGGATAAGGTTGCCGGTAGACTTATGCATGTGACATTGTCATCACACGGATTGCAATGCATCGTTAATATCTTTGATGTCTATAGGCAATGTTTTCTCTTTCCATCAAGAGAGTCATCTGCTAATTTATTATCTAATGAATTAAAAACAAAAAATTACGTGCTCATCCGACGCATCTTTCCAGGGAGGCGCGCAATTTTGCCTTGTAAGTATATATGTTGAATGACTAAAATTGAAGTTTTATATTCTGGGCGTTTGTACCTAACGAACTAAAAAAACAAAATGTCAAATAAATTGTCCGCGAGAGAAACGTGTTTTGTGTTAATAATAACATTCATACTAATTTTAAAGCATTTTCCTGCTTCTAGAAACATTATCTGCAATAACATTATTTTATACTACACCTATTCGGAAAGCACATTAGTTCTTACTTGAAAAACGAGAAGAAAGTACCTAATTCCAAGCCAACTAACAAATCCAACCGGGCGGCGGGCGGAATTCTGCGGCGGCAAAAATGTATGGGATTTACTTTCTCCCCTTGGGGAGAAAGTAATTTTCTCCCCTCCTTTAACTTTTTAAAATTCATAAGTTGGTATCTCGAAGCACATCAAAATGTTACTGGCCACTAGCATTTACTAAGGAAACTTGGCAGTATGTGCTTTATTTCATTTGCCTTCTCAATATTAAAAAAACGATTGTACGCGCGAATTTTCTTTTTTATTGTATCTTCTTCTTACATTCTTTTCTGATGTCTATGTCTAGTAGCGAGAATGAAGATTTATTTACGCCGCCTGAATTAAAAGAAGCTGCTCATACAGTCATTTTAAACCTTTTGCCAGAAAAGTCCAAGCATAAGTACAACAAAACATATGAAGAATTTATGGAGTTTTAATAATAGTAATAATTTTAATATAAATTTTAACTAAAATGTTTTTATTTTCCTCATTGGTGTAGTATAAAGCAGTATGTATCACTCGGGAGAAAATGCGATACCTAACTTGAGTTTATTGAGGCCCTCAGCTGCGCTTCGGGCCTCAAACTACACTCTCGTAAGGTATCGGTCATTTTCTCGCCTTGGTGAACAAACTACTATTGCGATATCGTTTTTAGCGTTCCGTACGTAAAAGGTAAAAGGGGACTATTACAAAGTCTCCGCTGTTTATCTGTCCGTCTGTCTGTCTGTCACCAGGCTGTATCTCATAAACCGTGATAGCTAGAAAGTAGTATTTCTGTTGCCGCTATAACAACAAATACTAAAAATAAAAGAAATGAAAATATTAAGGAAGTCCGAAACTTCAAACTTAATGTGGTGAAACGGTGATATATTCTTTCCGTTGTTGGTCCGCCCCTTTGAAGAATAGGCCAACTGCTATTCCGCAATGTAGGTTGTAACATGCAAACGATCAAACGATTGGCTATACGTGTCACTGTCATTTTTATTTATTTATTTTTATTTATTTTCATTAAACAAAAACGTACGCAGGTTAAACTCCCCGTGTTAGTTCCGGGCTCCTTTGTAGAATAGACCAACTGCCGTTCTGCCAGGCAGGTCTTAAAAGGCGACAGATTGGCTATGCGAGTCACCACCATCGTGGCTACTAGGTGGTAGAGTTCTGCACTGTCTCGCCCGGGTCTGGTACCACCGCCTTACCTATTCCTGCCGCAATAGCGTCAGTGCTTGTCACTGTCGTGTTCCAATTTGGAGGGTAAGGTAGCCGGTAAACTTTTGCATGTGGCATTAGACCTCGCCACAAGCTAGCAACGCATCATTAACATCTTTGGTGTCTATAGGCGATGGTTGACTCTTTCCATCAGGAGACCCATCTGCTTGTTTGCTATCTTATGATAAAAAAAATTAACGCCTAAGGGGATTCTATACTAGCCAACCTCGTGTAAAACAGAAATGGAGGTGGTGCATCTTCATTACTTAATAACAGAGTAATCTTAACTTGTAAAGACAAATCAAAAGAGAACAAAATAACAAACTAACTTGAAAATTTAAAAAATTACACATACAACACATTTATACATCAAGTGACACACATATACATACATAATACTAAATACCTATATACTAAATACATATACATACATACATTATATTCATACATATATTTATAAACACATATGATTAAAATCATTATAAAACTATGAGCAAAGAACAAGTTATCATATTAACCTAAATATTTTACGGATCGAAATATAACTTTAACTGTCTATTAAATGGTAATTTTGAGGCGACTTTCCTAATAAATAAATAATAAATAAATAAATATTCACGGGACAAATTACACTTACTGATCTAACCCCAAAGTAATCAAATTATTTGCTTGTGTTATGGGTGTTAGTCAACGATACCAATACATAGAAATACATATATAAATACTAGAATTTATTTAATATACACACAAACCCGCAAATACAAACATTTATGCTCATCACACAAATGCTTGTCCCCGTCGGGGATCGAACCCGAGTCCCGTTGATTGCGTAGTCAGGGTCGCTTACCACTCGACCAACGGGACGGTCATATTCTCAGGAAGTACATTCCACAAACGAAGTGCTCGATGGGAAAAATATTGTAAAAGAAAATCTGTTCGGCAAAACGGAACATGCAACGACAAATTTTCTTGAGACCGAAGAACTTGAAATTGTGACTACTAGATAGAGTTCCGCAACGTATAGCCCAGGTATTTCGTACCACATAGGAAAACCACCCGTGCATTCCACATTCTACATTCTCTTTATCTTTTTTTTTTATAATATAAGATAGCAAACAAACAAATGGGTCTCCTGATGGAAACAGTCAACCATGGCCTATAGACTCCAAAGATGTTAATGGTGCGTTGCTATCTTGTGGCGAGGTCTAATGCCGCATGCATAAGTTTACCGGCTACCTTACCTTCCAAACCGGAACACGACAGTGACAAGCACTGACGCTATTGCGGCAGGAATAAGTAAGGCGGTGGTGCCAGACCCGGGCGAGACAATGCAGAACTCTACCACCTAGTAGCCACGATGGTAGTGACTCGCATAGCCAACCGGTCGCCTTTTACGACCTACCTGGCAGAACGGCAGTTGGTCTATTCACCATTAATTTTATTTAATATTCTTTGTTTTATTACAAAACATAAATGACTCGAATTTCATTTCAATCAGATCTATATTATCTATCTATATTAATATTATAAATAAGAAAGTTTGGATGTTTGGATGGATGTTTGTTACTGAATCACGCAAAAACTACTGAATGGATTTGGATAAAATTTGGCACACAGGTAGACGATGAATTGGAATAGCATATAGATTACTATTTATCCTGGAAAAATAAGGTGATCCCGCGGAATTCGTAAAAACTTTTATAATGCAACGGGCTGCATGCAGCAGTTAGTTAACAATATAACGAAAAATGGAATCAAAGAATTGTACTAACTTTATTCAAAATATGACTCAAGATGATATCACTCAAGATATTTTAATTTTATTTAAAGCATAGAACAAGTAGGTGGCATGGCATTGCTTCACCGCGTGGGTGAAGCAAAGCATGTCATTAAACAGCACTGACATTGAATCTGAAGGAATAACTTAAGCGTCGAATACGGTACCCAGACAACTCATCAGCGTATAAACAACATTTAAAAAAAAATCTCATAAAAAGACTTAAAATTAAATATGAAGTAGCTCATCGCATTCAGCGTAGAGCGGTTCGAATCGTTGACGACCTGGCTATTTCGAAACGGCTCGACTCTTTGGCATTGCGCAGAGATGTTGGCTCACTCTGTGTCTTCTATCGTATCTTTCATGGAGAGTGTTCCGACGAGTTATTTGGATTAATTCCTGCCGCCGAATTCCATCATCGGACATCGCGTCAAAATTTGAAATTCCATCCTCACCATCTCGATGTCTGGAAATCCACAACTGTGCGTTTCTCTCGACACTTTTTGCCTCGCACTACTTTGTTGTGGAACCAATTACCGCCAGGGGTGTTTCCAAACGGTTACGACTTGGGGGCCTTCAAGAAAAGAGCTTACTTATTCTTAAAAGGCCGGCAACGCAACTGCAAGACCTCTGGTATTGTAGATGTCCATGGGCGGCGGTGATCACTTACCATCAGGTGCACCTCCTGCTCGTTTGCCCCCTCTTCTATATAAAAAAAAAGCTCATTAACCTAACAGACACTACATTAGGAAGAGAAAAAGATTTTTTATTATGTTCGAAAAAGATAAGTAATGTATTTCGTCAGGAATACAGGTTCTGTATTGATCTTCTGACTGACTCTTGAATCTCAATTATCTCACCATCAATTTAAAGTTAATCTGTGAACAGGAATACAATTATTGTAAACGGATAAGTAATTGGACTATTTCAGCTGGCTCAGAATTTAAATGGTGATCACTACCTGAATTTTCACAAAAGAATTTAACAATTTTATTAGAAGACACATCACTTAATATTTACTAAAACATGTGGTTACTACAAATTGGTTGCCCGGTGCATCATGCTCGACTTATTGGAAATTACCTTGACCTGGAATATTACGATTGTTGGGTTAGGCAATTTGGTTTAGTTTTGTGGCCTTCTTACTCTCCGGACCTAAATCCTATTGTTTTTTATTGGGACTGCATAAAATAAATAGTTGGTTTCAAGCCAATTCAAAAAGAAATAAACGGAAAAAGATTGGGTGTTTAGTGAGGAGATCTATTCTAAAGCGATGTAAAGCCTGCCCCTATTCCTGATAAAACTAAGGAATTAAAACATTTAGATACGGCAAAAATTACTCTAAAACTGAGAAATTTGTGCTCATGCTTTTTTAAAGATCTCGTCTAGGGTGCCAATTTTTGATATTTTCAAAAATATATTTCTGAACCAAGTGACATAGATATTTCTCTTATTTTAACGATAACAGCCTAGATAATAGCCTAGACTAGCTAGCGTAGTAAAAGTGAATAAACGCTGATTACTAATTATTCGCACTAACAACGGCTGTCTTCACGTATTTTTTGCTTAATACTAAGAACCTGCATTATACACTCGCACTAATCAAAGTGTAATCGGAGCTTAATGGTTGAAATGATGTGACGATACAATTAACACGACCGCTCGGGGTGCAATTGGAGTAACGTGATTCTTTTTAATGGAGATTAATGAGAGCAGCCTATGACTTATAGACTACAAGAATATAATATACTAGCTGACCCGGCAAACGTTGTTTTGCCTTACATATTAGGAATCCATAGCGGACAAACAACGTGACACGTAATTTATACAAGACTACGGGATTGTCCTTCCACGCAGCCAAAATGGCATTAAACTTTATATGGTGGTTAAGTATTCTTAAATTTTCTAATTTTCCGCGCAATTTTCTTAATATTTTCTTTTATAAGAACCTTATCCTTATAATTACAAACACAACAAAAAAAAATTACCGAAATTGGTCCAACCATTCAGACGTGATGTCGTGACCAAGGAAAATAGGGACTGATTTTTATATATATAGATTACAAGAATATAATCACAGCCGAAATCATCAAATTAATTTAATGGACAAAAAGTCCATATTAGAATTCAATTGAGTTTTTTTAATAAGGAACATACTTTGAAAGTCTTGAAATCAATCAAACTTGTACGCTTTTTCTTATTACTAAAACAAGAAAAGATTTTTCTTTACTTCTATAATGTTAAAACTTTTTTTATGACAAAATGTGTACGATAGCCAAGACCCAAAGTGTCAAATAAAATATTATATAAAATGCAACAAAAAGGCAAGTATTCATTATTAAACTAGCTGACCCAGCAAACGTTGTTCTGCCTTTTTAACGACTCTTATTATTTTTTACATTTTCTCAACTTTTAAACCATCCCTGGACTTCGACAATTAATTCAAAACTAAAATTAGCCAAATCGGTTCAGCCCTTCTCGAGTTTTAGCGAGACTAACGAACAGCAATTAACTTTTATATATATAGATACATAGTCAAAAATTAAACACAGAAGGCTGTATAAAAAAAACAAAAAAAAAACAAGTGTCATCCAGTGATATGTAAAAAAGTAAAATGTCATTGGTGTCATCTATATAATCTGAGATCGAGCGACAATAAATATTTTGCTTTTATATAGTAAACAAAGGTAAATCGTGAGGTCCTAAATTCGATCCCTGCGTCGAGCAAAAGAGGTTTTCTCGAGGTTTTTCTCAAAAATTTAAACTCTCAGTAGGAGCTCGCGGTCTTGCAGGTTGTATGCTTCCGTGCCTCGGACGAGCATGTGAAGTCGTTTGTCCTGGTTATTGGTCCCATAGTCATTAGGTCATTAAGTCATTAGTTCGGTAAGATGCGGCGTAGAGATCACAACATATCTCACCGATCGACAAACCGGTAAATCGTGGTGTACTGGAAAGTCTATAGGCGATCGGTTTACTCTGCCTACCCTGCAAGGGACCGGGCGGGATAGTAAATCTGAATTGTGCATAAATTATTAAAAAAATCTTTTCAAGTTTTTTGTTTTAACTATTACTATTATTTATAAAAGAGTTTTATGTTGTGAAGCATCTGAGATATAACATTTTTATAGTTCCGCTATGTCCGTCTGTCTGTCCGGCCCTCCGTCCGCACGATAGCTCAGAGATCCTTATTACTAGAAAGCTGTAATTTGGCACGAATAAACCTACATATTAGTCCCGTCAACAAAGTGGTAAAATAAAACCTTGAAAAATATTTGTTTTCAGGGTAGCTCCCCTATATACAAAGTGGGGATGTTAATTTTTTTCCCACGTACCCTATTGTAGGGGGATTGTTGGATAAGTTTTAAGAAAACATTGTAGGTTTGTGAAAACAACTTTTCGATTAAGGGACTCGTTTGTAAAATACTAAGCTTTTAAGTGTTAATTTTTGTTAAAGTCAAGTGTCGCCCCCCATCCTCTGTAGGCTAAACGGTTGGTTTTAGAGGTGGGAAAAAATCATTGTAGACTGTAGTAGTAAATATAACGAAGTTAAAAGGAAAACTATCACGGCTTATAGGAATATCACAAGGACAACTATAACACCAAAGACGCTTTGACTTAGAATATATTTTTATATCTATATTATTAATTAATTTAATAAATGAGAAAGTTTGAATGTTTAGATGGATGGACGTTTGGAAGGATGGATGTTTGGATGGATGGATGTTTGTTACTCAATCACGTAAAAACTACGGAACGAATTTAAATGAAATTTGGCACACAGATAGATGATGACCTGAAATAGGGTACTTTTATCCCGGTGATTATTAGGTGATCCCGCGGGATTTGCCAAAAACTTTTATAAAGCAGCGGGCTGCACGCTGCAGATTTTAGGTATTATGTATTTTTCATTTTTCTTTAAAATATTACGAATCAGACTGTAGTCACTAACGTAATAATACAATAAGCTGAGTAGAAAAATAAATAATATCTATACATATAATAAAATCGAAGGAAAGTCGAAACTGTACATTGAATATTTTTTAAAAGAATATTTCGGGTGTGATCTACAATCGATATTGAAGCCAAAAATATAGTTTTTAGAATTTTTGTCTGTTTATTTTGTCTGTTAATTTTTGTCTGTTTAGTTTTTAGAATTTATGTCTGTTTGTCTGTATGTATGTCCGGGGTAAACTCAAAAAGTACTGCATGGATTTACTTCAAATTTTGCATGAATATTACTAACAGGTCGGGTCAACATATTATCACGCTATCAAGTCCGCGCGAACGAAGTCGCAGGCAACAGCTAGTTACATAATAAAATGGTGCATCAATCAGAAAATTCCTATATTTATAATGTGCCCTAACAGTATGCTAAACTGCTACTAAACAGTAAAAGGAAAGATAAATTATAACGACGTAAGATGTTTTGTTTTAAAATAATATGAGGGATATACCTACATACTTTTATACGCATGAACAGAGTTAATAACAATAATTAACAATAAAAACTACTGATACACACGTCCGTTCACGAAGTCACATGATCACGAAGCACAAGTCACTTTTCATTTTTCTTAATGAATAGGTATGTATAAATAATAGGCTAAATAATAATATAATAAAATAATAAAAATAGGCTATGTATAAATTAAGACAGCGAAAATCTTAAAACTGATAATCTCTTTGAGAATATCCGATATATATATTACTAGTTTTAAACACAAAAACAAAAATTTTGTTAAAGTCGTCATTTCTACAAAAATATAAAAACATACCTAGTTATTAAATACGCGTAGATTCAAACCGAGTCCATGTTTTTCTAGTTTATAATAGGAAAAAAGAAAATTAATTTGCAAAACTTTTTTTTATTGGGGTTAAGTTATTAATTTTCTCAGATTAGTGTGAAAGGGTCAATATTAATTTGCTTATATTTTTTTTATATAATATAAGATAGCAAACAAGCAGATGGGTCTCCTGATGGAAAGAGACAACCATCGCCTATAGACACCAAATGTGTTAATGGTGCGTTGCTATCTTGTAGCGAGGTCTATGCCACATGCATAAGTTTACCGGTTACCTTACCTGTCAAACCGGAACACGACAGTGACAAGCACTGACGCTATTGCGGCAGGAATAGGTAAGGCAGTGACAGGTACAAGACTCGGGCGAGACAATGCAGAACTCTACCACCTAGTAGCCACGATTGTGGCCTTTTACGACTTGCCTGGCAGAACGGCAGTTGGCCTATTCTTCAAAGGAGCCCGGAACCAACACGGGGAAATATAGTTTACTAGCTTATCGCAGCGTGCACTGCATTATAACAGTCTTTGACGAATCCCGCAAGGTCACCTAATTTTCTGGGATAAAAAGTAATATAATGTACTGTTCCAGGTCATCTTCTACCCGTGTGCCAAATTTCATCCAAATCCGTTTAATAGTTTTTGCGTGATTGAGTAACAAAAACAAACATCTACCCAAACGTCCAAATATCCAAACTTTCGCATTTGTAATATTAATATCAATGCACCTAAATTTCATTTTATTGTGTTAGTCTTTTTAGTAAATAGACCCATTTTTAAGAAGTATTGATTTGTAGTTTATGCATTTACCTATGATGTATATATACAGTTTTGATTGTCATGAAGTTCAATGTTTAGCCCTGATTTTAAAATCAAGAGATTCTATTCTCAATTTAAAAAAAAGAGCTTTTAGATATATTATTTTATATTAATTCTTTAATTTCTTGGACCGAATTGTGTTATTTGACCCATAATATTTATAAAAAGTAATTAATAGTTTTCAAACATTTGAAATAAAAGTACCTACCCATTTTTGTAAGATTTCAATAGTGTACTATTATATAGAGGTATTTTCTTCTATATTATCTATGGACAATAAATTATATATACAAACTTAAGTCAATAATATGTTACACAAATACAATTTAATGGATCAAAGTTTAGAATGAGAACTCAGAGATTTGGAATCCAAAAGAAGTAGTAATAATAACAAAGTATTTAATCTATCAAATAAATCTATCTAAATCTAAAAAAGATAAACTAAGTACATATTAAGTAAACGATACTGTCGATAAATTTAAGTGAATGTAGACTTACTGTGAAATTGAGATTGTGTCGACGCAAGCAATATGCCAGCCTTCCAGAAACAAACTAAGCGGTGAAGGTGAGCAAGTAGCGAACGAATGAGTGAATGGATATTATGAATTATCATAATTATGTGAATGTTATATGAATGAACGATGTACGCATCTATTGCGTATAGTAGAGGTATAATCACTCGTATTTTCTTGAAACAGATAGTAATCTCCATCGTCTAATATGTCAAATTTAATGGATATAGCACATTTGTCGCAATAACTACCAACTTCACGTGCCCTCCAACGCACTGTGGAATATTTGCCTTTATTTGACTGGCGCATTTTCGTAACACGTAACGATGCAAGTATTTAGTAGGTGTAGTAGCAGGCCACAACGCACTGTTTTCCTGGCCTCCGGCTGATTATTTTGGTTCGAACAAATCAATAACAATGTCCTAAAACGTGTTCGACGGGCCCAACTTAAAGAATAGACCATCTGATATTCTACCAGACAGTTCGTAATAGGTAAACGATTGGTCAAACGTGTCAATTCTATCATGAGTACTAAGTGGTTATACCATCGCATAAACTATTACTGCTATAATAGTGTAAATGCTTATCACTGCCAGGTTCTGGTTTGGAGGATGAAGTAGTCGATACACATATGTATGTGGTAGTGTCCTCCCGCCAAGTGGATATCAATGTACTACTAAAATCTTGCTATCTATAGAAGATCCAGTCTACCAGGAAAATCTTCTGCTTGTTTGCTTTCTTATGATATAAAAAGTCTAATCTGGTACGGCGAACAGATTATTTACTTAATCCTCGATGCAATA
Organism: Apodemia mormo; assembly: GCA_036924255.1. Classification (NCBI taxonomy): domain Eukaryota; kingdom Metazoa; phylum Arthropoda; class Insecta; order Lepidoptera; family Riodinidae; genus Apodemia; species Apodemia mormo. The sequence goes on along the minus strand of JAUPFN010000020.1, from coordinate 7,934,023 downwards.
TTAAGAAAAAATATGTACAAAAATAAACAAATACAATTAAAAACACTTAGACCTTCACTCTACGCTGATTACGAAAAAAACTTCGTACATGAATCATCATTCTTCTCATTGATACCTATTCATGATTTTATCTATATATATAAAAATTAATCCCTATTTTCCTTGGTCACGACATCACACCTGAATGGCTGGACCAATTTCGGTAATTTTTTTTTTGTTGTGTTTGTAATTGTAAGGAGAAGGTTCTTATAAAAGAAAATATTAAGAAAATTACGCGGAAAATTAGAAAATTTAAGAATACTTAGCCACCATATAAAGTTTATCATATATATATATATATATATATATATATATATATATATATATATATATATATATATATATATATATATATATATATATATATATATATATATATATATATATATATATATATATATATATAAATCCCTATTTTCCTTATTTCCTTATATATATATATATATATAAATCCCTATTTTCCTTGGTCACGACATCACGCCTGAATGGCTGGACCAATTTCGGTAATTTTTTTTGTGTTTGTAATTGTAAGGAGAAGGTTCTCATAAAAGAAAATATTAAGAAAATTGCGCAGAAAATTAGAAAATTTAAGAATACTTAACCACCATATAAAGTTTACTACAATTTTGGCTGCGTGGAAGGACAACCCCTTAGTCTTATTTAAATAACGTGTCACGTTGTTTGTCCACTATGGATTCTTAATATGTAAAGCAAAACAACGTTTGCTGGGTCAGCTAGTTTTTTTTTTTTTTTTTTTTATGTCATAAGATAGCAAACAAGCAGATGGGTCTCCTGATGGAAAGAGTCAACCATCGCCTATAGACACCAAAGATGTTAATGGTGCGTTGCTATCTTGTGGCGAGGTCTAATGCCACATGCATAAGTTTACCGGCTACCTTACCCTCCAAACCGGAACACGACAGCGACAAGCACTGACGCTATTGCGGCAGGAATAGGTAAGGCGGTGGTACCAGACCCGGGCGAGACAATGCAGAACTCTACCACCTAGTAGCCACGATGGTAGTGACTCGATAGCCAATCGGTCGCCTTTTACGACCTGCCTGGCAGAACGGCAGTTGGCCTATTCTTCAAAGGAGGCCGGGACCAACACGGCACACAGTTTTATATAAAAAACGATTCGTTATTCAGCGCATCACTTACAAATGACTCAAACGATTTGACTTTCGAAACAGAAAACTTATGACAATGACATAATAATATGACATATCTGTCTGAAACAACGCAGTAATGAATTTGTCGGACATTATGACCAATTAATAATATTGATAATTATGATTAAACTATTCAGAAAACATCAACTAGTATGTATTGACTTCTGTCCCAAACACAGATGCTTAAATATGGCATTTTCGCGGTAGTAGAAAAGCTCATTGGCGCAGTATTTTTGCCGGACAAAATTTTTTTCGAATTATTTATTAAAATATCTTGTTAATTCATTAAAATCAAACTAGTGATCGCCTGTGGTAAACAATAAAATCTCTTAAGTTTGAAAACTGACGTAAAGAAAATAGTTTAGTATAGGTACCTACATGGGTGTATGATATCATGTATATCGAATGAATGTAGCGTTTGTAATTTTTATATTTATTAAGTTAATGTATTTCTTATGCACATTATTTAAAAATATTAGGTTAACTGTGCCACATTTAATCACAGATTTCAACAAAACAACGAAATTAACCATACTAAAACAAAGCAAGAATTTAAAAACAAATATAATCATAGACTAAAAACAGTATCTACTAGTTGGCTGAGTTCTGCAACGTCTCTCCTGGGTTTGGTTTTTTCTTCAAGTATTAATTTATAGATTAATATCTATAGATCCATTAAGCTCATTTGAAAATATTCAGCGACTTTTAAAAAGTTATTAATAGAAAATCTTCCATGTGGACGAAGTCACGCGCACAGCTAGTAAAGTTTAAAATATATAACATATCATCAAAGATTATTTTGAATTTGCTACCAATTAAACAGCTTGCTTAGTATTAGCACACGTTTTATCTTCATTGAAGACTTTGTCTCTACATATCGATGGTTAGTAAGAGGCGCGGATCCAGTCATTAAAAAAAGATTATGGGTACAGCCACTCGAAAATCGGCCATGTGGGAGTCGGCGTATTAACTAATTCATAATGGATATAGTGCATTCCTGATATTTATTATGACACTTGATCAAGATATTTTATATCTCACCTATTAATTCATAATGGATATAATGCATTCCTCATATTTATTATTAGCTGTTGCCTGCGACTTCGTCCGCGCGTACAGTTTTGACTTTCCTAAGATTTTATTATATGTATAGATGACACTTGACCAAGATATTTTATGTCTCACCTATTAATATATTTAGTATTTTAACGTAAGCAAAGCTGTGAGGCAAAAACTAGTCTATACATATAATAAAATCATAGGAAAGTCAAAACTGTACATTGAATATATTTTTAAAAGAATACTTGGGGCGTGATCTACAATCGATATCGAAGCCAAAAATATAGTTTTTAGAATTTTTGTCTGTTTGTCTGTTTGTTTGTATGTATGTCCGGGGTAAACTTAAAAAGTACTGCATAGATCTACTTCAAATTTTGCATGAATATTACTAACAGGTCGGGTCAACATATAGGCTACATATTATCACGCTATCACCTACGGGGGAGGTGCTGTGCGGAGTAAACGAAGTCCGCGCGGACGAAGTCGCTGGAAACAGCTAGTAACTTAATAAAAGTGTAAAATATTAATTTGTTCGCTCTCAAAAATGACAAAATAAATGTTTCGGAACGCAGTTACGCTTTTACTTATTACTTTGCTGTGGTGGATCTGCGCCTGGTCAGTTGTAGTTTAAAAGCCTATTACACTACACGGTATTCAGGGAGCCTTACCCTTATTTAGGGCAGTGTAATAGAATTCCCGGAGTAATGGCCCCTAATTAGGGCGACCGGACGGTCCCGGCAAGCATTGTACAACCCTACCATCCAATAGTCACGGTAATAGTGACACGCTTGGCCAATCATTCGCCATTTACAATTGCCTGACACAGTAGTCGCTAACTTTTTGAGTCAGAAGAATCATAAATTATAATATACAAAATTAAAAAAAAGTTTTTAAAGAGCCACAATAAATAAAGTTTTTTGATAAAAAAAAACTAATCTTTCTATTCATATATTTTATGTATAATTAGTGTTTTTCACAACAAGTTCGATAATATACATATGGTTTTATTTGATAATCACTTATTATCTAAGTAAAAAATAAAACAAACATTTACCCCGTGTTGGTCTCGGGTTCCTTTGAAGAATAGGCCAACTGCCGTTCTGCCAGGCAGGTCGTAAAAGGCGACCGATTGGCTATGCCCGTCACTACAATCGTGACTACTTGGTGGTAGAGTTCTGCATTGGCTCGACCGGATCTGGTACCACCGCATGGCCTACTCCTGTTGCAATAGCGTCAGTACTAATCAGAGAGAGAGAGAGTAAGGTAGCCGGTAAACTTATGCATGTGGCATTAGACCTCGCCACAAGATAGCAACGCACCATTAACATCTTTGGTGTCTATAGGCGATGGTTGACTCTTTTCATCTGGAGACCCATCTGCTTGTTTGTTATATATATTATGATATAAAAAAAAAACTTACAGCATTAACTTGTACTTCAATAACAAAAAATTATTTGAGGTTTTGCATAGTTATTCAAGTAGAAAATTCCTTAGTGTTTTTTTTTTCATAAAATAAATAAGTTTTGCCTAAGGAACCAAAGAGCCACAGCTTCACATCCTAAGAGCCGCGTGTTGTTCGCGTGTCGGAGGTTGCCGAACCCTGGCCTAGCAGAATGTCAGATGCTTTATTATTATTTTTTCACTAATTCATGGGCGATGTCGTTCCCTAAGGCGCCACTCTAACCTTTAATCGATTGTACAGTGACCTTGCATGTTGTCCCTAGTTATTGAAGCAATTATCCGCATTCGTGTACTAGGCTACCTACCTGTTTCGATTTGTCCAATTTCATAACTCTCGTCTATTACTGTTCAAATAACCGAGCTTCTGATAAAACTAATAATATGTATGTAAAATAATTATATGTATATTTTTAACCACATTGCAGATCACACGCACACACATACACATGCACACTCAGACGCAAGTACATGCATATCCATATACACACACTCACACCCTCGTCATTACTACTTAGTGACGTAGTTATATGTAAATATTAAAAAATGTAAGTCCGTAATTGGCTTTAAGAATAATTCTAATAAGTAAAATTTAAAATAGATTAAGAGCTGTGGACTTTGTTATACAAAATAAATAAAATAAATAAAAAAAACTGCGGGTCATAAGATAGTTACGTACATTAATAGCGATTAATTAAGAGCTATAATGGCAACAATTTGTATAATTAGATGTAATATACATAACTTATTGCATAAGATTACAAAATAACGGTCTTTTTGTAAGAACTACTTATATCGTATAAGCTAAGCGAAGCTACTCGCCTCTGTAATTCGGCATTGGCATTGACCACACGAGGTGCCTTTCCGGGTCGGGCAATTTAAAAAATGTGTTTTTTTCAGTTTTCTGATCAAAACGATGTTGCCCGGTATTGGAAAGTGCCCGATTTGCAATAGGCTTGTCACCTATCACATTTGTGGGACAAAGTATCTTCGGCTAATCGTGGGTGCACTTGTTGTACCTCTGCCTACTCCTTCGGGGACACGGGCGTGATAACACTTTTTTTTAAGCAGCTACGGTCCACAGTGTGTTAAGAACCTCAATTTAGTTTCAGTTTCTTTTTATTCTAAAATACTATAGTCATTATCATTACAAACGTCTAAGTTAAACTCTCAATAAGATACATCTTTTATTTTTTTTAAAAACCGTTTCAAATTTTGCTTATATCCGGGTCTAAAAATTTACAAAATCATTTTTTGCAATAAAACCAAATTGGATACTATAAAACTTATTATGCCAGTAATGGTGCAGATATAAATATACTACCATTAAAAGATTTATCCATTTGCTGTGGTCAAATAAAGTGGAAAATGTACTTTTATCATTTTTGGTCTTATTTTTGAAGTGAAAACTTCTTTAGGCGCGTTGAGCGTTTTGGTAGAGGGTAAAATCCTCGGTTCGCGTCACCGACATGCTAATGATAATAGTATATCTATAGCTATGTTTTGCATATAGTTTTAATTACTCTCAACTTAATAGTTCCGTTTTCACTTCTATCGGCAGTCCCACGACTTCGTGTAAGTGTTAAGTGTTTAGTGTTTAGTGTTTACTGTTTACTGATAATATATTATGTTTGAAAAAGTTTTATATTTTTTTATATAGAAAATTCCTATCATTCGAAATTATTGTACTTTTTGTCAAGATTGTAGTGTTTACTGTTTAGTGTTAAGTGATTAGTGTTTAGTGTTAAGTGTTTAGTGTTAATTGTTAAGTGTTAAGTGTTAAGTGTTAAGTGTTAAGTGTTTAGTGATTAGTGTTTAGTTTTTACTGTTTACTGTTAAGTGTTAAGTGTTTAGTGTTTGCTGTTAAGTGTTTAGTGCTTAGTATTAAGTGTTTAGTGTTAAGTGTTTAGTGTTAAGTGTTAAGTGTTAAGTGTTAAGTGTTAAGTGTTAAGTGTTAAGAGTTAAGTGTTAAGTGTTAAGTGTTAAGTGTTTAGTGTTAAGAGTTAAGTGTTTAGTGATTAGTGTTTAGTGTTAAGTGTTAAGTGTTTAGTGTTTGGTGTTTAGTGCTTAGTGTTTAGTGTTTAGTGTTTAGTGTTTAGTGTTAAGTGTTAAGTGTTAAGTGTTTCGTGTTTCGTGTTTCGTGTTTCGTGTTTCGTGTTTCGTGTTTCGTGTTTCGTGTTTCGTGTTTTGTGTTTCGTGTTTCGTGTTTCGTGTTAAGTGTTAAGTGTTTCGTGTTTCGTGTTTCGTGTTTAGTCTTTAGTGTTTCGTATTTAGTGTTTAGTGTTTAGTGTTTATTGTTAAGTGTTGTTAAGTGTGTAGTGTTTAGTGTTTACTGTTAAGTGATTAGTGTGTAGTGTTTAGTGTTTAGTGTTAAGAGTTAAGTGTTTAGTGTTTAGTGTTTAGTGTTTAGTATTTCGTGTTTCGTGTTTCGTGTTTCGTGTTTCGTGTTTTGTGTTTCGTGTTTCGTGTTAAGTGTTGTGTTTCGTGTTTCGTGTTAAGTGTTAAGTGTTTCGTGTTTCGTGTTTCGTGTTTAGTGTTTAGTGTTTCGTATTTAGTGTTTAGTGTTTAGTGTTTATTGTTAAGGTGTTCCGTGTTTCGTGTTTCGTGTTTAGTGTTTAGTGTTTAGTGTTAACCGTTTAGTTTTAAGTGTTTTGTGTTTCATCTTAAGTGATTATTGTTTAGTGTTTAGTGTTAAGTGTTTAGTGTTAATTGTTAAGTGTTAAGTGTTAAGTGTTAAGTGTTAAGTGTTTAGTGATTAGTGTTTAGTTTTTACTGTTAAGTGTTTAGTGATTAGTGTTTAGTTTTTACTGTTTACTGTTAAGTGTTAAGTGTTTAGTGTTTGCTGTTAAGTGTTTAGTGCTTAGTATTAATTGTTAAGTGTTAAGTGTTAAGTGTTAAGTGTTAAGTGTTAAGGGTTAAGTGTTAAGTGTTAAGTGTTAAGTGTTAAGTGTTAAGTGTTTCTTGTTAAGTGTTAAGTGTTTCGTGTTTAGTGTTTAGTGTTTAGTGTTTAGTGTTTAGTGTTTAGTGTTTACTGTTTAGTGTTAAGTGTTAAGTGTTTATTGAACTTAACTTGTATTTTACTCTGTACGGAACCAAACCACCGTACAACGAGACTCTTTCAAATCGGCTTGATTCTTTGGCGTTACGTAGAGATGTGGCATCACTCTGCATCTTTTATCGGCTCTACCATGGGGAATGTTCCGAGGAACTGTTTGGACTAATTCCTGCTGCCGAATTTCACCATCGGACATCGCGACAAAATTCGAAGTTCCATCCTTACCATCTCGATGTCTGGAAATCCACAACCGTGCGATTCTCGAGGCACTTTTTGCCCCGCACCACTCCTTTGTGGAACCAGCTATCGGCAGAAATTTTTCCAAATGGATACGACTTAGGGACCTTCAAGAAAAGAGCTTACTCATTCTTAAAAGGCCGGCAACGCAATCACAAGACCTCTGGTAGTGTGGTTGTCTATGGGCGGCGGTAATCACTTACCATCAGGTGAGCCTCCTGTCCGTTTGCCCCCTCTTCTATAAAAAAAAAAAAAAAAAAAACTTGCGTGAAATAGGTACCCTTTCGCAGTGTCTTAAGACGCAGTCGACACCAAAAACGCGCACTCAGCTCGGTTTCAAACTAACTTACTTTGAGTATATAACCCTCTAATATATCTATGCTATCATTGCACCAAATTTCAATCAAATCGGTTCACTAGCTTCGGCGTGAAAAACAGATATACAGCCAGACAGTTACTTTCGCATCTATAATACTAGCTGCAGCGCGGACACCACTCCATGATAAAAGATTTTGGTGAATTTTTCGGGAACAACTCATTTTTTCGGGATAAAAGTAGCCCATGTGCCAGATCATCATCTACCAGACAGACAGACAGAGTACTTTCGCATTTATAATATTAATATGTATTTGATCAAAATATGGAATTAGTTTTTGAATTTTGAGTTTGACTAGTTTTGGTAGGTACCTTCGAATAGCGTAATTAGGGTTCAAATATTTTATTTCTGTATATTTTTATCAATTTATAGATATGTTTAGAGAGGGAGTTACCGGTGGGAGGGATGCGCTGTGCCACGCTCCCGGCCGCATGGGTACCACCATCTTGCCTATTTCTCGGCAGAATGCGGTTTCGGAGAGAAGGGCAAGACAGGCAGTGCAATTACTGGCACCGAGCTACCTGGGCCAGTTCCAGGTAAACTAGTATATTATGTTCACTGGCGACATCGACTACTTATCAATAGATGGCACGTCTGCGAGTTTGCCTGTCCAAGTAATATTAAAAAAAATTTAAAAAAAGTTCTGTACTACGGTACAGAAAAAACGTAACGTACTTGGTAAAAACGGAACCCTTGTAGGATTACTTCGTTGTCCAAAGTCAAAGTCAAAGTCAAAACATTTTTATTCAAATTATCCTTTACAGGCACTTTTGACAAGTCAACATTTTTTGAGTTACTACCGGATCGGAAACGCGGCCACACACTGAGAAGATCCGGCGGAAGAAACTCAGCGGGCTTGTCTTTTTTGAAGTGAAAACTTCTTTAGGCGCGTTGAGCGTTTTGGTAGAGGGTAAAATCCTCGGTTCGCGTCACCGACATGCTAATGATAATAGTATATCTATAGCTATGTTTTGCATATAGTTTTAATTACTCTCAACTTAATAGTTCCGTTTTCACTTCTATCGGCAGTCCCACGACTGCTACTGTTTTTTTTTTTCTCAGGCATAATGCCGTATTAGAAGCAGATTTATACATGAAACGATAGTTTATATAAATGACTATTGCATGTTTTAAAATCATATTCTAATTCCGTGTTATTCAAAAGATATTTAATTATCGGATATCTACTTTATAGTCGAATTTACATTGTAAAAATCATACAATTGTAAATACGCATATTGAAAATTATTGTTCCAATTGTAATAAAAGCAAATTATAAAAAAGATCTTGAATATAAATATGTGTATATCTAAATTAATATTATGAATGCTAAAAATTGGATGTATCGATGTTTGTTACTCAATCACGCAAAAACTACTGTACAGATTTAGGTGAAATTTGTCATACAGATAGATGATGTTGTTTTTATCTTTTTTTGTCCCTTTTTTTGTTGTTCTCGGAGGATTCACCAAAACTTTTAAAATGCAGCGGGCTGTATGGTGCAGCTAGTATTCAATATTGTAATTACCGTTGTCTGCAACATGCTATTGATAAAAGAAAATGACTTCAAATTTATCAAAAAAAAACAATAAAAAAAACATCACATGACAGCTTACGTTGAAAATTAGACGCCATGCCATATTATATGGCGCCCTGATTAATATTTATATTTGTGAATTAAAGCATATGATAATTTACAAGGGAACAACAAAGGGACTAATATTGTCATATATTATCATATATATTATTTCTAAAAGATGTTTTTTCCTGCAGTGGTTCGAGTTTTAAAATATTGTAAAGATTCGCAAGTTCTAAAATATTGTAAAAATCAAAAATTTATTGGTTGAAAAATCTCAAAGTTATAGTTATCTCAAAAAACACTTTCAAAATTTTTCGTCAACGATAACTCCCGAACGGAAAAGCTGATTAGATTTTATAATCAATCGGTATATTAATTTAGAAGTTATTATAAAAAATATTGTGTTCCCGAATAAATTTTGAGGTTTATTTTAAAATCCTTTTCAAATCAATTTTTTTCAAAAGCACCTGAGCCAAATCGGTTCCAATTTTCAGGAAGTTAAAGTTTGGCAGAACCCAATCGGATGTCATCAACCACGTTTCGATTGGTTAAGCCGTTCAAAAATTATGAGATGTTTATACATGATGTTACAAGATGTTTATACATGTTATAGTTTCTCCGTTTCCTTTTTTTAGTTCATAAGATAGCAATCAAGCAGATGACTCTCGGGATGGAAAGAGTATAAACACTAAAGATGTAAATTGTGCGTTGCTATCCGAGTGACGAGATGGTAATGCTACGTGTATAAGTTTACTGGCTACCTTACTTACCAAACTGGAACGCGACAGTGACAAGCATTGACAATAGTGTCAACGCTTGTCACTGTCGTGTTCCAGTCCAGCGGCAGGAACAGGTAAGTGAGATGTTGCAGAACTCTACCACCTAATAACATTGACATATTACTATGGACGTCGGGTCCGCGCTAAAAATATCCGAGGTAAATGAACTACAAAACGCAAAAAGAGCTACAATTCCGCGTTAGTCGAAATTAAACCTTCATATAATAATTTAGTGTTTAAATTACTTTGTTGTGAACAAGGTCTATTCTTATGATGTGTAACTGGGACATTTTTATCGCGATTTTAGTATGAGATGTCCACAGTAATAATATGCCAATGCCTAATAGTCATGATATTAGTGATATGAAGAAGTGGTAGACCACCTAATAGTCATAATAGTAGTGAGACGTATAGCCAATCGTTAGCCTTATACAAACTGTCTGGCAGAGTGGTAGGTGGTCTATTGCTCAAAAAGAAGACCCGAACCAACACGGTGTATTTATTAAGCTGTCACGAGCAAGAAATCTCAGTCACAAACTCACCCACACAGTTATTCACGCGTTCATGCTTACGCATATAATATTTACGTATACTTACATACACTAATATATAAATTTTTGTGTTATATAACCTTACAATATATTGTAAAATAAAAGAGAGAAATCGAGAAAGGTAGAGGAATTTCATATATTCTTAACGCATGCATCAAAATTTATACTTTGCCAATCCATAATCTATGTTGATATTCTAAATATTCATTAATTTTAATATTGTTTAAATATTCATTAATTTTAATATTTTAGCATTGTTTGGCTTTAAAACGAATAAATTGTATGTGAAACAATACAAAAGTATAATCTAATTAAATCAATAAATTAATATCGATTCTTTCGGTGTGAGCTATGATGCCACACATAAGTACAACATAAATAAATACCTACACGCGTTAAAATTTTAACAACCGTATTTTCGCGCCATGAAAAATAATGCTAGGCCAAAAATTGAGGCTTAATAAAGGTAAGTCAATACTAAAATAATTGTTTACAACGTGTAACAAACTCATTACATTAAAGACTGGCAACTCAGTTCTGTAGTTGTAACAATACATTATGAAAAAAAAAACATTGAAAAATGGAACCCCGTGTCGAAGACGCAATTAAATTTTCACGCCAGTCATTTGTTTATTTGGTTTATTTTGCATAAAATATTGCGTTTTAATTAAACTACTTCATATTTTGTAAATAAATTTTATTTTTAGTTAAGCATGTTATATTTTAAAATATATAGTTGGTTTTTAGTGGGCTCTGTTTAACTTATTGAACGTTTACGATGTTCTGAAATAAAACTAATATATTGTGAAACGCTCAGGAGTACAACATTCCGGCCTTAGTTCTTCATACCTGCGTATCATCGGCGGAGGTAAGGTAACATATTAAAAGTTGAAACTTTATGTTAAACTAGCTTTCACCCGCGGCTTCGCCCGCGTGGTGTTAATAAGTAGCCTATGTCCTTCCCCAGACTATCCATATGAAATATCATCACAAACGGCTTTGCAATTTAACCGTGAAACATACATTACAGATAAACAAATAAACAGACAGATGTCACTTTAATTTTTAATATGTAAGGTTAAAATTATTATACATATTATTGAATTTATTGAAGAGCGTATCTTACAGCAATAGCAAAATATAAAAATCTGTTAACTGCTCGACCTTGCAAGCTAATCCCGAAACTTTCCGCTAAATTAAGTTTTTTTTTGCTTAAAAGAGTAAAAAATATACCTAAGCATAGATTTTTGTTCTCTTTTATTTTAATTTTTGAAAAGATGTATTTTTAAGCACGATGATTCATTTTTGAGCTGTAAAATGTTGTCTTAACCACAAAATTAATTACTTGAAAAATATCATTGATAAGTGCCGAACAGATAAATCGATTTTGATACAATTTGCGATATTTAACGTAATTTTAAAGTGAAACTTCTTTACAACAGTTGTGATTTGTACTCTAAAAAAATACGAAAATGCGTCACGATAAAAAGACAAACACGTAAATGTATAGAATGGTACCAGGCATGAGAATGAAACAGAATACCTACATTACACACCATTTCATATTTAAAATATCATCTAATTAATGGTTCCAACCACGGACTAAATGGATACGCCTTTCAAGAGAATTTCTCAGATTGTCAGTGTAGCTTGCATTTACAGACCTACATAAATACAGAGCTATACTACTTACCAATGAAATAACTCAAGTGTCGTTCCGTACGATGAAACAATACATTTATTCCTATTTTTCACAATATAATATAACCTACAAATGTATGAAATTATTGAAATTGATCGGAGAGTTTGCTCATATGTGCGGCGACACGTTTCCTTCCCAATGGCGTGTCTATTGGTATTCTTGTGGTGTGTTTGTGTGTGTGTGTGTGTGTGTGTCTTACAAAATGTGAAAAACCTTTATCTCGACTCCTCAATTTATCTCTGTCTTTCCTTCTTTCCTATTTCAATTATTAAAAAATCTTGAGAAGAGCGAGTCGGACTTGCTTTCAAAAAGTTCCGTAGCAGCGAAACTACATAATATTATGTGTATACATGTATTTTAGTATAATATAGTATACACAATCTTTGTTTGTAATATTTTTACAGCAGCAAAAATAAGTTTGCATTACTTAAAGACGCCATGAAAACAAATTCATTTTGTACAGCTACCAAAACATTTTATGCAACTATCGAAATAATCCCATATCTTTTAAACTACATGATCAATATTGTTAAAACCAATTTTCGTTTGAAGCTTGCCAATTTTTAACATCCCGCTATTTATGTAGAAGAAAGTTATTGATTGCTCCGATTTTCGAAAATCGACTTTATACCAGATTTCCACATTTTGAGGACCTAGGAAGATTTTCCGAGTATTTTCACGATGACGCCGGTATGTCTGAATGTATGTACATATGTGTGTATGTAACCATCTTGTAACTTTTTACCGATCGAAACGCGGTTAATGGCATTCGTTTGCATTCCGCTCAACTTAGACTTTCTGAAAATTTGGACCAATTCAGTCCATGAGATTTTGAGAAATTTTGATAATACTTCAAATTTTTTTCTGGAACAACAATGTTCCTAGAATAATTTCCAAATTAATGTACCGGTGGATTTCAAAATCTAATCACCTCTTTTCCTCGTAAAACTGCGTTCAATGCATAAATTGCGTTAACATCAGCTGTTTATCCGTTCAGGTGTTATGCTTGACCAAAATTATGAAAAACGTGTTTTTGACATGACTTTTCAATCAATCATTTTTTGCTCTTCTTGAATACTTTAGTACTACAAAAACTACGTCGATTGCCTTTTCAAAGATTAAAATCGATTCAAATTTTCAAAAGTTATAGCTTTTCAAATACTAAAATTATACTATTTACCACTAACTGTTACAACAAACTATTTACAACTATTTAAAATAACTTTAAGAATAATATACCGAGTTTTTCAAAAATCTGGTCAACTCTTCTAATTTAAAAAATTGCGTCAAATACGCTTAATCGAATTGAAATGGATTAATTCGTTCGGGACTTATCAATGGCGAACATTTTTTAAATTTTTTTTTTATTGACATTTTGTCAACATTTTTCAATTATCGACATTATAGTTAATAAACGAATTTAGAGCTCAAAAATTGCGTTGAAAGCCACTCCAACGATCAAAATTGATCATCATTTTGAAAATATACATATTAGAAAATATAAATATAATTATTTTTTTTTATATCATAAGATAGCAAACAAGCAGATGGGTCTCCTGATGGAAAGAGTCAACCATCGCCTATAGACACCAAAGATGTTAATGGTGCGTTGCTATCTTGTGGCGAGGTCTAATGCCACATTCATAAGTTTACCGGCTCCAAACCGGAACACGACAGCGACAAGCACTGACGTATTGCGGCAGGAATAGGTAAGGCGGTGGTACCAGACCCGGGCGAGACAATGCAGAAGTCTACAACCTAGTAGCCACGATGGTAGTGACTCGATAGCAAATCGGTCGCCTTTTACGACCTGCCTGGCAAAACGTCAGTTGGCCTATTCTTCAAAGGAGGCCGGGACCAAAACGGGGTAAAAATAAAAATAAAATATATAAATATATATAACCACGGTAATATGTAAATATTAGCGGCGCGCCCGATTAGGTAGAGATTTTTAATTAAGTACCTACCTTATAAATAAACGTAAATAAGTACTAAAGTAAATATGCGCGAGCAAAGCCGAAGTTTAACAATATGGCTGATACTTTATGTAAAAGTATGTTAAATTTGTCTTTCTGCTTGCTACGATAAGTTTTTCTATTGCAAAATGGTGAAAATTTGTAGTGTTAAGTACTGTAATAGTGAAGCATATGCTGGTTGTGGAATTTATTTTTAAAGTAAGTTTTTTATTTTATTTAAAATTTCTTGTGTAGGGTAGCAATAACAACACAAATTTCGGAAATAGTATATATTATGTCGTTCGTTTGTCTGTGTCCCGCTCAGCGTGGTAAACGTTTCTTTTGTTTGCCTGAATGAATAAAGCTCCAGGGCTGCCTACTTTTTGTATTAGGAATAAAGTGTATTGAAGTTGTAACTAAAAATAAATCAGAGTTTCGGTGAAATAAAATGTTTTCAAAATACAAAAGCGCACAGTTATGGATTGCCAGACATTGAGGTGGTGAGGATGGAACTTTAAATTTTCATGCGATTTCCGATGATGGAATTTAGCGGCAGGAATTAGCCTGAGCAACTCACTGGAATACTCCCCATGATAAATACGTATATATATATATATATATATATATATATATATATATATATATATATATATATATATATATATATATATATATAAATTTGTGTCTGTGGCATTACCATCCCGCCACACAAATAGCAACGGACCAGTAACATCTTTGGAGTCTATAAGCGATGGTTGTATATTTTCATCAAGAGAGCCATTTGCTTGTTTACTAGATCACTTTGACTTTGACTTATAACTCCTAGATTAATTATGGTATAATTTGAAGTTATAAATTTTACTTCCAATCTTTAAATTGATGGAACAAGTAAATAAACAAATAATATAATCTATAGTTTGTCATAATTTAAATAATACTTTTAAAAAGATGAAAAACAATATCAAACTATCGAGTAACGGTGGTTAGCAGTGAAGCGATATTCAATGCTTTGACGACAGGAATAAAAGACGTAAAATTATAATCGATTTCATTCTAACAAAATACATTCCTATGTACTTTTTACATTCCTATGTACAAAATATATATAAACAAAATATATATATATATAAATACATTCCTATGTACAAAATATATTCCTATGTACTTTGTTAAACATAAAAATATTGTGATTAACCTATTTAGCATAGATGAAGTGGATTTGGATTTGATTTAGAGATTGAGCGTAAAATGTTTAAAATGTGATGCGTAAAATAAATGTCCTTTTTTAGAAGCTGAGAGTCTGGTGGTAATATAACAACAATCCTGTGTAATAATATATATATATATATATATATATATATATATATATATATATATATATATATATATATATATATATATATATATATATATATATATATATATATATATATATATATACGTATTTATCATGGGGATTATTTATCATATATAAATTCGAATTATAAATTTCGCGCCATTACTACAAATGCTGCCATTGCTCGCGGCGCCTTTCAAAATGCAACCCAAATAATCGTTGTTCTGAATGAAGTTCAAATACTCGACAACAGATGGCGCCACTACACTTAATTTCCAAGTCGAAGGGTTGAAAAAGCCCTTATATCTTTAAAGACACGCCCTTTAGGTCAAAACGGGAACTTTCTTGTTCGAGGGGGGATATAGGGCTATCACACTATATATGTAAGTCCCTTTATCGTTCCGGGACTCCTTTTTAAGTTTTATCGGCACGCAAATTTTATCAACTTAGTTTTATAGTTATATATAATGATATATATATACATATATATATATATATATATATATATATATATATATATATATATATATATATATATATATATATATATATATATGTGTATTGTAATTTTTTATTCCCTGAGACTGTAATTAAAATAAAACGTAATTTAACAATAATTATGCCAACTAATTAATATACAATATCGCCTCTGTTGTCTAGTGGTCTGATGTCGGTGTTGACTACATGACCTAATGAAGAGGGTGCGATTCCCGAGTCGGGTAATTCCAATTGTTTTTTTTCGGTTTTCTGATAAAAACAACGTTGCCCGGGATAGGATAAAGCCCGGTTGGCGATATGCTTATCAGATTCTGAGACTAATTATCTTTGGCTAATCGTGGTTGTACTTGTTGTATCACTTTGTATTAAATTATCCAAATCTTCATTAGTAAATTTATTTTGTTTTACAATTCAATTTTGTTTGGTACTCCAATTTACTTTTCCTTTCGTACAATTAAATTAGTACACGTTACTTAAACTTTTATTATGCCTGTAAATTAAAATACGCAAAATTTATGATACTAGGTT
Organism: Apodemia mormo; assembly: GCA_036924255.1. Classification (NCBI taxonomy): domain Eukaryota; kingdom Metazoa; phylum Arthropoda; class Insecta; order Lepidoptera; family Riodinidae; genus Apodemia; species Apodemia mormo. The sequence continues at coordinate 7,917,699 of JAUPFN010000020.1, read as the reverse complement.
TTTACAAATGAAAATGACGCGTTTGAAATGGAAAATATACTTCTACCCCTTTATTACGTAGTTCCGAAAAAAACTGAATTGAAAGTTACCTTGCAAGAAATGGTCCAAATTCCGGAAGAAAATGGTATCTGTTGGAGCAAGGTTAAAAGTACGGTAGATATTAGAGACATTTCAGTTACAATCTTTTAATTTAATGAATGTGTGGTTAAACGTTGTCTTAGAGCAGCAGTAGGCTAAAGCATTTAACAGTCTCGGTTGCTTAATGGCTTTCGTCGTCGGATAGCTTTTTCATCATCAACTGCAATTGTTCACAATACAAATATTCCCCAATCTTTCAGATCTAAGAAGCTGTAGTAATTGACACCAGTACCGTTAGTGCATACTTACCTATGCCTTTTTTCAATCAATTTTCGTTTGGAGCAGGATTTGGCTGGTTTTCCTGGTTCCAAGCATTATGATGAGTATTTTCAATACATCCATTTACATTGCGCTATTGAAAATTATTCGGCATTCCTGAGTCACGTACTCAGGACTTAAAATTGGACAGCGTTGATTGGTGTGCTTCTCTCTTCTTGGTACTAAATTTTCGAGCTTTTTATTTTATTACTTTGTTCCAAGTGAATTTAAATATTGCTTCTAAGCATTAAAACTAAAATCGTAGTGATTTTCTTTTACTTTAGCTTTCCCATACTCATAAATGTATTCCTTCGAACAGTTTCTACAACGCTGGCACCATGGTGAGAATATTGTGAACTGAACTATATAAAAAAACAGACAAATATTGCGAAAATAAACGGTTTTATTAATTCAAACATATGATATGCGTACATTATGCGTACATAAAGCTAAAATTGAAACATATTTGAATTTTGAATCTTGTAACCAAACGCAAGACGAAAAAAATGGCAGTTTAGTGAACTGGCTTCTTAGATTTCACTAAGAAGCCAGTTCATTAAAATGCCATTTTTTTATTTTTTTATAGGAAAAGGGGCAAACAGACAGTAGGCTCACCTGATTTGTAAGTGATCACCGCCGCCCATGGACAACTACATTATTAGAAGATTGTAGTTACGTTGCCAGTCTTTTAAGAATAAGTAAGCCCTTAAGTTGAAACCGTTCGAAAAAACCTCTCCAAATAATTGGTTCCACAGAGCAGTAGTGCGGGAAAAAGTGTCTCGAAAATTGCAGAATTGTAGATTTCCAGACATCGAGATGGTGAGGATGAAATTATGATTTTTGTCGCGATATTCGATGGTAGAATTCTGCGGCAGGAATTAATCTAAATAGGGAATTCCGTGGACCATCCCCCGTGATAGATTCGATAGAAGAGGCAGGGCGATGCCACATCTCTACGTAATGCCAAAGAATCAAGCCGATCAGAAATAGACCTGTCGCGTCGTCGACGATTCGAGTCGCTTTACGTTGAATACGATCAAAAGAAAGGAGTTGGTACTTTTACTTACTTTACAATTCAAGGCATGAGTTGTAAAGTGAATTAGCAATTTATAATAATATGTAATGTGTCATTTTATATGACATTTATTAAAATAAGTTACATTTTTGCATACTGGCATTACCAGTTGACTATGGCGATCTAGAAATTATTTTGTAACACCTATTGTATTGTAACCCATTATCATGCAAATAAAATACTCTATAATAAAATAAAAAAATAAGGCAAAAATATTTTATCACAATTTCCTTGCGGGTTAAGTAGAGTAGACCGAACGTCAAAACTTTCAAATTAAGTGTGGTACTTGTTTTTGTTGATCTCAATCGCCGCAATAACACAAGCAAATAATTTGCTTGTTGTTGATCTTAATCGCCGCAATAACACAAGCAAATGATTTGCTTATTTTGCGGTTAGATAAATTCATGTTATTTGTTCAGCACTATATATATATTTAACTGACTATAGCTATAAGACTAACTATAGACTATAGCTAAAGACTAACTATAGCTCATTCCTTGTAGTAATCAGTCCCGGACAGCTTTCAACCAGTTTTAAAGTTGTTATTGCGATATCCATTTTAGAAGATTGACTTAATCAAACACTTTCAAACTACCTAGGAATCAAAATCAGGATCTAAGCGGAAAGGGCTATTTACTATATTAGACTAAGAAGACGAACACTCGATCTTATTTATTCCCTTAAAAATGAACGGCTATTTACTATGTTAGACCAAGAAGACAAACACTCAATCTTTAACTTAATTCCTTTAAAAATATTTGTCCAAAAATCTTGTTGATTAAAGTTGATTGTACTCGAATTTATATCATTAATAAGATAGTCACGACGCCACTCACAATCTGAAAAAGCAATTTAATGTATTTATTGTGATTGTTTAGTATTAACAGCGCCTAATAATTTAATAAAATATATATTATGTATATGTTAATATAGGTTTGCCATCTCAAAAATCTGTCAAACAGGATAAGAAACGTGAAAATTATTTAATAATTATATTAAAGAGTATTTTTTATGTCACTCAGTAGAATAAAATATAGTTTTACTGCTTTTATTTAATTATCTTTTATTTATTTTCATTGATTTTTTAACCAAATTATGTCTTGAAAAAACAAATCCAAAACAGAATCTTTATATTATAATTAAGGAACTATTATTACCACGAGTCGCGCGCATGATTTGAATTGACAGCCAAACTACAAACCCCCGCTCGGACACTCCCTGGATGCCTTCTAAACTAGGACAAATCTGGGGAAACCCGTATGAATGACAACTCTGTGTAAATAGTCACATGGGATGAAAAGGCCTCAGAGAAAATGAGGCAGGATGGTACAAAAACTAAAAACTTTTGAACAATTTGTTGTTTTCATGCTAAAGGAAATATTCTTTTCATTCCGATTTTTGAAAGTTGAGTTTTTAGGTGGCAGAGAAAACAGAACCACAGACTTGCCTGACTTTATTCAAGAAATTCTTTAAAAAATCTGTTTTTTATAACAAAGACAAAATATCTAAGGGTACCAGAAGTGAAGTGTACAGACAAGAGTGTGCAGACTCTAAGGCAACTTACATAGGTCAAACAGGACGGCAATTCTCGACCCGAGCCGAGAACATGTAAGAGTGTGACACACGGGAAAGGGAGAATTTACATTTGGTGAGCACCTGCACGCAAAAGGTCATACATTCGAACCTGGTAGGGACTTTTTCACCTTACACCTCTGCAACAAAGGGAGGAAGCTGGACGCTTTAGAAGCTTTGGAAATGAATAAAATGAGGAATAGCCCCCTACTATTAAATGAGAAAACAGAGTTAAATAGTTCCCCTTTGTTGGATATTTATAGGAAATATAAATTAACATTATATTTTTCAAGAATATTATTTTTTTTTTTATTATTTAGTTCTTAACATATTTATTTTATACTAGCTGTTGCCTGCGACTTCGTCCGAGCGGACTTCGTTTACTCCGCACTGCTCCTTCCCCGTAGGTGATAGCGTGATAATATGTAGCCTATACGTTGACCCGATCTGTTAGTAATATTCATGCAAAATTTGAAGTAAATCCATGCAGTACTTTTTGAGTTTACCCTGGACATACATACAGACAAACAGACAATCAGACGAAACAGACAAACAGACAAACAGACAAACAGGCAAACAGGCAAACAGACAAACAGACAAACAGACAAACAGACAAACAGACAAACAGACAAACAGACAAACAGACAAACAGACAAACAGACAAACAGACAAACAGACAAACAGACAAACAGACAAACAGACAAACAGACAAACAGACAAACAGACAAACAGACAAACAGACAAACAGACAAACAGACAAACAGACAAACAGACAAACAGACAAACAGACAAACAGACAAACAGACAAACAGACAAACAGACAAACAGACAAACAGACAAACAGACAAACAGACAAACAGACAAACAGACAAACAGACAAACAGACAAACAGACAAACAGACAAACAGCCAAACAGGCAAACAGGCAAACAGGCATACAGGCAAACAGGCAAACAGGCAAACAGGCATACAGGCATACAGGCATACAGGCATACAGGCATACAGGCATACAGACATACAGACATACAGACATACAGACATACAGACATACAGACATACAGACATACAGACATACAGACATACAGACATACAGACATACAGACATACAGACATACAGACATACAGACATACAGACATACAGACATACAGACATACAGACATACAGACATACAGACATACAGACATACAGACATACAGACATACAGACATACAGACATACAGACATACAGACATACAGACATACAGACATACAGACATACAGACATACAGACATACAGACATACAGACATACAGACATACAGACATACAGACATACAGACATACAGACATAGACATACAGACAAACAGACAATAATTCTTAAAACTGTATTTTTGGCTTCGATATCGATTATTATAGATCACGCCCCAAGTATTTTTTAAAAAAATATTCAATGTACAGTTTTGATTTTTCTACGATTATATGTATAGATAATTTTAATTTGACATATTGACATTTAACTTTGTAGCAATTATTTCATTTTAATTTAAAACTTGAATATTGACATAATATGTATTGGTTATTGACATTATTTTATTTGTCTAGTTAGATTTTCATATTATTTTATCGTGAGCATCAGAATGGACGGTCACTACTGATATTTTACATCGAAATTATTATAGGAAGTTGCTTCCTAGTTGCTACTAGTTGCTACTAATCATTAAATAGTTGCTACCTAAGAATAAAAAGAAATAAACTACTATTTAAGGTGACCGGCCATTCTGATATCAGAATGGCTGGTCACGTATCCAGTGATCGCAAACTGCGCAAAATAAATCGAGTTATTTTTAAGCAATAGTTGCTACGAAAGCTACGTAGCGCCTGCATATAAATTACATATTATGTTTGATATCGGATTTGCTCATCGGATTTTTTAGGAGTATAGATTTTAATTTAATCAAATGATTATAACTTTTTACCCTTAAAAGCTATAAGGTTCAATACGATAGATATAAAGGTAGCAGTTCGTAGCAACTATTGCTTAAAAATAACTCGATTTATTTTGCGCAGTTTGCGATCACTGGATAGGTGACCAGCCATTCTGAAATCAGAATGGCCGGTCACCTTAAATAGTAGTTTATTTCTTTTTATTCTTAGGTAGCAACTATTTAATGATTAGTAGCAACTAGTAGCAACTAGGAAGCAACTTCCTATAATAATTTCGATGTAAAATATCAGTAGTGACCATCCATTCTGATGCTCACTATTTTATCCCATTTTAGGGAAAAAATCTTCCCTTGGCAACATTTATTAATGACGGTACTTGCAAAATAATTATTATTTATCTACCTGGTGTACTTGTATTTAGTCAAATAACACATAAATAATCTTAGAGCTCTGATAATGAAACCGATTAGCTTTACATAAATTAAATGTTAGTTGTGAAGTATTTATTTGTGAAATAGTACAAGTGTTTGACAAATCAAATCAGTACTTACACATTACTAATACTAGAAAAGACATTATTTAAGTGTCATAATAAAATACAGCCTCAACTTAACATTTAACAGTTAAAAATTGGTCAATATACCTTTATATATATAATTTATTTATTTATTTATTTAAAATTTATGCACAACATGTACAGAGGTGGACTTAATGCTACATGACATTCTCTACCAGTCAACCTTAAACAAATATAAACAGTGTTTACGATGGGGTGCACAGAGAAACTTATTACAATCGTTTACTACTGACATACCTTCTTGATTATTATTAAGATAAATTAAAATTAAAGAAAACAATAAGATAATACGATATTACAATATACTTAGATACAAGTAATATATTACATATATAATACATTATACATATACCTACATAAATACCTATATATGTAAAAGTATATATAATATACTTACAGCAGATAAAATAGGTCTCTCTAATTTGATTATATCCATTGCATAGTATGAATCATCACTTAAAATGAGCTGTTCAAATAATAATTCCATCTCAAGTCTTAGCGGAGTATATTCAGAAACTTGGCTCAAAATAAGGCTGGTTAAGATTCGTGTTGTCTCAATCTATTTCAAAATATATAAATATATTTAAAAAATGTATTATCTAGTTAACTTACAAATCGATATTAAATCATTGCAAATGCATTAAGCTTGAAAGTACCTTATACATTCTATATGTGGTTCAGTAAATATAAATAAAAAATAGCTACAGATTGGTTCTATTGTTTCCATTAATAATAATTTAAATTAAATGAAGCATTTTCTATATCTAAAGGAATTATACACAAATTACTTGACTGCTCAATAAAAACAGCGGTTAGCTAAATATTTGGCTATACTTATAATTAATATTTTGGCGATTTGTATCGTAATTTTTCAAAGTTACATTTAAATACATCAAGTATTATTGTGATTAAAGCTCAAAATATTATTGTATGAAAAACGTGGATGAAATCAAACAGACTTAAATTCCAATGAAAGAACCGCAGTCTGCGGAGCTAACGACAATCGCTCGGTACTTTCCACTTCGCGTATACGTACGTACGCGACGCAGTAACAAGAGAAAACAAAACAAAGCATTCCGACCCTGTTTGCTTGTACACCGTACTTATAAAGAAAGTAGGTATCATTCTATAATATAGGTTATAAAGAAAGTAGATATATTTTATTGCAGCACAGTTACGAGAAACTTTATTACGGTTTGGTTAAGAAATAAATAACTTTATTCAGCCCATCAAATTATCTTTCAAAATACAATACATTACACTAAAATTTAAGCTAATAATTTAAAAAGACACAAAATGAAGAACAAAACCTTTATTTAAAAGAAATAACAAGGCCATTTGTAATATTTAATAAATGACAAAAAAAAGTAAGTTAAAGGTAAAATACATAAATGCGATTTTGTATTCCGTTTACTCTGTCTATCCCGCAAGGGGACCGGCGTGATGATGATAAAAATCCCTTAATAATTACATTATCTTGTTAATAGATAAATTATATCGACTCGCTATTTTCTTCAACTAACGCATAAGAATCAACCAATGCAATCTCCAACCTACTTCACTCATTAGTTACCGTTTGCTAAATAACAATAAAATTAACAATGGTATTTTATAAATAACGTTATTAAAGTCCACCGGTAAAACTTAACATAAATAAAATATTTGTTACGTTTTTTTAATAATAACGTTAATGCAGTCGTGTTCAGATAAGGTTACAAATTACTTACCGGTATATAAAGCCCTGGTACGAACGTTATGATTAGGGTTTTGCCTCAGCTTAATTATTATTATTATTTTTTTAACTTTTCTGATTAGATATAATTTGTTAGTAAAAGTATACTTACTTCTTCGTGCGTCTGATGGCAAGGTTGTACTAATATTATTATCTTCCATATATGATAGAAACCTAGCAATACAACTGATACAAGTTGTGCAATATTTTCATTTTTATTCTCACCTGTAATTATGTTTTAAAATATAAATTTAAAAAATAGTCGACAAAAGCATGATTTGGAACATTTTGTCATGTTGATATACTAGACTCAAATTGAAAGCTTTTAAAACTGGCCACTTCTAAACAATGTAATAAAAAAATAAGTCAAATTTTTAAATTAAACTCTTTGCCAATATTATTAAGTATGTATTTTATTCATTTGCCATTTGTTTTAAGATTTGGCAGCAAATTGAAAGCTGTCTGTGTCACGTCAGTGTGAATTTAATGCTAGAAAATTTTTGTGTCACGTTTTTTATGACTTTTGATATAATTTAAGTCAGCAAGAAAATTGCCTAACAGTGCCCTAGAAGGCCTTCTACAGCGACGATAGAACATGATGTCAGTGTTGTGCAGCGTATGATAGCGACTGACTAAAGAGTGACCTACTAGCAGATTTGGACAAAATTAGGTATTAGTATGAATCAAGTGAACAAAATGCTCCATGAGCATTTAAAGGTCGGCAAGCTTTGTGTGCGGTGGTTGCTCTATACATCGGTAGACCCATCTGCTTGTTTGCTATCTTATGATATTAAAAAAACATCGCTGGGCGAACAATCGATTATTTAGCGAAGTCAGACGTGGAATTACTGGGTCACCCACCGTATAGCTTCGACCTCGCACCTTCAGATTATTATTTATTACCGAAAATAAAAGAAAAACTTCGAGAAAAACGTTTTGTGGACGCCGAGAAAGGAGAGTCTGCGTTTTAAAAGGACGCTGAAAAGACCCCTAAGGTCAAATGGGTAAAGTGCTTTTCTCAGTGGTTCCATAGGATGTAGCGATGTATTGATGTAAATAGACACTAAAAGATTTAATAAAACTAATAACTTACTAATTTGCGAAGTTTTTGATTTTCTTAGAACTTCCAATTTAACCCTCTAATTATATATTAACTTTTTATTATAACAAAATCTTATAATAAGAACAATTATTCATATTATGAATTAATAACCGTTTACTTTAACGCGTCTTCAAGGCAATAAAATATTCAATCACATTTTAAAGAAATCTTTTTAAATAAGCAAATAAAAATGGAGTCAAAAATTTTGTTTAACTATTACACGTACATAAAGCGTGGCGTATTTTTTTTTGGTTCTAAGTACACTTAAATTAATTGCAGTGTATTTAAATAGTCACAAAATAATGGAAATATGTTTATGTTTTAAGAAAATGTTCTGCTCTTGCTATACGGATATCCCTTACGATTTTTTTCATATCATTAGATAGCAAACAAGTAGATGGCTCTCCTGATGAGAGTAAAACTATCGCCTATAAACACCAAAGATGTTAATGATGCGCTGCTATCCATGTGGCGGGATGGCAACGCCACATGCAAAAGTCCTTACTTACTACCCAAGTAAGTTCACGGGTTCGAAACAACGTGAGAAAAAATACAAATAATAAAAACTAGGTATGCATTAAATACTTACTATGGTTGAAAATTGCACTAAAATTGTATAAAGTTTCCAATATATTTAGACAAGAAATGGCGATGTCTAAAATTAGATGAAAATTTTCATAGTCATTGAATTGTCTCATTATCTTACAAGTTGAGGCAAAACATTGTGTAAGTCGTTGTATTTTATCTGCATCTGAAATTACGATTAAAAAATGTGATTATAGAAAATATTCAGGTGTTATTTTGAATCAATTTATTATGTAACTCATAATTCATTTATCTGTGTGAAATCACAGTTAAGAAAAGCATAATTAAAATACTTATTCTATTATAGATGGTTTATTTTTCTCACTATATTCCTTTAATAAATAAAAATAATGGAAACAAAAAATCTGTTGCAGGTTGCAGGTCATTCCTGAAACTTCCAGCTGTATTGAGTATTATAAACTCAAATCAGCAAAAACTATACCTAAACATAGTACTGTTTTACTTGACTTTTATGTATTAAAACCAACCAGTTTCGCGTTTTAACACATTATTAGGGCAAAAATTAGTATTGTTAAGTAGAATTGACAATTTGAAAATTAACAGTATATTATGTATACTGAAGGTACCTAGTATAAACAAATATCTTTGACAATATCTGTGATACCCACACATCAAAATTACCCTTTTAAGCAGGGAGAATTGTGTAGTAATTTATTAATTCAATAGTATGTCAATGTCAATAGTACAAAGTAATAGTACAATTGAATTGATTAATATGTAATTATCATTAAATCATTATCGTTACTAAATGTCAATTATACGTAATTATTAGTTCAAATTATGTAAAGAATCAAGTAATAACAATAATAAAAACAAATCCATAGTAATAATATAAAATAAAAACAGTAACTTATACATTAATCATTAAAAATATTCAGTAAACGAGATACGTTTAGTTCTCTGCGGTCATTTAGCAGTTGGGTCTGATGTTTAAGTCTATTTATTTTCAATGCCTCTAAAGCGTTAAGCTTCTTCCCTTTGTCACATATATGTATAGTTTTTATATCCCTTGTAACATCAAAGACATGGCTTTCAGTAATAAGGTGTTGTGCGAATGCAGAATCTCCTTTTTTCAAGCGCCAGCCCCTGTCATGTTCCTTAATTCTTGCAGCAAAAGATCTGCCTGTTCGTCCTTGGTAGGTGGCATCACAGTCACTGCATTTTAATTGCTAAACTCCACTTTTGGCCATTTGTGTTTAAAAATCAAAAGTTTGTAAAAATGATAGTATTATGATTTTCAGAAATATGTTTTTTTTTTCAAATGATGATTGATTTTCGTTGGAGTGGCATTCACGCAATGTTTGAGCTCTTTATTGTTTTAGTAGCTATAAAATCGATAGGTTAAAAAAGTCAACGGAATGTCAAAAAAAAACAGATTAAAAATTTTCACCATCGATAAATCCCGAACAAATTAACCGATTTCAATTCAATTTACGGTATTTAACGCAGTTTTATAAAGTAGAAGAGCTGACCAGAACTTATGTCAAAAAAAACACCGTTTTCAAAATTTTTCGTTAACGTAACTCCCGAATGGATATACCGATTTTGATGCAATTTATGCATTGGACGCAATTTATTGAGAAAAAAGCTAATTATATTCTGTATTCATTCAGTACATTAATTCCCGCCAGTGGTCTATTTTTCTAAATCGCGAAATCGTTCGATAAGATCTGGCACAATGGCCTAATATACAAGCTATACCAAATGAGATTGCCCAACAGACTCGTGCTCATCATACGAGAGTACCTAACCAACCGCGATTTCAATTCTGCAAAGAGGATTCCCTCTCCACTCATAATAGACCTATCACAGCAGGTGCCCCACAGGACTCTCTACTGTCACTCTTATTATTCTCTCTTTACTCGTGTGACGTACCACGCGAGCCGCACGTCGCTCTCGCATTTTTTGCCGACGACACCACCCTCTCATACGTCCAGTTTTCTTGAAGTTACAATCAACAAACGGAAAACATTATGCCTTTTGTCTATAGGCTTTGATATTATTGGGCTTATGAGACGATTATCAAATCGAAAAGAGAGGGTAAACAGTTTGGTGATTTGTGAGATAAGTATCACATGAAATTATAACTTTAGTTACTATTCCAGCTGAAACTATTTCTTTCTAAATTTCGCTTTTTGTATTATCAATAAAAAATTAAAATAATACATCTACTCGACTGACTAAATATTAATTCAATGTTTCTTAGTCCCACCTGAAGAGGAGTAAATCTGATAACACGGAACTCTATTGATATGTCGTCCAATAAGATCGATTTCCCTATTTATACTATACAAAGAAGTTTCTAAAATTTTATTTTGATTAATATTATTCGTCGATAAAGTCACACCATGTTCTTGAGAATGTTCTGTAAAATAAAGAAAAATAATAAATTAGTTGAGCCTCATCAGTTGCTTTTTCTAGCACCATTGGTTCAATTGATTTTGATCAATTTTAATCATAGAATACTATAACTAAAATTAAACAAAATCATTAATATTCTTACTTATTTCAATTTATAACTATATGTACTCGACTCTATATTATAATATATATATATATATATATATATATATATATATATATATATATATATATATATATATATATATATATATATATATATATATATATAATGGTATTATGTATGTTAAATATGGTATTATTAATAGATTTCTTCTTTTGCACTTTTTCAAAACATATGTGTCAGAACAACTTTGCACAGAAGACACATAAGTTTGCGAATTTTCTTTCTTTTCTTTTGTCGTTTCTTCTCGTTTCGAAAATATTTCCCTGACAGGCTCAACCAGTATTGAAATCCTTAGACTCGATACATCGAGCGAAGTTCATTTGGGAAAATTTGTAAAGTGCGTGTCAGGCCACGCGCAAGGTAGGGTTCTGAATTTTCCCATCACGATAATGCAGACTAAAAAGAGGGCTTTTATTGTTTCATACTATGAATATTTAATTAAACTATTTAACGTCAATTGCGGATATATCCGCAGCAGAAGTTAACCACCTATAATAAACGTCTTAAAATACAGTGTTGGTCTGGGCTCCTTCGCAGAATAGACCAACTGCCGTTCTGCCAGGTAGGTCGTAACAGACGACCGATTGACTACACTCATCACTACCTTCTTGACTAACTAAATGGTAGACTTCCGCAGTATTAGGTACCACCGCCTATCCTGTTCCTGCCGCAATAGCGTCAGTGCTTGTCATTTTTGTTTTCCGGTTTGGAGGATAAGATAGCCGGTAGACTTATGCATATGGCATTGCCATTCCGCCACACGAATAGCAATGCACCATTAACATTTTTGGTGTCTACAGGCAATGATTTCTCTTTCCATCGGGAGAGCCATTTACTTGTTCGCTATCTTGATATAAAATATCATGAAATCGTCAAACATCAGATATATTTCTCATCGATTGAATATTTGCGTGCAAATTGAGTCTTTGTTCCATTCCTTGTCTTTTTGCCGCAATAACGTCAGTGCTTGTCGCTGTCGTGTTCCGGTTTGGAGGGTAAGGTAGCCGGTAAACTTATGCATGTGGCATTAGACCTCGCCACAAGATAGCAACGCACCATTAACATCTTTGGTGTCTATAGGCGATGGTTGACTCCATAAGGAGACCCATCTGCTTGTTTGCTATGTTATGATATAAAAAAAATCGTAAGCTAATAAAATAAGGCATAACATAAATATCGTCGTAGTCCTTGTTCCATGTTAGTCCTAGTGCTTTATAAAGTTTTAACCAAGTGTCTCGGTAAAAACGAGAAAACACTAAATCGTAATACCCGCGCGAATTCTAGGCGGTAGAGTTTTGCAATGTCTCGCCCAGAATTAATAAATAAAAATAGTTATTGCGTAAAAAGTTTTCGGCGATCGCGGCGTGATAACTATTGCTACCGCAAAAGCGTCAGTGCTTGTCAGCGTCGTGTTATAGTGGGAGTTCAGGGTAGCCGGAAAACTTAAATGAGGCAATGAATCCTTGCTACATAGATAGAAACCCACCATCAAAATCTTTGGTGTTTGTAGGCGATGACTATATCTTTGTTAAGAGAATTACTATCTACTTCTTTACTGACATGATAAAAATAAATTTAAAAAACTCAGATATATGATTTGCCTTTGCCTACTAAGTAAAGTCATTTTAGTTGAGATGAAAACTTCAAAATTTAAAATATTTAAACAGAATCGTAACTGGTGTAATTGGTACCGGGCTCCTTTGAAGAATAGGCCAACTGCCGTTCTGCCAGGCACGTCGTAAAAGGCGACTGATTGGCTATACAAGTCACTACCATCGTGGCTACTAGGTAGTAAAGTTCTGCATTGTCTCGCCCGGGTCTGGTAACACCGCTTTACCTATTCCTGTCGCAATAGCGTCAGTGATTGTCAATGTCTTGTTCCGGTTTGGAGGGTAAAGTAGCCGGTAAACTTATGCATGTGGCATTAGATCTCGCCACAAGATAGCAACGTACCATTAACACCTTTGGTGTCTATAGGCGATGGTTGACTCTTTCCACCAGGAGACCCATCTGCTTATTTGCTATATTTTGATATAAAAAAAAACCTTTTATAAAAACAATTATAATAGAAGTATTTACCTATTTTCGAGTATATTTCCTTAAGGTGATTGTTAATAAAAATAAACACTACATTGATCGAGTAGGCCATAGATATAAATTGTAATGTTAATGTATTCATAATACAGATTTTAATTATCCAGGCAAAATTCCACTTAAATGCTGTAATATATTTTTGAATAATTAGAACAAATTACATATCTAAATGGGTCATAATTTTTTTATATCAAACTGAGACTTATATTTGAGGGTGGTAACTCCATAAGTGCTTGTCGGGCTACGCACAATGTAGGGTTCCAAAGTTGCCCATTACAATAATGCGGAATAAGAACAGGGTTTTTATAGTTTCAAACTATGAACATTTAAACTATTCAACGTCAATGACAAATATATATCCGCACCACAGGTTCACCGCCTTCTTCTCAAAATACATTTTATAAGTTGGTCGACTATAACTCAAAATCTTGTAAATCCTTCTAGGCCGTGATAGTTTTCTTTTTTTTAATATAGTAAGATGGCAAACAAGCGGATGGGTCTCCTGATGTAAAGAGTCAACTATCGCTTATAGACACCAAAGATGTTAAAGGTGCGTTGCTATCTTGTGGCGAGGTCTAATGCCACATGCATAAGTTTACCGGCCACCTTACCCTCTAAACCGGAATACGACAGAGACAAGCACTGACGCTATTGCGGCAGGAATAGGTAAGGCGGTGGTACCAGACCCGAGCGAGACAATGCAGAACTCTACCACCTAGTAGCCACGATGTTAGTGACTCGTATAGTCAATCGGTCGCCTTTTACAACTTGCATGGCAGAACGGCAGTTGGCCTATTCTTCAAAGGAGCCCGGGACCAATTCAGGGAACTTAATTAACTTTATAATATTTACTACTACCATGATTTTTTCCCACCCTCGAAATTAACCGTATAGCCTGCACAGGGGGAAAGGAGGGGAGGGGCACTTGACTCTAACAAAAATTAGCATTTAAAAGCTTAATATTTTACGAGTCCCTTAATCAAAAACTTGTTTCCACAAACTTACAATGTTTTTAAAAACCTATCCAACGATACCCCACGCAATGAAAATTGGCATCCCCACTTTGCAGGTTAGGGAGCTACCCTGATAAAAATACTTTTTTTTAGATAAGAAACAAGATTTTATGTTACCACTTTGTTGACTGCCAAATTACAGCTTTCTAGTAATAAGAACCTCTAATCGGCGTGACCTATGGCGGAGGTCGGGGTCTGGAATGACCGTAATGTGAAGTCAGTGGGTGATTCACATGGGCGATCCACTAGATTGATATGCATACAGAAGTTTTGATCCATGCGATGGATATGTCGGCTGAGGAGCCGTGGTAGTAGAGGTTTTATTCGAAGGTTGAAGGTTTCTGTATAATAGTTAAAAAGTATTGATTTGGATGACTGTGTGTACATGGTTCATAATGATGTTATTAATTATCGTATTTTCAATTATGTTCTATTTTCCTGTGAAGTTAAGGAAAGAGATATTTGATTAAAATAAAACTTGCAAAAATCTTATTTTTCCCGATAGATTTAGAGTTAGGTCAGAAGTGACCGAGCAAGGCAAAGTTCTCTTGTGGTATCATGGCAGATATCTTCATACTACCGCAAAGCGATGTGACAAAGTTTCAGGGTCCGGACCCCCTGACCTTGGAGTGTTCTGCAGGCCGTTAATACAACCTGGTCGTTGTTGATTGTTCCCACTCTTGGGTTAATCTTGGTGTTGTCTTTTCCTGTGTTTGTGATGTTCGGTGATATCTTGTCCAAGTGGGTCTGTGTTTCCCTTTTTCTTCACGCTATTTCATGCGATCAGCGAGCAAAGACGGTGGCCTACTGGGGAGACTCGGAAGTTGAAACAATCAGGGCGTGCGGATTATGTTTTGCACCCAGCGGGCACGCATGTCACAAGGCTACGGTCCTCACTTCGTGGTGTTTCAATGTTTCTGTTCTGTTGAACATCGTGGTGGTCAGGTTCACGGTGTAGTCGTGTAGACTCTCAACTCTTAGATCCCTCTGGATCACGTTGTAGCGAATGTAGCGGGCGCGTTAACGATCTTGCAGAGGGCAACATTCTGTTGCTTGACGCAAAGTAATTGTACCAGGTAGGTGATGTAGGTTTTAAATATTCCCAGCTTAGTCCGCAAAGGGAGCCGAGAGGAGAGGATTGGTCGTAGCCGTCGCATGTCGGGTTTTTCTGGTCGCTTCTTTTGTGTGCTGTGAAAATTTCAATCCGTTGTTGATGGTGACAGAAAGGTATTTGACCTTTAGTGTCCACTCTTTCGAACGGTCGCATAGCTGCGAGAGCTACGGCCATTCACAGCTGCGAAAGCTGCTGCGGGATTGTTCGTCTTCTTTTCATAAGCGTAAGGGCTTGAGTCTTGCCCACGTTTACTGCTATCCTCCATTTGTCGAGCCAATCCGGGAGGAGGTCCAGGCTAGTCTGCATCTTTTCGACAGCTTGAGAAGCTTTGATGGAAATGGAGATCAGGGTTGCGTAGTCAGCGTAAGACGACAGTGTGCAGTCATGCGTCACGAAGACGTCACTGATATGGTGGGAATAGAGAGCCAGGCCAGAAACTCCGGCTCTCTTGTGGGTAATTTGTTCGCAGGGTAACTCTCACACGAGGACGTGTGCAAACAGGATGGCCGTGTCATAATCGTGTCATAATCCGTGACGCTAACGCAATCTAGTGGCACTCGACATAGTTGGTGTTGCGTGCGCAATCGATTTGTCACTTCTTAACCTAATTATTGTGAATACCTAAATAAATCTGCTGAAACTATGTGTGCAATTGATAATAAATAAGATCCCATTCCGTCATATATAATATATAAACTACCCAGAAATAAAAGCTGGTAAACATGCACAAGCTATTAAAGTTGAATTGGATTGAAGTAATTAGATAAAAAGAAAACCAAAATATATTATAGTATGTCCATTGTAAGTTTTATTAATCTGTGTACCTTAATTTACATATACTTACTAATTGGACCTTCAACAGACAGCATAAGTAAATTAATCATCCAT
The DNA here is from genome assembly GCA_036924255.1 of Apodemia mormo. NCBI lineage: Eukaryota > Metazoa > Arthropoda > Insecta > Lepidoptera > Riodinidae > Apodemia > Apodemia mormo. The sequence continues at coordinate 7,901,080 of JAUPFN010000020.1, read as the reverse complement.
ATACTCATCATAAATATTACGATGAATTTTATATTCAGTTGTTTAGTTTCTTCCGTCTTGTGCCCATTGACTTTTATCTTTATCTGTAAATCTCGATAATAAAACATTATTAAAACTGGCGTTACTTTGAACTTCAAAGAACACATTATATTGATATAATTTGTTGTTAACTTTGAACTTATAAATGTGACTTCTAAATAATGATAGTAGAACAAGAAAAGTAGCATAATAAATCGCACTTTTCACCACATCAAACAATGCACCGCTGCCTTGTTGGTCCCGGCCTCCTTTGAAGAATACGCCAACTGCCGTTCTGCCAGGCAGGTCGTAAAAAGCGACCGATTGACTATTGAGTCACTACCATCGTGGCTACTAGGTGGTAGAGTTCTGCATTGTCTCGCCCGGGTCTGGTACCACCGCCTTACCTATGGCTGCCGCAATAGCGTCAGTGCTTGTCGCTGTCGTGTTCCGGTTTAGAGAGTAAGGTAGCCGGTAAACTTATGCATGTGGCATTAGACCTCGCCACAAGATAGCAACGCACCATTAACATCTTTGGTGTCTATAGGCGATGGTTGACTGTTTTCATCAGGTGACCCATCTACTTGTTTGCTATCTTATGATGTAAAAAAATGCACACAGTAAGTAGGTAGGTAGCTGCTCAACGTACGTTTCGTTTTTTTTAATAGAAGCATCATTAGGGTAGCTGAATCATTATTTACTACATTATAAAAATTCATGAAAGGTTGAAAAATAATTTTAATTTCTTTAATTTATTCCTTGTTATCAGTTGAATCATTCAGCACCTCTTTGTTTCACGATTCAATATTTTTTTAATTATTTCTTCAGTATTACCAAATTTTGGAAAAATTGGTATTAGTCCTTTTGAAATATATACAATCTGCCATTCTGCTAGGCAGTTCGTAAAAGCCAAACGATTGATAATACATGTCACTACTTTCGTGACCAGTAGATGATAAAATTCTGCAATGTTTCGACCAACCGCTTTATCTATTTCTGCACCACCACACCGCACCATTAACATCTTTGTTGTCTATAGGCGATTTTTTGAACAACTGCTTAGGTTTATTTCGAAAAAAATGCAGAACTCTACCACCTAATAGCCATGATGGTAGTTATTTGCATAGCCAATCGGTCGCCTTTTACGACCAGCATGGCAGAACGGCAGTTAGCTTAGTTTTCAAAGGAGTCCGGATATATTACTCTTCGCTTTCATGTTTCAGGTTTGAAAATAAGTTAAAGCTGGTAAACAGGAACTAGGCTTTACATCCCAGTTCCAGAGGCAGCAATATCAATTTATTTTAGTTTGCTGTTAAGGACGGTAAATGTCTCTCATTTTCTGGGTTACTATTGGAAAAATTAATTCATGAAATGTTAGTTTTTGGTTAACATAAAAATATTTTTATAACCAAAGGATATCAACAAATAGATTTCTCTCTTCTGATGGAAACATACATTCATTATATGACCAGAGATAGTAATGGTGTATTGCCATGCTTCAATGCTCCAAATTTGAATAAGATTGTAACAAACATCGATGCTATTACGGTTAGAAGAGGTAAAGCAGTTGAACTAAAACCGATGATGGTGCAAAACTCTACATAAAAACGATATTGTGCTCAAACTAATCGTTCGCTTTTTTCAAACAGCCTGACAGGAAAGCAGATTCTTTATAGTTCAAAAGAGTAATATGTGTCACTAGTTATGATTTTGGATTTACTCAACGATTAATATTGTATCAAATTAAAAACAATGTAAGTCCTCTATACATATAATAAAATCGTACGAAAGTCAAAACTGTACATTGAATATTTTTTAAAAGAATACTTGGGGCGTGATCTACAATCGATATCGAAGCCAAAAATATAGTTTTTAGAATTTTGTCTGTTTGTCTGTTTGTCCATTTATCTGTTTGTCCGTTTATCTGTTTGTCTGTTTGTCTGTATGTATGTCCGGGGTAAACTCAAAAAGTACTGCATGGATTTACTTCAAATTTTGCAGGAATATTACTAACAGGTCGGGTCAAAATATAGACTACATATTATCACGCTATCACCTACGGGGGAGGTGCTGTGCGGAGTAAATGAAGTTCGCGCGGACAAAGTCGCTGGCAACAGCTAGTAATAAATAAAGTAATAAAAACCTCATTCACTTTTTTCCTATAATACATCAATTGTTTTACTCTGTTAGCACCTTTAAAGAACCCATGACCAATCTTTATGCTTGTAATGGTAAAATGGATGAATCCTAATATTTTTATAAGATTAGAATAATTTGTCGTTTTGTTGAGGTCGACAAAATTTAAAACATCAATCATTTCTAAAAAAATATTAAATTAGATTAATGTTAAAAACGTGTCATGCAATGCGCAATTTAGAGTTCCAGTTTTACCCGTCATACTATGCGTAAGTACTTATGTTTACTACTTGTATCGTAAAGAACACGGGCAAGACTTCATATATCGTTTTTTTTAGTTATTACCTTAAAATTTAATATATTCCTTAAGATTCTATATCAATCCCTAACTTATCCGCATTTAATAAATATTTTATTAACTTGGGGAATAGTAGGTAAATAAAGTTGGAGTTTAGGTAAGGTTAACGTGAACAATCAGTTCTCTCCTTAGTAATCTGTGGTTAGGTATTTATCTTGTCATTGGGTGTCTTTAGTACAACTGCTAATCTCACAAATGTAAGTTAAGTAAGATTGACAGAATTCTGAGCTAAGATTTTGCAAAAACACTTTCAACGGTACCTACTTAAAAGAACAAAAAATAAATTAGCATTAACTATTCTTCAAAAACAGGGAGAATTTTTATTTGATACTTATAATGAAAATTATGATATATGAACTTATTACTGTTTTAATGAAAATGTAATTAAAGTTTTATAAAATGGTAACACTTTAATATGATGATAGAATTCAATCAAATTATAGTCTCAATTATTTTTAAATGATTGTTTCTAGCGACATATTTTATTTAATTGATTTAAAAATCGTAGAAAATTATTCTAGTTTATCTAATATTCGTCACTCCAAAAGACACGCAAGGGTTTGACAAAATTAAAATGGCCTGTGTTCATTATGTACCCGTTTTATAATAATATCGCTGGAAAAATTACACAAATCGATAACCCCAAAGTAACCAATAATCTGCTTGTATTAAGATTATTTAAATTATATTTGTGTTAGTCAACTAAATATATATATATATATATATATATATAAATATATATATATATATATATATATATATATATATATATATATATATATATATATATATATATATATATATATATATATATATATATATATATAAATCAATTGCTGTTCGTTATATATAATATTAATGAACAATGTTTATTATAATAACTTCCCGATTAATTAATGTAATCAGCTCTTTTAGTTGAAAATTTATTGTATCCGATTATCCGGTCGATACCGGATAAACCGATGTTTATCCTTTCAAGAGTTATCACTGACGAAAAATTTTGAAAAAGTATTTTATTCGACATAATTTCGATTTTTCAACGAATAATTTTTTGACCTTCTACACTATTTTAGCATTTTAAAAACTACGTCGAATGGTGTTTCAAAAACCAAAATCGCATCAAGTTGTCAAAAAATATAGCTTTTTAAATATTAAAATTATGTTGTTTGCAGCATACTTACTATTTTTTTAATAAATTTGAGACTTATTTTTCGATTAATTTCAAAATCTAATTAACTCTTCTACTTAAAAAAACTGCTTTAAGTACCGTAAATTGGATTAAAATCGGTTGATTTGTTGAAGATTTATTAAATATAAAATAAAAAACTTTTTTTCGATATTCCTTTAACATTTTTTCAAACTATCGATATTGTACTTAATAAAACATTTAGAACTCAAACATTGCATTAAATCTCATTCGAAAGATCAAAATCAAGAATCATTTTGAAAATATACATTTTTTCAAAAATGAAATACTGTTATTTTTACAAACATTAGATTTTTTAACTCTTTAAGCTCAAAAATTTGCTTCTTTAGGCCTAAAATATCTTAATTTAACGGAAAATTTTCAGGGATGACCTGCAGAGTTAATCGGTTTACAGATGACAGTTGATGATGTCTTAAGTTTGCTGAAAACAGCATATCATAAGATAGCATCTTCAGGAGAACGTTGAAGGGTGAAGTGCTATTCGACTCTCCTGGAAGATGCTTCTGTTACGAAGTGAAACGTGCGCTGAGTAGATGTTTTTTTTGTGCTACTGTTTATATGTGTATAACTTTCTTTGCTACTAACGTGGAATAAAGAGTAGTAGAAGTGGGTGGAATACTGTGCCGCTGTAGTATCCTCTAATTTACAGGACTCGGAGAAGTTTGCCCCATTCCTTACACTATCTTTTGTTTCAGTTGCATCTGAGCAGTTCCATATAAGATTTCGGGGAAATTTAGAAAATTAAATTATGGATTTCCGCAAAGTAATGCCGGCGTCGGGACGTGACGACCCCATCGCCCGCTGGTGGAATAATCTTCTTCTGTGAAATTATTCTACCGGTGCAGTCAGTCAATAAAAGTGGTAGTGCTATGCTTAGCTGAATGGGCCGGCACGACCGGGGCAATACCACTACCTCACTTAAAACCAACGTAAAGTAACAGCTTTGCTGTTGCGTTCCGTTTGGTCTGTGAGGTTCCCGGAGGCCCTTTCCCCCCTCCCCCTAACACTATGGAAGTGCGATTCAAAGGTAGTAGTTTACCCCAGGGGGGTACCACTAGCGTTAGCAGTGGAGAATCCCCCTCTGGACATCCATGTTCAGGAATTTGTGATCAACCTAATCATGGATGCCCAGGCTGCCCTGCGTACTCTGGGGGGGGCAAAATCGCGCTCACACACTTCGCTGCTCGGGGCAAACGGAACAAAAATCTTCAGGCATCCCCTACCACACTCCACGTGGACTTTACTAATATTAGGGGTCTTCACTCGAATTTAAATGCCGTCCACCACCACCTTGAGACGGCCAAGCCGGCTTTGTTCTTTTTAACCGAGACGCAGATATCTTCTCCGGCTGATACTTCATATCTCTCCTACCCTGGGTACAAATTTGAGCATTCATTTGTACCCCGGGCGGGAGTTTGTGCTTACGTCAGAGAGGATATCTGTTCTCGACGTCTCAGCAGCCTTGAAGGCAAGGACCTATCCATCCTCTGGCTACGTGTAGACTGCGACGACCATCCCCGCATCTACGCGTGCCTGTACAGGTCCCACAGCGGAAATGCCGAATCGGACCGACTCATAGAACACATCCAAATTGCAACAGATTCCGTGCTGCAGCAGATCCCCTCCGCAGAGATCGTGATCATCGGTGATTTTAACGCCCACCATGCCGAGTGGCTCGGTTCACGTACTACCGATCATGCGGGGAGATCTGTTCACGATTTTGCTTTGGCGTATGGTATGACACAGCTGGTTACCTCGCCTACGCGTGTTCCAGATGTGGACCACCATCTTCCTTCCTTGTTAGACCTTCTGCTGACCTCACACCCAGACAGTTATCAGGTTTCTGTAGACGCTCCACTTGGTTCATCGGACCACTGCCTAGTACGGAGCAAAGTGCCGATTTCGCGCTTATCACGGCCTCGTTCTTCAGGCTACCGTCGCGTTTGGCACTACAGGTCAGCAGATTGGGACGGGATGCGGTCTTTTTTTGCATCTTACCCATGGAGGCGTGTGTGCTCCTCACTGGAAGATCCAGATGTCGTTGCTGACTGCGTCGCTGATGTGGTGCTGCAGGGAATGGAACTTTACATTCCGTTTTCTGCTGTACCCGTTGGTGGCAAATCTAAGCCATGGTTTGGTCACCAATGCAAAACGGCTTCACGCCGAAAGCATGAATCCTACCATGCCTGGGCTTCGGCATCGGCATCTCAGGATGTAAATACCAGCACACTCAGAAAGGAGTACAATTATGCCTCTAGGTCTTTTAAAAGAACCATCGCTAAAGCAAAATCCGAGCACATTGGCAGAATTGGCGGGAAGCTAGTTCGCCTTCCTTCGGGAACTCGTGCGTTCTGGTCTCTAGCCAAAGCTGTTCAAGGTAATTTCTGTATGCCCTCTTTTCCACCTTTGCACAAAGATGATGGCTCTCTAGCCCATTCTGCAAAAGAGAAAGCTGATCTTTTAGGCTCATTTTTTGCAGCCAACTCGACTTTGGACGACCAAGGAAATACACCACCTACTATCCCGCGGTGTGATACTTCCATGCCGGAGGTAAAGTTCTTGCAAACTACAGTGCGTAAGGCACTCTTTTCCTTGGACGTCCATAAGTCGAGTGGGCCTGATGGCATCTCTCCAATCGTGCTAAAGATGTGTGCTCCAGAGTTGGCACCGGTTTTAACGCATTTGTTCCGACTCTCCTACTCAAAAGGCGTCGTGCCCATAACTTGGAAGACCGCCTTAGTGCACCCAATCCCTAAAAAAGGCGATCGATCGGTCAAGTCCAACTATCGGCCTATAGCGATAACCTCCTTATTCTCCAAAATAATGGAGTCCATTATTAACTGCCAGCTTCTGAGGTATCTTGAGGAGCACCAGCTGATTAGTGACCGCCAGTACGGTTTCCGTCGCGGACGCTCAGCTGGTGATCTTCTGGTTTACTTAACACATAGATGGGCGGAGGCAGTCGAGAATAAAGGAGAGGCATTGGCAGTTAGTTTGGACATAGCGAAGGCCTTTGATCGGGTATGGCACAGGGCATCCTGAGAAATTGTGCAAATGGATCACCAGTTTTCTGACGGATCGGAGTATAAGGGCCGTTGTTGATGGCGCATGCTCTGACCTTAAATTCGTCAATGCTGGTGTTCCTCAAGGTTGTGTGCTATCGCCTACGCTGTTTCTTCTGCACATTAATGACATGTTGCGATCGAGCAGCATTCATTGTTATGCGGATGACAGTACGGGCGATGCTTTGTACTCTGGCCGCAGCGGAATTTCTCTGGAACACGTCAACGAGTGCCGGAACAAACTAGTGTCTGAAATTGAAGCACAACTTTCTGTTGCTTCGGAGTGGGGTCGATTAAATTTGGTCCAATTCAACCCCATTAAGACACAAGTTTGCGCGTTTACCGCTAAAAAATCACCCTTTGTCGTATCACCTCGTTTTGAAAATACTTCCCTGAAAGCCACAGCCAGTATTGGAATACTTGGAGTCGACATTACGAGTGACGTTCAGTTCCGCGGTCACTTGGAAGGCAAGGCTAAATTAGCCTCTAAAAAGCTGGGAGTTCTCAGTAGGGCCAGGCAGTACTTCACACCGGCCCATCGCTTATTACTTTATAAGGCGCAAATCCGGCCTCATATGGAGTACTGCTCTCATTTATGGGCGGGAGCTCCTCAGTACCAGCTCCTTCCTTTTGATCGAATTCAACGTAGGGCGGCTCGAATTGTCGAGGACGAGACTCTTTCAAATCGGCTTGATTCTTTGGCGTTACGTAGAGATGTGGCATCACTCTGCATCTTTTATCGGCTCTACCATGGGGAATGTTCCGAGGAACTGTTTGGATTAATTCCTGCTGCCGAATTTCACCATCGGACATCGCGACAAAATTCGAAGTTCCATCCTCACCATCTCGATGTCTGGAAGTCCACAACCGTGCGATTCTCGAGGCATTTTTTGCCCCGCACCACTCCTTTGTGGAACCAGCTATCGGCAGAAATTTTTCCAAATGGATACGACTTAGGGACCTTCAAGAAAAGAGCTTACTCATTCTTAAAAGGCCGGCAACGCAATTACAAGACCTCTGGTAGTGTGGTTGTCTATGGGCGGCGGTAATCACTTACCATCAGGTGAGCCTCCTGTCCGTTTGCCCCCTCTTCTATAAAAAAAAAAAAAAAAAAAAAGTATCGCCTGAATCTATTATATATTGTCATTTTCCGAGTTGAAGGAAGAGGTTGAAGGTTGGATAACCATTGACACTATTGCGGCAGGAATGGGTAAGGCGGTGGAACCAAGACCCAGGTGGGACGGTGCAAAATTCTATTACCTAGTAGTTACGATAGTAGTTACACGTAAAGCCAGTCGTTCGTCTTTTACAAATTGCCTGGCAGAATGGCAGTTTTTTGCGTTAAAAAATGAACAGTAGTTTAAATATGCAGGTAGTCTATGGCCAATGTACATTAGTTATTTTTTATCCTATAAAATGCACTGTTCCCATTAACAATCTATTAACCACGTAGCTGTCTGCGTGGCGGGTCGCTAATCTTAAGTAAATATATATATATATATATATATATATATATATATATATATATAAATCAATTGCTGTTCGTTAGTCTCGCTAAAACTCGAGAACGACTGAACCGATTCGGCTAATTTTGGTTTTGAATTAATTGTTGAAGTCCAGGGAAGGTTAAATAAGATGATAAAATATAGAGAGAAAAAAAGAATAGTTAAAAAGGCAGAACAACGTTTGCCGGGTCAACTAGTAAACAATAAAATATTTCACTTTGACTTACGTGTAAGTGTTAGTATTAGACAACTATATATAACGAAAGTTCGAGATATCTTCGAATTCATGGAAAAAGACTTAAGTGGTGCAACTCCAAATATTCGGGATAAATGCAGAACAACCATAAAGGTATCGATGTTACAATATTTGTTTTTAAATTTTGCCATCTGTTCTAAAATAAAAAAACTAATTGTATCAGTTATTGTTTTAAAGGTGACACCATTTAAAGTATCTGATAATATTATTTGAATTAATTAATCATTTTTAATTTCTTATTAATCATGACTTGCTTTTTTATTTAGTACCTACCACTTATAATCATTTCAGTTTCTTTGTTCTATGGGTTCTCAGTCTATGCTTGTAATAATTAAGTATCAAGATCCTTCTTGTATATTACCAAGTGTATTTAGTCTACATAAGTCAAAATTTGATTGCGAAATGACTAGAAAGATTTATACTGAGAAATCTATGAAACTAAATTGTATACAATATTGTACCACGTCATACTGTTGATTAATGAGCAGACTCATTAATCATAGTGTGTTTGTGTTCATATTTATTTTAGTTACATGGTATGTATGTACGTGTATGATTATTATCACTACATAGTATAAAACAAAGTCGCTTCCTCTGTCTGTCCCTATGTATGCTTAAATCTTTAAAACTATGCTACGGATTTTGACGCGGTTTTTTAATAGATAGATTGATTCTCGAGGAAGGTTTTGATATATAAGCCTTTCCGATATTCCCACGGAAACAAAAGCTACGCGGGTGAAACCGCGGGCAGATAGCTGGTTATTTTATAAGACGTTTTTATTGACGTCTGTTCATACGAAATAGCGATTATTCTGCGATTCTTAAGGTGCGCTGATATGATTTGTTTAAGTGCACCTAAAATATCGTTGAGGAAATGATTATTTTTGAATATTGATACCCCGTTACAAATTAGCTTACTAAATTCTTTTATTATTATGAAAATGAGAATAATCTTTTCTTGGTCTTGATTTTCATACTAAAAAAGTAATTTTTAACTAAGTTTTTTAATATGAAAATCATACATTTTATTATCTCATGCAATTTAAAAAAGAGAGTTTATTTATTCTTAAAAGGCCGGAAACGCAACTGCAAGACCTCTGGTATTGCGGATGTCCATGTGCTTTAGTAATTAATAAGCATCAGGTGCACCTTCTGCTCGTTTACCCAGTATTCATAAAAAAATGCAACATTGTTTACTAGTATATAAGTAAATTGCCAAAAACTGCGGTGTGCACGCCTCTGGACAACGCTTACAAGAATAGAATGAGTCTTAAACCGATAGAGCAAATAATTTGGAGACATGCATGAATCTACCCATGATATTGCCATCGTAGATATTACCTCGCAAGAATTAGCAAATTTACGGCACCGATTATTCATAGAATTGATGAGTTGCTTAATGTAAAAAATGAGTTGGTAAAAATAAATAATGCGGCTATCGCACCCAATGTAATTTTAGAAAATTCTTTAACTATTGGGTTGTTATCACTCCGTCCAAATCCTCTAAGACAGGTCTCTGGAGCGTATCACACGCATGCTCGATGGGGTTTGGGTCTGGCAATTATCCAGGCCAGAAAAACTCCTGGATGTTTTCTTTTGCCAAGTAATCCCTAACCCACAAAGCTGTATACGAACGCGTGTTGCGTACATGTTGCATTTACGTGTAATCGGTGCCAAGGTTTTCTGCCAGCGGATGAACATACGTAAGGCTTAAAAACATCCTCGATGGATTTTAAGCGTTCAAGTTTCCATTTACAAAAACGAGCTCAGTTTGTCTATTCTTCGTCCGCCTAAACAATAACTGTTGATACGCTATATGAATAAACTTCTTGAACGCACTCCAGCTTATTAATATCGCCGGGACGACGGTACACTTTTACCCTTCTTGTATCAGGCTTAACCCGAAAATAAAATTTTAACCTATTGCTTCTGGGACCTTATTATGTGTTCCCTACACCGTTCACTTCGTTAAGCGCGATTTTCGCAATCTATATGTGGCCACCTGATTTTGCGTCATGCTCATAGGCCGCACTTATGCAGCCGATTTCGCATTATTGAGGGCAAATAATAACACCACTTTAGTATTGTAGCTTTAAAACTAACTCATGTGCGGTTAAATAACGTTACTCCAACACGTAAAAATGTCTTACAATTCAATTTTGTCGAAAGCTCTAAATAAAACTTTGTTAAAATTATAAAATTCAGGTAATATTATCTCACTATTCAATTTTGTCGAAATCATTATCATTATATATAATAAAACCATATATTATCATTATTGTCATATTATCATTATATACAATAAGTTGATAAAATGTGCGTGCCGATAAAACTTAAAAAGGAGTCCCGGCATGATAAAGGGACTTATAAAGTGTGATAGCCCTTTATCCCCCCTCGAACAAGAAAGTTACCGTTTCAACCTAAAGGGCACGTTTTTAAAGATATAAGGGCTTTTTCAACTCTGTACAGTGGCGCCATCCATTATCGAGTATTTGAACTTCATTCAGAACAACGATTATTTGGGTTGCATTTCAAAAGACGCTGCGAGCAATTGCAGCATGTGTAGTAATGGCGCGAAATTTAAAATTCCAATTTCAACAAAGTCTTAAATTACATTAGTTATATTTCAACTACTACGTAATCTGATATCAACTCCCGATCAAAGCCGAGAATCATAGCTAGTTGTAAATAAAGCCTTGTTAAAATTATAAAATTCAGACAATACTAACCAAATTTGAAATATCAAAGAAAACATATTTAAATTCCAACTAATGCTCGCTATATTGTCTAATAAAGCTATTTTATTGTCTGCTATCAGTTGTAACTATAAAGTAGAAAAGTTTTGGAATGTCTCTCCTGAGATTGACACCATAGTTTTAACTTTACCGACTGCATTTATGCATTCATACATTCATACATTCATTCATTCATTCATTCACTAATTCATACACAAATTCATACATTCATTCATTCATTTATACATTCATTCATACGTTCATTCATTCATTAATTCATTTATTTATTTATACATTTGTTTATTTATTTATTTATAGGAGAACCAACAGCTAATATATTTAAAATACTAGCAATTTACACATAGCAATATTAAGTTACAGGTAGGTACTCACGTATAACAGTAGTATAAACTATATAATATAATATTATACGACATCAAATTCCTCTCATACACATGGCAATGCACCATTAACATCTAAAATATCAATGCTTTTTGAATAATATATCTTAAATATTTAATAATCTTTTTCTCAAACTCCACAATCTTAAATAAATTGTTAAAAAAAAATCTCAAATAAATTGTTAATTAAAACACTTGACTGTTTTACTATTGATGGTTTAACAAAAAGCTAAGCAATTGAATGCAAGGCAAAATAAAATACCTATAAAATAAAAAGCTCATAAAATGAATACATCTGTTTTAAGCGACATCTGTTTGAAAGTAATAAAGTGTAAATAAAGTACGTAACGACATAGTGAGCCCAATATTTCTGTTGAACGAATTATTGAGATTGCTTGTATTGAGCTTGAGCAATTAATATATAAGCGTATAAAAGCCCCGAATTTTTAAACAGATGGAAAACGTTATATTTAAAATTACTAAATCAAAAAAGATACCTACTACTAGGACATGGTAAGGAGGACTAACTCTGTGAATAAGAAGTTTCCATCAAAAAATCAAATAATGGACATGCCATCGTTATCACATAAGAATTTTAAAAAAGAAATCGATTAAAACGCTTAAAATAAGTTTCCAGTAAACTGATCAAACAGCGCTACAAACCCTGTTTAATACTTATGCTCAGCATGCTACACTTTCTACAAAAGCTATACATGCCATAGTTTATTATAAGCCAGTGCCTGTCTGAAAAATATTTGAAACTTTATTTTCTGTATAAAGCTGGACACTTAAAAATTATTCCATCAATATCATATTGATAAAATATTTTTTAACTGTCACATGGTCACCATGTCACGGTAGAATATTATGCTGGTATCTTTGATTTACTAAATTAACATATGTGGAGCCGCTGGTCCGTACTGCTGAAGGGTCATGGTGATGGAACCAGCAGGCCAGCTTCTTGTCAAGTGATGTCATTACTGTGGAGGTTGATGACGTCGCACAAGGACAAGGAAGGGGAAAAAGAAGATCTTCCCAGCCAGGCAAGGTGTACTGCCTGGGGACCGAAGTCCATTTGTGAAGCGTTTAAACTTGTATATAGTGTTATAAGATAAATAATTGTGATATCGCGATACAGGATTTTATTTTGAATTTCATCATTTTCTTTTTTTATTACTTTTTCTTGTTGCGTTTGTGATTATTTGAGCCGCTACATATATAACAACTCATATTCTTGCAAATAAATATTTTATTTTATTTATAGATATACAAAAAAACTACTTCATTAGTGTGGAAAATTTTCTAAAATAAAACCCGCATAGTTTCGGTTCCCGTGGGATTTTCGAGATTAAAACTATTCTATGTACTTTCTCGGGTTTCAAACTATCATCCAAATCGGTTCAGTAGTTTAAGCGTGAAGAATAGACAGACAGACAGAACGACAGTCATACAGACAGACAGAGTTATTTTCGCATTTATAATATTAGCATGGTAATGAGTCAATGTCGCTATTTTTTTTATTAATTAGTTACCATTTAGTTTTTATCATTTTTATCCATTCATTTTGATCTCGGTACTGAAAAATTTTATTAAGTTATTAAGTTATTAACGTATTTTTATTTAATTTTATATATTTTTTTATTAGTATTTATTTGATATTATATTATTTTATTATGTCATCTGATACTGATAGCGCTTCTTTCTATTCTGCCCTAGACTCTGATTCGTCTTCCGACTCTACCACAGTTGCCCAGACCCTTGACACAATGATAACTCAACACTTTTCTCAATACAATAACCATTTTAATGTTTGTCATATTAATGCTCAAAGTATCCCCCAACATTACAATGAACTATATGATACCTTTAATTCTCCTTGTGTGAATGCTATTCTTGTGTCTGAGAGTTGGCTTAAACCTTCCTACAGCTCTAATCTTTGCAGTTTACCCGGCTATGTACTTCTTCGTAATGATCGTTTGAATAAGCGGGGTGGTGGGGTTGCCATTTATCTACAAAGCAAAATATCTTTTAAAATATTAGCAACTTCATCGACACCTTACTCGGAAGCCATCGAATATCTCATGTTGGAGATAATTGTTAGTGGAGTAAAGGTACTTCTTGGCGTTGTTTATTGTCCACCAAATGTTAATTATTTTTCTGACTTTGAATCTCTTTTAGCCTTGTACAGTAATGAGTATTCTCATCATGTTATAATGGGGGATTTTAACACTGATGTACTAAGAGACACTCAAAGAGCACGAGAACTTCACTCAATTTTAAATTCTTATTGTCTAACGCTCTTACCCCTTAATCCCACACATCACAATATAAATGCTGAAGACTCACTAATTGATTTAATAATGGTATCTTCACCAACACACGCGGTGGATTATGGTCAGTTTTCAGCCCCGGGTTTCTCCCGTCATGATTTGATACACTTGTCTTGTAAATTGAGACCTCCTAAGCCTCGGGTGAAAATCTTGAAATTGCGTAATTTTGCAAGAATTAATCAAGCAGATTTAGAACAGGATGCTTCTTCTATTGATTGGTCAGATGTCTTTGACAGCTTAACTATAGATGCCAAGGTCAATTGTTTTACCAAGAAAATTATTGATTTGTATGACAGACATGCTCCTATACATCGTGTGAAAATAAAGCGCCCTCCTGCTCCTTGGATTACACCTGAAATCCGAAAAATGATGAAAAGACGGGATCGAGCATTTTGTCATTTCAAGAGGGACAGATGTTCAGAGAACTGGTGTTACTTTAAAAAAATTAGAAATCGCTGCAATCAGATGGTGAGATCAGCTAAACGTAGATATATCCATGATAATATATCCAATTCGTCTCCACCACATGTTTGGAAATTCTTAAATTCTCTTGGTGTTTCCACTTCCGTAAATAACTGCTCTCTAAATATATCTGCTAATGAATTTAACATCTTTTTCTCAGCCACACATATCATGGATGACACAATCAAATCTCGTACAATATCTTATATACGCTCAATGAACCCCTTTCACAATAATATATTTACTTTTTCACCTGTCACTAATGAAGACACGATAAAGGCAATGCTTGCCATTAAATCAAAAGCTGTTGGATGTGATCAGGTGAGTAGAGACATGATTTTTAGAATCAAAGAATTTATTGTGCCTGTTATAACACATTTAATTAATTTTTCCCTATCTAGTGAATTTCCCACTCTCTGGCGTAAAGCACTCATTCTGCCGCTTCCCAAAATCTCAAATCCTAGTGCTACTAACCACTTCAGACCCATATCTATACTTCCTTTTCTCTCAAAAATTCTCGAGGCAGTTGCTCATAATCAGATCACTAAGTACCTGAATGAGATAAATTATCTGAGTCCCTGTCAATCGGGCTTCCGTATGGGGCATAGCACGACTACTGCTCTCCTGAAAGTTACTGAAGATATAAGGTCCGCTATGGAAGAGTCATGGTTGTCAGTCCTAGTTTTAATCGATTTTTCCAATGCTTTCAATACAGTCAACCATGACATTTTAATAGCGGTCCTTGCACACCTTGGCCTATCCCCGTCTGCCTTAAATTGGTTTTCATCCTACGTTAGAGGCCGTCAGCAAGCAGTTCGTGTTAATGATAATTTATCTGACTGGTGTGACGTATTGACAGGCGTTCCTCAGGGTGGGATCCTATCTCCCCTCCTTTTTTCCGTAGTCATAAACCTAATTACTAACCGTTTAAGCTGTTCTCACCATTTGTATGCAGATGATTTGCAAATTTATGCCCATTCAAACTTAGGAGGCATCAACGAAGCTATAAGTCGTATCAATCAGGATTTACACAACGTTCTTGACTGGACGGAAAAGTTTGGTATAACAGTCAATCCTAATAAATGTCAGGCTATCATTATTGGCAGCTCGCGTCGGGTTCAAAGTTTGGATTGGAGCTCTATTTCAGCGGTAGTTTTTGATAACATTACTATCCCCTTTCTCCCTTACGTCAAAGATCTAGGACTCATAATAGACCAAACTCTATCTTGGTTACCACATACTACTGAGCTTTGTCGTAAGGTTAATATGGCTTTACGATCCCTTTATCGGTACAAAAACTTTTTGCCACTCCAATCAAAACTCCTACTTGTGCAGACCCTAGTTATACCAATACTTGATTATGCCGACGTTTGTTTCATAGATTTAAGTCAAGTCCTTTTAGACAGATTAGAACGCATGCTCAACAATTGTATACGGTTCATCTTTGGTCTGCGTAAGTTTGATCACGTCTCATTATATCGCTCTAAACTGAAATGGCTTCCGATCCGCCAACGAAGACAGTTGAGATTGCTTTGTACATTATTCACAATTCTTTATAATCCTAATGCACCTCAATATCTTAAGTCAAAATTCATATTTCAGCATGCCACACATTCACGCCAACTTCGTTCAGAAAATATCCCGACTCTTCAAGTACCTTTTTGTCGTACCGATTTCTTATCCAAATCTTTTTCTTCTGAAGCTGTGAGGCTTTGGAATACTCTTCCCATTGATATTAGGAATAGTCCCTCCAAATTGTCTTTTAAACGTTCTCTCTATAAGCATTTGGCAGAATAATGGTGTTACGCGCTATGGTAGTATAATATGTATGTATATATGTATTTATATGACTATATATAGATATGTACTTGTATATATATATATATATATATATATATATATATATATATATATATATGTATATATATATATATATATATATATATATATATATATATATATATATATATAGGTATTTATGTAGGTATATGTATAATGTATTATATATGTAATATATTACTTGTATCTAAGTATATTGTAATACCGTATTATCTTATTGTTTTCTTTAATTTTAATTTATCTTAATAATAATCAAGAAGGTATGTCAGTAGTAAACGATTGTAATAAGTTTCTCTGTGCACCCCATCGTAAACACTGTTTATATTTGACTGATGGTTGACTGGTAGAGAATGTCATGTAGCATTAAGTCCACCTCTGTACATGAACCAATCTGTAGCTATTTTTTATTTATATTTACTGAACCACATATAGAATGTATAAGGTACTTTCAAGCTTAATGCATTTGCAATGATTTAATATCGATTTGTAAGTTAACTAGATAATACATTTTTTAAATATATTTATATATTTTGAAATAGATTGAGACAACACGAATCTTAACCAGCCTTATTTTGAGCCAAGTTTCTGAATATACTCCGCTAAGACTTGAGATGGAATTATTATTTGAACAGCTCATTTTAAGTGATGATTCATACTATGCAATGGATATAATCAAATTAGAGAGACCTATTTTATCTGCTGTAAGTATATTATATATACTTTTACATATATAGGTATTTATGTAGGTATATGTATAATGTATTATATATGTAATATATTACTTGTATCTAAGTATATTGTAATACCGTATTATCTTATTGTTTTCTTTAATTTTAATTTATCTTAATAATAATCAAGAAGGTATGTCAGTAGTAAACGATTGTAATAAGTTTCTCTGTGCACCCCATCGTAAACACTGTTTATATTTGACTGATGGTTGACTGGTAGAGAATGTCATGTAGCATTAAGTCCACCTCTGTACATGTTGTGCATAAATTTTAAATAAATAAATAAAAATAAAAACGACTTTATACTTTATGATCTATATATAACCTCAAAAAAGTTTTAAAGGCATTGATTTTGAAGAAGATATTGCGAGAAAAGAATCCTCGTTTGAGCTTCAATATCTTGCTAGAGTTGTATTTCCCTTGTTCCCAACGGCTGCTGCTGCTGCTGCTTTCATGCCTCTCAACATGACAACAAGGCCATCGATAACAAACTCTTATTAAGAGGAGGGCGTGCCGCGTATCAACATGACTGAACTTGAGACAGCAGTAAGTTGGATGACTAGGTCGTAGTGTTCTGTAACGTCTCACTCTTGAGTAGTGTCCTTGCCTTACCTGCACCTACCGCGATAGCGTTTAGTGCTTGTCATGTTTCATATTGAAAAGTAAGTAAGTCCATAAATTTACACTAACTAATTTTAACGCTTTATTAACATATTTGATTCTAATCAAAATGTATATTATCTGTTTCTTTGCTACCATTAAAAATGTATATTGCATATTCTTTGTGGATTTGTACTCAAAAGAATACGTTTTTGCAGAGCTCTTTTAAGTACTTGAATTCCGAAAAGAGCTCTGCAATAACGTACATACCATTAATATGTATACCGTCAATCAGTTATCATACTCCTTTCTCTACAAGCAGTAAAGTCTGTCACTTAGGACTAAAAATAAATTTATAAAGTAACGGTGATATATGTAAAGTACATAAGATCCATCTGTAACTTTATAAATGCTACTACCGTGTGAGTTGCTTCTTTATGGCCAAAGTTATAAGCCTATGTAATTGTGTACTCAGGTAAATCAGAGTTAATACGATGAACGATATACAGACAGGCAAAATGGGAAATAAAAATATGGTTCATGGGATGATTATTTCATTTCACACGTCGATTTAGGGCCAATGCGTTTTCGTGTCTTAATATCTATATATCTGGTACTTTAAAATTCTCTCCTATTTGAACAAGGATTAAATCAATATGACCAACAAAATGTCTATATTTTTTTAATTAAAATCTTAATAATATTTTACTACAGACAGCTGTAATTAAATCCAGCATTGATCAACACCACGATGCAGATTTTCTTAGTTATTTCAGGTTTTATGATTCTTGTGTCAAAGTTATGTATATTCACATAAACAAGAGGACTTGTAGTATAATTAAACGTGACAGGTGTCAGATTTTTATCATTGTCAAAAATCCAAATCCAAAATAGACCAAGGCCAGAACCTACACAAGTCGATTTAACTGAACGCCTTTCGAGTTATTATTTTCAGTTCTTCGTATTATTTTTAATGTTGAAAGCTTAGATAAATAATTGGTTTCGCAGTGCTTGACTAGATACAGCACTATCTAAAAACAACTCCTGGCAACTCAATATTGTACTCAATATTGTAGTGTGTGTCAAGACAATTTGCAAGGAGATGCTAGTGAGTAGTGTGCATGAAGAATTGTGTTGCCAGCTGCTTAACTGTTACCCGAGTTCATGGGAAAATATTTTATGCTATGGTCTATACTAGTTTAAATTACAGTTTGCAATAATAAACGTATCTCAGAAAATACTTAAAAATTAACAATTACTTAAAAAAAACGAATGTATCAATATATTTGTGTATGTATAGGTTAGGCGTATGTTTCTTTTTAGATAAATATATTAATGATTAGGCTTCATTTTTTGCAAACCTCTGTAGTCTAATGTTTGAATAGTCGGACTGCTGATCTGTTTATGAGTTCGTGAGTTTTCTTTCTTCAAGTCTTTCTTGTATTTATGTGATGAACATAAAGTATTTGCGGTTATCTGAGTGTTTCTTAAGTACTATAACCTTGTAAGTGAATATATACAAAACAAGTATATTTGTATCATAAGTATATAATACCTTTGTATTATATCCAATATCTACTACTCTACTACAGACTCTGCTTAGTTTGATGCTAGATGGTACGGTAGAATTAACTAAAAATATTATTATTATTAAAAAAAATATTTACGTATAATATTTAAAAATTATTACTAAAAAATCATATGAAATATAAGGTGTTACTAAAATAATGTTATTTCTATTCTAACGTCAACAATTTGGTTACACATTATCTAGTACTTGTATAACTTTTTAAAGTCAATCTTTTGTTAATTTACAATTAATAGTCCATTCACTAGTTTTTGTGACACTAACAAATAGGCAGACAACATTTCCAAACAGTTTTTTATTGCGTTCTGTCGTATGTTGACGTATCCCTCATCTTCTCGATATTTTTTGTAATTTTTTCGACGTACGGACACAAAAGATTTACATTTTCGGATACCTACATAGAAAAAATGTTTACTTTCACATAAGTAAGTCAATTTTCGTCTTCCCACACAACACGTTTTATGGAGAAAAGAAAATTGTTTCTCACTTTTCGACCCGTTTTCCTTGGTGAAAGTTGTTCAGTTTCGTAGGTAGAATCATCCTTAAAATAGTGTCAGCTAACATTTTTATACCTTATATCTATACGCATAAAATTAAAAGATAAACATTAAATAATATTGAACTAGATTAAGTATATGTAGGCGCACCATGCAGATTTCATTCAAGAGAAATGACTGGAAAAGAGTGTCATGTTATCTATGACAATTTTCACTCTAGCGGATCGTCGTTTCAATGATAGCGCCGCGGTCATTGTTACTGCTGTCATAGTAGCCGTAGATCGTTCATTTATATCACTTTTCTAAGGTTGAAAGAAATTTTTCTCACCCACTCGCAGGATTGTTTATTTATTATTAATCTTGAGAGTTCTATATTTGGATGACACATAAGTTCTTTGAAAGAAACCTAATAAGTCAAATGCTCAATCGCGATTCTATATTGAAACGTAATAAACTGAACCGTCTTTAAGAATATTGATTTTTGATGATAAATTGTGCATTATTTACGACTTAAGACTAAGAACTTGTGAAAAAAATTATGATAAAAGGGCAGTCAAGTTCCGCAGACTATAGTGAAACACAAACTAACTCGCACAATATCGTGATGTCGTATGTATGATGAGATCGAAAAGGCGCCGTTCATTATAAGCTTTTAGCGTCGGGCAAAATTATATTTACTTACTGCCAACAGTTGATGAGATTTAAGCAAGAAATATAAAAAATGGAAATTAATCACCAGAAGGAGTGTAAATTTTCATCATGTAACGTCATGCCACACACATTTTTAGCCACTCAAAAAATATTGAGAGAGCTTGTTTGCGAAGTGTTAATGCATCCATCAAATAGCGCTGACCTTATTCAGATTACCTCAGGATACCTCAGATTGTCACCTGTTACACTCTCTTCGGAATTTCTTACGTGCTGTTAACATTAAAAGAGCATTGCTAAAATTAACTTGATTCCGTTTTGTCCCGCACGCAAAATTTTTACCGCACGATCGATGTTTGAAAACACTTTTGAAATTATAAGACTAGCTCTCATAGTTATACAATTATAGTGCGTGATTTTCAATAAAACCAGGTAGGAACGAACTTCCTTCGGCTAAACGGCACTACTCGCTTGTGTACGCGACTGTCGCGCCTGCGCACGTCTCATTTAACGCTTTTATTCCACGCATTTTTCTTACGGTTTTACTATCACATTTTTTTCAGTTCGGTCGCGCAGCAAAATCCCTATCCCCTCCAAGCCTGCCGTAAGGAACTTCGTTCCAAAAACTTTTGAAATAAGTGCGTAATTACAAATTATTTTCATACAATTACTAATAATTATTTATCCTAGCGCACAAAAACAAAAATAACGCATATCCACGGCACAAAGCTTGATGTGCTTTATGAAGCCTGAAAGTAACTAAAACTAACGGGAGTATTTTTTCCACAATAGTTATTTAAACTCTTGTACTTGTATTTGTGAAATAACGATAGAATACGTGGTACCAAAACTAATTATCTGAAAATAAACAAATGATACATTACACAAGTTTTTCGAATTTCAAATTACTAAAGATAGATTTGACCGCCCCGTTGGTCGAGTGGTTAGCGGCCCTGACTACGCAATCGACGGGGCTCGGGTTCGATCCCTGACGGGGACAAGCATTTGCGTGATGAGCATAAATGTTTGTATTTCCGGGTTTGGGTGTTTATTAAATATATTCCAGTATTTATATATGTATTTCTATGTATTAGTATCGTTGACTAACACCCATTACACAAGTAAATAATTTGCTTACTTTGGGGTTAGATCAGTAAGTGTAATTTGTTCCGTGAATATTATTATATTATATTATATATCCTATGTATTTGTTTTTAGCATGCAACTTATGAAATCTATTCAAATATACTATTCTCCTATCATAACCACACATCATCTGGTTTATTTACGTAATAAGTCGATTATAATATATTATATACATAAAAAATACAATACGGATATAAAGTGCGCATTTTTAACTATATGTGTAAAATATATTTATAATAATTATAGTACTATATTATTGTTTAAGACAGTTGTCAAAATAAAACTATATTATTGTGTTATCTTGGAATACTATGTAAATTACACCAAAGATTTTACTCTTACATGCCTACTGTTAAGAAAAAACATCAGTATGTCGTACTTAATAAGTGTTAATATAACTTACTGTCATCACATGGAAGTATATAACCGAAATAATTCTCATTCTAACCAAATAATTATTTATCTCTTTTTATGCATATTCAATTATGAAATAAACAAACTATATTCATCTTTTTTGACGCGCCAAACTAGAAATTTATTATTATTAGTACTACTATTATCAATTATAAATTTTCATTTTTCCAATTTTTTTGAATTTTTAACTTATTGCATATATAAGATAAAAATATATCATATCATCCATAATTTTAAGCTATGTTTTATTCGTGGTTTTATTATATGTCCTAAAGTAGCAGTTTCATCTATCGTTATCTATATATATACAATTAAAAATGGCTCCTAAACTTAATAATCTAAATTTTTATTATCAAAACGTAAGAGGTCTGCGTACAAAAACCACCACCTTCTATAATAACCTGCTGTTAAAGGAGTGTGAAATAATACTAATTACTGAAACGTGGTTATGTGCAGGCATACTCGACTCCGAGCTCTGTACTGACCGTTATGATACATTCAGGCGGGACCGACGCACACAGAGTCGTGGAGGTGGAGTGATGGCACTGTGTGCGACACGGTGGCAAGCTTGTCTGCGTTTAGACTGGACAACGGACGATCTCGAATATCTATGGCTTACAATTCCTGGGCACGTTTTTAACTCTGAACATAATCTCCACATAGCAGTTGCGTATTTTCCTCCAAATCGTTCATTAGCGTCTAACATTAAACTTTTTACTGACAACTTAGTTAACATAATGTCAAAACATCAAAACGACTACTTTATGATCACTGGTGATTTCAACCTACCTTGCATAGAATGGTCGCCTCATGGCCCTATTTTTCATAAAAAGGGATTATCCGACATACAAGACATTGCCGTTTATTTTTCCACGACTTGTTCTAACTTGGGCCTCACACAGCGTAATTTTATAAAAAATAAACAAGGAAATATACTAGATCTTGTTTTAACAAATTTCACGTCAGAGGTGATGTCTACATCACCCCTCGTTATCGAAGATAGTTACCATCCGTCTTTAAAGGTCATCGGAACAGATATAATAACCCAGTCGCTGCCTAAATTACCTTATAAAAAATATCATTATAATAAAGCTGATTATGAGTTAATTAACGATGAAATAGAAAAATTAGATTGGTCAAAAATAATAAATTCAGAAAAAATTGATACAGTTGTAAATACATTTTATTCAATAATTTATGAAATTCGAGATAAATATATTCCTCAATCTAATTGTACTGTCCGTAATAAATATCCGATATGGTACACCAAACCTCTTATAAAAATGATAAGGGAAAAAGCAAAACTTCATTTAGCATGGAAACAACACGGTAATCCGAATGACTATGCTGCATTCTCGTTAATACGAGCACGAATCAAAAAAGTCCAGAGCACATGTTATCTCAAATATATTACACAGATCCAAATAGATATAAGGCGTAATCCTAAAATACTGTGGTCTTACATTAAATCAAAGCGCAAAAGTTCTTTGGGTTATCCTAATCTAATGCACTATGAAGGCAAAACAATTACAGGCCATACTGAAATAGCAAACACCTTTAGCAACTTTTTTCAAAAAGTATTTATTAAACCTGCTTCAACGTATCCAGAACGGCAATCACATCTTATAGCAAGTAACACTTTAAATAAAATTGAAGTTTTTCAGGAAGATGTTTCAAAATTGCTTAGTAACCTCAATGTTAACAAGGGTCCAGGTAATGATGGGCTACCACCTATATTTTTTGTAAGATGTGCGAAATCGCTGGCTAAGCCTGTGTCACTTATTTTCAATAAGTCTTTACGAGAAGGTGTTTTTCCAGACATATGGAAGATTGCTAACGTGGTGCCAATTCACAAAAGCGGTCTCAAAACTGAAATCTCCAATTATAGACCTATTTCAATACTGAATGTTATCAGCAAGTGCTTTAAGAAAATTGTGCATAAACACATATATGATATAGTTACAAAAGAAATACCTCCTCAACAGCATGCATTCATTAAAGGGAGATCAACAACCACTAATCTTACCGAATTCAGTAGTGATGTATTGCAGGCGATGGACGGAGGTGGCCAAGTAAACGTCATATATACTGATTTCGAAAAGGCGTTCGATAGAGTAGATCATTATATTCTTATTAGAAAACTCGAAGAATTAGGTATTTGTGGAGATCTATTAAGATGGACTGAATCCTATCTTAGAAATAGAAGCCAGTCTGTTGTGATAGGTGGATATAGATCCGATTACGTTACTGTTACCTCTGGTGTTCCGCAGGGATCCTTACTCGGCCCTTTATTCTACATAGGGTATCTCTACGACATAAATAAATGTCTCCACCACTCAAATTTTTTACTATATGCAGATGATACAAAAATATATAAAAAAATTGAGAGTGAATTAGACTGTGCTAAGTTTTTTTTTTTTTTTTTTTTTTAATCTTTCATTTGGGATTTTATCCTTTCGGATATGTCCATCCCATCGTAACAAATCTATCTTAACACAAACAAGTTATGATTAACTGCTGCTATTTTGAATTAGGTCGTATAGACCCTTGGCTAGTTTTGAAGCTGGGTTTGCTAAAATCGTTTGTATCAAACCCACGTCATAAATATTTAAATTCTGGTTAATAAGGAAGTTAGACTGTGCTAAGTTACAAGAGGACATAGATCGACTTGAAAAGTATTATGATTTGAATCGCATCAAAGTGAACGTCTCTAAATGTTTATGTATAACTTTCTCTAGGAAAAAAAATCCAATATTTTCTGTATATCTTATCAACAAAAATATTGTTACAAGGACAAATCTAGTGCGAGATTTAGGATTATTCTTGGATCATAAACTTACTTTTACAAAACATATAGACGCTATAACAGATCGCGCGTATAAAAATTTGGGATTTGTAATGCGCGTTTGCAGTAATTTTACAGATACTGACTGCATAAAAGTATTATACTACAGTTATGTCCGTAGTCTATTGGAATACTGTTCAGTAGTATGGAATCCGTGTTGTAAAACTCACATAGCGAAAATCGAGACTCTTCAAAAGAAATTTATTAAATACCTCAATTATCGTATTTCTCGTTCAAATACGAGCTATATTGATTCTTGTAAAAGCCTAAACATTATGACACTTAACTCAAGGCGTCATCTTTTAGACATGATGTTTATGTATAGTGTGATTCGTGGGCCGATAGATAGCACTGCACTAACTGCTCGGCTTCTCTTCTTGTGCACACCAATAAGACGTACTAGACACACTCCTTTGTTCTATATCAATACCTACAATACTACATATGCAGCAAATTGTGCTATTGATAGGCTTAAAAACACATTTAACAGAAAATTTGCATGTGCCGATCCATTCTGTATGACTAAAAAAGAATTTAAAAACTTTATCATGAAATCTATCAATGAAGACTTATAAACACGCGTACATACACACACACACGCATACACGCACATACATACACACACACGCACCGTATCTCCGTAATGTAAGAATGCGAATTTTAGTATATTGTGTAAATTTAACATGAGTCTTTATTTTTAATGTATTATTATTTTCAATCTAATTAATTTCATTTTATATTTTCAATTTGAAGTGTTACATATTTACTGTCTGTTTTTGTTGTTAAATTTTAAACTATCATTTTCACTTTCATTACTTGTGTTTTTGTGTGACACGTTCAGTTATTATTATTTGTTATTATTATTCATTTGCTTACATATCTTCATACCTGATCCCTTACGGGGTAGGCGGAGTGAACCGAGTACCATTACCATTTGTCACGATCCTTGCAGTTCTGACTACTGTCCTACTATAATTACTAATATATAAAAGAGGAAATAATTAAATTAGCCAAAAATACTTCCCATAAATTCAACTATAAATAAATTATTGTTACAGCGACAATTAGCTGGAAATGACAGACAAACATATAAATAACCTTTATATTTATTGATTAGGCATTTTGTAAAAGTTAAATTATGTTGAAACGTTATTTGATATTTATTGTGTCGTTTGCTGTGTTGTATAAGTCCTGCATATATAATGTAAATCCATAACTGGCCCTAAGCCCAAGTTACGCTTTGTATGTAGGTACATATTTTGTTGTTAAGCGCTGTGGATTTTGTTAAATAAATAAATAAATAAATAAATAAATAAATATTATATTCACCGATAACTTTCAAATCTAATGTTACAAGTAATAAAAAGTAATTTCACACCAAATTTATTGTTGCTTTCACACAAAATAAACATTTCGGTTCCTTGTTATCCCTTTTCTACTGAATTTACAAAAACATATATTTTTGCAAGCAAGTCATATTAAAAAAAACAGTTGTATTAAGACAGATAGGTACGATGGAGCGGGATGGAATGTAACAAGTCATCGTCTCTTAACCATCCGTGAAACCATCTGCTTGTTTGCTATTTAAAACAAAATAAGTAAAATATATGTATGTTTTAAATACATGTTGGATATCAATATAAATAAGAATAATTAGTCTTCTCAATGGTCTAACGATACTGGCTTTGATATGAAGTCCTGGGTCTAATTTTCGGGTTATACGTTTTAAACAAAGTACCTGGAGGTGCTTTAATCGGTATTTTTTATTTGTACAAACGATGTTGTGTAAAGATGAAAGTTCGATTTATCACCCCCGTAACCCCGTGGGTACTAGGGTATATATATATATATATATATATATATATATATATATATATATATATATATATATATATATATATATATATATATATATATATATATATATATATATATATATATATATATATATATATATATATTACACAGGATTGTTGGTATATTACCACCAGAATCTCAGCTTCTAAAAAAGGACATTTATTTTACGCATCACATTTTAAACATTTTACGCTCAATCTCTATGCTAAATATCTCTTCATCTATGCTAAATAGGTTAATCACAATATTTTTATGTTTAACAAAGTACATAGGAATGTATTTTGTTAGAATGAAATCGATTATAATTTTACTTCTTTTATTCCTGTCGTCAAAGCATTGAATATCGCTTCACTGCTAACCACCGTTACTCGATAGTTTGATATTGTTTTTCATCTTTTTAAAAGTATTATTTAAATTATGACAAACTATAGATTATATTATTTGTTTATTTACTTGTTCCATCAATTTAAAGATTGGAAGTAAAATTGATAACTTCAAATTATACCATAATTAATCTAGGAGAAGTCAAAGTCAAAGTGATCTGAAACTATTCAAACATTTTTTATTTCTTTGTTTAGTTCATAAGTTAGTAAACAAGCAAATGGCTCTCTTGGTGAAAAGATACAACCATCGCTTATAGACTCCAAAGATGTTACTGGTCCGTTGCTATTTAAGTGGCGGGATGGTAATGCCACAGACACAAATTTATCTTACCCTCTAAACAGAAAGACAACAGTGACAAGCACTGACGCTATTGCAGCAAGAATAGGTAAGGCGATGGTACCAAAACCCGGGCAATGTTGCAAAACTCTACCACCTAGTAGTCTAGATGATAGACACGTATAGCCAATCGATCGCCTTTGATGAACTACTTGACAGAATGACAGATGGTCTTTTTTATATTTTTTGGCCACATTGAAAATTTAGTTTTAAGGTAAAAATATAAAAAATCGTTCATTGTTGACGACACCCCCAAAACGATACCCCTCCATAAAGTAAGCAAATTATTTGCTTGTGTTATGGGTGTTAGTCAACGGTACAAATACATAGAAATACATATATAAATACAAAAATATATTTAATAAACACTCAAATACAAGCATTTATGCTCATCACACAAATGCTTGCCCCCGTCGGAAATCGAACCCGAGCCCCGTTGATCCCGTAGTCAGGGTCGCTAACCACTCGACCAACGGGGCGGTCAAAAAAGTTCAAAAAATGTGTTTATACAACAGTGGTTTGATAACACCTTGATTTTAAAGTTGTACTTACTGATTTCTTTAATATAGTTATATTTTAAAATGAATCAATTCTTGTAAATTCAATATTTTACATAAAAACATTTGTACTGTTTCACAATTAATTTATTGTCAATTTTTTTTTCGTGAAAAGATACAATTGCTTTTTATATCAAATATTGAATGAAAATGGAGTTTTATCAAGTGCTGACGATAAAAATGTAGAATATAATCCTTGTAAAGCGTACCTGTTCTTTTTCAACTTTTTAGAAACAAAACATCTAAGTATCATTGACAAATGGACAAAGCGGATTCATTTTATAAACACTAACTTTGCATGAAAAATCATTAATAGATGATTTTGATTCGCTTTATGGAAATGGTACATCAGTTGTTTAATGAATTTCATCGCGGACATACTGTCACTTATAACCCTGAGCATCCAGGATGAACGATTGAAGTTACCACTAAGAACATGGTTAACAAAATCTGGGTTAGATTTTCTTCGACCATCGAGTAAAGATATTATGCCAGTTGATGCTATGTACATCTTAACCAAACGAGTGGCGAACGAAAATTTTCTACCAAAAGAAGAAGTATTGGTTGAAACTTTTAGGTTTTTATTTAATAAAGCAGGATTTTGCCTGACATCGTTGTTAATTGTGCGAATTAAAATTATTTACTCTGGTATCACAGAGTTTGCACGTAAACAACGATGGTGGGTAAGACGGGTTGAAATCCTGCATCGATCAATGTAACAAACACTGGCCTCAGTTAAAAAGTACGATAGTATTTGAATAATCCAGAACGTACATAAGTAATTTAAGGTACATGTATTTGTTAATTTATATTTCATTATGAGAATATGGGAATTAAAATATAGAATGTTAAAATTAAAATGAATAGAATAAGGGTGTTAGTTACATTAGACAATGTGAAGAAAATATAAGAATGTAAAAATTGATTACGTAGTTTTAATTAGTAAAGGCAGTTATTAATATTTAATACAAGGGAGGAGCCCATAGCTACTACATTATATTTTCTCATGCACCACTTTAATTGCCAAAATATGTAGGCTATTCCTTACAAAACTAAGGCCTATTTTTATGTTTTTGGCAAAAATATATTTATGACGGTTTGAAGAGATTAAAACATCGTTAGACTAATTGCATATGGTCAAAAAGAGATTGTGAAAAAAATATTTTTTTTAAAAATGTATGAATTCTATTTAAAGTCACTGATTTGTCAAACCACTGTCATAATACACTTAAATATAATATTACCGTTGTTATTAACGATCTTTTTAGAGTGAACATTCCAAGTGGAGAATATGATATATTGGTTAAAATAATCTGTTTGTACAATATATTCAATTCCAATAAAACTGATGCTCCCTCATGCGTTGTCTTATACATCAGTTGTGATATCATAATTTTCATACAAGTCACCTAAAATATTATTTTTAGTCAAATTATGCGCTACAGCTTTAAATATATGTGATTAATTTATTATTTCAATACAGTTCTTATTAGATACTTTAATACCTAAAGATAAATATTTGTAGCAAACATTTTTAGTATTGACTTACCATCTAATATACCATAATATTTTAAATCAAAGTACAGTAGAAAACAAATTTACTTATGCATATTCTAAGCATATTCAAGATATCAAAATTTTATTATATGTAAATATAACAACCTTTTCACGTTTGTGTTATACATAACAAATTTAGAATAACTAAGTAAAAAAAGTGATTTATTTTGCTCATTGTTGACATAAGATAAAATCCTTTTAATTATTCCAAGTAAAGAAAAACACATACTAAGTGTTCATAAAAATCTCTTAATCCTTTACCTTCTTTTGAAATAAGTAAATTTTTATTTTACTGTGATTAAATGGCAGAAAATATATTAAAATAACTTTTATAAACGATCATAATACCACTTTTATATATAAATGTTTATATACATACATCTTTACGCCAAATCTTTAACAGAGTAAGCAACCGTTCCGTTTAGGGTCTAAAGGACAACTTCCCAAAACTTTCACTGTCCCAAAACGTCCACTTCTCAAGACGATAAATCCGTAAATGTTTATTTACCATTTCATTTACTTTCCCAAAACAACCACAAATCTAAAATGCCCAAAAAGTCTACTTCCCATAACGTCAACTATCAAAACTACCATTTTTCTTTTTTATCAACAAGTTACGGGTTTCGGTCCTGCACGAGAAAAATGTTTCAATGTATAGATCTAGATATATTTTCGTGTGTTAATATTAATTTAATAAAAATAATTTATTATTCCGTGGTAAACTGGTTACAAACTGGCTGGTCACAGTGGTTTTCCCGTCATTGTACATAATTATTGTTAAGTATTAAATTGTTTCATAAAATTTACAATTTTTGAATTAAATTATTATCTAAAGTCATAATTAGATTATCGATGTTTAGCCGGAAACCTATTTTAAGTTCACCGGTGGGAGGGATGTGCTGTGCCACGCTCCTGGCTGCATGGGTACCACCATCAAGCTGGGTGTTCTCAGCAGGGCCAGGCAGTACTTCACACCGGCCTATCGCTTACACCTTTATAAGGCACAAATCCGGCCTCATATGGCCTCATATGGAGCCCCCGCCCATAAGTGAGACTTACGGGCGGGGGCTTCTCAGTAGCAGCTCCTTCCTTTTGATCGTATTCAACGTAGAACCGCTCGAATCGTCGACGAAAGGGCTATTTCCGATATATGTATATTTTTTATTTACCTTTAAATCTATTTGATGAAAAGGCTCAACGAAGATAACTATTCTGTATAAATAATAAACTAAAATAAGTATATTAATGTATATACTATACTGATGCTGTGGAACACCTAAAAAGTGAGCAAATAATTAGTTTTTAAATGGTATTATCAACACTTGGTAACATGCCGTTATTAGTTTATTTATAAGGTAACAAGATGAAGACTGTGCTCCCTGATACTTTACTTTCAGTTTTTGCTTCTGTCTGATTTGGAGTCACAATAACCAGAAACTTCTCATATACGACTATTTGTTGTGTTTTTTCCCGTGTTTGTCCGGGTCCTTTCACAAAAAACGACCAATAGCTATATGTGACACTACCGTCGTAATTACTAGGTGGTGGAGTTCCGCAACGTCTCGCCTGGGTATGTGGTACCACGGCCTTACCTAATCCCGCCACACGCATAGCAATGCACTATTAACATCTTTGGTGTCAATAAGCGATGATTTATTATTCCATTAGGTGGGCCATTTTCTTGTTTGCTATCTTAAAAAAAATGTGTAAACGGTTGACCCTGTAGGCCAACTCTGAAACTTCCCGCTTAATTAAGTTACTTTAAGCTCTAAAAAGTTAAAACAATAGGAATTTGAACTGAAAAGTCTATGACTTTTCAGTTCAAACATATATTTTATTAAAAATGGATTTTTGAAAAGCTGTATATTTTGGAAACTACGATCGATTTTGATCTTTTGAATGATATTCAACTAAATTTTTGACATCTAAAACATTGCTTTAGCTAAATAATCGATAGGTTGAAACTTTCGAAGCAGTGTCAAAAACATTATTTTTCAAATATTTTCGTCATTGATAAATCCCAAACAAATAGACCAATTTTGAGCCACTGAGTAATTACGACGGTAGTCGTCGTAATTACTAGGTGGTGGAGTTCCGCAACGTCTCGCCTGGGTATGTGGTACCACGGCCTTACCTAATCCCGCCACACGCATAGCAATGCACTATTAACATCTTTGGTGTCAATAAGCGATGATTTATTATTCCATTAGGTGGGCCATTTTCTTGTTTGCTATCTTAAAAAAAAATGTGTAAACGGTTGACCCTGTAGGCCAACTCTGAAACTTCCCGCTTGATTAAGTTACTTTAAGCTCTAAAAAGTTAAAACAATAGGAATTTGAACTGAAAAGTCTATGACTTTTCAGTTCAAACATATATTTTATTAAAAATGGATTTTTGAAAAGCTGTATATTTTGGAAACTACGATCGATTTTGATCTTTTGAATGATATTCAACTAAATTTTTGACATCTAAAACATTGCTTTAGCTAAATAATCGATAGGTTGAAACTTTCAAAGCAGTGTCAAAAACATTATTTTTCAAATATTTTCGTCATTGATAAATCCCAAACAAATAGACCAATTTTGAGCCAATTAAGGGTATTTTACGCAGTTTTTAAAGAAAAAAAGCTGATAAGATTTTTAAGTCAATCGGTGTATTAGCCTGAATGTTTTTTGAAAATTAATAATTAAGTTTGCTGAAAACAACGTAATTTTAATATTAGAAAAGCTGTAACTTTTGAAAATAAGATTCGAGATTGATTTTTGAAACGGCATTCGAAGTAGTTTTTTTATTACTAAAATATCGTAGAATACCAAAAAATGAATGGTTGAAAATTTTTGAAGTTATGTCGAAAAAACACTTTTTTCAAAACTCCAAATGGATAAACAGATTTTGATGCAATTTATGCAATAGACGTAGTTTTTTGAGGAATAGACCTGATTAATTTTTTTACTCAATCGGTACATAAATCTGGAAGATATATTAAAAACTACTATTTTTCAAAAAAAATTGGGTATTCCAAATTTTTTAAAAATCTCCAGAGCCGATTTAGTTCAAATTTTCAAGAAATCTAAGTTGAGTGGATTCTAATTGATTGCCATCAATTGCGTTTCAATCGGTCCAGCCATTCAAAAGTTAAGACTCTTTTTGATTGGCAGAGAGACACACATAACCGTAATCTGAGGTCCGATGAGAACTTATCTCTACACATTCCATTTTGCCACACAGAGTTTCTTTCTCAATCCTTTTTCCACCGAGCAATTCGCTTGTGAAATGTACTTCCTACACACATCAGAAAATCCCCTTCAAAACTATAATATAAAAGACAATTAAAATTATATTTCAATACATACAAATAGTGACGTCAATTTAGTTACAGTGTTTAGATCGTTTTGTGCTCATAAATTATTTATTATTTGTATGTATGTATAATAAGTATTTATATATATATATATACATACATACACATATATATATATATATATATATATATATATATATATTTCGGCCAAGTTACATTGACCGTGGTCACGAGCGGACTGACAGTTTTTGACCTGTTTATATATATATATATATATATATATATATATATATATATATATATATATATATATATATATATATATACGTGTATTTATATATTTATATTGTAAATTATTTATTACTCTGTATTAATTTTGTCTTTTCATTGTAAGTTTAAGTTATATGAATAGAGTTAAGATGCACCACCTCTTTTAATTATTTTCTTAATACATGAGGTTGGCTAGTATAGAACGCCATTAGACGTTAAGTTAAACCTATGTACTTTTTGTCTGTGCATAAATAGAAATAAATTAAAAAAAAATACACACATACACACACACATACAGACACAGAAACTCCTACGTGCGTCAATTGCAATGGGCCACATACCGCTAACAGCACGACGTGCCCTGTGTTCCGGCGTGAAGCCAAGAACAAGAGAGCAGGGACGGTGGAAATTACGGAACCAAGAACCACTCAACGCATCCTGGACACCAAAGAGAAAGAGAGAACAACCGCGCCAAGTGTAAGGCAAGAACCTCCGACGGTCTCCACTCTTACCGCCCCGGCGAACGACCCAATACCCCGATCCCAGGTTGGAAAGAGGAAGAGGAAAAGGACAACCAAGAAGCAGAAGTCTGGACCCCGCGAAAGCGAACCAGAACCAGAAACGGAAACAGATAGAGAGAGAGAGAACAGGAAAACCAGCCACCAAACCCAGAAGGTAAAGATGGCAGTAAAGGATACCCCTCAAAGAGGGGAATCCTCTACCAGAAGAGCGAAACCCTCCGTGTCCCCGGACGAAGGAAAACTTGTGGTGCTTAAAAAAGCACTTCAAGTTTTCCAAGATGTGCTGGGGGCACTAAGAGAGGGCTCTGACCCCGTTTTGGCCGTCCTCAGGGGGATGACGCACCTACTGGCCCTGTATGGAGCATAGGGCCCTGAGGACAGTATACTGGAACGCCAACGGTCTAAGGGAAAAGACCGTTCCTCTAAGGCATCTCCTTAAAGAGCAAGATATAGATATAGCACTAATAAGCGAAACGCACCTTGGTCCGGGAGACAGAATAAAGATCCCTTGGTACCATACATACAGACGAGATGAGCACTCTGGAACTAGAGCATACAGAGGTCTGGTCATCTTGGTCCACAGAAGAATAATTCACCAGTTGCTGCCAAATCCTCAAACGAGTTCCATGTATGCCATGGGCGTCGAAATACTAGTCGCCGGCTCGCCCATTAGAATTTACAGCATTTATAGACCACCCAACGTCAGTATATCGGCAACAGATATTCAAGATATCTTTAACTCCTCGTTGCCAACCATCGCAGCCGGCGATTGGAATGCCAAACACACGGCATGGAATTCGACAACCATTTCAAACGCAGGAAGAAGACTCTTCTACCTTGCGGACCAACTAGATCTCACTGTATGTGGACCAAGTGGACCAACTCACTTCCCACACAATGACCAACACCTCGCGGATGTGCTGGACCTAGTAGTGCACAAAAATCTCAACCATGTTCTGCATCTAGAGGCGTTTCCGGACGACATGGGGTCAGACCACATACCCGTACTGGCGACCATAAAAGATACTCCCACCAGAGTGGCACCACCATCTCCTAAAAGAATAATTAATTGGCCAATGTTCCAGGAACTAATAGAACGGAACACTCCCACCCAGTCCGCTACCACCGCAGACGAAGTCAACTCCCTAGCCGAAAACCTCACTAAAAATATCCAGGAGGCTACGCAGAACCCGGAAAGAGAAGTTAACACTACTCGCCTACTTCCTACTTTACCCACTTTCCTTAAAATTAAAATAAATAGGAAAAGAGCTCTTCGCCGCCAATGGCAATCAAACCGCTGCCCCAGCTTAAAAAATACTTTAAACAGGCTTTCGGCAGAAATCAAAAGGGATTTGGAACAGGTCAACATAGAAAATTGGGAGAGTCGCCTGGACGAGGCCGCCGAAGACTGGGCTTCTTTACACCGTCTATGTAGACAGCTCACCAAATCTCCTCAACCAGTGAGACCATTACGCCACACGGATGGTAACCTTAGATCCCGGGCTGAGGATCGGACAGAGATATTTGCCAACCACTTGGAGGGCCAGTTCAGCCCTAACCCTAGCAGCGACTTGCAACACGACCAAAGGATAGAGGAGTTTCTCGTAGAATACCTCACGCCAGAGCTTAAACCGGACGAAGACTCCATCTACTTTACTCCACAGATGGTAAAAAGACAGATCCAGCTGACCAAACCCAGGAAAGCCCCGGGCGCAGACAACATAACTAACAAAGTCTTGCGACACTTACCACAGAAGACTATCGTTGCACTGACGAGACTATTTAATGGCATACTGCGCTCGGGCGAATTTCCCAAAGTCTGGAAACTTGGTCACGTGATCATGTTACCAAAACAGGGAAAAAACATCCTGGACCCCGCAAGCTATCGTCCGATAACCTTGCTATCTACGACATCCAAAATCTTTGAGAAGCTCCTCCTTCAAGCACTGGAACCGCATCTGACACCTCGCGCTGAACAATTTGGGTTTAGGGCTGAACACAGCACGACTCTTCAACTATCAAGAGTACTGCACACGCTTGTTGCAGCACGCAACAAGAATGAACAGGCGGTAGCAGTACTCTTAGACATTGAAAAAGCCTTTGATAGAGTCTGGCACAAAGGACTGATTTTCAAACTGGCCCACACCACAACTCCAAGATGGATGGTGAAAATCATCGACTCCTTCATCAAAGATAGGACATTTAGAGTGGTGGTGGAAGACAAAATATCCACCCTCAAAAAGATAACAGCAGGAGTGCCCCAGGGGAGCTGTCTCTCGCTAAAGTTATATTCAGTATACACGGATGATATACCGGTGGGAGACGGCTGCCAACTGGACCTATTCGCGGATGACGCAGCATACTTAACTACGTCATTATCACCCAAGCACGCCATCAGCAAACTCCAAAAGAACTTGGACTCCTTACCAGACTGGTTTAACAAATGGAAACTTTCGGTGAATGTCGAAAAGACGCAGGCACTTCTACCTAGAAGGTCCAAAACCAGGAAAACCCTCCCCCCGTTAACACTGCAAGGGAAGAACATAAAATGGTCAACATCAGTCAAATACCTGGGGGTAAAAAAGGTAAAGGTCTGACAATGAGAGCTCACGTCAAAGAAGTATCAAGAAACACCCAGGTGGCTATGGCAGTACTAAAACCAGTACTACAAAGTACGCTCCCTATGAAGATCAAGCTAGGCCTTTACAAAACCTACGTTAGACCAAGGCTGACCTACGCAGCGGCCTCATGGTACCAACTAACCTCCCAAAATCTCCGCAAAGTACTGCAACAGCGGCAAAATGTGGCGCTGCGTAGGATAACCCAAGCACCCAGGTACGTCCGCAACGACGTAATCCAGCGAGACCTAAATATAGAAAACCTGCAAGACTTTATCAAGAGACTAGCAAGAAATATGTATGACAAGACAGACATCTCCTTACACCCACATATCAAAAACATTTCTCCATGGCATGCGCGTCCTCCTGACGCCAAGCCCTTCCCCCGTGATATCCTAAACTAACCTGGATTCCCTTTCCTAAGTCCCCCCCCCCCTCTCAATCTAAATTGCCACCACGTGTTTAATCCCCCGCGGGGCGGATTGCACGTGGAAGCGCGTCACACAGGGGGCACCTAATCCAGAACATTTACTGTTATCCCATCTGAACCTATTATACCCCAATACAAACATCACAAATCTCCCTTCCGCAAACCTAATAGTGCATGGGGTCTAAATCACCCCTCACTCTAGCCAATGACCTAGCCGTTTTTACGGCTAGCGACTGATTTCATGGTCAGAGGGCAAACCGCCCCGAAACCATTTTCCCGCCCCCTTACAGGGGCGCGTGAAGACTACGGGATCAATTCATTCCGTAGCTAGCGGTCTAGCTTGAGAGATGGCCTATGCTATCCTCAAGTGAATACCGAAGTGGGTACGAGACGAGAAAGCCTATGCTGTTCCGTCTTCAAGCTCACGTTAGTGAAAGATATTGTATGCACATACGTAGCTAGGTATTTGTATAGACTAAGACCTATACTGTTTTGTAAGTTTAATTAATAAATAACTGCAACCCGTCAGTTGTCTTAGTCACCTCGTTACCTTCCATGGTACACGTGTAAAATTTTCTGAATTTGGCTAATACCAATCCCCAATAGTCCTCGAGTTGTCTCATAGGAAATCCGGGGATTTTCTTTAATTAACCGCTTAACAGTAGCGACAGTTGAAGGCCGCCCTTCTCGAAATTCGTCATGTAAGAAACTCGACCTCTCTTAAATTCAGGAAACCATCGCCTCACGATGCTCAAACAAGGTGCTTCTCTCCCAAAAGCATTTTGAAGACGAGCGGTACAGTCTTGCGGAGAAAGAAAACTTTTAAAATCATAAAAAATCATCGCTCTAAAATCTTTTCGACTTAATTCCATTTTCGTTGCGTACGTAGAACTTTGATGTGTGATAAAAAAAAACAATTGACAAATCATTTCCCGCCAACTGTTTTTTTTTATTACTAAGAAGCTTGCAACGTTTTAAAAATATAAGATTCGAAATTCAAATAGTTCCGAATAGCTAGAAGTGCAAAACTTTTAGTGTGCCCCATGTAGGTGTATAACATAAATTAAATAACAACTTACTTGAGCCACGAATAGTATCTGTCAACATTAATCCACTTAGAACCAGCTTTATACAAAGTGACAATGTCAAAAGAAACATTATGCACCCATTCAATGAGTTTATTCTTTTTATTACACAACAAATAACTGAGTAACTGTTAGAAACATAGATTACATTTTTTCGTATGTTACTTACAACTGAAGCCGTTGCGGAACCTTAAAAATACCTCATCATTTTAGAAACTGCACTTTAGTATTTTCAACAAAGTTTGTGAATTAACAATTGTCATAGGGTTCTCTTGAACGGAAGTAGCTTGAAAGTTTTCACTAAACGTGTTTTACTGTGTCCACTATCACAAAAAATAAGATAGTGAACAAAGTAAAAACGCAATTCGTAAACTCAATATACCGCTCAATAGTATGTAACCCTATGTTTTTCAGTGTGACTCGCTGATTTAGACTCACTTGCGCACGTTATATTTACGGAGCTTACGCACACGCTGAACCGGTTTTTCTTTTCATTTTTTTTAATTAACAAGGAGAATGGAATATCTTAATTAAATTTTAATAAGTTCCAGATATTACGCACGTAATGTTTAATCTCAACTCCTGAGCTTGATTAGATTTTAACTGTACTGGGCAAAATTAGTAAAAAATATATAGGAGATTGTTAAATACATACTGAAGGAAGAAGTGCAGTACTCGATTCTGATACCGAACTTGTAAAAGATGAAGTACTAAAATTTTGACCTAATAATCGTCCAATAAAAATTTTAAGTACGGGTGTGCGTGCATAAATATTAAAGTTCATTGTAAACAAACAGTTATATGCCGCCATAGCACGTGCGAGTAAAAGCGCGTGCCTATCGACGGCACGATGACTATATTTTTTTAAATATTACTAGATTAATTTCGTTGATGTTTACTATGAACACACAGTATTTTCTTTTTATTATATTTTTATAGGTTATGTAATATGACTATTAGCGTTTCCTTTAATAAGTACAGTCCTGTACCAGTCAACCTGTATGTTCACAATAATATAAAACTCGTACTTGATATTGTGAGTTGAAGTTCAAATAAAGGATTAAACTATAGTATTTTAAATCAACAAATTATTAAAAAAGTAAAAGATGCTTAATTTGATTCTCAAGGCATTTTTCTTGTCTTATAGAAAGTGGTAACCAGAGTGGCGGAAATTACGTCATTTGAGGAACGTTTCTTTCTTAAAATGTTTTAAAATGATACAAACCGTTTTCAAGAAGTTTCAATGAGATACGCAGTCTCTCATTTAATGATTCCATTCTTAAACTAATATCGTAGTTCACATATATCTGCAGCAATTCTAGGAGTAATATCATATTACTTGTACATAGAACCATTATTAACCGCAATGTAATATCTGAAACAAAAATTATATAAAATAATAATCTGTAAAAAATAAGATAATTTTATATCAGTTTAATAATTCTCTAGTGAGGTTAATAGACAGAATCTTAGGTTTCACTCCCACGAAGGGCAAAACATTCTAAGTGAATACTACCTTAAATTATCGTGAATCGGAGTTTTAAGACATTTATGTAACTCGGTCTTTCTTTCTAGGGTCATTGTCATAACCGCATAAAATTATGTTATAGGTGGAAAACTAGAGTATAGATATTAATAATTAGAAAACATAATCGAATCTTATAGTAAAGTAATAAATTCTGATTTACTTCATGAAATATAAATACCCAAAATACCCTATGTAGGAATGACCAAACACGATATATACACAAATCAGTTGAAAATGGTGACCCCAATAAAGTTTGGAGATTTTTAAAGACTAGAAAGGTGTTGGCAAACTAAACAAGAACCCTTCCTTAAAAGATTATAGTATTGAAAAACTTAACAAACACTTCTCTTTCCCTTCTGTCGCAATTGATAGCAAATCCAAATATAATACTATGAAGTCTCTCTCCAGCATTTCCACTTTTACTTATCAACTATTCGAGTTTAATCAACTTACTGAGACAGCAATATTATCTATCACTTCAAATATTAGCCGGAACAGGATTCTAACTATTCTTGATACAATTCTTCCCGTCCTCACACATATCTACAATCATTCCTTATCCACTTCTAATTTTCCAGGCAACTGGAAAAGGGCTATTCTGAAACCTAAAAAGGCTAAAGTTGTTAGGTTCAGTGATTTTCGACCGATATTTGTCTTGCCATTCTTATTCAAAATTCTTGAGAAACTAGTTCACAAGCAGCTTAGTTTTTTTCTTGACAAATATAATACTCGATTTTCTCCAATCCTGATTTCGTTTGGGTCATAGCACGACTACAGCAAGATAATATATAGTCCGGTATGGACAATAAGCAAATTACTATTTTAACATTTCTTGATTTTAGTAATGCTTTTAACACCGTTAACACGGATATTATGGTGAGTGTTTTACAGTCTATTGATGTTTCCCCTACTGTGGTTAATTGGTTTCGTAGTTACATCGTCCTTGATGGCAACAAACATGTGTGGAAGATTAACGCTCTGACTGGTGCTCTATTACTGCTGAAGTGCCACAAGGTGCCGTATTATCTCCACTGCTATTTTTCATTTATATAAATTCTATCACCTCTGCACTGTCTTCTCTTTACCACCTTTATGCAGATGATCTTCAAATTTATACTCAAATTTCCCTCAACGATCTTTCTTTGGCCGTTTCGTCAATGAATGCAAAACTCGCTGCCGTGTCGGGATGGGCTCGTCAATATGGATTAATACTCAATCTCACTAAAACCCAGGTTATGCTTGTCGAAAGCCCTAACTTTATTTCAAGGGTTTATTAGGCTAGCATACCTAAAATTAATATTAACGGTGATATTCCGTTCAGTAAATGCGTCAAAAATCTTGGCATCTTCATTAAAGTACGATGTCTTGAAGTCAGCAGATAAATAGCATTAGTGGTAAAGTATTTTCAGCTACTGCTGCATTAAGGCGGTTACGTAATTTTCTTCCAATCGCTACAAAAATCATGTTCGTTGTATTTTTGCTACTTCCACTTCTTGACTATGTCGACGTTTGCTATCCTGACTTGACCGAGGCCCAACTTGATAAACTTGAGCGAATCCAAAATTTCTGCATAAGATTCATATTTGGTTTTCGCAATTATGATCATATCTCTAAATTTCGTTTTCAACTCAAGTGGCTCCCAATACGTCTTCGCTGGAATGCTCACATGCTTCACTTATTGTATCGTGTCCTTTTTGACCCGGTTGCTCCCTATTACCTCAAGAACCAATTCAACTTTTTGGCCTCTCCCAATAAAGCTTCTCGTACTTTTAATAACCTAATTTTAAAAATTCCCACTCATTTTACAAAATTTTACTCACAGTCATTTGCTGTGCGGAGCATTAGAATGTGGAATGCTTTACCTGTTAACATTCGACCGGCACAGAATTTAGCTAGTTTTAAACGACTACTTAACTCCCACTATCTCTCTATTATGAATACCTAAAAAGCATTATTATGTAGATTTTTGTCTTCATTTTTTCTTTATTTTTTTTATGCCGATCATGTTGTTGCTGTAACTAGTCTTCACTAATTTCATATTTGATTTATAGTAGTATAGTATAGTATAGTATAGTTTGATTTATAGTAGTATAGTATAGTATAGTAGCACGACGGAACGTAGAATAAAAATTGAATAACACCATATATTTTGGGCTCGTTTTATTCGTTTTTTTAAGGACTTTGGAGCTGGTTGACTTCCGGTGTTTTATGATAGAGCTGCAAAACGTCCACTAATATATATAAATATAAAAATAAACTAGAAAAACCCACCGAGTGTGGGTAATTTGGTTTATCTTGGCAAACACTTAGGTACTGGATGTTTTCTAGGGTGTGGGGATGTAACTGGAAAGTAGCCATCCGATCTTGGACTGATACAGTTGGCCTTTGTTGTTAGAAGACTAGCAGGGTTTAATAATGGATCTAGAAAGTAGTCATGGAACTCCTAAACTAAACAAAAAATGCCCATCGAGTGTGGTCTCATTTGTTATATTTATACAAATACTCTAAATCAGAATTATTTCCAAGGTTACATGATGTAGCTGAAAGAAGCCCATGGGAGCTTTTTAACAAAACAACTCAAGTTCATTGATTTAGGAACCATGGTAACCTTAAACAAATACTGCAAAATCCTCTTTCGAGGATCATTAGCTTTCTTCACGTTTTGCTCTCAAAATGATGAATATGAAGCAGGATGGTTGTTGGATGTTAAGAAAATGTATCGGGGAGCTTTTTAATATTTCATTTAAAATTATATTTATTACTGTCATTTCAAAATGTAGCTTGTTCTCTAAGGACGTACATAATAATATTTTGTTTATTATTCTAAGAAGCATTGAACATATTTCTCCAAAAACTAGAGAACAT
The DNA here is from genome assembly GCA_036924255.1 of Apodemia mormo. Taxonomy (NCBI): domain Eukaryota; kingdom Metazoa; phylum Arthropoda; class Insecta; order Lepidoptera; family Riodinidae; genus Apodemia; species Apodemia mormo. The sequence goes on along the minus strand of JAUPFN010000020.1, from coordinate 7,858,996 downwards.
AGGAGTTAGGAACACTCCACTTGCACTTCTTAAAAGTTATCTCTTAAACCGTACACAGCGTGTAAAAATAGGTGAGTTTGTCAGTGATGCGGAAAATATTTCATTTGGCGTCCCACAAGGAAGTGTTCTCGGCCCTACTCTCTTTTTAATATATATTAACGATCTCTGTAATTTAAAAATCGAGTTCGGAAATGTATTTTCTTACGCTGATGATACCGCTGTCATCTTCAAAGGGGAAACATGGAAAGACGTGTATGAGCATGCATCTATGGGGCTTTCAAGGATTTTTGCGTGGCTAAATACTAACCTCCTAACGTTGAACACACAGAAAACTAATTATATATGTTTTTCAATTTACAATTCTTCACAACCAACTCTAGATATGGAACTAAAAATTCATTCCTGTAGCAACTTTCAAAGTAATCCGTGTCATTGTCCTACGATAAGTAAAGTCAATAAGGTTAAATACTTAGGAATATATATTGACCAAAAACTGACATGGCATCAACATTTGGAGCTGATTGGTGGTAAAATTAGAAAGCTTATTTATATTTTTAAAACCTTACGTCATATTACTTCAAAAGAATTGATGAGAAGAATTTATACTACACTAGCTCAATCAATATTAGCATACTGTATTCCCGTTTGGGGTGGTACATCAAAAATTAAATTATTAGAACTAGAAAGAGCTCAGAGAGCTCTTTTGAAAGTAATGTATTTTAAACCATTTAAGTATCCTACTGTATCCCTTTATAATCTTAGTGATGTTTTATCAGTCAGAAAACTTTATATTTTATTATCGACCCTTAGAGTACATAAAAACTTAATTTTTGACCCCAAAATGCTTTTAAAGAGAAGATCTGACATAGTCGCTACTACATACCAAACTAAAACTTTTTTTGCTGGCAATCAATTCAATAATAAATCTACCATTCTTTATAACAAATTGAATAGACTTTTAGATATATATATGATGAAGAAATATAATTGTAAAATAACATTAACTAACTGGCTAAAAACTCTAACTTATGAACAAACTGAAGCACTCCTATCAATATCGTAATTTTAATCATATCTTATAAACGTAAATATTAAACCTTTCTTGTCGATTTACACACATATACACACACATACACACACACTCACACATACACACTTCTACACGTACACACGCTCACAAACACACACAAGCACAAACACAAATATAATAAATTATTTAATTTAGATTATAAATTGAGAAATTAAATTGAATACACCATATTTTAAAAACTGAAAAATGTACTAAATTATAATATATTTTTAATTTTGAAAAATAATGATTCTCTAACGGCATCGTTAGATGTTGCTTGCAATGTTATTATTATTTAATTAAGCTAATTGTTTTCTTAATCTTAAACTTTAACTTTGTATAGAAGAGCGGGGCCTCCTAACACAGGTATTTACATACTTAAAAGGAGTGCCCCCACCACTGATTAATGTGAAATGTGAAATGTGATTGTAATAAATTAAATTATTAAATTATTATTATTATTATATTTACACAAATATAACAAAGAATAGTAGGTATTTATTGGTGTAATGCAGTAAAACAAAATTAAATAGTTCACAACTACAACAACAAATTTACGCAAAACCCTTGAGGCAAAACTACCATTTTGTACCTTATCAATTAAACTTTTGATTTAAACGTTTCGCTTAAACATGAAGGTTTGTGTTTTTTTCATTACACCTATTAGTTTCTAAATAAAAATTAACATCATACAGTAAACATAGGAAAAAATCTTGTTAGTGATCAATCTGTTAAATTTTCTTATTTTCTAAGTATGAATAACTCGCTAAAATGTAATATTAAGAAATTTTTTTAAAGCGTCAATGGAAAAGTGCTGTAACCGTATGGCAAACTCAAATTACAAACTAAAAGAATGCTGTAATATGTAATCTTGTGTTCAATTTGCACACCATAAGAATATTGTAAGAAATTTTGTATTTAATTTGAACCCCCAAAAGAATGCTATAAGTAATCTTTCACAATTTACTTTCATTCCTTAAGAATGCTGTAAATTGTATCAGATGTGTAATAATGAGCCGCACTTTTGCTGTAAGTAAAAAAGTGATAAAACACCTATTTTTTTCGTAACTTACAGCAAATTGAATAAGTAAACTTTTCAAATATACACCCTTTTTTCAAATTTTTTGTCGTCATAGTGATATGAGACCCAGACCATTCGACGCAGATTTTTCTTCTGAATCCAGCTGTGTATTCAGTCTACTTACGCCATTTTTGCTACTTGCAGCAAATACGTTTTCTTACGTCGATATTCACTATAAGCATTTAAAATTATTTTTTTTAGTTATACAATCAATAAATCTTTACAAGAGCTTTCGAATAAAACTTAATCGAACTTTATATTTGCTCTGAGTCAGAAGATACCATATGCAAAATATGTAACGCAGTGAAATTACCTAAAATGGCGGCACTTGCTACTCCACTCACCGCAATTCGCGCTCAGCTTATCAAATATTTGTTTTTGTAGCTATCTAGTGGTATAATTAAAATTTGGATGTTGGTTTTTTGGAAAACAACCAATAAAACAACAACAAAAAATAAGTGTATACGAAAAATAAACAGATTCTGTAATCTTACATGTTTCATGTAATAACAGCATCATTATTATGTTAGCTGTTATAGCAAGCCACATCATGGCATTTTTTTTCTTATTGATTTTCTTTACTTCGCCGAAGTCTATGTTGATTTTCTGTAAATGAAAATATTATAATTTTAAGAATGGTATGATAATTAAATAGCTAAACAAGTAACAAGTGTTTATTGTGTGTATAACAAGATCTATAAACAAAAGCATATTTGTATACGAAGCTTACATTATAGGCGTGTTAGGAATGATTTGAAAATGACATAGGTTTTATTGCGCGGTGGAAATACTATACAGTGTGTAAAAAAAACCCTGTCCGATCGTCAAAGGCATTATTTCGTAGCTTAATACAAACATATTTGTGCCATTATTTTATGGATATTGATACCTATATTTTCAAAATATTTGCTTGATTAAGGAAAAGTTGTTCAATTTTAGTACTTACATGAGGCACTTTATACTGCGATATTTTTCTTATTTTAATAAAAATAAATTACTTTATTATTATTTTTGATTTGTTCCGCATTCGACCTACAAAGTTTCGCCCCACGTCAGAAATCCGTGTTCGTCCTACATTTTATTCCTGTTTCGTCCTAAATAATGATTTTCTACTTATTATTATAATTTCGTTCTGATTCGCCCCAGATTTTATGCTTGTTTCGCCTCGTTTGTTTTTATTAACAATTTTATGTAAGGTCAGAACCAAAAATGTCATTGTTTATAGCAGGTAAATAATGCGAAACTGAAAACAAAAGGAAATTGAATATTATTAAGTTTTTTAAAACTATAATAAATGATGCTGACCTAAATCAAACCCGATTCCAATGACAAGGAAATGCAAAGCGACTACACAACATCGAGATGAACAAAATAATTAACGATTCAATACAGTCCATGTTAAATGTGTTGGCAGAACCCTATATTTGGCAATTAAAGTGGTGCATGAGAGAATATAATTTAGTAGCTATGGCAACGGCCAGGTTCCGCCCTTGTATTAAATATTAAGAACTGCCTTAACTAATTGAAACTACGTAATCAATTTATATTACATTTGTATTTTCTTTTCACATTGTTCATAATTCTAATAACGTTATTTTATTCTTTAATTCTACATTCTATTTATCCTTATAATGAAATATAACTTATCAAATACACTACCTTAAATTATTTATGCACGTTCAAGAATATCAATGGAGGCCAACTGTTGGGGACGTCATGCTTCTTCGAGTATCTATTCCAAAGTGATCGTCTGATAAAAATATTTAACAGACGTTTTTGAAATGTAGGGATGCCAGTGCAAGAAAACAAGTTCGCACATTTATAATATCGGGCAAAATATTACTTTATTAAATGAAAACCTAACACTCGACCATCCTGACCTCGTGCATGTCCTCATGCACGCTCTTTTCCAAAACCTAACACTTGGCCTCCTTATTATTTGTTTATCTACCTAGCAGAGCTATTTGCAAGAATATTAATTACAATTTTTAATACATTTTTATACATATTTGTAAATAAATAATTGCTAGCAACTGAATCCACACATAAGCCTAATATATTATAACAAATAATTGGTCCATAATTGCGATTGAACTATATTGTAAAGCGAAAAATATCTTTAAATATACTTACATCAACATTTTTTTCCCACTTTAATGCAATACAATGGATATCTAGTTAGCGGAGTTATTTACAATATTTTTTTACAAGAATTTACAAGATTTACAAAATTTACAAAGGAATTTACAAGAATTTACAAAATTTTCAATGCAATAATTTTTATCCATATTTATATAGGTACCAATAATTATTAGCCACTAAACCCTAAAACCATACATATAAACCTGATATTTTATAACAATTAAATAATCAGTAATAACAACTGAACTATAATAACTTTAAGTGAAAAATATCTGAGTATGTCTACACTAAGATCAACATTTTTTCATATTTGCTTACGACTTTAATACAATACAATGGATAACAAGTATCTACTTAGCGGAGCTATTTACAAGAAAGCTAATTACAATGATTTAATGCACTAATTTGATACATATTTGTACACTAATAATTACTAGCGACTAAAACCATGCATGCAAACCTAATAAATTATAGCAGTATATAAATTATAGCAAATAATCAATAATTACGATTGATCAATAATTACAATAATTATAATTACAATTAAAATTCTTGCAGTCTTCCGTACGTAAAGCACTTTTTTCCTTGGACGTCCATAAGTCGAGTGGACCGGATGGCATCCCTCCGATTGTACTTAAATCATGTGCTCCAGAGCTGGCGCCGGTACTAACACGCCTATTCCGGCTCTCCTACTCACTCGGCGTAGTACCGATTTCATGGAAGACAGCTTTAGTGCATCCCATCCCTAAAAAAGGAGATCGCTCTAATCCGTCTAACTATCGGCCGATAGCCATAACCTCTTTGTTCTCCAAAATTATGGAGACAATCATTAACTCGCAGCTCCTCAAGTATTTAGAAAAGCACCAGCTGATTAGCGACCGCCAGTACGGTTTCCGTCGCGGCCGCTCAGCTGGTGATCTTCTTGTATACTTAACACATCGGTGGGCGGAAGCAGTTGAGTCTAAGGGGGAGGCATTGGCAGTTAGTTTGGACATAGCGAAGGCCTTTGATAGGGTATGGCACAAAGCGCTTCTGGCGAAGCTGCCTTCCTATGGGCTTCCCGAGAAATTATGCAAGTGGATCACCAGTTTTTTGGCTGATCGGAGCATCAAGGTCGTAGTTGACGGTGCATGCTCTGATCTTAAATCTATCAATGCTGGTGTTCCACAAGGCTGCGTGCTATCACCGACACTGTTCCTTCTGCATATCAATGACATGATGCGAATTCGCAACATACATTGCTATGCAGATGACAGTACTGGTGATGCTACATACTCCGGCCGAAGCGGTATTTCTCGGGAACACGTCGAAGAGAGCCGAAACAAGCTTGTGTCCGAAGTTGAGAATCGACTAACCGATGTCTCGGAATGGGGTCGTCAAAACCTGGTCACTTTTAACCCCAAAAAGACACAGCTTTGCGTGTTTTCCGCTAAAACGACACCCTTTGTCGTGTCACCTCGATTTGGGGATACTCTCTTGACAGCCTCAGCTAGTATCGGGATTCTGGGAGTCGACATATCGAATTACGTTCAGTTTCGCGGTCATTTGGAAGGTAAGGCTAAACTAGCCTCCAAAAATCTCGGTGTGCTCAGCAGAGCGAGGCAGTACTTCTTGCCTGCCCATCGCCTTCAACTTTATAAGGCTCAAATTCGGCCCCACATGGAGTACTGTTCTCATCTCTGGGCCGGAGCTCCTCAGTACCAGCTCCTTCCTCTTGATCGCATTCAGCGTAGAGCGGTTCGAATCGTTGACGACCTGGCTATTTCGAAACGGCTCGACTCTTTGGCATTGCGCAGAGATGTTGGCTCACTCTGTGTCTTCTATCGTATCTTTCATGGAGAGTGTTCCGACGAGTTATTTGGACTAATTCCTGCCGCCGAATTCCATCATCGGACATCGCGTCAAAATTTGAAATTCCATCCTCACCATCTCGATGTCTGGAAATCCACAACTGTGCGTTTCTCTCGACACTTTTTGCCTCGCACTACTTTGTTGTGGAACCAATTACCGGCAGGGGTGTTTCCAAACGGTTACGACTTGGGGGCCTTCAAGAAAAGAGCTTACTCATTCTTAAAAGGCCGGCAACGCAACTGCAAGACCTCTGGTATTGTGAATGTCCATGGGCGGCGGTGATCACTTACCATCAGGTGCACCTCCTGCTCGTTTGCCCCCTCTTCTATAAAAAAAAAAAAAATAATAATAATGTTATGCGAAAAATATCTAAAATATGTCTTCACTTACATTTTTATATTTGCTTACAATGTTTACTTTAATACAATACAATCGATATCTATTTAACAGTGCTATTATCAATTATAACATTTTAATACTATAATATACTTATAGATTTTTTTTTCACAATTCCTTTTGTTTCCCTTTCCAAATGAGAAATATTCTTTGAATGAATAAAACCAACACTTGATTTAATAAATTATCTCTAAAGGTTTACTTTTAGGTAGAGCGTTGCTGTATGTCTTTATGTTACAATCTTGTTTGTAGAATGTACTACATTTCCTATTCATACCCATTTCCATAATAATTCATTCGATCAAGTATATGGTACATTTAGCTATTACATATTATATTTGTTTACAAATATTGCCTCATGTAAATCTACATGCAGCAGCTGTACAATTAATAATTAAATCAACATAGAATTAAAATAGATGTTAAATTTTAAAACAATTTCATTTTTCTTTTCTTTCATGTATTTAATTTAACAAGTATATAATTTTATAACCAAACATATTTTAATTTAATTTTAAATCTTGCAAAACTTATGCTTATATCAATATAATTTATAGTTGTAATACGATATTAATCGTTAATTAAATTAAAAATAATTTTTAATACATGAGTATATGTACAAAAAATCATTTAACAGTGTGATAAAATGTGGAAATAAAGCCAATAAAAATCTATACTATGTCAAATATTTTAATTTATTAATAAAAGAAATAGTATTTTTTTATATAATTCAAGGTTCTCCTATTCTCTAGTAACAATTTTATTTCACAACAGACTCGGTAAACTATGTGAGGGTAATCGAGTTCAAAGTTATACAGAAACGTCGTATTTTCAATCACTAAATTATTTGATATTACAAAAGTGGCTTTTAAACAACCTCTTTTTTTAAATTGTTCTGGTATTTTTCGATGTAAAAAAAAATTTAAAATAAACGTTAATGCTAATGAAATAAGCAACTCAATAAACAATCCGGAAAGTTTTTTTTTATTTTTATTATACTACATAGATCAGAATCTCCTTTGATACATTTGGCAGATTCTAGAATATACATTTAAAAAAAAATAGAATATACATAACTGTCAAGATTAATATTATAATAAAAATAAATATATAGATTCTATCATATATTTATTTTTAATACTTATTTTTAATACGAGTCTATTCAATACTCTACAAATTATTTCACCCGTGTCTCTTATTCTCATGTTATACGATCACAATATTTAAGTCCTCCCGGCTGAGGCTGAGGGCCTCATAGCTATCAAATACATGTATCTACTTTACATCATTAACTTATTTTTCCCAAATAAATTAAATAATCATACATTTCAATGATCATTTTTTTCATAACCATTCATCATAATATACTGTTGTGACTCTCCCGAACTACAAAGTATATTACGTAATCCTCCATCTGTTAGTGGAGCGAGTTTTCCTATCTCACAACCAAAACCATAGTATCATACATATCAATTACATAGGTACATTAAATAAACCATCCCCCATCATACTGTTGCGACACCCGGGTCTTACACCAGTTTTATCATATTAATCGTAATCCTTCCGAATCAGGACCATATCTCACATTCAAATATTTTTATGTTCACCTTTCCTCATTAAAATCGATTAATTCTTATATTGATTATTTACTGATATGAATTCGAGGAAAGTCATTAAATACTTCTACACTTTTTATCGTCGGCACTTGGTGAAACTCCATTTTAACACAATATTTGCTAGCTGATCACACTTGTACTGTTTCACAATATAATAATTATATTTAATTTCCGACTGGTTTCGCTTACACAAGCATCCTCAGGGTATTTCATTAAATACTAACTTTCTTTTATTTTACTATTGAATTAAACAATCGTTTTCACTAAATTTATCATAACATAATATTAAGCTTTAACTTGGCATCATTCTGTAACACTTGAAAGAGATCTATGTAAGGTGTAAAGAACTCCCCCTTTTTAGCCATTGTTTTCATGATTATTTTGACTTCTTTCGCTATAACGAGGAGAAAGGCCCTAAGGCCCTATTTCAATTGTAAAGCCCCGTGTGTTTAATCTGATGTATCGAACACTATTGTCTCAGACCTCTTACGTAATAACAGTAAGTGACTTATAAAATCTAGCTATTCTCTAATTTTCTTCATATCTGAAGATAATTAAAAAAACGACATCTCGTACAAAAATTGCATTAATTAATAGAATAACGCATCCGAAGAATCTGAATGCCTTTCATCATTACTTTGGCTTTGCACCAAACCAAATTTTAAGTAGTGGGATAGCGAGAGATTAAATCGTTGACGAGCCACAGTAACAAATTTGTAACTGGTCAATATGCGTTGCAGATTTTAATTAAAAACAAATGAAAAGTCATTACTTGAAAAGCAGATTTCATTTTTGTTTTGTCCTCTATTGTACGTCGAGGAGTTTCCATCGATATACTACTAAGGATTTAACCTAAAATATAGGCTCCATTGTACTGCAGAAATTTTTTTATGTTCTTAATATTTTAAATTTAATAGTGCCAGCATTTTCGGAAACACTTTTATTCCTTATTTCATCCAATGAAATTTTCTCTTCCTATACAGCTATATCTCTTTAATACAATCGTTATATCTAATATAATTAACTTATTTACTGTGCTATCATCTATTATATAATAGGCTATTATTTATTATTTCTATCTATTCTTATTATTATCTGTAAAATCTAAAGAAAGTGAGGTTTCACAAATCCTATGCAATTCGAAATGGGGCCAATAGCCAATTTTTAATGACATAAGTGGTGAAAATTGTCCGAACTACAACGATTACCTAATGCTACAGTTAGTATACTGGCTGTCTAGGAGTTCATGCGAGACATTTTACTTCCGATTGATATACCACACAGACATTTGTAACAATCTGCCATACCATCTTGTTATACGAGAGACAAATTCATATTTGATAAATGTTGAACTCACGTAATATACTATTATATATTTGTGGGCTTAGTAAAATAAATATCTGCCAACCTTACAAATAAAAACGTATTTATATATATTTTATTCTTATGATAATATATTGAACACTAAAGAAAACTACTAGATGGTAAGGCATTAAAATCACGCAATCTCTGTAGCACTACACCATCGTTGCTTAGTTCACTCCCATCCAAAAGCAGTTCAATTTGTACCGTCGGGTCACAAGACAATAGTGGTAGCGTAGTTAAATTGTTTTTCAAATACCTAAATGGCTATTCATGCTCGTTACACTATCTATTTATGGCATCCCTTTTCATAATTATTAAGGAGACAAGATAACGAGACCTATAAGTAGACCTATAAATACAAACATTGTATGCATTGTAATTTAATTTCATAATAGTTGAATCACGGTTGAAGTTGCTTTTAAGACAAATATTTAAAATGGGGTGCACAGAGTACTTATCGCTGACAGTAAACGAGTTTCATTCCTAAATATTAGTACTATCCCTCAACTGTTCAATCTCACCAGAAATGTATACTCTGTAATTATAATTTCAATACTTTGATGAATCAAAAGTGAAAATTTGCCAATATATCTATTATTTCAAAATTTTGTCTATTCTTTTTAACTCGCCAATTTTATCAAATTTGGAATCTGATTCGTAAAAATAGATACCCTGACGTAGATATTGTGGAAGATTTACAAGTAATTTAATTAGTAAACTGAACTTTGATACTCTGAGCTAAAATCAGTCTTGGCTGTAATAATACCATGTCAAGCCCCGGACTACATGATACATTAGAACTCATAGATCCAAAAATCTACTTGACATTGCTAATCACTTATATACCACTGAGCACCTATGCAGTAAAATGTGGCTAGTATAGAGTGCACGCAAGTGTTTAGGGCAGATAAAAAATCTAAAAACGCACAGGTGTGCTTCAGTCAGAGTTGCAGTATTAAGAAAAATATTAGTTTTTTTTTGCCTAACTATACCCTCACTGTAATATGCGTCAAAGCTGTAGACCGATATTCCAATATAAACAAAATTCGATATAGAAACCGAAATATGGTCCAGCTATCGTAACTTACATTGTTTACATAATATTTTTGTTATGTGAAGGTAGCTGCTAGAAGTTATTGCGTATGGAATATTTTAACTACCATGTTATAAGTTGTTTATTTAAATAGAGAAAACTAAATTAAGTAAGAGTGAAAAGTGAAGTGTTAAATTATATTATAAAACTAAAATAATGTTATATATAAGAGAGCAATATGTCTGCCGATAAACTGCCAACGGTTTGGCGGAATTGTAAGTTGTTTTTATCTTTTGGCACGAAGTTCCTTACGGCAGGCTTGGAGGGGATAGGGATTTTGCTGCGCGACCGAACTGAAAAAAATGTGATAGTAAAACCGTAAGAAAAATGCGTGGAATAAAAGCGTTAAATGAGACGTGCGCATGCGCGACAGTCGCGTACACAAGCGAGTAGTGCCGTTTAGCCGAAGGAAGTTCGTTCCTACCTGGTGTCCCGCGACACCACATCATTTTTATTATGATGTTATTTTTATTCGCAAATAGAAAAAAAGTTAAGTCTGTTTTGAAAATCATTTTTTAGCAGCACATTTTTAAATTATGTATATTTAATATATATATATATATATATATATATATATATATATATATATATATATATATATATATATATATATGTATATATATATATATATAATAATAATAATCAGATTCATTGTTTTTCCCGTTTAACCTTGTTATAGGGCAATAGTTATATATATATATATATATATATATATATATATATATATATATATATATATATATATATATATATATATATATATATATATATATATATATATATATATATATATATATAACTATTGCCCTATAACAAGGTTAAACGGGAAAAACAATAAATCTGATTATTATATATATATATATATATATATATATATATATATATATATATAACTATTGCCCTATAACAAGGTTAAACGGGAAAAACAATGAATCTGATTATTCTGGGTTCAATCAAGGGATTTTTCTAGTGAAATATTTACTAAAAATATATTATTTGTTTCCGTTTCCTATTTTTTTTAATTATCATAAGACAGCAATTAAACATATTGATTTCCTGATATAACCAGAATAATCGTCTATAAGTACTCTGTCTGAGAAAAACGACACTAACATGTTACGCGAGATCTTCATAGTTACTTTACCCTCCAACTAAATTTAAAGGAATTCTGTCTTTTGTATCAAATTATGCCAATCTACGGAAAGTCTTAATTTTAAACAAAACGTTTATTTAATATCCTAATTTGAACGTAATATAGGCGACGGTTAGATAAACAGATACTGGGCGGTGACGAATTGCCTACTGACACCGATTGAAGTTTTAATTTAAGGAATTAAAATATCTGAAGGCATAAGTGTTCCTACATGTCACCTCTATTCGCAGTTCGCAGCTTCACAGCCACCTTATTGAGAATTCTAACTATGTTTCTTAATGATCCTCCTTGTTAAATCATCAAAGTAAGTTACCTCTCCACTCATGCTCTACTTCATATCCGTAGCAAAAGATGTTCTGCTTACACGAGGAAAACGGACTCTGGTGACAGCAACAGCACTTATTAGGACTGCAACTATTTCTTATTCAACACCTTCATGTTCTTGCGACCACTCCACTGTTGCGAGTGATTCATTTCAGAGAACTCATCGATCTTCAACGACGTCGCATTATCTGAAACTTAAAGCGACAAAGCGCAGTATATTCTTCGTACCTACATATCTATCAGCGTCCGTTGTTTTTTTTTAGGACCAGTAGAAAAAGGGGAGAAAATAAATTAACTGTAATTGACTTATAAGAAAAAAAATAGTGAATTATATCGATTTAAAAATGTTTGGTGCTTTAACAGAATATAGAAGAATAAAATATTTTTCATATAAAACGGTTACGGTGCAAAAATATTATAATATTTACAAAGGTGTTACATATTTCTAAATCACCATACTTCACCGGTAATGCACGTGTGCAAAATATTATAATACAAAAGTTTTACAGATTTCTAAATCGCCATAGTCTACCGGTAATACACGCGTGTGCAAAGTTATAATAAGTCTACTTTTTACTAACCAAGAAAAATGTATAAAAATGAGACTCACTACATACGAGAGAATGTCACATTATATATTATTAGTATTATTACCAATTATTAATATTTACAATTAATTCATTTATAAGCGTGGGGTATGCCACCTCTGAATTGTTGACAGAACCCTATATTTGGCAATTAAAGTGGTGCATGAGAGAATATAATTTAGTAGCTATGGCAACGGCCAGGTTCCGCCCTTGTATTAAATATTAAGAACTGCCTTAACTAATTGAAACTACGTAATCAATTTATATTACATTTGTATTTTCTTTTCACATTGTTCATAATTCTAATAACGTTATTTTATTCTTTAATTCTACATTCTATTTATCCTTATAATGAAATATAACTTATCAAATACACTATTTTAAATTATTAATGTACGTTCAAGAATGATATCAATGGAGGCCAACTGTTGGGGACGTCATGCTTCTTCGAGTATCTATCTATTCGAAAGTGAACGTCTGTTAAAAATATTTAACAGAGGTTTTTGAAATTTAGGGATGCCAGTGCAAGAAAACAAGTTCGCACATTTACAATATCGGGCAAAATATTACTTTATTATTAAATGAAAACCTAACAAATGGTTCTATTTCTGCAAAGATACATACCTACTTGATTATTTTATTACACAAAGGAAATCCTATGTTTCAGAAGTGACGACGTTCTTGAAAAATTTGTGTATTTGTAAACGGTACTTTTAGGACCTGATATAATGTAGGGCGAAACAGGAAATATTTCGTATGTGAGGCAAATACAGAATTTGGGACATAAACTTGGGCGAATACGGAAAAAATCTTATTTTTGATAATGTCATTGACCGGCATATATACCTCTTTCGAATCGGACAGGGTTTTCCTTACATCCCGTATAAGCTAGTTGTAGTAATAGAATAGCAAGAAACTAGATAAAAAGAATATACTCAAGTAAATATTGGAATATTGGAATTTTTAGACAACACATCAAACAACGTTCAGTTTTGTGTAACTTTCGTTATAGTACTCTTAGTAGTGTAAGTCAATGGTGTAAGGATAGTGAAAGAGTAAAGTAAAAAGTGTAAAATGGTATTAACTACCTTTGCATAGGAAGTGTAGTGCAGGAAGGGTAGCGAAAAAGTGATAGGGTAGGAAGGGTGTGGTAGTAAGGATAGTGTAGGAAAGATCGGGTAGGTAGGTAGAAAGGATAAAGTGGCAACCGTAACATTTTAAGACTATATTTTTATCTTAGGTATACAAATTCCAGGGGGGAGACGGCTGCCCTTTCCTGCCCTTCCCCCCTCGGTACGCCCATGGTGGCAAGGGTAGTAGTAGTAGGGTAGGGTAGAAAGTGGAGGAACGTAAATATAGTGGAAGAACAGAAGTACAAACTATAGATAGAACTATGTCTAATGACAACAAAATCAGACCTAGAAATATGAGCGGAGGTCGATGAAATTTTTAAATTGTACTTGCACAAATCTAATCTAAATACTCTTGTATTCTGTTTTAGTTACTAGTCTATTGTATATTTTTAAATAAAATGATTTGATATTATGATGAATTTGGTCCCAGGCTCCTTTGAAGAATAGACCAACTGTCGCAGGCTCCTTTGAAGAATAGACCAACTGCCGTTCTGCCAGGCAGGTCATAAAAGAAGACCGATTGGGTATGCGAGTCACTACCATCGTGACTACTAGGTGACAGAGTTCGGCATTGACTCGGCCGGGTCTCGTATCACCGCCTTACTTATTCCTGACGCAATAGCGTCAGTGCTTGTCACTGTCATGTTCCGAGTTTTAGAATAAGGTAGCGGTAAACTTATGCTTGTGGCATAGGCCTCGCCACAAGATAGCAACGCACCATTAACACATTTGGTGTCTATAAGCGATGGTTGACTCTTTCCATCAGGAGACCCATCTGCTTGTTTGCTATCTTAGGATATAAAAAAAGATATTATGATTAAAAGTAAAATTAATCAAAAGTATTGTTAAACTAATAATGATATTATTTGATAATAATTTTGATTTACAATAAATGGAAATGCATAGGTACTTAAAGTTATTGCTCGAACTGTCAATAAATGTCAAATCTAGACTACGTTAATTCTCTTTACAAATTATGACATTTTAATTAGTCAGACTGATACGCATTTTATATAAAAATCCAAGAAGAATGTTATAGTAATTTAAATCTCGAGAGTTTAAAATTTGTACCACAGTATACTGGAGACTAGCAGTAGTCAATCTACATACACGTAATATTCGAGCAAAGCACACATAGACACCTCTTACGGACGCGATATCTCAGAATGGTTCAGTACAGTTTGTTCTATACCAGTCCGAGATATCGCGAGCCCTATCAGGCTAGCATGGTGAAATCAGCAAAATTGCAAAAAAAAAATACATCAATTTGTAGCTAAATAGTTGCTAATTAGTTGCCAAAACGACGATTTTGTTGCTCGTGCCAATCCCTAGAAATCGTGAATTATGCTATCGTGATATCAAGGTAGCAAGGTAACTTAATGAATTATATTCTTTTCCGTTCATCTTTATAGAAGATTTAGTTACTATTTTGTTGCTATATCTTAGATATCGCAAAAAATTTTTTAATAATTGTTTTTTTTAATTTTTCTGTTCTTGCTATCTTGAAACTGGTTTTTCCTGGCATTAAAGAGTCTTTGAATTTTGTTGCTCATCAGGAGGCTACTCAAATACACTCAAACAACTAGCAACAAAATAGTTGAAACCGGTCAGCCGATTTTTGAATTTTTTTTTCATCTTCCTCATTCTTACTATCTTGAAACTGATTTTTGTCGGCATAGAAAGTGTATTAAATTAGTTGCTCATCAGGAAAATACTCAAATACACTCCAAGTATCAGCAACAAAATAGTTGAAACCGGTCGGCCGATTTTTGAATTTTTTTTCATCTTCCTCATTCTTGCTATCTTGAAAGTGGGTTTTCCTGGTAATAAAGAGTCTTTGAAATTTGTTGCTCATCAGGAGGCTACTCAAATACACTCAAACAACTAGCAACAAAATAGTTGAAACCGGTTAGCCGATTTTTGAATTTTTTTTCCATCCTCCTCATTCTTGCTATCTTGAAACTGATTTCTTTCGGCATAGAAAGTGTATTAAATTTGTTGCTCATCAGGAGACTACTTAAATACACTCTAAGAACCAGCAACAAAATAGTTGAAACCGGTCCGCCGATTTTTGAATTTTTTTTTCATCTTCCTCATTCTTGCTATCTTGAAACTGATTTTTGTCGGCATAGAAAGTGTATTAAATTAGTTGCTCATCAGGAAAATACTCAAATACACTCCAAGTATCAGCAACAAAATAGTTGAAACCGGTCGGCCGATTTTTGAATTTTTTTTTCATCTTCCTCATTCTTGCTATCTTGAAAGTGGGTTTTCCTGGTAATAAAGAGTCTTTGAAATTTGTTGCTCATCAGGAGGCTACTCAAATACACTCAAACAACTAGCAACAAAATAGTTGAAACCGGTCAGCCGATTTTTGAATTTTTTTTTCATCTTCCTCATTCTTGCTATCTTGAAAGTGGGTTTTCCTGGTAATAAAGAGTCTTTGAAATTTGTTGCTCATCAGGAGGCTACTCAAATACACTCAAACAACTAGCAACAAAATAGTTGAAACCGGTCAGCCGATTTTTGAATTTTTTTTCATCTTCCTCATTCTTGCTATCTTGAAAGTGGGTTTTCCTGGTAATAAAGAGTCTTTGAAATTTGTTGCTCATCAGGAGGCTACTCAAATACACTCAAACAACTAGCAACAAAATAGTTGAAACCGGTCAGCCGATTTTTGAATTTTTTTTCATCTTCCTCATTCTTGCTATCTTGAAACTGATTTCTTTCGGCATAGAAAGTGTATTAAATTAGTTGCTCATCAGGAAAATACTCAAATACACTCCAAGTATCAGCAACAAAATAGTTGAAACCGGTCGGCCGATTTTTGAATTTTTTTTTCATCTTCCTCATTCTTGCTATCTTGAAACTGATTTTTGTCGGCATAGAAAGTGTATTAAATTAGTTGCTCATCAGGAAAATACTCAAATACACTCCAAGTATCAGCAACAAAATAGTTGAAACCGGTCGGCCGATTTTTGAATTTTTTTTTTCATCTTCCTCATTCTTGCTATCTTGAAACTGGTTTTTCCTGGTAAAAAAGAGTCTTTGAAATTTGTTGCTCATCAGGAAGCTACTTAAATACACTCAAACAACTAGCAACAAAATAGTTAAAACCGGTCAGCCGATTTTTGAATTTTTTTCCATCCTCCTCATTCTTGCTATCTTGAAACTGATTTCTTTCGGCATAGAAAGTGTATTAAATTTGTTGCTCATCAGGAGACTACTCAAATACACTCCAAGTATCAGCAACAAAATAGTTGAAACCGGTCGGCCGATTTTTGAATTTTTTTTTCATCTTCCTCATTCTTGCTATCTTGAAAGTGGGTTTTCCTGGTAATAAAGAGTCTTTGAAATTTGTTGCTCATCAGGAGGCTACTCAAATACACTCAAACAACTAGCAACAAAATAGTTGAAACCGGTCAGCCGATTTTTGAATTTTTTTTCCATTTTCCTCACTCTTGCTATCTTGAAACTGATTTTTGTCGGCATAGAAAGTGTATTAAATTTGTTGCTCATCAGGAGGCTACTCAAATACACTCTAAGAACCAGCAACAAAATAGTTAAAACCGGTTGGGTGATTTTTGAATTTTTTTTTCATCTTCCTCATTCTTGCTATCTTGAAACTGATTTTTGTCGGCATAGAAAGTGTATTAAATTAGTTGCTCATCAGGAGAATACTCAAATACACTTCAAGTATCAGCAACAAAATAGTTGAAACCGGTAGGCTGATTTTTGAATTTTTTTTTCATCTTCCTTATTCTCGCTATCTTGAGATAGGTTTTTCTGGTGATAATGAATCTTTGAAATTTGCTGCTTATCAGGAGGCTACTCGAAAACACTCTAAGAACCAGCAACAAAATAGATCACCTTCATCGGCTGATTTTTATTGTTTTTTCAAATTCTCAAAGAACTTAGCAAAGATCATCAATTAAGGTATTATTATTATTCAAAAAATTAATATAACTCAAAAAATTAATTTTTGTGTTATTTTGAGCTCTTCGACCTCAAAAGCCTCATAAAAGTTCGATGTAACAGAAATTATTAAATATTCCATCTGCCATAACTTTTGAATGACTCAAACGAATCTCACGCGGTTTTTAGCAATCGATGCAGTTTTTTTAATTTTACAAACAATTTGTAAACACATATCGATCTTGAAAAAATTCAGTTTTTTCGATTCTTTTCGTCAACGATATCTCACGAACGACTCAACCAATTTTGACTTACCCAACGGCAATCGACGTGTTTTTTCAATGTTAAGAGCTGATTAGTTTTTGGGATCGATCGGTAAAGCCATTTAAAAGTTATTCTAGAGAAACCGCTTTTGAAAAATTTTTTAACTTCCCGCTAAGAATATCGAAGATTTTCGAAAAATCGGGAAGTTATTGGTTTTACCCCGTTTTATAAAAATCGAGTTTTCATCAGATCTCGACGTTTTAAGGTCCTAGGAATCTTCCCTGATGGTTCCCGAGAGGGTGTCACCCTGTCTGTATGTATGTGTGTGTGTGTGTGTGCGTGTGTAAGTATGTGACCCGCTGATAACTTTTGAACGTCTTGTCCGATTTAAACCAACCAAAGTGCGTTCTAAAGAGTTTCACTGAACTTAGATTTCCTGTAAGTTTGAACTGATTCGAACCGGTAGATTCTGAGAAATTTCAAAAAAACCGTGAAAAAAAAATTTTCAAAACTGGTTTTTCTGGAATAATTTTTGAACGGCTTTACCGATCGATTCCAAAAACTAATCACCTTTGAACATTGAAAAAACACGTCGATTGCCGTTGGGTAGGTCAAAATCGGTGTAGTCGTTCGTGAGATATCGTGAACGAAAGAAATGAAAAAAATCGATTTTTTTTCTCAAATCTCTGAAATTTTGTATCTGATCAATCCACATTAAATTCTTAATAGTACCCAAAAACGGCATCGATTCCTGCGTCAAAATCCGTTCAGTAATTCAAAAGTTATGACCGATTGAAAATTAAAAATATACCATTTTATTACTCTTTCATCAGCCTTTTGAGCTCGAAGAGCTCAAAAGCGTCGGATAGCTTTATTTTTGAGCTCGAAGAGCTCAAAATAACACAAAAATTAATTTTTGTGTTATTTTGAGCATCGAGATCAAAATCACATGCATTTGATAATTGAATTTAGTGGGAAGTTACAGGGATGGCCTTTAGGGTCAACCGTTTTTCAAATTTTTTTTACTTTTAATTATAAGCGTAAATTGACAAGTGCTAATTCAACCTTTAATTCAGTATTTAAAATATTACTTTTACTTTGTTACTAGACTTTTATTGTTGAATATAGAATGTTCTTCCATTTTAGATTTCTAAATGACAGCAAACAGTCAAAAAATTGCATGGCATATGTGAGAGTGTGTCAACGAATTATATATAGAACTAGTTGTCCCCCACCCGCTTCGCGTGGCGTCAAATAAAGAGAGTATTAATGAACTTATCATATTCAATCGATTGTCACACCGAACTCGAATGTTAAAAGATAATAAGGAGCATTCTCTGGCTGCTTATGTTCAACATAAACAGACCCATAGAAATTCCCAAGGTGCTGATATGTTTAACATAAACAGGCGAGATGACAGTTATTATCAACTCTGGGAAGTTCCCAGAGCAACTGAATTTTCTTGGCTGATTATAATCAACATGAACAGAGAAAATGAATGTAATGATCATAAAAATAATAATTTTGCTAAGTTCCACATCTGTAGGAGCTCTAGATTTCAAGATTTCAATTATTATTTTTTTTACGCTCTTGCGACTGTCTTTGGGGTGGAATTATGTAAAATCCATTCTTAGCTGACCTCTACACCGCCAAAGGAATATCCTCACTAAGTTTCATATTAATCGGCCTTATTGTTTCAGAGATATCATGATTAGTGACTTATATACATAGAATATCTTTATATATATTATGTATACGACCCAGTCCAATGAGACAAAACAAGCAGTTTAACTAAAATGTAAAACATAAAATTTTATTCTGAAAAATCAATAATTTTCTTAAAAGTTTTCTGTTTTACACTTTAATTAGTATTAATGAATAATTTTATCCATTTATTCGGCTGATAACAAATATTTCAGTGATTTTTTCAGCTGTATAAAATCACCTCAATGCTTCAACTTCTACTTGGTTGGCTAATAGTGTTGGTATTTGAATTTTACGATTTAGAATAATTTATGAAATGTTTAATTTATTTTAATTATTAAAATTTTATTTGATTTAAAAAATTATCATTTTCAGTATTTACTATCTGTTAGTTTATTTATTGGTAATGTAACTCAGTTACAAATTAATTGAATGCATAGAAAAATTTTTTTTCAAATTACGCCAAGATGTATACCTTCTAACGTGCGTACACTAGGACACACAGTTCCTAAATTTTTAATCTTAAAACAGGGAAGGAAGTTTAATTAATAATAAATTAAGTTGAAAATAAATTTATGTATATTCTCAGTATTTTGTTTTAATTGACAACCAAATCAATAATAATAAAAACATATGACATGCTTCACAGAAAAATGTGATTCCTTTCGTAATAAAGATGTAGTTAGAGTGTATTTAAGTAGTCTCCTGATGAGCAACAAATTTAATACACTTTCTATGCCGAAAGAAATCAGTTTCAAGATAGCAAGAATGAGGAGGATGGAAAAAAATTCAAAAATCGGCTGACCGGTTTCAACTATTTTGTTGCTAGTTGTTTGAGTGTATTTAAGTAGCTTCCTGATGAGCAACAAATTTCAAAGACTCTTTTTTACCAGGAAAAACCAGTTTCAAGATAGCAAGAATGAGGAAGATGAAAAAAAAATTCAAAAATCGGCGGACCGGTTTCAACTATTTTGTTGCTGGTTCTTAGAGTGTATTTAAGTAGTCTCCTGATGAGCAACAAATTTAATACACTTTCTATGCCGAAAGAAATCAGTTTCAAGATAGCAAGAATGAGGAGGATGGAAAAAAAATTCAAAAATCGGCTGACCGGTTTCAACTATTTTGTTGCTAGTTGTTTCAGTGTATTTGAGTAGCCTCCTGATGAGCAACAAATTTCAAAGACTCTTTATTACCAGGAAAACCCACTTTCAAGATAGCAAGAATGAGGAAGATAAAAAAAAAATTCAAAATCGGCCGACCGGTTTCAACTATTTTGTTGCTGGTTCTTAGAGTGTATTTAAGTAGTCTCCTGATGGGCAACAAATTTAATACACTTTCTATGCCGAAAGAAATCAGTTTCAAGATAGCAAGAATGAGGAGGATGGAAAAAAAATTCAAAAATCGGCTGACCGGTTTCAACTATTTTGTTGCTAGTTGTTTGAGTGTATTTGAGTAGCCTCCTGATGAGCAACAAATTTCAAAGACTCTTTATTACCAGGAAAACCCACTTTCAAGATAGCAAGAATGAGGAAGATGAAAAAAAAATTCAAAAATCGGCCGACCGGTTTCAACTATTTTGTTGCTGGTTCTTAGAGTGTATTTAAGTAGTCTCCTGATGAGCAACAAATTTAATACACTTTCTGTGCCGAAAGAAATCAGTTTCAAGATAGCAAGAATGAGGAGGATGGAAAAAAAATTCAAAAATCGGCTGACCGGTTTCAACTATTTTGTTGCTAGTTGTTTGAGTGTATTTGAGTAGCCTCCTGATGAGCAACAAATTTCAAAGACTCTTTATTACCAGGAAAAACCAGTTTCAAGATAGCAAGAATGAGGAAGATGAAAAAAAAAATTCAAAAATCGGCGGACCGGTTTCAACTATTTTGTTGCTGGTTCGTAGAGTGTATTTAAGTAGTCTCCTGATAAGCAACAAATTTAATACACTTTCTATGCCGAAAGAAATCAGTTTCAAGATAGCAAGAATGAGGAGGATGGAAAAAAAATTCAAAAATCGGCTGACCGGTTTCAACTATTTTGTTGCTAGTTGTTTGAGTGTATTTGAGTAGCCTCCTGATGAGCAACAAATTTCAAAGACTCTTTATTACCAGGAAAACCCACTTTCAAGATAGCAAGAATGAGGAAGATGAAAAAAAGATTCAAAAATCAGCCGACCGGTTTCAACTATTTTGTTGCTGGTTCTTAGAGTGTATTTAAGTAGTCTCCTGATGAGCAACAAATTTAATACACTTTCTATGCCGAAAGAAATCAGTTTCAAGATAGCAAGAATGAGGAGGATGGAAAAAAAATTCAAAAATCGGCTGACCGGTTTCAACTATTTTGTTGCTAGTTGTTTGAGTGTATTTGAGTAGCCTCCTGATGAGCAACAAATTTCAAAGACTCTTTATTACCAGGAAAACCCACTTTCAAGATAGCAAGAATGAGGAAGATGAAAAAAAGATTCAAAAATCGGCCGACCGGTTTCAACTATTTTGTTGCTGGTTCTTAGAGTGTATTTAAGTAGTCTCCTGATGAGCAACAAATTTAATACACTTTCTATGCCGAAAGAAATCAGTTTCAAGATAGCAAGAATGAGGAGGATGGAAAAAAAATTCAAAAATCGGCTGACCGGTTTCAACTATTTTGTTGCTAGTTGTTTGAGTGTATTTACGTAGCTTCCTGATGAGCAACAAATTTCAAAGACTCTTTTTTACCAGGAAAAACCAGTTTCAAGATAGCAAGAATGAGGAAGATGAAAAAAAAAATCAAAAATCGGCGGACCGGTTTCAACTATTTTGTTGCTGGTTCTTAGAGTGTATTTAAGTAGTCTCCTGATGAGCAACAAATTTAATACACTTTCTATGCCGAAAGAAATCAGTTTCAAGATAGCAAGAATGAGGAGGATGGAAAAAAAATTCAAAAATCGGCGGACCGGTTTCAACTATTTTGTTACTGGTTCTTAGAGTGTATTTAAGTAGTCTCCTGATGAGCAACAAATTTCAAAGACTCTTTATTACCAGGAAAACCCACTTTCAAGATAGCAAGAATGAGGAAGATGAAAAAAAATTTCAAAAATCGGCTGACCGGTTTCAACTATTTTGTTGCTAGTTGTTTGAGTGTATTTGAGTAGCCTCCTGATGAGCAACAAATTTCAAAGACTCTTTATTACCAGGAAAACCCACTTTCAAGATAGCAAGAATGAGGAAGATGAAAAAAAAATTCAAAAATCGGCCGACCGGTTTCAACTATTTTGTTGCTGATACTTGGAGTGTATTTGAGTAGTCTCCTGATGAGCAACAAATTTAATACACTTTCTATGCCGAAAGAAATCAGTTTCAAGATAGCAAGAATGAGGAAGATGAAAAAAAAATTCAAAAATCGGCCGACCGGTTTCAACTATTTTGTTGCTAGTTGTTTGAGTGTATTTAAGTAGCTTCCTGATGAGCAACAAATTTCAAAGACTCTTTTTTACCAGGAAAAACCAGTTTCAAGATAGCAAGAATGAGGAAGATGAAAAAAAAATTCAAAAATCGGCCGACCGGTTTCAACTATTTTGTTGCTGGTTCTTAGAGTGTATTTAAGTAGTCTCCTGATGAGCAACAAATTTAATACACTTTCTATGCCGAAAGAAATCAGTTTCAAGATAGCAAGAATGAGGAGGATGGAAAAAAATTCAAAAATCGGCTGACCGGTTTTTACTATTTTGTTGCTAGTTGTTTGAGTGTATTTAAGTAGCTTCCTGATGAGCAACAAATTTCAAAGACTCTTTTTTACCAGGAAAAACCAGTTTCAAGATAGCAAGAATGAGGAAGATGAAAAAAAAATTCAAAAATCGGCCGACCGGTTTCAACTATTTTGTTGCTGGTTCTTAGAGTGTATTTAAGTAGTCTCCTTATGAGCAACAAATTTAATACACTTTCTATGCCGAAAGAAATCAGTTTCAAGATAGCAAGAATGAGGAGGATGGAAAAAAATTCAAAAATCGGCTGACCGGTTTCAACTATTTTGTTGCTAGTTGTTTGAGTGAATTTGAGTAGCCTCCTGATGAGCAACAAATTTCAAAGACTCTTTATTACCAGGAAAACCCACTTTCAAGATAGCAAGAATGAGGAAGATGAAAAAAAAATTCAAAAATCGGCCGACCGGTTTCAACTATTTTGTTGCTGGTTCTTAGAGTGTATTTAAGTAGTCTCCTGATGAGCAACAAATTTAATACACTTTCTATGCCGAAAGAAATCAGTTTCAAGATAGCAAGAATGAGGAGGATGGAAAAAAAATTCAAAAATCGGCTGACCGGTTTCAACTATTTTGTTGCTAGTTGTTTGAGTGTATTTGAGTAGCCTCCTGATGAGCAACAAATTTCAAAGACTCTTTATTACCAGGAAAATCCACTTTCAAGATAGCAAGAATGAGGAAGATGAAAAAAAAATTCAAAAATCGGCCGACCGGTTTCAACTATTTTGTTGCTGGTTCTTAGAGTGTATTTAAGTAGTCTCCTGATGAGCAACAAATTTAATACACTTTCTATGCCGAAAGAAATCAGTTTCAAGATAGCAAGAATGAGGAAGATGCAAAAAAAAAATTCAAAAATCGGCTGACCGGTTTCAACTATTTTGTTGCTAGTTGTTTGAGTGTATTTGAGTAGCCTCCTGATGAGCAACAAATTTCAAAGACTCTTTATTACCAGGAAAACCCACTTTCAAGATAGCAAGAATGAGGAAGATGAAAAAAAATTCAAAAATCGGCCGACCGGTTTCAACTATTTTGTTGCTGGTCTTAGAGTGTATTTAAGTAGTCTCCTGATGAGCAACAAATTTAATACACTTTCTATGCCGAAAGAAATCAGTTTCAAGATAGCAAGAATGAGGAGGATGGAAAAAAAATTCAAAAATCGGCTGACCGGTTTCAACTATTTTGTTGCTAGTTGTTTGAGTGTATTTGAGTAGCCTCCTGATGAGCAACAAATTTCAAAGACTCTTTATTACCAGGAAAACCCACTTTCAAGATAGCAAGAATGAGGAAGATGAAAAAAAGATTCAAAAATCGGCCGACCGGTTTCAACTATTTTGTTGCTGGTTCTTAGAGTGTATTTAAGTAGTCTCCTGATGAGCAACAAATTTAATACACTTTCTATGCCGAAAGAAATCAGTTTCAAGATAGCAAGAATGAGGAGGATGGAAAAAAAATTCAAAAATCGGCTGACCGGTTTCAACTATTTTGTTGCTAGTTGTTTGAGTGTATTTAAGTAGCTTCCTGATGAGCAACAAATTTCAAAGACTCTTTTTTACCAGGAAAAACCAGTTTCAAGATAGCAAGAATGAGGAAGATGAAAAAAAAATTCAAAAATCGGCGGACCGGTTTCCACTATTTTGTTGCTGGTTCTTAGAGTGTATTTAAGTAGTCTCCTGATGAGCAACAAATTTAATACACTTTCTATGCCGAAAGAAATCAGTTTCAAGATAGCAAGAATGAGGAGGATGGAAAAAAAATTCAAAAATCGGCTGACCGGTTTCAACTATTTTGTTGCTAGTTGTTTGAGTGTATTTGAGTAGCCTCCTGATGAGCAACAAATTTCAAAGACTCTTTATTACCAGGAAAACCCACTTTCAAGATAGCAAGAATGAGGAAGATGAAAAAAAAATTCAAAAATCGGCCGACCGGTTTCAACTATTTTGTTGCTGATACTTGGAGTGTATTTGAGTATTTTCCTGATGAGCAACTAATTTAATACACTTTCTATGCCGACAAAAATCAGTTTCAAGATAGCAAGAATGAGGAAGATGAAAAAAAAATAAAAAATCGGCTGACCGGTTTCAACTATTTTGTTGCTAGTTGTTTGAGTGTATTTGAGTAGCCTCCTGATGAGCAACAAAATTCAAAGACTCTTTAATGCCAGGAAAAACCAGTTTCAAGATAGCAAGAACAGAAAAATTAAAAAAACAATTATTAAAAAAATTTTTACGATATCTAAGATATAGCAACAAAATAGTAACTAAATCTTCTATAAAGATGAACGGAAAAGAATGTAATTCATTAAGTTACCTTGCTACCTTGATATCACGATAGCATAATTCACGATTTCTAGGGATTGGCACGAGCAACAAAATCGTCGTTTTGGCAACTAATTAGCAACTATTTAGCTACAAATTGATGTATTTTTTTTTTGCAATTTTGCTGATTTCACCATGCTAGCCTGATAGGGCTGATATCGCGTCCGTGAGAGGTGTCTATGTGTGCTATGCTCGAATATTACTTGTATGGAACATTGACTTTTGATAGTCTCTAAGTATTCTGTGTTTGTACTTTTGTCGTAAGTTCACATAAGTAACTAAAAATCATGAGTTACCGTTGTTTACGTACCCTGTTTAACTCACTAAAACATTGTATTAGATTAAATATTTTCTGAACTCCATAATAACATCCCACAATAAGAATGCTAAGTGTTAATATTTTATCACATATTAACATAA
Organism: Apodemia mormo; assembly: GCA_036924255.1. Taxonomy (NCBI): domain Eukaryota; kingdom Metazoa; phylum Arthropoda; class Insecta; order Lepidoptera; family Riodinidae; genus Apodemia; species Apodemia mormo. The sequence continues at coordinate 7,832,839 of JAUPFN010000020.1, read as the reverse complement.
AGAAAAAGCTGTGTTCAGATGATTTATTCATATAAAAATGGTTGTAAATAGGTGATTTAATAAATTCAATGAAAAGTAACATGAAATCTGCAAATAAATCAGCATATTAGGTATGTATTCAATTTTAATTACTTAAATACAAATGCTTAGGGTATAAAATATACATACCTTCCTAATTCTAGGATTTACATGAAGTATTGAGTGCGTATACTCAGGAGTCATTGGGAATTTCTACCATATAGTGATCAATGATCATTAAGTTCAAAACATCGTGTGAGTACAACCTTTAACTTTTTGAGCTGTAACTTGGCAGAGAAGCAAATCGACTCTACATATGCAAGGTTAACTCGAATTGGCAAACGTCATTATGGTTAGAATAGGCGGTGGCAAAAACCCTGAGCAAGACATTGCAGAACCCTCTAGAAAACATTAGTGACATTTTTGGCCAATTCGCCTTTTACGAACTAGGTATCTGACGGAAAGGCTGTGAGTTATATTCTTTAAAACGGGTCTGGGCCAGCACTGTATAAAACGTTAAATATCTGACTATTTGACTCCTTTTAAGAGGGGATTTGATTCATATTTATTCAATTTTCTAATAAAGTTTTCAAAGACACATGGACTTCAAACTCGTTGCAGCCTTATTGCGATTAAATTTCTTAATATAGTAAATACTCGTAGTTATATTATTTTCTTAAATACATTATCCAAACTCTTACATAAAGACATTAAAGAATAGTTGTAAGCCTTCCAATGACGGGATATGGAGATATGTATGAATCCATTTCCTTCATCATCAATCCGAAGGGGCAACATTGTAAATAAGCGTGAAATTTTCAAAAGTGTAACTAGCGTATCTTTATGCAGTAGTAATACTTTATTTTCCATCTAAAAAAATAAAGTACAGAATAAAATGTAAATACACACACACGCATATGTATAGCAATGTAATAAGAAAAGTTTGAGATTTCATTAATATCTAAGTTGTAGCTTCAGAACCTTTTGAACTATATTTTGGAATTCACTATTACTACGTTGTTTTAAGGCGATAGGTAATGCCAAACTACGAAATAGACTCTTCTTTGAAAGCCTACTACTGCCAGCCGGTTAATCCAATAATTTAAAAAAAATATGTATTATACGTATAATATAATTAAACTTAAATTTTAAGTTCCTTTTTTCAAATTTTATTGTTATTTTTGACGGAAAAAAATCGAATATCTTTCTTATTTTTACGCAAAAATTTGCTTATAAGTTCCAAACTACTGTAACGATTTTGATGATTTTTTCTTTTTATTACAGACAATTTATTGCTTTATAAAATTTAAGTTCAAAATTTTACAAAATCATTATAGTGTGCTATTAAATCAATAAAAACCTTATTATTTAATTCGCGGACCGCGCTCGCGTCTTCCGGTAGCGTTCATACGAGGAGGCTGTGTCGCATGTTAGCGTGCTCCGCTCTCCATATTCGAGTCAAAGAGTAATAGTACAGATAGAACGTTTGGCACAATAGTAAGGTTGTGCCGTTTGGAAATTGAACATTTCGTTTACGCTTGGATGTTTTTTATAGTAGATAATGAGCTTGGACCGAGAAGGCTGATTTTTACAGATGTTGTTCTTATGATATAGACAAGGAATAAGAAAGGATTTTTTTAAATTCATCCCCTAAGATGGTGAAATAGGGGGTGAAATTTTGTATGAAACTCTGTCATTTTTGAGTTGTAATGAATGATATGCCGTAATTAAATTATCCTTTAACTGAAACAAAATTAAATACAAATTTAATATTTTTTTGAATTCTAGCCCAAAGAGAGGTAAAAAGAGGCTTTAAAGTTTGTATCAAAAATGAATTGTTTGTTTATTGCATTACTATAAAATCTAAATTATTTTAATTTAGTATTTATGATTTTTAATACAATTAAGAAGTACGAATTTTCGGATTTTTTATTACTTATGCTCTTCAATCGAAATTGAATAAACATGCACGTAATGTTCGAAGTTTCATCCATTAAAGGAGTAAAAGTGTGTTACAATTTATATGAAAAATTAAACGTTTATGGTCAAAATAACTTGAAATTCGGCACTTATGTTCAACACAATTTAAGAATCATATATTTGGGGATTTTTTTAAATTTCATTCCTTAAAGGGTAAAAAAAGCATTGATGTTTGTATAAAAAATAGATTGTTATAGAATATTGCAAAAATTATTTAAAAGTTAGTATTTATGACTTTTAATACAATTAAATGAATACGAGTTTAAGGTTTTCAAATGTCATCTCTTCAAAGGATGAAAAAAGTGGTAGAGTTTGTAGAAAAAATAAAATATGTTTTATCAAAATCTCTTCAAATTTATTAGTCATGTTCTTTAATTCTATTAAATAAACGTGCATGTGAGGATGCTGTGAGTTTTATCTCTTAAAGAAGTTAAAGAGGGTATTAAAGGGGCTGAAAGCTAGTACTTTATAAATAGTTTTGTTTGCGAGTAGACGCTGAATAATATTTTAAGACTATTCATGTACTTACCTACGTTTACGCTTGAATGTTTTATTAGCTATAGATAGATAAGTATTTTGTCAATATTTTGTATAAATGTACAAAAATAAAACATATAAACAACGAAGATAATTCAAGCAAGCGAATAAAAAGCAAAACTCTAAAGAAAAAAAAACTTGTAATATCTGAAGGTAGTAAGGACTTCGCAACTGAAAATAAATAAATATTTATTATACATACAAATAGTCTAAATAAACCAACTTATTTAGTAGTTTCCTCTATAAACATTAAATCAAATTATATATCTACTTTTTTCTTACGAGATTTTGAAACAAAAACTAAGAAGCTAGTTAGTTTTAAAATATTATTCAAGAGATTACATTTTTCAAAATTAAATTTTGAAAGGTTTTGTTAAATATTAATTGTTGATTGTATGTATTAAAATAAAATGCTACACGGGATGTATTGTATATTACAAAACTTTCAAAGAAATAGGATACGTAACTGTTATTATTGTGTAAATTGTTATATGATTTTTTTGTCGATTTTCGATATATTTTTTTCTTTAGATATTTATCGTTTTTCTAAAATGAATGTGTATGTAATCGATAAATGAGCGATTACTGGTTATTGGTTTTGAGTTTGATAACATTCAGTCGATTTATGATGATAAAAGTTCATATAGGTGAACAAAAATATCAAAACGCATCCACTGTAAATACTCTTTGACTTTGGGACATGCCAACGCGTGAAATAGTATTTGTGCTGTTCCTGTCAGAAACTCAAGGACGTTCGCAGCTGTAATCGCCTTAATGATAATTCGAAAAAACGCTAAAATCGATTCAGTTACAAAAATATTAAAGGTTTATATCTGTTTTTTTTTTTGCGAATCTCTCGCATCCTATGCTCAGAGGTCAAAAAAGATTGTCGCCCAATTATCTATAAAAATTTCTTTAAAATTAAAAAAATATTATATGTAGGTATAGATCATATTATGTATATACATATAATAAAATCGTAGGAAAGTCAAAACTGTACATTGAATATGTTTTTTTAAAGATTACTTGAGGCGTGATCTACAATCGATATCGAAGCCAAAAATATAGTTTTTAGAATTTTCGTCTGTTTGTCTGTATGTATGTCTGGGGTAAATTCAAAAAGTACTGCATGGATTACCTTTAAATTTTGCATGAATATTACTAACAATTCGGGTCAACATACAGGCTATACTATCACCTACGGGGGAGGAGCTGTGTGGAGTAAAGTCGCGGGCAACAGCTAGTAAATTAATATAGATAATGAAATAAAGGTAGGAACCCCACATATTCACTCTTTCATGCTAAATGCTCGGTCGCCTAAATACATTTGAACTCGATTGCAAGTCGATATAGTAGTAGAGCAAGATATAGTAGTAGAGATAGCGTCTCGTTTGGCTGGTTAAAGAATCAATTTAAGACTCCGGAGAGCACTGGCACATTGGTGAAATATAGGGGGATTATTGAGATCAGATGTAATTCGGCGAGTATTAAGATTAATAAATGCATCAGGGTGTATAGCAACTTCCTGAGACCACAGGTTAGAGTAGTGTTGGACCCATCTCTCAAGTTCCTCGTTTTTATTTGCAATTGGGTTTCCATCGAGATCTTTGATTGCAGCCCGTTTCCGCTTGCAAGGACCAGTTGTAGTTTTTATACCCTGGTACAGACTCCGCAAGTCACCCGTATCCCGGCACATTTGTATTGACTGGCAAAGTTTTACCCAGTTTTCATTGGCGCAGCTACGACTGATAAGCTGTATTTCTGCTTTGATAGCTTTGTACGCAATATTTTGGCGTTCAAAGTTTTCTCTGGGGTTGTTCAAGAAATTTATATGGGCTGTTTGTTTCTCTTCAATGAGTGGTCGTATAATGTGTTCATATTCTGTAAACGAGTCACTAGGAGTCTTTGTTTTTTTGCCAAACACCACTTCAGCCGCCTGTGTTAGTACTTTCTTTAAAAACAACAAAGAAAAATATCGACACGCAGGGATTGAACCTGCGACCGTCTTCCTAAAGCCGGGATGCTCTCCCACTGAGCTAGTGTCAACAGGCTCGACATGCCGAAATTCTTCTTTGTGTTTTTCCAGTTTTCCCAAGCACAGGGTGAGTGCTATAACACAAAAATAATTGGTACTTTCTTTGTTAACTGCCACATATTTTCAGCACTAGTCGATTTCTCCAATATTTTCTTGTTCAGTTTGCGATCAAGTATCTTTTCTTGATCATTGTGTAGGTTTATATCCCTCACAGTTGTTGTATTCAGCTACTCTCCCTGAAGCCATCAGAGCAGCTTGGGGTTCTCTTGCGAACGTGCCGCTATTTAGCCATACTAAACCATGGTCAGTTTTGCAGGTCGGCAGGGACTTTTGGAGTCAGTGCATAGGCTAAAACAAGAGTAACAAGAGCCGAATCTGACATCAATCTCAGTGCCATTATACGTTCAGACACGCATGTTGCTGTTTCAATACAACTGACTAGGCAATTACGAACGGCAAACACAACGCTATGTTCCCTCTTTTGCCGACATTTTTTCATTTCCAGAATAGATGTAATTATCTTCTCGAATACTGCCCTCATCAAGGAGACGAGTTTCCTGCAAAGCGGCTACATGATCTCCTCTCGACCTCCTCGACTGTTTCCATAGAAATGATGGTTCATTACTCTGGAGCCGATTTGGTTGCAGAGGATGCCGACTTGTTCGGGTTGGACCCTACTGTCGCCTACGGTACCTCGGATCCGCTGCTTCATCCGCCAAACTACGCCTTTCCAAATTTTTCGTCAGAAAAATTGTCAATAATAGCCTGAGTCTGCAACGTGTCCCGGAAAAACACAATTTTAGCTGTTGGTTTCGATTATGACGAGTACGTAGGTCATACTATAAGTTTTGCGTAACTTAAAAAAACAATATGTTATAACCAAAATATTATATTTATTGCTTTCAAAATAATCTCCTTTACATTTTAAACATTTATTCATGCCATCGAACCATTTTTTAAAACAGGAGGACCACAGATCTGAAGGCATGTTTTCTACGTGCTGATTGAATGCTATCACTGCCTCTTCGGAGTTGGTAAAAGTAAAACCTCTCATCAAATCTTTGATTTCGGGGAAAATGCAGAAATCACAGGGTGCTAGATCGGGGCTATGCGCAGGATGAGTGACAAGATGTACTTTTTCGGAAGCTAAAAATGTCTTTGTTTTGTTGACCGTGTGTGAAGAAGCGTTATCATGGTGTAGGAGAATGCGGATTTGGGTCGTCTTTCGCGAACTTTTTCTAACACCCTGGGTAAACAAATGGTAGAATACCACTTGGCATAGGACTCTTTTGATCTTCCAGTAGAATTGTACAGATGGAACCCGTAGCTGAGACAAAAAACGCGATCATATTTTTACCAACGTTTTTCGCCTGTCTCACTTTTATTGGCCGGTTCTCATTTTCAAACACCTATTCACAAGATTGCTGTTTTTTTCTGCTTATATTAAATTTTTTTTAAATATATGCTTATATAAAATTGCTGATTATATTAAATTAAGTTTAATATAATTGAAACATCAAATATCGCTTGTGGTCCAGGGGTCCTGACGCTAACGAAGGTGTCGATACATTATCCATCAATTGTGAATAATACAGTCTATTACTACACGTATAACACGTTTAATATGACTCCCCCTTTACTTTCAGTAAATCCATGAAAAAATTAATTTATGTTGCAGACGTAAATTCGCAATGTATAAATAATTTTTTAGACCTTTCTTTTGGCATATAACCGATGCGTATGATGTGAAGTATGTGGAAGCGTATGTTTAATTTCAAATTCCCACAGTCAGGGCCTCTTTATAGTGCTTTACTATCAGTTTGACGGGATATTCACCACATATTGTATTAGGTTTATTAATTAAATTTATTATTATTATGTTTCCATAAATAAACTGCGAATTACCATTTAGTGGTATCTTGTCATTACTCATTACCGATGTCACATGATTGAGAAAATGACATTGAGGTATTTTGTTTTTATTTTACTCCTATTTCCATGCTTGGTATTAATTCTATGAGAAAATCAATGTTAATTCATGCATTTAATCGGTGGCTGGTGGATATGTTGCAGTGAAATTGTCAACAGTCGTTAGATTATTATATAGATATAGGGAGTTTATAATTTGGTTAGATTAGCAGTTAAATTATAATATCACTTAGTTAGATTATAATCTAACGGTATTGACAATTTCACTGTGACAGATACACAAATTATTATTGTAAAGCTTACAAAAGTGGTGAAATATTTAAAAATATAACCTTGTTTTGAAGAGCATTGAATTTGTCACAAGATTGCATGTTCAGTGCTTACTTCTCTTATTTCGTTTGTATTTAGATTCCTACTCTAATTATTACGTGATAAAATAAGTCTTTATTTACAAAGTAACAGTTAGATCCAAACAATTGATAAGCAAAAATGTAACATGAAATATGAGTATACACATCAATCATTTTTCAAATAAAAATGATTTATTGTAATTTTGATGAAATTATCAAGGTCTCAAATCTCAGACCCGGATAGATAGAAAGTTTTTTCTATTTTTTTCAATCACGATGAGGAACAAAAAATATCCAGTTCTAAGGTTTTGAGCTTCTTTATTATGTTGACTTTGTTGCTAGTTTCTAAGCTAGAAAGATTTCGTTATTTTTTACCTCCCATTAAATAGACTAAAACGATTGGTCATGCTGCCTATTCTTTCGTGATCAGATTTTTACTGCGATTTATGAAATATATTTTAATATAAAAAAAAAAAAACAAGGACGAGACAAGGAAAACTTAGAAGTTGTCCTTGGCTCATCCTTGTTTTTTTTTCTTTATTTGAATATGCTACAGAATCCGACTATCTTATTTATCATACAAATTTATGTCGTATTTTATAACATTATGTATATTAAATAAAAATACATAAATGTATTTACTTTAAATACGTGAAAACATAATAAACGTATAAATAGGTACTTATAAACTAAAATGAATATTAAAATTAAAAGTGAAAACTATATTTTTCAAACTGTATTGAGGATAATTACAACATAGACAAATATGTACAACTATTTATAAGCAGGTCGGTTATAGATTGCGGGACCTAATCTGTACTATCATATTATATGTTATTGAGCTCTTCCGTCAGCACAAGGCGCAGTATGTTGAAAGACAACCAGTCATAAATAAGCGCGGAATGGTTTCCTCTTATAAATTACAGTATGAGAAATAACAAAGCAATTTTTAAGCAATGAAAGAGAAAATTTTTACAATGACTAAAACGGAACCGAAAAATAATAATATAAATTTTATTGTTGTTGTATATACATTATAGTACATAAATATTATTTATTTGCAAAAGCAAGAAAGACTGTTAATTTTAGCATTAAGTACATCATACCAGATACCTTTATTTTGAAGATTAACTGTTTTTTTGGAATGGATTAACTAGATTAATTAATGCTACTTGCGCCTTAATATGACGATAGCATAAAAAAACAATGATCTCTTGAGCTGGTAATGATTTTGGCGAAATCTACCTTCACATTTCCAACAACTCCTTTTTGAAATGGAACTCACATGAAACTTACAACAAAATTGAATTTTCGTTAAAATGCGACTCGGTTGATTAAATTGATTATGAAGTTAGTCAATAGTAATCACGTCTGTGGTCTATTAGTCCGGTGTCGGCGGTGACGACATGAAGTCCCGGGTTCTCCGGGTAAGAGTTAATCGGTGGTTAGAGTTTAGACTTAATTGCACTTACACAGTTACACTCTATTTGCAAATCGTCAATAGGATTTCTTTTAAATGCACCTGGGATCCTTTTTTTTGTATTTTATTATGTTTTTTACATAACTCAACAACAAAGCAAAAGAAACCATAATGTTAAGTGTAACTTCGTATCAACGATTTATGCAGTAGCAGAATTCACGTTTTGAGGTTTTCCGTTCGGCTCAAGCGGGCGTCGACACCCGAGCCAGCGGAGTTTTCTTTTGCTTTTCCCTTCAACTGTTGGCGTATAAAGGAAGGCGGTCCCCGCGGATCTACCTTTTTCGCCTACACGGTTCATCGCAGAAACCATGACAAAAGGTTAGATGTGCGGGGTCGGTAATGTTATCAACCGCGCTTGACAACTACTAGCCGGCCAGATGTGCGGCGCACCTGTGTTATGACGTCATAATAAAATAGATAACGAATGATATAAATAAGCGGGGACATCATGTTTTCGATTCATTGTAATTCTATCGTTTGTTGAGGGCGTTACTCTGCCCAAAATTATATTGTGCGTGTAAAAGTGATTCAAGTGTTTTATTCGGCCAAACTGCTTCACGTTAATATTAAGCTTACGAATTATTCAATACTAAATTGCTATTAAAAATTTCGTCTCCAAAGATTTTTCTATAAAATAATTAGTTAATGAAATGACTATTTTATTTTAAACACTTATACTGTTTCACAATCACAAATCATATAATATATTTATTTTTAATTAAATAGCCAACCGGTTTCACATTTCAATGCATCTTCAGGGCTAAAAGCTTCAAGGCTTCAGGGCTAAGCCTTTAAGGTTATGTGATTGTGAAACAGTACAAGTGCTTAAAATAAAATAATAATTATGACAGAGTTTCACCAATTGCCGACGATGGAGTGTATAAATTATGTTAATAAAATATGTGTAATTTGTTAATCCACCTATTATAAACCCAGCTCATTTCTCCACGCCACGTGGCAGCGCGAAGTGTGTCGATTCCATGGGTGACATTTTACCCCTCGCGTTCCAGAAATTCGGTGGCGGCCTCTCTTTTCCTTACACGTAGTAGCTGAGGTCATCCGAGGAGTGGGCTCCTTGAAGTCCAACCGACCGGCCTATCATTGACAGTGACAATCAATGACGCTTCTTGACAAGCAGATTTTTTAGGCAGCTGCCTGGCAAATCCTGCCAGGCAGCTTCCTAAAGAATCTGCTTGGCACCGTATAACTGACAATGCCACATGCAAAAGTCTACCGGCTACATTACTTTCCCAACCGGAACACGATAATGACAAGCATTGACGCTATTGTGGCCGAATTACATCCTATAACTTACTTTCCGTTGACCTAGAATCATACAATTTATGTGTAGTTAAGTCCAACTCGCACCTGACTTGTTTTTTACTTATATGCATATCTTGGGTGTTCCGGTGCAGCCCGGCCACAGTCAATTTTGTAATTTATAGACACAAAATTTAAATGTTCTTTTAATGTTCTTGCAGTACCAATGAATAAATTAAATGTACCTCAAGTATATCTCCTTAAAAGAGCGCTTTTTGGTGGCCGGGAAGTAACGTACACGCTGCAGCCCGGCCACGGTTATATTTTCCAGTAGGATGCTCAGAATGTTCTTAAATATAAGCCAAATAAATGTTCCATTTGCGTTCTTTGGTTTTTTGAATGTAATATACGAACAAAAACGACTATACAAATAAAAAATGATTTCAAATTAAAATATGCACTTAGTGCCTGTAGAATTAAAATAGCAAATCTTCTTATTTGTAAAAAGCTGCTATCACATTTTTTTTAGGAGCACTTCTCTAGAAAACCAGACGTAAGAAAAACAGTAAAACAGTTTTGATTGTAAAACGATGGTGCATTTTCCTATATGATATATTATTATTATAAACAAAGAGTAATTATAAATATATTATATGTATCTAGATGTACGTAATTGCATAGAATATTAAAATAATAAAAAATATTAAATGTTGTAGGGAATTGGAATTGCATTATATCTACGATTTGTTTTCTACACTCACATATTTTTATTTGTATTGATAATTGTGTACTATCTCTATCGGTAGGATCTTCTAGCGTATGTCACCTACATCTTGAGCGCGGTCATCGAGAATCATGGTGAAGCACCAGCTATCTTGCTTAATATCTCGAAGGCTTTTGACATGGTCTGGCATGATTTTTCCCCGTGTTGGACCCGGGCTTTATTGAAGAATAAACAAACTGCCGTTTTGTCAGGCAGGTCGTAAAAGGCGACCGATTGGCTACGTAAGTCACTACCTTCGTGGCTACTAGGTGGTAGAGTTCTGCATTGTTTCGCCCGGGGTCTGGTACCACCGCCTTACCTACTCCTGCCGTAATAGCGTCAGTGCTTAAACCTTAAGCCGGTAAAATTATGCATGTGGCATTAGACCTCACCCCAAAATAGCAACGCACCATTAACATATTTGGTGTCTATAAGTGAAGGTTGACTCTTTCCATCAGGAGACCCATCTGCGTGTTTGCTATCTTATGATATATAAAAAAAAATGTGAGGGTAGAAGACAAATCATAGATAGGTATAATAATAATAAATATTCACGGGACAAATTACACTTAATGATCTAACCCCAAAGTAAGCAAACTATTTGCTTGTGTTATGGGTGTTAGTCAACGATACTAATACATAAAAATACAAATATAAAAACTAGAACATATTTAATAAACACCCAAACCCGGAAATACAAACATTTATACTCATCACACAAATGCTTGTCCCCGTCAGAGATCGAACCTGAGCCCCGTCGATTGCGTAGTCAGAGTCGCTAACTACTCGACCAACGGGGCGATTAATTTTATAAATATTTTAATTAGATATAACAAAATAAGTACCCATTCACTACAAAATTATTAATGCAATTACGTACATATAGATACATATAATATATTTATAATTACTTTGTTTATAATAATAATATATCATATAGGAAAATGCACCATCGTTTTACAATCAAAACTGTTTTACTGTTTTTCTTTGCGTCTGGTTTTCTAGAGAATTGCTCCTAAAAAAATTACGATAGCAGCTTTTTACAAATAAGCAGATTTGCTATTTTAATTCTACAGGCGCTAAGTGCACATTTTAATTTGAAATCATTTTTTGTTTATATAGTCGTTTTTGTTCGTATATTACATTCAAAAAACCAAAGAACGCAAATGGAACATTTATTTGGCTTATATTTAAGAACATTCTGAGCATCCTACTGGAAAATATAACGGTGGCCGGGCTGCAGCGTATACGTTACTTCCCGGCCACCAAAAAGTGCTCTTTTAAGGAGATATACTTGAGGTACATTTAATTTATTCATTGGTACTGCAAGAACATTAAAAGAACATTTAAATTTTATGTCTATAAATTACAAAATTGACTGTGGCCGGGCTGCACCGGAACACCCCATATCTTTACGCCAAATTTCTTATGGTTTAGGTAGTCAGAACCGCACACCATATATCACGGTAGTTGCGGAATTTTTCTTGCTTCTTCCACATTCATTCATTACTCTCTTCAAACAAACACACCACAAAATACAGAGGTGGCTAGTGGCTAAGCAACCACGGCTCTAATATCCCCAGCGGGATTCTCGTTCTGAGACTGTACGTAATAACTGGACAATTAATCACAATTGAAGGGCCCTTTTGAAAAAAAGACTATCTATCATTCTGCCAGGCAGTTCGTAAAAGGTGAACGATGGGCTATACGTGAGTACCAACGTGAATACTAGGTAGTAGATTTCCACAAAGTCTCGCCCAGGACTGGTACCACTGCCTTAGGTACCTATTCCTGCCGCAATAGAGTCATTGCTTGTCAGTATCGTGTTCCGGTTTAGAGGGTAAGATACTGTCGGTAAACTTAAGCATGGGGCATTGAGACCCTGCTACAAGGATACCAACGCACCATTAACATCTTTGGTGTCTATAGGCGATGGTTTTCTCATTCCATCAGAACTATCTGCTTGTTTGTTATCAAATGAAAAATGGTATCACCTAGTTGTAAAGCCGATCTTAATTGGTTTTAAACCTAAAATCCGGTAAAACCCTTTAATACCATTTTCATGTTTAATATGGTTACTAACCATGTTCTTTGATGCTAACTACATTTTCTTGATATCACCGAGATCTGAATCATACTGTCTATAAACTATTACTTTCTTTTCCATCGTATTCTATCATAAATACTTACATATGCGTTAAAAATTGTTTAAAAAATAAAAAAAAACTGTGATTATCTACGACATTTATTATGATAATATGGTACCTAGGTGTATTTTACCAACAACTCACTACAGCATTAATTAAGTCTTCTAAACTCAGCATTAATTAAATCTTCTAAACTCAGCATTAATTAAGTCTTCTAAACTCAGTATTAATTAAGTCTTCTAAACTCAGCATTAATTAAGTTTTCACTTCTTGTCCGTAAGTTATAATAAAAATTAGGTAGCTTAGTCCAGCACCAAAGATCTGTAAAAATATTACCATAAATGTCACAAATTAAAATAATCCATACTAACTTGGATTTATATTGTATTAAAAGCACTTGTACTGTTTTACTGGAATTTTTATTTATTAAAATCAATCAGTTTCGCTTTTTAACGCATCATCAGGGCAAAAGTTAGTACTATTTAGTACAATTGACAATTTGACGATTAATAATTAATTTATTATAATTGACAATTTGACAATTAACAATTAATTGTCAAATTGTCAATTGGACTAAACAATAATAACTTTTGCCCTGATGATGCGTTAAAACGCGAAATCGGTAGGTTTTAATAAATAAAAAGTCAAGTAAAACAGTACAAGTGCTTTTAATACAATATAAATCCAAGTTAACATGAAGTTTTACCAAGTGCCAACGATATTCATTGTTCAAAGTAATCCATACTAATATTATAAATGCGAAAATAACTCTGTCTGTATGTCTCTTCTTCACGCCTAAGCCAATAAACCGATTTAAATGAAATTTGGTACAACGACAGTTAGAGGCCCGAAAAAGGACACAAGGAAGTTGTTATCCCTTATATTTGTCATTAATACCCATTTATTAATTGAATTATATTTTTTCCATTTTATTAATGGTTTTTAACAGCCCACGTCCATGAAGTTAAAATTTCATAGAAATAATATTGTATTTCATGGACGGGTACCGCCCTTTGTGATGTGCCACACATAACAATTACTACGATTGAGCCACAGATTATAAATAAACGCTAAAAAAGTCGTTGATCTGTTAAAAAACCATTAATAAAATGAACGAAGCATAATTATATATTCAAGACAAGAGCTTCCTCTCTCTTTAAAAACCGGCAACGCAACTGCAAGAGCCGTAGTGTCCATGGGTGGCGGTAATCACTAACCATCAGTTAACCCATTTGCCACCTCTTCTATAAAAAAACTGTGTAAACAGTTGACCCTGCAGGCCATCCTTTAAACTTCCCACTAAATTATTTTAAGCTCAAAGGAATAAAAACTATAAACATAGATTTTTCAGTGCAAACATCTAGTTACTTAAAAATGACAGTAGGTACCTATATTGATTTTTGAAAAGCTGTATATATTTTGGAAACTATGATCGATTTTGATCTTCCGAATAGCATTTACCTCAAATTTTGATATCTAAAATATTGCTTTTAGCTAAATAAGGGATAGGTTGAAAAATTTTGAAGTAATATCAAAAACATTTTTTATTTTTTATTTTTGTCATTGATAAATGATAAGTCCTAAACAAATAGCTCGATTTGATCCAATAAACGGTATCTGAGGCATTTTTTAAAGTACAAAAGCTGATAAGATTTTTAAGTCAATCGGTGTTAAGTATAACCTGAAAGTTATTTCCAAAATGTTACGTAAGTTTGCTTAAAACAATGTAATTTTAATATTTGATAAGCTTAACTTTTGAAATTAAAATTGGATTTTTATTTCCAAAACGGCATGCCATCAACTTCATTTCGATCGATCCAGCTGTTCAAAAGTTATGAGATGTTTACATACACACACACACACTCTCTCTCTCTCTCTCACACACACACACATACATACAGACATTTTGACGTCATCGTGAAAATAGTCGGAAAAGATTCCTATGAGCTCAAAAAATGAGATCTGATGAAAACTCGGTTTTCGAAAATCAGGACAAAATCAGTAACTTCATTATCTACATATGTAGTGGGAAGTTAAAAAACACAAACACCTATAGGTTCAAACAGGCACACGCACATACTCCAAATATGATACTCAGAGCACTGAAGCAAAAAGGTCGCAGGACATTTTGATGGATCTTTGCGCAGTATTTTAATTTAATCTAGTTTAAAATATTGCTAACATACCTTAGCTATCAACATCCTAGACAATGTGAACATTTCTAAGGGCGAAAATGTTGTGTTATTTAATACTACTAGCCGTGCAAATAGCTCTAACTCCTTACTTATTGGCTCTTCGTGCATGCAAGATTTCAATTGCCTTATCGAATGCAAAATTCGTTTTATCTAAATGAGAAAATTAGTCGACATTATTCACACAAATATCACATCACATAAATGCTTGAGGTTTCCGGCGACTGGAAGGACCGTATTTACTGGAACCGCGGCCCCAGTTGCCGGATTGATTTAATTTTAATATTTTTCTTCCAGCGACTCGGACCACGAATAAATTAATAAAATAATATATATATATATATATATATATATATATATATATATATATATATATATATATATATATATATATATATATATATGCTCATCATACAAATGTTTATCCCTGTCAGGAATCGCACCCGAGCTCCGTCGATTGCGTAGTCAGACTAACTACTTGACCAAGGGGCGGTCAAATTATTTAGTTATTGTTAATTGCTTGAAATTGTTACATATTTTTAGCATGTTTAATTACGTGTTTAATACAAAATAACAAAAATTGTGCTGTTATTGAATTTATATAAATAAATGATATTTATGAATCAGAGTTTTTTTTATTTTACATTAAACATTTTATCGTTTGACTGTACTAGTTATGGATTGAACAATAGATTTTTAAATAAATTTATGCGACTCTGAGACGCCGGAAGAAAATATTAAAATTAAATCAATCCGGCAACTGGGACCGTGGTTCCAGTTAATGCGGTCCCAGTTGCCGGAAACCTCAAACGCTTATTTGACATAGCTTGGGTACAAAAGAGAATTTAACAAGGTGGACCTAGTTTAACTTTTAACACTTTAAAGATAATTTATAACGCAACGTATTTAGGTTGTATTTGTGATGCTTGTTCAGCGTGGGTTGATAAAGTTTCGAGTGGTGCGATCCGGCGCAAACTACTTCAAAATCAACTTCTAGCACTAATATTTCTATGCAAAGCATATCGCACTGTAAGCTCCGAAGCTTTACCCGTTTTATCAGGCTTTAATGTATTACAATTCTAGGAATTTTACCAACCCAGTATTTATCAACTCGCAAGCTCAAACAAAAATACGTCGCCTTTTTAATCCCGTAATCGACGTTACTAATGAATTAATTGATGAATGGCTGTCTTGTTCAACTAAAGGACGGCATTTATATAACTTTTTCCCATGCGTCCGGGATCGCTTGAGTAAAACTTGGATAGAAATAGATCATAGTATTGGAAGCAAAATTAAATAGGCCATTCTGATAGGTCCCTAATTTTCAAACTTCCGTGGTGCAATAGCAATCAGGCTTAACCTGATTGTAAAAGTCTCATTTCGTAGCATTTTTATGCTTTTAACATTTTGCTGTCTCCTGCTAAAAAGGGAGGGAAACAGGATGTATTTTCCTACTCCTCCTATATACTTCTGATTAATTTCGTTGCGGGATCCAAGACAGCTTAGCTTTTCCCCAGGGCACCCTGAGCTCGCAACTCAGAGGTTATCAGGACGGTTGCCGCTGTTGATTCTGGTTTATAGAAGTTACAGTGGTGGGAACGAGAAGTGGGCCCATTGCCGTTTTAAAAAAAAAGGTGGACCTAGATTTTGTCTTGTATTAGCATTTTCACGTGTTTTCTCTCCCAATGAACTCATTTCCGTTTTTGTAAGAGGTGGGAATAAAAGTAATCTCATTTCCGTTTTTGTAAGGGGGGAGATAAAAGTAAATAAATTAAATAGTATGATAAATTTGTATTTTTATAAATATTATTACATACAAGATTTATCGAGGAGTTGCACAAAGTAAGATGTTTCTGTTTTTATATAATTAGTTAATTTCATTTGTGAATTTGTCATTGCATTTTCAAAAACCTTATAATGTTCTTATCCATACAGACAACTTTTTTTTGCTATTCACAGAATAGCAAAAATCAGCTATAAATCTTGGATTATTCAAATGTACAAACACTTGATGAGTACACAAATAATGCCATTGTCACTGTAATCTCAAAATGTAATCCTAAAATCCATCGATTTAAAAATCATCACAGATTTATAACTTACCATCTCATGTTTTCTGTGACATTGTTCATTCAGTAGAAAAAATCCGCTTAGGCTGCCTAAACACCACAACAGCGGCAACAGTACTTGTGGATTACCTTGTGGACGTAAGGTTCAATTAATTATTAATTATTATAAAATAAATAATAGTTTAAAAGAAAACTAAAAAACATGCTTTTATAGAAATGGAACTAAAATTTTAAAAATAAATAAAATTTAAAATAAACAAAAAAAACACTCGCTTTTACCAAAATAAAAAATAAATTTCAATTAAGAATAGTGAAAACAAGAAAAAAATGAAACGCATTAGTTTTTATTTTAGTTTGGTATAAGCGTGTTTTTTTTTAGCTTTTTTTAAACTATTACTTATTTTTCAATTTTTAGGGTCTTTAGTCATTTGTATGAATGCGGTGCGAAACGACTAATGCCAAAAGAGCTCTTACTCTTTTGGCATTAGTCGTTTCGCACCGCATTGATGGAGCGGTGCGAATCGCCTAAGGTATTTTTTGGAATGGGTCGATTCGGACCACGAGGCGAAACGATCATATGCTCTGTTCTTATTTATTTTATTATTTAAAAGAATACAGTACAGCGGTGTGAATCAACCCAATACAATAAGTGATTGGGTGATTCGCTCCGCCGCGCTCCAACATTGCGGTCCGAAACGACTAAAAGAGCTTTTGGGCAATTCACACCGCGGTCCGAATCGCTCGTGGTGCGAAACGACTAAAGACCTTTAGTTCTATTTTCTATAACAGGCGTGTTTTTTTAGTTTTCTAAACTATTTAGGTTTAGTTCGATTTTCTACAAAAACTTGTGTTTAAGACTGCCACTAACATATATGGCTATTATGATTTTACAATTATGATAATTGCGCATTGCGAGATACGTGATAGCCCCGCGAGTAAAGAAAAGCAAATCGCTAATCCTAAAGATCCTCGTAAGGACAGCAGGACTAACTATTTATATTATTACATTGTCATCGGTCTTTGATAAAACCGCCAAGTTTCAAATTAGTCTGATGTTTTTAAAAAGGTCAAATACATGTTCAAAGGTAAAATACTTACATACTGTTACGAATAATCTAGAAGCGTGTAGAGTTGGAAATAAAAGAAAGACATAGCTACTCCTATTGACAAACAAATAGTTGACCTGGGCTATGCCATAATGGACTTTGTGGGATATGGCATAAGGTTGAAATTAGCGTGTACTAGGATTTATGACTCATAACATGTTTACGATAAGAAGTGATTCATTGTTTCCCGATACATTTAGATTTTTCTGGATCCAGCTAGGACTTTACCCTGCCTATAAATACAGAAGTGCTGACAAACACAAGGCAGTTTTCATCAAGCGATCGAGAGCGATACATCAAGTGACCAGTGCGAAGCGAGAAGTGTTTTATTGTGTAGTGTTCTAAGTTCAGTGATAGTATAGCGAGTGACTAGGGTGTAAAGTGTATTTTAGTATTACGTTGTGTTGTGTTGTGTAAATACACGGATTTAATATAAGTGGTGTTTTCTTACAATGACGAACCCGAGTACGTAACAACTGGTGTCGGAAGTGAAATTGTGAAATGCCACTTATTCCGAAGGAGGGTTTTACCACCAAGTCTCAAGCTGAGACACAGAGGGTGTCATAGGACACTGAGATGCGTGCTGGTGATGAAGCTGCAAATGTTGCCACGTCACTGTCTTCGAGCGCAGCGCGATATTTCTACCATACTGGCAGCTATTCAGCAACAATTTCAGCAACAGCAGCAGCTACAGGAACAGCAACATTAAAAGCTTCAGCAACAGCTACAGGAACAGCAACAACAACAGCTTCAGCAACAACTTCAACAACAGCAACAATTAAAAGAACAACTAAGAGAACAACAGTTTGAGCAACAGCAACAAATCAAAGAACAATTATCTGGTTTTGACGATAAATTGACAATCATCTTGGCGCAGCAAGACCAGCTAAAAAGCGATGTGGGCCTCGTCAAGCGCGACATGAAGGGTGTTGAGAAGAGGGTTGACCACTTGGAGGCCAGCTGCGACAAAATAAGTGAAAACATGGACCAACTGGAGAGGGAACTCATGAAAATGAAGATCACTGGAGTAAAGTCGGGTGCTATCATTACCAGTTATTCCCACCAGGTAGGTCCTCGGGTAAAGGTACCCACTTATGACGGTCTTACGTCATGGAGTGCGTACCGCACTCAGTTTGAAATAGGCGAAGGCCAGTGGTTGGACAGATGAACATTGCCTAACAGCTCTGAGCACGGCCTTACGGGGACAGGCGCTCTCTGTGTTGGATGCAATGCCTAAAGAGTATCAGTTCACTGATTTGATGGAGGCATTGGAAGCTCGCTACGGTGAGCGTCACTTGGAGCATGTTTTCCGTGCCCAATTAAAGGACCGTGTACAGAGGAGCGGCGAGGGACTTCAACAATGGGCCGTCGAAATTGAGAAGCTTGTAAGGAAGGCGTATCCTTCAGCCGACGCTAACACAGTGAATAACACCATCGTCCAGGCGTTTATTGATGGAATTAGAAACCTGGAAATGCGTGCTGCTGTTCGCCTTCAGCACCACGTGACAATGAAGGAGGCTTTGGCTCATGCGCTGGAGGTAGAAGCTGTTCGCCACGAACCTCGAGCACATAAAGTACGTGAGGTTACAGAAGTTGTGGCTCAAACAAAGGAAGTGGAACCTAGAAGACTGGGCCCCATGTGTTATGCCTGCGGGAAACGTGGGCACATTTGAGTCAACTGCCCACCAAACCAACGGGTGCAGTTAATTGGCGACAGCAAGCGGCCGGAAGCTCAGCAGCTGAAGAGAGCAGGCAGGTCAACCAGCCTGTTAATTCAGCCCAGGGAAACAGCCAGGATCGAGGGGCGGGTGCTGGCTGATCGAAAAGCAGCCCCAAAAGTTGTCATATCCCAGGTGTGCGACGGCAACAGTTTATCCATTAAGGGACTGATTAATGGCAAGAACTGCAGCTTAACGCTGGATACTGGAGCTACACGAACTGTGGTGCGACCAGAAGTAGCTGACAATGGCAACCTGAGATTGAGGAATTTTGGGAAAAGCAAGCTTCTGTCTGTCACAGGTCAGCCAATACCCGTCTTCGGTGAAGCATCTGTAATGATGCAAATAGGCGACGAGTATTACAATCACGACGTCGTAGTGGCCGATATTATAGATGACTGTGTACTTGGTTTAGACTTCATGAAGAAGAATGCCTGCAAGATTGATTGCAAGACAGGAGTTTTTGTATGTGGGCTAGAAGAAATTTTCATGGATGGGGGATCAAAAGAAAAGGTGACAGTGGCCAGAAGAACCATCTTGCCTTCAAGATCGAAGACATTGGTACGCGTGAAGTTACCAGCCAGTTACAAGGGCCGGGGTAATAGGAGTGTGTTAATTGAAGACAATAGAACAATTCCACACTGTATTACAGGCCGAAGTTTAGTTTGTGACAAGGGCTTGGCAGCGGTGCAGGTAGTCAACTTGAGTGACAGTGATGTAGTGCTTAAAGCAGGCGATGTAGTAGGACAAAGTGATGAAGTTATGACGTTAAGAAAACTGACATCGACAGGAAGTACAGCATCAACAGACGTACCACAGGAACTCAAGGATTTGGTGAACAAGTGCAACTATCTTACCGTGTCACAACAACACCAGGCTAAAGATCTACTTTCACGTTATGCCAACATTTTTTCTAAGACTGATAGAGATATAGGCAGAATATCTGTAGTGAAATATAAGATTGACACTGGAAATGCACAGCCTATAAAGCAGAAAGCTAGACGTGTCCCTATAGCCAAAGAGAAGGAGGTACAGGAGATGATAGATGAAATGAGAAGAAATGGAGTTATAGAGCAATCTTCTAGTCCATGGTGCTCTCCTGTAGTGTTAGTTAAGAAGAAAGATGGGTCTACACGTTTCTGCATCGACTATCGTCGGCTCAATGAAGTCGCCAAAAAGGACACTTACCCATTACCTCGGATAGATGACACTTTAGACACTCTGGCAGGCATGTCTTGGTTCTCTACTTTAGATGTAAAATCTGGGTACTGGCAGGTTGAACTTAGCCCTGATGACAAAGAGAAGACAGCATTCTCCACGGGACAAGGATTATGGCAATTCAAAGTGATGCCATTTGGATTATGCAATGCGCCGGCGACTTTCGAGAGACTAATGGAGTGTGTTCTAGCTGGGCTTGTAGGCGATGCCTGCTTAGTGCATTTAGATGACGTAATAGTTATAGGAAAAGATTTTCAGCATCATCTGTGTCAACTGGAAAGGATTTTCAATAAAATACAGGCTGCATGGCTAAAGTTGAATCCCGAAATGGCATACAAACAGACCCTGAAAAGGTTAGTGCAGTACAGAAGTGGCCGACACCCAAAGACAAGACCGAAGTTCGCGCATTTTTAGGGCTATGCTCTTACTACAGACGTTTTGTGAAGGGATTTGCTGAAATAGCAAAACCGTTGCATCGACTCACTGAAGAAAAGAAGAGTTTCGATTGGAAAGACATGTGTCAACAAGCTTTCGATGAACTTAAAAAGCGGTTGTGTGAATCACCAATTTTGGGCTATCCTGATCGGAAAGGGCAGTTCATCGTAGACACAGATGCAACTAACACTGCCATTGGTAGTATCTTATCACAGAAGCAAGGCGATCAAGAAATTGTGATCAGCAAATCGTTGTCGCGGCCAGAACGAAACTATTGTGTTACAAGAAGAGAACTATTGGCAGTAGTGAAGACTCTTCGACACTTCAAGAAGTATCTGATTGGGCGACCCTTCAAGCTGCTTACCGACAATGCTGCTTTGAAGTGGTTGTTACAATTTAAAGACCCGGAAGGCCAAGTGGCTCGCTGGATTGAACAATTGCAAGAGTTTGACTTTAACATAGAACACCGCAGTGGAAGGTCTCACTCGAATGCAGATGCATTATCACGACGACCTTGTACGGAAGATTGTAAACATTGTGTAAGGATGGAGACGAAGGAAAGGGTTCAAGTATTGCGAGCTAAGCCTACGGATGACAGGTGGGAAACTGATAAGATGCGTAAGGCCCAGTATGAAGATAGAGATTTGCGGCCTCTAATAGATTGGATGAAGCAAGACACGGGAAAGCCCGAATGGCAGGAGCTGGCTCCCTTCAGCGCCATTACGAAAAGTTATTGGGCGCAGTGGGAAAGCCTTGTGTTGCAAAACGGGTTACTGTACCGCAAATGGGAAAAACCTTCAGGAAGAGAATATCATCTACAGTTGGTCGTGCCAAGAAAACTTATCAAGGACGTACTACGTGAGTTGCATGATGGGGTTTCTGGGGGACATCTTGGGGTACGACGAATATTGGTAAAGGTACGAGAGCGTTTTTACTGGTTGAATTGCCGAGAAGATGTCGAGAATTGGTGCCGAAAATGTACGTCATGCTCAGCAGTGAAAGGTCCGCAGGTTAGAAGCCGAGGCAACCTTAGACTATACAACGTGGGAGCCCCCTGGGAAAGGATAGCGATTGACGTGGCTGGGCCATTTCCTAAGACAGATAACGGAAACAAGTATTTTATGGTCGTGATGGTTTACTTCACGAAATGGCCGGAGGTGTTCGCAATCCCTAATCAGGAAGCCACGACGGTTTCTGAGAAATTAGTCAATGAGGTGATATGCAGATTTGACGTTCCGCTGGAGATTCATTCAGACTAAGGCAGAATCTTTGAATCTAATGTATTCCAGGAAATGTGTAAATTATTAGGCGTGTACAAAACAAGAACTACACCTTATCACCCGCAATCTGATGGAATGGTGGAACGATTTAACCAAACCTTGGAAAGACACTTAGCCAAGCTGGTAGAAGATCACCAAAAAGACTGGGATAAATACATACCTCTGTTCTTACTGGCTTACCGATCAGCGGAACACGAAAGCATAAAAGTGACGCCAGCCTATGCCAACTTCGGCAGACAGTGACGTATACCTTACTTGCTAAACTTGCAGATTTAAAATTAGCATCCATGATAGTAAACTATTTGTTTTTTGCCTTATTATATATTTAATTAGAGTTAGTATTTTTTTGTGGTTCAATTAAATTGTACACTGTTTACCTGTTCCGTTTAAACATTGTATTTTTCTATCTTGGGTTAGCTGTAAAATATCTCTTATTCGGGATAAGCTCGCCTTTTGTAATGTTTTCGTTTGTTATTCGCTGTCATGTATTTTTTTTTTTGTCTACAGTAAAGTGTTAAAAAAGACATTAAATAATGAATGATTGAAATGAATTTTTATTACTTCGTTATTTATTTTTCCGTCTCAATTTTTTATCATATCCCAAACACCATCTTACAACAGTCAAGAGGACACTCTATAGAAAAATTTGCACTTTTAAGCTTGATTCTTAAATGTATCGTCGAGTATTATAAAAAATTTACGAACCCATAATATTTTTTAAAAGACTTATCTTACGTCTCCCAACAACATAAATTTTATCGCAGGACTTTACATACAGGAGAGATTATTTATAAAGATTTGTTTCGAAAATATAATTTCACATTTATGAGATTGATAAATTGCAGATTTTTAATAATGTAGCCGTAGACAGACAAACAGCTGGATAGATATGGCTTCTTTCATGACTACGGAATTCTAGAAAAAATAAATAGATGGTTTTCCTGATGAAGTAGGATACAGTTGTATCCTACTTCATCAGGAAAACCATCTATATGCTACTATACTATATAGCTACATATAACAATTAATATACCTTTTATAAGAAAATTGATTATAGAATATTCTTTGCAACTTATGACTCAGGCTTATATTGGAAAACATACTTGTTATAGTTTTAAGGTATGCCAATATATTTACAGTAAATTAAAAATATTATCTACTAGCTGCAGCGTGCAGTCCGCTGCATTATAAAAGTTTTGATGAATCCCGCGGGATTAACTAATTTTTCCGAAATAAAAAGTAGTCTATGTGCTATTCCAGGTCATCACCAACCTGTGTGCCAAATTTCATTTAAATCCATTCTGTAGTTTTTGCGTGATTAACAAACATCCAACATCGACATCCAAACATCCAAACTTTAGCATTTATAATATAGATTATAATATTAATATTGATAGATTTATTCAAAGAAATTTTCTGATACTAGTGACAGTAATAATTTTTTAGCCAGTATACGGCTTTTGTCTAAAAAATTTACTATTACAAAAAATGTTTCAGTTTTTTGTTGTAATACTAAGTTTCATTAAACTATTAAACACAATTGTTCAAAGCATTACCAATGTTGATCACTTCTAAGATAAAATTGTATACACTCAACAACATATTAAATCCAGTGGTACAGGTAAGGCAAAAGAAAAATAACGATTCTTCATCATTTACTGAGTTAGCTGTATCTAACAATTTTACGGTTGAAAGAGCAATATGGCGGACTATATTCTGCGTATTCAATTCTTGATTTAAGTTGTGATTTGGATGAAAATCTAAAACAAAAAATAAATTTAAAAAAAATACTGATAAAGTGCATGTCAGGCCACGCGCATTGTAAGGTTCGAAAGATGCCCATCACAATAATGCGGACTAAGAAGAGAGAAGGACTATTTAACGTCAATGACGGATATTCCGCACCACACTACCTATTTCACCACCTATAAAAACTTCTCCAAGTACATTTTATAAGTTGGTTAACTTTTACTCAAAAACTTGTAGCGCCTTCTAAGCCGTAATTTTAATTTCATATTTACAACTACCGTGAATTATTTCTCACTCCTAAAACTAACTGTTTAGCCTGCAGAGGGGGGGAAACTTGATTCTAACAAAAATTAGCACTTTAAAGCTTAATATTTCACAAACGAATCCCTTATTCGAAAAATTCTTTTTTACAAACCTACAATTTTTTTTTAAATCCATCCAACGATACTCTTCCCAATGAGGTACGCGAGAAACAAAATTAACATCTCTAACAGATTTATAGATAGGGCAGTATCCTTAAAAAATCTTTTTCAAGATTGCTCTCACCATTAAAATGATTTTCACTCATTTGATGAATTGTAAATAATTTTATCACTTGCAAATACAAGTAATAGCTCAAGAAAAAAAGTTTTTCGTATATTATAAGCAAAAAATTACAGTAACATCTCTTTCACTGGTTATCTCTGACTGGTTTTAATACTGTTAAATATATATAAAAAGCTCGTGACCTTCGTCTTTTTAAACCTGAAATTAGCGTCGAGGTCTTCTAGACACTGTGTCTCATAGGCCTTGACTGCTTGGTCAACTCTAATGGACTCTGGTCTCCAACGCGCAAGTTCATCCCACTGATCGCCGAGTATGCCGCAGACTATAAGATCGCGCTTAAAGACATATTTGTAGCGTGAGTACTGTCCATCTTGCTTGCGCTTTATGAGAAACAGTTCAGAATAGAGCACCGATTTCGGGAGTCTACTGTTTTCCATACTCAAAACATGGCGGGTCCATCTTATTTGGTGTTTTATTATTAACGCCTCTATACTAGGCAATTTGACGCGACCTATAACTTTCGTGTTAGGAATTAGATCTGACCAATTCATATGCAGAATTGATCGCAGACAACGAATCTTAATATCTGCTTTGTAACAGCTAAAATATTCTGCAGCATAAAGAAGCGATTGTAGAACTATGGCCTTGTAAATAAAAGAACCTTGGTCTAAAGCTTAAGATCGTGGGATATCCAGACAAGGTTGCTCATTTTGCCTCTTCATTCAATCAATTTAAATCAACTTCGAGATTTTTAAACCAATTAATTTTGTAGTTGTATTTGACATCATGTAAATAAATTATACCTTGCCTAGGTAAGATAAAATTAAAACAATGGGTGTATAACTAGTAATTGATTCCAAATTTTAACGCAGTAAAACTGCAACAACTTCCCGTTTCTTTTATCTCCGGAATGTAGCATCAGATCTTCTCCAAATTCAATCGCAGTATATCGGGGAGTATACCCTCTCAAATAAAAAGAATTTCGAAATCGGTTCATTAATAATAAATAAATATTCACGGGACAAATTACACTTACTGATCTAACCCCAAATTAAGCAAATTATTTGCTTGTGTTGTGGGTGTTAGTCAAAGATACTAATACATAGAAATACATATATAAATACAAGAATATATTTAATAAACACTCAAACCCGGGATTGAACCCGATAAATTACCGAATAATATAAATATAAAATACCGAGTGAATAATAAATTACCGAGTTCTTCGGGTAATAAACATAAAAAAGAACATACAGCTAAATTGATAGCCTCCTTCTTTTGGGAAGTAAAAGAATTATGAATAACTTATCAGGCAAATAATCAAAACACAATAGGCAGAAACCAAAAACTCAATATCAACTAATCTAAAACCAAAACTCTTCAAGTTATACCTAACTTAAGATTTTTAATCCTACTCTCAAGTTTTAACATTTTGTTGTCCTGTTATGATAATATTTCTTACCTTCTGATAAAATACGCAATATCCTAGTTACCGTAAAACACACAATATGAATGTATGTCGTCTAGTATTTGGAATGCCAAAATCTCATTTTGCTAAGAAAATTATGCCAGTAAGCTCAATGTCGTAAACAGTGATTGAAGCGGACTTAAAAAATAATACCAGGTAACAAAGACTTTTAGTTTTTTTTATAATAGATTTAACCCGGAACATCATAGCTCTAAATCAGGTATGGGCCACCTTTGACATATTGAGGGCCAAACTTTAGCGTGCAAATACGTTCGCGGGCCGCGTTTTAAAGTACTTAGTGCATTTTAAAGGAGTGATAATATTTTTTGCGATAGATATTAGACATGAAATAATACGACAACGTTATTATAGTACAATTCATTAAATAATAAAATAAAAATTTTAAAAAATGGTGTATTATAATTAAATCGTTAAATTTGCAATTGATAGAAACCATGAAAGTTACATACACCGAAATCAATGAGACACCATTTGGGAAACTAATCCAGCGATATTTGGATTAATTCCACTAATACAAAGACGTAAAGAATTTTCCAAATTATCGTCAATCAGTCTTGTACGATGTGTTGATTTATTAACTTTCATCAATGAAAAGAGCTATTCGCATTTATAAGTACTGCCAAACGCACAAATGAATCTTCTTGCGAATTTTCTAAGCTGCGGAAAATTGTCTTCTTCTAAGTATTTTTTGTAGAAATCGCACAACTCTACATCCTCAAATTTGGATTTTAGGATTGACTTTTCTTGAATTTTGATCAATTCCATTTGTAAGTGTATTGGAGCATTTTGTACATTACATTTTTAGGAGTAGCAAATAAACTGAAACAGTCTTCCATGTTTTTGAAGTCGCTAAATCTGTTCGAAAATTGTCCCGAAAGTAACTTGAGTTCTTCAGTATATTGAGCATAAGCAATACATTATTAAGTTGTGTTCTTTGTTTATGAAACATTTGTTGCTGTTTTTCCAAATTTGCGGTAAGCTTCTGGATTTTGTCTGTTCTTACTTATCCTGTCAGTGAGTGCAGCGTAGCATGCTTGTTTGAGTAATGCCTCTTTATATTGAAATCTTTAATTACTGAAATGTATTCATTACACGGCAAACAAATAGGCTTACCATTGTGCAAGATAAAAAAATTCTTCAGTCCATTTTTCTAGAAACTGCATCTACTTTTCGTTTCTTTCCACCAGACATGATTTTTGTTTACTTTTCGTTCAACAAACTTAATAACAACCACTCAAGATGCACACAAAGTCACAAAGCAAGTTGACGGCTCGAGTAGTTCGCTAGAATATCGCTTGTCCAAGTTATCACCTCAATAGCTCAAATAGAACTGAACTAACCCGCTTATATAGGCAAAATGAAGGAATAATCTGGAATAAACTAGTTTAGAATAATTGAGAAGCAATAAACTTTTGATGTGTCCCCGTGAGGCGGTAAACCCAAAGAATTTGATCGAGCAAGTCGAGAGGCAACGATTATCAAAGGGCGAGGCGGTAAATAACAAAGGATTTGATGTTTGCCGCCTCACTGTCACTCCCGTAAGTATAAGTACCTAATGTAATATTTTTTAAATTGGGTTTTTTCAAAATGTCTCGTGGGCCGGATCATATCTTACAGCGGGCCGGATGCAGTTCGCGGGCCGACTGTTGCCCATATATGCTCTAAATAAACCTTTTTAAACCAAAACCGCGAAAATTGGGAGCGGCGGAGATAAGGGAAAAATTAAGAAAATCCTCTAATATTCGATTCATTGATTCAAGGGTTTTGAATAGTTTTATTCCATAAGCAAGCCGATATTTTTGAGGCTACAGCAGAAGTAAATCTTAACAAAAGACTTCTTATGTACTTGCGCTAATTTACGTTTGAAAATAAACCAGTAAACAAGCAGTGGTCGTAAATAAATCGATATACAAACATTTAAAATGTACAATTATAATAAATTTTAATTTCATAAATATTTTTTAGTTAAAAGTAGATACAAATACTCGTGTAAGGACCAAAACTTCTTACTTATATCTTTGCGACGATTTTCTGCGACGAAAATTGGACAAACATTATTTCGAAAATGTTTGTTAAACAATCTTTGATTTCTATGCTTTTTAGAATATAGATTAACTTCACCTGAAACAAAAACGTTTAATTACATACTAAATAAAGTCTGTTTCAAATCCCCAGAGAACTTGAATCGATTTTGATTTTTGAAACTAGTACTTTTTTAAGTACTAAAATATTGCAGAAAGCCAAAAAATGATTGGTTAAAAAATCTGGAAGTTATATCGAAAAAATATTTTTTCTGAAAGATTTATGCTAAATTTTTTTTAAATTATTATTATCGATAGGTAAGCGCTTGACCTCGATCTCGCCTGATGATAAGCTAAGATGAGGCCTAAGATGGAACGCGCTTACCTAGAAGGTACTTGTTCACCCTTCTCTTGAAGATCTCCAGATTGTACTCGTCCGGGAACACAGACTCGGGAAGCATGTTTCAGTCCTTTGCGGTTCGAATGAAGAATGTTGAGTCGAACCGCTTTGTCCGGGTACTTGGAACGTCCACCATATAACGATGCCTAGATTCTGTGCACCTCGACGATCGATAGAAAAACGGGGATGGCGGAATTAAGTCGTGCAATTCCACAGCGCACTCTCCATAAACTAGCCACTCTGCGGCTATGAGCGAGACTCTGGAGTTTTTTGCCTACCAGATCATCGTCGTTTATGAGCCTCTTGGCACGCCTCTCGATGGCCTCATGTGTCTTCAGCTGGTATTTAGCGGATCCATCCCAGAGGTGAGAGCAGTATTCCATGCACGAACGGACTTGTGCTTTATAAAGGTTGAGCAACTGTCCCGGACTGAAATACTGTCTCACCTTCGCCAGAATACTAAGCTTTTTGAGGCAACTTGGGCTTTAGATTCGATGTACGAACCAAAGTTGAGAGTAGGCGTTAACGTGATACCAAGGATCTCAAGGTGGTCATTTATCGGCACGGCCATACCCTGGAAAGACGGAGGCAGATGGAGCGGACTCCGTTTAGCGGAGAATAGACACGCCTGGGTCTTAGTTGCATTAAACCTGACCAGATTAGCATCGCCCCAATCGGAGACTGCCTGTAAGGACAGGTTCATACGATCGACCTTTGCCTCTCTGAGAGACCGGATCTGTGCCGTACTGGCCCGCGCATTGGATACGTAACTCTCCACAACAATGCTATCATCTGCGTACCCATAGATACCGGGGTTCAGCAGATTGTTAAATTACTCTTTTATATTATATTGTCTACAGGTGTAATCATCCTAGTTATATTATCAGCATCAGTTTATGAAATATTTCGGTCAAATCAATCAATGCGTTCATCGGATTATGTGACACTGTTTAATCACTCAATCATTATGACTTTGACTATAATAGGAAGTTTTGGTGCCGGGAGAAGGATGGAACGTTTCAAACTATATTTTTTTACCATTAAACAGGTTTTTGTTATCATATTTACCTATATTTAGATAACTATTTTTTTATTCTTTATCAATTTGTAGTATGACAAAGTTTCTTCACGAGGCTCTTTGTTTAAAGATAGATTTAATCATTAATAGTTAAACCCATACCTGGTTTAAGTTCCGGGGCGAACAAGAATCTCAGGGCATAGTCAGGTAATGATAGTTATATCTATATTTCTGTTCTTCAGAGTAAATTGCACGTTCGGTCAATGATCCTAACAAGAAATAGTTGTTATGGGTTAGAGATGGGAAATATAAAGGAGATATTTCTCACCTTATCTCAATTTTATTCATCCGTATACGGTAACACCAACCTACCTATTTTTACCTCTGTAACAACAGTGTTTATTTCTAAATAATATAGACGGAAACCTTTTTTTGTGGCTTTATATACATCCCTGACACAATAAAAGCAATGTAATATCATAATCGTCAATGCATAACATCTTTGTTTATTTCTGGTTCTGTTATATCTCTAGATTGTATCCCTTTCTGCTTACTTCACATCCAACCTGCTGATCATACATTTCTATTCCCTTGCACTAAGCCATGCATTATTCTCCCAGTCAGTCGCCTTCCATTCCTCTTGTCACGCACTAGTCTCTACCACCAATCACTCATTCTCATCTAAAAGTGTTCTATTATAAACTGTAACATATTAATAAAGTGTTTTAAGTAAATTAAATCCTTTTTTTAAAAAGAAATCCAAGAGTCCTAGTAGCTCGTTGCTTAAGCAAAAATATTAATTCTCATTAAATAAAGTCAACGTATAGAGTGAAAAATTTCATTATTAATATTTATACTTTTCAGGTAGAGAAAAAATTAAAGAATGTATATGGCACTAGCTTTGACTCTCAAGATCATGACGACATTCTTTCAGTATGTCTAATATCAATAATGGCAGTTAACACGTTTGCTTACGTCTGGTTCACTGCATCGTACAGATATAGAAATCGTAAGTTTAATTATGTACTAAGACTTGTTGAGAACAGCAGGGTTTTATGGCTAACTAGATGACGATAAATGTCATAGGAAATATATTCATTGCCCCATTGATTTGCAGCTAGGTTCGCTAACCACTCAGTCTTTCCATTTTTCATACTTTTAATTATATAAAAAAAGATCTCACTATTATGAATACCCAGTTTCAACTACCGCTGAGAAGACTGTACACATGGACATCTGCCCGACATACTCCAGAGAAAATAGTGCGTAATCAGATAGACTACATAATGATTAACAGCCGTTTTAAAAATTATATTAAAAGCGCCAAGACCTATCCTGGAACTGACATTAGATCTGACCATAATCCCGTTATTGCTGTTTTGTAATGTACTTTAAAGAAAATATCGAAGAAGACTAACGGCAACAAAGTAGACATAAGTAGGATTAAATATGATAACATAAGACCAATAGTATCAAACAAAATACAGAATTGAGCTGTAAATAAAACACAAAATATGACCCAAACATTAACAAAACATAAGTAAAGTTGTGGTTGACTATAGCAGAAATTAACAAACAATATCTGAAACCGAGAAAATGGAAATCAAAGCGTGACTGGATGACCGACAGAATATATCAGCTTATGGAGGAAAGGAGACTCTATAAATGTACAGATCCGGTGAAATACAAAGCAATTGATAAAATTATACGGAGAGAAGTACGATTTGCAAAAAACTCCTGGTACATAAAGAAATGTGAGTTTGTGGAGGATCTTCATCCAAAACATGACGCATTCAACCTACACAAAGAAATAAAGTCCATGCTAGGTCACCAAAAATCCAATCATCATGTACTTGATGATGGCAATGTTCTGATCCTGGATATAGATAGAATGAAGTCAGTGTGGGAACAACACATTCAAACCATGTTCGCAGATGATTCCCGAAGTATAACATTAAATGCTACCACTAACGTAGCTGATGGATGTTGCATATTAAAATCCGAAGTGTGGAAGGCGCTACGTAAAGCAAAAACTGGAAAATCAGCTGGCCCAGACAGTGTTCACATAGAGGTCCTTAAACTTCTCTCTGAGGATCATATTGATAGACTGCCAGAGTGTTGGCTGAAATCGACTTTCGTAACTCTACCTAAAAAGAGAAACGCCAAAAGATGGGATGAGTTTCGGACTGTTAGATTAATGAGTCAATTTTTAAAACTCTTTATGTCCATTATCCACGATCTAATAAAAATCAAGTGCGATGAACAACTTGGTGACAATCAATTTGGATTCCGGGATGGCGTAGGTACAAGAGAGGTACTATTTGCCCTTCATGTTCTTATCCAAAAATGCAGAGACATGCAACAAGACGTTTTCCTTTGTATTGTCGACTATGTATAAGCATTTGACCGAGTACAATATGATCGCTTAATAGAAATACTTAGCGATATTGGATTAGACGGAAAGGATATACGCATTATAAAAAATTTCTACTGGAACCAGAGGGCCACGGTAAAAGTTGATGGTGAAGAATCCAAAGAGATTGAAATAAAGCGAGGAGTACGACAGGATTGCATTCTGTCACCAACGCTATTTAACTTGTACTCGGAAACTGTTATGTCAGAGGTTTTAGACAATTTGGATTGTGGAGTTAAAGTTAATGCTCGGGTGATCAACAATGTACACTATGCTGATGATACCGTGCTTACAGCATCCACAGAAGAAGAACTAAAAAGAATTGTTAATAATGTCAACGCCTGTAGTGCAAAAGCTGGACTCAGAATGAACGTATCCAAGTCTAAGGTCTTGGTTATCTTTGACCATTTTGATTATCAGCCAATTGTGACTGTGTCAGGTCAAGCTTTAGAAAGAGTGTGCAAATACAAGTATCTAGGCACATAGCTTACAGAAAACTGGGACAGTGACCTAGAAATCAAAACCCGTATAGAAGTGGCCCGCAGTGCCTTTTACACAATGAAACATATTCTATGTTATCCAAACCTGAAGATCTGTTTGCGCATTCGCATTCTTAAATGTTACATCTGGCCAATACTTCTATACGGATGTGAAGCCTGGATAATTAAGGATGAGCTCAGAAAACGTATAGAAGCATTTGAGATGTGGGCATACATACGTATGATGTCGATCTCATGGACACAAAAAATTACCAATGAGGAAGTTCTACGACGAGTCGGTCAAAAACGCAAGCTATTGCTAACCATCAAGCAGAAGAAAGTTGTTTATCTTGGGCATCTTTTGAGGTATCCGAGATATAGACTCTTGCAAGTAATTATGATGGGAAAAGTTGCTGGAAACGAAAAGTCGGTCGTAGAAAGAAATCTTGGTTGCGGAACATCAGAGAGTGAACAAGGATAGCCAGTGCTGCCCAACTTTATCTTCTTGCAAATGATCGGCCCAAATATTTGGAACCAACTGCCAACCTTCACTAGTTGGAGAGCCACCCTAAGAAGAAGATACTTTTAATTGGCCACACGACCTCTTGCAAAATAATATCTAGGCATGCTGCTACCATCACTGAATCACTTACTGCGGCAGAGACGGAGGTAACTCCCTGGACAGACTCTCATATACATCTCCAAAATATTTAATTTTATTTACACATCTTCTCCCCGTCTTGGTTTTGGGCTCCTTTGAAGAATAGACCAACTGCCGTTCTGCCAGGCAGGTCGTAAAAGGCGACCGATTGGGTATGCGAATCACTATCATTATTACTACTAGGTGGTAGAGTTCTGCATTGTCTTGTCCGGGTCTGGTACCACCGCCTTACCTATTCCTGCCGCAATAGCTTCAGTGCTTGTCACTGTCGTGTTCCGGTTCGGAGGGTCAAGTAGCCGGTAAACTTATGCATGTGGCATTAGATCATCTCGCCACAAGATAGCAACGCACCAGTAACATCTTCGGTGTCTATAGGCGATGGTTGACTCTTTCCATCTGGAGACCCATCTTGTTTGCTATCATATGATATATAAAAGCACACTTTCAAGAATGTCATCAGACGTTAGAATGTCACCATCCTTAGGCTTAGTCCTATTTATAATAAAGGCAACCGATATAGTACAGTGAATTTGCGAAGTGTTTTAGTTTAGTGATTCAGTGTAGTCGGTTAATTTTAGTGTTAATATAGTGAGTGTTATTAGTGTTTATTAACATATTGCATTGTAGTGTTAGTATTGATTTTTTTATATTAGCGGTAAACAGATAGAGATATTATAAAATGTGTTAGGATTGAAGTTATGAAATTGTAATGCTTCATTACTCTGTCTTTTTGACTAGGGATGAATTCTTTCTTTATTTTACTTACTTTTTCTATCTTTACTTTTCTTTACTTATTACTTAGGTGCTTTCGTTATCACTTAATACATTTCAAAGTATATGACTGTCAGTAGACTACAGGCAAATTGTCCACTATTTGTTAACAGTTGTATGACTCTAGGTCATATTGATTTTATTAATACGGATTATTGTGCTCATACGAAAAATCGTAATCATAGGCACTTGAGGGGAGGGCAATTATACTTAGATATTAAACAAATAAACAAACTATTGACAAAATTATTAAAATTAAATTAAATTCATTGTTTAACTTACCCATTGTATTATTTTGAATTTCTAAGAGGCAATTCCTTATTTTAAGAAATTTCGCATTCATTATTTGTATTAAAAACACAAATTGCATTGTTAACAAAAAAACTATATATTGTTGTATGAAATGAAAGACAGCACTGTATTGCATAAAATCTGAAATTTAAAATAGGCTACATAAGAGACATTGCGATCAAAAACTTACCAGCAGGGTGCATGTCGCGATATCTGCCAGTCAATTGGACTGTAATTCTGGCCTGAAAACGTACTGCAGTGTTGATTAGGGTATTCCATGGAGCAGACGCATACCGACCCGCTCCCGCCGTTTCGAAAAATGGTAGATTCGGCGATGGGGCCACGCCCATTAAACCAGGCCCGAATAAGCGAGTAGTAGAGTAAAAATGCGAAGTGTTAGGACGTGAAATGTGAGAAGTAGGTTTTGAAGATAATATGAATGAATTGATAGGTCCGAAAAAAATATGAAAAAAATTGTTATATCCATATTGCATCGTTGTTATATGAATCCCACAAAAATATTTGTGAAAGAAAAGCATGAAAGAGAAGGTCTGAAACACCAAACTTTTGGAGCGAGGTGGAGGAGTTATTCGGCTGCCTTTATTATAAATAGGACTAAGCCTAAGGATGGTAGCATTCTAACGTCTGACGACATTCTTGAAAGTGTGCTTTTTTATATCATATGATAGCAAACAAGATGGGTCTCCTGATGGAAAGAGTCAACCATCGCCTATAGATACCGGAAATGTTACTGGTGCGTTGCTATCTTGTGGCGAGGTGATCTAATGCCACATGCATAAGTTTACCGGCTACTTTACCCTCCAAACCGGAACACGACAGAGACAAGCACTGACGCTATTGCGGCAGGAATAGGTAAGGCGGTGGTACCAGACCCGGGCAAGACAATGTAGAACTCTACCACCTAGTAGTAATGATGGTAGTGATTCGCATACCTAATCGGTCGCCTTTTACGACCTGCCTGGCAGAACGGCAGTTGATCTATTCTTCAAAGGAGCCCGGAACCAAGACGGGGAGAAGATGATGTAAATAAAATTAAACATTTTGAAGATGTATATGAGAGTCTGTCCAGGGAGTTACCTCCGTCTCTGCCGCAGTAAGTGATTCAGTGATGGTAGCGCATGCCTAGATATTGTTTTGCAAGAGGTCGTGTGGCCAATTAAAAGTATCTTCTTCTTAGGGTGGCTCTCCAACTAGTGAAGGTTGGCAGTTGGTTCCAAATATTTGGCCCGATCATTTGCAAGAAAAAAAAGTTGGGCAGCACTGGCTATCCATGTTCACTCCCTGATGTTCCGCAACCAAGATTTCTTTCTACGACCCACATTTCTTTTTCCAGCAACTTTTCCCATCATAATTAATTGCAAGAGTCTATAGCTCGGATTCCTCAAAAGATGTCCAAGATAAACAACTTTCTTCTGCTTGATGGTTAGCAATAGCTTGCGTTTTTAACCGACTCGTCGTAGAACTTCCTCATTGGTAATTTTTTGTGTCCATAAGATCGACATCATACGTCTGTATGCCCACATCTCAAATGCTTCTATACGTTTTCTGAGCTCATCCTTAATTATCCAGGCTTCACATCCGTATAGAAGTATTGGCCAGATGTAACATTTAAGAATGCGAATGCGCAAACAGATCTTCAGGTTTGGATAACATAGAATATGTTTCATTGTGTAAAAGGCACTGCGGGCCACTTCTATACGGGTTTTGATTTCTAGGTCACTGTCCCAGTTTTCTGTAAGCTATGTGCCTAGATACTTGTATTTGCACACTCTTTCTAAAGCTTGACCTGACACAGTCACAATTGGCTGATAATCAAAATGGTCAAAGATAACCAAGACCTTAGACTTGGATACGTTCATTCTGAGTCCAGCTTTTGCACTACAGGCGTTGACATTATTAACAATTCTTTTTAGTTCTTCTTCTGTGGATGCTGTAAGCACGGTATCATCAGCATAGTGTACATTGTTGATCACCCGAGCATTAACTTTAACTCCACAATCCAAATTGTCTAAAACCTCTGACATAACAGTTTCCGAGTACAAGTTAAATAGCGTTGGTGACAGAATGCAATCCTGTCGTACTCCTCGCTTTATTTCAATCTCTTTGGATTCTTCACCATCAACTTTTACCGTGGCCCTCTGGTTCCAGTAGAAATTTTTTATAATGCGTATATCCTTTCCGTCTAATCCAATATCGCTAAGTATTTCTATTAAGCGATCATATTGTACTTGGTCAAATGCTTATACATAGTCGACAATACAAAGGAAAACGTCTTGTTGCATGTCTCTGCATTTTTGGATAAGAACATGAAGGGCAAATAGTACCTCTCTTGTACCTACGCCATCCCGGAATCCAAATTGATTGTCACCAAGTTGTTCATCGCACTTGATTTTTATTAGATCGTGGATAATGGACATAAAGAGTTTTAAAACTTGACTCATTAATCTAACAGTCCGAAACTCATCCCATCTTTTGGCGTTTCTCTTTTTAGGTAGAGTTACGAAAGTCGATTTCAGCCAACACTCTGGCAGTCTATCAATATGATCCTCAGAGAGAAGTTTAAGGACCTCTATGTGAACACTGTCTGGGCCAGCTGATTTTCCAGTTTTTGCTTTACGTAGCGCCTTCCACACTTCGGATTTTAATATGCAACATCCATCAGCTACGTTAGTGGTAGCATTTAATGTTATACTTCGGGAATCATCTGCGAACATGGTTTGAATGTGTTGTTCCCACACTGACTTCTTTCTATCTATATCCAGAATCAGAACATTGTCATCATCGACAAGTACATGATGATTGGATTTTCGGTGACCTAGCATGGACTTTATTTCTTTGTGTAGGTTGAATACGTCATGTTTTGAATGAAGATCCTCCACAAACTCACATTTCTTTATGTACCAGGAGTTTTTTTACAAATCGCACTTCTCTCCGTATAATTTTATCAATTGCTTTGTATTTGACAGCTGTCACTTGTAAATGTTACTTTGTATTCCGTAATAATTAATAAAATATATTTAAACTACGTGATATATCAAATTAATTTGCAATCTACTTGCTTTGTTAAACTCAGTTAATAAATACTGTTAAATGTGATGTGTTTCAGTGTGTAATGCATTGAATATACCTATGTGAAATTGTGTGCTCGCTGACTTTGACCGTTAGCATTTATTTTTTGAAAACTCACAAAAAACTCTAAATTGTAAATCGGTATTTTTATACAGTTTAACTTAATACTTAATATGGCTAATAAATATAATGGATGTGGAAAATTTGTGTCAGCTGCTGATAGTGTTAAATGTATACAATGTACGTCTTTGTTACATGGAACCTGCTGTATGATTGCCAATCCTGGTAGCAAGGGCTTTCCGAAATTGCTTTGCAAGACTTGCAAAATTGCAAAGCTTTCTTCAGTAACTCCGGGAATAACTCCAGCGAGTGTTCAAATACCTGAGAGTCAAGATAAATTTGAAGATGCAGGTGATATTTCGAGTACCGAAACCATGGCGAATGAGATGAAGCTGCTTCGTTTGCAGTTGGTCTCAGTTTCCCAGGAAATCGCAACATTCCATGAGGAATTAGCACGACACCGTACTGCCATGTCTGACTTCAATACACGTATAGACGCTGTTGAAAACCGAGTTACTTCTCTAGAACTGCTTTCTACACAATCACCATCCACAAACACTGATGAGCTGCTTTCCACTATATCTCAGCTCAAGTCGCAACTCAATCACAGGGAACAAGAGTATCTATCAAACGATGTTGAGATCTCGGGGCTTTCCGAGAAGAGAGGTGAGAACTTTGCTCACTTAGTCTGTTTAGTTGCACAAAAAATAGGAGTTACCATCGAGCAATGCGACATTTCACGAGTTAAAAGAGTTGGGAGTCGCCCTGTATAAGGAAGCAGCGACCGTGTGCGTCCACGCATTGTCGCGGTCCGACTGACAAGACAGGATTACGTGATGATTTACTGCGTGCAGCTCGAATACGCAGAGGTGCAGATTCTAGTGGATTAGAAATTGACTCTGTACCTAAACGATTTTATATTAACGAGCGCCTCTCTACCAGCGATCACAAACTTTTTGGAAAGACTAGGGAAATGGCACGTAGCAAAGGATGGCGTTACGTCTGGACCCGTGAACCCGTGACCCAAAATCTATAATCCATCAGATTAAATCCGATGCAGATCTGAATAAGACTTTTCAATAATTAAGAGTTTGTGTGCACGTATTAATATTTTACATTTGATAAATATAGCTTACAAATGGATTAGTTATTCGTGTATTGTTAGTTTGTTTGTCTATGTTGTTGCTTTTTGTTGTTTAAATAAATGCAAAGGCTTAATGGCTATAGGAATAATGTTTATGTATAGCAACGTGGATGGTCGAAGCAGTTATGGTATATTTAAAACGGACAAAATTTCTGTGCGAAGGTTTTTTTGGCTGCCTTGTATTTTACTTTGTAATAATTATATATTTATTAGCTTAGTTAAGTATTCGTAACTCTACCTAATATTTATTTGATATGTCGAATAGACTAGTTATATTAAGAATGTTGTACTTGTTTTGCAGATATAGCGATATTTTTGTTCTGACTCTTCAAAATTTGGTTGTTAGTAATGTTGAGCTATGTTTAGTGCATATTTCATTGTTATGTAATATTTTATATGTAATTTATTTTAATGTGTATATTGATACATACATAACATACATAATAAAATGATTAGGAAAAAAATGATGTGGTGTCGCGGGACACCAGGTAGGAACGAACTTCCTTCGGCTAAACGGCACTACTCGCTTGTGTACGCGACTGTCGCGCCTGCGCACGTCTCATTTAACGCTTTTATTCCACGCATTTTTCTTACGGTTTTACTATCACATTTTTTTCAGTTCGGTCGCGCAGCAAAATCCCTATCCCCTCCAAGCCTGCCGTAAGGAACTTCGTTCCAAAAATGAAAATTGGATTCATAAATCCAGGATCACTGGGGACGAATCATGATGAGTTTCTGGCTCTTTTAGCACATCACGATGTAGATATTTTAGCTATTAATGAAACTTGGCTTAAAACCGACGAGGAGGGACGTGCACCATCCCCTCCGGGTTATTATCTGCGGCATATACCACCTCCGTGTAGTGTTCGCTCTCGAGGCGGTGGAGTGGGATTTTACATCAAACGTAATATATTGGTTAAAGTATTAAAGCACCCAGATTCACCACCAGTTGAGCAGATGTGGACAAGCATTATCACCTGTAGTAAAAAGCTCGTTATAGGCACTGCATACCGCCCACCTTGGTTGTGTGCACATACCTTTATTTCGGCTATGACAGATTCTTCTTTCTTATCATGATCAAACTATATTATTAGATGACTTTAATATTAATTTGCTTAATGTTAACGATCCTAAAACCATTCTGATAGGAAATTTCTTTAATTACATGTGCTTAAAATGGTATATCTCGAAACCAACTCACTTTACCGACACAAACGAGACCTTACTTGATCTCGTCTGTTCAGATACAGATTTGTATCGAGTAGGTATAGACCATATATCTAGTCTTAGTGCATATGCATTTGTGTTTTGTGAACCTAACTTTCCCAGAAATAAAAAAGAATACGGAGATCATTCCAACATCGACCATTATTACACATAGATCTTGCAAGGTTCGAATATCATCTTTCTCTAGTGGATTGGAATTATATGTTAGGTTTACCTAACATTGACGATGTGGTTGATTTATTTAATTCTACACTGATATACATATTTGATTTGTTTGCACCAATTAAAACAACCCGTGTTCGAGAAAATCATTATCCATGTATAACTTATAATGTCAAGCTAATGATGAGGCGACGTGACGCAGCCTATAGACGAGCTCGTAAAAGTAAATTACAAACACATATTAAGATCTATAAAGAATTAAAGAACATAGTGCATACAGCTATCCAAAGCGAAAAATCTACATATTTTGAATCTTACATTAATTCAAACTTATTGAAACCCCGCTTGCTATGGAAACATATAAAAAATCAAGTTAATTTTAATAATAAATATAATGATATATTATCTGCCAATTTACAAGATCCTGACATTATAAACGCACATTTTTTAAATTTGCCAGCTTCACCTCAACCGTGTATTGAAATTGCATTTTATAATCAAAACCGTTTTAAAGACACTTGCTTTTCAATTCAGCCCGTAAATGAGGAAACAGTAATTAAGGCTTTTAAGTCACTGCAGTCTAATGCTGTTGGATGTGATGGCATATCCCTTGATATGCTGGTATTATTACTCCCCAACTTACTTGGGGTATATACTGCTATTTTCAATAAGTCAATTCTATCGGGTACGTTTCCAGCTGTCTGGAGAGAAGCTTTAATTCATCCCATTCCTAAGCATAGTAACCCCTCTGCTCCATCTGACCTGCGACCTATTAGTATTTTACCTTGTTTTTCAAAAGTTTTAGAAAAAATTATTGGCACACAGCTCGCAGATTATTTGGAATCTAATGACATTTTACCTCCACTATAGTCAGGTTTCAGAAAGGGTCGATCAACATCTGCTTCCCTTGCTCATATAGTTTATGATATACTTCTTGTATGCGCAAGATAAAGGTGAGGGTACTATCTTAGTTTTGTTGGATTTTTCACGGGCTTTTGATAGTATAAATATATCATTGTTGTTATCCAAACTCAGATATTACGGATTTGATTCGAACATGGTAAAGTGGTTTACAGACTATTTGAATAACCGTGTTCAATGCGTTGAAGTGAAAAATAATGAGGGTATTGTGCAAAAGTCAAAAAAGAGCTCTGTGAGCCGTGACGTGCCACAGGGTTCCATTTTAGGTCCCTTGTTGTTTAACTTAGGCTCTGCGGATATCACTAAATCCATCGTTCACTGTAAATACCATGTTTATGCAGACGATGTACAACTGTACCTTTCTTTCAAGCCACAGGATACAGAATCTGCAGTAAGACTCATTAACGAGGATTTAGAACGTATAGCAACCTGGTGTAAAGCTAATTTGCTGACCTTAAATGTTAATAAAACTAAATTTATGATTTTTGGTTCTAAGTATCAAATTAATTCAATTTCGGGATGCAGACCTTCCTTAAATGTAGACGGTCAGATGATCGATCGTGTGCTTGAGGTTCGAAATCTGGGTGTTGTTATGGACGAGTACCTACGCTTCGAAAACATACCTCAAATGTAGTTCGTGAGTGTTTTTATAGACTTAAGATTCTGTATCGTATTCGTGACTCTATAAACACGGACGTTCGTATTCGTCTGTGTGAGTCCTTGGTTTTATCCAAATTTAATTACGCTGATATCGTTACAGGACCTCGGCTACTTAAGAGAACTCAAAAGCTCATACAAAGGGTACAAAATGCATGTGCGCGTCACTGTTTTGACATCCCCTCTCGAGCCCACGTAACACCATTTTTAAACGACTCTTCGATTTTAAAAATGGATTATCGTCGACATTTGCATTTTGCCGCATTTTTGTTTAATTTAATAAATATAGAATTCCACTTTATCTTTTCAGCAAGCTTCGGTGGATTTCGGATCTCAACACATCTCATTTGACGAGGGCTTCTTTATTTAAATTAAATACGCCTTTGCACAACACTGCAGCTTTTAGGGGCAGTTTTTCGCTTCAACGCTACCAAATGTTGGTAGTTACTATGTTTTAAAGTTAAGTTAAAATCATTTTTATTAAACATACAAAAGAATAACTAATTTTGCTTAATGTTTCCTTAAATGTATATTCTAATGATAGATACCTATAACATATCGAGGTCAGGCAGTGTTATTATATTATTTTTTTATATACAATTGTAACATTACCTATTTTTGTTTTTATACCTAGTACCTATGTGATTTGCGAAATTTGGACGAATTATCATTTTTTTTATTATTCTTTATATATACTTCTGTTATTTATATGATACTAATTCTATTTATATATTTATTTTATTGCTTTGTTGATATAAGCTTCGGATAGCCTTCTCAAGTGACAGTTAGTCAAAGGTAGCCCAAAAAATCAGCTGTAGGGTTGATAATACCTATCACTCTACGTGTTTGCTGAGTGGCTTACCGTTTTACCATCATGATGCTATACAAAAACGTTACTCAATCTCATCTTATTTTTTCTCTTTCTTTTTTTCATGCATGTAATTATTCTGTAATGTAACGTATAATTTGTAATTATTTGTCTTTCAATGTGTTTTATGTTTTTTTTTTGTTTTGATTATTGTATTTGTAGGCGTTGTGTTTTTTTTTGTTGTATTTATAGTTTGCTTTTGTTATTAACTGTATTTGTATAGTGTTATATGGTAAATAAAGCAATTCTTATTCTTATTCTTATTATTATTATTATTTCACCGGACCTGTACATTTATAGAGTCTCTTTCCTCCATAAGCTGATATATTCTGTCGGTCATCCAGTCATGCTTTGGTTTCCATTTTCTCGACTTCAGATATTGTTTGTTAATTTCTGTTATAGTCAACCACAACTTTGCCTATGTTTTGTTAACTGTTTGGGTCATATTTTGTGTCTTATTTACAGCCCAATGCTGTATTATGTTTGATACTATTGGTCTTATGTTATCATCTTTAATCCTACTTATGTCTACTTTGTTGCCGTTAGACTTCTTCGATATTTTCTTTAAAGTACATGACAAAACAGCAATAACGGGATTATGGTTAGATCTAATGTCAGTTCCAGAATAGGTCTTGGCGCTTTTAATATAATTTTTAAAACGGCTGTTAATCATTATGTAGTCTATCTGATTACGCACTATTTATCTCTGGAGTATGTCGGGCAGATGTCCATGTATACAGTCTTCTCGGCGATAGTTGAAACTGGGTATTCATAATAGTGAGATCTTTTTTTTTTATATAATTAAAAGTATGAAAAATGGAAAGACTGAGTGGTTAGCGAACCTAGCTGCAAATCAATGGGGCAGTGAAAATATTTCCTATGACATTTATCGTCATCTAGTTAGCCATGAAACCCTGCTGTTCCCAACAAGTCTTAGTATATAATTAAACTTACGATTTCTACATCTGTACGATGCAGTGAACCAGCCGTAAGCAAAAGTGTTAACTGCCATTATTGATATTAGACATACTGAAAGAATGTCATCATGATCTTGAGAGTCATAGCTAGTGCCATACACATTCTTTAATTTTTTCTCTACCTGAAAAGTATAAATATTAATAATGAAATTTTTCACTCTATACGTTGACTTTATTTAATGAGAATTAATATTTTTGCTTAAGCAACGAGCTACTAGGACTCTTGGATTTCTTTTTAAAAAAAGAATTTAATTTACTTAAAACACTTTATTAATATGTTACAGTTTATAATAGAACACTTTTAGATGAGAATGAGTGATTGGTGGTAGAGACTAGTGCGTGACAAGAGGAATGGAAGGCGACTGATTGGGAGAATAATGCATGGCTTAGTGCAAGGGGATAGAAATGTATGATCAGCAGGTTGGATGTAAAGTATGGAGAAAGGGATACAATCTAGAGATATAACAGAACCATTAACAAAGATGTTATGCATTGACGATTATGATATTGCATTGCTTTCATTGTGGCAGGGATGTATATAAAGCCACAAAAAAGGTTTCCGTCTATATTAATTAGAAACAAACACTGTTGTTACAGAGGTAAAAATAGGTAGGTTGATGTTACCGTATACGGATGAATAAAATTGAGATAAGGTGAGTGATATCTCCTTTATATTTACCATCTCTAACCCATAACAACT
This sequence comes from Apodemia mormo, assembly GCA_036924255.1. Taxonomy (NCBI): domain Eukaryota; kingdom Metazoa; phylum Arthropoda; class Insecta; order Lepidoptera; family Riodinidae; genus Apodemia; species Apodemia mormo. The sequence continues at coordinate 7,788,678 of JAUPFN010000020.1, read as the reverse complement.
ATTTCTTGTTAGTATCATTGACCGAACGTGCAATTTACTCTGAAGAACAGAAATATAGATATAACTATCATTACCTGACTATGCCCTGAGATTCTTGTTCGCCCCGGAACTTAAACCAGGTATGGGTTTAACTATTAATGATTAAATCTATCTTTAAACAAAGAGCCTCGTGAAGAAACTTTGTCATACTACAAATTGATAAAGAATAAAAAAATAGTTATCTAAATATAGGTAAATATGATAACAAAAACCTGTTTAATGGTAAAAAAATATAGTTTGAAACGTTCCATCCTTCTCCCGGCACCAAAACTTCCTATTATAGTCAAAGTCATAATGATTGAGTGATTAAACAGTGTCACATAATCCGATGAACGCATTGATTGATTTGACCGAAATATTTCATAAACTGATGCTGATAATATAACTAGGATGATTACACCTGTAGACAATATAATATAAAAGAGTAATTTAGCATAAATCTTTCAGAAAAAATATTTTTTCGATATAACTTCAAGATTTTTTAACCAATCATTTTTTGGCCTTCTGCAATATTTTAGTACTTAAAAAAGAACTATTTTCAAAAATCAAAATCGAATCAAGTTTTCAAAAGTTACATTTTTATAGATTAATGTTTTAATGTTTACAGCAAACTTACTTAATATTTTTAAAATAACTTTCAGGCTAGTATACTTACCGATTGTTTTAAAAATTGAATCAGCTTGTTTCCGTAAAAAACTGCGACAAACACAGAAAGTTGGACGATTTCTTAGGGATTTATCAACAACAAAAAATTTTAAAACAAAATGTTTTTTGATATTACTTTGAAATTTTTCAGCCTATAGTAGTCATGTATATACTTTAGTTATACTAGTTCTATTAAAAAGTAAGTGATATATACCTATGTGATAGAGAATGACTAATATGCGTATACATTAAAGAACATGAAATAAAAAATAATTACCTGTAGTGGAGTTTAAAATATAACCATAAATAGTCAGTAATCTTGAGACAGAGAAATTGTTATCTATAATACTAAAGGGTGCAGCCCCGACTACCCTCAATATTTGCAACACCAGACTAAGAGAATTCTTTACCATGATATTATCTGGCATAATTATGATCGAGAGATAGAACTGTAAAATAAATGTTAATATGAATTCTACTATGTTAACTGCTAAACATATTAGGTGATGCCGAACTTAAGAGCGAAACAAGTTCATTAAGGGAGTTACGAGTTTGTTTGTGTCAAAATCAAAATCCATTTAGATTATTTTCTTTCAGTCTAGATTTGCACTCAGTTATTGTTGTCTAAAACGGTAACCAGATATTAAGATAATACAGTAACTACGCAAAAATCAATTATCATCTTTTTAAACATGCCTTGTTGGCTTAAAATATGTGGAGTTAGCCTATTCGACTCAGGTCAGGAGGTCTCAGGTTCAATTCTCGGGTTTGGCGAAAGGGCAATAGGCCCACCTCTCGTTCCCACCACTGTAACTTCTATAAACCAGAATCAACAGCGGCAACCGTCCTGATAACCTCTGAGTTACGAGCTCAGGGTGCCCTGGGGAAAAGCTAAGCTGTCTTGAATCCCGCAATGCAATTAATCAGAAGTATATAGGAGGAGTAGGAAAATACTTCCTGTTTCCCTCCCTTTTTAGCAGGAGACAGCGAAATGTTAAAAGCATAAAAATGCTACGAAATGAGACTTTTACAATCAGGTTAAGCCTGATTGCTATTGCACCACGGAAGGATGAAAATTAGGGACCTACCAGAATGGCCTACTTAATTTTGCTTTCAGTAGTAAGTGTGACAAAATCGTTTAAAGCCACAGAAGTTTCCACGTGTACCCACAAGGTCGGAATAATAAATTACACCGGATATGCATTGGATACTATCAAGCATTTGGCGACGTTCGTTTTGCCAAAGATTACACTCCCAAAGAATGTGATGGGTTTGGCGAAAGTGTTAATGTGGTTTTTAAAACGTTTTTACGAACATTTAAAATTTCAGTAGCAGCTTGGAATCTGGTTGGTGGTGTGTTACCACTCCCCGTTGTTGGTCCCGGTTATAGCTAGAAATGGTTGTAAAATGCTAGTAGGGGTGAATTGTGGTGAACCAGAAAGTCTACAGACGTTCGGTTTACTCTGCCGACTCCGTAAGGCAGTTCCTAAGCGTGGCGTAGACGTGATTATACTTTTTAAATATTGTTGCGAATAATCTAGAAAAATGAAAAGTGAGAACACTGGAAAAATCTAGGAATAAAAGATAGAGACAGCTGCTTACATCGATAATCCGTTACAAAAACAAGCTACGTTAATGGACCTTCTCACATAGGAAAATAACTTGTACTATACTTTTTTTTATATTATAAGATAGCAAACAAGCAGATGAGTCTCCTGATGGAAAGAGTCAACCATCGCCTATAGACACCAAAGACGTTAGTGGTGCGTTGCTATCTTGTGGCTTTACCGGCTACCGTACTTGCTTACACTTAAGTTGTTTACGCATTCCCGGCTACTGTGGAGCTTTCGAGAACGTTATCGAAAGTTTACCTGGGATAAAAGTATATATGGACATATCGGCAAAAACGAGTCAGTTTAGTATAGTGGTCGAAAGTGAACAAATAAGGATGATATAGTGCGATTTAATCTGTATCCAGAAAGTGTTTTGGTTAATTTATTCGGTTTAGTCGGTTAGTTCTAGTGTGAATATAGTGACAGTGCTATTAGTGTCTCAGTGTATATTTACGTATATTGTGGTGTACCGCACATTGTCTGGTAAATACATGGTTTTAATATAAGTAGTTTTTTATTACACAATTTGAACTCTAGACTCGTAACAATATCATAGAATAGCAAAGAAGTAGATGGCTCTCCTTATCTTAAGACATAACCGTCGCTGGTAAATAGGTACTCAAAAACGTTAATGGTGCACTGCTATCCATGTGGCAAGATGCCAATTCCACATGCGTAAGTTAATCGCTTACCTAACCACCCAAACCACAATACGAGAGTGACATGTTTAAACGCTATTGCAATGAGAAAAGTTAAGGCGGTGGTACCAACGCGAGGTGAGACGTCGCAGAACTCTACCACCTAGTCACGATGGTAGTGATACAATCAGCTGATCGTTTACCTTTAAAAAACTGCCTAAAGAATTGATATGTGATCTATTGTTCAAAAAGGATTCGGAAAAATACGGGGAAAACCCCACTTTGGGGTGATATATATACATATGTTTAACTTAATTATTTTCTTCTCATCATTTAAGTTATTTTTCTATTCTGATTGGTGATGGGTGTTTTTGTGTGTGTGTGTGTACAGTGCTGCTAACCCTATATACGGCTTTCACTATGATTGTTTTTACTTAAACTTTGCTTTGTGGAGGGTTACATCTAGGGAGGTTAACCCTATTCGGCTCAGATCATGAAATCTCGGGCTCGATTGTCGGATCCTATCGGTCATGCCGATCGATTTCTCTCGGTAATATCACTAGAAATAGTCAATGTCGATCAGGTCGGTCGGCGATAGATTTACCAAAAAGTTTATAGACGTTCGGTTCGACATTGTTTGGCTCGCCGTAGTACTACTAATTATCCATACTAGTCCATACTAATATTATAAATGCGAAAGTAACTCTGTCTGTCTGTCTGTCTGTCTGTCTGTCTGTTACGCTTTCACGGCCAAACCACTGAACCGATTTAGATAAAAAATGGTACAAATATAGTTTGAGACCCAGGAAAGGACATAGGATAGTTCTTATTCCGGAAATCCCACGGGAACGGGAACTATGCGGGTTTTATTTTAGAATTTTTTCCTCGCGAACGAAGTCGCGGGCACAGCTAGTATATATATATATATATATATATATATATATATATATATATATATATATATATATATATATATATATATATATATATATATATATATATATATATATATATATATATATATATATATATATATATATATATATATATATATATATATATATATATATATATATATATATATATATTATAGGGTGCTTCATTTTTGAGCAACATTTCTTTTTTTCAAATCCCGGTTGAAAATCTTGTAATGTATTGAAAAACAAAATTTTTGAGCATATTGCGAGCCCTTAATTCAAATTTGAACCCACTGCTAGAGATTTTTGAATTTTATCCACTAAAATAACATTGAAAAATGATTTTTTATACGTTTTTCCTTCCGCTCACCCAGAAAAAATTTTTTTTGGGAATTTTGACTCATGGATTCTTGTAGTAGGTATAATATTCTACAAAAAAGTCCATTGCGTCGAGTTTGTAACTCCAACGGGTTCGACGTAAAATGTCATTTAAACTGAATTTTCAGGAAAATAGTAGTAAATCGCGTTTATTTGCTAACCTATTGAAGATAGAAAAAATATGTAAATGACTAATTTGTAGGGGGGTTTATGCCCTACAATTTTGTTAAAAGACATTTTTCTGTAGCTCTTATAGTTGAGCTGTCACAAGCATAAGCAATAAGTATTACTAAAAAAGTTGATAGAAAGAATGATAATAAGTGAGTTGTACATAAATATAAAGTCTAACATAAATAATCTATCTGTGAAAATTACATAAAAAAAATTTTAAATGTTTCGAACTCCAAAAAGTAGTAATCGTTATGAAATTACTAATTTAAATGATTTTTGCTGCCGTAAAATTTCTAAAAATACAATGATAAACAAATTTTTCAACTTGGAATTCATCATAAACTAGTTATTATGAAAAAAAAAAATAGATTTTTTCGTTAATTTTAAGTTTTAAGTGGCTTTAACAGCTCAACTATAAGAACTACAAAAAAATGTCTTTTAACAAAATTGTAGGGCATAAACCCCCCTACAAATTAGTCATTTACATATTTTTTCTATCTTCAATACTTTAGCAAATAAACGCGATTTACTACTATTTTCCTGAAAATTCAGCTTAAATGACATTTTACGTCGAACCCGTTGGAGTTACAAACTCGACGCAATGGACTTTTTTGTAGAATATTATACCTACTACAAGAATCCATGAGTCAAAATTCCCAAAAAAAATTTTTTCTGGGTGAGCGGAAGGAAAAACGTATAAAAAATCATTTTTCAATGTTATTTTAGTGGATAAAATTCAAAAATCTCTAGCAGTGGGTTAAAATTTGAATTAAGGGCTCGCAATATGCTCAAAAATTTTGTTTTTCAATACATTACAAGATTTTCAACCGGGATTTGAAAAAAAGAAATGTTGCTCAAAAATGAAGCACCCTAATATATATATATATATATATATATATATATATATATATATATATATATATATATATATATATATATATATATATATATATATATATATATATATATATATTCTCATTCAAATAAACTAAATTAACCAACACTCACCTAACGAAAACGACATCAATCACGAAGAATAATATTAGAATGTTCGAATGTCTGAAGTTTAGTCAACATTGTTATTTGTTTACGGCAAACAAATAGTAGATATATTATGCTATAATGACACAAGGATAAATGATAGACTCAGGAAACTTATGCCTGGTTCCTATATCAGTAAAACGACTCGTTTTAGTTACAAATAGTAATAATTTCTACCGCGCGTGAGCTAAAGCTGTTCCTATATATATATATATATATATATATATATATATATATATATATATATATATATATATATATATATATATATATATATATATATATATATATATATATATATATATATATATATATATATATATATATATATATATATATATATATATATATATATACATATATATATATATATATATATATATATATATATATATATACATATACTATACATACTATGAACTAAGTGATAGAGTTCTGAAACATTTCACCCCGGCTTTGGTGGAGGGGAGTAAACTTGTCCATTTGGAATTCCATTCTTGCTACACGGACAGCAACGCATCATTAATATCTAATATATACGAGTATAGGCGACAGATGACTCTTTTCGTCATGTCCGGGGAGCTATCAGCTTGTTTTCCATCATCATCATCATCATGATATAGGTACAGGATATTGAAGAAATTGCATGCCATAGCTTTCAGGATAGGTTCAATGTTGATAAAGAGAACCAGATAATATAAAAAAAAAATCGGTTGTCTGTAAAGTTGGTTTACAGACGATAGTTGAACGTGACAACGTCTTAAGAAAATACTAATGGAATGGTAGCATTTACGGAACGCCTCAGAGCGAGGTAACGCCGCATGAGTCATGTTTTTTCGGGCGTGCAGCCAGCTCTATCGAATTATAAGACGTTGTCACGTCAAAATAAAAACAAAAAAATGATTGCAGGTTCAACCTAATTTAGTTCCTACTAATTTAAAATAGCAGTCGTTTAGAAATAAAATTGCTACTGAAAACGGCTTGCGACAAATAGCGCAAGATGTGCGCCCCTAACGCTGCAACCACTACAAATGTATCTAAATTACAATTCGACTTTTTTAACTTTTAAATGTATTTATTTTTTATTTTTACGGGCTGCTTTATCGATACAAAACTCACCTTGAAGTTATGGCACGCAATTTAACAACCTGTATATAATTATTTAAAAGCCGTAAAACTGCAACAACCAATATCCAACCTCCTATATCTCATCTTCATGGTCATGAATCAAATCTTCGCTAAATTTATATAGGACTAAATGAGAAATATACTCTCTAAAATAATATTGCTAAACCGTCTAATATACGACAGAGTTACGCCCGAACATACACAAAAAAAAATCTGTAAACGTTTGACAGGCAGGCCATCCCTGAAACTTCCCGCTACATTAAGGTATTTTAAGCTCAAAAGATTAAACTATAAGCATAGATTTTTTTCAGTTCGAACATCTATTTTATTAAAAAATGATGTGGTGTCGCGGGACACCAGGTAGGAACGAACTTCCTTCGGCTAAACGGCACTACTCGCTTGTGTACGCGACTGTCGCGCCTGCGCACGTCTCATTTAACGCTTTTATTCCACGCATTTTTCTTACGGTTTTACTATCACATTTTTTTCAGTTCGGTCGCGCAGCAAAATCCCTATCCCCTCCAAGCCTGCCGTAAGGAACTTCGTTCCAAAAATTGCAGTAGGTATATTGATTTTTAAAAAGCTATATTTTAAAGCGATGATCGACTTTGATCTTTGGAATGGCATTCAATTCAATTTTTGAGATTTAAGATATTAATTTAGTATATTAATTAAATAATCGATAGATTGAAAACTTCGACGCAGTGTCAAAAACATTTTTTTCAAAAATTTTCGTCATTGACAAATCCCAAACAAATTGACCGATTTTGAAGCAAAACCGGCATTTGACACAGTGTTTTAAGAAAAAAGCTGATAAGATTTTTAAATCAATTGGTGGTCAAATTATTTCAAAAATATTAAGTAAGTTTGCTAAAAACAACGTAATTTTAATATTTGAAAAGGTATATCTTTTGAAATTTAGGTTCGATTTTGTTTTTTGAAACAACATTCGACGTAGTTTTTTTAGTTCTGAAATATCGTAGAATATCAAAAAATGATTGGTTGAAAGCAGTTGAAAGACTTCGAAGTTATGTCGAAAAAAAACTTTTTTCAAAAGTTTTCGTCAACGATTGCTCCCAAACGGATAAACCGATTTTGATGCAATTTATGCATTAGACACAGTTTTTTGAGGAATAGAGCAGAATAGTTTTTGTACTCAATCGGTACATAAATCTGGGAGTTATATTTAAAAAATACTGTTTCAAAAAAATTTGAGGTTTTTTTAAATATCTTAAGATCTCCTGAACCGATTTGGCCCAAATTTTGAGGAAGTTTAAGTTTAATGAAATCCAATCGAATGCCATCAACAGCGTTTCGATCGGTGGACCGTTTAAAAGTTATGTTTACATACGAACATATACACACACACGTGAAAATAGTCGAAAAAGTTTCCTGGGACCTCAAAACGTGGAGATCAGGTGAAAACTCGATTTTCGAAAATCGGGGTTAAATCAATAACTTCCTTATCTTCATACGTAGCGGGAAGTAAAAAAATTTTAATTAAATATAAAAAAGTCCCCCAAAAAATGTTCGCATCATCTTACCATTATCCACCATCTGTAAATTATTATTTTAAAATTAAAAAGGAGAATGGGCTGAAAGGGGATCCTGCAGCGTCAAGTTAAGATTACCATTGTACCTTATTCAATAAGTTCCTTGTACTTGTATACTAGTTTCTTTACGGCTAAAATCTACTATCAAACTTAACAGAGATTTTATTGTTTAGTCTATACATCAAATAAAGTTATAGAATTATGGTTAAATTTCCACTACAGGGTAAGTACAGCTTATATTAAACTAGCTGACCCGGCAAACGTTGTTTTGCTAAATATATTTATAAAAGTATTTCTTCTACTAAGTAATGAATGTACAACAACAACAAAACTGTACATTAAATATTTTTTTAAAAGAATACTTGGGGCGTGATTTAGTTATACATAGGTATACAAAACTTCCTCTTGAATCGCTTTATCTACAAAAAAACCGCATCAAAATCCGTTGCGTAGTTTTAAAGATCTAAGCATACATAGGTATTAGGGACAGACAGCGGAAAGCGACTTTGTATACAATTATTCTATGTAGTGATATAGTGATTTGATTTAAGTGCTAATAAAATATTTGAACTTTGGAACAAGTCAACATCTACACTACATCAGTTAAGAGTTCGCGAAAAAACTCGATAACTTGCTTACAAAATAACTGTTTGCAATTTTGTATTCGCGTCGATTTAAAAACGGCTTTGAATGGTTGGTAGTGGTATATAATCAACCAATTGAAATTCAGGAACTATTGAAATCCAGTTTCATTATAATTAAAGGTGATCGCACATTTACCAGCGTCCTCCGCGCGGCACGTGTCGTACACATTGCATTTTATAATTCGTTAAACTTTTAATCAGCGCCATACTTTTTCTAAAATACGTTAAGTACCTATTTGATATTTGTTTGAATCCACGCTGATGATGTAAAATTCAGCGCGTCTGGCACTTGCTTATACTTATTATTGCCCAGTGTTGGCAACTGATTTGTAATTACGGTAACGACACTAATCAGCACAGATCCAATACTATCTACGGTAGGATTGTATAATTACAGTACAAAAAATATCCTAATTCCCGTTTAGTATAGTAATTTGGTTCGAAAATAAGGGGTTGTTTTCCAGGAGATTTGAAGACTGGTATCTATAAATTTTGATTAATTGTTTTTTCCAAATTTTAACCATAACGAGGTGGCACCTCGTATCTTTACTACTCGCAACACTATATTAGAAAAATTGAGCAAAATAGTAGTAGTTCCATAATATATCTTTCCTATTCATTTTACGGTAAAAACACTGGTACTCAAAGTTAAAGTTGAGAAAATTTCCTACTATTTATGTCTTGACAATTTTTTTTATGATGAACAGTTCTGGCGTACGAGCACTGCAAAGTGTACTTTAACATGCATTTTGGCTAAAAACTCATTTCCCCACATCGTTAAGGCAGAATAAACGGAGCGTTATTTTATTGTTTAACCCAGTAGACCTACTCCTATTTTTGAAAATGTATCCCATAGATATTATAAATGTAAAACTGTGTATGTTTGGATGTTTGAATATTTTTACACTTGTTACTCCCGCATAAATGACTGGACCGATTTGGATGCAATTTGTCACAAAGATATGTTGTTCTCCTGGGATTCACCAACAGTTTTAAGAATGTAGCGGGCTGCAAAGAATAAGATATATAAAAATATAAATTTTCATAAATAAGATAAGCCTACTTGGGAAACCACACTGAAAAAAACTCAAGTTGGTGGGTACTGAGTTTTTAGCTGAAACGCATTGATAGGGTTTTTATATATCAATGCTGAAACGTATAGAGGTACACTTTGCGGCGCTAATACTTGAAAAAGAACCTCTCCCCGGGCGGTGCTAATGAGTGACTAGTAACTGTAGAGGTAGTAGAAGGTGGTAGAGCCTTTTCTAGGTTCGCCTAGCTCGTGACCACCACCAGATTAGAGTCTGTCACCAAACACAAATTTAGTTCGTTCCAGCATGTCCTTTCTCCAACCGCCTGTCCTCGGTGATGCGGAGTTCGTTGAGTTGTATAAACGACTTACAAGGTTGGACGTGACAAGTTGGCGCGAGGGCCAGATGAAACGATTGTCCGCTGGCCGCTCGTCGATTCGGTGATTGTCTTGCCGCCAGAGAAAAAATTTGATTAAAGGTCCATCGTTCTAGAAAGAGAGGCTAGAGTGGAACCCGACGGACCTTCGTGGATCGGATTGGAGACCCTTACGTCCCTTGTGCTAGCTTTTCACATAGCGCAGCATGCCTAGCGAGTTATTTACGCCCAAATATGATGTCAAATGATGGCCAATAAGAAAGCGAAAAACATATGTTTTACAGTGACAAATCTTTCCAAATTCACAGTGGTCTTCTGCAATATAAGAGGCTTGCATTCTAATATGAAAACTTGCATTCTAATATGAAAACTGTACACTTAAACAGGTGGGGAGGGTATTACGTGAGTCTGTACGGGGACGCGGCAGAAACATCAATAATACAGCATGACAAATATCCCTCTCGAACCTGACGTATTATAATACGTCAGGTTCTAGATAACCATACTTGAGTTCACTTCCAAATCTCATAGTTTAAGTCTAATAAATCGGCTGGAAGTGCCTATATTTTTGCCAAAAACCTAAAACTCATAGATTATAAGGGTATATAATTTCTACAAAACCTATGTAATCAGTGATTTCACAGTGGACTTCTGCAATGTACCTTAAGGGGCTTGCGTTCTAATCTGAAGGCTGTACACTTAGACAATAGGAGAGGGTATTACGAGTGTATGTACATAGACGCGGCAGAAACATCAATAAACCTGCGACATAGCATGAGAAATATCCCTTTATAACCTGACGTATTAAAATCCTGACGTATTAAAGTCGATTTCACTTCCTCTCAAATCTATTAAATCGGCCGGAAGGCTGTATTTTTGCCAAAAACCTAAAACTCATCGATAATGAGGATATATACCTCCTACAAAACCTATGCAATCAGATATGAAGAACAAGCGAATGAGTCAGTGACTGGCAAGAATCCATTTAAATACTTCTATTTGATACTTATACACACAGAATACACAAAGAATATGATGGTATATACATATACCATCCGAATTACCTAGATTTATATTTTCTCAGATTAAGATCGGATGAAATACATAAATGCTCTAACCGCTCTAAATTATTTTTTTGCCTTACAGCAATTAGTAAATGCTGTACGAACGGCGATTGTTATTTGTTGCACGTATGACACTATATTCTGTGGTACGACGCAGACAAATGTGCGATCAACAACAAACGTTCTGATGTGAGATCTTAACAAACGGACCGCTTAATTATGAGCATAACTTCCGCGAAACATAGTAGGCATACAATTTTAACCTTAAAAACATTTAATCTAAGGTGGACGTGTGCAAACATAAAAGGTATGTATTATTATTGATTTTTATTTATCTAATATACTTAATACCTTAAAACTTTTATTATATGTACTTTCTCTAATCTATGTATATATCTCTGCACTATCTATACTAATACTAATTAATATTATAAAGAGGAAAGATTTGTAAGTAACATACTTACAAATCTTTCCTCTTTATAATATTAATGTAACGAATTGGCTCAAAAAGTACTTGACCAATTTTAATAATTCTTTCACCATTTGAATGCTACATTATCACTGATTAATATAGGCTATATTATATATAGGTATGAATGTACGCTTATCACAAGTATTTAAAAAATAAATGTCCACCCGTGCGAATCCGGGACGGGCCGCTATATCAATTTTTTAGTAACTTCTATTAAGTTATTTCAACGACACAGTATCGATAGTCATACAATATACATGAAATAGTTACGGATATACTATACTACTGTCAAAATCTGTTAGTATTCGGATAAAGCTGGATTTTTTTGTTGTAGTGTATCGAAGGTCCAGACGTCTGAGCTCACCAACTGTTTTATACATTGTGTATTTTTTATTGAGTGTATATAATTTATTGGGTGTATTTACGTAAAAGGCTTATATAGTTTATAAGGTGCCTATAATTATTAGGGTATATTATTATATTATTTATATATTTTTTTATGAAATGAACTTAGATAATTGGCTCGATTGACAGTTACTGAGGAACTAAGCTACCTACCAACATAGTTTCTAGGTAATTTTTAACATCGATTTAGTTAGGATTACAAACGAAATAATTTGTACATAAATACATGCATAGCAACCCTGACTACGCAATCGACGGGGCTCTGGTTTGATCCCCGACGGGGACAAGCATTTGCGCGATGAACATAAATGTTTGTATTTCCGGGTTTGGATGTATATTAAATATATTTATATATGTATTATTATGTATTATTATGTATTAGTATCGTTGACTAGCACCCATAACACAAGCTTTACATACAATAATTTGTTTACTTTTGGGTTAAATCAGTAGGTATAATTTATCCCGTGAATATTTATTTATTTATAATGGACAAAATATTTAATTATATCGTACCTATTTAGTATTCTATATCCATCTTACAAATAAAAGAGGTATTAACTTTCAAATACATTGGATACTTCTATCCCGAAATACATTGTATTGTAGGATTCAACAAAAATAATTATGCGATGGATGTGTGGCCAGTCAGGTACTTAGTAATATTATAAGTGCGTAAGTATGTGTGCGTAAGTATGTGTGCGTATGTTTATCACTTCTGTATGCCTCAACGGCAGACTGATTTGGATGTGTATGCTTCGCGAAGATGATCGTCCTAGATCGGGCACTCATTCCATAAGTTCTACTACATTACTTTTATATAGTTAAGATTTAGGGTCCCTTGTAATTTTGCGATGCCCAAAAGGTACTGCTCTGTATCGATCTTATTGTATCTTATTGTAATATATCGCAACAGATTTTATTTACATACGCTATATAAACTAGCTGTGCCCGCGACTTCGCCCGCGTCAAAAAAAAAGTAGTCTGTCATCCTTATTACCAATAGAGTCCCGGGGTTTTACCCGCATAATTCCCGTTCCCGTGAGATTCCGGGTTATAAACTAACCTATGAAATTTGGTACAAAGATAGTTTGAGACCCAACTCAAACAATCTTTGCACCAGATTTCATCCAAATCGGTTCAGTTGTTTAGGCGTGAAGTGACAGACAGAAAGACAGACAGAGTTACTTTTGCATTTACAATATTAGTATGGATTCATGTGCCTTTAAGATGTTGTAAACATCGTTTTAAAAATATAGTTATGGATTTTTAAATTAAAACCCTTATCTCAAACGCAGCTTTGCTTCCTTTTATTATAATTTAAAAAAAAAAGAGGTTGTAAAAACTAAAACAGGTTAACAGACCAAACACACTACATGCCACGTTTTATTTACAACTGCCAATGTTTAACATCTTAACTGTCAAGGAATAATAATCTCGACAACCGCGGTTGTGGATTTAGTCTATTTCGATATTCTGTCGGTGTATTATTTACTATCTGTTGCCAGCGACTTCGTCCGCGCGGAGTTCGTTTACTCCGCACTGCTCCTCCCTCGTATGTGATAGCGTGATAATATGTAGCCTATATGTTGACCCGACCTATTAGTAATATTCATACAAAATTTGAAGTAAATCCATGCAGTACTTTTTGAGTTTACCCCGGACATACATACAGACAAACAGACAAAAAGTTTAAAAACTATGTTTTTTGCCTTCGATATCGATTGTAGATCACGCCCCAAGTATTCTTTTAAAAAAATATTCAATGTACAGTTTTGACTTTCCTACGATTTTATTAAGTATATGTATAGATTATCTGACGATTCGTGGAGACTTTCACAGATGGTTTTGCTCTTACATATCTAAGAGAAGGCATTTGTGGTAGTTGGCAATGTCAGAAGTGACTATACATATTACTATCAGCTCAGGTGTACCACAAGATTCAATTTTGGCGCCTTACTATACAATGCGTATCTATTCGATTTTAATATTTGTCTTACCAAATTTAATTACTTAATGTTTGCTGATGACAAAAAGGTATATTTGAAAATACGTAACAAACAAGACTGTGACAATATCCAGAATGATAAATCATTCTATAAATTCTATAACCTAACCTTAATAATTACTATATAAAGAATAGGATATCAATAAATACGTCAAAATGCCTTCAAATCACATTTACACGTAAAACAAAACCCACTAAACATACCTATCACATAAACAAGAAGCTGGATATGGGGTTTATATTTATATAAACAACCCATTTACATGACAACTAATTTAAACAATATGACGCGACAATTTGTTAACGGCAGCGGTAAGTGTTATGCATATTATATAATTATGACATTTTACATTTCGCGTAAGGCATTTTCTAAAACACTTACATATGTTTGCAACCTGACGACGCCATTTGTATACAAACGGCGGCCATTTGTATACGGGTGAATTATAGAATTTGCCTGCGATATATGCATTACAAGTATTATCATGCATTTATTTACTTTTGAAAAAAGTCAATGTAGCAGTATGATTCAATAATGAACCTTGATTTACTGTTACAGAGTGAAGAATTATAGCTCAAGAACAAAAATGTTTCCACTAGAGAAAGAATATGAGAAGAAAACAGGTATCACTCCGCAAGATATCCAACATCTTCGTGAATGGTTAAAGACACAACCGCACCTTCCTTCCGAACATATAACAGGTATTAGATATTTTTATGACATAAGATAATTTATATGTAAGTCACTCTTCTGGGGTAGCGAAAAAATGTTCGCCTGCAGAAAACTAAACTACGAATTGTGCGTGTGGAATATCAGATTTCACTAAAATTTAAACGAAGCTAAATAAACTAGGAACTTACATCGTTTACAAGTTATTACTTTATATTACAATTTTAATATTTATATTACAAGTTATTACTAAATCATCTGCAGATCACTATTTTGAGCATTTTCCTACATTATAATATCTATACTATAAGTGTTAGGCGCCATACTGGTAAATCATCAATTTATTAATTCAAATTTAATAATAATAATAATTTTATTTGCAAGAATAAGATTATACATAGTTGTTGTTGATTAGATAATACATGATTCTGCATATTCTACCCTTTTATGCATTGCTTTTATGGGTAGTTATTTGTTATTTATTTACGTTATATGTAATTGTAAATGTATGTTATGTTTTTAGTCTCATACATTTTGTCTATGTTTATTTTGCAAACTCATTTTTTATTTATTTATTTATTGTTATTCATCCACGGAGTAAAAACATCTATTTATTAATTAACCATTCATTATGAGCTGATTCTAAGTCATTTTCTGATATCGACTGAATTCCATAGGAAACTTATTATATATTTTTATACACGAAAAATATATATTTTTCTTACAAATATTCAGCCTACACTTTTTTTTATAGTTAAGATAGCAAACAAGCAGATGGGTCTCCTCATGTAAAGAGTCAACCATCGCCTATAGACACCAAAGGTATTAATGGTGCGTTGCTATCTAGTGGCGAGGTCATATGCCACATGCATAAGTTTACCGGCTACCTTACCCTCCAAACCGGAACACGACAGTGACAAGCGCTGACGCTATTGCGGCAGGAATAAGTAAGGCGGTGGTACCAGACCCGGGCGAGACAATGCAGAATTCTACCACGTAGTAGTCACGTAGTAGTCACTCGTCTAGCCAATCGTTCGCCTTTTACGACCTGCCTGGCAGAACGGCAATTGGTCTATTCTTCAAAGGAGCCTGGAACCTACACAAAGGTATATATATCTACATTGCGTCAAAAAATTAGCTCCAATGTGTGTAAAGAGTAATAATAAATTTCAATTTTTTTCCATAAACAGTTAAGAATGTACAATTGTCAAACCTTTTACGACGTATTTTATTTTATTTAACACCTTTGATACGTATAAAAAATCCGAACGACGCACTTACCTATGATACGTTGCGTCGTATCAAACGTTATCCAAAGCACTCTTTGTTTGCAACTGATCACCGTTACCATCCGACGGGCTAGTAGGACGACTAGGCTATCCGACAACACTACAGGAGAGCACCATGGACTAGAAGATTGCTCTATAACTCCGCTTCTTCTCATTTCATCTATCATCTCCTGTACCTCCTTCTCTTTGGCTATAGGGACACGTCTAGCTTTCTGCTTTATAGGCTGCGCATTTCCAATGTCAATTTTATGTTTCACTACAGATGTTCTGCCTATATCTCTATCAGTCTTAGAGAAAATGTTGGCATAACGTGAAAGTAGATCCTTAGCCTGCTGCCGTTGTGACGCGGTAAGGTAGCTGCAATTGTTCACCAAATCCTTGAGTTCCTGTGGTACGTCTCTTGATGCTGTACTGCCTGTCGATGTCAGTTTCCTTAACGTCATAACTTCATCACTTTGTTCTACAACATCGCCTGCTTTAAGCACTACATCACTGTCACTCAAGTTGACTACCTGCACCGCTGCCAAGCCCTTATCACAAACTAAACTTCGGCCTGTAATACAGTTTGGAATTGCTCCATTGTCTTCAATTAACACACTCCTATTACCCCGTCTTTGTAACTGACTGGTAACCTCACGCGTACCAATGTCTTCGATCTTGAAGGCAAGATGGTTCTTCTGGCCACTGTCACCTTTCCTTTTGATCCCTCATCCATGAAAATTTCTTCTAGCCCACATACGAAAACTCTTGTCTTGCAATCAATCTTGCAGGCATTCTTCTTCATGAAGTCTAAACCAAGTACACAGTCATCCATGATATCGGCCACTACGACGTCGTGAGTGTAATACTCGTCACCTATTTGCATCACTACAGATGCTTCACCGAACCGATGTATTGGCTGACATGTGACAGACAGAAGCTTGCTTTTCCCAAAATTCCTAAATCTCAAGTTACCATTGTCAGCTACTTCTGGTCGCACCACAGTTCGTGTAGCTCCAGTGTCCAGCGTTAAGCTGCAGTTCTTGCCATTAATCAATCCCTTAATGGATAAACTGTTGCCATCGCACACCTGAGATATGACAACATTTGGGGCTGTTTGTCGATCAGCCATCACCTGCTGTTTGACCTTGGCTGTTACTCGTTTCCTAGCTGGTTCAACAGGTTGTTTAACCTGCCTGCTCTCTTCAGCTGCTGAGTCTCCTGCCGCTCGCTTTCGCCAATTTACTGAAACAGTAGGTTTAGGTTTGGCTGGGCAATTAACCCTAATGTGCCCACGTTCACCGCAGGAGTAGCACATGGGGCCCAGTCTCCTAGGTTCCACTGCCTTTACTTGAGCTACAACTTCTGTAACCTCGCGTCCCTTATATGCGCGCGGTTCGTAGCGAACAGCTTCTACCTCTAGCGCATGAGCCAAAGCCTCTTTCATAGTCATGTGGTGCTGAAAGCGAACAGCAGCACGCACTTCCAGGTCTCTAATTCCATCAATAAACGCCTGGACGATAGTGTTATTCACCGTGTTAGCGTCGGCTGAAGGATACGCCTTCCTCACAAGCTTCTCAATTTCCACGACCCATTGTTGAAGTCCCTCGCCACTCCTCTGTACACAGTCCTTTAATTGGGCACGGAACACATGCTCCAAGTGAAGCTCACCGTAGCGAGCTTCCAATGCCTCCATCAAATCAGCGAACTGATACTCTTTAGGTATTGCATCCAACACAGAGAGCGCCTGTCCCCGTAACGCCGTGCTCAGAGCTGTTAGGCAATGTTTATCTGTCCGACCACTAGCCTTCGCTGCTATTTCAAACTGAGTGCGGTACGCACTCCATGACGTAAGACCGTCATAAGTGGGTACCTTTACCCGAGGACCTACCTGGTGAGAACAACCATTAATGGCAACACCCGATTTAACACCCGTGATCTTCATCTTCATGACTTCTCTCTCTAGTTGGTCCACGTTTTCAGTTATCTTATCGCAGCTGGCCTCCAAGTGGTCAACCCTCTTCTCTAATCCCTTCATGTCGCGCTTGACGAGGCCCACATTGCATTTTAGCTGGTCTTGCTGCGCTAAGATGATTGTCAATTTGTCGTCAAAACCAGATAATTGTTCTTTGATTTGTTGCTGAAACTGTTGTTCTCTTAGTTGTTCTTTTAATCGTTGCTGTTGCTGAAGTTGTTCTTGCAGTTTTTGTTGTTGCTGTTGCTGTTCCTGTCGCTGTTGCTGAAGCTGTTCTTGCAGTTTTCGTTGTTGCTCCTGCTGTTCCTGTCGCTGTTACTAAATAGCTGCCAGTATGACAGAAAGATCAGCAGGGGCTGAGCTTGATGCTAATGACGTGCTGGCAACACTTACGGGTACCTCACCTGCACGCATCTCAGTGTCCTCTGACACCCTCTGTGTCTCGGCTTGAGACCTGGTAGTAACACCTTCCTTCGGAATCAGTGGCATTTCACAATTTCACTTCCGACACCAGTTATCCCACAAAGTCCATTATGCCATAGCCCAGGTCAACTATTTGTTTGTCAATAGGAGTAGCTATCTCTTTCTCTCCAGCGATCCAACTCTACACGTTTCTAGATTATTCGTAACAATATTTTATTTACTTATTACCATATACATATAGTACGGAGTAACATTCACCCACTGTGACAATAATCATCACTAATAACATATAACGGTCGTGATTTATCACCCGTGATATAACAGTGACAAAACACAAATAACTTCACAACGTGAT
This sequence comes from Apodemia mormo, assembly GCA_036924255.1. Classification (NCBI taxonomy): domain Eukaryota; kingdom Metazoa; phylum Arthropoda; class Insecta; order Lepidoptera; family Riodinidae; genus Apodemia; species Apodemia mormo. Next base: position 7,769,864 of record JAUPFN010000020.1, on the reverse strand, counting down.
AGTAAAATAAAAATAACTATAATTCCCATCGCTACTAACTTTTTGACTACTGACTAAAAGTTGTAGAGCTCGCAACATCCCGACCGGAGTTGTTACCACCGTCTTATCTATTTTCTGGCATAATAGACTTTGTACTTGTCACTGTCATTTTCTGATTTGAATGGTTAATTATCTGATAAAAATTTGGCATTTTAACCCTGTCCATACCCATGAGTAATATTTGAATCATTGGCGCGTGAAATAAACAAGACAAATAATTTGACGGCCTGAAAAATTAGTCAGGGAAGATGCTATATAAAAGGTAGCAATGAAAGATTTGATTAAATTTTTCAATCAGCCGATTTGCTAAACCAAACTCCTAAAAGAACTGGTTTATTCCTCTAGATCCAAGTACCATCTAGTACCATAACTATCTAGTTATGGTCTATTAATATGTCTATTTGGTGTCTACATTCGATGGTTATTAGACGATACTTGGATCTAGAGGAATAAACCACGTTTATTCCTCTAGATCAGTAAAAAATATCACAAAACGTAAAAACTTTTTCATATTTTTATACTTATTTAACTAGATTATATTCCCTTCGGTTTTAAAATGTAACTAATATTACGTAATACCACTAACTATGATAATTCATCGCCTTTATGGTCTAGTGGTCACGTGTCGGTAATTTTGTTTACACACTTCTATTGTTTCAAAAATAAGTTTTTATTTAGTTAATATCGTCAACCGGTTTCGCCTTTTACGTTATGTTTAGGGCTACAAGACTTTTATAAATATAGCATTAATGTATCTAAACTAATATTTTACACAAAACAAGGTAGGCATAAATCTACTGGATAAACAAATGTTGTTAGCCCTCATCAGTGCAAAGAGTTTTGGTGAATCTCGCGAGAATATCTAATTTTTAACTTCCCACTACGTATGTAGTTATTAAGTTATTGATTTTACCCCGATTTTCGAAAATCGAGTTTTCACCAGATGTCCACGTTTTGAGGTCCTAGGAATCTTTTCCGACTATTTTCACGACGACGTCAGTCTGTCTGTATATATATATTTGTGTGTGTGCGTGTGTGTGTGCGTGTGTGTGTGCTTTTGTGTGTATGTGTTTTTTTTACTGTCGATAGGGAAGCGCTTGACCACGATCTCGCCTGATGGTATATTAAAATGTGTGTGTAAACATCTCATAACTTTTGAACGGCTGGGCCGTTCGAAACGCGGTTGGCATGGCATGCGGAAATAGCACTCGATTGAATTCCGCTCAACTTAGATTTCCTGAAAATTTGAACCGATTCAGTCCAGGAGATTTTGAAAAACACCAAAAAAAAATTTTGATGAAACAGTTTTTTTCTAAATATAACTTCCAGATTTATATACCGATTGAATACAAAAACAAATCGGCTCTATTCCTCAAAAAACTACGCCTAATACATAAATTTCATCAAAATTGGTTAATCCGTTTGGGAGTAATCGTTGACGAAAAATTTTGAAAAAAGTGTTTTTCGACATAGTTTCGAAACTTTTCAACCAATTATTTTTTGGTGTTCTACGATATTTTAATACTAAAAAAACTACGTTAAATGCCGTTTTAAAAATTGAAATTGAATCTGTTTCTCAAAACTGTCTTAAGCTACAATAAAATTTAAAAACAAATACTTTTTTCTGTGGTGAGGGGCCATTCAAGTTTTATGTAAGCACTAAAGGGGGGTGGGTGGTCTTTGCTTATTTTTGATGACGAGAGGGATAGGGGGTCTAGATGGTGATTACGTCAGCAAAATTCATTTTTTTACTTTCCAAGTTTTTTATATATTTACTGCTTGCCACATTACATGTTTGCGTTAAACTCCTTTATCTTACCTACTGCTACTAATAAAAACTGCTACTCATGAATCAATCACAAATATGAGGAACATATTAATAAATAAATTTACAAATGTTTACGTAAGCCAGATGGGAAGGGGGGGGGGGGGGTTAAGTAATTTGTTCACTTTTGCTGACATGGGGGAGAGGGGAGTCAATAATTGTAAAAAATCTGCTTATATAATACTTGAACGGCCCCTGAGCGGCATCGTTTATTCTTTTTTTAAAGTGTTCCACTGATGGCACCTGCAAAATATATCGAGAGGTGTAGTATGTGGAATACCTCAGGTGTCATTTTCTCAGGTGCCATTTGAGCGGGTGCCCAATATGGCATACTTCAAATAATTAAGTTTCAATTAATTAAAAATAATTTAATTATTTCAAACTCAGTTTAGGTTTATATTAAATTATAACAAAGGGCACGATAGTCGTTTCGTATCTTTCGTTATAAATGCATTTAAATCGTAAATATGGCATACTTCAATTATTTGATTGTAGACTGATTCAATGATTTTTCTGTTAAGAAGATAAATGATGATTCTTATCGCTGCATTTGTCTCCCATGAAAATCACCACTCGCTAGGGTATTTTTTTTCATATTTTACGTGTTCCGAAACATTTTGTCTTAGAATGACTGCGTAGTGTCAGAAAGTCAAAAGACTGAGTTATGTATATACTTATGAAATATTTTTCCTTATTCCCAGACTTGGACCTTATACTGGTACTTCATAGCTGTAATCGCAGTTTTGAAGTATCGAAGAAGCTAGTTGACACGCATTACACACTGAACACTCTCTTTTCTTCCTATTTTCAAGACAGAAAATTCGACAGCACAATAGAACACACTCTACGTTATGCGTAAGTATTTAATTAAATCAAATTTATTATTTTACCACTACAAGAATGAAGAAATAAAGATCATAACAATTGCCTAATAAAGTGACAAATGAAAAAAAAACGAAGAGACATCTAATAGATATATTATGAGAGATATATTTCCTATTTATTTGAAACTAGCTGTGCCCGCGACTTCGTTCGCGTGGTAAAAATTCTAAAATAAAAACCCGCATAATTCCCGTTCCCGTGTTATTTCCGGGATAAAAACTATCCTATGTCCTTTCCTGGGTCTCAAACTATGTTTGTACCAAATTTTATCCAAATCGGTTCAGTGGTTTGGCCGTGAAAGCGTAACAAACAGACAGACAGACAGAGTTACTTTCGCATTTATAATATTAGTATGGACTAGCTGAATTTGATTCACTCCTTTTTTGTAGCACATTCTATACATTCCATCGTCGGTACTTGGTGAAATTCCATTATTATTACACGATTAAATTATCACTTGTACATTAATATCACTTTATAACTTTATTTTTAACATATTACTCAACCGGTTACACTCTTTTAAGCATCTTCAGGATGTTAATATACTTAATTGATTTTGTAGCATTTAACTGCATTTAATATATGAGAAAAATATAAAATTGATGTTGGAGTTTCAGAGTTAATCCAACACAGATTAAAAAAATATAAAGGTGGCATTATCTATAATGAAGACATATAATTTACTTGCTGACCCGCACAGCTTCACCTGTAGTAGTAGTAGTAGCTACACACTTCGGCTCCTTAGAAAATGATCTATATACTTATAATAAAATCGTAGGAAAGTCAAAACTGTACATTGAATATTTTTTAAAAGAATACTTGAGGCGTGATCTACAATCGATATCGAAGCCAAAAATATAGTTTTTAGAATTTTTGTCTGCTTGTCTGTTTGTCTAATGTATGTCCGGGTTAAACTCAAAAAGTACTGAATGGTTTTACTTCAAATTTTGCATGAATATTATACATACAGGTCGGGTCGGCATACCTATAGGCTGCATATTATCACGCTATAACCTACGGGGGGGGGGAGCTGTGCAGAGTATACGAAGTCCGCGCGGACGAAGTCGTGGGCAACAGCTAGTTTTTAATAAAGTTAGTCTATATATGACCCCGGATTTTAAGTTATCTCCACGCCAAATTTCATCAAAATCGTTCAGCGGTTTAGCCGTAAAAGCGTAACAGACAAACAGACAGTCACACATATTTTCGCATTAATAATATTAGTATAGACTTAAAAATTAAAAAAAATTAAAGCTTTGGTATTATATAATATTCATCTGATTCCTTGACAACTTGCCTTTATACTATAAATACGCAAATAATGACTAGTTATTCCCATGTTATTTGTTAATACATATAGTATAACATGTTCAAAAATATAAACGGTAGATACGTTGCACATCCATTTTTTCTACTGCCTTGTATTAAGTACATACAGGCATAGTGTTTCCATGATGTATGACGTTTTAGGGTTAGGGGGAGGGTCGGTCATGTCTTAATTTTTTTCTTACGAGAGAGTGGGAAAGAGACTTGATAGTTCTGATCACAAAAATGCGCAAACTTAAAATCCATGCTAATGTTATAAATGCGTAAGTAACTCTGTCTCTCTGTCTGTCTCTTCTTCAGGTCTAAACCACTGAACTGATTTGGATGAAATTTAGTATAGATATAGTTTGTTAGTTAGTTTGAGACCCGAGAAAAGACATAGATAGTTTTTATTCCGGATATCCCACGGGAACGGAAACTATGCGGGTTTAATTTTTGGATTTTTCCACGCGAATGAATTCGTGGTTACAGCCAGTTGTACTATGAAAAAGCGCAGGCAACCGCGTAAGTTACTTTGGTGCGTTTTGATGCGTATATGTGAATGATTAATAAAGTATATTACTACCAAAAAAAATTACTTGTCCTTTTTTAAGTAAAAATAAAAATTCCGAAAAATTGGTACTCAGAAAAATAAACATTAAAATAAACCAAACGTGTATTATTTTTTTCAATTAAGTTCTTGTGTAATAAAAATTAACCAAGAGGTAGGAGGTTGACCTGTTCTTATTTTTTCGTACATAGGAGAGGGGAGGGGCTAAAACTAGCATAAACAATCTTACATGAATGGTCAATAGCCAAAAATTTAAAGTTTGGCACACCAGACACAAGAAAATCACGACGATAAAATGATTGAAAGTGATGAGATTCTGTAATAAAAATAATCGGTTCATGCAAGAACATTTTAATACTCCTTAATCGAATGGACATCATAATAAATGCAAACACAACATCAGAAATAAATGTAAAAATGCTACGTTTAAAACATTTCAAAAATCGTCGAAAATTGTTTATTGTTTTCCCTTTAACGATAAATCTTAAGTAATCTTATAAAATCGAATCTTTGTATTATTCAGATTATACTTCAAAATAGGAAAAAAGAGCTTGATTAGAGGATCCAATTTCCTATTGAGGGTTATGATATAAAATAATTATAAACCAAATTAAGTTATAGGCAATAATAATTGAAAACTCACTAATAAATGAAACAAAAATTATGTTTTTACAGTTTAGTGACACCCTTGCCAACTCGCGCCTACGATGGTTCTGCCATGATGTATGGACGTTTTACAAACAGTGATCCGAAACTTTTCAATTTTGTAAATTGTATAAGGTAATCATTTATTTTTATTTGTGTTACATTTAGCGTGATATGTCAATCTTAGGGTTTTATTATTATCAGATACATTGAGATCTAAAATACTGTTTTAACTTCATAATCGAAAAATGTTGAAGTAATGACAAAAATTGTTTTTTAAAAAAAAAATCCCATTAATAGATCCCAAATCAATTAAATAATAAATTTTGATCCAATTTACGGTATCTAATGCAGTTTTTTAAGAAAAAAAAGCTGATTAAATTTTTAAATCATACGGTATATAAGCCTAAAATTTATTTTAAATATGAAGTAAGTTTGCTGTAAACGCATTGACTTATTTCTAAGTCAATGTGTAAATGATATAATTTTGAGATTTAAAACGCCGTAACTTTTGGAAACTTGATTCGATTCTGATTTTTGGAACGACATAATATGTGTCAGTTTTTCCAGAAAAAAATTGGAGGTTTGTTTTAAAATTTCTCGAAATCTCCTAGACCAAATCGGTTCAAATTTTCAGGAATTCTAAGTTAGGCGAACTCAATCGAATTGCATCCAGTTAAACCACGTTTCGATCAATCAAGCCGTTCAAAAGTTATGAGATGTTTACATTCACACATACACACACAAAACACAAATACATATAAATATACTGACGCTATCGTGAAAATAGTCGGAAACGGTTCCTAGGTTCTCAAAATGTAGAGATCTGGTGAAAACTCGATTTTCGAAAATCGGGGCAAAATCAGTAACTTCCTTATCTCCATACATACATATAAAAATGCTAACTTTCTCCTCAACATCATATTTTGTGGTGTTCTCTTTATTTTACCTATTAACTTGTAATATTCTTGCAACTTGTATAATTATGTCACAAAAACGTATCCACACTTGATCGGCGATTCATACCGCTTTGTCGAATCAAGCTACACTATCCTATAATAGTATGCGCCTGAATAACTCGCACGCACAAACAACGTAAATAACCATTTCTACGATTTAGAGTAACGCAGACTACACTTAATATTTTTATCATAACCAAAATCTAGTTACCATCGATCAGTAGAAGAGACACCCCGTCCCCCTTCCCCGTGTTGGTTCCGGGCCCCTTTGAAGAATAGACCAAATTTCACAATGCCGTTCGCAACAATATTTTTTTCGCCGTGTTGGTCCCGGCCTCCTTTGAAGAATAGGCCAAATGCCGTTCTGCCAGGCAGGTCGTAAAAGGCGACCGATTGGCTATGCAAGACACTGCCATCATGACTACTAGGTGGTAGAGCTATTGCACCAGACCTTGTCAAATGTCTTTATGGCGTAAAGGAATAGTGCTTCGTGAGTCGATGCACTTGAGTATAGGAATAAGCCGCTCGAAAAGTGAAAACTCATTTATTATGAGACATTTTTCTTCAACTAATGCCCCAAGGTGAAGTAGGATAATTCTTTCATAGATTTTGTCTAACGTATTGATTAGGTTTATGGGACGGTAACTACTAACGTTATTTCGATGTTTTTCCGGTTTATGTAATTCTATGACGGTGGCCACTCATCCGGAAACGCCGCTTACATTTCTTTGTAGAGTTCGCAGCGAACGGCAGTTGTCGGTTAGGTATCGGCCGTAGCACAGCGTAGCGGCAATTTTCCGCCTGAGTAGTTCTCGTCACTCTTCCGCTAGTTACCACCTGCCCTGGTGGGTATCCAATATTTCCCGCGAGGAGCTATCACTAAACGTTTGTATATGATTGGTTAGTGAGTTATTGGCGGATTTAGCTTCCTTTACCGCACTATTGTTGTAATGAATTCATTTGAGATGCTCTGAAATTTCTCAAGTTTTTTAACAATCGATTATCTTTAACACATATAGGGCGTGCGCTTCAAGTTCATGTAGCATTGATACTGAACGTAGTTTTAGATCTAAGTTCCTCATCTGTGCTATATCTAGTACACTCGGTCTGTGTGTTACGTTATTTGTAGGCATTGGAAGTTATACGCCTGATGGTGTTCATCAGGGCTGCGTGTTTTATGACTATGTTGGTTACTTCATTTGGTGTTACATTACATATTTCGCGGGCGAATTTGAATACCTTACCCGGGCTTATCATTAATACATGTAACAGTTCCATCACTAATGCGAGATCGGCGGAATTGTAGTCGGTGTTTATTTTACGCAGTTTTTTGGCCTTTAAGCGGGAGAAGGAGGAAGAGGAGGAGGAGGAGGAGATGCTGAAAGCTTTATCAGACTATGTGACAACCTACGCGTTAATGGTTGGCAGGGAGGCTAGTGTCACAGAATATGCTACCGGCTTATTTCCCACCTGATACCTTACCTATTTGATGCCTAATGGGCTTTTCTATATGAACTAGCGGTATCGGTTGCGAATTTCTTCCCCGGCTGAGTTTGTGTGGAGCATTTAGGCATCTGCAAAAATTCACTTGACCTTCGGCATCGCAGTTCCTGCAGCTTACCGTCGTCGCGGGCGTCGGTGTGTCCACGCTTTGATCGTGGACAAGTCTTCCAGGCACTTAACGCAATTGAATCGAACGTAACAGTTACTAGAAGAGTGCCCATGTAGCTAGCAATTGTGAAATTTCCGCGGGGTTCCGTGATTTTGTATTTTCAAACCGGAGATGTAAACGTTGAACACTTTCTTGCTCTCTGGAGTTATTCAAACAGCGAAGTAAAAGATACATCAAATGAAAGGCTTCAAGGATCAGGTTGGTTTGTCTGAACTGTAGATGGTGACGTCTGCTCGCTCCAACTTACAAAATAACCGTGAACGGTTCGAGACGCAATCCAAACACCTTTTTATAAATCCGTAATGGCATGACTAAGAACTACATTGTGCAACAAGAGCGGATTTTTTTATTTTTTTCTGTTCGTTCAATCGCGATCGAGCTGCCAAATGTTTTGGTAAAGTGGCGCAATTATTGGCCACATTGTGGGGTATCCGTGGCACTGTGACTTATATACGTGGGTATCTCCGACGCTACGCTAACGTATGCAGCGTGAATTTGGTTTCACCGGAAAGCCGTGTAACGTGCCCAGAGGTCTGTAAGCACAACGTGCTTGTCTATGTTGGCCAAAATGCTGCCGGTGGATCTACATATTGAATTCGTCGAAAGGAGGTGGCGACCGCTGATAGGGGTGTAGGAAATAGAAAAAAATAATGACGTAAAAAAATGATAAGGAATAGCGTTTTAAATAAATTGCAGGGGAGATGAAATAGCGGTGAACAGGGGAGATACCTATATAGTTTATTTCCACTAATGGAAAATAGGACAAGAAGCAGGTAGATCGAGCCCAAACATCAGACGTCACAGCTAATAACTGGACACGGTTGCTTTAGAGGACGATTGAGGGACCTGAATCTAAGCGACACGGAATTATGTTACTGGGGCTCCGGCGTGGACAAGTTTCGTAACCAAGTACTTTGGCGGTGTTTGTTATATGCGAACATTCGCCATTCTAAATAAGATGGAGGTTTACAGGCGAAATTCAGATCATTCAGGAAGTTCGCGTGAAAGTGGTATAAAAGAAGTGGATTCTTGGAGATAGTAGAGAGCCATAGCGTTAAGACTCGCTCCTCTTTCAGGGGAGAACGACTTTAAGGGCAAAGCTTAAAAGGTAAACAACTTATTGGGAGAGAAGAATTGCACGACGAAGGGAGCCTAAGAGCAGATGCCGTGTAATCTCCTTAAGATTCGGCCTGTTAAACCATGAAATGGTAGGCAGAGACATGGAAGGTGATGCGTGTTCGTTCAACTACGCAATTGTTTGGTTATTATGTTTTATGACTTAAATAAAAAGAAGTAACAATATCACGATTGCTTTAAGCGGTACCACCCCAAAGGGGGATTAGGTAAAAATCCAGTTTTACATAATTTGTATTGCAGAGGTCACATGCTTGAGTCTGTGAAAGGTTGAAAATTAAATTGACTGACCAAATACTAAAATAAAACTTCCATTTTAATTAATAGGTGGTACCTACAGCTTTGCAGTGGCTCGCCCATGTTTAGTATTTCCACCTTATCTATTCTTATCGTGTTCTGGTTTAAAGGTAGCTGTTACGACGCGTCAATATATTAGGCATTTATAGGCAATGATTGCTTCTTTCCACCAGAAAAAGCCACCTGCTTATTTTTATGATATTTTACATCCTATTATATATAATATCCTATGATATAAAATAACATAGAAATCTGTTAACCTATTAATGTTCGTTTTACATGAATATTCTTTGTCCGAACAGTGAAATTTAGGAATGGATATCGCGTTTTCGAGGAGCTCTGACGTATGGACTCTCTTATTGCTGATATCCATGAACAGTGGTGATTGTTTCCTGTTCATCACTTGCCTGTTCATCGTCCATTTATATAATATTTGTGAAAAAATAAACAACTGATTAATATTTCTTTATCGCATAGACTATATTATATTACTAAATAAATAGCCTAATCAAAATATGTAGTGAAAATAATATATTCATTTAATTATTCATCATACATTTTATTAGAAATGACATGCAAATCATAATGAAATACATAATATTATTCTTCTCAGGACACTCTTCATGACATTCGACGTATTCCAGTACCAAGAAGGTACATGGCCAGGTTTGATTATCATTGCAGATTTTAATGGATGTACTTTAGGGCATATAATGAAATTAGATCTAATTAATTTGCGACAACTATTGTATTATACACAGGTAAGTCAAATTAAATATCGATTAATGATAACATCAAAAATCACAATGGTGACCAACTAAGCTATATACTTAAACCTCATGATCTAATCCGAATAATAAGTTTATTCGGATCAGATATCGAGTTTTGATCTCGGATTAGACAAAAGTGTTATTGAAATTTTACTTTTGGGAATTTCTCGAAATTTCCAAATTGTAGCAGCAGCGAGTTACACTCCAAGGAGTCTGTCAACATCCCTATACCTCGAATAAGTATGTAAGGAGTAAATATGTATTTGATCTCGATTAACACAAGAAATAAGTGAAGGTCGTTGTAAGGCCGGTAAAACGCAACATAGGTGATCACTGTTCATCCCAACAGTCGACAAACCGGTGAGTCTTAATGATTCAAAACGTGCGTTCGCTTTACACTGCCTACTCCTCAAGAGAACCAAAGTAAAAATAATTATTTCAATATTAATATTCCTCACCAAATTTCAGACTGGCGGGGTTTATACAAATACGATTACGTGTATAACGAGGACATCTAAAGAATTATTCTTAAACAGCTAGCTAGTAACTTTAGTAAATTATTATGCATCAATAGAAAATACTTTATATAGGACACACCCACGAAACAGAAAGTTACACCCTATTAGAAAATAAGAATGATGAGTGCAATGCTAAGTAATAGTAATTTAAAAATTAAACCTTCTTCAAAAAGTATTGAACTGATTTTGATGAAACTTAGGCTGTTCCCCAAATTTAAGTATACTTGATTTAAATCAATAAGAATTATCTCGATTGTAACATTTATTTCTCGAAATGCGTGGATAATCACACAAGCATATAAACATATAAATGTATGCGTCAGATTTAGCCAATTTTCAGCGTCAACATTATATAAGTATATTTTTGACTAGTTAGTATAGTTTACTAGGTGGTAGAGTTCTGCATTGTCTCGCCCGGGGCTGGTACCACCGCCTTACCTATTTCTGCCGCAATAGCGTCAATGCTTGTCAATGTCGTGTTCCGGTTTAAAGGGTAAAGTAGCCGGTAAACTTATGTATGTGGCATTAGAGCTCACCACAAGATAGTAACACACCATTAACACCTTTGGTGTCTCTAAGTGATGGTTGTCTCCTTCAATCACGAGACCCATCTGCTTGTTTGCTATCTTATGTTAAAAAAATATATATATTTTGATTAAAAATGTTGGTTGAACCTACTGATGTCTTGCAGGAGGCTTTGTTAGTGAAACTTAAAGGTTTGTTCTTCATAAATGTTCCTAGCTTCATCAACAAATTGATAATGATGATAAATCCATTCATGAAACCAGAACTAATGAAATTATTCCAAATACATACAGCTGAATCGAAAACTCTTGAAAAATATTTTCCTATTGATGCAATACCTAAAGAATCGGGTACAGACGGAAATACAATAGAGGATTTTAGAAGTAAGTTATGTTATATTTTAAAATTATATAAATCGCATACTTTAAGCAAATTAATACTCACAAATTTAGAGATAAATTGCCTGCTCTATGTAATCAAAGTTATGAAATATAATTATTGCAGTTTTAGCTTAAATTTAATATAGAAAACGGATAATTGAAGTGTTTGAACAAACTGTGTTACCATTGAAAACAACTTTTAAAGTTTAATAGATTTGATCCAATAAAATCCCAAAAGGTGATTTTTTAGGTGATAATAGCCTTAGTCCTATTCCTCCAAGGCAGTGGTTCCCTTGTGAGGTAGGCAGAGTAAGCCAAACGTCTATTGACTTGTTTAGTCCGCTTGATTCGTTGATATCTTCACGCCCGTATCCCCGTAGAGGTAGTAAAGTATTTGCCTTTCCAAGCTATTACTATTTTTCAAATTATATTTGACTAAATATATTTGTAATATATTTGTATAAATAGGTATATTTGTCGTCTCTGTGGTCTAGTGTTGCGGTGTCGGTATTAACCACATGAGGTTTCGGTTCCCGAGTTTCGGACACGGATGTGATTCGAGAGTCGGACAAATCAAAAATATGTTTTTTTCAGTTTTCTGATAAAAAAAAACAACATTGTCGGGATTGGGTAAGTGGTCGGTTGGCGATAGGCTTGCCACCTATCACATTGTTGCATGCATATCTTCGGCTAATCGTGGGTGCACTGGAGATAGCTCTGCCTACCTCTTCCGGGATACGGGCGTGAAGGTACTTTTTTAACTATTAATTAAAACATAACAATGCAACATGTTGCAGTAACTTAACTTTAAATGTTTACTATGATCTAAAAGTTTAGTATTAATTAGGCACATTAAAGCTTAGTCGTGCGCAACTTCAAAAGATGAATACAATTATTAAATAATTAAAAATTTCGGAATCCTAAATAAAACTAAAAGAATTAACTAATAAAATTTCAATGGTAGTTTAAAATGAAAATAGAACCTATTCCAAATTATACAATCACTAAATAAATTAAAATGTCAGAATGTAACAAACAATAAATTTAAATAATCATCATATCACTCAAAAGACTAATAATAATAATAATACAAATCAAATGTCATACCAACATTAAATCAAAAAATTCATTATTAATATTTTTTATATATTTTATGCTTTCTATCGTCGCCACTTGGTGAAATTCCATTGTTATTAGACACTTTTATTATTGCACTGGTACTTAAATTTCACTTTTATACGTATATTTTTAATATTACTCAATCGGTTTCACGCTTTAAAGTACCTTCAGGATGTAATCCTGAAGATACTCTATTAAGAGTTGAGTATATTACATCCTGAATATACCTACTCTATTAAGAGTTAAATATATTATTACATCATGAGAGTGAAACCGGTCGAGAAATATATTTAAAAATATATGTTGAAAAGTGAAATTTAAGTAAAAGTGCAATAATAAAAGTGTGTAACAAATATTTTTTAATTATTGTTTTAACAGTGTTGACACATATAAACAACATTTCTAGTTATTTCATTGTAAATTTCAATTCCTTGCCTTAGCCTTATTTAGTCCCTTAATTCATGACATGAATTAAGAATTGCTTAATGACATGCTTCAATTAAAATCAAATAAATAAGTCAACTACTTAAATATAGATTAATACATAACTAGCTCCAGCGTGCAGCCCGCTGCATTATGAAAGTTTTTGGCGAATCCCGCGGGAACTGGTTTTTCCGGGATAAAAATGTGCTAAAAATCCACAAAATCAGATCATACCAATAAAATAGTAATAGATAATAGTATTATGGCAACATATGCGTGATGCGCAGATATAGACGTAAGAATCAAATAATTTTTTTATCGATATTTTCATCGCAGAAACAACCTGTTAAATAATTATATTTATTTATAAACATTTTTAAGAGCTTAAGATAATTATTAAATAGGTTTTACTTGTAGCGAAATAAAAGTACAAGTGCATTTTAAACTAGTTTAAACTAATATTATTGTTAAATATTTCGAATTTCCGAATATTGAGATGGTCCAGAGCTTGCATAACGCTATTATAAAGTTAATTTAATACAATGTTTTTTTGCAGATAAAGTAATAGCAAATTTGAAAGCCAATGCTGCTTTTTTTGAAGAATCCAATAAAAAACGCGTCAATGAAGCTCTACGGCCGGATGCCAAAAAAACCATTTCAGATATTTTTGGAGGTGTTGAAGGATCCTTTAAACGCTTAGACATCGACTAACTATGTATTTATTATGTAATTAATACCTGTTCAGATATTTTCAAAATAGCATTTTGATGCCTGGTTGATCATATATTTTTATTTATTTATATTTAAATTTAAGAATCTTGGTGACATAGTTGTTAAAATAGTTATAATTTGTAACTAATGTTTGTTCATTAATTCGTTCTTAATTAAACTTTTTTAATTTTTTCGTTCAGGCGTTGCAAAAGATGATGCATCACTGGTAACAATTATTTTTTGGTTACTGATTAATATATATATATAACTTTTTACATTTAATTTCAATCAATTTTTACCTATTGCACATTCATTTGAATATATTCATTTAAAAAAATATTTGTGTATTGCTCTGAATCGATAACCAAATATTTGTGTGTATTTTAGTATTATCGCATAAGATACCTCGACGAATCTCGGGCCATGGGTAAAAACCTGACACGCTAGAAATGTTTTATTAAAGGACTTTATAAAAAATTAACATTACTAATACTAAGAAAGAGAAATATTTCGATGACTGCTACTTTAAAATGTTGAATTCTATAAAAACACTAAAATTTATGTGACAACAACTTCCTGTCGCAAAAATGTTATTTATATAATATAATCATCTCATAAGATTTGACGGTATTTTTTACAAAACATATTTTTTATCAGGAATTTCTTGCTTACCATATTTTATTTATTTATTTATTTATTTATTTACTTATTTATTTATTTATTTATTTATTTATTTATTTATTTATTTATTTATTTATTTATTTATTTATTTATTTATTTATTTATTTATTTATTTATTTATTTATTTATTTATTTATTTATTTATTTATTTATTTATTTACTTATTCATTTATTTATTTATTTATTTATTTATTTATTTATTTATTTATTTATTTATTTATTTATTTATTTATTTATTTCTTTCTTTCTTTCTTTCTTTCTTTCTTTCTTTCTTTCTTTCTTTCTTTCTTTCTTTAACAAAATCCACAGCGCTTAACAACAAAATATGTACAAAGCGTAACTTGGACTTACGGCCAGTTATGGATTTACATTATATATGCAGGACTTATACAACACAACAAACGACACAATAAATATCGAACAGCGTTTATCGAAAATAATTTAACATTTACAAAAAAAGCCTAATCAGTAGATATAAAGGTTATTTATCTGTCTGTCTGTCATTTCCAGCTAATTTCCGAAAAACAGGTTAGACCAATAATTCTGATTGTCACTGTAACATCTATGTAAATCTGTTACGTAACAAAGTGGTTGTGTATCAACGCATAATATATATATATTTAAAAATATCACAAAATTGGCCCACTAGGTCCTGCAACAATCGCTGTAAAAGAACGATTTGAATATTGAACGAAAAGGCTTTGATCGTCTTACCATCTATCTCCTACATATAACAAAATCGTAAGAAAGTCAAAACTATACATTGAGTATTTTTTTAAAAGAATACTTGGGGCGTGATCTACAATCGATATCGAAGCCAAAAATATAGTTTTTAAAATTTTTGTCTGTTTGTCTGTATGTATATCCGGGGTAAACTCAAAAAGTACTGCATGGATTTACTTCAAGTTTTGCATGAATATTACTAACAGGTCGGCTCAACATATAGGCTACATATTATCACGCTATCACCTACGGGGGAGTAGCAGTGCGGAGTAAACGAAGTCCGCGCGAACGAAGTCGCTGGCAACAGCTAGTAATAAATACAACACTACGTCTGACTATATGAGCTAAACATTATTTAGCTCATATAGTCAACTTGATGTTGTGATTCTTATAATAAATAACATACATATTATATAAGAATAGCTGCGCCATATATGTATTACCACCCCGTTGGTAGTAGTAGTTAGCGAACCTAATCGACGAGGCCCGGTTCGATTCCCGGCAGGGACAAATATTTATTTGATGAGCATAGATGTTTACAGAACATAGATTTCTGGGTTTGGATGTTTATTATACATATATATGTAACAGTATTTATATGTGTACTTCTACGTGTTAGTATCGTTGACGAACACCCATAACACAAGTAAATAATTTGCTTACTTTGGGGTTAGATAGATTTGTATAATTTGTTTAGCGATTATTATTATATAAGATAAAGTAACAATATCTATAAATTAAACTTAATTTAACTTGGACAATATTTATACTTTAAAAACCATAAATATGATAGGTCCTACCTATGAAAAGAGAATAAAGGGCCCAAATATCCCTTACATTTGGACCCAAAGATCCCCTTCTCCTGAAGTGTGTTTATTCCAGAGTGTTAAATGGTCATGATCATTGACGCGAAGCTATAAGGTAATCCGGCTAACAAAAATGAACCGACTCATTCATCGTTAATCGTTAATCCTTTCAGCTTTTGAGCTGTATCCACTAGATGTGTCACGGCATGCATTTATCGAATCTGAATTTTTGACACGGAGTGAGATCAGAGTTATAAGTAGAAATATGCGTCGCGTGATACCCAAATCGTCAAATAACGATTTTAACTTTGCCTACAAACTATGCACTGTAGTTTCGATGTGTAGATATAGCGACAAGTCGATTGTAACAAATGCTGTAGATATGATCAATAAAAACCTGGACGCTATTCATTCGTGGGCGCAGTCCTATGGTCTCTGTATTAACCCGAATAAATTCAAAGCTATTGTTATTGGCAGTAAGTATGTTATGTAAATTCTTTAGATATTTTGAATTTGCCGGCAGTAGTATCCAATAATAATTCTATTATCTTTTACTTTGACCAGATCACTAATTTAGGTGTAATTTTCAGCTCAGATTTATCTTGGGAATCCTACATTAACAATATATGTAAAAAAGTTTATTTTGGTTTTTATTCTTTAAATATTTTAAAATACTTCCTTCCCTTCAAAACTAAAATTTCTTTTATATTCTATACTTTCCATCGTCGGCACTTGGTGAAATTCCAATATTATAACAAAATTGTCTAAGGACTTGTATTCTAATTTCACATCAAAACTTTATTTTTGTATATCATTCGACCGGTTTCATTTTTTAAGCATCTTCAAGATCTTCAGAATTGATTATTAGAAACCGGTCGAGTGATATACAAAAATAAAGTTTTGATGTGAAACTAGAGTACAAGTGCTTAGCCAATTGTGTTACAATAAAATTTCTTTAATACATAGTCTAATTTTACCTATATATAATCTAGTTTATGCCGATTCTTGTTTTCTAGATGTTACTGAAGAACTCATTAATAAACTTGAAAGGCTCCAAAATCTATGCATCCGTTTTGTCTTTGTGCAAGTATGACCGTATCTCTAACTTCAGAGTCCAGCTTAAGTTACTACCTATTCGTCTTCGCAGGAATACTCCTATTTTGTGTCTACTTTTTGACGTACTGTTTAACCCAGCAGCTCCTCAATACCTTCGTGAACGCTCCTCCTTTTTACATTCCCCTGATTCTCCTTGTCGCAATTATGTACGTTCATTATTGAAGTTTCCTGTATCTCATTCTCAAGCTTATTCTCGCTCTTTTAGTGTTCAGGGCATTAAGTTATGCTATTCACTCCTGTTTGACAAACGTGACAGTCCATCCCTGTAAGTTTTTTAAAACACTTAAGAAATCTCTATATGTCATTCTCTTAAAAATTTAGTTATCTCTCTGTACATATTTTTTTTCATAGTTTTGTTAGTCATTCTTTATTTTTTTTTGCCTATCTCATGTGTATTAAAACGTTAAAGTTGATTGTGCACAATGTCTAATTTTCAGGCCTTGGATGAGTTCGAACCATTCCTTACATTACATTACATCGTTTCAGTTGCATCACAGCAGTTCCATATAAGGTTTCACGAACATTTTGCAAATTAAATACCTCAATTTCTTCTTTGAATTATAGGTTTCCGCAAAGTAACGGAATCTATTAAATTTCACAATGCCGTTCGCAACAATTTTTTTTTCGCCGTGTTGTTCCCGGCCTCCTTTGATGAATAGGCCAACTGCCGTTCTGCCAGGCAGGTCGTAAAAGGCGACCGATTGGCTATCGAGTCACTACCATCGTGGCTACTAGGTGGTAGAGTTCTGCATTGTCTCGCCCATGTCTGGTACCCCCGCCTTACCTATTCCTGCCGCAATAGCGTCAGTGCTTGTCGCTGTCGTGTTCCAGTTTGGAGGGTAAGGTAGTAAGGTAAACTTATGCATGTGGCATTAGACCTCGCCACAAGATAGCAACGCACCATTAACATCTTTGGTGTCTATAGGCGATGGTTGACTCTTTCCATCAGGAGACCCATCTGCTTGTTTGCTATCTTGTGATATAAAAAAAACAAATATGTTAATTTATATTTTACATACTGTGTGATTTTTATATTTGTTGCAACTGTCATATTTAACGAGTTTGATTATTTAGTACTTGTATTGTTAAGAGAACAAAAAGAATGACAAAGATACAGAAAATTGTATTCAAGTTCTCAAGACATTAAATTTACTAGAAAAATAAGCCATCCCGGTAACTACTTAAGATACCTACGAATATTCAGAAATCAAATTAATTGTTATGATGAATGTGATTGTTAAGTAGACAATTTAATAGGATCTATATCCCAGTTTGCTTCCAATACAGTGCGTAAAATGCGAGCAATAGCTACTCACGTCTTAACATAGCCCAAGCAATAATCTAGCATTTTTAACACCCATAAAGCAGCTCATATAGAACTTAAAGTTCTATTGCAGACGTACAATGGTGTAAAAAATGATTTTATCGGTATAAGATTCCTTTATTAGTCATTAGACAGCCTAATGCTACATAAGACCTTCCTTAAGGTTTCGAGTAAGCCTTAAGCGCTGTATCTGAATATTAATACACTACTATACAGGTTGAAGCATTTTGTAACTCATTAAGCTGATTTTCATACTAAAAGCTGTACATTAATTGTATTTTGTTTAGCATGGGAATTCATTACAGCTTTAAGTGTTATTATAGTATCACTCGATGTTTGTTTTTGTACAATGGGACACGCAAATCGCTGTTTTACAGCTAATTTTTATGGTGTAGTCTAGACTTCATGGTGGTATCACCGGCCACTATCTAGGTGGTGTCACTAAATAGCAAACAAGCAGATGACTCTCGTAATATAAAGAGAAACCATAGCCTATCGACACCAAAGATGTTAATGGTGCCTTGATATCCGTGTGGTGGAATGACAATTCCACATGCATAAGTCTGCTGACTATTTTAATCTCTAAACCGGAATACGACAATGACAAGCATTAGCACTATTTCGGCAGGAATAGGCAAGGCGGTAATACCAAAAACCCGGGCAAGACATTACGGCACTCTACCGCCTAGTAGTCATGATGGTAATGACACGTATAGCCAATCGGTCGTCTTTTAAGACCTGCCGATCCCAGAGCCATCTGTTTGTTTGCTACCTTATAAAATAAAAATAAAATAAACTCAGCGGCCTTGTCATTTATTTATTATAATTTTTAATATATGTATAATAGTAATTATGTAATAATAATACTCTTTATTTTACCACATAAAAAACATTACAAAACATGGTATACAAGTTCATACAGCCACTACAACGGGGGCGGTCTTTTCGCTAACAGGCCATCTCTTCCAGACAACCAAATTTCGAACAATATAAGATTTTATATTTATATATTTATAAGAAGGACATCCAAAACCACAAGGATGAGGTACAACTACAAAAAAGAAAATACATAACTCAGACAAAACACAAAATTAAAATTACTTAAAATTATTACTGTGAATGTAAAACTCCTTATGAGCTACAGGATTTTAAATAAAATTTGTGGAAATTTTTTTTAAATAGGTTTACTGCTTGCCTTCCTGTTGTTAACGGGCAACGAGTTTCCTAGTTTGATAGCCTGGACGGTGATAGAAAATTTATAAAATGTAGAACGGTACTGAGGGAATTTCAATAGAAGTGAGAATTCTCAAGAATCTCATCTAAAAGATGATCGTTCAGGGATGTCTTGAAAAGTTAGAAAAGTAAATTTTTCTCTGAGATATTGTGACGATCCTCGTTCGTCACGAGGCTTACTCTGCTCTATTCGGAGTGGCTTTTCAGGTACTGGATCTCGTCTTTACTTTGCAAGAACTAATTAAATTAAGAAATTTCTTGAATACTTTCGTTAATTTGGACCATCCGTCCAAAGAGTATAAAATACTACGTAAGAATCCATCCAGAACCAATGCTAGAATATATCTCCATACATTCCATTCTTTTCTATGACAGATTTGATACAATTCAAATATCTGGTTTATTTTAAAAGTCGACAAGTAGCCAGCATTTGCTGTAACACCATAGAGGTGTTACAATGTAATGGGGCAGTGGAGTCAAAAAGTAAACTGTACGATAGATTAAATATGTGCGCATTTCTACGGAGGCGAATAGGTAGCCACTTGAGCTTAGCGCGAAAAGAGGAGACGTGGTCGTATTTACGTAGTCCGAATACAAACGTAATTGCAAAATTTTAGAGGCGCTCAAGTGTAGACAGCTGATCCTCGGTCAAATTAATGAGGTTTTTGTCCGCATAATAAAATAGTGATTCTTAAGTAAAATTAAGGGCTGTGCATGTTAGACCTTTGTAGAAATAGGTTAAAAGTTACGAAGACGATTCAAGTTACTAGAGGTGGCATATATTTTTTGCTAAGCTCCCTAATATGAAATGACCATGATAAGCAATTATCTATGAGCATTCCCAAATTCTTAATCTGAGATTTTTTTATATTATAAAATATCAAACAAGCAGATGGGTCTCCTGATGAAAAGAGTCACCCATCGCATATAGACACCAAAGATGTTAATGGTGCGTTGCTATCTTGTGGCGAGGTCTAATGCCACATGCATAAGTTTACCGGCTACCTTACTCTCCAAACTGGAACACGACAGCGACAAGCACTAACGCTATTGCGGCAAGAATAGGTAAGGCATTGGTACCAGACCCCGGCAAGACAATGCAGAACTCTACCACCTAGGAGCCACGATGTTAGTGACTCGCATAGCCAATCGGTTACGGCAAGGTCGGGCAGAATGGCAGTTGGTATATTCTTCAAAGAAGCCCGGAACCAACACGGAAAAATGATAAAGGCACAACATTACCATTTAATA
Source organism: Apodemia mormo (assembly GCA_036924255.1). Classification (NCBI taxonomy): domain Eukaryota; kingdom Metazoa; phylum Arthropoda; class Insecta; order Lepidoptera; family Riodinidae; genus Apodemia; species Apodemia mormo. The sequence goes on along the minus strand of JAUPFN010000020.1, from coordinate 7,748,955 downwards.
CAATTTTAGGAAGAGTACTAAAATCAATCCGAGAGATCATGTATGGACTACCAATAATTATGAATTAAGATTTTACTGCATTAAAACTCAAACCAAAACGATGAAACGAATCAGCTAAATTTTCGAGGTCAGTATTGATTTTTGCAATAACCACTGGAAGATCCTCAAGCAATGCTTGTGTGTAGATGTAGAAATCATCAGCATACATATAATATTATAATGATACTACGTGAAAGATCGAATTAATATACATCAAAAACAGTCGACAGCTAATGAATATATGTAAAATAATAGTATTTAAATGTCAAAATTAAATTAAATTAAAAATTAATTATATTAATTATTTTACTCCAGGTCACAATCCTTTTTTTATATCATAAGATAGTAAACAAGTAGATAGGTCTCCTGATGGAAAAAGTCAACCATCACCTATAGACACCAAAGATGTTAATGGTGTGTTACTATCTTGTGGCGAGTTTTAAGTTTACCGGCTACTTTACCCACCAAACCAGAACATCGAATCGAATGACACCTAAATCATATTTTTTTGAGAATTAGAAAAAGTTTTGACCTCAAAAGTCCTTGTAAACCAAACTGTGTACAACAAGTGCACCCATAATTAGCCGAAAATTCTTGGCCCCACAATGTGATATGAATATATATGGATTATAAATATAGATTAATATAGATATAGATTATAAATATTTTCCCCTTTGTTGATTCCGGGCTCCTTTGAAGAATAGACTAAGCTGTTCTGCCCGGCAGGTCGTAAAAGGCGACCGATTGGCTACGCGAGTCACTACCGTCGTGGCTACTAGGTGGTAGATTTCTGCATTGTTTCTTCCGGGTCTGGTACCACCGCCTTGCCTATTCCTGCCGCAATAGCGTCAGTGCTTGTCGCTGTCGTGTTCCAGTTTGGAGGGTAAGGTAGCCGGTAAAGTTATGCATGTGGCATTAGACCTCACCACAAGATAGCAACGCACCATTAACATCTTTGGTGTCTGTAGGCGATGGTTGACTCTTTCCATCAGGAGACCCATCTGCTTGTTTGCTATCTTATAACATAAAAAATATATAGATTAATATAGATATAGATTATAAATATAGATTAATATATTAATTTTATAAATGATTATAAATATAGATTAATATATTAATTATAATTTTAAGCAAACATGAAGACGGACATTTTTTTTTACACAAAAATTTAATATATATATATATATATATATATATATATATATATATATATATATATATATATATATATATATATATATATATATATATATATAATTGGTCATTTCTGTAAGCAAAACAAAATTCTCTCTGGTTGACGTGGTTTTTATGAATTGTTGATTGATTAGTTGAATGTAGATATATATAAAAATCAATGCCACTTTTCGTTGTAATTTTATAACTCAAGAACGGGCTCACCTATCCAAACCAAATGTTTAGGCTTTGTTCGGACTATTTAGTAAATGGTTTATGTGAAGTTTGCACAAAATAGGTATAGCGATTTTTCATTTATCACAGTTTTTGTTACAAATGAATTCAATAAATGGCGATACGTAGCGAAGCACGTAACTGGCCGCTAGTAGATTATAAATATAGATTAATATAGATTTTACACCATACAGGGTTACTTTGAAAGGTTCGGCTTTTAAAATTAGGTGCTAAATATTGAACTGAAAATGCGTTTTATTGTAAATTATTACAAAACTAGCTAGCCCGGCAAACGTTGTTTTGCCTTTTTAACTACTCTTATTTTTTTCTATATTTTCTCAACTTTTAAACCTTCCCTGGACTTCAACAATTAATTCAAAACCAAATGTAGCCAAATTGGTTCAGCTGTTGTCGAGTTTTAACGAGACTAACCGCTCACTACACTCTGGTAACTAATGAGATCTCTGAGAAAACTCCGTCAATACACTATGGTCTCTATAGGAACCAACGCTAACTTCATCCAAAAACACAATATTTTCACTACTTATCAGTTTTAATACAATAATCTATGGTATTTTATCGTTTTCGAACGAAACATTGTACACCATAACATCAAATTGGCATTATTTTTTCAAATACGCTCTCGGGGAAAAATAAAAGAACTTAGTCCGCCATTTTGATTCGTGCTGTGTGTTATGTGTTGGTTGCAGTTTATGATACAGGTTAATTTAAAAGTGTTTTGGCGTATTAATCAACAATTAAACTTTATTTATAATCAAGATTAGTTCAAGATCTAACAGTTTAGATAATAATTTTTAAAAAACCGTAAATATCAATTAATAAAACATATTTTTCGTTAACGACCAACTTGATGATACCAGCGCTTTGGGTATGACGGTACCTATTTTTATTTATTTTCGTAAATTTTAGTGTTGATATCCAGGTCCCTTACGGGGTTGGCAGAGAGAACCGAGTGCCTTACATCACGATCCTTGCAGGCTTGCCTCGCTTCCTCCACATTCATCACTCTCTTCATACACAAACGCCGGTTGCGAAGACTCTTGATACCACCTTCGGACAGTACTCTGTCAATCTGATCGTGGTATGTCAGTCTTGGTCTTCCCCGGTACCTACATCCTTCCACATTCGCATTGTATATCTGTTTTGTTAACCTTTCGTCTACCATTCTTTCTACATGTCCGAACCAACGGAGCATGCCCTTTCTCATTTTTACACCGACACTTTCTTTCAAACCTAACCTCTTTCTCACTTCGACATTACGAACCCGGTCCGCGAGTGTCACACCACATATTTTTCTTAGCGACCTCATCTCAACCGCGTTGATTCTACTTTCATGCCCTTTCTGACATACCCAGCTCTCACTTCCATACAATAGCGTTGGGATAAGCACATGATTATGCAGAGCTAGACGGGCACCCTGACTTAAAATTGTGCTATTAAGTAATCTCCCTAACGCTCCATTCACTCTGTTCCCTGCACACACTCTTCTTTCAACATCAGCGGTGTACCTTCCATCCCTGCTGAAAGCACATCCAATATATACAAACTCATCCACTTGTTCCAGCACTACATCATCTACCACAACCCTTACGTCCGTTCTGGTTTCTTCTCTTTCAGATACTAAAACTTTAGTTTTCTTCGCATTCAAATGTAAGCCCATACTCTTACAATCCTCATTCATAATTGTGATCAGTGTTTGCAGCTCAGATGGAGTTGAGCCTAGAAGTACAGCGTCATCTGCATAAAGCAGGCAGTTCACCACTAGATCACTCATGCGCATTCCCACATTCAATAACCTCAATCTTTGGAGACACTTATCCAGATATAGAATAAACAGACGAGCTGACAACACACAACCCTGCTTGACGCCGATATTGACATCGAACCTGGGCGATATGTTGCCGTCCACCCGCACACATGCTTTGCAATCCCAGTACATGGATTACAAAGCACACAGCAGACGCCCATCTATCCCATAACTGGGTAAAATGTCCCAAAGTTTCTTTCACACAACTCTGTCAAACGCTTTCTCCAAATCCACAAAACCGCAGAAAACCTTCTGGCCGACAGCCAGATGCTTCTCTACGATGTTGCGAAGTGAGAAAACTTGATCCATACATCCTCTTCCAGGTCTGAAACCCCCTTGTGCCTCCCACAACATTCCCTCGGACTTCCCTTGCATTCTCCTTTCAATGATCTTACCATACACCTTCGATGCTAAGCTGATCAAACTGATGGCCCTATAGCTGTTGCAGTCTATACGTAAGCCCTTGCCTTTATACAAGGGCACGATGACCGCGCGCCGCCAGTCTTCGGGTACTCTACCGGTCCTCCAACATGTATTGCAGAGGACCCGAAAAGAGTCCCAGACGGCAGGACCACCGTATTTGATCATCTCAGCAGTCACCTTATCTATTCCCGCAGCCTTTCCATTTTTCATACTTCTTATCGCCCATACGATCTCATGCATAGTAATGTCCTGGCATGCTTCCACCGTCTCTGAATCACTAACTAAGTCAGAGACGGAGGCAGCGTCCTGAACAGCATCTTACATATCTCCAAAATATTCACTCCATCGTTTTAACACGCTTTCTGTGCTTGTAAGAATGTCACCATCCTTAGATTTAATCCTATTCATTCTGGAGGCTGCCGAACAACTCCTAAACTTCTTCACCTTCCTCCAAAAAAGTTTGGTGTTTGCCTCGAAGTTGCTCGCCAGTCTCTCTTCCACTTTCAAATAAATTATTTAAAAATTACGAAAAAAAAACGTATTAATTATGAAAAAAATATATATTAATATTTATGTAAACAAATATTTTTGTACTATAATATATGTTGTTTATTTTTTTTCCGTGTGTATATGTTTACCAATTATATAAAAAAAAAATACAAAAAGCATAGGTCATCGATTTACTTTTTGAATTAAAAAACCTCGACTAACAAATAGTCCTATTTTTCTCAAAGTGTCTTGTTACACCTGAATTATTTTGTAGCTTAAGCCATTTAAATTAAACAATTCTCACACCAGTTTATTGCAGTACTCAAGAACTCTTAAAAAATATACGCTTTACGGTATCGGATTCAATCCAAGCAACTCATAAATCATTTTTGTGATCACGGTCCAACGGAACGAACTCGGAACATGTGCGCGTAACGGTCCGTGTTTTTTAGAAAAAAAATGCGAAAATGGCTGGTGGTGTGAGCGGCTAACGAACAGCAATTGATTTTTATATATATAGATAATATAAAAATAATCGTTTAAAAATATCCCACTAAAATCATGAAGTGGATGCACTGAGTCTTGAACTGATCTGAGCCAAACTCTATAATGCTAGCAGTATGTCATTTTACATTTACCTATTATTACAATAGTAAATATTATGTAATCTGTCGCTAGAAGTAGGTACATTTTTCTTGATAATTTTTAATTTAGTTGAGGACACTAAAATAATTTAATTCGAATTTTGCGTAATCAAATTATATCCATGCGTTTTGTTTTTCGTGTCGGTTAAAAATGAAATTTTGAATTTTTCAAAATTGTTTTTTATTACATAAATCGAACTTATCGATTCTGAAGAGCCTCTGAAAATTTTGCCGGACCTTTAAAAGTAATCCTGTATAAAAATTTGAGATATTTATGTTGCTGCAAAATAATTATATAGCGCAACAGCCCGCTGCCTTTACTATCGCCACGGTAATGTTATCTACCAGTATTATATCTTCATATAAACGGGCGTAACGCGAAATCAACCTAGGCGCTCGGAGTTCGGCATGCACTCGATATACAGTAGACTGAGGGTTGCGACGCAGTGACGAACGGCCGATGTGACAGCACAGGCAAATTCAGTTAAAATATTGAAGGCGGGCAGCACATCGCGGCGCGGCCGACTAGACTGTAGGTATTTATTTCAAGGACAGGGCCGAAATAACTGGTAGATAATATTACCGTGCTATCGCCGTTCGCACCAATACCTATAGAACTACCCTGTATTCATTTATTTTATACACCGTGCAGCCTAACAGTTTTGTTAAATCCTCTAACTCGATGGAAAATGTACATAGTGATTTTAAAAATGAGACGTAAAGTCGATGCGAAAAGTTTAAATGAAGCTGAATCGAAAGTCGGCTAGTTACGCCATGTATATATATATATATATATATATATATATATATATATATATATATATATATATATAATATATATATATATATATATATATATATATATATATATACACTTGTGTGCCAAATTTCAACTAAATCCGTTCGGTTTTTTGGTGTGATAGAGTAACAAGCATCCATCCATTCATCCATCCATCTATCCATCCATCTAAACATCTAAACTTTCGCATTTATAATATTGATATAGATTTTACTTTGAAACAGTTAGTGCTCCACGCTAAGACAGATGTTTTGTAAAGTGATCCACCATCACTAAAATATTAAGAACTACTGGACTAGAGGATGATAATTACATTTAACTGTTGTTTTTCGCAAGAAAAACAATAGTTGAATATGCACACAATACCATAAAAAAACTCTCTGTTATTAAGTATAATTGCACTTATATTAACTAAAATATTAACTAAACTATAAATAAAATAAAAATAACGAAGCTGACCTTGCGTGAGCTCCAAATGTTATAGATTATTATTGTATAATTCTTCTGTATGTAAGTACATATATACATGCACGCAATTAGTTTCCTGTATCAATTATAAGCGTTTTTATTTGAGTCATAGAATCGTTTTATCACGGTTTCATTGTCTGCGGGTTTCAATTTGCATGGATGTGCATATGCTATGCATGATTTTGGCTGTAACAAGCAGCGCACCACTTGTGCATGAGTGAATTAGTAAATATTGTAATTATAAAAAGTATTATACCTAATTTAAATTTGTAGCTCCGACGCAAAAATGAGATATATTATAAGTTTCAAGTGTGTATATGTATATCTGTGTGTCTGTCCGTGGCATCGTAGGCCGTAGCGCCCAGGTAGATGGTCCGATTTGGTTGCGCTTTTTTTATTGAAAGCCCTGTTTTACCAGATGGTTCTTAGCTATGATTCAATAGAATCTGTTCAGCCGTTTCAAGCTCACCAGCTCTTTTCAAACTGATGAAAGGTATTACGCTACTAACTTGTCTTTATCGAGGTTTTATCTATCTAAATTTTGTACTCTGTAACTTTATTGATATTCCAATTACATGGTAACCTTGACTTGATATTTTAAGATCCTCATTTGAAGATCTATTTAACTGGCGATTTTCGTATATAAATAACAGATTTTCTAAATATTGCAAACAAAGTCGAATCCAGGGAGAGGAGGGCATGGGGGTCACGACCTTCCCCCCCTGCTAGGCAGGGGTCTAGGTATGGATTTATTGAAAACAGATAAGGATTAGAGCCTATTTTGACTGAACCTGTATGTGACCTCCGCCCCCCCCCCCCCCCTCTCCTGAGCCGAAGGCTAGATCCGTCCTTGATCGCTAACCACTTTTTAACGACTTCCCGATATCCGTTTATACTAAAACTTGGCAGACTTGTGTAAGCTTAGTTACAATGCAATACTATGGTACCATCCAACTGATCTTATGATGTAGTCTGGACGTAGGATCTGGCTCATTAGTTTTACTGCTATAAGAACTAAATTTAATTAGTGCGCATGATGGCATGCAGAATGTAGAAAGAGATAATAAAGTCAAATTCAGACTCGTTAATTGTCTGATGTCTACTGTCCATTACATATAATGTCGAAGATCTGAAGATGGAGCCATAAGAGTGTCATTGTAACTCACAGATAGAAAGTGCTAACATAGTGGAGTTTGGAGTCATTTCATTTGTTACAATAAGTTCTTTCTGATGATAGTAAGACTCTAAAGACTGAGCCGAAAAAGTGACATTGGAACTTCCAGAATCCAGATGCAAAATGCAAAGACTGAATTATTAAACTTAACGAGGTACTTTTTTTTGAAGTAGCACTTAATTGTCTTGTATTAGCATGAACCTTGGAGCTCGATGATTTTCAGGATCTGATGATAGAACTGGAAGGTAACCACGAGAACTCCTAAACTAAATAAAATAAACTAATCGAAATTGTATTCATGTGTTCTGTTTGGACAAACACTCTAGTGCTGGACGATTTCCAGGGTCTCATGATAGAGCTGAAAGGAGCTTATGGATACTTTGGAACAAAATAGAGCAACATTATTGGCTAGATGATTTCCAGGGTGTTATGATGAAGTAGAAAGGAAATTATAGGAACTTTGAATTAAAATTTAACAATATCATCGAATTTAGGCTTTTCTAATAAAACATAAAGTCTTTGGAGCAAGATGGCTTCCAGTGTCTGATGATAGAGCGGGAAGAAGTCCATGAGAAATCTTAAGTTAAATCAGAAAAGCCCATTGAGTGTGGGCTACTTCGGTTTGTTTTGGGAAACAATTTGGTTATAGGTGATTTTTTAGAATTTCATAATAGAAATGGAAGGTGCTATGAGAACTCTTAAACTAAACAAGATAAGACTATCGAGTTTGGACTTATTTGTTCTGTTTTGAGAAATATCCTGATGCTAGGTAATTTCTAGGGTCCTATGACGAAGCAAGACGGTTAGCAAGCAATATCATCAATTTCGGGCTCATTTGATTCATTCTAATAAGAACTTTAAAACAGAATGACTTCCAGAGTTTAATAATTAAACTGAAGAAGTTCATGAGATCTCCTACGCTAAGGTAGATAAACCCATCAAGTATGCCCTAATTCGCTTTATTTTGGCAAATGTGCGGGATGTTTTCAAGATATAATAATTATGGAACTATAAAGTGCCCATGGAACTCCTGAACTACACAAAATAAGCCCATTGAGTGTGGTTTCATTTGTTATATTTTTACAAACACTCTAAATCAGAATGATTTCTAGTGCTACGTGGTGTATCTGGAGGCCATGGGAGCTTTGCAACAAAACGACTCAAGCTCATTGAGTAAGGAACCACGGTAATCTTAGCATCAGGCTAAGGCTGCAAGATCCCTTTTCGAAGGTCATCATCTCCTTTCACGTTTTTGCTCTTAAAATGATGAATGAAAATGTGTCAGGGGTTTTAATTTTTTAACTTTCTATCTTGTTTTAACTATTATTAACGAAGTTGAACAAATTAAGAATTTTTACTGTATATTTTGAGCTCCTTATTTATGTGTTGGAATTTTTGATGACAATGCATATTGTGTGAGACAAACTGAAAAAAGTAAAAAAAAGACCCCGTCTTGGTCCGGGCTCCCAAGAATAGACCAACTTCCATTCTTCCAGGAAGGTCATAAAAGGTGATCGATTGGCGATACGTGTTACAGCTATTGTAACTACTAGGTGGTAGATTTCTGCAACGCACGCGAGTATATCGGTATCACCGTCTTACCTGTTTCTGTCGTAATAAATTTAGCGCTTGCCATTGCCGTGTTTTGGTATGGAGGGTAAGGTACTACCTTACCCTCCAAGTAGCAAGTAGAGATATGCATCTGGCACAGTCATTCCACTACACGGATAGCAACGCACAACTAACATCTTTGGTGTTTATAGACGATAGTTTCTTTTTCCATCAGGAGAGCAATCTGCTGTTTACTATCGTATGATGTAAAAAACCCGGCTGCAAAAAAAACTGTAAAGCAAAAAAACAAGTCCTGTAATATAGAGAAATTTATTTAGTAATGTTAATGGCACCGTGGAAAATAATTTTAAATACGTTTGTGTATACCACATGTATACAAACTATGCTGAAAATAACTACTGTCAATTTTAGGGACCATTTGCGGGAGCAGGATTAAGCTCACTATAATTATAATGGGTCCCAAAAAAAAAACCATCGGCTATGCAGCCAGTATAGTGTGTAGGAGCCATGAAAACAAAATAAATTTACGTCACTTTACTGTGATTTTATGTAATTACTGTCGACTATAACGAGTTAGGTTATTTAATGTTTAATATTTTTATTTTTTAATATTGTGAAAACAAAAAGAATGACAGATACAGGAAACTATATTGAAGTTCTCATGGCATTAAATGCAAAACTTATCTCACATGCAATATAAACCTTGTGATTAATTAAGACACAAATATAAAGAAGTCAAATCAAACGCTATGAATTGTATGTTTGTTAAGCAGACTATTTTAAAAATATACAGTATATTCCAAAATTTGCTTGGTGGTAGTTGGTACCGCCGTTCACTGCGGTTATACTCTATTGGATAAATCATACTGTTCTCTGTAAATTCTGCTTAAGAAAATTTCGCATTGCTGGTCAAATAAACTACCAACGCGACGTCAAAAATACTGTGGTTCAAAAATCCATACTAATATTATAAATACGAAAGTCTGTCTGTCTGTCTGTTACGCTTTCACGGCTAAACCACTGGACCGATTTTCATGAAATTTGGCATGGATATAGCTGAAGATCCGGGGTCAAGCTCAGGCAATTTTTTTTTTTCAAAAATCAATCCCTGGAAGGCTGAAATAGGGGATGAAATTTTTATTAAAAGTTATTTGCACGATTTATTAATAATATACTCGCGGGCAAAGGTGCGCGGGCCAGCTAGTCAGAAATATTTAAACTTTTTACAAGTTATTTTTACACGTCAACAATTTTATAGCTAGGTACTAGATACCTGATTTGTTTGATTTTCTTTTTGTAACTGGTTTTTTTTAATAAAATAATATACACTGTTTAATTTGTAAGTATATATTTAGGTTATATTAATGCTACAAGATAGCTAATATAAGGAGCAATTAATCCCATCTTTTCTTGTCGTCTAGATCAGAGCTGTCCAACGCACGGCATGCCGGCCGCATGCGGCCCGCGAAGTATTTTTAAACCACTGCAACATAGGTACTTATAAATTTAATGTCTTCTTCATGCGCGTAAGATATAAGAAATCTCACCGTAAGATAAGCTCCCTTTTACAGTATTATGTTCTATATAATAATTTTCTTTAACTGCATATTTTGTATTTGTGTGTTTTCCTATTTGAAAATTGAGTTGCCTTTGCGGCCCCCAAATCTATTACGTAATTCATATTTGCCCAGGATGATATCTAGCTTGGACAGCCCTGGTCTAGATAAAACATAACTATGGGTTATTTCAAACACTTTATTTATAATACGTTGGATGTATATAATGATTATTATCCATGCGAAATCGAAAACTTGAATAGTAAAAATGTCCATCGATCATCTGCTTTGGGAAGGTCAACCCAAGTAAATATTTAAAAACAAGTAAACTTAAAACATAGATTAAAATGTGTATTACCTTAAAAAATATATAACGGCGTAATAATATATACTGCGTATAATATTTCCGTGAGTCTTTTATTTTATATCATACTAGCGACCTGCCCACGGTTTCACCCGCGCAGCTTTTGTTCCCGTGGGAATATTGGAAAAGTTTATACACCTAAACCTTCCTCAAGAATCAATCTATCTATTAAAAAAACCGCATCAAAATCCGTTGCGTAGTTTTAAAGATTTAAGCATACATAGGGACATAGGGACAGACAGAGAAAGCGACTTTGTTTTATACTATGTAATGATAATGTATTTATACAAAATAGGCCTACTGATACGTAAATATAGCCTAGACTGTCTAGAGAATGAAACTGCACTGAAGAAAGATTACTAGAATTCGAATATAAAACTGTCTATCATGATCTTCAAAAAGAAAGCTAATAAAAATGGACGTGAGAATCATCGAATGGCGATACCATCCAAAAACTAAAAAGACTTCAAACGAACTTACATAAACTTAAATATTAAAGTATTAAACATAGGATTATTAAAGTATTAAACATAGGATAGGATAAGGATAGGATTATTAAAGTATTAAACATAGGATTCAAGCCAATTATAGATACGGGGCTGCCTTCATCTTGAACTCAGAAAAAAATTTTGTTAGAAAAACCCAATTAAGTTACTCCAAAAGCAGACGAAAAAATTTCAAGATATCTAGAAATTTAATGTATAGCTCAATCGCCAAAATAAGCCTTTTCACCACGATCACGATCAAGTTTCAGTCCAAATTTATTATAATTATGTAGTTTTGTTCTATCGAAAATAGCTTTAAAATAGCTGTAACACATAAGTACTAAAAAGGCAGCAAAGAAAATGCTACACCATTTCAGAATGTGTGAAAAAATACCCCGAATAAGAGACAAATGATGAAGTCCAATCTAGAGTAATGAAGAATGAATTTATTTTGTAAACAAATTAAGTTTTTTTCAAGATACATGAATTTGCATTTTAGTGAATAAAGCCTTGCTTAATTTATGACTTATTAATGACTTGTGTATTTAATATATAGATATAAATAATTTGAAATTTATGAAATATTGTTTGGGTGAAAATATTATATATTTTAAGTGGAATGTTAAGCAAACACTTCCACTTAAAAATATAATAGTTTAAAATAAAACAGCTTTTTCTTATTTGTTTTTATGAATACTTCTTTAGGCATACTATACACGTAGTGAATCATTTTCTGCAATACAAATGAGTTTACTCCGAGTTTTTAAAGTTTACTTGACTATTTGGAAAGACAGTTGAAGCTATTTATTAGTTTGTGCATGCGCAGTTAAGTAAGATGCAATCCTTGAACCTTGGTTTGAAATACATTATGGAATGCACTCTTGCCAACTGAGATTTTGCAAGTGCCAGTTACATAAAATGTTAACATAATAGCTTAGCATAATAGTAATAAGCTTAGGTATGTTTAAGCAATCACTAGATATAATTAAATATTATACCAAAAAAACTACTATAAACTGCTAAAAATAGTAATTACCAGAATTTAATCTCCATTTTAGTATGAAATTGTAACCAATAAATTTATAGCCTGCTAACCTATAGCAAGTATCTCTAAAATAATAATAATATAAAATAATCGCCAAACAACCCAGATATAGTAAACAATCTCCAAATCCAATATTGGATATTGGGGCGTTTCGGCCCACACGTGTTTCGGTCCGCGAACCGAAACGCCTACACGCATTGGTCTTTTCGGCCCACAAGCCGACAAGATAGTGGACCGAATCGCCCAATTCAAAAATAATTTGTCAGATTCTTTTTAAATTATGTTACAAAGTAGGTACAGTCACAATCCAAAGTTGTATTTTCTTGAATTTATATTAAATTTAACCAACTATATACAAAACTTGTAGATAGTTCATATATACACTATAGAATTTATATATAAACTATCTAGGTATTAATCCTTCGTGTTGGCCCGGCCTCCTTTGAAGAATAGAGCAACTGCCGTTCTGCCAGGCAGGTCATAAAAAGCGACCGATTTGCTTTACGTGTCACTACCACTGTGCCTACTAGGAGGTAAATTTCTGCAACATCTCGCCCATGTATTTGATACAACCACCTTACATTATCACATCATTCCTGTCGCAAAAGCGTCAATGCTTGTCATTGTCGTGTTCTGATTTGGAGGGTAAGGTAGCCGGTAGACTTTTGCATGTGACATTGTCATCTTGGCACACGGATAGCAACGCACCGTTATCAATTTTGGTGTCTATAGGCGATGATTTCTCTTTCTATCAGGAAAGACACTTGCTTTTTTGCTATCTAATCATATAAAACGACGAATCTATATACAAATAAATAAAATTGGAGTGTCTGTTTGTAATATTAAAAAAAAGCTTTTCACTAATTGCATATGGATGTATACACGGTACATATACCAAAATAACATTTTTTACAATTTTTGTCTGTCTGTCTGTTTGTTCCGGCTAATCTCTGGAACGGCTGAATTGATTTTGACGGGGCTTTCACTGGCAGATAGCTGATGTAACAGGGAGTAACTTAGGCTACTTTTGTTTCGAAATTTTTCCACGCGGACGAAGTCGCGGGCGCAGCTAGTTTGTAATAATTGTCTAAGTCAAAGATGCCTCACAGTGTAGTGTTAATAGGTATGATTACCACGCGCTCTTCTAGGAATTTAGCTAGTCAAGTTATTTTTTTTTCGAAATGAACTTAAATAGTTGGTTCAAATGACCGTTATTGCGAAACCGGACGTTCCGGGCGAGCAGAGCGCTCAGCCAGGGTAGAAATTAAGTGGGCTTAGAGAACGCCCTAAGGGTGTCTTCTGTGAGACCGAACCTCGGCTTAGGGTAGTATGTTGACGGTTAGTTGAAGCGTAAGTGGCATCAGGTATTCGACTCGTTTAATTGACTCTTAACAGGCGTCTCGAGTGTATTGTATTTATTACCAACAAACCGATTAGAGGACTTACTGATTTTTTGTAATCTAGTTGGAAACTGACTGATTATAAGTAGGTATCTAGTTGTAGTAAATCTAACGCAAAATTACAATCTGATTACTATGTAATTATTTTACGTAAATAAACTACATGGCATTATCTTTATCGCAGCGTTTTTTATTAAAAGTACTTTATGTGTTCCTGCTAATATTTATACACAATATATATAATTAACCTTTATTTTGATTTAATATATTGCAATTTCATTTCTCAATATAAATAAATAAATAATAAATAAATATTCACGGGATAAATTACATTTACTGATCTAACCTTGCAAGCAAATAATTTGCTTACTTTGGTAAGCAAATTATTTGCTTGTGTCAACGACACTAATACATAGAAATACGTATAAAATACTTTTACATACATAATAAACACCCAAACCCGGAAATACCAACATTTATGCTTATCACACAAATTCTTGTCCCCGTCGGGTATCGGACTCAAGCCCTGTCGATTGCGTAGTCAGGGTCGCTAGCCACTCGACCCACGGGGCGGTCAAAATTTTGTTTCCAACTGTACTTAAATATTTTAAACTATTAATATCGGGACGAATCGCCCAATAATAATAAAGCATTGAGCATTTCGTCCCGCGGGCTGAAACTCCCAATTCTAAAGGCACTCTCAGGTGTTTCGGTCTGCGGGCCGAAACGCCCCGAATACCCAAATATTACCTATAATTTGAAAGTTTATCCAAGTATGTGACATATTTTTATCCTGCAAAAGGAAACAAATGCAGATAAATAATTGTTTACTCAAAAATTATAAAAGAATTTCTAAAGTTTAACTTATGGTACCGAAAATGTCTACTAAAGTCTGATCTTAGAGCTTTAATTAAAATAATGACGACTAAAAAATATTATTATTCAAGTATTTAATTAAATCTTTTTCAAATTATTAATAAATACAACAGTCAACATGTTATTTAAAAATAAAACTTAATAAGGAAGTCTTTTCTTGTAATTTTAAAATCCAAAACTTTAATACTCAGTCCTCTTTGTGTAATTACAATTATTTTAAAATCATAATGAAGAATCAGTCTTAAAAAACATGAAAACACATTTTAAACAGACAGGTGGTACATTTTAAAGCAAAACTAGTGATATATTTTGGTAGCAATAACACAAAAATTTGCTTATTATTTGGTGATTGTTTACTAATTTTGGGTATTGAATAGATTTTGAAGCGCCGCGCAATCATGACTTAAATAGCTAGTTAGATATAATTTAAGTTATCAAGTTCTGGGCCGGGGGAGGCGAACGTACCATTTTAAAACTATATTTTTTATCTACAATTATAGTAGATAGTTAGCAAGGAGGTAAACAAATAACAGGGGGAGCAGCTGCCCCTCCCTGCCCCATGTGTGTGTGTGAATTATTTTGCAAAGTCCGCAAGGGAACTAGCGTGATAATACTTATTCCGACGGGAGATTTACCTATCATGCTGTTGACCTAAAAGTCTGCATCAGCGACCGCGCGTGTCTCGTTACAGCCAAAATAAACCAACATAGGCTTAGTTTTAATGGACTCCTATAATAATAATAATAATAATAATAAGCCATTTTTAATTCCTTAACACTCGTAGAGTTCATTTTTTAAAGGAAGATACATTATTGTTTATTTAATTTACTTTGAGTATTTTAAAGAATTTATTTTTCACTAGTTTTTAAAATTCTTCTAGTTGATAGAGTATAAGCCTCCTCAATCTCTCTCCCCTTTTCTCTGTCTTGAGCAGTTTTTAGCCATTCTTTATTTGTGAATCTTACAAGTTCATCTTTCCAGCGGGCTACCTCTTTTTCTTTTGCCAGGGGGCCAGCCCATTTAATGGTTTTTCTAGCCCATCTCTCTTTATTCTGACGTACGTGGCCAGCCCATTTCCATTTTAGTTTCTTTAGCATCAATAATATTTGTCTTTTTTCTTTTTTCACTATATCGTTTTTTGTCTCTTAGTTTCAAATTAAGAACACTTCTCTCCATCGCTCTCTGACATGTAACAATTTTTCTTATCATATAATTATTATAAGTCCACGTTTGGCTTACGTATGAGAAGCAAGGTAAGGTACACGAGTCAAGGACTTTCTTTTTTAATGTTAAGGGTAAATCAGATTTCAAGACCTCTTTGTTGTGCCAGAACTTATTTCATGTCATGGTGACACATCTCTTTAATTCGTCTCGGTGTCTGGATTTTGAAAAAGATATTTATTTACCCAAATATATTTATTTCTGGACAAAGCGTAACTCTTGGCTCTTCACGAATATGGACTTTGGGCTTTGTTTTTTGATTTTTTTCGATATTCAATTCTAGTGCAATATCACAACTTATGTAGTTAAGTTCGTTAATCATTTCTTCAAGTTGTGAGGCACTTTCTGAGAGCATTACAATATTATTTGCGAAACGTTAGTTGCTAAGGTTCCTTCTTTTAATATTTATGCCTTTATTTGACCACTTAAGTTGTTTCATGATGACTTGCAGCACAGTTATAAATAATGTGGGCGATGACGGGTCTCCTTGTCTTACACCTCTAGAATGTCTATTTCAGGGCCGGTTTTGTCTAATTTAGCTCGACTGACGCTTTTTTGTATTTATCTTGTATTAATACAATTGGCACATTAGATTCTCTTATATATTTTGTTAATAATTTAAAAACAAAATTCAAAGAAAAAGTTTTAAACAAGCTATTGTTGTTGAATCGTACTTCAATAGTAAGATTGTCATTGAGAGGCAATTGAAATACATGACAAACATACGTCAAATACTGAGCAGACTACCGTTTAATGTGCGATCGAGGGACAACTGTAATACGAAGGAAGAGTAAAATAGCGAATTTCCAATGGCGATTGAATCGTAATTGGATGGTGTGTCAATGAAAGGTCTTAAATAATTAACAGAATACGAAATATGTCAAATTATTCGAACACGACCCAATCGAGACGCTATTGAGTCAATTTTTCATTAGCAGACTTTGGGCTCAGGTGAGCCTCTTGCCTGTTTGTCTCCTATTCCATAAAAAAATGTATGTATATATCTGTGTGTATGTGTATGTGAATATCTATTAACTATTGAACGGCTTGCCTAACCGAAACGCGGTTAATGGCATTCGATTGGGTTCCGCCAAATTTAGACTTCCTCAAAATTTAAACCAATTTGGGCCAGAAGATTTTGAGAAAGTTGAGAAAACCTCGAAAAAATATGTTTTTTTTTATAATCACTTCCAAATGAAAACTTTTGTAATCAAACAGTATACCGTTTGAATACAAAATCTAATCAGCTCTATTCCTAAGAAAATTGCGTTCTATGCCGCAAATTTCATCAAAATTCGTTCAGGAGCAATCGTTTAAAAAAATTTAAAAAAAGTATTTTTATATTTTTGAAGACGAAGATATAACTTCAAGGTTTTTCAACCAATCAATTTTTGGATTATCACAATATTTTATATCACATAAAATCGAATCAAGTTTCCAAAAGTTTCAAAAATATAACTTTTACAATAAACTTACTTGACACATGTGTTACGTGTATATACGTGATATACCATTTTGTAGTCGCCTCTGTGGTCTAGTGATCTGGTGTCAGTGATGACCACATGAGGTCTCGGCTTAGATTCCCCGGTCGGGCAATCCAAAAAATGTGTTTTTTCTTTTTTTTAATAAAAAGAACTTTTCCCGGGATTGGATAAGTGTTCGGTTGGCGATAAGCTTGCCACCTACCACATTGGGGGACTAGGTATCTTCGGCTAATCGTGGGTACACTTGTTGAACTTCTGCCAACCCTTTGGGGATACGGACGTGAAGATACTTTACAATTTTGTTTATGGTTAAAGTCTGTTGTCAAACTTAAAAATGGATTTGAGTTTTTAATATATGTGAGTGGTTACGCAAAAAGGGACCTCAAGGGAAAATAATTGATTTCGAGTAAATCACGTTTAAAATGTTGAGTCGAAATGAGAGAGGCGCGGGGTGTTTTATGTTAGTGTCGTTACTCGTTAGTGAGCGACTTCGTCAGTGAGAAATAGCACGTGTTTGCGATAGCTGTATTATTGGTGACTTATTTATTCGTCTTTTACTTGTCTTTATGTGCGCGCTAGAAAAAGAAACTAGTGTGCGCTGTGTATAAGGTGTAATATTTTCAAAACTGCCTCGGCTTACATAAAAAATCATTAAAAAAAAACTACGGCACCTAAAATTATTTTGATTAGAACAAAACAAAGATGAAGGACCATAGAATCAGAATTTATCAAAAAAAAAAAAACCGTTTCCAATCCCTTCAGGTCCCTTTTTGCGTAACCACTCACATATTTATTTAATAATTTTATTTCACAAAGTATTATGTAATTGAATATTCTATTTCATTATTTAAAAAAATTTTTTATCATATGGTAGAACTTAATTATTCAAATTTACGTTATGACATAAGAAGCAACATTTCAAATTGTAGTCACAAGCGGCAATAAATAAATTGGCATAGATAATAGGGTGGAGTGAAAAAAAAAAATTTTTTTTTTCTTAGCCTGGGGGTCAAATTTGTTGCTTATAAAAAACAAAAATTTTTGAAAAAAAAATATTTTTTACTCAACATCTTGAGGCAGCCCACTCATTTTTAAAATTAATTACGAGTAAAAACATTTGGTTGCAAAAAAAAATTTTTAAAAGCGTTCTAAATACTTCAAAATATCCTCTTTTATGCCAATTAAAAATCACAAGTTAAAAAAAAATTTTGTGACTATTGTTTTAATATTTAAAAAAAATCCAAAAAAGTAACATTCCTCGTTAGGGCACTAGAATAAAATTTGAGTTGGAAATGATCATAATTGCCAATTCTTGGATGTTTTAAGACATTAAAAGACAAAAAAATTTTTTTTTTTGCAACCAAATATTTTTACTCGTAATTAATTTTAAAAATGAGTGGGCTGCCTCAAGATGTTGAGTAAAAAATTTTATTTTTTTTTCAAAAATTTTTGTTTTTTATAAGCTACAAATTTGACCCCCAGGCTAAGAAGAAAAAAAAAATTTTTTTTTTCACTCCACCCTAATAGATAAATGGCATCACATTTTCAAAATAAGTTTCAAATAAAAATATTTTGAAAAATCCAAAAAACACACCGCACACTCTTATGATGTTACAACTTACAATTAGGTAATATGTGACAAGATAGGATCTAGATAGATCTGTCAAAAATATAGTTCCGAAAACGACTATTAAACAAAACAAATAGCTCGTCTTTATCGACATCTTTTGGTAGTCTAGCCAATGAAAGTAGATCACGAAAAAACGCGGCAAATTGAAAAAAAAAATTATAATGGCAATCCCCGAACTTTGTTTGATGTAGGTATGTAGATAAACCTTACTTGATACTTGTTTTTTTATTGTTTTATATATTTAGCTAGGTTAAGCAAGAAACAAATGGGAGTATAATATTTCATACTTTTTTTTTCTGTACCTGGTTGAGCGAGCTTTGCTCGATTTTTCACATACCCATATCTTGGGAACCGAGCTTTTCTTGGACCTAAATCTTGATAAATCGATTCCTTGACCCGGAAAACCCCTAATTTATGACTTTCATGAAAATCGTTGGTGCCGATTCCGAGATCCCTTATATATATATATATATATATATATATATATATATATATATATATATATATATATATATATATATATATATATATATATATATATATATATATATATATATATATATATATATATATATATATATATATATATATATATATATATATATATATATATATATATATATATATAAATATATATCAAAATTAAATAGATAATTATTTAAATTTATTATTTTGAATTGCATGATAATTATTTGTGCATATGTAATTTTATACGAAATATATAATATTGATAATAAATAAAATAAAATGTCTAGCTTTCAAAAATTTCGTTTAAATATTCTTGAATCGTATAATAACTTTTATTAATTAAGATATTTTTAAAATATTTATTAGCTTTACATCTCTCGGTTCCTCTTTTAAATAATTTGGTAAATTATTATAAATTTTTATTGCCATTACAAGAGGGCTGGTGGAGTGAAATTTAAGTCTCGATTTGGCAGTATAAGTTTATGTCTATGTCGTGGAGTGAATCTACTTGGAAATTAATATAGTATATGCTCTTCTTGTAGCTGAGTCATAGGTTGTGTATGTAATTATGGTCGAGTTTTGACTAGCGAGCAATATCGCCAGTTTTTTAATAGCCTTGGAAATATCCGTAGACATAGCACATATGTCTTTTTATAGTCTGACAAATTTCCGTATTAAAGCTGTAGCTTTAGTCATCCGTTACTATTTATTTCAATGTATACATATGTTATTTCAATTACCTACTTCCTTTCCTAAAATATTATATAAATTTGTTGAATATCACATTATCAAAGCTAAAATATTTTCAGATCTGCTACTACATTTTTACACACACAATCAGTGATCAGTGTAGTATTATTCAAAGAACATAGTGACCATGCGGGTGATAAGCGAGTGACTTGACTTGCATGCGGCAAATCACTATTTGGAATTCGGAAACGATGAACTTCTAAATCTATGCACGGTGTGCCCGCACTTAATATTTTTATTGGATTGGATTGGATGTGTTCTACATATTTGGGATCAGAATCGAATACTGAACACCCTCCTTCAACATGAACAATCTTTTACAAACCAACCTGTATATTTTATTTATTAAACATTGCCCTTTCGTTGTAATTCTTTCGATAACAACATAGTACCTACTACGTTAGTTTATCAAGGAGGTTGTATCTTTTACGCCTACAATCTTGTACTACGTCGACCGAAACAATGGTATCGTTAAATACAAAGGATCGTGCGTGACGATACTGCACTTAATGTTAAGAAATATTAAACAAATATTGCAAAATCACGAAGTATGTATACGGACTAGTGAAAACCGTGTTTTAAACTAAAAGTTTCAGCGACACTTTGTATATTATGGCATAACGCAAAAAATAAAATTGCTTTTACATGCTCACACTTAAAGACACACTCAAAACGAAATAATTAAGAGTGTTCCAAAGTTCTTTGATGCCTAAGTCAAAAATTCATTAGTCGTCTGTCCTTTCCACTAAACATTATGTATATTTTTTATATCATTAGATAGCAATCAAGCAGATGGCCCTCCTGATGGAAAGAAAAACCATCGCCTATAGACACCAAAGATGTTAATGGTGCGTTGCTATCCGTGTGGCGGCTGCAAACCGGAACACGTCAATGACAACCATTGATTCTGTTACGGCAGGAACAGGTAAGGCGGTGGTACCAAATACCCGGGCGAGTTGTTGTGCGGACTACCACCTAGTAGTCACGATGGTAGTGATACGATAGTCAATCGGTTGCCTTTTACGACCTAACTAGCAGAACGACAGTTGGTCTATTCTTCAAAGGAGCCCGGACTAACACGTGGGAAATTAATATTTATTATTTTTAACATGATTTTCGTATAATTAATTTTAAGTTTTTTATAATCTTTTTTTGCGTCTTCCGAAATAGGTTTTTATTTTAATATACCTTATTTATGCAATTCTGTCGGCATTTTCTCGTTTAGCATGCAATCAAGTCTAAAGTTGACATAAAAATTAAAATCAGATTTCCATTCTTAGGGTTGTTAATTCAATAAAAAATGTCGACGTAAATTCGATGCATGAAGCTGAATTAAAAGTCGGCTAGTTACGCCACATATATATATATATATATATATATATATATATATATATATATATATATATATATATATATATATATATATATATATATATATATATATATATATATATATATATATATATTATATTTATTTATTTATTTATTTATTTATTTTAGTTATTGTATGACAGTAATATATAGTAACGAATATACACCCCGTGTTGATCTGGACTTTTTGAAGCATACACCATCTGCCTTTCTGCCAGGCAGTTCGAAAAAGGCGAATGATTGGCTATACGAGTCACTACCATCGTGACTACTAGGTGGTAGAGTTTTGCAACGTCTCGCCCGGGTCTGGTACCACCGCCTTATCTATTCTTGCCGCGATAGCAACAGTGTTTGCCACTGCCTTAATCCAGTTTCTAGGGTAAGGTAGCCAGTAAACGTGTACCTATGATATTACGATGCCACACGGATAGCAACCTACCAGTAAAGTCTTTAGTGTATATAGGTGATGGTTTCTCTTTCCATCAGGAGAGCCACCTATTTGTTTGGGGTACCAAACTAAATATTATAAAAAAATAAGCTGCGTAATTGGTTGATTAATTTACCAAAATATATACTTGTTTGAGGAAAAATAAAAGTACTTAGAGTAGTAGCTAATACTCTTAGCTATTACTCGCGACTTCGTTTGCGTGATCCAGAATCATTACTTCCTTTTGCTCACTCAGTTAAAAAGTGGCTTATGTCCTGCCCTATTAAATCCTCTATCTTTCAGTGAAAATTTAATCATATCGGTAGTCGTCACGAGATTACCCCGTACAATCAGAACGACAGACAGAAATTTTAAAAATCGTTTTTTAGGTATTGGTATTCTAAAAATAGCACAATTCACTTGAAATAACCTATTTAGTTTTGAAATCACAAACAGACAATTTAATTTTTTTTATGTATAGATATTTATCATTTACCTAATAATGGGATTTTACCAAGTAAAAACGACGTAAAGTTTAAAATTATATCAACAATAAGTTCTAATAATATAAGCCAAGTTCTAATAATATAACATGCTTCCTGAGTCTGTCTTCTCCGACTAGTACAATCTAGGGATCTTCAAGAGACGAGTGAACAGGTACCTTCTAGTGAAGCACGTTCCATCTTAGGCCGCATCTTAGTATACCATCAGGCGAGATTGTGGTCAAGCGGTCGAATGGTTAGCGACCTTGACTACGCAATCAACGGGGCTCGGGTTCGATCCCCGACAGAGACAAGCGTTTATGTGATGAGCATAAATATTTGTATTTCCGGGTTTGGGTGTTTATTAAATATATTCCAGTATTTATATATGTATTTCTATGTATTAGTATCGTTGACTAACACCCATAACACAAGCAAATAATTTGCTTACTTTGGGGTTAGAACAATTCGTGTAAAATTGTCCTGAGATAATTATAATTATTAATTAATTAATTAATTATTCAATGTAAATATTTGTCCCGTGAATATTTATTTATTATTTTTATTATTATAAGCCTTTTTTGAGTAATAGGAAAAAAACTAAGGAAAATATATTATGCGATGTGATAACCCTAGTTTTTGATATATAACCATTTGAATGTAAATGATATTTGTATTATTTGAAGGACATCAGCGTAAAACAGACGTTCTTTATCATGTAAGTAATTTGATAATGTTTTTAAGAGATTAGGACAGGAAGACAGCTTTAAAATTTAATTTTAAATTAAGTATCTGTTAATTGACAGACTCAGCTTATTAGTCTGCTCGACAAGTTGAAAATGGTCTGAAATAGAGATACTGCTCTTAAAATTATGTGCGATAGCTCATTGGATCTGGAAAGACGCTTAGAAAAATATGCTAAAAGCGTGTATTAAAATTGCACATAAAAATTGCAAAAGTTATAAACAATTAAAGATGGAAAAATAATGTCATTTCGCTTTTTGCCAATACTTCATAAACTATGATTATTTAAGAAATTTCACAAAAAGATTCGAAAAGAGGAGGAAATTTCCAAACAAAAACTTTTGATCCCGGAACTCTATCTCCATTATTTATAATTTAAATTTAACGCTGAAAATGGGTCTCCGCACGACATTTTTAGGTTGCGCGCACGGCCTTAAAAGCGAGTACGACACATAATTTATTTAATGTATTGAATATTCTTCTTTAAATTTGAAAAATTTATGATGTATTTGAAACACTATAAATAATTTATTTCCATTGGAAATTTTACTTAAAATTAATTTTTCGACAAGTTAAACGATTCTTAACTAATAAAAAAAATCTCGTACTTCCGTCTTTATTGTAAATGAAAAAAATAATTTAAATAATTATCGTAAAAATTTAAGTTTTTACTCAATATTAATAACAGTAACAGGTTGACGCTTAAAATTTTCATAAAATATTTAGTTGTATATTACCTTTCAAAATAAATAATTAAATAAAAATAATAAAGTAAATATTAAAGGGGGCTCCCATACAACAAACGTAATTTTTAAGCAATTTTTCACTCGATCTTAATTAACAGGTAGGAACTTGAATAGGGATGGTACGGAACCCTTAGTGCACGAGTCCGACTCGCACTTAGCCGGTTTTTAGAAATCTTTTAACACCATGCACCCCACGCCTTTTTTACAATGCTATACATTTTTTCTTATTAACACTATTCTAAATATAAGTTTATTTTTAGTTCAGTAAAAACGTGCTTTTTTAGTTTTTTAAACTAATTTATTTTATTAACTGAACAGACTGAACTGAGAAAAAAATCGAACGACAGATTCGATTTTATCAGTCTTTCCCATAAATAGAACTAAACAAGGTGATTACTTTTACTTAAATTTTCCATGGGTGGCTTAAGATACCTACAGTAGATAGCATATTATTATACTAGCTGTTGCCAGCGACTTCGTCCGCGCGGACTTCGTTTACTCCGCACTGCTCCTCCCCCGTATGTGATAGCGTGATAATATATAGCCTATATGTTGACCCGACCTGTTAGTAATATTCATGCAAAATTTGAAGTAAATCCATGCAGTACTTTTTGAGTTTACCCCGGACATACATACAGAGAAACAGACAGACAAACAGACAAAAATTCTAAAAACTATATTTTTGGCTTCGATATCGATTGTAGATCACGCCCCAAGTATTCTTTTAAAAAAATATTCAATGTACAGTTTTGACTTTCCTACGATTTTATTATATATGTATATAGTTACAGATTACAAACTAATCTCAAGTGTCGATCTATTACGGACCTAAGGTCAAGCAAAAAATACCAAAAAAACACGTTTCTTGCATAGAGGTCCTTCTATTTTTAGCTCCATCTGATTTTTATTACCAACAAGCTGTGCCCGCGACTTCGAATGCAAAATTTTCTAAAATAAAAGTAACTTAAGTAACTTGTTAACCCTGGTTTAAAAGTCCAAGGGTTTTACTTGCATAGTTTACGTTCCCGTGAGATTTCTGGGATATGAACTATCCTATGTTCTTTCTTAGATCTCAAACTATCTTGGTACCAAATTTCATACATTTGTATGTTTTAGTCATAGAATAAATTACTCTAAGGTTTTAGTGATTTAAGCGTGAAGAAGAGACAGGCAGATAAACAGACAGAGGTACTTTCACATTTATAATATTAGTATCTATTGTTATAATAGCTAGATATACCATTACAATGAATACCATACACTATAAGGTGCATGCTATGTAATTATTTTAAATAAAAAAAAAACAAATAACATTCATTCAACGTAGGTACTTTGCGTTCCAACTGAGAATAGGACTGTCAGGATGAAATATTGCTCCGCATTACACAAAAACTTCATAAGTGATGAGTAAGGTGTGCAAAAAAATCTAACAAAGAAATACCCAGAAAAAAATATTTTTATTCTAATTGGTATATTTTTTATTTAGATTCCCATCAAATCATGTTACCGTGTATTAAAATAAGGTGTAAAATAACTAACACGACTTTTATATATACATATTATATACAGATGAATAGCTAGACTAATATATTTTACTGCTTTTTATTGATGACTATTATATTTTAATACTGTTTAGCCTTTTCTGGACAAAGACATCCCAAACTCGCAAAAAAATTGGTCCCGTCGTTCTTGACTTATAAGTGGTGTAATTAACACGACTTTTTATATATATAGATGAACAGCTAGACTGATGTTTTTTTACTATTTTTTTATTGATGTAAATAATATGATTAAAACGTTATTTTTTCTTCAATAAATCAGTAATATTTTTTGAATTTTTTTTTTTGTTGACATTACTAATTTCACACTTGTGTGAAAGTTAAAAGTAGTCAAAAATTATCAAACATATGAAGTTGATAACAAGCGCGATCCTATTTTCAGTTGGAACGCATAGTACATTTAAGAATGCTTATGGACGTCAACAAACACAAATGTATAAAGATTAAAACAAAAATTTTTAAACACTACTTACTACTACATTTGTACTTGAACAATATTTGTAAAATACAATTACCTATCTATACATATAATAAAATCGTATGAAAGTCAAAACTGTACAATGAATATTTTTTTTTAAATAATGAAAACTTGGGGCGTGATCTTACAATCGATATCGAAGCCAAAAAAATAGATTTTAGAATTTTTGTCTGTTTGTCCGTTTATCCGTTTGTCCGTTTGTCCGTTTGTCCGTTTGTCCGTTTGTCCGTTTGTCCGTTTGTCCGTTTGTCCGTTTGTCCATTTGACCGTTTGTCCGTTTGTCTGTTTGTTTGTTTTTCTGTTTTGTCTGTATGTATGTCCGGGGTAAACTCAAAAAATAACTACATGGATTTGCTTCAAATTTTGCGTGAATATTACTAATAGGTCTGGTCAACATATAGGCTACATATTATCACGCTATCTCCTACGGGGGAGGAGCTGTGCGGAGCAAACGAACTCCGCGCGATCGCAGTCGTGGGCAACAGCTAATACATAAAATCAAGTCAACCAGTGAGAGTTTTGTTTTACCAATGACCAATATTTTTACAAATATATTTTTAAATGTATATAAAAACATGAAGACGGAAATGTATAAAATGATTAATAAATTATATTCATTAAATGTCAAAATTTCTAAAATTAAATACAGTGATTGCAAAATTAAATTACTATTAATTTAGAAATGAAATGGGTAGTAAAGAATTGTAATCATATTTCAAAATATATGTACTTATTACATCAGACCGCCCTGTTGCCGAGTGGTTAGCGAACATGACGCTCAATGGGGCTCGGGTTCGATTTTGCATTGAATTGGCATTTGTATGCCGATTATAGATGTTTGTTTGTCTGAGTTTGTGTTGTTTATTATTTAATAATAAACAACATATTGCAGCAATTATATAAATTCCAAATATTTCAACACAGCGTTCAGTATGTCTAACCAAAGATATCCGTAACAAAACCTAATTCAGGGGACCAAAACTTTTTGATTTTTACGAACAAAATATTTTTTTCTCATAATGATTTACGCCTAATTGCATAAAATAATCTATTTTGTGGTTATTTACCACTTACTACTCACTCTTGCGTTAAAAGTGTATTATTTTATGCAAAAAGGCCTATATCGTTATAAGAAAAAAATATTTTGTTCGTAAAAATCATAAAGTTCGCTCTTGAATCACATTCTTTTTTGGCTGGATATCTTTGATTAGACGTACAAAAACGGTCAATTTTGTATGGCAAACCGAATGAACTAGCGATTCCCAAATCAGTAACTATTCATTTATTACGAATTAAATGGATAAGTCTTTCAAGACAATTTTTTAGTTTGGCAGCATAGCTTAGTTTGGCAGTATAGCTAGGATAATGCTGTAAGAGAAAATACTTGGCGAGGCCTCCGGAACCTGGGTTTCGGAGTTCGGGTATAAACTACAAAAAATATACAGAATATTATCAAATGAAATACTCACTACACAGTTAACTATACTAGCGTGATCTACTTGTGTGCAGCGACCGATCTAGAGCAGCATGAACTATTCTGCATAAAATTTAAAATTAATAACAATAATTTGTGAGACCACATAAGTTGGTCGATTATTATTACTTGTGAAGCCTTCTAAACCGTGATAGTTTTCCTTTTAATTTCATTATATTCGCTACTACCGTAATTTTTTTACCATCCCCAAAACCAATTGTTAAGCTTGCAGAGGGGTAGGAGACACTTGACTCAAACAAAAATTAGCACTTACATGCTTAATATTTTACACACGAGTCCTTTAATCGAAAACTTGTTTTTACTAATCCACAATATTTTTTAAAAACCTATCTAACGATACCCCACATTATGGGGTACGTGAAAAAAAATTAATATCCCCACTTTGCATGTAGGGGAGCTACCCTAAAAAATTTTTTTTTTTAAGATTTTATGTTACCACTTTGTTTTCGTGACTAATATGTATATTCGTATCAAATTACAGCTTTCTACTAATAAGTATCTCTGAGTAATCATGCGGACGGACGAACGGACAGGCGGACGGACGGACGGACGGACGAACGGATGGACGGACGGACGGACATAAGGAAACTATAACGGTTCCTAGTTTACTTCGGAACCCACAAAACGAAATTAAACTTGTAATTAGTTTTTTTATACGTACGGACGTTTAAACTGAACTTGAAAAGTCAATGGATGTTAGAACTACACCTGGTACAGAAAACCTTGTATCTATCTTCAACAGTTTCTGAAAACCCTCTCTCATTAAATATAATTATTATCTTAAATATTTAAAGATTGGCTATTAAAGTGGTTGAGTTATTTTTAATATCTATTATAGCATCCATCTAAGCAGGTTTACAAGGTCAACTTACTTTATACGCAGATAAGTATTAATTAGACTTGGCTGGTTTATTCTGAGTGCTAAGTGTGAGTTTTTCTTTTCGCATTCGATCGTGAGCTCATTTGCAGTTTACTGGGAATTTGTATGTGATTTGTACAGCGCCACCTAGTGGTAAACGTGAGAAACCAGTTTATCCTTATCGCAGTTTATCCATATTAGTTTAACCATATCGCACACTCGCAAATGTAACAGGTAAACAGGTTTATTGTAAATAATAATAAATCCATCCGGGTGTCCATTGACACCTCTCAAGTTTTTCTTGTCATAAGACTACCAACCTGCTTCATATGCATAATTTCAAGACCAAAACGTAAAAGGCGGTAAGTGTTTGCCAAAATAAATGGAATTAGTCTATACTCGATGATTGTATCTGGTTCAGCTTAGAAGTTCTATTGGACTTCTTTCAGCCTTATCATCAAACATTGTAAAATATCCCGCTTCAAAGTCCTTAAAAGAAAACGGACCCAAAATACATCGTATTACTCATATTTAATTCAAAATTCACATTACCTTCTTCCTACTTTATCATAAAATCATGGGAAACGCCCAGCACTAGATATTTTTAAAACAAAACAAATGAGTCCAAACTTCATAGGTTTATCTTATCTAGTTTGAAAGTTCCCGTAGCCACCTTCCAATTCCATCATCAGATCTAAGAAATCACCCAGCACCAAAATGTATGCTAAAACAAATTTAAGTATGTTTTAGCATACACATACATAGCATACACAAGTAATCTACACTCAATGAGTTTATCTGGTTTACCTGAGGAGTTCTCATAGACTTCTTCCAGCACTATCACCAAATCCAAATCAAACTATGCCGCTCCAAATATCTTTAAAAGAACGAATCAAACGAGCCTAAAATCGATGTTGTTGCTCAATCGTAATTCAAAGTTCCCACGGCTTCCTTCCTGATTCATTATAAGAAGTAATCTAGCACCAGGGTGTTTGTCAAAATAAAACAACTGAGCCAAACTCGATGGGTTGGTTGTTAATTTTGTAAATTCCATAGCCACCTTCCAGTTTTGAAATCGGATTCTAGAATTCTTCTAGCACCAAAATGTATGTCAAAACCAACCAAATCAGCCCACACACGATAAGCTTATCTGTATTAGCTTACGAGTTCTCATAGACTTCTTATAGACTTTTTCCAGCTTTAACATCAGGCTCTGGAAGCCAACCTGATCGAAAGTCCTTAAAAAACGAATCAAATTACACCAAAGTCCATAACTCCATTTAATTCTAAAGTTCCCATGATCTCCTTCTAGCCTTATCATTAGACCCTGAAATTTTTTTAGCATTAAGGTGTTTGTAAAAACAGAACAAATGATTCCTAACTACATGGGTTTATCTTGTCTAGTGTAGGAGATCCCATGGCCAACTTCCAGTTCCATCATCAAATCCTAGAAATCAATAAAATTACCTTAGTGAGCTTAGGAGTTCACTGTTTTAGCATTTTTCACCTGAATTCAGAAATGTCTGTCGTCAGAGTTTCAACTTACTGCTAAGATAGCGGAGTTTGGAATCGTTTATTTTGTTACAGCAAGTTTTTTTACATGATGATAAGGCTTTGAAAACTTCCCGAATCCAAATGCAAAATACAAAGTCAGTGAACTCTTAAACTAAATGAGGTATTTTTTTAATTAGCACTTACTTGTCTTGTATTGGCAAATACCTTGGTGCTAGATAATTTTCAGGATCTGATGATAGAATTAGAAGGTAACCACGAGAACTCCTAAACTAAAACAGATAAACCAATCGAAATTGGACTCATTTGTTCTGTTCGGACAAAAACTCTAGTGCTAGATGATTTCCTTAGTCCTTAAATTAATCTAGATAAACTCATCGGGTATGGGCTGGTTTGGATGGTTTTGACATACCATTGAAGTAAAACCATATATTTTGAGCTCACTTGATTCGTTCTTTTAAGGTCTTTGGAGCCGGATGATTCCCAGTGTTTGATAACATCGAGTTTGGGCTAATTTGGTTTATTTTGACAAACTCTTAGTTACTAGATGTTTTCTAGGATCTAATGATGGAACTAAAATGTGGCCAACTTGGGCTAATATAGTTAGACTTTATTGCTAGAAGATTCGCAGGGTTTGATAATAGAACTAGAAGGTGGCCATGTAACGCCTAAACTGAATAAAATAAGCCGATCGAGTTAGTTTTATTTGTTATATTTTGGCAAAACTCTGAATCAGAATTATTTCCAGGGTTATATAATGGAGCTAAAGGAGGCCATGGGAACTTGCAATAAGAAAAACACGAGCTATTGAGTAAAGAACCATGGTAATCTTAACTTGATTCTGTAGGTTCCACTTTCGAAAATCATCAGCTTTTTTCACGTTTTGTTCTTAAAATGATGCATATGAAGCAGGATGGTGATCTGATGACAAGAAAATTTGTCAAGGTTTTCTAAATTTTAAATTTAAATTAATTTACAATATCAATATTCCGTTCGTTAATTTATATAGCTAGTAGTAATTTATATAGCTATGTTTGAGTACTTATGAAGATTAACATATTCAACCGACGAATAAAAGGAGGTTATCAGTTGGATGTATTTGAGTATGATCTATTTCGACGGCCTAACACGTATACTAAGTTTCGTAAGTGTATATATGTTTGTATGTTTATGTTTGTGTGTTTGTCCACGCATTTCTCAGGAACTAAATGTCTGTTCAGTAATTTTGGAAATAAACGTTGTAGACAGTGGTCCCAGGAACAAACTTTTTTTTATTAATAACAAGCTGAACTTCTGTGAACAGCTTCGTTTTAACGAGGCGCCTATCTTTTCTATCTTCGAAAAATTTCGAATCGGGTAACTATGAAAGATAGATGATAGATTATCTGACGAAGAAAAGTTTCCACTTTACAAGTAGGACAAACCGTAGGAGTAACCCTTAAATTATTATAATAATTAACAAGCTGTTGAAATGAGGACTCGCCAGAAAAACCATCGAATGTGTAGAACAACAGTCTTTTCGTGTTTTTCATAAAATAATCAGACGATTAAAGCAAAAAAATTATTATTGTTATTAATAAAATATTTTTCTTTCACCGAATTAACATGTTCGAAGCCCATTAACTTTATTAGTTATAAGATTCGAGATTTTTCGAAGATAAAAAAGATTTTCGTCTCGTCAAAACGAAGCTGTTCACAAAAATTCAGCTTACTGATAGTCAAAAAAACAGTTTGTCCTGGGATCTCGGTCTATTGGTTCATTTTTCATATTCAATTATTTGCCAAATAACTCCAATCATGTTTCGTTTAAATTAAACATTGTTACAGAACATTACCAGTCAAAATGTTTCCGCTGGAAAAGGAGTACGCGAAAAACACAGGAATCACACCAGAAGACATCGCCCAATTTCGGCAATGGTTGAAAACTCAACCACACCTGCCTGAAGAACATATTACAGGTAAAATAATATGTGTATGTAGGTTGATATTTCTACTCACCACCATAAATATGCTGCAATGCTCTGACAACGCTAGCTTGATCATTTGTGGCATAAGCTGTCGATACTAAGACAGTTATTGTTAAAATATACAATAACTGACTTCGTGACGACCGAGTTCCTAGTTCGACCGACTTCGATCGAGTACCAATAAGAAAAGTTGGTAAAGTGCAATATAGAGTTCCGAAGTTGCCCATCACAATAATGCGGACTAAGACGAGGGCTTTTATAGTTTCACACTATGAATATTTAAGCTATTCCACGTCAATGACAAACATATATCCTCAAAGTATATTTTATAAGTTGGCCGACTATTACTCAAAAACTTGTGAAACCTTCTAAGCTATGATAGGTTTCCTTTTAACTGCATTATATTTACTACTACTACCATAATTTTTTTCCCACCCCCAAAACCAACCATTTACACTCTAGTTAAAAGCTGTAGCTGTAGCACTTTAAAGCTTAATATCTTTCAAATAAGTCTCTTAATTGAAAATTTGTTTTCACAGAACTACAATATTTTTAAAAAATCTATCCAGTGATATTTCACACAGTGGGGTATGTGAGAAAAAAAATAATATTCCTTTACATGTTCTTCGTGAGCTTCCCTAAAAAATTGTTTTCAATATTTCATGTTACCACTTTGTTGACGTAACTATTATGTATATTCGTGCCAAATTACTGGTTTTTAGTAATAAGGATCACT
The DNA here is from genome assembly GCA_036924255.1 of Apodemia mormo. NCBI lineage: Eukaryota > Metazoa > Arthropoda > Insecta > Lepidoptera > Riodinidae > Apodemia > Apodemia mormo. The sequence continues at coordinate 7,716,457 of JAUPFN010000020.1, read as the reverse complement.
GTGCTATCGTGCGGATGGACTGACGGACAGACGAAGACAACGAAACTATAATGGTTCTTAGTTTATTTCGGAATCCTAAAAAAGCAGGCTAAAATGAAGTCAATGAAATGTATTTTACATTTAATGCTTAATCTATAATTAATAAGCATTTACTGAATGCGGTTAAAATTTAATAGATATTATTCGCAAATTACACAGTTTAAAATTCAGTTGGATCCATGCTCATGCCCCGGAAGCTTATCAGTTGAGTCCTAACTCCATGACATATGAAACTGATAAATGTTTTGTATTACCTCAACATGACATCTTATACCGCACACCTTCGGAATCGTCACAGTTAATCGTCCAGTCCCATTAGAAAAGATGATCTATCTGAAATGCAACTTGTGACAACCTGACAATGCCATCTTGATTACTGACTTGACTTCTGCGAAATTTGTCTAGGTACTGTATATACTACTACCTCTAATGTCTCGGAATTATTATATTATGTGTCTATTATTCTTGTGGCCACCGCTGTCAAATTAGAATTTCGTTAGCTAGACAGTTATACTGATATGGTTTTTCATCCATGTCAAGTTATTAACAACGCATTATATTTGGTAATATCTTGAAAGCCGTTTTATGCTTGCTGTCCGAGAATACCCTGTAAAAAATGACAACTTAATTACCGTTACACGCACTACCGGATGGTTCTCTGAATCAAATATACATAGACATCTATCATAAAAAATCCTACGTACTCATGTAATACACGGGGAAAACATTCAACTAATTGACGATAACTGCGCAATTTAACCAGTTAATGATATGTGCTAGATTTTTAATTTGTTTCCTGTAGGTACCTATCGGATAGGAGTTTCTATCGATAGTAAGTTGCTATAGTTATTACATGGTACAAATTATTTTCGTGTATGTAATCTAAAAACTATTGGCTATGTTACTTTCTAACCTGGATTTTAGCAGTGACAGACGAGTAGATTGTGGATGCTGGATTATGACGACAGAAAAAATTAAGACAATTTGTTGTTATCACTGCTGTGTTCCGGCTTGAAGAATACGGTAGTCGGTAAACTTATGCATGTGGCATTAGACCTCGCCACAAGATAGCAACGAATCATTAACATCTTTGGTGTCTACAGGCGATGTTTGACTCTTTGCATCAGGAGACCCATCTGCTTGTTTGCTATCTTATGATATAAAAAATAGACCTTGGTCCTAGAAACATTTATATTCTTGATTATTGACAAGCTGATTTTCTTAAAACAGCTTCGTTTTCACTAGACACTCAACTTTTGTCTCTTTGAAAAATCTTTAATCAGGTAGCTAATAAAATTAGGTGGCTTTGAACTTCTTAATTTGATGAAAGAAAAGTATTGATTTACAACTAGTTTTTACTTTAATTGTTTTATTATTTTATGAAAAACACGAAAAAGCTTTTGTCCCACACATTCGATGGTTTTTTTGACGAGTTCGTCACTCTAAATGTCGGAATTATGATATATTTAAATTAATTAATAACAAGCTTATTTTCTTACACTAGCTTAGTAATTATCATTGTAATTCAAGGGTAACTTTGCCCTACACGAAAAATGGAAATTTTCTTACTCTGACACTCTGACTTATAGTTTTCACGGCTACAATTTTCTTTTTTTATTTACCTTTATGAGTTACCGATTCGAGATTTTTCAAAAATAGACAATATGGACGTCTCTTAAAACGAAGATGTTCACAAAAATTGAGTTTGTTTTTAATCAAAAATAAAAATGTTCCTGGTATCACGGTTTATAAGTTGTATTCAAATTAGGGTATAATTCAAACTCTTTTAAAAGTTAATACAATAAAAAGGTACATAATACCAAACTTAAAAATATTTTACTACTTGGAAAATACAGTATAAAATTAAAAATCATTTTGAAAACAAAACAAAGCAATGTCATTCTCAACATATTATCAAAATAATAATACATTATATTCCAATGTTATTGTTAAAGCAATGCAATAAAATTATAATTAAGTACAATATTATTTCAGAACACAACTCAAGTGGCTTTCAATTCGTTCACGCAGGAACTTACATTCACTTAGACTTTTGTATAATATTTTGTTTATTACAAATTTCCTTTTCTATACAATATATAAATAAAACAAAATAATATTGTTATTAATAAAATATTTTTCCTTCACCGAAAATGTTCGAAGCCGCCTAACTTTATTCGTTGCCTGATTCGAAATTTTTCGAAGATAGAAAAGATGGACGTCTCGTCAAAACGAAGCTGTTCACAAATATTCAGCTTGTTATTAATCAAAAAAGTTTGTTCCTGGTACCACTGTCTATTAGTTTTTAGGTTAGTTTCAAACTCTATGACGACAAACAGTACTCTGTTATAACTCAGCAAAAGGCTATTCTTTTATTTTCAGATTTGGATCTTATACTGGCCTATCATTGCTGCAACAAGAGTATGGGAGTTGCCAAACAAGTTCTAGACCTGCACTACACACTCCGCACCATGTTTACGACATTCTTTAAAAATCGTCTCTACGATGACAAAATTGAATTAACTTTACAGAATAAGTAAGTATATGAACTTAGCTTTTGTATATTTCATATGAATAATAATCAAGCAGGCCTATTTTTAGGGTTCTTGCGTACAACTACCTCGTGTTGGTCCCGGGCTCCTTTGAAGAATAGGCCAACTGCCGTTCTGCCAGGCAGGTCGTAAAATGCGACCGAGTGGCTATGCGCGTCACTACCATCGTGACTACTAGATGGTAGAGTTCTGCATCGGCTCGACCGGGTACCACCGCCTTACCTATTCCTGCTGCAATAGCGTCAGTGCTAGTCACTGTCGTGTTCCGGTTTAGAGGGTAAGGTAGCCGGTAAACTTGTGCATGTGGCAATAGACCTCGCCACAAAATAGCAACGCATCATTGACATCTTTGGTGTCTATAGGCGATGGTTGACTCTTTCCATCAGGAGACCCATCTGCTTGTTTGCTATCTTATGATATAAAAAAACGGAACCCTAATACTAAGACTCCGCTGTCCGTCCGTCCGTCTGTCTCTTTATGTCTGTCCGTCTGTCACCAGGCTGTATCTCATGAACCGTAACAGCTAGATAGTTGAAATGTTCACAGATGATGTATTTCTGTTGCCACTATAACAACAAGTACTAAAAATAGAATATAATAAATATTTAAGGGGGGCTACCATACAACAAAAGTGATTTTTACCGCTTTTTATATAGATAATGGTACAGAACCCCTGATTTGCACTTGGCCCGTTTAAAAAAATGAACACAGCATTATCCCCAAGTTTGAACTCAATGCCAAACTATACATCGTGGCGATAAAATAGATTATTTTGCATAGATATAAAATTCTCGTGTCACAATGTTAGTCACCAGAGTAATAAAATAGCTAAGAAAATAGAAATAATAAAGATAAAAGAATTTAAATATTAGAAACTAGCTGTTGCTCGCGACTTCGTACGCGCGGACTTCGTTTACTCCGCACAGCTCCTATCCCGTAGGTGACAGCGTGATAATATGTAGCTTTATGTTGACCTGTTAGTAATATTCATGCAAAATTTGAAGTAAATCCATGTAGTACTCTTTGAGTTTACCCCGGACATACATACAGACAAACAGACAAACAGCCAAACAGACAAAAATTCTAAAAATTATATTTTTGTCTTCGATATCGATTGTAGATCACGCCCCAAGTATTCTTTTAAAAAAATATTCAATGTACAGTTTTGACTTTCCTACGATTTTATTATATGTATAGATAAGAGAATGTTAAACGTATATAAATAAATATTTAATTTTAAGTATAAATTAATATATTAAAACAACAAATTTGCATGCTATCTATAGCGAAATTGGCTTGTTCACTAATATAAGTTAAGAGATCTTGTTACCCTATTTCAGGCAAATAAAGAAATTTAATTTAATTTAATTTAATCGTCCAAATAAAAATCCGGAAACCATGCATTTAAATAAAACAAGCGGTATAAATATTAAATGTACATATAAAGTGTCAAAGTTTTTATAAGATAAAAATTAAGAAATAATTAGAAAGTTATAATATAGTTATAATAGAAAGTTAAAACAAAAGGAATGTATGTAATAGATATAGTCAATAAAGTCTCTGAGCCAAGAAGAGTCAGAGGAATTAGTCCTAAGAGAATATTGTGATTCTGACAATACACTCCCCCAGGGGGCGGTGGGTATTTTAGCTTTCCCCAGAAGGGTAAACCTTCTGGGGAAAGCAAAAATAAAAAAATAAAAAAATGTTAGTTACCATACTTCTCCGAAACGGCTTCACCGATTTTTATGAAAGTTTATATGCATATTTTGTGGCGCCGCTGGTCCGAACCGCTGAAGGGTCATAGTGTGATTGAACTAACGGACCAACTATTGTCAGGTGACGTCATTACTGTGGAGGTTGATGACGTCACCCAAAGACAAGGAAAGGGAAAAGGAAGATATTCCCAGCCAGCAAGTGCACTGCCTGGGGACCGAAGTCTAAATGAGAAGCGTTGAAACTTATATATATTGTGTACACACACAAAGTTTTGCACTTCTAGTTAATCGGAACTATTTGAATTTCGAATGTTATATTTTTAAAACGTTGCAAACTTCTTAGTAATAAAAAAAACAATTGGCGGGAAATGATTTGTCAATTGTTTTTTATCACACATCGAAGTTCTACGTACGCAACGAAAATGGAATTAAGTCGAAAATATTTTAGAGCGATGATTTTTTATGATTTTAAAAGTTCTCTTTCCCCGCAAGACTGTGCCGCTCGTCTTCAAAATGCTTTTGGGAGAGAAGCACCTTGTTTGAGCACCGTGAGGCGATGGTTTGCTGAATTTGAGAGAGGTCGAGTTTCTTTACATGACGAATTTCGTGAAGGGCGGCCTTCAACTGCCGTCAACGAAAATAATGTGTAATAAAAACACCTCGGGTTGCTAGAAAAAGTTCGCGAAAGACTACCCAAGAGCCGCATTCTCCTACACCATGATAACGCTTCTTCACACACGGCCAACAAAACAAAGTCATTTTAGCTTCCGAATAAGTACATCTCGTCACTCATCCTGCACATAGCCCCGACCTAGCACCCTGTGATTTCTGTATTTTCCCCAAAATCAAAGATTTGATGAGAGGTTTTACTTTTACCAACTCCGAAGAGGCAGTGATAGCGTTCAATCAGCACGTAGAAAATATGCCTTCAGATCTGTGGTCCTCCTGTTTTAAAAAATGGTTCGATCGCATGAAAAAATGTTTAAAATATAAAGGAGATTATTTTGAAAAAAAACCAAAATATGTTTATTGCTAAACATAATATTTTGGTTATAACATCTTGTTTTTTTTTTTAAGTTACGCAAAACTTATAGTGTAACTACGTACGAGGTAAATAATTGTGATATCGCGATTCAGGATTTTATTTTGTGAGTTTCATTTTTTTCTATTTTTATTATTTTTCTGGTAGCGTTTGAAGATTGCTTAAACCGCTACAATTTAGTAGGTCTGAGAATCGACTACTATCTATTTTTCATACCCCTTAGTGATAAGGATTGTCCATCCTAACATTTATTTTTTATTGTTTGGTATTTTTTTAAATTTTTAGTTTTTTATAATGTGGCATTAGGAATGCATACAACTACGTTTATGCATACTACATTTACACTCTGAAATATACTATCTATCTATATATATATATATATATATATATATATATATATATATATATATATATATATATATATATATATATATATAATTGGAATCTCGGAATCGGCTCCAACGATTTTCATGAAATTTTGTATATAGGGGGTTTCGGGGGCGATAAATCAATCTAGCTAGGAATCATTTTAGAAAATATCATTTTATTCGTGTTTAATCGATAATAAAAGTCCCAATTAAAACTGAAAAATATGACTCTTCCTGACATCTATTGGCGTTGTTAAGTAACACGAAGTCAATGAGTATTTGTTTTGAGGTTAGACTAAGAAAGTAAATAAACTTCAAAATTTTACCCATATTACACCAAAATTAGTATGAAACTTATGCATGTGGCATTACAACTCGCCACAAAAAAACAACGCAACATTAACATATTTGGTGTCTATAGGCGATGGGTGACTCTTTCCATCAGGAGACCCATCTACTTGTTTGCTATTTTATGATATAAAATATATTAAAGCTCATTTAAAATAAAAGAAAATATGACTTGTCCACATATATAAAAACTTGCAGGAGAAATAAAAACTTTACAGTCATATAATTAAATGGAAAAACATGGTACGGTAGGAAATTAATTATAATTTCATAAATATGATTTTAACCGTTTAAAACGACCCAGAGTTAATGCTTCATCCTTCATAGAGTGAAATACTATTCGACTCTCCTAAAGATGCTTCGGTTTCGTTGAGTACATAATTTGTGTGTTGCCTTTGCTTCTGAGATTGAAGAAAGTGTAGTGGAAGTGAGTGTACTATTGTGCCGCTGTGGTCTTCTCTATTTTTTTTTTTATAGAAAAGGGGGCCAACGAGCAGGAGGTGCACCTGACGGTAAGCGATCACCGCCGCCAATGGACATCTGCAATACCAACCAAACCAAACTACCAAAGGTCTTGCAGGTGCATTGCCTGCCTTTTAAGAATGAGTAAGTTCTTTTCTTGAAGGCCCCCAAGTCGTATCCATTTGGAAACACCCCTGCCGGTAATAGCTTCAACAACAGAGTAGCGCGAGGCAAAAAATGGCGATAGAAACGGACAGCTGTTGATTTTCAGACATCGAGATGGTGAGAATGGATTTTCAAATTAAGACGCGATGTCCGATGATGGAATTCGGCGGCAGGAATTAATCCAAATAACTCGTCGGGACACTCCCCATGAAAAATAGGATTGAAGACACAGAGTGACCAAAGAGTTAATTTTCAGGCGTTTGATAAGTTTGCCCCATTCTTTACACTACCTTTCGTTTCAGTTGCATCACAGCAGTTTTATATAAGGTTTCGCGGAAATTTTGCAAATTAAATACCATCATTTCTTCTTTAAATTATGGATTTCCGCAAAGTAACACCTGAATCTATTAAATATCACAATATAGTATAGTACAATTAATTCTTTTTCTATAACATAAGGTAGCAATCAAGCAGATGGCCGTCCTGATCGCAAGAGAAACCATCTCCTATGGACACCAAAGATGTTAATGGTACCTTGCTATCCGTGTGGCGGAATGGCAATGCCACGTGCATAAAAGTCTACCGGCTACCTTACACTCCAAGGTATTTAAAGCCTTCCGATTTTGCATATTAACGCATTTGTATTGATTTTGTATAATTGAAGCCGACGGGTTTTTAACTTCCCGCTACATTATGTAGATAAGGAAGTTACTGATTTTGCCCCGATTTTCGAAAATCGAGTTTTTGCCAGATCTCCACGTTTTGAGGTCCTGGGAACCTTTTCCGACAATTTTCACGATGACGTCAGTATTTATGTATGTGTGTGTGTATGTGTATGTATATGTAAATTTCTCATAACTTTTGAACGGCGTGACCGATCGAAACGCGGTTGATGGCATTCGATTGGATTCCAATTAATTTTGACTTTCTGAAAATTTAAACCAATTCGGTCTAGGAGATTTTGAGAAATTTTGAAAAAACCGGAACACGACAATCTCAAGCATTGACGCTATTGCGGCAGGAATAGGTACGGCGGTGGTACCAAATACCCGGGCGAGACGTTGTAGAACTCTACGACCTAATAACCACGATGGTAGTGACTCACATAGCCAATCAGTCGCCTTTTACAACATACCTGGCTGAACGCAGTTGGCCTATTCTTCAACCAGGGCAAATTATTATAAATTATCATTTTTAAATAAAATCTCATAACATGTATCAGCATCATTTTAGTATAAATCGTAATATGTACTTTATACGAATATAAATGTTTTTGCCTAGTTATATCTCATTCGTAAAACTGACCTTCAAAACCGGAGATACATAACTTCATTACTCGACGACTTTTATACACCAATTCTCGTCAAAATACTCTTTAAAACTTTACATTGAAAAAACCGACAAAAAAGGGAGGTTATCAATTTGACATGTACATGCAATATTGTTGACTGATATGGTATGGTGATCTATTTAAGCGTCCAAGCACGATGTGTACTAAAATTCGTAAGTGTATATTTGTATATTTGTCTACGAATATCTCGGAAACTAAAAGTCATATCGAGATAATTATTTTTAAATCTAATCGAGTATCAGATTTAGGGACAGACCAAGTTTCATCAAAATTGGTTCGGTAGTTTTTGAGATATAATTTTGAGATATTTAATATTTTTTGGAATTACTATTATTGTATTTGATTTATGTCGAAAACGAAGTCGCGGACAACGGCTAGTAAATAATAAAACGTATCAATAATAATATTGTTGAGCGCGATATTTTAATTAGGTATATTTCGAAAAACTGGCGTTTTAAAAAATAATAGACACGATTTGATTTTACTAACATAAACTACACATCAATAAACAATTTCGCCTTGTGAATTCACCTGTATAAATCACTAACGTGAATGAAGCCTCTCGACAGTTGCGTGCTCCCTTCAACCACTACATTTGTGGCTATCATTATATTTAAAAAAAATATTTTTGCCTTTTTCCCCGTGTTGGTCCCGGGCTCCTTTGAAGAATAGGCTAACTGCCGTTCTGCCAGGCAAATCATAAAAGGCGACCGATTGGCTTTACGAGTCACTACCATCGTGGCTACTAGGTGGTAGAGTTCTGCATTGTCTCGCTCGGGTCTGGTACCACCGCCTTACCTATTCCTGCCGCAATAGCATCAATGTTTGTCACTGTCGTGTTCCGGTTTGGAAGGCAAGGTAGCCGGTAAACTTATGCATGTGGCATTAGACCTCGCCACAAGATAGCAACTCACCATTAATTAACGCACAATTAACACCTTTGGTGTCTATAGGCGATAGTTGACTCTTTCCATCAGGAGGCCCATCTGCTTGTTTGCTATCTTATGATATATAAAAAAAAATATATAGATGAGCGGCCCACCGACTAACCAGGATGTTATAAACGAATAGAGCAAATCAAGGTCTGCTAAACACTGCCATTAGTATAATTGATGACACAACGAATTACTACATTGCTCGCAGTCTGTATTATACTTTGTTGATATGATGTTTGAACGATATTTATGATATCGATATCGATATATCGATAATATAACGTTATATATGTGTGGCTATATTTCCGATCCGTTAGTAGTTTCAAAAAATGTTGACGCGTCAAAATAACTTGTAAAGAGTTTTATTGAGAACTTCTGATTTCTGATATTTACAGATACGGGCGTTATTTTGTGTAAATCCAATACTCAAATTAGTAATTAAGAAAATTTAATTTGCAACTATTGGTGAAAAAGACTCCAGCGATAAAACTACAAAAACACGCAGTGTGTGATTCGAAAGGATTATGATAGGATTTGATTCAAGAGTCTGGCATTTTAAAATGTGTTTTTTACCATTTTTTTTTTTTGATAAAAGCAACGTTGCCCGGGATTGGATAAGTGCCCGGTTGGCAATAGGTTTGCCAGTATCACATTGAGGGACTAAGTATCTTCGGCTAATCGTAAGTGTACTGGTTGTACATCTGCCTACCTCTTCGGGGATACGGGCGTGAAGATACTACCAATTTTTAGAAATGATTATTTGCACTGGAAACAGGGACTCGTAATTTTAATTTTCTATAAACTTTAATAAAATTTGGTTTTTTATCAGTCATCTCTACGCATCTAGCTGCGTACTCGGCATTCGCGTGGTTTCGCGTGCTTTAGTAAAGTGTAATTTTGACTTTGTGCATTTTTGACATCTTAAGTATGAACTAATAAGACATGGTCGACCCTCTCCTTCCCTAAATCATCTTACGTAATAAATTAATGCACTAAATTTAGTTGGTGACTTTTGAAGTATCCTCAGGAAACACTTCATTTGTTTGCGACGCGACGCTATATATGTCTGAACCGGTATAAATTTCGCCTTTATCGCCACATTGTCTAATAAAGGCAAAATTGTTAAGCTTTTCTGTTAAACTAGTGCAAGAAAAAGTTAATATTTTGTTCTATTATTTGAAATTGTCCCATAATATGTATTTACCTTCAATTCGTTGTTCTACGCATAAATTACATCAAAAGATCAATCATGTTTCATGAAATATATCCAGTGTCTTCCTGGCACTCACGTTGACATCATATTGGTGAGATGGTACGTTGTACCTGTGTCAGATGTTATAAATGCTTCAAGCGTCAATATACCGGCTTCCATTCCAATATACCGGCTACCATGCAAACCGGTAGGCATATCACCTAACGTATGCAATTCGCCAGTGATCAGTGATAACTCTTAAATGTAACGAAAAAATCATTAAAAATATCGTCAATTACTTGCTGGTCACTGCATGCACTTTTGGCTATGTTTTTTTGCTGTCGACGTGCTGAGAATGTAATGGACGTGGGAGTACAAGTGTGCCGGGTCTTTTTATTTTCCATACCTTCGGTGAATTTGTTCCGCTTCTAACTTCAACTTTTCTTGCTTCAGTGGCATTGAAGAATTGACGTATGAGACACTGCGGAAATTTGTAAGAAATTTACCCCTTGATTTTTCCATTGAATCACCCATTACAATTATAGGGGTATCAATATAATTACCACTTACATGATGGTGTTAGTAATGTTGCGATATTTCTTTTCAGCTTAATAGCACCCCTGCCGATGCGGAATAAGGACGGTGATAAAATTATTTATTACAATTTTTATAACCCCGACCCAAAAGTTTTCATCTTTTCCGAAGTAATAAAGTGAGTATCGACAAAACAAATGCACTACACTGGTATATTATAATTAGGTATATTATGTCTATGAGACCTAAATCAAATTTCGGCAAACCACTTCAGTACACTACGCTAGTAGGTATAACCTTAAATAAATAACAACTAAAAGACCTTCAAAATTCCAAAATAAATTTTGTTGTTAAAAAATCTATATCCAATCCAGCTTTGTAGAAATCCATAATTGTAAAATAATCATGGGTCTGGGCCTCCTTTGAATAATAGGGAATCTGCCGTTCTGGCAGGCAGTTCGTAAAAGTCAAACGATTGTCTATACGAGTCATTACCATCGTGGCTACTAGATAGTACATTCTGCATTATCTCGCCCGGGTCTAGTATCACCGCCTTCCTGTCGCAATAACGCCATTGCTAGTCAATGTTGTATTCCAATTTAGAGGGTAAGGTAGCCGTTAAACTTATGTATGTGGCATTAAGACCCTGCCACGACAGCAACGCGCCATTAAAATCTTTAGTGTCTGTAGTCAACGGTTGTCTCTTTCCATCAGGAGAGACTTATGCTTATTTGCTGTCTTATGAGTTACTAGCTGTGCCCGCGACTTCGTCCGCGTGGAAAAATTTCTAAAATAAAAGTAGCCTAGGTAACTCCTTATTACCGTCGTTTAAAAGATAGACAGTCCCGAGGTTTCACCCGCACAATTCCCGTTCCCGTGGGATTTCCGGGATAAAAACTATCATATGTCCCGTCTCGGGTCTCCATCTATCTTTGTTTTAAATTTCTTTCAAATCGGTTCAGTTTAGGCGTGAAGAAGAGACAGACAGAAAGACAGAGTTACTTTCATATTTATAACTAGCTGTTGCCCGCGACATCGTCCGCGCGGACTTCGTTTACTCCGCGCAGCACCTCCCCCGTAGGTGATAGCGTGATAATATGTAGCCTATATGTTGACCCGACCTATTAGTAATATTCATGCAAAATTTGAAGTAAATCCATGAAGTAATTTTTGAGTTTATCCCAGATATACATATAGACAAACAGACAAAAATTCTAAATTTTTGGCTTCGATATCGATTGTAGATCACGCCCCAAGTATTCTTTTAAAAAAATATTCAATGTACAGTTTTGACTTTCCTGCGATTTTATTATATGTATAGACTAGCTGTTGCCCCGTCTTCGTCCGCGCGGACTTCGTTTACTCCGCACAGCTCCTCCCCCGTAGGTGATAGCGTGATAATATGTAGCCTATATGTTGACCCGACCTATTAGTAATATTCATGCAAAATTTGAAGTAAATCCATGAAGTAATTTTTGAGTTTATCCCAGATATACATATAGACAAACAGACAAAAATTCTAAATTTTTGGCTTCGATATCAATTGTAAATCACGCCCCAAGTATTCTTTTAAAAAAATATTCAATGTACAGTTTTGACTTTCCTGCGATTTTATTATATGTATAGACTAGCTGTTGCCCCGTCTTCGTCCGCGCGGACTTCGTTTACTCCGCACAGCTCCTGAGATGTGTTTATTCCTCTCGATTTCCTACAATCTATGAGAGTGATTTCATGAAATGTAACGGAAATATGTAACATAAAGCCGGGGATGGGCGCGCTGTTTGATTTGACAAATGAGCGCACGCAGTGGCAGAGTAGGCCTTCAGATTGTACGAATTTAATCATTAGATGCGACATCATATGCGAATACTGTAAGGCTCGCTCATTTTCTTATTCAGTATCATTAAAACTGCAAAATAAACGCACAAAATTTACCCGAACTCACCAAATAGGTACCTGAAGCCACATAAAACCTGAGGGACACAACGATCCTATAGTTTTTGTATATTTCAGTAACACAAACAAAAGCATACCATAGATATATTAAAAGCATGTTTCTCCTCGTGACCAAAGTGTCTTCTGGAGATTTAGACACTTCTGTCCGTGAAATTTTATTTCATTAATAATCACGTCCTTCCTTTTAAATTGCCTCTATTTAGAATCATCATTTAGGCAATCTACTTAGAAATTGGGCACATGCATGGGCTCGTCGGGTTAGCTTTTTAGAAAATTCTGAAATCCATCTCCACAGAATAGTTATTTTATCGCCTCATGGTCTGGTGTATTGACCACATGAGGTCCCGGAGTTCAATTCCCGGGTCCGAAAAATTAAATATGTCTTTTTTCAGTTTTCTGAAAAAAACATAGTTGTCCGGGATTGGACAAAAGCCCGGTTGGTGATAGGCATGCCACCTATCACATTGTGGGACTAACGGCCTGTTTCCGAAAAGCAAATTAATTTTAACAAGCAATTAATCTATGTTTAACACATTGTGTTAAACGCAGATTAATTGCTTGTTAAAATTAATTTACATTCCGGAAATCGGCCGTAAGTATCTTCGGCTAATCATGGATGCACAGGTTATAGCTCTACCAAACTCTTCGGGGATACGGGCGTGAAGATACTTTAAGATATTTTATTTCATTCTATTTGCATAAAATTTTAGGGCCGTTCTAATGGTGTTGGATGTAATACAATACAATGAGGGCACCTACCCCGGAATTCAGATCGTGGTGGACTTTACCGGGATGACGATGGCTCACTTGGGCAAAATCGAGATTCAAGCCATGCAACAATACATCTATTACTTACAGGTATTTTTTTATATTATAGGGTAATAAACATTTTCCCCCATGTTGGTTCGGGCTCTTTTGAAAAGGCCAACTGCCGTTCTGCCAGGCAGGTCGTTAGAGGTAACCGAATGCCTATGCGAGTCACTATCATCGTGGCTATTAGGTGGTAGAGTTTTGCATTGTCTCGCCCGGGTCTAGTACCACCGCCTTACTTATTCCTGCCGCAATAGCGTCAGTGCTTGTCACTATCGTGTTCCGGTTTGGAGGGTAAGGTAACCGGTAAACTTATACATATGGTATTAGACTTCGCCACAAGATACCAACGCATCATTAACATCTTTGGTATCTATAAGCGATGGTTGACTCTTTCCAACAGGAGACCCGTCTGCTTGTTTGCTATCTTACGATATAAAAAAACAAGCAAATGGGAAACAACGGCACACATAGGTAGGTAAACGATTTTTTTTATATCGTTAGATAGTAAACAAGCAGGTAGTTCCCCCCAAATTGGACCAAGACAGTGACAAGCACTGACACTATTGCAGAAGGAATAAGTAAGACGGTGGTACCAAACCCGGGCGAGGCAATGCGGAACTCTTCCACCTAGGGAGCTAAGTGTTTGTTATGTAATGTATGTTACAGATGGTTTCGATTAATATAACTGGTGTGACGCGTGAATTATGTTATAACGAGTGATATAACCAGTGATGTGTGAAATGTTCCATGCAAGAAATGTTTTTCTGTACTTATTTTTTTTTTGTGATGGTGTTGTCCACTTTAAAAATAAATAAATAAATATAAGTAAATAAATATTCACGGGACAAATTACACTTACTGATATAACCCCAAAGTAAGCAAATTATTTGCTTGTTAAGAGTGTTAATCAACGACACTAATAGATAGAAATCCCGCGCCGTGTTGGTCCCGGCCTCCTTTGAAGAGTAGGCCAAATGCCGTTCTGTCAGGCAGGTCATAAAAGGCGACCGATTGGCTATCGAGTCATTACCATCGTGGCTACTAGGTGGTAGAGTTCTGCATTATCTCGCCCGGGTCTGGTACCACCGCCTTACCTATTCCTGCCGCAATAGCGTCAGTGCTTGTCGCTGTCGTGTTCCGGTTTGGAAGGTAATGTAGCCGGTAAACTTATGCATGTGGCATTAAACCTCGCTACAAGATAGCCACGCACCATTAACATCTTTGGTGTTTATAGGCGATGGTTGACTCTTTCCATCAGGAGACCCATCTGCTTGTTTGCTATCTTATGATATAAAAAAAATACATATATAACTACTAGAATATAAAAACACCCAAACCCGGAAATACAAACAATTATGCTCATCACACAAATGCTTGTCCCCGTCGGGGATCGAACACGAGCCCCGTCGATTGCGTAGTCAGGGTCGCTAACCACTCGACCAACGGGGCGGTTTATAATATTTGCTAAATTTAGAAAATTTGAGTGGTATTTTCATATTTATAAAATAGAATCATTTTTTTTAACAATGTCATTGGCTTACTTTATATGCTCCTTTCGGATCAGAGTTTTTGTGACTCACTGTATAAGGGATTGTTTAATTCTATATTAAAAAAAAAACAATCTGAAAACAAAGCATTAGCACTTTTGTTCTTTTACAGGAAGCATTGCAACTGAAATTAAAAGGTTACCACTTCATGAATGCCCCGAATTTTATCGATAAACTGCTAGCTATGATGAAGCCATTTATGAAGAAAGAACTGCTGGACATCTTTTATACTCACGTCGTTGGTAGTAATACTTTAGAAAAATTTATACCTTTGGAAGCTCTGCCTAAGGAAGCCGGTGGGCAGTACAAGACCTTACAAGAATGTAGAGGTAATAAAGATTATTTGTACAATTTTTTATATTATTTCATAGCAAACAGTTGCTCTCCTGAAAAGAACAAAGACCATCTTCCATTGACTTCAAGTTGATAGTAAGTAGATGTTAATAATTCGCCACGTTTCGTGTGGAAGAAATGCCATACCACATCCATAATTTTAAGTATCTTCACGCCCGTATACCCAAAGAGGTAGGCAGAGGTACAACAAGTGCAGTCACGATTAGCTTAAGATACTGGTCCCACTGTGTGATAGGTGGTAAGCCCTTCGCCAATCGTACACATTTCAATCGCGGGCAACGTTGGTTTTATCAGACAATTAAAAAAAACATTTTTGAATTGCCCAACCTGGGAATCGATCCCGAGACCACATGTGGTGTACACGGACACAGGACAACCAGACCACAGAGACGATTCGTTTATAATATAAGCTTGACTCTTCTTCATAATTTATCAAATCTTCAAACTGTAACATGACAGTGACAAGCACTGACGCTATTGCGGTAGAAAAGGGTAAGGAGGTGGTACCAATCCCCCATGTTTTTTTTTACATCATAAGATAGCAAACAAGCGAATGGGTCTCCTGATAGAATGGGACAACCATCGGCTATAGATACCATAGATGGTAATGATGTGTTGCTATCCTTGTGGTGGAGAATGTCACGTGCATAAGTTTAACGGTAACCTTACACAAGGGCAAGTATGGACGCTATTACGACTGGTATAGATAAGGTGGTAGTAGCAGACACGAGCGAAACGATCCAGAACTCTACCCCGTAGTAGCAGGGTCGCGCCACCCCCCACAGGGCCTGTGTGCGAAACGTGTGAACCTACGAAACCTATGAGACAAAATATGTTGATGTGTAAGTGTAAAAAAAATAATTTCGATTGCGGCGCCCCTATTGTCTTAGCGCCTGTGTGCGCCGCATACTTCGCACATAAGGGCGCCGCAGCCCTGCCTACTAGCCACGATGGTAGTGACTCGCATAGCCAATTCGCATCAAACGAACTATTTATTTGCGTGACAGAGCGGCAGATGGTCAATTCTTCAAAGGAGACCCGAAATAATACGGGGTAAAATGTCTCCAAAAATAAGCAAAACAACGCGCCGCTCCCCTTCACTGTTTATGCAATACTTAATTGCCCCATACCTAAGGAATACATCCCGCTTTCAGGTTGTCTGTCCCATCGTTCCCAACAAAAGCAAAAATGTCCCGCTTTTGCAAACAAATCCACTTTATATACTTATTCATCAATCTACATCAAATTCATTCCATTTAAATTACGCAAAAGACAACAGATGGAGACAGGAATTAGCGAAAGTTTTTAACTGACTGACATAGATGACGAATGATTAAATATCTAAACAAAAGCTTTATTTTTATTAACTAGCAAAAAGCAGAGCTTTATAAAGACTCGCAAAGTTATACTACCTAGTAATATTGTTAAGAAAGTATTTTTATGAGAATTACATCTTTAAATGTATGGACTTCATTCATAATTATCTAACCTAAAAAAAGCCAGCGTATTTTTATCCAAACATTATATTCCCATCAAAGGCGTCGTCAGGCCCGAAATATTTTTTTTTTAAATTTAATTAACCTTCAAAATTTTTAGGATTAATATTGGACTTACTGCAGGCACGAAGAATTGGCGGTAGAAACTCAGCGAATAAATTTTTCGAATTTTTCTCTCAGAGAAACCCTCGGGGTTCGATTCCCGAGTCAGACAAATTAAAAATGTGTTGTTTTTTTTCAATTTTCTAATAAAAACAACGATGCCCTTGATTGGAAAGATGCCCGGTTGGTGATAAGCTAGTCACCTATCACGTTGTGGGACTAAAACGTATATTCGGCTAATCGTGGATGCACACGTTGTACCTCTGCCTACCTCTTCGGGGATACGGGCATGACCATACCTTTTTTTAGCTTTTTACCCTCGGGCTAAGATTGAAAATTGATCTCAATACAATATTAATCAATTAATACACTTGTACTATTTCACAATGTGAAAAATCTGTAAAAGGTTTGATTTGTTTCACTGTGAAAAATCTGTAAACGGTTGACCTTGCAGGCCATCCCTGACACTTACCGCTAAATTAAGGTATTTTAAGCTCAAAAGAGTAAAAACTATAAGCATAGATTTTTTTCAGTTCTAAGAAATATTGAAATATCTCAATTGCTAAGTCACAAAAAAACAGCAAGAAAACACGAATGAACCAACGAAACAATCATAAATGCAGTTTATTTTGATAAAAATGGCACTACATTGATTTTTGAAAAACTGTTTATTTTGGAAACGATGATCAAATTGATCAAATTTCAAATGGTCAATTTCAAATGACATTCAACTCAATTTAACTATTGCTTTAGCTAAATAATCGGTAGGTTCAAAAATTTCGAAGCAATGTCAAAAAACATTTTTTTAAAAATTTTCGTCATTGATAGATACCAAACAAAGTGACTGATTTTTATCCAATTAACGGTACTTGACGCAGTTTTTAAAGGAGAAAAGCTGATACGATTTTGAGGTCAATCGGTATATTAGCCTGAAAGTTATTTCAAAAACATTAAGAAGTTTGCTAAAAACAACGTAATGTTAATATTTGAAAAGCTGTAACTTTTGAAAATAAGATTCAATTTTAATTTTTAAAACGGCTTTCGACGTAATTTTTTTAGTACTAAAATATTGTAGAATACTAAAAAATGATTGGTTGAAATATTTCGAAGATAAGTCGAAAAAAGACTTTTTTCTAAATTTTCGTCAACGATTACTTCCAAACAGATAAACCAATTTGATGCAATTTATGCATTAGACTTAGTTTTTTTGAGAATATAGCTGATTAGTTTTTGTACTCAATCAGTAAATTAATTTGGAAGTTATATTAAAAAAAATCTTTCACCAAAATTTCTTTTTGGGTTTTTTCAAAATTTTATCAAAATTCCTTGGGCCCATTTGGTTCAAATTTTCAGGAAGTCTAAGTTGAGTGGAATCCAATCGAATGCCATCAACCGCATTTCGATCGGTCCAGCCGTTCAAAAATTGTGAGATGTTTACATACAGACATACATATACACACACGAACACACACACACATATATACATACATACAGACACACTGACGTCATCGCGAAAATAGTCGAAAAAGGTTCCTAGGACCTCAAAACGCGGACATCAGATTGCTAAGTGTGAGTTTTTCTTTTCGCATTCGATCCTGAGCGCGTTTGGAATTTACTAGGAATTTGTATGTGATTTGTACAGCGCCACCTATTGGTAAGCGTGAGAAACCAGTTTACCACTAGGTGGCGCTGTACAAATCGCATACAAATTCCTAGTAAACTCGAAACGCGCTCACGATCGAATGCGAAAAGAAAAACTCACACTTAGCACTCTGGTGAAAATTCGATTGTTGAAAATCGGAGCCAAATCAGTAACTTCCTTATCCACATACGTAGCAGGAAGTTAAAAAGTACAAGTGTATTAATAGATTAATATTGTATTAAAATGGAGTGTATGAAAATGAATTAAATCTACGACAAAGTAACGTTTTAACTCGTTAGCGTTTTAACTCGCTAGTTTGATAATAGATAGCGTTAGTAGTAATAAAATTCTAATACATGTATTTTTTATTTTTTTTCTTAGTGTTTATAAAATGGTACTTTAATGGTAGATCATATCTAGACATGAATTTAAACTACCACGTCAAAGCTCAAACCTCGAATTGCGATATTTTTTCAGTAAAATGTACCACAAAAGTGCATACAAAGTGGCCTAATGATTAATTATTAATAGTTTTTTTATATCATAAGATAGCAAACAAGCAGATGGGGGACGTCCATAAATTACTTGAGGTGTTTTTTACATTATCTGTCCCTCCCTCCCCCCCTGGTGAGATGTTGTGAGATTTTGTTCAACCCTCTCCCCCATCCCCCAATCTCACGTGAGATTTTTCAAAATGTGGGTTTTTTAAATATGTAAACGCGTTGGATTGTTATTGTAAAAAGAAAAAAACGATTTCTTCGTGCTTTCATTTACGACTACTTAGTTAAGACTAGTAATCAATTGAAAATTTAATAATAGAATACTTAACTCGTAATTATTCCGATTAAAAAAAGATTATCTACTGTAATTCCGTCCATGGAGAATCATGCGTGTGTTGTATAATATAGTGGTTTGACAGTCAGTACGAAAGTATAACATCGAAGTATGAATAAAATTATTTTCTTTCGAACGAATTAGTGAATCAATCAAAAATGAGACAGAAAAAAAATTGCGTGATATTTGCCGAGACCCCCCCCCCCCCTCTCCCAAACGTAAGATTAGATGAGATTTGACTCAACCCCCTCTCCCCCTAAACATCTCACGTACTTTTTTAGTACTAAAATATTGTAGAATACTAAAAAATGTTTGGTTGAAATATTTCGGAGATAAGTCGAAAAAAGACTTTTTTCTAAATTTTCGTCAACGATTACTTTCAAACATATAAACCAATTTGATGCAATTTATGCATTAGACTTAGTTTTTTTGAGAATATAGCTGATTAGTTTTTGTACTCAATCAGTAAATTGAGTAAACCCAGTAAACCCCATGAGTCTCCTGATGGAAAGAGTCAACCATCGCCTATAGTCACCAAAGATATTGTGGCGAGGTCTAATGTCACATGCATAAGTTTACCGGCTACCTTACCCTCTAAACCCGAACACGACAGCGACTAGTACTGACTCTATTGCGGCAGGAATAGATAAGACGGTGTACCAGACCCGGGCGAGACAATGCAGAACCCTACCACCTAGTAGCCACGATGGTAGTGACTAGCATAGCCAATATTTAGACATATTTAAATAGTAAATATAAATAAATAGTTTAAATATTTAATAAAATAAAATAAAATAAAATATATCTATATTAATATTATAAATGCGAAGTTTGGATGTATGGATGGATGTTTGGATGGATGTTTGTTACTCAATCACGCAAAAACCACTGAATGGATTTGAATAAAATTTGTCACACAGGTAGATGGTGACCTGGAATAGCACATAGGCTAATTTTTATCCCGGAAAAATTAAGTGGTCCCGCGGGATTTGCTAATAACTTTTATAATGCAGCGGGCTACACGCTGCAGCTAGTATTCAATATTTAAATATTTACCCTTTTCCCGCCATTAAAAACTAATTTTTATACAAAATTCCGTAAACGTCCCGCTCTTCAGAGGAAAAATGTTCACTTTACCCATAAATTTTGCCTTTTTGGGCATCAAATATTTTTTCGTCAGGCTCTGTCGGCCGTTATGGGTCATCGTAATATGACTCGAAACTTATTTAATGAAACCTAATAATCCAAGGGAGAAAATCTTGGACTATTAGGTTTCATCAGATAAGTAAGTCAAAAAGGCTGGTGATCGAGATTAAGAAAAAAATATACTTTATTGCTTTATGAACGTAAGATAAATAATATTCCATTGGTGTGTGAATCTGTAACTTGTTAAATTTTTGTTTCGGAACTTTTTTCCCTATTTTTGCCTTTCCCTTAATGTGCCTAGCCCATTCTATTTAAAAGTAAAAAAAAAACACAACTTTAACAATTAGTATTTTCTATTACCTTATATAAAAAATTTAGAATTGCAATGAATAAAAAATTTAGAAATGCTTAAGGATGGTCTGGTATCAGTTGTATCAATATAAAAGCAGTGCTAGATTTAAATACAAACGATAAAATATTTTACTTATGATTTACTTCGCATATACACATTCGTGTTCGCTATTCGCCTCGTCACTCGACGAACCACTCGACGAAACATTCGTATCGAATGCCGTCGCGAACTAATTTTTACACATTCGCGGGTGAATCGTTTTGACGTTCGCACACGAACATGGAAGACGTGAAAATAATGGTGGCATGCGCGCTACTATCTATTTAGTTTATACAATTATTTAGATACGCTGCGTAAAAAAGAAAATCTCAAAGAATCCCATACTATTTGATATACGGATCTATGCATCGTTTTTCTATTATTGTGATTACGATGTTTTGGGTTCCTAATAATAATAATAATGCTGAACAAATTACACAAATCGATCTAACCCCAAAGTAAGCTAATTATTTGCTTGTACTATGGGTGTTAGTCTACTAATACATAGAAATACATAAGTACTGTTATGTTCATAAGAAAACACCCAAACCCAGAAATACAAACATCTATGCTCATCACATAAATGTTTGTCCTTGTCGGGAATCCAACCGAGCCCCATTCGATTTGTAGTTAGGTTCGCTAACCATTTGACCATCGGGATGGTCAAATGAGCTCTTCCTTTTGATAAAGTTCTAGAAATTCTAAAACTCATACTACACTTCACTCCATTTTGTCTACCTAAACGTCCTATTTTTGTCTAATGTCCAAAAGCTGTTAAAGTCCATTTTTGTTTCTATTCTGTATTACCATCCTTTTGTCGATCCTCGCTTAGACTATAATCTACTAATATAATTAATACAAATACTAACTTTCAGATGAGGTAATAGAATTAATGCGTGCGAATAAAAACTTTTTCATAGAAGAGAACAAGAAGCGAGTAAATGAATCTCTTCGGCCAGGCAAACCGAAAACAATTACAGATATATTTGACGGAGTAGAGGGCTCTTTTAAAAAACTTGAAGTGGATTAACATGAAAGTTATATTGAAAATCACATGAATCAAAGAATACATGACGGAAAACTTTCGTCAGAACTACTAATCTGGTTGGTTTTGAGCAAGTGTTATTTTTTTTTTCATTTACTACGAGATTAATTAAAATCTATATTAATAACATAAATTATCATAAAGTTTAATAAGAAATTGGTGATTTTACAAACAAAACATTGAATAAGGCATATACATAATATTGTTAAACGTGTATTTCACTATTATTATTTACAAATAGTGTATAAAGTATTAAATTTTAAATGATTGTTTATTTTCTTTTAAAATGTCGTTAATATTTGTTACTTATTATTATTATACATTTTAACTATAATAATTAACAATATTGTATTATTAACAGACTCACTGGTGAGTTACCTTCGACACTTCTGGAGAGTACTCGGTACTCGATTCTCGTTAAAATGTAATAATAAAATTAGAGGCTTAATTTTTGATCAATATTTCTCTAAAAATAAATAAAATGTGGATATACTCTATAGTACGCACTACTCGACACCAAGGACACGCCGACGCCATCCCACGCTATTATGTGTTGTTAGCGCGCTACGAGATAGCATAGCGCTCAGCGCGTACGTTGATAGCGTGCTGCGATACACGTGCGTCCGCCCGGTGTGCAAGTACGCCGCAGGTAAATATAGGATTCTCGGTGTACTGTTTACTAAGTTTACTAAGAAGTATTTTAATATTTATTTTTAATGTTATTTTTTCTCATCATATACGACCGTCAACTATCACGTCCTTAAATATTGATAGTAACTGACTAGTCAGTCTGTATATTAATAAATAATTATTTCTTTTTCTTCGCATAAATAATGAAATCAAATACTTAATTTTTCTCTTACTTCTTTAACACACATACCTAAATAAAATTTAAGTTTCTTCTTAAATTAAAATTCTGTTTTTAATGTAAAATAATAGCTTTACTACTTATAGTGATTTTTTGTACATTAATTACAAATAAAAATATTGTCTGTATTTCTGTTCATTTTAGCTAAAAGAGTTTGTTTAATAAATAAGTCTACCCGTTTTAGAGAAAACGGGTAGACTTATTTTGACGGTACTTTTATTGTCAAAAACATTTTAGAACTAGATTGGGTGCTCCATGAATGGAAATTAAAACCCAGATCATAATCCATGCGGACAAAGACACGAAAGTTGTATATATTTTTTTTATTTCGTAAGATATAGAAGATAAGAATAAACAAACAGAGATCTCCTGATGGATAGACACCCATTGCCTTTATAAGCCAAATATCTTAACCATGCATTGCTATCCATGTGGTGAGAAAGCAATGTCCCTCATGCAGTGTTCACTGGTATACCTGGGGGTATTCTCATTTGTTCTCACTAATACAATACACGCGTATGCACCTACCGACTGCAAAGAAAATAACGATTCGAACCGTACTGTGGTACCGAACCATACTTAAGCCGGCTGGAAACGCTCAAACAATTTGTCATTTTGCATGTTTGGCAAATTTTTTGATTGTGTACGGTCGTGTTTGACGTGTTTGTCAAGCAAACCACGTGTTTGGCTGTATGTTTGAAAGATTTGATTGACGGCGTGTTTGTCATATGTGTTTGAAGGTGTACAGTCGTGTTGGTCAAACAAACTCGCCATTTTGGCGCAACCGCCGCTCAGACATGTTGTTAGTTGTTACTCATCTGAGCGTCGAAGCGTCACTTCATGGCGAAAACTGCTTTGAAAATGAAGTCTTGTTTGACAAACTTGTTGTTACGTATGCGCTGATGTTTGATAAAAACGTACGAACAAAACGTATAAAGTTTGACAAACATGGTTGAATGTTCACAGCCTGCTTTACAATAGCGCGTACTCCCACCAACTCGCACGCACAATACAGATAATGAATCCACAGATAACAAATATACTACAGGACATGCATATGTCTACCTTACCTAACCCTCTAACACCAAAAACGACTATGACAAGTATTGACGCTATTGTGGCAGAAAAAGATAAGGCCGTAGTACTCTAAGTCTACTAAGCCTGGATTTTCCAGGCGACGCGACGTTGCGGAATTCTACCGCTATATATTCTATATATATCTGCAATATATACACAAATAAGTAGGTAGATACAGTGTTTATATAATATATATTTTGCCGCATCTTATCTATTTGTTGTTTTCTATAAAATTCCTTTTATACAGCACATAATATACTAGCAAAAAGCAGAGCTTTGTAAGGGCTCGCAAAGTTATACTATCTAGTAATATTGTTAGAAAATATTTTTATGAGAATTACATCTTTTAATGTATGAACTTTATTTATAATTATCTAACCTAAAAAACTCAGCGTATTTTCACATAAACATTACATTTGCATCAAAGGCCCGCGTCGTCAGGTTTTGGACTAAGAATTTTTGGTTTTTGTTTGTTGGTATTTTCAAGGAAAAATATGTATTAAAAATGAAGGTTGATCTTATAAAAAACACATTTTTGACATTTTGCTGAAATAATTGTTTTTTTTTTTTTCTAAAATCAGGACGTTCCTGGTTTTACGTCGATTTACGAAATCAAAATCAAAAAATGTTTTATTTAAATAAACCTTCAAAATTTTTGGACTACGCAGGCACGGAGAATTGACAGTAGAAACTCAGCGAATACATTTTTCGAATTTTTCTCTCAGAGAAACCCTCGGAGTTCGATTCCAGAGTCAGGCAAATTAAAAAATGTGTTTTTTCAGTTTTCTGATAAAACAACTTTGCCCGGGATTGGAAAAGTGCCCTACTGGCGATAGGCTGGCCACTTATCACATTGTGGCTCTTAAGTATCTTCAGCTAACCGTGGATGCACACGTTGTACTTCTGCCTACCTCTTCGGGGATACGGGCGTAAATATACCTATTTTTAGCTTTTTACCCTCGCCCTCGGGCTAAGATTGGGAATTGATCTCAATACAATATAAATCAATTAATACATCTGTACTGTTTCTCAATAAGCATATTGTGAAACTCTCTAACGCTCTATTTACTCTGTTCCCAGCAAACATCCCTGCTCTAGATCTAAATTCTCCTTGTGCCTCCCACAATATTACTTCGAACTTTCCTTCTCTTGCATTCTCCTTTCAATGATTTTATCATACACCTTCGATGCCAAACTGATCAAACTGATGACCCTATAGCTATTGCAGTTTATACTTTAACCTCGCCTTTATACGAGGGCACGATAACCGCGCGCCGCCAGTCAAATATGAAGAAACAATTCATGAAGTAGGTAGTCTCTTAATAAGTTCAAAAGTTCTAATACAAAATGTATCTTCTATCATTTTTAACTCGTTCATTTAATAAGAGATGGCGTTAGTAGTAATAAGATGCTAATACAAATTGTACACTTAGCATTTTTTAAATTTATTTATTTATTATATTTTATTACACATAAGTGTATCTTAACTTATATGCCATGGAACTTGAGGCGAGCTAATTTCAAAATAAATGCGTTCGGTGGATTCCTTGCTATATCCTTATTAATAAAGATTTAGCTATTAAATTCATAAGTAAGATACTAAAGGATTCACACCATAAATTATACAACTTGGGAACATATCATGTTTATGTGTATAATTAATGGTGTCATTACATCTGAACAAAAAGGAAAACCCCTAAGTATGAAGTAAATACTTAACAGAAGGTCATCATTTTTGAAATAATAGCAAAACAACATATTTTCTATAACTTATACGCTTTATATTTTTTTAATGTGTACTTTAATGATAAAATGGAAATATCAAAATCCGCACTCGTATCGCCCATTCTAGTTAGAACCATCACGCTTTCTCCGTCCTGTAGAAGGTCAAAATATTGATTTGCTCTAAAAAGCTCGGTGTCCTCTTAACAACTTTGTCTCAGCATTCATGCACTCGTCGTCCTTATGTAGCAAATGTTTGCAAATAATGTACCCAACTGCGTCAAACAAGAATCATCTATATCTATGTATATATATATATATATATATATATATATATATATATATATATATATATATATATATATATATATACATATATACATATATATATATATATATATATATATATATATATATATATATATATATATATATATATATATATATACATATATACATATATATATATATATATATATATAAAAAATAATAGCCTCTATGGTCTAGTGGTCCAGCGTTGGCGTTGACCACATGAGGTCCCGGGTTCGATTCCCGGGTCGGGCACATAAGAAATTGTGTGTGTGTTTTTTCAGTTTTCTGATAAACACAGAGTTGCCCGGGATTGGAAAGTGCCCGGTTAGCGATAGGTTTGCCACCTATCACATTTGTGGGACCAAGTATCTTCGGCTAATCGTGGGTGCACTTGTTGTACCTTTGCCTACCCCTTCGGGGATATGGGCGTGAAGATACTTTTTTTATATATGTATAAAAATCAACAAATGATGATAATGATCAACAACAAATCTACTAACTATGAATGTGGAGGAAGCGAGACAAGCCTGCGAGGATCGTGATGTATGGCACTCGGTTCTCTCTGCCTACCCCGTAAGGGATCTGGCGTAAAGATATGTGTGTATGTGTGTGTGTGTATAAAAATCAATTGGAGTTCGTTAGTCTCGCTAAAACTCGAGAACGGCTGAACCTATTTGGCTAATTTTGGTTTTGAATCAATTGTCGAAGTCCAGGGAAGGTTTAAAATGTGAGAAAATATAGAAAAAAATAAGAATAGTTAAAAAGGCAGAACAACGTTTGCCGGGTCAGCTAGTTATTGATAAGAAACAGGTTCTATAGTGGTATACAGGCTGACATAATGTGAGAGTTATAACTAGCGATCAGACTGTGGTCGAAATTCTACCATAGACTAAACCCGTGTTGGTTCCGGGCTCCTTTAAAGAATTGACCGACTACCGTTCTGCCAGGCAGGTCGTAAAAAGCGACCGATTGGCTATGCAAGTCACTACCATCGTGATTACTAGGTGGTAGAGGTCTGCATTATCTCGCCCGGGTCTGGTGCCACCGCCTTACCTATTCCTGCCGCAATAGCGTCAGTGCTTGTCACTGTCGTGTTCCAGTTTGGAGGGTAAGGCAGCCGGTAGACTTATGCATGTGGTATTAGACCCCGTCACAAAATAGCAACGCACCATTAACATCTTTGGTGTCTATAGGCGATGGTTGACTCTTACCATCAGGAGACCCATCTGCTTGTTTGCTATCTTATGATATAAAAAAGCAGTAAAATCTTTTAAGTTTGTCAACAGACTGGCGGTAAAATAAAATGTAGTAGGTGTACCTGTATGTGTGTCTATTATCATGTATGTCACATAAATATAGTATGTGTAATATTCATTTTTTATTATGGTATGTATTTCTAATGCAATATACATTAGATTTCAAAAAATATTATGTTACTGCAGTCCTCCGTAATGTAAAGTTAACTGTGCCAATTTCATCCTCCATAGTTCGCGTAAAAGGGGGTACAAAGTTTTTGATTCATGTACAAAGTTTTTGATTCATTTATATGTATATCTATGTATTAGTATCGTTGACCAACAGTCATAACATAAGCAAATAATTTGCTTACTTTGGGGTTAGAACAATTTGTGTAATTTGTTCAGCAATATTTTTTTATTGCGTTTAACGCAATCACTTATTATATAATCATCATCATCTTTATTATATTCTTATGTTACATCAATATAACACCAAACCATCCGAGTCGACCGCCAAACAAAGGCTTACTTGTTTACCGCCAAACTTTTAGCTGAAGGGTTTATTGTCATAAGTCATTGCAAACTGTTTACAATTTGTGCAGTTTGAAAATTATATCAACATCTATTATATTTGTTATATTTGTTATTATTATCAAAAAGGGTATTAGTTGATATTATATTTACTAGCAAATGATAAGAAGGAAACCCACATTACGCCACAGCTATATATATATATATATATATATATATATATATATATATATATATATATATATATATATATATATATATATATATATATATATATATATATATATATATATATATATAATAACAGCTTTCGGTTCAAACAGGCAAGCTTACATAATAAAAAATCTTTAGTCCGAACGCCGCACTAAGCCGAGGTCCGGTCTCACAGGAGACAGCCTTTAGCGCGGGCGTTGTAAGCCCAAATATTAATTCAAACTCTGGCTGAGCACTCTGCTCGCCCAAAAAGTCCGGTGACACAGTAACGACCCTTATGGTCAACTGTAATAGTCATTTCGAAAAAAATAAAAATAAAAAAGAGGGTCTTTGTTGCAGTGTTTTATTCATCAGACGAAAACATCAATTCGTTTCAGACCCGTAGTGCTGTAGTTCTTTATCCGGTGCTGTCTGCAAAGTAATAATAGAAAAATAATATAAAATAACTAATGTAATTAATAACTCAATACTTCATAGGTTTAGTCTGGCTGGTATTTTTGTTACTCCTTCCTTTCAAGTAATAGAGATAGACTATAGTGCTAGAGCAGGCTAGATGGTAGAGCTCGGCATCGTCATGCTCGGATTTAATAAAACCAACTTTATTATTCACGCTATAATGGCGACCTGCTTGTCAATGAAATGTTCTGGTTTGGAACATAGCCAGTAGGTTTTCCTTTTTCGCCCGTGCTTGTCTGGGTCCCTTCGAAGAATAGACCAACTGTCGTTCTGCCAGGCAAGTCGTAAAAAGCGCCCGATTGGCCGTGCAAGTCACTACCATCATGGCTACTAGATGGTAGAGTACTGCATTGTCTCGCCCGGGTCTGGTACCACCGCCTTATCTATTCCTGCCGCAATAGCTTCAGTGCTTATCACTGTCGTGTTCCGGTTTGAAGAGTAAGGTAGCAAATATAAATTACTAGCTGACCCGCGCAGCTTCGCCCGCGAGTAGATTAACATGTCGTCAAGATAGCTTTTCTTCATCCTCCATTTTGAAAAATTGATTTTTGAAAAAAAAATTAGCCTATGTTTGACCCCAGCTCTTAACTATTTCCATGCCAATTTTCATGAAAATCAGTCCAGCGGTTTAGCCGTGAAACCGTAACAGACAGACAGACTTTCGCATATATATTTTTGGTACATTACTTAAGAGGTTTCACTTTTTAAGTTTATTCCAAGCGCCGTACTAAGCCGAGGCCTGGTCTCACAGGAGACAGAACTTAGCACGGGCGTTGTAAGTCCAAATATGAATTTAAACTCTGGTTGAGCACTCTGCACGCCCGAAAAGTCCGGTGACACAGTAAGGACCCTTATGGTCAACTGTAATAGTAATTTCGAAGAAAAAAAAATTTAAGGATGTGATCATCCTGAAGATGCTGTGAGCATATATGTTGTGAAGTGAAATTAAAGTACACGTGCGTTGTTAATTGTGTATAACAGTAATGGAATTTCACCAAGAGCCGACGATGGGTAGTATAGAATATTTTTCCTTGTTTGTTTTATTTCATCATAGTTTTCACTTAGCTGTAACTTATCTGTGACTTTTATACTTACTGGTGGGTGGTGGTGGGGGTGGAGGTCCATTTCCACCGCCTTGGCAGCCCGCCTGGTCAGCATGGCCTCTAATCGCTGCTCTTGGCCCGGTACTCATGCCACTCTGTGATAGTATTAAAAGCCTTCGTTACATTCAAATGCACGTGTCCTATTTCACAAACACTTATTAAAATATCTGCCAAACAGTTTCGCTTTTTACAGCATTTTTAGGGCTATAATACTATTGATTTTTTGTTGATTGATTTTTTATACAGGCTGTTAGTTTAAACACTGTTTTCCTTGAAACCAGTGGTTTGGTTCCACTAATAGAACGTAAATTCAATGAAAAAAAATGTTTTTTTTAAAGTTAAGCCTCCAATTTTCCTTAAAATTATTCAGAGACGTCGAAACCAGCTTCACAGGTTATGTGTATTGAGTTTTTTATGGAATATTGTATAGGTAGTTAAAACGGACGGCCAGTGCGGCAGGTCAGCGTCCGTTGTGCATAGTATTCATGAACTTACGGAAGGTGTCGAACAGAAACTTTCTTATATATTTGAAAGAAAATAACGTTTTTTTTTTAAATTGACATAAATATATTTATAACTAGCTGACCCGGCAAACGTTCTGTCTTTTTAACTACTCTTATTTTTTTCTATATTTTCTCACCTTTTAAACCTTCCCTGGACTTCAACAAATAATTCAAAACCAAAATTAGCCAAATCGGTTGAGCCGTTCTTGAGTTTTAGCGAGACTAACAAACAGCAATTGATTTATATATATATATATATATATATATATATATATATATATATATATATATATATATATATATATATATATTTTTTTTTTTTTTTTTTTTTGACTTGTATTGATAAAGATTGAATTTTAAAGATTTGTTCCGCGTTCGTCGTATTCCGAGCTCGACGTACCTACTCCATTTATTTGTCGTAACCCAGATTCGTCGTAAAACATAGTCGGTCAACAAAGTGGATAATACCACTGGTCAAAAATCTCTTCTTAATTAGGATTTCGTACCCATGATTATTTTCTTATTTTTTAAATAACGTATAGTACATTTAATAAGCCGATAATATAGCTTTCTAAACACTAAATAAAATCAAAACAAACCAAAAACATGTTTTATTTAGTTCAGTTAGTTCTCCTTACTAATCTATGGTTTTGCTCAAATAAACCTTTAAAGGCACTTTTGACGAGACGAGTGATGACATCTTAAAATAACTACAGAATTGGAACTCGGCCACACTACGAGACTGTGGTCTTTGTGTTTATTCATTACAAAAAAAATCTCTTTAAACTACTAGTATAGATAAAAAAAGACGTGTGGCACGCGGAGACTGCCGCGGTAAAGCTATTGCATAGCATTTTTTATCAACTTATGCAATTACAATTATATATTTATTTTATTTATGCAGTATTTTTTTTTCTTTGTTTATTCATATTTAAAACACTTTGTACACAAATTATACGAGTACAGATATTCACTGTTGTACGTAGATGATAAATACCTATACACCTATATACTTTCTCACAAACAGCTGATTACGGTAGTTTTCCAATACAACCAATGCCACCTAAAGGCGGGTTGCTGAACTAAAAAGACAAGCGTGATATTTCAAAAAGTCATTAAAAGTTCTGGTATTTATCGATAGATGGAAAAACTAAAAAGTATCACCGCTGTGCCGGTCGGAGTGGGGGGTGTTAGATTTTTTTCGTTACGGAATTTCTGGATTCGGTCTCCACGCTCAAGGCCCGCAATAAAAAGCTATGCAATAGCTTAAAAACTACAACGGGATGATAGACTAACACCCGACCGCTAAGTTGTCCATAAATTCACTGGCAATAAAGAAAAATGGTCCAACGCTTGCGCAATCACGTGTTTCATACCAATTTTCATAACGATCGGTCAAGCCAGCCTTGATTTATAATGGGACATACAGACTAAAAAAAAAGTTTAAAATGTATTGATGTCAGTAAGAAAATGTATCACGAAATTTGACAAAAGTCATTATATCCAGACTGACACTGCAGATTTACATTTATATAATGCCTAGTAGGTATATTTCCTTCTACACAATCTCGTGTTTACACTGTATACCAATTTCCATCAAGATTGTTATTTATTTAGAACGGGACATGCATAGAGGCAGACAGAAAAAATAAACATGGTGAAATTGATGATACTTAGGGTAAAATGAATATTTATCAGTAAATTTGAAAAAAAGATTGGATTTACAAAGAAATGCTAGGTACATCTATACATATAATAAAATCGTAGGAAAGTCAAAACTGTACATTGAATATTTTTTTAAAAGAATACATGGGGCGTGATCTATAATCGATATCGAAGCCAAAAATATAGTTTTTAGAATTTTTTCTGCTTGTCTGTTTCTCTGTACGTATGTCCGGGGTAAACTCAAAAAGTACTGCATGGATTTACTTCAAATTTTGCATGAATATTACTAACAGGTCGGGTCAACATAGAGGCTACATATTATCACGCTATCACCTACGGGGGAGAAGCTGTGCGGAGTAAACGAAGTCCGCGTGGACGAAGTCGTGGGCTACAGCTAGTATTTAATATAGGTACTTACCACAGCGGCGAAAATAATCGCCATGATTGACAAAATAGCCAGAATGAACTTCATCTTGATAAACGAATATCTCCTACTGAAATTCATTACAAAACACGTACCTTATATACAAAACTGTAAGTTAACAGTGACAACAAAAATAAAATTAAAATAATCTGTATTTGTAGAACCATAGATATTAAAATGGAATAACCAAATAAACACCTATATGAAATGTAATTTTTCATATATATTTACTATAATAATGTTTGGATTTGGCAATTTAAATGGGCACCAGAGCATTAAAAGTCTTTTCATATGCAGGTCTACAATTATGATTTGTATTAGTGTTGTGATGTGATTTGAATAGTTGTGTAAATTACTGCTAATATTATATTAAATGGAAGTTTCGCGAGGTCATTTTGAATTACAATTACACACACGGACTGTAACAGGAAGAGCTCTGATAATTTTTCACATTAAAGGAAAGTCAACGAGCTACAGTATTACAAAATGAAATAATACTTACTAGCTGCAAGCAAACCGCTGCATTATAAAAGTTTTTGGTGAATCCCACGGGAACAACCTATTTTTTTGGGATGAAATGTATCCCATGTGTTATTCCATGTTATCATCTACCTGTGTGGCAAATAATATCCAAATCCGTCTAGCCGTTTTTGCGTGATTGGATGACAAACATCGAAATCAAAAACATCTAATCATCCAAACATTTAAACTTTCACACCTATACATCTATCTATAATAACACATACAAATAAATAAAATTGGAGTGTCTGTTTGTAATATTAAAATACCCGCTTTTTGTTAAATACATATGTATGTATACACGGTACATATGCCAAAATAACATTTTTTACAATTTTTGTCAGTCTGTTCTTTCCGGCTAATCTCTAAAACGGCTAGACCGACTTTGACAGGACTTTTACTGGCAGATAGCTAATGTAATTAGGAGTAACTTAGGTTACTTTAAATTTAGAAATTTCTCTACGCGAAGGCGCGGACACAACTAATTTATATTGTTACAGTCACCAACACAATACTGTACCACAGAATACTAGAGACTAACAGCAATCAATCTACATACAAGTAATATTCGAGCAACGCACACATACCGCGATATCTCGGAATGCCTCGGGACAATTTGTTCCGCACCAGTCCGAGATATCGCGTCCGTGAAAGGTGTCTATGTGTGCTGTGCTCGAATATTACTTGTATGGAACATTGACTTTTGTTAGTTTTCAGAATTCTGTGACTGTACTCCGTGTTGGTCCGGACTCTCCTTTGAAGAACGAACAATTGACTACACGTGTCACTATGATGGTGACTACTAGGCCGTAGAGTTCCGCAACGTCTAGTTCCGATTTGGTTCCAAAGCTTCACCTGCAATAGCATCAGTGATTGTCACTGTCGTGTACCGCTTTGTAGGGTAAGGTAGCCGGTAAACTTACACAAGTACCATTACATCTTTGCAACGCAAGGTACTATTAACATTTTTGTTGTCCTTGGCCGGTCGTAGTCCTTTATCATCAAGAGAGCTATGTGTTTATTTTCTGCCGTATATTGTAAAAAAAAAAACATTTTTTATGTATGTGAATCACCGTAAAGTAAGTATGCTATGGCATAATTTCACAGTACCTTACTTTCCAAAAACAGGACACTGACTAGCCCTTAGCAGTGGCCTAGCTATCGTAGCCCAAAGGGTCGCTGAGGCAGTGCACCTGGGTCACAAGCTCAAAGCCCTCAGCATCCATGTGACCTTAACAATAAAAATCTTAGCTATCCAAGTTGATTACAAAATATTTATCTTCTGTTTTTTTCCTTATTGTGCCTTATATCACAGGTTATCGTGTAGTGAATAACGAAAAGGTAATTAAAAAAAGTTTTTAAGCTTCAGAGTATTTAGTTTAGTTTACATTGGGCCCAAATTTCATTTTTGCTCCAGAGCTCCTTCTGAAAGCTGAGCCACACTGTTGGAAATAAGGCCTCCACATGGGCACAGTATACTGGAGACTAACAGTAGTCAATCTACATACATGTAATATTCGAGCAACGCACACAATAGACACCTTTACTTGTATGTAACATTGACTTCTGTTAGTCTCTAAGTATTCTGTGACATAGATCTCCACCGGCGGTTTACAACAGTGCAGCGGCGTGCACAGGATTATGATACTGAGTATGCGACGGAGTACAAAAACTTTTTCTTTTATAGATTTCAGCGGCGTGCACATGATTATGACACATTTTATTCATTTACTTATTATTAATTAAAATCATCTAAAACGTACGAACGTTTTATTAAAATATCTGTGAATGGCAAGTAAAGCACTGCTTTTCTGCCTACAAGGAGCGCACGCGCCTGCAACAGTGTAAATACTTGTTTGCAACAAAAATTCATCTGAACTCCACAAGCCTCCCACCAAGGTCACCCATTTTGGAAGCTTGTTTCCAACAGTGTAGCTCGGCTATTATACTGGAGCCGCAGTGGCGTCTGTCGTCACAAAGCTTCATGCAATAACAGGATAAATGCAGATGTGACCGACTGTTATTGGCTATTTTCGCATACATGCCGGACTGTGTGTGCCTTAGCGCGCATATATCTTCGAGACGATAGAAGCAAGTGTGGCTCCAGCATTACATAGTTACGCCACTGGTACTGAAATAAAGCGGTGCTGCTAACTCTTGGTGAAAAGTTGCAAAACTTTTGCTTGTTTGCTGTTGCGAACTTAGTGAAAGTTGCGAAACAAGCAATCGCGATGGTGCTTCCGAACTGATTCGAGTTGGGGACTTTCAAATCAGTGCTTGTCACTGTCGTGTTCCGGTTTGGAGGGTAAGGTAGCCGGTAAACTTATGCATGTGGCATTAGACCTCGCCACAAGATAGCAACGCACCATTAAAATGTTTGGTGTCTATAGGCGAAGGTTGACTCTTTTCGTCAGGAAACCC
The DNA here is from genome assembly GCA_036924255.1 of Apodemia mormo. Taxonomy (NCBI): domain Eukaryota; kingdom Metazoa; phylum Arthropoda; class Insecta; order Lepidoptera; family Riodinidae; genus Apodemia; species Apodemia mormo. The sequence continues at coordinate 7,681,376 of JAUPFN010000020.1, read as the reverse complement.
ATCTACTTGTTTGCTATCTTATAATATAAATAAAAACCTTGAAGAAAAGAGCTTACACACGCAACTGCAAGCCCTCTGGTATTGCGGAGGTCCATGGGCGGCGGTGATTATTTACCATTAGGTGTACCTACCTCCTGCTCGTTGCCCCATCTTCTTTAAAATTAATTGGTAATGTATATGTCGGGCCAAGCGCATTTTTTTTAAATCATAAGATAGCAAACTGAAAGTAAAAACCATCGCGTTCTTATAGTAGAGGGGGCAATCGAGCAGATGGTGCACCTGATGGTAAGTGATCACCGCCGCCTATGAACATGTGCAATACCGGGAGTCTTGCAGCTGCGTTGCCATCCTATTAAGAATGAATAAGCTCGTTTCTTGAAAGTCCCTAAGTCATATCCGTTCGGAAACACCCCCGAGGGTAATTGATTCCACAAAGGAGTAGTGCGAGGCAAAAAGTGCCGATATAAGCGCACAGTTATGGATTTCCAGACATCGAGGTGGTGAGGATGGAACTTTAAATTTTCACGCGATTTCCGATGATGGAATTAAGCGGCAGGAATTAGCCCGAGCAACTCACTGGAACACTCCCCATGATAGATACGGTAAAAAATGCAGAGCGAACCTACATCTCTACCTTACACCCCAAACCAAAAAACGACAATGACAAGATTGTCGCTATTGCGGAACAGGTAAGGCAGTGGTACCAAATACCCGGGCGAGACGTTGCGGAACTCTACACGATGGTAGTGACACATATAGCCAATCGGTCTCCTTTTACGACCTGCCTGGCAAAACGGCAGTTGAACTTCTAAGAAGCCCGGAACAACAAGAGAGAGTGTAGGATTCCCAAGTTTCCTATCACAACAAGGAGTAAGGGCTTTTACTGTTTCATATTATGAACATTTAATCTATTTAACGTCATATATATATATATATATATATATATATATATATATATATATATATATTAGTGATGGGCCGAATGTGGTTTGAACCGAATTCGAACTTCGGCCGAACATTCGGTGAAAATAAGAAATTCGGCCGAATTTCGGCCGAACTTCGGTTTAATTTTGGGGAGCTTTCTTAAAAACGACACGTCGTGACTTTAAGAATTTGCTTAAAATTTAATTATTTTATACTAGCTATTTACCTATTTTACTATTTACTACTAGCTATTATATTGTCCGCGGCTTCACTCTCGTAAAGTAAGAGAAAAAAGTAACCTATGTCACTCTCCATCCCTTCAACTATTTCCACTTAAAAAATCACGTCAATTCGTCGCTCCGTTTTGCCGTGAAAGATGGACAAACAAACAGATACACTTTCCCATTTATAATTTTAGTATGGACTACTGTTGCCCGCGACTTCGTCCGCGCGGACTTTGTTTACTCCGCTCTTACTAGTCGTAGCAAGATGTTATATAGCCTATAACCTTCCTCGATAAACAGGCTATCCAACGCAAAAATAATTAATCAAATCGGTTCAGCAGTTTTCGAGATTACCGCGTACAACCAAACAAACAAACAAACTACAACTTTATAATATTAGTATAGATATATAGGATATCGTTAATGGGTTTCGCAACGCACGTGAATTAATGACGTAACAGCAACATTTTGATACATTGAGTTACATTATTCCAATTTAGGCATGGATTTTTATTTTTAACTTTCTGCTATGTAGGTATAGATAAGGAAGTTACTGATTTTGCCCCAATTTTTGAAAATCGAATTTTCACCAGATCTCCACGTTTTGAGGTCCTGAAATCTTTTCCGACTATTTTCACAATGAGGTCAGCATGTCTGTATATATGTGTATCTATAAACATCTCATAACTTTGTACATAAATAACATACATAAATAAATAACTTTGTATAATCTAAGTACATAAATGTATAGATTAGGTACAGAATCTAATCAGCTCTATTCCTACAAAAACTGCGTTCAGTGCATTAATTGCATCGAAATCGGTTTTTCCGCTCAAGAGCTATCGTTGACGAAAAACTTTAGAAAAGGGTTTTTTGACATAACTTAGTAAGACGAAGAAAACTAGTTATTTTGCTTTTTTCCGCGAACTTTAAGTGTACCTTTGTGATGTTACTGAAAAGGAAAACATATAAAAGCGGTGTAAGAAATGGAACAAACTTCCGTAAGTCTGAAAATAATGAAGACCCCAGCGGCACAGTTATCCACCCTCGTCCACCACACTTTACACCACACTTTATACCACGACAGCACCAAACACAAAAGCACACAATTGACGCACTCAACGCACGTTTCACTTCGCAACCGAAGCATCTTCAGGAGACACGAGCACTACTACACTCAACGAGAGCCGCGGTAGTACGTACTACCGCGGCTCTCGGTAGTACGTACTACCGCGGCTTTTTTTCGACATTTTTTAACCTACCGATTTTGGAGCTAATAAAACCATTTAAAGGTAAAAATTACGTTGAATGCAATTAAAAAGATCTAAATCATTATGTTTTAAAATATATGCATCTTCATCTATATCAAACTTTAGATTTTTAACTTCCCGCTACGTATGGAATATTTTCTGACTAGTTTCGTGACGTCAGTATGTCTGTATGTATGTGTGTGTGTGTATGAGAGAGAGTGTATGGTTGTATGTATGTGTGTATGAAAACATTTCATAACTTTTGAACGGCTTGACCGATCGAAACGCGATTAATGGCATTGAATTAGATTCTGCTCAACTTAGACTTCCAAAAATTTTATCCAATTCGGACTAGAATATTTTGAGAAATTTTGAAAAATCGCAAATAATTGCCGAAACATATTTTTTTAATTAAGTAATTGAAATTAATGTATCGATTGAGTATAAAATTTTATCAGCTCTTTTTCTTAAAAAACTGCGTCTAATTCATAAATTGTATCATGATCGGTTAATCCGCTCGGAAGTTATCATTGACGAAAAAATTTGGAAGTGTTTTTAGACATAAATTCGAATTTTTTTCAAATACAGTTTCAAAAATCAAAATAAATCAAGTCTTCAAAAGTTACGGCTTTTGAAATATTAATATTTTGTTGTTTACAGCTAACTTAGCATTTTTAAAATGACTTTCAGACTAATATACCGATTGACTTAAAAGTCTAATCAGCTTTTCTTTCTATAAATTGCGTCAAATAAGCAAATTGCATCAAAATCGGTCGATTTTTTTGGGATTTAGTAATATCGAAAATTCGAAAAAATTTTTTTTTTGATATTGCTTCGACATTTCTGAGACTAGATTACGTAGCTATAAAAAAATTTTAGAGGTCAAAAATTGCATTGAATGCCATTCGAAAGACCAAAATCAGTCATCGTTTCTAAAATATATAGCATTTCAAAAATTTTGAAATTACTGTCATTTACAACGACTTCTATGTACTAACGAGTATTTGTAACAAATTTAAGATTTTTGAACTCTGAAAAAATCTGTGATATGCTGAGATATACATAAAAATCTAGCGGGAAGTTTCAGGGATGACCTGCCGGGTCAACCGTTTTACATATTTTATGAACTCTTCGAACTCAAAAATCTATGCTGAAGTTTTTTCATTTTCGTTTTAATGTTTTTTTATTTACCGGGATGTTTCAGAGATGGCCTGCTGGGTCAACCGTTTTACGGGTTATTTACGAAAGTATAGTTATAGCCTATGTTACTCGGGGATGATTTTATATCTTTCTAATGGTGAAAGATTTTTTCAAATCGGTGTAGTAGTTTTTGAGTTTAGATGATTCAATATATAAAAATATAGAATACAAATCTTTCCTCTTTATAATATTAGCGTAGATTTCAAGCAAAATAGTGCAAGAAGATACTTTTTTCTAGTGCCGAATGTTCGGCATTTAAACCGAATTTCGGCCGAATGTCGAAGTTCGGTTCAAGCTGCCGAAATTCGGTTAAACCGAATGTAAGACGAATTTCGGCCCATCCCTAATATATATATATATATATATATATATATATATATATATATATATATATATATATATATATATATATATAAATATAAAGGACAAACCAATGTTGGGTTCAACGTAATGCATCTCTGGAAGTAAATGAAATGCAATGTTATTTGAAGGATGCTAATATGTCATTTGTAGTACGTATTTGATTAATTTTCGTCCATAATGTTAGGTTTCACAATAAAGGACGAACCAATGTCAGGTTCAACGAGCGTGCTCCAGCAACCTCAGGGAGTAAATGAAAGGCGAACGTAATTTGATGCAAGCAATATTTCATTTGTATTTGGTTTGCGTGCTTAATGCCTTCTACGCTAATGTTAGATTGTATCAAGCAGATATTTTTATATCGTATCGTTAGTGAGATTTCGCCGTGCAAGGTTAATGTAATAGTATATAAAACACACATCTGAATTGATAGTCTTTTTCTTTTATTGTATCATAAGACAGCAAACAAGCAGATGGATCTCCTAATGGAAAGATAAACCATCGTCTATAGACACCAAAGATATTAATGGTGCGTTGCTAATCGTCTGGCATCCCGATGTCACATGCATAAGTCTACCGACTACCTTACCTACCAAACCGGAACATGACAATAACAAGCATTGACGCTATAGACTGCAAAGATGTAAGTGATATGTTCTATCCATGTGGCGGGATGGCAATGCCACATCCATAAGTCTACGGACTACCTTACCCTCAAAACCGGAAATCTATAATATATATATATATATATATATATATATATATATATATATATATATATATATATATATATATATATATATATATATATATTTATATATATATATATATATATATATATATATATATATATACACGACGCAGGTTCACCGTCTATAAAATCCTCTCCAGGTATATTTTATAAGTTGGTTGACTATTACTCAAAATCTTGTAAAACATCTTGTAAGCCGGGATAGTTTTCATTGTAACTTCATGATACCAACTACCGTGAATGTTTTCCACCCCCAAAATCAACCGTTTAGTTGACAGAGTAGAGACCCTTGACTCTAACAAAAATTAGCTCTTTAAAGCTTAATATTTCAGAAACGAATTCCTTTATCGAAAAATTATTTTCACAAACCCACAATATTTTTTAAAAACTTATCCAACAACACCTCACACTGTGGGTTACGCGAGAAAAAAATTAACATTTTTACATCTAAAGGAGCTAGGTACTCCAAAAAAAATTTTTTTAAGAATTTTGCGTTACCACTTTGTTGCCTGGACTAATATGTATATTCATGCGAAATTATAGCTTTCTAATAGGTAATAAGCACAGAATACTTAGAGACTAACAGAAGTCAATGTTCCATATAAGTAATATGCGAGCAACGTACACATAGACACCTCTCACGGACGCGACATCTCGGACTGGTGCGAAACAAACTATCCCGAACCAGTCCGAGATATCGCGTCCGTGAGAGGTGTCTATGTGTGCGTTGCTCGAATATCACATGTACGTAGATTGACTACTGTTAGTTTCCAGTATACTGTGTAATAAGGATCTTTGAGCGAGACTGCAGACGGACGCGCGGACAGACGGATGGATACAGCGAAACTATAAGGTTCCTAGTTCGGAACTCTAAAAACACACCTTGGGCCATCGCTTACCTTTCATAAGTTCCTATAAAAAGGAATTCGTTTATTCTTTTTCGTTTAGCCCAGGCCAACATACTTTATAGACACCAAAGATATTACCGTAAAACGGGGTGAATAGGAATCACGGGCTGAATAGGAACAAAACCAAAAAGTTTTTCAAGTCCACAGATCCTAGTCGCATTAGCGTAAAAATGCCATGTGTTTTTTTTTATCTGCTCTCCATTATTTACTCTGTGAATTGGCAGCACCTGATTGTGTATGGAATAAAAGACAAAAAGAAATTAACGTCTCAAAGTTGACTGTGTTTTTGCGAGGTTAATAGGCACAAAAGCGTTTCTATTCACCCCGTATACTGGGTAAATAGAACCAGTCTATATTTTGTCAATTTTCTTCTTGATGCATGGAAAAACTACTAAATAAAATTGTCGATAGAAAAATAGACTGGTAGACTCATCAAAAGAAACAGGGATAGTTGTATGCAGTCCTTGAAACTTAGAAATACAAGTCTGAAGTTTCGAATTGTGCCTATTCACCCCATTTTACGGTAATAGTGTAATGCCATCCCTTTTGTGAGAATGCCACATTTATCTAATACCTTTAAACGAGCAATTCATGTATATATATAATTGGAATCTCGGAATCGGCTCCAACGATTTTCATAAAAGTCACAAATTAGGGGTTTTTCGGGTCAAGGAATCGATTTATCAAGGTTCCAGGTCCAAGAAAAGCTCGGTTCCCAAGAGATGGGTATGTGAAAAACCGAGCAAAGCTCGGTCAACCAGGTATAGAAAAAATAATATTTATTCTATAGGAATCGATTTATCAAGGTTCCAGGTCCAAGAAAAGTTCGGTTTCCAAGATATGGGTATGTGAAAAACCGAGCAAAGCTCGGTCAACCAGATATTACCAAATTAAATAAAGTAATTACACTCTGAACCGACATAAAAGCATAGGTACAACAATTTTATCTTTTGAATTGATTGTCAGTGATCAAATCCAGCTGCGTTGGTTCAACAATAATGATTCTACACTTTGTACCTATATAGTGTATAGGTATATTAATTAAGTTTGTGTTGTAAAGAAAGTATTATTTACTTAAAAACAATTGATAATTATAATATGCTTTTTCTAATAATACCTGCTATTTAATTTCAGTTCAATAGTTAATATTTAAGATGGTTTATGTACCGCCATCTATGTAAATTGATATTACTCAACAAAGTATTATGAGAACAGTCTTGCCATTATATAACTGGAAACGAGCAACTCAACGAAGTGATGTCATAAACATTAAACAGATGGCAGTTCCATATACAAGACAAACGATTTCTTTGTGCTTATTTTTTATACCGGAAGATAAGCAAACAAGCAGATGGGTCTCCTGGTGGAAAGAGTCAACCATCGCCTATAGACATCAAAGATGTTAATGGTGCGTTGCCATCTTGTGTAGTTAAAAAGGCAGAACTTTTTCTCGATGATAATAGTTGAATTAATATAGACGTAAATAAATATTTTCTTTTTATAAAATCCTGTTTACTGAGTATCTATATATATACACATACTGAGGTTATTCTTTCATATTAAATGAATTTCTACAAAATATCCCTGCAATATATGTATTTTTTAAACTTATAAATAAATATCATTTCAACAAAAACAGATTTTTTGTGCATTATATTTACATTTTTTCAACTACATAATGAATTTAGGAATTAATAATTTCATTACAATATACAACTATCTGCTAACCCTGTTTAAAAATATTGATGGCTAGCTTATTAGATAAAAAATAATTAATAATAAAGAATTTACTTGTTTTTAGGATCGAACAATCATCAATAGTGGTCGAACAAACGATAATTGATCAAAATTAATAAATCTGAGCGACAAAAATAAAGATATCTAGCAAGAGGGGCCAACTTAAGGTTTAACATTTGTTTAATTAATTATAAATAAATAAAAGACGAACAAACAATTTTTACATTCGAACATTAACATTTGTTTAATTAATTATAAATAAATAAAAGACGAACAAACAATTTTTACATTCGAACATTAACGAACAACCAACGAACAAATAAAAAACTTGAGAGGTGTCAAGGGACACCCGGATGGAACGAAGTTCCTTTTATTATTATTTACAAAAAACCTGTATACACTCAACAAAAATAATCGTCGCGACACCACACTGTTCAATGCGAAATAGAAATGAAAATATCTGGCTTGCTTTCTATAAGAGAGAGAGAGACAGAGAAACATCCGCACGCCGCGCTGCACAGCTTACGATACCTTACTATAGTAAAGTGTCGTGACAACGTTTCGTAAGAATGTTTTTCGTCTAGCCCCCTTTCACGACGCGCGATAAGGAACTTCGTAGAATTTCGACCCACGGTCGAATTTCGATCCGCGGTCGAATTTCGGCACTCGGTCGAATTTCGACCCACGGTCGAATTTCGGCACCCGCTCGAATTTCGAAACCCGGTCGAATTTCGTATATTTCGTTTGTGTATATATGTGTGTGTGTTGGTATGTTAACATCTCATAACTTTTGAGCAGCTTTTTTATATCCTAAGACAGCAAACATGCAGATGTGTCTCCTGATGAAAAGAGACAACCATTGCCTATAGACACCAAAGATGGAAAAAAATTTTTCTTTTGTGTTTAAAGTTTTTCCTGATTTCCTACTCACGGGGTGAGTGTTATAACACAAAAATAATTAGTGTTAATGTCTAATGCCAGATGCATAAGTTTACCGGCTACCCTATCCTCTAAACCGAAACACGGCAGTGACTAGCACTGACGCTATTGCGACAGGAATAGGTAAGGCGGTGGTACCAGAACCGAGCGAGACAATGCAGAACTCTACCACCTAGTAGCCACGGTGGTAGTGACTCGCATAGCCAATCGGTCGCCTTTCACGACCTGCCTGGCAGAACGGTAGTTGGCCTATTCTTCAAAGGAGCCTGGGACCAACACGGGCTTGACCGATCAAAACGTGATTGATGGCATTCGATTGGATTCCGCTCACTTAGACTTCCTGAAAATTTGATCAGCTTCAGGCCTACTAATTTTGAGAAATTTTGAAAAAACTTCGTAAAAATGTTGGAGAAACAATGTTTTTAATATAACCACAGAATACTAAATAGTTACTTCGTAAATATAACTTCCAGATTAATGTACCGATCGAGTACAAAATCTAATCTGCTGCATACAATTTATCTATCAAAATCGGTTTATCCGTTCGGGAGCTATTGTTGACGAAAAATTTTGAAAAGAAAATTAATACAAATAAAATCATATTAAAATACAAATATCAATTTTAACGAATAACAAAACTCTTGATTCTAGTAATTTTTGTTAGTTAGTGGACTTTTTGTTTGTGATATTTTTCATTTTATTTAAGAAAACAAACAGATGACTTTCTTGGTGACTCTTTTCACTATATCCATATAACCATATCCTATAGACACCAAAGATGGTGCGATACCATAGGTTTGAATACCACACTAGATCAGAACACGACAGTGACAAGTACTAACGCTTTTGGAGCAGGAATAGTGAAGATGGTTATATTATGGTTATATACCCGGGCGAGACGTATTAGAAATCTACCACCTAATAGTCACGATGATAGGGACATGATTGGCCTATCTATAGATATCGCCATTTAAGAACTGCTATAGACAATTTCATTTTGCAAACTTACCTACACTCTACGCCATTGTCTATTAACCAAAATCAACACTAGGATCTCGTAAAGAGTGAGATGAGAACACAAACTATACTTATAATAAAAATTAAAATTCTGAATTAAAATCTGTGATTTGAAAATAATTAGATTGTTTCTAGTGCAATGTCTTATTTTTACGATACTATTACCTAAACAACCATTTTTAAAATTGTTGTCTGTCTGTCTGTCATTCTGTTTGTACGAAGAATCTCTGGAACTGCTAGACCGATTTAGATGGAACTTTTACTGAAAGATAGAGAAGTTTATAGGGCAGGACATAGGCTATTTTTTACCCGAGTGACCAAAAGGAAGCATCCAGCATAGCTGGTAATAAATAAATAAATATTACTGGACACATAACACGAATTACCGACGACACCGAATGATATTGGAACAATCTATAATCAAAAACACAGTACAAAGTATCAAATATACATGCGAAAATAGAAATATATCATCCAAAATCAGAATACAATATCTATGCTCATTCCACAAAACCTCGTCTCTCTCGGAAATAAAATTCTCTCAAGGAGTTTCGTATCGATAGACGTCGTCAATATACGGGCTAGTCGTCGTTCAATAAGTCGTTAATCACTCGACTAACAAATTGCTGAAAACGTCAGTACTCAATGAGCGACATTATAGATCATCAATTATAGAGTCACGTTTGAAACGATTAATTTTAATATACAGAAACATCAAGTGATCTTATATAAAAATTATCTTATATCATGACATAGTAAAATTCATCGTAATTGTATGAAATATTCATAGCGGAGGTAACAGCCGTATTAGGAATATGATGATATATTATGTTACTATTAAAAATCTTAATAGGAGTCGTGAGGTCTTTGTTAAAAACGAAAGTGACACAGTGTGGGAAGCAGGTCAGAACTTCGATGTACAGACAGATATAATTATTCGCTAATTTTATGGACTTAACTTGATGATATTTTATTTTTTATATAAAGCTATTGTGGTAGCAGTTATCGTAATATATGCAATTATCTTTATTGGGACATGAAGATAACTCACCAACCGAAGAAGCCGATAAATTGCGACACAATATTATGACGTTAGGCTACCACATAAGGAATCTAGTATTGTCACAAATTACCTACAACATAATATGTTTTATAAGAATTATTAGGGATTAGTTGATGTATGGTTGTTCCGGTATTTTAACGTAATGAAAAACTAATCGTGGTAAGATCCCATTAATCTTTAATAAATCATGTGAAAAAAGCCTCGACAGTTCAAAAGTGTACGTACTATATTTAATTTTATCATAAGCGACGTTTTTCCTTTACCAACAAGAGAGCTCGATATTTATGCTATAATAAAATAAAATACCTTAAATTTACTTCAGAAATAATTGGGAACATCCAATATTCGGAATGCAATATTTATAAGGGGTTATTTTATTCCGAATTTCAATGTTCTGAGTTTCAAAATTCCGAATTTTTTAATACCTAAGAATTAAAATATTGCCTATTATTAAAAATCCGGTACTAACTATGTAGTATAATTTAAAAATAATTAAAACATAAATACGGGACAAATTAAAAAAATGATGTAGTGTCGCGGGACACCAGGTAGGAACGAACTTCCTTCGGCTAAACGGCACTACTCGCTCGTGTACGCAACTGTCACGTCTGCGCACGTCTCATTTAACGCTTTTATTCCACGCATTTTTCTTACGGTTTTACTATCACATTTTTTTCAGTTCGGTCGCGCAGCAAAATCCCTATCCCCTCCAAGCCTGCCGTAAGGAACTTCGTTCCAAAAAAACATTCTTAATGTGTGTGAGTGTACTTCTTTCATGTAATAGAATATTTTATTGTCTACATAACTAGTATGGATATTGTATTATTGCATTATATAAACAAGTTGCACGTTTTTTTTGTGACACTACTTGTCACTTTAGCAAATAATCAAAAACAAGCATATCGATGTTTGCTTTTGATTATTTCAGTTTCGTTCGAAGAATCAAATGCTCGATGGATTCTCGATCCGGCAAACGACATTCCGATTTTCAGTACTTCGAATTTACTGCTAAAATTCTGATTCAATTGTTATAATATTTAGTAACACATATGATATATTCTTCTGTGCCAGATACCATCTACTGTTTTTGAATCATTTGGGTTAGAACAGTGATTTCTCGCGGTGAAGGAGCTCGAGTCAACGAGCGTGCCAGGGCAGTCGCTGCCGAGCGCTAGATCCCCTCTGTTGCTAGGTCAGTAGAACTCTATTGTTTGTGTTATTGAAGCATTTAAGTTAGGTTAGGTTACAACCGTTACCGCTGCGTGAATGCAAGCGAGCGAAGCGAGCGTGTTGAGTCAGCGGCCGCCGATTGGCAGATCCTCTCTATTGATTATCTCGAAATACTATTATAAAGTACCGATTAATATATATATATATATATATATATATATATATATATATATATATATATATATATATATATATATATATATATATATATATATATATATATATATATATATATATATATATATATATATTAATCGGTACTTTAATAATCTAAAATCGTATTATGGATATTTCGAATTATGATCAAGTCGGATTTTTTATTATTTCGGATTCGGATCGGATTGGTCGGATTGAAAGTTGGTATTTTTAAAATTCTTATTTGTAACCAACGGAATAAAGTTTTTCGTGTGTACCCTGTTAATAGTTATCAGTTCTAAAAGTTTGTTGTGCAAACATGATTGTGATTAAATCTCTACTACTACGTATATCAATAAAGTATTTAAAATCAATTTTTTGTGATAAATATTCGTTTTGTAACTTAATGACACCTTTTTAAATTTTTTGCATATCTATATAATGTCCCCTTATAACTCAAGAACGTCATGACGAATCTTTATAAAAGTTGATACACATTGTCCAAATGATAGACCATTTAATTTTTTTATTAGTAACACAGAATATTGGAGACTAACAGAAGTCAATCTACATACGAGCAATAGTAATATTGGAGTAACGTCAGCAACGTACACATAGACACCTCTCACGGACGTGACATCTCGGACTGGTGCGAAACAAACTATCCCGAACCAGTCCGAGATATCGCGTCCGTGAGAGGTATCTGTGTGTGCATCAGTAGTATTAAATTTACGACAAAAGAAACAGACCGGTACTAACTATGTAGTATAATTTAAAAATAATTAAAACGTAAATACGGGACAAATTAAAAAAAAAACATTCTTAATGTGTGTGAGTGTACTTCTTTCATGTTATAGAATATTTTATTGTCTACATAACTAGTATGGATATTGTATTACCGCATTATATAAACAAGTTGCTCTTTTTTTGTGACACTACTTGTCACTTTAGCAAGTATTTATATTTTAAAGTGGATAAAACTGTACAGTAACAGTAATATATGTACAATAAATTGTTATTACTAGTTGCAAATTAACAATACACACAAACAAGTAAGCCAGACCATAAAACAAATAGGTGCAGAAGTCAAACTCGCACGTACTTCACTTTTCATACCTACGCTTGGCGATCGCGCGAGAGCTATCAACTTTGGCTTATACCCAGAAAACTGACAGTGGCAATCGTATCTAGGTATTGGATTTATTGTTAAGAATAAAACAATAGGAACGGAAATGTAAGCCAATCATAGCTATAATATTTTATGTTATGTTATACAGTGTGTAAATAAAACACTGTCCGATCGTCAAAGGCTATTTTTGGTATTTTTGGCTATATTTGGTAGCTTAATACAAACGTATTTTCCTATTTGCTATATGTCAGTCACCTCTGTGGTCTAGTGGTCCAGCGTTGGCGTTGACCACATGAGGTCCCGGGTTTGATTCCCGGGTCGGGCACATTAAAAAAAAGTGTTTTTTCAGTTTTCTGAGAATCACAAAGTTGCCCGGAATTGAAAAGTGCCCGGTTGGCGATAGGCTTGCCACCTATCACATTTGTGGGACCAAGCATCTTCGGGTAATCGTGGGTGCACTTATTGTACCTCTGCCTACCCCTTCGTGGACATGGGCGTGAAAATACTTTATATTTGTGTCATTATTTTATGGATATTGATACATACATTTACAAATGTTTGTTTCATTTAAGGGGAAGTTCTTCAAGTAGTAAAATGAGGCACTTTAAAATTCAATTTTTTTTATAATAAAATATATTTTTTTAATAATGTCATTGACCTACCTATATACATCTTTCGGATAGGACAGAGTTTTTTTTACACCCTGTACCTATTAAAATTTTTCGACACAAAAAATTCACTGACTTGTGACACAAGCTGGTGGTACTCGCGCTTGCATTATTGCCAACCATTCCGACATATCGTTTCTGTGAGAGGTGTCTAAATATGCGTTGCTCGACGTCCTTTGTTTGTAGATCGACTTCTGTACCTATTTGTTTTGTGGCCTGACATTGTTTTGTGTATTTCATGACATAGGACAGGGCTTAAAAAACTATATATAATCCTGGGCTAATATAATTTACCAAAGAGATTTGCGGGGCGGCCCTCCGATCTCTCAAACAAAGTCACAATTTTTCAAGTAAAAAACAAAGTAAAAAACAAGTAAAAAATTCATTTGCAGACGAAGTATACTAGTTTTTATGCAAATTTCCACGAACTTTTAAGTGTACCTTTGTGATGCCACTGAAAGGGAAAACATATCAAGCAGTGAAAGAAATGAAACAAACTCACCGTAGGCCTGAAAAATAATGAGGACCCCAGCGCCACAGGTATCCAACCTCGTCCACCACACTTTACACGACAGCATCAAGCACAAGAGCACACAATATATGCATTCAAGGCACGTTTTACTTCGCAACCGAAGCATCTTTAGGAGACACGAACACTACTACACTCAACGAAAGCCGAAACAGTACTCCGCCGAGCAGAAGGATTTCATGAGTTTGTTTGTGAGTTTGTTCCATTTCTTTCACTGCTTTTATATGTTTTCCCTTTCAGTGGCATCACAATGGTACACTTAAAAGTTCCCAGAAATTTGTAAAATAACTAGTATTCTTCGTATGAACAATAAATTTCCACAAAGTGTCGCCTGAATCTATAAAAAAATCATTTACAATAAAGAAAATTATTAAATAAAACATGTTACAAGAGGCGAGCTATCTCGCCATTGTACTTATCATTATAAAATACTAACTGCGTCCTGCAGCTCACTGCATTATAACAGTTTTTAGTAAATCCCACGAAAGCGACTTATTTTTCCGAGATGAAAAGTATCCTATGTGCTATCAGGTCATCTATATGTGTGCCGAATTTCATGCAAATCGGTTCGGACGTTTTTGCGAGAACGAGTAACAAACATCCGTCCATACATCCAAACACACTTTCGCATTTATAATTTTAGTAGGATCTTTATCAATACCCGGAAACACCAACGTCATTGCTCATCACACAAATGCCTGCCCCTATCGGCTATCGGGGATCAAATCGAGTCTTGACCTTAGTAATATCCGCTAAGCACACGATTAACAAGACAATGAATTTAGTATTTTAAATGTGTTTGTACCATGATGTAATAAATGTCATTACTACTTTATCCTAAATAACATAGCGGCATACGTAGTGAATCTCGTAACTTCTAAGAAGTAAACCGCGATTTTATACAAGCAATTATAGCTCCTATTAACTTTTAGTTAGATGTTATATAACTTCGACAGTTAATAAAGTAGCAAAATATGTACAAGTGTATTAATCACATTTCTGTTAATCTGAATTACAACCACAGTAGAGTTTGCAACGAAATAGAATCGATGAAAACATTTAATTGTTAACTTTGAATGTTTTGTAATAAATTAGCAAATTGTAATATTGTTAAACGAACGTCCAGACATGATACGTTGTCTGCGTGTCTGTTTAGCTATCTATTCGTTCATCATAGCACCACATTGCACCACCTCCATATTATTGTATTTTTCACCCCCGTTTCTATCTTCGTGCTGTTTCGGATTACTATTAAACAATATGCCGTTTGCCTTTTTAATAGGCAATTTATAAAATAATAACGATTGGCCTATGTGTCACTACCATCGAATTCTGCAACGTCTTTCACCATCTTACACCACCTTACCTCTTCTTGGTGCAATAATATAATATGCAGTGATAAACATTTACAGGACAATTGGAGGACATAGTAACCTATTGCACGTGGTACCATATTCCTAACACATAGTTTGCAGTGTACCAGTAAGGACTAAGTACTCTATCACGGCATTCGTTCTGTGGTCTCTATAAACGATAGCTGTCTTTTTTTAACAAGAGAAAAACAGGATGTTTTTTTATCCTGTAATATACATATAAAAGCAAATTTAATGACATGGTGATTCTTTATATATTTTAAATCAAGATCTACTTAAGCTTAATAAATTGATATTACCGTTTTACACCCTGTTGGTCCCGGGCTCCCTTGAAGAATAACCCAACTGCCGTTCTACCAGGCAGGTCGTAAAAGGCGACCGATTGGCTATACGAGTCAGTACCATTGTGGCTACTAGGTGGTAGAGTTCTGCGTTGTCTCGACTGGATCTGGTGTCACCGCCTTACCTATTTCTCGCAATAGCGTCAGTGCTTGTAGTTGTCGTGTTCTAGTTTAGAGGGTAAGGTAACCGGCAAACTTATGCATGTAGCATTAGACCTCGCCACAAGATATCAACGTACCATTAATATTTTTGGTGTCTATAAGCAATGGTTGACTTTTTCCATCAGGAGGCTCATCTGCTTGTTTGCTATCTTCTTATGATATAAAAAACATGGCTGTGATAAACATTTGGAGGACAACTGGAAAACACAGTAATCTAATGCACGTTGTATCACATTCCCACCACATAGTTTGCAATGTAACGACTTTGGACTCTATCACGGAATTGGTTTTGTGATCTCTATAGACGATAGCTATCTTTTTTTGCCTAGCAAACTTAATAACAATGGTTACTCAAGATCTACTTAAACTAATAAATTGCGATTACCGTTTTATTATGAAATTAATTTTGAAAATCAAAGTAAAAAAATGTTTTATTCAAATAATCCTTTCTGACACTTTGGAAGAGTCGACATCTTAAAAATTACTAACGGGTCGGACGCGACCATAAACAAAAGTCACGTAATCAATAAAAAAATTCAAAAGTCCATATAAATTGTTACGATCAAATTGATAGTAGGTAGGTATAAAATCTGTATTCTATACCCACTATGAATAATAGTGTTATGAACATTTGGATTAATCAAATACAAAAAAATACCATAAATATATTTTATACCAACTATAACTATAGAATTGTATAACAAATTGTAAGATAAAGGGGGAATAGATAAAAAATGAACTTAAAAAGTTTATTCAAAAAACTAATCCTAAGTTGGCACACCTCTTATTATAATTGACCCATACCAGACTTGTTTTATAAGGGTTTCCGAAAACAGTATTAAATACCAAATTGTTTTTCTCTAATTTTAAACTAGCTTAAATATAAAAATATATTTTGTTATGCTGTCCGTACCGTAACCAGATGAGTTCACATATATACCTGTACGCTGTGACGCAACTCATATAAGTTGTAGTGGAAAGTTAAAACCGCGCCTTATCAAATCTACAACATATCTAGGCTACAGTGCGTACAGCTACCTGATCTTTAAACTTGCTTCTCAAATACATCTGGCTACTAGGCATGAAAATTATTGTTAAATTATATTAACTGTTACTTTGTTTACTCTGATTAATATTTAACAGTTATTTATTTACGTTATATTATATCAGTAGCCTATATATATTAAGTGGTATATGCAGTAAAAGCGCGGTGCTATCAAACTAGCGACCAAGAAAAAACGTTCTCTCCCACTTTTAATGATATTTTTAATTAGTAGTTTTAGTGATTCATAAAAATAACTTCTAACAATACTTGATAATATAAATAACAGTTGTTAATTCTTCCAAAAAAATAGTGTTATATTTAATATGTTAATTGTTAAGTGATCCATGCCTACTGGCTACTTACTATACGACAACCTTCTTTAACCAACACAAAACAAATATAAGTCAATCTGTTTTTCTTTTCATGATAAATAAATTAACATCATTTGCATTGTAGGATTTGTGGGCTTCTTCATCAGGACGAGGGTTTCCCGCTGGCAAAATTAGTGATGATTATATTACCGCATGTTCCGTAATATATAACCATTGCATAAAGATGCCATATACATAAGTTTTCGGACTACTTTAACCTACGAACTGAAACTGCGACATGGTACTACGTTATTGCAGCAGGAGCAAGTACGGCAGTCGGACAAAACCCTGGCGATACGTTGCAGAACTCTACATGACTCTACCACTTAGTTAGTAGTAATGATCTTAATGACGCCTTTTAACCTTCTCTCGACCTTTATGACATGCCTAAGCAGGAAGTCATATTGTTTTTTTTTTCAAAATAACCTTGTATCAACATTTAGTTGTACATTGTCTCGTTGATCGAGAGGTTAGGGACCCTGACTACGCAATCAACGGGGCTCGGGTTCGATCCCCGACGGGGACAAGCTTTTGTGTGATGAGCATAAATGTTTGTATTTCCGGGTTTGGGTGTTTATTAAATAAATTCCAGTATTTCTATGTATTAGTATCGTTGACTATCACCCATAACACAAGCGAATAATTTGCTTACTTTGAGGTTAGATCAGTAAGTGTAATTTGTCCCGTGAATATTTATTTTATTATTTCTTTTCACGTGTCGTGCATTAGGCGTTGATATATATTTATAAACGTGTGTTGAATTTCCAATAGAAGATTGTATTGAACCAGTACACAAATAAATTTAATTTTGAATAAACGCGAAAAGTCATCCGCAAACATAACGATTTCATACTTATGCTCTACATACTAAAGAAAAGTATATGTATATGAGAAACAAAGACGGACTTAAAATGGAACCCTGTAGAATGCCAAGGATAACAGCACTGCCACTGAATATTTTTTCATTAATATCAATCAACCTTCCGGATTCTTATATTTAAGTAAAAAATCGGAAAAAACACATATGCATACTCGGTCATGCGAATAACGCTACAGATGTTCGTAAAAAATTACACACATACAGACTTCATCATACAAGACACAAACATCACACATAAATACGAATATAGAAGCGCTATTGAGATTTTTAAGTTAGCCTGACACATCATGGGACTAAATATCATAGGCTTGTCATGGGGCATTGTCTCTCTGCCTACATCCTAAAGGATACGGACGGAGCAGACTTTTTTTAAGTTTTAAATTATTATATATACTGAAATTAATTCTTGTACGAAAATTTTTCATACATTCATTGCAGAACTAATTCAGATCAACTTTTAAATAATAGTTGTGACATTTTTAGCCTTTAAAATTTTGTCATCTTTACAGCACCCCAAATCCTTCCTAGGTCCCATGCACGGATTAATGCGTGGAACCTAGGCGTTAAGACGTATCCATTTAAATGGATATGTCTTAACGCCTTGAAAGACTTATCCATTTAAATGGACGTATCCATTCAAGACAATTTCATAGTTTATCAACGTAGCTTGTATTCACACACAGAACTATAGAGTTATACTACTTACCGATGAAATAAAATCTCTCCAACAGTAAGTTTTAAAACTTATCATCTCATTCGGTACGATAAAATAGTATAAGATATATTTCTATTTTTCCACAACATAATATTTCACAAATGTGTGACAATTTTAATAGTGATAGGAACGTTTGCTCACATGCGCGGCGACACGTTTTCTTCCAAATGCCGTGTCTATTAGGTAGTATTCACGTGGTCTGTGGTCCCATGACTTTTAAGTATTAATCATATTTCACGACTGAGAACGGCCATTTATCGATAAAAAAATTATAATAGTGTAATACTCTGCATTAAACGAAGATATATGAAAACGTACATTTGAACTCTGCCTTATTTCACAGACTATCTCAACAATTACTTACAATACAGATTATTAGTGAGATTAATCAATTTCTTAAATCATTACACCATATTTCATTTTGTCATGTTGGCGCAGTTCGTCAAGGCGAAGGTTTCATATTAAAAGTTCATGTTATGTAATTATGAATTAGCCTTTTTCGTCATGTTTTTGCTCCAGTTTTTAATCTCGCGGTCAACGTTTGTTGAGGTACATTGCGTTATAGTTTTTTATCACGAAATAATTCAATTAGGTAAGTAAACAATTTTTTTATGCTCTTTTTTACCCTAAGCATAAAGCATATTTAAACAGTGTTAATTTATAAGTGTTCAGCAATTACTGATGACATTTAAATGTATAGACCATCCGAGGTCGAGTTGCTAGCTACTCTAACTACGCAATCCATGGGACTCGAGTTTGATTCCCGATAAATGCAAGCATTTTGAGTGGAGAACATGAATGTTTGTATTTTTGGGTTTGTGTTCATTAAATATATTTGTGTTTTTTTATATCATATAATAGCAAACAAGCAGATGGGTCTCCTGATGGAAAGAGTCAACCATCGCCTATAGACACTAAAGGTGTTAATGCTGCGTTGCTATCTTGTGGCGAGGTCTAATGCCACATGCATAAGTTTACCGGCTACCTTACCCTCCAAACCGGAATACGACAGCAACAAGCACTGAGGCTATTGCGACAGGAATAAGTAAGGCGGTGGTACCAGACCCGGGCGAAACAATGCTGAACTCTACCACCTAGTAGCCACTATGTTAGTGACTCGCAAAGCCAATCGGTCGGCTTTTACGACTTGCCTGGCAGAACGGCAGTTGGTCTATTCTTCAAAGGAGCCCGGAACCAACACGGAGATCATTTATATATATTAGTAGTAGGGGGAGTATTTATATATATTAGTATTTCTATATATTAGTATCGTTGACTAGCACCCAAATCACAAGCAAATAATTTGCTTACTTTGAAGCAAGACTATTAATACGTTTAATTTGACCAGTTATAAAACATCAAACTGTACCTGACATAAGACATCCCGGAAAAGTAAGTTATAAAAAATAAAAGCTTGTAAAAAGTATGCACTAAAGTTCGTTATAAACTTAACTCAATTGTTTTTCTAGCATAAAATTGACACATTAATATTATACACGTCATTGGACATTATACACAAAATTATTGAATTAAAAATAGGGGTTAGTGACAGAAGTGTGAAAATTCAGGTTTGTGTGTATTTTTTAATGTCTTATATATATATATATATATATATATATATATATATATATATATATATATATATATATATATATATATATATATATATATATATATATATATATATATAAATCAATCCCTATTTTCCTTGGTCACGACATCACGCCAGAATGGCTGGATCAATTTCGGTATTTTTTTTGTTGTGTTTGTAATTGTAAGGAGAAGGTTCTTATAAAAGAAAATATTAAGAAAATTGCGCGGAAAATTAGAAAATTTAAGAATACTTAACCACCATATAAAGTTTAATGCCATTTTGGAAGGCTGCGCGGAAGGACAAGGATAGGACTTATATAAATTACGTGTCACGTTGTCTGTCCGCTATGGATTCCTAATATGTAAGGCAAAACAACGTTTGTCGGGTCAGCTAGTGTCTTATAAAAAAAAAAAGTGTAAACGCAGGCAGGCCCTGCAGGCCATCCCTGAAACTTCCCGCTTAATAATTCTTCCCAAACAAATTGGCCGATTTTGATGCAATTAACGGTATTTAACGCATTTTTTAAAAAAGAAAAACTGATAAGATTTTTAAGTCAATCGCTGAATAACCTAAGAGTTATTTCAAAAATATTAAGTAAGTTTGCTAAAAACAACGTAATTTTAATATTTGAAAAGCTGTAACTTTTGAAAATTAAATTCGATTTTTATTTTCGAAATGGCATTCGGCGTAGTTTTTTTAGTACTAAAATATTGTAGAATATCAAAAATTATTGGTTGAAAAATTTCGAAGTTATGTCAAAAAAACACTATTTCAAAATTTTTCGTCAACGATTATTCCCAAACGGATGAACCAATTTTGATGTAATTTATGCAATAGACGTAGTTTTTTGAAGAATAGAGCTGATTAGGTTTTGTAGTCAATCGGTATATTAATCTGGAAGTAATATTAAAAAATACTGTTTCGCCAAAAATTTTTTGAGGTTTTTTTTAAAATTTTTTCAAAATCTCCTGGGCCGACATGGTTCAAATTCTTAGGAAATTTAAGTTTAGTGGAATCCAATCGAATGCCATCAACCGCGTTTCGATCGGTCCAGCCGTTCAAAAGTTATATGATGTTTACATTCACATATACACACACACCCACAAACACACATACATACAGACATACTGACGTCATCGCGAAAATAGTCGGAAAAGGTTCCTAGGATCTCAAAACGTGGAGATCTGGTGAAAACTCGATTTTCGAAACACGGGGCAAAATCAGTAACTTCCTTATCTACAATCTACATACGAGTATACGTAGCAGGAAGTTAAAAAATACCGAGCTAAGTCCGGTCATCCAGGTACTTTATATATTAAATAGCTCAAGGGGTTGCCTATTCATCTTCGTCGGAATACTCATATTCTCGCACAGCTATACTCCACTCTCTTTGATCTGAAATCTCCATCTTATTTGAAAGAAAGATTCATTTTCCGTGACAACCAGCACAAATATCGGCTGACTCACTTAGATCGGCTGATAATCGTTCCCTGTTAATGCCAACGCAGAACACTATTTATTACAGTCGTTCCTTTACCTCACAAGCTGTTACGCTTTGGAACTCTCTTCCAGTAGATATCAGAAAGGCGCCAAGTTTAAACTCTTTCAAAAGTATTGTCAAACGTCACTTTCTATGTACCTAGTAATTTTGTTTAATTTTTCTTATTTAGGTTTATGTATTGCCACTGTTTTATTTGCGATTTTTGTTTTGTTTTGCTTTTCTGTGTAACTGTAACCGGATGTTACTTTTATTATTATTATTATTATTTATTTAAGAGCATAAAAACTATAAATTATCTTGTGGTTACCACCACTTTTTCTAGTATATTGTTATCCTTATTATAAAGGTTGTCTGGAAGAGATCACTTTATTAGTGATAAGACCGCCTTTGTGTATCTTACTTGTATTATTTTGGTGCACAATAAAGAGTTATTGTATTGTATTGTATTAATTTGCAAATAACAATAATTATAAATTACTTAAATGTTAAAAAAAAACGAAGTAAAACTATATTATACTAGCTGACCCGGCAAACGTTGTCCTGCCAGATTTGTGTCTACTTTTCCGTTTTTTTTTCTTCCTTTTTTTCACCGTTTAAACCTAACCTGAACGAACCCCCATGAATATTTTAAAATCAAAATTAGCCAAATCGGCCCAGCCGCTCTGGAGTTTTAGCGAGACTAACGAACAGAAATTGATTTATAGTATGACTTTCAGTAATCCATATCCATACTAATATTACGAATGCGAAAGTCTGTCTGTTTGACTATCAGTTGCGCTTTCACGGTTAATCCGCTTAAGCGATTTTGATGGAATTGGTATAGAAGATTCGAGTTTAAACAAAAGTTTTTTTTTTGTAAAAAGCAAGCCTTAAGGTGCTGAAATAGGAGATAAGCTGTGCCCGCGCCTTCGTCCACGCGTTAAAATGTCTAAAATAAAAGTAGCGTAAGTTACTACTTATTACATGAACTATGTGCCAGTAAAAATCTCGTCAAAATTGGTCCAGCCGTTTTAGAGATTCTCTGGAACAAACAGAGATACGGACAGATAAAAATTGTAAAAATGTTATTTTTGTATATGCACCATATATAGGTACATGCATACATTTAGTAACAAGTGGTTATTTTATTATGACAAACAGACACATAGATATGTAACTTCTCGTCCATACGCATCTAGAAAAAACCAGTCATTTTAATATTACAGACACTCCAATTTTCATTTTTCTGATGGAAAGAGAAACTGTTGCCTTTAGACAAGACAGATGTAAATGGTGAGTTATTTTCCGTTTTGCGGGATGGCATTCAGAAATAAGAAATATTTTATTCAATAAAACTTTTGACAAGTTATCATTTTTTAAATTTATTGACTAGTAGATCTCTTATAGTTTAGCGTATACATTGCCCCATAAAAGAGTTACCTACTTATTTTGTGGAGACGAGATGCATGCACAACAAGATTGTTTTTGTTCTATGTATTTTGTGCGTGTACGTCACCATTTTTTTAAACAAGCAATTATTTTTACGAACGTTCATCAAGTTCTTAAATATATATTGGGGTATAATAGTTAGAATATTGATTTCCTTGAATTTTTCTCTTAGGGAAACCCTCGGGCTAAGATTGTAAATTGATAATAAAAATAATAGCTCTTTTCTGTAATACAAATATAGTATTAATTTTAGTAAAATTTCCTCAGAGAAGAATTCCATATTACATAATGCTATAGAAGTAACTAAAGTATACTATACTTACCACATGCATAAGTCTATCACCTAACCTCACCTTCCAAACCGGAATACGATAATGATAAACACTGACATTATTGCAGCAGGAATTGGTAAGGCGGTGGTACTAAATAACCGGGCGAGACGTTACGGAGCTCCACCACCTGGTAGTCACGATGACGTAGAGACACGTATGACCAATCATTTAGGTACGTTTACGTACTACCTGCAAAGAGTACTACATCTACTTATGTGCTACCTGGCCGGATAGCAAATGGCCTTAACATTTGCTATCAAATACAGTACAGTCACCTTAACATTTGATAGCAAATGTTTAGGAGACTGTACACATTAGTCCAAGGTATTGGACCAGCATGTTGGGCCAATATAGTGAATTGTAAATGTCTCTATTTATACATTGGTGTATTGACCATTCTGCATTGGCTCTTTAATAAAGATGGACGTACAATCTCTTACAGCCGTAAGAGTTGTCAGTAAAGATTCCTTTTTCTTTTTTAGTTCAATAACAGGAATACTTATCTGCTTTACGTTTCTAAGCATTATTAACCTGAAATAAAAGTATTAAAAATTGTATTTTTTTAATAACCTAACCAAATACTTAATGTCATCTGAACCAGTGCACTGCTCTGAACCTCCTCTTTCACCAATGAAGCAAAACAAGACGAAACGAAACGAGACAAGACGAGAAAGGTTTAAAAAATAACTAGTATTCGGATAGATTCTATATAATGATTCCGCATAAGATACTGAAGATAATAATTACTTTGTACTTTAAAATCAGTCCAAATCTCGTAAATATGTATCGATAAGTAATTATTATTTTCAATATGTTACAGAATTTCTCGACAAAGATGATCATATTTAATAATTGTGGTGTAATAACGAGAAGTTTCAATTCATAAAGGACATTCATCATCATCAGTCATTCATTCATTCATTCACTGGTTCATTTCGATACATTTCTATGAATTGTAAAACCTTAGTGTTTGTCCACGCCATCGTAACTCGGGAACAACAATTTCACTCACGTGGGACAGTACCGTCTTTACTGACGATGACAACGAATTGAATAAGATGCCAACGTGTGAACGCCGTTTGCGGAGCGCGCCAAGATCCTTTCATGTGCGTGCGAAAAACCGACAACATTCTAGTAGGTTTCTACACGTTAGCCCAATATGCTGGCCCAATACCTTGACCCAATGTATACAGCCGTCTTTAAAGCTCAGGTCATGTCAGTCTTCAAGGCATCAGCTGCCCCTCTCTGCCCCCCCCCCCCCCTCCCCCTCCCCTCGGTACGCCCATGACGGTGCTTGTCACTGCCGTGTTTCGGTTTACAAGGTAAGGTAACCGGTAAACTTATGCATTTAGCATTAATATCCTGCTACACAGATTTATGCATTTAGCATTAATATCCTGCTACGCATCATTAACTTTTTTGGTGTCTATTGGTGACGGTGTTAGCTTATAGATAATAAAAGTTTGCTAATAAATGCGTATGTTAAAAACCATCTGCTGCTAAAATAATAAACCACAAATTTTTTGTCTATTAAGCCGAAGAAATGCGCCAAATTAGGTGATATATACCAATGTAGCCGAATACGAGACGCACATTTATTCGAGTCGACCGAAACGAATTTTAGAATTCTGTATATAAAATCGCATGAAACCTCACATACTCACCCGCGTCGAATTCATGAGATTTCACATACAAAATTTTAAAATTCGTTTCGTTCGACGCGTTCGGCTCGGATAAGTGTGCGTTTACCTTAAAAGTTACTTTTCAACTTAATCTAAGCGTTAGGCAGTGTATGAAATTGAGCTGCAGTCCGTGATTCAGCCGCTTTGCGTACACACGCGCGCATTTTACCATAAAAAGCTTTCAGTGTTTCGTCTTTATTTTCGTGCATGGTGCTTATTCCAGTAAAACAAAGGTAAGTTCTTTTAAATACAACAAAGTAGGCTCTTAAATATACGTCGAGGATTTAAGGAAATGGGATATTTCATAATAAAATTTCGGAATCAAATATATTTAACTCCGAAATTTTACCTACCTATAGGTACGATTTTACATGACAATTAAGCGCTTCATTCATTATTGCAATTTAAGAAAACTATAAACGAAATAAAACATCAAAATATATTTCACACTTCCTGTTATTGGCATTCTTTGAAATTCCATTATTCCTAAATAAATAAAAAAACTTGTAAAGCTGAAATAAAATATTTTCTACTTACTTGAAAACAAAAATAGCAAGTTTAGACATAACCAATGTAAACCTAAGTGGAAGTAAATGTAAATATGCAAAAGCTTTGAGATTTATATATAGGACTTAAGAACATTAGATGCAAGTAACTAAAGACATATTAAATACAAAGCGATCGCCTGTGGCCAAAATTCGACCACAGATTAAGCAATAAAATCTGTTTTAAATTTGACAACTGAAATTCATGATGTCACATGAATGCAGTGTGTATATTGAATGTCCCATGATTGCAATAAGTGTAATGTTTATTTATATTAATTTAATGTATTTTTATTGCATTTTATTTAAAAACTAACTGACCCGCGCAACTTCGTCCGCGACTAGAATAACATGTCGTCAAGATAGTTTTTAATACAAATTTCATCCCCTATGTCAACCCTTTAAGGATTGATTTTTGAAAAAAAATTACCTATGTTTGACCCCGGCTCTTCAACTACTTCCATGTGAAATTTCATGAAAATCGGTCCAACGGTTTAGCCTTGAAAGCGTAACAGGCAGCCAGACAGACAGACTTTCATATTTATAATATTAAATAGTAAGTATATAGTATGGAATTATGGATATGTCAACTTTAACTGTGCCAAATTTAATATTGCACCATACGCGCAATTGTCTTAAAATGGCGACAAAAAGTTTTCTTTCCCGTAATAATATATAGATTTATAAGCTTTTTTATTATTACACAAGATAGCTTATCTTAGATGGTAAAGGGATGACGATAGCCTCTTCCACTTCGTTGCCACGATGATGACTCGTGCAGCCATTGATACAAAAAACCAGATTCACAATCAGTATCTCAAAAATGCTCTCTGAAAATGAGCGCAAAATTTTAAATTGTGCGCTTATTTCAAACAAAATAATGACGGTCACGATACTGTCAATTTGCTTTTTGTATATTGCTTTCTGAAAACACCTATAAATCTTGCGCTTAAGGTTGGATATGCAAAAACATACTTTTTTGCCAATCTATAACTACTTGTGTGAAACTAGCGACAGTTTTGAGTGTGAGTTTTGTACAGGGCTGTGCATCTTGGATCTTTTATATCAATGCGTGCAATCCATTGTTCGCCTGTTGGCCAAATGACAAATAGTCTATTTTAAACACGAGGCTCGAACCAACATGGGGAAAACTGGCCAATTTGAAATTTTATTCATCGTCTTCCTCCTTACCTCCGAGAGCACCAAAAACTGTAAGTTCTCATTATCGCAAAAAAACAAGTTACATTAAATGTAGCAAATATGTGGATAAGGATCAACGCCCATCTCACGCCCAGAGCTTTTTGCTAAGCTGCGCATACTTTCGCATTTAATTACCTAATTTACACAGGAGCTCTAG
Organism: Apodemia mormo; assembly: GCA_036924255.1. NCBI lineage: Eukaryota > Metazoa > Arthropoda > Insecta > Lepidoptera > Riodinidae > Apodemia > Apodemia mormo. The sequence continues at coordinate 7,653,986 of JAUPFN010000020.1, read as the reverse complement.
AATGCAATCCTAACAGGATAGGGGAAATGCAACTAATAAACCCAAAGGTGTTGAATGGTATTTTTCCCCGGTATAAATTAGATGTCAAGCCTGTTAACTTCTATTTGGAATCAGAATGTGATGTCCCATCGCCCATTAAAGTCATAATTCTAAGATAAAATTATTTGCGACAGTGCAGTCAATCAATCAAACTACCATGATGTATACTCCTGGCTACAGCTGAAGAACTGAGACCACTGAGAACATATTATCCTCTCGAAACTAGCGTAAATAACAGCTTCTCTACAGTAGCGTTTCATTTAGTTTGTGAGAGTCCAGGAGACCCAATATGGGACCTTGGGCCTTTAAAACTGGATTCATTAGCCATGAATAATTCTCCTTCGAACGTCTATGCTCGGAATGTTGAAATAAACCTTGTTATGGATACTCAGACTGCTCTCCTGCAGTACGAAAAAGTGCACAATGAAGCTCAAATACAACACACGAGACAATTGAAGTAAAAATTTTAAGGCATTCTCTAGTATATTAACCACGACTTCTGCAATTTCAGGGATTTCCACTGCAAATAAATTAAAATGAACGTATTTTTCAAGATAGAATTACAAATTAGGTATACAAAAAGACAACACAACAAAAATCTTACAATAACTAGAAATTCGAAATATACCTATATTATATCACGCTGTAGAGGATCACAAAAAATTTAAGCACCCAAAATTACTATAAATATTAATTAATAAATAAAATAAATTGGTAAGTGTGTGTTGGGACACGCGCAATGTAGGATTCTGAAATTGACCATCACAATAAGGCGAGGAATAAGAAGAGGGATTTTATTGTTTCATGCTATGAACATTTTACGTATTTACCGAAAATGACGGATATATCTGCGTCATAACTTCACCGCCTACAAAAACTTCTCCAAGTACATTTGATAAGTTGGTCGACTATTATCTACTCAAAAACTTGTAAGCTGTTGCCTTCTAAGCTGTGATAGTTTTTCTTTTAACTTCATTATACCACTACCGTGATTTTTTTACCCGTGTTGGTCCCGGACTTCTTTGAAGAATATGGCAACTGCTTTTCTGCCAGGTAGGTCGTCAAAAGCGACCGATTGGCTATACGAGTTACTACCATCGTGGCTACTAGGTGGTAGAGCTTTGCATTGTCTCGCCCTGGTCTGGTACCACCGCCATACCTATTCCTGCCGCAATAGCATCAGTACCTGTCACTGTCGTGTTCCGGTTTGGAGGATAAGTTAGCCGATAAACATATGCATGTGGCTTTAGACCTCACCACAAGATAGCAAGGCACCATTAACACCTTTTGTGTCTATAGGCGATGGTTGACTTTTTCCATCAGGTGACTCATCTGCTTGTTTGCTATCTTATACTATCGAAAATACCCCCCAAAGTTAGCACTTTAAACTTGATATTTCACAAATGAGTCCCTTCATCGAAAAATTGTTTTCACAAACCTACCCATATTTTTTTAAAAACCTATCCAAAAATACCCCACGTTATGGGTTACACGAAAATAAATTTACATCCTTACTTTACATGTAGAGAAGCCACCCTAAAAATATTTTTCAAAATTTTATGTTAACACTTTATTGTCGTGACTAATATATTTATGCCAAATTACAGATTTCTAGTACTAAAGAGCTAGACTGTGGATAAACGGGCGGACGGATATAGCGAAACTTCTTTTAGTCGTATGGATATATTGAGTCTTTTTATAAACTACACATTCAGTGCTATTATTTTAAGAGAGATATTTGCTTATGTTGTTCGTCGTTGGTATAAATCTACTCATCAATAAATAAACTTAATTGAATCTGTCACAAATGCTAGAAGCTGAGATTTCAATTGCCTAGGAATCCCTATTTTTTTAAATATATATGTAATCTTAATCGCATTTTAAATAGCTTTTACGGATATATGTATAATTAGAAAGGATAATGCTAAAAATAGAATGAACTTTTGATTTGATTACAAAGACAGTTGCTTTAAATATGACCGTTGTAAAGTTTTTATTAGGAATATCATATAGTTATACACATAAAAATAATATTATTTTGTACATACTCATTAAATTGTTGATTGATATAATAAACGAAAAATAATAATTGTAAGTCGATGATCAGAACATTTTTTGAACTAATTTTATAAAGAGGAACTGTTTAATTTTTATTAGTTTGTTTATTCAAAAACTACTCGACCGATTTTATCAATTCTTTCATCTTTGGAAATCTACAATATCCAGGGGGTGACATTGGCTACTTTTTTATCCCACTAAGCAAAAGAAAGCAATAATTTTTGGTCACGCGCGAGTCTCAAGTAACTGCTTTGAAAAAAAATATTCAATCCTCTTGAGAATGGTTCGATAATGGTGTAAAGTGGGCATGTTTTAAATAATAAGATAGCAAAATACGAGGATGTTTCTCCCGATGGATGAAAAACATGACAACAACTACAACATACCTTCACGCCAAATCCCGATCAGCATGTATGCAGGGAGAACCGAATGCCATATGTCACGGTCCTTCCAGATTTGAAAAATATGACCGTCGCCTAGTTACAATTATGTATTGCCACATGCAATGATTAGTTGTCGGCTAGTCTACTCTTGCTCTTGTGGCCAGAATAGACACTTGACTGGTATCCGAGAAATATATTACTCATGAAGCTGTATTATGTCTGGAGGCAGCACTTCTAATACCTACTTGAAACACAATTTTAAATACTGCTGTCATCTTCTGAGGTCTTACCCTCTCTTTCTAATACACCTGTATAAAAAGAGTCGGAGAGACCTAATAGACAGAGATATAACGTAAATATGTGTTTCAAGGTTTAAAGTGATTAATACGAGTGCTAGCTCCACCTATACTTTATGATATTACTGAACAACTTATTTTTTAATATGAAATCTTTCCTCTCGTTCTCTACAATCTGTGGGAGTGATTTCATGAAATGCAACATAAATGTGTAACATGAAGCCGAAAAAGCTTCCTATGAATTGACCAAGGAGCGCACACTATTCGAATTGACTAATAAACGCGAGCGGTGGTAGAATTCACCTTGGTCATCATATTGTATTAACTTAATCATTTAATCACACAATTACATATTACACAATATGCGATTACTGTAAAGTTCACTTGCTTTTTATATTTATCCTGATATATTTAGGGATAGATCATATGCCTTATTGTATCTATTAAACGTGGAAGAATACCGTTGAGACTACTAACTACGTGTGAGAGCTCTACATTTCGCCCGAATTTCGTACCACCGCCTTTACTTTTCCTGCTGCAACAGCTCCAATACTTATAACTGTCATGCTTTGATTAGTGAGAAAATTATGCGACAGTTACCTCTTTTCGTCAGTACTAATTTGCTTATACAACAGTAATAGGTAAGGCGGTGGTACCAGACCCGGGCGAGACAATGCAGAACTCTACCACCTAGTAAAATGCTCGATTATTTGAGTGGTTTAATAGCTAAAAACTTGCTGCAAAAATTAAGTAAAGAAATCTGAAGGAAAAGACTCATATGCCTAAGAAAAAATATTTGTTCCACCATGACAACACACCTGTACACACGTCAATGGTTGCAGTCGCCAAACTCCATGAACTACGGTTCGGATTGTTACCGCATCCATCTCATTCCCCAGATCTAGCCCGGTGTGACTTTCACTTGTTTCCAAATCTGTATGAAGGTGAGTTGGCAGGAAATTTTCATAAAATTATGAAGTCATTGTCGCCGTAGACGATTATTTTAAGAAAACATTATTTTATTTTTTTCACTTGCATTATACTCATGTAATACAATTGAAGAAGCGTTGGACTAAATGCATTGAGCGAACTAGGTTGAAATATACATTTATTTAAAGTTTTTTTATGGTTTCGAATTCTTATAAAACAGCACTCGTACTCTATCAACCGGGAAACGATTAACCATACACAGAATATTAGTTATTCATCCAAGTTTATTTTATCGCCTTCAAAGTATGCTTCTTAAGAAATGATACACTTACGCCAACGAATAATCCAATCGTCAAAACATTTTTAAACGCTTTTTCCGGAATTGAGTTCAGTTCTCGCCGTGAATTCCTCCGTTAATTGTGATCACGAAGTGTTGATTCTTTGATCAGATCTCGACGGCTTTTGAACGCTATGTTCCACTCATAAGCACGTGTTTTTGACAAAGTCGATTCATCGTAAGCCTTCTCTAACATTTGTAGACTGCAAACACGAAATTCTATTGACGATGCAAAATTTAAGACACACTTTGTTCTAGTTTTTTTTTCCGTTATAAAATTCCTAATACATTAGATATGATTTAATTAAAAATAGCCCTGTATTTAATCTAAATGACAGCTGATGCAACTTAAAGTCCGCGCCAAAATGGAAAATAGTTCTTGAATTTAACAACAAAAAAATTAATTTAGAGCCATAAGTAAATCACCCACTCCCGATATTTTTTGTCTGAATGTATAACAATTTTAACTTCCACGTACTTTTGACACTGACTGTACATGAGAATATGAGATTGAGGATTGAGATGGCTCGTTATAGCGAACTAGCGCAATTGTTTAGAGCCGAGTTACTTAACAGTGCGATAAACTTGGTATTGTGTAGTGGCGCGTGGGAACGACCTATCGACCGTGATTGCCTTTACAAAACCACGAATTGCTTTGATTACGGCGTACATTCCACAAACAAATTAGGAAAAAGGTTCTGGAGTTTATTTTTATCATAAAACCGTTTTTAAAATCTTACGTCATAATGAAAATAACATGTTTTAATCGATATTCCATGTTGACCTAAGCTGATCCCTTTCGAATAATGGATTATCTGTCTATATTTGAGATTTATACAAGGTACTTCTTGATACGAAAGGAGAAACAATTTCGCTCGCAGTAAAATCATTGCAATCCTTTTTAAAGTAGGTAAGTTATATTTTTCCAAAAATCTGTACATATTAGTATACGTGGACACACTAATAAACACGAAAGGCGTTGGCACAAATCGGCAAATACTTATACATAGTTATGTGCCTATGAGCCAAAAATTATATATATATATATATATATATATATATATATATATATATATATATAATATTCACTGGACAAATTACACTTACTGATCTAACCCCAAAGTAAGCAAATTATTTGCTTGTGTAATGGGTGTTAGTCAACGATACTAATACATAGACATACATATATAAATACTGGTATATATTTAATAAACACCCAAAACACCCAAACCCGGAAATACAAACATTTATGCTCATCACGCAAATGCTCAGGGCCGCTAACCACTCGACCAACGGAGCGGTCAATTTGTGCCTAAAATTCACACTACAGGTCACAGGTGACAGGTTCGGGTCAAACAGAACAAAAATATACTAATGTACATGTGGGTATGTAGTTTTTTAACATGAGGTATCTCCATTCCAACTCAAACGCCATCCACTACCACCTTGAGACGGGTACGACTTTGACCGAGATACAAATACATTCTCCGGCTGATACCTCATATCTCTTCTACCCGGGGTACAAATTGGAGCATTAATTTGTACCCCGGGCGGGAGATTACGCTGATGTCATAGAGAATTTCTTTGAGAGCAGCCTTGAACGTGATGACTATCCTCCTTCTGGCTACGCATAGATTACGTTGAGTGCAAAAATTCAGTGATGGCCACAGACTGGGGGTCAACCAATCTACCAAAGACCTACAAAAAATATTATTTATAGGTCTTTGCAGTCTACATATTTTAAAATTATAATGTTCTTATTTGATTTGAAAGATTTATATTAATTTTGACTTACCTCATTAGCTTAAAATATTAATCATCATAATATATAACAAATTTATAGAATGCTCTTTTTAGCAGCTAATCAGAATGTAACGCGTCCATATAGTCTTTTTTATATCATAAGATAGCAAACATGGATCTCCTGATGTTAAGAGTCAACCATCGCCTATAGACACCAAAGATATTAATGGTGCGTTGCTATCTTGTGGCGAGGTCTAATGCCACATGCATAAGTTTACCGGCTACCTTACCCTCCAAACTGGAACAGTACAGTGACAAGCACTGACGCTATTGCGGCAGGAATAAGTAAGTACCAGGCCCGGGCGAGACAACTCAGAACTCTACCACCTAGTAGTAACGATGGTAGTGACTTGAATAGCCAATCGGTCGCCTTTTACGACCTGCCTGACAGATCGGCAGTTGGTTTATTCTTCAAAGGAGCCCGAAACCAATACGGGGAAATATGAACTAAAGTATAACATCATGGTAGAGCGTATACAGAACAAGTTTACTCGACACCTTTACTTTAGACTTAGATTTCAAGCTAATGTGATGGCAACCTCAAGTAGTGTGTTTATTAGTGTTAATGTTGGAACGTTCGATCTTTAACACTATTGCACAAAAAATTTTGACACTTATTCTCTTGTTGCACTATAAATTGCCACTATCACGCGACCTCTTTAGAAATACTTTATCCAAAATAGCTATTTCCTATTACTCGTCAAGCAATTTGAATTATTTAAATGGACGTTGCTTACCTTGTCATATTTTTAAATCTTTCTAAATTTTTTATAATAATAATATTTAATTCAGAAACAAGTCCATATTTGTGTTAGCAATACATTTTTAAAAAGAAAAATTATTGAATATTGTACGATGTATAACAGGTAAAATTAACTTAGTACAGTTTTTAGTGACTTTGAATTTCTAAGTTCTTAAAAATGGAAATAATGTAACTTATTCCTTTCTTACGGCGATATAGAAGAAAAAAAACTATATAAATCGTCCTGGTGTCACCTGAGATATGTGCAGGCTTAACCAATGCTGAAGCAATTTAGAGTCCCAATGATACACCAATACATTTAAAATACTGTTCGAGCTAGTTTTTAGTCATCCGAGTAAGAGGCACATCGCTTTCTGACAATCGCATGAAACCCATCCACACGATTCTCCGCAAACATGCCCGAAGCACTACAATGGCGTGGCAGACCTAACAATTTTTTACCTTCCCTTTAAGATTTATTTACATTAATAAAACATTAAAAAGTAGTTATTATCCCGGAAATTCCACTATGCGGGTAAAACCCCGGGATCGTCTATCTTTGAAACTACAGCAATAAGAAGTAACTTAGGCTACTTTTATTTCAGAAATTTTTTCACGTGGGCATAGCTACTTTAATATATTTCTAATGTATCATTTAAAAATATTAGGTTTCTGCAGTTTTCCGTAATGTAATTTCGGAAAACTATGTGTATGTATATAACTTTGCCTGGTCATCTGAGGCACGCCGGTGGTAACACGCCACCCACTTGACTCCAAACTGCTTTAAGATTTAAGACTACACGAAAAAATCTTGAAAAAACTCAACACTTTTGCTTGACCCGGAGATCGTACACGGGACTTCATGACCTGAGCCGAATAAGCTAATACTGGACTACTATGTGATATTAAATGTGCGATATAGAATTAGTTTAGTAAATTGTTAAGTAGTTCATTTCCTGCTGAACAGGATTAGGCATTAGCATTACACATAAGCGTTTTCATTCTCAGGACAAGTTAGCTTTTTATGACATACTATAGGGTTGTTACAAAAACTATATATTTTATATATTGAAAACCTCAATAAAAACATTAATTAATTGAGTACATAAATCTGAATATTACTAATATATCCACCTGTACTAATATAATATAGAGGTAAATTTTGTAAGTTTGTGAGTTTGTTTGTAGGAAGTAATCTTAATAACTACGTAACCGATTTTGAAAATTCCCTCACTGGTAAAAAGATACATTATTTTTGATTGACAGAGACTACATTTTACCTAAATTTTCCCACGGGATCATGACCTACATGAGTTATACCGCGGGAAACAGCTAGTCTCTAATAATAAAATTTGCCTATAAAAGTTTATTTAAATAAAACATTTTTTGAATTTGATAAATGATAAATATTACCATAACATTTACAATAACACAATTCATAATTTATAATTAGGATAACTAAAATAGGATATAGCATTTTTTTATTGCCAAATTAAACACGGACCCATTTTTTTTTTGAATTTGAAACAGTATAATGCATCTTTATTTAATGTTTATTCTTATTTTTTTATTATTATGTAAAGTCTGCCACAGTACCAATCCATTGAAACTAGGTACAAAACTGAGTCCGCAATTATACTAACTTGGTTGGGCGTACGCGTTTTCCCACGATGAATACGAATTAACCAATCTTGTTTTATTAAGTCCGCCCCCTTTTCACCAATCATTATTACAGCAGCATTTGTATTGCCACTTACAATGGTTGGCATTATACTAGCATCTATCACTCTTAGTCCTTCTATACCATGCACTCTTAATCTTGGATCCACTACGGCACCTTCATCCCAAGAAGGTCCCATTTTAGAGTACCACATTGGTGGTATATTGTCATACTTATCGTCCTTGGTACAAAACTGAGTCCGCAATTATACTAACTTGGTTAGGCGTACGCGTTTTCCCACGGTGAATACGAAGCATAAATGCGATGAAGACCTCGCGAGTCCTTGTGATGCGCTTACTAAGTAGTATGTTGAGGTTGGGTAGTTTTACATTGGGATAACATGCACGCCCAATCAAAAGATAAGTTAGTTAAAGGCCTAAAGATAAGTTAATAACTAAATATACAAAAATCGTCACTTCCGTGCCTCCGAAGATATATAGATGGTTGAATGCACCCTCAATAATCTAACGGTGCAAAGTCACTTAAGTCAACTAAATTTCCGAACTGCCCATCTATCAAACAGGCTTAAGCTTAGGCTTGTAACGACCCAGACAATATGGAAAACTCTATTTTTTTAAATGCAAATTTGGAAATACGTAGACAAAACCACGTGCATCGGTGCCAGCAATACTAAGTCAGATTGAAAAGGACGAAATCGTAATACAAAGAAACAATATTATATATATAAAACAATAACTACATCCTGCTGCCCGCAGCTTGATTTAAATTATTTATAAATTTTACGGGAAAAATGTGTTTTCTGAATTAAAATGTAACGAATAGTAAATCTATACAATAAGCATCAAAAACTCTGTCCGATCCTCAAAGGCATTGTTTGGTAGCATAACACGATCGTATTTTATGTGCAATAATATTGATAGATTTTTTCGATCAAAGTAAATAATCTTACACACTGTTTTTTTAATTATTATCACCAATGTAATATATCTATTGTTGTTGAAAGAGACGTAACAAATATGCCGCTACTGCTTACGTGACATGGTGATACCCGCTTTAAAATATTTGCTAACTTTTAGCAAAATTTAAGGATAAATATATAATTTTAAAATACCGTAATATTTTTATAAATAGTATCATTTCATTATTATTTTTGTTAATGTTATCGACTTACCTACAACTGTAGTGATTTGGATGAATTTTGTAACTGTGTAGCAAAATTCATCCAAATCTGTTCCCGTTTTAGTGAGAAAAGGTAACGGCTAACGCGCACATTCAAAGAAAGTGTCACATTTACAACACTAGAGGAATTTCGGCATTCGAAATAACGTGAGACACAACCCTAGCTCCACAAGGTGTCACAATTTTCTCACACTAAAATCGGCTGAATCATGCAATTTTAATCCTAATGAAGAGAGTAGCAAGATTCAATATAAATAATTTTGTGCTAGCGTTATCCATGACCTATATCACAATATATTATGTGCACAACTTACGCTAACAAAAACACGTATGGTATTGCTAGTATTTAGTCTAGATTCGACGTATACCACAAATTACTTTCATTTAGAAGTTGAGCAATTTATTTAAATTGTTGACATTACAATTTGCACAATATAATATTTTCAGTTATAAGAACATTCTATGTTATCTACTAACAACAATAATATATTTTTAACAAAAAATAAATTATTGTTGTTGTATATGTATATTAGTACGTGAAGGAAAAACTTTGGACCCATTTTTAAGACAATTTCGCGAACGGTGGAGTACCTTTGACATTTAGCGCAGTTAAAGTTAACATTGCGGATAAAGGTGTGGTGTATATGTAACACACATTTTTATGATAGCGCGTTATAGACTATAAACTATATTTTTCTAGCGCGCTACGTTATGGACTATATTATAACGCTAACTTGAAGACTGATACGAAGTCACGAACTACACGATCTATCGAGCAATGATCAAAACGTGCCAGACCGTAGACGCTAGAGGTTATAATTACTTATAACTAGAGGTGTGATGTATTGTTCAAATGAACTATATGTGAGTGGTTACGCAAAAAGGGACCTCAAGGGAAAATAATTGATTTCGAGTAAATCACGTTTAAAATGTTGAGTCGAAATGAGAGAGGCGCGGGGTGTTTTATGTTAGTGTCGTTAGTGAGCGACTTTGTCAGTGAGAAATAGCACGTGTTTGCGATAGCTGTATTATTGGTGACTTATTTATTCGTCTTTTACTTGTCTTTATGTGCGCGCTAGAAAAAGAAACTAGTGTGCGCTGTGTATAAGGTGTAATATTTTCAAAACTGCCTCGGCTTACATAAAAAATCATTAAAAAAAAACTACGGCACCTAAAATTATTTTGATTAGAACAAAACAAAGATGAAGGACCATAGAATCAGAATTTATCAAAAAAAAAAAACCGTTTCCAATCCCTTCAGGTCCCTTTTTGCGTAACCACTCACATATTATGACAGCGCGTTATAGACTATAAACTATATTTTTCTACACTTTAGATTGAGTACACATAGCGCGCTATTATACAACGCTATGCATTATATTAACCACCAGTAATATTATTAATGCGAAAGTAACTCTACTTCACGCCTGAACCGATTTGAATGAAATTCGGCACAAAAATAGTTTGAGACCCGAGATAGTATAGTTTTTATCCCGGAAATCCCACGGGAGTGGAAAATGTACGAATAAAATCCCGTGACTGTCTATGTTTTAAACCACGGTAATAACGAGTAAATTATTCTACTTTTATTTTAGACATTTTTCCACGTAGACGAATTCGCAGGGACGGCTAGTGGATAATAAACTTATTACATTTTCTAAAGTCTCAGTCATTTAATTTTTATATAGAAAATATTTTAAAACGTAAAAAAGTATTATTGCGGAGGACTGCAGAAATTTAATGTTTTTAAATGATGTGCATCAGAAATATATGAAATTAATAAAAATAAACATGAATTATAAACATTAATAAAAATAAATAAAATAAACATTAATAAAAATAAATGATGTGCATCAGAAATATATTAAATTAATAAAAGTCGCTTTCTCTGTCTGTCCCTACGTCCCTATATATTCTTAAATCTTTAAAACTACGCAACGGATTTTGATGTGGTTTTTTTAATAGATAGATTGATTCTTGAGGAAGGGTTTAGTATATAAACTTTTCCAATATTCTCACGGGAACAAAAGCTATGCGGGTGAAACCGCGGGCAGGTTGCTAGTGTATACTATTTTCTTTACGGCTAAAGTCTGTTGTTAGCCTTAAAAGAGATTTTACCGTTTAGTCTATGGTCGAATTTCGAACACAGGGCGATCGATAGTACATTAAAATCAGTGAGTGAAGAAACAATCATCCATTGTTAACGAACCCTTCTGTTGGAATTTAAAAAAAGAATCGGATCACCCTCGAGGTTTAACTATTCCAATAAAAAAATAAATATAAATAAATTTCACGGGATAAATTACACTTACTGATCTCCCCAAAGTAAGCAAATTATTTGCTTGTGTTATGGGTGATAGTCAACGATACTAATACATAGAAATACATATATAAATACCAGAATATATTTAATAAACACCCAAACCCGAAAATACAAACATTTATGCTCGTCACACAAATGCTTGTCCCCGTCGGGGATCGAACCCGAATCCGTTGATTGCGTAGTCAGGGTCGCTAACCACTCGACCAACGGGGCGGTAAATAAAAAAAGCATTAACAAAATCGGACTACTCTGTAAAAAGTTATTCGTGACCTAATATAAAAAAAATATATACACATCGAATTAAGAACTTTCTCCGCTTTTCCGTCGGTTGAAAAGATCGGTTAAGAGTCGATTTCCTCGTGTTGGTCCCGGGCTCCTTTGTGGAATTGGCCAACTGCCGTTCTGTCCGGCAAGTCATAAAAGGCGACCGATTGGCTATGCGAGTCTTGTAGTCGTGGCTACAAGGTGGTAGAGTTCTGCATTATCTCGTCCAGTGCCTCAAGCACGAACTCCTTGCGAAAAAGTATTCGTATCGTCATCGAGAAATAAACGTATGAAAAATGATCAGCGCCCCTATCGTACGTAAATGGAACTAAATTTCGAAGCACAAGCAAATTATTGAACTTTCGTATCGCAAACGTATCGAGAAATACGTGAAACGTAACAAAATTGCGAGCACGAACGGCGTTTTGAAGTATCGTAGCCTCAAGCACGAAATTTAAGCGTTTTCGTATCGTTAACGTATCGAGGACTCGATACGTTAACGGAGTATGACGATAGTAGGAAGCACGAAGCACCTTCTATCGACTCTCGAGACCTCGATACGATTACGCTAGTGACGTCATCCTAACGTAAGCAGGAAGGTACTAGTTTCGTTCAAAAACTTAATCGTATATTATCGGTTTCATTATATTCTATATAGAAATATACTTATTGATAACTAAAATCACACCTAACTCAAGCATAATTAATAAAATACACAAAAATAAAGAAATGCATTCTCTACTCTAAGAAAAATCAAATTTATTTTGATGAAACCATTCTAACAACGATCTTACGTTGTTCTACGGTTTTTGAACGAGACGACCGCTTGGCACTTCATATAGGTATACGATACCAAACAAAGACAAGGTCAAGTTTGTTTATAATCAATCGTACGGGCTCTCGAAAACATTACATTTAAATTGTTTCCTCGCATTAAATATAAATAAAATATTATAAAATGAAAACTAGACTAGCTTTATGCAGTACATAACTATGGTGAAGTTCATGGAAAAGTACGTCCTGGAAGTTTTATGTAACTTATTTATTATGTGCAGTTTTTTGTTTCGTGATGTGAAGTGAAGATTGGATCCTTTCTTCCAGAAACAAGATTCCTCTAAGGAAATAAGCTCTAGAGTTATCCTGGAACTCAGTCTTAATGAAGTTTTTCGGCGGAGTTGCTCACAGAGAAATGTAAGAGCCTCTTTGTTGAGGCGATATTTATTTTTAAATTCGGTACCATTTAAATCCATAGGATCAAATATTTTTCTCTGTTTAGTCCTATATCTAACTTCTTTGAAAAATAATCTATACATATAATAAAATCGTAGGAAAGTCAAAACTGTACATTGAATATTTTTTTAAAGAATACTTGGGGTGTTATCTACAATCGATATTGAAGCCAAAAATATAGATTTTAGAATTTTTGTCTGTTTGTCTGTATGTCTTTTTGTCTATATGTATGTCCGAGGTAAACTCAAAAAGTACTGCATGGATTTACTTCAAATTTTGCATGAATATTACTAACAGGTTGGGTCAACATATAAGCTACATATTACCACGCTATCACCTACGGGGGAGGAGCAGTGTGGAGTAAACGAAGTTCGCGCGGTTGAAGTCACTGGCAACAGCCAGTATTGTAATATAAATGTAAACAGTGAAAAATTACCACAAATAAAAATATGAGAATAAAAATTGCTTATATCGAATCTCGTCTATTATTTTCTTCATCTTGAAGTAAACTTCCAATGAGAATATAATAGAGAATTACGTTGAAATATAGGTGGTATTTGCATTTTTTAGCTTTCCCTTGATTGTATTAATATCCGGAAGTAACTAAAACTACTTAATTTTTAAAAAAACGAGCGTAATAAATAATTTTAAACAACTCGAAACTTTTTTCACCGGCAATTTGTAAGTGAAAAAAGATTCGTCACCTCTCGATACCCAGCCTTCGAAATTTGCGATACGATACTTCAAAACGCCGTTCGTGCTCGGAATTTTGTTACGTTTCACGTGTTTCTCGATACGTTTGCGATACGAAAGTTCAATAATTTGCTTGTGCTTCGAAATTTAGTTCCATTTACGTACGATAGGGGCGCTGATCATTTTTCATACATTTATTTCTCGATGACGATACGAATACTTTTTCGCAAGGAGTTCGTGCTTGAGGCACGTATCACAAATTTCGAAGGCTGGGTATCGAGAGGTGACGAATCTTTTTTCACTTACAATTTGCCCGTGAAAAAAGTTTCGAGTTGTTTAAAATTATTTATTACGCTCGTTTTTTAAAAAATTAAATAGTTTTAGTCACTTCCGAATATTAATACAATCAACGGAAAGCTAAAAAATGCAATTACCACCTATATTTCAACGTAATTCTCTATTATATTCTCATTGGAAGTTTACTTCAAGATGAAGAAAATAATAGAGGAGATTCGATATAAGCAATTTTTATTCTCACATTTTTATTTGTGGTAATTTTTCACTGTTTACATTTATATTACAATACTGGCTGTTGCCAGTGACTTCGTCCGCGCGGACTTCGTTTACTCCACACTGCTCCTCCCCCGTAGGTGATAGCGTGGTAATATGTAGCCTATATGTTGACCCAACCTGTTAGTAATATTCATGCAAAATTTGAAGTAAATCCGTGCAGTACTTTTTGAGTTTACCTCGGACATACATACAGACAAAAAGACATACAGACAAACAGACAAAAATTCTAAAATCTATATTTTTGGCTTCAATATCGATTGTAGATAACGCCCCAAGTATTCTTTAAAAAAATATTCAATGTACAGTTTTGACTTTCCTACGATTTTATTATATGTATAGATTATTTTTCAAAGAAGTTAGATGTAGGACTAAACAGAGAAAAATATTTGATCCTATGGATTTAAATGGTACCGAATTTAAAAATAAATATCGCCTCAACAAAGAGGCTCTTACATTTCTCTGTGAGCAACTCCGCCGAAAAACTTCATTAAGACTGAGTTCCAGGATAACTCTAGAGCTTATTTCCTTAGAGGAATCTTGTTTCTGTAAGAAAGGATCCAATCTTCACTTCACATCACGAAACAAAAAACTGCACATAATAAATAAGTTACATAAAACTTCCAGGACGTACTTTTCCATGAACTTCACCATAGTTATGTACTGCATAAAGCTAGTCTAGTTTTCATTTTATAATATTTTATTTATATTTAATGCCAGGAAACAATTTAAATGTAATGTTTTCGAGAGCCCGTACGATTGATTATAAACAAACTTGACCTTGTCTTTGTTTGGTATCGTATACCTATGTGAAGTGCCAAGCGGTCGTCTCGTTCAAAAACCGTAGAACAACGTAAGATCGTTGTTAGAATGGTTTCGTCAAAATAAATTTGATTTTTCTTAGAGTAGAGAATGCATTTCTTTATTTTTGTGTATTTTATTAATTATGCTTGAATTAGGTGTGATTTTAGTTATCTATAAATATATTTCTATATAGAATATAATGAAACCGATAATATACGATTAAGTTTTTGAACGAAACTAGTACATTCCTGCTTACGTTAGGATGACGTCACTAGCGTAATCGTATCGAGGTCTCGAGAGTCGATAGAAGGTGCTTCGTGCTTCCTACTATCGTCATACTCCGTTAACGTATCGAGTCCTCGATACGTTAACGATACGAAAACGCTTAAATTTCGTGCTTGAGGCTCAGGTCTGTTACCACCGCCTTACCTATTCCTGCCGCAATAACGTCGGTGCTTGTCACTGTCGTGTTCTGGTTCGGAGGGTAAGGTAGCCGATAAACTAATGCATGTGGCATTAGACCTCGCCACAAGATAGAAACGCACCATTAACATCTTTGGTGTCTATAATCGATGGTTAACTCTTTCCATCATGAGACTCATCTGCTTGTATGCTATCTTATGATATAAAAAAGACACGTACATTTTGATTTAAATTTTTATAGCATGAGATTACAAACAAGCAGAAGGATTTTAGAAATTCAGGCGTTACTTTGCGGAAATCCATAACTGATAACTTATCAGTTATGGATTTCCGCAAAGTAACGCCTGAATTTATAAGTGATAAATGATAATACAAAAAAACGAAGGTTATTTAAAATTCAAATATCTGCGAGTCTCTCTCATATGTGACCTCTGAAATGGCACTGAAGCGAGAAAAGTTATCTAAGAAATGCAACAAACTCACCAAAGGTCGAACGTACATATCTACATTATACACTCAAAAAGATAATCCTCCTTCTCACGCAGTCGGTTAATATTTGAATTTTTTAACATTTATTTGAAATAAAACATGTTTTGTATATTACGTAAGGACATAAATTAATTTTGCGGATTTCGTAAACGTCTCCAAGGATTTAGTTGAAATATTGTACTTTGATAAGGTTTTTTAAATTGTTTATCATTACATTGTATAAAACAAAGTCGCTTTCTCTGTCTGTCCCTATGTCCTTATGTCCCTGTGTATGCTTAAAACTTTAAACTTACGCAACGGATTTTGATGCGGTTTTTTTTAAAAGATAGATTGATTCTTGAGGAAGGTTTAAGTGTATAAACCTTTCCGATATTCCCAAGGGAACAAAAGCTGCGCGGGTGAAACCGCGGGCAGGTCGCTAGTTTTCAATAAAACATCAACAGCCATGGGCGTACCGGGGGAGGGGGGCAGGAAGGGGCAGCTGCCTGGAATTTGTTTACCTCTCTACAAAACATCCACTGTTGTAGACCAAAATATAGTCTTAAAGTATTACGGTTGCCTGTTGCCTTATGCATATTCCTTTTCATGCTTAAAATTTCAGTTAGCGACATCTCATTTTTTTGGTACCATATTTGCTAATGGATTTTCAATTGTTGTAAAATGTTGTAAAATGGCTTTATATGAATACGTTTTAGACAGTAAGTTATTCGTATATAAATATATTTTCCAAAACAAAAACAATTTTTAAAAAAATGCGAACAAACCTCGGTGAGAAACATGATAGCGACAAGCCTAGATGCTGAAAATGCAACCAAAAAAAATTAAGGTTTTGGTACCAAACCCGAGCGAGAAGTTGAAAAACTACCAAGGACAGCAATCATGACGAAGGTGATGAAATATATTTAATCGATTGTTTTTTACCAAATACCAGGCAGTACGATGGATAGTTTATTCTTTGCAAGAGGCTCGTACCGACATGGAGAGCATTACCACAGAATACTGGGCACCAAGGCGGCCCATATACCTACAATAATATTGCGCAATATTACGTATTGTGCAATATTATTGACCGTTTAGGGTAAAGAACGGGAGTTTTTACTTGAGTGCATAGAACTGTATAGATATTTTTTTAACTAAATCACCAGCATTTTTGCCGCTAAAATTTCATCGTTAGATATGTTGCTCGCACGAAAATATTGATCAAACTGGTTTGGTTTGTCAATTTTATTGAGTGAATTTATTGAATGTTTGGAATCAAAGGGGGTATTCAATATTATCACACGATAAAAGTATTGCGCAATATTATTGTATGTCTATGGGGCGCCTAACAGTAGTCAATGTTCCATACAAGTAATATTCGAGCTACGCACACATAGACACCTCTCACGGACGCGATATCTCGGACCACTCCGAGAGGTGAGAGGTGTCTATGTGTATGTATGGAATATTAATTTCTGTTAGTCTCCAGTATTCTGTGGCTTTACTCTGTTTTAGTACTTCATAAGGTGAAGAACCGAATAGTGAAATGCAGCCGTTAAAATGCATGTAATATTATTTAGTAAGTGGTCGTGTTGCAAACTGAATGATGACAGAAAGTGGAGGATCCAGGATTTTTACTCCCCGTGTTGGTCCCGGGCTCCTTTGAAGAATAGGCCAACTGCTGTTCTACCAGGCAGATTGTAAAAGGCGACCGATTGGCTTTACGAGTCACTACCTTCGTGTCTACTAGGTGATAGATTTCTGCATTTTCTCGCCCGGATCAGGTATCACCGCCTTACCTATTACTGCCGCAATACCGTCAATGCTTGTCACTGTCGTGTTCCGGTTTGGAGGGTAAGGTAACCGGTAAACTTATGCAAGTGGCATTTGACCTCGCCACAAGATAGCAACGCACTATTAACACCATTGGTATCTATAGGCGATGGTTGACTCTTTCCATCAGGAGACCCATCTGCTTGTTTGCTATCTTATAATATATTTAAAAAAAAAAACATTTTAATTACAAACTAACATGTCGTGTTTATTATAAACTTAAATACATATTAGCAAAACATAATACTCGAGAAATAACTTGATTCGGTGATCGGTACCTCCTTGACATTACACGAACATCGAACTGAATCACCATTCACTCGAACTTGAACACCAAAATAATGCAACACTCTATGCGCACGCGTCGCTCCGAGGCCATCTTTTGAAATGTCAATAGTGATCGGCTTTTCCGCTACCAATATTGAATCTAATATGTATATTACTTCCCAAGTTGCCCCCAAGATATTATCACTACGGACGTGGACACATGTCTACGGTGCGGCGCCGGCCACCGTGGGACAGTACTGTGCCGCTACTGGTAGACGGGGCGGCGTAGTATTATGAATTCGCGGTCCATATTAAGACAAAAATTGTAGAAAATTATGTTTGAAACTATAGTTGCTGCCATGTTTCGGCGCAGTGCACCGTGCCGCGTTACGACGTTGCGCCGTCTCCCGGTAGAGGCACCGTGTCATTATATGGTGGCCGGCGCCGGACCGTAGACATGTGTCCACGCCTTACCATCGTGAGTCCTACGTCGTTAAGTTCCGGAACGTCTAGGACAGTGTTTCCGAAACATTGTTTTGATATGGACCGGTAATTTTCACACTTAATACTTTTAAACCCAAGCTGGTTCTATTAGGTGAAAATATTCAACGCTTACGAATTTTCGTCGCGTCGCGTTGCGTCGATCTTATAGTAGGTAATATTTTAAAAGCAAGGTGGGAATGTTGCGTCCCGGTTTTTTTTTTTGATGGCCCGGTACCGGGTCGCGACTCGGCAAATGGGAAACGCTGGTCTAGGGCAACGGGTTTGGAACTATTTAACTATTCCAGCCGCAATGACATCAATGTTTGTCACTGTCATATTTCAGTTTGAAGGGTAAGGTAGAGCTGGTAAACTTATAGAGATAATATGTCTTTTGTACAAATTTATTTAAGGTGTACAATAAAGTTAAATCTATCATTGACGTGTATAATATTACTATTATACACGTCAATGTAAATCTATACATATAATAAAATCGTAGGAAGTCAATGTATGTCCGGGGTAAATTCAAAAAGTACTGCATGGATTTACTTCAAATTTTGCATGAATATTACTAACACGTCGGGTCAACATATAGGCTACATATTATCACTCTATCACGTACGGGGGAGGAGCTGTGCGGAGTAAACGAAGTCCGCGCAGACGAAGTTGCGGGCAACAGCTAGTAAATAAATAAATAGGAAAATGGTATAACCATCCTGCCACACGGATAGTAATGCACCATTACCATATTCAATGTTCGGTGATTGTTTCATTCGTTCGTCCTATCATAACAACTCGTGCGCGGACTAACATCGCGCTAATTTTTGCAGTTTGCGATAAACCTTCAATACAATAAATCGTACATAGAAGATCTTTAAGTAAAACTCATATTATACATACAGAAATATCAGAAATGAAATCACTTGCGCCGATACTCTGAATCTTAATGACAAGTAAACAGGAATGTACCTACATTTCTGCATGCACTATAGAACTACTTAAACTTAATACCTAAAACTTAATATTATTTTAGATATTTTTGACAGCAAGCAAGCAGATACATGGAGTAGGCTCTCCTGATGGAAAGAGACAACCATCGGCTACACCAAAGATGTAAAAGTACGTTGCTATTCTTGTGGCGGAGTCTTAATGCCACATGACATTTACCGGTTACCTTATCCTCCAAACCGAAACACGACATTGACAAGCGCTGACGCTATAGCGGCAGAAATAGATAAGGCAGTGGTACCATATACCCGGGCAAGACAATGCAAAACTTTACCATTCAGTAGCTACGATGATAGTGACTCGCAAAATCAATCGTTTCCCTCTTACAATCTGCCTGGTTAAACGGTAAATAGATAGTCCTTTCTACAAAGGACTATGTCTATTGTAAATAGATAGTCCTTTGTAGAAAGGAGGCCGGACTAATACGGGGTTTATGCTTAACTTACAAAAACCAGCTAAATATAAAGATTACACAAACATTTATAAATGTTTCGGTTTGTAAGACCCTCTTCAATTGCATCTTAAATCTGAATGCCACAAATCTTCATTATCAAAATCAAATACGAGAATGAAGAAACAAGGATTCAGGACATTTTGTGAGAAAGGGATGTTAACATCATTTAAGATGAGTCTCAAACGGAGTGATATAATTACTGCTAACCAATAGAGATATTTATATTTTAAACATTGTATCATGTGAAGAATAAAGATCCAATTTTCCATAGATATGGATAGATATATATATATATATATATATATATATATATATATATATATATATATATATATATATATATATATATGTAGGAAATGGGTCAGATATGATAAATAAAATGCGGATGTGGTAATATAACAACTCTTTATATTTAGATCAGAATAACATTAGATCACTATTAAAGCTTTCCATCACTAATTACTAGTTCTGGTTTAACAATTCCAAGTAACTTAATTATTCCCTATTACAAATAAGTCATAATTTAAGCAATAGATAGTCAATTATAAATTGTACTGTGACTAATTTATAGTTGACAATAATAATTAACTTGTTTGCACAAATTAATTATCCGAGAGTCAAGGATAAGCTACTAGCAAGATACAACAAGTGTACCGAGCCACGCCAGAGCCTAGACTGCCTTATCGGCGGGCGCTCAGAGCCTTTTATACAGGTAGCAAAACAAGTTGAGTGGTAGGGATATCGAACGATGCGCTTGCCGGCCCGGGCCGTGCATTTGTTGTTTCCACTTTACAATATTCTTGCATTTGACGACGCGGACGCCGACACGGCCATACTGACATGCACACGTCCTCGTGTGCGCATCTTTATACATCTGAGGACAAGGAACGCCTCGTTCATCCTGACATATCTTTTAGAAAACTAAACGTAATCTTTTTTTTTTTTTTTTTTACAACTCTATAATTAGCGTGACCTTTAGCGAAATGGTACAATAGTGTGCTGGTCCGGCAACCCCTTCAGCAACTATAACTATTAAACTCTCGTCAGTTTTGAAACCGGAGACTGCATTCTACTAAGCTAGGAATCTCTCTCGTCAATTAAAAAAACCAGAGACTGGATTGTACTAAGCTCCCTCTCATCAGTTAAAAACCGGAGACTGGAGTGTATTAAGCTCCCTCTCATCAGTTAATAACCGGAGACTGGAGTGCACTAAGCTCCCTCTCATCAGTTAGAACCGGAGACTGGAGTTTACTAAGCTCCCTCTCATCAGTTCAAAACCGGAGACTGGAGTGTGCCGTCATCTTCCTACATTTTTTGTCAATCCTGCATCTTTTGTCAATCCTAAATTTTTTTGTTAAATTACTTCTTTTACTTTTTTTTACATTGATTTCTTCTCATAGTTTTATAAGACTCCCATTTCCTTTAATTATTATTATTTTTTTTTGTTTTGCTTTATATCGTATTTTTTTTTTGCTGATGATGCAGCCTCATGAACAGTGGCATTAGTTATTACAAGATTAGAGAATCTCCTTCGCAGGTATTTCGAAGATATTAAAAACTCTTGACTGTTATAACTATTTACAATATACACTGCATTTCTATCAATATTGTTTGGACCAGTTTTATGAACAAGATCATTATCATGAGTATACGCCGTCACGTCATCCTTGTTATAATTTTCATATAGGTAAAGGAAGAAACCCTATAGGAATATGGGAAACTTTGCAGAGGCTATCGTGGGCGCACTTGTTTTCTAAAATTGCAGTAACTTTTAAGGAGCCCTTATATTTTGAGACAAGTTTCGTTTAGTGTCGTTCTACATTCCTAACAAAGTCACCTACACTAAAAGGTTTAATCTTTCATTACCTCTACTCAACCATAAAATGTCCGATTGGGCTGATTTTTTGATTCTATTTGATACACTGGATCTTCAAAGCTTGTCGATACTTTTGCGAGTTTTTGTTAGTTGCCGAATGTCAAACCTAATTTTTCTGAGCGCGTGTTAAATATTACCTAACCGCTTTTGCCATGATTTGTCAGAGAATTATACTGCGCTATCATTATTAAACCCTACAGGAATCGCATTACATATTCGGACCGACTGTTAGCTCTATATGTGCCTGTCGCAAGAAGATGTAAATCTGTATTGTTTTCTCTTTTTTTTTTTTTTAAATTAGTTTGAGTTTAGTTGGTAATAAACTTTAAGATTGCTTATTAACGATCTTCAAAGGGTCAACTAATTCGATTTCAGCTCGACGAACTTAAGCGCGACGGTTTTAATTCAATTGGTTGTCAATTGTTTTTTTAAAAATATCTACCAAGCGCTCTCTATCTTTACCTACAAAGTCAGTATTTACCATACTCTCGCTAGCAGATTTTGAAACTGAGCAGGATTGTTTTTTTTTTTTTTTTTATATCATAAGATAGCAAACAAGCAGATGGGTCTCCTGATGGAAAGAGTCAACCATAGCCTATAGACACCAAAGATGTTAATGGTGCGTTGCTATCTTGCTATCAAGATTGTGTTTAAGTATTGCTAAGCATTAATCTGTTTTCGCTTACTTCCTATTCTACATTGGTCCAAATTTTGCGGCCTAACGAAACATTAAGACTTATCAGGTCAAACGTGAAACTACCTCCAAATTTAAATTTTGCCTTGTGGTTAAGCATTTGATTTGTTCAGTGGAAACTACATCAAAACAAGCGAGTATTTATAGATTCTTGTTCATAAAACCGTTCTCTTACAAATGAATCACAACAGATTTGTTTGATATGGCTACATTCTAAACCAGACTCAAATATAAAAGATAATTAAATTCTACTTAGTGTAATACACCATGTAACGCTCTGGAACAGATGTTGACTGGTTTTCTGTTTTTCGGAACTCGAAGTGGCAACTTCTTTCTTCTTGTAGCTCATCGGAAAAATGGAAGCTTTGTGGCTGGGCCGGGGTCACAACATACATAGCAGACCACTGGTGGTCGGCCACTGGACACGTCACCAGAGATAGTGGTAGATGACCTGCTTTCGCTGCAAGCAAAAATTATTTGAGATAAGTTTCTGTTTATCACGGCAATAGTTGTTACGATGTTCGATTCTATCACAAAATTGTAACTTCCTCGAAATACAGTGGTGCTCTTAAATCGGTTCATATTTAAGTCTAAAAGGAAGAGATCTTCAAGTCCTAATATAGCTTGGCAAGACAGCAGCTTGTGAAGTAGGTGACGGCACGACTCTTAAGTGAGTGAGACAATGATCAGATCAACCCCGTCTAATTTTTTCTTTTCTATATTTATTTTACTTGAGGTACACCAGCTAGTAAGTTACACGCCAAAAATCCTACGAGTCAGATGAAGGGTCTTTGGAACGACAGAAGCATCTCATTAAAAACAAAGCAGAGGCTGGTTTGTACGCTGGTGTTCTCCATATTCACGTACGGCGCAGAGTCATAGACACTAAGAGCTGCAGACAGACGTCGCATTGATGCGTTTGAAATGTGGTGCTGGAGAAAAATGTTTCGTATCCCTTGGACAACACACAGGACCAACGCCTTCATACTAAAACAACTTGGAGTAAAGACCAGACTGTCTGCTACGTGCCTTCAAAGAATTCTACAATACTTCGGCCACATTTCTATAAAGCAAGGAGACAATCTCGAAAAAGCTAATCGTGACCGGAAAAGTAGAAGACAAAAGACCACGTGGACGTACTCCTATGCGATGGTCAGACCAGGTTAGCACCAATCTCATGTCTAAAAAGTTTTATGATGCTCTGCACGCCGCTGAAGATAGAGTCCAATGGCGTAACATTATCAAGAACTATCCAATGAGGAGGTTACGACCCTCAGTAATGAAGAAAACGAAGCAAGGAGGAGGACACCAGTCAGTCATATCGGAGTCTACCTCATCAGAATCAAAGTATATCAACTTAATGGGAGTAGATGCATTTACAGAACGTGGATTAATATTTTCTGCTATTTTTCAAAGAATAGTTTCCATACCACAAGTGAAAAGAGACATTTACTGCTCTACATAATTAACCGAAATAGTTTGATGCTGAAGTGGGAGTGAATCCGATCCCACTTCTGATGTAGGAAATGGGTCAGATATGATAAATAAAATGCGGATGTGGTAATATAACAACTCTTTATATTTAGATCAGAATAACATTAGATCACTATTAAAGCTTTCCATCACTAATGACTAGTTCTGGTTTAACAATTCCAAGTAACTTAATTATTCCCTATTACAAATAAGTCATAATTTAAGCAATAGATAGTCAATTATAAATTGTACTGTGACTAATTTATAGTTGACAATAATAATTAACTTGTTTGCACAAATTAATTATCCGAGAGTCAAGGATAAGCTACTAGCAAGATACAACAAGTGTACCGAGCCACGCCAGAGCCTAGACTGCCTTATCGGCGGGCGCTCAGAGCCTTTTATACAGGTAGCAAAACAAGTTGAGTGGTAGGGATATCGAACGATGCGCTTGCCGGCCCGGGCCGTGCATTTGTTGTTTCCACTTTACAATATTCTTGCATTTGACGACGCGGACGCCGACATATATATATATATATATATATATATATATATATATATATATATATATATATATATATACAATGTGTAACAGAAAGAGCGTACACTATGAATCACGTCAATTAGTATTTTTAATTAAAACCATAAATTCGACGTTGAAAATCTTTTTTCACGATTTTAAACATTGTTTTTCATGAATTCATTGATCCTAAGTGTGGGCGGAAGTATATATCTCCTATGGAAAGAGTTAACCATCGCCTATAGACGCTAAAGAGGTTAATGATGCGTTGCTATTTTGTGGCGAGGTCTAGTGCCACATGTATAAGTTTACCGGCTACCTCACTCTCCAAACCGAAACACGACAGTGCCAAGCAGGGACGCTATTGCGGCAGGAATAGGTAAGGCGGTGGTACCAGACCCGGACGAGACAATGCAGAACTCTACCACCTAGTAGCTACGATGGTAGTGACTTGCATAGCCAATCAATCACCTTTCATGACTAGCAGATTTTTTTTACATCATAAGATAGCAAACAAGCAGATGGGTCTCCTGATGGAAAGAATCAACCATCGCCTATAGACACCAAAGATGTTGATGGTGCGTTGCTATCTTGTGGCTAGGTCTAATGCCACATGCATAACTTTACCGGCTACCTTACCCAGAAGCCCAGACCAACACTGTGAAAAATTGTGTGCGAAATTAATGTGTACAGTTACCCTTAACTACCCGCTAGAAAGTTATATGTATAAAGCGCTAGTAACTATTTTTTTTTTTTAAAGGGCAATGGGCCCACCTCTCGTTCCCACCACTGTAACTTCTGTAAACCAGAATCAACAGCGGCAACCTTCCTGATAACCTCTGAGTTGCGAGCTCAGGGTGCCCTGGGGGAAAAGCTAAGCTGTCTTGGAACCCGCATCGAATTTAATCAGAAGAGTATAGGAGGAGTAGGAAAATACATCCAGTTTCCCTCCCTTTACAGCAGGAGACAGCGTAAGATAAAACAAAAACTGCTAAGAAATGAGACGTTTACAATCAGGTTAAGCCTGATTGCTATTGCACCACGGTAGTTTAGGTATTTGAGGACCTACGATAGCTAGCCTACTTAATTCTGCTTCCAGTAGTATGTATGACAAAATCGATTGAAGGCACGGAAATTCCTAGTTGCTACAAGGTCGGAATAGTAGATTACCCCGGATATACATCGTATACTATCAAGCATTTGGCTACGTTCATTTTGCCAGAGATTACACTCCCAAAGAATATGATGTGCAGTTTATTCATATTTACAGTTTATGGTGGAACATTCGCAAAATGGAGAAGGAACTAATTTGAACGAGAATAATTTAGCTTTAAAATTACCATTTAGTAACTATTTGTTACAATTCCACTAATCTTAATCTACGACGTCGTGGAAAGTACAGATAAGTCCTAAAGTGGAAGAACAACTAAGCTAGATAGAACCTATTCAATACAAATTCGCTGACGCTTTCAAAATGCAAAGCTTGATTCACTTTCCTAATCCTTACGATTTCCTTTCTCCAAAAACTTTATAGCCTCGGTGAAATTGATCGTTTATATATACAAATATATAAAATTGGAATGTCTGTTTGTAATATTAAAATATAACCGTTTTTTACTAAATGCATATGGATGTTATTACGTGTATAACACGTGTATACGTATAACACGGTATATAATTATACCAAAATAACATTTTTTACACTTTTTGTCTATCTGTCTAGCGGTCTGTATGTCTGTCAGTCAGTCTGTCGGTCTGTCTGTTTGTTCCGGCTAATCTCTGAAACGACTGAACCAATGTTGACAGGACTTTTACTGGCAGATAGCTGATGTCATAAGGAGTAAGGATTAGGCTACTTTTACTCTTGAAATCTTTTACGCGGACGAAGTCGCGGGCACAGCTAGTGCTTAATATTTACAAAATTAACACTGTAGTCTAATATAATTAAAGCGAATCTAAAATCTCTATATATGTAAAAATCAATCGTTGTTCGTTAGTCTCGCTAAAACTCGAGAACGGCTGAACCGATTTGGCTAATTTTGGTTTTGGATTAATTGTTGAAGTCCGGGAAGGTTTGAAAGGTAAGAAAATATAGAAAGAAAAATAAAAGTAGTTAAAAAGGCAGAATAGCGTTTGCCGCGTCAGTTAGTCTGTAATAAAAAATACAGCTGAAAAGATTTTTTTTAACGATTTTATATTTAGATGAATGAATCGAATTTGAAAATTTCTTTTTATGGATAGTAGTCACATTCAATAAAAGGTCTTTAAGCTATAAGCTATGAAAGGAAAAAGCTAAAAATGTGTATTTGGGCCACGCGAACCAAGTCGAGTGCAGTACCTACTCCTCTATGATTCAACGGTATTGACGCATAAGATTTGGGTATGCTTTCAATCAAACTCCAAGTTGAGCTACTCGTCCTTTATAAAATATTTAGTATATTTCTGGACACATAAATTGCCCGAGACTTCATATGTGCCTGATTTGCCGTAGGTCAGCCCCTATCACACCGTGAGATTTAATATCGTTGGCGAATCGTTGTAATAGTCGCACCACTGCTTCTTCTTCGTCGCACGTCGCAACACTTCTTCGGGATATGAGCGACGAATGTGAAAGTATTTACTATTTACACTTATTAAAATTTTATTTCAATATGTGTCACTGTCCTGTATTTGTCAACAAACACATAGAGCAATAGGTACAGTCTCAAAATTGCCTAATAGTAATAATAATTTTGTAAATAAAATTAAAAACTATACTCTTATACGCCCTCCTAAGGCCATTATTATTGCAATGGACATTAAAATTATCGAAGAGATTTAGAAATGTGTTGTAACATATATTTGTTGTTGTCAGTATTTCCCTAAAAAGACATTTATGTAAATCTATACAACTATATAAATTTGTAATCTGTCTGTACATTCAAATTGCCAAAAATAATAAATTTGCTTTTTGTGACTAATTCATCATTGATAACAATTTTGACATTTTCAAAATGTTCAACTGTATGTACGTGGGTCTGTATGCCTAAGAGTAATAATAATTTTTTAAATAAAAGTAAAAACTGTCCCTATACCGTCTTTTAAAGCTAAATAGTTCAATAGGGGTTAAAATTATAGAAAAAATTTAGAAAAGTGTTGTATCACCAGTGTATTTACAAGGATAGAAGTGATTTTAGCAAAGCCAATTATATAAATGAATATCATCACGACTGTTCCATTTTGGGGTAACTAAATATCCATAAATGCTCCGGTTTCACCACTATTTACCTGTTCTTTTGGCTGCCATTAACCGGTGATCCCTATCAGCCCATTTTTAAAAATGCAAAAACTATCGCTTGTTTCGTGCAATAATCGAGGCTTGACAGCTTTCATCCTAGGCATGGGAAATTAACACACTACCATATCCAGAGTCTGGGTTTTGTTCTAGGTATAAAACTAAGCCCATCTTGAGTATCAGTGACTGTAAGGAATATGTACCAACGGCTTAACAAACAATCCGTAACGTTAGATCAATAGCAAACGTTGAACTGCTTATAAGATTTTTCTAGATAACAAGATTTATCTAAATTGGAAAATAAACTCAAGACCGATTCTGATCTCCTATGTTGGTCCGGGTCATTTGTAAAGGCTAACTTTTGTATCTGAAATTTGCCAGCGTTTTCCTCTTCCTCGTAAATTGTAAAGTTTGAAACATCTCACCCGGATATGGTAAAACCGTCTTTACCTTTCCTAATTCAAAAAAGTCAGCACTTATCAGAGTCGTGTCCGGGCCCCAAGTAAGGTAGGTTCTAAATTTATACAAGTAAGGTAGGTTCTAAATTTATGTACATGGCATCGAATCCTCGCTATAAGGTTGGCAATTTAAAATACTTATCTTGAATTCGGCAGATCTCAAGGCGAGACAAGAATAAATTAAATTTGGTCGCTCCACAGCAAATAATTAAAAATATAATTTCCGTAAACAATGTAATGTTACGTATGAAATCATTATAATATATATATATATATATATATATATATATATATATATATATATATATATATATATATATATATATATATATATATATTATATTCAGGAAATTAATAAAACTGTCACGATGATGATTATATGAATTTTAATCACAGATGGATCAATATACCGTTTTTGGAAATTTACCTATCGAATTTGTTGTAAGTACTTATACATTAATACATAAAGTGAAAAGTTTTTGTACCCATTTTAATGAAAATAATGCGAACTGAGAAGTATAAAATTGGCACAGCTAAAGTTTATATAATATGTCGCAGGCAAATTCTATAATTCTTCCGTATACAAATGGCGTCGTCTGATACAAAGATAAATAAACGACTTAGAAAATAATTTATGCCAAATGTAAAATGACGTCATTGTATAATATGCATGACATTTACCGCCACCATAAACAATGACTTCGTCTGCGAGGAACCATTTCTAAAATAAAAGTAGCCTAAGTTACTCCTTATTACATCATCAGCTCTCTGACAGTGAAAGTCCCGTTAAAATCAGTCCAGCCGTTTCAGAGATTAGGCAGAACAAAAAGACAGACTTATAAGCCCAACCGGCACTTACAAGTTATAAGGTTATGTTAAAATGTGTTAAAAATATTTAATTGCTTTACTTACCTCGCATTCCAATTCAACAATTATTCCATTCTTGCCTCAAATCTAGATTTTTAGTTTTTATTATATAATAATTCAATTGTTTAATTACTAAAGTCAAAGTTATCTCGTTCTGTGAGAACCGGGTCAGTGGAGAACGATAACGCCTGTTATCTTTCTTTTGTTATGACTGCTAGAAAATCCTTTGTTCTATTTACAATTACTGTATGAGAAAAAAATTAATGGGTAATGAAACATTAATTGTGTGATGGGCATAATAGGCATTTTTAACATCGTAACAGCTAGCGATTAGATTTGTTTCTTAAATTTTTCAATATTTTGTTTTGTCATTAATAATAATAATAATAAATATTCACGGGACAAATTACACTTACTGATCTAACCCCAAAGTAAGCAAATTATTTGCTTGTGTTATGGGTGTCAGTCAGAGATACTAATACATAGAAATACATATATAAATACTTTTACATACATAAAAACACCCAAACCCGGAAATACAAACATTTATGCTCATCACACAAATGCTTGTCGCCGTCGGGGATCGAACCCGAGCCCCGTTGATTGCGTAGTCAGGGTCTCTAACCACTCGACCAACGGGGCGGTCAAGTCATTGGAATTAATGTTATGTTCATGTTTTTTTTATATCATAAGATAGCAAACAAGCAGATGGGTCTCCTGATGGAAAGAGTCAACCATCGCCTATAGACACCAAACATGTTAATGGTTCGTTGCTATCTTGTGGCGAGGTCTAATGCCACTTGCATAAGTTCACCGGCTACCTTACCCTCCAAACCGAAACACGACAGTGACAAGCGCTGACACTATTGCGGCAGCAATAGGTAAGGCAGTGGTACCAGACCCGGGCGAGACAATGCAGAACTCTACCCCCTACTAGCCACGATGGAAGTGACTCGCATAGCCAATCAGTCGCGTTTTACGACCTGCCTGGCAGAACGGCAGTTTGCCTATTCTTCAAAGGAGCCCGGGAACAACACGGGGGAAAATTGTTTTTTTGTGTCCAATTTTTTTCACAACAATTTCAAAATGAATCTAATTTCTTCGTTAGATTCATTTTACCGGACCTAAAAACAAAGGGAAATGCCGGGAAACAGTTTATACCAAGGAACTTATATGCGATAACTGGAATTGTTATGAAGCAATATTTGAAAAATAAAAATGTACTTTATTACGTTCCCTATAACGTTGACATTTGTTTCTTACTTAACAGAGGGGAAAAACGTTTTGAGCAAGACAACGACATGAGTGGATGTTGTCCCTTTCTTGCAATTGCCAGTGTAAATAAAACTTTCGGATGGTAGATTTTTATATATTCGTTAATCGTTAAATCCCTTTTATTCATACACGTGTCGAAACGATTTTGAAGCGTGTGTGAACATTCCGGGTAGAATGTAACTTCCTTGGTTTATACCAAGGAACTTGTATACGATAACTGGAATTTCCACGAAGCAATATTTGAAAAATAAAAATGTACTTTATTTCGATCCAAATATAGTTGACATTTGTGTCTTACATAACAGAAGGGAAAAACGTTCTGAGCAAGACAACGACATGAGTGGATGTTGTCCCTTTCTTGCAATTGCCAGTGTAAATAAAACTTTCGGATGGTAGATTTTTATATATTCGTTAATCGTTAAATCCCTTTTATTCATACACGTCGATAGATACATTAGCATAAAATGTATTGTAATTAACATAGTGAGTTCTAAAATGTGCTTATTTTAATTATTACGTAATTACTTATGCAATGCAAAAACTGTTTCTCAAATTAGTAGAATTACTTAGTAGTAATTTGCAAACTACGCATGGCCACACTTATATATGGCGATTGGCGCTTTATTTAGTAGAAAGAGACACACTCCACTCATGTCGTGGTACTCTTCGGAACGATTTTGAAGCGCGTGTAAGCATTCCGGGTAGAATGTAACTTCCTTGGTTTATACTCTTTGTTTTTATTTTTTTAATGGCCATTTAACTGTATCAAAACCAGCCAAATAAAAACACTATAACCAATGAGATTTTACTGCCTATTTGTATACTTACATAAAATACGATAATTCTTTTTCCAAGACCTGCTAGGTATATTTTCCATACAATGTTTATATTTTTCTTGCAAATATATTGCATAGGTATATATAACACTTTATAACCAAATACTCTTTTAAGTAAAAACGAACCTTTCTAGCATATAACCTAACCTCACATGATTAGTTTTTCTACGGCATAAAACAGTGAAATTTTAACAGTGAAGTCACCTCATGTTGGTCGGGACCTATTCCTCCCTCAATAGCGTAAATACCTACATGACATTGTCGTGTTCTGGGTTGGGGAGTAAACTTATGCATGTGGCATTGCAATCCCGCCACACGGAAGGCAACTCAGCATTAACAACTTTGATGTCATATGGTAAGGTTTTTATATATATATATATATCTCTATTGGCAGCGGTTTTTCTTTCCATCAGCAGAGCCATCTGCTTGTTTGCTATCTAATAACATAAAAAAAATTCACTTTATCAGTGCAACGAGCAAATCTATGAGCCAACATATTTTCTCGCACCGCCAAATTACGTTTAAAAAATGTATGTACGATACGCCCGATCTGGAATTGGAACACAGGACTTTAAGCACAGAATACTTAGAGACTAACAGAAGTCAATGTTACATACATACAAGTAATATTCGAGCATAGCACACATAGACACCTCTCACGGACGCGATATCTCGAACCAGTGCGGAATAAACTGTCCCGTACCATTTCGGGATATCGCGTCCGTGAGAGGCGTCTATGTGTGCGTTAGTTTCCAGTATATAGGCTTTAAGCGTCCTGGCAGACCGTAGAGCTGGAATATTGAAACTATTTACATCTATTTAGACATATTAAATAACGAGTGAAATTTCAACCAATAAGAACCTAAAATTAAATATTGATATGTTTTCCGAACGAACATGTTAATGGTACTATTAAAATGTTTGATTGGCAGATTGCCACACACGTATCTAGCTGTAATGTCTATGTATGACTGCATTATGCAATACGCCATATGAAACCTGTGTAAGTGGTTTATAAGATGGTGTTCATTTTTTAATTAATTTCCCAACTAAGAAGGTAAGCCACGTGAGACGTACAGAGAGGGCAGGGGTTGGTCCAGCCATATCCCACGTGGCATGGCACGCGGCGTCTCGGCACATATCACGTTGTGTTGACCGACGAAAAACGAAGAAGGGTTTATATCGACCTTTATCTAAAGATATTAAAATTATATCGAATATAAAAAATATTCGACAGTTTTTTTTTATTTTCTCGCTACGTATGTACCTACATAGATAAGGAAGTTACTGATTTTGCCCCAATTTTCGAAAATCGTGTTTTCGCCAGATCTACGTTTATGCCTGCGAACTTTATTTGACTATTTTCACGATGACGTCAGTATGTCTGTATGCATAGATTATTAATATAAACTCTGTATATGTGTGTGTGTGTGTGTAAACATCTCATAACTTTTGAACGGCTTGACTGACCGAAACGTGGTTAATGTCAAATGCAGTTTCAAAAATCAAAATCAAATCAAGTTTTTAAAAGTTACAGCTTTTATATTAATATTATGTTGTTTACAGCAAACTTACATAATATTTTTAAAATAACTTTCAGGTTAATATACCGACTGATTTAAAAATCTAATCAGTCTTCTCTCTAAAAAACTGCGTCAAATACTTATACCTACCGTAAATTGGACCAAAATCAGCCTAAGATCAAAATCGATCATCGTTACTGAAATATACAGTTTTCGAATATCGAAAATGAAATTCCTGTCATTTATAACAAAATTTAGAATTTTGAACGATGACAGTTTTTGTTCCTCTGCGCATAAAATACCTTAATTTGGCGGGAAGTTCCATCATGGATCATCATCATCATCATCCAGCAGGGTCAACTGTTTTTTCATTGAATGGATATGTCCCGAGGGTTGTTTGGGGTCATGAAAATTAGTATGTAGATGTATTTTTCACACATTCACACAAACAATTGGTTGAATGATACGGAAGACGGCACACTACAGCTATATTATATATATATATATATATATATATATATATATATATATATATATATATATATATATATATATATATATATATATATATATATATATATTAATTCAGTTAATTCCAGCTATTAGGATACATAAACAAGGGATGATTATTGTATTTATTGTATATATATATATATATATATATATATATATATATATATATATATATATATATATATATATATATATATATATATATATATATATATATATATTAATTCAGTTAATTCCAGCTATTAGGATACATAAACAAGGGATGATTATTGTTCACTCACTGAATTTAATGTACCTATGACCACGCTATGTGACCACGCTTCACTTTTTTCGGTTTAATTTTTACACGCTTTTCTTAGCTTAGTTTGTATGTTAGTAGATATGTTTGTATGTTAGTAGATATGTTTGTATGTTAATATGTAATGGAAACTTTAAACATGAATTTGACGTACTTTAAAACGTCGGATTAATTTGAAACTTGGCAGTCTTATCAAGGACAGATGACAATGCAGTAATATAAATAGTTAGTCCTGCTATCCTTACCAGGTCCTTCAAGATTAGCGATTTGTTTTTCTTTATCACGTATCTCGCAATGCGCAATTATCATAATTGATTAGTTATCGCAAAACACATAACAGCCATATATATTACTGGCAGTCTACAAAACACGCTTTTGTAGAAAATCGAATTAAAAAATTAAAAATAAATAAAAATAAAAAAACACGATTTGTTAAAAATATATTATACCTACGACACATGCACAGAGAAATTTATAGATAAGTAATCTGTGTGGGGAACGCAGCTGCACGCTCTTGAGGTCGGCTATCACGCACACCCGTTTTAGGCATAATAGTACATTTCCTTGAACGTTCTAGTTAAATAACTTCATACCGACATTCGCATTAACAAAATAAACGGGTTAACATAAAGTTTACGTACCTACGTCAATGGCGGAGAAGCTAGGGTATAGAGGCGGGAAAGTCTCGCCCTGTGTGCCACTTATTCGAAAGTGACACCTGGCCGGCAAAAAACATAACCTTAAAAAAACATCACTGGACCAAAGGCTTAACGTCTTTTTCGAAGCACGGATAACAACCGGCGATTTATTACATTAGTCATGAGAAAATACTGATTCGAACCTCGGACGCTCTAACCACTCGGCCACCGTCCCTAATAAAGTTTAAATGATTAAACATCAATTGCCTGTATAATAAATTTCATCTAAATTTGTCAAGCCATTTCAAGCTATGCCAACAATTTAACATAACAATTTTTTTCAATGTCGTAAAATCTTTTTTACTTTTTAGGTTTAACACAGATTGACTTTTTTTAAATTATATAACACGATCCCCGACGGGGACAAGCATTTGTGTGATGAGCATAAATGTTTGTATTTCCGGGTTTGGGTGTTTATTATATATATTCTGGTATTTAAATATGTATTTCTATGTATTAGTATCGTTGACTAACACAATAACACAAGCAAATATTTGCTTACTTTGGGGTTAGATCAGTAAGTGTAATTTGTCCCGTGAATATTTATTTATTATTTATTTATTTATTTATATACAACACCAATGAACAAAATTTATATAATAGCCTGATTTTCTCAGCAGAATTTAGGAACATAAAAAACCTATAACCCAAACCTGTGTCGAGATCTGAGCCTGTGTCAAATCTTGTAGTACCGTCAAACGAGGTGAATATGTGTAATTCCCCGTGTTGGTCCTGGGCGCCTTTGAAGAATAGGCCAACTGCCGTTCTGCCAGGCAGGTCGTAAAAGGCAACCGATTGGCTATACGAGTCACTAACATCGTAGCTACTAGGTGGTAGAGTTCTGCATTGTCTCGCCCGGGTCTGGTACCACCGCCTCACCTATTTCTGCCGCAATAGCGTCAGTGCTTGTCTCTGTCGTGTTCCGGTTTGGAGGGTAAGATAGCCGGCATTAGACCTCACGACAAGATAGCAACGCACCATTAACACCTTTGGTGTCTATAATAGATGGTGGGCTCCTTCCATCAGGAGACCCATCTGCTTGTTTACTATCTTATGATATAAAAAATATACTTCGATCGAAGTAAAATAAACTTTGGTTAAAGGGTGAATAGGAGTACAAAAGTAAAAAGTCATGAAACCAAATTTAGCATTGTACTCACATAGGGTTTTTAGGGTTTTAGGTTTCGTTCCTTTTCACCCCTGACTGTAACTAACATACTTAACGTATTCGTAGTTCTAGACAAAGATGAAGCATACATTTGAGAGGCATGAGAAGCATATCAAACTCTACAACGTCTCGAGAGTTACTGTATATCGCTTCTTTGCTTCAACAACGTGTTATCTTAAAAACACAATTTTACAGTAGAGCATTTTTTAACTTACAAAAAAATATTTTACTTAATTGTGTAATTTTTTTCTTTGTTGTAGATTACGTATAAACTTTAACAGCTTAGCTGCCTCAATTCATAAGAATGTTTTGATAATACATTAAATTGAGTACAAAACTGAGTTTTCGAACTTGTCACGTTATTGGAGCAAAGAAGCGATATGTCGTGCTCCGTTTCGAAAGGAAATTTAGCCGGTACGCTGCATAATATGATTTTACATACCAACGACACATATTGCAATGCACAATAACAGCTATAGTGTCTAGAGGCGATGATTTTATCACTTTTTTACATCATGAGATAGATAAGCAGATGGCTCTAACGATAAATAAAAAACCATTGCATATAGACACCAAAAATGTTTATGGTGCAGGTTATTAGTGATACATGCATAAATTTGCGTTCTACCTTAGCAGTAGCGTAGGAAAGGCCCCCCCGGCGGGCCGCAACGGGTGTCACCTTTTTGTGGCGACACCCACCCGGTCTCTCAACTTTAAGAATAATGTACAAACAAACAAAAAATCACTAGCACAAAAATTTCTTTTTCAGGGATTCCTCCACTAGCACTAGCTCAAGTCTATGTAGGTATAATTCGGGGATTCCCGCAAAAGAGCCTGATGCTGTCGTGGGGGATTTCCCAACATTTCTAATTTTTTTTCGTGAAGTGTGTTGTGTTTGGTTGGCGTGAATTGTTAAACGTGTAGTATTATAGTGATAGATAATAAAAAGAAAAAATATATTAATATATGAATATAAATGATCCATGACCTTTATCATTTTATTGCTTTTTACTTTCGATGGGGTAACACCACCAACTTCTGTACCGGGTGCCACCCAAGGTAGCTACGCCACTGTACTGACGTTATTGCGACAGGAATTGGTAAGATGGTGGTACCACATCTGGGCGAGACAATACAGAATTTTACCGCCTAGTAGCCACGATAGTATTGACTAGCATAATCAATCTTCGCCTCTTACAAACGGGCTGGCAGAATGTAAGATGATCTATTTTTCAGAGGCGGTCCGGACTAATACAGTCAAGGGCGGATCCAGGGGGGGGATCATGGGGGTCATGACACTCCCCCCCCCCAGGTATGGATTATTATAGCAACAGCCTATCTTGACTGAACCTCTAATATGTGACCCCCTGACCCGAAGGCTTTATATCCGCCCTTGAACACGGGAGAATTCTTATGAAATGAAATATAATGTTTTCTAAGTGATTCTCTGTGCAGGCGAATTACAATTTGTCTTAATAAAAATCTACCCAACTAATCGCACCTTCGCCCAAATAGTGTCACAAGTCAAAAAAACTAATTCTCGAGTAAAAGGGGTTTAAAGTTGCTCCTGCCTATTTTTGGCTTTTTCGGCCAATACCACTAACGTCATTAACGCCATCTAGTATCAAATCATTGAAAACAGTAGTAGATCACCATTCGAGATAAAACTATGAATAATATGATACGAATGGTACAATAAAAGTGATTTTACGATTTTTTGCATTATGACACTATTTGACCGAAAGTGCGATATAATATTTACATACATAGGAATAAAAACGCGTAAAACATGCGTCGTTCTTGCGTTGTCGCGTAAAAAGTAGGTATTTCATTTACGCAACTTCAGGGCTGCTAAAGCTCATTTACCAGACATGCCGCGGGCTTATTAGATATTTACTTTAACACGGCGAAATCAATACCTGACATCCTTCACCTGCTCTGCCTAGAGGCGATTACAAACGAAAGTACACCACATATGTAACACAACCTTCAAATGACATATTCTAAACTCATGTCTACAGAAGGTCATAAATTCGAGCTATTGGCTAACTAAGAGATTGAATTTCGTTGGGATTACTATCGTAATATCTTATTACGAACTTAAAATTAAAGAAGGTCAGGTCGTGTCAAATTTCTTAGACTCGTATCTTATATTAAGTTGTTAAGGACCTGAGCGCCGGCAACAAGCTGCAAATGGTGTAGAAGCATCCCCTGACAAGAAATAAAAATAGAAAAAAAATCATTAACTTAATGTTTGGGTAAAAAATTGAAGCATGTAGGTTGCTGTCCGTTCATTATCTTGTCAGTAAACAATTTGACGTTACATTCACCCGCATGTATTATGTATTTTATAAGTTAATGATACATATTATAATGTGTAGATGCCATAAAAGTGATCTCCATAAAAGTGATCCTAGCGGCGCCAAAAACACGTGGCGTGCAAAAACACGTAGATAAAGACCAAATTTTACGAAAGTAAGGACCAGACCGCGTCCCAATATATTAAAAGCTAAATTTTCTATTTGTAAAAAAATAAATAATAATGAAGTCATCCGTCACCGACGATAAGGTCCAAAAAATTGGCAGTGTAAAATCAGAGAAATCGAAAAAAAAACACTGAAATTTGTTATTTACTTTATTATAATCTACATTAATATTATAAACGCGAAAGTTTATATGTTTGGATAGAGGGATGTTTGTTACTCAATCACGCATAAACTACTGAACGGATTTGTATGAAATTTGGCACACAAGGTTTTTTTGCCATTATATTTTCCGTCCTTAGCCACTTGAACCTTTGTAGTTTGTACGTAGTTCACTATGTCTATTTCAGCCATCCTAACTCCTTCCAGAAGCTTATAAGACGGCTTATGTTTTCACATGCTTCTTTAGGAGTTTTTGGGTTATCTAGGATACGTGCCCGTTGTTCAGCCACGCTTCTGCACTCTAGGAGAACGTGAGTGGTGGTTTCTTGTTTCTCCATGCAGCCGCGGCATAAAGGGCTGTCTGTTAAATAGGTGTCGGTTTAAATGGCAATGTCTTGTTATTGTGCCCACAACTTTTCTTTAGTCATCTCTTTTGAGTTTCATTATGCGTTGTGTTAGGTGTTTCGAAAGGGTTGGCACAATTTTCTTTGTTTACTTAAAGTCGTTTGTAGCTAACCACAAAGCTTCATGTTGTTGGTATGTTCCCTCAGTTAGCCATGTCATAAGTAGGCTGTATGGCAAGACTGCTATCGGTTCTGGACCTGATAGTTTTTTATTAGCTCCGTTTCTTGCTAGTATATCAGCTGTGTCATTGCCTTGAGAGTTACTGTGTCCTTTTATCCATTGCAGGATTATTTGGTTTGTTTCTGATGCTGCTTCTAATGATTTATGGCATTCAAACACCATGCTAGAGTTGAAGCAGTTGGTTTTTAGAGTTGCAAGGACCGATGCACTATCAGAGATAATACGTATATTTGATCCGTTATTTCTCTTGCTTTGATCTCTGTTGCAGCTCTGCTAATAGCAATACATTCAACTTGGAATATTGTATTGTACATTCCTAAAGTTCCCATTATGTTTATATTTAATTCTTTAGAGAATATACCGACTCCAGTCCCTGAGTTGGTTTTGGATCCATCTGTGTATATTCTCAGTTTTTGCATTCTTGAATGATCAGGTTCTGCTTCCAGATTAATTTTGTAATTTTAGTTTGATACCATTATCATTGGTATTCTGTCAATCATGGCCTCAAACATTGGTTTTTCTGTAGTGATTTCTTCTAAAATGTTCATGTAGGGAATTTTCTTATTTTGGCGCCATATTCCCATGATTTTTAAACGAAAAGCTACGCTGGCTGCTTGTTGTCGTATTACCAGATGTAGTGGTCTAAGGTTCGACAGGACTTCTAATGCTACTGTTGATGTAGTTTTCATACAGCCAGTTGTTGCAACACAAGCCAATCGTTGAAGTTGTTGTAATTTGTTTTTAGTTGTAATTTAAGTGATTTTAGGCCACCATATAATGAGCCATATGTTATTATTGGGCGTATCACTGCGGTGTAGAGCCAGAAGAAAACTTTGGGTTTAGCACCCCATTTTATCCCCACTACACACTTACACTGCCAAAATGAGGTATACCGCAAAGGACTGGAACATACTTCCTGAGTCTGTGTTCCCAGACGAGTACAATCTGGAGATCTTGAAGAGAAGAGTGAACAGGTACCTTCTAGGGAAGCGCGTTCCATCTTAGGCCTCATCTTAGCTTACCATCAGGCGAGATCGAGGTCAAGCGCTTACCTATCGATAATAAAAAAAAAATGCTTTCTTGACGATGGCCTCAGGTATATGAAGACCTGGAATAGCACGTAGGCTACTTTTTATCCCGGAAAAATTAAGTGATCCCGCGGGATTCCCCAAAAACTTTTATAATGCAGCGGTATAACAAAAATTCTCTATCTATTAATGCTTTAAAATAAATCCCTGCACGTTTATCCAGGCCCCTTCAAATAATACTGAACAGCCTTATTTTACATTATAAGAAAGCAAAAAAAAAGCAGATGACTCTCTCAATGGTAAGAGACAACCATCGCCTAAACACACTAAAGATGTTAATGATTCGTTGCTATCCTTGTAGTGGGGTCGGGCGCCACATGCGTAAATTTACCACCCACTCAGTCAATAAAAAAATATAAAATCAAATCAAAAGTAGCCATAACTGCAAATTTTATAAAACCAAGTCGCGGGCATTTCTAGCATTTAAGTAAACTCTTAATAATAAGTGGTTAGTTGTGTAATATATAATGTTTACATTTAGATGGCGATTACTTGTGATTGCCCCATGACTCAACCGGGTCCAACCCTAGCGGCGACGTGCGGCGGCGGCGCCTTCATGCTGTTTATGGGGCTACTAGAGGTGTTCCTTCGCAGCCAATGCGACTTGGAAGACCCATGCGGGAGAATGCAGGTATGGCACATATATGAAGGTTTTTAGTCAACTAATATAGTATCAGATTAAGTAAGGAACCATTTCATTCGTTTGAAAATTGAAGTAAATAATAAGGAGAAATTAAACGGAAAAATATATCTATATTTTATAATCAATTAATCCTAGCTCTAAATAGTGATTGCATATCTCCGCAATATTCGCTTGCGCATATTTACTTTAGAACTTATTTTACCTCTCTTTATAAGCTACTTCCCTTATTTTACCCCGTTAAGGATCGAATTTTGAAAAACGCAACACGCAATTCATTATTTTTTTATACTCAATTCATACGAAATTTTATGCAAAGTCAAGTCCAAGAAATCAAAAGATTCATACAAAATTTTACCCCGTATTTCACCCTTTCGGGGTTGAATTTTGTAAAATTCTTCCTTAGTGTAAGGCTATACATCATAAGAGAAATACGTGTGCGAAATTTCAAGTGTCTAGCCCCAAGAGTTTGGCCTGTGCGTCGATACATCAGTTAGTCACTCTTGCCTTTTATATAACATATTTTATATAACAGGCTAATTGACTAAATTTGAAAACTGTTTAATACTTTATTAGGTGTGTGAACCAAACCGTTTTTTAAATATCGTACATTGTTTTAAAAATTTAAGTTTACCGCGATAACGCTCTGGACTGGCATACATAATATATTACATACTCTTTAGTTTTTATGAAAATGTCAAAAACAACATGATGTTTACCACGGTGTGACGTAGCACTTTCTGATTTGCGTGTATACCACCACGAGTACCTCCGCCTTACCTATTCCTGCCACAATAGCGACAGTGCTTGTTACTGTCGTGAAACGTGTTCCGGTTTGAAGGGTAAGTTAGCTAGTAAATTTATGCATGTGGCATTAGATCTAGCCACAAGAGAGCAACGCACCATTACATCTTTGGTGTCTATAGGTGATGATTTACTTTTTTTTGTTTAAAGGGCAATGGGCCCACCTCTCGTTCCCACCACCGTAACTTCTGTAAACCAGAATCAACAGCGGCAACCTTCCTGATAACCTCTGAGTTGCGAGCTCAGGGTGCCCTGGGGGAAAAGCTAAGCTGTCTTGGAACCCGCATCGAATTTAATCAGAAGAGTATAGGAGGAGTAGGAAAATACATCCAGTTTCCCTCCCTTTACAGCAGGAGACAGCGTAAGATAAAGCAAAAACCGCTAAGAAATGAGACGTTTACAATCAGGTTAAGCCTGATTGCTATTGCACTACGGTAGTTTAGGTATTTGAGGACCTACGAAAATGGCCTACTTAATTCTGCTTCCAGTAGTATGTATGACAAAATCGCTAATTTGAACGAGAATAATTTAGCTTTAAAATTACCATGACTAGTAAGGAACTGTGCAACACAATGATCTATTTCTATCCACGTTTTACTTAATCGTTCCCGGACGCAGGGGAAAAAGTTATATAAATGCCGTCCTTTAGGTGAGCAGCACCAACGCGACTGCCATTCATTTATTAATTCATTAGTAACATCCATCACGGGATTAAAGAGGCGACGTATTTTTGTTTGAGCTTG
Organism: Apodemia mormo; assembly: GCA_036924255.1. Taxonomy (NCBI): domain Eukaryota; kingdom Metazoa; phylum Arthropoda; class Insecta; order Lepidoptera; family Riodinidae; genus Apodemia; species Apodemia mormo. Next base: position 7,611,740 of record JAUPFN010000020.1, on the reverse strand, counting down.
CGGATTAATAAATTCTGGGCTAGTAAAGTTTTTAGAATTATAGTACATTGAGGACCGACGCTGAATTTCTAAATCTAATGGAAATACACCTGATAAAACGGGTAAAGCTTCAGAGCTTACAGTGCGATATGCTTTACACAGAAATATTAAAGCCAAACGCTGATTTTGAAGTAATTTACGCCGGGTCGCGCCGCTTGTAACTTTATCAGCCCATGCTGAACATGCATAAGTAATACAACCTAAATAAGTTGCGTTATAAATTATCTTTAAAGTGTCAAAGGTTAAACCCCACGTTGAGGTAGATATGCCGGCAAAGGACAAGTAATTCCGTTTAGCTTTTTCACTGATATAGTTAATATGATTTATAAAAGTATAATTTTTCTCTAAAACTAAACCTAAATATGTTACGGACTCCTTTCTCTTTACTGTGCTATTATTTAATTTTATGCTAGGAGACGATAGAAGCGAACCTTTTAGTATTAAGTAGAACATTTTATGAGGCGCAAATTTTAAATGATTTCTGAATCCCCAGTTGGATATTAAATTAAGACTAGTTTAAGCCAGTGACTCTATCTGTGCTCGTGTGTTTGCTTGTATTATTAAAGCAACGTCGTCCGCATAACCTATAAGTGAGCATCCTTCAGGCAAGGCTAGTGAAAATAAATCATCAAATCCTAAGTTCCATAGATATGGCGAAAGTACTGATCCCTGTGGGCAGCCCAGAGTAAGGCGTTTAGATGCAGCGTAATGCCCTAGCTGTAATTTCAAGTGACCGTTTTCTAAATGCGATTTAATTAGTTGATATATATTAGAATAGCATCCCCTTATTTTTAGTTTTAATAATAACATCGGCCACCACGCGTTATCAAAAGCACCTGAAATATCCAAAAAGATACCCACAACATAATTATTTCGTGATAGTTCTACCGTTTTTCTCATGGTTAGCACTGCATCTACAGTGGATTTTCCGGCGGTAAATCCAAATTGTTTATTGAATGTGGGCCCTTGCGGTAAGAGTCGAGGAACTACTAATCTTTCTAGCAGTTTACCAAGAGGTGATGATTGACTCTTTCTATCAGGAGACCCATTTATTTATTTGCTATCTTACGATATAAAAAAGTGATAGGAAAGAATTGAGATTACCTATAAATAACCTATATATAAATTTCTAGACTCAAGATATTTATTCGAGGAAAACTTCGAAAAAACCTCAATAATACTTTTGCCCGACCCAGGAATCCAACCCGTGACTTCATAATCTAAGCCTAATAGCACAGACCACATATATACTAATAGACAGACCATTTGTGAAGGAAACATGTCGCCGGTAAATATGAGCAACTTTTACACGTTTGTAGGTTATATTACATTGTGAATAGAAAATTATGAAATTAACCATATTGTACTGTTTTTTCGTACCGAATGAGATGACAAAGTTTAAAAATTACCCTTGAAGTGATTTTATTTCATTGGTAAGTGGTATAACTCTGTATTTCTCTATGTAATTGCAAGCTACACTGACAAACTAAGAAAATGTCTTGAAAGACGTATCCGTTTAATCCGTGCCTAATAGGCTATCTCCTAGACGACGAAGCAGTTAAGAGCAAACAATTTATTTTATGTATATTCATTAAAATAACATGGAACATCAAAAATAATTGAATACATTTGTAGAATTTAGCATTCATCTAAACTTAGAAAAAATTATCCTTCATTAAAATAGGGAAAAAATGCTTTACTCATATATACCTACTAATATATCTGTATTAATTCAGTGTAAGTCGTACAGTTACTTTTTTGTACCCTCCACTGAACTGCTTAATAGTCAGAGCTTGTCGCTGTTGATTTTATCTTACAGCGATTGTTTAGTACAATTTAGATGTAAGTTAATTGAAACGTTTATGTTCAATTACCTGTAAATTTATTAGTGTGATTCTTCATAATGTGCACATATTGAAGTGTGTGAAACGAGACCGAGTTTTATGAACAAAAAATAAATTATAAAAATTAAAAAAAGATTATGTTAGGTTTTATAAGCATTTAATGATTAGCACTAATTTTAGTTTTTATTTGAACGCGATAAACCCCATAGTTTAAAAGTTATAGCGTTTTATTTATCTCAGGGCCACAGTTTCCAAAAATAATCATTAAATGCTTATAAAACCTAACATAATTTTTTTTTAATTTTTATAATTTATTTTTTGTCCATAAAACTCGGTCTAGTTTCACACATTTCAATATGTGCACATTATGAAGAATCACACTGTATAACTAGCTGTTGCCCGCAACTTCGTCCGCGCGGACTTTGTTTACTCCGCACAGCTCCTCCCCCGTAGGATAGTGTGATAATATGTAGCCTATATGTTGACCCGGCTGTTAGTAATATTCATGCAAAATTTGAAGTAAATCCATGCAGTACTTTTTGAGTTTATCCCGGATATACATTGACTTTCCTACGATTTTATTATATGTATATAGATATAGATGTTAGATTGTCTCAATCAACACTTGTTTAAAATATTTAATACCAACGTTTATCGCTTACCTCGACTTCCAACCCGAAGCACGATAATAACGAGCACAGAATTATTCATTCAAATGGCAATAGATATTCGATTGGATTAAATCTGATCTCCTACTTAATTATAATCTCTAATTATCAATTATAATAAAGTCAGCGACGATAAACTACATCCATAAAATTGTAATGATAAAAATAATATAGTAAAACTAAATTATAGTGCTAATTCACTGATTTATGTCATTTATATTAATAATGCTGCATTTAGCGCGGTTTGGTGAAGGTAAAATGTAAAAAAAGTATCTTCACGCCCGAATCCCTGAAGAGGAAGGCAGAGGTACAACCAATGCACCCACGTGCCAAGCCTATCGCCAACCGAGCACTTATCTAATCGGCAATGTTGTTTACATCAGAAAACTGAAAAAAAACACATTTTTGATTTACCCGACCTAGGAATTGAATCTGGGACCTTATGTGGTCAACACCGACACCGGACCACTAGACCACAGACGCACAGAAGATTTAGTGAAGATTTTTATATAAATTCAGCACTTCTTCATTCTGCACTTTCCCAGACTCATCCATAGGTGCAATTAAAGGGATCGAAGACTCTTTCTTTACACATTAAACTCATAGATAACCATTTCACCAATTAAAATTGTAGCAATTAGCCACAAAACACCACTTATAGGATAAAAGACTCGTCATTTGAAGCAATTTTTAATCACGCATAGATAGCTTGTAACTGTGACTCCAACGATTTTCGATTTTGAACAATTCTAAATTAGAAAAGATAAAAACCTCTTCTGATTTGAAAGATGTCCCTTTTTTCACTTCTGTGAAGCATATTTTTACGTTTTATATAGATACGACATTTTGATAAAATTCAACAAATATTTCGATGATCGGCTTTAATAGTGATCTGTCACGACATTGCTCAAGCCCGACCGCAAATTGCCGAGGCTCAATGAACGAGTTACATTGTAATCGCTTACCGTCACAAACCCAATTCCAACCACACGATTACGTTGGTAATAAAGTTAGTCGTAATAAATCATTTATCTGGGGCTAAAAGTCAATCCATCTCTAGGTAAAATGTTTCATACAATATGATGACAATTAATATTATTAATGAAGAATAAAGTAGGTAAGTCGGTGAGTCATGTTCGAATGCTGATATTATCAAATATTTACGAATTATTGAAATGCATCGATGGTACTGTAGTAAGTTTTCTCAACTTAGACCATGAGAACCCAGATTTAATCCGGAACGAACGAGGGATTTTTTCTAACCGAAGAATCTTATTAGCAGCGTCGCGTCTGGTAGTGATCTTTTAACACCTCCGCCTCAAAAAAGCTAGTAATACTGTTAGCACAGCCTAAAGCCTATACAGACTGACTGGTGAGTTACCTTCAATACTTCTGCAGAGTACTCGGTACTCGATTCACGTTAAAATGAATTAATAAAATTAGAGGCTTAATTTTTGACCAATATTTCTCTAAATATGTGAAACGTGAATATTATACTCTATAAGCACCCCGCGCTGTTTGTTTTGTACCTACCATGTACCTACCTATGTATTCTGTGTTGATAGCGTGCTGCGATACACGTGCGTCCGCGCGGTGTCCAAATATGACGCAGGTAAATATAGGATTCTCGGTGTACTGTTTACTAACTTTACTAAGAAGTACCTATTTTAAAATTTATTTTTAATGTTATTTTTCCCATGATATATGATCGCCGACTATCACGTCCTTGAATAATGAAGGTAACTCAACAGTCAGTCTGTGTAATACTTTTTTACATTGTTCTGTTAGTTTTCGTAAATGACGAGAAAAGTTGAATATTTTTTACTTCCCGCTACGTATCGAAAATCGAGTTTTCAACATATCTCCACGTCTTAAGGTCCTAGAAACCTTTTCTGACTAATTTTCTGATGACTTCAGCATGTCTGTATGTATGTGTGTATGTAAACATCACATAACTTTTGAACGGCTGGATCGATCGAAACGCGGTTTATGGCATACAAAAACTAATCAGTTGTATTCTTCAAAAAACTACATCTAATGTATAAATTGCATCAAAATCGTTTTATCCGTTTGGAAGTAATCGTTGATGAAACATTTTCAAATATGTATTTTCGACATAACTTCGAAATTTTTAAGCAATCATTTTTTTGGTATTCTACGATGTTTTAGTACTGAAAATAAAATACGTCGAAAGCCGTTTCGAAAGTCAAAATCGAATCTAATTATCAAAAGCTACAGCTATTCAAATATTAAAATAACGTTGTTTTTAGCAAACTTACTTAACATTTTTGAAATAACTTTAAGGCTCATACACAGATTAACTTAAAATCCTATCAGCTTTTCTTCTTTAACACATGCGCCAAATACCGTTAGTTTGATCGAAATCGGTCAATTAGTTTGGGATTTATCGATAACGAAAATTAAAAAAAAAATTTTTTTTGACACTCTTGAAATTTTTCATACTATCGATTTTTTGCTGAAACAATATCTTATATCTCAAAAATTTAGTTAAATGCCATTCGAAAGATCAAAATCGACCTTTTTAACAAAATAGATGTTTGAACTGAAAAAATCTATGCTTATAGTTTTCACTCTTTTAAGCTTAAAATGTCTTAATTTGACCGAAAGTAAACCGTTTACAATATTTTTTAAGTGACAAAATTTTTGGTATTTTTGGAGAGTAATATGAGATCACAGCTCATGATATTGTCTTTAAAGTTGAGATTTGCTCATATGGTACAGATCAATATACCTGTAAGATTTTATTAATATCACATTTTATAGATTCGCAGACTAATTACGTATAAATTCTTAGCTAACCATACAAAACACTGCGTTTAATCAAATCTGTTAAATAATAAGAATGCGGGAACTTTTAATTTTTGTTGATTTATTTGTTTTTTGTTAATTTAATTGACAGTACCGAAGGCATATGGACTCCGTGTATGACTTCATCGTTGTAGGAGGCGGCTCTGCGGGGTCAGTGGTGGCAGCGCGGCTGTCTGAAGTGCCCGAGTGGAGAGTACTTCTATTAGAAGCTGGTGAGTTCGAGAAGTGAGAACATAACAAATATAAAAAATTGGAGCAAGACTTCGGCCTAAGTCAAAGTTCACGAATAATGAAGTGATAAATAATGAAATTTTTTTTTTAACTATTCAGCAAACGTCTTTATGACTTATTAACTAGGTATCGCCTCTGTGGTCTAGTGGTCCGGTGTCGGTATGTTGACCACATAAGGATCCGCTTTAGTCGTTTTCAGTTTTCTGATAAAAACAATGTTTTCCGGGATTAGAAATTGCCCGGTTGGTGATAGGCTTGTCACTAAATCACATTGTGGGACTAAGCATCTTTAGCTAATCGTGAGTGCACTGGTTGTACTTACCTCTTCGGAGTGTGAAGATAATTTACATATTTACTGGGTATATAGTTAATATGTTTTAGTATATGCCAGAACGATATATTTACACGCTCATTCAAGGCAGTGGTTGGTATGATTGTGTTAATGATATACAGGGTTACTTTTAAAAGTCGGGCTAAATTTTAAAGTTAAGAACTAAATATTCAATTGAAAGTGCGTTTTAATTATTATTGTAAAATTATTGCAAGATAATATAAAAATATTCGTTTAAAAATATCCCAATAAATTCATGGATTGGATGCACGGAGTCGTATGAATTGGCCGCCGGGTGGTGTGTGCGAAACACGACTCAAGCCGCGTTTGACATTTTCCGTAATTGAAATTGTTTACATACGTTGTTTTTGTGTCGGTTAAAAATGAAATTTTGATTTTTTAATTTATTTTTTTATTAAAACTAACATACTACCGATTATGAACAGCCTCTGAAAATTTGGCCGGACGTTTAAAAGTAATCCTGTATATCTAATTAAATTTCTACTAAAATTTTTCGTCGAAAAATCTCCATAAATATTTTTTCTGGCTTTTAGCTTTCTGACTTTTGATCTTAAAATTTTATTATTCATAATGGGATTTGCATTTTGTTGTGCACTAAAAATAAATTATGGAAAATGTGTAAATTGTAAAGCCTTTTTTTAGATAGTTGAAGGGTTTTGCTCGTAATATATTTTTCTCGTAACTACAGGTTTCGACGAACCGACGGGCACCCAAGTACCGTCGATGTTCCTGAACTTCATCGGCTCTAGCATTGACTGGGGCTATCACACGGAGCCGGAGTCTGGAGCTTGTCTTGGAGAAAAGAACAGAAAATGCTACTGGCCAAGAGGAAAAGTAATTCCATACCATTATACCTATACACCGTTTTTTATGTTAGTTGGATAGGCAAACTGGCAGACGTGCCACCTGATGGTAAGTGGTCGACGTCGTCAATGAACATAAACTAGTTTTCCTAGAACTAGCCCAGGTAACTCATTTATGTCTTGCCTATCCTGAAACATGAAATGTTAAGTCTCCATGCCAGTAACTACCCTGCCTGTCTTGCCCTTGTCTCCGAAACACAGCAAAGCTGTTTCACGGGAGAAATAAGCAAGATGGTGGTACCCAAGCAGCCGCGAGCGCGACAAAGTGCATCCCTCTCACCGGTAAAAGATATTTTTCCAATTTTATTTTAAATTCCCCCATGTTGGCCAGGGCTTCTTTGAAAAAATGACCAATTGTCTTTCTGCCAGGCAGATCGTAAAAGGCGACTGTTTGGATATACGTATCACTACTACCGTGATTCGTGATTACTAGGTGGTAGAGTTCCGAAACGTCTCACCCGAGTATTTGGTATCACCGCCTTACCTATTCCTACGTCAATAACGTCAATGCTTGTCAACGTCGTATTCCGGTTTGGAAGGTAAAGTAGCCGGTAAACTTATGCATGTGGAATTACCATCCCGCCACACGGATAGCAACGCACCGTTAACCAGATATCTTGGGTGTCTAGGCGATAGTTTCTTTTTTATCAGGAAAGCCACCTGCTTGTTTGCTTTCTATGGTATGAAAACAAATAATCCAAATTTTATATACACCGGGATTATCTATATATGGATTGACAGATACTATCAGTAATTTTATCCTTAAAAAGGTACGTAGTTTGTATAAATATTGAATTTTCCTTATCAGGTACTAGGCGGTACATCTGTAATGAATGGCATGATGTACATCCGCGGTTCTCGGAAAGATTACGATGATTGGGCAGCAGCGGGAAACGAAGGGTGGTCCTACGAAGAGGTTCTTCCCTACTTCCTCAAGTCCGAAGACAACAAACAGATAGAGGAGATGGACAAAGGATATCACGCGACAGGCGGACCTCTCACAGTGTCTCAATTTCCGTATCATCCACCCTTAAGCTCGAGCATAGTCAAAGCTGCGGAGGAATTGGGTCTGTACTTTTCATAACATGAACTACGGAAATGTTTATCTTCTGTTAAGTATCATCACGCCGCTCGTTAAGGTAGGCAGTGGGAACCAAATGTCAATGGACTTTCCGGTTCACCACGATTACCGGATTGCCTTTTTTTATATATATCATAAGATAGCAAACAAGCAGATGGGTCTCCTGATGGAAAGAGTCACCCATTGCCTATAGACGCCAAAGGTGTTAATGGTGCGTTGCTATCTTGTGGCGAGATATAAGTTTTCCGGCTACCTTACCCTCCGAACCGGAACACGACAGCGACAAGCACTGACGCTATTACGGCAGGAATAGGTAAGGCGGTGGTACCAGACCCGGGCGAAAGAATGCAGAACTCTACCACCTAGTAGCCACGATGATAGTGACTCGATCCAATCAATCGCCTTTTACGACCTGCCTGGCTGAACACCAGTTGGCCTATCTTCAAAGGAGCCCGGGACCAACACGGGGAACTGCCTTTGGCTGTGCCTGGCTTTTTTTTGCCTGTAGGCGACATAGGTGGTGATACCCACCATTGCATTTTACTAACCTAATAACGACTACGCCTTGTTTCTTACAATCCCTTATCTACCATGTCATGAACCACAGGAGATTTTAAGCACGACCACCACCAAGCTGCTACTGACGTTTCGATTTTCGAGGAAAGTCTCTAAAAAATCTTCAATGACACTTGCTTGACCTGGGAATAGAACCTGGAAATATAATCTGAACAGAATACGCTATATAATAGTTACTGTTAGCATAGTAACTATTAAATGTATACCTTATCAGTGTTATTAATCAAGGATGTAACACAATGTAGAATTTAGCTAATCAAATCGAATATACCTTATATTAAAACCTGCCTTTGTGGTCTAGTGCTCCAGAATCGGTGTTGGCCACATGAGGTCAGGCAATTCAACTGCCAACTGCCAACAACTTCAAAATGTTTTTTTTTTTATTTTCTGATAAAAAAAAAGTTGCCTGGGATTGGAAAATGGCCCGGTTGGCGATTATCTCGCCAGTAGCCATCAAGCACATTGTGTGTGGTACCTCTGCCTACCACTTTGAGGAAACGGGCATGAAGATATTTTTTAAGATACGCTTGTACAAAAATATTTAAATAGCTTGGTACAAGTAGACCTAAATCTTTTTGTAACATGTTTAAAAGACATAGTGCGATTTCCGAATCGTATAGAGTTGTTTATTAGATGTTAGGAATTATAAATGACGTTTTATAGTTTGACGTTTTATAATTGACGTTAGAATTAAAGACATAGTCTCTTATATTTTCGGTACTTTTCGGTGTGTTGTGTGTGTGCGTGTGTGTGTGTGTACTGTGTATCCTATTCTGAGAATGAATGTATACATAAACAGGCCCGCAATGTTTTTGACTCAACCAAACATTTATTTCTTATTTGAAGCATAAGACATCAAACAAGCCAACGGATCTCTTAAAAGACGGACATAACCATCGAATTTAAATCCAAAAGCATTTACAGCGCATTGCCATCCACATGCCATGGAGTTGTACATACTTATGCCAGACACATAAACAACACAGGCGATTTTGAGTTTAAACATCTTTTGCGTGTCTTTATGAGTGATAAATGTTAGACAAACTAGAATAACACCGGCACACAAAAAAAAAGTTGTCTGTGCACCGGGTGCCACCTATCTACGGGCATGTTTTTCAACCCGCTGAACACGAATTTCAAGTCAGTTTAGGCCGTCCGGGCTTCAATTTCGAGTAAATTGCAAAAAACCCCAAAAAATAGGAATTTTAGGAAATAATAAAGGTGAAAATTACAGGACAATAGTCGAAGAATTAGTGACAAATTACAAAAAGTTAGGATTCTTGTTAATAAAAGATACAAGAAATTTATTGAATTGTGTTTAAAAGATTTTTTTATATTTTTTCAGCAGCAGTTTTCTGCTATTTAATCGGTTTTTGCAATTTTATGAATGTTTGAGGGGACTATGGGCCAAATTTATCCACAAATTTTTTCATACCAAGATAATCCCAATTTTCTTCGATTTTCGTAATTTTTGATGATTTTTTACAATTTTTATTTAGATTAGAGATATTACATTTAAAACGGTTTATGATTAAAATACGATCGAAATTAGTATTTAACAGATCAAAATACATGAAAATTATGCTTACATTAGAATTCAAAAATTTTTTTCTTGCCAAAACATCGAATTTTCGCTATTTTTTTGGGGTTTTTTGGAATTTACTCGAAATTGAAGCGCGGACGGCCTAAACTGACTTGAAATTCGTGTTCAGCGGGTCGAAAAACATGCCCGTAGATAGGTGGCGCCCGGTGCACAGACAACTTTTTTTTTGTGTGCCGGTGTAATTGTCTATGTTTTTTAAATTAATGAAATAAAATATTTCGCTAGGAATAATTCTTTTATTATATATTAATATAAGAGATATTGGGATTTTAGTTTGACTGACTTATCATATTTAAGTGTTACCATTGTACAAAATTTAAATTACATTGTCATTAAAACAGCAATAAGTTTATATATCACTAGCGACCTGCCCGCGGTTTCACCCGCGCAGCTTTTGTTCCCGTAGGAATATCGGAAAGATTAATACACTAAAACCTTCCTCAAGAATCAATCTACCTAATAAAAAAAACCGCATCAAAATTTGTTGCGTAGTTTTAAAGATTTAAGCATACATATGGACATAAGGACATAGGGACAGACAGAGAAAGCGACTTTGTTTTATACTTTGTAATGATAATTTTTTATAAGTATCAAATCAAAATTTTGGTCTTAGCACAGACTTTTGTCAATCTAACTTAGATTTCTCTAAATTCCGACTTTATTTAGCTACTATACCCTAAGTTTAAAAAATATTTAATAAATGTGGATAAGTTAAGGAGTTGATATAGAATCTTACAGAACATATCAAACTTTAAGGTAATAACTAAAGAAAACGATATATGAAGTGTCGCCTGTATTCCTTACTAGGTAACTTACCCTCCAAACGGTAAACAAGAACCCACGCTATTGTGCCAGGATTAGGAAAGGCGGTAGTAGGTACCAAAACTGGACGATCGTTGCAGAACTCTACCACCTAGGTAGTAGTTTCAATGGTAGTGAAATATTTAGCTTTCCTTCTCCTTTTACAAGATACCTGACAGTAAGACAGTTGATCTAAACTTCAAAATATCCCCTAACAACATAAAGAGATTTCGCACTGATTTCAAGGAATAGTATAATTAACGTTGTCTAACTTCAGTTACTCAAATATTCACATCACTAATAGAGCGATTGAAAGCAGGCGGAACAACACTGAAAATATTAAAATGAAATTTAGGTTAAGGATTTTTATAACAAATGTCAAGTGTGTGATACACATTGTATGCTGTCATATGCAGGAGTTGACTTGTGATCGCAGGGTACCCGGTCCGTGACCTGAACGGCGCGTCGCACACGGGGTTCTCCATCGCGCAGACCACTAACCGCAACGGGTCCCGGCTGAGCGTGGCGCGCGCCTTCCTGCGGCCCGCGCGGCTGCGCCCCAACCTGCACGTCATGCTCAACGCCACCGTCGCCAAGGTGCTCATCAACCAGACTACCCGACAGGCCTACGCTGTGGAAGTCATCAATAGCTTCGGACGCAAAGAAGTCATTTTTGCAAACAATGAAATTATAGTAAGGTAAGGTCTAGAATATAATGCACAAGTCGTGTGTTTAATAGTAATATAGTTCCTTTTTAGGATTCCGAAGTAAAGTAGGAGGAACCCTTATAGTTTCGCTGTGTCCGTCCGTCCGTAGTCTAGCTCAGACATCCTTAGTACTAGAAATCTGTAATTTGGCATATGTATATTACATACATGTCAGGGATGGCAATGAAATGGTAAAACACGGTTAGTATTCATGTAGTCTATGAGTAAAATAAAACCTTGAAAAATAGTTTTAGGGTTGCTCGTTATCGTAAATATTATCGTATATAAATAAGAAATACATAACATTATATTATTTTTTTTCCTTCTACATGTATGGTGGGAATGTTTTATTTTTTTTCTCACTTACCCTATAATGTGGGGTATCGTTGGATAGGTTTTTAAAAAATATTGTACGTCTGTGGAATTTCAATTAATCCCTCGCGCGATTGTCGTGACAAATCGATCACTAGCTTATAATGATGAAGTCTGACAGCCCGCACTTTTTTGTAGGGAGTTTAGGAAATCCGTCAATTCATGTATTTTAGTTTATATTAAGTATATATGAATTATACATCAACGTAATCTGCATTAAATTTCATATTCACTTATCTTATATATATAAAAATCAATCCCTATTTTCCTTGGTCACGACATCACGCCTAAATGGCTGGACCAATTTCGGTAATTTTTTTTGTTGTGTTTGTAATTGTAAGGAGAAGAATCTTATAAAAGAAAATATTAAGAAAATTGCGCGGAAAATTAGAAAATTTAAGAATACTTAACCACCATATAAATTTTAATGCCATTTTGGCTGTGTGGAAGGACAATCCCGTAGACTTATATAAATTACGTTTCACGTTATTTGTCCGCTATGGATTCCTAATATGTAATCTATATATATATAAAAATCAATCCCTATTTTCCTTGGTCACGATATCACGCCTGAATGGCTGGACCAATTTCGGTAATTTTTTTGTTGTGTTTGTAATTGTAAGGAGAAGAATCTTATAAAAGAAAATATTAAGAAAAGTGCGCAAAAAATTAGAAAATTTAAGAATACTTAACCACCATATAAATTTTAATGCCATTTTGGCTGTGTGGAAGGACAATCCCGTAGACTTATATAAATTACGTTTCACGTTGTTTGTCCGCTATGGATTCCTAATATGTAATCTATATATATAAAAATCAATCCCTATTTTCCTTGGTCACGACATCACGCCTGAATGGCTGGACCAATTTCGGTAATTTTTTTGTTGTGTTTGTAATTGTAAGGAGAAGAATCTTATAAAAGAAAATATTAAGAAAAGTGCGCGAAAAATTAGAAAATTTAAGAATACTTAACCACCATATAAATTTTATTGCTATTTTGGCTGTGTGGAAGGACAATCCCGTAGACTTATATAAATTACGTTTCACGTTGTTTGTCCGCTATGGATTCCTAATATGTAATCTATATATATAAAAATCAATCCCTATTTTCCTTGGTCACGACATAACGCCTGAATGGCTGGACCAATTTCGGTTTTTTTTTTGTTGTGTTTGTAATTGTAAGAAGAAGAATCTTATAAAAGAAAATATTAAGAAAATTGCGCGGAAAATTAGAAAATTTAAGAATACTTAACCACCATATAAATTTTAATGCCATTTTGGCTGTGTGGAAGGACAATCCCGTAGACTTATATAAATTACGTTTCACGTTGTTTGTCCGCTATGGATTCCTAATATGTAAGGCAAAACAACGTTTGCCGGGTCAGCTAGTTATATAATAAAAAGTAACGTAAGCTTACTTGATATTAAAATCCTGTGATGAATATTAACTTCGGGAACTTTTACTACATGTATATAACACACACTATATAACACTAATTGCTCATACACTATCACTCAAATAACACTTACACTCTAATGTTTACACTATCAACTAACAATTACATAAATTACACACTTAGGAATAAAGTAACTATTTCACAAAATCATAGATACGCCAATAAAAAACGGCAATTTTGAATTGCAAATTGAGTCGTTAAATTTCAAACATGGCTAACTCCATCATAACTCAAATCTCAGAAATGCACAAAATCGACTGTCGATTTTGTGCATTTCGGTAAAGTAAATTTTTACATTTTTGGCATTGGTTAATAAAATTTTAATCATTAATTTATATTGAAGTTACAAAAATTGATATAAATATGTTAGTTTTTCTTAAATAGCAGTTTTACTTTTGGACATGGCCATATTTGATTTGACACTATGAGATTTGGCTATGTTTGATTTGACATAAGGTGGAGTTGGAAGAGTTTGATATAACATTGCGATATTTGTTATCAGGGTTGATGCAAATAGAAGAACCAGGCATACGTATTTTTTTATAAATTACAATTTCGAACCTTACGGAAATTGTAATTTAATAAAAACAAAAAAAATCATACATCACCCCATTTTTTATTTACAATCAACACCTACACTAATATTATAAAAATGAATTTGAATGTTTGTAAAATTGTACCGATGAAATGGATAAACTCAATAACAACCAGCCGATTTGTAAAACTCTTTCTCCTTAGGAAAGCTGGATTATTTCGGAGTAACAAAGGCTAGGTGCCTTTTGACTAAGCATAAGAATGCAATGGTTTTGTGTCACGTGAAAGAAGCCGGGGGCTAAAGCTACTTTAGAAATAAAAATGGACATTTTTATCTAAAAATAACATTATTTCAGCTATCCAAAATTTATAAATTTGATGACCCTAGCTAACAGCTGTAATATCTCGCCACAATCCAAAAGTTTAATATGCAATTACTCAAGTTTTTGAATTTTGTTGCGATTTATAACATTGAATTATTTTTGAGATACTGCTTTCTTTCTAGCCTTTTATGGTGGTAACTTTACTATTTCACTGTCCATTTTTGTATTTTAAATAATATAAAACCACTTGTCGCAACCACTCAAACGACAACTTATTTAATTTAAAATGGCGCCAAATTGAATAATACTGCACTGTCATTAGTCGAAACGGACATGGCGCATTTTGTTTTATATTCGAGGATGGAGATGGCCAAGTTTGAAACAAAACAAGAAATAATCGTTGTGTTTTATATTGTTTAAGGGTAGATATGGATATGATTGAATTTACAGACATATTATATGTATTGTAACCTTTTCGCATATCACAAAATCCTAAAATCGACTATGTGTGGAGATGGCCATGTTTGAAATTTAACAACTCAATTATCTTGTCCGTTTGTCGCCGATCGATTACCTAATGAGTCATTACTATCTTGGTATATGTTCCTTTGAAAAATCACAATACAAAAAAACATAAATTCAAAATAACAAACCAATAAGTGAAGAGGACGTGTTAAACGTTGTCAAATCAAAAGCCAATTTGAGCGTGCTTCTTATGTACACCCGTGTGTTCGAGAATCACTATCCGCCATAAAAATTTTTGAGCAACCGAGTGTTTGAAATTACGCGACGGGTTAAGGGATCCAATTGTGAAATATTAAGCTTTAAAGTGGTAACTTTTGTTAGAGTCAAGGCACCCTTACCTCCCCTTTGCAGGCTAAACGGGTGGTCTTGGTGTGGGAAAAAATTTACGGTAGTAGTAAATATAATGAAGTGAAAAGAAAACTATCACACCTAAGTGGGCTTTAAAAATTTTTAACTGGTTGGTATAGGAGAATCGCCTCTGTGGTCTAGTGGTCCCGGGTTCGATTCCTTTGTCGGATAAATCAATGTGTTTTCCAGTTTTCTGATAAAAACAACGTTGCCCGGGATTGGATAAGTGTCCGGTTAACGATACGCTTGCCACCTATCACATTGTGAATCTAAGACAAAGTATCTTCGGCTAATCGTGGATGCACTGCTTCTACCTCTACCTTCTTCTTCGGAAATACGGGCGTGAAGATACTTTTTTTGTATAGGATCAATGTATATACAGCTATCTATTTATTACAAAAAATATATTGTGTAATTTAATATGAACTACGTTTAAAGAATATTTAAAACAATTTCAGTGCAGGTGCAGTAGCATCCCCACAAATTCTCCAGCTGAGTGGTATCGGTGATCCAAAAGTCCTCAAAAAAGCTGGGGTTCAGCCACTGCATAATCTCCCAGCTGTGGGCAAAAACTTACACAACCACGTAGCTTACTTCCTGAACTTCCACATGAACGACAACAACACGGCACCTTTGAACTGGGCAACTGCAATGGAATATCTGCTCTTCAGAGACGGTTTAATGTCAGGAACCGGTAAAGTATTATGTCAAACTATGTTTCATTAAGATTTTTGTATAACGAAATATTAGAAACAAGCAGACGGAATCAGGGGCAGATCTACTTAAGGACTTTTTGGGCGGCAGCCCAGGGCACCGAAAATACCCTGAATTTAACTAAAAAAAAGGTAGAAGATATTGTGTAAAAAATTAAATACAATGCGACCATTGACTTGGCGATAAATTGAATTTGGTGGCGGGCCACAAATAAATCCGTGTGAGCCACTGTTGGATGTAAATAAAAAAATGTCTTATTTATTTTTAACATTACTATAGAAAACAATGTTTTGACTTCATGGTAATGAGTAAAGAAACCAGGAAGGCCTCTAAGTGGCCTCTAAATAGAATTAGCCCAGGGGCCCCACAATTACGTGATCCGTCATTGAGATGGATGAACAAATATCTATATAAACCTAAATACATTTTCAACACCAAACATATAGGTGTGGATAAAAATATGATAGTAAAGTCTTCAATTGTCATTTTAGACTTGAAGGCACTTGAACGAAAGGCTTTCGCTTATATCCTTAAAGATGATGACATATCTGTTATCGATAGTGCAGGTAGATTTTCTCTATTCTTAAAAAAATCATCTTGATTCCAAAAAGTCGCCTCGGCGGTCTACCGATACCATCTTCAGTAGACGCATAAGGTCCTGAATTCGAATCGTGAAGTGAATAGTGAAAGCGGAGGCATTAACTAACGGAGATGCTGCGGAGCTTTTTCACTTAAAAGTCACTTAAGTTAGTCGAATCTATAGCAATCGATCAATTTTGCTAGTTGCCTGATGGTCCATTCTTCGATAAGGGTACTAATATATTATTATGATATTTTTCAGGTATATCGGAAGTAACAGGTTTTATAAATACAAAATACTCAGACCCGAAAGTGGACAACCCAGACGTACAGATTTTCTTCAGTGGATTTCTGGCAGACTGTGCCAAGACTGGCATGGTGGGAGAAAAACTCGGTGATGAGTCTCGCAGCGTTCAGATATTTCCGGCGGTACTACATCCTAAGAGCAGGGGACGCTTGGAAATCGCTAGCTCTGATCCATTTGCTCATCCTAAAATTTATGCCAAGTATGACTCTTCATTATTTAATATTAAAATCAATTATTACACTTTTCCTCGCGCAAATTGCAATTAAAATCTTTACAGGTTGCATTTTTAGAAGCGTATGCTACAGTAGCTTACCTGTATTCAAAATTTCAGGCATTATAAGTTATAATAACTATAACAGACATTATTATAAGCCCTGCCCCCAATTTACTTTGCTTTTGAACAACATTTAGATTACATAAAATATTAAAAACAAATATTTTTCCAGCTATTTAACGCATCCATATGATGTCAAAATTTTAATAGAAGGTATAAAATTTGCCATAAAACTATCAGAAACGAAGGCACTCAAGAAATATGGATTGAAATTGGACAAAACTCCAGTGAAGGGGTGCGAGAAATACAAGTTCGGGTGTGATGCCTACTGGGAATGTGCGGTTCGAACTCAAACGGCACCCGAAAACCACCAGGCCGGATCATGCAAAATGGGACCTAGGGGTGACCCAGATGCAGTCGTGGACAATTTGTTGCAGGTTGGTACAAATACACATTGGTACAAATCGATGACGCTCGGGTTTTATACCCGACAGTGTCAATCATTAGTAGGGTCTAGGTGTTTACTAAATATATTTCAGTATAAATTAAATGAGGTCATTTCATAATAGGTGACAATATTTTTTAAACATAGCATTAGTAGGGTCTAGGTGTTTACTAAATATATTTCAGTATAAATTAAATGAGGTCATTTCATAATAGGTGACAATATTTTTTAAACATAGCATTCGGTAGGTACGTCTAACCAAAGATAACCAGCTAAAAACAAATGTCATTCAAGGGTTTAAAACTTTTTGATTTGTATGAAATTTTATTCGTAGGTATACGAAATTTTATTCATACAAATCAAAAAATTTTACATCCTTGAATGACTTCTGTTTTTAGCTGGATATCCTTGATTAGACGTACCGAACGCTGAGTTAAAATATTTTCACCTATTATGGAATGACCTTATATACAGACTGACTGGTGAGTTACCTTCGATACTTCTGGAAAGTCTTCGGTACTCGATTCTCGTTATAATATAATAATAAAATTAGAGGCTTAATTTTTGACCAATATTTCTATAAATAAGTGAAATGTGGATATTATACTCTCTAGTTACGCAATTATTCACTAAACGCAAATCGGGAAGTTTTACGTCACACCGCGGTAAAATGCCATTTCGTTTTTGACATTTTATAGAAACCACAGTGTCGATGTTAACCGCAAGAGGTCCCGGGTTCGATTCCTGGATCGGGCAATTCAAAAACTTAGTTTTTTAGTTTTCTGATAGAAACACCTTTGCCTGGGATTGGAAAATTGCCCAGTTGGCGACAGGCTTGCCACCTATCACATTATGGGACTAAATATCTTCGGCTAATCGTAGTTGCACTGGTTTTACCTCTTTCTACCTCTTCGGGGATACGGGCGTAAAGATACCTTTTCTATACTAAATTATATAGTCACTAAACTATTTTTAAGTAAGTATAGATACTAATTGCATATCTCTGCACAAAGATTGTTTTCACATGTCAAGGGACATACCTAAATATAAAAATACTAGCTGCAGCGTGCAGCCCGTGGCGAATCCTAATCACCTAATTTTTCGGGATAAAAAAGCTATGTGGTATTCCAGGTCATCAACTACCTGTGTGCCAAATTTCATTCAAATCCGTTCAGTAGTTTTTGCGTGATTGAGTAACAAACATCCATCCATCCATCCAAACATCCAAACTTTTGGATTTTATAACATTATAACATATAGATCATATTATGTTAATTGAGGACATATAAACGAATCCATGTACTTAACGCAATCCTGGGTGTATTGTAGCGAAAGCATTGTAATATCGTCGAATTAAAAACATCCAATTTAGCATCTATAAATAAAAATCAATTACCACAAATGTATGTCTGCTTAAAACTTTTTCAAGCCTTTCGCGGCTTCGCCTGTTTGTCTATTTATTTGTTGTATTAAATTAAAAATATTTAAAAAATAGTGTTGCGAATAATCTAGAAAAGTGAAGAGTTAGAACGCTGGAAAAATCTACAAATAAAAGAAAGGGATATGCTGCTTTTATTGATAAACAATAGCCGCCGTTACCCAAGCAGCTATGCCATAATATATCTTCTATCATAGGACATAAAAATAGCTTGTACTAGTAAACATAATTTTATACGCAATGATTTCGGAAGATTCGGGAACATAGTCGAACTTTACCTTGGGTATAAATGTGTCCGCAAATAAAGTTCAGTTTTTCTACAGCGATCAGAAGCGATTGTACAGACGACTATTGTAAACCAATATAGTACAGTAAATACGAGAAATGTTTTGGTTTAGTGATTCAGTGTAGTCAGTTAATTCTAGTATTAGAATAGTGAGTGTTATTAGTTTTTATCAGTGTATTTACGTATTTCATTGTGGTGTTTTGTATATTTGTGTTATAAATACACGGTTTTAGTAAAAGTGGTATTTTATTGCACAATACGAATTCGAAGCTCGTAACAATAATATGAAAAATTCAAGAATTTATAGTTTGAACATTGTTTATGCTTTACTTGGATAGCATACATAAAAATGGTACTCATAATGCGGAAGTATAACCATCGCCGACACGAAACAGGTTAATAATGCATTTTTGCCACATCATAAGTTTTTCGGCTACCTTACCCTCCAAACTAGATCACGATCGATGTCACCCATCGACTTATTGCAGCAGGAAAAGATAAGGCATTGGTACCAAACCCGAACGAGACACGGCAGAATTCTCCTACCAAGTAGCCACGATGATAGTGACGCGCTTGGCCATTCGCATTTTACTAGCAGCTCTAGGCAGCTACTAGGCAGCTCTAGCAGGAAGACAGATGGTCCATTTTTTTAGAAGGGACCCGGACCAATACGGGGTATCTGTAGATAGACGTGTGATACCGAGTCAGGCAACTAGTTTAACATACTAATGGAATTATTGTATGTTAGGTGCAAGGCATTGACCGTCTACGCGTAGCGGACGCCAGCGTGATGCCGTCTGTAACATCGGGAAACACCAACGCGCCCACCGTCATGATTGGTGAAAGGGCTGCGGACTTCATCAAACAACGCTGGCTTAACAGCGGACCCAAGGTGGGTAACTTTGGTAAATGGTACGAATGCTTTGGGGACACCAATTCGCCCACTGTCGTCGTCGTCGTATACGGACTGCAAATTTCATCAGATAGTACTGGCTTATTTCAGATCCAATCAAGGTGAGTAAAACATTGAGAATACCAACTCGCCTACCACCATTTATCGATGAGTAAACTGCGGATTATTTACAATGGCAGATGTGTAGGAAGCACTATAATCACCCTATCAATAGGCTAGTAAGCTATGGATTTCATCAGATCAAGCTCAATAGCAGCCCTGGGTGGGTGTCTGCGTTACAATCATAAAGGAACGTTGGGGACACCAACTTGTCCACCTCACAACTGGTATAAGAACTACAGACTTCATCAGACAGCAGTGGTTTAGCAAGGTTAAGGTGGGTGTTTGCGTTATGCATACAAAACATTAACTACTTACAACCATGCCGATAGAGTCTGGAACGTCTGGAACTGGAACTTCCAAGGTAAGCGTAAATTCTCATTGAGATTGTCTACAATAATCAGTAAATAATATCAATAGTACGTCGAAGGCTGCACAATGCACACAACATTAAGCCATCTTTCGAAAAGTATGCCTAACCATTGGTGTCAATTAGGCACGGCACATTTCATACATCCCTGGTTATATCACTTGTTATAAAATAATTCACGTGTCACACCAGTTATATGCATCTGTCACATACAACGCGAGCGTGATTTAATTTCACGCTGGCCAAGCTAATACTTAAGCTTATAACTTGCAGAATTCCATCGTGCGAAAGAGACAAAGCAACAACATTTGAGCGGCACCGTGCCGACAGCTAGTAGGGAGAATTTGTTTAGTATGTTATTTCACTTTACTAATCCATACTATCCATACTAATATTATAAATGCGAAAGTAACACCGTCTACCTGTCTCTTCTTCACGCCTAAACCACTGAACTAATTTGGATGAAATTTGGTACAAAGTTAGTTTGGAACCCGAAAAAGGACATAAGATAGTTTTTATCCCGGAAGTATCATGGGAATGGGAATTATGCGGGTTTTTATTTTAGACATTTTTCCATGCGGACGAAGTCGCGGGCACAGCTAGTCACTAATATATTGTAATCATTGTGCGGAGATATAATAGACGAAATAAAATGCACCCACTGAGACAATAACCGTTACTAATAAAATATAACTATCGCGATTTATCACGCGTGATATAACAGTGGCAAAAACAAATAACTTCACGACATAATAGTGAAATAAAAGTAGCTATAACTCCCATCACTAGTGACAATTAATTTTAGTAAATAGTACCTAAGCATCCAACACAGATATTCGTATTTTGTTTTATTTTATAGGCCGAGTACCCGACGGAGAGTGAAGGCGGACTGACGAACGTTCTGTCCGCTAGCGAAAGCCGTCACCCCGGCTGGCAGCCTTGGGCGTTCCTGCAATACTAACATGGCTCTGGGATTCAGGATGAACTAACAATGAGCCATGAAGTATCAATGTATTTCCTTATATATACCGCATATTCACTGGATTGAATATAAGAAATGTATATGTGGAAACAGAAAGGCAAAAATGTTTACATACGCAAGACAATTTTTCTACCACCATCAGTATAAATTGAACCCAATTAGTACGGTAATCTGGAACTACCGTTTACTTTAATTTGTTACATCATTTTTAAGTGAAAGCTTCTATAGCCCTATTGGGCGATTTTGGTAGGGACAAAGCTTATGGGTTCGTGTGACTGTCACGCTCACGAAATAAAGAAAACAAGGGGAAGTGAAGAGTGGGCGTGCCGCGTGCGTCACTATTATGCGCTTTTACTCTAAATTGCCTTAGTGATACTTACCATATCATTAGGAGATAGTCGTCGTGCGAAAATCTATTATACACTGAATTATGCCGTATTGTGCCATCCTTAAATGCAGAAATGATAGTAGAATACAGATGATTAAAAATGGAGATATTTCATATCATTCGAAAGTACAATTTTTATTTTATTTTAATTAAATTCCTGATTTAATATAATCTCTAATGATATAATAGAAAGTCAAGCTAAAATTAGCCGTACACCTTACATATAAAGTTCATTTTAGGTTGACCTAATTTTTCTAGAAAGATATACGTTATGACAGTCATTACGTATATCGTTCTAGAAAGTTCTCTACTCAAATATGATCAACTGAAAACTACGGAAAAATCAATGCTGCCATCTATTGTAGAATAGCGAAACTATTACGATCTTAAGTTTCACTATTGTACAAATAGATGAGTCTATTTTGAATAGACTACAAAAGGACGTAAATACTCTTTTTTTTTTGTAGCAAAATAAAATTTATTGTAACGCAGTTTGGTATATTTTTAAATGTTCTGTTTGTGTGTTTCGGATTATTGTTGTTTAAAATGAAAACGACCAATGAAACAATGTTTGCATTAGTAGTTTATATGCAATAATGCTTATTTTATGTGTGAGTGTGGCGATCGCGGTCCTGATACAAATGTTTGTACTTGCCAATTCCGTTGTTTTCTTTATTTCGTGGTCACGCTAGCGACGTAAGCCAAATCCTTGCAAAACTTGGAGCGCCACAAACGACTCGTGAAATTTTGAATTTGGCTGCATTTTTAAACTTTATTTTATATACAGTTTTTACATGTGCGTGTGGACTGAGAGATCTTTTCAAAAACCTCATCCAACCACAACAAAATTATGAGAGGATTTAGGAAATAACTGTGAAAACTTTATGGTAAGGTATAAAAATTGTGAAACCTAAACAAAGAAAGTTTTTCCACAGATATTTTCGAAATCCTCTCATCATTTGGTTGTAGTTGGATGAGGTTTTTCAAAATCAAAAGATCTCTCAGTCCACACGCACATAGTTTTCACTTCTGTCAGCAGTCTCCATACCTGTGCCTTTATTTTTGATTTCTTTAATCTCTCATATATAACTTTAAGTGCTATATTTGCAATTGAGAATGCATAAAAACTATGTGTATTGCGCGATATTTTACTTAAAATCATTGCAAATAGTCTTTGATTTTAACCAATTTAATCTGGTTTCATTTAGAAGACGCTGAACGTGAATTGTGCGCTCTACATCGCATCACATCACTAATAAAAAGCGCGCTGTCCAAAAGCGTAAATGTTTTTATGCGACGCCATTCGGATATGCTACTACATGCAATCCTATAATAATAATTAAACACAACATTGTCGATACGAGACGAGAGATTGATGAACACTTCACCAGAAAACGCTCTTGGGATTCGTTTAAAGTTATAGGTAGCTGGGAGACATTAGAAGCAATAACTTGCAAAATACTTAATAAATTTCTTTAACAGTCATTTATTTAAAATGTAGTGAGTAATAGCTAATACTATTGTCTTATTTACTTTCATGATGAGGATTGAAACAAATAAACGCAAGATAAACTTGTTGCACATTAGGTACATACTCCGTTACTTAAACAAACGCTATTGAGCGTGCTAAACACGCACAATAGCGCGCACAACACGGATTCAAAACTGGTGTAGTTCATAACCAATTTCTAATATAAAATATCAATAAAAACTCAAAATTCAGCCAGGTGCCTGATCTAAGATTAAATTTGTTATTACCAACGTTTCACTCGAATATGACACTATCGCCGTAGGTAGGTATATTGATAACCAGCTCAAATACAAATAGCTGTCATTAGATGGGAACATCAACACTTTTCAACTTTTGTTTATAAAATATCCACTTGTTAAAACTTTGCTTATATCACCATTTGACTGTACTCGAAACAGCGTAGGCCCTAGGGCATGGCTAGAGGAGCAGTCGCTCTAGGCGCTAGGTTCCAAGGGGCACCAAAATGCTAAATGTAAATGTGGTTACGAGCGAAAATATTTTTTATAGTCTTACTAGCTGATGCCCGTGATTTCGTTCTTGTCACTTAAGAACCTTTCGCTTAGTCAGGTAGAAAAGTAGCCTATGGTGGTCTAAAACCATCTGTGTATTATTGCCTCTCAAATGAAACCGGATTAGGACACATCGGTTGGATGGTTTCAAAGTTATAGACTTTAGGACAGCGGTAGAAATATTTTCTCTGATTTAAATATAATACTACGCCTCCAACAAGGATCATCTCTAAAAGTGGTTCCGCCCACTCTACGTATATCTTTGAAAGTTAACATCTCTCATTAAATATTTACCTTAGAAGTTAGAAAATTAACATATATTAAGTTGGAAAACATCACAAACATCACTATTCAACTTGAATACCGACCACACAGCCCATAGACGCCTAATGTTTGATTTTCCGCATTTTGACAACTAGCTGAGGTAAGACGAAGCGGGGTTGCAACGCCGACATTGAGTAACTCAAGGCCACAATGAAAGATAGTGATGTACAGAGTAGGTATCTGATTAGTCGACACTGATTGAGTATTGACGCGTTGACATTTATATCGGAACTATAAGCCAGTGTTGACAGGTGCCATTTGCCTGTTATGAGGTGTCTATGGGCTGTGTGGTCGGTGAACTTGAAGGTCGATAATCAAGAAAAAAGTGGGTGTCGTGCCAAGAATACTACCGTCATGTGGTGGTCTCAATTTAATAGTGTTTTAAATATGAATGTTACATACTAAATATTTTAGTTAATTAAATATAGGTACCTGATAAACAATTACTTTTAATATTTATTTAGGAAATTACTGTCAAATAAATATTGTTTAAGAACTTAAATGAGTTTTTTACTTGCTCATAGAAATGGGCGTCGCTAAACTTTGGACAAAGGGTGGCAGGAAAACATAACCAAAATATTCTGTAAGCTGGTTGACCTTACAGACCAGTCGAAAATATACATATTACAACGCTTGAAAGGCAATTCTGACTAAGCGACATTGAGTAAACTTTACAGGAGAGCGATTTAAAGTTCTAATTTAATAAAAAAATCATTTTTTTTTTTATATTATAAGATAGCAAACAAGCAGATGGGTCTCCTGATGGAAAGAGTCAACCATCGCCTATAGACACCAAAGATGTTAATGGTGCGTTGCTATCTTGTGGCGAGGTATAATGCCACATGCATAAGTTTACCGGCTACCTTACCCTCCAAACCGGAACACGCCAGCAACAAGCACTGACGCTATTGCGGCAGGAATAGATAAGGCGGTGGTACCAGACCCGGGCGAGACAATGCAGAACTCTACCACCTAGTAGCCACGATGTTAGTGACTCGTTAGCCAATCGGTCGCCTTAAAAATAAAAACATTACGTAATTTCATTGTGACGAAATTTATTATAATAAGTTATATATATTAAATTTATTATAATAAGTTCAAATATAAAATAAAAAAATATTTACCATAAATAAATCCCCTTATTTTATATTTTATATTTGAACCTTAAACCACACTCCTGTAAAGTTTACACAATGTCGCTTAGTGAGAATTGCCTGTTAAGCATCGATAAGCATATATTATTATTATGTTATCGCAAAGTATTTATAATTACACATTACTTACATCAATAATTTAGAAAAAGTGATAACTCAAAATATTTCAATCCTCTAGGTGGGGGGGGGGGGGCAGCTGCCCCTCCCTGACCCCCTTCCTTGGCAACGCCTTGTTAATAGATACACTTCATACATAGATCTGTAACAAAATATCTGATACAGCAACTGGTTAAACAATAACAATAGATTGAAGAAACAGCAAAATGACCAATCGCTACCTTTTGAGTGAAATTTTTGATAAAATCAATATACAAAAATCACTAATGTAAATATCAACGACAAAAATATATTAGTTCCATTTATCACCCATTTAATATTGTTATAATAATTATTGTATAATACATGAAGATTACATTGACTTATAACTTTGTAGGTGGCTCCTTTTTGGTGAGTCTAACAAACTTCCTATCTACGACTTTTTTCAAAAGCGCTGCGTTTTATTGAGAGCTTGGTTAAAGCCAGCTCTGTGGTCTAGTGATCCGGTGTCGGTGTTGACCACATAAGGTCTCAGGTTCAATACCCGGGTTGAACTTTTCAAATGTGTCTTTTTTCGTTTTCTTATAAAAACAACGTTGCTCGAGATTGGATAAGTGCCTGGTTGGTCATAGGCTTGTTACCTATCACATTATGGGACTAATGGCCAATTGCACTAACGCTGTCTTAGGTTAGGACATTCCTAAATAGTATGCTGTCACTTCTTGTCTTAAATGAAAAAATTAAAGAATGTAACAGCATACTATTTAGTCCAGCTAAGACAATGTTAGTGCAATTGGCCATAAATATCTTCGGTCTGTTCATGTTGTGCCTCTGCTTATCTCTTTAGGAATACGGGCGTGAAGATACTTTTACTAAAGATACGTGATTAAAATATTCCAAATTCATAAGTTATTCTTTCTTGTTGGATACATAAGAACATCTCTACGAAGCGAATAATTTTTACAATTAATTTTTTTATTTACAATTAAGACGAAAGTACAAGAAAATTTTGTTAGTTATCAATCGTTTAACTTGTTGAAAAATTAACTTTAAGTAAAATTTCCAACGGGAATAAATTATTTATAGTGTTCAGAACACGTCATAATCTTTTCAAATTAAAAATATATATATATATATATATATATATATATATATATATATATATATATATATATATATATATATATATATATATATATATATATATATATATTTTAATATTCGTCTTTTTACTTATATTTCCCTAGAATTAAGCAAATATTTTAAAAATGACGACACCTTGTCGCTGTTTGTTTCATTGTTTCGCTTTGCCGGCTTTCGCACGAACACCACTCGAAGGCGCGCTATTTGTTTTACGGCTTTTTACAAAGGAATTTTAATTTTTAAACGCACCTCACACGCGCCGCTTGCCTGCATGAAATGCATGAAAGTACCATTCAAGATTATTTTTTATTTATTGGGATATTTTTTATTGGGAAAACTAATTAATTAATATACATAAAATAATTACACAGTATATGGTGAAACACGATTTTTTTATATATGTCGCAGTGAAATTGTCAATAGCCGTTAGATTATAATCTAACGGTACTGACAATTTCACTGCGACATATATGTAGATAAACAGCTGGACTGATGCTTTTTCTTATTTTTTTTATTAATGAAAATAATATTATTAAAACGTTATTTGTCCTTCAATAAATCAGCAATATTTTTTGAACCAATATTTTTTTGCTGACATTACTAATTTCACATTTGGCAACCCTAGTTTTTTTGTGTTTTAGTTAATTTTGTGTGTTGTCCCGTGTCCAGTAAATTTTTCTGTCCTTTTTAAAAACTTTGCTGTCCCGAAATGATAAGTCTGAAAGAATATCTCAGTTTCTGGAGTTTACTAGGAATTTGTATGTGATTTGTATAGCGCCACCTAGTGGTAAACTGGTTTCTCACGTTTACCACTAGGTGGCGCTGTACAAATCACATACAAATTCCTAGTAAACTCGAAACGCGCTCATGATCGACTGCGAAAAGAAAAACTCACACTTAGCACTCAGAAGTATCGAAGGTAACTCACCAGTCAGTCTGTTAATAATACAATATTGTTAATTATTATAGTTAAAATGTATAATAATAATAAGTACGACGATCGAATACGAAAAGAAAAACTCACACTTGGCACTCAGAAACTGAGATATTCTTTCAGACTTATCATTTCAGGACAGCAAAGTTTTTAAAAAGGACAGAAAAATTTACTACACCACCAATACATCACTTTAACGTGCTCATCCGAGGCACAGGAGTACCTCGGATGAGCACGTTAAACTGTCGGTTGCTATAAATAGTCAATAATCGTTAACATATCGGTAAATGCTGCGATGAGGATCACCACTTATTTCGCCAACCGACAAAATACATACCTTTTTTCGTCCATCGTGGTGGTTATGCGTGGGTTAAATTCCTAACCGTGGGTTATTCCTAACCGTGGCTAATTCCTTCCGCGGGTAAAATAATAATCATTTGAGCAAAAGGAAGAAAAGATACTTACGTGTAATTTAATTTATTAAATTCAGTTACAAATTCAATTTCATATCATGAATAACACCATTGACTTCTATACACATTAATAATACCATTAATAACATCAACAGGTTGTCAAATTATTCATTTTATTAATTCATTAAAAAAAATAAACAATGGAAGTGTAAATAAATGCTTTGAAGAAAACACATCTGCTGCTATATGAATGGCTCATATTGACATTACATTTTGTTGAGTCAGAGGTTAAAAACTTGTAAAACAACAATACTATAATTATAATAGATAACTTCTGCACCGTTTATCAAGAAAATTGAATTTCTTGACTATAATACACTTAAATCATATATACAGCTATATAAAATAGATGAATAGCGTCAGAATGGCGAATGTGTTAGGGTATGGAGGAGGCGGAGGGGGTGGAGGGGGTGGTGGGGGCGGCGGGTCACAAGTCGAGCGCGAGCGCGGGGCAGGCGGGCGGCGGCGCCAGCAGCAGCGTGCCGGCGGGCTGGCGCGCGCGGTCGCGCCGCTCCAGCGCGCGCATGTCCGCGCGCAGCTTCTCCAGCACCGCGCGGTTGGGCCGGTTGTGCCGCGCCTGCCGAACGTCACTTACTTAGCCCGAATGACGAACACTCACCAACACCAACTAATATGTATGCTTTGACTACATAAACGCTTAGACATATATTACTTTGTAACTGACATTTTAAAATGTCCTCGAAAAATCTGCTGTAGATAAACTGTCATAGTGTTTTTCGCCAAAAACTCATAAAGTAGCTCAAATATTATAAAAGTTTCTGAAAGAGCAGGAAATTTTAATAAACACGTTCTCGACTCCCGGAATAGTAGCTCCAATATTTATAATTTTAATTTAATGTTGAAAATCATTTTTTCGCAGCAGTTTCGGCATGCGCGAGCCGCCACTGTAGTGAGCGTAGGTTTTAAATAATTTCACCAACCTATCTCGAACTTGAAGTCACGCAAACTCTTAACACTCCTATATAGTAACTCGAGTTAATAAAACAAGACAGTAGTTATATTCGTATTTAGTTCTATGATTATTTAGACAATATTCTGATGTTATGATAATTGTGGTTTTACTTCTTCAGGTCAGTTGGAAGACATCGCAAATAGTTTTTAAGCTATTCCATAGCTTCTATCGCGGGCCTTGAGCATGGAGACCGAATCCAGAAATTCCGTAACGAAAAAAACTAACACCCCCCACTCCGACCGGCACAACGGTGATACTTTTTAGTTTTTCCATCTATCGATAAATACCAGAACTTTTAATGACTTTGAAATATCACGCTTGTCTCTTTAGTTCAGCAACCCGCGTTTAGGTGGCATTGGTTGTATTGGAAAACTACCGTAATCAGCTGTTTGTGAGAAAGTATATAGGTGTATAGGTATTTATCATTTACGTACAATGAATATCTTTCATATCAGTGAATATCTTTACTCGTATAATTTGTACAAAGTGTTTTAAACATAAATAAACAAAGTGCATTTATTAAATATTCCTGAAGAACCGACATGTATTGAAAGATAATAAAAATATTTTGAACAATATTAAAAGAAAAAAAATTTGTTTTTTTATCGGTCACCACGCTCAAAGTGTAACTTGAATTAATGTCAAAGAAAAAAAACAAAGGAAAAAAAAATACTACATATATAAAATAAATATAATTGTAATTGCATAAGTTGATAAAAAATGCTATGCAATAAGCTTTACCGCGGCAGTCTCCGCGTGCCACACGTCTTTTTTTTTAATTTTTTTATTGTGTTCAACAAAGTAAAAATAAATAAATAAATTTGTTTAGATGTTTATTACTGAAACCCGCAAAACCACTGAATAAAATTGGATGAAATTATATCTGCTATATGCATTTTTGAAGATTTTTACTATTATGACTAGTTTACGAACCAAATTTTCATATAAAAACACTGATATGTGATTCTGATAATATGTTCAGTTCAGTGTATGCTTAATGCTTTATTAAGCATTATATACTGAACTAAATATTATTATGTTAACAGTAGAATATTAATGTAATATTAGTGAACAAACTATAAGATTTGATCTAACCTCAAGGCAAGTCACATATTTGTTTGTGAAATGTGTGTTAGTCAATGATATTAATACATAGAAATACATATACAGATTGACTGGCAAAAGTTTGAACATATTGTAGAACACGTTAGTTAATGGTCATCTTTAACCAATAAAAAATACAATAAAAAAATATAATAACTTCATAGTAAACGCCAACGAAATTAAAGTAATATACAAAAGATATGGTCATGCATGCGGTCATTGTCATTCGGGCGACATGCACGCGCCTTGATTTACACGTGCCGCGGTGCAAATCGCTATTTGTAAGCAATGAACGTCGATATCTTCGCACGGGTGCCCATATTTAATATTTTTATTGGATAATTAGGTTAAAATTTAAGTAGGTAGTTATTTTTAGTAATCGAGTACTGAACACTCTCCTTCAGTATGTATAATATTGTACGAACCAACCTGTATAAATTAGTAAGAAATATTTAATAAACCTCCTAAACCCGGAAACACAAACATCTATGCTCATCACACAAATGCCTGTCCCTGTCGGGAATCGAACTCGATCCCATCGATCGCTGGCTAACGGAGTAGTGTCAGTGTGAGAGTGGTGGTGTAGTTACCTGCTTCTGCAGCAGCGTGATCTCCTGCTCCTCCTGCTTGCGCTCCTTGCTGCTCTTGACGGAGCGCGAGCCGTACAGCCTAGTGTCAGTGTGAGAGTGGTGGTGTAGTTACCTGCTCCTGCAGCAGCGTGATCTCCTGCTCCTCCTGCTTGCGCTCCTTGCTGCTCTTGACGGAGCGCGAGCCGTACAGCCTAGTGTCAGTGTGAGAGTGGTGGTGTAGTTACCTGCTCCTGCAGCAGCGTGATCTCCTGCTCCTCCTGCTTGCGCTCCTTGCTGCTTTTGACGGAGCGCGAGCCTTACAGCCTAGTGTCAGTGTGAGAGTGGTGGTGTAGTTACCTGCTCCTGCAGCAGCGTGATCTCCTGCTCCTCCTGCTTGCGCTCCTTGCTGCTCTTGACGGAGCGCGAGCCGTACAGCCTAGTGTCAGTGTGAGAGTGGTGGTGTAGTTACCTGCTCCTGCAACAGCGTGATCTCCTGCTCCTCCTGCTTGCGCTCCTTGCTGCTTTTGACGGAGCGCGAGCCTTACAGCCTAGTGTCAGTGTGAGAGTGGTGGTGTAGTTACCTGCTCCTGCAGCAGCGTGATCTCCTGCTCCTCCTGCTTGCGCTCCTTGCTGCTCTTGACGGAGCGCGAGCCGTACAGCCTAGTGTCAGTGTGAGAGTGGTGGTGTAGTTACCTGCTCCTGCAGCAGCGTGATCTCCTGCTCCTCCTGCTTGCGCTCCTTGCTGCTCTTGACGGAGCGCGAGCCGTACAGCCTAGTGTCAGTGTGAGAGTGGTGGTGTAGTTACCTGCTCCTGCAGCAGCGTGATCTCCTGCTCCTCCTGCTTGCGCTCCTTGCTGCTCTTGACGGAGCGCGAGCCGTACAGCCTAGTGTCAGTGTGAGAGTGGTGGTGTAGTTACCTGCTCCTGCAGCAGCGTGATCTCCTGCTCCTCCTGCTTGCGCTCCTTGCTGCTCTTGACGGAGCGCGAGCCGTACAGCCTAGTGTCAGTGTGAGAGTGGTGGTGTAGTTACCTGCTCCTGCAGCAGCGTGATCTCCTGCTCCTCCTGCTTGCGCTCCTTGCTGCTCTTGACGGAGCGCGAGCCGTACAGCCTAGTGTCAGTGTGAGAGTGGTGGTGTAGTTACCTGCTCCTGCAGCAGCGTGATCTCCTGCTCCTCCTGCTTGCGCTCCTTGCTGCTCTTGACGGAGCGCGAGCCGTACAGCCTAGTGTCAGTGTGAGAGTGGTGGTGTAGTTACCTGCTCCTGCAGCAGCGTGATCTCCTGCTCCTCCTGCTTGCGCTCCTTGCTGCTCTTGACGGAGCGCGAGCCGTACAGCCTAGTGTCAGTGTGAGAGTGGTGGTGTAGTTACCTGCTCCTGCAGCAGCGTGATCTCCTGCTCCTCCTGCTTGCGCTCCTTGCTGCTCTTGACGGAGCGCGAGCCGTACAGCCTAGTGTCAGTGTGAGAGTGGTGGTGTAGTTACCTGCTCCTGCAGCAGCGTGATCTCCTGCTCCTCCTGCTTGCGCTCCTTGCTGCTCTTGACGGAGCGCGAGCCGTACAGCCTAGTGTCAGTGTGAGAGTGGTGGTGTAGTTACCTGCTCCTGCAGCAGCGTGATCTCCTGCTCCTCCTGCTTGCGCTCCTTGCTGCTCTTGATGGAGCGCGAGCCGTACAGCCTAGTGTCAGTGTGAGAGTGGTGGTGTAGTTACCTGCTCCTGCAGCAGCGTGATCTCCTGCTCCTCCTGCTTGCGCTCCTTGCTGCTCTTGACGGAGCGCGAGCCGTACAGCCTAGTGTCAGTGTGAGAGTGGTGGTGTAGTTACCTGCTCCTGCAGCAGCGTGATCTCCTGCTCCTCCTGCTTGCGCTCCTTGCTGCTCTTGACGGAGCGCGAGCCGTACAGCCTAGTGTCAGTGTGAGAGTGGTGGTGTAGTTACCTGCTCCTGCAGCAGCGTGATCTCCTGCTCCTCCTGCTTGCGCTCCTTGCTGCTCTTGACGGAGCGCGAGCCGTACAGCCTAGTGTCAGTGTGAGAGTGGTGGTGTAGTTACCTGCTCCTGCAGCAGCGTGATCTCCTGCTCCTCCTGCTTGCGCTCCTTGCTGCTCTTGATGGAGCGCGAGCCGTACAGCCTAGTGTCAGTGTGAGAGTGGTGGTGTAGTTACCTGCTCCTGCAGCAGCGTGATCTCCTGCTCCTCCTGCTTGCGCTCCTTGCTGCTCTTGACGGAGCGCGAGCCGTACAGCCTAGTGTCAGTGTGAGAGTGGTGGTGTAGTTACCTGCTCCTGCAGCAGCGTGATCTCCTGCTCCTCCTGCTTGCGCTCCTTGCTGCTCTTGACGGAGCGCGAGCCGTACAGCCTAGTGTCAGTGTGAGAGTGGTGGTGTAGTTACCTGCTCCTGCAGCAGCGTGATCTCCTGCTCCTCCTGCTTGCGCTCCTTGCTGCTCTTGACGGAGCGCGAGCCGTACAGCCTAGTGTCAGTGTGAGAGTGGTGGTGTAGTTACCTGCTCCTGCAGCAGCGTGATCTCCTGCTCCTCCTGCTTGCGCTCCTTGCTGCTCTTGATGGAGCGCGAGCCGTACAGCCTAGTGTCAGTGTGAGAGTGGTGGTGTAGTTACCTGCTCCTGCAGCAGCGTGATCTCCTGCTCCTCCTGCTTGCGCTCCTTGCTGCTCTTGACGGAGCGCGAGCCGTACAGCCTAGTGTCAGTGTGAGAGTGGTGGTGTAGTTACCTGCTCCTGCAGCAGCGTGATCTCCTGCTCCTCCTGCTTGCGCTCCTTGCTGCTCTTGATGGAGCGCGAGCCGTACAGCCTAGTGTCAGTGTGAGAGTGGTGGTGTAGTTACCTGCTCCTGCAGCAGCGTGATCTCCTGCTCCTCCTGCTTGCGCTCCTTGCTGCTCTTGACGGAGCGCGAGCCGTACAGCCTAGTGTCAGTGTGAGAGTGGTGGTGTAGTTACCTGCTCCTGCAGCAGCGTGATCTCCTGCTCCTCCTGCTTGCGCTCCTTGCTGCTCTTGACGGAGCGCGAGCCGTACAGCCTAGTGTCAGTGTGAGAGTGGTGGTGTAGTTACCTGCTCCTGCAGCAGCGTGATCTCCTGCTCCTCCTGCTTGCGCTCCTTGCTGCTCTTGACGGAGCGCGAGCCGTACAGCCTAGTGTCAGTGTGAGAGTGGTGGTGTAGTTACCTGCTCCTGCAGCAGCGTGATCTCCTGCTCCTCCTGCTTGCGCTCCTTGCTGCTCTTGATGGAGCGCGAGCCGTACAGCCTAGTGTCAGTGTGAGAGTGGTGGTGTAGTTACCTGCTCCTGCAGCAGCGTGATCTCCTGCTCCTCCTGCTTGCGCTCCTTGCTGCTCTTGACGGAGCGCGAGCCGTACAGCCTAGTGTCAGTGTGAGAGTGGTGGTGTAGTTACCTGCTCCTGCAGCAGCGTGATCTCCTGCTCCTCCTGCTTGCGCTCCTTGCTGCTCTTGACGGAGCGCGAGCCGTACAGCCTAGTGTCAGTGTGAGAGTGGTGGTGTAGTTACCTGCTCCTGCAGCAGCGTGATCTCCTGCTCCTCCTGCTTGCGCTCCTTGCTGCTCTTGACGGAGCGCGAGCCGTACAGCCGCAGCAGCGAGCCCCACGACTGCACCTGCGGGTGCAGCGCCTGTGCACGCCGCACACACATTACTATTGTATATAAGATAGCAAACAAACAGATGGGCCTCCTGATGGAAAGAGTCAACCATCGCCTATAGAAACCAAAGATGTTAATGGTGCGTTGCTCTCCGTGTGGCGGAATAGCAATGCCACATGCATAAGTCTACCCTCCAAATTAACTTCCTTACGGAACACGGTACGTAAAGTAGACGTACGAACACATAGGTAAGGCGGTGGTACCAAACACTCGGGCGAGACGTTGTGGAACTCTACCACCTAATAGTTGCGATAGAAGTGACACGCGTAGCCAATCGGTCACCTTTTACGACCTGCCTGGCACAACAGCAGTTAGTCTATTCTTCAAAGGAGCTCGGACCAACACAGGCAATACTTATTTGGGGATTTTGCAATTTTTCCAGGCTTAACTAATGGATCAGAGTCCTGACTTTTTAAAATATTAAATTTTTAGTATTCAAGCAACTTTTCCCGTCAGTCTCATCTTTTCAACCCAAAATGTCTAAGTTTACACTTAATCGACTGGACTATTATCCCTACACTTATGATTTAAATAGCGTTTCTTAGTGTAGTCGCGTACTTATTCACCACAGTCCACCTATATACAGTAAATCAAATATAAAAGGTGTTTACCTGTAGAATGGCCTGCGAGGCACGCTGTTTGGCAGTTTTCTTGTTCTTACATACCACGGTGACACTGTGCTTGCCCACTTTCATTGTTAACTCAATCTGTTCATGTTCCAATTTTTTTACCTGAAAAATATTATATTGTTGCAGAATATTTATATTTATCGAAAAACAATAGTGAAAAATAATCTAGCTAAAAAGAGACAGTTGCTTTTATCAGAAAACAATAGGTATTTGTCATGCAAACAGCAATATTATAATGGACCTTTATCGCGTCAAATATAAGGTTGAAATTAGCGTGTACTATGACTTGTTTACATTTGTATTGTTTACGAGTCATTGTTAATCTCGATTATTGAAGAACTTTTGAGAACATTTTCGACGGGTACCTCGTGTGTATATGGGGACGTGTTAACGCGAAGCAAGTCAGTTTTGAAAAACGATCAGTGCGACTAAGATAAAGTGAAGCGATATAGAAAAGCGAATTAATCTGCACCCAGATAATGAAACAATATCGTGATTTGATTTAGTCTATTGGTTTTAGTGAACGTTGGCGTGGATAAAGTGACTATTACTGTTATCAGTGTTAGACAGTGCATATATACTGCGAATAGTGTAATATCAGCTGTGAGCCCACACGCGATGACTCACCAAGAATCGAGGCCTGCTATAGTCGAGGGACACACGGTCGTGCCGATTGACAAAGATCATGTAAGTGATAATAATAAGAAATCGTATTCTGTAGTCGCGCAAGGGGATTGGAAACCGCTGAATCCCGACAGGGAGTGGATTTTAATGCAGAAGAGAAGGCTAAGAAATTGTTTTGTGGGAATCAAAGGTACTGCAGCAGTGGATCCGAAAATAAATTTTAAGGCAGCTGATATAAAAGTGCCTTTATATATTTACAATGTTTCAAAAGACGTATCCGAGTGTGACATTATGAACTATGTGAAAAGCAAATCTGATCTAAATGTAACATTGGAGAAAATTAATATGAAAATAAAAAAAGACTGTGATACCTATAAAGTATTTGTACCTAAGCATAAATTAAATTTATTTTTAAATGATGATTTTTGGCCTGAAGGAGTGTGTTACCGTCGATTTTTCAACTTCAGAGGAAACAAAAAGCCCGGGGAAACTTCTCCGGACCGGGATAAAATTAATTCCAAATAATGGCGAATACAATGAAACTTGTAAGTTTTAACTGAAAAAGTTAAGCGCTCAGTTGAGTGTGTCAGAAACCTCTGTTGCACCGCGGATATAGTCGCGCTGCAAGAGACGTGGCTTTTACCACACGACGTTCATTATTTGGCAACTATAATAACGATTTTGCATATAACGGAAATTCTGCGGTCGACATGTCAGCTGGTGTGTGTGTCGGAAGACCTTATGGCGGTGTGGCGCTGTTATGGGGTAAATCTGTGTTACCGTGTGTGTCTTAGTGCCTTGTAAAAGTGTGCGTCTTATGGCTATAAAAATTGTAATAAATGATCGATCTGCCTTAGTTATGTCAGTGTATATGCCTATTATGTCGGCGGAAAACCTGTTAGAATATATGGAGTGCCTAAGTGAAATAAACTCTATCATTGAAAGCTGCAGTGTGGAGACAGTTTACGTTTTAGGTGACTTTAACGCGCATCCAGGTGAGTTGTTTGCCAATGAATTGTTAAGATTTTGTGCTGAACAAATGTGGTCGTGTGTTGATATGGAACTGTTACCGCGAGAAACATACACGTTCGTTAGTGATGCGCATGGCAGTAGGCGCTGGTTAGATCACTGTGTGGTGACTGAGGCGGCGAGACACACTGTTTTTAGCGCGTCAGTATTATATGATGTGTACTGCGGCCCTACCATGAACTCTTATAGCAGGGCAATTTTAGCCGATAATTAAACTGTCCTGCTATTTCGTACCATGAAAGCGTTATCTAACAGGCCAGTCAGTGACCACGTGACCTATGCCGGCGAGCGATCGTTTTACTGTTCAAACCAACTTCTGCCCTGCGTTAGCGTACCATGAAGTGTTTTTGTCAGACCGAAATCGATATTTGAACTGCTAAAGTGTCATAATATTGCCGGTCACTTGCAGGTGGTAAAAAGTAACTTTTATTGGATTGCTTTGTCTTAAATATACTGTAAACGTAGGTATTTTTTATTATTACTGCTATTCCTAGCCCTAGTCCTATTAGGAATTTATACTGTATATTTT
This sequence comes from Apodemia mormo, assembly GCA_036924255.1. Lineage (NCBI taxonomy): Eukaryota > Metazoa > Arthropoda > Insecta > Lepidoptera > Riodinidae > Apodemia > Apodemia mormo. The sequence goes on along the minus strand of JAUPFN010000020.1, from coordinate 7,574,528 downwards.
TGAAGTGAAAACTTCTTTAGGCGCGTTGAGCGTTTTGGTAGAGGGTAAAATCCTCGGTTCGCGTCACCGACATGCTAATGATAATAGTATATCTATAGCTATGTTTTGCATATAGTTTTAATTACTCTCAACTTAATAGTTCCGTTTTCACTTCTATCGGCAGTCCCACGACTGCTACTGTTTTTTTTAACATTAACTGTGTTTTAGAAAAATATTGATATTGGTATAAAATACAGTACCTAATTAATTACTTCTAAATAAAGTTATTTATTTATTATTTAATATTTACTTACTTTTAAAGCATTTTTTTAATTTTATAAAAAAAAAGTATCTTCACGCCCGTATCCCCAAAGAGGTAGGCAGAGGTACAACAAGTGTACTCACGATTAGCCAAAGCCTATCGCCACCCGGGCACTTTTTCCAATTCCGGGCAACATTGCTTTTGTCAGAAAACTGAAAAACACATTTTGTTGAATTGTCCGAACCGAGACCTCATGTGATCAACTCCGACACCGGACCACTAGACCACAGAGGAGACACACATAAATTTAGATGTGTGATGAAAATTAACGTTTTGAGTGTGCACTTTTATTGAATCCCGTTGCAATATATTTATGAGTACTTAAAATATCTCATAAAACTTCTAATTATTCATTGAATATATTGATATCATACGATCGTTTTGCTTTCGACATCAATCACGTTCATAAAATCAATGTGTTAAAATTACAATTACACAGCTTTAAAATAGTCACAAACTATTCCAAAACTCTAATCTCAAAAAATCAAGACGTACTCAAGAAATTTAAAAACCGCGCTCATAACATAAATGTCTTTATTAAACAGTTCAAGGTCATGTGTAATATTCCCAGAGTTGCGTTCTTTAATGGATGCCGCTTAACAAATATTACGTGGTTTACTTTATGTTCCATATATTTTACGTAGACTTTAAATAACTTAAAACTTGATCTCTTTTGCCAATTTGTATTCTTAAATTCAAGATTTCTTATTAAAATGCATTAATAATAATAACTTTATACTAAAATTTAAAAATCGGCAAGTTATGTGTTTCTCAACGTTAATTTGATATGTCCTGCCAGAGATAATGTGACCGGCCAGAAGACGACGCATTGCAGGTCAACAAAAATTAGTTCATGGTACGATAGTAAAACCTGACAGGTTAATACTCATAGTTGAACTGCCTGGAACTTGACAAGTATTATAAGAGTTCATGGTAGGCCCTCTGGTCTGATCACTACCCCTTACTTTTAGAGTGTAACATAAGCTATATACAACCACCTGTTGCTTCGTTGCCAACGAATGCACAAAGTACGGTAATATGGGGAGAAAGGCACAATAAACAAATTGACAAGTATCATAATATATGTCACACTAAACTGAAAGAGATAAGCTTTCCTGTTGAGCTTAATAATTGCGTTGACAAGCAGTGTTCTAATGTTAAGCATAAATGTTTAATAGATGACATGTATAATAATATAGTTTGTATACTTAGTGAAGCGGCCAAATATAGCGCTAGGAGTAATAAGAAAAAGTACAAGCCAGTGCCTGGCTGCATTTGCATTCCCTAATCATAATCTAAAACATAAAATGCATCAGAGTGGTAGGCAAAATATATTTTACATACTTGGTGGAGTGAGGTGATGTGAGTGGTGAAGTAAATGGTGAAAAGTGTAGGAGGTTGTGTCAGTGGTGGTGAGTGGTGGTATGGGTGGTGGTGTGAGATAGTGCGGGCGGTAGAGTGGGAGGTGGTGTGAGAGGTGGTGCGGTAGGTGGTGTGAGTGGTAGTGGGAGGTGCTGTGAGTGGGGGGTAAGTGGTGGGTAACTGGTGTCGGTAGGTGGAGGGTGGTGGTGTGGGAGGTGGTGTGAGTGATGGTGGGTGGTGGTGATGGGTGGTAGTGTAAGTAGTGATGTGGGTAGTAGTGTGAGTGGTGGATGATGTGGGTGGTGTGATGGGTGGTGGTGTGCGTGGCGTTGTGAGTGGTTGTGTGGCGGCAGGTGTGGGGGTGGTGCGGACCTCGCTGTGTATGTGCGCGTCGCAGGCGCCGAAGTTCCGCATGAGGCAGGTGCGCAGGATGGCGTGCGGGGACGGCTCGCACGCCGCCGCGCAGAACTCGGGGATGCGCGGGTCCGAGATACCCACGTAGTCGAAGAACTGCCAACAATTATTATATCACAACTACTTTATTACACCATAAAAATATCACCACGCCGATTTCCATTTGGCGGCGTCGGGAAGTGACGATCCCATCGCCCGCCGGAGGGATAATCTTCTTTTTTGAAATTATTCCACCGGTAGTCAGTCAAAAAAAGTGGTAGGGCCATGCTTAGCTGAATGGTTTGGCTGAATTGGTTTACCCCAGGGGGGTACCACTAGCGTAAGCGGTGGAGAATCCCCCTCTGGACATCCATGTTCAGGGGTTTGTAATCAGCCTAATCATGGATGGCTGCCCTGCGTACTCTGGGGGGGGGGGGGGGGGGGCACAATTGCGCTCTCAAACTTCGCTGCTCGGGGCAAATCGAACAGAAATCGGAAGGCACCCCCTACCAAACTCCACGTGGACTATACTAATATTAGGAGTCTTCACTCAAATCTAAATGCCGTCCACTACCACCTTGAGACGGCTAAGCCGGCTCTGTTCGTTTTAACTGAGACGCAGATATCTTCTCCGGCTGATACCTCATATCTCTCCTACCCGCCGTACAAATTCGAGCATTCATTTATACCCCGGGCGGGAGTTTGTGCTTGTGTCGGAGAGGATATCTGCTCTCAACATCTCAGCAGCCTTGAAGGCTATAGGGGCCTATCCATCCTCTGGCTGTGTGTAGACTGCGACTACCATCCCCGCATCTATGCGTGCCTCTACAGGTCCCATAGCGGAAATGCTGAAGTCGACAGGCTCGTTGAGCACCTTCAAACGGCTGTAGATTCCGTGTTACAACAGACCCCCTCCGCTGAGATCGTGATTTTAGGCGATTTTAATGCTCACCATGCCGAATGGCTGTGTTCACCTACTACCGATCATGCGGGGAGGTCTGTTCACGATTTTGCCTTGGCATATGGTCTAACACAATTGGTAACCTCGCCTACACCAGTTCCCAATGTGGACGATCATACGCTTTCACTGCTGGACCTTCTGCTGACCTCCCATCCGGACAATTATCAGGTATCTGAGGACGTCCCGCTTGGTACGTCAGATAACTGCCTGATCCGGAGTAAAGTGCGAAAGCCTTCTAAGCCGTGATAGTTTTCCTTTTAACTTCATTATATGGGTGATTCCGTTCTAACTGTGATATGTCAGTACCGTGTCATGTCTATTTTTAGAATTTATTTATAAATTGTTAGTTTTTTTTGTCGTAAACATTAGAATTTATGAGGTAATTAGTTTAAATCATTTATTACGACAAAAAAACTAACAATTTATAAATAAATTCTAGAAATGGACATGACACGGTATTGACATTTAAGTGATATATTGTAAGTTTTCTGTAAGTGGCAAGTTATATTATATGAAAATAATGTTGAAATATGTTTATTATTTTCCAATAAGTACAAAAATTTCATAAATTAATTATTAATTAACGACCTGTGAGAACAAACAATACAGGACATTGAATATCACAGTTAGAACGGAATCACCCATATTTACTACTACCATGATTTTTTCCCATCCCCAAAGCAAACCGTTTAGACTGCAAAGGGGAGGTGAGGGGCCTTAACTCTAATAAAAATTAGCACTTTAAAAGCTTAATATTTTACAAACGAGTCCCTTGATTGAAAATTTGTCTGCACAAATCTACACAATTTTTTAAAAACCTATCCAATGGTATTGCACACAATGGGGTATGTGAGAAAAAAATTAACATCTCCATTTTACATGTAGGGGAGGGAAGCTGCCATGATAAAAAATATTTTTCAAGATTTTTGTGTTATCACTTTGTTGACGTGACTAATATGTATACAGGCTGTAAAGAAAATCCTGCCTGATCGTCAAAGGCATTATTTGGTAGCTTAATACAAACATACTTGTGTCATTATTTTGTGGATATTGATACATACATTTTCAAAATATTCGCTTAATTTATGCGGCAGTTGCTCATTTTAGTACTAAAATTAGGCACTTTAAATTATGATATTTTTCTTATTTCAATAAAAATTTGTTTCAAAAGAAAAATTTCTTTCTTTTGCCCTTTTTGTTGCCTCTGTTGTCTAGTGGTCCAGCGTTGGCGTTGACCACATCAGGTCCCGGGTTCAATTCCCGGGGCGGGCAAATAGTGTTTTTTCAGTTTTCTTATAAACACAAAGTTGCCCGGGAAAATGCCCCGTTGGCGATAAGCTTGCCACCTATCACATTTGTAGGACCAAGTATCTTCAATCGTGGGTGCACTTGTTGTACCTCTGCCTACCCCTTCGCTGATACGGGCGCGAAGATATTTTTTTTCGATTATTTTTTTAATAATGTAATACCTATTTACTTCTTTCGGATCGGACAGGGTTTTCTTTACATCCTGTATACGTGTAAAACTACAGCTTTCTCGTGGTCGTGCGGACGGACACAATAAGGGTTCTTAGTTTAATTGGGAACCCTATAAATGAGCGGTGGTCACACGGCACTCACGGAGAAGTCGGCGTCAGCGGGCGAGGGTCCGTCCATGTGGTCCCGCATCTCCGGGATGAGGATCTGGATGGAGGCGAGCGCCGCCGCCGCCTTGGCCTGCCGCTTGCTGGAGCCGCGCCCCACGCCGTACTGCATGTCGCCGATGTACACCGTCGCCTCGTACGGGGACGCCGCGTTCTCTGACATTCAAACCACACCACTCATACAATATACAACAGACAGCTGCCTCGGCCGCGTTGAAAAAACCCGGCCAAGATCGAGTCGCGTACGAAGGTTTCCGTACCATCATTATTCAAGTTTTTACCTGTTTATTAAGATCGAGTATAAAATTGCTTAAAAATTACGTTTCTTGTATGGGAGCCCACTTAATATTTATTTTTATTTAATTACTTATTTTTAAAGGTAATTACACAACTAAATATTCTGTGAAAATTTTAAGCGTCTACTTGTTACCGTAATTAATATTGAGCAAAAAACGGGTAAAACACGTTTATTGTATGAGGACCCTTAATATTTTCATTATTTTATTTATAGTATTTGTTGTTATATCGGCAAAGAAAATTTCAGCTAGCTATCAGACAGACAGACATTGGAGGCTTAATAATAGGGTCCCGTTTTTACCTTTTATGTACGGAACCCTAAAAATGAGAGAAGAAAGAGAAGTAAAGAGAGCATATCAGGGTCGACCAAGTGGCCGACGGCAGGTTGGTCACCTCAGATACCGCTAGAGTGATGTTGTCAAAAGGGCTCTCCGTGAACTTGAAGCTAACAACAGACGAGATATCACGAAGGATGGAAGGCACTAAGCTATTCATTTTTATATATTGTTAATAATAATAATAATAATAATGATAATATTCTTTATTGTACAACATGAGGATTAAAGTAATATTACAATCTAAAGTAAATAATCTCATACAAAAGGCGGTCTTATCGCTGACAAGCGATTTCTTCCAGACAACCACATTACAAGTAATTAAAAAAATCACGACTAGGTCAAGGTACAACTTTTAAATATATAAATTACACGACAAAGACATCACAAAGCTAAATTAACACTTAAAATAATTAGGGGGAAAAATGAACAATATTTTATACACTACAGTGAATATTTATCTTGCTAGGAACTACATGATTTGAAATAAAATTTATGGACCATCTTTTTAAAGGTAATTTTGCTCCTTGCTTGCCTTATATCTACCGGTAAAGTTCCACAGTTTAACCGCTTGGACAGAGAAAGAAGACTTATAAAATCTAGAGTTATATCGCGGAAATTTTAATAATAACCGTTTGGACGAACGTTCAGGAATACTCTGGTCTTTTAATAACGTGAATCTCTCCTTAAGATAAAATGGAATTTTAGGGTCAAAAAGTATATTATAGAGTAGATTAAGTATATGGGCATTTCTGCGAAGACGAATGGGCAGCCAATTGAGCTTAGCGCGAAAGGAGGAGACGTGATCATATTTGCGAAGCCTAAAAACAAATCGAATAGCAAAATTTTGAAGACGTTCTAATTTATCGAGTTGATTCTCGGTCAAATTGACGTAGCTCGTATCAGCGTAATCTAGGATCGGCAGTAATAAAGACTGTGCAAGAGAAATCTTAGTACAGATAGGTAAAAAATTACGCAGTCGATTTAAGGATTTAAAAGTAAGATATATTTTCCTACTAAGCTCCTTGATATGAGATGACCACGATAATTTATTGTCAATAATGATTGGAAGAAAGATCATGGATGCGATATCCCGGAATGGTTCGGGACAGTTTGTTCCGTGTCTTTCAGAGGTATCTATGTGTGCGTTGCTCGAATATTACTTGTATGTACATTAACTTCTGTTAGTCTCCAGTATCCTGTGCTTGTGGTGCGTGCGTATGTAACTCACCCAGCTGCTGGAACTTATACACCGGCTGTTGCTGCAGCGCGCGCCGCACGTACTCGTGGAATACGGACAGGTAGCTCCGCCCGTTCATGTTCATCACCCAGTCACGCTTCTTCCCACCTATTTGAAACCGACCAACACCATCAACTTTATAACGATTGGCTGAACATATCACTTAGACTGTGACGGATCCAAAAGGAAAGGGGCTAGGGGACTCAAGACTCTCAAACCTTGAACAATTTGATAGTTGACAAAGTTAGGGTAGTCAGTCAGTCAGTCAAGAGAGAGGGGTCAGTCAGGCTCAGTCAGTTGATTCAAGCCCCCTAAACAAAAATTTGCTGAATCGAACCTGTTCGCCCCCAAACAAATATTCCGCCATTGCATAGATGAGAGAAAGGTAGATCTCGATCAGATTTGGATTCTTATTTTCACCTGTGACAGAAATTAGTGCTTCTCACCTTCGTATTCCGTTTTAGATGGTAAAGTAGCTGATCAACTTAGACATTACATCTTTCATCATTTTTTTCGTTTCTACAGGTGTATAGGTTTCATTTTTACTAGGTGGTAGAGTTCTTCATTGTCTCAGCCCCCATTTTTCCCCGTGTTGGTTCCGGGCTCCTTTAAAGAATAGACCAACCGCCGTTTTGCCAGGATGGTCGTAAAAGGCGAACGATTGGCAATACAAGTCACTTCCATCGTGGCTATTAGGTTGTAGAGTTCTGTCTCGCCCGGCTCTGGTACCACCGACTTACCTATTCCTGCCGCAATAGCGTCAGTGCTTGTCACTGTCGTATTCCAGTTTGGAGGGTAAGATAGCCGGTAAACTTATGCATGTGGCATTAGACCTCGCCACAAGATAGCAACGCACCACTCTTACCACTGCCTACCTATTCCTGCTGCAATATCGTCAATGCTTATCACTTTGTATTCCGGTTTTGGAGGGGACGGTAGCCGGTAAACTTATGCATATGGCATTAGATTAGATTATAAGATAGAAACGCACTATTAACATCTTTGGTGTCTATAGGCGATGGTTGACTCTTTCCATCAGATCATCTGCTTGTATGCTATCTTATGAGATAAAAATTAAAAAAAGGCGATGGTTAACATTCCTGCCACGCAGCCATTTGTCGGCTTAAACTCATTATAATTAAGAAAATCAGCTAGATTGAGTACTCGTCCTGCAATATTTATGGATGTTATACATAATACAAAAAATATTTTACTCCACAAATTGTTTGGAGGATAGTGACAGGGTCATACGCCATTATCCATTATCTTGAACCTCTTCATTTGCAATATTTCCTTATTAATAGATGTTAGAAAACAGGGCGTACATTCTTACAGCGTAATACTATGACGTCAAAATACATCCATATATTATATGGACCTCTGTAATTTTAACTTTATTCCATTTTCATGATTTGTTTTAATAAAGGTCGTAGCAATACATACCCTGTGAAACTAAACTGCCTATATTCGCATAAAATATATATTTCCACGTCTTTCCGTATCTTAAGATACTAAAGGTAAAATATATATTATCTTAGTCGTGTGTGATGGTTCATACGATTTGTATGGTGAGCGATTTCTGAAATTTACTTTAAGATATGTTATATTAAGACATCTTAAGATCAAATATTAAAGTATCTTAGCCATGTGTGATAAGCTTTACAGTTAAACAATTATCACACTCAAAGAAGAAATTGAGGTATTTCATTTGCAAAATTTTGGCGAAACCTTATAACTGCTATGATGCAACTGAAACAAAAGGTGATGTAAGGAACGGGGCAAACTTATACCAGGCCTGAAAATAAGAGGAGACCACAGCAGCACAATAGGCCACCCACATCCACCATACTTTAACTCTAAAGGTCTCTATGTATTACTTCTCTTTTAATTGTGTACAATTAAGCATTAAATAAAATAACAAATAAAAAGGTTCAAAAGATAAAGACTGAGTAGTGTTAGTAATAGAAACCGGTTGGCAAAGTGCGAAATCCAAAAAGCTACAAAAGTAAAGACCATATAAAATACCATTATCTTGTCCATTATTTTGCGCTGGTATCGTGATAACTTTCGTGCCCTCTGGTAGAGTAGGACGTTGTAAAGCCTTCCTAGCTTTCGTATATTTTCGACGGTCTGCCCAGCGCCTGGAAAACATTTATTCGGCTATAAATTAATAATTTATTATAAAAAATTATTAGCTTCAGAATGTGTCTGATTAAAAAACAAAACTGAAGTTAACTTCAAGGATAAATTTGCTATATAAAATATGCAATCCATCACAAAAATTCATTATAAAATTTGTGACGGAATCCTTATTAGAAGTCGTTGATGAATCGAAGATGATATTTTTCAAAGCATTCACTTAATGTAGTGATTGTAAAAAATACTGCCCACGAAATAATTTTAGAGCAGGATTTGCTGAACATGTATGACGATGACAATGACACATTATGACATTGTGAACGAATTTTTAATCCAAAACTCAACAAAATATACCATCGAGCAATCACGTTATTCACCAGATATGGCTCCAGCTGACTTCTTTCTTTTTTCCTAACTTAAATTACCATTTCGTGGCATCCGTTTTCATTCTGTAGAAAACATAAAAGGAATTTTCCTTTTATGTTTTCTACAGAATGCGAGCTTGGCGGCGAGAACTGAACTCAATTCCGGAAAAAGCGTCGAAAAAATGTTTTGGTGATTGGATTATTCGTCGGAGTAAGTGTACCGTTTCTGAACGAATATACTTTGAAGACGATAAAACGGATGAACCATAATGACCAATTGATCGTTTCCCGGGACTTTCTTGTCAGAGTAGTATGTGTATTCATATTATTCAAAAAGTACAATATAAATAAAATAGGGCCATTTTGCTTTAGAAAGATTGAACGATAGACTACAACCTAAAACTTCGCGTTGAGGTAAGGAGCCGCATTAGTGTCGTTTGCAATAGTTGCAAGGTTTACACATAAGTTCAATATTTAATTTTATTTTGTGCAACCATTTTTCACTTTAAGTTAAACCACACATTTTCCGTTACCGTTTACGAAAGTATAATTTTTGAAATAAATGTAATTTGTGAAGCTAAATATTGGTTTTTTAGGGATTTTTTTATTTTGATTTTTTATTTATTATAAATTTTTAACGAAGTAGGTACCCAATTTTTGTGAATTTCAAAATTTTTGTCACCAGTGGCGTAGCTGGCATGGGTGTCACTCAGTGCGGCCAGTTAGGAGTCAACCCTACTTAGAAAACTGTCTATGGTAGTAAGACGTGTTGAAGAACCGACGCTGGCCGAGTAGTAAAAGCGTCCAAGGTTCAAGCTCGTTTTTGATCAGGTATTAATTAATGTAAATAATCTACCGCTTGCTATCCATGCTTTGGAAAGAATATGTAGACGTCCTTCCATTTTTTTAAATATTAGATTTTTTTTAAGTTATATTTTTTAAGTTCGGGTGTCACCGTCGATGGACGACACCCGAGGCGGACCCAACCCCCCCTAGCTGCGTCATTGTTGACACGACTGTTCTCTCTTAAATCTAGATCATTAGATAAACAAAAAATCTTTAAACAAACACAGATACAACGACTGCATTTACGTTGAGCTAGCAGTAAGATTAAACATGCTTATAAAAGCACTGTTATGTGAAAAGCTAGATTATTTAAGAAAACTTACTCAAAGTGCAAAATGCTAACAGTCTTAAATTTGAAAAGTGCCTTGCAATATTCTGTAACTTGCTCTGGTGACAGATGTTGAGTTTTCCAACTTGTTGCTGCCGACTCTACTCTAGGCGGAGCCGTAACTTGACCTCCTGGCAGGATAACTGGCTTTTCTTTTAATGGTACCTGACTAAGATCCTCCTTTTTATCACTTGATGTTTTAGACTCTTCAATCGTTACATCTTGTGTGAAATCTTCATTACTATCTGCCTGACTAAAATAGTTGAAAGGACATTTCCTAACTTCAGAAGCATCCGTTTCTATTTCATTATTACTATCAAATTTATCGTCACAATATAAGTTGTTGTCCTTAACCTGATTATTTATATTTTGTTCCATTAATTCTTTATTATTTACTTGACTTATCTGACTAGCATGTGCACTTGCATCATTATGTGCACCTTTTTTAATTTTATTTGATAAACTGTTTTCTTCATTATCACTATCAATTGAGTTTATATTATGTACAAAATTGTTAGTACCTTTGTTTTCACTGACATTAGATACTAAATTAGTTTCAATACTGTTTTCATCAACATTATTTTGTAAATTTTGCTTAGTGATTTCTTCATTTGAGCGATTAATATCTGTATTTGCAGATCGCGTCCATGTACCATTCTTGATTTGCTCTTCTATTCTGCGATCAATTTCTTGCTGTTTTGCTTCCTCTTCTAAAGCTCGTCTATATATTAAACAGGGTATAGCACTTATAGGTATGTCATGTCTCTGAAAATTATTTTTTTGTTATTATTAATTTACTGTCTCGTCGTCCCGGAGAGAGCCTATTCGGCTAAGGTCCATGAGGTCCCGGGTTCGATCTCCGGGTCGGGCGAAAGTGTTATAAGGTTTTTCGAGGTTTTTCCCGAAAATCCAAAATCTTGGTGACAGCCTGGAATCTGGCGAGTGATAACTCGCGAACCTCGGGTGGGCACGTAAAACTGTCGGTCCCGGTTATCATCGCTAGGAATGGTCGATAATCGTTGTCAGGACGATAAAATAAGGCGGTGCAATCACCACTCACCTCGCTAAACAACAAACTGGTGAATCGTAGTGAACAGGAAAGTCTATAGACGTTCGGTTTACTTTGCCTACCCCCGCAAGAGAACCGGCCGTGATGACATTTTTTTTTATCAAATTTTCCACTACCCTCTTAAGGGTACTTTAAAAAAAGTATGTTCACGCCCACATCCCCGAAGAGTTGGTCAGAGGTACAACCAGTGCAGCCACGATTAGCCGAAGATACTTATGGCCAATTGCACAAACATTGTCTTAGCTCAGGACAATCCTAAATAGTGTGCTGTCACATCCTTTTCATTTAAGACAAGAAGTGACAGCATACTATTTAGGATTGTCTTAACCTATACCTAAGAAATGTATTCGAGCAATATATGGTGTTAATCAGTTACATTCCTATAAACCACTTTTCAAGTCTCTTAAGGTACTTCCCTTACCATGTTTGTATATTTTAGAGGTATGCGTATTTGTAAAAAAGCACCAAAAGTTATTTAAAACAAATGCTGAAGTCACTGGTAACTCATATTTTAGGAATAGTAAGAAATTATATGTGCCTAACCAAAAATTAAATGTTTTTACAAAAAATGTGTATTGTATGTCTATTATTATATACAATCATATTCCTGATAGTCTTAAATCATTACCTATAAATAAATTTCGCAAAAAGTTGTTTGATTTGCTGTTAGATAAAACTTATTATGATATTAAAGAATTTTTAGCCGATAAAATTAAATATTAATGGATAGAAATATAAGTTTGTTGAATTGTCCTTAAAAAAAAATTTCAATGTAGTAAAAATTTTGTAAATGGTGAACATTATGTAAATTATAAAAAAAAAAAATTACTCAAAATATGAAACTTGTAATTATAAAAATAACTTTGTAATATGGAATCATCCTTGTATATTTATAACAAGAACATAAATTAGAGAAAAATGACCAGCCCGCTGAGTTTCTTCCGCCGGATCTTCTCAGTGTGTGGCCGCGTTCCGATCCGGTAGTAATTCTGAAAAATCGATACAATTTATAATTTTAAATGTAATATAATATAATGATATTTTTTTTAAATATTTGCACACCATATATTGGTAGAATATGTCGGTAACTTAATGTATTTTTAACAACTTGTAACACCCATATTCTTGCAAATAAATATTTTCTTTCTTTCTTTCTTTCTTTCTTTCCTAAGACAGTGTTAGTGCAATTGGGCATAAGTTCCATAATGTGATAGGTAGCAAGCCTATCGCCAACCGGAAATTTTTCCAATCGAGGGCAACGTTATTTTTATCAGAAAACTAAAAAAACACTTAATTGCCCGACCCGAGAATGGAACCCGGGACCTCATGTGGTCAACTCCGACACCGGACCACTAAATCACAGAAGCGTCATAAAATATATTAAAATTGTCCTCACGAACACCTTATACTTCCAACTCAAAATAAACTAAAACAGGCTTTTATATTTTATACATTGCATAATTTCAATACATTATTTTATTTTAACAAATGTAGAACAACAAACACTTACCCTAGAATTTCCTTTCCCTAAAAAGTAAGGTTTAGAGAGTGTACACACCCGGGTAGTCTTATGAATATAAATTGGCATTCCACTATAGTGGCGTACTGTCGTCCAGTCTAATGGTAAAATTTCAAACGGATTTACACCTTTTTCTAAAATATAAACAAAAATAGAATTCAAATATTATGTAACTAATTCAAAATATATCTTACAAAACATGATTGTTTTACTGATTTTTTAAATTTGACCTTGTTCGAATATTTTATACTATAAAATGTATTGATATACTTTAAAGTAATGTACCTTCTAGCACAATTTTAGTATGTCTAACGTAAGGCTTTTCTTTTGGCGCTGCCGGTACTTTGAACTCATTGGGCAGGCTTTCGTCAAGCATTTTCTCAATCTCGTCCTCAGGTAAGCCTTGCGAATGACCTGTGAATTATTATAATCAAATCATTGTGATATAAATATTCATTAGTATCAAAATTGTATGTATAATTGTAACTATTAAATAAAACATATTTTACACGCGAAAAACATGTTTTTTAGGTTTATTTTAATCTTTTAGCCAGATTGTTCTTTAGTCAGACATAAAAATAATGCTAAAAATGAAAATGAAAGTGTAAATGAAAAAGAAAATTAACGGATGGACGGAAATTAAAAATAAAATGTAGAGAACATTAGTAAATACCTTGTTGGTTGCCTCAACAGGCAAGCCTGCATTGAGGCAACCTTTGCTCCTTTTTACAATATTGAAATTTATCTCAACTGTAAGACAGCTTTTTAAATTGTAAACAGTGATTAAGATAACTTTTTACAATGAAGTGGTAACTCTTGACTAAATTTAAGATAGTCATTGATTAAAATCTATGTTTTAATCTTAAAAATGGCAAAGTGCGTGTCGGGCCACGTGCAATGTACGATTCCGAAGATGTCCATCACAATAATGCGGATTAAGAATGCTTTTATAGATTCATATTATGAACCTAAAGGTATACAACGTCAATGACTAATATAGTGTGTAAAAAAACCCTGTCGGATAATTAAAGGTGTTATTTGGTACCGTAATACGGTTACATATGTGAAATTATTTTATGGATATTAATTAATTAATTTTCCCAATAAAAAATAATCTTAAATGTTATTTTCATACATTAAGTATGACAACACCTACAAATAAGTAAATTCTATTATCAAAGAATGCCGCAAATTTACAATTCCTTTATAGAAAGCCGAAAAACAAAAAACGCGGCTTCGAGTGGTGTTTGTGCGAAAGCCGCCAAAGCGAAACAATGACATAAACGGCGACATGGTGTTGTCATTTTTAAAATATTTGCTTAACTCTAGGGTAATATAGGTAAAAATTCGAATATTAAAAAAACTATATCTTTTTTTTCTGTAATAAAGTAATTTAAATATTTTTTTCAGTAATACCTTTAACCAACATATATGCCTTTTTCGGCTCGGACAGGGTTTTCTTTACACACCGTATACCCGCACCACACGTTCACCGCCTATAAAAACTCCTCTGAGTACATAAGTTGGCCGACTATTACTCAAAAACTTGTAAAGTCTTCTAAGCTGTCATAATTTTCCTCTATTCTAACTCCATTATATTTATTACTACTATGATTTTTTCCTACTACCAAAATCAACCGTTTAGTCTGCAGAAGAGGGACACATGACTCTAAAAAAATTAGCAATTAAAAGCTTAATATTTACAAACGAGTCTCTTAATCGAAAACTTGTTTTCACAAACTTACACACACTGAAAATAAATATTTTATGTGACCATTTTGTTGACGTCACTAATATGTACTTAGGATCTCTGAGCTATATATATAACAAACTTAATGCATCTGCTTGCAAGATGTGTGTTTGGGTACGCGTATTAAATGCACGAGCGCACTCGAGCCGCCGCCGCGCGATGGTATGCTGCCGAGTAAATCTCGTCCATAGCGTGATTTACTGCTGGACGTGTTCGGCACGGCCGGCGTCAGTTAGAAATCAGGGGTAAAGAAAAATTGATCGGTTTGGTGCAGCGTTTTGAATGTATGTACAATATATCGAGTCCAACATACAGCGATTGAATGTTAAAAGCCAATGCTTGGGAAAGAATCCCTCAAGAAATGGGAAAACTAGATAGAGAAAATGGGTTGGATTGGAAATGGATAACCCCTTTTATGTTGCTTACGCATTTTATATTACTTAGTATCAGCGCAAGCCAAGCAATATGCTCGCACATGGTCCAGCAAAATTTCGACTGATCGACTATGCAGGCGGCATGCTCGTGGCAGGCATGACGTGCATGGCTAATTTGATGCCAAAACTCGACGTTGGCAAACGTGGTCAACATGGTTGATTGGGACTTAGTAATTATCGCCTTTTTGGCAGAGGAAAAAGAACATAAAGAATATCTAATCAAACGAATCATTATCACGAAAGTCCTCACTCTATAAGAATTTAAGCATATTGATGCTACTAAACTTGCCAATGGGTAATAATTGTAACGCTCTAGGAGAATTTGAACGCAATTCCTCAAAATTTTATAGACTGGTCATATGCCATAGACTGGAAAAGTTTGGAAGAGCCACAAGAGGCAAACTGAGCACTGATTACATAGCCCGCATTATTTCCCTATGCATTTGTGAAAATACAGTATAATCCTAAACAAAAATATATCTATAAATTTTGTTTTTCATTTTCATTTGACTTCATCGTCGGACAATTATTAATCGAAATTTGACTGTTCACATTTTCGACTTTTTCAATCACTACATAGTAGGGTGGAGTGAAAAAAAAAATTTTTTTTTTCTTCTTAGCCTGGGGGTCAAATTTGTAGCTTATAAAAAACAAAAATTTTTGAAAAAAAAATAAATTTTTTTACTCAACATCTTGAGGCAGCCCACTCATTTTTAAAATTAATTACGAGTAAAAATATTTGGTTGCAAAAAAAAAAAATTTTTGTCTTTTAATGTCTTAAAACATCCAAGAATTGGCAATTATGATCATTTCCAACTCAAATTTTATTCTAGTGCCCTAACGAGGAATGTTACTTTTTTGGATTTTTTTTAAATATTAAAACAAAAGTCACAAAAATTTTTTTTAACTTGTGATTTTTAATTGGCATAAAAGAGGATATTTTGAAGTTTTTAGAACGCTTTTAAAAATTTTTTTTTGCAACCAAATATTTTTACTCGTAATTAATTTTAAAAATGAGTGGGCTGCCTCAAGATGTTGAGTAAAAAATTTTATTTTTTTTCAAAAATTTTTGTTTTTTATAAGCTACAAATTTGACCCCCAGGCTAAGAAGAAAAAAAATTTTTTTTTTTCACTCCACCCTACTACATAGTATAAAAAAAGTTGCTTTTTCTGTCTGTCCCTATGTATCTTTAAAACTACGCAACGGCTTTGATGCGTTTTTTTACTAGATAGATTGATTTTTGAGGAAGGTTTTAATATATAAACCTTTCCAACATTCCTACGGGAACAGAAGCTACGCGGATGAAACCGCGGGCAGGTCGCTAGTACTTAATAAATAAATCAGAAGCGAAATCCAAATTTCATCACACTTAAATTTCAAAAAACTTTATGATACTTTGTTTAAATACGCATTTTTGTGCTCTCCTAATTTGTCTGGAACATCTTTGGTAAAAACGAAAATATAAAAGAACGAAAATCTGTTTTTATACTCCAGAAAGGACAAGAAACAACAATTAAGATTTTAATTTAAACTAATATTCTTTTTTTCTATTCCTTTATTTTGTTATATCTAAACAAAAAAATAAAAGACAAAGGTGAAAAAAATAATTTAATTTAGGTATTTATTTATTTTGTATAAAAAATGATCAAAAATTTTTTTGGTGTTTTCAGAATTTTCTAGTACATATAGTAACTAGATGTTTAGAGCTAGGCCAAAGAAGTGTTATTCTGAGATGTGAGTCGCGTATTTAGAGTACCGCCATTTAGGTTCAACTAAAATCTGTTAGGTTGCCAGACGGACCAGACATAATTTCCGTTGCTCTCCAAGATTTTTACGGAGTACTTGTGTCGTACAATGGAGCTATTAAAAATATTGCGAATTTTCGAAGAATTTAAAAAAGATTAAACAAAAGAAGCGTGATATATCTTTTTATTCTTAAATTATTTTTCTGATAAATTTCATATACAAACATAGTTGTTCAACTTCAAAATGTTTTCCGTGGACCGTTTTACAAGCAAGAAACGAGTCGCTTCTCACGCATTCTATAACTAACTGATGACCAAAAAGTATAAATTATTTTCTGACGCTCGCCGCACTCCCGTCCTTTACCCGAGCGCGATTCAGTTGAAATAATGCGTGGAAGTCAGTAGATACCTCATTTTGCGTCAGTGTGTGGTACAGACAAGGCTTTAACATGAAACCGAATACAGCGTAAATGTCGCAACTCATTTTACGTGACTAACCACTCAAAAACGCTCGTTTGGCCTTAGTCTTACAGTATTGATTTTTCATAGATATGTTTATTTATTTTATTTCATAGAATGGCAGATGGTTTTCCTGGTGGAAAGGGTTAACCAACGCTTAAAGACGTCAAAGATGTTAATGATGTAGCCATGTACTATCGTCTTCGGTAAGCAATAAGGGGCGATGATCTATTCATAAAAAATGGGACTCAGATCAGCCATACCCATCAGATTAATCTTTTGGTTATATCTAGTCCTGCATATAAAATGTTTTACATAGCTCCAATCACCTGGATCAGGCCGAAATTTAGCATACAGATTATGGGCATCCACTGAGATTTTTTTAACGCTAACCATTTCGTTTTTCTTTAAATACATGGATAAGCCACTATGATATATCAGTAAACGTTGTTGTAGACATCGAAGGTACAGAAATAATTAAGAAAAATTTAAGCATGACAGTTTTGCATAAGTTGTTTTTAGAATACGTAGGTACACATTTTGGCTCTTTTCATAAGCTGTTTACGGATGGGTCGAAGGATAAAAATGGATGTGGGGGGCTTTTTACGACCCACAGGAGGATGTTCGGTTACAGTTGAGAATTGATGCTGATGTATCAATCATGCACTGTAAGTTAATCGCAATATCCGAAGCATTGTCATACTTGAAATCCTTGAATTGTAACAACTGCGTTATTTTATCCAATTCTAAGACTGCTTTGCTACATTTGACTCGGTTACCCTCGAGAGGTCGAGGATATCCGATAGCCTATACTATCCTGGACACCATCTGTAAACTCCGCTTACAAACATAGAAATGTAATAATCCAGTGGATACCTTCTCATGTGGGCATCATGAGCAATGAGGCGGCTGATCAAGCTGCAAAACTAGCTGTTAGTGACGGAATTGTGTATAGCTGTTTACCAACCCATAACGAAATACTATTTGTTGCAAAAGGAAACTGTCAGCAAATGTGGCGCGAATACTTCGGCGAGCGATCACTTACAAAAGGAATCTGGTACAAAACCATCCAGTGTCAGCCACCTCGTTACCAAAAGACGCGACGCTGTATTGTTTATGAGGCTTCGATCTGGTCACATTGTGTCAAACAAATTTAAGTATTTAATGAAAATTTTTACAACACCTAATTGTGAAGAATGCAATATTATAGATGATGTCTACCACGTATTGACAGAATGCGCCCGGAATGAGGCTCTACGAAGATCACTGTTTTTTTTAAGTAATTGTAGAATGGACATAGGCTTGTGTAATAGCTACCTGGCCTCTCCGCTATCCAAAGAGGCCAGGATGCTCGGAAGGCTGTGTACATCTACATTACAGTAAGTTTTTTTTGTTAAGATTGATAATGTGCTAGCTATGGTAATTTGTTGTGTACATGATATTTAGCTTTTACGGGGGTGACATAGTCACTAGGTGACAAAACCCCTTTAAATAAATAAAGATTAAGAAAAAAACCTTTTCGTTGTTCTCAGCTTTATCCACATTAAGTTAGACATAACCTAAATCTAATTTAATGTCGATAAAGCCGCGAATCTCACTCTAAATAGGTTTATATACCAAATATTTATAATATTTTTGCCCATTCTGAGAAATATGTTTACCTACCTAGAAACATAGCGATAGTTAAGAGACCAGAGAGATGGATACATCATTATTACTTTATTTCAAAAAAAAAATACCGTCAGAATCCTCGCCGTCGCTATCCTCCTCTTCATTATCTTTGACTTCATCAAGAACCTTAAATTCCCTTAACTTTTCCAACTCCTCTGGTGTGACGAAATTACTATATTTATCAATATTAGCATTATCTTCGTCCTCTAATTTCACTTTTTTTGACGGGGGTGAGCCTGGATCACTCATTTTATATAACCTAAAATAATTACTTATTAAACAAAACATAATATGTTTAAAACATTATATTATAGACAAATGTTTTTAATAAAAAATATTTTTCTTCCTGTTCGCTTTTTGTGAAATATCCGTGATAGCCTTGAGTAGTGTCTGTAAAAAAAATTAAATATTTTCAAAAAAAATCAATGGGTTGAGGAAAAAGTTCTTTCTTTTTTTGACGAGAATACGTCTTTTGCTTTCATAGTGAGGAACAGTTCAAAAACCTGATAATAACAAAATTGGGGGATACTTTTGACATCAAAAGAGGTCTGTCAAAACTACCAACATTTTTTATCAGAAATAATGAAATTTCTACCGCAATAAGATCATGTCTGTACCTATGCAATGGCAATAAGTTATCGAAAAAAATGGCACATATACATATATCCTAATCAAATTTTATTAAATTAGAATAAAAAATCTTGAATAAGTATGTATATTAAGCAAAAAAAAAACTTTTTCCTCCATCCGTTATATATAATTTTAATAATAATATATACATTCTGTAAACCGATTTTTTAAAGACGGATAGCAAGACTTGTTGTTTTTATAATTTTATACACAATATTTGTCTAAAAACTATGTTAGTGCATTTAAAAAACTATGTTATTATAATATTTTATACATTTGTTGATAGATTTAGTGGTTATTTACGTGGCTACGCAATTCTTCCGAATCGAATCCTTGTAAATACACTACGAAACTTAGACCAAAATAGGATATTGGTTTTCAAACCACTTCCCATCGGATCCCGTGAAGATATGAACCTTAAAAAACTAAGCAATCCACATTAAAACAATTTCATCAAATTCAGAGCAAAAGCATAATGTTGACATTGTTCATTGTGCATCCTTCCATTCGACGTCAATTTTTGGCACCACTATCGTACGTTTCCAACATTTTCCTTTACTATGGCAACTTCGGTCCGTCAATGTGTGTGTGAAATGGAGATTACCTGATGATATAATCGGATGTAGTGTGCAACCTTCCATACACATAAAACATAATTTCAATTTTCAGATCCGAACCGTACTGAAAATGTATCTGAACCGTGAAATGAAAAGTGAAATGAGAAGTGTAATAAAGATGAAATTAACTCATCAGATTTTTGTGACACTCAAATAAAACAAAGTCATTTGATCAAATTGTTTAACATTCTAATGCTGCAAGATGTTCTTTTAAATAATAACTAGCTGACCCCGCAAACGTTGTTTTTCCATATAAATTATTTATTTAAAAAATAGTGGTTGATCGTAGAGGATTGAAAATTAAGGGTTGTATATAGTTTTCAATGCTGAATCATAAAAAAAAAACAAATTGTCCATAAAATAAAAAAAATTTAGGGGTGGATAACCCTTAGCATTTAGGGAGATAAAAAATAGATGTTGGCCGATTCTCAGACCCACTGAATATGCATACGAAATTTCATCAAAATCGGTGAAGCCATTCCGGAGGAGAATGGTAACTAACATTGTGACACGGGAATTTTATACATAAGATATAATTCTTAATACACTTTGTAAATTGACAAGTGGGAAACAATGTGACTAACAATAAAAGTAACTCTAACGTAACAGATTCCACGAATATACCTAATCTTAACAGTAGTATGTTCCTAGCACCATGTACACCTGACGTTAAAAATATGCACTCAATAACACAAAAGCGTTTGGTTACGACAATATCTCAACACATGTAATTAAACTATGTGCAAAAATAATTTCGCCAGTTTTTGCACATCTTATTTACATTTCTTTCCTCCACGGAATATTTCCTGACAAACTTAGAAATAAAAGAAAAGAAAAAAAAACTGCGAAAATTACAGACCTATCACATTTATTACAATATTTGCAAAATTGTTTGATAAAGTAATGCATTGTCGCATTATAAATTTCTTAAATAAACATGAAATATTAGCTAAAAAACAAAATTGTTTTCTTAAGCAAAAGTCCACGACTTTGGCCGCTTTTTTGCTTATACGGCATATTACAGAGGCCATTGACGCACGGAAACCAGTACTAACTATCTTCTTTGATATGTCAAAGGCTTTCGTGGATCATGATATTTTATTAAGTAACTGTGAGCGTTATGGTATATGTGGGCCAGTTTACAGATGGATTCGATCATATCTTTTAGGGCGTAAACAGTTATTCCGAAATAATAAAACCTTTTGAAAATATTCAGTAGTAGTCAGCTCATACAGATCTATCCAAATCGAATAGAATTTTATCCAAATCGGTTCAGTGGTTTGGCCGTGAAAGCGTAACAGACAGACAGACAGAGTTACTTTCGCATTTATAATATTAGTATGGATTGGTCAGCCCCGTTGGTCGAGTGGTTGGCGACCCTGACTACGCAATCAACGGGGCTCGGGTTCGATCCCCGATGGCGACAAGCATTTGTGTGATGAGCAAAAATGTTTGTATTTCCGGGTTTGGGTGTTTATTATGTATGTAAAAGTATTTATATATGTATTTCTATGTATTAGTATTGTTAACTAACACCCATAATACAAGCAAATAATTTGCTTACTTTGGGGTTAGATCAATATGTGTAATTTGTCCCGTGAATATTTATTTATTTATTTATTTATATAAATGATCTGTCAAGCATTAAAATGATAAAATTGTGGCCGCATTTCCGCTCCGGTAGTAGCTAAAAAAAATGTTGACACTTCAAAATAACTTGTAAAAAGTTTTATTGAATAAAGTACTTCTGATTTCTGATTTCAAGAGATTTCAGTAAAATAAAATTTCTGTTGTGCAACAGCAGCTTCCTCCAAAAGAACTGCAACTTTATGTTGATAAAAATGTTTATTGTCCTTCCCAAAGAATATCAAAATTTAAAAACTAGTCTGTCTAAAATGTTTTTATATTCTAAATAAATATTTTCCCATAAACACAAAGTATGTAATGAGATTTAAATAATATGTTATAATATCATAAAATTAATAAAACTTACAAGACAGTGAGACATTGTTAACTATTAATTAAAATCGGCTACCTACCTACGCCGATTAAAGTGAGTGTAGATGATTTTAATTAAGGTTATATCATAATTTATTGCATATTTTAAATATCGATGACATAAAAACAATTTTTAATTTATTTTGAACTCGTAATTTAATTAAATTTTTTGACACTGTATCTTCTAATTTAACTTTTTGACATTGTATTTTCTTATATTTAAATGCAGAATGTGATGTGATGCTTCCATTTTATCTAAGTATATTATTAACTGCTTTTTTTAATTATTTATTATAATTAATTTGGTAAAATTCTAATGATGACTAAAAATGATTTATAAAAAAATCTTACATAAACTTGCATGCGCTCTGTGCTTAGATAGGATGACACCAAATTTATTAATACACCTATCATTACCATGTACCCAGCAAAATCAATGTATAGAAACATTCCTAGTGCTCAAAATTGACTTAATTTTTGATTGTGCCGCATTAATACAATTATTGTGCCTCTAAAGGAATAGTATTATGCAAAATGAAATAAGTTAATTATTGTTGATTTTTTCCAGTTTGAAGTACAAGATATTTGTGTGTTCTCTTTGCTACATTAAAAACGAATTGGTCTTTTAAATAGATTCCGACAAAATACACTAGCTAGGCTAGAGCTCAAAGGAGCTAAAAGTATACTTAAACATGGATTTTTTGGAACTCAATGATTTCATAACTCTATAATTTATTAAAAACATAACTATTTTCGTTTTTAAACAGTTGTCACCTCTGTGGTCTAGTAGTCCGGTGTCGACGTTGACCGCATGAGGTACTAGGTTTAATTCTCGTGTCGAGCAATTCGAAAAATGCGTTTTTTCAATTTTCTGATAAAAAGAACATTTCCTGGGATTGGATAAGTGCTCGGTTGGCGATAGGCTTGCCACCTGTCACATTATGGTGCTAAATATCTTCGGCAAATCGTGGGTGTATTTGTACCTCTGGCTGAATGTCGTAAATAAATCCCGAACGAATCAAGCAAAGCAAAAGATTCAAGTAAATTAAATTTATGTTATTCGACCAGTTTGTTAAAATCAGATTTGAAAAATGTGAAGTCTTAAAGTTATTTTAAAAATATGAAGAACATTTATTAAGCTTTAGTCACATAACCGCTCACATCACCAGCCATTTTCGTATTTTTTTCTAAAAACACACGGACCTTTACGCGCACGCGTTTCGAGTCCGTTCCGGTGGACCGTGGTCATAAAAATGGTTTATGAGATGTTTGGATTGAATCCGATACTGTAAAGCGTATATTTTTTAAGAGATCTTGAGCACTGCAATACACTGGTGTTAGAATTGTTTAATTTAAATTGCTTAAGCTACAAATCAATTCAGGTGTAACACGACACTTTGAGAAAAATATGACTACTTGTTAGTCGAGGATTTTTAATTGAAAAAGTAAATCAATGACCTATGCTTTTTTTTTATATAATTGGTAAACATATATATACGGAAAAAAATAAACAACATATATTATAGTACAAAAATATTTATTTACATAAATATTACATAAATATTAATATATTTTTTTTTATAATTAATACGTAATTTTTTTCTTAATTTTTAAATAATTTATTTCTTTTTCAATTTTACTGTTATGTTAATTTTTTTTTAAATATTTTTTAGGATATTTAACATTCACATCATATGATTTTTTTGAGATCATAGATATCAACACTAAAATTTACGAAAATAAATAAAAATAGGTACCGTCATACCCAAAGAGCTGATATCATTAAGTTGGTCATTAACGAAATATATGTTTTATTAATTGACATTTACGGTTGTTTGACAAAATTATTATCTAAACTGTTAGATCTTGAACTAATCTTGATTATAAATAAAGTTTAATTGTTGATTAATACGCCAAAACACTTTTAAATTAACCTGTATCATGAAGTGCAACCAACACATAACACACAGCACGAATCAAAATGGCGCACTAAGTTCTTTTATTTTTCCCCAAGAGCGTATTTGAAAAAAGAATGCCAATTGGATGTTATTCTATAGAATGTTTCGTTCGAAAACGATAAAATACCATAGAGTATTGTATTAAAACTGGTAAATAGTGTAAAATGTTTTTTTTGTATGAAGTTAGCGGTGGTCCCTATAGAGACCATAGTGTATTAACGAAATTTTCTCAGAGGTCTCATTAGTTACCAAGTGATGTCAGCGGATAAGTCAAATTCGATCTCAATTAAAATGGTTGGACTTGCGTAACCGTCGGAATGATCATATTATTATGTTGCTTTTTTAAATACTGCATGATCCTTTCTCTCCATCATATTTATGTGAACAGTTTGGTCACTTTTATACCCAGGATCGTATTCAGTGCTCTTTATACGCTAATGCACTTTTGGTCCCAGTCCACAACACAGAAAGTTATTTGGAATCTTTGACGCTTACAGCAATACGTCTCTGGAATTATCTCCCAAATTATATGCAAGAGTTTCCATCAATAAATATATTTCAATCTAGAATATATAATTACAACTTTAAGGTTAACTGTTAGAAAATGTCTTCCAACGTTAAGTTCACCTTTTGTACATTTTGTGTAATAAATATTTTAAATAAATAAAATTTGTTGTGAATGGCAAAATTTTTATAATTAAAAAACTGTATGTTACAAAACTTAATTCGATTTTTAGCAGTTTTAAGTAC
Organism: Apodemia mormo; assembly: GCA_036924255.1. Classification (NCBI taxonomy): domain Eukaryota; kingdom Metazoa; phylum Arthropoda; class Insecta; order Lepidoptera; family Riodinidae; genus Apodemia; species Apodemia mormo. The sequence continues at coordinate 7,549,717 of JAUPFN010000020.1, read as the reverse complement.
ATGTTAAAAAAATGTGAAATATTAAAAATCGACTGGTTAAAAAATTAAGTCAAATCTTTCATTGCTACCTTTCTTATAGCACCCTCCCTAACTACTAAATACTTTTTGAGGCCGTAAAATTGTTGTTCTTATTTTAAATTTCACGCACCACTGATTTAAATATAACAATGCGATATTTACCCAATCAGGGACGAGCATTGATCATACCGCCTATCATTATTACTTGATGGTAATAAGAAACAAACTAGCTGTTTAAAGAAAACAAATGTCGTGGGGCCATTTATGACAGACATTTTGTTTGAAGTTACAAGTCTAGAGGTATTACTATAATTACTATGTCGATGCATGTACCCTATTTTGAGCAAATAAATGATATTATTATTATTATTTAACATTTGTGTCTTTATACCAAGATAAGATCTTGTAATGTTGTCCCAAACCTATCTCATATTAAAGGTGTACCCTTTAAGCAAAAACAAGGCAGCTTAGCATGCATGATCTATCTGGGCCTATAAATGAGGATAGTGACTTCTTTAAAGGCTTCCGGGTACTTAATATCTTCAATATATCATTGATAATTAATCAAAGATTTAATCATTCCATTCAATAAAACATAACAGTTGTAACAATCTCAAGGTAAATACAACTTTGAATTAGAGAGTGACAAGTAGACTTTAAACCTTAAGGTTTGAAGTCTACTTGCCACTTTAAATTTATACAATAATAATTAAGTAATTTATAATATGGCAAGAAAAAGGCATAACAGAATTATGTAAGGTACAGTAGAGCGTTGATTATTCGAACGACTACTTATCCGAACGAATTCTCCTGTGAGTCCTTAAAAAAGTCCTACCCTTTGGTTTGGCAGATGAGAATTAAAGACATTTTAAATGTTAATTTTACCTATCACATGCATATATGTTTTGTTACAAGACTAAAGTTTTTTTATCAATTATTTAATCAAGTAAAAAGCAATCCAGCTGTAACAAACAATTTTCATAAAAAACATTTATTTCAAATTTGGAATCACAAAAAATTCTGGGTTGAATGGTCCTATGCATGTGGCTCTACGACTTCTAAAAAAATTTGTACAGCTTTTGAATTTTCCCTATTTTTTCAAAAAAATTATTGATTATTTGCTGTAAATAGCATGAAAAACAGCATTTTCTATTTGTGGGTTCTTAAACCAACTTTGCTTTTATATATAATGTGACCTTTGCAATTGCCTAATGTTGAATTGTGCAGGTGCAGGCAGGTGCAGCATAATTGTATAGGATCATTTCACCTGTTTGCATCCAGTTAGTGAAGTTGGCAAATTTGAAGAAGAAAATAAAAATGTTATAGCACTAATTTTGAATAAAAAATTGACATAGTGTCTTAGTTATATAGTCTTTTTTAATTTAAGTCAAAATTTTGGTCAAAATATTTAGTAACTTTTTAAAAATTACATATATCAAAACTATGCCATTTACCCAGTTTGCATCCAAAAAATCCTAACTGCGTGCACTCTTGGACCATTTTGAATCCACCAACTTAGAAAAGGAATATAAGGAAGGTTTTTATAAATAACTAGTGGCCCATTACATGCTTCACTATGTATCGCCATTTATTAAATTCATTTGTTAAAAAAAATTTGATAAATGAAGAACCGCTCTACCGATTTTATGCAAACTTCACATAAACCATCTACTAAATAGTCCGAACACAGCCTAAATATTTGGTTTGGATAGGTGAGCCCGTTCTTGAGTTATAAAATTACAACGAAAAGTGGCATTGATTTTTATATAAATAAGATTGTAAAGAACGAGTACATTTTAACTATTTGTTTATTTAAGAATATAGATATTTAAAAATCAACATAACTTTTATTGATAAAACACAAAAAAAATCTCAACATTGATTGAAATTAAAAAAATAATATTACAAAGTTTTTTAAATATTCTTCTGTTTATGTTTCCCTTTTCTTTGTAGTCTCTGAAGAATTCATCTAAACACTATAAAATATTAAATTAACAAAAATACATAATGTCTGATCTATTCAATTATTATTATTAATCTTATTTGACGACTTGTTTAAATTTAAATAAAACAGAATTCTATTGAAATATTCTTTGTCAATGTACCTACATTTAAAATTATTTTTGCAAATAAAATAAAAAAATAAATAAGTATCATCACGCCCAGTTTCCTTGAGCAGTAGTCTGAGTAAACTGAATGTCTATAGACTTTCCAGATTATAATGATTCACAGATTTGATCTGACCCAGGGATCGAACCCAAGCCCTCATAACTGAGCCGAAGGCTATCCCATAAGACCATGAGGCAGTCTTTAATAAAATATCTACAGTATTATTTGTATTTAGTTAAAAGAGGAACCGAATCTGCTATATAGTATACACTACAGGCATAGTTTTCGTCCTAGTAAATAATGATTATCAACATCTGTATCTTTTTCTACAATTATAATAATATGGACCTAAATTAGTCATTACAATATGTATACTAATAATCTTAACCCTAATAATAATCCTAATATCCTAACCCAATGTTTCTTTTCTATAATATTAATAATAATTCTAAATAATCCTAACCCAATGTCTCTTTCATATTTCATAACTAAAAAATTAAAGAACCAATTAAAAAATAGATAGACAAGTTCACATCCATTGCAAATGCAAAGTAGAAGTTATAAGTCCAAACTAGGTTATAATCACTTCTACTTTAATTTCACTACAAATATAGACATATAATTTAAGATTAATCGACCGGTTTCGATTTTTTAAGCATCTTCAGGACGTAATATTCTTTACTGACAGTTTAACTTTAGATAAGACATAAACAAAGAATTTTTTAAAAAGTTGTGGGTAAACTTACATATAAATATTCTCTGTATTGCTAGCTTAAAGGATTCTCACTTAAATTTAAGGTAATTTCAATATATAATCTTATTATATTTTATAATATTAATTGTAATTATTTACAAAATAATGTCAAAAATGTCAATATTAAATAAAGTCAACTAAATTAAAAATGATTATACGTAACTCGTAAGGATTATAAGTAAACTCCTAAGGACTTTTTTCCTATGTATATATGCCTCTTATACATTAAGGTACTGGCAGAAATTACTTTTCATCTTATTAGTGTAATAATATACTCATTTTCAAGTATTATAAAAAAAAAAGACTCTTCAAATGGACACAAACTGGGCTTTGGATGTGAACAGACGAACTTACCCTTCATAACATTTAAGTAATGTGTTTATTAAATTTATAATAAACCGTAGACCATCATAGTTCACTAAAATTTATACTATTATTTCATAACTTTAAGGAGTAAAAACAATTAAGGGCAGCTGGTTACATAGATTTATACAATTTACATTGAAATTGACAAATAAATAATTTATAATAAGCAGTAACAGCAATTTTGCTTTAAAGTGAAATGCTTAGTTTGGAGTCTTTATTTATCTACTTCATTTACAGCACTTCGCATAATAGAAAATAAAGTGCTATTGCTGTAACACACACAAGTTTTAGATAGTTTTGGATATTCAAATAAATAGATATAAAATAATAATATTCAGGTTCTTTTCATTTATAAGTGTAATAATTTGGAAGTTTTTTTTTAAATCTCTAAGATATTTTGGCCCTGGTGAACATTTTTCATTTTGTGGGTTACAGTAGGATTGTTTTTTACCATTGATATTTAAATATGGTTTTTATTCACCTGTTCATCCATATGTAAAGCTTTTTTACATCGTAGGATAGCAAGCAAACAGAAAGTTCTCTTTATAAAAAGAAATAATCATCACTTATAGACAGCAACAATGTTAATGGTGCATTGCTAAAATGGGCAAAAAGCACCAACACTATAGAGATGCCTACGACTCTTCAATACAGGACTTAGATTAACACAGGGAAACCTGAATACACACAGTTTTATTATCTGAAAAACTCATGTGCCCCAATTACTTCGTATATTCAACACTCTACTGTATGTAACAATAAGTATAAGAAAAAAAGATAATACAGCAATAAGCTTATATATTTATGTATAATAATGTAAAAAGTTAAATTTAGTTTCTTAAGTATCTTAACTCTGCTAGTCACCCACCCACACTAAAGTTTTACTTTATTGTTCTTGCTTATTTTGAAATTGATGTTGCCGTAAAACCTATTGACTAATACAGTATTACAAGAAAAACAGATTTATTATAGGGTTGAGTTCTGAGCTGGTCAAATTGGATTTACCTTATGAGACCAAAACCCTTAGGATAAACAGCACTTGATATGCCACAGAGGAAGAGAGAATTGAAGAAAAATTAATACCTCATTTCTGTCATGAGAAAATGAGAAGGATGTTATTTCTTTTTATTCATCAAATCTCTCTTCTTTCATGTGCAAATTGCTAATCAGCATATAATATGTCACATAATAAGTGATTATCCTAATTGGGCTGACCTTTTTAAAATAGGATCTTATATGTAGAAGAAAAGTCAATGGAACCATTATTTTGACATGCTACTGCAAATATGCAGCATAATAATAAAATCGTAGGAAAGTCAAAACTGTCCATTAAATATTTTTTTAAAAGAATACTTGGGGAGTGATCTACAATTGATATCGAATCCAAAAATATGGTTTTTAGAATTTTTGTCTGTTTGTCTGTATGTATGTGCAAGGTAAACTCAAAAAGTACTGCATGGATTTACTTCAAATTTTGCATGAATATTACTAATAAGTCAGGTCAAAATATAGGCTACATATTATCACGCTATCACCTACGGGGAAGGAGCTGTGTGGAGTAAATGATGTCCCTGTGGACGAAGTCGTGGGCAACAGCTAGTGCAGCATAAAAATGAGAGAGTTAATAAATGAAGGATAAGGGTTACTACATGAAAAGGTAGTTTAAAATGTTATTCACGATTTTCATTGTTATCCTATAGGACAAACATATTTCTGAATTCAAATTTAAATAAAAGTAAAAATTTTATTTTTCATATTTCTAAAGTTAAATAAAAATGAAATTCAAATCTCAAAAGCTTAACACACACTAATTAGGACAAAACAAAAACATTGTAAAGGACAATATAAATCATGAGAGATAAAATGTGTGAATGTGGGGCTGCCACAAGTGTGCCTGAATATGATTAACAAGTGATTGTGGCCTAGCTAGTACAAATTCAATAACACCTTATTATAAATAAATGTAAGATGCTGTAAGATCGTCCCCAAATAGCGATAGCATTAAAAATCCAATGGACAGCGACAATTGGATTTTTTCCATCGCTAGCTGTAGACTTTCAATTTTTCTGTATTAAGGAGACCATTATATTAAAAATCGAAGAGACAAGCAGTTTTGTAAGGCTTCTCTGGCATTAACAGAGATAAGCCTGTAGCAAAACTACTTCAATTTTACATTGAAGATGTTCACCACATGCGCTGCAATAACCTGTAAATTTCATTTGCGTGCAAAACAATGTATATAAATTATTTACATTCCAAAGGGGTATCTTACCCAGTTGAGTTATTGAATTATTTGTCCGATATATAAGCGCCGTTATAAGCGCCATGGCGTATGTAAATAATCTATATGTAGTAAATCGTGACAGTTTGAATGTTTAAATCATATAATTTAATACAGTCTGATACAGTAAAATTCAAAGCATTTAATTAATAGGATCTAACATAATAAAAAGAAATCTTACCTGCAGTATATGCGTATGTATTACAAAACGTAAATCTGCGGAAAGGAAATAGCAATCGTCAGAAATTAATTACTCATCATATAAATATATAACTAATAATTCTAAAATAAAAATCCATCCACATTCTTTAACAACATATTTAGAGAAATGTAACATTCATTTTAGTATCACAATCTTGCAATAAATTAAGTAACCTTAAAAATTAGAAATTTTGAGATTTGAGCTGAGCATGATTTGACTCACAATTTGACTGCAGTGTTGTAGGCTTGACGAATAAATATCGATACATCGATATATCGATATTTTCAATTCGATATATTGGTATTTTTGGGCGCTATATTTTGTAACGATATATCGATACATCGATATCAAATATCCAATATCGAAAATTGTATCAAAAACAATATTTTCTTTTGTTTTTATTTGGTCGACTCAATTTGCTGCTTAACTGCTTTTTAATTTGGTTGGTTTTTAAGTTAGCAACTCTGTCTTTAGGACCTTGACACATGTGACATACGAATCGGGAATCGAACCCAGAACCTCATATGGTCAACGCCAACGCTGGACCACTATGATGTCTATTAATTAGTATTTATCTAGTAATGTACCTAAAATGACTGAAAGAGATTACTCCTTTATTCATATCGTACCGATATATCCTTTTAAATAAAAATACCAATATCGATATTTTAAAAAATATCGATATCGATATGTATCGAAACTTTATTGCATTTCCAACATCCCCACAGTGTTGCCAACTCTACATCTTAAATAATGGTGTGACCACAGGTGTGACATATTAGTATATATATTAGTATTCGCTAAAATATTAGTAATATTGAAAGAATTCGTGAATTAGTAATTCGGCGAACTGTAATATGCTAATATTTCATATTCGCCTAATCTCTGCAACAGCTATCCAAAATGAATCGGATAATATCATTCGGAATTGTTCGGATTCACTAGATTGGCGCCCGTCGGATTCGTAAAAATATTCAAATACTTTCACGATACGCCGCGTCGTACGTACGAATGAGACATACGTATTTACTGCAGTATCAGTTAATATATATTAATTTTCTCTTTGGTATCAGTATCAGATCTTATTTCTGTAGTTTTAAGGTCCAAATTACAGTGAAATATTAGTTAATACTGACATAGTAGTTAAAATATTATCTTTACATAATAATATAATAAAATCGTAGGAAAGTCAAAACTGTACATTGAATATTTTTTTAAAAGAATACTTGGGGCGTGATCTACAATCGATATCGAAGCCAAAAATATAGTTTTTAGAATTTTTGTCTGTTTGTCTATTTATCTGTTTGTCTGTTTATCTGTTTGTCTGTACGTATGTCCGGGATAAACTCAAAAAGTACTGCATGGATTTACTTCAAATTTTGATGAATCAACATATAGGCTACATATTATCACGCTATCATCTACGGGGGATGTGCTGTGCGGAGTAAACGAAGTCCGCGCGGACGAAGTCGCTGGCAACAGCTAGTAATATTTAAAAGTGAATATATTAGTGTCACCTAATCTTGAGAAAAATCGGTATTAACCCATCTCTAATCTTAAAAAGACGTTAGCGTAACCTTGAAAAGTCGCTAGACATCGCTAGCTATGGACAAAGAGCAAAAGTCGCTAGAAGTGCTAAATACCTACTAAATGATCCCAGTAGGTTGAGTGAAATTGAGCGAAATTCTTGCACATACCTCTAATTTTATATTGTTTTACGCATAATAGAATGGAGCACCGTTTTTTGGTCGGTTGGAATAAAAGAAAATAATTTGATTTACTTATACAGAATAATATTTGTAATCAGTATAACACAATTGCAAAACTATAAAAAGCAATTATTTAACAAACGAAAGGTCGAGATATTAATAATAAAAAATAGGTAAAAAATACAATATAAATATTATTTGTTGACATCAAATAAAAAAATAATTATTCCACAAATAAAAAGTCAAAAACTTAATACTAAACCTTTTCTTCTTTATAGATTTGACCACCCCGTTGGTCGAGTGGTTAGTGACCCTGACTATGCAAGCAACGGGGCTCGAGTTCGATCCCCGACGAGGACAATCATTTGTGTGATGAGCATAAATGTTTGTGTTTCCGGGTTTGGGTGTTTATTATGTATGTAAAAGTATTTATACAGGGTGTCCCAGAACTCAACGTCAAGCCGAAACGGGGTGACAGGATAGATCATAACCATCACGAGAAAAATCAGAAAAAAAATCTATCCCATGCAGTTTGAAAATTATGGGCATTTTAAGAAAAACCTAGAAATTTGGTCTAACTGTACCATTTTCGGTTATTGTGGTTAATTTTTATTATTTTTGTTCATTTAAACTTTGGAACCGTAACCCTAAATAATATCTCGAGAATCACAGTCTAAAATAATGACACAATTACCCCAAGTTTCCTAGAATTTAGACTATTTGTTAAACTATGAATTTAAAATTTTCAAACTTTGTCGACTTTGAAACACCCTCCTTTAAAAAAAATGTACTAGAGTGCCTTGGCAAGTGCCATTAAGAGTTGGCGCATTTAATCAGGATTGTAAAATGGTACAATACTTGTTAGTTTCATACTAAAAAAAACGAGTAAAAAATAAAAACCTCAAGTAACTCGATTTTTGCTAACCCATTTTACTCAGTTAAAATGTTTTTTATTCGCACAAGCCTTTAGTAGATTCTTTATTTTACGGCAAAATGATGAGAGAGATGGATAGTGAACATGTTTGCCATGAGCGAGCGAGACAGATAGTGACGCCACGCAGTGAGACGGAGATGCGTCGTTTAAACGAGTGCGAATGAAACAGATACTGGATATGTTTGCCATGAGCGAGCGAGACAGATAGTGACGCCACGCAGTGAGACGGAGATGCGTCGTTTAAACGAGTGCGAATGAAACAGATACAGACGCCATACCAAGCAAATAGCTACGCTGCCAGTCTGACACCAGTTAGTACATTTCGCTCATTCGTCTACTGCGCACCTTTCCGTATTCGCTTGTGTTAATTTAGTACTGACAACTTTGGCTTTTCTTTTTGGACTTGGATTTTTGTGAATTGGACTTGTTGATTACATACCGGCAACTTTGGCTTCTCTGTTTTGGAATTGGACTTTTGTGTTGACATCCTTGTCATCACTATGCCTACGCGCTACACTTCACAAGAATATGCGAACATGCATCTCATTTATGGGGAATGCAGATGCAATGCAAGTGCCGCCGCTAGACTTTATCGTGAAAGATATCCAAATTTAGAGCGCTATCCGGATCACCGCGTGTTTGTTAATGTGCATCGTTCACTCACAGAGGGCGGCCATTTTCCGAATCAAATACGGGCTGGAGGTAGACCTCGCTTTCCTTACGACGAAGAAGTGTTGGAAGAGGTCGCAGATGACCCAAGTATTTCCGTTCGTGGAATTGAAGAAAGAACGGGAATACCCAAAAGCACAGCACATCGTATTTTACAAAGAGCTGAAATGCATCCGTTTCACGTACAACGAGTTCAAAGTCTTCTCCCTCGAGATTATCCTGAAAGGATTTCATTTTGTAGAACAATGCTACAGAGGCATAATGAAAATCCCCAATTCATCCAAAAAATTCTCTGGTCAGATGCATCTACATTTAAAAAAGATGGCTACATAAACTTACACAATTTTCATGAGTGGCATGTGGAGAATCCACATTTAATGCGAGAAGACCGATCCCAATATCGCTTTAAAGTTAACCTGTGGACAGGAATTTTAAACGGCAAAATTGTTGGGCCTTTTGAGCTGCCTGAGAATTTGAATGGCACGAATTATCTAAATTTTTTACGAGAAAATTTACCAAGTTTGTTAGAGGACGTACCACTAACAGATCGTCGCCACATGTGGTATCAACAAGATGGCTGCCCAGCGCATTACGCAGTGCAAGTAAGAGATTTCCTTGACCAAGTTTATCCGGGAAGGTGGATTGGACGTTCAGGCACTATCTCGTGGCCAGCCCGTTCCCCAGATTTAAATCCCCTGGATTTTTTTTATTGGGGCGTTCTCAAAGAAAAAGTTTATTCTAAGCCCATTGAGAGCGTAGCCGAGCTGCGTGAACGAATTTCTCAAGCTGCTGAGGACATCAACTCTCGAGGATATGCCCGGCTAATAAGTAGATCTTTTTTAAGAAGATGTAGGGCGTGTGTTGAAGCTGATGGTAAACAATTTGAACATTTGTTATAATAAAAAATGTTATTTTCAAATCTGACTTTTATTCCAATAAACCTAAACAAAACAAGGTCAACATTTTTCATTATTTTATTAGTATTTTGTTGCTTTGGTAAAAGTGGCGTCACTATCTGTCTCGCTCGCTCATGGCAAACATGTCCACTATCCATATCTCTCATCATTTTACCGTAAAATAAAAACCTACCAAGGGCTTGTGCGAATAAAAAACATTTTAACTGAGTAAAATGGGTTAGCAAAAATCGAGTTACTTGAGGTTTTTATTTTTTACTCTTTTTTTTTAGTATGAAACTAACAAGTATTGTACCATTTTACAATCCTGATTAAATGCGCCAACTCTTAATGGCACTTGCCAAGGCACTCTAGTACATTTTTTTTAAAAGAGGGTGTTTCAAAGTCGACAAAGTTTGAAAATTTTAAATTCATAGTTTAACAAATAGTCTAAATTCTAGGAAACTTGGGGTAATTGTGTCATTATTTTAGACTGTGATTCTCGAGATGTTATTTAGGGTCACGTTCCAAAGTTTAAATGAACAAAAATAATAAAAATTAACCACAATAACCGAAAAATGGTACAGTTAGACCAAATTTCTAGGTTTTTCTTAAAATGCCCATAATTTTCAAACTGCATGGGATAGATTTTTTTTCTGATTTTTCTCGTGATGGTTATGATCTATCCTGTCACCCCGTTTCGGCTTGACGTTGAGTTCTGGGACACCCTGTATATGTATTTCTATGTATTAGTATCGTTGACTAGCACCCATACCATAACCAAATAATTTGCTTACTTTGGGGTTAGATCAGTATGTGTAATTTGTCCCTTGAATATATTTATTTAATGCTGATAGTAAATGCTGACAGATATTTCTTTTATTCAACAAACGTAATCAGTCACTGTCCATCTATTCTAAAGTAATGTACTTTGGGTTTATGTAGATAAGCAATCGCTAATCTTGTACAATTAGAAAGCACAATACACTCCATCAACGTATGAATATTAAAGCCTCAAATATACAATACCTAAAAAATCGCATTAGGATTATCACAGAAATCTTTCTAATCCGTGGAGATTATCCTCTACACAAGTACATTATTGGGGTAATCTTAACTTACTTTGAATTCTTTTAATTTAGTAGCCTAGCCTAGCCTTGCCTTCCGAAGTTGGTTAAATATTACTCTGACAAGAGTGTCTCATTCGAATGCTACTATTGGGAAAAAGACAGACTTGTCAGAATGATATCCCATTTTGGAACGACGTCCCCAATATAAAAAAAATTGATTTCTGGGTTGAGATCTTGTCATATTTTACGAAGATAGTTAAAACACTTTTTTATTTAAACTCTAGAAGTTGTTAGAATAGTCGAAATTGGCAACACTAGATTTGAGCAAAATACCAGTGTTGCCACTTGCCAGTGCCAAATAGTCAAATATGACATGACGAGAAAAGTAAGATTTCCTCATTTTATGTGGAAAATGACGCTAATATTATACGAGAGTGGATTGAAAAGTATTCGGCCTAACCAAGAAAATAAACACATAATAAATCAGTTATATTTTTATTTTTCTACATAATCACTATCGAGTTCGATGCACTTTTGCGATCTCCCATCAAAGAGTATACAATAGGTACTACGTAAGATCTGCCATTCAAAGCATTTAAGCTAATCACACACGGTTAAGAGACTATATATTTGATCTTAAGATGCCCTAATATAAAATGTTATAGTATCTTAACGTATCACACACGGCTAAGATACGATAATATTAGTCTGCGTCGTTGGAGTTCTACATACAGGTTGATTAACCATGACTGATATGGCCTTCTTGATTCGTTAGAAAGCTCAACAGACAACAATTTTGATATAGAATAATATGAAATATCCTTCTTGACTTACAAGTGGTGTAACTAACACGATTTTTTATATAATATACCTATTGATGTTTTTTACAACTTTTTTTATTGATGAAAATATTAAAACGTTTAATAAATCAGCAATATTTATTTATTTTGAACAAATGTTTTTTTTGCTGACATTACTAATTTCATACTTGTGATATAAAGTTAATAACAAGCGCGATCCTATTCTCAATTGGAACGCATAGTAACTATTATATTATAGGTACTAGATGCACCTTGCAACCCGCCACATTATATATCTTTTTGGTAAATCCCGCGGGATCACCTGCTTTTTCGGGATAAAACTTTGTCTATGTGCTATTTCTGGTCATTATCTACTTATGTGCCAAATTATATTCAAATCCGTTCAGTAGTTTTTGCGTTATCGAGTAACAAACATCCATCCATCCATCTAAACATCCCAACTTTCGCATTTATAACATTATAGATTATGAGGCACTGCGACCGCGCATATCCCAAAATAAAAACATCATGTATTCATATTAAGATACGAAGAAATATATATTTCGTATTTTAAGATATGAAATATATATTTCTTCGCATGAAATATATATTTCCACGTCGTTCGGTATCTTAAGATACTAAAGATAAAATATATATTATCTTAGTCGTGTGTGATGGTTCATACGATTTGTATGGCGAGTGATTTCTGAAATTTGCTTTAAAATATATTATACTAGCTGTGCCCGCGACTTCGTTCGCGTGGAAATAATTCTAAAATAAAAACCCGCATAGTTCCCGTTCCCGTGGGATTTCCGGGATAATAACTATCCTGTGTCCTTTCTTGGGTCTCAAACTATATTTGTACCAAATTTTATACAAATCGGTTCAGTGGTTTGGCCTTGAAAGCGTAACAGACAGACAGACAGACAGACAGAGTTACTTTCGCATTTATAATATTAAGTATGGATTATATACATCTTAAGATCAAATATTATAGTATCTTAGCCATGTAGCTTTAGACCGTTGAAAAAAAATGATTCTTCCTTAGAGTCAAAATATGCGTCTACTGCTGTTTTGACTTCGTCGTTTGTCGAAAAGGGTTGGGTTTAGAAACGTGCCGCATCGATACAGGAAATCTGAAGCTGTAGCGGGCTTCTAGAAGGTCTTCTGATAACCCCCCGATAGTTTTTTTGCCGGAGACGCGAATTTAAAAAAAAATACTTTCGTATAGGTATATTTAGGTTAGGCGCGTAGGTTTTTCCGCCGTGTTGGTCCCGGCCTCCTTTGTAGAATAGGCCAACTGCCGTTCTGCCAGGCAGGTCGTAAAAGGCGACCGATTGGCTATCGAGTCACTACCATCGTGGATACTAGGTGGTAGAGTTCTGCATTGTCTCGCCCGGGTCTGGTACCACCGCCTTACCTATTCCTGCCGCAATAGCGTCAGTGCTTGTCGCTGTCGTGTTCCGGTTTGGAGGGTAAGGTAGCCGGTAAACTTATATGCATGTGGTATTAGATCTCGCCACAAGATAGCAACGCACCATTAACATCTTTGGTGTCTATAGGCGATGGTTGACTCTTTCCATCAGGAGACCCATCTGCTTGTTTGCTATCTTATGATATAAAAAAAAAAAGGTAATTATTTATAATAAACTGAATCCCGCCCATGAGTTTTGCGTTCGTACTTTTTATTTTTATGTAAAGATCTTTATTTATTAAATTTTTACGCAAAATTTCAATTTGCGGAAATACCTACGTATTTTTTAGGAATAAAATTATGAAAATATTGTTTTTTATTTCGAAAATTACGAAACATATTCAAATAGCTTTCGTTATTGTTTTCGGAACCCCAACCATCAGAGCACCCCAACTTGCACGTGGTCTTGTTTGCCCTACCCCTAGTGTTTTTAGAAATTGCGAAGGCGCGGAGCGGAGCCGGAGCCGTAGTGGTGGAGGCTGCCGAAGCCGAAGCCGAAAAAAAGCCGAAGCTGCGAAGGCGAGCAATGGCGCCTGTGCTTTATTACGCAAGAGCGAAGGGGCTGCACTTCCCGCAGCGCCGTAGCACACACAATCCGACTAGTATTTATAGTAATAAGCTATATGTCATAGAAAATTAAGAAGAACCAAACTTTAACATAAAAAAAAAATAATGTAATAAAAATGTCTTTTTCGGCAATGGAGGTAGGGGAGGCTGACTGTGATTATTTCTCTCTTTTCTTTTTTCTCCAATCTAGTGGCATAATTTAAGACTTTTGGGTCATTTTTTATGACAGTTTTACGACGAAAAAAAAGCATTAAAAACTATGTTTTTCCGGCGGGGGTTTTAAGGGGTGTTGAACACCCCTGCCCTCCCCCTACCCTATATCGATGCGGCACGTTTCTAAACTGTTGCCGTCGAAAATATTTAACCTCCCAAGTGCTTTTTTAGGTTAGGGAACAGAAAGAAGTGTGACGGTGCCAGATCAGGTGAATAATGTGGATGCGGTATTAGTTCAAAGCCACAATTGTGGATTTCAGCCATTGACTGCACAGACGTGTGAACATGGGCGCTATCTTGATAAAACAGGACTTTTTTTCTGAGCATTCCTGGACGTTTTTCTTTTATTTTCTCTCGTAAACAACGTAGTAAGACACAGAAGTTATACCCAGATAACCAGAGTTTATAGTGTGGCCCCTTTCAAGATAATCAATTATAATCACACCTTTCGAGTCTCAGAATACTGAAGCCATTACCTTATTTGCCAACAAAAGCGCCTTAGACTTTTTGCGGGGTGGTGAACCATGTCTTCTCCACTGTTTTGATTGTTGTTTTGTTTCTGGTGTACAGTACCTAATGAACCCTTGTTTCGTCCATTGTAACGAAACAATTCAAAAAATCATCTGCATCGGCTTCAGATAACTCCAAAAAATCACGTGAAATAGTTAATCGCGTTCTTTTTGTTCAATTACAAGAGATGCCTATAATCTCGGCTATCTCCCTAATTTTTAATCTGCGGTTTCCATTACGGCTAAGATCCACGTGGATCCACGGTCACCACATTGACATTGAATGGAAGGACACTTTAATTTCTAATTAAAGATTTCGTTGCTAAGCAATATTTTCTTAGAAACGACTGCTTTAAATAGTCTAACGAGTTACTTATTCGACTTAGATGATGAGATATCGGGGTCGATTCCCGAATAGAGCCTAAGTGTTATTAAGATTCTTTCGTCATCGAAAATCAAAATGTCTTAGATAATAAATATTTAAAATAGCTTAGATTCTGGTGTTAGTATTATTAAACCTATCCCTTAATTTTGGTTAGTACGTTAAACACGATCAGGGTAATAGGACATAAAACAATATGTTAATTCCGCTGGCGAGGATCACCACTCATTTTTCCAACTGACAAACAGGTGAATCATCATCAAACCAAACTATCCAGCAAGGGAAAATGCGTACTGTTACAACCCTTATTACAAGGTAGTTAGGTCTTAATCAGCAACCCCTCTATGTAGACTGTATTTTTCCATGCATTCAGCATTTTTCCTACATTGATAATTTTAATTAATTATTTTATACGATCAGTTAGTCAGTTAGATTCTGGAAGCCGCCGCGATCGGTACTTTGCAAGATTAATATTTGGGAAGTTCAATTAAAACCGTGCAACAGTACAATAAAAGTAGTAAGTGTCACCGGTAGTTTTTTTTAAAAAGACAGACAGGGTCGGCCGCGTAACAAATTGGTGTCAGAAGTGGGATACCAGAGAAGTCTGACGACGTGGAGTCATAGAGCAGACGCTGGTATCCTGAACCTAAGCCACCTGCTGTCTTCTGATCGACAGTAAGACTTGACCCAAGGTTAAGCCTGCATCAGACACTTGGACGACGGTAAGCCTCCGCTCCGCAGCGTGAGCCCGCTCCAGCTACCACATACCAGGACGACGGTCAGTCTCAGTATACTATCTGAGCCCGCTCCAGCTACTTCATACCAGGACGACGGTCAGTCTGAGCCCGCTCCAGACGGTCGGATCACCAGGTCTAACTCACCACAAAAATCAAACAGAAAATACCATCCGCTCTAGTTACAAGAAATATCGCCGCAACGCGACACCGGTTCCCACGTCTCGACATGCAAGTGTGTATTGGCGTTCTATTGTAAGTGTTTTGTGCTATTTATAAAATATCAAAACGTAAAGTTTTAGTTCTAAAAAGTGATCAAAAAGTGCAATTTTCTAAATCATACTAACTCTGAATCTTACAAACTCTAAATCTAAGTTAATTTTATATTTACACTATTTTTATTTTAATATTGCCGCTGTTTACTATAACACATTTTACTTGTTTTTGATATATATTTTTGTCGTGTATTAAGTTCAGCATATCATAATAATGTCTTTAAAGGCGGAATCATCTAAGAAAAACGAAATGGCTGAAAAAATAACACTATCATTCTTAACCAAATTTATCAAAACCTATAGTGGGGACAGGGAATCACTTCCTGCATTTCTCACAAATTGCGAGAATGCAATGTCCTTAGCTAGTTCAGATCAACAAACTATTTTGTGTAAATTTATCATATCACAATTAGAAGGCAAGGCACAGGTAGCATGTAGTTTAAAAACTTTTTCAAATTGGGCAGATTTAAAAACATTTCTCAGATCTACTTTCGGGGGAAAAAAACACGCTACACATTTATTGTCTGATTTACAGCACTCTAAACAGTTACCAAATGAAGACGTTATAAAATATTCTCTCAGAGTCGAACAAATTCTCACACGTATACAGTCAGATATACACTATAGTTGCAAAGACGAGAAGGAACTTCCTGGCCGAATAGCAGCCATGGAAGACCTTGCATTACATTCATTCTTATTAGGGTTGAACCCCTCAATTTCTAACATAGTCCGGTGTAAAAATCCCCTTACTCTCAGTGATGCGATACAATACGCAACTGACGAGGAAAAATTATATAATTTATACAAAATTAATTCTAGATCACAAAAACAGTGTTCTATCTGTAATAAAGTAGGGCATAGCTCCTCTGAATGCTATAAAAATAAGGAGCCAAAATATTCTCGAAAACTATTTCACATAAATCCGCAAAATAATTTAAATACTAATTCTAACCATTTTTACGAGAAAACGTGTAATTATTGTAAACGCATTGGTCACACGATTATAGAATGTCGCAAGCGTCAATTTAATATGAAACGCCGTGAAAACGCTGGCAACGCGCAACCTGCTACGTCTACTGCTAATTCTAATAATGCCGGTGTACATGTGTGTGACAACGGATCAAATGACTATGGGAATGAAGTTCATGATGATTTAAACTAAAAAGGATTTTGGTCCCGTGTCTGCCAAAATCCAATCAATATCACAAGGACACGCCACATTCCAACTTTCATACTAACTCTACTAAATCCAAATCTCAACCAAAAGCGTTGAGTCTTGCTAACTCTACTAAATCTATATCTCAACCAAAAGTGTTGAGTCTTGCTAACTCTACCAAATTTATATCTCAACCAAAAGTGTTGAGTCATACAAACTCTAACAAATCTATATCTCAACCAAAAGTGTTGAGTCATACAAACTCTACTAAATCGATATCTCAACCAAAGGCGGTGTTGAGTCTTACTAACTCTACTAAATCTCAACCAAAAGAGTTGAGTCACACTAATTCTACTATATCTACATCTCAACCACAAGTGTTGAGTCATACTAACTCTGCTACATCTATATCTCAGCCAAAAGAGCCGAGTCTCACTATTTTTAATGGCAGAACTAATTGCCAAAAATTTAAATCTATATCTCAGCCAAAAGAGCCGAGTCTTACTATTTTAAAACGCAAAAACGATTGCCAAAAGTGTCATAACACTAAATCTAAGGATATTTTATCTAAATCTAACTTAAATTATTCTAATTCTCCGTCTCAATTAAACGAACCTAATTTTCCTATTTCTAATGGCAAAATAAATTGCCAAAAAGGTTTTCAAAATAATAAATCTAATACTGAGGATGAATTATACCTATCTAACTTAAATAACAGTCACAATTCCAAATTAATATACGAAGTTAACGATTATAGCAAAAAGGTGTCTTTACCCCATACTTACTTATATTCTAAACACGCGTCGCGAAAACTATGTTTCCTTATCGATACGGGATCGACTATCAGTATTATAAAAGGGTCTTGTCTATTACAAATTCCAAATCTTTCAAACGAGATTGTCAAGCTAAAAGGTATCAACAGCTCTGAAAATCCTGTTGAAACATTAGGTACCTTTCAAATGGAGTTTAATGTATCTAACGAAATATTTAAATATAAATTTCACGTCACAAAAAATAATATTAATTTAAATAATTATGATGGTATCATCGGTAGCGATTTTTGCAATTATTTTAAATCAAATATAAATTATTCTTCTAAATCCATGACAATAAAAAATCATTCTATTCCTATTGTTTATACACAGCCAACTTATATCATTCCGGCCCGTGCCGAAGGCGTTATCGAATGCACTGTATCAAATTACTCGACTGAGTTATATCATAACGATGAAGCTCTTGTATTAAATCACACCTTATGCGAAGGTGTTTATGTTGCTAATTGCTTGGTAAAAATTAAACCGAATAAGAAAGTAAATCTTTCCGTCTTAAACACCACCGAAAATGATATCGAAGTCAAGGATTATCATGTTAGTTTAACGCCACTCGAACGCGAGTGTTTCGATTCGATGCCCTGTTTTAATATTGATTCCGTTTCGACTACCAAATCTAATCGCGTTAATAAAGTATTAAGCCTTATCCGCTGTTCGCATCTAAACGACGAAGAGCGAAAAGCTCTTTTACAATGTTGTTCGTCATACACAGATATTTTTCACATAGACGGCGAACCGTTAACCTTTACGAGTGCTATAGAGCACACTATAAACACAGGTGACGCACCTCCTATCCACGTAAAATCCTATCGGTTTCCCGAGTGTCACAAAGAGGAAGTCGACACGCAAATCAAACAGATGTTAGATCAAAATATCATCCGACCTTCTATTTCGCCGTGGAGCGCCCCAGTTTGGGTAGTTCCGAAAAAGAAAGACGCTTCAGGCAAGCAAAAGTGGAGAATCGTAATTGATTATCGTCGCCTTAATGATCTCACCGTTTCTGAAACATATCCGCTGCCTCTCATCACCGACATCCTTGACCAACTTGGTCACTGTAAATATTTTAGTACTTTAGACCTAAAAAGTGGGTTCCATCAGATCATGACAAGCCCCAAGGACGCCCCAAAAACAGGATTTACCATAAGTACTAATTCGAGCATGTCTGGACACTATGAGTTCACCAGAATGCCTTTTGGGTTGAAAAACGCCCCAGCTACCTTCCAAAGGCTCATGAACACTGTGCTATCAGGTTTACAAGGCCTACATTGCTATATATATTTAGACGATTGCATTATATATAGCCAAAATCTACAAGATCACATGAAAAAACTACAACTTGTATTCGACAAATTCCGTCAATTCAATCTTAAACTCCAACCCGACAAGTGTGAGTTCCTCAGACACGAAGTTACTTACCTTGGCCATATTATTACCGACAAAGGTGTATCTCCAAATCCTGAAAAAGTCAAGGCCGTATCGCAATTCCCAGTTCCTAAAAGTCCTAAGGAAATAAAGTCGTTCCTAGGTTTAATAGGCTATTATCGCCGCTTCATAGAAAATTTCGCCAAACTAACTAAGCCACTCACTTGTCTATTAAAAAAGGATGCTATTTTTCAGTGGAACGCGGAACAGCAACACGCGTTCGATTTCTTAAAAGAAAAATTAATTACCGCTCCTCTTCTCCAATACCCAGATTTCTCACAACCCTTCAATGTCACAACCGATGCTAGTAATTATGCCGTAGGCGCAATCTTATCTCAAGGTCCTATTGGAAAGGACAAACCGATAGCGTATGCATCGCGAACTTTAAACAAACCCGAGGGAAATTACTCGACAACGGAAAAAGAGCTATTAGCCATTTTATTTGCGGTAAAAACTTTTAGACCATATTTATATGGCAATAAGTTCAAAATTATAACGGATCATAGACCACTCGTATGGTTGTTTAATGTCAATGATCCGGGTAGCAGACTCATCAGGTGGCGCTTAAAACTCGAAGAGTACGACTACGAGATTGTTTATAAGCAAGGCCGCCTTAACTCTAATGCAGATGCGTTATCTCGATGCCCGGTTAACGCGATCAATGTTAGCAATTTAAATAATTCCTCTTATGAAAAATATTTTAAAGATCAATTCACCAATCAGCTTCCTATCTCAAACACCAAGATCGAAGAGTCTATTCAAGGTTTACACCTCTCTAATTTAAATACTATCGCATGTCCGATTTCTTTAGATTTTGACAATTCTATTCCACATTGTGAGGAGATACTATCTCAGCTTGATGACGCTAATAATTTACTTAATGCCGAACGCGAGCCTTTTACAATCAAACATGTTCAAAATAAAAACAAAAATTACTATTTCTTGTTTACCAAAGTGCATCATTACGAGGAGACACGTTTTAAAGACGTTTATAAATTATTAATTCAACTTAGGAATATCCTAATCGATTGCGAAAATATTACAGACCTTGCTATATCAGATTTCTCCGATCCGTTCTCAAAATTAGCCTATACTAAAATTTATAACATGATTTCAAATATTTTCCATAATACGAATATCAAGATACATATATATAAAAATCAATTAATCTATCCTACTCCAGTAGAAGTGCCTAAAATACTGAAAGAAAACCACGACTCGCCTATCGCTGGTCACCCAGGTTCACAGCGCATGTATAAACGTATTAAAGCAAGTTATTATTGGAAAGGGATGCGCTCTGACATTGAAGATTATGTAAAAAAATGCAAACTTTGTCAAATCAACAAACCCCTAAGAAAATCAAACAAAGCTCCAATGGAGATCACATCCACCTCTACTAGGCCGTTCGAGAGACTAGCTCTTGACATCGTAGGTCCCCTGCCCGACGCGGGTTTTCAACAATTTAAATTCATCTTAACGTTACAAGACGATCTTACCAAATTTACATGTGCTTATCCGATGGTCACGGCAACTAGTGACGAAATCGCCCGAAATCTTGTACATTTTATGTCTCTATTTGGTTTCCCTAAAACTATTTTGACGGACTTAGGCACATCATTCACGTCCGATTTATTTAAACAGCTAACAGAAATTCTAAAAATTAAAGCGTTATTCACGACTCCTTACCACCCTCAAACAAACGGAGCCTTAGAGCGCTCACATGCTACTTTAAAGGAGTATCTAAAATCTTTTGTTAATGATAATCAAAACGATTGGCATAGTTATTTATTTACAGCTATACTAGCTTATAACACTACTCCACACTGTACGACAAATTACACGCCACATGAATTATTATTCGGCTACAAGCCCTCAATTCCGAGTTCTTTGTATGAAAGTACTAGTAATACTACCTATAACGAATACATACGTGCTTTACAGTATAGAATGCGTTTTAGCCGCGAAAAAGCTATTCAAAATCTTATCAACAGTAAAGAAAGATCAAAACAATATTATGATAGTAATTCACGTGAAATAACATATAAAGCAGGCGACATGGTGTACTTGAAACAACACCACAGACTTCGCAAAGCGTTATCCCCCGTATGGAAAGGGCCTTATAAG
Source organism: Apodemia mormo (assembly GCA_036924255.1). Classification (NCBI taxonomy): domain Eukaryota; kingdom Metazoa; phylum Arthropoda; class Insecta; order Lepidoptera; family Riodinidae; genus Apodemia; species Apodemia mormo. The sequence continues at coordinate 7,528,226 of JAUPFN010000020.1, read as the reverse complement.
ATATTAAAAGTACATAATAAACATAACGTCACTTTACGAATAGGTCGCAAGAATGTTAAACATCATACTAACGAGATAAAGCCTGCCAAATCTTAACTTATTTCATATATCTCTTTTCAGGGTATTATGCTGTTATGGCACAAGCCACAGCCACGCGGAATCGAAAATTATACCTATATCTCATAGCCCTGGTATCTATTTTGAACCTATAACATACGTAAATTTTTATAATGATTACTGGAAAATTGTAACGCACATTGATTTAGTCTCGCTAGAACCTTATCTTAATAAAATATCAAATCTATTACAAGATACTCTTAATCTTTGTAACAAAATCCAATCGCAAGATTTAAACTCGTGTAAAGACATATCTAGCCCTATCGAGGTTCTAATTCTATCTAATTATAATAAATTACAATCTTTATCTCACATTATTTCGGATCGCCAAACGAACAAGGTAAAACGATCTTTGGAATTCGGAGGCGAAATCTTAAAGTTTTTCTTTGGCACCTTAGACGCAGATGATGCTAGAAAATACGATGCCGCAATTGAGTCTTGTAAAAAGAGTGAGGCAGAAATATTTCACTTAATGAGAGATAATATACATGTTATTAAATCTACTATAAATAATTTTAATACGACAATTTATAAACTAAATCAAAACGAGATTAATCTCAATACCCAAATAAATAATATAAATAATATACTATCTCAAATTACTAATACTGATAACCTATTACTGTATATTTCTAAGTTAAATAATTTAATTAATATTATTGAAGGTTCTTTACTTACTATTTCTAATTTACTAGATACTACGTTAAACTCTATTTTATTCTCTAAGGTCAATATACTACATCCTAGTGTAATTAGTCCCTTAAGTCTTTATAACGAATTATTTAAGCATAGCAACCAAATAAGCAAAAGACTAGACTTCCCAGTCGCATTAAATATCGACACAATTCATTCCTTAATTGATATTTCTAAACTTAGTTCTTATTATTATAACAATAAGGTAATATTTGTATTGCAAATTCCTTTAATCACACCTGACAAGTTCACGGTTTATAAGAATATACCCTTACCGACACCTCACGATGACTCACACACTACCTTCGCCTTGATTCAACCTACTAATTTATTCATCGGATTAAGTGATGATAGATTACATTATGCTATGCTGGACACTTTAGATAAATGTAAGATAATAGATAGTAACCATTCTATATGTGAACTAACAAATGTTTACTCTTGTATATACAGCCCAAATTGTGAGTCGAAAATTATAACCGAGGTCACACTCTCGCTGCCCTCTGAATGTAACGCCAAAATTTTGTATGGTGATATCGACATTTGGCAAAAGTTACAAAGTAACAGGTGGATTTTTGTACAGTCAAAAACAAATAAGTTAACTATTCGTTGTGATGATCAGATTAACGATTATTCTATTGAAGGTACAGGAATTGTAAAATTAACAGCTAATTGTATCGGCTACTCTAAAACTTTCCAATTATTGCCGACAAACTATCATTCTATTATGATTAAATCTCCTTTAGACATAAGTTTTGATATTACAGCTGACGACTGTTGTAAGAAGGACATATTTAATAAAAGTTTGCCACATTTATCGCCGATATCCTTAAGTAAAATTAATCTTGATTCATTAAAGTATGCTACGCATCAATTAGATAGTTTAGAACACGAATTAAACAATTTAGAAAACGAGTCTCATTTTATTAAATATGGCCAATATTATTCAATATTTACGTATATTTTAATTGTGTGTCTATTTTTATATTTTTTGTATAAGGTTTACAGATGTATTACGAATAAGAAATCGACTAGTTCTGGATGTTGTGTTCAAATATTCAATCAATGTCATAACAAAAAGTCTGTTAGAAATAAGTCTAAAATCTCAAACTCTTTAGAGATGACAAACATCTCATCGTCAGATGACGAAAAAATGTCTATAAAATCATTGCCAATTCGGCAACAAGACTATAATAAATCTAACGTCAAATTTGCATCAAGTCGAAATCTCAATTTCTAATATTGTATTTATAAATGTTTAATTGTAACGACTTAAGTTAATAATTTTAATTTCATATTTCCTAAATGTTTATATTGCTATGAATGCTTTTTAAAGGTTATAAATGTTAATTTCTATTTTTGAATTTAATTCAAAAATGTTTTATGTTTATATTGTTTACAAATGTTAATTTCTATTTTTCAATCTAATTCGAAGATGGTTTATATCCATTTACTGTTTACAAATGCTAATTTCTATTTTTCAATTTAATTCGTAAATATATTTTACGTCTATATTGTCTATAAATGTTAATTTCTACCTTTCAATTTAATTAGTAAATATATTTTACGTCTATATTGTTTACAAATGTCAATTTCTATTTTTCAATTTATTTCGTAAATGTTTTATGTCTATATTGTCTACAAATATTAATTTATAAATATATAGACAGTTATTATATCATATAATAATTAGCTACCAAATAATAAGAAGCTATTTATTCCTATATCTAAAATCAAATGTAAAAACTTCCTAAATATTAACATAATCGATTAATTCTTATTCACTTCGCTTCATCTTAAAGAGATAAAGCTTCGTCCAAAAGGGGGAGCTGTTACAACCCTTATTACAAGGTAGTTAGGTCTTAATCAGCAACCCCTCTATGTAGACTGTATTTTTCCATGCATTCAGCATTTTTCCTACATTGATAATTTTAATTAATTATTTTATACGATCAGTTAGTCAGTTAGATTCTGGAAGCCGCCGCGATCGGTACTTTGCAAGATTAATATTTGGGAAGTTCAATTAAAACCGTGCAACAGTACAATAAAAGTAGTAAGTGTCACCGGTAGTTTTTTTTAAAAAGACAGACAGGGTCGGCCGCGTAACAGTACGAATATTTTATCATTTTTTTATGATAGATACGGTACATAATTTTTATGATAGATACTGTATAAAATCGTAGAAAAGTCAAAACTTACATTGAATATTTTTTTAAAAGAATACTTGGGGCGTGATCTACAATCGATATCGGACCAAAAATATAGTTTTTAGAATTTTTGTCTGTTTGTCTGCATGTATGTCCGGGGTAAACTCAAAATGTACTGCACAGATTTACTTCAAATTTTGTATGAATGTTACTAATAGGTAGGGTCGTGATAATGTAGGCTACATATTATCACGCTATCACCTACGGGGGAACTACATACCTACAGTGCGAAGTAAACGAACTCCGCGCGGATGAAGTCGCTGGCAACAGCTAGTCATCTATAAAAAATAAAACTCATCAGTATTGTATCTTCTATGTCGGTCCGGGCTTTTTTTAAGGAATTAACCATCTGCCATTCTTCCAGGCCGTTCGCAAGAGGGGAACCAGCTAGTCACTTCCATCGTAGCTACTAGGTGGTAGATTTTTGCATTGTCTCGCTCATGTCTGGTACTACCACCTTTATCTGTTCCTTCGCAATATCTTCAATGCTTGTTACTGTCATTTACCAATTTGGAGAGTAAGGTAGCTGATAAATTTATGCATGTGGTATTAAGACCCCGCCACAAGGATAGCAACGCATTAGTAACATCTTTGTACTCTATAAACGATGGTAGTCTCTTTCCGTCAAGAGCCATCTGCAGTAGTGTAGCTACATTGAAGTGGCGAGGGCGATCCATTCCGAGTCATAGAGTAATAACGCTTAGAGCGATAATTGCATTCAACGTTTCGTTCATATTTTAAGCCAAAACCGTATCGATGTGTGCATAACCTTCGTCACCCTTAGTGTAATTACTTGCGTTGACACGCACACAAAGACACATTATTACGTGAATAATGTTGCAAGCAAATAAATATTTTCCCAAAACGGTATTTAAATTAGGTCTACCTTACAAATAGTCTTTCATATTATAACATTAATAGTCATTTAGTATAAACTTGAAACTTATACTTTTATTCGGTTACGTATAATATTTTAAATGTCAAGAAATATTCTAGATGTTCTCAAGATGATATTCCAAAGCTATTTAACCTTATATTTTTTTTTTTAGTTTTTGTGCTTTCGTTTGTAATTTAAAATATTTTCACTTCATTAAAATAAAGATTGTCTTTTTTTCCAATAGTATTATTAGACATATAAAAAACTTAAAACTTACATTTTTTATCCCGGTGAGGTAAAATGAGTAGAATTACAGGGAAATGTTAAAGAGTCAAGATATTTTTTTTGTATATATCAGTAATCAAACAGCGGTAACCAACCAGCACCAACCGTAAATAAAAATATGGCCAATACAAGTTTACATTATTGAAGTTATAAAAACATTTATTGAAGTAATTCTTAAAAAAAAATTAAAAAATATATTGAAATATATCTTCTAAAATATATTTGTACAATAATAATAATATAATATTCACGGGACAAATTACACTTACTGATCAAACTCCAAAGTAAGCAAATTATTTGCTTGTGTAATGGGTGTTAGTCAACGATACTAAAACATAGAAATACATATATAAATACTGGAATATATTTAATAAACACCCAAACCCGAAAATACAAACATTTATGCTCATCACGCAAATGCTTGTCCCCGTCGAGGATCGAACCCGAGCCCCGTCGATTGCGTAGTCAGGGCCGCTAAGCACTCGACCAACGGGGCGGTCAAATGTTATTACAAATTTGTACATTGCTTGGCGAATGCTTGTGTGTCTTTATGTGTACGTCTGTGTGCGTGTATGTGTGTATATGTATATATTTAGTGAAAGCTAAACTAGCTTGAACGTCAGCAGATGGGTAGGCAAGCGGAACAATATTTACAAGCACTTTGAGGTAAAAAGTAATAGCATAGGTATGCTTATTAATCAAATTATTTATTTAAATCAGTTTAAAAAGTTAAAATATTTTAAGCTAAACATAATATTTCTGACTACTATATTGAGTCAAGCTACTATTGGCTCTGTGCACTACTTGAGCACCACCTATCGTGCGCCACTGTTTTGATTCAGATCTTAGAATATAGAAAAACGTAATCCCTGTGCGTAATCTCCTCTAACGTTTTTAGCTGAATCAGAAACAATGCAGCTCTTTATGGCGACTCTTTGGCTTCTACGTGCTATACTATATGCATTGGAGTATACGGCACAAATTAATTAAGTCGTGTATGAGCAATATCGTCATTCGCAATATAAATTTCAAGCTATGTAGAATTAAAACTTAATTATCAACATAAACATATTAGGAGGCCAACATTTGGCGCAGACCGATTTTAGGGCACGTTATTCTACATTATTTCGTCGATAAAACTCGAAAATATCGGCAATAAAACTACTTGACACTTAGGAAAACATGAAATAATGCTGTACCATGGCATATTATTTCATAAGAAAAATTAAAAAAAATGTCTTTTTAGCAGTAACAGTATTTTTCTGGTATCACTGTGGCATCTAGAATGCTAGTTGGAACATTTTTTTTTGCCTTCTAAAAGTCCTCATTATACACGAATATAAGCTTTGTAATATTGGTTTGACAAACGGTTTTGTAATATTTGTGCCAGTATATTTTATGCAAAAGCGAAGTCCAAGCTATGTAATATCGCACATAAAATAGTAATACACACGTTATTAATTATAATGAAAATAGGTAAAAACAAATACGTGGTAGAATATTTTCCTCTTTGGCTGGCAACATTTTGAATATCGTTCAACTTAGATATTTACGATTTATTTGTTTGGAATTTATACAAAAATATCCGATGCCAAGTAGTTTTTATGTGTGAAATGTGATCTTCAAGCCCTAAATACGCTATTGTGAAGCACGGTGACATACTTTCTCCACACAGTAACTCACATTTTTTGAAATTGCGAGAGCTGTACTCTGTGTGGCACGTGTCACATGTCTGAGCGGCCGGCGAGCGTAAGAGGCCTTTTCAGGCTTCTTTGAAATAGCTTAATATAGCGCGGGTCGACTAGGTTTCAATGCGTTATTATTCTATGTCCCGAGTGTTATCCATTCGAGGATTGTCATCCACGAATAGGTGACCGTGAAAAAATGCAACTCAAAAATATTTTTTAAAAATAACAAGGCACAAAAGGATTAAATTAATATGATTTCCATTGCACGTATGGCCAGCAGTGTTTAGTTACATCAATCAACAATTGAGAAAATACGAATTTGAACCTTGAACGCTTTTAACACGCAGATACCGTCGCTTTTTCAACTCACCTTATTATTTCAAATTAATTTTTATGAACATGTTCAAATCAATTTTTATTAACTTGACGTGTTTTAGTAAAAATCAGTAACAACAGTTTCGTATATTTACATATGATCCCAGATACATGGGAAACTGTCCTGCTCCTATCCTGAATTATGTGAAACTAAATTGGTTACATGATGTCAAAAAAGGTCAACATATTGCCGGTTTTGTGCGGAATTGTTTGATAATAGAATTTACTTATTTGTAGGTGTTGTCATATATGATATGTAATGTATGAATACCGTTTAAGATTATTTTTTTTTTGTTGGGAAAACTAATGAATTAGTTTTCCCAACAAAAAAAAATATTCATAAAATAATTACACATAATATGTAAACGTATTATGGTACCAAATACCAAATAACACCTTTAATTATTCGACGGGTATATATATATATATATATATATATATATATATATATATATATATATATATATATATATATATATATATATATATCGTTTTGTATATCGATATTAATATTTTTTTGCAAATCATAGCACAAAATGTTATGAAATAAAAGTCACAAATAAATCGTTAAATTATTTATTGTATATCACAGACACATAACAGTATATTTTATACATTTTACACTTTTATCATCGGCGCTAAATAAAAAAATTCATCTATCATTACACGTAATTAAATCGTCAAACTTGCAATAATATATTTATATTACTGTACATTTTGGAGTTTCTGCTAAATGGAAAAACTGAGTGACGGAATAAAAAAGTTACACAAAAAATATTTTTCGGTATTACTGGCAGTTTGTCGGTTAGTTAGTGCATATCGCAAATGTCACGGTGGCGTGGTGTGGTGTAATGGTGTTGTCTGAGGTGGTGTAGAGTGGTGTGGCGTTGTGGTGTGGGGTGGTGCGGTATGGCGTAGTGTGGTGTGGTGTAGTGTGGCGTGGTGTGGAGTGGTGTAATGTGGTGTAGCAGCGTGGTGTGGCAGCGCTACCGGCGTCGGCGGCGCGGCGCGGGCGGCGCGGGCGGCGGGAGGCTGACGCTGGCGGCGGCCAGCTCGGCGGCGGAGGCGTCGCTCTGCTGGGACAGCTTGTCGCGCGCCTCCACGAAGAACATTACGTCACGCAGCTGCTCCTGGAGCTCTGCCACCTGAACGTACAATACCTACATGTACAAACTCTTTACGTCAACACAATATCTATGCTAGACGTGCAGGTCCTAACCTTGTATGACTGATTCTTAAAAAGATTACAGAAAATAAAATAAAAAGAATATTTTTTACATTTTTTAATGTATTTCAAAATCTTGTACATTATATATATATATATATATATATATATATATATATATATATATATATATATATATATATATATATATATATATATATATGGAAGCATATTAAGTCATAATCGACTTTGACATTTTTCACCTTTGTCAAGAGCGTATATATATAATATATATAGTAATAATATATAGTTAAAATTTAAGTTATGTAGCGGTTCAAGCAATCTACAAACGCTATCAGAAAAAAATAAAAATAGAAAAAAAAAAATTAAAAATTAAATCCTGAATCGCGATATTACAATTATTATCTTGTACAGACTATATACAAGTTTCAACGCTTCTCAAATGGACTTCGGTCCCCAGGCAGTACACCTTGCCTGGCTGGGAAGATCTTCCTTTTCCCCTTCCTTGTCCTTGTGTGTCGTCATCAACCTCCACAGTTATGACTTCACCTGACAAAAGGTTGGCCCGCTGGTTCCATCACTATGACTCTTCAGCGGTACGAACTAGCGATGTCACAGTTACATAGTTGATTACATAGTTAACAGTGTGATTAAGATTGACAACCATACTTTTTGTATTGTACTTTATTTCGGACTAGCTGTTGCCAGCGACTTCGTCCGCGCGGACTTCGTTTACTCCGCACAGCACCTGGCCGCTAGGTGATAGCGTGATAATATGTATCCTATATTTTGACCTGATCTGTTAGTAATATTTATGCAAAATTTGAAGTAAATCCATGCAGTACTATTTGAGTTTACCCTGGACATACATACAGACAAACAGACAAAAATTCTAAAAACTATATTTTTGGCTTCGATATCGATTGTAGATCATGCCCCAAGTATCCTTTTAAAAAAATATTCAATGTACAGTTTTGACTTTCCTACGATTTTATTATATGTATAGATATAAATAAACATACTTTGTACTTTTGAAGTCAAACTAAGCACGTGAAAATACTTTATCACTTTGCATTAAAAAAAATATTGTTTAAGGAACAAAAACTTTGGATATTTTTTATGTGTAACAGAAATGGCACTGATCAGTGTCAAACGTGATGAAAATCATTTTATTTGTTCCAGTCTACTAGATTCTTTGTTCTATAAAAAATAATGAAATGGAATATAAACAAAGCTGTCATTTATAGGATTCTTTGAGGTATATCCAGTGATGGGACGAAACAAACACATAAAAGTATCAATCGCAGAAATCTAAATAATAAAACAGTAAAAGTCGTAAAGGCGCGTGATCTTGTCGCCGCGCATATGACTCGTACACCACAAGGGCGCGTGGAGCGTTTGTTTCTGTCACCAGTGTTGTTTCAAGCGCAGAGACGAAAAAAATGGTCTTTTATAGCATATCCAACTGCGAAAATTCATCCATAACTCGTAACTTTTCAAATAAGGATAACAATTCGTAAGTGCTTAATTTTTTAATTAATGTTGTTTTTTGTTGAAATATATTCAAATAAAATTATTCACCACCAGTACTACAATTTTTGCATGAATAACTGTTTTCTCATTTCAATAACCATTGATGCTTAAGCTTGTTCATGTCTACGATCCCTAAAATTTTGAGTTTTTTATAAAATATTACTTAACGCCATAGCTTTAAAGTATAATTTTTGTTGCATTAATGCTAGTAACGTGTAGGCGTAATTGTTTATGTATTGTTTGTCTATATGTTGGAAACGACGACACGAGTCTTGGTATTAAAAGATAATATAAAGCATTTTTGTTACCTTCTTATTTAGATTTCTGTGGTCTCGATACTTAACTATAATTAATAGGTCGGGGCAAAAGTATTTTCGTATTTTGAATGTATTGTTAGTAATCAAACCTCTTTGGCTGTACTGAATGTAACTGGCTGGTTTTAATACCATTAAATGTGACATTCTGAAGATGCAAAAAATAAAAATAAAATTAGTTCCCGCCATTTTTCAATTATTTTTCAAGCAAGTAAAATGAACGTATGTGACGAAGAAATTCGGTGCATTTTTAAGTTTATTACAAAAGAAGGTAAAAATGCGACGAATGCCGCGAATAAAATTTTTGCGGTTTACGGACCTAATGCGGTATCAATAGCACAAATGTAGTTCAAAAGTTTCAAGTCTGGAAATTTTAGTGTGAAATATGAGGTTCGCTCTGAACGCCATGTCACAGATTAAATCAGTGCCATCTTTGAGAAAGTGGAGCAAGATCGACATATTAGTAGCTAAGACATTGCTGAAGAACTGGATGTTGATCATAAAACAGTTTTACGTCATTTACGAAAGTCTGGGTACAAAAAAAATTGACATTTGGATACCACATGATTTCACCGAGAGAAATCTAATGCAACGTGTTTCCATTTGCGATTCTTTGTTGAAACAAAACAATGCCGAACCATTTCGTAAATAGTTGATTACGGATGATGAAAAATGTGTGACTTACGATAAGAATGTGCGAAAAAGATCATGGTCAAAGCACGGACAAGCCTTACAGACCGTGGCAAAGCCAAAGTGATGCGATGTGTATGGTGGGATTGGAAAGGAATCGTCCACTATGAGTTTTTGCCACCGGGTAAAACTATCGATTCTGACCTCTACTGTCAGCAACTGATGAGGTTAATAAAGCTATTGAGAAAAACCGGCCGGTGGTGGTGAACGGGAAGGGCGTGGTGTTCCACCATGACAACGCCAGACCGCAGTCATATTTAGCAGCAAAAATTGAGAGAGCTTGGCTGGGATGTGTTAGCCCTAAGCGCTTTGACGTTTTGTTAGGTGGATAGTATTAGGTATGGTATGAGAGGCAGTTGGGCGCGCAGTGCACAGGCGTACCTTGGCGGAGAGCTCGTCCTCCCGGGCGCGCGCCTGCGCCTGCCACTGCGCGTGGCTGCGGGCCAGCGCCGCGCCCAGCGCCCGCTCCTCCGACAGCGCGCCCTGCAGCGACGACACCCTGCCCCACCGGACACACAATCATACCGTGCCACTGCCTCCCATCCCCTAAGTGCCAACCAACTGGCTATGCGACGCACTACCATCGTGGCTACTAGGTGGTACAGCTCTGCATTATCTCGTCCGGGTCTGGTACCGCCTTACCTTTTCTACCTACACGTCGCTATCGTGTTCCGTTTTGGAGGGTAAGGTAACCGGTAAATTTATGCATGTGGCAATAGACCTCGCCACAAGACAGCAACGTAGCACTAACATCTCTAGTGTCAATAGGTGACGTTTAACTCTTTCCATCAGGAAACCCATCTGCTTGTTTGCTACCTTATAATATACAGGGTGTCCCAGAACTCAACGTCAAGCCGAAACGGGGTGACAGGATAGATCATAACCATCACGAGAAAAATCAGAAAAAAAATCTATCCCATGCAGTTTGAAAATTATGGGCATTTTAATAAAAACCTAGAAATTTGGTCTAACTGTACCATTTTTCGGTTTTTGTGGTTAATTTTTATTATTTTTGTTCATTTAAACTTTGGAACCGTAACCCTAAATAACATCTCGAGAATCACAGTCTAAAATAATGACACAATTACCCCAAGTTTCCTAGAATTTAGACTATTTGTTAAACTATGAATTTAAAATTTTCAAACTTTGTCGACTTTGAAACACCCTCCTTTAAAAAAATGTACTAGAGTGCCTTGGCAAGTGCCATTAAGAGTTGGCGCATTTAATCAGGATTGTAAAATGGTACAATACTTGTTAGTTTCATACTAAAAAAAACGAGTAAAAAATAAAAACCTCAAGTAACTCGATTTTTGCTAACCCATTTTACTCAGTTAAAATGTTTTTTATTCGCACAAGCCCTTGGTAGGTTTTTATTTTACGGTAAAATGATGAGAGATATGGATAGTGGACATGTTTGCCATGAGCGAGCGAGACAGATAGTGACGCCACTTTTACCAAAGCAACAAAATACTAATAAAATAATGAAAAATGTTGACCTTGTTTTGTTTAGGTTTATTGGAATAAAAGTCAGATTTGAAAATAACATTTTTTATTATAACAAATGTTCAAATTGTTTACCATCAGCTTCAACACACGCCCTACATCTTCTTAAAAAAGATCTACTTATTAGCCGGGCATATCCTCGAGAGTTGATGTCCTCAGCAGCTTGAGAAATTCGTTCACGCAGCTCGGCTACGCTCTCAATGGGCTTAGAATAAACTTTTTCTTTGAGAACGCCCCAATAAAAAAAATCCAGGGGATTTAAATCTGGGGAACGGGCTGGCCACGAGATAGTGCCTGAACGTCCAATCCACCTTCCCGGATAAACTTGGTCAAGGAAATCTCTTACTTGCACTGCGTAATGCGCTGGGCAGCCATCTTGTTGATACCACATGTGGCGACAATCTGTTAGTGGTACGTCCTCTAACATACTTGGTAAATTTTCTCGTAAAAAATTTAGATAATTCGTGCCATTCAAATTCTCAGGCAGCTCAAAAGGCCCAACAATTTTGCCGTTTAAAATTCCTGTCCACAGGTTAACTTTAAAGCGATATTGGGATCGGTCTTCTCGCATTTAATGTGGATTCTCCACATGCCACTCATGAAAATTGTGTAAGTTTATGTAGCCATCTTTTTTAAATGTAGATTCATCTGACCAGAGAATTTTTTGGATGAATTGGGGATTTTCATTATGCCTCTGTAGCATTGTTCTACAAAATGAAATCCTTTCAGGATAATCTCGAGGGAGAAGACTTTGAACTCGTTGTACGTGAAACGGATGCATTTCAGCTCTTTGTAAAATACGATGTGCTGTGCTTTTGGGTATTCCCGTTCTTTCTTCAATTCCACGAACGGAAATACTTGGGTCATCTGCGACCTCTTCCAACACTTCTTCTTCGTAAGGAAAGCGAGGTCTACCTCCAGCCCGTATTTGATTCGGAAAATGGCCGCCCTCTGTGAGTGAACGGTGCACATTAACAAACACGCGGTGATCCGGATAGCGCTCTAAATTTGGATATCTTTCACGATAAAGTCTAGCGGCGGCACTTGCATTGCATCTGCATTCCCCATAAATGAGATGCATGTTCGCATATTCTTGTGAAGTGTAGCGCGTAGGCATAGTGATGACAAGGATGTCAACACAAAAGTCCAATTCCAAAAGAGAAAAGCCAAAGTTGCCGGTATGTAATCAACAAGTCCAATTCACAAAAATCCAAGTCCAAAAAGAAAAGCCAAAGTTGTCAGTACTAAATTAACACAAGCGAATACGGAATGGTGCGCAGTAGACGAATGAGCGAAATGTACTAACTGGTGTTAGACTGGCAGCGTAGCTATTTGCTTGGTATGGCGTCTGTATCTGTTTCATTCGCACTCGTTTAAACGACGCATCTCCGTCTCACTGCGTGGCGTCACTATCTGTCTCGCTCGCTCATGGCAAACATGTCCAGTATCTGTTTCATTCGCACTCGTTTAAACGACGCATCTCCGTCTCACAGCGTGGCGTCACTATCTGTCTCGCTCGCTCATGGCAAACATGTCCACTATCCATCTCTCTCATCATTTTGCCGTAAAATAAAGAATCTACTTAAGGCTTGTGCGAATAAAAAACATTTTAACTGAGTAAAATGGGTTAGCAAAAATCGGGTTACTTGAGGTTTTTATTTTTTACTCGTTTTTTTTAGTATGAAACTAACAAGTATTGTACCATTTTACAATCCTGATTAAATGCGCCAACTCTTAATGGCACTTGCCAAGGCACTCTAGTACATTTTTTTTAAAGGAGGGTGTTTCAAAGTCGACAAAGTTTGAAAATTTTAAATTCATAGTTTAACAAATAGTCTAAATTCTAGGAAACTTGGGGTAATGTGTCATTATTTTAGACTGTGATTCTCGAGATGTTATTTAGGGTTACGGTTCCAAAGTTTAAATGAACAAAAATAATAAAAATTAACCACAATAACCGAAAAATGGTACAGTTAGACCAAATTTCTAGGTTTTTCTTAAAATGCCCATAATTTTCAAACTGCATGGGATAGATTTTTTTTCTGATTTTTCTCGTGATGGTTATGATCTATCCTGTCACCCCGTTTCGGCTTGACGTTGAGTTCTGGGACACCCTGTATATAAAAAAATATATTTTTATCGGACACAAAAAACAAAACGATTATATCCATAACTTCAATTACGCAAAATTCAAACTAAATTATTTTAGTGCCTATAACTAAATTAAAAGAGATTTGGAAAAATTTACATATACAGATTACATAATAGTTACTATCGTAATTACAGGTAAATGTAAAATGACACACTGCCAGAATTACAAAGTTCATTCTCAAGACTCAGTGCATCCAATTCATGAATTTAGTGGGATAATTTTAAACGAATATTTTTATATTAACTTGTAGCATTCTTAAAATAATAATTAAAACGCATTTTCAATTCAATATTTAGCTCCTAATTTTAAAATTTGACCGGTAAAAATAACCCTGTATATTCCTTCCATAATGCTTGTCAGTGTTGAGTTTCGATTTGGAGACTAAGGTAGCCGGTACACTTATGAATGTGACACTACCCTTCTGTCATACGGATAGCAACGCACTATCAACGTCTTTGGTGTTTGCTCTTTCCATCAAGACTGCCATCTACTTGTTCTTATGTTTTAAACTTATAAACAAAATTTTTAATCAAGTGTAATGCAGTGTATACTTAAATTTTTTTCTATTACTAGAACAGCATTCATAATTTTGAAATTGGATCGTAACGGTTTCATTGGTACACAGTACTTTTCAGGGGCTGAAATCATATCTGCTGTAAAAATAAATCGAATACTTCCGAAGACTGGTATTACACATACATACTCAAATTAAGTACTTTAAGCACTATCACGCACAAAATACAACAGAAAACTCGGTTATTACTTATTACAAGTCCAATTAAGTTTTGTTGTTATTTGCCTGATAGCAGATTAAATAAAATAGGGAATTAAATTTTTCGTACAAACTCTTACTCCCTATTTTGGCCTCTTAGGAGATGATTTTAAAAAAAAATGTTACCACCCTATGTGCGAGTACTCCGCGTGCGATTGTGTGTGTGTGTGTATGTGTATACCTGGCGGCTAGGTGGTGTTGTCCACGCGCGCGCTTGTGTATGTGTGTGTGTGTGTGTGTGTGTGTACCTGGCGGTCAGCGCGGCCAGGCGGCGTTCGAGCGGCGCGAGCGCGGCGCTGGCGGTAGCGTGCTCGCGCTCGGCGCACTCCGCGCGCTCTCTTAGCGCCGCTAGCTCGCTCTCACGCTCCGACACCAACCTACGGTACATCAAATAAACTGCAGGTATTCCTACCGCTACATATATTCTCATCTCGACGAGCCGAACTCTGCTGCCCGGCCACGGGAACCGGCGGCGACGCGACGGGCAAGATGAAAAATCATACGACGCCGTTTGCGGACCACAGGAATTTGCATTCCCCGCCGCGTATAGCGAAATGTATTTTTCAATTTTATCTCGATATTGCTTGGAGGGGAGTAGTTTTGTACTTCGAGACTATTTGGAAGAGAACGTGGAGTACATGATTTAAATAAAAATCGGGGTACCTATAGTATAGACGTTGCATTTCACAAGTACAAGAAATACATAAGTACTATATCCAGACTTGATATTATGGCATTTTTAGATTAAAACTATCAATTTCTCGACGACACTAATTTTATTATGTTCTTATGAATGTTGACATTGTAAGAAGAAATAAAAATTGATTTTCTGAACTTCGTTTATACTTATGATGTGGTGATCAAGACTTAAAAATTTTTAGCCTAGTAAATATTTTGAAAATTAAAATTTCAATGTTCTTTGTATATTTCGTGGCAATTACACTAATCATATCATCATAATTTATTTATTGCTTGAACATAGGTACTACTAAAGTGTTAGGAACAACTCATCGAGCATGTAACCTAATAGAGTAGCAATATGAACCATCGAATTCCGAAGCTGATCAGTGTTTTGCCACTGATAAATAGCAATTCACGCTTGCACTAAAGCAGTACCGCACCAACAAGTGACCTGTGTGTATCTCCCCGATAAACACCAAAATATTCAAAGTTTAGTATATTATACTGCATAATGTCATGTTGTTCTATTAGATGGTGTGTAAAAAGCAGCAAAACGTCGAATTATAAAACAGACGAATTAAGTTTCATCGGCATCAATAAACATTGACTTTATTTTAATTTACTTTCATATAATATGGCTCAAGTTAAACTGGACAGATAACACGAAACACGTGGACACTTGTTTATGCGTCTTGCTCTTGCCTAAGTGTAACCTATATACAACTATCTCATTTTATTCAATACGCGTTTACTATTGCTGCGTCATTTATCACATTAACCTTGAGTCGGCCAATCACAGCATTACAACTGGCGTAATGTTTTGGCGGAATTTGTTTTCTAAGTCTTTCTTTCTAATTTTGTTTCTAACAAAACAAACACTCTTCTGGTTACATAATCGATGGAACAACTAAACCGTTTAGATTCCTTGAATATTCGCCGCAACCGCCAATCGAGTCTATGGCATGCACTGTACTGATTCGTACATTTATTTCGATCTTGCACCGCGTCGCCCGCCGTTCGCGGGTTTTGTTCGACGAAATTCGCCAGTCGCCGCGCTGCATGACATGCTTAGTAGTTTCCATACATTTGTTTTAGACGCTAGACGCCTCGCTGGTCGACCCGCGCGAAAAATCGAGGACGCGAGCTTCCCGTGGCCAGACGGTTAGGGTCAGCTTATATTGACGCAGAATCAAAGCAAAGCGATTCGTCGTGTCCCTAATGTTTAAAGTCTATTCCTCTCTATTTCTATTACGTAAAGCACAAATTTAGCGAGCGTCGACGAGCGCATTCGCACGTTGACAACGATCGACCACGAGCCCAATCGATGCGTAGTCAGGTGCGCTAACCATTCGATCAATCGACCTACCAATATTATAATTCCCTCCTGAAATTTATAATTACTGCACTAATTCTCTCTCTTTCAACTATGTAAATCTTTGGAACGTTCTCCCTCTAACAATAATTTGAAGAAAGCACTAAAAGAGCTTTACCTGTCATCTTAATTTGAAAGGCATTATAAGGTTATTTTTCGTTTTTGCTTTCTTTTAATTTTTTATATTATGTAATCATAGGCAGAAAGAACCGAAATGTTACAATCCTTTCAAATTTGTCTTGTTTCCTCCACATTCATTAGTTTCTCCATACAAACTCGTCGGTTATGGATATTCTTGATATCACCTCCGGACAGTATGCGATAAATCTGATCATGGTGTGTCAGTCTTGGCTTCTCCGGTACCTACATCCTACTTATATTGCTCGTTACATATTATATTGCTTGTTTAATCATGTAGCGTATTGCATCATTTAGACGTAGTTATGTCGCACAGTGTCAAATTTCAGACATCCCTAAATCTATTCATCATGGACATGGGGAAAGGTCGATGTTCCCCAAGTTTAGGAAGTGAAGTAAATGTTTTATGGCCTACGGAAATGAGGGATTTTTGTCCGCAGAAGACAAAAGTTCCTGAATTGTGAAAAAATGTCCGCAGAGGATTTGCCACGGA
The DNA here is from genome assembly GCA_036924255.1 of Apodemia mormo. Lineage (NCBI taxonomy): Eukaryota > Metazoa > Arthropoda > Insecta > Lepidoptera > Riodinidae > Apodemia > Apodemia mormo. Next base: position 7,511,150 of record JAUPFN010000020.1, on the reverse strand, counting down.
CACAGTATACGATCATTTGTTGTCTGGTAATTTAGTGAAGCGCACATTATGGTGGCAAATATTCTGAGATTACGTTGTATTGTAATTTAAATCAAGTTTAAGATAAAACATTGCTTCGGTCCAGAAAAAGAGACTATCAATAACTATAAAGTACGTCACTCTTCTTAGCAAATGCGTTTATGTGAAAGATAAGCCGGCCAAGTGTGGCGCACCTTTGTGATTTTTGCACCTGTCACTGATAATGATGTGATTGTTAACAACAATGAACAAATATAAATAAGCTGGAAGAAGATGTTTTCGAGTCATTGTAATTTAATCGATTCTTATTTATTTAGTTATTTAAATACTTTATTACACAATTGAGTACAAAGGCGTAAGTTAATGCTATTAAGCATTTTCTCACAGTTTACCTTTGGTGATGCTGAGAGAAAAGCTTGGGTAGTGCGTAACAAGTTATTACGAAATAACGATTAAGCTATATTTAACCAATACTTAATAACCCTCTTAATATGACTAAATATGATTAAATTAAAATAACAAGATAATAACTATAAATTATATAACATACATATACTTACATACCATATATACGTATAAACTAACTACTTATATAAATAAATATACACTAATAAATACTTAACATATTATAACATAACACAATACTTATCTTTAAATACTACATACATACAAGCATAATATAAAATACACTTACAAATAATAAAATACGATTAATTTTAATATAATAAAATACGGTTACAATATTTACAAAGTTTGACGTGTAAAAAAATTATTTTACATTCGATTTTTAAAAATGGATAGGGACGGTGCATCGAGTAATTGAGCTGGGAGAGTATTCCATAATCTAATTGCCGTAATCGTGAAAGAGTTACAGTAACTTGCAGTGTTGTGGCCTGGATACATTAGCCTATTAGAATTTGAAACCGCTAAGACCTACCCTGACAAGAGATTCTTGAGGGCATTAGTCTGCTTAAAATTATAGTGTGCGTGTATAAGTAATTCAAGTGTTTAATTATAACTGCTTTTCAGTTATATGCTTGAGCATTTAACTCTGACTAAAGTTCACTGTGTGCATTACTGCTCCGTGTCATGTTAGTTCTATTTTTTCGGGGACTTCTCCGTACTTCTGTCTAATCCGGTCTCGGTTATTCGAGGACATTTTGTACGGGGTACTTTTAGTCCTCTGTGTGCATTATTCGATACAGTTTATTAGAGACCTATATTGGTGGACCAAGAAGAAACCCGTGGATAGTCCCTGATCTGCGCAGGCCTTTACTATAACGGGACAAAACGCGTTAATCGATTTATTGGAATTAATGTACACATTTATAAGTGCACCATGATTAGTTATTAGCAGCGAAAACCTCAATTACGTACGGAAAAAAGAGCTTGGTAATCCTGTGAGCGTGAACTTAAAGTCTCATATGTTATTGACCACACAACCACTACTGACATATATTTCAGAAAAACCTCAATAACATTTTATTAATTCAGGCGTTACTTTGCGGAAATCCATTATTAAAAAGGCGAAATTAATTCAATTTGCTATTATACGCGTACTATTCTGTGACCTCCGCGATGGAACCGAAAAGAAAGACAGCGGTTTAATAAATAGGTAAAACTCGTGGATGATCCGGACAAAAAGAAGACCCCAGCGGCACAATTATCCACCCACATCCGTCACAATTTCACCCACCCACGTCGTCACAAAATTTACGCACTCAAGTGCATCGGACAGTTTTATACATTTTTAAAAAAGCAATGTAAAAAAGTAATAAATTGGACAGTATCACGAGTGACGCTATTGCGCACAAATCAAAATTGTGCGCTCATTTTATTGCGCACAGTTTTGAGGCGCTGAATGTGCACCTTGGTTTTTTTTATATCAATGTACAGTCCCCCAATTCACGTAACAAAACGTCAATGGAATCGAAGGGCTTAGGACTCTTACACATATAAATACGAAACAAGTTGCGTCGTGCTACGACGCGGCATAAGTTGTAAGAAAATGTGTAACGGCCCTAAATGCTTCGGCTCGATTGGCGTTTTGTTGCGTGAATCGGGCCCCAGCTTAGTATATTGTTAAGCGATGTGCAGTGTGTGGTTACTTGGCTATCCGGTCGTCGTAGTAGGCCCGCTGCTCGTCCAGCTGCTGCGTGAGCAGGTACGTGAACTCCAGCGCCTTGTCGGCGGAGGCGGACTCGGTGGCCACCAGCTTGCCGTCCGCCTTGTTCTGCATCAGCCGGTGCACCCACCGGTCCCCTGCACACCATTTATATTCTTTAAATAAACCATTTTATCACAGCGCGCTATGGACTATAAACTATATTTTTCTAGCGCGCTACGTTATGGACTATATTATAACGGTAACTTGAAGACTGATACGAAGTTACGAACTACACGATCTATCGAGCAATGATCAAAACGTGCCAGACCGTAGACGCTAGACGTCATAACTAGAGGTGTGGTGTATTGTTCAATATGATAGCGCGTTATAGACTATCTATATATATAAAAATCAATTGCTGTTCGTTAGTGTCGCTAAAACTCGAACTCTAAAAAACGGCTGGACCGATTTGTCCAATTTCGGTTTTAAAATATTCATGGTGGTTCAGGTTAGGTTTAAAAGGTGAAAAAATGTAGAAAAAAAAACGGGAAAGTAGGCACAAAGATGGCGGAACAACGTTTACCGGATTAGCTAGTAACTATATTTTTCTACTCTTTACGTTGAGTAGACATATATATAGCGCGTTATTATATAACGCCTTGTATTTGTCAACATATTTCTATTTATAGCCAGGGTAAAGTCCTAGCTGGATCCAGAAAAATCTAAATGTATCGGGAAACAAGGAATCACTTCTTATCGTAAACATGTTATGAGTCATAAATCCTAGTACACGCTACTTTCAACCTTATGCCATATCCACAAAGTCCATTATGGCATAGCCCAGGTCAACTATTTGTTTGTCAATAGGAGTAGCTATATCTTTCTTTTATTTCTAGATCTCTCCAGCGCTCCAACTCTACACGTTTCTAGATTATTTGTAACATTATTATATGTTGCTGTCCAAGAGGTCAATTATGTAAACTCTGAGAAATTTAACTAAAACTGCAGAGGTCATTTAGTTTTTCTTTACATTTAAAATAATTTTATGATTTTCTGGTAATTTTAAACACCGATTTTATAAAATCAATTAATACAAACCTGCATAATCCCAAACGCGATCAGAACCCAATTGGAGTGCGTAAGTGTGATTGGACGCTAGGAAATGTTTTGCGGCATGACCTTTCTCGTACCTGAAAGTGTTGAATATATTGTTTAATATTAAAATCAGAGATTCTCCGCCGTGTTGGTCCCGGTCTCCTTTGAAGAATAGGCCAACTGCCGTTCTGGCAGGCAGGTCGTAAAAGGCGACCGATTGGCTATCGAGTCACTAACATCGTGGCTACTAGGTGGTAGAGTTCTGCATTGTCTCGCCCGGGTCTGGTACCACCGCCTTACCTATTCCTGCCGCAATAGCGTCAGTGCTTGTAGCTGTCGTGTTCCGGTTTGGAAGGTAAGGTAGCCGGTAAACTTATGCATGTGGCATTAGACCTCGCCACAAGATAGCAACGCACCATTAACATCTTTGGTGTCTATAGGCGATGGTTGACTCTTTCCATCAGGAGACCCATCTGCTTGTTTGCTATCTTATGATATATAAAAAAAAGAGAAAATCAATATTCATAAATATTTCCTCCTTTTAGGCCCTTTATAAAGAATAGCCCATATGGTAGTCGGACTATTCTTTTATTTAAATACGACAATGTTAAGCGCTTAAATGCATCCCCAAAATCCCCTCTTGGGCCTCCTTTTTATCATGAAAATCATAGCGGCATTAAATAAATAAATAAATAATTATTATTATTTATTTATTTATTTTTATCGTTTTTGACATTGTAATTTAACTTCATTTAATTTTAATCCAAAAAAAAAAATTGTTTGACATATTATTCTGTATTCTGTAATCTATGGGACTTGGAACCTGAAATAAAAAATTCATTCATTCATTCATTCATTCATTCATTGAATGGGTAAACGGATTTGGCTGTATGCGTAAAAAATAAGCATGTGTAAAAAGTAACAATTCACAAATAAAGTGGGCGTGTGCGTGTATGTGTTTGTTGTTTTTTGTGTGTGTGCGTGTAAACGCGTACGCGCATGTGTATGTGCGTGTGAGCATATGTGTGTCCATGCGTGTGTATGTGTGCGTGTGCGTACTCGCGTATTTGTGTGTGGTGTGTGTGTGTGTGTGTGTGCGCGTGTACCTGCCGCAGCCGACGTGTCCGCAGATGAGACAGATCCACAGCGAGCCCGCCTCTACACCGTCCCGCAGCCCCTCCGCCACCACACTCTCTCCGTCACGGCTCTCCTCGACTTCACCCTCTAAAATAATATAATATTCATTACTCTCGTCATACAAACACGCCGGTTGTGAAGACTCTCTTGATACCACGTTCGGAGAGTACCCATTCTGCGGGTCTAGCCAAGTGGCATAAACGCTCGGAGAATAGAAAGATAAATGTATGGATTTGACATAAGCATAATCGAACGCTTACGTCAAGTCCGTACATTTATCTTTCTATTCTCCTAGCGTTTATGCCACTTGTCTAGACCCGCTGATCCTGGTATATCAATCTTGGTCTTCCCCGGTACCTACATCTTTCCACGTTCGCATTGTATATCTGTTTTGTTAACTTTTCATCTACGTCTACGTCTAGCATGATTAATACCCCCAGATATGCTTCCTGAGTCTGTGTTCCCCGACGGGTACAACCTGCGGATCTTCAAGAGAAGAGTGAACAGGCACCTTCCAGGGAAGCACGTTCCATCTTAGGCCGCATCTTAGCTTACCATTAGGCGAAATCGTGGTCAAGCGCTTCCCTATCGACAGTAAAAAAAAGATTCTTTGAAGCTAACTTAGCTTTACTCTCCAACTAATTAGAAAAAAAGACGTCGCTTGCTATTTTAACACCTAAAATGTTTGCTGTCCGAAATGATGATGAAAAGTGTCAGACAAAAATGTCATAAAAAATGTATGTAATTGATATAGGAGAACAGTGGGAGTATCAGATGAATGATGTAGGTGTGGTGATGGTGTACGGGAGCAGTGGGAGTATCAGATGAATGATGTAGGTGTGGTGATGGTGTACGGGAGCAGTGGGAGCATCAGATGAATGACTGACCGGGCGGGTTCCCGCAGGCCTGGCAGTGCGCGCGGGCCCTCGGCTCCGGCGTCTGCGCGGCGCGGCACACGGGGCAGCGCGCGTGCCGCCAGCGCGCCAGGCAGTCGGCGTGGAAGGCGTGCGCGCACTGCACGCTCAGCACGGCGGCCACGCTCTCGTCCATGCGCTCGAGGCACACGGGGCAGGTGGGCAGCTCGGTGGCGGCGGGCGGCGCGGCCCCGCCGGCGCCCCACTCGGCGCGCGCCACCCACGCGGCGTGGCACAGCGCGCCCGGCTCCAGGCTGCTGTACGCCGCGCCGTCGAACGCCGCGTGGAACTCGCGCGCCGCTACGTGGCTGCGGAAACTGCACCGCACACACTATCTTACCATACCGTCGGGACTATTGCGCATCCCAGTTGGAACTTTGAAATGATAATCAATATCCAAAGTGAATGTCTATCAACTTTCACCCTCCTATTTGATATGAGCTAATTTTGGTGATTAACGAAAACGACGTCACGAGTACTTGGTAACGTTGATGGCCACTTATGTGCATAAGAACGACTTTTGACAGTTGCTTTTGCATCTATAGTTCAAAATTTAGAATTTACTGCATGGCTATCAAATTTTTGGCCATTTTGAATTTTAGTAACTTTTTTTTTATATAATATATCATAAGATAGCAAACAAGCAGATGGGTCTCCTGATGGAAAGAGTCAACCATCGCCTATAGACACCAAAAGTGTTAATGGTGCGTTGCTATCTTGTGGCAAGGTCTAATGCCACATGCATAAGTTTACCGGCTACCTTACCCTCCAAACCGGAACACGACAGCAACAAGCACTGACGCTATTGCGGCAGGAATAGGTAAGGCGGTGGTACCAAACCCGGGCGAGACAATGCAGAACTCTAGTAGCTACGATGGTAGTGACTCGGCCAATCGGTCGCCTTTTACGACCTGCCTGGCAGAACGGCAGTTGGCCTATTCTTCAAAGAGGCCGGGACCAACACAGCGTAAACTTTTTGAAAGTAACTTGTAAGAAGCAGTTGCTTTGAAATTTTCGATAATCATCATTATTAACCAGATGTTTGAATGGTATGGCAAATGTACCATGAAAAATATGTAATTTTCTATCACAATTTTTAAAAAGATAATATTTTAATATATAAGTAATATTTGTTACAACATTTACAAACTGCAATCAATTTAGTTTAGTTTAGTAGATAGTACTTGATCATAATACTTACCCCAGGTGGGTTCCTTTTAATGCCAACTGCCGTTCTGCCAGGCAAGTTGTAAAAAACAAGCCAGTAGACTTGTGCATGTGGCATTGCCATCCCGCCACACGAATAGCTTAAAATTATGCCAATAGGCAATGGTTTCTCTTTCCATTAGGAGACCATCTATTTGTTTGCTATCTAATGATATAAAAATCAATGTCTTACAGTTTGTTTATTTATGCTTAAGAAGAATATTGACTTAAATTTAGAGAATCGATTGATCAACTTTAAAGAACTACTTTTACAGAATTTTGTATTTTTTAAGTTAAGAGAATTGATAAAGGGGGAAGAACGGCGAGACTTCAAAATCGATTTTAAAATCCGATTTTAGATATCCAATTTTAAAAACAAAATCTACGAAAGTAAGCTAACTAAATTACTCCTTAATAACAATGCATTAAGGATGACATTCAGATTGGCCCGCCACTGATACAAACCGATATCCGAGTAGTGCAATTCGCGCCATCCTTTTTACTTCGCTATGTTGTGGTTGGTTAGAATAAGATAGAGCGAATTTCTAAGAATCATTAGTCTTCATTTTGATAGTTGTATACAACAAATTATGAAGCCACTGTCGCCATAGTATTATAATAATAATAATAATAAATATTCACGGGACAAATTACACTTACTGATCTAACACCAAAGTAAGCAAATTATTTGCTTGACCCAAGTAGCACGTTAAGCTGTATATAGGCTGCATTTAGGTTCATTTTTAAACTTAAAGCTGTATACGAAGCCGTACAAAGGCTGTAGAAGCGCTTCTACAGCCGATATAACACCAAAAAGGGCCCCAAGTTATACAGCTTATTGCGTTATATAGGCTGCACAATAGCTATACAAGCTGTTATAAACTGTACAATGGCTGTTATTTGGTGTGTAAAGAAACTATAACACTAAAGACACTCTCTTGTAACTGTCTTGTACAGCTAAGAGTTAAATAGGCTGCACAATAGCTGTACAAGCTGGTATAGGCTGTACAAAGGCTGTTATTCGGTGTATAAAGAAACTATAATACTTAAGATACTCTCTTGTGCAGCTAAATGTTCTTAATAGGTGTTTGAAAATGATAAAAAGTAACTAATCTGTTTTTGATATTGTATAACATTATATCTGCAGACGCCATAATTAAAAATATATTAATAAACGATAAATTCTTGGACTTGGAGCAGTATTCAAGGGTGTATTCGAAGTGCAAATTCTAAATGACTGTGAAGTCGTGTATGTTTTTCCTCAAAATATTCACGCGCCAACGAAATAATCAAGATAACACAAATAAAATCATTGCGAAATACGGTAAGTGTTTGTGTTTAAGGTTAGAATATACAAGTATTTATAGTACAATATTGTATATAAAGGCATAATGATCATAATATAAGTTGCTTGTCAAGATATAGCTTTAGCTATTGCTAAATATATCTTTTATTTAACAATATATTTCTTTAATGTTGTTTTTAATACACAATAATGGCGGCGTTTTGTTATACAGCCTAAAGTGTATTTGGAGGGTGATATACTGCAAATAGCTGTACTGAATCTCTTTTTTGTTCTATTATACGGCTATTGGCTTTTAATTACCGTCCAAATACACTTTAGGCTGTACTAAGTCCCTATATAAATCTATTGTACAGTAATTGGCTTTTAATCACTTAACTTATGTTTAGAGATGCGTACAAAAATTGAAGAACCCTAAATACAAAACATATGTTTGTCACTTGATTTCGCTATTGTGTTGTATTGACGTCGGTCGTTTGACTTTACAACTAAACCAACTTATTGTTAACTATAACTTATGAGACATGTATTTCAACCATGTTTTACTTTATTTTTCAGGGAAATATGCCTTATAAAATAATAAAAACAATTGAGAGAAGCCAAAACCGTATTTGTATCGTACCCAGTTTGTGGGAGGATAAAGGTGAATTATAATGACCAAGAAAACAACTTGATATAACTAAGTTGATCAAGAACGAAAAATCAAGCCCTTTAAATATTGGTCTATCACAAAAATATTTTTAAGAAGAATACGTTATTTCGCGCTTGTGATTTAATATTATTAGTTCTTCAAAGAGAAACACATACTCTTTTGCCTGTAATTGTATCTAAGTATATAATATTTTTAAAACGATTGTAAGTATACATATATACAGGGTGTTGCAAAAGTGGTACAGTAAGACGCAAGGGGGTGGCTCAGGGGGTCATTCTTAACAACTTTTGTTTAACGACTTTTGGAAATTCGCGAAAAAAATATTGATTCTCCATAGAAACTTTGTTGGTCACGTGACTTTTCACAATGGAAAAACAAAATTGTTTTTCGGGAATTTTCACAAATCGTTGAACAAAAGTTGTTCAAAATGACCCTCTGAGTCACCCCCTTTCGACTTACTATACCGCTTTTGTAAAACTCCGTATAGTAGCAAGTTAAAAATAAAAAAATACATATTTTCTCAGTGTAATGATTTTTATTTCCCTTTTTAACTCTTTTTTATATATTCTTTGAAGAATAGACCAATTGTCTTTCTGCCAGGCAGGTCGTAAAAGACAACCGATGGGCTATGCGAGTCACTTCCATCGTGGTTACTAGGTGATAGAGCTCTGCATTGGCTCGACCGGGTCTGGTACCACCGCCTTATCTATTCCTGCTGCAAAGCGTCAGTGCTAGTCACTGTCATGTTCCGGTTTGGGGGGTAAGGTGGCCGGTAAACTTATGCATTGGGCATTAGACCTTGCCACAAGAGAGCAACGCACCATTAACATTTTTGCTGTCTGTAGGCGATGGTTGATTCTTTTCATCAGGAGACCGATCTGCTTGTTTGCTATTTTATGACATTAAAAAAAAATCAGTTATTGTAAATTACCAACCAAGTAACCTTAATGAAGAAGATAAGCCTAAAAAATAATAAATCAGATAACCTACAATCACTTTTTAATGTTTTTGTTACGGAACCCTTTTCCTTGAACATTAATAAAAATGACGATTGTAGGTTTACCTGAATTAGTAATTTTTCAGCTTTATCTTCATCACGATTACTTGCTTGGTAATTTATAATATTTAAATATTCCTTTTCAATATTCCTCTTGATTTTTTCCACATGATAACAACTATGCAGATATAAAAACAGCAAACAACCTTGAGCTGTACTATAGCTGTATATGCAGATTTTTTAACACAATTGGCTGCATAACAGTCTACAATTACGCCATAAATATTAGCTGTAGAACGGTGATTGCATATCCCATTTTACAGAAACAAGCGTTGAGTGATACTATAATAACACTTAAAGCTGTAATAAATTCCCGTGCTAAACAAAATACAGCTAATGTACAGCTTTAAGGATTAAAATCAGCCTAATGAGTTACAAATTGCTTAAAGCTGTACAGTAGTGTATTAATATTCAGATATAACGCCTAAAGCTTACGCGGAACTCTAAGAAAGCCCTTGTACAGCATTAGGCTGTATATAAACTCATAAAGGTCTCTTATACCGATAAAAGCATCTTTTTACACCATTGTACGGCTGCAATAGAACTTTAAGTTCTATTTGAGCTGCTTTATGGGTATTAAACATGCTTGATTGCTGCTTGGGGTGTTATGGGTGTCAGTCAACGATACTAATACATAGAAAATACATATATAAATACTAGAATATATATATAATAAACACCCAAACCCGGAAATACAAACATTTATGCTCATCACACAAATGCTTGTCCCCGTCGGGGATCGAACCCGAGCCTCGTCGATCGCGTAGTCAGGGTCGCTAACCACTCGTTATGAGAGGTTGAAGAAAACATTTTATTAAAAAAATGTAACAGCAATGGAGAAGCGCTGTACTAAATACATCGAGATATAAAGAGACATCATTGAGAAGTAAATTTATTTTAACAGATTATCAAAGTTTTTTTTTTGTCATTTTGGATATTTATCAATCAGCCGTCGTTTTTGTATATGTGTATCCTTTTACATATTAGTATCACAAACAAATAATTTACTTTGGGCATAGAATAGTTTTTCAGCAACATTTATTTATTAGCATTGTTAAACAGAAGATTGTATATCTGTAGTTTAACAGATAACCGATAAGTGCAAGTGTATGTGTGTTTATTTAAACTTACGTTAACAAAGCCATATAATGATCTGGAGAGCCATCTCGTAATATTCGAACATGTGCTATATCATCTTGACAAGCTGCAACAAAGGCGAGAAGGTCTGATGCACCCAGAGTTCCAGGAACGGAAAGTAAACACAGTGTTTTGGCTTCCACATTTTCCTTTAGCTCACTGTAAAAAATAAATTAGCAAAAAGTCTCTAATGTATCAAACTAGCATTTGCCCTTGACTATATGCTCATTAAAATCAAAAGGTATGTCTGAACTTGAAATAATGAGCAAAGATTTTCACTGATTTTATAAAAATTAATATTAAAAAATAATTTATAAATAAGTTTTTACAGTAATTACGAGAATCTTGAATGCATTTAAATTTGTAAATTTAATGTATAACTACTAGAAATCCATGGCTTCCTGAACTTAACTTTTTTACATATTATACATGGGGCACACTAAAAGTTTTGCACTTCTAGCTAATTGGAACTATGTATTTGAATTTCGAATGTTATATTTTTAAAACATTTCAACTTTCTTAGTAATAAAAAAAAAAACAATTGGCGGGAAATGATTTGTCAATTGTTTTTTTATCACACTTCAAAGTTCTATGTATGCAATGAAAATGGAATTAAGTCGAAAAGATTTTAGAACGATGATTTTTTTATGATTTTAAAAGTTCTTTTTCTCCGCAAGACTGTGCCGCTCGTCTTCAAAATGCTTTTGGGAGAGAAGTACCTTGTTTGAGCACCGTAAGGCGATGGTTTGCTGAATTTGAGAGAGGTCGAGTTTCTTTACATGACGAATTTCATGGCCTTCAAATGCCGTCAACGAAAATAATGTGGCTGCTGTTAAGTGGTTAATTGAAGAAAACCCCCGGATTATCTATGAGACAATTTGAGGACTATTGGAGATTGGTATGAGCCAAATTCAGAAAATTTTACACGAAGAATTGAAAGTTCGGAAACTTTGTTGTCGTTGGACCCCTCATGAACTGACAGCGGAGTAGAAGCAGGCTCGCGTGGAATGGTACTCACAGATGCTACTGAAGTATGACCACGGACATTCTAACGCTGTTTATGGCATTGTCACAGGAGACAAAACGTGGATTTATTGTTTTGAACCCGAAAAAAAAACAGCAATCTTGTAAATGAGAACAGGCCAACAAAAGTGAGATAGGCGTGAAAAGTTGGTAAAAAAAATTTTTGGGTTTTTTATCAGCTACGGGTCCCATCTGTACAATTCCACTTGAAGATCCCAGGCTATTATATAAAGTTCGCGATAGACAACCCAAAAGCCATATTCTCCTACACCATGATAACGCTTCTTCACAAACGGCCAACAAAACAAAGTCATTTTTAGCTTCCGAAAAAGTACATCTCATCACTCATCCTGCGCATAGCCCCGACCTAGCACCCTGAGATTTCTGTGTTTTCCCCAAAATCAACGATTTGATGAGAGGTTTTACTTTTACCAACTCCGAAGAGACAGTGATAGCGTCAATCAGCATGTAGAAAACATGCCTTCAGATGTGTGGTCCTCCTGTTTTAAAAAATGGTTTAATCGCAGGAAAAAATGTTTAAAATGTAAAGGAGATTATTTTGAAAAGCAATAAACATAATATTTTGGTTATAACATGTTGTTTTTTTAAATTACGCAAAACTTACAGTGTGACCTATGTATACCATCTATTATGAGAAGTATTTAGAGGAACTGTTTGATTTAATTACTGTCACAATATTTCACCATCCGATATCACCACAAAACTCTATTGTGATTCTACGTCACGTTTTGCAACACATTCTAATTATCCTCTGTGGAACCAATTATCAGCAGGGGTTTTTCCTAACGGATATGGCTTAGGGACCTTCAAGACAAGAACTTACTCATTCTTAAAAGGTGCTCTGTGGAACCAATTATTAACAGGGGATTTCCTAACAGATATGGCTTAGGAACTTTCAAGAAAAGAGCTTACTCATTCTTAAAAGGTAACTTCTTACCATCAGGTGAGCCTTTTGATGCCCCATTAAAACCTATAACCTATGTCAATAGCTTTTTTATGCCAAAAGGCAATGCAACAAATCATGTCTAATACTGTAGCTCATTCTTATTTAGTTAACTTCAAAGAAAGATCTCAACAATCTAATTATTTTATTATATGAACAGCTTAAACACATAAATTCAAATTCCCTATTTGAATCATGTGTTTGAATTGAATTCATATGCATCAATTTTTTTTTTTACTTGTTTAATCCATTTTGCAATTCATTTAATCATAGTAAATAGAAAAAAATATAAATAAATATGGTCGGAAATGTAGTTTATAAACTATATACTTTTTATATATTTACAATATTACTATATACAATATTATTGTAAACTTATTTGATTTTATATATTAGAGATATATAAAAACAAATAAGTTTATATCACTTGCATATTCCCTATAATACCAAATTTTTAAAGGATTTAACAATTTCTATTAGTTAGGGTTCCTAAATGTTTCCCAGACAAAAATATAAGGCTATATCTTGTCCTCTATCCTCTAGTGAAAATCTCAGCTTTATCATAGATTACTTTACCACCAATTTAGGTTTTTTAAAGTATCTTCACGCCCATATTCCTGAAGGGAGAGTTAGAGGTATATAAGTACACCCACGATTAGCCGAAGATACTTGGTCCCACAACTGTGGCAAGCCTATCACCAACGGGCACTTTCCAATCCTGGGCAACATTGTTTTTGTCAGAAAACTAAAAAAAAAAATATTTTATTTGTGCGACCTGGAAATCAAACCCAGGAACTCATGTGGTCAACGCCAATGTATGCCAGACCACTAGACTAGATGAAAACTGCAAGTTTCCAAATGTTTCGAGGAATCTTTCCAATTCTGCCAGTAACATTGCGCGATATTGCTTGAAAGTTGCCAAATTACATGGGAGGTTTTTAATGTAATTTTCTATGTTTGTGCCCTCACATAGTTAACTATGTAATTTGTAATTACACTTATTTATAGTAAGCTTGTCAAATACAAGTCACTGCAATAAATGTAAAATTAATAATAATAATATGTAAAGTTATAGCATAACACTGGGAACTTCATGATAGCTGACCCCATAATTTTTTTTGACTTTCATTTGTAACCTAGAAAGAGGGTATTGATACTGAACGAAAGAAATATAAATCATACCAGCTGCCACGCGCAACTTCACCCGCGAGTAGATTATCTTGTTGTCTATATAACAGAAAACTGTATATTTAACAGAAAACTAAAAAAAAAAAACAGTAGCAGTCGTGGGACTGCCGATAGAAGTGAAAACGGAACTATTAAGTTGAGAGTAATTAAAACTATATGCAAAACATAGCTATAGATATACTATTATCATTAGCATGTCGGTGACGCGAACCGAGGATTTTACCCTCTACCAAAACGCTCAACGCGCCTAAAGAAGTTTTCACTTCAAAAATTTTATTTTATTTGTGCAACCTGGGAATCGAACCCAGGAACTCATGTGGTCAACGCCAATGCCAAACCACTAGACTAGAGATGAAAACTACCGAAAGTTTCCGAATGTTTCCAGGAATCTTTCCAATTCTGCTAGCAGCACTGCGCAATATTGCTTGAAAGTTGCCAAATTACATGGGAGGTTTTTAATGTAATTTTCTATGTTTGTGCCCTCACATAGTTAACTACGTAATTTGTAATTATACTTGTTTACAGTAAGCTTGTCAAATACAATAGTCACTGCAATAAATGTAAAATTAATAATAATAATATGTGAAGATAAAGTTATACTATAACACTGGGAACTTCACAACACTTCATAATATCTGACCCCATAATTTTTTTTTTACTTTCATTTGTAAAATATACATATACAAAGAAAGAGGGTATTGATACTGAACAAAAGAAATATAAATCATACCAGCTGACACGCGCAGTTTCGCCCGTGAGTAGGTTATCTTGTTGTCTATAAAGTTTAGTTGGTTTGTGTTGATTTTTTTAAAAAGTTAGCCTACGCTTGACCCCTTCCATCATCTTCACATATCAAGTTTTATCTCTCTATGTCAAGTTTCATCAACATTGGTCCAGTGGTTTAGCGTTGAAAAAGTAACAGATTAGACAGAGTCGCATTTATAATATTAGTATGGAAGTATGGACATGATCAATGAAAAAAAGATGGAAAAGTAATATATGTTCATCCCAAGATTTGGATGTATGGATGGATGTTTGTTACACAATCACGCCAAAACTACTGAACGGATTTCGATGAAATTTAGATGATGACCTGAAATAGCTTCTCTTTATCCCTGAAAAATGAATTTTCCCGCAGGATTCACCAAAAACTTCTATAATGCAGCCGGCTGCAAGCTGCAGCTAATAGTATTCCATAAAGAAAAAATCTGTATTAATTAAGAATATTATAAATGCGAAAGTTTGGATGTTTGGATGGATGTGAATGTATGTTTGTTACTGAATCAAGCAAAAACTACTGAACGGATTTGAATGAAATTTGGCATACACGTAGCTTATGACCTGGAATAGCACATAGATTAATTTTTATCCCGGAAAAATGAGGTGATCCCGCGGGATTCACCATAAAACTTTTATAACGCAGCGAGCTGCACGCTGCAGCTAATATATAATAAAAATCCGCTGCACACCAAATTGTCTGCAAGATGTTGACAATTGTTGACTCTTTCATACATACAAATACACATAAATAGATATATAATACTTTCTTTCGTATTATAGAAGTTTACTGTAAGAAATTAATAAAAGAATTCAATGATTTTTTTATAATAGATATGACTTTGTCACTGATGAATTGTAATAGACTGCTTATTTCTTTTCTTTAGTATAACAGTAACGAAATATATTTATAAATCTAATTTTTTATTCGGATATTGTAGAAAAGCATTAAAACTACACCCTGCAGGCCATTTTTTTGAATGGGGTTTTTTTTCGGAATGAAGTGTTATAAGAAAAATATCGTTTTCTATTTACTCTTTTCTTGCTAATGTTACCGGCAAGTTTAGAAACATTTGTGGCAGTAATGGCAACTTTAGGAATATTACCGGCAATTTTCGTCACTACACTAAACCACAGAGGCGATTTTTTAAGTCCACTTAATCAGGAAATAAATCTTTTTTGAGATATTGTACCAAAATTTATAATTAGAAGAAATACTGAAATTCTGGTAAGACAGAATGATGGAGACTTTTTCCTTATTAAGTTTGCTTTATAAAACCAAAAAAATTTGTGGGATGTATTTTAGTTTGAGGTTGGCAGTATAAAATAGTATACCAATAGCGAATGCACTTTATACAGTCACGTTTTAAAGGCACAGAGGACTGTGTGCCGACATGAAAATCCATACAGGCTGGTCTTACTTCTTTACATAAATATTTTTTAACATATACTTCAATTCCAGAAATTGTTTGTATGATCTTAAATTAAAAATTTGAAAAATTTATTAGTGGACTTACTTTTCTTTGTATAGATGAATTACTCCCTTAGTAACTTCTACTAGCGGATTACCACAAAAGAAGCTGATTGTTTCATTGTTTTCAGATGCGCTAGCTTCAGGGGATTTACGAGAACTTGTAGGAAGTAGACCCTCTATTTGTTTGGGACCTATAAGTACATTAGCATATGTCTCCACTGTAATGGTTTTAGAATCACGGGCCCCTCTGTCTTTTCTTTTTTGTTCCTTCACTGCTTCTGAAATTTATATTTTTTAAGTCACATAGCTGCTACAACACAATTCATTACAGTGTAAGCAGAAAAATCTGAGTGCCACCACAACTGAGGCAGACAAGCTTTGTTTTCTCCAGTCAGTTCTCTTCATACAAACACATTATTTACATACAGTTACAGCCTCCCAATTCACATAACAAAATCTTAATCGAATCGAGGCACTTAGGGCTTTTATACACATAAACATGACACAACGCTGCATGTGCTACGACTCAGCATAACTTGTAAGCAAATGTGTAAGAATCCTAATTGTTTTGATTTGATTGAGGTTTTGTTACGTGAATCGGGCCCTAGCACTCTTAACAGCACTTGCAAAATAACATACTTATAAATACAATGTTTGCATTTATAACATTAGTTGTCCCTTTTTTTAGGGTTCAGAAAACAATAAAAGAAAAAAAAAACAAAACCTTTATTTGTGTGTCTGCTATATCATATTATTTGCTGCGAAACTACCCAAACTATTAAGACATATTCTGTCATACTTTTCAATAGCAGAACAGTAAGTGCATTAAGACAGTGTGCAATAGTAATATTTCTAATATACCTATATTATAAGATATATGTTTTTTTATATAATTATATAGCAAATAAGGAGATTGTTCTCCTGATGAAAAGAGAAACCATTGCCTATAGATAGCAAAGATGTTAATGGTGCATTGCTATCACCCTGTGATTTCTGTATTTTCCCCAAAATCAAAGATTTGATGAGAGGTTTTACTTTTACCAACTCTGAAGAGGCAGTGATTGCGTTCAATCAGCACGTAGAAAACATGCCTTCAGATCGGTGGTCCTCCTTTTTTAAAAAATGGTTCGATCTCATGAAAAAATGTTTAAAATGTAAAGGAGATAATTTTGAAAAGCAATAAACATAATACTTTGGTTATAACATGTTGTTTTTTTAAGTTATGCAAAACTTATAGTGTGACCTATGTATATGTCATATAATGGGTTACTGACTAGTGCACAGTATAGAATTTTAAAAATTTTTAGATTGATAAAGTCTTTGATTGCTCAAATCAAATCACCAACAGTTTTAAATGCCTTAGAAATTATATTATTAATGTGGTTATCAAAAATTGCCTTAAATCAAGAGTTACACCAAGGTCTTTAAAATCTGTCAGCCAGATTGTAGCACCACCTACCAGTTTCAATTTTTAATCTTAACAATTCTCGAATCCACTTACCAAAAAAAAATTCATTTAAATGAGAATATCATTTGGGAGTTAATAACACACGCACAGAAAGAATTATACAGACAGATGACCGAACTCTGAACTCACTCTTCCTTTTGTCACTAGAGAATACTGAACGATACCCTATTTTAACTATTAAAAGCTATGGAAAGCAGCCAGATTATGGGTAGTTAAGATTGTTTTCGAAATAATATGCAAAAGTATTTGACTGGGACACGTCTTTGCCCCGAGCATCTATAGTATTTTTTATATTTTCTACCTTTCACATGCACTTACCTATGTCAGTATGATTCTGGCTCATTTCAGGTATATCTTCGTCTATTTCCACACGCAACACACACAAGGATACAGACATTTACAATATATACTTGAACAATGTTAAAAATGAAAAATCTATTTCACAACACAAAGGATTGAAAGTATATTTAAGTTAATAAAAGTTTAATTTAAAATTCAATTTGTTGCATTTGGTATCTAACTACATATTTAGTTCTAAAACATTTAACGCACACTGTAAAACCCTTTTTCCCTACAGTAATAAAAATAAATAAAAAATGATAAAAATTAAAGTGCGAACATTACAATAATATTTTTAATAGTAGGTATTTCTTTATTATTACTAGGCATGGGTTCGATATATCAAAACGTAACTTATATCGTACTTGTCTATTATCATACCATATCGATATCTAAATATACATAACCGATTTCACACAAACTTCATCAAGTTAAATAGTTATGGTTTATCCAAAGCGCAACGCAACAACACAACATGATCGAAGTACAAATATTGAATCATAATACTTTATAATTTGTGTATTCAATAACGAACAAAACGCAAACTTCACATCACGAGCAATAGCCGATAACGATATGACATCGACAGCTTTTATTCGCTTTGTTTCTGGTTTAACCAGCTGTTTCTGGTTTTCTAATTTAATTTTTTACTGGCGTAAAAGTGATGATTGATGAAGCGAATATTACGTAACTTCAGATAATGATTGGTTATTTGGTTAATAATTATAGTGCGTGCGTAATATCTATATCTTAACGCGCTAGCAATAAGGTCTAGTTTCTATTTATTTAGTTACAACCATAGACTAGTATATAATATTATGCTTTATAGACCGGAAACTTCAACATCGTTAAAAGGACGTCAGCGCCATCTATAAATCAAGCATAAACTATGTAACGGAAGCTTCTTATCATATCTATTTCTTAACTTTTTACTAGATCTCTGACATATTATGTAAATAAAAAAACTTTACGTCGTAGAATAGATTTATTTTGTCAAATTACAAACCAAATTATAGCAAAATTATGAGGTTTAATCACTGAAAACTGATTCGACACTACTAAACACAGAGTACTTATTAATTCAACGTTTAAAAGACACAGAAACAACCAAAATAGTTAAAACTCATTTGTATAACTTGTACACGCGGAAGATAGTTGTTAACTTGCCGTAAATATCACGAAAACAATGCAAATAAATCAAAATGAAACTAGCTCAAAACTATGTAAACAATCTGGCAGCCATATTTTTTTTTTTTTTTTTTTTTTGGCATGGGCGTTAAGCAACTGCCATGATCAAGTAAAACGAGGAAACATTTTTTTTTAGACAATAAACTAGAATTTGGAATTTGGATTGACAGGAAAATAGAGGATCAGGAACAAATCAAAATAAAATAGATACTAAAATTATAAATTATTTACAACAATAATATTTAAATATATTTATGTAATATTTACAAAGATAATACTTAGTCATTTGTATAATATTTACAAGTGGGTTAATATTAATTTGGTATTAGATACTAAATGTATCTAACTACGCTTAAATATTAATATTATTTTCTTGAATGAATAATGAAAGAATATTATACATACAAGGGTTTAATAACAGGGTTAGAATGGATGTAGGTAAAGGAATGTCATTAGAATATAGATTGTTATATAATGATGAATGATTGTATTTAGGACAAGCAAAAAATATATGATTGAGATCTCCAATATCAGTGCCACACTCACAAACATTGCTATCTTTGATGTGTAGCTTGAAGAGGTGTTCAGGAGTATTAGTGTGACCAAGCCTCATTCTGGTGATAACAGATGTTGACAACTTATTTAATTTCACTACAGAAAACCAAGGTTTAGAGGGTATCAATGGTTGTAATTGGGAATAGGTTTTGCCTTTCACCAATGTACCACTATCCCAGACACTTTGCCATGACTGCTTAAGATGGAGTTTAGGGAGAGCAGCTAGATCATGGCAATAATTAATGTAGGGGTATAAGTCACCACACTGAACTGCCTCTTTAGCACACCGATCAGCTCGCTCATTTCCAGTGATATTACAATGGCTTGGAACCCAGGCAAAGTAAATAATATGATTATATTTAAAAGTACATTTGTATAAAAGATTTCTTAAGTCTAAAATAATAGGAGGAATAAATTTGGATTTTAAAGGAAACTTTTGCAAACACTGTAGAGCACTCAGTGAATCAGTCAGAATCATACACTTGGGTAGTTTCATAATGTGTATGTATTCTACAGCTTTATAAAGTCCATAACATTCACCTGTAAATACAGATGCTTCCGGTGGAAATTTGATTTTTTGAACAATATTGTACTGTTTATGGTATACACCTATTCCAACATTACTATTATTTTTGGATGCATCAGTAAAAATCAAATGAAAATCTTGCCATTTTTCATTGATAATATTGTTAAAATATTGATTGGCATACAAAGATTGTTTATCTATACCTAAATTTACTACAACAGGCTGCAGAGTTAATGATTCATAATTGTGTTTATATAAGGGATTTATAGGGGATGTAAAAGTAAAAGGCTTAAGGCTATGATATTTCATATAGCTGTATACAAGGGCTGGGATTGTTTTGTGTTTCCAATACTTATCTGACATTAAATCACTAAGACTAGAGAGCTTTGTAAGCAGAGGGTGATTTTGTGATTCCAAAGTGCGAAGGAAAAACCTGTCAGATAGATATTTGCGTCGTAAATTTAATGGAGGTTCAGCACATTCTACTTGTAAGGCAGAAACAGGGCTGGATTTCATTGCTCCCAGAACAATTCGTAATGCTTTAGTTTGAACAGAGTCAATTTTCTTTAGATCAATCTTACTACATGGTTCTAGTAAAAACATTCCATAATCCAATAGACTTCTTATTAATGCATTATACATAAGTTTTAATGTAGATGGGTGAGCACCCCACCAAACCCCAGAAACACATCTCATTAAATTGATATTACGTTCACACTTTGCTGCTATATACTCACAGTGATCTAGTCCTTGGAGTTTATTGTCTAGTATTATACCTAAGAATTTTGTTTTCGATTTAACAGGAATTGAACTATTTTTGTAAGTAATATTTATAGGGGGTGGAAATTTTGTGCGAGAAAATAAAACTATGGAACTTTTAGAAACAGAGATATCAAGACCATTATTATTAAGCCAAGTCTGTAGGGATAGAATAGACATGGAAAGATTATCACAAGCCATCTGTATAGATTTGTCAGTTGAGTATAAAAGGAGGTCATCAGCATACTGAAGAACATTTACATTGCTAGTTGCTACAGTTTCTATATCATATGAGTATATGTTGTAAAGGATTGGACTTAAAACAGAACCTTGTGGAAGACCTTTATATTGTTGTCTTTTTAGATTATTAGAGTCATTTGCTAAATTAATAGTTCTATTGTATACAATATTCATAATAACATTAATTAAATAAAATGGTATATTTAATTTAATTAGCTTATTTTTCAGAATTGATAGAATTACATTATCATATGCTGAGGATATATCTAAAAAGGCTGCCAAAACAGATTTGTTATGTGTAAAAGCTAATCTAATATCAGTTATAAGTAAGCTAATATTATCTATGGTGCTCTTTCCTCTCCTAAAACCATACTGACTTTGACTTAATAAATTTCTGCTTTCAATAAACCATTCTAAGCGAAGTTTAACAAGGTGCTCTAGAATTTTCAACATAACTGATGAAAGCACAATGGGTCTGTATGAAAAAGGGTCGGAAGGGTTTTTATCAGGTTTAAGGATAGGGATAACAGAATGTGACTTCCATGTCTGAGGTATATTACCTGTAGAAACAAGGGAGTTCATAACCTTTAATAAGTATGATAGAGATTTATCAGTCATATTATTTAAAAATGAGTAGTTAATATTATCCCATCCAGGAGTAGAGTCTTTAACATTTTGAAGGATACCT
The DNA here is from genome assembly GCA_036924255.1 of Apodemia mormo. Taxonomy (NCBI): domain Eukaryota; kingdom Metazoa; phylum Arthropoda; class Insecta; order Lepidoptera; family Riodinidae; genus Apodemia; species Apodemia mormo. The sequence goes on along the minus strand of JAUPFN010000020.1, from coordinate 7,489,335 downwards.
TTAAGCTCAAATAACGTAAAAGGGGAAAAATTGTCTGAAGAAGAAGTAGAAGGAAGAGGAAGGATACATTCTGGTACTGTAGGTGGAGCAAGATGATCTATCAGCTGATTTATTAACAATGGACACATTTCATTATTATTAGAAACCTTATATGCAGATCTAAATTTTCTTATGTTTAACCATACACTTGAAGGTTTTGTTTGGGGTGATAAGGAAGAGCAGAATTTCTTCCAACCTTCAGCTTTTTTCTTTTTTAATAATCGACGAGTAGTTTTTATAATATTAGTGAGAATATTAAAATTTTCTGTAGTTGTATACTGACAATAAAATTTTTCAGCAGCTTTCCTTTCCTTAATAGCGTCTGAGCACTCTTTATCCCACCAAGGTGGCGTATTTATTTTCTTAGTTAATTGTTTTTTAATGGGAAAAGTGTTTTCAGCTGATTTTATAATTAATTGAGTAAAGGCTTCTGCACAAGAAGAGTCATTATATGAGGAAATGTTAGGCAAAACATTAACACCAACTTCAATCAAATTATTAAACTTGTGCCAATCCGGGTTATGCAAATTATATTTGAAATATGATGTAAATTTAGGTGAAGTTTTATGATATGCAGAAGGGAAATTTATTATTATGGGGAAGTGATCACTTCCAAACGTAAATGGGAGTGTGTACCATGTCAAAGAAGGTGCTAAATTGGGACTGCAAATGGACAGGTCTATAGCGCTTTTGCCTTCGGAGGGTTTTGTACGACGAGTGGGAGAACCATTGTTTAAAATACATAAATTTAATTCTTCAATGACTTTCAAAAGCTCTTCACCATAATAATTACTGGAGGAACAACCCCAGGCTTGATGATGAGAATTAAAATCACCTAACACAATAAAGGGTTTAGGTAGTATGGCTAATATGTTATTAAGTTCTGTCAAAATATTCAAATTTGGATGTGGAATATAAAGTGACACAAAACAAATATTATTTACATTAACAGCTAATATAGACATATTTACACTATGTACAGGAAGATTAACAATGGAAAAATTATATCCTTTTTTGATCATGATGGCTACACCTCCATAACCATCAGATCTATCTTCTCGGACACTAGTGTATCCAGAGAATTTAAAAGTACAACTTGGTCTTAACCAAGTTTCTGAAAGAGCCACTAAAAAAGGCTCATATTTATTTAATAAGTGAATTAATTCACTTTTCTTGTTGGTGATGCTCTGCGAGTTCCATTGAAGAATTTTGGCTTGACTGTCCATGATCACCATTAAATTTAGAATAATTAATTAAACTTTCTGTCATTAAAGCAGCGTTGGACGGTGTTATTACTTCGGACTGAGATAAGAATTTAATAAAAGATATAATCATGCCTATTGAGGCTGATTCTTGACTATTGTTATCATTTTTTGTCAACAAAGTACCATTTTCTCTAGAATTAGTGGAGTTATATTCATTAATAACTGAATTTTGGAAATCATAGTCATAACTCTTACTGACTTTTGTATGGGGTTTAGGTTTCTGAAATATTGTTTTTTTGTATGATCTATGGGAGTGTTCTTGCGAATCTAAGTTTTTTTTCAAAAGTGGATGAAGAGCAGTTTTAATAGGTGTTGAGATGGCATCAGCATATGATTTGGAGACTGGGGGATAGTTTTTTGATGCCTCGGCATAAGAGACACAGTTTTGAGCCATAAACATTTTAATGTTTTTTTGTCTTAAATGTTCTGGGCATGATTTGCTAGTGGCAAAGTGAGATCCCTTACATAAACAACAATTAACATTGAAATCAGCCTCGCTGGTACAAGAGTCTCCACAATGATCCTTTCCACATTTAAAGCATCTTGGGTTGGATCTGCAAGTTATTTTAGTATGACCGTACCTACAGCATTTATAGCATTGTATAGTAGGGTAAATGTATAAATCTACTGGGAGGGCATTATAACAAACGTAGACACGTTTCGGTAAAGTCTGTCCATCAAAAGTTACGACAACTGTTTCTGTTGCTTTCCAGGTAGTGTTATCATTAATAGTTATTTTACGGTTTATTCTTCTAACCTTTATTATTTTCCCACAACCAATGGGAACCTTAACATTATTAGCAATTTCCTCAGGTGACCAGTCTGAGGGAACACCTCTAATTACGCCTACTCGTGAAACATTAAATGATGGGATAAAAGCTTTGAAGTTTTTATTTGAGAGATTAGGGTCATTAATAAATTGGTTAGCGTCATTGTGGTCCGAAAATGATAGAGATAATCGGTTGCGTCCAATTTTCTTGAGGCTACCATCAATTATATTTTTGAAAGTATTATTTTTAAGGAATCGCCCAAACGAGACTGGATGTAGAGTAACATTATCAGTCGGAGATGTAATAACTCTTTGGACATGAATAACGTAAGGTCCAAGGTCTGTACATTCATACTGTGTGCGGTAGTTAATATAATCTTTAGGTTTTTGGGGTTCCTTACTATCTATTAGGGGGTTTGACAAATCTTTCATTGTAACATTGTCATTTACATTATCACCAGTAATAAATGAGGCACCCGAAGCATTATTTATCTCTGAGATTTCAGAAACAGAGTGAGAGCACTGACAGTCAGTAGATTTCAATTCATTGTTGCGCTTTTTGCGCCGTTTATTGCAGTGTTTGCATATTTTATTAGATGTATGAGATCTTTTCCTGTTAGTAGTTTGAGTTGAAGAAAGCGAAGTATCTGTATCGACACTACTATCGTCTATAGTCACATAGTGCGCTACCTGGAGAGGTCCACCTCCAGGATCGTCAGGGGGTTTGTTCATTTTAAAAAGTGAAAAGGAGACTTACCTACTTTAAACTGATAGTAAAACTACAATGATATTTACATAAAATTAAATATTTACACAAATAAACCTAATATCGATCCTCTGTTTCGCTAAATAATAATTTAAAAAGTCGCAGAACCAAAAATGACGTCCGCCAAATTTTATGTTTCCCGCGCTTTTTCCAGCCATATTTAAGAATGGAATTTAAGTTTTAGTTAGAGATGGGCGACCTGAATCGATATCGTATTGTATCGATATCATGCTATGCGAATTATACGATATATCAACATTTTGTGTTGATGCATATTGTTATTGTTGATTATATATACAAGAATAATTAATGATTATAGATTACATAATATTAATTTCATTAGTAATAATTATCATAAATTAGTTTCATTAGCGTTATATATTGCATTATAGTTGTGTTTGTGAGCTACACGTAGTGTCTGATTTGTTTTTTGTTTATAAAATATAAATGCCACCAATATGATATCAAATATTCATTTAAGTGGCATTAAATCTATACAACTTAATAAAATTGGACTGTCTGTTTGTAATATTAAAATAACCGCTTACTAAATGCATATGGATGTATACACGATACATATACCAAAACAGCATTTTTTACAATTTTTGTCTGTCTGATTTTGACAGGTCTTTCACTGGCAGATAGAAAATGATTTCATCAATTTGATGAACCATTTAAAAAGACCATAAATATACGTTGAAGTAATCAAAGTTCGAATTCTTTTTGAACAAGTAAATATAATTAATACAAGATACTATTGTTAAACGAATATAACAAATATCTTTACAGCAGTTAATATATAATAAGCTTATGCTAAGTACATTGTCTTATTACATCGGAAAGGTCAAAATAAAATAAAACAAATTAGCCCCACGTTACATGTCAGTGGTTGTGATTTCAGTGATCTCTGAACGCTTACTTTATTTGACAGGATCTATACCTTCAGATATCTGCAATTGTATTAACTTGCAACGCATCCACAAGATATTGTTTATAGTCATAAAATTGTAGTCAAAATGCCGTTGAATGAAAATAGTGACTTTTAATATTATTATTAAATACCGAAATAGTAATGAAATCTTTTTATTCCAATACCTTTCATATTTTACAACATAAAAAATATCGTTTTGTGTCGATACGAAACGTTACATACATCGAATTATGACTCATATCGGTACAGTGTATCGATTCAAATCGATTTTGAATTAGACATGTGATAGAAATGATGATGGTAGAGGATAGTAGACATTTCAATTTCGACTAGAGATTAGTTTCGTACGAAGTTTGGTGTATGTGGCTCAGGTGGAGCCACCATTAAGTTTTGTAAAAGGTCCAAATGTACTAACATTCCACCCCGTGGTTACAACAAAGAGTCCATAAGTTAGCAGTTTTCCGCCGGCTACTCGATATCAGGGCGAAATTTATTCTTTAAACTGGACTTACGTTGAACAGATTTAAGGTGGGATTTATGTTGTAGGAATAAAAATTGTATTGAATGAATTTTGATTTATATTTTTAGACAGTTTTTTTGTGGTTCAGATATCTATCAGGGTCACGTTCAGAATCAAATAATTTTTTATACCTTTGAGGCTAATTATTTATTAAGGTGAACTTACATTTTTATTACTTAATATTTCAGTAATATGAATATTGCAAAGAAATTATAGTTAAAAAATTTAAATATCCAACAAAGTCATGTTTTTACCTTACTAAACGAAAACCGATAAACTAGAAAAATATACGATTCAAATTTCTAAACTGATGTTATAAAACGCAATAATATTATAGCAGGCCATAGATAAGCATAATCGTTCACTTTAACGCAAAAAACGTTCATCCACACGCAAGGAACTTATATACGATAACTGGAATTGTTACGAAGCAATATTTGAAAAATAAAAATGTACTTTAATTCGATCCAAATAAAGTTGACGTTTGTTTCTTACTTAACAGGGGGGAAAAACGTTCTGAGCAAGAAAACGACAAGAGTGGATGTTGTCCCTTTCTTGCAATTGCCAGTGTAAATAAAACTATCTGATAGTAGATTTTTATATATTCGGTAATCGTTAATTAATCTCTTTTATTCGTACACGTCGATAAATACATTAGCATAAAATGTAATTAACACAGTGAGTTCTAAAATGTGCTTATTTTAATTATTACGTAATTACTTATGCAATGCAAAAACTGTTTCTCAAATTAGTAGAATTACTTAGTAGTAATTTGCAAACTACTCATGGCCGCACTTATATATGGCGATTGGCGCTTTATTTAGTAGAAAGAGACACACTCCACCCTTGTCGTGGTACTCTTCGGAACGATTTTGAAGCGCGTGTGAACATTCCGGGTAGAATGTAACTTCCTTGCCCACACGTTCACCTTTTAAGCTGTCGTAGTATGATTTCTAGCAGGCAGGCCTGCTTTTGAGGCCTGCTTTTGAACTGACTGGGAATTGAGCGTTTTTTAAAAAGTTGATGGTAAGCCCCCAGTGCAAGAAAAAATACTCTCAAACTTTCGTCCAATCACCGTGCAATCTTCAATATTAACCCTAAACGGTCAGTAATATTGCACAATATGTAATATTGCGCAATATTATTATAGATCTACGGGCCACCTTAGGCCAAGTACTTTACAATCCACCCTCGTATAAATGCGGCCGTGCTTATTTTGCAAATACTACTAATTGGACTAATTTGAGAAAACAGTTTTTGCATTGCATAAATAATTTATTATATTTATATTATTATTATTATTATTAATTATTAAAATAAGCATACTTTAGCACACAATATGTTGATTACAATACATTTTGTACTAATGTATCTATCAATGTGTTTGAATAAAAGATATTTAACAGTTACCGAATATGTAAAAATCTACCATTCGATAGTTTTATTTACACTGGTATTTGTACGAAAAGGATGACATCCATCGTTGTCGTTGTCTTGTTCAGAACACTTTCCCTTTGTTAAGTAAGAAACAAATGTCAATTTTATTGGTAATGTAATAAAGTATATTTTTATTTTTTAAATCTTGATTCGTAAAATTCCAGTTCTCGTGTATAAATTCATTGTGTGAACCATATACTAATCTAGTACATATATCTCATCTATGGTGTAAATGAAAGAATGTTTGAGACAGTTGCAATACATGTTTAAAACAAATGTTTTGATAAATATTCTACAAGTTTTGTATAAAACAACTATTAAACATGTATCTTGGTGCAAATGAGGGGCATAGAAACGAAAACTCTGCATAAAACTTGTCAAATACATATGTTATACCCATGAAGTATTAGGTATAGGTGGAGCTAGCACTCGTATTAATCATTTGAAACAAATATTTACGTTATATCTCTGTCTATGAGGTCTCCCCATCTCTTTTTATACAGCTGTGTGAGAAAGAGTGGGTGATACCTCAGAAGATGACAGCAATATTTAAAGTCGTGTTTTAAGTAGATATTAGAAGTGCTGCTTCCAGATATAATACAGCTTCATGGTTATTCCTTGGTGTAAATGAGGGTTAGAAGTCGAGTTAAAACGATCGTCAGGAACACGCCCATTATCTCTTTTATCAAGAAATATAATATATTGGCAGCAAGAATCATGAATTGTCAAAACCATAGATAAATATGTGTATTACTATAGGTATAGATAGCCAACTTTCTAAATCTATAATGGCGTACTACTGGCGTCATCTATCTTATAGTATGAGAACTATTTTGTTTCGGCAGCTTAATATAGTTACCTACTTTTTTATTGAAATTTTAATAGTAAATAGGAATTTATCAAACACTATACAGCGTGCCATTCAAACAAAATGTAACTCTGACAAGTCCTTTTGCAACTTCGTTTGATTGCCACGCTGTATAATGTTATATATTCAGAATTAAAACATTCATATTATAATTTAAGATTTTATTAACTCACAATAAATAGCACAATATATTAATTTTGTGTCACGATTAAGCAATCCGGAGAATAAAAGTTCAAACTCAACGAAAATAACACTAAAACACACAAAACAAACTGAATTTTAATAATAAAATGCACACGAGTATCAACATTTATCACCATGACGACGCCATTTGTAATTGTGTTGTTTTTTGTTTGATAGATTGACCAAACTTTATTATTTTGAAAAATAAGCGTATTTACCACAAAACAATATATGTTTATAGTTCAAATAGTTAAAAATTATAATGTAACGTAATATCTTATTTAAAAATATATATTTAAGACATTAAAAGGTTATTTTTAACATTCGTATGTAGTGGCAAAAACCTTGAATCCAGATCTTAAGTCTTTAGAAATAAAATCTTTTTCAATCCGTGTCCTAGATGACGCTATTTTCAATACAATTATCAAATATTTTATAGTACTAAATTACTATAGCATGGTCAAAACTCAAGTAACAAAAACAAAATACAAATGGCTGAAGATCGTGATCATACGACATACGACGTAAACTGTCAGTGGAACTGGATTATTTTTGTTTCTTTGTGTTTATTACACCACAGTATTACACTATAAAATGAAATGAACATTAATTGTAAATAAAATGGGAGCAAAAGATTCAAAACCCAGTTTTATATCTTATGAAGATGCTGTTAAGAGAGGTTTGCACTGTTCATTAAAGTTAATGCGTTTTACTTTGCCAATAGTAATAGTATTTATTTACAGTGTCAGAAAGTGAACTACGAAGAATCCGTGAAGCTTTTAAAAGATGTGTTGGAACTAATGGAGCTTCATTAAGTCTAGAAGCTTTTGCACATAATGTCCTAAGTGATGGAGTTCCATTTGAAGTAGTAGAGTGGTTATACCAAGCTTGTGGAGGCACCAAGCGCGGAATCACCTTTAAAGACCTTTTATGTGGGATAGTTGTGCTAACAAAAGGAAATATAGAAGAAAAAATTAGGTAAAAGTTTATACAATTGCTAAAAGGTTAATAAAGGCTTATAATAAACTTGATTTTATATTTTTACAATCTTAAACAGGTTTCTCTGGACGCTTTATACAAACAATCAAAGTGATAATGGCACTTACATACACAGGAAGGAATTTGCCCATGCATTATATGTTGAAAAAACTTCTTTACCTGAAGATGAAATTCACAAACATACGGATACATTAACTAGTTTATTTGGATCATGTGAAAAAGTGACTTTTGAGCAATTTAGATCATGGCTGCTCATACATAAAGATGCTACAGTGCTGTCAAAGTGGTTGCTCCTTGATAGAAACAATGTTGCTCAAGATTTGGAGACACCTACATTTTACCAAAGTCTTGCTGGTGTCACTCATTTAGACGAAAGGGTAAGTCATTGCTAAAATTCATACGAAAAGCCTCTAACGGCTTAATGTAAATTTAAATCTGTATCATGCTGCTTATCTTGCAATATTACATAATTAATCAGTTTAGTTTTACTTCTTCTAAGATGAATCTAGTTGGTGCTCCACTAGTTCCTAATATACAAAATAGATATCACTACATCTATAAATGAGTAAATTTTAAAGAAAGATTAATTAAGAAATCAGTTAAGGAAATTAAAAAAGAATATGATCTCAGATTCTGTATTTCTACTAATACCAGCTTCTGATTTTTAAATAGGGGATAACCTATTCTAGGTTGGGTAAAAAAGTTTTTTTGGGTTTCATTTATAAATTTGTCACCTATGTGGCCTGCTGGTCCGGTATTTGTGTTGACCACATGAGGTCTTGGGTTTGATACGCAATCGGGCTTTAAAAAAAATGTTTTTTCCATTTTCTAATAAAAACTGTTGACAAGGATTGGAAAAGTGCTCAGTTGGCGATATGCCTGCCACATATCACATTGTGGGACTAACTATCTTCAGCTAATTGTAAGTGCACCAGTTGTAAAAACCGAAAAATATAAAAGCTAAAATGGGTTCCTTCTGTTCACTTAAGATGAGTGAATTTAATGAAGAAATTTGATGCATTTTAAAGTTTTATTAAAATAATTGAATAATGTAATTAAAGCCATATAATTGTTCATTAGGTTTATGAACTTAAAGCAGTATCAGCAAGAGTATCACATAATTATTTAAAGTGTTTTTAGCTTGGGAATTCTGATGTCAAAGATACTTACTAAAGCTACTTAAAGAGCTTACTCTAATTGAACTGTTAAGGACAAAGACAATGTCATGCATATTAGCAGCAGAAAAGGTAGGGATGGTCCGCAAACAAAACAGTTTTGTCACATTTAAAAATGTCTGATATGTCTGGTTCACATTTTCCTTCATCATCAGGGCTAAAAACTTAAATTTAAGTTTTTAGCCCTGATGATGCAATAAAATGTGAAACTGGTAATGTCTTGATATACAAAGCAAATGATATTTGAATGCCACACAAATTCATCTTTTACTGTGTCCGCAAGCATATGCATAAATGACATTTGCATAAAAATTTGTTGTTAACACAAAGCTAGCCCCCGAGTACCCTCTTAAGAATCCCAGTATCAATGATACACAGAAGAACTGTGTGGTTAGCTGTTCTAGAGTTGGACTAACATATAAAGACCTTTATATGCTCATACTTATGAGCAAATTCAACAGTTTTAGATGACCAATCATCAATATGGTGTAGATGGAGTCTCTCACTACGGCACATAGTGCAGTGGCGGAAAGTTGATGTTGGTACTAAAATAATTAAATAGCTCATCAGAAAAGTCCCCATTATACAGACCACACATAAAAATCCAATGTCTCCTCAGAGACAAAGTGTTTAAAAATCTGCTGGCAAGAGTAGGATTGTCAACATGTTAGGACGTACAAATAGTATTTTTGTCTACACTGGATTTTGCCATATTGGAAAGTTTGATACTGAGTTGCTTCAGGCCAAAGGTGTGAACAGTACTCCATTAACCACAATAACCGCCCCGTTGGTCGAGTGGTTAGAGACCCTGACTACGCAATCAACGAGGCTCGGGTTCGATCCCCGACGGGGACAAGCATTTGTGTAATGAGCATAAATGTTTGTATTTCCGGGTTTGGGTGTTCATTATTTATATTTTAGTATTTAAATATGTATTTCTATGTATTAGTATCATTGACTAACACCCATAACACAAGCAAATAATTTGCTTACTTTGGGGTTAGATCAGTAAGTGTAATTTGTCCCGTGAATTATTATTATTATTATTATTATTTGTGGTCAAATTTGGCTAACTATGCCAAACCATTTAGCATGATTTAATATCCCCAGTTTCTTTGATGCCAACTTAGCTTTACCCTTCAAATAATTATGGAATTGGTTGTTATTTGCTATTTCACCACCAAAAATGTTAATGCATATGTATAGATTCTGGTCTGTATTGACAATTGATGAGACATAAACAAAATATAGGGAAAAACCAATTTTGGTTGTTTTTCCTTCAACAGAAAGAAGGGAATAGTAAGGTTTTCATATAATAAAGCCAGATCACACACATCTTTAGGCACTCAGCAAATATGAGAGAGCTTGGTTGTGAAGTCTTAATGCATGCACATTATAGCCCTGCACTTACACCCATAGATTTTCATCTATGGCTGCAAGCCAGATAGGCTGTAAAGGGCAACCAATTGGCTTTACATATCACTGCCACATGTAAGTGGTAGAGTTCTGCGATATTTCGCCCGGGTTAATGCTATCGCCGCCTTATACACTAGAATAGTTTTTTGTAAGTTCAAAGAAATTGTTAAAAAGAGACCATGTTCATAAGGGGGTGTTAATGCTTTCTTTAGCCTGTCTCGATGGACAAATACGTGCTAGCACTTGAATAGCTCTGAATGTATAAATATATGTTAATTTGTTACGCATCTCTTGGGTATCTTGACCATGTGAGAAATGTTTTCCCGAAATTGATTAATGTAATTATTCTGGTAAGAAATCGCCGGGTAGACATATTGTGGATCCATATACCATCTCAGCTGCGCTGTAGCCTGTCATCCCGTGGGGTTGCATGCAAGCCTAGTAAGACTGTTGGTAATTCTTTTACCCAATTTGCATAATGCTGGTGCGAGTTGCAGACTCTTGCTCAGTATTTGCTTTGGTAAACAAAGATTGCTGCGATTGCAGTCCGCGCTTTAAAGCTTCACAATTTTCCGTCCACAAACTTCTTGTATATTTAGAGTAATTATGAAGATGTTGCAATTCATAGTGACGTTTAATGTTATATTCTTTGAAAAAAGCTATGGTTTCATTACAAATAAGATATAGCGCCTTATTACTGCACTCAATCACAAAATATTGAAAGTTCCATTTATCTTGGAACATTCTGCATTCACTGTCTATTTTTCGCTTCTTTTCCATACTAATAAATCACACATAAAAGCAAGTCTAATCAAAATACTCTTATGTACGGGCGTTACTTTATTTCACAACTAGCTATTGCCCGCGACTTTGTTTGCGCGAACTTTGTTTACTCCGCACAGCTCTTCTCCCGTAGGTGATAGCGTGATAATATGTAGCCTATATATTGACCCGACCTGAATATGTAGCCTATATATTGACCCGACCTGTTAGTGATATTCATGCAAAATTTGAAGTAAATCCATGCAGTACTTTTCGAGTTTACCCCGGACATACATTGACTTTCCTACGATTTTATTATATGTAAATATAGATAGGCAGTTTCGCTTCCTTCGCTTTCCCCACGCAAACTGACTCGCAATCACGCCCCGCTAATGTTTTTATACCTATGCAATTACTGCCATCTAGAAGTGATTGGAAAAACTAGCCAGAATCAGAACTTTCTTGAATCAATGCAGAAATTCCCAAATATGCCACCTGTTAGTGGGTAGCTGAAATATATACATAGTTACAGTACATAGTACTCGCCACTAGATGTCATTACGTGTCACAATACACAATCAATAGTAATTGAAATGCAAAAAAAAAGCTATAGTATGTTTGCTTAGGTGGGCAGAAAAATTAAAATTGTTTTCCCTTGGAACATACCGAAAAAAAAATATGGTCCTAAGGCTTACAAGTTTGGATACCCCTGGAATAGACCAACTACCTTTCTGCCAGATAGGCCATCAAGGGCGACCTTTTGGCTTAATGTATTACTGCCACGTGTATGTGGTAGAGTTCTGCAATATCTCGCCTGGATTAATGCTGTCGCTGCCTTATCTATTTCTGCCGAAATAGCGTCAAAGCTTGCCTTTGTCGTGTTCCGGTTTGGAGGGTAAGGTGGCCGGTAGACTTAAGCGTGTGGCATTGCTATCCCTGCACATGGATAGCAACGCACGCTTAACATCTTTGGTGTCTATTTCTCTTTCCATTACGAGATCAGCTTGCTATCTAGTGATTTAAAAATAAAAAACACTAGATTCATATTTGTGACACTGATACTGTGGTTAAGAAGGTAAGGTGATATAAAAAATTTGAATTTGTGTATAAAATATGAAAAAATTTAAGTGTTTCGTGGTCTAAGTGTTAGCCTATTCGGCTTAGGTTATAAGGACCCGTGTTCGATCCACGGATCAGGAAAAAGTGTTACTGAGGTTTTTTCGCGGATTTTCTCAAAAATCTATAATCTCAGTAGCAGCTCGGAGTCTGTCGGGTGGTATATTACCACTCCCGTGCCTCGGGTGAGCACGTAAATCTGTCGGTTTCGGTTATCTCTAGAAATAGTCGATATTCATTAACACGTCGGTAAAATGCGTGGATGAGGATCATCACATCTCGCCAAACGGTGAATCGTGGTGAACTGAAAAGTCTGTAGACTTTGTGGTGAACTGGGAAGGCTATAGTAGTTTAAATCACTCTGCCTAATAAAGTTAGTAAGTATTATAATAAAAAATAATAAGGAATGGTTCCCTTGCGGCGCGATGATACTATTTTTTATTCCAAAAACAGAATCAAAAAACTAGACCTTAACATGCTTCAGTATATACATATAATTTGCTGAAATATAGCTATGGTAAGCTTCACATTCTGGCTATGGATAGTAAAACATAGCTCTTGAAACTACATAAATATTATCTGCATAAATTATTAAAATCTTATCTTTACAGTTATATAAACAGTAATGTAATACTATCTTCAAATGTTTACACAATGCTATGAATGTAAGGCTATTTTAATTACAGGATAAATAAGTATAATGACTTGAGCATTCTAAATATAATGTGAATTTCCATTGATATACTTATTACAATATTATGCTTTCAAATAACGGTATTCTTAAATTTATTAGATCAGGAGCAGGCGACGAATACTGGAAAGGTCCTTTTGGCAGATTGGAATTGCGAAAAAATGTAACTTTGTCAAATGGCGATACCAGACCTGCGAATTTGACAGGGAGTTCGCAGTTATTTAGCTAATGTTGCGTTGCTATCTGTGTGGCAGGATGGCAATGCCAAATGCATAAGTCTACCGGCTACCTTATCCTGCAAACCGAAACACTACTATGGCAACCATTGACGCTGTTGCGGCAGGAATAAATAAAGCGGTGGTATCAAATACCCTGGCGAGACATTGTGGAACTCTACCGCCTAGTAGGCACAATGATAGTGACACGCATAGCCAATTGGTCGCTTCTACGACCTGCCTGGTAGGACAGCATTTGGTCTATTCTTCAAAAAAACCCGGACCAACACGGGGATATTTATTTATTGTCTAATATTTTGTTATGTACAGTAAAATATTAAATATTTTTTTGGAAATTTTCGTAAAATGTATTTGAAGTGTTTGGGAATACCTTATAACCGACAAAAATGTCTTTTTTCAAAATTCTAAACAAACTTACTTGAACTATGAAATGAAAATCAAGTTACCAAAAATTCATCTTTTGGATTTTTTTGCAAATGTTGTATACTGCGCAGTAGCTTACCTAATAACCGCGAACTCTCTGCCAGACCTGCAGGCCTGGTATAGCTATTTGACGAAATTATATTTCTTCGCAATTCCTATCTGCCAAAAGAACCTCGTCAATATTCGTCGCCAGCTCCTGGACCATATATTTGAAGCAAAACTTTTTACTTCTTTTTTTCAACAATATGCGAATGGGGAAGTATGAAATTGGGCACAATTATGTTTAAACAGTGAAGAAGTGCAGAAAGTTTATTATATTAATCTGTTAAGGTAATGGTGTAATATATTGTTACGCGCTTGACGTTCGTATTGTGCAATAAAATACCACTTATATCAAAACCGTGTATTTACAACACAAAGGTACAATACACCACAATTCAATACGTAAATACACTGAACAACGCTAATAACACCGTCTCTATATTCCGCTAAAACTAACTCGCTACATTGAATTAGTTTATAAAACTAAAACACTTCCAGTATTCACTGTACTATATCGCTTTACACTGGTCGTCCCAACTATCGCTTTCGAGTCGCTGTATAAAACTGAACTCTATTCGTCAATACATCCCATCCCATTTATACCCAAGGTAAAGTTCGACCATGTTCCCGAATGTTCCGAAAATATCACGTAAACAATAAGCCTAAATGTAAATAAGTCCTAGTACGTAATTCGAGGACTATTGGGGATTGGTATGAGCCAAATTCAGAAAATTTTACACGAAGAATTGAAAGTTCAGAAACTTTGTTGTCGTTGGATCCCTCATGAACTCCGAAGAGGCAGTGATAGCGTTCAATTAATACGTAGAAAACATGCCTTCAGATCTGTGGTCCTACTGTTTTAAAAAATAGTTCGATCGCATGAAAAAATGTTTAAAATGTAAAGGAGATTATTTTGATAAGTAATAAACATAATATTTTGGTTATAACGTGTTGTTTTTTTAAGTTACGAAGTTTTGCGTAATTGTCTCATAGGTAATCAGGGGGTTTCCTTCAATTAACCGCTTAACAGTAGCCACATTATTTTCGTTGACGGCAGTTAAAGGCCGCCCTTCACGAAATTCGTCATGTAAAGAAACTCGACCTCTCTCAAATTCAGCAAACCATCGCCTCACGGTGCTCAAACAAGGTACTTCTCTCCCAAAAGCATTTTGAAGACGAGCGGCACAGTCTTGCAGAGAAAGAAAACTTTTAATATCATAAAAAATGATCGCTCTAAAATCTTTTCGATTTAAATCCATTTTCGTTGCGTACGTAGAGTACTTGCTATGTTTAGTAAAACATAATTCGCGGGACATTATACTAATTTTTAAATAATGATTACATACTTCAAACTTCGTGAGTGGTTTCCTTTTGACGAGTAGCTATTTTGTAAATTCGGTTCGGTTTCGGTTGTAAATGCTAGCTACGCTGTGACAGCGTAGCTAGCATTTACAACCGAAAATACAGAATTGTAGTACTTGCCGATGAAATTAAATCACTTTACGTCTATTCACACCAGGTGTTGCCAATTCACAGAGTAAATAATGGTGTGCAGATAAAAAAAAAACACATAGCATTTTTACGCTAATGCGACTTGGATCTGTGGACTTGAAAAACTTTTTGGTTTTGTTCCTATTCAGACAGTGATTCCTATTCACCCCGTTTTACGGTAATTATTTTATGGATATTAAATAATTAGTTTTCCCAATAAAAATTAATTATCTTAAATGGTATTTTCATACATTAAGTATGACAACACCTACAAATAAGTAAATTCTATTATCAAAGTATACCGCGCATGTCGGATACTGCCAAAGGACACGCGGCGCGTTTTAAAGTTCCTTTGTAAAAAACCGAAAAACAAATAGCGCGCCTTCGCGTGGTGTTTGTGCAAAAGCTGCCAAAGCAAAACAATAAAATAAACAGCGTAAAGGTGTTGTCATTTTTAAAATATTTGCTTAAATCTAGGAAAATATAAGTAAAAATACGAATATTAAAAAAACGATATCTTTTTTATTTTTAAAATAAAGAAATTTTAATATTTTTTTCAGTAATGCCTTTAACCAACCTATGTGCCTCTTTCGAATCGGACTGGGTTTTCTTTAAACACTGTATATATATATATATATATATATATATATATATATATATATATATATATATATATATATATATATATATATATATATATATATATATATATATATATATATATATATATATATATATATATATATATATATATATATATATATATATATATATATATATATATATATATATATATATAATAAAATAAATTAAAAACTGACTGAAATATGAAAGATATTTCTGTTAATACTGAGATTTTTACTTTTATCATGAAATTTCTCATATTCCTGATAACCACTGAGTTGCGAGCTCAGGGTGCCCTGGGGGAAAAGCTGTCTTGGAACCCGCATCGAATTTAATCAGAAGAGTATAGGAGGAGTAGGAAAATACATCCAGTTTTTCTCCCTTTACAGAAGGAAACAGCGTAAAGATAAAGCAAAAAAAACTGCTATGAAATGAGACGTTTACAATCAGGTTAAGCCTGATTGCTATTGCACCACGGTAATTTAGGTATTTGGGGACCTACGAAAATGGCCTACTTCACGTATTAATAGCGATATGTGGATGTGTGTAATAATATATAGATTAATATTTCTGGCAGGAAATTATTGAGTTGGAGAAGTGGTTTTGGTCGTTGCGGGCCGCGGCTGGTGGCACTCTTTGTGTCAGTGGACCAAATGGCCTGGATGAGTTACTGGCTCCGACGCTAGGAACAGCTGCCGCGGCTGGATTGGCGCTGGCCTTTGATGACAATGCGGATGAACAGGTTGATTTCAAGGAATTGTGCTGTGGCCTCAGTGCTGCTTGCCGTGGACCGTCAACTGAGCGTCTTAAATGTGAGTATAGTTCCACTTTTAGGATTCTGTAGTCTACAAGGAACCATTAAGGCTTCGCTATGTCCGTCTGTCTGTCTGCAACTTTGCTCAAAGACTCTCAGTACTAGAAAGCTTGAGCAGGTTTTTAATATTCTACTTAATAACAGAGTTGATCGGGGCCCCCATTTGAAGAAAAGCCTACTGCCTTACAGCTGAACATCTCATAAAAGGCGAGAAAATGCTAAGGGGTCATCCATACATTATGTCACACGAATTTCATGATTTTTTGACCTCTCCCCGGCCATGTTACATCGGCTCATATTTGTGAGGCCCCCCTCCTACCCAGTGGCGTGCACAGGGTTATGCACTGTGCATAGGGGTACTCGGTCATAAAAACTTTCTTTTATAGATATTTAGCATAGCCACAGCCACGCTACGGATCTCTAAGTCGGAAACCATGACAACAGAACAAGTCTTAGGTGTACTACTATTCATGTACATCTTCTACGGCAACAATATCCCGAATCACAGAGTACATTATCCGTTTCATAACTTTTATTTATCCTTCGCCCATCACTACTCGTAACATGAAACTTACTTACTTTTTAGTATATCAGTAAAACGACTCGTTTTAGTTACAAATAACATCATTTCTGCGGCACGTGAGCTAAAACTGTTCCTATAATAGTTGTATATATAATATAATTGTTGTATATAATAGTTACTATATGTTACTGTATTATCTATAAAATATCAAATTACTATCTAAACAAAGAAATAATGGGACGCCTTATTACTATTAAATTGGTTGCTAATGGTTAGTGTTACGAATGACGGATTGCTTAATATAGGAACCCGGCACTCCTACACGCGATACACCTACCTTTAGACACAATTTGAATCTTTTCACTGAATGATAACTGTGAGAACTTGTTATTTTTAATTTTTAGTAAACACACATTTTAACACAAACTTCACAGTCAAATAACATTTTAAGAAATCTACAATTAATGCACTAATAAAAGCAAATCACTACAATTATTATAGAAACTCAGTAATAATCTTAAGTGTACAATTTTTCAAATGTTAAAATGAAAAATATGACGCAAACAAAATAATAAACAATGCTTATCACACGAAAAAAAGCAAATGGCTTCGTAAAACACAAATATATTTGTCTTATTTAAGCAAATAAAACCTTACTAAACAAAAATGCATAATGTGCAACCGTGATTTATGAGATTTCCATCTATTAACTTTAGTCGGATAATACGCATTAGCCATTAGCAACATTTTACGATACGCAACGATTACTTTCGATAATTGCCGAACAGTACGACGGACTGCCGCAGTAGATTACGTCATCTCTGCTTACGAAATTCATAGATATGTGCGCTTGCGAACTGAATACAAACACAAAAATTACTTCACACATTCTAACACATATCCTGCAGCCATTGAAATGCCTTACCTACTTGGTTGAAAACTGAAGTTACCAAACGATTGGCAAACATAATGTTTGTGTGCTTGCAAATAGGTGCTATTTATAAAATACTAGCTGTTGCCCAGGACTTCGTTTCCTCCGCACAACTCCTCCCCTGTAAGTGATAGCGTGATAATATGTAGCCTATATGTTGACCCGACCTATTAGTAATATTCATGCAAAATTTGAAGTAAATCCATGCAGTACTTTTTGAGTTTACCCCGGACATACATACAGACAAACAGATAAACAGACAAACAGACAAAAATTCTAAAAACCATATTTTTGGCTTCGATATTGATTGTAGATCACGCCCAGAATATTCTTTTAAAAAAACATTCAATGTACAGTTTTGACTTTCCTACGATTTTATTATATGTAATATAAATAAGGCGCTTTTTTAAATAATATATTTTGTTTATTCATTTAATTACTATTAATTAAAGTCATGAATGGCAAGTAAAGCACTGCTTAATTGCCTTTATAGACTGCACGCCACAGCTCCAATCTAGTGTGATGTCACATATTTTTTAAATTTTACATTGGAAAAATGATTTAGGTACTTCGATTATTTTTTATCTAGAGGTCTTATATTTTGAAGAAATGTGATGTCACCAAATTTGGGACCCCTCCCTACCCCTTATCACAGAATGTAACACCTGTTCGACCCCCTCCCTCCCCCTTACGTGTGACGTAATTTATTGATGGCCCCTAATACGTGTCATCACAACATCGTGACTTCTAGTTCTGCAACGTTACGGCCGGGTTTTAATATCACCGCCTTCCCTATTCCTGCTGCAACGGTGTCGGTGCTTTTAACTGTCGTGTTTTGGTTTTGAGGGTAAGGTAGCCGGTTGACTATGCGTGTGGCATTGCCAACTCGCCACACAGATAGCAACGCACCATCAACATATTTGGTGTACATAGGCGATGGTTTCTCTTTGCATCACGAGAGCCATCTGCTTGTTTGCTATCTAATGATAATAAAAAAGCGTCATTTCAACCCCACCACGGATAGGAACGTTAAATTAATTAAAATATTTGTTTTCTTTAAGTGACTATTATCTATTTCCATCAGGACCGTCTGCTTGTTATTCTATGAAATAAAAAAAAAACATCTGGAAAATCAGATTTGATCAAATGCTTTTGAAATTTTATATTTTCTTGCAATTTCTAACTGGCAGCTTTGGTACAGCAAATCATTCTTTTACATTAGTAATAAGTACAAAAAATAAAGAAAAAAGAAACCAACCCGCTGACTTTCTACCGCCGGATCTTTTCAGTATGTGGCCGAGTTTCGATCCGGTAGTATGGTTCCCACACAAAACCGCGACATCGCATCGCAGAAACGTACGATGCGAAATGCTGCAATACGATTAAGTGCGGCAAACCGTTAGTTAATGTAACCATAACTTCAACGACAGTCAGCCGTAATGGACGTGTTTTTAGGAAGCGTATGGATCGCAAAAAGATTGTTGCACTGTTGTTATTGTTAAAAGAAAAAGAAGAAGTATGATGTAATATCGCAGGAATGCGCGATGCGAATCAGATCGGAAGGAGATGCATTCGTGTGAGTTCGCAGATATTTACGATGCGATGCGAATTCACGGTTTTGTGTGGGAGCCCGTAATTCTACAAATTAATTCAATGTTTTAAATGTAATATTATATAATGATAATTTTTTAATATTTGCACACCATATAATGGTAGAATATGTTGGTAACTTAATTAATTTTGTAAAAATGTAACACCCATATTCTTGCAAATAAATGTTTTCTTTCTTTCTTCTTCTTTCTTGGTCAAATACTGAAGGTAGTAAAATTTTCCTACCATTCGCACGTGAGTTACTCAGGTCGGCCTCGACGGGCTGAGTGAAATCGCGATACAGTAAAAATTTCAGGTTTGGTCATTTATGTATAGGTAGCCGGACACTGGCTCTTAGAATAGTAATCTAGATATAATAAAGGAAAACATCACAGCTAATTAGGCTCTACAAGTTTACGAGAGTCGACAAACTTACACGTACTTCTCGAAAATCATATACATGTACAATCATACACCAATCTCGGCTCTCGGAGTCTTGCGAGTGGTGTGCTACCATTCCAGTGCCTTGGATGAGCACGTAAAGCGGTCGGTTCCGGTTTTCGCTAGAAATCTGTATTATTTCTATACTAGCTGTTGCCCGCAACTTCGCGCGGACTTCGTTTACTCCGCACAGCTCCTCCCCGTAGGTGATAGCGTGATAATATGTAGCCTATATGTTGACCCGATCTGTTAGTAATATTCATGCAAAATTTGAAGTAAATCCATGCAGTACTTTTTGAGTTTACCCCGGACATACATTGACTTTCCTACGATTTTATACGATATGTAATAATAATAATATAGATTAATTTTTATTAAGTTTGGATGGATGGATGGATGTTTGTTACTCAATCAGGCAAAAACTACTGAACCGATTTGAATGAAATTTGGCACACAGGTAGATGATGACTTGGAATAACACATAGGCTACTTTTTATCCCGGAAAATTAGATGATCCCGCGGAATGCGCCTTTTTTTCGGAATGGCTCAATTACTGCTAGCCTTATGGGCTGTTACAGCTTCACCGGTCTAAGAATTCGCCAAAAACTTATATAATGGAGCGGGCTGCACGCGTCAGCTAGTAGTCGATAAACCTTACTAAGTCGGTAAGATACGGTGTTGGGAATCACCACTCAAAACGCCAACCGATACACCAGTGTATCGTAGTGAACCGGAAGATTTAAGAAAGACGTTCGATTTATTCTACCTACGTCGTAAGAGAACCGGGTGTTACTATATAACTATATATATATATATATATATATATATATATACTATAATATTATAAATGCGAAAGTAACTCTGTCTGTCTGTCTGTTACGCTTTCACGCTTAAACCACTGGACCGATTTTCATAAAATTTGGCATAAACATAGATAAGACGTTGAGAAAGGACATAGGCTACTTTTTATCGTGGGAAAATATCTCATTCCCACGGAAAATAAAATTAATCGGAAGAAAGCGTAGCGTAAAGCGTAATGTAGTGCACATTTACTAGATGTCGCTGCACGAAAATACATCGCGGTAACGTATTGAAACACCTATACATGTAATGAAATCGTTGACTTAATCTTCATATTTTTATTTTGTTTGTATGTTTGTTTATTGATTAAACGCGCTAATTTCTGGAGCAATAAGTTGGATTGAAAAAAAAAATTTGTGTGTGAAGATAAACTTTTGCTCTTATACCAAGTTATTTGGATGCATAGTTTAAGAAAAACTGTAAAATGAAAATAATTCAACAATAGTAGGTATTTACCGAAAGGTTGTGCGAGACGCGACTCGCTCCTCACCGCCGAACGAGAACCGAACATTGCCGAATAGAGCCGAACTGTGAATGCGTTGGCTTTACTATACTTTTTAAGGCACCATATTCAAAGTTTAAAACGGGACCCCATTACTAAGACACCACTGTATGTCCCTGCGTTTGTCTGTCTATCTATCTGTCCGTCACCAGACTGTATCTTATAAACCACGATAGACAGTTCAAATTTTCACAAATGACGTATTTATGTTGCCGCTATAATAACTAAAACTAAAACAGAATAAAATAAATATTTAAGGGTGTCCCCCATACAACAAACGTGTTTTTTTCTGCATCTTTTTCGATCTTAATAATGAAAACTGGTAGACGTTTGAAATATCCACAGAATATTTAATTAAATAATCACTTTAAAAAAAATAATTAAAATATAATAAATATTTAAGGAGGCTCCCATACATCAAACGTGATTTTTTGCCATTTTTTTATAGATGATGGTACGGAACCCTCCGTGCGCGAGTTCGACTCGCACTTAGCCGGTTTTTTAAGGTACATGAGTGGAAGTATATACCTCTAACTAGAGGTGGGTCGTTTCGCGATTTTTCGTATCAAAATGAAACTATTTATAGCCACGCGATAGCGGTTTCTGAAACTATTTATTTTGAAAACTATTGATTACAGAATAGCGGCTTTGGCTAGCTGTTATACCCGTCTCATTTCCGTGCAATACCGTTTTGAGCCCTTCCTATCGACGGATCGAGTTGAAATTTTGTGATGAAATTATTTTACGTTAAATATTATGTATTTGTTATGTATTGTATTTCTAAATACCTATGTATTGTAGTTATAAATCGTACACATAATATATTTACACTATCTATACATCTTCTATACATACAAATAAATAAAATTGGAGTGTCTGTTTTTAGTATTAAAATAACCGGTTTTAACTAAATGCATATGGATATATACACGGTACACATACCAAAATAACACTTTTTACGATTTTTGTCTATCTGTCTGTCCGTCTGTCTGTTTGTTAAGGCTAATTTCTGGAACGGCTAGACCGATTTTGACGGGACTTTCACTGGTAGATAGCTGATGTAATAAGGAGTAACTTAGGCTACTTTTTTAAAAAAAATCCCACGCGGACGAAGTCGCGGGCACAGCTAGTTATATATACATGACAAATTTAAAAAAGACGTGTGGCACTCGGAGACTGCCGCGGTAAAGCTATTGCATGGCATTTTTTATCAACTTATGCAATTACAATTATATATTTATTTTATTTATGCAGTATTTTTTTTTCTTTGTTGATTCATATTTAAAACACTTTGTACACAAATTATACGAGTACAGATATTCACTGTTGTACGTAGATGATAAATACCTATACATCTATATACTTTCTCACAAACAGCTGATTACGGTAGTTTTCCAATACAACCCATGCCACCTAAAGGCGGGTTGCTGAACTAAAGAGACAAGCGTGATATTTCAAAAAGTCATTAAAAGTTCTGGTATTTATCGATAGATGGAAAAACTAAAAAGTATCACCGCTGTGCCGGTCGGAATGGGGGGTGTTAGGTTTTTTTCGTTACGGAATTTCTGGATTCGGTCTCCACGCTCAAGGCCCGCGATGGAAGCTATGCAATAGCTTAAAAACAAACTCAGAAAAGTAAAAGCGGATATATCCGTCATTGGGGTTGAAAGGTTTAATTTTCCTCGTGGTATGTATAAAACAATAAAAAGGTCTTCTTATGTCATAAGATAACAAACAGCAGGTCGCTCTCCTGATAGAAAAATCCATCGCCCGTAGACACCAAAGATCTGAAGGTGTGTTATTGTGTGGCGTTACGACCCCGCCACAAGGATAGCCCTTTTGGCGGGGTCGTAATGCCACATTTATTTATTATTTTATTTATTTATTTCTATTTATGCACAGACAAAAAGTACATAGGTTTAACTTAACGCCTAATGGCATTCTATACTAGCCAACCTCATGTATTAAGAAAATAATTAAAAGAGGTGGTGCATCTTAACTCATATAACTTAAACTTACTATGAAAAGACAAAATTAAATACAGAGTAATAAATAATTTACAATATAAATATATAAATACACGTTATAATAATACATATTACTAAATTATACCATACTTAATTACATACATATATACATGAACATTCATATACATACATACAAACATAAATAAATATATAAATACTTATTATACACTTAAAACGATCTAAACACTGTAACTAAATTGACGTCACTATTTGTATGTATTGAAATATAATTTTAATTGTCTTTTAAATGATAGTTTTGAAGGGGATTTTCTGATGTGTGTAGGAAGTACATTCCACAAACGAATTGCTCGGTGGGAAAAGGATTGAGAAAGAAACTTTGTGTGGCAAAATGGAATGTGTAGAGATAAGTTCTCATCGGACCTCAGATTACGGTCAGACTACGGTCCACATGCATGAGTTTACCGTCTACCTTACACCCAAACTAGAATACGACAGTGACAAGCACTGATGCCATTGCGACAGGAATAGGTTAGTTGATGGTACCAAATCCAGGCAAAACAATGTAGAACTCTCTCTTGTAGCTACGATGGTATTTTCATTCGTTCGCCTCTTACGAACTGCCTCTCAGAACGGCAGATCTATCTTTTACAGAGAGCCCGGGTCAAGCCGGGTTAAAGGGTAACCGTGCCCTCTTCTTTGTCCACATTAATGTGACGGCAAATACGAAACTTTACATTGCGCGGGGTCCGACACGCACTTGTCCGGTTTTATTTTAGCAAAATATAATAAAAATGTGTACGTGTTTCGATTTCGATTGCGTTGTTACGACCTAGGCTGATAAGTTCAATTAATTTAGCCAATTATTATATTTGCTACGGCGACGCATGTAGGTATCGAGTTTGAAGACTGGGTACATATTGTTATGAGCTTAGAGTTCGTATTGTGTAGTAAAATACTACTTATATTAATAGCATGTATTCACCACACAAATGTACGGTACACCACAATACTAAACGTAAAAACACTGAGTAACACTAACCACTGTCACTATATTCACACTTGAATTAACCGACTCACTAAACCAAAACTATGACTGACTTTTCACTGTATCGTTCTGATCCACAGAACACACAAATACTAATAGACAAGGTGTTGGATGAAAAATGCGTAGCCGCTTATATGAGCAAATGTATGTAAATGTCAAACTCTTGTCGATAAATTGTATCGTAAAAAAATAGAAATCTGCCATATTGTGCTATTTTATCGTGTCGAATAAAAGCTAAGGCTTAAGAAATACCTCTGGAGTGATTTTATTTCATCGGTAAGTATTATAACTCTGTATTTCTGTGTACAAACGCAAGTGACGTTGATAACCTAAGACATTGCCTTGAAAGGCGTATCCAGTTTAATCCGTGTTCTGATCCGATCGCTTTATAAAATCTGACTCGCTTCTCTCCGACATGTCCTTATTTATACATAAGGTAAGACTTGACAACATTCTCGACAGTTCTAAAAATGACTCGTAAACAACTTAGATGTAAACATGGCATAGTACACGTTATTTGCACCCTGTTTTACGCGAGAAGGTCCATTATGGCATAATTATTTGGGTAATGTCAGCTGTTTATCGATAGCAGATGTCCCTTTCTTTTATTTCTAGATGTTTCCAGTATTCTCACTCTTCACTTTTCTAGAATATTCGTAACAATATCCAGAAAAAATCTCATTATAATATTTTGTACTCAATTTTTTCATTGATCTGGAATTTATTTTAACAAAACATTGCTCCACCGTAATTTCTTTAAACGTTTTTTTGAAATTTTCAAAGTCGTCCGAGCCGAATCGATTCAGATTTTCAGGTAGCAAATTTGCCTGAACCCAATACGCCATTAATCGCTCGTTTTGATCGAGCCAAGCCGTTAAAAAGTTATTAGATGTTTACATACACTCAGACATACATACATACATACATACATACATAAATACAGATATACTGATGTCATAGTGAAAATAATTTTATTGAAGAAGGTTTCTAGGGCCTCAAAACGTGGAGATCTGCTGAAAACTCGATTTTCAAAAATCGGGCCAAAATCAGTAACGTCCTCATACTACATACGTTGCGGAAAGTGGAGAAAGTGAAATGATTTCACTTATAAATTATTTATTAGTATTTTAATATGTTTAGTAACAAAATAGAGTATTTTTCTCTTAAATTAAGCAAATACATTTCCGATTACATCTATCAACTATTTGCTGGATGATGCGGAATCACACCGTGTTAGTTCTTAGAAGGAGGTGCGGAGCCACACGGGGAAAACATTGCATAGAACTTTGCAGAACTCTTCGTAGTAGTCACGGCGCGGCGGTCTGTTATGGTTATAATTATAAAATAACTAGCAGACCTGGCAAACGTTGTATTGCCATACAAATTACTTGTTTTAAATATTTTAGTGGGGTACTTGAGGAAAGGGGGGGTTAATTGAAATAAGAACTACTACAAAATTTCATTGAAATCGGTTTAGTAGTTTTAAAGTCCATTGCGGACAAACAACGCGTGACACGCATTTTACATATATTAGGATAATAGGCGTAATCACCACCATATTTATGTAAAAATTTAGAGCCATTTTTATAGCGTCATTTTGTTTCACCTCTAAAAAT
The DNA here is from genome assembly GCA_036924255.1 of Apodemia mormo. Lineage (NCBI taxonomy): Eukaryota > Metazoa > Arthropoda > Insecta > Lepidoptera > Riodinidae > Apodemia > Apodemia mormo. The sequence continues at coordinate 7,463,271 of JAUPFN010000020.1, read as the reverse complement.
TGGCTTTGCGTCTTTAGAACAAGGCTATGACATTATTTATCTAATAAATTAATCGATGGACAACTTCCTCCAGAAAGTGCATACCACGTTTGACGTATAATGTAATTATACCTACGTGGCTTTTGGCGCGAGGTAAACAAATTATGGCTCATTTCCCTAAAGGAAATTGTTTTCAACCCTTCACGGTGGAAATTTTGTTATCTTTATATCAAAATATGCATTTATATTGGTAAAATAAAAAACTAAGTTTGCTTGTTATAAGTGCAATTTTTTAACAAAATGTCAAATAAATTTAAAACTGACATTTAAAGATGATCCTCGCATATGTAGACAGATATCTGTAACACTGACTTCGAGGAATTACAGAATCCACATATTAAAATCTCTATGAGACATACAACAGTGGAAATAGGGTGCATTGTCACGTAGACTTAGTTGTAATTATGTAGAGGGAGCCGAATTGATTTAGATAAAGTTTGGTATACTATCAGGCTTAACGCATACAAGAATTCTTTTTCGGGGCGCTTCTAACCATATTTAAAAATTGCATACGATCCAATATAGAGTCGGAATTATCAAAATTCACCTGTGGACTATTAACTCAATAGCTGTAAACAGCCTGACAATGCTTGTGGAAGCGAAGCAGTACAAGTATGTATAATTACTTGTACTATTTTACTGTGAAACTTAGTCAATAATAATAATATGAGCTCGATTGACTAAGTTGTTCGAGGCGTGTTCTCTCTTGCTGTACAGTGTTTAAACTGACACGGAAAGTAGAACTAATATTTTAAATAATTGCTAGCGTTATATAATTATAATGTTTAGTTATTAGTCCTATTGTTACATTGAAAACTCTAATCTGTATAAGGATCTCACTTTAATAATTTTATTTTACTAATGTAATATTGATATGATATGATAGAATATATCCTAAATTAGGTTTTCAGTTTTCCTGAAAAACAACTTGCCCGAGATCTGATATTTTCCCGATTTGCCTCCATATCGTGGGTGCAATCCTGTGGTGCAATCGGCCTTCGTCCTCGGAGGTATGGGCGTGGCGGTATTTATTCAAGAACTAGCTGCTGCGTGCAGCCTGCAGCATTATTAAAGTTTTTTGTGAATCCTGCGGGATAACCTAATTTTCCAGGATAAAAAGTAACCTATGTGCTGTTCCAGGTCATCATCTACCCATGTGCCCATTTAAATCCGTTCAGTAGTTTTTGCGTGATTGAGTAACGAACATCCATCCATCCAAAAATCCCTAACTTTCGCATTTGTAATATTAATATAGAATACAGATTTATAAGTTATTAATGTAAATATTTATTTGCAGTTTGCTTCAAAATATTCGATATGGATAAAGATGGTGTGCTAAATAAGAAAGAGTTGGTTGACATGGTTGGGATACTGTGCACCGTGGCAAACGAAGCGATCAAAAATCAAGGATCGCGGGCATCTACACCTTCTAACGAAGACTCAGATAGTGAAAGAGGGTTTGACCCTGAAGTAATATTATTGAATCTTAGAGATAAACTATTGACTGTAACGAAAGATGGACGGAAACCTGTATTTCAACTTGGACCTACAAACGAAGAGGATAGTTCGCTTATGTTAAAAAATACGGTAAGATTTTTTAAACAAAACTTGTTTAGTATCAATTTGAATAGAAACTCGAAACGAAAAAGCGACGGTAAAAAGAGACAAATATACATCGATATGAGTCAACTTCACTCTTGTATATTAAGCGATGCGATGTATGCCTCTTTATTGCCTATAGTGCGCGCGGAACTAGTTGGCCGCGCCATACGTAATACGTAATACGTAAGGCGCGGCCAACTAGTTCCGTGCGCACTATAGTCGAACCGAGAAAGAAGGCGTATATTGAGTGTAGTATTTACATATACTTGTTTTTAGTGTATTATCCCATTCCTAGTACTTACTATACATTCATCTCATTATTTCGAAATGTAGAATTCTAGAAGTTTCAGTTATAGGTTAAATTTAAGTTTATAGCAACCAAGCAGATGGCGTTCCTGAAGAAAAAAGAAATAAATTTATAGATGGCAAAAATGTGAATAGTGCGTTGCTAATATTGTGATGGGTTAATAATTGACAAAATTTCAAAATTATAAAGTCGCTAAAATAAAAACACCATTTCTTTACTTACAATTCTGATTCGTAATATATATTTTGTATTTTTTTTTGTTACTCAATACTGGAGAAAAAAATTATAATGAAAAAACGTGTTATGACGTCACTTAAACGGCAGAATAAGATGATTACTTTGCTTCGCTAAAACACATGTATAATGTAAATGTAAAAAGTATAATGGCAATGTCATCATACAATAATGTCAAATATTCTGTATTGTTTATTTGTGTTAGAAAATTATCAAAGACCTGCTTCAGCGACTCCACTCTGTTTTATTTGTATTCAACACCTAGATTTATTTGATATTTCGCAATAATATTACTGCAAACTAGAACGCTTTATAGAAATATGATCAAATGTAAACAAAGGTTTTATAACTTACAACACTTGATGTTGATATGATAAATGTCATAGATGACATATGATTTTGGTCGAGTCAAAAAAGCAAAAGCATGGCCCCGTACAAAGCATTCAGCCGTACAAAAGACGTCATTTGGCACTTACGTCTATTTAGAATAGGAAGATTTTTAAAAGTTAAAATACATATCAAATTAAATGAATTTTGAGAAAACAATACGGTCAATCTATTTTCAGATAAAAATATAATATAAGGGTGTTAAAAAGTGAAATGTTGTCAATTCCATATGCATAAATTGACTGGCTACCTTACCCCTCAAACTGGAATATGATATTGATAACCGTTTACGCTATTGGGGCGAAAATAGGTAAAGCGATTGTACCAAACTGGGTGAGAGGTTACGGAATTCCACCCTATTAAGTTCGCGATAGTAGCCACGAAATCGTTCGCTTGTGAGGTGAGGTTTGGTGGCATACGAGGTAGAAAATGATCGCGTGACTACAATTACAGCTGTATTGCAGGAAAATGGTGATAGTGAAGATGAAGGTATTATAACTGATTCCATGATACTAACGACGGAAGACTTCTTGATCTGGAGTGTGGAAAGTGCGGAGTCCCTGGTGACACCGTTTATGGAACTGGTGTTTGAAGTATGTCATGTGGTGCTTGGACTGAGACCACAGTGCCCGCACCAGGAAAGAGATATAGGTAAGGTGTTCCTAGTTTTCGTTTCTTTTTTTTTAATTATAAGATAGCAAACAAGCAGATGAGTCTCATGATGGAGAGTCAACCATCGGCTATAGACACCAAAAGTGTTAATGGTGCGTTGCTAGTCTAATGCCATATGCATAAGTTTACCGGCTTCCTTGCCCTCGAAACCGGAACACGACAGTGACAAGCACTGACCCGGCGACCCAAGACCCGGGCGAGAAAATTCTCTTTTGTTTTCGATCTTTTATAATGTAAATGCACTTAAAGAGATAAGCAGTAAACAGTGCAAGTTGTTTTATGCAATACTATCCTGCTAGAACCTGAAAGAAAATTGTGATCACGACCCATCCAAGAACTCATTCAAACACAGCACACACACACGCACGGACACATACACGCATGCATGTAAGCACGCACACACGCACGCACGCACTCTTGCACCCGGTTGTGCAAAAATAAATCAATATCCTAAACGATTAACATTACAATTGGGGTAATCAAGTGTTTGAATAAGATAAACAAACATTGATATGCATATGTTATCAACCAAAAGATCATATCGGTGCGTTCAGATATATATTGTTTACTTGACCAGTACACAAAGTGGAGTTGATCACCCCACTTATTTAACCCCTCTTAAACTAATAATGTAATAAGTTTGATAAATGATAGTATTTAATAAATTATTATTATTATTTGATGGTCATTAGGTTATTCATAAATATTTTTTTTATTTTATGTAAAGACATTTGTTGGTAATTGATCAGCAATTGGTATCAATTACCAACTGTAAGAGAACACCAGTTTTGAATCTGAAATAATGACTGCATTATATATACCTAATGTAGTCATAAGTATAAGAAAACAGTACTAATAACAGTAAAATGAAGTAATAATTTTAAAATGATGTTAAATTTAACTTTTTTGAAAACCGTATATTAAAATACTAGTAAACTTAAAAATAAAAGATTTAAGAATGTTGTTAATATAATTGTCATACGTATCACTTTTACAGTATATAATAATAATTATAATAAATTTATTTATTTGCGTAAACCATAATTTTAAATTACAAAAGTAGGCTGGTTAGGCAACAATATGCCGGTTCCAGAGGACTCCGCTCTTCTATCTTACAATTATTATATTATTTAATAGAGTTATTTAAACAACAAAATCTTTGTGCCTATAAATTACAACTTACATATAACAATCAAATACATTGTTATTATAAAAGCAATAAGTAAATTAAATTAATATAAAACCAATCAAGCAAACTAAAATGTGACACATAGGTACTCTACACGCTCAAGCAGCAAAATTTTTCGTTAATTTATATATTTCGTTAATTTATACAGTATACTTGATTAAAAGGTTTATCTGTTTAATAAAATAGTATTTTTTGTTTGTTATTATTATTATTTCCACACAAATGAAAATCTTAAAGAATCTGTGCCTATATAGAAAACTTTAGCGGCGACAATTGAAACCCCAATAAGCCCGTTATTGTGTCATGGAAAAGAGTGTTTATCTTATTTATATTTTTTTTTATATTCAAAAACGATATTTTTAAATTATTAATAATTTATAAAATATTGCTTTGTGAATAAAACTAATAGCCTATCAATTAACAATAAATATTTTTACATTTACATAAAAAACAAAAATTTAATAATTTTATGATAGAGGGACCAAAAAACATTTTTGGACGATTCGAAAAAATGGGACAAAATATATTCGTAAATGTATTTTGAAAATTGAAAACTTATAACGGTTGCTGGACTCAGGATTCGAACCCAAGACCTGATAAGTTGATTCTGAAGGTTAGTGGCGTTTGGCCTCTGAGGCGACATTCTAAAATTCTATAAAATATCTTTGACTTTTCTCCGATATGAGTACAAAGTACTCATCAAACGAAATCTTATCACAAACACTTATCTAGATAAAACGTTAACTTCTGATTTTTAATACGCTGTCTCATGTTAAATTAAATAACGTTCAAATTATATCATACTTTTATTATAGAAATACTAAATATTGTATCTGAAAGTTATAGGTAAAGGAATGTTCCTATAAGATATAAGAATTTTATATCTTATAGGAATATTTAAAAGGAATATAAGAATTTTTGCCACAAATACTTTTCGGTTCGTTTTTTTTTATTTTTAACACCAAATATACCGTGAGAAGTGTCTATGTGTACGTTGCTCGAATATTGCTTGTATGTTTATTGACTTCTGTTAGTCTCCAGTATTCTTTGGCTCAAACTGAACATTTTTATGATTACCTTGATAAAGTTAACCCTCAGTTTAATCAAGCCGTTCAATTAATAGTTAAATTAAAAATATAAAAAAAATAAAGTTCGTCAATTAATCAAACAATAATTCGCTGAAATCTCCCCCCTCCCTCTCCAACAATAATTCTTGATCCGTCACTGGTTTTATTGCGTAACTGAGGACTCAGCTAACTGCATTAGGACGCACTTTAACACTGCACTCGCCAAAATTACGCAGGCTAGACAAAACCCCATTTATTTAAAATGCAATTTCTTAATTTTTTTATTTCTGTCAAATAAGGTTACAAGATCTCGTACTTACCAAGCATACTGTTTTTTTTTATTTTTTTTTTATATCATAAGATAGCAAACAAGCAGATGGGTCTCCTGATGGAAAGAGTCAACCATCGCCTATAGACACCAAAGATGTTAATGGTGCGTTGCTATCTTGTGGCGAGGTCTAATGCCACATGCATAAGTTTACCGGCTACCTTACCCTCCAAACCGGAACACGACAACGACAAGCACTGACGCTATTGCGGCAGGAATAGGTAAGGCGGTGGTACCAGACCCGGGCGAGACAATGCAGAACTCTACCACCTAGTAGCCACGATGGTAGTGACTAGATAGCCAATCGGTCGCCTTTTACGACCTGCCTGGCAGAACGGCAGTTGGCCTATTCTACAAAGGAGGCCGGGACCAACACGGCGGGTGTGCTACAAATTACATAAAAATCTGTTTATTATTTTAAATATTGAATAATTGATTGGCTACTTAACTACTTGACCATATATATATGTTTGCCTCGTAGTTTAGGACAGCCACCGACCACACAACCAATAGACCCCTAATAACAGGCGAATGGCTTCTGTCAACACATCTGACTTATAGTTCCGATGTAAATGTCCATGCACCAATACCCAATCAGATTCTCTGTACATCACTATCTTTCACTGTGGCCTTGAGTAAGCCAATCACGATGTTGCAGCTCAGCTAGTTGTAGTTCGATTTTCCGTGTTGAATGCATTCGCATTCAATACGGAAAATCGAACATTAGGCGTCTATGGGCTGTGTGGTCGATGAGGACAGCCTATTCAGTTCAGATCATGAGGTCCCGGGTTCGATCTCCGTGGCGACCAAAAATCTTATTGAAGTTTTTTCTAAAATTCGAAATGTCAGCAGCAACTGGGAGTGTGGCAAGTGGTATACTACCACTCCCGTGCCTCGGACGGGCATGTAAAGTCGTCGGTCCTGGCTACCATAGAATAATCTATAATCGTTAAACATTTTACAAGTCGGTATAATGCGACGATGGTGATCACCACTCATTTCACCAACCAACAAGCTGGTGAATCGTGATAAACTGGGTAGTCTATAGACGTTGTTATAACTTGACTCTTTCAGACCTGGACAAGTTGATTTTTAATCGTTGTTTTGTTATTGGATCACCTCAGTGTTCGGACATTATGTTCTTAATAAGTGTTTGTTTTTCTTCAGGTTTTAATATTAATTTTCATATTCTTTTATAAAATAAGATTGCAAACAAGTAGATGGCTCTCGTCATGTAAAGAGATTGCCATCGCCTGTATCAACCAAATATGTTTATAACACGTTGCTATCCGAGTGGCATAATGCCACTTGCGTAAGTTTACTGGCTACCTTACCCTCTAAACCGGAACACGACAGTGATAATCACTGGCGCTATTGCGGCAAGAATAGGTGGTACCAGACCCGGGCAAGACAATGCAGAACTCTGCCACTTAGTAGTCACGATGGCAGTGACTCGCATAGCCGATCAGATCGCTTCTTACGAAGTATCTGGCAGAACGGGAGATGGTGTATTCTTCAAAAGAGCCGGACAACACGGGGGGTAGGGATTTAATGACTTATCTATATGATTACCAAGTGTCTTACCCCTTCAAACCAAAACCTGATAGTGGCTAGCAGCGACGCTGTTGCGGCAGGTAAGGCAGTGGTATAGCGCAGACATAACTTGTATCTTCACGCCCGTATCCCCGAAAGGTTAGGCAGAGGTACAACAAGTGCACCCACGATTAGCCGAAGATAAACATAACTTATAGAACTATAAAAACCTAACACTAAGACACACCTGGCCCTTTGTCACCCTTTTACAAATTGCCAGGTCTACCAACCAATTATTATTATAACACGTATGTACGTATCTTGAATTTAGACCAATCATTATCTATTAAAAAAAATGTATTGGTATTAATATAAGATTTAATCATCTTCTAATCATCTTAGAGACACGACACACATGCCACTTTTAGCATCGGCGATTTAGTCGCTTTTTGGAAGCTAAATGCAGCGACCGAACGCTCCGCACACTTAAAAACACCAAACGCGGCGATTGAGTCGCCATTCCGAAACTCTATACCACGGCTGAACGCTATACTCTGCACATATCCGAACACTGGTCTCGTTATTCTGCGGAATGAAAATTTAGTGTTGTACTAAATTTTGACGACGCTTCACCCTTACTATGGATTATAATGATGCATTGCTGCTTGCTTTATTGATATTCTGAAAATATCAATCGCGCCGAAGGTGGTATTGGTTATGGTGGAACTGCTCTCTGCCAGCCTTCTAATATGTTTAGAGTTTAGACTATCGATAATATTAATATCAATAGTTTTCATTTTAAAAACTATAGCATCAATAGCTCAAGATAGAGGCAGGCTATTAAATATATACAATACTGTCGATAGGATTGTTGCCTGTAAATAGCAAACTATTGATAGTATCGATACTGTTGTTTGTCTAGGCCATGACACAAAAAAAAAACAAGTGGAAGTGAAGAGTGGGCGTGCCGCGTGCATCACTATTATGCGCTGTTACTCTAAATTGCCTTGGTGATAATTACCATATCTTTAGGAGATGGTCGTCGTGCGAAAATCTATTATACACTGAATTATGCCGTATTGTGCTATCCTTGAATGCAGAAATGATAGTAGAATACAGATGATTAAAAATGGAGATATTTCATATCATCCGAAAGTACAATTTTCATTTTAATTTAATAAAATTCCTGATTTATTTGTAATACAAAGTCAAGCTAAAATCAGCCGTACACCTTACTTATAAAGTTCATTTCAGATAAACCTAATTTTTCTAGAAAGATATACGTAATGACAGTCATTACGTATATCGTTCTAGAAAGTTCTCTACTCAAATATGACCAACTGAAAACTACGGAAAAATCAATACTGCCATCTATTGTAGAATAGCGAAACTATTTAAGATTATAGTTTCACTATTGTACAAATAGATCATTCTATTTTGAATAGACTACAAAAGGACGTAAATACTCTTTTTTTTGTAGCAAAATAAAATTTATCGTAACGCAGTTTGGTATATTTTTAAATGTTCTGTTTGTGTGTTTCGGATTATTGTTGTTTAAAATGAAAACGACCAATGAAACAATGTTTGCATTAGTAGTTTATATGCAATAATGCTTATTTAATGTGTGAGTATGGCGATCGCGGTCCTGATACAAATGTTTGTACTTGCCAATTCCGCTTGTTTTCTGTTCCATGGTCTAGGCCAATCGATAATCGACTACTTATATTTTACTAATTCACAGTAGTAATAAAACGAAAACCATAAAGTTAGATCAGTATAGTTTTCATATTGCTACCGACTTATGTTACTACTGCTGTTTTACAAGAAAAAAAGAAAGGTGCAGTTTGATATTTATTACATTTAATCAATACTTTTACAAATTGGTAAACAATTGATAATCAAGTATCGAACGGCTACACTACTGCCGATCCGTAGCCGTATCACCTAACGTTTGCAAGCCGCCAGCGACCATCGACGACTATTAAACGTAACGAAAAGCCTATCAAAAACGTCGCCAATTGCTTACTGGTCACTACATGCACTTTTTGCAATGTCAAAGCACCAAAACTAATCGAGCGTCAACGGCTGCCACTCTTACACAAGGCTGTTATGTGCCTTGAAATAACTAAACAATTACGATAATTTCGCATTGCGAGTTACGTGATAACGCCGCCGGTCCAACATCGGATCAGTTGCTAAAACCCACGATTTCGATACCACGTTAGAACACAGGAAATAGCAAAAATACGATGCACCACCGATAGAATCACTAAAACGCGCGATTTTGATGCTGGTATGGAACGCAGAAAGTCGCGAAAACGCATCGATGCAGTCGCCAAATCGCCGATCGTCAATGCTAAAAGTAGTATGTATGCTGTAAGATATGTAGGTATATTATTAACATAACCAAAGGATAATATGAAAAAAATATATAGGTATATTACATCTAAATGTAACAATTTTAGTTAAGCGTAAGTTTATATTTTATCTATTATTAATCTATCTATATTATTATTATTCCTTTATTTACATTTTTCTTCTTATTCCATATACATTTGTGATTATAATATTTAAAAAAAACAATATTATAAAAATAAATATATAAAAATAGGTTTCCCGCCGACGGGAGCCTTGCAGTTAAGCCGCCGGTGGTCAGAGTGAGGTGAGAGAGAAAGAAATCTTCACCTTCTGTATCTGGCCCTTGATCCAGAACTGTAGGGAGAGCTTCCGTAGATGTTTATCGAGACTCTTCGCAACTAAACCGTATACAGAAAACTATCGGGACAATTATTGTTGACTACACCCCACATGTCGGTAATCTCGTGAGCCAAGTCCAAATACTTAGATAGTTTTTCTTTTTCTGCTTTCACGAGGTTATCGTCATGCGGGATCGTGATATCAACAATAAATGCCCGGCGCTTCATTCGATCCACCAACATGATATCAGGTCTATTTGTGATAATAGTCTTGTCCGTGATGACAAATCGATCCCAGTAGAGCTTAGCACGGCCATTCTCTAGAACTGACTCCGGTGCGTATTTATAATACGGTACTTCAACACTTACTAGACCATATCAAAGAGCAAGATGTTGATGAATAATCGTGGCCACTTGATTGTGTCTGTGCAAATACTCTCCATTGGCAAGATGAGAACAACCGGAAATAATATGCCTGATGGACGCACCAGGACGGTGACACGTCCTATATATGTCGACCGTGCCATCCTTCATGATGTATTTCCTGTAATTGTTCGTCTTGACAACTTCATCGGCAATCAAATCCTTCAGTCTCTACAAAGAGGTCACCAAATCGTAGCCAGGCAGTAGGCGCCGGTAAATCAATATCAGGCCCATAAAGAACCCGATAGAACTGTCCATGTAACTCCTTGCTTTTCCATACGTTCAAGCGGTCCTGAGTGCTGACTACCACCGGTTTGTGCCAGTTCTCGTTAGCTAAGGAGAGCGGTGTCAGACCATTATCTACTGCAACGACATCCCGATACATTCCACATTCAACTTGGAGGATATTCCCAAAGATTATACTAAAATATTATAATAAAATAATAATAATAATTTTATTATTATTATTATTATCCTACTTAATATTATAAATGCAAAAGTTTGTATGGATGTTAGTTACTCTTTCACGCAAATACTACTGAACCGATTACGATGAAATTTGATATGTAGATAGCTGAAGACCCAAAATAACACATAGGCTATTTTTTAACCCGGAAAAGTTAGGTGATCCCGCGGAATTCACTAAAAACTTATAATGCAGCGGGCTGCACGTTGCAGCTAGTTATATTATAAATTCGAAAGTTTGGATGTTTGGCTGGATGTTTGTTATTCAATCACGCAAAAACTACTGAACGGATTTAAATAAAATTTGGCACACAAGTAGATAATAACCTGGAATATCACATAGGCTACTTTTTATCCCGGAAAAATTAGGCAATGTCGCGGAATTCACCAAAAAACTGTATAATGCAGCGGGCTACACGCAGCAGCTAGTAGTTTATATCAGGCATGGAAATGATTGCTACTTTTAAATCATTTGATGAAAATAAAAATAAACAATGATTTTGCATGCGAAATGTCGCTAACGATGATTTTCAGGTTCTATAAAAAACCTCAATAACATTTTTGCCCCACCCGGTATCGAACCCGGGGACTCATGATCTGAGCCGAATGGGCTATTACTATACCGCAAGGCAAGAGCAGGCTTAGAAGTTAATATGTTTACTTATCTCAAAAAGAGTTATCATGAGTTTAGTATTCAATTTCGGCCAAAACAGGTACTTCAAAATTGTCTCTGTTTAAATTGGAATTTAAAAAATTTTGGTTGACAGTTAAATGTTTAAAATTCAAATGTCTTTTTTTAGTTGTGTACTGGAAGTTTTATACGAATACTTTTTTACATAATATACATTTAGCCATAGTTTTTCCTGGGGTTTTTTCATAATGATTCCATATAAGTCCACTCATTGTATTTGTTTTCGTCTTATTTATACTAACGTCATACATGTACCTACTTATTAAAGAACAATCTAAATACTTACTAAAAATTATTAGGATAAATAATTACTTTCTATGTAAATCGCAACAAATCGCAAAGTACACAAATCACAATACGTCGCAGTTCGAACACCATGCTCGAATCACTGACCTGTGACTTGTCGTCAAAAATCATTATTATGAAATAATGAAATTTGACTTAATTCATGTACGTAAACAAACAAATGATTTTTACATCTGCGACAAATCATTTCAAGGAAATTAATAATTTAACGCACTTACTTTAAAGTCTATTTTTAAAATACTCCCTATTGAGCGGGTGTGGGCGCTTCGCTCTTCGTAATCATAACACGGCATACTGTACACAACACGCACGATTTGTCGCTACTCGCTAGCTAACTACGTCGATGTCAGTACGATGATACTCCGAATATTTAAGAACGATGAGATTAGATCGAGTGGGACATATCACAAACCAAATGAAGAGACGTCGCATATGCGATTTGCGACAAATCATATCATTATGTTGCAAGCTATTTATGAAATGTTCCATGCCTAGCTTATATATCTACTTTACAAGTAAACAATCCGATATTTTAAAATTGTGTATGAAGCTAGCAACAGGTATCACATACAGTAACATTCTGTACATGCAAAGGAGAGGGACTTATTTGCGCAAGTGTACCAACGAGGTTCCATCTCAGTCGCTTTTACGTTCGATATACGTGTGTTTCGCTCGCCTGTGTACATGCGCAAATTTACTTAAGTTGACAACGTAAACTTAGTGTAATGAGCTGTGGTTGCGGAGGAGTCTTCAGTCGCACAGATGAGGGGCCTTGAAAAGGGTGATGTGGGTAGCGTGCAAGGTGTGTCAGGGCGGTGTGTGTGTGTGTGTGTGTGTTGCAGTGTTGTAGGCATGGATAATTTAACAATTAACATGTTAAATTTTTTACTAAATGCTTTTTAACAAACAATCGTTATTCATACTAAATTGTTTGTTAAAAAGAATTTAGTACAAAATTTAACATGTTAATTTTTTAATAATGTTAAAAGTTATTTTTATTATCGCTTCAAAGTATCATTAAACTACAAATTAAAAATGTAATTAAAAAAACCGGCAAGTGCGAGTAGGACACGCGCACCGAGGGTCCCGTACAAATTTTGATTTTGTTACAGCTTAAAGGTATTATAGACCTAAGTATTTGATATGAATTTCAATTTAATGTTAAACTTCAAAATTATTAAAAATATTTTTATTATATGATGTCACAAAAATTTACGGTTTCCGCAAATTTCAAGATTCTGAGTTCACCGGAAGTACCCAGTAGGTTTTGATTCCCTTGCGAGTTTCGAAGATTTGCGGAAATTTGCGGCGTAAACTTTGAATCTTTTAATTGCGTTGGCTTAGAAGTTTGATTTTTTCGCAGCTCCAAGGGACGTAGACCTGAGTATTTAATATAAATTTCAACTTAATACCTCCACGCGTTCCTGAGTTAAGGAGTTTTGACAGACGTTTTTTTTCCTTTCAAGGTACGGAACTCTTAAAATGATGAAAAATAACACTTCACTGCTAGTACTGCAAGCTAAAAAATATTGGATTGTTGGGATCATGCTTCTGGCGTTTGACCGTTGACGTGTGTTGAAACTAACAAATCTATATAATTAGCGTATTAAAATAACTGTTAAAGACAATCAAGTTGGGTTTAACAACGGCACTGTTAATCTAATAACAATGTCCATGGCTACAGTGTTGGGGTGGATGAGGCGCGCGGGCGCGCGCGGGGTGCGCGCGGGGCAGTTCTGGTACGTGGTGGCGAGCGAGTGGTGGGCGCGCTGGCTGCGCTGGGCCGCCGCGCCGCGCGCCTGCTGCCGCCGCCTGCCCGACGACGACAGCCTCGCCACCGACTCCACAGGTGACACACCACACACCACCACACACACCATCACAGACACCAAATTTCAAATATTAAAATTAGGTTGTTTTTAGAAAACTTTCTTAATATTTTTGAAATAACTTTCAGGCTAATAAACCAATTGTCTTAAAAATCGTACCAGCTTTTCTCCTTTAAAAACCACGTCAAATACCGTTAATTGGATCAAAATCGGTCAAATTGTTTGGGATTTATCAATGAAGAAAGTTTTTGAAAAAAAAATCTTTTTTGACATTGCTTCGAAATTTTTCACCTGTCGATTATTTAACTAAAGCAATAGTTTGGATCAAACCATTCAAAAGATCAAAATCGATCAATGTTTCCAAAATATACAGTTTTAAAAAAATTAATATACTGCCAATTTTAACAAAGTAGATGTTTGAACTGAAAAAATCTATGTTTATAGTTTTTGCTCTTTTACGCTTAATTAATTTAGCGGGAAATTTCAGGGATGGCCTGCAAGGTTAACCGTTTACACATTTTTAATTCCTAATTTAAATAAAAACAAGTATTGCTTATTATTTAATTTTTTAACGTATCTCACAATTGAAAATCTAAATGGGTCTCTGAAAAATGGGAAATAAGTAATATCAAAGAAACATTTTTTTCTCAAAAATTTTCATTATTGTAAATCTTAAACATATCAACCGATTTTGATCCAATTCGCTATTTTGGACGCAGTTTTTTAGAAAGAAAAGCTGATTATATTTTTTAGTCAATCGGTATGCCTGAAATTTATTTTAAAAACATTAAGGAAATTTGCTGTAAACAACGAAATATTAATTTTTGAAAAACCGTAACTTTTAAAAACTTGATTGAATGTTGATTTTTGAAAATTCATTTGACGTAGTTTTTTTAAGTAAATACTAAAATATTATAGAAGGTCGAAAAATGATTACTTAAAAAATCTTGAAGATATGTTCAAAAAATTTTTTCAAAATTTTTCGTCAACGTTCGTTCAGTTTACGCATTTAACTCAGTTTTTTGAGGAAAAGTGCTAATTAGATTTTGTACTCAATCGTACATTAATCTGGACGTTTTATTTAAAAAATACTGTTTCGCGAAAATATTTTTAAGTATTTTTCAAAATTTTCGAAATCTCCTAGACCGAATTGGTTCAAATTTTTAGGTAGTCTAAATTGTGTGGAATCCAATCGAATGCTCTCAACCCGCGCGCGTTTTGATTGGTCCAGCCGTTAAATAGTTGAGATGTTTCCATTCATACAGACATACATACTGACATGATCGCTAAAACCCGAAAAGGTTCTAGGACCTCAAAACGTGGACCAGAACACTTACCGCCTTATTACAAAAACAGGCCTAAATCTGGGTTTAAACCAAGATTAAGAAGTCTAGACTTGTTACGGTATTAAAGTTAGATTCAGTACTAAAATTCATTCTTATTACAAAAACGAGTCTAACTGAGGACTAGCTAATACCGAAGATAGACCTTGGATGAACATGTTTCCACAGATTATAAGCTAAAATGACTAAACCATTCGTTCATTCACTCGGCGTAACATGCAACGTTCCGTTATAACAAACATACTTATATGAAAAGAAAGCAAATTGTTTATTAAAAGTGATTTATGAGTTCGAAAGTGATAATAAAATAAAATATAGGTACAATTTTGCTATGAAAATTATCTTAAATCTGAAAACGTTGAAATTATATGAATTTTCTTTTTATTTGCACTATATACTTACATGTGTACACGTATCGAGTTAGCGTACAACGAAATAAACTAAAAAAAAACAAAAAAAAATGTGTGACGTGCGTAATTTAATCCGAATGTTTATAATAAATACTATATGCGAAAGTAAACATTTCAATAATATATATACAACAGCACTTCAAGTTACTTAATATTTCTGTATTTCCATAGCTAGTCTGTTTTTATTTATTATTGAAGCACAAAACCTGAGTGCCTCGAGTAGGTACGATTAGGTTTTGTTATAAAATCTAGCATTACTTTTTTTACCGTAATCAATCAGTCAGTGCAGTCTATAGCACCTATAACTTTCAAAAATTAGCTATACGGCGAAACTTCCTCATTGCTTCTTCTTGCTGATTTAAAGTAGCTGGCATCTTTATAAATCTATGGGGCAATCCATCTAAAATCCCTGCTATTTTCTTACAAATTTTGCTAATAGTCGGCTGAGATACACCATGTAAGTCGGCAGTATCGTCTTGAATCTATAGAAACAATAATAATATTTCAGTAAGTTCTCCAGCAATTGAAATATCCTGGCATTGCTTGTAATGTAGATTATCAAGTTTATACACTTACCTCATGACGAGCCCAGTTACGTAATGCGCAAACCACTTGCAACTCAGGACTGAGAGCCTGTCCCCGAGGGTCATGAACTAAATCTTCTCGCAATAAATCCACTATTTGGCTGGCAAACCTTTTTGTGAATCTATATTTTTTCGAAAGTCTCCGTCAATTAAATGAAACGGATTCACTCGACTTTGGGGTCTATTAAGCTTCTGGTATGTTTCCAATACATCCAAATCTTCCAAATCCTTTATATCAATTACGTTTATGTCCATTTTTTATTATTTTAATTACAAATAATTATTTCACAACAAATACGACGTTTATGTCAACTTTGAAGTTTGACGTTTTGAGCTTAGTATTAAAGTTAAACTAGGGGTCGCGTAGGTTTATCTTTAGAACCATAGAAGATACTCGGACTAGCGCTAAACCCGGTTTTATAATAACGTTTCATCTAATACTAGTAATAAAACTGGTGTTAAGGTCGGTACTATATTTAGACCTCGTTTTGGAATAAGGCGGTTAGAGACTAACAGAAGTCAATGTTACATACAAGTAATATTCGAGCACAGCACACATAGACACCTCTCACGGACGCGATATCTCGGACTGGTGCGGAACAAACTGTCCCGAACCATTCCGAGATATTGCGTCCGTTAGAGGTATCTATGTGTGTGTTGCTCGAATATCACATGTATGTAGTTTGACTACTGTTAGTCTCCAGTATACTGTGACGTGGAGGTCAGGTGACAACTCAATTTTCGAAAATCGATGGAAAATCAGTCTTTCTTATCTTACATACGTAGCGAAAAGTTAAAAATAATAAAATTATCCCGAATGTTATTTTGACGTTAAAATAAAATTTTACACGACCACTTCAAAGTTTCTTTCGTACCCCTTTTTTATAGACGAGAAGATTATTTGGTACATTCACAATGTACAGACGGGACTTCTGCCTGTGTCTAATAGTCCAATAAAGTCTAATAAGTTTGAAAAGAACTTTCGCACACACACACACACACACACACACACAGCAAAATGCATCCAATAAAAAACTGATAAACTGCCGACCTTACGACGATGCTCAAGTTTATGTAGTTTTTTATTTGTGAGCTTGTCGTCGTTTATTAGCCTACGGGCTCTTCGATCCACAGAGTCCCAAGCTTCTAGTTGATACTTGGTAGAACCGTTTAAAAGGTGACTACAGTATTACATGCAAGATTGAACTTAGGCCGTTTACAAGCGTAGTAGTTGTTAAAGCTGAAGTACTGCCGCATATTTGAAATGATTCCCAAATTCTTGGAAGCTATATGTGTCATTGACTCGATTTGTTGGCCGAAGTTAAGGTTGGATGTGATATTAATGCCCAGAAGCCCTGAATGATCAGTAAGCGGTATGGATACACCCCAGAACTTAGGTGTTAGATCGAAATTACTCTTTACTGCAGAGAATAGACACGCCTATGTTTTGGAAGGGTGAAGATTTACAAGATTGGTGTGACCCCAGTTGGACACCCGCTGCAATGATAAAATTAATCCGCTCAATCATGG
Source organism: Apodemia mormo (assembly GCA_036924255.1). Lineage (NCBI taxonomy): Eukaryota > Metazoa > Arthropoda > Insecta > Lepidoptera > Riodinidae > Apodemia > Apodemia mormo. The sequence goes on along the minus strand of JAUPFN010000020.1, from coordinate 7,445,636 downwards.
ATTTTCTCAAAGACTGCATTTTACGAGAACTTGCTTACGAGTTGGACATAAAGAGAGTTAGATGTTAAAAGGTCATTAATATTCATCAGGAACAAACATTATTTGCCATTAGGTCGGAAGAGTAGCCATCTAAGACCACTCGAATCGACTGGTCTTTCAGAAAATCGGATATCCAGTCGCAGAGTTCAGTAGGTATGACATACACTGGAGGCATACTTAGAAGTGCTTCGTGCCAGACCCGATCAAGGGCCTTAGATATGTTTAAAGATACTGCCATCGTCTCGCCACTGCTCTCTAAGGCTTCTTTCCATAAGCGAGTGTGAGTGACATGACATCAGTCGAGCGCCCCTTGTCCATCCGTCCATCCGTTTCCCGATGACACCTCTGTAGGTGCAAATATCCATTATATATTTTGGAGTCTTCTATTAATTACTACTACTAAAAATAATTAATATGTAGTTAAAAATTTATGTGTACAGATTTATATTAATTATAGTGATAATCAATATATTTAGGAAGTGTTCTAGGTATTTCAGGAAGATATCTAGGCTAGTTAGGAGATTTAAGCCTTATTGGTTCGGGCCTTATGTGAAAAATAGACCATCTGCCATTTTTTCATGCAGTGCGTAAATAGCAAATGATTGGACAAACGAGTTAGTTCTGCATTGTCTCACTCGGGTATTGGCGAATATAATTAATGACAGGGTAATTCTCGTGTTGCCGCGTTAAGTCGGTTCGGTCGAACCAATGTCAATTTATTTATGAGACTGAAATGCAAGCCGTGTATACACTGCATATTCTGAACATGCGAGAGACTTTTGTCGTTTTCGCACTGTAAGTCGTTATCCGTATCCTTTGCACATTTGAACTCGAATTTATATTCTGAAATTGAATATTACGTTAATTTCGAAGGTCGATGCTCTGTTTACGTTGGTACTTACCGACGTAATATAATCGTAGTAACCGCTGGGCGGCTCAGTTAGCTAAGTGATTTCGTACAGAGTCTATGGGTTCGCTGCTTTGGCGCGCGGAAACGTCGTCAGTGGGCAGCGCCGGAGACAGCGGCGTGGGCAGCGCGGGCAGCGGCGCGGGCGGTGCGCGGGCGCCGCACCCGGGGCCCGTGGACAACGCGCGCCTGCTGGAGCCGGCCGCCGCGGAGGCCGTGCCCTCGCTGACGGGCGAGGGCGGTGCGCTGCGGCGCGCGCTGGTGCAGCACCGTGACTACGAGCTGGTGGGCGAGCCGCTGTGGCGCGCGCTGGCGCTGTGGTACGGCGCGCCGCGGCCGCTGCCGCGCCAGGCCGTGGCCGAGCCGTCGGCGCCGCCCGCCGTCGAGCTGTACCCGCTGCAGCTGCTCATCCTGCGCCACGCGCTCCCGCCGCACAACCGCCAAGACCCGCCCGCGCGCTACCTCGCCTACACCGCCGCCTTCTCCAGACTGGCCACCGTCAAACAGGTACGCGTCTATACACGTATACACACATACACTCACCAAATATCACTTTACAATTTTGTAATGCTTACGAGATCACCTACAAAATGTATATTGAATAAGTTGGAAAAAAATATCTGTGCCATAAATGTTCATTTGGATGCACAATGTATAAGGTCCTTCAAAAATAGGTGGTCATATTTTTACACAGCGATAAATGATTCAAGGGTCTTAAACTTTGTATTTTTACGAATAAAATAATTTTGTATCAACACTTTAATCCTTTCTGCATAAAATAATCCACTTTTTACGCAAGAATGAATAGTAAGGTAAATAATCTGGCACCATATCTGTGGGTGTGCTTACGTCATACTACGCGCGTTTATCAGCCGATGGCTTGAGCAATTCACTACAGTCTAACAACAGCCATAACAGTTATTATTTACTGATGGGTCTTAAGTGGGAACATTGAGAACGAGAGAATTAAAAAATATATATTTGTAAAATCTAGGACTCGGTCGCTATCCAGATTTGCACTCCACGGGACACCGTAGAGTGCGATAGAGACAGTTGCAGCTTTGACCGAAAATACCGTTTACATAAATAACGTTTCGTTGTCTCCTGGTTCTTCCGACAAAACTAAACGGATTTTATTACTTTTTTATTATAAATTCTAAAAAAGGATTTCGGTGTGTTTCTATATTTCAAACATTACGGAAAAAAGTTTTTTATCGGTTCATATCTCTTGTAATAATGAATTTATGAAAAAACGAAAAACGTAAGAACATGGCAGTTGTAGCCATAGATTTGCTTGGAGAAATGGTTCTAGTGCTTCATCACATTTTACACGGCTTTGTTTAGTGTTATGATGTCATCACTGTTATCTTGAAATAACGGGAATGCATGTATTTAAATGTCATTAATTCAACTACACCTTACGAAATAATATAGTGGTTACCCCGTGTTGGCCTTAAACCCTTTCTAAACATAGACATTTGTCATTCCATCACGCTGTTCGTAAAACTATCTTTGTAACTACTTAAAAAGTAGCAAAGTTTCTGCAACCTCCGCCCTAGTACGATACACTTCACACATGGTACTATGGGGAACATTTCCGGTGTTCCACCTTTAAGGACACATTCGCTTGGCACATTCGTCGGGTGCTTTTATTAGGCCCCGCCTCTTACGCATCTCTATTGTTTGTATTAGACAATGCCGCTTGAAATGTTTGTTATTCATCATAATTCTTAATGTTTTATTTTGTAGGTGAGAGTAATTCTTAGTTTTGTAGTTTCTAAGCAGGTAATTACAACATAAAACTGTAAGGAGCCGATTCCTGCGATTGAGTACTTACAAGTAGTCGCACTAATCTGTTTTGAATAAAAAGTAGTTTATTGTATTTTTTTTATATTACTGATAAAACTAATATTAAAGTAAATATTTAGACTACTCGTAGGGGTTTAATAATATTCACAAATCTTACTATTTAAAAAATAACTACTTTTTGTTTGATCTTAATGTTTGCAGGCCTAGAGACATGACATGTCGCCTAGTTATTTTATATAGGTCAATCGCCGCTAGTTAAATGTTCTAGTAATTTGTTTGGATACTGGTTTATTCCGCCAGATTAGATAATAGAGTCAAATTTCGCGGCATTTTCAAAGTCCAATTTACACACAGGAGTCCAGCAATAAAGCAATCTCTCAAGTCCAAAAAACGATGCACAGGTCAAATTTTAAGCACGATCGGAGTCCGGGAAAATAGCAATGGTACAAAAAAACGGGATCAATGAAACAACGTAGAGCATCGGCAACTGTTGAGGAGCGACTGATAAGGAATGTTATGATTTGTGTAAACGCATTGTGGTCAAGTACTTATTTTTTTCTAATTGGATGCACCGATTTGTGGGTGGAGCTAAGATGTATTTCGCTGTTCAAAGAAACATTTTGCTAACTGGAACACCGCCAGTGAACTCAATTGTACATGTTCACACGATGTTTCTCTGGCCCACACTGCAAAAAAGAAGAAGATCTATCTTCTTGGCTCGTTCTTTGCGGTTTACTTGACTATGATCGACAAAGGGAACGCAAAGCCTACTATCTCCCAATGCGATAGTTCTATGCCGCAACTGAAATCCCTGTAGTCTTCTGTGCGTAAAGCTATATTCTCTCAAAATTCGAGTGGGCTGAATAGCATTTTTTCGATTGTGATTAGAGTGTATACTCCAAAGTTGGTGCCAGTAATAACGCGTTTGTTTCGGCTCTTCTCCTCACTTGGTCTTGGACGTGGTACAGAATTCATGGAAGACAGCTTTAGTAAGTCCCATCCCAAAATAAGGAGATTCCTTCGTTTATCGGCCAATAGTACCAATCTCCTTGTTTTCCAAAATTTTAGAGACACTCATTAACTGTCAGCTGCTGACGTATTTAGAGGAGTACCAGTTGATTAGTGACCATCAGTATGGTTTTCTTTGTGGTCGCTCAGCTGGTGATCATCGGCGACATCGCTGAGCAGATGCAGTTGATTCCAAGGAGGAGGCATTGGCAGTTAGATGAGACATAGTGAAGGTCTTTGATCGGGTATTCCGTTGCTTCCACTCCCAGTTGAAGGCGTGATTTGATCCTCCTGCAATATACTAGGGAACATACTTTATCCTATGATTCCGGTTGTTATCAGCCTTGAGCCTCACTGCCTGAAGGATAAGGTCTCGTTTACAGGGCGTAGCTAGATAATAAAAAAATGCCAGATCACGGAAACGTAAATTCTTATCGCCACGTTGTCTCACGATAAAAGAACCTAGGTTCTAATACTGCACTGTTTACAGTAATGTATTTAATTACTTTAGGGCTAGAGTTAAAGAAATAAAAATAGTACCACACCCAATTTAAGGCTGCAGCCTGCGTGTTCCCGCTGCTCGTTCAAATAGTGTAAAAGGGTAAAGCCCGTCTATGAATATCTTTTAATAGTCACGGAACAACCGACTCGCGAATCCCGCCGGCTAATGAGGCCAATAAATCTTGATGCTAAGCTTAAAATTAGCGTCGCTTTCATTATTGTCGTAAGAATGTGAGAAGGGCTGAGTGTTGTGGTGGTGGTGGTGGGCGGCAGGTGGTGGAGTTCCTGTGCGGCGCGCTGGGGCTGGCGCGGGAGCGCGCGCGGCTGTGGCTGGTGGAGGGGCCGGCCGCGCCGCTGCTGCTGGACGACGAGCGCCGCGAGCTGGCCGCGCTGGCGCTGCCGCCGCGTGCGCGCCTGCTGCTCGAGCTGCGCAACGCCGACCTCACCTGGCCCGAGGAGATCACCGCGCTCGGGTACGTGCCCCACGCCACCGACACCAACCATTTTATGCATAACTAATACTAACTGCTTCGTTGACCTATAAATAAAAAAATATTCACGTGACAAATTGCACTTAGCCACTGATCTAACCCCAAAGTAAGCAAATTATTTGCTTGTGTTATGGGTGTTAGTCAACGATACTAATACATAGAAATACATATATAAATACTAGAATATATTTAATAAACACCCAAACCTGGAAATACAAACATTTATGCTCATCACACAAATGTGGCGGTCATGAATTAAAAATGTATTTAAATAATAACACAATTTAAAGTAAAAACGATCAAATGTCAAGATTTATAATGTATTTACATTGTACAGCGCAAACGGGTCCGGGCGCATCGCCGAGCGGCGTGAGACACTGACGGCGCCGGACCTGCCGGGCGCCACCGGCCTGCACAACCTCGGCAACACCTGCTTCATGAACGCCGCGCTACAGGCCGTGAGCACCACTCACCACATACTACACTCACACAGCCCGCAACACACACACCACTCTTACACTGCCCGCAATACAAACACCACACTCATACAACCCGCAACACACACCGCACTCACACAGCCCTCAACACACACATTTTTTGAGTTAAGTTAAAAGTAAATCCATTGCTCGAATAGATTAATGGTCTTATGCGCAGCTTTGCCAACCAAATACTGTACTCTACTCATCACACCACCGTCTAAACGTCGTCCTACCAGCCAAATACTATTAGTCACAGAACAATGTATTGTGCATACTATTCGATAAATACTGACAATTGATATTACCAGCTTAATAATAACACTATGTGTCAAACAAAATACTGCATACTACTCGGTATACCATTGACTATTCAATGCATAATATTCTTACACCAACTACATACACCACACGACCACACAGCAACAATTTGTTCGTACGTATGTGTCGCACTGGCACATGAAGGAAGCACTCTATACAGCGTTTAATGCTACATACATATGCAGGGTGTTTTTTAGCAGTGGGAGGGAATCAAACCCATGGAAATTCACGCTTATACATATCAAATAAACATATTAAAAACGTGTTAAATGACCAAGAAAACAGTAATTAAAATATTGTCAAAAGTCTCGTGACTCATGGTTACCCTAATCATCGTAGTCGTTACGATTCACGAATCATCGTAATAATATCAGTAGTAGGTAGGTAGATAATCTATCTACCCGTTTTAAAATTTTGTGAATTGTGATTCATTTTCCCTTCATACTTTGGCCCTGTTTTAGTTAACCCGTATCGCGATTTTCGTACAGACGTATGTACAAAAACTTTATGCGCGAGAAGTAATTTCTGTACACCCGTCTGTACAAAATTAACTCGCTCCAATTGGCCGTTGATTTTACGCTTCTGCATCCATGTGACGCGATTTTTGTATTGTATTTATTTTCTATTGGCTGTCGTCTTGAGACTGAGTACAAAATAACCAATGACCGAACAAGAAATTGGCCACAATAAATTAACAAAACACGATCGGCATAGTCATAATAGAAATGGCGTGGGCGGGGAACGGCCATTAAGTGATTTTGTGAGATAGTTACTGTATTTGTAACGCTGTATTTTGTGTGATAGTTTGTTCATTATGTATACTATAAAGTTATAGTATTGTTTGAGTGATAACGTAACTTAACGCAATTTAGTGTAAAACTCAAAGTGAGATAGTGGTGAAATTTTTTACAAAGTTAATAATTATCACAGGATTTGAATATTAGGTAAACTTTTATTTATTATTGTAATAGTAGGAACGAATAGGAAATTTTATACAGATTACGTTGATATATAATATATATAAAATATAAACGAAAATATATGTATAAACCGATTTTTTGAAAGCCAGGCATAAAAAAAGGGTGCTTCCAGACACGGAGCACTATCGCGAATTTTTTATTGGCCAGGTAATCACGTCACGGGTTAAGGACAGGAAAAAATACCTAGGCACTTAATAATAAGAAATGTTTTAAGCGTGTTATTTAAAAAATAAATTAAGCACAAGTAAAAGTGTTAGTATTTCTGGCGTAAATGAAATCATCCTCTTCAAAATGATCGAACTTGACTTAATTTATTATTAATATTTTACAATATTCTCAATTGTTGCATTATACTTCTGTACTTGGCAATTTGGGACACATAATCATTACGTAACGCATACGCACTTCCTATATCTCAATTTCCATTGGAACACTGATAAGATGACATTGTTATTAATATATTATTGCACTACTGATGGGCGCGTGGGGTTCCGCGACCGGCACTCACGCCACACTAACTAACTATCAGGTATGTAATCTTGTAGTTCTGAGTTCATTGACTCACGATGCGCGTACATATGTATCTATAGATACGTAGACGCGCCGTATCTATGATTTAATTATTTTTTGGGATAATTAAGGCAAAAATTAAGGTTATATATTTTATAGATATTTGGGCTAAGTATCGAATACTGACTACACTTCTCTAAAAATCCCACAGCCAAAAAAAAACAGCCTGCATATTTTTTTTTTATATATATAGAAGAGGGGGCAAACGAGCAAGAGGTGCACCTGATGGTAAGTGATCACCGCCGCCCATGGACATCTGCAATACCAGAGGTCTTGCAGTTGCGTTGCCGGCCTTTTAAGAATGAGTAAGCTCTTTTCTTGAAGGTCCCTATGTCGTATCCGTTCGAAAATACCCCTGCCGGTAATTGGTTCCACAACAGAGTAGTGCGAGGTAAAAAGTGTCGGGAGAAACGCACAGTTGTGGATTTCCAGACATCGAGATGGTGAGGATGGAACTTCAAGTTTTGACGCGATGTCCGATGGTGGAATTCGGCGGCAGGAATTAATCCAAACGACTCGTCGGAACACTCCCCATGATATATACGATAAAAGACACAGAGAGAACCTACATCTCTGCGCAATGCCAAAGAGTCAAGCTGTTTCGAAATGGCCTGGTCGTCAACGATTCGAACCGCTCTACGCTGAATGCGATCAAGGCCTTACCGTTAAAATTTAAACATCCGTTATTATTAAAATATTAGTTAATATATTTACTTAATAAATCATACGCATTTACACACAGTTATTAAAAATATCCTAACATAAAAGAGATGTAAGTCTTGGATGCGGCAAGACGAAGAAACATTCTAATAATCATCTGACATCCAAACAAAGCTTTGTAATACCAATTAGCTTGTAATTAAAATTAAATTACTAGTCACATATAATATTGCATGTTTTGTTTTAGGTTTGGAATACGGGTCCGCTGAATGAATACTTCACATCTGGAATGCACCTTTATGAAGTAAACACTAATAACCCGCTCGGAACGAAAGGAGAACTGGCGTTGCGATTTGGTGAATTGGTCAAGGAGGTGAGATTATTTAATTAGTGTTAATTACTTATCTATAGTCTAAACAATATTTATTCGTGGTTGTCAAACAAATCCATTCCTTGATATTATCACTAGGGATGTGATAAATAAGGTGTGTGCAGTAATGGCGTATTTTTTGGCTCTTTTGAGGCCGGAGTTGAATTATTTTGTACTACGACCTCAATAAATAAATGATAACTTTTATGATAACTTATATGTTTATTTTTTAGCTCTTTTGAGACCGGAGTTGAAATATTTTGTACTAAGACCTCAATAAATAAATGATAAATTATATGTTTATTTTAAAAGTACAAAATTGATGGGGAGCTTTATAGCTGATCTCTTCATAATCTAATGAGAACCAATGAGAGATAATTAATAATATCTGGTTGACCGAGCATTGCTCAGTTTTTCACATACCCATATCTTGGGAACCAAGCTTTGCTTGGACCTGGAACTTTGATATTTGATGGACTTTCATGAAAATCGTTGGAGCCGATTCCGAGATTCGAGCAATTCTTGTATATATATATATATATATATATATATATATATATATATATATATATATATATATATATATATATTTATATATATATATATATATATATATATATATATATATATATATGTATATATATATGTATATATATATGTATATATATATATATATATATATATATATTTATATATATATATATATATATATATATGTATATATATATGTATATATATATGTATATATATATGTATATATATATGTATATATATATATATATATGTATATATATGTATATATATATATATATATATATATATATATATATATATATATATATATATATGTACGGTGCAACCGTAACATATGCAATTCATCATTTTACACGACACACATTATTCATTATTATTTTAATTAGTATAATAAGACAGTTCGCATTTAGCCATCAAGAGCGCTACGCGTCCTCACTAATCATTTCATATCAAGTGTATCAATATTAAATCAATATATAATAATCAATATCATCTATCATTTATCAATCTAATAGTGTACTAGTTAGCAAGAACCCGTACATTATTAAATGTACGGGTTCTTGCTAACAAAAAATTTTCTGTAGGCTTTGATCTTGTTGGCTAATGCAGATAAAGCGAAATATTTTTTCTATGCCCGCAGTAAAATCGTAGTGAAGTTGTCTCCATCTCAAAAACAAAGATTGATGATCATGTTGCAGATTCAGCGCTTTCAATGTATCGTCACTGAGACTATGACCAGACGTTTTTTTTCTTGAGGCATTAAAAACGACTCTAAGATCAGTGGTAGTAGAGTCATTTTGCAATACACAATGGTTTGGTAGGTAGCGCTCAGGTTTCGAGTAATTAATTGTCGGTTTCATGTGTCCTATGGTCGGGAGTTCATTCATAAAATATTTATATTGTTTTTCAATGCTACTATTATGAAATTTTTGTTTTAATTGGCGATTTTGGGCAATGGGTGTGTGTTTAGGCATCCTTAACTGTTCTACGAAGTTCTCCTTGAGTGGAATACTGATTTCATATGACCGGTCAGGTCGCTCTTGCGTGGTTGATTTATTATAACTAACACACTGCCTTTCCTCCTGCGATAATACTGATGATTCAGTAATATCTTCTATTTCCCGAGATTTACGAATTTCCTCCATATGGTTCAGCACAACGTTGCAATGCAGTGTTTGCATATTCCCGCACAAAATCCAACCCAAACGCGTCTGTTGCGCTATTGGTACTGTTTGTTCTGCTGGTGATCTGCTGATTCCATCCATTATAATTTGTGAATATACGTCTGCCCCTAACAATATATCCACGGGGCGGCTAACATTGAAATCTGGGTCTGCAAGTTGTATGCCATCTAGATGCGGCCAGGAAGGCTTATTAAATGTGTTGTTAGGTAAATTTTTTATCAATGTGTTCATGATGTAAGCTTCTGTTTGAAAAGAATAGTCACTATAAAGTGATGAAAATGATATTTTTGTGACTCCTTTACAGTTGCTCTGGTTAGTTCCTATACCAGATACTACTCCTTTGCACTGACGTTTAGGTAAAGCTAAAACTTGTAAGGCCTTTTCGGAAATAAGCGAGGTTTGAGAACCCTGGTCTACAAGTGCTCTCATTTGACGATATGATCCATTGCTTGCTTGAACTTTGATCATTGCTGTTGCTAGCAATATTTCTTTGACGTTGCTGCTATGTTGTAACACAAAATTTTCATGATTTGATTCTTCAACACTTTTTTCGTCGACTGATGTGATATTGCAAAATGAGTTATTGCACGCTTCATGTATAAGTGTATTATGTTTACCATTGCACTTACGGCACCGATGTTCCGAAATACATGCTCTATTTCCATGATTATAAAGACAATTTTCGCATAACTGAAGTTGCGATAATGTTTTGCGTTTTAATTGCGGAGTCAGGTTTAAAAATTTGTTGCAAAAATAAATTCTATGTTTTTCTTTGCAGAGTGGGCAAACAAAATTTGATTTAGCGAAATTAATATTGGCCAATCCTTGATTTCCCTTTTTCACTGGAAAAGAATGATTATTTGATTTTGTTTTGAAATGTGATGAATTTGAGTTATCTGATGTCTTAGGGTATTCGTTTCTTTTTCTAGAGGATTCTAACGTAGTGAATCTATTTTCTAGATATTTCAAAAAATTCTGTAAATCAGGCAAATCTCTAGGATTTTTCATTGATTCCAAGTAATGATTGTGTGACTCATGATCAAGTTTTTGCAATAAAATATGTACAATCAAAGGGTCCCAGCTACTTGTATTTACGCCAAGATTTTTAATGGCATTTATACACTCGTGAGTGGTGTCATGTATCCTTTTAATATGGCTTACTAGAGGTTGTTGCGTTGTCGGTAAATTAAGTAACGTATTTGCGTGTGTCGCAAAAATTAACCTAACATTGTTATAACGGTTGTTTAGTATTTCCCAAGCAACGGGATAATTTTCAGTACTGATTTGTAGGTGTTGAATTAACCGCTCAGCTTCTCCCCTAAGCTTGCCCTTCAAAAATTGCATTTTTGGGGCATTTGAAAGGGCAATGTTGTTGTGAATTGCTTCGGAAAAGAGATCTTTGAATGATACCCATTGTTGATAATTACCGCTGAATACGGGAATATCCATTTTCGGGGACCAGCTTTCCCTATGCGATACAGACCACAACTTTGAATTTATCTCCCTTTTTAACCTGTTGAACATTATTTCATGTTTCGTGAACGAACTTTCATAGGATTCATCCACACCCTCTAACTCACTATCTAGTTCCAGGTGCAGAGAATCAATAATAGACCACCTCGATTGCAGAGTGCTCAAAGCATCTTCTAACTCCCATTTCTGGTTAAGATGTTCCAGTTGTATTCCTGATATGGTTCGAATGAATGCTCTAAAGTTGCTTGCTTGCCTCTTTAGCATTCCATCCAACTTACTGGTGGAACCCCTTGAACATGATTTGAGGTGAGGTGAGGTTCGCTCACATTCCTTGTATGGTACATCCCTGTCGTCTTGCGGAGGATCGTTTGCACCTGGTTGTACCCCCGACCTATTCTTTAAATATGCTTGAAGTTGTTCATTGATGAAACCTTTAGTTAACTTGTAAAACTCGTAAGTTTTCTCGTATTCTGCTCTAACGAAATAAACATGGGACCTGCTTCCCTCCGTACTGAGACGATCGTGGTTATACTGATAATCGCCCCAATACGACTCCAGGGTCTCTAAACGCTTCTTAAAGTAGTCGACAGACTTGCGTTCTGTCGAGTCTTTCTTGATGTTCGTAACCATCTTACTGATGGCTACATGAAGACCTTGTTGATTTTGGTAGATAGCTTCCATAGTGATAGATGAAATAAAGTAAAATAAAAGGCAACGATCTTACTTGAAAACTCCTTGTTGACTGCTTACAGTAGTTGCTGTTGCAGAATTCCTGTTGTTTGGTAGTCAGGAGTCGGAGATTTTTGCACACACACTGGCACACACTTAAAAGTCAGTTTATTTTTTGTCCATTAACACACGATATTGATATTGATTGAATTGGTAGTTTGTAATGCTTAATATTTGTTTAAAAAAATGTTTGATGAGTCACTGGTTAACCGAGAAGGTCCATTTAATAATTATTGATATTGATTGATTCGATAGTTATGTATTGGTTAATTTTAGTTTAAAAATTAATTTATATTTTATAAATTACTGGTTAAACGGCGACGGACCATTTAATAGTTATTGGTGCTATGGTGCTAAATAGTTATTGATAATTGATAGTTGATTTTGATTAATTTTATCTTAAAAAAATAATTAATATTTTATAAATCACTGGTTAAACGGCGAAGGACCATTTAATAATGTACGGGTTCTTGCTAACTAGTACACTATTAGATTGATAAATGATAGATGATATTGATTATTATATATTGATTTAATATTGATACACTTGATATGAAATGATTAGTGAGGACGCGTAGCGCTCTTGATGGCTAAATGCGAACTGTCTTATTATACTAATTAAAATAATAATGAATAATGTGTGTCGTGTAAAATGATGAATTGCATATGTTACGGTTGCACCGTACAATATATATATATATATATATATATATATATATATATATATATATATATATATATATATATATATATATATATATATATATATATATATATATAAGCCCAGGAACTTGTCTAGGAACTTAACTTGAGAACGGAACTGATTGTATGGCCGCGCTCTTCGATATTTATAGCCCGCGGCCGGACGAGCGGATTATGCCTACAAAAACGGTTGGCGCCACAATGTTGGGATTTGCTAAATCGTACTTCTTATAATCTCTTTGTTCGTAATATGCCTTCAGGCAACGATCATAACTACATAAAGTCTTATTATTTCTGTACAACAAAGCTGTATGTAGGTCTTAAGGCGAATAAAAGACGAAAACGAACATTATTTATTATAGATAACTTACGAACTAAACGAAATATAAAAATCCTGTCTTACTTAAACTATTTACATTAAATAAATAAGGATGAAAGTTAACTGCAATCAATGGCGAAGTTATTAAGAACTCTGCTATTATCTTTACTACTAGTTTTCCCATTTTTTTTGGTACTTTTACTTACTAGGAAAGACAGGTTCCGAATTCGATTTCTGGGTTGGGCTGCCTCTCACAGGTTTTTAGGGTTATCCTTGGCAAAAAGACATAGATATATTTTGTAATAGTATCGCATTATTGAAGCAAGCACTAACAAGTACCACACTAATTATAGTAATTTAGGTCATAGTGACATTATTCATGTGTTGGTCCCGATCTTTGAAGAAGAATAGGCTAACTGCCATTCTGCCAGGCAGGTCGTAAAAGGTGACCGATTGTCTATTGAGTCACTACCATCGTGGCTACTAGGTGGTAGAGTTTTGCATTGTCTCGCCCGGGTCTGGTACCACCGCCTTACCTATTCTGCCGCAATAGTGTCATTGCTTGTTGCTGTCGTGTTCCGGTTTGGAGGGTAAGGTAGCCGGTAAACTTATGCAAGTGGCATTAGACCTCGTCACAAGATAGCAACGCACCATTAACATCTTTGGTGTCTATAGGCGATGGTAGACTCTTTCCATCAAGAGACCCATCTGCTTGTTTGCTATCTTATGATATATATAAAAAAAATGTAACTTTCGACCAGAATAATTATAGGCATAATGTGTGTCTCAAATACTTTTTAACAAAGTGTCATATGTGAAAATTTGTTATTAGCTCTTATCTATCCATATTTAACATTTAACATTAATTAATATAGAAGTTGTAAGTTTTCCTGTAAAACAAAATAAAACTGAAGCCTCAGTAATTTCGAATTATGTGTAGTAGTGGAAGTGAGTTAAGACCGGCGTGGGTCGGATGTAGTGTGTGTGGTGGTGTCCCGCAGGTGTGGTCGGGGTCGGCGCGGTCGGTGGCGCCGCTGCGGCTGCGCGCGTGCGTGTCGCGCTGGGCGCGCGCGCTGGCGGGCGGCGGCCAGCACGACGCGCAGGAGCTGCTGGCCTGGCTGCTGGACGCGCTGCACGAGGACCTCAACCGCGCCGCGCCCGCGCCCGCACCCGCGCCCGCGCCCGCGCCCGCGCCCGCCGCCACGCCCGCCGAGCCTGCGCCGCGCCCCGATCAGGTCACTACACCTTCATAAACATTACGGTGTACAAGCACATACCGTTCTGTATTCTTTTTATGCTGCGACCGCACATGCGTCTATCGTCACAGAAGTTCGTGCAGTGACACATACATGCAGATGTGACCGACTGCTATCGGCTATCGTCGCAAACATTCCGACTGCGTATACTTTAGCGCGCTAATATCTTTGGGACTATAAATGCAGGTGCGGATGAAGGGTTAGGCTTACAGACGATTTTCGAGAATAGAGTTTTCACCAGATCTCCCCGTTTTGAGGTCCTAGGAACCTTTTCCGGTTATTTTCACAATGTCGTCCGTCTGTGTATGTGTGTATGTGTAACTTTTGAATGGCTTGACCGATCGAAACGCGATTAATAACATTCGATTGGATTCCGCTCAACTTAGACTTCTTGAAAATTTGAACTAAATCAATCCAGCAGAGAAGTTTTGAAAAACCCTCAAAAAAATTTTGGCGAAACATTTTTCAATATAACTTCCTGATTAATATATCGATTGAGTACAAAATCTGCGTACAAAAATGTGTAAATTGCATCAAAATCAGTCTATCCGTTCAGGAGTGATCTTTGACGAAAAATGTAAAAAAAAGATTTTTGTCAACTTAACTCCGGAAATTTTCAACCAATCATTTTTTATTTTCTACAATATTTAAGTATTTAAAAATTTACGTTGAATGAAGTTTCAAAAATTAAAATCAAATTAAATTTTCAAAGTTACAACTTCTCAAATACTAAAACATACTTACTTCATTTTTTTAAAATAACTATCAAGCTAGATTATAAAAAAACATGTGTTTTTTTATAATCTAGTCAGCTTTTCTATTAAAAAAACTGCATTAAATATTGTAAATCGGATTAAAATCGGTTGATACTTTCGGATTCATCAATGATTAAAATTTTTGAAAAAAGATTTTTTTGATACTTTTTTGACATTTTTTAACCTATTGATTTTATAGCTGAATAAAACAACTAAGATCTCAAAAATTACTTTAAATGCCAATTAAAAGATCAAAACTGACTATCATTTTGAAAATATATGTATAAATCGATATTTTTGAATTACCGCACACGCAGTTATGATATATATTTCTTTGACGTTACCAAAATATATACTATAGTATAGTTCCCATGTGTGGTTCTATCTATACATATAATAAAATCGTAGGAAAGTTAAAATTGTTCATTGAATAAATTTTTAAAAGAATACTTGGGGCGTAATCTACAATCGATATCGAAGCCAAAAATATAGTTTTTAGAATTTTTGTCTGTTTGTATGTATGTCCGGCGTAAACTCAAAAAGTACTGCATGGATTTACTTCAAATTTTGCATGAATATTACTAACAGGTCGGGTCAACATATAGGCTACATATTATCACGCTATCACCTACGGGGGAGGTGCTGTGCGGAGTCCGCGCGGACGAAGTTGTGGGCAACAGCTAGTACTGTAATATATATCTCGATATATTAATATATGTTATAGCTACGTCTGTGGCGGGCTTTATAAGGGGTTCGAAAGTAGGAGGTGTGTGTGAGTGCAGGTTTAAGTATGTTGTTATTTATTTATATATAACATAATATACAGAGTTTTATATAATTTATATCTGCCAAACTGTAGGCCAGTTTGTTGGCATCATCCAATACAGTTCTCGTGAAATCTGAGCGGATTTCACATAATATATTATTATACTCATAAATAGTATTGATATTCCTAATATTAATATTATATTTTATATTTCTATTCATTATGCTGTGCCCTCCGTGTGCCTGCCTGTGTGTGTGCCTAGGCGTAAATTTTTCAACGATGTGTTCTGTTCACAATTTACACTCCCTCTTTAACAATTTTCGCCAAAATCGGTCAAGTCGTTATAGAATTATATCGGAGGCTACAGAAAACAGACAAACAAACAAATTGCATATGGAGTATGATTGAACAATCACGTGTTCTTACTGCTTACTAATACTCATCAAAATTGATGAGTATTAGTAAGCAGTGATTTGATACCCGGTAAAACTCGCAAGAGTTTATGTGGTATCTTTAATATTATTGATAATGTATTAAATTGTATTGAAATAAATAAAAATAAAATAAATAAATCGGCCCCGCCACTTTTATGTTACAGTGGGACATAGATAATTAATTAATTCCGCCATCCCCGTTTTTCTATCAATCGTCGAGGCGCACAGATTCTAGGCATCTAGAAACATGCTTCCTGAGTCTGTGTTCCCCGACGAGTACAATCTGGGGATCTTCAAGAGAAGAGTGAACAGGTAACTTCTAGGGAAGCGCGTTCCATCTTAGGCCTCAGCTTACCATTAGGCGAGATCGAGGTCAAGCGCTTACCTATCGATAATATTAAAAAAAAAGATAGTGAGAGACGTGGGTGTGTGTGTGTGTGTGTGTGTGTGTGTGGCACAAGGAACTTATATACGATAACTGGAACTGTTACGAGGTAATATTTGAAAAATAAAAATGTACTTTATTTCGTTACTGATAAAGTTGACATTTTTTTCTTACTTAACAGAGGGGAAAAACGTTCTGAGCAAGACAACGACAAGAGTGGATGTTGTCCCTTTCTTGCAATTGCTAGTGTAAATAAAACTTACTGATGGTAGATTTTTATATATATTCGGTAATCGTTAAATCCCTTTTATTCATACACGTCGATAAATACATTAGCATAAAATGTATTGTAATTAACATAGTGAATTCCAAAATATGATTATTTTAATTATTACGTAATAACTTATGCAATGCAAAAACTGTTTCTCAAATTAGTAGAATGACTTAGTAGTAATTTGCAAATTAAGCATGGCCGCACTTATATATGGCGATTGGCGCCTTATTTAGTAGAAAGAGACACACTCCACTCATGTCGTGGTACTCTTCGGAACGATTTTGAAGCGTGTGTGAACATTCCGGGTAGAATATAAGTTGGTCGGTGTGTCAGGAGGCGGCGGCGGAGGCGTGGGCGGCGTGGGCGGCGCGCAACGAGTCCGTGATGACGGAGCTGTTCTACGGACAGCTCAAGTCGCAGGTGCGCTGCGCCGCCTGCGGACACCTGTCCGTGCGCTTCGACACCTACAACATGCTCAGCCTGCCGCTGCCGCTCGAGGCCAGCGTGCGCGCCGACCTCGCCGGTCAGTGCGCCCTCACACACCACACCACACACACACGGACACACACACACACAGACACCTCGGACGGGGGCGGAACAAACTGCCCCGAACATTCCGACATATCACCTCCGTGAGAGAACTCTATGTGTGCGTTACTTAAATATTCCTTGTATGTACATTAACTTCTGTTAGTCTCCAATCTTCTGCGCTTACACTGTTTGTGTGTTGTCTTAATGGTGAATACGTAGCTACTTGAAACTTCGTAAGTTCGCGAGAAGAGAAACATCGTGAGTATCTTTTGACGAGTCTACCAAACTTTAAATTTTGTCAGTGTTGCGAAAAAAACGCCGTGATAACGTCATAACCTATCTGTCTAAAACTACACAGCAAGGTATTTGTCAGACACTATGACAATTTGATAACATTAATAATTATTTAACATTCCAGCAATAATAATAATTTAAAGCGATGTCAAATATCAAATATACGCCTCTCAGAGAACACTGAATCAATATTGATAAAACCCTTTCCTAAGTGCGAATATACCTGATTTAAATAAAAAAAAAAACAGCAGTCGTGGGACTGCCGATAGAAGTGAAAACGGAACTATTAAGTTGAGAGTAATTAAAACTATGTGCAAAACATAGCTATAGATATACTATTATCATTAGCATGTCGGTGACGCGAACCGAGGATTTTACCCTCTACCAAAACGCTCAACGCGCCTAAAGAAGTTTTCACTTCAAAAATTATCTCAATATGAATTATATTTCCCGAGACAATCGTAGACAAACATACAAACGTACTTACGCTTACGAACACATGCTTGGGATCCTAAATAAATCATCATATTCGAATATTATCCATTTCCAAACAATATTCATACATATCTGTCATTCAAACAGTTAACCTCCGTTTCTTCGTCGGTTAAAAATAAATATGTATGTGTTGATTCTTGCATAAACAAAAATACTTAAATCATCGACCACACAGCCCATAGACGCCAAATGTTCGATTTTCCGTATTGAATGCATACTGGCAACTAGTTGAGCTGAGCTGCAACATCGTGATTGGCTTACTCAAGGTCACAGTGAAAGATAGTGATGTACAGAGGATCTGATTGGTCGACACTGATTGGGTATTGGTGCATGGACATTTACATCGGAACTATAAGTCAGATGTGTTGACAGAAGCCATTCGCCTGTTATTAGGGATCTATGGGTTGTGTGGTCGGTGACTTAAATACAACATGTTCGCAGTAATAGACAAAAGCCATAAATAGAGAATTTCGTAAACTCTTTCCCTTAGTAAACACTTTGGAAGAAGCCGTTGAAAGAAAATTTGGTAAACTCGCTATCAGAAAGCTACTCATGAAATTTTAAGTATATATTCATCGTTTAAGAACGAGTATTCGATTTGCAACGAAAACTTCGCCTTTTCAAGTTTTTTTAGAAGAAATACCGTAAAAATGTGAGCAGATTATTCGAAGGATATTACAGTTTTTGCGAGATTAAGTCTTGATTTAGTGCACTACAGAGCAAGAATATAATTATTGATAACGGTTTTTAAAACTAAGACAATCCCTGCATAGCGTTTTACGAAAATGGGCGTCAAGAGTTATCTTTCAAGACTTTATTTTATTTATTTATTTATTTAACCATTTATTGTACTCAAATAATAAAAGTAAAACTAAAGACAAAATTAGTACAAAAGGCAAGCTTATCTCTAAAGAAATTTCTTCCAGCAAGCCCAAAATAAGAGAAAAAAAAAACATAAGGTAGAAAAACACGTGTACAAAACTATAGAACAAAGTAAACAAAATACAACGAAACTTAACTACTAAACTAATACAACTCTTATGACTACTTACTATGTCTACAAACTAAACAAACTATGAAATGGATAAGTAGTGCTGTTTCAGGCGACTCTTAAAGGTATCTTGAGATTCACTTATTCTAATGGAATGAGGCAAAGAATTCCAGAGCCTAACGGCACGAATAGTAAAAGAAGAGGAGGAATAGGTCGTCTTATGTACCGGAACTCGCAAGAGAGCACTTACACAAGGACGATAAGGACGGTCTACTGGGTGAAGAAATTCAAATTTTTCGCGTAGATAAGAAGGACAAGAAGGATTGAATAAAATATTATATAAAAATGACAATAACCGTAAATTCCTACGAAGGCGAATAGGAAGCCAACCAAGTTGGCTCCTAAAGCTAGAAATATGGTCAAATTTTCGTAAACCAAATACATATCTGATGCATAAATTTTGGAGACGTTCTAAACGATTGAGAAGTTCCCCCGTGTTGGTCCCGGGCTTCTTTCAAGAATAGGCCAACTGCCGTTCTGCCAGACAGGTCGTAAAAGGCGACCGATTGGCTATACGAGTCACTACTATCGTGGCTACTAGGTGGTTGAGTTCTGCATTGTCTCGCCCGGGTCTGGTACCACCACATTAACTATTCCTGCCGCAATAGCGTCAATGCTTGTCACTGTCGTGTTCCGGTTTGGAGGGTAAGGTAGCCGGTAAACTTATGCGTGTGGCATTAGACCTCGCCACAAGATAGCAATGCACCTTTGGTGTCTATAGGCGATGGTTGACTCTTTCCGTCAGGAGACCCATCTGCTTGTTTGCTATTTTATGACATAAAAAAAGACGGAAACAACCATTGTAATGTACCAAAATATTTTATTTTATGTATTTTTCCAACAGAATATATAGACCTAAAGTGCACTATAGAGCCAAAATGAGGAAAGTATTGTTGGTAGATGTTAAAAAATAATATAAAAATTACAAAATCAGTTCACTTTAACATTTTTTTTAATCGTCTCTGTGGTCTAGTGGTCCAGCGTTGGCATTGACTACATGAGGTCCCGGGTTCGATTCCCGGGTCGGGCACATAAAAAAGTGTTTTTTCAGTTTTCTGAAAAAGACAAAGTTGCCTGGGATTGGAAAGTGCCCGGTTAGCGATAGGCTTGTCAGCTATCAAATTTGTGGGACCAAGTATCTTCGGCTAATCGTGGGTGCACTTGTACCTCTGCCTACCCTTTCGGGGATATGGGCGTCAAGATACTATTTTTTTTCACCAGTAAATCATTCAACAGAAATCTAAAATATTTATTATATGTAAAATAAAATAAGGTAATGTTTAGTATACTGATTTTTTTCAGTCCGTTATATGAATTCATTTATTTAGAAGAATTATTTTAATAACACTATAAATCCTCCCGCGCAATCTTTTGCCGATCAAATTTTGAACTTGCGATAAATCGAATAATCAAGACTTAATCTTGCAAAAACTGTAATTATCCTTGAATAAGCTGCTCACATTATTACGATATTGCTCTGGAAAAAAATTGAGAACATGAAGTCTTCGTTACAAATCGAATACGCGCCATTAACAAACAACGGCACGTTACGTTCCACAGTAAAAATGTCAATTAGAAGTAGTAAGTAGGCGGATCATAGTGCTAAGTAAGCGGAGCTCCGCGTAGTCACAAGTGGGCGCCCCTGGTCAAGACATCAGTCGTGCTCCGTCACTATCTCCTATTTTGCTTAAAAAATAAAAACAAACATGCCGTATCGCGCAGTTTTGAGGTGCAAAAACGATAGCAGGGTCAAAAATGTATCCAAAGGAGGTATATCGTACCATCATAAATCGTATTTTTTTTTTCGAATTTCGAATAAAGTTTGATAACAAAACAATATTAGCATCCCGAGAAAATAGATTTAATAAAAGTCAACTTTAAGTCATTATGATAAGGTCCATTTTTATTTAAACAACACATACATTTCATAAAGTTGCCGTTTACACACCGTAGCCCTGCTCAGTCAGGGTAATAATAGTTCAAGCCTTAACACGTTGGACTAAGATTGAAATTTGTAAGTTCGGAGTGGTAAATTAGAAAGACGAATAACTCGAATTGTTTCAATGTGTTAAAATATGATAATACCACGTTTGTGTGCAAATGTGTTAAGGCGGTTTTCCTAGGCAAGCTATGGGCCTTCTACTTGATATTTGTTCTGCGTTACTTTTATTAATAAGCTAGAGAGAATACACAGCTTTGACCAGCACTTGAGTTAAAATAAATTACTTTTTTCAGTTATCCGTTTGGACGGATCTGTGCCTGTCAAATACGGCGTTAGAGTCACAAGTGGAAGCACATATTTAGACCTAAAGAAAAAGTTATCTGAGCTCTGTGGATTACGTCCCGATTGGTAGGTAAATATACTTAACATTTGGTTCTTAAAATATCTATTTAAATGTGTATATATTATTTACTAACTAACCCGGCAAACGTTGTTCTGCCTTTTTAACTACTCTTATTTTTTTCTATATTTTCTCACATTTTAAACCTTCCCTGGACTTCAACAATTGATTCAAAACCAAAATTAGCCAAATAGGTTCAGCCGTTCTCGAGTTTTAGCGAGACTAACGAACAGCAATTTATTTTTATATAATATAAAGATTAAATATTTGAAATATTGAATATTAATTATATCAATCGGGGAAATTTTTACTATACATATCCACAAAATAATTACATATGTATAATAAGGGGCCATCCATACATTATGTCACACGAATTTCATGATTTTTAACCCCTCTCCCATACTTGTCACAGATGGCCACATTTGTGAGACCCCCCACCCTACCTAGTATGATGTTATATATTTTACGTTGGAAGAATGATCTCATTCGATTATTTTTTATTTATTCAGGTGGCTTTTCAAATTTACCGTTGTAATACTTAGATATAAAATATTATATTTTAAAAAATTTGTGATGTCACAAAATTTGGGACCCCTCCCCACCTCTAGTCACGCAATGTCACATTTCGTCGATCCCCTTCCTCCCCCTTAACGTGTGACGTAATTTATGGATGGCCCCTAATAACAAATTATTTTTTTTATAAAAAGGAAAACTTAAGAGGAAAGAATAAATTAAGAGTATTAGACAGTTTTTGGTAATTCGACGTCTGTAAGAGACTGGCGCCTAACTTAAATACAATGTCCTGAATCCACCAGTGCCTTGAAATTCGCACAGTTGTGGATTTCCAGGTGAGGATAGAATTTTGAACCACATCCACACAGTTCGTCGGAACACTCCCCGTGATAAAAGCGATAGAGGATGTAGAGTGATGCCAAATTACAACGTAACGTTAAAGAATCGAACTGTAGGAGTATTTCTGTCGTCATTGGTTCAAACCGCTCTACATTGAATACGATCAAAAGGATGGAGCTAGTACTGAAGAGATGAATGAGAGCAGTATTGCTCCTTATGAGGATTTGCATGTTATGAAGTTGTATGAGATGAGCCGGTGTGAAGTACTGAGGCTACTGGGGAAGTATTTTCGAAACGAGGAGACACAGCAACGGGAAATTTTTTAACGGAACAAGCTAGCGTGTATCTTTTTGAGGTTAAACGAACTAAAGTCGACCCCAATTGGAAGCTATGGAATGTTTTTCTTCGATTTCTGACACAAGTTTGTTTCGGCATTCGTTGACGTGTTTTCGAGAAATCCTACTGTGGCTGAAGTATAAAGCATAATTAGTACTGTCATCCGCATTATAATTAGTGTTGTTTATTTGCAATATGTCATTAATATGCAGAAACAGTGCAGAACAAAAACAGTGTAGATGATAGCGCACAGCCTTAGAGAATACCAACATTGACGGGTTTAAGGTTAGAGCATGCGTCATCAACAACTTTCTTGATGTTCCGATCTGCCTAAAAGCTGGTGATTCAATTGCAAACTTTCACGGGAAGCCTGTAAAAAGTGATTTTGGAGAGTAATGCTTTATGCCATACTCGTCGGAGTCTTTTGCTATGTCCAAACTAATTGCCAAGTCTCCCCCTTATGTTCCGATCTGCAAAAACTATGTGGCTTGATAACGGGACATTGTCCAGTGAATAAACACATGCATGCGATTGACTTAACGGACAGGCCCTTGTGAAAGCATGTTTGACTCGTGAGGAAACACCGCACCATCACATATTTTTAGAGGGCGTGGAGCTAATTTCCTAAGGGCTCAATTTTGTGGGGATGGAATCACTCCCATGCTAAAACCTACGAATAACTGGATTGGCAAGATTAGCCACTATATCAAATGCTGAGTGCGGGCCTATAGAGGCCAAGGCGTGTGGTATAGAGATTGAGAGATATGCAATGATTTTGTGGATATCGATATAATATTACTGGTATAGAATATGAGATGAGAATGAGAGTGTGAGTGTGTGTGTGGGTGTGCAGCATGGTGGTGGTGCAGCTGGTGGGGTCGCTGGTGGCGCGCGAGCTGCGGGACGACGCGCCGCTGCCGGCCGCCGCGCCCGCCGACCTGCTCGCCTACGAGGTGCCGCCCGCCGACACGCCGCCCGACACGCCGCCCGACACGCCGCCCGACACACCGCCCGACACACCCGACCCCACCGCCGACACAGACACCGTCAGCGCGCACTCCGCCGCCGAACTGATGCCCAACCACATCGGTAACACTCTTTTGACAAATTTTATCATGTGCTTAACTTATAACAGTTTAATAATACTCACTACTTTATATATAGCATACGGCATAGACAACATTACAATTATTAAATGTGACTGGAGTGAGACGGCTGTATACTGATCGTGACATAAGTTCTTCAATTCTGTGTTTTAATTCTGTGTATTTCTGTGTATTAATACCGATATTATTACACGTAAATAATTTTCTTACATTTTGCTAGATTTTATTAAGTCCTTTGACATTGGCGTGAGAAAGTGACCATCACTTTGATTTCATATATCTGGCATTTCGTTAAGAATTCTAAATGCAATTTTACTTAAAATTTAGACCTATGTATAGTTTCATATATTTATGATATTATTACTAGAATTCGTGCCACTAAAGAAGTCCCGTGACGAGGCGCTACCGTCGTATTAAAAAATGTTGCCAACATAGTTATTTTGATTAACCTTTTTGTATTTAGTACGTATCCAGTGAGTAATCTGTCCAATATCAAAAAAATTTCATCACCGAAAATTTCATAAGTTGCCAAAAGTAAATTCACGGCTACAGCTCGGGCGCTAACGTTATTTATTGGGATCAGAACGCCCTTTTTTATTTCTGTTTTGTAAAACTATTTCGCCTTGAGAATTATTTCTCGCACTGTACTACGTAACACTTTTGGCACGATACCTCCTCTTTAAACTTTTAAATGTAAATAAAATTAGACAACACTACACGTATGAACGCGGACAAGCAAGAATATGACCGTCCTATCAAAATAAGTTAAACTTTTAGTCGCGGAATTTGTTTGGAGGCGCGGACTCTATTATAATTCCATGGCATTTCTAACTTGTGACAAAATGTTTATTTCTGGACTTAGGCGTTTTGTAAACAGTACAGCTTAAGCAATTACTGTTTCTAATTTTTTTTATATTATAAAATAGCAAACATACAGATGGTTCTCCTGATGGAAAGAGTCAACCGTCGCCTATAGTCACCAAAGATGTTAATGGTGCGAGGTCTAATGCCACATGCATAAGTTTACCGGCTATCTTACCCTCCAAACCGGAACACGACAATGACTAGCACTGACGCTATTGCGGCAGGAAATGGTAAGGCGGTAGTACCAGACCCGGTCGAGCCAATGCAGAACTCTACTACCTAGTAGTCACGATGGTAGTGACGCGCATAGCCACTCGGTTGCCTTATACGACCTGCCTGGCAAAACGGCAGTTGGCCTATTTTTCAAAGGAGCCCGGGACCAACACGGGGTACTATCTAGAGCAGCAGAAGCAACTCTTGAAAGTAAATGTGGCAGTCACCTATATCAATGTGTTATAAATATATTACTTCTAAATATTTTCTTTGTTTGCGCCCAGTTTTGATTTTCGTAATTGAACAGTAGATGATCTTATGTCAAGCGTGTTTTAACATTATCAGTGATATCATTTTATTATTATATTGTTACGTACTCGGGTTCGCAATTGTAGGAAAACACCACTTATATTAAATCCGTGTATTTACACAATACAACACAACGTAATACTAAAATACACTTTACACAATAGTCACTTGCTGTACTATCACTGAACTTAGAACACTACGCAATAAAACACTTCTCGCTTCGCACTAGTCACTTGATGTATCGCTCTCGATCGCTAGATAAAAACTGCCTAGTGTTTGTCAACATCTCTGTATTTATAGGCAGGGGAAAGTCCTAGCTGGATCTAGAAAAATCTAAATGTATCGGGAAACAATGAATCACTTCTTATCGTAAACATGTTATGAGTCATAAATCCTAGTACACGCTACTTTCAACCTTATGCCATATCCCACAAAGTCCATTATGGCATAGCCCCGGTCAACTATTTGTTTGTCAACAGGAGTTTTCTAGATAGTTAGCGCGCCCGCGCTCCAACTCTACACACTTCTAGATTATTCGTAACAATATTTAACATTATCTGTCTACTAGGTGATAGAGTTCCGCAACATTTTCCCGGGTATACGGTACCACAGCCTTACCTATTCCTGCCGCAATAGCATTAATGATTGTCATTATCATGTTGCGGTTTAGAGGGTAAGATGCATGTGGCATTGCCATCCACCCCACATGGATAGCAACCCACCAATAACATTTTTGGTGTCTTTAGGCGATGGTTTCGTTTTGTATTAAAAAGCCATCTGCTTGCTTGATATCTAATAATATAAAATAAATTTTGTACCGTTAGCAGTAGTTTTATGATATGACTCCCAGTACGGAGCAGTTTCAGTGTATGATATGTAGTATCGATGTGCAGGCGAGCCGTGGTCGCGCAGCGAGGTAGCGAGAGCGGGTGCGGAGGCGGAGGCGGAGGCGGGCGCGGGCGCGGGCGCGGGCGCGGCGCAGGTGAGTGCGCGCGCCTCTTCCCTCTGCATGCCGGCGCTCTTCTGCTTTAAGGTTAGCGCTCCTCTTGCACAACCCTACAACCCCGCTCTCACAACACCCGCACTCCACTTTTACCCGACTATGACTTCATCCGTTAAATGGCCCACCGTGATTCCTTATACCAGTATAATATATATTCGTATAATGACTTGCCCCCTCGGAATATTTTTGTTTTCAATTTATTGTAAATCCCATAAGAACAATGCATTTTTTGCAGTAAGGAAGGTTTGAACATCTTCTGGAATTGCGCATCTGTAATATTTTTTTTTTATATTCTTAATTTCTTCTCTTATTAATTATCTGTAATGTGACGAAAGATTTTTATATTGTAATATTAATTTTTTTATGTTATAATATTATTTTTTTTCTTTATATTCTTGATTTCTTCTCTTATTAATTATCTGTAAAGAAAGGATTGTTTTTTCATGGTTCATTTGCAGGGTTGGCAAAGTAAACGAAATAGTAAGTTTTATACACCATAATATATCACTTGGATCATTGCTTGTCACTGTCGTGTTCCAGTTTAGAAAATAAGGTAGCTAGTGTACGAATACAAGTGGCATTACAACCCTCCACATGGTTAACCTTGTCACCCTTTAACGGTGCGGTATGTCACCCTTTAACATATTTGATGTTAAAGGGTGACATATTACACCGCATTTGCCAATCTTAATGATAAATAAGACGAAACTGCTTTAATTATTCTAGTAAATGATAGATGATAAAATAATTATTTCAGTTATCAAAACTAATTTGGTTTGAATAATGTTTAATACTTTATAATTATTTTATAACATTCAACTTTGGTTTGAGAATTCGAATTTTAAATATCGGCCACATTAAAACAGTAATAACTGGACTGACAATCAATAACATAGTGAAATATATAATACAACAAAATTTGATAGGTAGAATCTGTCATCCTGCTTTGCAAAAAAGTTAAAATAAGTAATAAAAAAAAACATATAAGATGGTATTGGGCCTAAATAGTTCTAAAACTAAGTTTGACAACCCTATCTACGTTTTAAAATTTACATATAAAAGTAGCAATCTTTTTCGCGGCCCGATGCGCGATTAAAGTCTTTGTGAAGTACATGTGAGTGGAAAACCTTTGTGTTAAATTAAGCTGTAAATTAAATTTGATCAAAACCCGCACAGCTCTTTCTGCATCAACAAGTTAGAAAAATACATACAAACTTTCGTGTTAATAATATTAGTCGGATTTTGATTTTACTTTATTTTTACTGTTGATCATTTTAATTTTCTATTTGTTCTCAATAACATTAACCTAACCTCAAAAGCATAAATTATTCTGTGAAGGAGTTAAAAAATATACATACCTTTGAGGTCAAAGTAAATATAATTAATAAAATCGTGTCGTTACAACTACAAAATAAAACAGTAGATTCTATTGCTTGGTGATGGATATGGATTTTCGATACGCAGAATAATTAAAATGCCAATTGACAGTCACACAATTTAAATACGCCAATAAACATTACTTGACTATGATGTTCAGTTAGGATCACATAGAGGCACTAATTGCGCTTCACTAACCAATCTTTCAACCAAAAACTAACTCGGAAACCGGGGATTTTCGAAATACGAGGTGACCGTACCGATTGACCACTCGGTTGACGGATTAGGTTCCACCTATAGACCACATGAATACTAATAGTCATGCCATTGGGAAGGAAATGTGTCGCCGCGCATATGAACAAACGCTTACATTTGTAGATATTATATTGTGAAAAAAAAGAAATATGCTATGTTGTAAGCACTGTTTTATCGTACCGAATGAGATGACAAGGTTTAAAAATTACCCTTGGAGTGATTTTATTTCATCGATAAGTAGTATAACTCTGTATTTTTCTGTGAGAATACAAGGTACGCTGACAAACTAAGAAATTGTCTTGAACGGCGTATCCAATTAATCCGTGGTTCCACCAAACTTCGACTTGCTGAAATTTTTGGATTTAAAAATTATCTAAAAAATTTCAAAAAAACTTTGCCGAAACCGTGTTTTTTTAATCACTTCATGACAATGCACCGACTGCTTCCAAAAGCCAATCAGCTCTTCTTCTTTGCAAAACAAATCAAACTCGGTTAAATCGTTGGTTTTGGTAAAAATGGGTTTTTTCGACATAACTTCGATATTTTCAACTAAACGATTTTGTAATCAAAGCAAAATTTTTAGAGCTCAAAAAATTGCATTGAGTGCCGTTCGAAAAATCAAAATCGATTACCGCGACCGTAAGTTACAGTGTCGCTTTCAACAGATTTTTTAATTTCTCGAACCCAAAAATGTATTTTTTGGATTTTAACTGGTACTTTGATACCTCAACTTAGCGGGAAGTTCCAGGAATGGCGTTTGGAGTCAACCGGTTTATAGACTATATTATGTAAGCCCTTTGTGGATAACACGATTTATTGTAAACTAGCTGTTGCCTGCGACTTTGTCTGCGCGTACTTCATTTACTCTGCATTGCTCAGGCCCTGTAGGTGATAGCGTGATAATATGTAGCCTATATGTTGACCCGACCTGTTAGTAATATTCATGCGAAATTTGATGTAAATCCATGCAGTACTTTTTGAGTTTACCCCGGACATACATTGATTTCCTACGATTTTATTATATGTATAGATAGATATCCTGGCATTGATTTCAATTGTCCACCACCGCCAACAAATCATTGAAGACATGAAAAGTTTGTTTCTGGTAAATGCTTGTGTGGAAACCCGCCATTGTCTTTTTCTCTTGTCATTTGTTTTTCGGTTTCGCTAAGAGCCACACTGGGCCTTCATTTCTTTTTAACTCAACTCTTGTTTGCGTGATATACTGAGTTGACGATCCGTGTTTTTCGCATTGAATATGGAAATTAATAATAATATAAGCAATACGACGTGAACCAAACAACTCGAGTCTTATTCAAATCAAAATCAAATAAAAAAATAGATTTATTCAGATAAATAAATTATGCATTACACTGAATAATAAAATACCTAAAAACTATCTTATGATCTAACTTAACATGTATCTGCATGAACTAGGATGACCTATGTTTCAGGCGATAGGGGCTAAGAATATAATCATTTAACAATCACTGATAAAAAATTAAATAAACAAAGTTTACAATTTTATTAAATTAAACTTTTAAACTTAAGAAATAATATAACTTAGGAAAACAGAGCAATTCTTTCAAACTATCACAAATAACAACAAGAAGAGAAAAATTATAGGTAGTTAAAATACATAACTCTAAGTTTCGTTTACTTACAAACTAATAATAACTTCTCAGTGCCATTATAAGTCATACTTTTGTAAAATGTCAATTACAATTTTTTTGCAATTCCTAAAATTTTGTGAATAAATATTTCTTATTGCATTGATTCTATTATACAGAAGTGGACCTAAAAATACGTAAAATTTTGATAAAAAAGGAAATTTAGTCACTTCGTTTTACAGAAAAGCTCTATCTTTTCGCCTTGTGTTTTCATGATCAGGAGAATAAGAAAGAGCAGAGTGTTGTTTTAATACTATTGTTACGTACTCGGGTTCGTGATTGTAGGAAAACACCACTTATATTAAATCCGTGTATTTACACAACACAACACAACGTAATACTAAAATACACTTTACACAATAGTCACTTGCTGTACTATCACTGAACTTAGAACACTACGCAATAAAACATTTCTCGCTTGGCACTAGTCACTTGATGTATCGCTCTCGATTGCTAGATAAAAACTGCCTAGTGTTTGTCAACACCTTTGAATTTATAGGCAGGGGAAAGTCCTAGCTGGATCCAGAAAAATCTAAATGTATCGGGAAACAATGAATCACTTCTTATCGTAAACATGTTATGAGTCATAAATCCTAGTACACGCTACTTTCAACCTTATGCCATATCCCACAAAGTCCATTATGGCATAGCCCCGGTTAACTATTTGTTTGTCAATAGGAGTAGCTATCTCTTTCTTTTATTTCTAGATAATTAGCGCGCGCGCTCCAACTCTACACGCTTCTAGAATATTCGTAACACTATATTTAAAATAAATAGCTGTCGGACTGTTAGCACTTTACACGATGTGAAAAGCTGGTTAGTGGGATATAGGATTGAGCGGAATGTGGCCACCATAAAAATAGCTCTTTGTGCTCTTTCTACTCTAAGCAGCGGAGTCTTGACTCCACCCTATAACGTAATGCAGTACGTTATTATTGATTGACAAAGAGCAAAGTATACTTGTATAATTAATGTTTGATCTAAAATATTGCGCAGAACTTTAAAACTAAAAATTAACTTACGTAATCTATTTGTAAGCGTCTCAATATGCTGTTTAAAGGAAAGAGTTTCCAGTTATTAATTTAACTGGAGTAATTCACAATTACTCCAATTACTAATTAATACTTACCCCGTGTTAGTTCCGGGCTCCTTTGAAGAATAGACCAACTGCCGTTTTGCAAGGCAGGTCGTAAAAGGCGACTGATTGGCTATGCAAGTCATTAACATCGTGGCTACTACTAGGTGGTAGAGTTCTGCATCGGCTCGACCGGGTCTGGTACCACCGCCTTACGTATTCCTACCGCAATAGCGTCAGTGCTAGTCATTGTCGTGTTCCGGTTTGCAGGATAAATTAGCCGGTAAACTTATGCATGTGGCATTAGAACTCGCCACAAGATAGCAACGCACCATTAACACCTTTGATGTCTATAGGCGATGGTTGACTCCTTCCATCAGGAGACCCACTGCTTGTTTGCTATCTTATGATATAAAAAAAATTTCAATTTCTGCATTTATAATATTGTTTAATTTAAATTCTTAATAGTTGTACTCGCACTGTAAGTAAGTAATTACATATGCTTATTACATATTATGCATTGACTTAATTTTACTTTATATCTCTAAAAAATCATTATTAATATGGTATGAAGAGCATACCTTATAATAACTGTGTAAATGAGATAAATTACTTTTAAATTGACAATCATTGTCACTATAAGTATATCAACATTATTTTACCAGGTGATATCTTAGATGAAGGAAATCTTGTCAAAGTATCTTATTCACCTATGAATTTACTGTAGTACCAGTAGATTATTACTTTTGTTTAATTTTGTTTGATTTGGGAGTTTATGATTCAAATACGTTGGGGAAATCATTATATCCTTTTTCCTATTGTGTATGTGTAAATACAATTTTTAAATATCGCACAGGGAACTCTGCAGTAGTAGTTTTTATTCGTAGAAGGTAGATATAGTTTTTTTATGATTAGAAAATTATTCTACACTTTCAAATTGTTTTTTGGTGGCATTACCAGCTGGATTATTTTATTACATCTTTTAAATTATTTTTTAGTAGCTAGATTATAATTATGGTATGTTAAGTACACAAATTTATTGAATTTCAAGTATAACAAACTAGTCGAAAGCAAGAGGCCTTCGAGTTATGATATTAAATAAATGTGTAACTAATTTTATTAAATTAATATCAGTGAATACCAGTATCAGTGAATTGTCGCCTCTGTTGTCTAGTGGTCCAGCGTTGGCGTTGACCACATGAGGTCCTGGTTTCGATTCCCGGGTCGGGCACATAAAAAAAAGTGTTTTTTCAGTTTTCTGATAAACACAAAGTTGCCCAGGATTGGAAAGTGCCCGGTTACCGATAGGCTGGCCACCTATCACATTTGTGGGACCAAGTATCTTCGGCTAATCGTGGGTGCACTTGTTGTACCTCTGCCTACCCTTTCGGGGATACGGGCGTGAAGATACTTTTTAATACCAGTGACATTTTCGCATGGCGCGTGTTAGTCTAGTTATTTTGTGAAGGATTGATTACCTGATTTTTTATCAGGCAGTTCAGTACAGATGAGAAAACTTGAAATGATCAGTTACGTTAAGAGAATTGAACTAAAAATCGTTAGGCTTGGTTAGAATCGCGAACTACTGACTTACTAGAGATTGAAATCGCTTTTATTCTATTGATACAGGTGCACATATGGTGATTTTGTAGATTTGTGTATTAACGTTAAGTGTTGCACTTTATTAAGCTTATTGATTAAAATTTGATGCATGTGTTGTACGATATAGTTGTATATAGGCTAGATAAGTTTAGAGTTAAGTTTCTACCCGCTACCAATGCTAATAATGGTGACTGTAGTTATGAACTGTGAAAATTGATCTTTGCAGATTTGTTGTCAGGTATGATTAACACCGACTGGGCATCGGCTCGGTTGCTTACGTAATGCTTGAATGACCCGACTCCCTGTACTGCTAATCTCCGTTTACATTCCACGATGGTCAAACGGCTCCGAACGGATCCGGCTACCTGCCGCGAGATCTGTTTGGAGCCGTACGGAGTCGTTCAGCCATCGCAAAATGTGAACGAGACCGAAATATGAACTGTAATTCCTGTTTACACATTTCAATTTCCTTTAACGCTTTGTAAAATTGCATCCGGCCTGGGTCGGAGCGAGTCGGTTGGTCTGAATCGTAATTTAAATAATTCGTAATTTAATATAATAAAGTCTGTACAAAAATAGTCGTCAAATCTGCACAGATTTCTTGGTACGTACTCTTTGTTTGTAATTTTTTCAGGAAATAATCCTTAATGTTTTTAGAATTATGTATATTTTAGATTGACCATTAGCAGCGTATGGAGGCATTCTTATATGAAGAAAGGTATTTTATTGATTTAGTTGTAACAATCTAGTTTCTTGAACAATTTAATAAAATTGCGTTACAAAAAACAAAAATTATAATCAAGTATTAACTTGATTATACTAGTTTCAATAGCAGGCAGAAATCACATGTTTATAAAATGACTTCCAAGAACATTTTAATGTGTATTAAAATAAAACTCAAGAGATGTCACGACATCATCGCCACCGGTGGGACAATTTTGTGGAAAAAAATATTTCATCAGTGCAGTCAGTCACCAA
Source organism: Apodemia mormo (assembly GCA_036924255.1). Lineage (NCBI taxonomy): Eukaryota > Metazoa > Arthropoda > Insecta > Lepidoptera > Riodinidae > Apodemia > Apodemia mormo. The sequence continues at coordinate 7,412,337 of JAUPFN010000020.1, read as the reverse complement.
ATTAGTAGTAGCGCATGCTGCAAATGCAAGCAGAATAGGGGGTTACGCCCGGGGAGATAATAACCTTTCATTTAACACCGATGTCATATAACAGCTCGACTCGTTCGGTTTATGATAGTGCTGGCCTGCCCCCTTCCCCCCTCTATTATGAAAGCGTAATTAAAAGGTATATTATTTTTCTCCACGACTGGTGCAAGGGATACCCACCACCTGCGTCTGTTGTGGAGAATCCCCGTCTGTGCATCTGTGCTCTGGATTTTTTTCGCTAAGTAGTAGACACCACCTTTCACGTTCACCGTTGATTTTTGTAACATTAGGGATACCATTTCAACCTGAACGCTGTCCACTACCGTCTTGAGATGGCCAGGCCATCTCAAGACGGTAGTGGCCAGGCTTTGCTCTTTTTGACCGAAACATAATATAATATATTCTCCGGCTGATACTTCCTACCTTTCCTACCCCGAGGTATAAACTGGAATATTCCTTTGTTATGCGGGCTGTGTTCGCCTGCATCCAAACTCCTATCCCAAAAAAAAGGAAATCGCTTTAATCCGTCTAACTATCGGCCTTAGCCATAACCTCCCTATTTTCCAAAATCATGGAGATGCCGCTCAGCTAGCGATTTTTTAATATATCTGATGCATTGCTGGGCGGAGGTGAAGTTTAGGCATAGCGAAGGTCCTTTATCGGATATGGCTTCGTCGATGCTACCTGCTGACTTGCCGAGAAATTATGCGAGTAGATCACCAGCTTTTGGCTGATCGGAGCATTAGGGTCGTAGTCGAGAGTGCGTGTTCAGACCTTAAGCTTGTGCTCGTGTTTCCCAAAGCTGCGTGCTGTCACCGACAGTTTGTTCTGCATATCAATGACTTGTTCCAAATTAGTAATTACCTTAGAAACTGCTGATGCTCCGTACTCCGGCTGTAGCAATATTTCTTGGACATACGTCGAAAAGCGGTGGAACCAGATTGTGTCTAAAATCAAGAATCGACCTACCGATGCTTTGGATTGGGATCTTCAAAACTTAGTTACATTTAACCGGAAGAAGAAACCGCTTTGCGCGTTAACCGCAAAAAGACACCCTTTGTCGTATATGGGTATCAATTCGTTGTGGGGAATACTCTCCTGACATCTTCAGCCAGTATTGAAATTCTGGAAGTCGAAATGTCAAAATTCTATTCTGCGGTCATTTGAGAATAAGGGTTAATTAGCCTTAAAAAAGCTCACTGTGAAATAGTACTTCTTGCCGCCCACAATTAACAATTATTTATTAACATGTATAATGACTATGGAAAAGTGGCCACTTATCATTAAGAGACATGTTTATTTGTTTACTGCCCTATGATATAAAATTGTTTTCATTTGCTGCTAATGGTATGGGACTAATTATAGAAAGCGCTCGCATCGTGCGCTTGATCCGCAGCGTTCGGGACGTGCCGTTAAAATAATGACCTGATTATCTATGTAATGAAGTGCGTCAGCTTGAAGCTAGCAGCGTCCTGCCCGTTGTGTGCGCGTGAAGCGAGTTTTCAACAAAATAGACGCCAAAAACCTGAGGATCGAGCGTGCGGCTCGGGGGCTTTCTATTATAACTTGTCCCTATTTGGGCTACTACGTTTTCGCTTTCCGGCGTCGCTATAATCGTGTATCTGTATATTCAGTATATAAATGAGGACAGTGAGTGGTAATTTCAGCGTTCGCGTTCGGAAATATTAATGTGTAAATACCCTCGGATGTCGGTGGGGTCGGGTGGGGCGGCGCGGCCGGCGCTGGCGCGCGCGGGCTCGTCCCCCGCCGACGTGGGCGCCGGCCCGCCGCACGCGCGCGCGCCCGCCGCCGGCACACGCAACCTCAACTACATATTTGCCGTGCACAGGTATTGCGATCTCCTTCTTTTGTACCATTATACTTTATCCACATAATTATTTGCTTTTTAATATTTATTTAAATAATTTTATATAAAATTTGTCATTAATGAGTTAACAGTATTTCTTATTTCGTAACTTGTAAATAAAATCTGTTAAAAATATTATTTAAATAATACGAGTGCCCTAGATTTATACTGTTTAATAACTCAAAATAAACAATCTCGCAGTAAATTAAATGAATAAAAATATAGCGTACATTGTAGAGATGAAGGGAAAAATAAATTGTATTTTTAAAACCAAGCATCATGGAAAAAGACAATTTATGTCTATGGGCACCAAAATGTTAATAAAAACGTCATTCGTACCACAACACTAATTGCCACAAGTATAAATGTACCGGTTATCTTAGCCTCCAAACTGGAATACGACAGCGACATTGATGTTATTGCGACAAGAATAAGTAAAATGGTGGTACTAAATCCTAGTGAAACTTTGCGATACTCTATCACTTAGTAGTTATGAGTAGTGGTGTTTTAGCAAATTCTTAACCTATTACAAGCTTTCTATTCCTGGTAGACCTGGACCGATATGGATTTGCTTTCTGATGATGATTCTATGCCGTAATTTATGATTAATTTCACAAATCAATTTTAAATAAATAAAAAAGGATCATTGGAAAACACTAACAATCTCTTAGGATTGTATTACTAGCATCATAAACAACAACTTTTGGTCGATGATTTTTGACAATTCATCAGATTTGAATTCATCCGACTTTCGTACAAAAAAAATATAAACGCAACGTTATATTTGTTACGAAATCTACGACTATATTATTACTACGCATATTTACAAGAAGCAAACGGGGTTCGTGTGGCAGGAGCGTTGTCCTTGACCTATGTACAGCGGACGGGGACCGGGCACCGGCGGCCGCCAGTCGTTCTTTTCGGCGCTTGCGAAAGTCATCCGTCTCCTCGTGATATTTGTTAGTGTGGGCGTAATTATCATTGATTTATTTTATTCGGTGGGACACTGAGGGCCTCGCGTGTGGTGTAAATAAGTTGTTTCTTAGCTGGGGTACATGCCCCATGTACTTTGTATTGATTGTGAAGGTGATTATTATTAACGCCATTTGCGCTATACTCGCCAACATTAAGAGGTAATGAATTCGAAATACCCAAATAAGGGAGAGTGGGTGTCTACCTACAATTAATAACTTTTACCAAGTACTACCCAATTGCTACAGAGGATATGTGACAAGTACCTCGTTGGAAGATTGTTTTTGTTATTTTACTTGGTTCGTAAATAGGTAGTTACTCTGAAAGATCACGTTCATCTAAACGTTTAATTGTAGGTTTGTGAAGGAAAGTGGATAACCGTATCATAGTGTGCTTCCAAATTAGTGCGCGTCATACGGGAGGTGTAAAGTACGATAAATACAGAATTAAAATGGGTTAGATATAACATCGATTTTTGGAAGGTTTGTTTTCGGTAAATTTATTACGACTCTGAAAGATCACGTTCATCTAAACGTTTAATTGTAGGTTTGTGAAGGAAAGTGGATAACCGTATCATAGTGTGCTTCCAAATTAGTGCGCGTCATACGGGAGGTGTAAAGTACGATAAATACAGAATTAAAATGGGTTAGATATAACATCGATTTTTGGAAGGTTTGTTTTCGGTAAATTTATTACGTTTTGTAAAAAGTCGTAGAACAAATTAAGTTGTTCATAATGTTAGTTATATAGTCCTGTGAGGTTTTTTGTTGACAAAATACGTTAACTTTGTCCGCTAAATTAAAAGCCGCGTGTATGTGAGCAGGAAGCAGAGCGGGTCGGAGGCGTGGTTCACGCCGTGGCAGCGCACGCGCGCGCACGTGTTCGGCGTGCCGCTGGCCGTGCCGCTGCGGCGCGGCGCGAGCGGCCGCGAGCTGCACGCGCGGGTGTGGCGACAGCTCGCGCGGCTGCTGGCGCGTCCGCCCGCGCCAGACCACTCCAACCACGCGCACGACTGGTGAGACACACACACACACATACACCGCGAGCTGCACGCGCGGGTGTGGCGACAGCTCGCGCGGCTGCTGGCGCGTCCGCCCGCGCCAGACCACTCCAACCACGCGCACGACTGGTGAGACACACACACACACATACACCGCGAGCTGCACGCGCGGGTGTGGCGACAGCTCGCGCGGCTGCTGGCGCGTCCGCCCGCGCCAGACCACTCCAACCACGCGCACGACTGGTGAGACACACACACACACATACACCGCGAGCTGCACGCGCGGGTGTGGCGACAGCTCGCGCGGCTGCTGGCGCGTCCGCCCGCGCCAGACCACTCCAACCACGCGCACGACTGGTGAGACACACACACACACATACACCGCGAGCTGCACGCGCGGGTGTGGCGACAGCTCGCGCGGCTGCTGGCGCGTCCGCCCGCGCCAGACCACTCCAACCACGCGCACGACTGGTGAGACACACACACACACATACACCGCGAGCTGCACGCGCGGGTGTGGCGACAGCTCGCGCGGCTGCTGGCGCGTCCGCCCGCGCCAGACCACTCCAACCACCCGCACGACTGGTGAGACACACACACACACATACACCGCGAGCTGCACGCGCGGGTGTGGCGACAGCTCGCGCGGCTGCTGGCGCGTCCGCCCGCGCCAGACCACTCCAACCACGCGCACGACTGGTGAGACACACACACACACATACACCGCGAGCTGCACGCGCGCGTGTGGCCAAGAAAAGCTAAATATGTTATTTTCACTTTGAATACTAAGTGGTGAGCTCTGCACTGGTAACTCCATATTTCTGCTACCATAACGTGTTCTGTTTCGATTTTGGGAATGTGGTACCTGCTGAACAATATACCTTAGCCTTAAGACGCATTGTAACTCCACTAAAATTTGGCTGTTATTTACCATTTCTGAAAATATACGATATGAACTGATTCACCACATCAAAGCTTGAATTTATAAAAAGTTTGATATTAGGTGCTTACTTTTGTGTGAGTTATTTGTATGCGAAATTGTCCTATCTGTTTCATACCTATCATTCTTTCGTCGTCAACTTTTTTTGTGTACAGAAAATTGTGCGTATTGTGTGCCACAAAAAGCGGCGTTTAGTATAAATAAAGTGTACTGTACTTTTCCAGTGACGACAGTCTGGGGTACTCGTTCCCGTTCCGGCTGCGCGTGGTGAACGGCACGGCGGCGTGGTGCGCGCTGTGCGCGTGGCCGGCGCTGTGCCGCGGCTGCGTGCTGCCCGCCGACGCCAGCCCGCTCGTGGCCGGCGGGGCCGCCGCCGCGCCAGGTGGGGACACGCGCCCGCACACACCCGGGGACTGATACACACGCACATACACTACCCCCGAGTGATAAACACCCACATACACTGGAGAACAAAACTATTGCGTTCCAACTGAGAGTAGAACTGTCAGAATGCCATATCGCTCCGCATTTTGCAGAAACTTCATTAGTGATGAAAGGCCATCCATAAATTACGTCACACGTTAAGGGGAGGGGAGGGGTCGACGAAGTGTGACATTGTGTGACAAGGGGTAGGGAGGGGTCCCAAATTTTGTGACATCACATTCAGTTTTCAAAATGTAATATTTGATAACAGTGGATTTAAAAACCCACCTGTGTAGATAAAAAATAATCGAATGAGATCGTTATTCCAATGTAAATTTGTAAAATATATGATGTCACACTAGGTTGGGTGGGGAGTCTCACAAATGTAACCAGCTGTGACAAGAACGGGGGAGGAGTTAAAAAATCATGAAATTATTGTGACGTAGGTTATAGATGGTCCTTGAGTATGGTGAGCAAAAAATACTAACAAAGAAATTCATCAAAATTTTTTTGCTGACATTACGAAGTTCACATTTATGACAACAAGCGCGATCCTATTCTTCGATAGTTAGAACGCATAGTACATACGCACATACACTCACGGGGAGTGCTACACACGTACATATATTACCTGGAAGTAATACGCATACATAAATATTTCGTTCACTTAAAACATAAATAATCGCATGTAAAATAAGCAGAACTTAAATTTTAAAAAAAAATATTCGAAAAGTGCATTTGTGACGTTGTCACATGTCGGCAGGTGGCGAGGAGGAGGCGGGCGCGCCGGACGCCGAGTCGCCGGCCGCGCGCGCCAAACTCGCGCGACACGCCGCGCCCGTGCGTACTCCACTACCACTCACCGCTCACCACTCACCACTCACCACTCACCACTCACCACATACTCACTCAAACATGCATATTTCTTCGAGTTGGTCCAGATACACTTTAATAAATAGACCATTTGCCATTCTATCAGGCAGCGAGTTAAAGGCGAACGATTGGCTATAATACGTGTCACTAGCATAGTGACCACTATGTGGTAGAGTGTTGCATTGTCTCGCCAAGGTCTGGTACCACCGCCTTACCTATTTCTAGTGCTATAGCGTCAGTGCTTGTCTCTGTCGTGTTCCGGTTTGAAGGGTAAAGTAGCCGGTAACTTATGTGGCATTAAGACCTAGCTACAAGGATAACAACGTACCATTAACATCTTAGTGTCTATAGGTTTTGTTTGTTATCTTATAATATAAAAAACCTTTTTCACATACAAACAGCAACCAAATTGCAATAACTTCTCATTGAAATCATAGCGATTTCGAGGTCACAAACACTTCGACATATAACTTAAATAGATCTAGCTTTACTAAAATATTGATCCTCTTGTAGGTTTACCTGACTATTATTCTATCTGGAATTTTTTTATTTTTTAAATTAGCAGACATACGAGTGAGTGGACTTCCTGATGGAAAGCAGTCACCACTGCTTATGGGCATCTTAAAAATCCCGATATCAAAACTACTCAGAAAAACCGTGTGTTCCAGTTTGACTGTTCATATAAATAAAGTACGTGCAAACCGAACAGTCGTAGATGACCAATCGTCAAGATGATGTGGGTGGAATCCCTCACTACGGCGTGTAGTGCGATGTCGGAACATGGATGCCGGTAATAAATTGAAAAGCTCATCAGGACACTCCCCATTATACACACGGCAAAACACACAAAGATAGAGATAGATCCAACGTCTCTCCGGTAACGAAACGATTCAAGACCGTTGCTAAAAATGAAGTTCTCAACAAGGCGCTCCACATTGCATTAGATTTTGTCAAATTAACTGGGGTTCACCGACCTAAAGGTGCGAACAGTACTCCGAAGTTGAGCTTTATACAGCATTAGTACATGGCCAGGCGTGAAGCACCGTCTAGCACGATTCAATAGCTTCAGTTTCTTGGAAGCTAACTTAGCTGTACCCTCCAAATGATGACGAAATTGGACGTCGTTTGCGATTTCAACGCCTAAAATATTAATACTGAGATTGTAAGGGAAGTGCCCTGAAACAGAAAAGCCTTGATAAAAGTATTATTTTTACTTTAAAACACACAGGCTTTAGTCTTTTGGGGGTTAAATGTAACAAAATTTTGCTTGCCCTACTTTGATACCCGCTCCAGAGATGTCTTGATGTCAGAAACAAACCTATTCCGACTTATTTACCTGTGCCTTCGAAAGATTCGCGTGGCCTGTGTTTATAGCATATCCCGTACTGTCATCTGCATAACAATGAATGCTGTTATTATGCAGCATATTATTGATGTGCAGAAGAAACAGCGTAGGAGATAGTATAGAGCCTTGTGAGACATCAGCATTTTTTGTTTCCGCCTCAGAGCATACGCCATTAGTGACAACATTAGTACCGCGGTCTTTATAAAGTTGGCAATTCATGTCTACAATGTCATAGGCAAAAGGCATAAGATGGCAGTTTCGATAAAAGCGCCCTATATAGAACCCTGTCAATTGCCTTAGCAATATCAAGGCTGAATACAAATGCCTCCCCTTTTGCACTCAATGGTTGAAGCCCAGCAATGGGTAAGGATTACTAAGCAAAGCGGCCTCGACGAAAACCATATTGTTTGTCACTTATAAGCTGGTTATTTTCCAATTACTGTAGTAACTTTTTTATTAATTATGGACTCTATCATTTTAGAGAGCAAAGAGGTAATTGCTATAAGTATTTGCAAGGTCGGATTTGTCACATTTTTTGGGAACCGGGTGAACTAGGTTGCCCTGCTAATATGCTAAAATCGTAGATGCATGTTGGCGGCGACAGAGAAACTCGCGCCCTCAAATTTGCACTTTTATTTTTAACACTACAAAAATTTTAGATATAGGCTGTTTTTTTTTGAGCGTTGACCTTTGAGCGGATTGCAGCGACTCGCAACATTTTTATGATGGGTACACTTATATTTTTCAACTAATTAACAAGATGTATAACTTAATCAACTTCAATGTCTAAAGTCTATAAATAGAAACATACGAAGCGATGATAATTTAATTGGTTTAAAATAATTCAAAGATTTTTGTAGCGTCAAAAATAAAGGTGCAAATATTTTGAGCGCGATTTTTTCTATTGTATCCAACAAGCACTTACGGTCGACTAAATTAGCAGAGCAGTATGGCAGTATTTCACGCCCCGGGAACAGTGCTCTGGATATAAACAGTCAGAAAACGTGCGTTAACGCCGGTGTAAGCTCAGGAGCGCATGTTCTAAGCAAATATAGCGGTGAAACCGTTTGATTTGTTGACGTCGAGGGCGAGCAGAGCTCATCTAACAGCTTTCTGTGTAAATATAATGTCAGGCATTGCAATCACATAGGTTGGGATGGTTGGTGGAAGATTTCCCCCATCATCAACAAATGAATTGCGCGCAAAGAGGAAGCCTAGTAAATTCGCTTTTTTGGCTCTATGGGTCAGCGATTTTTCCAGTTTGCGTAATAGTGGAAGTGACGACTGACAAAAATTATCTTGAAAAACCTTGGCAAGAGACCAGAACGCGCGACATTCAGTCGGAAGGCGCACTAGTCTTTTGCCAATTCTTCCAATATAACTTGACTTAGCTCCAGCTATTTTATACTTAAGAGATCTGGAGGCAGCATTCAAAGGCAAAACATTTTTATTCAAGTTATCCTTTACAGGCACTATTGACGAGTCAACATTTTCATATTTACATTTTTATATTAACGTTAAATAGGTTTTTAAGTCGGTGGAATTTTAATCACCTTGAGCAAAACAAATAGACTAAAGTCCAGGCTCGGAATAAAGCCTGCTTTGAGTAAAGAACCTTCTTGCAAGACTGGTCCAATCATAGACGAGAACGACCACCGACGGCTATTACGGAGCTAGGTATGATATAGTTCATACCTTGCTGCATCACGTCAGTCAGTTCTGCGCAAGCGTTGGGATCATCTGACGATAAACAAAGCCGCCACAGACTTTGTTGCATCCTACGCAAAAAAGTCTTGCAATATACCCCAATCTGCCGAATTGTAATGCCAGACTCTTTGAGTAGCACTGGAACGCTTATTATTATGACTCGTTGGTGCAATAGATTGTACCAGGAAATATCAGATGTACCCAAGTGCGCTCTAACCGAGACCTGGTAGCCATCAGGGTGCGTTGTCATTTGAAGGTCTAATAAGGAGAGAGTATGGTCCGCTATATCAGGCATACGAGTAGGTGATTCCACTATTTGAGTTAGACCATATGCCAGAGCAAAGTAACGTGTAGTTCTCCCTACAAAGTCAGTGACTCGAAAACCTAACCACTATATGATGTGCGTTAAAATCCCCAAGACAACCAACTCAGCGAATGGGACCATCGTGAGTAAGAGGTCAAACATAATTTGAACATGCTCAAAGAGCTTCTGAGTATCGGCATTACCATTGTGGGAGTGGAACCTATAGAGGCAAGCGTAGATACGAAATTGGCTAACATTCTCTACGCGAACCCACGTAACTGATAGGCCCTGAGGTTTATGTGTGCCAAGACGATTATAACACGTATCCCCTCGAACGAATGCGCAATCATCAGCTCGAGGGAGAAATTCATACACAGGCTCCTGGGTACTTCAAATCAGCGACATCCGACAGAGAGAATATTTGCGTCTCACTTAAAAAGAGTATCGCTAGCTTTGCTGTATCGAGCTGAAAATGAATAGCTTCCACGTTGGAATGTAAGCCCTTATATTGCAAAATCCATTTGAAATGTGGAAGAGGTTGCCGTTGTAGACAATCTCTTCTTTTTATACCTGACCATTTTGTTTTATTTATTATTTTTTAAGAGGGGATTCGAAATTACGGGTCTATAAAGGCAAAGCAAAGTATATATCTGTGATGACAAAGCGATTAAAAAGTATGTTGTGTATAGACGGGGACCGTGAGGCAGCTTTATCCAGAGCGGCTGGCGGGCGCGCTGCTGGCCATCGACTGGGACCCCACCGCACTGCATTTGCGATACCAGGCTGCCAGGGAAAAGGTAAACAACTACACATATGCACACAAACTCACACAAAAATACACGCACGCGTACGGTTTTTAAATTGCTGAAAAGGAAAGTGTTGGTTTTGAGTTTTTTTGTTGATCTGATGAGTGCTACCAGGTCTGGGCAATTACGATCACTTCATGTAAGAAACAGCACATAACAAAAATATTCTGCTTTGACTCTGTTATGAGGTCCTTTAAAGGAGTTATCGCCTTTCTTTAGAAACTCCCTTGTGTTGGTCCGGTCGTAAAAGGCGACCGATTGGCTATACGAATCACTACCACTGTGGCTACTAGGTGTTAGTTTTGTATTGTCTCGCCCGGATCTGGTACCACCGCCATACCTATACCTGTTACGATAGCGTCAGTGCTTGTCACAATCGTGTCCCGGTTTGGAGGGTAAACTTATGCATGTGGCATTAGACCTCGTCACAAGATAGCAATGCACTGTTAACATCTTTGGTGTCTATAGGCGATGATTGACTCTTTCCATCAGAAGATCCATCTGCTTGTTTGCTATCTTATGATATATTTATAAAAAAAAACTCCTACATTCTGGTCTTTCAGAGCCTATCATCATGTCAGTTCTGCTGAGTTTCTCTCAGAAGAAGTGACGTGACAGATGTGACGGTAAATATCGCTGAATCGTGAAGGATCCAGCAATATTTACCGTCACTTGTACTGAGGTATGTGTGTGTCTAGGCGTGGGTAGTGGACGAATCGGTGGAGACGTGCGCCGCGGCGGCGGCGCGGCCGGTGGACCTGGCCAGCTGCCTGCGCGCCTTCACCTCCGAGGAGACGCTGGAGCAGCGCTACCACTGCGCCGCCTGCCGCCGCGCGCAGCCCGCCACCAAGAAGCTGCAGCTGTGGCGCCTGCCGCCCGTGCTGGTCAGTACCGCACCCCGCCACACCCACTGCACCACACCACACCACACCACACTGCCGCTACCACTGCGCCGCCTGCCGCCCGTGTTGGTCAGTACCGCGCCCCGCCACACCCACCGCACCACACCACACCACACCGCCGCTACCACTGCGCCGCCTGCCGCCCGTGCTGGTCAGTACCGCGCCCCGCCACACCCACCGCACCACACCACACCACACCGCCGCTACCACTGCGCCGCCTGCCGCCCGTGCTGGTCAGTACCGCGCCCCGCCACACCCACCGCACCACACCACACCACACCGCCGCTACCACTGCGCCGCCTGCCGCCCGTGTTGGTCAGTACCGTGCCCCGCCACACCCACCGCACCACACCACACCACACCGCCGCTACCACTGCGCCGCCTGCCGCCCGTGCTGGTCAGTACCGTGCCCCGCCACACCCACCGCACCACACCACACCACACCGCCGCTACCACTGCGCCGCCTGCCGCCCGTGTTGGTCAGTACCGTGCCCCGCCACACCCACCGCACCACACCACACCACACCGCCGCTACCACTGCGCCGCCTGCCGCCCGTGCTGGTCAGTACCGCGCCCCGCCACACCCACCGCACCACACCACACCACACCGCCGCTACCACTGCGCCGCCTGCCGCCCGTGCTGGTCAGTACCGCGCCCCGCCACACCCACCGCACCACACCACACCACACCGCCGCTACCACTGCGCCGCCTGCCGCCCGTGCTGGTCAGTACCTCGCCCCGCCACACCCACCGCACCACACCACACCGCCGCTACCACTGCGCCGCCTATCGATCTACCAAATTCTTTACCTTTAGATCTAGTAAAAATCCAGTTAGCTTTCATTTCTTCTACTAATTTATTTTAGTGTACTAAGGCCCAATTTTTCAATGGCCACTTAAAACGTCAGATAGCTAACCATTCAATAACTTTAACTGAGATTTTAACAAACGTTTAAAAGGTTTCAATTTTTCAAAGCACAGATAACATTCAGTTAGCTACCTGGCTGATTTTTGTGACTAGCTTCACACATATCAGCGAGAGCGAGACGTGCTTATGTACGTTTACAGATTTTAGAAAGAGGTAGAAAACTTTGAAGTAGTGGTAGGGGCTGTCATAATACGACGTAAGTCCGAAAGCCTAAATTGTAACCAGATGTCCGCTTGACCTGTCTCTTTGTTATTATTTTATTTTCGTTCGAACTTCGAATCAAAAGCTATGTGTTGTACTTTCTTCATTTGTTTGAATAGTTTCTAGTGCTGTCACAAAGTACCTGCTTGGTTGCTATTTAAAATATGGAAAATATAGTGAATCGCGAACGTTTTGCAAATCTTGTATAGGTAGGTACTTTTTTATATCATAAGATAGCAAACAAGCATATGGCTCTCCTGATAGAAAGAAAAACGATCGCCTATAGATGCCAAAAATATTAATGGTGCGTTGCTATCCGTATAGCGGAATGGCAATACCACATGCATAAATTTACTGACTACCTTATCCTCTAAACCGGAACACGACAATGACAAGTATTAATTATATCGTGGCAGGAATAGGTAGGGCGGTGGTACCAAATACCCGAAAAAGACATTGCGGAATTCTACCACCCAGAAGCCACGTCGGGTGACACAAATAACTATCACAAATAAAACAACAACAGCTTTTACGAAATGCCTGGCAGAGCGGCAGTTGGTCTATTCTTCAAAGGAGCCCGGATCAACACGGAGGAGTAGTACGAGTGAAGTGAGATTATTAACCGAATTGGTGGCAAATCGTCACAGAACAATAAAAAATAAAATATGCATAGTTTCACAGTATAAAAGCAAAAACACGAATATACCTACAAACACATGGCGCGCACATTGACTAGAAAGCCAAATTGCTCCACAGTTAACGAGCTAACTGGGATGTAAAGGGACAGTTAAGTTTATTCGCCAGTAGGAGTATTTAACTAACCGTTAGAGCCTATCTGTCAATTGAAAAATTTAAAATAGTGTTAACTGTGGCATTTATGTTATCTCGTTGTTTAACTGGCCATTGAAAAATCGGGCCTAATTCATTTTATTAATCGCTCCATTAGAAAAGTGGTTAGCGCTCCAGTTTTTTGAATTGATCATTTTTGGGTTCACTTCCCTACAGGGATAAGCATTTTGGTGTGACGAATATCTATATTTCTATTTCATACTGATTTGTGTTACTTAAATATAATCAAAAAGTATTTGATATTATTATAATAGGTCGGGGCAAAAGTATTTTCTTATTTTCAATTATTAATAATCAAACCTCTTTGGCTGTACTGAATGTAACTGGCTGGTTTTAATACCATTAAATGTGACACTCTGAAGATGCAATAAACTAAAAAAAAACTAGTTCCCGCCATTTTTCAATTGTTTTTCAAGCAAGCAAAATGAACGTATGTGACGACGAAATTCGGTACATTTTAAAGTTTTATTACAAAAGAAAGGTAAAAATGCGACGAACGCCGCGAATAAAATTTGTGCGGCTTACGGACCTAATGCGGTATTAATAAAATCACAAATGTGGTTCAAGCGTTTCAAGTCTAGAAATTTTAGTGTGAAAGATGAGGTTCGCTCTAGACGCCCTTTCATAGATAAAATCAGTGCCATCTTTGAGAAAGTGGAGCAAGATCGACATATTAGTAGCTAAGACATTGCTGAAGAACTGGATGTTGATCATAAAACAGTTTTACATCATTTACGAAAGTCTGGGTACAAAAAAAAACTTGACATTTGGGTACCACATGATCTCACTGAGAGAAACCTTATGGCAACGTGTTTCCGTTTGCGATTCTTTGTTGAAACGTAACAATTCCGAACCATTTCTTAAACAGTTGATTAAGGGTGATGAAAAATGGGTGACACGATAAGAATGTGCGAAAAAAATCACGGTCGAAGCATGGACAAGCCCCACACACCGTGTAAAGCCCGGCCTGACTCGAAACAAAGAGGTGCTATGTGTATGGTGGGATTGGAATGGAATCATCCACTATGAGCTTTTGCCACCGGGTAAAACTATCGATTCTGACCTTTACTGTCAGCAACTGATGAGTTTAAAAAGCTAGTGAGAAAAACCGACCGGATCGGTGAATAGGAAGGGCGTGGTGTTCCACCATGACAACGCCAGACCGCACTCATCTATAGCCACGCAGCAAAAATTGAGATAGCTTGGCTGGGATATGTTTATGCATCCTCCGTATAGCCCTGACCTTGCTCCATCAGATTTTCACCTGTTTCGGTCATTGCAAAACTCTTTAGGAAGCATAAAGCTAACCTCAAAAGAACACTGTGAACACTACCTGGCAGATTTTTTAATCAAAAATCTTAATTTCTAAAGGAATGAGATCATGGCACTACCCACAAGATGGCGACAAGTCATCGATTATAACGGCACATACATATTATAAATAAATAAAAAATTATACCTAAAAAAAAATATTTTCCTTTGTATGAACAATACGAAAATACTTTTGCCCCGACCTTATTTTATTAGTTTTTATTTTTATTAATTAGGGTTGTTAACAGATTAATCGCCTTTTTTATTGATTTATTTATAGGAGAACAAACAGCTAATACATTAAAAATAATAACAATTTATACATAGCAATATTAAGCAAGTTACAGGTACTCACGTATAACAGTACTATAAACGTATTGATTGTTAGGTAATATGTGTAATAACACAATAGGAATATAAGGCTAAAAAGTTAACTTTAAAAGAATTCTGCATTTAATCGTTGTCCTACCAAAGCACAACTGGTATTAAATAAATATTTGTCATGTTTTTTGCTGATGGTATTAAAAAGACTGCTCACTCGCAACATAAACGAATTTTGACGATAATATGTATTAACAAGTGGGACGTGGATAGGAGGACAATATCTTGTTCTATTAGACGGGGCATTAAGCGAGATTGAATTAATAAGCTAGCTACAATTAACTTTACCTGAAGTTAATTTTAATAAGAAAGAGATAAGTATCTGCAATATTTATACGAGAGGAAGAAAGTGGAATCGTTTACATAGTTCGGTATAATTACATGATTTATATGGAATTCCTGTGCTTCCAAGGTATCTTTGCTTCCAAGATACCTCATAAGTTTCATTTGAACTCTCTCAATTCGTTCGATTTGGGGGGTTCCAGATTTGGGAGGCATAATCTAATATAGTACGTAGGTACAAATAAAATTTTTAAAGTTTTAATATTCTTGAAGTTTGACGAGTTTATCTTTACAAATCCTAACGCTTTCAAGGTTTTGGCAACAATTGCATCAATATGTTTGTCAAATATAAGTTTCGAATCGTGTAGTAACCAAGATCCTTAACCAAACTTGATTTCTTTAAATTCTTATTTTTTAATACGTAAGTAGATGGAAAAGGATTATTTTTGCGGCTAAAATATACTACAGAACATTTGTCAGGGTTGAGGTCAAACATGTTAGTATGACAATAATATGTCCATTTCACCAATTTCCTTCTTTTCAGGGTGTGTCCGTGCCGATAACTGACCACTTCGAGCTCCTTGGTATCACCTTCACGCCTACTCTTAACTTTGGTTCGTACATCGAATTGAAAGCCCAAGTTGTCTCAAAAGAGCTTGGTATTCTGGCCAAGGTGCGACAGTATTTCAGCCCGGGGCAGTTGCTCAATCTTTATCAAGCACAAGTCCGTTCGTGCATGGAATACTGCTCTCAACTCTGGGATGGAGCCGCAAAATACCAGCTGGAGACGCTAGAGGCAATAGAGAGGCGTGCCAAGAGGCTCATAAACGATGATGATCTGGTAGGCAAAAAACTCCAGAGCCTCGCTCATCGCCGCAGAGTGGCTAGTTTATCGGTCTTTTGTCGGATACATTTTGGAGAGTGTGCTGCGGAATTGCACGACTTAATTCCGCCATCCCCGTTTTTCTATCGATCGTCGAGGTGCACAGATACTAGGCATCGTCATATAGTGGACGTTCCACGTACCCGAACAAAGCGGTTCGATTCGACATTCTTGATCCGAACCGCAAGTGACTGGAATATGCTACCTGAGTCTGTGTTCCCCGACGGGTACAACCTGGGGAACTTTAAGAGAAGAGTGAACAGATACCTTCTAGGGAAGCGCATTCCATCTTAGGCCACACCTTAACTTACCATCAGGCGAGATCATGGTCAAACTCTTCCTTATCGACAGTAAAGAAAAAAAAATCTACTGCGCTAGACGGCGACATGCCTTAGTTAGAGTCGCCAAACGGCTGGCAAACATAATGTTTGCGTGCTTGCAAATAGGTGCTATTTATAAAATATTAGGCGTTTTTTTTTTTAAATTAATATATTTTGTTTATTCATTTATTTACTATTAATTAAAGTCATAAATGGCAAGTAAAGCACTGCCTATGTGCATTTATGGACTGCACGCCACTGCCTTGAGGCACACCACTTGGAATTTTCACCCAGCTAGAAATGTAATTATCAATTACGACAGCTTGCGTTCCGTTCTCAATGTAAGAGGAGAACCATTTCGGTAAGTCCCCCCTAATCCTGATCCTGAAAACCATGCTGAGTTGGATTAAAAGAAATACTTACGCTTGCATAAACCTGATTGTAGACCACTTTTCAAAAACCTTTGCTATGATGCAAAGTTTTTAGATAGGCCTATAATTTGTAACTTCAGTTCTTGAACCTTTTTTAAAGAGATTTGAGTAGCTTACTGTTATATCCATGGAACATAGAACAAGCGGAATTGGCAAGTACAAACATTTGTATCAAGACCGCGATCGCCATACTCACACATAAAATAAGCATTATTGCATATAAACTACTAATGCAAACATTGTTTCATTGGTCGTTTTCATTTTAAACAACAATAATCCGAAACACACAAACAGAACATTTAAAAATATACCAAACTGCGTTACAATAAATTTTATTTTGCTACAAAAAAAAAGAGTATTTACGTCCTTTTGTAGTCTATTGAAAATAGACTCATCTATTTGTACAATAGTGAAACTATAATCATAATAGTTTCGCTATTCTACAATAGATGGCAGTATTGATTTTTCCGTAGTTTTCAGTTGGTCATATTTGAGTAGAGAACTTTCTAAAACGATATACGTAATGACTGTCATTACGTATATCTTTCTAGAAAAATTAGGTCAACCTAAAATGAACTTTATATGTAAGGTGTACAGCTGATTTTAGCTTGACTTTCTATTATATCATTAGAGATTATATTAAATCAGGAATTTAATTAAAATAAAATGAAAATTGTACTTTCGGATGATATGAAATATCTCCATTTTTAATCATCTGTATTCTACTATCATTTCTGCATTCAAGGATGGCACAATACGGCATAATTCAGTGTATAATAGATTTTAGCACGACGACTATCTCCTAAAGATATGGTAGGTATCACTAAGGCAATTTAGAGTAACAGCGCATAATAGTGATGCACGCGGCACGCCCACTCTTCACTTCCACTTGTTTTCTTTGTTTCATGGTTATATCTGATTTTGAGATAGTTTTGAGTGTGTAATTAATTAATACACCAAAAGTCTCCAAACTCACGTTCATTAAATACGTTACAAACTACGTTTATTTTGCAGAGGAAATCTCTAAAACATTTTTTAACAAATTCTATAAAGCATTATGGCACCACAGATCAGATATATGTATCCTGTGATACTACACACAACACTTACAATACTGTTAAATATGATAACTTATATGATAAATTTAAAAAATCTCTTACAGGTTGTACATCTAAAACGATTCCAGTACGTTAACAACAAATGGATTAAATCTCAGAAAGTAGTTAATTTTCCATATAATGACTTTGATCCTACACCGTACCTCGCATCAATTCCACAAGAAACAATCCTTAGACACAAAGAGTTAAGAATGAATAAGCGACGATCTTCTCTATTTGCGGACATCGAAGAAAACGGTGCCATATCGGAGAGCGAGACTGAACCTTCCGACGATGATGTGTCGGAAACTGTTGAAGCTTCAGTTGATGCAATGTCAAAAGAAGAAGACAAGAGAAAATCTGTGGAAATATCCGCCAGAAAGAGGCTAGAATCGTCGAGTTTGACGACAACACCTGTGGTAGATGATAATTTGATTGATTTTCACCAGCACCATTTAAAGCCGGGCTATGATCCATTTGATTTGAAGTATAGACTATATGCTGTTGTGGTAAGTGTCAATTTGTTTCAATTTAATGCTAATCCTATGTTCCAAAACTAACATCACAAAGTAATATTTTGCAAAACAACGTAACTGGAAATACTTCAACACTGAATTACTTTTTGATGTGATTCATGTTATTAAGTAACAAGGGATTGAAGTTCAGTATAAAACAACTTGAAATCGTAAAACATAATGAGAGCATTACAATCGTGGTGTGGACCTTTATTTCTTACACTGCTGGATGGACGTAGCGTTTATTTCTCCTGATGATGCTTCGGTTATGATGTGAATCATGCGTTGAATGCTAATATTGTGTGCTGCTAACTTGGGTGGTAAATGTGGGTGAACCATTGTGCTGCTGGGGTCTTTGTTGTTATTCAACCCTCGACGAGTTTTATCAATTTTTTTTAATTGCTGTTTTTTCTTTCAGTGGTAATGCGTAGGTCACACAAAACAGTTTGCGCATGCATTCAAAACTCATATTTTTTTATTTATTTAACCAGGATAATTTGTATGTAATATAGTGTTTTTAGCGTAGTTCATGGAGGCTAAAAGGCCCTTTTAGATTGGAGACTCTAAGTGCCATGCCCCGTCTAGTATATGGTAGTCACGCCACTATTTCAAATACTCAAATCACCATGGAGTTTAAGCTGCGATTTTGACTAGCGAAATCGATTCGTAGTTTTTATATGATAAGATAACAAACAAGAAGATGGGTGTCCTGATGGAAAGAGTCAACGATCGCCTATAGACATTAAAGGTGTTAATAGTGCGTCGCTATTTTGTGGCGAGGTCTAATGCCATATGCATAAGTTTACCTGCTACCTTACCCTCCAAACCTGAGTACGACAGTGCCAAGCACTGAAGCTATTGCGTCAGGAATAGGTAAGGCGGTGGCACCAGACACAGAGGAGACAATGCAGAAATCTACCAGTTAGTATAGTCGATGCGATAACACAATCGGGTGGTGCAGTCGCACAGCGGGGAGATGCACGGCGGGCACTACGTGTCGTTCGTGCGGTCGCGCGCGGGCACGTGGCTGTGCTACAACGACAGCTCGTGCCGCGCGGTGTCGGCGCGCGCGCTGGCCGCGGCGCCCGGGTACCTGCTGTTCTACGAGCGGCGCGGGCTGCACGCCGGCGCCTACTTGCCGCCCGCGCCCGCGCCCGCGCCCGCCCCCGCCCCCGCGCCCGCGCCAGACCCCGCCGCCTGCGCGCTCTCCTAGCCAGCCCCGCCCGACACCTGCCCGGTACTTACCGAACTCACCAGCCTGCACTACGCGACAGAAACAGAACACACCTACCACGATTCAGACACGGAACCACAGAATACTGGACTCAATTCACATACAAGTCATATTCGAGCAACGCACACACAGACACCTCTCACGGACGCGATATCTCGGAATGGTTCGGTACAGTTTGTTCCGCACCAGTCCGAGATATCGCGTCCGTAAGAGGTGTCTATGTGTGCTGCGCTCGAATATTACATGTATGTAACATTGACTTCTGTTAGTCTCCAGTATTCTGTGATGGAACTCACCCCGCAAGTTGGCTAACACACGCCATACCGGAACTATAAATCTGCGTGCGAACTGACGACTAACCTGAGTGTATCGAGTTGCATCGTATACTACTTATTCTGTGTTAAGTGTCAAAATTCGCTATTATTTCTTAATCTACTAATCGTTCTAATGTAAATCTACAAAAGGTTCACAATACAACGAACGAGCAAATTATGTACATATAAATAAGAGCTTATTAGTGAGCTGGATCTTACAAGCAAAACAATTACTGAAACAGCAAGGTCATTCTTTGTAATAATAAAAATATTGCAAATTCAAAATTTATCTTCTAATGTTCAGTCACATAACGTTTGATAAGACTCCATAAAACAAATATCAAATAAACTACGAAAACATTTAGTAAAAATAAAAAAAACACGAAAATTTACAATATTTTTGAATTTTTCTATAATTCTTATACTACGATCTGGAGTTTAAAACTAATTCTAAATGAAACAAAAGTATCAATCAATTATAACCTAAAAGTTAAACCTAAAACCTAAGTAAAACCTAAAAGTCTTAAAGTTACTACCTGCGATATAAAAATTAGGACCTAATAGTTAACTGTGTTATGTATTAGAAATAATTCTATACATAATCCATACATTATATTATGTTTAAAACAAACAATTATGAAGGTTTTAAGTCAATGGCTTAGGACATTTTTTCTATTAAATTTTAAAATATGTATAGCAATGAAATAATAAAAAATTAAAATGGCAACATTTCAAATAATTGTTTGATCTCACAAGGCAACAAATAGTGATTCAAATTGCAGACTAATTTTAAAAATTATGCCTTTGCTTACAGGCCTTACTAAAGACATGGAAAATATGTTGTAAATACTTCTTAATAAAAGTTTTTATATATTGTAATAAATATAATAATCCAATCTAGTCTATTTAAAAATAATGGATATTTTCGCTATCATGCTGTCAAATTATTCGCTCAAAAAAATTATAATAACTATTGCCACTCTCTTTCCAGTGACAGAGTTGCCCCTATAATATCTAAACATTCCATATAATGTCATATTCCACCTCAGAAGAACTAATTTATACTTTTAGTTATTTGCATTTAAATATTGATGACAAAATGAATCTGAAGTTTGCACAATAATGAGTTCCTGATAGCTCACTTTGTGTTAAATGATAAAATTTTATATATTGTTTCAAAAAAATAGATAACTAACAATAGTTACAACAATTATTGCTTTAAAACTAAAATATTTATTTATTGTCATTTGATTTTATAAAATGATTACTCTTAAATATATTTTATGGTATTTGACAATAAATAGTTATTGTTTTAGCGTTTAATAAAATGTATAATATAGGCAATATACTCTTAAAAATGAATTAAAAGGTTTGTAAGTTACATTTATAGTGACATACGCAAAGCCTATATGTGGACTTTTGACTAGGGCGCCAGATGTGAATTATGGTTTTATTAAAGATCCTGCCAAAAATAAATACGATTCAAATATCTTCGCCTATCTACATCCGATTCGTTCACTTAATTATTAGTGGCATTGCCCTATCACATAGCAATAGTAGCGTTTTTTAATATTGCCCCGTTATCTGGTCACAGACGGCAAACTTATAAAAATCGCACTGTACTGTTACATCTATGATGTATGATGTTGCGAATATATGGATATTCGGGCAGTTATGATTACGCACTATCAGGTGAGCCTTCTGCTCACATTGTTTTTGATGTCTCAGCGACAGTTGCCTAAGAAAAACGATCTGCTTGTTTGATATCTTAAGTTTAAAATGTTTTTTATTAGGTATTTTTCCTAAAATTATATACGTACATACATTCCAGACAGATTTAGTTGGCTTCCTTTATATTCATAACTCTCTTTATACAAACACACCGTTTTCGGAGGCTTGACACACCCGGACAGCACCCAATGAATTTTATTGATATTGGATCATTTGGATACCTATACCCAAATGGTCCAATTTATAATCCCTTTAGACAAAATGTTCAGTGTCCTTTTTTATATATTACTAGCTGTTGCCCGCGACTTTGTTCGCGCGGACTTCGTTTACTCCGCACAGCACCTAGCCGCTAGGTGATACCGTGATAATATGTAGTCTATATGTTGACCCGACCTGTTAGTAATATTCATGCAAAATTTGAAGTAAATCCATGCAGTACTTTTTGAGTTTACCCCGGACATACATTGACTTTTGTAAGATTTGATTATATATATAGTATACTCCCACATAAAAGTTTACTCCTGATGTTACCATATGCAGATTTGTATATGTGTATAAAAAATCTGTTAGTGTTATTTAAATCGTCTACGCGTTACTTTAAGGCTCGTAAGAATAGGAGTGAAAAAATAATACCTTCTGTATTTTGGATACATTGCTCTCGATACAAAATAGTGCAATGTACTTATAAAGTGCCTTTAAATCAATGGCCTCAAATATTTTTTGAGACATAGGCTCAGATAAAAACAACTTGTTTTACTATTATAACCTATTTTATGAAACTTCGTGGATTTTTACTATTAAAATCTCCCTTAATTACTTTTATAAAAATAAATTCTTTTAAAATATAATTGTAAATTGTAGAGGATAGAAATGAATAGGTAAAGAAGAATGGGAAGAGCGATGATAAGGTTAGGAAGACAAATCATATGGGGTTCAAGGCGTGTCTTATAAATAATGAACATTAAGTATTGGGGTTACACATTGCAAGAAACACTTTCATTAATTTTATTTGCTGGAATATTGACTTATGGTCAAAAATACTTTGATTTATAGTTTTTGATACTATTATAAACACAATGTTTTAATTGGTTTTAATGTGTTTAAATGAATTATTGGAGATGTCGCCCCTAATTGAGTTTTATCTGGAAGCTTTTAAAAATAAAATTGTAAATATGAAAGTCTAAATCTTATCATCATATATTATTTCTTAAAGGTGTTTTTTTTTCTGAAGTGGCTCAATCTCTTTAACTACTTCACCAAAAAATATCCAGTTAAAGCTTATGTTTTCTACTTTAGGCGAAAAATATGAAAAAATCGAAAAAAAACTTTTTGTTAGTAAAAAAATTAAATCAATATAATTTTTGTAACAATCGACCGGAGCGCCATCTGTAGGTGATAAATCAAACATCTTAATAGAGTTTTATACTTGGAAAACGCTAGATGGCGCCGTGCGAAATATTCGCACGAGTCAGCTAGTAATTTATTATATTAATTCGTAAAATAAATCTGCACTTACATAAACGCTTTTCAGTCCTGTACTTATGCGACGAATAAGAGTGGTTGGTTTACGAAACACAGACTACAATAATTACAAATGCGACATTGCTGTGGTACATGACGTGTCATAACAAAGCATTGTTCTGTTTTTCCAGTTGTGATATATTCAAATGTCAGCGAGAATAAAATTGCTACAAAATATGTTTATAATTTTTGTCATACAGATAGCGCATCTTTCGTGTCAATAAGCGATAATAAATAAATCTTTTCATTACGAGAGTCATATGTTTGTTTGCTGTCCTTTAGTCTTAGACGAAGGAAACTACTACTTGATATGAAATAAGGGAAAACCGTGTCATTTCGTTCCGAGCAATGGCGGACTTAAGAACAGCTGTTTACTGTCTACATAACAATTGATAAATTATATTGCAATGTTATTTTAACAATTAGTTTTATTTTAGATTTAATGTATACACTAAAATTATAAAAAAATACATATAAACGCTCAAATCAATTTAATATTTTGTAAACAAAGCGTTATTTGACATTAAATTTTAACTTACCTACATTGACAGCGTTTAGTAATGGCGTATTGACTGCAATCTATTTAATATGACGTTAATTTTCATAAATGATTTGAAATTAGAGCACAGACAAAATTTTTGTAGCATTGTATATTATGAAAATTCTAACTTGATAGACAGAGATAAAGCCATTTTTATTTGTTCAGCGTTGGAATGCATGCAATTTTAAAACTTTGATTGTCTATGGAAATTAATGCCAAGTCCTTATCTTTCTCTTGCCTATCCCTATCTTTAATATAAAAAAAACCAAACTCATTACTACTTTTAAGTCTTGAAAAAATAACCATTTTACTGCCACTTATCTGTGAAATAATAGCCGTTTTTTGAATTACTGGGATTAAAATAATAATGCTTTAATTTAATGACTAAGAGGTATAGTATAGTTGTCATATTTATTATTTTATTTAACAATTTTAAATGTCGCTCTTAAAAGAAGTTTCCTTCATTTCAAATGCGCCTTTCTTTAAATAAACCCCATCTACCAAATTAAAACTAACATCACGATACCCTACCTAGATCTTACTTGGAAAATGGTATACTTTATTTAACTCTACCTAATGCTGCAAAAATACCGTTTCTGACGAAACAATAAATGAGTTTGTAAAATTGTAAGAAAGTGTGATTTCAATTTGATTCGTCCAAAATCATTAAAAAGCTGCAAGATAGGTTATCGATACTTTTATCGTTGTCATTTGTACAATTTTGTGTGATCAATTCTGACAGACCGGTGTTTAATAGCGACTGCTTAATTCATCTGAATGTTATTTATAAAACAAATTAAACACACTGTTAATGTAATATTTATTAATGTAGGTACTGAACAAAATATCTTAGTTCGATAAGTGATTGTAAATGTTATGTATGTAAGCCATTAGATTTCAAGTTTATTGAAAATAAATTAAAATAGGAAATTAGACTTTTATATTTTATTTTATTTAAAATCTAGATAAATGATAATATACGTATAGTGACGTGATCCATATATATTTACCGCTAACAATACGCATAGACATCAAAACATGCAGCTTACTACATCTAGTCCAATTTATGAATTTTCCGTTGCAAGAGCTGTTTTTTAGTATAATTTGGAGACTGATATTGTTATATTTGAATTTGTTATGTTGTGCTATATTATATTTAAACGGAATGTATAAAAATATATACTAGCCATATTAAAACAGTGTACTTTAACGTTATTTATATTAATATGATAGTTTGTTAGCCATAATGGTAGAGATTTATTTGTTTCTTGCTATAAGGATGATAGATAGTACTTTCTTTAGTAGCATTTATGTTTTATTCCAAAATGGCTTCATATATTAAATGTAAATATAAATAGAAAAAAGCATATGAAGTTAGTAATGAGCATAAAATATTAGGTAAAGGTGGAGCAAGCACTCGGAATAATCACTTGAAACATAAATTTATATGATATCTCTGTCTATGAGGTCTCCCCATCTCTTTTAATACAGGTGTGTTAGAAAGAAAGGGGAAGACCTCAGAAGGTGACAGCAGTATTCAAAGTTGTGTTTCAAGTAGCTATTAGAAGTGTTGCCTCCCGATATAATACAGCTTCATGGTAATGAGTCACTGATGGCGGCCTATGGTTACAGGGTTACCACCGTTAGTTGGCGAGAGTCTACTTATATTTATATGAGTCATCTTAGTGTACACTTTTGCATATTCACTAGCTGGAAGGTGGCCCGTTCCAACGCAAACTACTACAGCCACGGACTTGAATTAAAAATGACACTCATTGATAACTCAATTTAAATTGAGTTTCGCTTATAGTAATTTTTTTTTTAAATCACGGTCTAAATTCATTTACGTTCAATTTAATTAATTTGTTGTGCTCATCGTTAATTCTTGAAGTTAGACGTTAAGATGAGTTTTACTTATATGAAAGCTTGAAATTTCTGTTTTTTTGAAATTCTGTAAGTGATTTATGAAGAAGTTTCAATAGAGTGAAGATAACTAGCTGTCAATAAAAAAGCACAAAACTAGGATTGCCACTTTTTTAATTAAATAAATATAGTATTCATTTTGGTTATATTGCAAAAATATACTATATTTTTACTATACTGCTATTACTATATTTTTGGGAATTTCAGAAAATGAAATAGTACAATTTTTCTATCAGTTCTTCTTCCACGTGAAATTATTATCATATTTCGCTTCCATTCGGCAAAACGTTGACGTTATATACTTGAAATTAATTTGTTCTGAAATTCCCTAAACTCTATGTTTCTGTTATAGTTTATATAAAAAGTGTGACAGATGATTTATGAAAATATAGTAAATATCGCACTTTATGTTCCAATAATATACAGGCGTTTTTTAGCCGAGAGAATGAATCAAACCAGTGAAAATTCAAGTATACATTTCGAATAAAACC
This sequence comes from Apodemia mormo, assembly GCA_036924255.1. Classification (NCBI taxonomy): domain Eukaryota; kingdom Metazoa; phylum Arthropoda; class Insecta; order Lepidoptera; family Riodinidae; genus Apodemia; species Apodemia mormo. Next base: position 7,386,217 of record JAUPFN010000020.1, on the reverse strand, counting down.
ATTTAAAACAAAGTGATAAATAACCGAGGAAACAGTAATTGAAATATTTTCAAAAGTCTCGTAATTCATGGTTATCCTTGCACTAGTCGTCCTATAGGCAAATTATTATTGTATTTTATATGGGATAATTAGGTCAAAAACTAAACTCATATATTTTATAGATTAGGCTAGATTTTATAGATTTGGGCTAGGAATCCAATACTGAATACTCTCTTTCAGCAGATCCCTCGGCTAAACAACAGCCAGTATACAATAATAATTGAAATTAACATATTACGATACAGCGAGATGGGACGGTATGCCGAAAAATTAAGAAAGCATGTAACTTTTACGATCTAGTCAAAATGGCAATTCCTTATTTTTTGAGAAATGCAATTAAAGTTTTTTTTTTTATTTTCACGCTCCGCAATGTAAAGCGTTCATTGCACCGATTCGTTGCGCCAGCAGAATTCTCGAATCAACCTTTCATTACGCGCGGTACGTGGTGCTTATTTTGTGTATTTTCTTAAAGTTTCCTATTGTTTAGAATAAGCACTGTAAAGTATTAAAACAAATTGTATAAAGCTAAAGCAAAAAATTGTTAAAAAAAATTAAAAATGTCCCACACAGATTTCACCAGTTTTTATCTCAGAATCATAATCCAAATCCATTGTTTAGATTATCGGTACACCATTCTTTACAGCTGTATATTGCTATATTACAGTGGCAACCCTACTCAAAAAACATTGGAACGGATACGGCCGGTGACGTCGCCAGTGCGTGCATGTGTGTGTGTGTATGTGTGTGTGCGTGTGACGCGCGTGCGTGTACGTGCGTGCGTGATTACGTGCATGCGATGTACGTGTGTGCGTGGGTGTGTGACGCACAACGAGCACGAAATCCACTCACGAATTTGGCACATCGCTGTTTTAAATAATGAACTTCGATATCTATGCGCGGATGTCTTTACTAAATATTTTTATTGGTAATAGTCAAAATTTAAGTAGGGACGTATTTTTCAACACATTGGTATCAGAATTGAATACTGAACACACAGTTACTATTTATATGTGGATCGCGAGCGTATTTTCAGCCGATCTCTCACATCCGCTGTTTTTAATGGTCATTACCCTGGAACTAAATCATTTATTAACAGATTTGGATTTTTTTTATTTAAAAAAGTTTACTTACCCTTTACTCTCATTCAGTGGAAGTGGATTGTTGCAGTTTTGTTACGTTTGGAGAACCTACAATCAAGCTAGTAATCTTCGGAATGTCAAATAAAAGGAGTTGTTTTAGCCTTATGTAATATCAGAAATTAAATCGAGATCAAAAATATTAAAAGAAGACCCTCAGGTTAAAATATTGCTTATGACATACCTACAAACTTAATTCGATTTGCGTGATATACATGGCGTGAATAACTCGTACGTTAAGCAAAACAAAACCTCACATACATGAGCACTGTGAAGACGTTTGGTAAATATACGCTATCTGCATTACTTAATGTAGGAATATTATATGGTTTAGGTTTGCCGCACATGTACGCTTTTCTAGTCAGGATTCTTGATTCAGAGGCCTGAATGTACGACGGCCACGGAGCAATATGCTTTACGGCTATCATCGAACTTGTTGTTATCATGTTCGGAAAATATAAGAACGTGTGCGCCTTGCTGACATTTTGGTTCCCGAATCTGAATTCCGGATCTGGAAACCGCACATGTGCCGCTAGTCTTATGATAGTAGTGAGACGTATGAAAGGTATCTTGAACAATCCTTGAGCGCTTCAACTAATGCCGGAATCTGTCTAATATGTTATCAAACGCAGACGCGTCGCATGTTGCCAGCTTTGAGTGATAAAAAATTCACCATACTTGATGTCATTTTTTAAACTTACGTTTTGGTCTACATAATTCGCACACCTAGATCTAAACAGGTATTAAATAAAAAAAGCACTTTTTTCAGAAAACGTAAAAAACTGATTACTGCCTCCGTGTACACTGTAAGTTTCCTTTAGATATTTTTTTTTTATTTTTGAATTTATATTTTAAATAAAAATACCAGTAAATAAGTAAGCTAAGTAAAAATTAGGTGTTTTAATCATTTTTGGATCTAAAAATTGAATTTTTGTAGTTGTTTATCTATTGCTTAACAAACTCAACTACAAATCCTAAAATGTTTCAGCAATACTGCAATAGTTTGGAATAAAAGTTAAAAATTTTACTCACCCTGCCAGCAATACCAGTTCAACTCTAAATATTGTACAGTTTATTATCGTAATAACTCAGCACTGACCATCAAAATGGCGACAATTCAAAATAAAATAACAAAACACTTAAAATTTCAAGAATAGTGCTACAATTGAAAATAACTTTTATTTGTTAATAGCGGGTGCATGTGTTCCGCTTCCAATGTTTGTTGCAATTAGCAATGTCCCTGTTTTGTTAGAAGAGAGAGACACTAGCTCGTTCAACAAAAAAAAAGGGACACAGTGCTAATGTATCCTTGAGTAGTAGAGTTATTGTTAACTCTGTGCAATTGGTCGGCAGGTATTGCAATAAGAAATTTGATGGTATGCCTAACGCAAAAATCTCAATTTTTGAGCTAGCTCCCTTTAGATCTAGGTGTGCGATATATACACTTTATAAAAGCAAGCGTGATGTGTATGTACTGTATATCAATATTTATTTGTACTTTTTAGTGCGATGATTTGGGCACAGTGATAGACCTAATATTTGTAATTAAAATAAATAAAATTACATTGTCGATAATGGTAATGGTATATGCTGTTCTTATCGTGTATATAATGTAATATGAATTTATTAATGTGCAATAAAATATATACCACAAAAAGACGTCTTTTATTACAAAGGATTTCTTAACTGATACCACAGAAAACATAACTGATACCAGCATACTTTATGAATATTGACCTATGTTACTAATAATCACTGACAAAGCAACGAATAACTGAACATGCGTAAAATACAAAAGCTACTGAACGCCTAAGTGTTAAGTAGTTTTTGTTTTTTTTTTATATCATAAGATAGCAAACAAGCAGATGATGGAGAGTCAACCATCGCCTATAGACACCAAAGAGGTTAATGGTGCATTGCTATCTTGTGGCGAGGTCCAATACCATATGCATAAGTTTATCAGCTACCTTACCCTCCAAGCCGGAACACGACAGCGACAAGCACTGACGCTATTGCGACAGGAATAGGTAACGCGGTGGTATCAGACCCGGGTGAGACAATGCTGAACTCTACCACCTAGTAGTCACAATGGTAGTGATACGCATAGCGAATCGGTCGCCTTTTACGACCTGCCTGGCTGAACGGCAGTTGGTCTATTCTTCAAAGAAACCTGGTACCAACACGGGGAAAATGCTATTCATTAATTCCGCATTAGTGTGGCCGATTTGTATAAGATTAAGTGCAGGTAAAGGTATTTGTATGATTTCTATAGTAAATAAGCATAAGGGTTGGACCACATTTGTCAGCACCGTCACTTGTTCCGCTTGTGTTAACGCACGCACTCCACAGCACATTAAAGTGGATCGCACGCGTGAAGATGCTGCAGCACACGATAGCATACTGTGCCTACAATACACATTTTAATCTATGGCATACTCCCGCGTTCTTTCGACATATAATTTGATCAAAGCTCGGCACCACAGAACAATATAACTAACGGCTCGGCACCCTCGCGATCGACACATTTATTATAGGATTAGGTGACACCACATGGAATTGGAATCATGTTGGATCGAATGAGATCTCGTCGGGTGGTATCGATTTTGATCAGGGGTAGTAAGATTTGATGGGGGAGGTGGCTAGGTAGATGAAAGAGTAAACTTCGATCTGGATGAGAGAACCCCGACCACGCAATTATTTTGTATTCTTTTCAAAATTTAGGCAAAGCGTCGGTGAACTATTAGCGGGGTTATTTTTGAATTATTCAATTTCGGAAAAATTTACGTTCCGTTGTCAGGTATCGCTTCACTTTCGCATTTATATGATGAATTTAACATTCTGGCGAGATCACTATTTGAGCAAATCATGATTGGCTCGAATAGGGATCTTGCCGCTTTATTTGATATATTATTGCTCATTCTCCTTTAATAATACTGAAGAATCAGTAATGATAGGGCGGTTTACCATATTTTACATTTTCCGCGATCCATGACATTAAAATTTTTATTGGGTAGACTTGATGCACCTAGGTGAATTTATCACAGCTCTCCATAAAGTCAAAGCATCGATCGGGTAGATTTATTTCACCTGGGTGCATTAAGTACCTGCACGGTTCTTAGACTTTATGCAGCTGGGTTAAATAGGCAGAGTTCTCCATAAACATAAAGCCTCGATCGGGTAGACTTAATTCACCTGGACTAATAAAACATAGTGTGTACTAAACGTATTATGGTTAATAGTCGTTTCCTATATTACTAGCTAACATCCGGGTCTAGGTAACACTACACCGATAGATAAACGAGTCTTTTCTCGACTTACATTTCTATGTTTTAACATTTCGCCCCTACTCCAATTACCTTTTATAAAAAAATGAAAAAGTGCGAGTTAAACTTTCGTACACGGAACGACACGGAAATACAGGAAGTGGTATATTGTCAAATATGTACAGGGCCACAAATTAGAAGAATATGGCATATTCTCAAAAATGTACGGGAACCGATGTCGCAGTTTTCATTTAGCTGTAACCACGGTTCCGTAAAAGACATAGTTCTTTAAATGTCATAGATTTCTAAGGTTACGTTCGCACAGACGGGCGGCTTGCTTAGCGCCTAGAGCACAGATTACATTTATAATACTTGTAAGCCTAGAGCGTAGCGAAACACCTAGCTAAGTGAACGTCCTAGAATGTTATGACTGACCGCACTGCGCGGTTGGCGGCTGGAACGTGAAAAGGACGTAAATACTCTTCTTTTTTTGTAGCAAAATAAAATTTATTGTAACGCAGTTTGGTATATTTTTAAATGTTCTGTTTGTGTGTTTCGGATTATTGTTGTTTAAAATGAAAACGACCAATGAAACAATGTTTGCATTAGTAGTTTATATGCAATAATGCTTATTTTATGTGTGAGTATGGCGATCGCGGTCCTGATACAAATGTTTGTACTTGCCAATTCCGCTTGTTTTTCTATGTTCCATGACCAGGAGCAGCAACGCAGACAGCGAACTTTTGTCTGCGTTGAGATCGAGTGATTTATTTTAAAGATATTGACAGTCTCGTCTGGTCCAATGCAATGCTTTCAATGCATTTGGACCAAATACAATTACAATGCTTCTGGACCAACTCTTAATATAAATCATAACACAACGTAATATCTTTTTAGGGTTCCGTTCATAAAATGGAACTCTATTACTAAGTCTCCGCTGTCTGTCTGTTACCAGGCTGTATCTCCTAAACCATGATAGCTGAAATTTTCACAAATTATGTATTTCCGTTGCCTCTATGACAACAAATATAATCTAAAAATATTAATGGTACGGAACCCTTCGTGGCGTGTCCGATTCGCACTTGGCCGGTTTTTGTAATTTTTTGATACAACGTAATCTCTGAATATTTGACTCCATAACTTGCGCTTCACTGAATTTCCGGACAACAAATAGTCGCAGTTCGATCGTATGCGATGAGTCCGTGGCAAGTTCTCGGCGGACATTTTCCACGTTTCAGTGATTTTCGTCCTTTGCGGACAATAGTCCCCATCTGCGCAGGCTATTAAACAGAGAGTTTAATGTACCACGTACTAAAAAAGCTATACTAAGTAGATGTCGTGTTCCTCTTCGTTAACACACGCTGCAGCGCTGAAATAATAAATCCTCCAACCAGTCATAATTGAGCCGCGCTGCAGCGTATAATATATATTCGCGATCAAAAGATCATAACCGCCGCGAATATCATGGCGCTTACGCGTTCATTCAACAAGTTCTGGCATGGAACACAAGTGCCGTGGTGCACGACTTATCAGTACGTTAGTACTAGTGTAGGTAGTACACCCAGATAAATTAAGTTTACCGGATCGGACATCAAATTTATAGAGCTGTGTCTATTTTATCCCAGGTGTATAGTCTAGTGCTGTGCAGGTATTTAGTCGCAGCTAGGTGAACTAAGTCTACCCAATCGAGGTTTTGACTTTAGGAGAGTTTGTCTACCGTGCGGAGCAATTAATTCACCCAGAATTAAGTGCTACCCGATCCCAAATTTCATATTCCACCGTTCGTGAAATTGTCCTAAAAAGTGGTAAAAAGTTTTTCCTTTATGTACTGATATATAGACGTAGTAACCTGAGAACATTGTTGGCTGTGTTATTAGATTTTGTTTTAAATTTTCTGTTTGCCATTTCTAATAGACAAAAGATAGCAAACAAGCAGATGGTTCTAACAGCTCATCAGACAAAATAAAATGGTGCATTGCCATCTGTGTGACAGGGTTGTTAGCCACATACATAGTCTTACTAATAAACAAAAGTTATCCACCCGTTTAACATGGTAATAGTTACACATTGTATAGTCTGTATAAGAGTTATACACGCTTTACACAGCATCGCTACCAATAAACTCTACTACTCAATAAACTCGTTAAACGCACAATAGTGCCAACATTGTATGAAATCTATTCGGAGACCATTATGCGTGACAGTGTTGTATGAAATAAATAACACTTTAGGTCAAAATAACTCTTGAATGTCTTTATAACTTTAAAAAAAATACTATTTATTTCACGCAGTATTAAATTATTAATTTAATATTTGTAATTCAAATAGTTTTTTCAAATTTATATTGCGTGAATTAACGTCTTCATAGCTGCAATTTCCGGACGTACGACGAACATCTCCCTCCTCTAACCCTAACTTCAAAGAGTATACAATACTAACTTCAAATATTTACAAAAACAGGTACTATAACTACTAATAAAATAAAAAACAAATCCGAATCCATTATTCACGTTTATTGGCTAACAGCAAACAGTATACAATACTAACAGCTGATACACAATGAGCCACCATTTTGATTTTTGCCTTAAACAAGGGTTTTATGGTGCATAGACCCTGTGTAACTTTCTATGCAAAATTCGATCCCTTATAACAGATGTATACACTCTTTGTCAAACAGATGTTTATTAGTAGTGTTTTTCTTATGCAAGCGTTATAGTACCTGTATACACTGTGTGAAATATTTTATTAGTAAGACCGATAAAGTGTACTTGATAACCTTACCTTCAAACCGGAACACGACAGGGACAAGCACCGACGCTATAATCTAGGTTGTTGTCTCGCCCACAGGTTTGCACAGTGTACTGACAACGTGAAGTTTACTCTTTTTAAGGCATATTGCCAATCCTTCTACACCTGTAGCCTGTGGATTAGGTATACACGGCGCACGTATAACGCCTTAAGAATCCAATATAACAACGCATTCAGGGTGCTGTTTGGTTTGCCGCGTCACTGCAGTGCTTCCGGCATGCTCACGGAGCGGCGCGTCGATGGGTCTCTGCTGCAGAGGTTGCGAACTAGTTCAAACGACATCTTGAACGCGCTGGCGGACCGCTGGGATTCAATAATGCTACACCACTGGATACGGCTACATAGCCTCTAGCAATGACTGGTCGTATTCAAAGGGCGATAAATTATTTGTATTTTATTATTAATAACTAACACTAGATTTAAGTATTATTTTAAATAACTAACATCAAAATGTACATGTAATTTAAGTCTGAAATAAGGACTACAGGACTTTCCCAATTAATCTTTTACCGCCTTTTACGAGATGCCTAGCAGTAGGACAAACAATAGATAATATAAACATAACTTTAAGGTCCGCTTGTACTGAAGTATTAAATTAGAATTAATTTAACTATAGTCACATAAAACGTATTTAATTTGGTGCAAGCAGACCTAGACCATAGAGAATGAAACCACAGTTGGATTTTTGAATTTTATTATTAGATTTACACTGTCATTTACAATAAATTTCCATGTAGTTGGTAGGACATAAAACAATACAATATTGCATAACACTAAGGCTAACTGCATCAGTATTTTTTGTGGATAAATTAACAAAAATATATATGCAATATTACAATTTCCAAATAAAAATAACCCTAATATCTTACTCGGGCACGCACTTGCCGCACGCCGTGGTGGAATGTCTCGACGACGAGCTGTCCTAACCTAACGAGATACTGCCACAGCTAGTGTTCCAGATACATGCCGACGTTACTAAATAAATTAAATATACAAAAATCTCTATCACAATACTCGTAAGTAATTAAAGCAATTCAAATGTGAATACTCCAGGGCTCAGCTCAGTATTGCAACTACGACATCCTAGGGGTCAGCATCGCAGCCCGCCTAGTGCGGGCGGGGGTCCATTGTATAAAACGACTATTTGTGCAGACCGAATTCGACACGAACAACTGTACGGCCACATGATACACTGGTACATACATCCCACTGTCGTGTACATAAATATATTTCCACTTCATTAATTTGTAGCTATAGTGCTCAACTTCAACAGAATTAAAAAACATTCATTTTACACATGGTATAAAATACTTAGAAAATTTACAATTCCATCTTAAAGAGTAGTGCTAAAGATGGAGAATCTATGAGCGTTCACTATGATATATATAACCCTGTGGCGACGCCTGACAGTTGCCGGGTGAGGAAGCTAAGGTAAACATTAGAGATCGATACAAAGTGAACCATTAAGAAAATACATTCTTAACAACATACGTTAAAATGCAATACCAAAGTACTTTTTCTTAAATATATTTTCCGCGCAACAGCAAACGAAACATCGATATATAAAATGTTTAAGTTATATTTAATGCTCTCGTTGACAATTTAATGATATCTAAACGGAATTTACTATGACTTCAATGTGGTTGCCAATGTCTCGAGAGATGATAGGTACACATATATATGAATGGGCATCCCAGAAGGATTTGCCAGGAATACTTTTGAACCGGTTGTCATCAAAGGGCTGGGTCTTACATGATACTATAGTTATTTTTTATTATATTTAAATAGAATGTTTAAAAGTATTACGACACGTCCTGATCTTCAACATCTTGTGCTTGTTCTTTTTGTTCAGCTTCACCTGTAAATAAATATAAAAAAATTTAATGAAATTCTAGAGAATATACTCATTATTATTAAATCGTCTAAAAACTTGCATCAACTAAAAATATACTATGGAAAATGTTAAGAAATTGGCACAATACTGCAGATGACCCATCCAGTATAAGCATACACTTGTCAACAAAGTCAGTCTGTCTAATTAAATCCTGTCACCCTATCGTCAGGACCCACAGCTGCCGTGGTCAGGGTATTGTAATTTATAGCAGGAAATAATAACATGAAAGTAACATCACAATACTCCTATGTGGTTGTGGTTTGTTCACCTAGTGGGTGAGGTCAATATACATATTTCAACATTTTCAACATCTTAGCTTCAAGGACCCCACGAAAGCATCATAGCCGTAATATATTGCTGGGGTTGGTCTTAGGAGAGATGTCTGCTCGATTGCTTAATTGGCTGGCAAAATACACACAATCAAAATACAAAAATCACGTGATTTTGACTAGAATACATATGTGTATTCTGGTGCTTACTGATAATTAAAAAAAATGACTACACCACTCATTTGGAATCGTCAATGTTGATTATTTAAAGAAATGTACCTTCCCAGAACTGCACAGAAAATTAAAAAAAAATCCTAATTACATTCACATTATAATTGTAGTTAGTAGTAGTGTTAATCAAGCCTCAATGGTAAACATATTCAATAATAAATTCGATGCAAATTCTCCCATAAATGTATAAAACGTATACAACCACTCTATAATCCCGTAAGACTCAAACCAGAATTATCTAGCAGGACCATTGTGACAGGTCCCACTAGTCAAGCTCAATGCAATATATAGGATGTTAATGTCTAATAAATAAGCCTATTTATTATTTTTAACAGACTTCCCAAAAAAGGGTTCTCAATTTGGTTGTATTTTTTATGTTTGTTACCCAATAGCTCAGTCATTTATAAAACGATTTTGAAAATTGTGTTTTGGTGTGTAAGGATATACTTCTCATCAGCATGACACCGATCTGCATGATCTTTGCCAAATTTAAGTAGTACTACCCTCTTAAATTTGGCGAAGATCATGCAGATCGGTTTCAGATATACAGGAAAATGAGAAATCAACTCTTGTAGTTTTCATTTAGAGCTGTATAAGTCAATATTCTTTCGCGGAGGATGGATTGAGCAAAAAAAGCCATGCGTGCCGTGTAAGGTTGGACAGTGGCGAATTTATTGTCAGAACTTTTTTTATATCATTAGATAGCAAACAAGCAGAATGCTCTCTTGGTGGAAGGGGAAACAATCACTTATAGACATCAAAGATGTTAATTCTGCGTTGCCATCCATGCCAATGCCACACATGCAGTCTATGGGAATACGAGAATAACATTGACGACAAGAATTGACACTATTGCAAAACGGTGTTAACATATACCGGGGCTAGACAGTAGTTTTGGTACATTTTGACTAAGTTTGAATAAAAGCTTTTGAATATATATCAGAATTCATGTGAATTGTTCGATTGGATCGGAATTAGATGTTTTATGATTTTATGAGAGATTATGGTATTAGTGGTACTTTCTAAAGTATAGGGACTACCTATCTTACAACCCAGAATAGCAGTAATCAGTACCGATACTATTGCAGTAGCAATAGATAAGGCGGTAGTACCTAAACAAACTATCACTACTGTGATGGTATTAGCCTTCTCTCTGATCTTTTAGGAATTGCCTATCAAGAAGCCAATTGTTTCATTCTATTCCTTGGGAATCTAATCCACAGAGGAAGTGTGTTTCCGAGTTTGTAGGTTTGCAGTACACGTAATGTGGTGTGAAGTTTCATGGCAGTCAGTATACAAGGTGGTGGTGTGTGTGTGTCACCTGACTCGCCGTCGCCCTGCATGTCGGAGGTCCACAGCGTGAGGTTGTCCCGCAGCAGCTGCATGATGAGCGTGGAGTCCTTGTAGCTCTCCTCCGAGAGGGTGTCCAGTTCGGCGATGGCGTCATCAAACGCCGCCTTGGCCAGCCGGCACGCGCGGTCCGGACTGTTCAGGATTTCGTAGTAGAATACCTGCACAATTAAAATAAACAACATTACTTTTTCACTTTTTTTAACTGCAATGCAATAATTTTTTTTAATTACGTACTGCACTAACTGACCCACGCAGCTTCGCCCTTGAGTAATGTAGTAATATGCTATTAATATAATCCTACTTCCTAATATTATAAATGCGAAAGTATGTTTAGATAGATGTTTGTAAGTCAATCACGCAAAAACGGCCGAACCGATTTGAATAATAGACACACATATAGATACACTACCTGGAATAGTATATAGGATATTTTTTATTCTGTAAAAATTAGATGTTCCCATTGGATTAACCAAAAACTATTATAACGCAGCGTGCTGCAGGTCTTACTAAGCTTTCATCCCCTATTTTAGCCCTTTAGGGAGTGATTTTTGAAATGAAAGTAGCCTGTGTTTGAGCACCGGTCTTCAACTATCACCTTGCCAAGCTTTATTATCCAAACTTTTTCAGAAATTTAGCCAAGAAAACGTAACATGCAGACAGACTTTCGCTTTTATAATATTTATGTGTGGAATATCTCACAGTCAAGTTTCTTTCATTATTATACAAAAGGCATCATCATTTTATAATCGTAAATATTTAATAAAAATTACCAAAGGTGGGTCAAAGATTTAAATTGCATCAAAGTATGCTTCAGAAGGCAAGCCGATATATCTACTTGATATTTTGGTAACAATTCGGGTAGAGTATTAATTCTAAATCAACTACCCATTTATGTAACAAGTAATTCAAACAATATACCAGGGTAAGTTATTAATGAGGGCGTATATCATGGATATCATATCATGGATCATGTTAAAAAATGACGACACTACATTCGGCGTTATAAAATATTTTTAAAACCTTGTAAATCTGACGCCGCCAATTAATTGTATGGACGAATTATAATAGAATGTATGTACCTGCAACAGTTATACAAGATACTATGTAGGAAGTAACGGCACGTTAAATTTAAAAATAAGACAATGGACGCCACAATAAAGCAGAATTCTTAGTGGCAAATTTTTAGAAATCATTCATCTAGTCTGCGGGGTGTCACACTAATTTTTAAATGAAATCTTCGTGGGAGTAACAACAAACTTTCTACCAACGACTTTTTTCGGAAATTCTGCACTGCGAAACAGAAATCCAGTGATTCTTCATATACTTCTTATACAACCTATCTGTCTCAAACAACACAGTAAGCAATTTGTCGTAAATTATGACCACTTGATAACATCAATAATGATTATTAAAACAATTCAGTAAAAACGAACTATGTATTTGATTCCTGTCCCAAACACAAATGCTTAAATGTGACATTTTCAAGATCATTGATACAGTAATTTTGTCGGACAAAACATTTTTCGAATTACTTATGAAATGCATTCCTAATACATACTTCAAGCAAAAAAACTTATAAATTCGACAAATTTTTATCAATTTCATTGAAAAAAAGCAGCGCTTTCGAAAGAAGTCGTAGATAGAAAGTTTGTTAGACTCGCCAAAGGGAAGTCTTGATGACTCCCGAAGTTTCAAATTATTATGATGTCACGCGTACTAATATCTTTACGCAAAATTTCATACAGAACAGGCGGTGAGAAAACGTGTGCTAATACTTTACCGTTGATATAGACTTGTAAAAACACAGTTCTGCAAAAATATAGCAAGTAACGACTCGGACACACGCCAGCAATAGGAATTCAAATAGTAGCACTTGCACATTACAATGATTATATTTTAATATTCAGAACACAACAAATATTAATTGATTATATTAAACCTAATAAAAATGGTTTTGTTCATAATAGAGATCGCCTGTGGCCGAAATTCGACCAAACAATAAAATCTCTTGACAACTGACTTTAGACATAAAAATTAGAATTGTATTTGACCGTCCTATTGGTAGAGTGGTTAGCGACCTATGACTATGCAATCAACGGGGCTCGGGTTCGATCCCTGATGGGGACAAGCATTTGTGTGATGAGCAGAAATATTTGTATTTCCGGGATTGGGTGTTTATTATATGAATGTATAAGTATTTATATATGTATTTCTATGTATTATTATCGTTGACTAACACCCATAACACAACCAAATAATCTGCTTACTTTGGGGTTAGATCAATAAGTGTAATTTGTCCGTGAATATTTATTTTATTTATTTATTAAGTGTGTGTATAACATTGTATACGTCACAGGAATGTAGTGTGTGTTATGTTTATTTTTATAAATTTAATGTGTTTCTAATGCATTTTATGTAAAAATATAAGGTTTCTGCAGTCCTCCGCAATGTAAACTTTAATTGTACTTAATTTTTAATTGTACTCCACCGTTTGCACAATTGTCTTGAAAAGGAGTGCAAAGTTTTCCCTTAACATATTAATATATACATAGATTAACTGTTTTAAAAAAATATTTTTTGTATTAATACTTAATTTTGGTGATGCTCAACTACATGGTTCAAACATGGACATTCAAATGTCCTTCCTTACAAGTTACATTCAAACAAACAAGTACGACGATGTCACATTTTTATCTACACCTAGTCCCTTCGCGATAATCTTAAAACAAGCAGATTGTCCGCGCCGCGGCCGCTGCTGTGAGAGGGCGTTTGTTTAATGACATCACCAGACGCCGTGACGCACGCACCGTGTCGTCCGGTTTAATAATGCTGGTGATTAACACCTCAAACAGTTATCAACGCACCGCTCAAAATTTGTCATTGTTGGCTTTGAATTTATTATTGCTTATGCTAGCAGGAAACCGCGTCGCGGCTCGAGGTTTCGCCCACGCTACTTGAAACAATTAAGAGACGCTGTTTATGATTAAAAGTATATGTACCTATATTCAAAGGTTAGTGTTCTCTTATCTTCATTTACAAAATCTGCCCTAACTTATTTCACCAATAAGATGACATTGTAATAGATTACTGCGAATATTAGTACGAATAGTATTAGTACGAATTCGTAAATAGCACATGACAAGATTGTACCTTAGTTGTTGTTTGTACAAATGTTGTGTGGATGCGATCAAAATATTAAAAATCAAAATATCTTATTTCAATATCGTTATTTAACATAGCTTGCTATGGAAGTGTTAGAACTGACCTACTTTTACAAAATAGCACTATAATTCAAAATCCATAAAATATAGATTCGAGCAATAAAGCGCTCATCACAAAAAAAAGCGAATACTTTGCTTTTTAGGGTTCCGTACCTAAAAGGTTAAACGAAACCCTATTACTAAGCCTCTGCTGTCTGTCTGTCTGTATCTCATATACTACAATAGCTAGAAAGCTGAAATTTTATTATTATAATAAATTAACGTGTTTTTTCGTATCTTTTTTGCTATGATGGTACGGAACCCTTCGTACGCGAGTCCGACTCACACTTGGTCGGTTTTCTTATAATGAGCTTCGTTTATGTCGATTCTGTATTTAAAACTAAATATTTACAAGCTAAAAGAGACGAATGATCTGAGTCACTAATTGTCTCAATTCAGGATCTACAGCAGTCAAGAGTTTCTCTGCTGTCATAAAGAAACCACGTGAATAGAATACTCACTGAGAAATTGAGTGCGAGACCGAGACGAATGGGGTGGGTGGGTGGAAGTTCCGTCATTGCGATGTCGGAGGCGGCCTTGTAGGCGACCAGCGAGTTCTCGGCCGCCTCCTTACGGTCGTTACCAGTTGCGAACTCCGCCAGGTATCGGTGATAATCCCCCTGCAATACAAATTAATCATTTTTTAGAACACTTAATGTTTATTTATTCATACAAAACAACTAAATCAAAATACCACTACGCCGATTTCTTGTGTGCAAGCAAACGCGGAACATAATTGTTAAAGAAGAAATCAATTTAATTTTCTTTTTTTTTTTCATTTTCTTTCTTTCTTGACTTTCTTTTGGGTTATTAATAGTATCCGCAAAATGTTACCCTAATAATCTATAAAACATCATCAAACGTTACTGGTTTATCAGCTGGCGATATAGTTAATAGCACTGTCTAATAACGCTAGCGACCGGACCCCATCGTAAGGCAGTATATAAATTAGTGCATCAGTAATTACGGTCACGATAGCAACGCACCGCTATTATCCTTCGCAGGGGTGGCTATCTCTTAGCACAAGGAGCCACCTGTATGTTCACTAAACCTACTACTATCTTACGAAACAAAAACGTAACATAGTATTGCGAATAATCTAGAAACGTGAAGAGGTGGAGCGCTGGAGAGATCTAGAAATAAAAGAGATAGGCTGCTTCTATTGATAAACAACAGCCGCCGTTACTCAAACAGCTATGACATAATGTATATAAATATAATAAATTAGCGTGTACTTGGACTTGTTTAATTTAAAGTTATTGTTTACGAGATGATTTCGCAACATTCGGGATTGTATTCGAACCTTACCTCAGGTATAAATAGGGATGTGTTGGCAAATAGTTCAGTTTTATACAGCGATTGGACAGCGATACTTGAGAAGATATACAGTGTAAAAAAAGTGATATAGTACAGTGAAGACGAGAAGCGTTTTATTCAGTGTAGTCGGCTAATCCTAGTGTTAGTATAGTGAGTCTTATTAGTGTTAGTATAGTGAGTGTTATTAGTGTTAATCTGTGTATTTACGTATTAAATGGTGTTGTTTTGTATATTTCTGTTGTAAATACAGGGTTTTAATATTAATATAAGTGGTGTTTTATTGCACAATTACGAACGTAAAGCGTAAATAGGCAGGGACTTCCTGATGGGAAGTCAGGAAATCCCTGCCTATTTACTATTGTTCAGGGACAATCAGGGACAATCTTGGAAACGAACAAGGGTATTGAATAATCCTTTAAAAATTTTTGAGATACATATTGCAATGTCATCTTTAACCTGTAAGAAATTGCCATTTAGTACTACAATTTTCAAGCCATATTATAAAATTATATACAGTGTGTAAAAAAACCCGTCCGATCGTCAAAAGAATTATTTGATAGCTTAAAACAATCATATATTTTTAATTATATAAATATATATAAATAAATAAATATGGATATTGACTGGCAGAGAATGTTCTAGGGCGTTAAGTCTACCTGTGAAAATGTATGTGTGTAAATAAATTAAATAAATAAATACATTTTCAAAATACTTGCTTGATTTAAGGGGAAGTTACTTAAGTTTAGTACAAAAATGAGGCACTTTAAAATACGATTTAATTTAAAAAAAAAAGTATTAAACTTTTTTTGATAACTTCATTGACCTATATATATACAACCTGTCACAAAAATATATGTAAAAGCGAGAAGTAGTTGGTTGAGAAACAGCTACTGAATCCATTGCAACCATTTTTAACATTATATATTTTTTCAAACAATTTACAACAATAATAGAAATCTTACATAAAAAGTTGACATAAAGGAAAAATAAGTAATAGGGCCTTGTATATATATCTAAGGCATGAGTTAGAATGTAGTGGATAGAGACGCCACGAGTGAAAAAGATAAGAAGACCGCATCATCTGTGCACGAACTGCAATACTTGATACTTCAGTACGTTACGTTTCTTTCGTTTACTGCGCATCTTTCTGTGTTCGTTCGTGTCGTTTTCGTACATACTAACTTTGGCTTTGCTTATTATTAGACTTGATTACGTGCTCGTAACTCATGCCGTAGATGATGCTCAGGCTTGCTATCTCTTTCACTCTCACACGCTAAAGTGGCGTCTTCTGTTTCACCCAAACTGTGTTATAAGTTTTATCTCCGGATGTAATGTTTGTCAGTGTCGTGTTCTGGTTTGTAGGGTAAGGTAGCTGATAATCTTATGCATATGGTATTATTTCTGTTCTTTGTTATTTTTGTTATTTATATCTTTGTTATTAATACGCCATAAAAGATGGTTGTTCTTTTCTATCAAGAAAGCAAACTGCTTGTTTGCCATCCTATGATATAAAATAAATTAAATCTTTCTTTATAGGCATAATCCGAAGAACATCATTATCAATCAATTAAGAGAAAGCTTCTTTACTAGCTGTTGCCAGCGACATCGTCCGCGCGGACTTCGTTTACTCCGCACAGCACCTGGCCGCTAGGTGATAGCGTGATAATATGTAGCCTATATGTTGACCCGACCTGTTAGTAATATTCATGCAAAATTTGAAAAAAATCACAAGCAAGCAATTTGTAAAGTACTTTTCGAGCGGAAAAAAGTATAATTATTTACGACATGACATCAGAAAACTCAAAAATTGCAGTATTTCTCTAAAACATATTGTATGTTATACATATAAACCTTCCTCTTTAAACACTATCTATTAAAAAAAACCGCATCATAATCCGTTGCGTAGTTTTAAAGATTTAAGCATACATAGGGACAGACAGAGAAAGCGACTTTGTTTTATACTATGTAATGATGTATAGGTGCTTGTAATTACATATATGATACATTTGCTAAATCTACCAAAATCTCGAAGAAAAAGACGCGAATGAATGTGAAATAAACAATCTCGACTCAGCACGTACGGCGACTTAGCACGACCTTTCGCCATAGCAGCGTTCGCGCAACTGAAGTGAAATTTGCACAAGTGTGGCAGGCTATGCAGACATTTTAACATATTCCAACTTTGAACGCTTTGATGAAACCGAAAACGCGTGGCAAATGGCAAATGTTTGTTCAAACGTTGAATACGTTTTCAAAGTTCCGTGCCACACACAGGAATCAAACAAGTGCTCAAATGTTTGAAGCTATCTCTGGCGCCGGCTTTATATCTGCGCATCCTTGAAGCCAAAAATTAACCTTTATTATAAACTAGCTGTTGCCAGCGACTTCGTCCGCGCGGACTTCGTTTATTCCGCACTGCTCCTCCCCCGTAGGTGATAGCGTGATAATATGTAGCCTATATGTTGACCCGACCTGTTAGTAATATTCATGCAAAATTTGAAAAAAATCACAAGCAAGCAATTTGTAAAGTACTTTTCGAGTTTACCCCGGATATACATACAGACAAACAGACAAAAATTCTAAAAACTATATTTTTGGCTTCGATATCGATTGTAGATCACGCCCCAAGTATTCTTTTAAAAAATATTCAATGTACAGTTTTGACTTTCCTACGATTTTATTATATATATAGACTAGCGACCTGCCCGCGGTTTCACCCGCGTAGCGTTTGTTCCCGTGGGAATATCACAAAGGTTTTTATACTAAAACCTTCCCCAAGAATCAACCTAACTATTACAAGAAACCGCATCAAAATCCGTTGCGTAATTTTAAAGATTTAAGCATACATAGGACATAGGGACAGACACAGAAAGTGACTTTGTTTTATAATATTTAATGATTATGGGTAAGTTGTGTCACTGCTGTAATATACGTAGAAATAACTTGTTCAAAAATAATGTTATGTAACTATGTCCATATGATGATATGACTGTGTTATACCGATAGCGCTTATCACATTATTAATAGCAATAGCAATAAATAATAGTTATAATTCAAGTTCAAGGGTACGTTACAAAAAATAATTATATAAATTGAATATACAATTGGTTCGACCGAACATGAAAATAGTTTTTTTTTAAATTCATTGAGAGCAAACCGTATCCAGATTTAAAGGATGTCAGGCATGGCTCAACTATAAGTTACCGGCTATTATAATGTAATGTCTAAGAAATTCCCGGCTTTGAGGATAACAAACTATCACACCTTTTTTGTTTTAGGGTGGTGGAGTAATTTTTACACTAATAGGGATACGACATCGAATATAGTTTCTAAAGTACCGTTCTCGTAAGTATCGAAACAAAAGTATCGTTACTTCGAAGTATCGATATTTTTATTAAGGTCTAAATAATGCACACACAACTACTCTTTACATCATGAGTGATAAAGTCAATGTCAGGCCGTGAAGACAGTTTAGTTTAAAACAGACAAATAAATAAACAATTGATGTCTATTCCTTTACCGTCTAAAAAGCATTTGGTTCGTACTTGTTAATCATAACAAAATACCAAAGACCTACAAAAAATATAGACGTAGCCAAGCGCTCATATCGTGAGTCACGAATGTGATGACGATGCAGCAATATGAAGCCGGCGGCTTACTAGTCGGCCGCGAGCTAGAGAGAGTGAGAAACGTTCTTTTAGTGACAATATTTATTTTGAAATCATGCCATCCTGTGTGATAAACAGTTGTTAAAACAATTCATGTTTTGAAAAAAGTCTTCCGGGATCACTTTTCACAAGGAAGTATCCAAATTTCCATAAATATAACAAAACTGAAATAATATTTGATATCATTACTCAGAACACAAATTTGAAGCGGCATTGTGACAGTGTGGTAAGTTAACATATGAATAAATTTCCCCAAACATTGGGGAAATGCCCCTTTTATTTAGAAAATATATGTTAATGTTAGACTTATTGTTTTAATTGGATTCACCGTACTATATATGTATATACTACATATTTATAAAACATGGCTCGCCGTGTTTCATGCTGTTTCGTGATTGATTCGCCAACTAGCGCTAGAAGATAACGTCATAAAATCATATACCATAACCAATTACAATGACGCAAACATATCAATATTATAACATTATAAATCCTTGTTAAAGACACCCCTGTGTAAACATCAATATTAATTTTTGTAAAAAATTAAAACTTGTAAAGTTCGAATTTATAAAGGTAAATTTTATTTTTTAATTTTTTTGTGTGTAATTTTTTTAAATCATTTACTTGTTTTAAATAATTAATAAAACTTTACTGTCTAACTATATCTATCCATTAAAACTACAAAAAATATGCATTTTCATTTTAAAGGTGGAAATCAGAGTGGGCCTTATTCTGTTTTGAGTAGTTTTATATGGCTATGTAATATATATATATATATATATATATATATATATATATATATATATAGATTTAATTTTATTGCAATTCATTGTATGCCAAGTCGAGAATTATCTTTGTTTTTAAGGGGCTGACAAGACCTAATTAGTTGAAATTAATGTTTTAAAGCAGTTTTTTAGGAAAAATTATTTGTTATAGCACATCAAAAAAAATATATGTTAATATTCATCATATTTCAAAGACCGTGACCGGACTCGATACATAATTGAAAAAAATTGGCTCTATAGAAAATAATTGCGAAGATTGGTCTTGAAATCATCATTAACGGTTCTATATCTTTATTTCTTTGACGTATGGGTCTGCAATTGAAAACATGAAGTCAGCATATTCATACCTAAACCGCTACCGAATCATATTTGACAAATAATCTACACTTTTTTTTAAATTTCAATATTTATTCATTTAAATACCCATCATTAACGGTTCTATATATTTATTTCTTTGACGTATGGGTTTGCAATTGAAAACATGAAGTCAGCATATTCAAACCTAAACCGCTACCGAATCATATTTGACATATAATCTACACTTATTTTAATTTCAATATTCATTCATTTTTAAACCCTGGCCGCCCAGTTACACTGATAGTGTGGTCTCGTTTACTCCGATAGAAATAGACAGAGTGAGCGATTTCGGTGTTGACAGCGTCTTAATATTTCCTTGTTACGGGTTGGCTGGAAGAAATCTCTATTACTAGAGATAATCTCGCCCATTGTACTTATTTTCTATTATTATTGTTATGTTAGTGTTTACTGTGTACAATAAAGAATTAAATAAATAAATAAGCTCGTATTTTATTTTTCGTTTTATTTGTTAGTTTGCCAATTATCATTCTTGTGTGTACTTTCAGTTTAGAAAAGAAGTTATATATTACTATTAAAGATGAGTATTAAGAATGTATAATAAATAGTTAGCATTATAAGTAAAAAAAATATTAAAAACCTTCTAAATTTGTTTGTCTTTGACGTAGGAAATCGTAATACAAATAAAATATCAAATATAATTAATATATGTAAAACGCATTATAATTTATAAAATGTAGTAAAATATTAAACCAGTAAATGGAAATTTGAAAGACAATGCTTGCAATACTAATCTCTAGCACACGTACGTAATGTTTTACGATGCTTGCAAGTGTTGGCGTTGGCTTACGCACACATGTACAAAAGTTATCTTCACCGATTTGATTCTAATTGCTTACAATGGCTACGTCTATATTTTTTGTAGGTCTTTGCAAAATACTGCCAAAAACGCTCTTACTGTGCGGCATCTTCTTTGTTACGGAGATATTGATACGCAGCAAAGAATAACAGCGAGTATTTTAATTTCATTAAAAATAATAGCACGATCAGTGCTCAACCGCAAGGATTTGACACTGTAGTCGCCAATAGTACTAAATTAATATTGATTATTGTCAAACGATTTCATATCGCGCGTATACGTAAAGTCGCCGCTGGTTACATGTACAATAATAAAGGACTTTATGACAAACTCTGCCAGCTTATTGATTATTCTAGTTTGAAGTCACCACTAGGAGCTAGCTACTGCGTATTATATGGAGTGACGTCATATCTTGAAATATAACGTGATAAGTTACGACATAAAAAGGGGCGTGGCAGTTGTGTAAACACTGCTTCATAAAATTATGATAATTATAAAAAAATGTATATGTGAGTGGTTACGCAAAAAGGGACCTCAAGGGAAAATAATTGATTTCGAGTAAATCACGTTTAAAATGTTGAGTCGAAATGAGAGAGGCGCGGGGTGTTTTATGTTAGTGTCGTTAGTGAGCGACTTCGTCAGTGAGAAATAGCACGTGTTTGCGATAGCTGTATTATTGGTGACTTATTTATTCGTCTTTTACTTGTCTTTATGTGCGCGCTAGAAAAAGAAACTAGTGTGCGCTGTGTATAAGGTGTAATATTTTCAAAACTGCCTCGGCTTACATAAAAAATCATTAAAAAAAAACTACGGCACCTAAAATTATTTTGATTAGAACAAAACAAAGATGAAGGACCATAGAATCAGAATTTATCAAAAAAAAAACCGTTTCCAATCCCTTCAGGTCCCTTTTTCCGTAACCACTCACATATATCTAAAACCAGATGTACAAAATGCCTAAAATAAATAACAACAAAAAAAAGACTGTAAACTACAATTTCTAACTTGCGATTGGAGCAATCCAGTACTTTAAGAAAGCTATTTGGATCGGGGAGACCGCTTCTGACAGGGAGAGTTCCTTATCAGAAG
Organism: Apodemia mormo; assembly: GCA_036924255.1. Lineage (NCBI taxonomy): Eukaryota > Metazoa > Arthropoda > Insecta > Lepidoptera > Riodinidae > Apodemia > Apodemia mormo. The sequence goes on along the minus strand of JAUPFN010000020.1, from coordinate 7,363,931 downwards.
CGGAGTGCAGAGATGCGCAGTGCACTTCGTACGCAGGAAGTGCTCTTTTCTTAAGGGCCTACACCCCCTGGGATAGCGGGCTTCATAGGCCTGCGATGCAAAGGGGTAAGGGAAGGAGAGAAGGGGGATGTTCTGTTCTGGCCTACGCACAAATTCGAGAGGAAGGTCAGCCTCGTTAAATCCATCGTGACCTCGATCAAATCATTTTTGTGTTATAGCACTCATCCCGTGCTTGGGAAAACTCAATCAAATCGTTCCATCGTCCTCCTCTTCTTAGACGGATGTGAAAGCTGGCGGGGTAGTGGAAGAATGATAATGAATAACCATCACCCAGGCTACATAAACACCGAGGAGGAACATCGCAGTGGGTATTCCGGCTCCGGCCAACCGGCGAGTGCCACAATCGGGCTTCTTGTGGTTCGGTAAGTGCGTAAATGCATTTCCCCAACGTTTAAAAAAGTGGATAAATATTTTCATATGCTTTTAACTGGACAGGTTACACCGCTCATATAGAGCGAAGAGTTAATAGAGCGTGAGAAGCAAATAAGTTAAAAGCGATCTAAAACAAGAGTGACCCTCTATCTCAGCATAATTCTATAATTCTGAGAGCTAATACCAACATTACAAACGAGAACGCTATAGAAAATATTTCACGCAATACTTCCTGATTGTGTTCGTAATCAATATTGCTAACACAATCAGCAAGTAAAGGATGACTGAAGGGAAAGATGAACGCTTTGCAAAATAGATGAATGCTTGCAGATGCTTACAAATGCGCAAGTTTGGATGTTTGGATGTATGTTTGTTACTCAATCACGTAAAAACTACTAAACGGATTTGAATGAAATTTGCTACACAAGTAGATGATGACCTGGAATAACACATAGGCTACTTTTTGTCCCGGAAAATTGCGAAAAAAACTTTTATAATGCAGCGGGCTGCACGCTGCAGCTAGTGTATTGTAACTAGAGAGACCAACTGCTGTGATCAAATGTTTGGTGTTATTTTTGAGTGGCGTCAAGAGGCAGGCTTCAAAACCGATGTACGGGTAACAACGGGTAAAATCGTTGTTTCCATGAGCACTCAGTTTTCTCTAGTTACATTTGCAAGGTTTTTCTCAAAATAAAAAAGAAATCAAATAGAAAGTCTTTGGTAAACGTGATATATAAAACATATAGGATTTAATTATCTATACATATTGTTACGAATAATCTAGAAACGTGTAGAGTTGGAACGCTGGAGAGATCTAGAAATAAAAGAAAGGGATAGCTACTCCTATTGACAAACAAATAGTTGACCTGGGCTATGCCATAATGGACTTTGTGGGATATGGCATAGGGTTGAAAGTAGCGTGTACTAGGATTTATGACTCATAACATGTTTACGATAAGAAGTGATTCATTGTTTCCCGATACATTTAGATATTTCTGGATCCAGGTAGAACTTTACCCTGGCTATAAATAGAGATATGTTGACAAATACAGGGCAGTTTTTATCAAGCGATCGGGAGCGATACTTAAAGTGAACAGTGCGAAGCGAGAAGTGTTTTATTGTGTAATCAGTGATAGTACAGTGAGTGACTAGTGTGTAAAGTGTATTTTAGTATTACTTTGTGTTGTCTTGTGTATTTGTATACTAAATACACGGATTTAATATATGTGGTGTTTTCCTACAATTACGAACCCCAGTACGTAACAATATAATAAAATCGTAGGAAAGTCAAAACTGTACATTGAATATTTTTTTAAAAGAATACTTGGGGCGTGATCAACAGTCGATATCGAAGCCAGAAATATAGTTTTTAGAATTTTTGTCTATTTATCTGTTTGTCTGTATGTATATCCGGGATAAACTCAAAAAGTACTGAATGGATTTACTTCAAATTTTGCATGAATATTACTAACAGGTCGGGTCAACATATAGGCTACATATTATCACGCTATCACTTACGGGGGAGGAGCAGTGCAGAATAAACGAAGTCCGCGCAGACGAAGTCGCTGGCAACAGCTAGTTTATAATAAAGGTTAATTTTTGGCTTCAAGGATGCGCAGATATAAAGCCGGCGCCAGAGATAGCTTCAAACATTTGAGCACTTGTTTGATTCCTGTGTGTGGTACGGAACTTTGAAAACGTATTCAACGTTTGAACAAACATTTGCCATTTGCCACGCGTTTTCGGTTTCAAAGCGTTCAAAGTTGGAACGTGTTAAAATGTCTGCGTAGCTTGCCACACTTGTGCAAATTTCACTTCAGTTGCGCGTACGCTGCTTAGGCGAAAGGTCGTGCTAAGTCGCCGTACGTGCTGAGTCTAGATTGTTTATTTCACATCCATTCGCGTCTTTTTCTTTGAGATTTTGGTAGATTTAGCAAATGTATCATATATGTAATTACAAGCACCTATACACCATTACATAGTATAAAACAAAGTCGCTTTCTCTGTTTGTCCCTATGTCCCTATGTATGCTTAAATCTTTAAAACTACGCAACGGATTATGATGCGGTTTTTTTAATAGATAGTGTTTAAAGAGGAAGGTTTATATGTATAATAACATACAATATATTTTAGAGAAATACTGCAATTTTTGAGTTTTCTGATGTCATGTCGTAAATAATTATATTTTTTTCCGCTTACATTGCAAACGCAGGCTAAAACCCTACGAGATTTATCAAAATAATGTACTAAGTATTTATACACGTTAAAAAGGTCTACAGAAAACTCCGCGGTGGTATATGTCTATCTCTTATGGATAACCCACAATAGCATTTTTTTGTCATTTACTTTTTACGAGAATTAATGGCTTTTTTCGAAGCAATTTTAAGAAATGCGGCACTAATCCTTATCCAATTAAATACCTTAAACATATTGTTGATTTAATATAGATCAATATGGTCGTTTACAGTATGTAATTTAAATGAATATTTTCGAAGATATTATAGATTTAAAATGCAGGGGCATAGGTGAGCATCAGAATGGACGGTCACTACTGATATTTTACATCGAAATTATTATAGGCAGTTGCTTCCTAGTTGCTACTAATCATTAAATAGTGGCAACCTAAGAACAGAAAGAAATAAACTACTATTTAAGGTGACCGGCCATTCTGATATCAGAATGGCCGGTCACCAGTGATTACAAACTGCGCAAAATAAATCGAGTTATTTTTAAGCAATAGTTGCTACGAACTGCTACCTTCATATGTATCGTTTTGAACCTTATAGCTTTTAAGGATAAAAAGTTATAATTATTTGATTAAATTAAAATCGTATCTCCTGAAAAATCCGATGAGCAAATTCGATATCAAACATAATATGTGATTTATGTGCAGGCGCTACTTGATAGTTTTGTTTCAACTGTTATTTATTAGATACATTAAGGAATTAACGTTTATAATTATAATATAAAGAAGACAGAAACATTATTTTACAAATATGGATCAAATTCGCAGCCCCTTGGCTGATTGTGATTGCCCTGACAGGTTTTTTAATTTTTCACATTTTTTGTAGTGTCCTACCTGGGATTTGAGCCCGGGATCTCTTGAATCGAACGTGGAGCATTCACCACTTTACCAACGAGGCAGTCTATCAAAATAATGTTTCTGTCTTCTTTATATTATAATTATAAACGCTAATCACTTAATGTAATCTAACAAATAACAGTTGAAACAAAACTATCAATAGCGCCTGCACATAAATCACATATTATGTTTGATATCGAATTTGCTCATCGGATTTTTCAGGAGTATAGATTTCAATTTAATCAAATGATTATGACTTTTTATCCTTAAAAGCTATAAGGTTCAAAACGATACATATGAAGGTAGCAAGCAGTTCGTAGCAACTATTGCTTAAAAATAACTCGATTTATTCTGCGCAGTTTGTGATCACTGGATAGGTGACCGGCCATTCTGATATCAGAATGGCCGGTCACCTTAAATAGTAGTTTATTTCTTTCTATTCTTAGGTAGCAACTATTTAATGATTAGTAGCAACTAGGAAGCAACTTCCTATAATAATTTCGATGTAAAATATAAATCGAGTTTTCAGATGTTTGAGGTCTTAGGAATCTTTTCCGACTATTTTCACGATGACGTCACTATATCTGTATGTATGTAATTGTGTGTGTGTGTGTGTGTGTGTGTGTGTGTGTGTGTGTGTGTGTGTGCGTGCGTGCGTGTGTGTGTGTGTGTATGTATGTAAACATCTCATTACTTTTTAACGGCTAGATCGATCGAATCGATCACGGTTGATGTCATTCGATTGGATTCCGCTCAACTTAGATTTCCTGAAAATTTGAACAGATTCCGAAATTTAAAAAAAAACACCAAAAAAAATGTTGACAAAACTGTATTTTTTTAATATAACTTCCAGATTTATGTACCGATTGAGTACAAAAACTAATCAGCTCTATTCCTCAAAAAACCACGTCTAATACATAAATTGCATCAAAATCGGTTTATCCGTTTGGGAGTAATCATTGACGAAAAATTTTGAAAAAAGTGGTTTTTCGACGTAGCTTCGAAATTTTTCAACCAATCATTTTTTGATGGTTTACGATATCTTAGTACTAAAAAAACTACGTCAAATGCCGTTTAAAAAACCTAAATCGAATCTAATTCTCAAAAGTTAGCTTTTCAAATATAAAAATTACATTGTTTTTAGCAAACTTATTTTTTTTTAAATAACTTTCAAGTTAATTTACCGATTGACTTTAAAATACTATCAGCTTTTGTTCTTTAAAAACTGCGCCAAATACCGTTAATTTAATCAAAATTCTTCAGTCGGTCAAAAGCCTCGCCTTAATAAATCGCAGGGTCAAACCTTCAACGTTGCAGGCTTAGATTTGAGCGTTGACTGTTTTTCACATGGCCTATATATGGCCAACTATATATCGCTCTTTCAAGAGTAACCTCTAAAGAAAACATGTTTGTATTGTCTAATGGCAAGAAAGCTGTGAACGTTGTATATAAAGACATTCTGTAATATATTAATTGTAAAAAAAGAAATAGGTAAAAATGTAAAAACTAAAAATGTAGTACCTATATGAATTTAGATGTTTCAAAGATAGCAGGAAATCTTCATGGTATAGGGAAATAAATTTAACGCGTGCGGGCCACAGGCAGCAATGAATAAATCAAATGTACTGGATCGATTTTAATAATTTTCTTCCCGTGCGAAGCCGGGGCGGGCCGCTAGTATTTTATAAAGCGTTCACAAAATTGACGACCATTTTGTTTGTCGTCTACCAAGCATACCGTGGAGAAAAATGATTGCAAAGCATGTCTGGCAGATTGCGACAATATGTATTCAAATACATTTTCAAAGCCTTCAAAGAAGTGTTCAAATGTTTGAAGCTATGTTTGGCGCCGGCTTAACGCGAAACAGTTTTTCGCAAAATGGCGGTCCTTGTATTGCATTTACATTCAGTAGGTACGTCATACTGAACTCTACAAAAGAAACTACTTCAAATTTAGTGCATGTGCTCGATAAAATACTAAATGTGATCTTCGGTAGTAATTTCCGTACATAGAGATTTAAATCAATTATAATCCTCTCTTTGGTTCCGACGTAGTCCTGTATGATATTACTATGTTAACTCGAATATATTATAATTATTTGCCTACGGCCGGTTATTGGTTTATGCTCACACGATGTCATGAATAACACAATTAAATATGGGACATCCGTTTCTATCAAATGAGGTTACCTCCAATTGCATTACGTGATGAAACAGCCATGACGTCAAACTGAAGCTCAATGCATCCCCTGTATGAACTTTTATTTTACTGCAGAGCTTATAATCTACGTAATAGGTACGAGGGTTGTAAAAATTATTAGCTACAGATTAAATATAATCTTTTTCTAAGGCTTTTCTGAATCGTCGGTTAATCTTCTTGGTGAAACCAACCGCTGAACTTTGTGTCTCGTGGTCTATCCGTATCAATTTAAATACCGATGTGTTCGGAAGAAGACCGTTCCGGAAATGGCGTTTAAAAATGTGTTGATGATTGGATTAATCGTTGGCGTAAGTGTGTCGTTTCTGAAGTAGTATACTTTGAAGGAGTTATAACATTTTGTGCATTTTATATCGTTTCCCGGTTCCTTCATGACAAGATATTTACTAGATGGTACAAGTTTAAGTATTATACCAAAAGGAATTAAAACAATAGAAAAGGAAGACAAGTGGCTTGCTGATAGAAGATTGGCATTAGAGAATACAATAAAATCCCAAAACAAGTACAAGAAAATATTTGATAGAAATAGAAAAATGCAAAAGTTAGTCTATTTTCATTTTCTACATATTGTTTCATATTGTCTCCTATGACAGTGTATATGTAGAAAATGGAAATACAGGAATGAATAGAAAAAAATAACAAAAATAAAACCTGACATAACAGAAGCTAAAGAAAAGGAAATAGAAGAAAACGATACGAAAATAAGTTATAAGTTATAAGTACATATTATAATTTGGAATTTTCTTTCTTAAGAGGGGAGATGTATAGTGCGCACGGAACTAGTTGGCCGCGCCTTAGGTATGTGAACGGTGGGGCGGAGAGGCAGGGGCGCTTGCTGTCATTACTCAGTGCGGCGCCGTACTTTGCGACGGCAACACGCGTTGAAAGTTCCGGCTAGTTTAGACAAAACGCACATAAGATTGCAATAGCGAGATGAGTCCGCCGATAAAAAGACAATCTAAGGAAATAATATTTAAAGTGCATACATTTTTTAATAAACGGAAAGCCGATGTCAATAGTTTAGAATATAAAACTGATGCGAATATACATAAACTAGTAGCAGAAGCAACAGGGATATCAGAACGAAGTGTTAGGAGAGTGATTGCTGAAAGTAAAAAATCGTTGCAAAATACAGGGGAAGCAAGATTTAGTTATCCACGTAGACCAAAAGAAATAAAAAAGAAAATACAAGTTGATGACTTTGATTTAGCAGTGATAAGAAAAATAAATCAGTTTTATACGGTAGAGAAAAAAATTCCAAGTCTACGAAAACTAAATGCTGTGTTAAAAGAGGATAATATTTTAGACTGCGGATTGACTTTTTTAAGAACACTTTTGCACAAACTGGGATATTCATTTAAAAAATGTAAATGTAATGTAAGAGATGCCTTTTAATAGAGAGACCAAATATTGTTGAATGGCGAGTGAAATATATGAGGGCTATAAGAAAATTCTCAGACTACCTCCATATCATCCAGACCTCAACCCGATCGAACTTGTGTGGGCAAATATTAAAAATTGCCTGGCCAGAGATCACATTAATGCTACATTGGACGAGAAAATGACAATACTAACAAGGCTATTTTCCGAATTCTCTGCCGAACAATGGCAAAAATGTGATGACCACGTACAAAAAAATAAACAGGAATACTGGAATCATGATATGAAATTTGATACTATGATGGACCAAATCATTATAAGTTTACAAGATGATTCTGAATCAAGTTCAGAGAGTTCAGAATCAAGTGATTCTGAGAATTGAGTTTGTTTGTTTGTTTGAACGTGGTAATCCCAAAAACTACTAAACCGATTTGAATAATTCTGATTTTTATTATATAATACACATATTTAATACACATCCATAACTCATCATTATCTCGTTTCGTGGTCATTTGGAGGCAAAAGCAAAGCTTTCGTCCAAGAAACTTGTTGTTCTGAACAGGGCAAAACAGTCGATTGTTTGCGACTCTACAAGTCACAAATCAGGCTTCATAGGAGTACTGTTCTCATCTTTGGCCAGGGGCTCCACAATACCAGCTCCTTCCTCTTGAACGCATTCAACGCAGAGTGTCTTCAATGCCGATCACGATAAACGTATACTGATGACTCAGCCTGAACTAAATACTTTTCGTAACTTCCACTGACACGTGTTTACTACCAAATTACTGAACTAACATTACAAAGTTCAATTTGTATTTTATTTATTCTTTTCAATAAATGAAAAAATATTGTTCACGATATCTTCAGATTGGTCATCACTGTCTAAGCTCATGTGCATTGCGAGCAGTTGACAACCCGCCCCCTTACCCCTGTCACCACCTAAGGCGCGGCCAACTAGTTCCGCGCGCACTATAATGAAATGATATTTCATTAATTCAAATTTGCCGCCCTTCACACGTGTCTAAGTTGTCTGTGGAAGTCGGTAGAGGGCGCATCGGTCGAAGTGACATGTGATTCAATGGCGGATGAGGTTCAGATTATTTTGTGCAATTTATTGTTTTAACTACATGAAAACCCGGCTTCGCTCGGAAGTCTCATAATACGCAATCTTATATACTAACTCAAATAGTAGACATTAAAAAGTAGCAACACTGTAGTGACGTTTTCTTTCAAGGCTGTCTTAAGTTGATGGGGAGAAATTGATTTTTAATGCTTTTTTTTTTGCTTTTCAATTGTTTGTTAACTGTTCTAAACTGTGCGTCTAAACTGTGCGATCAAAAATTTTTATGTACGTTTTTAATTTATTTTTAAATTTTCAAAAATTGACTCAAATTTGCGGAGGAAAATTGTTTTTTTTTTTTATTATTTTCTTTTGTTATTTCAATTATTCGTTAACTGTTCTTAACTGTGCAGTCAAAACTTTTTGAATGTTTGTAGTTTTTTTAATTTTTTAAAAAATTGACTAAGTTGGCGGGCGGAAATTTTGAGTAAGAGTAGTTAAAAAGGCAGAACAAAGTTTGCCGGGTCAGCTAGTATTATATATGTTTGACAAGATCACAAAATTTTTTTTAAATTATTTATATTGATATAATTTTTTTTTAAGTTGTAATAATCTATACATACAAGTAATAAAATCGTAGAAAAGTCAAAACTGTATATTGAATATTTTTTTAAAATAATACTTGGGGCGTGATCTACAATCGATATCGAAGCCAAAAATATAGTTTTTAGAATTTATGTCTGTTGCCTGTATGTATGTCCGGGGTAAACTCAAAAAGTACTGCATGGATTTCCTTCAAATTTTGTATGAATATTACTAATAGGTCGAGTCAACATATAGGCTACATATTATCACGCTATCACCTACGGGGGTGGGGCAGTGCGGAGTAAACGAACTCCGCGCGGACGAAGTCGCTGGCAACAGCTAGTTTAAAATTAAAAATCTTACTTTTCTTCTTTCTTCGGTCGATGGAGACCCGCCTTTTTCCAAGTATGGGACCTAAAGGCAACCTAACAAACCTACTTCTGTTTATGTATCAAGCTGGATGGGATTCTAGTCCTAAATAAACTACCATTTACGTAAGTAATTTAAAAAATATGCCGCGCCAATTTGATAATGACGGCGGTAAATATCACGCAGTTTTTGTATTATAATTACGAAATTTTACTTTCTGCGTAAGATATTTCCTAAATCGTATTTATCTTTGTAATCAGACGACGCCATTTGTATACAGACGAATTATAGAATTTGCCTGCGACATACCTTTATACTGTAATCTTTGATGGTAACGCGAAGGGGACACTACCGTATCGAAATGTATACTAGATAGTAGATAGCGATAACATCTGACGAACTTCCCCAATCTCCGTTCACGATAAATCCATGTGAATTTACGCTATAATCCTACATCCTAATGATTAGTTTCGTCACTCTATGTTAATTTTCCATATAAAGCCATGTTAATAATTATAACGATATACTGTACAATCAAAGACGAATACATTTTCTTTTCATTAGTTAAATTAAAAAAAATCAAAACATTGCAACTTAGGTTGTCCGTAAATTCATCAAATAAGGTCCATTAGTTACTAAAAATAGGATTTCCAACGATAGCTTAAGAAAGTGTTAGATTTTTTATATTTATGGTTAGTCATTTGAAATATCATGTTAACTCTCTAAATCGGAAAAACAATTAGAAGGAGCTCCTTCCTATTTTATATTTTATGATATTGTTTTACTAAGTAATGGGGTTTAACATATACAAATACTACGCGTACCGTAAGCGTGGTTGGCCGAAGCAAAATAAAAATAATACAAAAAATGCAAAGAACTTTCTACAAATATAATTTTCGTTAAATACTCGAGTTATTTATAAAAGAATCGGCTCTTTTAAAGAATATCACTACTTTTTGTATGCCCAAACTAGTGAGAAAGTGGGATTCAATGGCGTATCGATACAAAATAATGTCACGTAATCCAGGCACATTGCAGTTTGCACTCCCTATTCTGATCTGTGCTAATAAATTACCTACCAAAATCGCGATTTTGTTGCTCCAGTCAATCGCAAAAAAAACAGCTAGTTTTATATAATATGAGAACTGCTGGGATGAGTAGATATTAAATCGTACTTTCTGTAGGAATTTGTAGCTAATTAGTCGAAATTATTCTTTTTATTAAAATGCGATTTGCTTGGTGCAACAAAATCGCGATAATGGTAACAAACCGTGATCCCACGAACAAAGTTATTTTTGATTAAAAAAATGCTGAATTTTTGTGAACAGCTTCGTTTTGACAACCATCTTTTCTGGCTTCGAAAAATCTCGAGTCGAGTAAGTAATAAAGTTATGGGGCTTTAAAAATTTTGATTCGGTGAAGGAAAAATATTTATTAATCACAATAATTATTTTTCGACTTTAATCGCTTGATTATATTATGAAATGTTTTTCATAATGATTGATGAAACTTTTGTCCTACACATTCGATGAATTTTCTGACGAGTCCTCCCATTCTTAGGTTTCGGAATTTGTGATTTTAAAATTGATATTAATCAATTTAAAAGCAACATAATTTTCTCCCAATAGCTTGTTAATTATTATTGTAATTCAAGGGTAACATTGTCCTCTACACGTAAAGTGGAAACTTTTCTTAATACCGACACTACTATTTATCTATCTTTTATTAGTTACTCGATTCGAGAATTTTCAAAGATAGAAAAGATGGTTGTATCGTCAAAACAAAGCCGTTTACAAAAATTCAGATTGTTATTAATCAAAAAAAAGTTTGTAGGACCACGGTCTATAACTAATAAGCAACAAATTACCTACAAATATTCATGTATTTTTTTTAAATTAATTTTATTAATTTTCCCCTATTACTTTTAAATAGGTTCCTAAAGCGGTAAGAGTGTAGATTAAAAGAAAAAATACATTTCACGAAACGACCACTATCGTTCTTTCTACATCATTATGCTATGCATCGAACCTTTCTCAAATAAATAATTATACTCCCAAAAATAATCCTAAAACATCATAGTATGTCTTGACATACTACGATGGTGATAGTAGACTAAAGGTAGTGATACTTGTATCATTTTTCATTGTCATCCTGTGACCACCTCTTGGTCGAGTGGTTAACGAACTTAACTACAAATCGATGGGGCTCGGGTTCGATTCCTGACGAAGACAAACATTTGTGTGATGAGCATAGATGTTTCTATATCTGGGTCTGGGTGTATATTATGTATGTAACAGTATTTATATATGTATTTTTCAATGTATTAGTATCGTTGACTAACACCCATTAACACAAGCAAATAATTTGCTTACTTTGGGGTTAGATCGATTTGTGTAATTTGTCCAGCGATGATATTATTGTTATATTGTCCTAATATGAGTGTTATACGAATAAATTCATATCGAATAATTTTCGTGTTCCTCCAACAAATGCTACAGAATAAACTGCAATAAAAACCGATCTAATCAATCTGTAAAATGTATTCCGACGTCGCGTCATCAAGGACAGTAGTTTTTCTACAATCGGTAGTATGAAAATACAATAAACGGTACAAAGGAATAAAGGTACTTACACCTTGTAAATTAACATTTCAATTACATTTGATATATTTTTAAATTTTGACTACACAAGAGCTACGAGAACTTGGGGTAAGTTGACGCGTAAGGGCTTTTTGTGTTTTCGATATTTTTGGAATTTATTAGATAGGTAGGTATAGATTAAATATACCACCACCACCAATATACGGATACTACTCAATATTCGGCCACTTTCATTGGTTTCGATTTGACCGAACACCGAAGTACTCAATCATTGCAAGTCGCATTTATTACTTAAAAAAAATTACTTTTTTCCGACGAATTTCACAACTCTATATTACGTGAATACGTTAAAGAAAACCGACAGGTTACGCGTTATACGAAAAATTAATGGAACTTTCGTCCGGATCACGCTCACCTGAATTTCTAACCAAATTTCTTCTCATTTAAGCAATGGTTCCATTTTTCATGTTCACCTACAAATTCCGGTTTCAGAGTCGTTAATTAACGAGACCATGAAGCAATTCGTTACAGTTTTACTGCTTCTGAATTATTTGTGATGGCAGAGAGCCCGAGTCATCAGCATAGAAGAAGACAAATAATATTTTGTAGTAGTTCAGTTATTATATTGCAAGACGAAGAAAGTTTTATCGTACAGGATGATGTAGTAGACCTACATCCTTTAGCCTATTCAGCTCAGATATATGATGAAGGGGCATGAGGGTCGGGTAAATGTTATACACATTTCAGTAGCAACTCAGTGTGGTAGTGTGTTAACAACCCCGTGTCTCGGAAAAATACGTAAAGCTGTCGGTTTTTTTAATAGTATACTAGCTGTTGCCTGCGACTTCGTCCGCGCGGACTTCGTTTACTCCGCACTGCTCCTCCCCCGTAGGCAATAGCGTGATGATATGTAGCCTATATGTTGACCCGACTTGTTAGTAATATTCATGCAAAATTTGAAGTAAATTTATGCAGTACTTTTTGAGTTTACCCCGGACATACATACAGACAAACAGGTAAACAGACAAACAGACAAAAATTCTAAAAACTATATTTTTGGCTTCGGTATCGATTGTAGATCACGCCCCAAGTATTCTTTTCAAAAAATATTCAATGTACAGTTTTGACTTTCCTATGATTTTATTATATGTATATAGATAGAAGATATAGCAAACAAGCAGATGGGTCTCCTGATGAAGAGTCAACCATCGCCTATAGACACCAAAGACGTTAACGATGCGTTGCTATCTTGTGGTGAGGTCTAATGCCACATGCATATGCATAAGTTTACCGGCTACCTTACCCACCAAACCGGAACACGACAGTGACCAGCACTGACGCTATTGCGGCAGAAATAGGTAAGGCGGTAGTACCAGACCCGGTTGAGTTGATAAACCTGTGATGTCAGTCTCCGTTTCGCTAGAAATAAGCAGTAATCGTTACAGGTGCGATGTAAAATGAGACAATGGGGATCGCCGCCTATCTCGTCGACCATCGAACCTTAAGTTCATGGCTAATCGAAAAGTTTATAGACGTACGGCTCACTCCAAAAGGAAATCGTTTTCCGAAATCGAACGTTTAAAAGATTTAGGAATGATCTAGAAAAAAGGATATTGGGTACCATATTAATTGAAGCCGAGAGACATTGAACAGCATTTTCTCATGTGTGAATTACTGCTCCAACAGCAGAAAGGAAAAGGTTTTTTGCACTGCATTGTAACTGGCGATAAAAAATGGATACACTACAATAATCCAAAGCCTAGAAATTATTGGGGTAAACCCGGCCATGCTTCAACGTCATCTGCAAAACCAAATATCCATGGTTCGAAGCTTCTCTGTATTTGGTGGGATCAGCAGGGTGTAATTAATTATGAGCTGCTCAAACCAAATGAGACTATCATGAGGGATCGAAGAATTAAATGTTTCTGTCTATTAATATTTTTACTTTTAGTAGGTACTGCAATATCTAAGTTCAGTAATAACATAGTTTACACTAACCTTCATTTTATAGTAGAACACTTTGGATTCACCAGTCTGAGAGCTGGGGATTAGGTGTTTGTCGAGCACATTAAGGATGTCTGAGCAAATGTCACGTAGCTCTTTCTCCACCTGGCTTCTGTATGCTCGGATCATGTTCAATTTGTCTTCTGCTCCCTGGCAACAAATCGCATTATCAATAAACTCAACTTGCACAATCATAGGCTAGCTCAGGGTTCATTGCTTTATTTTACCAAATATATGAGCATTCAAAAAAAGATTAGAGCTAATATCATTACAACTACTCGTATTGTAGACATGTCACACTTTTCTGATGACTTAATCATCAAGATAATGGTCTTTTTTTATATAACAACAAAAATCTTCAAGGCCTAGTTCAAGGATCAAGTCAGGATCTTATGATCTCAGTCAAATAGGCTTAATCACTAGATAAAACCTAATGGTGTATCTAGATTATGGTTGTTATGGAGCTTCGGTTCTTTTTTTTTTATATCATAAGATAGCAAACAAGCAGATGGGTCTTCTGATGGAAAGAGTCAACCATCGCCTATAGACACCAAAGATGTTAATGGTGCGTTGCTATCTTGTGGCGAGGTCTAATGCCACATGCATAAGTTTACCGGCTACCTTACCCTCCAAACCGGAACACGACAGCGACAAGCACTGACGCTATTGAGGCAGGAATAGGTAAGGCGGTGGTACCAGACCGATAAGTCGAAATTCCGATTGCTTTAACACCTCCAATTCAGATTTTGGTTCCGATAGTTTTGAATGGGAAGTTATAACGAATGTTGAAACTCGGGGAGCAACCGCAGCCAGAGTGCTGCACTTGTACTTAGCATAAAAGCAAAACATACTACAAAAATATCTTGGGCAACGTCTAGTTAGCTTAAAAACCAACCCTATTTCAAAAAGTCACAAGTTTTTCCGAGTAGCTTTGATTTTAGGATGTTTAAGGAGAAGGTCAACAACATTCTCAGAAGGCGGCACCGCATTATCAACAACTTTTAGCAGTGGTGACTGCTTTCCATCAGGCTCTTGCTCGTATGCCTGCAAATGCTATAAAAAATCTGTAAGTAAACTGGTTAACCCCACAGGCTATCCTTAAAACTTCCCACTAAATAGAGAGACTATGTTTAGTTCAAAGGAGCAAAAGCAATAACTAAGCATAGATTTTGAGCTCAAAAAAAGTATCTTCACACTTGTATCCTTGAATAAGTAGGCGGTACAACATGTGCACCCACAATAAGTCGAAGATACTTAGACCCACAATGTGATAGGTGGCCAGTTATAGCCAACCAGACACTTTTCAAATCCTGGGCAGCATTGTTTTTAACAGAAAAAACATATTTTTTGATTTGCCCGACCCGGGAATCAAAGCCGGGACTTTGTGTAATCAATGCTATCAGCACACCACTAGACTTCAGAGGCAATTTAGAGCCTAGAGTTTAAAAATCTAAAGTTTGTAAATATGACAGTTTTAATTTTTGAAAAGCTGGTTATTTTCAAAACGGTGATCGATTATGATCTTTCAAATGCCATTCAATGCAATTTTTGAGCCTAAAATGTTTTGATAGCCACAAAATTGATAGGTTAGAAAATGACGAATTAATGTGAAAAAACAACTTTTTGTTCAAAAAATTGTAATTGATAAATCCCCAACAAATCAATCAATTTTGATCCAAACTACAGTATTTGATGCAGGTTTTAAAACCTGCGTCAAATACTGTACTTAGGATCAAAATCTTAACTCTATTTAGATATTCTACTATAGTGCGCACGGAACTAGTTGGCCGCGCCTTAGGTATGTGAACGGTGGGGCGGAGAGGCAGGGGCGCTTGCTGTCATTACTCAGTGCGGCGCCGTACTTTGCGACGGCAACATGCGTTGAAAGTTCCGGCTAGTTTAGACAAAACGCACATAAGATTGCAATAGCGAGATGAGTCCGCCGATAAAAAGACAATCTAAGGAAATAATATTTAAAGTGCATACATTTTTTAATAAACGGAAAGCCGATGTCAATAGTTTAGAATATAAAACTGATGCGAATATACATAAACTAGTAGCAGAAGCAACAGGGATATCAGAACGAAGTGTTAGGAGAGTGATTGCTGAAAGTAAAAAATCGTTGCAAAATACAGGGGAAGCAAGATTTAGTTCTCCACGTAGACCAAAAGAAATAAAAAAGAAAATACAAGTTGATGACTTTGATTTAGCAGTGATAAGAAGAAAAATAAATCAGTTTTATACGGTAGAGAAAAAAATTCCAAGTCTACGAAAACTAAATGCTGGGTTAAAAGAGGATAATATTTTAGACTGCGGATTGACTTTTTTAAAAACACTTTTGCACAAACTGGGATATTCATTTAAAAAATGTAAATCGAAGAGATGCCTTTTAATAGAGAGACCAAATATTGTTGAATGGCGAGTGAAATATATGAGGGCTATAAGAAAATTCAGAGAAGACAAACGAAATATATTCTTTTTGGACGAAACTTACGTTAACCAAAGTCACAATGTCCAAAAATGGTGGCAATCTTCGTCGGAGCCTGGAATTTATACAGATATAGGCAAAGGAAGGCGTTTGATAATAGTTCACGCTGGTAGCCGGAACGGGTTAGTTGACGATGCTTTGCTAATTTTTAAATCAGATTCAAAAACGGGGGATTATCATGGAGACATGAACTCTACAAATTTTTACAACTGGGTTGATCAAAAATTAATACCTAAACTTCCACCTAACTCAGTCATAGTTATGGATAATGCTGCCTATCATTGTGTGCAAGTTGAGAAGAAACCGACTATGTCCAGTTTGAAAATTAATATGCAGAACTGGTTGCAAAATCATAATGTAACATTTTCTCCCACGATGATCAAAGCTAATAATAATAATAATAAATAATAATAATATAATTTAATTCAATTTATGTAATTTAAATAATATAAATCTCAATTTAATGTAGGTAATATTAATAATGTAAATTATTATTATTTATTTATTTATTTTTATCGTTTTTGACATTGTAATTTAACTTCATTTTATTTTAATCCAAAAAAATAATAATTGTTTGACATATTATTCTGTATTCTGTAATCTATGGGACTTGGAACCTGAAATAAAAAATTCATTCATTCATTCATTCAAAGCTGAACTCCTGAGGTTGATTAATGCGACCCAATCAGAAAAAATATTCAAGATTGACGAACTTCTGAAAGCTGCAGGTCATACTGTTCTCAGACTACCTCCATATCATCCAGACCTCAACTCGATCGAGCTTGTGTGGGCAAATATTAAAAATTGCCTGGCCAGAGATCACATTAATGCTACATTGGACGAG
The DNA here is from genome assembly GCA_036924255.1 of Apodemia mormo. Lineage (NCBI taxonomy): Eukaryota > Metazoa > Arthropoda > Insecta > Lepidoptera > Riodinidae > Apodemia > Apodemia mormo. The sequence continues at coordinate 7,346,870 of JAUPFN010000020.1, read as the reverse complement.
AAAATGACAATACTAACAAGGCTATTTTCCGAATTCTCTGCCGAACAATGGCAAAAATGCAATGACCACGTACAAAAAAATGAACAGGAATACTGGAATCATGATATGAAATTTGATACTATGATGGACCAAATCATTATAAGTTTACAAGATGATTCTGAATCAAGTTCAGAGAGTTCAGAATCAAGTGATTCTGAGAATTGAGTTTGTTTGTTTGTTTGAACGTGGTAATCCCAAAAACTACTAAACCGATTTGAATAATTCTGATTTTTATTATATAATACACATATTTAATACACATCCATAACTCATCATTATCTCGTTTCGTGGTCATTTGGAGGCAAAAGCAAAGCTATTGATTTTATGAAAAAAAAATATTAGTACATAAAGTGTAGGAAATTTCCTCTAATTTAATTTAGTAGTACGACGAGTACATTCGTGTACTATCGTAAAATGCGTCGTAAAGGAGATATTCCCAAAAAACCGTTTTTAGGCGCCATTTTTCAATATGGCGGCGCGAGTGGCGGAGATACGAGGTGGCAAAGTTGAAATTCAAAAAGAGCATACCGAAATCCATAAAACAAGCAATTTTCAAAACTACCGGAAAACTTTCCAGGTAAAACTACCAAATTACTGAACTAACATTACAAAGTTCAATTTGTATTTTATTTATTCTTTTCAATAAATGAAAAAATATTGTTCACGATATCTTCAGATTGGTCATCACTGTCTAAGCTCATGTGCATTGCGAGCAGTTGACAACCCGCCCCCTTACCCCTGTCACCACCTAAGGCACGGCCAACTAGTTCCGCGCGCACTATAAGTAGAGGAGCTAATCAGGATCGAAATCAACCGTAATAAGTCTGAAAATTATTTTATAAATATGAAGTAAGTTTTCTGTAAGCAACAAAATAATAATATTTGAACAGTTATAACTTTTGAAAACTTGTTTCGATTTTGATTTTTTAAAATGGTATTTGAGGTAATTACTAAAGTATCAATATATTGTAAAAGGTCAAAAAATTATTAGTTAAAAAAACTCAAAGTTATGTAAAAAAACCACTTCTTTCCAAATTTTTCATCAACAATAACTCCCGAACGGATAAACGATTTTAATGCAATTTATATATTGGGCACAGTTTTTGAGGAAAAGTGTTGATTAGATTTTTTACCAATCAGTGCATTAGTTCTAGAAGTTATTTAAAAAAATACTGTTTTGTCAAATTTTTTGAGGTTTTTCAAAATCTCTTAAAATCTCTAGGATTGAATTGGTTAAAATTTTTAGAAAGTGTTGTTTGAGCAAATTTAATCAAATGATATCATGCCATATATAGAGATACTGACGTAATTGTGAAAATAGTCGAAAAAAGGTTCCTAGGACCTCAAAATGTGGAGATCTGCTGAAAACTCGATTTTCTAATATATGCTGTAAAACACATACATTTCTATTGGAGGAAAGTAAACCAGACACAAATGAAACATTTAGAACTGCAATAAAATGTGCGTACTTGAACAATTAAATTCAAGATTTGAATACCTTTAGTTTAATAATATCTTTGCATAGATACATATACAAATATTTTTCACTTCCTGCTAGAAAGTATTTTAGGAAAATTACTTATACCACTAACCAAAGACCGCTATGGAAGAACCCACTAACTAGAATTAAAAAAAAAAAAACAATTAAAATGTCGATGAAACAATGTTTTTGTAATAACTTTTAACTGATTGATCACAAAATCTAAATAGTACATTTCCATACAAAAGTGTCATCAATGCCATCAAAATTAGTTTATCCATTCGGAAGAAACTTCCAAAACTTTACAACCAATCGATTTTTGACCTACAATATTTTAATACTAAAAAACTGGGTTGAATACCATTTAAAAAATCAAAGTCAAATCCAGCTTAAAGTTAAAAACTAAAGCTAAAAATTGCGTTAAATGTCATTTGAAAGATCAAAATTGGTCATTGTATTTAAAATATTTAGTTTTCCAAAAATTAAAATCTGTAATTTTTAACAAACTTTATAGTAATAGACAAGAGGGACATAAATCTGCTAAAATCTAACAAGTACTTTTAGAAAATCCCTTAAATTGATTAAGAATATGTGAATTATCATCATAGGTTTGTAATTGAATGATTAAATGGAATAATTATTGTTGTTTTTTATTTTTATTATTTCATTTGATCTGCTTTTTAACAATTGACAGTCTCATATTTCTTTTTCTAGTTGGCCTCCGGCTCTGGTTCCGATAAATCAAAATTAAAACTTGCGATTCCAACTCCAATTCCGGTAAACCCACTTCCGTTACATCCCTAATCTAGATTAACTTATCAAACAAATATAGATATTTTAGTTCTATTCAAAATTACATCAATGTTATATTGGATGTATTTTTCACAAAAACAGCAACTATCAACAATATTTTATAATTTAGTTTGTTTAAATGCATAGTATTCTACACATTATTAAAAAAATACTACAAAAATATTAATTTCAGTGAAATCATTCAATGTATATTTAAATGTCATTAAAGTGTAAAGCTTTTTTTCTATAATATTTAAATAGTTATTTAAATCTTATCCCAAAGTATATTTCAGAAGCGTTCACCATACTTTTACCACCATTTATAGAGAAGCTCTGACATACATAAATCATTTACCGATTAAAATTAATCAAGTGCTAGAGTTGTGGTGGTTAATATAACACAAAGTGTTATAACTCGCTATGTATACTTAACGTAAAACTAGAAAAATATAAGTTTATAATCTATCACACGCTATCATAAAATAGTTTATTTGAACAATACTACATGACTATTAAGTTTATTATAATGATCTCGCCAGGAATACTGACACACACCCGGCCTATATGGTGTAATATCCTGTAATTTCCAGAAACAGGCCATACACTACTAAATTACACATTTAAATATGATATAAAATTAATCATTACAAATGACACTAAAAATGTCATTGTAATTAACTATCATGAATATTTCACCAATATGTCTTTGTGCCTGTGCATAGATCCTGATTGCAGAGTTTGTATATTGGATTACCTTAAAATATGAATTTAATTGACACAGAAACATAATTGAATATGCAGAAAATCTTGAAACCAAAGGATATTGGTATATTAGGTTGTACAGTTTGAAATTTTTACAAGTAGTCTATAATACATACAACTTCTCTCAAATTCCTAAATTTTTTGTCACTAACTATAAAAATGGAGTAGCTAAAATATTTGTAGTAAATTAATTATATTTAGCTGGCTAGCTACACAAGCTTTTGAATTCTACAATTTACAACTTCATAAAATGCAGTTACTGTAGGATTAAACTTCCAACTAACCAAACTCTGGTAGCAGACTTCAGCTCATTTACTAATATATGCCAGGATACTCACTATTAATAAATTAACTGCTGTTTATTGTTGTTCACATAAAAAAATGTAACCTTATATTAATTACATACTTTAGTTTCCTCTTTTTGTTCAATTGAAGATATGATTCTCCAGGAAGCTCGACGAGCCCCAATAACATTCTTGTATGCAACAGAAAGAAGATTCCTCTCCTCAACTGTTAATTCATTGTCTGACACATTCCGTGATGCAACATTCTTCATTGCTTCCACCATTTCTGAAAATGAATAAATTGGTGCTTAGTCCCGACTTTGTAGAAAAAAATAAAATAAAAAACAAAATCATTAGATGAACTGTGTACCCATTCAATTTGGTTTATTCTATCATTTTACAGGAAATTTTAAATTGATATACACACAATCATAAATTTAAATAGATCATAAAAGTAATGTGGCATGAAGAGAAAGTATTCAATCTACATTTTGGCCAGCATTACCAACTAGTGCAAGTCATAAAACAATAGATTTCGTCTACTTCTATTTAGCAAAACTTATCTTTCGTAGTTCTAATTTAAAATGTATATCGAAACTCTGATCACCTCAAAGCTATGCATGAATGAACTTAAAAGACATCGATCGAATAACAGCTCAATATAAGGAAAATGACATTTGATAAAAAATTTGCAATGAGAAGTTATATGCAATACAAACTCATGAATTTATATCAAATTGAAATACATTTTTAACAGAATCTATCTGATCGCAGTCATGTAATTTAAATCAACATTTTGTACTACATTGTAAAGGGCATCCCACCGGCGGATGACGCATCGATCGCTGACCAAGCCTAAAGAATACCATTGATTTCTATTATACTACCCAAAAATGAGATTTATTGAATGCACAATGCCATATTATGGCTTAAAAAGTAAAAAATATACCCACAGAAGATACCTTGCTCTTCATTTTTTTCAGATTCATACAAAATCGTAATTCAACTGTCGGCGAAAATACGATGGAATTTTTAGACACTAATGTAAGAGATTTACAAAAAATATTTATTTACCGTCATAACGCTCGGCCTGCTCCGCTAATTTAGCTTTATACACATTATCTTCTCTTTCCGACATTTTGGATGACAAATGATTTTTCACTAACTAAATCCGAATCGCCAGGTCACTTATTCACCAAGATGGCTGCGCCCGCCAACCGAATCCGAATTCGATCTTCAACTAAACTCCGCCCATGACGTCATAGAAGAGCAACTTCCGGTTAGAAATGTTGCCATAGCAATATAAAATCTACATCCGTTGAGCATCACAGAATAAATATTTAAATTCCGTGTTGCGCCTAATATTTTTAAATATACATAAATGTAAAAGAAATACAAAACTGAAAACTAGATGATCGAAATTTCCATAACCAGTTATTTTTTAAACTTGGTTTGAAAATAATTTCGGTTGCCAACCAACTAATTTTTCGGTTTGTATTTTACCAATTTTAAATTTGTAGGCTGTAACCGTAAAGTGTCCTACATACTTGTTTCAAACTCTAATCAATATAGGTATGTATCTATATAAAAATTCTATTGTCACAATGTCAGTAACCTTATTCCTCCAAAGCGGCTTGACCGATTTTTATAAAATTTTATATGCATATTTAGCAGGTCTAAGAAACTGCTATTTTCTATTTTTCAGAGATAAAGGTTGTCTAACCCTAACATTTTATTTTTAAGTTTCGGTCATTTTTTTAATTTTTTTTATAATATGACATAAAAAATACACACAATCCTAAATTTTTATCCTTCTACCATCAACCCCTATTTTTTAATTCAATCATTTATATGGTAAAACAACGGTTGCCGGGCATTGAAGATTATACACGTCAATGTTGCTGGGTCAGCTAGTCGTAATATATATAAATTACGTGTCACGTTGTTTGTTCACTATGGATGCCTAAACTACTAAACCGTGAAATGCAATTATGTAGATATCTATGGTTAGGTCCAACTTAAAAGAAAGAATAGTTTTTATCCCAATTAATCCCCCCCCCCCCCCGTCCCTTTCAAGTACCCCACCAAAATATTCAAGACAAGGAATTTGTAAATTGTATGGTATAAATTTTGATGAAAAATCCACTGAATTAGTTTAAATTGCGGTTTTACTACAGCTGGGTTTAACAATTTTTCCCTTAACACACCAATTGAAAGATATTATAATAAAAACAAAATCAGGATAGGTTGTGATTTAGTGAAGCAACAGTTTTTCCCTATAACTAATCATTGTTAAGAAGAATGTTCGTAGAATTTTAAACTAACAGTACATTTCTTATAGATAGTTCCTTTACAGGTCACACAAAATAATACTTTTCATTTCTGTTTAAAAATGATGACAAGAAATTAGGTAAGTGATTCGTTTTTTATATAAAAAACGAAAAACAAAATTCTATAACACACAAAAGAAACTTAAGGAATTTGTCTAGTATTTAATTAAGTAAAGATGAATGAATAATTTTTTTTTTTTGTGGAAATAACAAAACTAATGGTAACGGAATTTTAAGACAGTATTATACCGGGTACTAAATGCTGGTATTTTGCTGAAATAATTGTCACTTACAAAGTATTAGCGAAAATGGTATACATAATTGACACTAAAACAATATTTCAAAGAAAATTTTTATTAAGTATTGCAATTTTTTAAACAAAACCAAGTAATTTTCATTAAAGTGTCTTTTAGTTCTTCAATTTTGCTTTCAGATGAAGTTTCAAAAGTTTTATACTACCTCCTATCATAATAAACCTGGTTTTGTAACTTATTTACTTGTTTTCGACACAGCGACATCTCTCAACTAGTTTTTTATATGCAGCATTACTCATCTTTGTTTGCTCATATTGACCAATAAATAATATGTCATCCTGACACTGCATTTGTTTGGTACAAGGAAGTTACATTCTACCCGCGGTTCAAAATTGTTCCGAAGAGTACCACGACATGGGTGGAGTGTGTCTCTTTCTACTAAATAAGGCGCCAATCGCCATATATAAGTGCGGCCATGCTTAGTTTGCAAATTACTACTAAGTCATTCTACTAATTTGAGAAACAGTTTTTGCATTGCATAAGTAATTACGTAATAATTAAAATAAGCATATTTTGGAATTCACCATGTTAATTACAATACATTTTATGCTAATGTATTTATCGACGTGTATGAATAAAAGGGATTTAACGATTACCGAATATATATAAAAATCTACCATCAGTAAGTTTTATTTACACTGGCAATTGCAAGAAAGGGACAACATCCACTCTTGTCGTTGTCTTGCTCAGAACGTTTTCCCCCTCTGTTACGTAAGAAACAAATGTCAACTTTATCTGTAACGAAATAAAGTACATTTTTATTTTTCAAATATTGCTTCGTAGTCCAAATCAAATTCCAGTTATCGTATATAAGTTCCTTGATTATTATCTAATATATTTGTGAGTGGTTACGCAAAAAGGGACCTGAAGGGATTGGAAACGGTTTTTTTTTTTGATAATTTCTGATTCTATGGTCCTTCATCTTTGTTTTGTTCTCAAAATAATTTTAGGTGCCGTAGTTTTTTTTAATGATTTTTTATGTAAGCCGAGGCAGTTTTGAAAATATTACACCTTATACACAGCGCACACTAGTTTCTTTTTCTAGCGCGCACATAAAGACAAATAAAAGACGAATAAATAAGTCACCAATAATACAGCTATCGCAAACACGTGCTATTTCTCACTGACGAAGTCGCTCACTAACGACACTAACATAAAACACCCCGCGCCTCTCTCCCGCACTCGTGGCGAAACTCATTTCGACTCAACATTTTAAACGTGATTTACTCGAAATCAATTATTTTCCCTTGAGATCCCTTTTTGCGTAACCACTCACATTTAGAGGTCAATGATCTGCCAACACTGATATTAATGTCTATTTTATTGATGTGCCAACTCGGAATATACACGACTCGAATTAACTCGAGTTAAAACTTACTTAACTGGAGTTGAACTCGAGTTAGCAGGACGAGGCTTTGAATAGGGTAATAATTGTTTGTGACTAATTAATTTTTTTGATATTATTAATTCTTCTAATTATGTTGTGACAGTTATCGTTACTACACTAAGTAGGTGGTAAAAAGTTAGGAAAAATTCACGGGACAAATTACACTTACCGATTTAACCCCAAAGTAAGTAAATTATTTGCTTGTGTTATGGGTGTTAGCCAAAGATACTAATACGTAGAAATTCATATATAAATACTAGAATATATTTAATAAACACCTAAACCCGGAAATACAAATATTTATGCTCATCACTCAAATGTTTGTTCCCGTCGGGGATTGTGTGGTCAGAGTCGTTAACCACTCGACCAACGGGGCGATAAAGTTGTTTTTAGTAATTGTTATACACTTTTGTATTATGTTTCCATTATAAACCGTTTTAGAATAAGTGTCGATATTGAGCGGCTAAGCGCGACAAAGTTTGCCTTATTTTTTTGAAAAGGCTTCTTCAATGTAAATGACTCAACGGAGATATTATTTTCATTCACTAATGACGGCCAAGTCAAAGAAAATTTTTGCCAACAATAACTTTAGATGCTCTTATTTAATGTGATTAAATAAAGTGGTCGTATTTCCCGTATATTTCAACAAATCTTAACAGATTTTACAATTTATAGTCCTCTCTCTGCCTATTGAACCTCGTTCTAAACATAATTTCTTTTAAGTGTTTTTAAATATCGTAATTAATAACTGTTATAAAATAATTACACTTTTATTGAAATTCTATCTTAATTTTGCTACATATTGTCTTTACGTATGTGAATAGTAAATAAATGAATACGCTCCTACACGATCAACAAATCGCGCCAAAATACAATCGCTTGCTTTCCTCGTACGATGGTGCACAGTGAATGGTCAAAGTTTACAACTCTAACTCGAGTTAAGGAGAATCTAACCCGAGTCAACTCGATTCAAGCACAACTCGAGTTAGTAACTCGAGGTGACCCATCACACTCTTAAAAATTCATAACAATTTGCTAGTCTGTGAAAACACTGTGAAAACTGAAAATCAGAAAATTCGATCTAAAAACAGAATCAATTAGTGTGTGTGAATTACTTTTATTAATTATTTTTCAAACAGTTTGTGTAGGTAACCAAGATTATTAGAGGCATTAAGAATGACTAACATAGGTTATGATTTAGATACTTCTGGCGGGCTAATGCCGGTAGGTTCGCCTAGAATTTTTATATCGTTTCTATAAAGAAATGAAGAGAAACAATGATTTTAGCTCTATTCTAGGAATATCATTTGTTTCTAAAGTAATTAAATGTATCTTCGCTATTTTTTAGCTTATACGAGCATTAATCAAACCTCCAGATGAAGATTTAAATGTTACGAAACCTAAAAAGCCACAGCATCCATATTATAAACGTCCTGGCAAAGGTCATAACCATGATTCTTGTGATGCTTGTGGCGAAGGGGGTGACTTAATCTGCTGTGATCGCTGTCCTGCTAGTTTTCATCTTGGTTGCTAGTAAGTAAATTCCAAAGAACAAATATCAATTCTAAAGTGTAATATCTTACTAATTAATGTGAAGTGAGTGACTAATTCTTGTCGTAAAAATAACCACCTATAGGTATTGTGCACTACAGCCGGCAGAAAACAATTGACTATATTTCTTTTCTTCAATATTATCTCTTGGTATACAACATGATACATACAATCATGTCTTTCTGTAAACAAAACTAGGACATTTAATCACATCTGGTGATAGATAACTAAGAAGTAGAATACTACTAAGAAGTAAATAACTAAGAATTGGTTTTTGAAATAACAAAATGATAATGTTATGTGATTCCAGATAACAATATGAAAACTCTACTTTTATGACTATGTACTTTTTGAATGGTGTTTAATAGGTCAAGATATGAGTTGGCATTTGAAATTCGCATTCTGATTTAAGGGTTTAGAGGAGAGAAGGAAGGAGGTTTGCTAACCCTCCTGTTTCATTTCTCCCCCTCCCACCCTGTGGAAACCTATGGTTGCTGAGATATACATGATCAAAGTTTTGAGGTTATGCCACCTCCATCATCATTTTTTATCAGGGATTGCCCTAAAATTGAACTTATAGCCCAAAAACTAACCAAACATCAAAATATATGCAAAAACTTAAAAACACTTGAATTATTTTGTAATAAAAATATTTTGTCTAATTTCAAGTCTTTTTCACTATTTGTGGCATTATAAAAAACATTTTTAATATTGTAAAAAGTTTGCTTTTATTTTTTTATTGACAACATGATTTATTGTAAATTTGGGGTTGGTTAGGGTTTTATTTATTATTTATTATTATTATTATTATGTTATGTTATAATTACTGATTGTTATTTTATCATTATTTATTGTTATTTTATAATTATAATAAATAATTATTTATTTTGTAGAAAAAATAAAATAAAATTTGGTACTATAGTGCGCACGGAACTAGTTGGCCGCGCCTTATGTATTACGTATTACGTATGGCGCGGCCAACTAGTTCCGCGCGCACTATAGTAAGAATTTTTTTTTTTTAATATCAAGATAGCAAACAAGCAGATGGGTCTCCTGATGGAAAGAGTCAACCATCGCCTATAGACACCAAAGGTGTTAATGGTGCGTTGCTGTCTTGTGGCGAGGTCTAACGCCACATGCATATGTTTACCGGCTACCTTAACCTCCAAACAGGAATACAACAGCGACAAGCACTGACGCTATTGCGGCAGGAACAGGTAAGGTGGTGGTGCCAGACCCGGGCGAGACAATGCAGAATTCTGCCACCTAGTAGCCACGATAGTATTGACCCGCATAGCCAATTGGTCGTCTCTTACAACCTGCCTGGCAGAAAAGGCAGTTGGTCTATTCTTCAAAGGAGCCCTGAACCAACACGGGGTATAAAACTGTTTAGGTTAGGTTATAAGAATATATAAAGAAACTTGGGGGGCTAAATATGTGGAGGGGGTGATCGAGTGCGTAGCCTCAGCATCCTGGGGCATGGGGGCCACATCACGGCAAATCCACCTAATGCCACAGTTGAAGTAGGTTAGTCAGGTTCTCTTTAGATCATCCGCCTAGAACTAGGAGCCGCGTCGAATTGCGGAAATAGGTAGTATTGTTATAGAAATTTTACTGGAGGAGGTTTCATTGACCCCCACACGCAAATTTGTGTGGCCCGTTTTTAATGCAATCCCTTATCAAATATGATGGTCCAGTGGTGACATAACCTCAAAACTTTGATTATGTATTTCTCAGCAACCATGAGTTTGGGGGGGGGGTGTTATTAACCCTCTGCGTAACTAAAATTATTTGCTTTCTTGCAAACTGATTGTTGTGATACAGTTATGTCGTGATCGTCACATATGCTATTCGTTGCTTGATATGTCTTGCCTTGTTGCCTTTGTCAAAAAAAAGTTTATATTTGGTAATATAAACTTTTTTTTGACAAATAATAAAATAGTTTCACAACTCTCTATGTTATATCCATCTGGATAGCGCTCACATCCATCTGGAGTTAAGTTTTAATAAAATTTATGGGTTGGGTTTAGAAACGTGCTGCATCGACAGAGAAAATCTAAAGCTGTGGAGGGCTTGCAGGTGTTCTTCTGATGATTGTTTTTTTGTTGTTAGTTGTTTTTTCAGAAGTAAATTATTTTTTTCAAAAAAATAACTCATATTTTTAGGTTAAGTGTATAAATATTTTCGATAAACTGCACCCGCCTGTGAGTTTTGCGTTCTTTTTTTTTTTATAAAAGTATTTATTAAATTTTTATGCAAAGTTTTGACTTGTGGAAATACATATTTTTGCAGAAAAAAAATTATGAAAATTTAGTTTTTTTTTCGTAAATTACGAAATATTTGCGAGTTCATTTAATGGCATAAGAAATACTGTAGTTACTTTACGGTAGTTATATTGCAATGAAAATAATTCAAAACATCTAAATTATTGTGATGGTGTAAATATGTAATATTAAACAATGTGTGGCAGAATTTAATTGGGGGTTTTGAATAAATGAAACAAAATTGCATCAATATCTTCAAATAGCCTTAATATTTTTGTTTTTAGAACAAGTAAACTACATAAATTGACGACAGATCCGAATCAGAGCACCCCAACTTGTACATGTCGGTCGGGCAAACAAGATGTTTGCCCGACCCCTAAAGTGTTTTTAGAAATCGCGAAGGCATGGAGAAAGGCAGTCCTCGCCCAGTGGAACAAAGCGTGGGCATCTTGTGAGCCACAGCTGCTGAACAAAAAGCCGAAGCAGCAAAAGTGAGCAATGGTGCCTGTGCTTTGTTATGTAAGGTCAGCGATCTGCATTTCCTGCAGCGGCAAAGCACTCTCAATCCGACTAGTATTTATAGTTCAAATAAAGAATTACACAAACACCTTTTTATGTAGGAAACTGTATATTATAGAACCTTATTTTTATGTAGGAAAGCGCATGTTATAGACAATTGAACCTAATTTGAACATTAAAAAATAAAATAATGTAATAAAAATTTCCTTTTTGGGCAAAGGAGATGTGGGAAAGGGTAACTGCGATTATATCTATCTTCTCTCTCCAATTTTTAGTGCATATATACTACCGAAGCAAGTACAACTCTCTTGTTTTTTCTCCAATCTAGTGGCATAATTTAAATTGTTAGGACATTTTGTATGGCTGTTTTATGACCATAAAAATTAATTTATAAAAAAATGTGTTTTAAGGAGGGATTTGTTTAACAAGTTTCAACGTGGTTGCATTTCGGTTTTTGATGAATTACCTAGGTGCCCTGAAAACTGTGACAAAAATCCATGACATCCTATTGGCAGATTGCCAATTGGAGGTGCACAAGATAACTCAACCAAGCTTCATGTGGGTCATACACTGTATGAACTATTGGGTATGAAAAAACTGTCGGCGTGATGAGTGCCAGGTTTGCTCACTTCAGACAACATGTAGTATTTAAAAAAAAATTACTACTGAGAGCTGGGCGTCCAGATGTAATATTTGAAAAACTGGGTGTCCAAATGTAGTATTAAAAGAGATATATTTTAGATTTTAATATGGATTAGCAATGATATGGATGTTTTTACTAAATGGTATATAGAGATTTAATTAGATAAGTAGACCATACATATCTTGTACTAAAGCGACAGATTGTAATATGTACACTAAAATTTATATAAATTAAAAGGTATAGAAAAGAATTATGTAGTTTAATTTATGCGACGAAGTATGCATGATTCCTTAAGATAGGGAAATATATGCTTAATTTAAATATAGTAAGTATACTTGCAAAAAAAGTCTGATGCGCCGTGGGGTGGACCAGCACGGAACATGTTGTTTAGGCAAGATATTTTAGTTAAAGGGCGCCACTCGCCTAATCGCATCAGCATATGGTTGCACACAGGATAGCCAAACAGCAAAGATTGGAACCCTTAATCGTAAGGGAGGGTGAGGTATTATCACCAGAAGAAGAAGAAGAAAAAATAGCCGAGCTTACCTTCTTTTATGTTGGCAATGGAGAAATAAAATACTTCCTTAGGTTGAATTGAACTATAATAGAGAATTTTAGTTTGCACGGGGAAGTTTGATGCTACATATCTAATTTTTGTTTACATGTGGAATTTTGGTTTGTCATAACAAATTTTAGTTACATATCAGTATAGAGTAAAGGAAAATAAGTGTCTAGTCAGATGGTTTGCGTATATTCCCCTTAAACCGCATAGTAACCTATAACAGCAGTGATAATAATCTAACCTTTATACTAGTCCAATGACAACAGGGCTATGCCTGTTACTAATTCGTAAAAAAAATACATTGATATTTTTCACTATGACAATAAATATAAGGCAAACGAAAATGTATTCAGCTTACTGTGTTTCGTTTCACATTCATTTGTTATTTTCGAGAATCTAAGTTAAGAAAAAAATAAATTGTAATTTAAAAAAAAAATGTTTATATTCTTGGCTGGTCTGATAATTTTTATTGAAGAAAATAACTTGCTGACAAAAATCTAAGTCTTTTATTATTCAAATGCTTTAAAAATTTAAAATTAAGTTAAACAGTATTCTGAACGTCCAAACGTTTCAAGCGCTAGCAATCGAATGAGCCCGCCGCACACAGGTGTAATGCCTTTTATAGGCATGTTGATGTCATTTTTTGTGGCAGGGAATTGACCGCTAACACGACCTCTCCTGATAAGGCACCATCCTCGTGCCCGTTTGGCTCAGTCATGGGCGGTTCCTCATCTTCATCTGGATAATCACCTGGAATGATGCAAATTAAAGCTTGAGCTCACTGTAAAATAAAGAGCTTTGCAGAGAATACTAAAGTGTACTCAGCATGATGTCCCTATTGCAGTCACCCCAAAGCTCGATTGAGACTTACGTGGGTCTTTTCCAACTTAAAATGATGGGATTTTGAACAAGTCTTCACCGAGTCACCCCTATGCTCTTTGAGGCTTACAAGAGTCTTTTCTCAGTCACCCACAACGTACACAGGCTTATACAGGTCTTTCAGTTCACTCCGATGCTCAAGTATTGAGCCCGATCTTATCCCGATCACCCCGTACCGTGTGTACCCAAAACATACATGGACTTATACATGTCTTTTTCAGGTCACTCCGATGCTTATATTGAGTCTGACACAGATCTTTTCTGATCACCCCGTACAGTGTGTACCCAAACATACACATATTTATACATATATTTTTCAGGTCACTCTGATGCTCATATAGAGTCTGACACAGATCTTTTCCCGTTCACCCTGTACCTCACCCAAGTCGTTTAAGCTATGTTCAAAAAAAAGTGAAACAAAATTAATGATGGTGCGAGCGGGCAAAGCGTCATTCGATAAGTCATGTACTTAATAATGGTTATCAGGTTATCTGCTTTATGAAAGTCGTACCCAGCGACATATGGCGAGGGTCTATTTAGCACTACACACTTGGAGATTTAAGCAATTAAATGCAGAGGCAAACAAAGAATAATATTGAACTCTGTCTGGTAAGGATTGGCAGACTGAATGTATGGCGCCCTCTCTTTACAAGTATGACGTTAAACAAGTATTATAATTTCTACAGTCCGTGCATAAGCAGTAGCGTTTTTAATATTTAATTAGAAATTTAAATATAATTATTGTATATTTTATAAGATGCGTAGAGGCGTGCTAATAATATTGATGTCTCCTGTAATCATATCCTGAATATGCATTAAAAAGTGAAACTCGTTGAGTAATATACTAAAAATATATCTTGTGAAGTGAAATTATACATACACATATAGAGGTGCATTATTATTATTATTATTTAGCGTTTTTAATATTTAATTAGAAATTTAAATTTAATTATTGTTAATTTATAAGATGCGTAGAGGCGTGCTAATAATATTGATGTCTCCTGTAATCATATCCTGAATATACATTAAAAAGTGAAACTCGTTGAGTAATATACTAAAAATATATCTTGTGAAGTGAAATTATACATACACATATAGAGGTGCATTATTATTATTATTATTTAGCGTTTTTAATATTTAATTAGAAATTTAAATTTAATTATTGTTAATTTAAAAGATGCGTGGAGGCGTGCTAATAATATTGTTGTCTCCTGTAATCATATCCTGAATATGCACTAAAAAGTCAAATCCGTTGAGTAATATACTAAAAATATATCTTGTGAAATGAAATTATACATACACACATAGAAGTGCATTATTAATTGTGTCTAACAGTTATTTACCTTTAAGTACACAATAAACTATCTCTAGTGTTCATATTTTTCCATCTTCTGTTACTAATCAGCTAATTAATTTAATTTTAGTGATCCCCCACTAGACGATAATGACATTCCAAATGGATTGTGGCTTTGTCGTGAATGTCGAGGTAGTGATGAGAAGTCAGCAAGCACTCGTTCAAGTAGAGCTCAGTCACCCGCCGATAAATCAGACTCTGAGAAAAAATCAAGGTAAATTATTAAGCAATATAGGGCAGGCAACGTATTTAGTGTAATTATTGTAGCACTCAAGTATTTTCAATGTTACAATACATAAAGTTTGTTACAAATCCTAAATCATGCTATAACAGTTATTTACATTGTAACAATATATACAAGTTTTAGCACTTCTCAGAGGGTTCCTAGATAATGGTCAGCCATTATATATCAATATCTTCCTTATTCCATCCTTGTGTGACATTTTCAACCTCTACCTGATGACGTCATCTTGATAACAACAATTCCTACAGTAGTGACCTTCCAACAAACAACATGCAACAACCTTCTGACCATCAGCATCTTTTGATAAGCCCCTCACTCTCAACTGCACTAACAACCATCTTCACAAGCTAAGCCAGGCCCCGCTAAAAGGAGTCTACCTTAAACTTTCGACATTCTCAGATCCCTCATTAGCAACCCTTTTCTGCTCATTCGATTCATTGAGAACTTAACGACCCACACTTAACTAACTAAAAACACATGCATATTTTACTTGTCTCAATTCAAGACACTATTGTTTCCCTGGCTTAACCTGTTAACAAGAATGATTGAAAGTTGATCAACCTTACTAGGGAGGGAGTACTACAGCACTCTAGCAATCTTCAACACTACAATATATAGAGATCAGACAAATCCTAATTCACGCTATAACAGTTATTTACCTTTTAATGCTATATACAGGTTTCAACACTTCTCAGGCAGACTTCGATTCCCAGTTACATAGATTGCATGCATGAACTTCCCCCTTCCATTTTTGCCAATTTTGTGTGTCATCATATAACCACCATGATAATGTAACCTTGATAATAATCATTACCCACACTTAGAAAAGTAGGTAAATACAAAATTTATCACATTTATTTTATTGTAATTATTGTAATCTTTGAGACATAATATTGGTAGTTGTATCTTGGTCGTGAAATATTTCTGTCATTTTTTAAAGGTTTTTTAAAGGATTGCTTAACTTGTGAATGTTCCCAAAAAAATGTTAATTTTTTTTTTTTATAAAAAATGTTACATTATTTTCAATAAATGGAACATGAAATATAAATGTACACTTCGCACTTGTAATAAAACAATGACCAAATTCATAATTCATACAAACTTTCGGCAATAGACCACATACTATTTTTAGTAGGTGATAAATTTTTTAAAACCCTTATAAAATCTAATCAAATAACTGTAACTCCTTATTGCTTCAGGAAAACAGGTGTTTTTTTCAGCCTAGGTTGTAAAGCTTGCTCTTTTGGATCGGTACTTTACTAAAACTCATTTTGTCAAACTTTTGAGATGAGTTGTTGTTTTATTATGAATGCGACTTATGTTAAGAATAACATTGACTCAAAAATAAAAAAAATAAAAAGACTGGATAAGTTGAAGTTGCAAACATTAAAGGACCGAAGACATAGGGCGATGTTTTAGAAGTGTTAAAAATTATGTCTAATAAGTATGATTGCTCTAAGTTACAATCCGTGTCTGGTCAAACAAAGTAGACACAAAAACGACTATAAACTGATAAGGACTTTCATCTTGCATGAAAGTGGGACACCACATTGGACAAAGTGACCACATGGCTAAAACCCTACCCTGGACGGCAATATAACCTCTAACAGTATAATCATCTTAACAATTGTGTCTTAAGCACATGGAAGCGATTATCGCAGGAAATTATTGAAGCAATTTCAGTCAATGCATTCAAGAATCAATTTTATAAATGGCAAAAGGGAAACACTGGCTATACTATAATAGATATGGATGTATCAGCCAAAGGCTGCTTGTCCATTAATAAATAATAATATATATCTACACAACAAACCCGTAACAGGTTAGGCAGGGAGAGTGCGATAAAACATGATCCAGACGAAATTATCTTGCTACCTCCATATTCATAACTTTCTACAAGCAAACATGCTGGTCACAAATTTCCATACATTTTGGAAATTAATCTAAGTTCCCTTGGCTTGATTGTAAGTATTCCAATATATCATAATCTACAAAAACTCTCGACTTGATATCATAAGATCATAAACAAGCAGATGAGTCTCCTGCTGGCAAGAGAGAACGATTGCCAATAGACACCAAGGATGTAAATGGAGTATTGCTATCCTTGTGGTGGGGTCTTAATGGTTCATGCGTACGTTTACCAGCTACCTTACCCTAGCTGGCTAACTGGAGCAGGACATTGACAAACACTCATGCTATTGTGGCAGAAATAGAAAAGGTTTTAACGATTAGATAAGGAGACAATGCAGAACTCTACCACTTGTAGCCACGATAGAAGTGACTCCCTTTTTTTATCAGTAGATAAATAAATAATTTTTATTTGACTTCATGAACAAACAATGGGTTCTTGAATTTATTTTTCTGTTTTGCCTGAATAAAAAGTATGTTATGTGTAGATCATCACGCAATAGTAGCACAAGTTCTACAACCAAAAAGAGGACGAAAGAAGAGAAAGAGAATGAGAAAGGGAATACTAAGGAAGCCGAAGCGGAGAAAGAAGTTTCACCTTTCGAAGTATTAGTGAAAGCTGCTAAGATCATGAACCCAAAACAATTTGAGTTGCCAAGAGAAATGAGAATTCCATGTTTGTTTCCTGGGACTGAAAAAGGTAGGCTCTAGGTGAATTAAGCTAGAAAAATGCATTTTTATTAAAATAAAAAGCAACACATAACAAATGATAGTTAATATTTTTGGTTTGTTGGTCATCTATTTATATAAAAGGCAAATGGACTGACTAATGTATCAACACACAGACCAAACCCTTAAGGCTAGAAACTTGAAATTTTGCATACGTATCTCTCGTATGATGTGGGCATCCACTAAGAAAGGATTTTTTAAAATTCAATCTCGAAGGGGGTGAAATAGGGGATAAAAGTTTGTATGAAACTTTTTATTCCCTGGACATATTTGCATGAAATTTCGTACAAATTGAGTACAAAAAAAAAATGAATTACGTATTTAAGCGTTTTTCAAAATTTGATCTCTAAGGGGGTAAATAAGGGAAGGGAAGTAGCTCGCGTATATTTACTTTAGAACTTATTTAAGAAAGCTTAAATAAGTTCTAAAGTAAATATACGCGAGCGAAACCGCGGGTAACAGCTAGTGTATTAGGTTCTTACTTACGTTACTTATAATTCATACTTTTTGGCGACATAAAACTGTAATCTGGAAGAGCAAGCAGTTACCTACCTAGTATAGGAACTGCAAATGTCTTGCAGTCTCGGATCGGAATCAGAAAGCAATAAGAGAGTCTTGATGCCAACAAATAAGTAAAACCATGAATACACGTCCTGAAAACTGTAAAATCCGATCTACATATTATTAGTTTTATCAAATACTATACAAAGAAAACCCTTGTGGATAAAATAATTATTTATTTCAAGATATGCTCATTTTGCTACCTGCACATTACAAGATCTGCCCATTTTCCAACCTACACATTATAAGATCTGTTCATTTTGCAACCTGCACATTATTAGATCTACTCATTTTGCGAACTGCATATTACAAGATTTACACATTTTGTGTAGCCTGCAATTTTGCGACTTGCACTTTTTGCTATGTAACCGATTTTTTGTGTATATACGTTTGATGTAAGTTAAGTAGGGGGAGTGGTATTTCTAGCGGAAGGAGGCACGAGTGTGGTGAGCACGGACTCGTGGGGCTGCGTGCCCCTGCCCGCCCGCTCGTGCTACGTGTGCCGCGCCACCTGCAAGCTGGCGCCGCTCATACAGTGCGACTACTGCCCGCTGCTGTTCCACCAGGTACGTAGAGTGCCCGCCACCTGCAAGCTGGCGCCGCTCATACAGTGCGACTACTGCCCGCTGCTGTTCCACCAGGTACGTGGAGTGCCCGCCACCTGCAAGCTGGCGCCGCTCATACAGTGCGACTACTGCCCGCTGCTGTTCCACCAGGTACGTGGAGTGCCCGCCACCTGCAAGCTGGCGCCGCTCATACAGTGCGACTACTGCCCGCTGCTGTTCCACCAGGTACGTGGAGTGCCCGCCACCTGCAAGCTGGCGCCGCTCATACAGTGCGACTACTGCCCGCTGCTGTTCCACCAGGTACGTGGAGTGCCCGCCACCTGCAAGCTGGCGCCGCTCATACAGTGCGACTACTGCCCGCTGCTGTTCCACCAGGTACGTGGAATGCCCGCCACCTGCAAGCTGGCGCCGCTCATACAGTGCGACTACTGCCCGCTGCTGTTCCACCAGGTACGTGGAGTGCCCGCCACCTGCAAGCTGGCGCCGCTCATACAGTGCGACTACTGCCCGCTGCTGTTCCACCAGGTACGTGCAGTGCCCGCCACCTGCAAGCTGGCGCCGCTCATACAGTGCGACTACTGCCCGCTGCTGTTCCACCAGGTACGTGGAGTGCCCGCCACCTGCAAGCTGGCGCCGCTCATACAGTGCGACTACTGCCCGCTGCTGTTCCACCAGGTACGTGGAGTGCCCGCCACCTGCAAGCTGGCGCCGCTCATACAGTGCGACTACTGCCCGCTGCTGTTCCACCAGGTACGTGGAGTGCCCGCCACCTGCAAGCTGGCGCCGCTCATACAGTGCGACTACTGCCCGCTGCTGTTCCACCAGGTACGTGGAGTGCCCGCCACCTGCAAGCTGGCGCCGCTCATACAGTGCGACTACTGCCCGCTGCTGTTCCACCAGGTACGTGGAATGCCCGCCACCTGCAAGCTGGCGCCGCTCATACAGTGCGACTACTGCCCGCTGCTGTTCCACCAGGTACGTGGAGTGCCCGCCACCTGCAAGCTGGCGCCGCTCATACAGTGCGACTACTGCCCGCTGCTGTTCCACCAGGTACGTGCAGTGCCCGCCACCTGCAAGCTGGCGCCGCTCATACAGTGCGACTACTGCCCGCTGCTGTTCCACCAGGTACGTGGAGTGCCCGCCACCTGCAAGCTGGCGCCGCTCATACAGTGCGACTACTGCCCGCTGCTGTTCCACCAGGTACGTGGAGTGCCCGCCACCTGCAAGCTGGCGCCGCTCATACAGTGCGACTACTGCCCGCTGCTGTTCCACCAGGTACGTGGAGTGCCCGCCACCTGCAAGCTGGCGCCGCTCATACAGTGCGATTACTGCCCGCTGCTGTTCCACCAGGTACGTGGAGTGCCCGCCACCTGCAAGCTGGTGCCGCTCATACAGTGCGACTACTGCCCGCTGCTGTTCCACCAGGTACGTGGAGTGTCCACCACCTGCCACTGCCCGGTATTCCCTTTAAATCACCGATCACACAGCCCATAGACACCTAATAACAGGCGAACGGATTCTGACAACACAACTGACTTATAGTTCCGATATAAACGTCCACGCGGAAATACTCGATTAGTGTCGACCAATCAGATGCTCTGTATATAAATATCTTTCACTATCGCCTTGAGTTAGCCAATCACGCCATTGCAATCCCGCTTCGTCTTACCTCAGCTGCCAGAATGCATTTAATACGGAAAATCAAACGTTAGACGTCTATGGGCTGTGTGATCGGTGCTTTAAATACATTCCCTCTTCCCCCGCGTTGGTCCGGGCTCCTTAGAAGAATAGACCAACTGCCGTTCTACCAGGCAGGTCGTAAAAGACAACCGATAGGCTATACCTACACTACCATCGTGACTACTAGGTGGTGGAATCGCAACTCGCCCGGGTATTTGATACCACAGCCTTACCTATTCCTGTCGCAATAGCGACAATGATTGTCATTATCGTGTTTCAGTTCGGAGGGTAAGGTAGCTGCTAGACTTATGCATGTGGCATTATCATCCCGTCACACTTATAACAACGTACCATTAACATTTTTGATGTCTATAGGCGATGGTTTCTTTTTCCATCAGGAGAGAGCCATATGCTTATTTGTTGTTTTATGATATTAAAAAAAGATTGATAAATATTATATATATTTGTATCTATCAGAAAGCCCCACTTTATTCGGGTTAGTTATCTGTAGCTATTTGATACTAGCTGTTGCCCACGACTTCGTCCGCGCGGACGTCGTTTACTCCGTACAGCTCCTCCCCTGTAGGTGATAGTGTGATAATATGTAGCCTATATGTTGACCCGACCTATTAGTAATATTCATGCAAAATTTGAAGTAAATCCATGCAGTACTTTTAGAGTTTACCCTGGACAGACAAACAAACAAAAATTCTAAAAACTATATTTTTGGCTTCGATATTGATTGTAAATCACGTCCCAAGTATTCTTTTAAAAAATATTCAATGTACAGTAATGACTTTCCTACGATTTTATTATATGCATAGATTAAGTTTAAATCAAAAAGAAAAAATTTATGTTAATCCGATGTTACAGAATCACTTGCTGCCTTTAAAGATTACCTGAACATTTCATTTGTGACGCACGCTTCTGTACTGCACAGTAATGATGCGTTTCTATCCATGTGGCATGGATGTAGTATCAATCTATGGGTTGTAGCCCATATGTTGGTCCGAGCTCCCTTCGAGGAATAGACAGTCTGCTATTTTGCCAGGCAATTCCTAAAAGACGTATGATTGGCTATAAATGTCACTCCCATCGTAACTACCAGGTGGTAGAATTCCACAACACCTTGGGGTATTTGGTGTCATCACTTTAGATATTTCTGCCACAATAGCATCAATTCCCGTCGTTGTCGTGTTCTGTTGGAGTGTTAAGTGGTCGGTAGACTTATGCCGGTGGGATATTCCTGCTGCAATAACATCAATTCTCACTGTCATGTTCTGGTGTGGAGGGTAAGATGACCGGTAGACTTATGCAGGTAGCATTGTCATATCGATAGCAACATTCCATTAACATCTTTGGTGTCTATAGGCAATGGTTTCTTTTTCCACCAGGAGAGCCATCTGCTTGTTTTGTATCTTATTATATAAACAAGGAAAGACACATAGATACTTATTTTAAACTGACAGCACCACTCTCTTTGCGTAGAGGGTAAGATAGTTTGAAAAATGTAATTTACCACGCCTTAGCATTCATATATATATATATATATATATATATATATATATATATATATATATATATATATATATATATATATATATATATATATATATATATATATATATATATATATATATATATTAGGGTGATTCATTTGCGACAAACATTTTTTTTTTTAGGTGCTCAAGCAAAATTTTGTTCTACATATTGAAAAAAAAATTTCCACATAGTTAGAGCTCTTAATTCGAGTATGAAGTGCTTGCCGTTTTAATTTGATTTTTTCCCGTTAGAAATGCATGTAAATATTTTTATTTTTTTCAAATTTTTAATGCTTGGACACATTTAATGATATTGGCATTCTGATTGCTGAAATATATCCAGGATTCCACGCTCTTTAAATGACTTTTCGTCAATTTTAATGTCGCCTGCTTTGGTCCACTGGTACCATCTGTCAAAGTTATGTTTTCTAATAAAATGCACATTTTTTTATTTTTACAGCGAAAATTGATTGATAGATGGAAAAAATAATACATATTTTTATAAAAAATTTGATTCTCTTCAAAAAAGGTCGTAACTTAAGTCTCTCAGACTCATAGTTTTTAACTTGCAGTAACTTTTGTAACTAAAAATGTAGAAAAATGATAAAAAAATTACAAATTATGATGTTTAAATTCAAGTTTTTGTTTCAAATTTATTTTTTTCATTACATTGTCAATTTTACTTTTTGTACTTTTATACCTGACATGTTACACATACTGACATACAGACACACATACACACACAAATAAATAAATAACACAATAAGCGGGAAACAAAAAAGTTAATACAAAATTTTAATAAATTTGTAATTTATCATAGTTTATATTTTTATTAGAAATACAACCGAAAGAAAATGAATTGTTATTTTATAAACTTTAAATGAAAGCTCTGTAAAAGTTGTAAACGACACAGCCGAGCGATGTGTTGCGCTCATTGAAAAATTCAATGAGTTTGACACATACGACGAAGATAAAAAACAATGCCTATTATTAACTGTTCAAAATTATAGAAAAGAATTCCTAACATGTACCAAAAAACTTTATTCAACAACAAAGTAATACCTAACTTATGTGAAGATATATTTAGTAAACAGAGCTTTCATTTAAAGTTTATAAAATAACAATTCATTTTCTTTCGGTTGTATTTCTAATAAAAATATAAACTATGATAAATTACAAATTTATTAAAATTTTGTATTGACTTTTTTGTTTCCCGCTTATTGTGTTATTTATTTATTTGTGTGTGTATGTGTGTCTGTATGTCAGTATGTGTAACATGTCAGGTATAAAAGTACAAAAAGTAAAATTGACAATGTAATGAGAAAAATAAATTTGAAACAAAAACTTGAATTTAAACATCATAATTTGTAATTTTTTTATCATTTTTCTACATTTTAAGTTACAAAAGTTACTGCAAGTTAAAAACTATGAGTCTGAGAGACTTAAGTTACGACCTTTTTTGAAGAGAATCAAATTTTTTATAAAAATATGTATTATTTTTTCCATCTATCAATCAATTTTCGCTGTAAAAACAAAAAAATGTGCATTTTATTCGAAAACATAACTTTGACAGATGGTACCAGTGGACCAAAGCAGGCGACATTAAAATTGACGAAAAGTCATTTAAAGAGCGTGGAATCCTGGATATATTTCAGTAATCAGAATGCCAATATCATTAAATGTGTCCAAGCATTAAAAATTTGAAAAAAAATAAAAATATTTACATGCATTTCTAATGGGAAAAAATTAAATTAAAACGGCAAGCACTTCAAACTCGAATTAAGAGCTCTAACTTGGTGGAAATTTTTTTTTCAATATGTAGAACAAAATTTTGCTTGAGCACCTAAAAAAAAAATGTTTGTCGCAAATGAATCACCCTAATATATATATATATATATATATATATATATATATATATATATATATATATATATATATATATATATATCGTCACCATAATTTATAACATTACCATCTACAACACTATACAAATAATTTATTTGCACAAAATAGGGTTAGAAGATTTTGTACATATGTCGATGTGCTTAAACCTATTTTGCCAAATAAATGGCACAAATTAGTTAAACTTATAGCTACAGATATAGCCTCAGAAAAGCCTTTTTGAGAACACGATCAACCATCTTAAAGTTGTATTTATAAAATAATGCAAGGCTGCTCAATAGCAAAGCTCGTTACGCGTTTGCATTAAGAACGTGTATTAGATTCGCAACGAAAACTTCATGTTTTAAAGTATTTTCCCGAGCAATAGCTTAATAATGTGAGCACATGATTCAGAGAATATTACAGTTTTTGCAAGATTAAGGGCGGCTTGCACCAAAATGCTTAAATCATTTTAAGTCACTAAATACGTTTAAAGTGACAGCTTTTAAGGCGTTTTGACATTTGCTGAACATGTTTAAGGGACTAAATGCATTTAAGCATTTTGGTGCAAGCCGCCCTGTCTTGATTATTTGATTTACCGCAGGTTCAAAATCTGATTGGCAAAGAATTGCGCACGAACATTTATACAAACATTAGTATTTTAGAATAATTTGTCAAAAAATGGCTTCATATAACGGATTGAAAAAAAGTATATTGCGCATTACCTTAATTCACATATTATAAATATCGAAATAAATATTTTAGGTTTCTATTGAAATACTTACTGGTAAAAAAATGTTAAAGTGAACTGATTTTGTAATTTTTTAATATTATTTTTAATTGCATTGCATTGCATTTTAAGACCATATATCTTGTTGGAAAAATGTATAAAATAAAATATTTTGGCACATACAATGGTTATTCGTCCTGAAAGATGACTCACGCTAATTTTCGTAAAATGCTATGAAGGAATTGTCTTAGTTTTAAAAACCGTTATCAAAAATTATATTCTTGCTCTGTAGTGCACTAAATCAAGACTTAATCTTGCAAAAACTGTATGCATACAGAATAAGCCTACTGCATTTCAACAGTAAAGTTTTCACATTTAAATTTTCAGAATTTTCTATATGTTGCTTGTATTTTTTTGACAAAACCAAAATTGTATTTCAGGACTGCTTGGATCCCCCCCTCACTTCGTTGCCGACAGGTCGCTGGATGTGTCCCAATCACGTTGAACAATTTATAGTAAGTTCGTTTTAGAATAGATTTTTCAGCTTTTGGCCGTAATTAAACATATTTTTAAAGTAAGTAATAAATAATTTGAAATTCATAATGTAATCTTCCCGGGTTATGTCTAAATAAGAGCGATAAGAGTACACTTACTTGAGTGTATTTTTATTAATACAACGTCGGTCGATGTTCTTTTGCAGTGTAATTTTCACCCTACCCATGCATGATGTTTCAAATTACTCACATTTGATATAAGCAATATACCTAATATATAAAAATAAATAAATACCGTTACGCCCTTATCCCCTGACTGTAGACCGAGGTGAAACTTATCTTAAAATAGTCAACAGTGTCTATTAAGGATCGAGCACATTGGGATGGATCGCAACGTGCTGGACTGCATCACAAAAATCTGCTAGATTGATTTCATACATTTTATATGAACTATCGCACACTACTCCGTCATTAGTGTGCTATGGCGAGCGAAATTGTGCGAACGTTAGGAGTATAAAAAGTTATTGATTTTACCTGATTTCCCCAAATCGAGTTTTACCAGATTCTCCACGTTTTGAGGCTTTAGGAACCTTTCCCGACAATGTTCACGATGACGTCAGTATGTCTGTCTGTATTATGTGTATGTGTGCATGTGTGTATGTAAACATTTCGTAACTTTCAACTTGACCAATCGAAACCAGGTTTATGATTGTTAAAAGCTCAAAAAAAATCGCTGAAAAATGTTTTTTTTTTTTAATAAATTTCAGATTAATGTACCAATTGAGTACAAAATAATCAGATTTTTTACTTTACTATTGATACAGTATCAGTTAAAAGAAAAACAAGAAAATTATTTATTTTAAAAAGGCTCAATCGATGATTTTTTCACAGTCCTTACATGTGTTTCATT
The DNA here is from genome assembly GCA_036924255.1 of Apodemia mormo. Taxonomy (NCBI): domain Eukaryota; kingdom Metazoa; phylum Arthropoda; class Insecta; order Lepidoptera; family Riodinidae; genus Apodemia; species Apodemia mormo. Next base: position 7,320,466 of record JAUPFN010000020.1, on the reverse strand, counting down.
CCCAATTATAAATTCATAACCCTAGAATATATTATGAATGACCTTATAAAATATTCAGGACTGGAAGTTAGTAAATTCTATATCGGCGACGGAACGGGTAGCTCTGTGGGATAAATTCAGTGGGCCAGTCGACCAACACGCGATCAAGCTGGACTTCATCAGACGAGCTCGCAGGGTGCGGCCTGCGTTCCGGTAAGTACCTACTGTAACTGTTTCTGCACTTACATCGCAGGAATTATATTTATGTATTCACTAGCTATCCACCACGAGCCTGCTGCGTTATTAAATATTTATGTATATCCATTCCAAGAGAACATTGTGCACATATCCAGAATAGAATTTAGTCTTTGTGTTAAGTCATCTACTCAGGCTACTTATATACGAAATTTTATCTAAATACGTGCAACCCTTGGAGCTTTAAGAGAAGTAAAAAAGTCATACAAATACAAATATATATATATATATATATATATTTATATATATATATATATATATATATATATATATATATATATATATATATATATATATATATATATATATATATATATATATATATATATATATATATATTAGGCTGTATCAAAAAAATCGACTATTTTTTTTTTGAAAAATATAATGAAAATCTTGTTCAGAATACCGAAAAAATACGCCAGTATAACGGACAGCTCTTAATTTTAATATTAAGATGTCCCGCTTCACAATTTTCCATTTCCCGTTTAAATAACATGGGAAAATCTGATTCTTCAAGTTTGGAATTTTGTAGCTCTGCAACGAATTATCAAATTGGTTAAACCATGACATATTCTTATAGGAAATTTAATGCTCTACAAAAAAGGTCTCTTACAAAATTTTGATTAATGTACTCCTTCAAAAGTTATTCAAGGTCAAAGTTGAAACCATTGTAAATTGTAAGAAATTTTCACTTTTTTGGAGCATTTATCATACTTATTACAATATTTTGTCATAAATAAGCTTTTTTAAAACTTTTTGGAGTTCCACAATTTTTTTCTGACTATTGATTTATATTAATTATCAAAATTGCCATCAAAATCAGGATTCTAAAGAATTTTTTTTTGTTATTTTGTTATTTTATTATTATACTCAATAATTTTAATATCAAGGATAATTAATATAAATCAATAGTCGGAAAAAAATTGTGGAACTCCAAAAAGTTTTAGAAAAGCTTATTTATGACAAAATATTGTAATAAGTATGATAAATGCTCCAAAAAAGTGAAAATTTCTTACAATTTACAATGGTTTCAACTTTGACCTTGAATAACTTTTGAAGGAGTACATTAATCAAAATTTTGTAAGAGACCTTTTTTGTAGAGCATTAAATTTCCTATAAGAATATGTCATGGTTTAACCAATTTGATAATTCGTTGCAGAGCTACAAAATTCCAAACTTGAAGAATCAGATTTTCCCATGTTATTTAAACGGGAAATGGAAAATTGTGAAGCGGGACATCTTAATATTAAAATTAAGAGCTGTCCGTTATACTGGCGTATTTTTTCGGTATTCTGAACAAGATTTTCATTATATTTTTCAAAAAAAAAAATAGTCGATTTTTTTGATACAGCCTAATATATATATATATATATATATATATATATATATATATATATATATATATATATATATATATATATATATATATATTAAAGAGAGCTATTTTATTTTAGGTCCATAAACGAAAATTGTGTCATTTAGTTATTCAGCTTAATTCAAATACATTAACTAATAGGTATGTATACACATAATCGTATATTAATGGCAAATTCATTATTAGGTAAGGAAAAGAACTGATTACCATATGTCACTTCGGTATTAAGAATCCAACCCATGAGTGTTTTCCAACTGAAGTCCTGGCGAGTCGAAATTTTTCTTTGTCTTTTTTCTGTTTTTCAAGTTTTTCTAAGCGCGAGCTGAGTGCTAAAGCACATGTATTTTGTAATTTCATTCAAGTTCTTGCTTCAATTCAAGCTCTTGTTTCAATACAATAGCGTTGGAGCAAGCACAGAATTATGCTGGGTCAGACAGGAACCCCGTCAGATATTGCTTTGGATTAATTTCCCTAACATTCTTGTTATCTCTGTTTCCTGTACACATTCTTCTTTCTGTACCAGCGGTCTACATTAAATCCCTGCTAAAAGCGTATCCAAAATATACAAACTCGTTAACTTGTGCCAGAACTTTACACTACATCATCAAACGCCAATTGAACATTCGTTCGGGTTAATTTTCTTTAAATTCCTTTTCATCGCATTAAATTTATTATAAACTACCTGACCCACGCAGCTTCGCTAACGAGTAAATTAAAGTGTTGATATAGCCATTCACACAAGCTTTCCCCCTTAAGGGTCGATTTTTGGATATAAATGTCGTATGTTTCACACTGGATCTTGAAATATTTTCGTACCGAATGTCATCAAAATCAGTTAAGCCGTGAAAGTGTAACAAACAATCTCACTTTTACATTTATAAGAATATAAGATTTATCATGACATATTTTTTATCTCTGTCGCAATGTATTTATTTTTTAAATTTCCTAATAAAGTTTAAGAATAAAATATTTTCATTATACCCTAAAATTTTAATACATTTATGACTGTCATAATATGTAAATAAGACTATTTTTAAAATATGGGTAAAATTGCAAACGAAACAAAACAAATGATCCAATTACAAAAATAAAACAAATTAAGCTAAGTTCCGCAACAACTCGCCCGCGTATTTGGTACCACCGCCTTACCTGTTCCTGCCGCAATAGCGTCAATGCTTGACATTGTCGTGTTCCGGCTTGGAGGGTAAGGTAGCCAATAGAATTATGCATGTGGCATTGCCATCTTGCCATACGGATAGCGACACACCATCATCTGCTTGTTTGCTATCTTATGATGATATAAAAAAATTAAAGATAAAAAGAAAAATTTTACAGAATGGACATTTTTGTAATCATTACATGGGCTATAATTACTCCTAGACTCGGCTCCTAGACTCTTTGGCATACCCCTAATCAAGGTAGTCGTATAATTAAAATCTTGAGGGGTTGTTCCCTTCTTCCTGTGATAAATTTTTAAGATGTGTCAAATTAGATGAGGCTAAATTTCTTTTCTTAATTTGTCTTTCAAAGTAATTACTAGGCATGTGAAATTTCACATGAAACATTTTCACATAGCATTTGCTACCTCTCTTTATTTGGTCTATGAAATTTCACACTCAGTGAAATCATCCAATGCATAAAGGAGTGGCAGTGGTTATAATTCATACTTAATTTTTTAAAGCTTACGGTCATTTGACGTTTTGGTCATTTTATGAATGAAAATACGCAGTATTAGGGCGTGCATCATCATGCATAAAAACAAATCCGTTTATGAAAGCGGCACATGGCAACACATCTTCCTAAATTTCAGTTTCCCTCCGTGTTGATCCAGGCCTCTTTTGAAGAGTAGAACGTCTGCTATTTTGCCATGCAGTTTGTTAATAACTAAACTTCCACCATATGCCTGTAATAACGACAATGCACTTCGCATTGTCGTTTAAATGCTAGTTACAGTACCCGGCGATAAATATTGCACATCGAACTTTGGAAAGAGACAGTCGGATAATTTCGGCTGCGTAGAGCGTTATCTCAGTCCCACACTACCTATGTGACGTTTAGTCAGTCGTTGTTCAAGTACGATAGAGTGCGGTCGCGTCCCGATCAAAAATATATATTTAGAGTTGATAACACCCACAAATTTAAATAATTTAAAGTTGTAATATGGCATCTTTCGGAAAAAGAGGGAAACCTTTACGAGATCAGTCACGTGAAATTATCTACAATGTTTATAAATACTTTGTAACCGAAGCTGATAGATTTAAAAAAAAGTAGATGAAAATGTAAGTTGTTATTTTAAGAAGATTCAAGAGCGAGTTGCAAATGCCACTGGAATTTCAAGAAGAACTTTGAACAATATATTAAACGAAGTCAGTACTGAAACACATTCGACTGGAATTAAGTTCAGCACTCCAAAAAAAGGGAGACCAAAAAAGCAATTTCGTTTGGATATGGACGATTTTGATTACGATGTTGTTCGAAGAATGGTGTATGATTTTCACTTACGATTTAATGAACTGCCAACAATAAAATCATTAAAAGCTAAATTATCTGAAGCTATTAATTACAATGGGTCTGAAAAAACGTTGAGAAAAATACTTCATGACATGGGATTTCAGTTCACTAAAATGGAAGATAATCGAAAAATTCTAATGGAAAAGCACGACGTTAGTCTCAAACGAATGGAATACCTTGATAAAATACGCAAATTTCGCGAAACAGGAAAAAATATCGTCTACATGGATGAGTCATATATACATGCATCCCACACTAAAGGGAAATCTTGGAGTGACGATAAGAAAAAAGGAGTAAAAAAGCCAATTTCAAAAGGTCAACGTTTGATAATAGTTCATGCGGGAAATGAAAAAGCTTTGTACCCGGTGCTTTTTTAACGTATAAATCCACGGACACTACAGGTGACTATCACAATGAAATGAATAACGATAACTATGAGAAATGGCTGGTTAACCAATTAATCCCAAATATACCCAGTGATTCTGTTCTAGTTATCGACAACGCACCCTATCACAACAAATATATTGAGAGACCCCCCAACTCAAACACCATTAAACGGGAAATGATCAACTGGTTAAACAGACACGAAATTCCAGTTGATCCAAAATTAACAAAAACCCAGATTTACGCTATTATATGTCAGCACAAGGAGAGGTATACAGAGTTTTCTGTGGACAAAGTACTTGCCGAACATGGGCACACTGTGTTGCGATTGCCACCATATCATCCGGATTTTAATCCAATTGAAAATATATGGTCTCAACTGAAAGGCTATGTAGCCTCTAGAAATGTGGGTATGAACTTAACTACAGTAAAAACATTATTGACTGAAAAAGTAAACATGATCGGCGCTGAAGAGTGGAAAAAGGTTTGCGATCATGCAATCAAATGTGAGAATGAATATAGAAGCATTCAACACAGTTTAGACAATTACACTGATAGATTAGTGATAAATACGGCTGATAGTGGCAGTGATATTGACCTCTTTGAGAGCACAGATAGTGAAATGGAAGTAATTGAGAATTAGAATTATTATTATTTTTATTGCAATGTCTCATTTTAGCAATAGGTATAATGGTGTTTATTATGTACACTAAAGCTGTAATGTTTCAAAATAATTAAATACGTAAATATAATGTGAACATGTTTTTTTAATTTATTTTACCCCAACCTAAAGCCATCACTTATAGAAAAATTAGTGTATTTTATACAAAGAATAAAAATATTAAAGAAGCAAATCATACTTGTTTTAACAGCTCCTAATAGGTACCGGACTGTTTGTATTTTGTGCGACAGAGATAACGCTCTACGAAGCCGAAATTAGCCGATTGTCTCTTTCCAAAGGTCGATGTGCAATATTTATCGCCGGGTACTGTACTGGCAACATCATCCTGGTATTGTGGTGTGAAATAAAAGCATCCATTAACGAACATTTTTTATGAAAGACAATACAGGATGTTTACGCGCCTAGCTTTCATCGAGTAATACCTCTCATTAGCAAAAAGCAAAGCGCTTAGGGCTCTTACACATATCAGCATGATATGATGTCGCGTTGCGTCGCCGCCTAATATGTAAGAAAATTAAGAGTCCTATGCACTTCGACTCTATTGACATTTGTTACGTGAATCGGGCTCCTGGTCGATCATTACGACAAAATTTTGTTTACTCGTGCGTGAAATATATCCTGTAGTACAGCCCAGCATTGGTTGTACCGCAATATTATTTTCATATTACTTTATATTGATTTGCATAATACAGCTCCCGTCAGGTAAAAAGAACGATGAGCGGGAGGTGAAGGGGGAGTTGGTATAATCACATCCAGTTACAACTCAGCGCGCGAAGCAAATGATGACTAACTAATAGCGCGCGCGCAAATTGCTGCTACAGATCGACCTCCCCCCGCAACCCTTCTTACCACCATTTGCGTCCTGTACTGCGCAGGTAGATGGTCAGCGTTCTTTTAAGTTGACTGGAGCTGTACTGTAGCATGTGAGAGTGAGTGGTGGCGGTGGTCCGCAGCGTGAAGGTGCCGGTGGGCGTGCGCGGGCGCGTGGTGGTGCCGCGCATGGTGCGCCACCACTACCGCCGCCCGCCGCCGCTGCTGCCCGCGCGCCGCGAGCACGTGCGCTGCCGACTCGGTCAGACTCACCACCGCACTCTCTACTGCGTGCTCCTGTGCTCACCACACTACGCCATAGCCACACAAGCACAACGTGCTTCCAGACCAATAGGTGCTTCTTCTGTTGGAAAGAGTTACCATCGCATACAGATACCTATAGTATAGGATCCCATTATAAAATGACCTTCACCGAGCTGGTGAATAGATAAAAAGTGTTTTATATCCAATTAAACATGTCAATAAATACAATGCATTTGCCTATTTTGGTTGACTAAAAAAATTCGGTCCAAAATATGACTCCTTCCCTCCAACACAACTCCTTCCCTCTTAGATCTAATTATAGTGTCTCGTCCTGATTGTGTTTCTATACACGGGCAATTCCCTTCTTTGTCATATTATAGTCTTATATTTGTACCTTATAATATATTTACTCCTTAAACATATCGCCTCTGTGGTCTAGTGGTGCAGCGTTGGCGTTGACCACATGAGGTCCCGGGTTCGATTCCCGGGTCGGGCACTTTAAAAAAAAAAAGTGTTTTTTCAGTTTTCTGAGAAACACAAAGTTGCCCGGGATTAGAAAGTGCCCGGTTGGCGATAGGCTTGCCACCTATCACATTTGTGGGACCAAGTATCTTCGGCTAATCGTGGGTGCACTTGTTGTACCTCTGCCTACCCCTTCGGGGATATGGGCGTGAAGATACTTTTTTTTTTTTTTTTTACTCCTAAACATAGAGCCCGTTAAGCTATTTTAATTTTAGCCCGTTTAGACAACGATTAACAGTCGGCGCCCTTTGTGAAAATTTAATAGCTAAATATTAAATGGGTCCCGACAGTTAATCCGTTCTGTGATGAATTAAAATTTATGGATTGTTTTATATGTACATCGATTATAGAACTATTTTAGTGATGTAATAAGTTATTCATTATTACTTAACATGATTCTAAACTACTAGGCTTGTTTCTTTTTTTTAGTTTTCATTTATGACAATAAATTTTTTCAAGATGCAGTCGGGTTTTAGTTTTCAATATTTTTTTATTTTATACTTTTTAGTTAGGATTCATTAACTTCGACATTAGGATTATACAATGGTAAATTACAGTAAATATCGTGGGGATTAAGTAACTTGTGGTGGTCTAAGCTTTTTATTATTAAACACTAGAGATCTAACTCAGCTCAAACGCATGCTTGACCTTTGGAAAAAATTCATGAACTTATCAACAGTTCGGTCTAAAGTAATTCCCACCCTGGAACTTGTGTACAGTTAGACCCCTGCACAATATCAATGACAGCATTTTTCCATGCAATGTCCACGAAATGCATCGAATTGTGTCGTCAATGGTTCGATTCTGACTCCCACTCCAAGAATATTGATTTTAATTGCTTTGTCATCAAATTCTAAATAAACAGCCTGTGGCAATTTTCCGGGTTCCAATTGGTCCCTTTGAAGAGCTGGCCAATCTATTGTCATATATAACTCCTATTGCTTAATATAATATTTAATCTACATATTTATATTTTACATCAATCCCCCTGTTGTAAAGGCAGATTAACGAAACACTAAATAAAGTATACGTATGAAATAATTGTTATAAGTAGGAAAGTAAACGAGCATGGTTTTAAACAGATTTAAATCATTATACATATGTCCCTATATCCTAAACTTTTAGATACGTACCTCTGTGGTACCTACCTTTTCAAAATTATGAATGTAATCGGTATCTTATAAATTATAATAATATCTTATGAATATAAAAAAATATATATCTGACTGGTCTTTTTACTAACTTTCATTTGATACCCATATTGCTATGGTAAGAAAAAATCACCTCCCCCTCCATTTTGAAAATTTGTATAGCCTATGTCACTACTACAATGTAGACAAATCCAACGACACCAGCCGTTTGGGCTGTAGGGTGTGCCAAAGAAATGGATACATACATACGCTCGAAAAACATTACCTTCTTTAAGTCGGGTAAAAAAAGATGGCTGTTTCTATTGATAAACAAATAGCCGCCGTTATCCTACTAGTTATGCCATAATTGACTTGAGGGTGAAAATATTGTGAAAATAGTGTGTTCTAGGATTTACGCAATCATTTCCGAATGTTCGGGAATAATGTCGAACTTTACCCTGGGTAAAAATAGGGATGTGTTGACAAATAGAAAGCAGTTTTTATAAAGCGATCGAAAGCGATATTTGAAACAAACAGTGTAAAGCGAGAAGTGTTTTAGTGATCCAGCGTAGTCGGTTAAGTTTAGTGTTGATATAGTGAGTGTTTGGTGTAGAGTACTATTGGTGTTTATCGGTGTATTTACGTATTACATTGTGGTTTTTTGTATATTTGTGTTGTAAATACACCGTGTATTTATTATAAGTTTATTATAAGTGGTGTTTGATCGCAAAATTACGAACTTGAAGCTCGGAACAGTAATACAAATAAACTCACTTGTACTTCCAGTTCACTTAATTTCTTATATTTATATTTATTGTTATACCTATTTCGAGTGTTTGTATTTACATAAAAAGGCATAGCTATTGTACTGGACGTTTTTTATATACAGTGGAATAGGAAATGAGCAAATGACACTTCTAATGACAGAAAGAGATAATGATGTTTTGTAAGAACTGAAAATGTTAATGGTACGTTGTCATCCGTATGGCGGGAATGCAATACTTATGTCCAAGCGAGGAAGTTACATTCTACCCGGAATTTTCACACGCGCTTCATAATCGTTCCGAAGAGTATCACGACATGGGTGGAGTGTGTCTCTCTCTACTAAATAAAGCGCCAATCGCCATATAGAAGTGCGGTCATGCGTAGTTTGCAAATTACTACTAAGTAATTCTACTAATTTGAGAAACAGTTTTTGCATTGCATAAGTAACTACGTAATAATTAAAATAATCACATTTTAGAACTCACTATTTTAATTACAATACATTTTATGCTAATGTATGTGTAATTTATCGACGTGTATGAATAAAAGGGATTTAACGATTAGCGAATATATAAAAATCTACCATCAGATAGTTTTATTTACACTGGCAATTGCAAGAAAGGGACAACATCCACTCTTGTCGGTGTCTTGCTCAGAACGTTTTCTCCCTCTGTTAAGTAAGAAACAAATGTCAACTTTATTTTTTACGAAATAAAGTACATTTTTATTTTTCAAATAGTGCTTCGTAATAATTCCAGTTACCGTATATAAGTTCCTTGTGTCCAAGTAATAGGATAAATTAAATTTAATTCAATACAACCCCAAGAAAGCACAATTTGTGCATTTACGAATGATAAATTACCCGACGTCCGTATCTTCTCGTGAGTCTTCTTTAACTTCTTCAGCCTGCTTTGAAATTCTTGGTTTCGACATATGGACTAACGTTTTATTTCATGGTAATTTGGAAGGTAATACTTAAGCTGATGTCTGGTGTTGTGATAAGAGCAAAGTAGTGCTTCATGCCAGTCCATCGTTTGCGACTCTAGAAGGCGCAAATTAGACTTAGGAGTACTATTTTTTGGGCAGGGGCTTCCCTATACCACTACTTCCTTTTGTCCACATATCTATCTCTATCTCTATCAGATTTTCTCTCTTTCATCTTATATAGCATTTAACATGGGAGATGTTTCGAAGAGCTGCTTGGTTTATTTCTATCCGCAATATTCTATCATCGGATATCACGACAATGTAAGAAATCCCATCCACTTGATGTCTGGAAGTCCACTACAGTAAGATTTTTAAGGCATTTCTGCCTCACAAGGTTACTCTATAGAATTATTTGCTAGGGGATGTGTTTCCGAAATAATACGATTTGGGGGCCTTCAAGGAAAGAGCCCTTTCAGCAGCTATACGTGGTAGGCGGTGATCACTCCTGTTTTTTTGCAGCTTATTCCATAAAAAAGCTTATATTTTCAACGCACTGCTTAGAGGAGGATCTCAAATTTGGTTGTGTTATTTTGTTTCAAAGTTCAGTAATGCTATAGCCGATTGGCAGCGGAATTGAAGGCGGCTGTTGTAACTTGTGGTTTTACTGCATTATTAACATTAAAATTTGTTTCCCCATGTTAATTCGGGCCCCTTTTGAAGAATAGATCAAATGTAATTGATTTACATTGTAAAAGCCATCTTGTAAAAGGCGAGAGTAGTAATAAAGAGCGAAGCAAGAAACTGTAACACACTTTGGCAACATTTTATATAATGTGTTATACCTCATATCTTTAATTATTTTAAATAAATAAAAAAGAACAAGATTATGACTAGGAAAATCTTGGTATTGATATTGCTTGTTCGTCTTGGTCTTACCTAAATATTTCTAGGTCTTAGTCTTGGGCTTGCGTATTCAGTCTTGGTCTTACTCGTTTGACTTGTTTGATTGTTTAAATATAATATTGTTACGTACTTCGGGTTCGTAATTGTAAGAAAACGCCACTTATAATAAAACCGTGTATTTACGACACAAGTACATAAACAACAATATGTAATACGTAAATACACTATACACTGGTCATACTCGCTGCACTAGCACTAAACTTAACCGACTACGTTGAAAGAAAACAATGTTCGTATTCACTTAAATTGGTCACTTCGCTTCGCACTGGTCGCTTGTACTATCGCTTTCGATCACTGTATAAAACTGCTCTATTTGTCAACACATCTCTATTTATACCCGAGGTAAAGTTCGACAACAATCGCGAATGTTCAGTAATCATCTCGTGTAAACAACTTATGATAAACAAACAAGTCCTAGTACTTATTTTCAACCTTATGCCCTATACCACAAAGCCCATTATGGCATAGCTATTCGGTTAACGGTCAACTATTTGTTTGTCAATAGGAGTAGCTATCTCTTTCTTTTATTTCTAGATCTCTCCAGCGTTCCAACTCTTCACGTTTCTAGATTATTCGTAACACTATCAATACGTTTTCAAATTCAAATTATAATCCATATTTAACTTCAAATCTAAGTATATTTTGTCCTCCCAACAATTGTCTTAATTTCTCAAATTTCTCATAATTGTAATGCATGCGAGCTTGTTACGACATGTCAAGAAAACAATATTTTTAGTTGTGAGGTTGTGAAAACGTGCCCTTCTTAATTTCTTTATTCCTTTAACGCATAAGCCTAATTTTTACAGTAAGAAAAGTACAAACTATACGCTATAAATAAAATATCGAAGAAAATTTCTTTTGGCTCTATGTACTACGATTTGGACAATCTATGTGTTGTCCATACATTGAAAAAAAAATACTTCTAGAATATTCTCGTAAATAAAATTTACTTTTTTGTATTTAGTGATAAAAACTAGGGAAGCAAATTGAATAGAAAAAAAAAATGTTTCCATAAGAAAAGCTTTGTTTAAAGTTTAAGGGATGACAAATATTTTAACTCATAATTTCAATGCAATATATATTTTATTGGTTAATCTTGTACATTTTGTCTCGGTCAATCGGCAATTTTGTCATGGTCTTGCTAATGTAAATATGGTTGGTTTTGCGAAAAAGCAAGACCAAGACCAAGAACAATAATACTTCATCAATCACTAGATACATAGAAACAAACTAATAGGTGTCACTAATATCGTACCTACTGACAAGGTGGAAGAGTTCTTTACCTATTCCTGCCATTACAGCATCAGTACTTGTCGCTGTCGTGTTCCGGTTTGGAATGTAAGGTAGCCAGTAAAATGATTGTGGCATTCCATTTACAATCAGATTGCTACGCACTATTTAGTGTCGTATCAACTCTCCATCAATAGAACCATCTGCTTGTTTGCTATCTTATTATACGGACTGACTGGTAAGTTACCTTCAATATTTAAGGACGTGATTTCACTTATTTTTAGAGAAATATTGGTCAAACATTAGGTCCCTAATTTTATTACTTCATTTTACCGAGAATCGAGTACCGAGTACTCTCCAGAAGTATCGAAAATAACCCCAGTCAGTCTGTATAAAAAAACGAACTATTGACATTCGTTAAAAAACAGTTTTTCTTTTAAAAAAGTAAAAAGAATTAGCTCGCCTTGAGGTTTATTAAGGTCGTGTCATGGCCTGTCTTTCTCGAAAACACATCGGACGTGTTGTACTGATTTGCGGTTTTAATTGTGTGTACAATTTACAATATATGTATTCCTTTTTTGCATCATACATGCAACAGAAATATTAAATATTTTTTTTAATTTTCAGCTCTACAAAAAATTGGTATTATTAGTGATGAGTCAGAAGAGGAGCCTGAAAAAAAGCATCAGATCTGCATGAACATGTCGTGTCCTCAATACAATGACGGAGGCCCGTGTCCGCTTCAGTCCCCTAAATTAAAACCTGCCAGTCCAGAGGACGCTGACGAAGACATCAAGGCTATGGAGGAGAATGAACCTAAGGTGAAAATACCTTAATACATACACCAAAATAATATATTTTATACATCACTAGCGACCTGCCCGCGGTTTCACCCGCGCAGCTTTTGTTCCCGTGGGAATATCGGAAAGGTTTATACACTTAAACCTTCCTCAAGAATCAATCTATTAAAAAAAACCGCATCAAAATCCGTTGCGTAGTTTTAAGGATTTAAGCATACATAGGGACATAGGGACAGACAGAGAAAGCGACTTTGTTTTATACTATGTAATGATAAGACAGGAAACAAGCAGATGTCTGCTGATGGAAAGAGACAGCGATCGCCTATAGACACCAAAGATGATGGTGCATTGCTATCCTTGTGGTGGGGTCTTAATGGCACATGTATAAATTTACCGAATAAATTTCAAATCGGAATGTGATAGTAACAAGCACTGACGTTATTGTGACAGGAAAAGGTAAAGCTTTGAAACCAGACCCGGGCGAGAAAATGCAGAACTCTACCACCCAGCAGCTACGATGGTAGTGACTCGCATAGTCAATCGTCCGCATCTTACGAACTGCCTGGTTTATTCATCAAAGGGGGCCCGAATCTATACTTTCTCATCTGATTAGCTATGTCCACTCTGTGCCATTTTAACTTCAACTTTCATCGTCGTCATGTTATTCAACTTTCGTTTTTCAGTAATTGAATGCGTTAAGGAACGCAACGCTAATATAGTCATTTGAGTTTCCGTCAGCTCGTTGAAACATGTGCGATGTGAACATTATGTTTGGTGAAATATGTGTTGAACGCTTTGTGGCACAGAAATGCACCGGACGCGGAAACACGAGTATCACATTGCGAGCTACGCCTTAATCTGTCATAGCATATGCGTCAAGGGCATCTCTCACGTGCGTTGTTGTCTGCGCTGTGACGCATGCCCTTGATGCCGTATTGGGAACAAACTGGCATCATACCCCTGTATTAAAGCGTTTTGGTCCCTGGCAAAGTCGGTTGAATTTCTGCCGCCCCACTTCCACCAATGCTGAAACCGGATGGGACGCTGGTACGCTGGACAGTAATTTATACCCCTTGAAACTCAAGATCGCACGCGTGGAATTTATCGCTGAAGTTTGACCTTTGACCGTTAAAATGACATGCCAACGCTGTTACCACAAAATGCTAAAAATCTGAACAAGTCAGCGGTAAATGTCAATATAGTCTCATTTCACAGAATATATCCAAGGCCGTCAATTGCCAAGCTTATTCAAACTAAATAAATCACTATTAATATGTAAAATTAAGTATAAATTCGGAATGGATGCGGTCACATTTTACCGAGTTGGGGCCGACCGAAAGTTATAAAACACAGAGTGGTCATATTTTTCCGGTCTGAGACTAGATAGGTTAAAATATCAAATGTGAAATGTTTCTAAAACTAGCCAGATACAAAAGTACAACTAAAGAAATTTTACTGCAATTTTTTACTTTTAAAATGTAAAAAACAGTTTTCCTTTACTCCTTAAATTTATTTGTCTATTAGTCGTTCTTTTTTTATCCAATCAAAAATTTCACTTAGACCGCGTGTGAGCTCACACTCGATTTTGTATTTTTCATGCCAGGCTGGCATCAAGCATGGCAACAGAGATAAGTCTGCAGTATTGCAGATTTATGTAACAAGTTGAATAGGGTTCTAGTTCTAAACCAACTACCCATGTATGTAACAAGTCGGGTAAAATTCTTGTTCTAAAGTTGTCTAAACCAACTGCCAACTTATCTAACATGTCTGGGACGGATATCTATTTCTGGGTGTGGAACCTAAAAGCAATGTAACAAATCTACTTCATATTTATGTAACAACTTTGGTATGTTTCTAGTTCTAAAACAATTACCCAATTAACGAACACGTCGGCTAGGGTTTGGGACAATAATTTGCGCGCCTAATTTATGATGTAAACTTAATTTCTTTTTTTGAAAAACTTCGCGTCTTAATAAAAAAAAGTCGAGGGCTATCGGAAGACCTTCCAGAAAGAGCCAACCTTCATTTTTTTTCTATCGATCTATCTATCTATCGAAATCGAAACATGCTCAACCATTTCGATTTTTTTGGACTGTCTTGTGTTTTTAATTTTTTTTATTGTTATATATTTATGTTTTCGTATATGTCTCAAATATATATTTATTTAAATTATGGAGTATTTAATTAAAAAAGTAAAATAACTATATAATTACGGAACGGAAATGGAATTTGAGGTTAAAAGTATAAACAGAGAAATATAACTACCTAGTCGACGATTCAGGAATAATCATCATAAAAAAGTGATGATTAATTATCCTCTAATAATGGGTCATTCTAAAAAGTCAATAACATTCTTCACTCTCTGATTATGGTTCTGATTAGCAATGCTGTGTTAACATCTTTGGTGTCTTTATATGATTATTGTCTCCCGCTTATCTTTTTGTTGCTATTTTATGAATTATGATATATTAGAAAAACGTAGTAATGTGGTCTGTAAACACCTTCCCTTAAACCACACTTGTGTGTACTAAACATGGCACGCGGTTAATTTTCAAATACTTACTATTCCAGTAATTTGTAAGTGTGGTCAAAGTGTGGTGGTGGTTCTAGTATTAAATTTATACTTTCACACATACTCATATATATCTGATGACTATAATTCAAAACCAAGAAACTTGGTTTTGTACCTATTATAAAGACAGAATCTATAAAGGTCTAGTTTGTTTGACTCGATTCAATGTAGGTTATCCTTCCGGCGTCAGTTCGTAAGACTATTATGGTAATATTTTGCTAATATTATAAATGGACAGCTTTTTATTAATCTCTGAGTGTTAAATTTATTTAAAGTTTTATCGTTAATTGATTGTTAAACTTATTTTTGTAGGTGGAAAAAGAAAGTGATTCAAGTGATTCTTCGGATTATGACTTCGAGCGTTTGACTCGAGTGGTGAAGAAACGTAAAGTGGGAGCGGCTATAGGTGTGGGCGCGGCGACGGGGCGCCGCGGGGCGCGCGCGGCCAAGCTCGCGCTGCAGGACTCCAGCGAGCTGGACGAGTTGCTGGGTGGGTTGTTTAGTTATCGCTTACTTTATTTAACAATAACAGAATTTGTTAATACAGCTAAACTATGACAGCCATTTTACATTGCTTGGGTTTGTAATTATACTAATAGTATTCTTACTACCGATGTTTATCAAGTGTTAAGAGTGTGTCAATCGATACTTAAGTACCAATAAATCTCTTGAAATTTGGTAGAAGTATATTGTTGCCTGTTTTGAAATTGGTTCTCACATTTTTAGTAAGACTTTCTGAAATTAATGGAGGACGTGCAGATTCCAGGAGTGTTTTGTGTGTTGTTATGAGCATTAATAAATCTACGGGCCTATTACGTATCTAATTGACAACTAAAGTGATGATCACTTTTTCAAAGTTTACATCAATTAGCAGTCATTTCACTCATTTCCACTTGACTAACATGGGTGATCAACAAAAATGACGCGGTGTCGTTGATCGTCACTATTGTGCACTAGAATGACAGCTGCTGACATTTGGTTTAGTATGGATAGTTTAATTATTGCTATTGCGTATGGTTACTGACCAACGATTTGCAACAATCATAATTGTCTCATTTAGGGAACAGTTCAAGTAGCAAGTAGCTATTAGTGAGCTTCGCGACACACTAGGTATAATTGATGTTATATGTCTTTCTGAAACTTTTCTTAAGCAAGGTTCTGAAACAAACTTTAAACTTGACGGTTACACTATGGCATCTCATTTTGCTCGTGATAATCAAAGTAGGGGTGGAACATGTATTTTAGTTAGAAATGAACTTGATTTTAAAATCCTGGACTTACAAAATTACGCTTACCATTTTCCTTTGAATGTTGCGCTGTTGAAATTGTTAATTATAAACTAATAGTAATTTGTATTTATCGTACTCCCAGCTCAAATGTTGATATATTCTTAAATAAATTAGAATTATTATTAAAAAATATTATGAGATATTCAAAAAAGAAAATTATTTTATGTGGAGATTGGAATATAGACCTGATGCAGGACACTTGTAAACATAAAAATTTAACAAGCATTCTTTCAAATAACAACATAAATCAACATATTATAAAACCTACTAGGAAGCATGCATGTCTGGATCTAATAGCAAGTAATTTAAATAATGTTCAGTCTAACATTCATACACTTGCTTTGTCTGACCATGAAACTGCTCAGAGTATACAAGTCAATATAGAGTCAGTCTTAGAATTTAAACAAAAAAGAGCTTTTTGGTTTGAAACAAAGCGGATATATGGGCAGGACAATATTAAAAAGTTTCATGAATGTTTATCAAGTTTAAGTTTTAATGAAGTTTTTACAAAGTCAAATTGTGAAGAAGCATTTAATGAATTTCATGATATTTTACTGTTATTTTTTGAGTTATGTTTTCCTAAGGTCCGTGTTAGAGTTTTAAATAAACCTATAAAAAATAAATGGTTAACTAAAGGTCTTCTAAAATGTTGCAAAGTAAAACGCCAGTTGTACCTTAACTATCGTCATGCTCAATCTGATAGGAAAGAAAATAAATGTAAATATCTACATTATAGGAAAATTTTGTCTAAATGTATATTAGAATCACAAAAACAGTCTTCTTTGAAATACATTGAAAATTCCTCTAATAAATGTAAAGCTTCATGGAATCTGATTAAAAGTACATTTCAGAACAAAATATTAAATAATAATAAAAAATTATATGTGCCTAATCAAAAATTAAATATTTTTACAAAAAAATGTGTATTGTATGTCTATTATTATATACAATCATATTCCTGATAGTCTTAAATCATTACCTATAAATAAATTTCGCAAAAAGTTGTTTGATTTGTTGTTAGATAAAACTTATTATGATATTAAAGAATTTTTAGCCGATAAAATTAAATATTAATGGATAGAAATATAAGTTTGTTGAATTGTCCTTAAAAAATTTCAATGTACCTAGTAAAATTTTGTAAATAGTGAACATTTTGTAAATTATAAAAAATTTAATTGCACAAAATATGAAACTTGTAATTATAAAAAATTCTTTTGTAATATGAAATTGTACATTTATAACAAGTACATAAAATAGAGAAAAAAGACCAGCCCGCTGAGTTTCTTCCGCCGGATCTTCTCAGTGTGTGGCCGCGTTCCGATCCGGTAGTAATTCTAAATATTCTATAGAATCTTTTTAATGTAATATTTTATAATGATAATTTTTTTAAATATTTGCACACCATATAATGGTAGAATATGTTGGTAACTTAATCTATTTTTAACAATTTGTAACACCCATATTCTTGCAAATAAATATTTTCTTTCTTTCTTTCTTTCTTTCTTTCTTTCTTTAATCAAAATTGGTTCCGTATTTTTTGAGATACGAGTAGTATAGTGGATATTTGAAGTTCTCTCGAAGCTGCCTTCCTATGGGCTTTTCGAGAAATTATACAAATCGATCACCAGTTTTTTGGCTGATCGGAGCATCAAGGTCGTAATCGACGGTGCATGCCCCGAACTCAAACCTGTTAGTGCTGGTGTTCTCCAAGGCTGCGTCCTATCATCGACACTGTTTCTTCTGCATATCAATGATATGTTGCGAATTAGTAACACACATTGCTATGCGGACGACAGTACTGGTGATGCTACATACTCCGGCCGTAGCGGTATTTCTCGGGAAGACGTCGAAGAGGGCCGGAACAAGCTCGTGTCTGAACTCGAGAATCGACTAACCGATGTCTCGGAATGGGGTCGCCCAAACCTTGTTACATTTAACACCAAAAAGACGCAGCTTTGGACGTTCACCACAAAAAAACACCCTTTGTCGTGTCACCTCAATTCGAAAACACCCTCCTGACAGCCTCAGTCAGTATTGGAATTCTGGGAGTCGACATGTCGAACAACGTTCAGTTCCGCGGTCATATGGAAGGAAAGGCTAAACTAGTCTCCAAAAAGCTTGGTGTACTTAGAGCAAATCAGTACTTCATGCCAGCCCATCGCCTCCAACTTTACAAGGCCCAAATTCGACCTCACATGGAGTACTGTTCTCACCTCTGGGCCGGAGCTCCTCAGTAACAGCTTCTTTCTCTTGATCGCATTCAACGTAGAGCGGTTCGAATCGTTGACGACCAGGCTATTTCTAATCGGCTTGACTCTTTGGCGTTACGCAGTGATGTAGGTTCGCTCTGCATCTTTTACCGTATCTATCATGGGGAGTGTTCCGACGAGTTGTTCGGATTAATTCCTGCCGCTAAATTCCATCATCGGACATCGCATTAAAATTGAAAGTTCCATCCTCACCACCTCGATGTCTGAAAATCCACAACTGTGCGCTTTTGTCAGCACTTCTTGCCTCACACTACTCCTTTGTGGAATCAATTAACCTCGGGGGTGTTTTCGAATGGATACGACTTAGGGACCTTCAAGAAACGAGCTTATTCATTCTTAAAAGGCCGGCAACGTAGCTGCAAACCCCCCGGTGTTGCAGATATCCATGGGCGGCGGTGATGACTTTCCATCAGGTGCACTACCTGCTCGTTTGCCCCCTCTACTATATTAAAAAAACACTATTATTATTTTCCTCTAAGTTATACGTGCTCACGGTTTGTTCGTTTGACTGTTATTAAGCTTTGTACTACTCAAAGTTTTCAAATATGTCATTCTAGTAAAAAGGGATGGCAAATCAGATAATTTGTAATAGCAGTATTGGTATCAGCTGGGGTATCGTTTAGGCGTGTATACGGACTGGGTAACTGTTAAAATTCTGTACATAATGAAGGTCACGAAAGTGAATGGCCGTAATATTATGTAACCAGTTCAAAAAAAAAAAAAAAAATTTATATCACACAACAGCCTTTACAACTGTTTATAAATGCTTAATTGCTACAATTACAAATCTTGCTTATTTATGAGAATTATCAGAGGTTCTTGAACCACGCTAGGCCTGGATCTCGAGAAACCAGTTTTATTTTAAAAAAGTATTATTATTTACATTTATTTTTAGGGAACTATTACATTATGATTTCATTTTACAGAGCAATTCGTAATTCATTAATAGCATAAACGAAAAGAAGTTACTAAACAAACTAAAATAATAAAAATAAGAACAATAGAGAAAAACATAAATGAAACACAAGAAAAATTAAAATATAAGCACTTATGTTATATATATATATATATATATATATATATATATATATATATATATATATATATATATATATATATATATATATATATATATAAGCCTATTTGTATTTGCCAATAAAAATATTAAAAGAGAATATCGCTTAACTATATAGTAAACTTCAATGAAATTAGTGTATTCAAATAATATTCAAAAAGTATGCTCACCGCTCGGTGCGCTACCGAGGCTAGTCACGAGTATGGCGGATCGCTCTTTGTAAACAATAAATTACGATATTTATGCGTGGGTGTACTCATAAACTTTATTAATAATAAGGTTAATATTTAAGTGCCTATTTTTACATATTCGGTATCAGAATCGTGTAATGTGTGTGATGTAATACAGAATATGCGCTACTATAAACTCTATTATATCCCTAACTATGGCAACCGAACATAGAAGTAGAAAAACCACACCCGCACCTAAAGCCCTAATCCTAAAGCAATCTAACCTCTTACCCCCTAAAGCAGTGAAACCGTATTAAGGTGGTTTGTTGTTAGGCGCGGCGGAGGCGGCGTTGGCGACGCTGGACTCGCGGCTGGTGCGGCTGCTGGCGTGGCAGCGGCTGCGGCAGGTGGCGGGCGGCGAGCGCGTGGCGGGCGCGTGGGCCGGCGCCCCGGCGCCGCGCGCGCTTGCGCAGGCCGCGCGGGCCGCCGCCGCCGCCGAGCGCCGCCCGCGCGGCCGCACGCCGCTGCCCTCCGAGCTGCTGGCGCGCGCCGACCGCGAGCGCATCGCCGCCATCGTGTGGGGCGCGCCGCCGCCGCCGCAGCCCGCGACCGCACCCGCGCCCGCGCCCGCCGCGCTCGACACCGCGCTCGTGCGCGCACTCCTCATCGAGCTCGCGCCCACCACACGGTAACACATCTACCCTACACCTCGCCTAACCTATATATTTTTTTAACCCAAAATAACTATTCTGGCACACTTAAGATAAATTCATTTGGCTTAACGAACTAGCTTGGACTGAAATCGGGTTTGGTCGGTGATACTGTAATATTATAATATTTTGGTTATAACATGTTGTTTTTTTTAAGTTACGCAAAACTAGACCTACGTATACTAATAATTCACGTGTACGGCTGCGTGATGGAGTGTGGTGCGATAACATATCTGAGCACAAACGTGTTCTATCGTGTCCGTTGCAACTAAATATTTTTACTCCTCCTAATTTATTACACAAACAAAGTAAAAGGACAATGAAAAATTTCATTGTTTTGAAAATCATAAGTTTTTTGAAAATACCTGTAAGTACTTAATGAGAATATTATAATTTAACAAAATAGCAATGTTTGAAAAGAAACGTTTTGCTGATGTAAAATAATAAGACGTTTGCTTTTAACATTCAAATAACTGAAAATAAACAAAAACCCTATTTGTATATTAGTATTCTTTAAAAAAATCTGTAATTTTCCTGTTAATGGTCCAAGTCCGTTTTTAAGTGATCCTTGTAGGTTGTCCGTAAGCAGCGACCAGTTGTAAAGACAGTCTACCACTATCGTGACTACTAGCCAGAGGTGTACTATAATGGCTCACCTGGAATTGATACCACCTCTTACTATAGTAGTGCTGGCCGCTCAAGAGTATATTCCGCAGTAGAGCAACATTGCACACTATTTATATCTGGTATAGGTACAAAGATAATGGCATAAATACAATTATATGTAGGTTGGTAGGAACGTATCGTACTTACGTTTAATTTATATCATTTTATTACGTAATTGATCGATTTTTATGATAATGGTTTTGTGCCAAAAAATATATGTTAAGTCATTTAAACCGATGATAAAGAGGTATTATTCCCAGCGTTGGGATATGTCGCAGTACTCTAAGGTGTGGATATCACAATGATGTTGACATGTTAAGCCTTTGTCCTAGTCAGAGTTACCTGCAAGAAGGTGGTGTTGTGAGGCGAGATGTGTTTAATAGTGAGTGAAAGTGATAGAGCGGTGGTAGTGTAAGGCGTGTGGTGTGTGGTGTGTGCAGCGGGGGTCCGGCGGCGCTGGGCGGGTGCACGGCCATGCGGCGCGGCGCGCTGGCCGTCGGCAGCGGCGCCTGCGACCTGCGCCCGCCGCCCTGCCGCCGCCTCTCCGACATCCACGCGCGCATCTTCTACGACGAGGTGAGTGTGACCTCACGTGCCCGCACTACAGCGGCGCCTGCGACCTGCGCCCGCCGCCCTGCCGCCGCCTCTCCGACATCCACGCGCGCATCTTCTACGACGAGGTGAGTGTGACCTCACGTGCCCGCACTACAGCGGCGCCTGCGACCTGCGCCCGCCGCCCTGCCGCCGCCTCTCCGACATCCACGCGCGCATCTTCTACGACGAGGTGAGTGTGACCTCACGTGCCCGCACTACAGCGGCGCCTGCGACCTGCGCCCGCCGCCCTGCCGCCGCCTCTCCGACATCCACGCGCGCATCTTCTACGACGAGGTGAGTGTGACCTCACGTGCCCGCACTACAGCGGCGCCTGCGACCTGCGCCCGCCGCCCTGCCGCCGCCTCTCCGACATCCACGCGCGCATCTTCTACGACGAGGTGAGTGTGACCTCACGTGCCCGCACTACAGCGGCGCCTGCGACCTGCGCCCGCCGCCCTGCCGCCGCCTCTCCGACATCCACGCGCGCATCTTCTACGACGAGGTGAGTGTGACCTCACGTGCCCGCACTACAGCGGCGCCTGCGACCTGCGCCCGCCGCCCTGCCGCCGCCTCTCCGACATCCACGCGCGCATCTTCTACGACGAGGTGAGTGTGACCTCACGTGCCCGCACTACAGCGGCGCCTGCGACCTGCGCCCGCCGCCCTGCCGCCGCCTCTCCGACATCCACGCGCGCATCTTCTACGACGAGGTGAGTGTGACCTCACGTGCCCGCACTACAGCGGCGCCTGCGACCTGCGCCCGCCGCCCTGCCGCCGCCTCTCCGACATCCACGCGCGCATCTTCTACGACGAGGTGAGTGTGACCTCACGTGCCCGCACTACAGCGGCGCCTGCGACCTGCGCCCGCCGCCCTGCCGCCGCCTCTCCGACATCCACGCGCGCATCTTCTACGACGAGGTGAGTGTGACCTCACGTGCCCGCACTACAGCGGCGCCTGCGACCTGCGCCCGCCGCCCTGCCGCCGCCTCTCCGACATCCACGCGCGCATCTTCTACGACGAGGTGAGTGTGACCTCACGTGCCCGCACTACAGCGGCGCCTGCGACCTGCGCCCGCCGCCCTGCCGCCGCCTCTCCGACATCCACGCGCGCATCTTCTACGACGAGGTGAGTGTGACCTCACGTGCCCGCACTACAGCGGCGCCTGCGACCTGCGCCCGCCGCCCTGCCGCCGCCTCTCCGACATCCACGCGCGCATCTTCTACGACGAGGTGAGTGTGACCTCACGTGCCCGCACTACAGCGGCGCCTGCGACCTGCGCCCGCCGCCCTGCCGCCGCCTCTCCGACATCCACGCGCGCATCTTCTACGACGAGGTGAGTGTGACCTCACGTGCCCGCACTACAGCGGCGCCTGCGACCTGCGCCCGCCGCCCTGCCGCCGCCTCTCCGACATCCACGCGCGCATCTTCTACGACGAGGTGAGTGTGACCTCACGTGCCCGCACTACAGCGGCGCCTGCGACCTGCGCCCGCCGCCCTGCCGCCGCCTCTCCGACATCCACGCGCGCATCTTCTACGACGAGGTGAGTGTGACCTCACGTGCCCGCACTACAGCGGCGCCTGCGACCTGCGCCCGCCGCCCTGCCGCCGCCTCTCCGACATCCACGCGCGCATCTTCTACGACGAGGTGAGTGTGACCTCACGTGCCCGCACTACAGCGGCGCCTGCGACCTGCGCCCGCCGCCCTGCCGCCGCCTCTCCGACATCCACGCGCGCATCTTCTACGACGAGGTGAGTGTGACCTCACGTGCCCGCACTACAGCGGCGCCTGCGACCTGCGCCCGCCGCCCTGCCGCCGCCTCTCCGACATCCACGCGCGCATCTTCTACGACGAGGTGAGTGTGACCTCACGTGCCCGCACTACAGCGGCGCCTGCGACCTGCGCCCGCCGCCCTGCCGCCGCCTCTCCGACATCCACGCGCGCATCTTCTACGACGAGGTGAGTGTGACCTCACGTGCCCGCACTACAGCGGCGCCTGCGACCTGCGCCCGCCGCCCTGCCGCCGCCTCTCCGACATCCACGCGCGCATCTTCTACGACGAGGTGAGTGTGACCTCACGTGCCCGCACTACAGCGGCGCCTGCGACCTGCGCCCGCCGCCCTGCCGCCGCCTCTCCGACATCCACGCGCGCATCTTCTACGACGAGGTGAGTGTGACCTCACGTGCCCGCACTACAGCGGCGCCTGCGACCTGCGCCCGCCGCCCTGCCGCCGCCTCTCCGACATCCACGCGCGCATCTTCTACGACGAGGTGAGTGTGACCTCACGTGCCCGCACTACAGCGGCGCCTGCGACCTGCGCCCGCCGCCCTGCCGCCGCCTCTCCGACATCCACGCGCGCATCTTCTACGACGAGGTGAGTGTGACCTCACGTGCCCGCACTATATGTGAGTAGTAAACAGAAAAAATTGTTCATATTTCAAAAATCGTCAGATTTAGTCTTGAAGATGTAACAAATGAAAAAAATGTGTTTATCATAGAACAACTTAAAAATTCACTTCCAAATTAGCTCAGTCATTTGATAATTTTACCTGAAAAGTTTTCAGAGTTTTGAAAATTGGTTATTTAATGGATTTCATTATGCTCTTTTCGAATTTTTCTTAAAATTCAATATAGGTTTTACAAATTCAATATAGATTTAAAAGATTTAGATGAAATTTGGCATTGAGATAAACTATAGGTAGGTAAATATAAAATTAAATGTATAAAGAATTTTATACATTTAATTTTATAATACTGTATAATTTCTTCGAGAATTTGTTTGTGATAGTATACCGAAAGTCCAACAAATGACTCGTTTATCTTATTCTTATTGTTTTATACCTAAGGTTGACAAGAGGTTGCATTAATTTGTTCTTATTTTATATGTACTACGATAGCGAAAATATTCCTTTCATGTTTCTTTAAAAAATTAAGTTGTTTACGAATTCCCATTTAATAAAAATAATACAGACGAGCCAAAATTATTTGCTTGTTAAGAAATGCCGAAGTTACAGAAGGTGAAATTGTTTTTGTTGCTGCTATAATTCTTACATCTGTACGTTGTGTTATAATTTGTTTAATCAAAATATCGAATGACTTATCATGATTGTTATCCGATATATTATCTGTGGAGATTATAATATAAATATTTTAGACAAATTTTCGTTAACGTTTTCTAATCTTTTTATCATTTAATCTGCATAACTTTTTCTTTGAGCCTAGGATAACTGCCACTAGTGCTACTTGTATAGATGAAATGTACTAGATTCCGACCATAGTGGCCAATTAGTTAAGTTTCCAAGCATGACAAACAAACCTTAAAGAAAAGAAATTGTTTTTTCCCATTGAATTTTAAGGCTAACTTAACTGAAAAATTGCCAAGGGCAGGGTGCCCTATCAAGATAACCCGAATATTTATACTATGGTTCTTTAATTTATACAGAATATATTCGGGTATTCATTCTAAAAATATTATCATTAAGTAAGGGGCCATCCACAAATGTAATGGTTTTGACCCCCATTTTTCATAAGGGTTTTTAGACATAACTGAGAAAAAATTGTCACATTTTTATGATTTGAAATTATAGCTAAAGGTTTTAATATTGCCACAATTTGTCCCAGTAAAATTGGCAGTTCCATTTTACTAAACTTGTCATTTGAAGTCACATAAAACATGTTCACGTACAATTCCAGGTGACGCGACACTTCGAGTTATTGAACTATTCAGAGTGGGGCACGGTGGTGAACGGGGTGCTATATGCATGCGATTTGGGCGAGACAGAGGTCCCCGGAACGCGGGCTGTGGTGAGTGGCGGCCCCCCCCTGGCGGCGCCCCCCCGGGGGGTGGGCGCGGCCCCCCCGTGCGCGTGTGGGTCGCGCGCGCCGGCCGCGGCCGCGGCGTGGGAGGGCTCGGCGCTGCTGGCGCACGGCACGCTGCTGCAGTTCGGCTGCCGCTCCTACGTGTTCAGCATCACCGACGCCCTGCCGGACCTCGACCCCACCACTGCCTAACTCATAAATAACACTTGATTATTCTATGGTTTGGTTTTGGCAGATGACTTGACACTATTTTTAATAAGTCGACCCCATATAGTTTAATAAAGTTATTTACGGTCAAAACATTTTGATATTTATTCAATATCTAATACTTTTATTATTACCTGCAGGGGGTATATTTCCAACCAAAATAGTTATTCTTATATACTGTTTTTAAACATTAGCTATCGGACCACAAATGTGACATATTTGTTTTAGTAAAAAGTGGACGCTTAGAAGTCATAGCCACCTTTGTATTTATACGGCTAGGACATCAAAGATGTGCCGGTTCCGATAGAATGTGGTGCTGTCCAATTTAAAATATTCACGAAATTGAAATGTAAAAAATATTTCAAAATTGCATAAAATTTTTATTTTGTGCATTTTTCTTTTTTATAGTGTCCCTCCTATATATACCTTTTTGGAGTTGGACAGAATTTTTGTTACCAACTGTACCTGTCTCTACCAACATAATATGAAAATAATATTTATTATATTTCTATGTAATAATATTAAAACTTATTATTATT
Source organism: Apodemia mormo (assembly GCA_036924255.1). Classification (NCBI taxonomy): domain Eukaryota; kingdom Metazoa; phylum Arthropoda; class Insecta; order Lepidoptera; family Riodinidae; genus Apodemia; species Apodemia mormo. Next base: position 7,293,958 of record JAUPFN010000020.1, on the reverse strand, counting down.
TAGGAAACGTATTAATCGATGCGTTTCGTAACCAACTTTTTTACTGGCCTACTGCCGTTTTAGTGTAGTTCCGTACTAACTAATACTAACAGCTTTAGTGCATCCCATTCCTAAAAAAGGAGATCGCTCTAATCCGTCAAACTATCGGCCAATAGCCATAACCTCCTTGTTCTCCAACGTGATGGAGACACTTATAAACTGTCAACTCCTGAAGTATTTAGAAGAGCACCAACTGATTAGTGACAGTGACCGTCAGTACGGTTTCCGTCGTGGCCGCTCAACTGGCGATCTTCTAGTACACCTGACACATCGTTGGGCCGAGGCAGTTGAGTCCAAGGTAAACTAACTGCCAATGCCTCCCGCATTGGCAGTTAGTTTAGACATAGCGAAGGCCTTCGATCGGGTATGGCATAAAGCCTTCCTATGGGCTTCCCGAGAAATTATGCAAGTGGATCACTAGTTTTTTGGCTGATCGGAGCTTTAAGGTCGTAGTCGACGGTGCATGCTCCGATCTTAAACCTGTCAATGCTGGTGTTCCCCAAGACACTGTTTCTTATGCATATCAATGATATGTTGTGAATTAGTAACATACATTGCTATGCGGACGACAGTACTGGTGATGCTACACACTCCGGCCGTAGCAGTATTTCTCGGGAACACGTCGAAGAGGGCCGGAGCAAGCTCGTGTCTGATCTCGAGATACGACTAACCGATGTCTCGGAATGGGGTCGTTAAAACCTTGTTACATTTAACCCCAAAAAGACGCAGCTTCGTGCGTTCTAGACATGGGTAGGTGATGCGTGTAATATCACAAAAGTAATATCACTCGGAAAGGTGATACAACATCACACATCACACTAGCGTTTCAACCATCACACATTACTTCATTCATCACTCGGTACAGTTCGGTTAGTGTCGTTTCTGGCCGTATCACATATTATACTACCAAGAGAAGAGTGTGGTGCGCAACGTGCGGGAGATATGCAACTGGCAGTATAACTAAAATAAATCGAATAATACCGAGATCGTCGGTTCGAGCTGGGAGAACGGGTATACGAGTACGTTAAGTATGTTAGAATGATTTGAATTAGAAACGTTTGGTGATAACAATTCGGTTCATATTTGTTATTAGTAAGATGTACAATCTTATTAATAATAAAAACGAGTACCCTTAGGTATTATGCAATAACTGTTTGAGTTAAGACATTTTAATTGTTCTGTGTGTCGCACGTCGCGTCGTTTGTTTTATGCATCGTGGTCTAGGGGTTAGACTACTCGGCCATACTTCGACCATGAAGTCTCGATCGAGCAAAAGTATTATTGAGGATTTACTGGAAAATCGCCTCTGTGATCTAGTGGTCCAGCGTTGGCGTTGACTATATGAGGTCCCGGGTTCGATTCCCGGGTCGGGCACATAAAAGTGTTGTTTTCAGTTTTCTGATACACAAAGTTGCCCGGAATTGAAAGTGCCCAGTTGGCTATAGGCTTGCCACCTATCACATCTGTGGGACCAAGTATCTTCGGTTAATCGTGGATGCACTTGTTGTACCTCTGCCTACCCCTTCGGGGATACGGGCGTGAAGATACTTTACTCGAAAATCTAAAATCTTAGTAGCAGCTCGGAATCTGGCGGAATGGTGTGCCAACCAAGAAACTGGTGAATCGTGGAGAACTGAAAGTCTATAGACGTTTGGTTTATTTTGCTTACCCCACATAGGTACGGGAGTGATGATACTTTTAAATCAGGTACCTACATGACGAATTGAAAATGTAATTAAGATTAATATAATCGTAATGTTATAACAAAACTTTCAATCAGACTAAAATTATTAGTCAGTTTAATTATCAATTATTATGGAACTCTGGTTTGGAAAGAAACATATACTCAGTGTAATGACTCGTAGTTTGCACAAAAAAGCGATGCAACATCACATGCAACTCAAGACACTAAACGCTACTCGAGATGATATTTCCTTAAGGTGATATGATGAGTAATGAGTGATGAGTGATGAGTGATGTTTGCGGGTGATATTACCTTTTCAAAAGTGATGTGTGATGTTGCATTACACTTCAAAGTACCGTTTTGCGCATGTCTAGTGCGTTCACCGCAAAAAAACGCCCTTTGTCGTATCACCTCGGTTCGAAAACACTCCCCTGACAGCCTCAGCCAGTATTGGAATTCTGGGAGTCAACAATCGGACAACGTTCAGTTCCGCGGCCATTTGGAAGGGAAGGCTAAACTAGCCTCCAAAAAGCTTGGTGTACTCAGTAGAGCAAAGCAGTACTTCATGCCAGCCCATCGCCTCCAACTTTACAAGGCCCAAATTCGACCTCACATGGAGTACTGTTCTCACATCTGGGCCGGAGCTCCTCAGTACCAGCTTCTTCCTCTTGATCGTATTCCGTTCCGACGAGTTGTTCGGACTAATGCCTGCCGCTAAATTCCACCATCGGACATAGCGTCAAAATTTAAAGTTCCATCCTCACCACCTCGATGTCTGGAAATCCATAACCGTGCGCTTTTGTCGACACTTTTTGCCTCGCACTACTTTGTGGAATCAATTACCCTCCGGGGTGTTTCCGAATGGATACGACTTAGGGACCTTCAAGAAACGAACTTATTCATTCTTAAAAGGACGGCAACGCAGCTGCAATACCCCCGGTATTGCGGATGTCCATGGGTGGTGATCACTTACCATCAGGTGCACTATCTGCTCGTTTGCCCCCTCTACTATAAAAAAAAGTTCCTATGAATTCTTACTGCGTACCGTAATATATTTTCTTAGCCGAACCTGTAATGACTGTAATGAATTTGATATGAAAATATATGTGTTTGTACGAATTATAATGTTGTCATATAAAACAAGAACCGAAATATTATTTTGCCATTTTTATGAAATGTATATATACATGTAGGTACAATACAATACAATAACTCTTTATTGTGCACCAAAAGTAAATGACAAAATATACAACACACGTGACTATTTCTACACATATTAGATACACAAAGGCGGTCTTATCACTAAGAAAGCGATCTCTTCCAGACAACCTTAAGGATAGGATAATAATATATTCTAAAAGTGGTGCTAACCACGAGTACATTTATAGTTTTTGCTTCTAAAAGAAATAAAGACAACATTCCAATAATATAAAATAACAAAAAATAAAATAAGCAAACAAAGTACTGGTAATACGTAAACTACTTACATTACAAAAAATGGATAAATTACAATTAGGTGTATAGAAAGTGACGTTTAATCATATTTTTGAAAATGTTTAGACTCGGCGCTTTCCTAATATCCTCAGGGAGAGAATTCCAGAGTGTCACAGCTTGAGAAGTGAATGAACGGCTGTAATAATTAGTATTTTGAATTGGCATTAAAAGAGAACGATTGTTAGCCGATCTCAGATATTTGTCTTGGTTGATATGGAATGTGAATCTTTCCTTCAAATATACAGGAGAATTTGGATCATAAAGAATGGAGTAAAGCTGTGAGAGAATATGTGTATTCCGACGAAGATGAATTGGTAACCATTTGAGCATGATGCGAAATTCGGAATAGGTATTAAAATATGTTAAATACAACAACAGAAAATGTTATCAAGGTAAAGCCATACAGGTAGTTCATTGACGTTCATGGCTTCTTCATTACATTATTTGAATGAGAATTAAAACTTCTCAAAATGAAGATGTTAAGTTTCAATGGGACGGTAGGAGTTTGAGTTTGAGATAAAATCGTTAGTGATTAAGAATGTTTAATGTTAGTTTTTGTCTGTTAAATACTAAGCTTTTATTATAAGTAATGTAGGTTTAGAACAATAATTAATATTCATAATAAACTTTTACAACATACACATTGTTTTCCTCTCTCATGCGTATAAATGAGGATGTGTAGGGGAGCCCAAGATGCTAAATGGGTATTTACTCGAGCGTCGTGGAAAGCTATAGGATGTTCTAGTTATAATGAAGCCCATTACACCTTAATTGGACGCGCTTTAGTGTTTCCATGGGAGTATTTTATCTGTAGGTTTCCCCGCTATTGAAATTAAAAACTTTATATGACTTTTTATTTTTCCTATAAAATAATCTACAAAATCTAATAGATCTCAACACTCGAATAAACCCCCATTTAGCATCTCTGGCTCCCGTACTATGACATTTCACTCAGCACACAAATGACTACAACACCATAAACATTTTGGGTGTCTATAGGCCATGGACGTCTCTTTCCATCAGGAGAGCCATCTGCTCCTTTACTATCCAATTATGTAAAAAAAAAAACTATACAGGGACAAAATAAGAATGTCATCTCATGATGATCGTAGAAGAAATAAATGTCATTTAAAGATAAAGATTAAGTTCTTCATAATAAGTAAAGTAAGTCAAGCAATGAATAAAAGTGAGCCTCAGAGCAACCTTGATGAATCCCTTAGATGTCACCATACAAAAATAAAATTAACATTGGTCCAATAAATCAAAATATCTATTCAAAGGTTTATCATTCCAAATCACAAATAACGTGAAAAATAGGAAGATAGTTAAAGCGACTCAGCTAGGGGGAAAGCCACAAGTCTTGTCGTATGGAAATTTCCTATTGTATTTTAAGCTTTTCAAGTAAAAAGCATTGAAGAAGCAATGCTTTAAAGCAAGGAATAGGTATGGCGATGGTAACGAATCTAGGCGAGACGTTGTAGAACTCTACCATCTAGTAGTTACGATGGTAGTGACATGTTTAACCAATCATTCACCTTTTACAAACTGCCCACTAGAACGGCAGATGGATTATTTTTCAAAGAGGACCCAAACCAATATGAGCGCAATTGTACTAGAAATAAAAAATACTGAGGATTGAAATTGGAATATATAACCGCTCACTTCACTTTGGTAACTAATGAGACCTCTGAGAAAATTTAATACACTATGGTCTCTATAGGGACCAACACTAACTTCTTCCAAAAAAGGGAAAAATAAAAGAACTTAGTCCGCCATTTTGATTCGTGCTGTGTGTTATGTGTTGCTTGCAGTTTATGATACAGGTTAACTTAAAAGTGTTTTGGCGTATTAATCAACAAGTAAACTTTATTTATAATCAAGATTAGTTCAGGATCTAACAGTTTAGATAATAATTTTTTCAAAAAACCGTAAATATCAATTAATAAAACATATATTTCGTTAACGACCAACTTGATGATACCAGCGCTTTGGGTATGACAGTACCTATTTTTGTTTATTTTCGTAAATTTTAGTGTTGATATCTATGATCTCAAAAAAAATCATGTGTGAATGTGAAATATCCTAATCAATATTTTTTAAAAAAATTAACATAGCTGTAAAATTGAAAAAGTAATAAATTATTTTAAAAAATACGAAAAAAACTACGTATTAATTATGAACAAAAAAAATATATTAATATTTATGTAAATAAATATTTTTGTACTATAATATATGTTGTTTATTTTTTCCGTATGTATATGTTTATCAATTATATAAACAAAATATAAAAAAGCATAGGTCATCGATTTACTTTTTGAATTAAAAATCCTCTACTAACAAGTAGTCATATTTTTCTCAGTGTCGTGTTACACCTGAATTATTTTGTAGCTTAAGCCATTTAAATTAAACAATTCTCGCACCAGTGTATTGCAGTGCTCAGGACCTCTTAAAAATATACGCTTTACAGTATTGGATTCAATCTAAACAACTCATAAACCATTTTTGTGACCACGGTTCACCTGAACGTGTGCGCGTAGCGGTCCATGTTTTTTTAGAAAAAAATGCGAAAATGGCTGGTGGTGTGAGCGGATAATCTAGGGCTTTTGTTTCTTGGAATGACAAATGAAAGACTTCATATCAATCATCATCATCATTTATTTCATCAAAATCCCTAACTTTGACATCTGCATCTTCACCATATTGTATAATATTGTCTATAGTTAAAAGAATATTTCCTATGCTCTCTTCATCTTTGATGTTGAATGGATAAAATCTGACTAGGCTGAAGTTTTCTATCACCTGCCCAATTGCCTCTGTCAGGTTAGCATATTTTTCGTGCCATTTTGATCCTGCATTTCTCATATCCGATAATAATATGTGTGGATCTGGATCTAAATAACTGAAAAAAAATCAAAATTGTAATAGTAAAAAATATATTTAATATTCTAAAAGTCAGCCGATAGTTGACTCGTCTATTCAAACTTCTTAATTTTGTAGAATTTCGTGAATAATTTTCATTTCCAAAAGTAAGGTCCTGGTAATTAACCTATCCCTACTTTAAACAATTCTTATTTGTTTTTTCTTATTAAGAAATACTTAAAATGTGGCCATTTAAAGTAGTACTATCTTCACGCCCATATCCCCAAAGTAGTAGGTAGAGGTACAAGTGCACCCACGATTAGCCGAAGACAGTCCCACAATGTGATAGGTCGCCAGCCTATCGCCAACTGGGCACTTTTTCAATTCTCGGGAACATTGTTTTTTCAAAAAACTGAAAAAACATTTTTTTAATTGCCCGACCCGGGAATCAAACCCGGGACCTCATGTGGTCGACTAAGACACCGGACTACTAGACTACAGAGGCCATTTTAAGTAATTTTTAGGTAATTAGTAAGTTTCAAACATTTAGTTTTATTTTGGTGTAAACCTATTTCGATTTTCAATAAATTTATATTCCCTTGTAGTATGTACATATTTTTAAAGGTTTCTTATTTAAAATGCAATGATAGGAAATCGGGAGAATTCTAAAATCCATAGTTATTTAATGTGGCGTCGTTCCGACCCGGAGGTAATGTAACGAAAATATTGACTTGCCAAAATTAAGTTTAAAAAATTTAAATAAAACAGTTTTTGCTTTTATATACGTAGAGTTAACTGCCACTGGTTGATGTCAAATTTTAAAAAACAATGTTCTCGAGTTTTCGGCATTTGTACAGTATCAATACCAGTTTTAAATATGTGATTTATTTCTCTTCTTATTTGGATTGTTATTAAGTTATACAGACGATAGTTCTGTCTGCTTTTAGGATTTTACTTAACACTTTCTTTCATATATTTTAAAGATTAATGATGGAAAGATGGAAATATAGGATAGTGACTTCCATCATTCATTTGGTCCTCTTGAGGAAATTCTACAAAGATGTTGTAAATTATGTGAGAAGGACTTACTTGTCAAGTTGTTTTCGCGCTGTTTTACTAAGCAGATCCATTTTTGTTAAGAGATTTACATGTGGCAATTCTAAATTGACCATTACACTGAGTGCTGCCATTGTACCTGCAATGTTATCGCGTGAATTATAAATGTGAAAGTTTCTATATTTGTTAATCACGCAAAAACGAGTGATATGTACAGTCAATCATTCACCTTTTTAGTAATGCCTGGCATAGAGGTCTGCTTTTCAAATGCCACCTCCTTTAGAGCATAATGAATTAGAAAAAAAACTTAAGCCAAATTAAATACATAAGCTGGCTAACATATCCATTTTAAAATAAATGTATTTAATATGCTATTGGGGACGTCTTTTAGAATTTGGATTGGAACCAATTCATCATAAATCATTTTCATTTTATTTTAGTCTTGATTTACATATATCCACAAAGTCTAAGCAACATGTACCAACTTTTACAATGGTTTTTTACTTTATAATGTATCTTTTATTATGTAAATAATATTTTTAGTATGTTATTGATGTGAATTAGCAAAGAAAGGATTGAAGAGAAAGATTATAGGACCTGAAACAATCATCCCTTACCTTTCAATCTGCTTAGAACAAGAGAAATCACCAAAACAATAAAAAACATGAGGAAGTGAGGATAGGATGTAGATAATCTTTTCGTGATTTCCCTGTGTTTGGTATTAAATGGTTTGTTTAATCTAATGAGCTATTTTAGTTTTTTGTATGTCCTATCAAATGTAACAAACAAACTAAAGGTTATTCCACCAGACAACACAAAAGATGACCTTTAAGGTGCAGCTACATATATCTGGCTACGGCAAAGGTTCGTGCTATCGTGATATCCCGAACTGCTTCGTGAAGGGCTTGATGTGTCACTGCAGTGGGCGTCAAACTGCGGTCCGTGGGTGATATATTTAGCGCGGCCAACACAATAGATAATATAATTGTGATAAACAATAATAATAAGAAAACTGTAATTTGCACATGAAGTTAACTAAAAATAAATATTTAGATATCCATACTTCCATACTAATATTATAAATGCAAAAGTCTGTCTGCCTGTCTGTCTGTTACGCTTTTACAGCTAAACCGCTGGACCGATTTTCATGCAATTAATTGGCATGGAAATAGTTAAAGATCCGGGGTCAAACATAGGCTAATTTTTTTTCAAAAATCAACCCCTGAAGGGCTGAAATAGGGGATGAAATTTGTATTAAAAGCTATTTCGACGACATATTTACTTACTCGTGGGCGAAGCTGCGCGGGTCAGCTAGTAGTTACATAAAATAAAGAGTTTTATGAACGGCCTCTTGTAACTTGTTTGCTTTGTCGCGGAGCGCATAAATATAACCTGCAGGCCGCGGTTTGATGACCAGTGATAATACGACGTCATTATGACGTAAGCAGGTGTCGCGATGTAGTTCGGGCTAGCGCGAACCTTCGCCGTAGCCCGACATATGTAGCTGCACCATAAGATATGTAATGACACAAACTTTTGCACAAAGTGGATGTTGTTAGGATCTCCAAACCCAAAAATCTTGTGTTTAGTAGCCTCATAATCTAATAGCATCATATACATACAGATGGCTTATGCCCAGATATTAGTATGTGGAAAATCTTTTTATAAATCACTGTAAATTATAGAACTATGACATACCTGACAAAAACTTAGCACCATCAACTAAAAACTGTGAATCTATCATGAAAACTACACATATCCTAAAATTCCATTCTTCTAAAAGTTCAACCAGCTTCTTCATAATGGGTAGGTGTGTATAGAGTTCAATTTGTCCTGGGCAGTCAAATAGAACATAATCATCATCTACATCACCAAGCTCGTCTTGTAACCACTCATTGTTTTCTAAAAAGGTTCTACAAAAAAAATAATAGTAACAACATGTGAATAGATATGGTGGGGCTACATCTTATCATGATGTGTATGTGAGGCATACACATATTTTGCAGTTATAATATTAAGTATACTACTTCCTAATATAAAAAATCAGATCTGGAAGAGGATGTATGGATCAAGTTTTCTCACTCCGCAACATCGTAGAGAAGCATCTGGCTGTCGGCCCGAAGGTTTTCTGCAGTTTTGTGGATTTGGAGAAAGCTTTTGATAGAGTTGTGCGAAAGAAACTTTGGGACATTTTACCCAGTTGTGGGTTAGGTGGGCGCCTGCTGCGTGCTTTGCAATCCATTTACTGGGATTGAAAAGCATGTGTGCGGGTTGATGGCAACATATTGCCCTGGTTCGATGTCAATATCGGCGTCAAGCAGGGTTGTGTGTTGTCAGCTCGTCTGTTTATTCTATATCTGAATAAGTGACTCCAAAGATTGAGTTCATTAAATGTGGGAATGCGCATGTGTGATCTAGTGGTGAACTGCCTGCTTTATGCAGATGACGCTGTACTTCTAGGCTCAACTCCATCTGAGCTGCAAACACTTGTCACAGTTATGAATGAGGATTGTAAGAGTATGGGCTTACATTTAAATGAGTTTGTATATCTTGGGTGTGCTTTTAGCAGGGATGGAACTTACACCGCTGATGTTGAAAGAAGAGTGTGTGCAGGGAACAGAGTGAATGGAGCGTTAGGGAGATTACTTAATAGCATAATTTTAAGTCAGGGTGCCCGTCTAGCCCTACATAATCATGTGCTTATCCCAACGCTATTGTATGGAAGTGAGAGTTGGGTATGTCAGAAAGGGCATGAAAGTAAAATCAATGCGTTTGAGATGAGGTCGCTAAGAAAAATATGTGGTGTGACACTCGCGGACCGGGTTCATAATGTCGAAGTGAGAGAGAGGTAAGGTTTGAAAGAGTGTCGGTGTAAAGATGAGAAAGGGCATGCTCCGTTGGATCGGACATGTAGAAAGAATGGTAGATGAAAGGTTAACAAAACAGATATACAATGTGAATGTGGAAGGATGTAGGTATTGGGGAAGACCAAGACTGACATACCACAATCAGATTGATCGAGTACTGTCCGAAGGTGGTATCAAGTCTTCGGAAGTGTCGGAGTGTGTGTATGAAAAAAGTGATGAATGTGGAGTAAGCGAGACAAGCCTGCAAGGATCATGATGTATGGCACTCGGTTCTCTCTGCCTACCCCATAAGGGATCTGACGTGAAGATATGTATGTATAAATGCGAAAGTTTGTTTAAATAGATAGATGGATGTTTGTTACTCTTTCATGCAAAAACGTCTAAACCAATTTGGATGAAATTTAGCACACAAATAGATGACCTAGAAATGCATATAGGATACTTTTTATCTTGGAAAAATAAGTTGTTCCCACGGGATTCACCAAAAACATATGATCCAGTGAAATCAAGGAGTTTATCTTGTTTAATGTAGGAGTTCCCATGAAAACTTTCAACTGCCAACGGACACTGAAAATCATGCAGCAACAAAGTTCTGGTACAGACAAATTAAACAAGCCCAAAATCAGTAAGTTTGAGTTGTTTGATTGCTATGATCTGGCTCTTTCCAGCTTCATAATGAGACCCTGGAAATCATCCTAAATCATTGTTTATCAAAACAGAACAAATGAGTCTAAGCTAGATTGGCTCATGTTGTTTAGTTTTGGAGTTTCTATGGCCACCTTTCAGTGCTATCACCATATCCTGAAATCATTTAGCACTTGTCAACACAAAACAAGTGTTTGTCAAGACAAATAAACTTCAATGGATTTATCTTGATTAGTTGAGGACTTTCCATGACCACTTTTCGGCTCCATTATCAGATCCTGGAAATTATCTTAGCAGCGCAGTTTTTGAAACAAAATAATTGAGTTCAAACTCAATGGATTTACTTTGTTTAATTTAATAGTTCATAGTACTATGACCTGTTCTTATAAAACGTAAAACGACTCATTTACGTCGTAATATTTTCTACAAGCCCTATGCTAAAACAGTTTCTATAAATTTCAAATTACCAAATGTCCAAACAACTTGTGTAATGATATGTTATTATTAAACTGGTTGCTGCTAAGAATTAAGGATAGTAGATTAACCAAGTAGAGTCCAGTAAAATGTTAAGTTTACTATCAATCAAAAAATATTTTGTATGAAAGCTTATATCAATAATCAAGAAATAAATATGATCCATTAAACTTAAAATAATTTTATTCCTCATATAATAATAAAATTTAATCTTGTCAACATAATATGGTGAAAATTAAAATTTTCAATGCAATAAATAAAGATGAGTAAACCCTATAAGCCAACAAAAAGTTGGTATGATGCCACTACACAAATAAAATGAAAAATAAAAGAGATTTACAGCACATATAACTTATGCACATGTCATTAGATTTCACCATTAACATCTTTGGTGTCTATAGGCAACAGTTAGAGTCAACCTTCCATCAGGAGACCATCTGCTTGTTTGCTATCTTATGATAAAAAAAATGTATTAGTTCCTTACAAATAATAAGACTGGTTCACATTTTGTCTTTGACCTGTCAGTCTATTAGCCATATAATATTACTTACTCTAAACAGAAGACAAGACCCCCATTTGGACCAAATTCTAAATCTCCGTCTTCCATAACATCATCAAGAGTTACAAAATTTCTAATGTCCACAAGTGGGTTATAATCAAAGTGTTCAGCAGCAGGATCAAGATTCACAACACTAACCTCTCTTTTCATATCAGTAACATGTTGCACAATAGTAGAACAGTAAGTTGACTGCAACAAATCACACCTTCATTATATCAAGTCATATTGTGTGAGTGTGGTTATGAGTGAGTTAAAGATGTGCTTCTGTGTTTATGTATATAAATAAATATCACTAGAAAAATTATATGAATCGATCTAACCCAAATTAAGCAAATTATTTGCTTGTGATATGGTTGCAACAATACCAATACATAGTATTATGTTCAACACATAAATGTTTATCCCTGTCGCAAATCGAACCCGAGCTCCATTGATTCGTAGTTAGGTTCGCTAACCACTCCACCAACGGGGCAGGCAAATACCTATTTCATAATATATTTTTTGAGATGTCCAGTTTCAATACCACCCAAAATACCACATATTTGTACATGTGGCATTAACACCCCACCACATGGATAGCAATGCATCATTAACATCTTTGGCGTAGGGTTGGGTTTAGAAACGTGCCCCATCAATAGTGGAAATCTGCAGCTGTGGGGGCTTCTAGAAGGTCTTCCGATAACCCCAAGGTAGGTTTTTTTTGCCGGTGATGTGAAGTTTTTTTGGAACGAAGTTCCTTATCGCACGTTATGAAAGGGGGCTAGACGGAAAAAATTCTTACAAAAAGTTGCCGCGACACTTTTTGCTATAGTAAGGTATTGTAAGCTGTGCGGCGTGCGGATGTTTCTCTGTCTGTCTCTCTCTCTCTGTTATAGAAAGCAAGCCAGATATTTTCATTTCTATTTCGCATTGAACAGTGTGGTGTCGCGACGATTATTTTTGTTGAGTGTGTACAGGTTTTTTGTAAATAATAATAAAAGGAACTTCGTTCCATCCGGGTGTCCCTTGACACCTCTCAAGTTTTTCAAATATATTATTAGGTTAGATGCATAAATTTTTTGGAAATAATAAACTGTAATTTAAGCCGATGACAGATCCGAATCAGAGCACCCCAACTTGCATGTGGTCTTGTTTGCCCTACCCCTAGAGTGTTTTTAGAAATCACGAAGATAGGGGGGAGGCAGTCTCCGCTCGCTGTAATAAAGTGAAGGCACCTTGCAAGCCGCAGCTGGCTGGCTGAAGCTGGTAACCACAGGCGACCAAAAAGCCGAAGCTGTGAAGGTGAGCAAAGGTGCCTGTGCTTTGTTACGTAAGGGCGATAGGGCCGCACTTCCTATAGTGCCAAAGCACACGCAATCTGACTAGTATATATAGTTAAAACTGCAGTAAAAAAAATAATTAAGGGAGTAGTATACAGTAAAAAAATATTTCTCTTTTCTCTCTCTTCTTTTTTTCTCTAATCTAGTGGCACAATTTAAATTTTTTAAGACTTGTATGGCAGTTTTCAAACATAAAAAAATTTCATTAAAAAAACTATTAATTAAAAATATTAATATTATAAATATAAATTTAAAAAAATTAATAAATTTAAGGGGGATGAACAACCCTTCCCCTCCCCCACCCCTTCCTCCCTATCAATGTGGCACATTTCTAAACTGTTACCTTGATGCCTATAGGTGATGTTTGCCTTTCCACCAGAAGACCCATCTGTTTGTTGGCTATCTTAAGATTTGTCATAGTGGGTCTGAGTGTCTGACAATAATTGGTTGAAGGCAAGTTAACGCAACAAAGAAACCAGTGTGATATCTTTTAAAGAGGATAGCTCAAGCTAACAGTGTAAGACTTTTTTCAAAACAATAAAATAGCAAACAAACCATTGATATAAAAAACCCAAGATACACAAATACAAACATCCTCTAAAAATGAGTGCAAAATTTTAAATTGTGTGCTCATTCAAATAAAATCGTGTCAGTCTCGATACTGTCAATTTTATTATTTTTTGTACATTACTTTGCAAGAACAACTATAAATATTGCGCTTAAGGTTAGATATGCAAAAACATATATTTTTGCCATATCTATAAAGAACTAATTGTGTGAAATTATCTAGTTTTGTTTGGGCCCGTGCATCTTGGATTTTTTATATCAATGAAACAAACACATAGTTCTCCCGATAGAACATATAACTATTGCTCTACACATCAAAAACGTTAATCATGTGGTATCAATAGACTTCCTTACCCTTGAAGTAGAATAAGATAGTGATAAACACTATTGCTGTGACAGCAGGAATAGGTTAGGCGATAGGCGATGGTCCCAAACCCAAGCCAGACTTTGCAGAATTATTCAGAGGAATAACCACGATCAACACAAGAGTTTGGTTGATCGTGGTGACAGTGTCTTCTTAGGTTAGACCACCGACCACATGAATGTTTGGACCGAAACATTCATATTTTAAACCGGTTTTTATAATTAAATTTATATGTATGTTTTACTCAAAAAAATATTTATAAAATATTATACCTTCCCACTACCAGCTGGTCCTACAACTAACTGTGCGTAACGCATCTTGAGAGGCAGCTTAGTTCTCAACAGAGATTTTCATCAGTCTAACTCCTATTACAAACTCTACTCTTCTTTGATTATTATGATTATTCGTTATAATAAAGAATATTGTAACTTATTTAAACTAAATCATACATATGTTTATCCAATTTTTCTAAATATGTTATGTTATTCTTCTTCTTCTTCTTCTTTATACGAATGGCAATTATCAGAGAATTCTGCCAGTGTCGAGTAAACTTAGGAAGTCACACGTGTTAACCATTATGTTATGTTATTATTTTGTAATTTTTTTCAACTTTCATCTTTCAAATTCTTATTTCTTCTTCTTCCAAGATCACAGACTTTTAAAATAAGTAGACACCAGTGTTGCCAACCCGAATTTTAGAAAATTAGTAGATTATGAACCAAATGTTGGTAGAAGTTGGTAGAATGTAAAATGCAAAATTGGTAGATATACCACCTCAATTTAGAGGATTTTTTAAGATTAAAAATGCATGAACTGTTCTTAAAATGTTTATTTTTGGAAATTATACATATATTTATTGAAAAATTTTAAATGTTCTGCGCTAGGCTGCCCGTTGTTTGCTATGAATCTCTTAGTACGCAACGATCCCCCTTAGTATATTCTTGAAGCCAATCTGCAAATTCCTTTTCTTTCTCCCATAATTTCAAATATTTTTGGTTGCATTGCCTTTTTCTAGTATTTTGTAGTGGAGTTCCTAACCTAGAACTCTGTGCATCGCTTTCGCTGCTGTCAGTATCAGTTAAATAAATAAATGCACGCAACATAGAACAGCAATCAGCACCGTTAATACGTAGTTATTTAGTTTTAACAACAAAACAACACAAAACAGGAGCGAAGATTCAACATTGATTCCGCAACAAACCAAACGGGAATGGACCACAGAACAGTACTATAATAATGTCGCGAAATGGCGCGAACGGCGAACTGTAATTGCAGACGTTATTTTTGTAGTTTATGGCCTGGATTCTACGTGTGTATATCGTCACATGGCTCACTCAACACATCGCAACATCGCTCGTCGATATAAACATAATCCAATGTGGTGATATTATGTCAAATTAATTAAAAAATAGGTAGTTTTTAGATCTAGGGTGATAGATAGGTAGACTGAAGTGAAAATTGGTAGATCTACCAAAAAGTTAGTAGAAATCATATCACTGGTAGACACTAGACAGTAGACTTGTGTAGCTCCTGAATGAGGATACAAATTAACTAACTCCTGATTTCAATCTAGTTTCCAATCACTTAGCTCAGTCACTTAGTTAATAGTCCAACGGCTCAATCGGCTCTTTGAGTCACTAGCCGACCGAGCACAGCGGACAGCGCACCGTAGTCAGTGTTGTCAACTCTATATGTTAAAATGTCGTTGGCGTAAGCTTGAAAAGTCGCTAGATGCTGCTAGCTACAGACAAAGGTCAAAGGTCGCTAGAAGTCGCTAAATGATCCCAAAAAACTGAGTGTTTGGCAGAACACTGAAGTCTCAAATATACAATTTCGTAAAATATCACGCGAGGATTCCCCTACTCTGTATACAAGTACAGCCTTGGGGGAATCCTGGCTTAAGCATAAAAGCCGAGCTGCACACTGTTGGAAACAAGCCCTCCACATGGGTTTCCACCTGCGGTTTACAACAGTGTAAACACTTGTTTGCAACTAAAATTCATCTGAACTCTGCCAAGGTCACCCGTGTTGGAAGCTTGTTTCCAACAGTGTGGCTCGGCTATAAGAATTTATGGTAGCGTTCCGAAATTAGATAAATAATAAGTCTTTACATATGAAATTGCAGTTTTTTATGAAATGAATGAAGCTTTTTTTTCTATTACTCTGACAAGAATTTGTCTCATTCAAAGGCTACAAGTGGGAGATAGACTTGTCAGAATGATATCCGATTTTGGAACGAAGTTCTGAATATAGAGAACATAGATTTCTGGGCTGAGATCTTGCCATATTTTATGGAGATTAAAATACTTATTTTTTTTTTTATTTGAACTCTAGAAGTCGTTAGAATAGTCGCTAGATTTTTTTGTCGCTAGACACATAATTTAAGCCACTGTAAAAGACGAAATGTTCAATAATTTCGTCTTCTACAGAAGATTTAGCGACAAAGTCGCTACTAATAAAGAGAACCAGTGTTGGCAGACCCGTGAAAAATTATTATTGAACCAGAGCCGTAAAATGATTGTACTTTTAACAAAGTTATTGTACACTATAAAATTATATTTAATTTTTATTGTAAGGCGCCCCATAGACCTACAATAATATTGCACAATATTACTTATTGTGCAATATTATTGACTGTTTATTAGGGTTAATATTGAAGATTGCACAATGATTGAACGAAAGTTTCAGCGGGTTTAATTTTTATTGTGCAATATTTTTTTCTTACACTGTGTAGGCTTAATATTGCACAATGTTTTTCCCCGTTCTTTATCTTTTATAGCAGGAATGCCATAAAAGTTAAAGAACGGGAGTTTTTTCTTGAGTATATAGAATTATATAGAGATTTATTTAACAAAATCACCAGCATGTTTGCCGCCAAAACTTCGTCGTCAGACATGTTGCTCGCACGAAAGTATTGATCAGACTGTTTTGTCAATTTTATTGAGTGAATTTATTCAATATAATTGCACAATTAAAGTATTGCGCAAT
Organism: Apodemia mormo; assembly: GCA_036924255.1. Lineage (NCBI taxonomy): Eukaryota > Metazoa > Arthropoda > Insecta > Lepidoptera > Riodinidae > Apodemia > Apodemia mormo. Next base: position 7,277,043 of record JAUPFN010000020.1, on the reverse strand, counting down.
ATTATTGTATGTCTATGGGACACCTAAAACATTATTGAAAATGTAGTTTGAAAATGGACATATTATTTAAAATTTGCTATATTAGGTTAGAATAGAAAACCGTCAAGACTGGTAAACAGTAAAGTTTTAACCAGTAATTGTATTTTTCTAAGGATTGTACGTTTAGGATCTAAGATTAAAAAGATCGAAAAAATCATGAAATTATGGTACATGTACAATAATTATTGTACGTCTGCCAATACTGAGGAGAAGTGGAACACGTTCCAATCGAAAATAGGATCGCGCTTGATATTAACTTCATTTATGTACCTACCACAAGTGTGAAATTAGAAATGTCAGCAAAAACATATTTGTTCAAAAAATATTGCTGATTTATTGAACAACAAAAAACTTTTTATTATTATTATTTTTATCAATAAAAAATAGTAATAAACATCAGTATAGCTGCTGTTCATCCATATATTATATAAAAAAGTCGTGTTATTTACACCAAGTACAAGTCAAAAACGACGGGGCCAATTTTGTTACGTGTTTTGTGGGTTTGGGTTGTCTTTGTCCAGAATAGGCTAAAAAGTATTAAAATCTAATATTCATCAATAAAAAACAGTAAAAAATATCAGTCTAGCCGTTCATCTATATATATGTATACATAAAAGTTGTGCAGCACAGACATCTTTCGTTGTAAATATTAATGTAAATAGATAGTAAGGCAGGATAGAATGTATATTTAGTTTAGTTCATAAGTTTTCTGTAATAAAGAATGTTCATTTTCGTCTTTTATTCGCCCTAAGACCTACATACAGCTTTGTTGTAGAAATAATAAGGCTTTATGTAGCTATGATCTTTGCCTATTAGGCATATTACGAGTAAAGCGAGTTCCACGCAGTCGACGACATTACGAGTCGACTCTTGCGAGATAGTATTTATATGCGGGAACTCGCAATTACGAAAATCCGAAAAGTGCAAAATTCTGTATGTAAACAAATGTTTTATGATTGTAAATAGTATGTATAATGTAAGTATAAGCCTTAGGCATATGTTTAGACACTTTTCGGTAATATAAGGATAGTTAACAGGATAGTACGACCTGAAAAGGCGTACAACTCTATAATTGTAAGAGTTTCCGAGGTCCTGTAAGAACGTACAATGTATATAGCACACTTATTTGTTATTGTATAAGTGTATTTGTGTTAGATCCTTGTATGTATATAAGAAATAACACATTGTAATTAGATTTCGGTAGGTCTTAGGGCATTACGTACTTTGTTTTGTATATATTTGTAAAAAGGTAGTACCGTTGCACTCGCTAGAGGGCCACACTAGTTAATTAGAGGTAGGAAAAGCTACCTAAGGTAAAATTATTAAGATTAGATTGCAAAAAGTAGGATTTTAACAAATCCAGACATTGTGGCGCCACACCCGGCGCCGATTGTCTTTGTAGATTTCCGCCGACCGTCTGGCCGCGCACTATAAATATCGGAGAGCGCGGCCATACATTTAGTTCCGTTCTAGTAAAGTTACAATTTCGTTACGACTCAATAAGTTTCCCAGACAAGTTCCTGGGCTTTAGTATATATTCATAGGGTACCGGCTTTAGAGTAGGGCAGTATTAGGGCAAGTACTGGCTCTCCATAGAATAGGTTAAATATTTTGCAACGGTGCTAGCTTTATTGCTATTTCGTTACAATAAAGCACCTTTGCAACGAAAAGTTGTGGTCTCGTTTATTCCTCCGACACATCCGGCTCAACAGAAAAGCACTACGGCTGGTGGGGCATCGAAGAGAGAAGAACAGATATACAGTCCGCTGGCTCCCCCGGCTGTAGTGCACATTTTCTGGTCGCATTCGAGCCGGATCACTGAACCATGCCGATCGAAACAAGAAGTACGTCGAGTCGCCGAGAGGAAGAGGCCGCTAGTCACGAGGAGGAAACGAGCGGTACCACCACGTCCGCTACGGAGACTAGCGTTACAACAGAGAACACCGAGGCGACCGAGACCACAACGAGCACCGTTGCAAATAGTGAAAAGCCGGTACCATCCGCAGTCGAGTCGCCGCGTATAGTTTATCTACGCGCCAAGTTAGAAGAAGCGCGCTTACGAGCAGAAGAGGCGCGCTTACGGACGGAACTCGCGCGCGCTGTTTATGAAGAAGGGCAAACAACTGCCATTACGAGGGTCGAAGATTGGATGGACTCCGCTCGGCCAACCCATACGGATCGCCAGCCGGCACCAGAGCCACTGGCAATCACCAGTTCGGTGGCACTTATGCCACACCCACTACGAGATGCGGCACCTAGGCCGCAATACGAAGAGGCGGCGCACGCGCCGCACCAAGAAGATTCGGCGGGCCATGAGTCGCCCGCACCACGAGAGGTGGCCCAGGCGCCACAAGCTACGTCGCCCGCGCAGTCGGCGGGCATTTCAGCGCGCGCTGTACGTCCGGCGGAAGATGATGTGTCCGTCGCAGAGAAGGCGAAGATTTCGACGCCTACTGAAAATACGGCACCAAAACAAGAGTCTGGTGCATTGAAGGCCGCAGATATCACCGCGCTCGCGTCCGCCCTGGCAGAAGCATCACGAGGGGCGCCGCGCTATAGTATGGAGTTACCAAGTTTCGATGGCGCTGGTGAAGAATGGTTGCAGTTCAAAGCGGCATATCGAGATACGGAGAAATATTTTAGCAAGACGGAAAATCGGGCAAGAATTCGAAGATGTTTACGTGGAAACGCCAAAGAAGCCGTCGCTTGCATGTTTTATGGGGAAACCGACCCAAGTGAGATCGTCGACCATTTGGAAATACAGTTTGGTCGGCCCGACGCACTAGTGAACGCAGAACTAGAAAAAATCAAGTCATTGCCGCGAGTGAAAGAAAGTGCGCGGGAAACGTGTGTGTTCGCCAGTAAAGTGAACAATATCGTCGCTACAATTCGAGCTCTCAACAGAGAGAGCTATCTACACGATACGGTGGCAGTGAATAGTTTATTAGCGAAGTTTAATTATACGTTGCAGCACAGTTGGTTCCAGTACGCAAGACGGGAAGATAGAAAACCCGATCTACAAATGATAAGTGAATTTTTAATGAAAGAAGCCGAGATGTGTGCTGCGTTGGTGCCACATGAACCTACAAAAGAAAATCAGCAAGTTTTTAAGAAAACACAGCGAACACACACACAGAAATATGAACCACAAGTAAAGAGAGATAAATGTGCGATATGTCAAGATGCACATACTAGCTCTATATGTGAACAGTTTACGAAAGCTAGTGTTGACGATAGGTGGGCTATGGCAAAACGTAATAATTTATGTTTCAGGTGTCTGCAAAAAAGAAAGCCAAAACACGAGTGCAAGTTTCGGCAGTGCGGCATCGACGGGTGCAAGAGTTCGCATCATCGGCGGCTACATAATAGCCGCAACAATTATACGAAGAGGACACCTGAAGATCAAGTAGAAGACAGCGACGCCGTGGTGACGTCAACGCAGTCAAGCGTGCCACGCGCCTACCTTAAAGTTGTACCGATTGTCCTGACAGGTTCCAGAGGCAGCGTGAACACATACGCACTATTAGATGAAGGGTCCACAGTCACGCTGGTGGAAGAGAAGGTGGCTGCACGAATAGGAGCTCGCGGACCGGTGGAGCCGTTCCATATAGAAACAGTTGGCGGCACGCGACTCAACGCAGAGAGGTCGCGCCGCATCGCAGTCACCATCAAGGGCCTTCATCACCATCAGCGACATCGGATAATAGGAAGAACTATAGGTAACCTTAACCTATCGTCACAGTCTGTTAATAGATCCATCGTCAACAACTGCAGACATCTAGAAGATATAGAAGAAGATGTCATCATGGAGCGCGCCGTGCCAACCGTGCTCATCGGCCAGGACAACTGGCACCTGATCGTGACGAGGGCTGTGAAGAGCGGAAGACGTGGACAACCAGTAGCATCGCTCACGCACCTTGGCTGGGTGCTACATGGTGTGGACTACCGCCACAAGCAGCGAGTCCACCTAGTGCAGAGAGCTGCCTATGCCGAACAAGATGAAGATATAGAAAAGGTAATAAGAAATTATTTCGATTTGGACAGTGTCGGCATCACTCCGCGCCAGCCCATCAACCAGAACGAGCAGCGAGCCCTGCAGATTTTAGAAAATACGTGTAAGCGCTTACCTGACGGGCGCTACGAGGCAGGTCTATTATGGAAAGAAGATAGCCGCGAGTTTCCTGATAGCCGCGGCCTGGCTATTAAAAGATTGTATAATACAGAGAGACGTCTGGACAAAGACCCCGCGCTAAAGGAGGCATACGAGAAACAGGTACAACATTTATTTGATAGTGGTTACGCCGAACCTGCCAACGAGTCACCTAGCCAATCCAGCTGGTACCTGCCTCACGTTGCAGTAGTGAATCCTGCAAAACCTAAGCCGCGAATAGTGTACGACGCAGCTGCGCGGGTCAATGGAGTAAGTCTCAACGACATGTTATTAGCTGGTCCAGACCTTCTGCAGAACCTACCCGGAGTGCTAATGAGATTTCGACAGCTGCCTATCGCCGTGACAGCAGACATAAAAGAAATGTTTCTGCAAATACGTATACGACAACAAGACCGGGACGCATTACGTTTCCTATGGCGAGGAAGCGATAGAAAAGATTCGCCACGTGAGTATCGGATGACCAGCATCGTATTTGGAGCTGCGTCATCACCAAGCACCGCTATCTTCGTAAAAAATAAGAACGCACAAGAATACGCCCACATCTATCCTGACGCCGCTACAGCCGTGATAAGAAACCATTACATGGACGATTACCTGCAGAGCTTCGATAGTAAGGAAGATGCCATCAGAATAGCCTCGCAGGTTAGCCTTATTCATCAACAGACGCATTTCCAGCTGCGCGGATGGAAAACGAACAACTCGGCCGTAGCTAAAACGCTACTAGTAGCGCCATCTCTGGGCGGCGATTGGGAACTAAGCACAGAAAGCGAGAAGGTTTTGGGATTAAAATGGAAACCTCATAACGATAAGCTGGGTTTCAATGTTAAAGCGGTGTACGATGAAGATAAAACACCTACGAAGAGACACGCGTTACGGGTAGCTATGTCTATTTTCGATCCTTTAGGTTTAATTACACCTGTAACTATTCACGCGAAACACCTACTTCAAGAAACGTGGCGAATCGGATTACCATGGGACGAGCCTTTACCTGCGGACTTAGAGAAGACATGGAGAAGCTGGCTTCAAGATGTGAGAAGAATGGAAAACCTGGAAATACCTCGCGCACATTCTAACCTGGCGCGAGCACGAGATCGGCAGCTGCACATCTTTACGGATGCCAGTGAGTCTGCCTATGCAGCGGCGGTCTACTGGCGCATAGTCAACGAGGACGGCGAAGTTAGCGTCAGCCTAGCAGCAGCCAAAGGAAGAGTCAGCCCGCTCAAGTTTACCTCCATACCAAGGTTAGAAATTCAAGCAGCTCTACTAGGTGCCCGCCTAGCTCAGCACGTCATGGAGGAGTACGATTATCAGCCAAGCCGCAGGGTGTACTGGACAGACAGCCGCACAGTTCTATCGTGGCTACGCACAGGCTCGCGAGCATTCAAGCCGTTTGTTGCCCATCGAGTAGCTGAAATTGAAGATATTACGAAGGTCGCAGAGTGGCGATGGGTGCCGTCTCGCGACAATGTAGCTGATGATGCTACTCGCCATATCCCGGAAGAATTTGGAGACCAACATAGATGGTTCGTTGGTCCGGCCTTCCTATACTTAGAAGAGGACAAGTGGCCGCAAGATGTCGCTACCAGTAGCGAAATAACAGGCGAAGAAAAACCGTCGGCAGCTGTAAATAATGTAAATATTGTAAATAACATTAGAAAAATTATATGTATTACAGAAGCACTACCGGAAATAACAAGATTTTCGTCGTGGCTTCGACTGGTGCGTGCAACAGCGCGCGTGCTGCAGTTCATCGAGCTCTGCAGACCAAATAAGCAATGTGTCGCCGGTGTGCGTAAGCGCACAGCTCCGAAAGCCTCCAACGATGAAGATTGGGGAAAAAAGTATACGAAAAGCTCGGGGAAAACAGAGAAAATTAAGAAGCCACGAAGCACGGAAGAAAAACGACGTTACGTGCCGCTAGATGGCGCTGATATCATTAGCGCCGAGAAATTGTTAATAAAGTCGTCACAGCAAGAAAGTTTTGCTAGCGAAATAGAAGCTATTACGGGCGGGAGCGCGATAGCAAGAGACAGCCGGTTGAAGCAGTTATCATTGTTCATCGATGAAGAAGGCATTTTGAAAATAAAGTCACGAATAGCGGCGGCAGAAGAGATAAGTGAAGATTTACGAGAACCGGCCGTACTAGATGGCCGTCACCCATACACCCGCCTCTATATAGAACATGAACACCGGCGTCTTCACCATAGCGGGGTGGAAGCAACTACGAGTGAAATATTACAGAAATTTTGGGTTTTACGGCTTCGCCCCACCGTGCGCGGCATAGTAAAGAGCTGCGCGCTTTGCAGAAGAAGAAGCGCTATCCCGCCACAGCCGCCTACAGGCGACCTGCCGAAGTCCCGGGTCGCGCACCATCAGCGAGCCTTCACCTACGTGGGCCTGGACTTTCTTGGGCCATACAGCGTGACCATCGGGCGGCGCCACGAGAAGAGATATGTGGCGCTTTTCACCTGCCTTACTTCAAGGGCGGTCCACCTGGAGATGGCCGCCAACCTGACTACGGACTCCGCAGTAATGGCACTGCGGCGCATGATGTCGCGCCGCGGGTGCCCCACCGAGGTTTGGAGCGACAACGGCACCAACCTGCGCGGCGCTGATGCAGAACTGAGGCGCGCCGCCATAGACGCCACTAAAGAAGCAGCAGCCAACTATTCAATCAAATGGAAGTTCATCCCGCCGAGCGCGCCATTCATGGGAGGCGCATGGGAGCGCATGGTGCGCTCTGTCAAGGCTGCACTGTTCGCCGTGCTGCAACAGCGGCATCCACCAGAAGAGGTACTGCACACACTGCTGGTAGAGGTCGAGCACACGCTCAACAGCCGACCTCTCACTCACGTGTCGGTTTCACCAGAAGACCCGGCACCACTGACGCCCAATCACTTCCTGCTGGGCGGACCATCACGCGTGCCTGTCCCGGGTGCGTTCTCCGAAGGCGATACCATCGGCCGCCACCACTGGCGGCACTCACAACAGCTGGCCAACCACTTCTGGTCACGCTGGGTACGAGAAGCGCTTCCGCTACTCCAAAAGCGGCGGGAGCCTCACGGAAGAGGAGCAGAGCTGCGCGTCGGCGACATCGTCCTCATCGCTGACGGCGCGCTGCCAAGAAATACGTGGCCAACGGGGATCATCGAGGCAGTACACCCTGGAGCAGACGGCGTGGTACGAGTGGCTGACGTACGTACGGCTGCGGGAGTCATGCGAAGACCGGTCAAGAAGTTGGTCTGGCTGCACCATATTTAGTATAACACTGCGTGTTATAGGCGGGAGAATGTGCAGCACAGACATCTTTCGTTGTAAATATTAATGTAAATAGATAGTAAGGCAGGATAGAATGTATATTTAGTTTAGTTCATAAGTTTTCTGTAATAAAGAATGTTCATTTTCGTCTTTTATTCGCCCTAAGACCTACATACAGCTTTGTTGTAGAAATAATAAGGCTTTATGTAGCTATGATCTTTGCCTATTAGGCATATTACGAGTAAAGCGAGTTCCACGCAGTCGACGACATTACGAGTCGACTCTTGCGAGATAGTATTTATATGCGGGAACTCGCAATTACGAAAATCCGAAAAGTGCAAAATTCTGTATGTAAACAAATGTTTTATGATTGTAAATAGTATGTATAATGTAAGTATAAGCCTTAGGCATATGTTTAGACACTTTTCGGTAATATAAGGATAGTTAACAGGATAGTACGACCTGAAAAGGCGTACAACTCTATAATTGTAAGAGTTTCCGAGGTCCTGTAAGAACGTACAATGTATATAGCACACTTATTTGTTATTGTATAAGTGTATTTGTGTTAGATCCTTGTATGTATATAAGAAATAACACATTGTAATTAGATTTCGGTAGGTCTTAGGGCATTACGTACTTTGTTTTGTATATATTTGTAAAAAGGTAGTACCGTTGCACTCGCTAGAGGGCCACACTAGTTAATTAGAGGTAGGAAAAGCTACCTAAGGTAAAATTATTAAGATTAGATTGCAAAAAGTAGGATTTTAACAAATCCAGACATTGTGGCGCCACACCCGGCGCCGATTGTCTTTGTAGATTTCCGCCGACCGTCTGGCCGCGCACTATAAATATCGGAGAGCGCGGCCATACATTTAGTTCCGTTCTAGTAAAGTTACAATTTCGTTACGACTCAATAAGTTTCCCAGACAAGTTCCTGGGCTTTAGTATATATTCATAGGGTACCGGCTTTAGAGTAGGGCAGTATTAGGGCAAGTACTGGCTCTCCATAGAATAGGTTAAATATTTTGCAACGGTGCTAGCTTTATTGCTATTTCGTTACAATAAAGCACCTTTGCAACGAAAAGTTGTGGTCTCGTTTATTCCTCCGACACATCCGGCTCAACAGAAAAGCACTACGGCTGGTGGGGCATCGAAGAGAGAAGAACAGATATACAGTCCGCTGGCTCCCCCGGCTGTAGTGCACAAAAGTCGTGTTTTGTGTGGCAGAATGGCAATGCCACATGCGTAAATTGCACTTTACCCTTCAAATATGTCCGGAAAATGGCAATGACAAGCATTAATGCTATTGAGGCAGGAATAGGTAAGATAGTCGTACCAAATACGCGGGCGAGACGTTACGGAACTCTACCACCTAGTAGTCATAATAATAGTCACATGTACAGCCAATGAATCACCTTTGTGACCTGCCTGGCAGAACGACAGTTGGTCTATTCTTTAAAAGAGCGTGGATAAAATGCTGGTATGTTATGGCGTTAGGCATTAGGTATATTACCGACAGATAAACTGCAAAAATGTAGAGATTCTTGAATTATTTCTTAAGATATCCCATGCATATTTTGTTACAGAAGAGCTGTGTTTTTTTATAAAAAGAAGTTTTATATAACATTTTATTTTTTAAATATTTTATTGATTTGTTCCAACGTTTTATAAAGAAAAAAATGTTTTTCTTACCGTCGTTTGCAACCTAAATAATAAATAATCATATATTTTTCAAAGAATTTGACATACTTTTATTTATCATCAACAAAAAAAAATTAATTAAAATTGAGATACACTACTGTTAGTGTAGCATTATAGTGAAAATTAGATGAAGCCAAATAGATTAAGGATGGCTTGCACCAAAATGCTTAAATGCATTTAGGGCGGCTTGCACCAAAATGCTTAAATAATTTTAAGTCACTAAATACGTTTCAAGTGACAGCTTTTAAGGCGTTTTGACATTTGATAAACATGTTTAAGGAACTAAATGCATTTAAGCATTTCCAGAATGCTTAAATCATTTTGGTGCAAGCCGCCCTAAGAGAGCAATAATTCAAAAAAATTTATTTGTTCAGCGTTGGAATGCATGCAATTTTATAATTTTGATTGCTTATGGACATTAATGCCAAGTCCTTATCTTTCTCTTGTCAAAAGTATAAATACACGTCATTGGAGTTAATTCAAGGAAGTTACATTCTACCCGGAATGCTTACACGCGCTTCAAAATCGTTCCGAAGAGTACCACGACATGAGTGGAGTGTGTCTCTTTCTACTAAATAAAGCGCCAATCGCCATATATAAGTGTGGCCATGCGTAGTTTGCAAATTACTACTAAGTTATTCTACTAATTTCAGAAACAGTTTTTGCATTGCATAAGTAATTACGTAATAATTAAAATAAGCACATTTTAGGACTCACTACGTTAATTACAATACAATTATTATTTAATTATGCTAATGTATCTATCGACGTGTATGAATAAAAGGGATTTAACGATTAACGAATATATAAAAATCTACTATCCGAAAGTTTTATTTACACTGGCAATTGCAAGAAAGGGACAACATCCACTCATGTCGTTGTCTTGCTCAGAACGTTTTTCCCCTCTGTTATGTAAGAAACAAATGTCAACTTTATTTGGAACGAAATAAAGTACATTTTTATTTTTCAAATATTGCTTCGTAGTAATTCCAGTTATCGTATATAAGTTCCTTGAGTTAATGTTAACCTGTAAGTACCTATACTGCTTTGAGTATATAATATAGGTATCTATGGTATACTGTAAACAATAATTGGTACTGGCCACAAATTACATAATGCGTACATAGGTACTTTAAAAATAATTTTTAAACTAGCGGAACAGCGGAATTCGATCAATTATTGTACGTACGTAAGACGTGAATTTTATAATATTCGAGAAAAACAATAATGCCGGCAGTTGGTATAGATTTGGGTACAACATATTCTTGTGTTGGTGTATGGCAGCATGGTAATGTAGATATTATCGCGAATGAAATGGGAAATCGGACAACACCATCGTACGTAGCATTCACCGATACTGAACGACTTATCGGCGATGCAGCAAAAAATCAGGTTGCTCTCAATCCAAGCAATACAATATTTGATGCTAAACGTCTAATAGGAAGAAAGTTTGATGATCCGAAAATCCAACAAGATATAAAATTTTGGCCTTTTAAAGTAGTAAATGATTCAGGTAAACCAAAAATTCAAGTTTCCTACAAGGGCAAGATAAAATTATTTGCACCAGAAGAGATAAGCAGCATGGTTTTGACTAAAATGAAGGAAATTGCCGAGGCTTACCTAGGAGCCTCAGTTAAAAGTGCTGTTATAACAGTTCCAGCTTATTTTAATGATTCTCAAAGACAAGCTACGAAAGACGCTGGTGCTATAGCTGGTTTAAATGTACTACGTATTATTAACGAACCTACAGCAGCCGCATTAGCCTATGGTTTGGATAAAAATTTAAAGGGAGAAAGAAATGTTTTAATATTTGATTTAGGCGGCGGTACTTTTGACGTATCCATACTAACTATTGATGAAGGTTCTCTTTTTGAAGTAAAAGCAACGGCTGGTGATACACATCTTGGAGGAGAAGATTTTGATAGCAGGCTTGTCAATTTCTTAGCGGATGAATTTAAAAGGAAACATAAAAGGGATTTGCGAGCAAATCCGAAAGCTTTACGTCGTTTGAGAACTGCCGCAGAACGTGCAAAAAGAACTTTGTCAACTAGTACTGAAGCTAGTGTCGAGGTTGATGCTTTATTCGAAGGAATAGATTTTTTTTCAAAAATATCTAGAGCTCGATTTGAAGAACTTAATTCTGATTTATTTAGAGTCACTTTAGAGCCAGTTGAGAAGGCACTGAAGGATGCTAAATTTGACAAAAATTCTATCAATGACATCGTTTTAGTTGGAGGATCTACCCGTATTCCTAAAATCCAAAGTCTTTTGCAACATTTTTTTAATGGTAAAAAGCTGAATTTATCTATTAATCCTGACGAAGCAGTTGCTTACGGAGCTGCTGTGCAAGCAGCGATTTTAGGCGGTGAGAAACACTCTAAAATCCAAGATGTATTGCTAGTAGATGTTATCCCTCTTTCATTAGGTATAGAAACAGCAGGAGGCGTTATGACTAAAATCGTTGACCGTAATGCAAAGATTCCATGCAAGCATTCGCAAACATTTACTACGTACTCCGACAACCAGCCTGCAGTAACTATCCAGGTATATGAAGGGGAAAGAGCAATGACGAAAGATAATAATTTGCTTGGAACTTTTGATTTAACTGGTATTCCGCCTGCACCACGCGGAGTTCCACAGATAGATGTGGTATTTGATCTCGATGCCAATGGTATACTTAATGTGTCAGCTAAAGAAAACAACACTGGAAAAAGTAAAAACATTGTTATTAAAAACGATAAAGGACGATTGTCGCAAGCGGATATAGAGCGCATGGTTGCTGATGCAGAACGATATAAAAATGACGATGATATGCAAAGAGATCGTGTTACTGCTCGCAACAAATTGGAGTCTTACGTATTTGGAGTAAAACAAGCGTTAGATGAAGCAGGCAGTAAGCTTCGAAATACTGAAATTTCAAATGCTCGTAGTAAATGTGATGAGGTATTGCAATGGTTGGAAAGGAATTCTTTAGCTGAAAAAGAAGAATATGAGAGCAAATTTAAAGAAGTATCAGCTTTTTGTAGTCCATTGATGAAACAACTACATGGTTTTTCGTCAAAATCACCTCAAAGTGGGGGAAACGAAGGGCCCGTAATTGAAGAAGTTGATTAGTTTTATAAACTTTCAATTCATAAACTCAAAATTTCAAAAGATAAACTGGTAATAAATTTAGCACTAGTTTTTACGTTCTCTTTTATTTATTGCGTTCTCTTTTATTTATTACGTACTCTTTTATTTAAAATTTATTTATTTGAAGGCTGCTTCCGCACTTGAGATGTTGGCAGTATACTAGATGAGTATACTGCCAACATCTCAAGTGCGGAAGCAGCCTTCAAAAATAGTTGTAGTCACGACCACTCAAAAAAACGACCAAGTGCGAGTAGAATAGACGGACTCGCTCTGAACAGATATATCGCCATCGACATAGTAATACCTCTGATTTCGCTGTATATCGCAGTCCTACAGAAGAAATATAAAAAAGTAACGACCTCTGTAGCAAATGAATGAAAATTACGTTAATTGAGTGTGAACGCGAATCACAATAATACTCCACATTTAAATTTAGCTACCTACTGTTGCTACCATGGGTTACTACTTACCTACTAAGCCGAAGTTAAATTAAAATTCATTCCTCCTCGTGTTGGTCTGGAACTCGTTTGAGAAAAGACCATATGCTATTTATTCTATCAGGCAGTTTGTAACGAACAATTAACGAAGGCAACAGTTGACTGCCTGCCATTACCTAAGGACTAAGTATGCGTATTAGTTCTGCAACGTTTCGCCCGGGTACGGTGACGTCACTTTACTTGTACTTGCCGTAATAGCGTCTGCTCGTTACTATCGTTTTGCGGTTTGAAGGGCATGGTGGCCGATAAACTTATGCACGTGACATTACCATCCCGCCACATGGATAGCAATTCACCATTACAATCTTTTGGTGTCTACAGGCAATGGTTATATTTCCATCATGAGATTCATCTGCTTCTTTACTATCATATAAAAAATATTTTTACCTATGTCATAGTACAGCAAACAAGCAAATGAACAACAAACAAAGTGAATCATTGACTATGTAATATTTCACTACCATCGTGACTACTCACGTATTAGTGTTCCGCAACGTCACGCCCGGGTTTGATAACACTATCTTACATATTCCTGTCGTAATAGCTAAGGTGGTAGCGTCAGTCTTTTTCATTGTCATTCATCAACTGCCAGGTGGCTGGTAGATACCAGCTGGAGACGCTTGAGGCGATAGAGAGGCGTGCCAAGAGGCTCATACACGACGATGATCTTGTAGGCAAAAAACTCCAGAGCCTCGCTCATCGCCGTAGAGTGGTTAGTCTATCGGTCTTTTATCGGATACACTTTGGAGAGTGCGCTGCGGAATTACACGGCTTAATTCCACCATCACCGTTTTTCTATCGATCGTCGAGGCGCACAGATATTAGGCATTGCTATATGGTAGACGTTCCACGTATCTGGACAAAGCGGTTTGACTCGACATTCTTGATCCGAACCGCAAGGGATTGGAATATGCTTCCTGATTTTGTGTTCTCTGACGAGTACAACTTGGGGATCTTCAAGAGAAGAGTGAACAGGTACCTTCTAGCGAAGCGCGTTCCATCTTAGGCCGCATCTAAGCTTACCATCAGGCGAGATCGTGGACAAGCGCTTCCTTATCGATAATAAAAAAAAAAACATGTTTCGGTTTGGAGGGTTAGGTAGCCGGTAAATTACAGTCTTACTGCATTTTTGTATTAAATTAATATTAATTATTATTAAATAAACAATTGTTTTTTTTTTAAATTAAAACGTGAATATTTTATTTTTGATGCTATATTTCCTTTTATGAACTCTCGTTTTATTCATATTATTTGTATAGGAAAAATCAGGAATTGAACATTAGCATAATTTAGGATATTGATTAAGGTTGTAGGCATTGATATAAAAAACCTGTTTTTTTATATAAATGGTTGTAGGCATGTCCACCGTGTCTGCAAAGCTGGACAAGGGTTGCTACAAACAGAACTCGAGAACAGTGAGGTTGTTTAAAATAAACATTAAACAACGGCGAATTGTGATTTTGAACAGCGCACCTGGGGCCAGTATAAACTTGTAGGTAAGTTTGTAGGTAAGTATATAAGTTTCAATGTTTCGATCATCAAAGAGTGAAAAAAGAAGCTTTAACATAATTATTGTAATTAAGAGATAGACTTGTTTAAAGGAGGAACTTAGCCGTTTAATTCCTAAACTCGGTAAACGATGCACTAACCGTGTCTATGGATGCATACAAGGACGGATCCAGGTGGGAGGTTATGCCTTTTATAATTTAGGCTCTAATCTAAAATAATAGCCTTTTTTGCCTATTATTTTAGATTAGAGCCTATAATGACTGAACCTCAAATGTGTGAACAATCCCGGACCCGAAGGCTGGATCCGTCTTTGGATGTATAATCACGGCCGTCTTAGACTATGCTGGGGCCCTTGGGCACACAAGAATTCGTGCCCCTTTTGGAATAACTGAATAAAAAATCAAATAAGTAACTTGAAAATAGACATAGACTTTAGATTATAAACTAAAATGGTAAGGTATAATGGTGTTTGAATCAAATTATTCACATAAATGCATTCATTTGAATAAATCTGAAAATGATTGACGTTCCTGCGACGCGAAAAGTGTAATGCGCCCGACCATATTTTGATATTAAATGTGAGAGAAATTGTCGGTGCTCTGGAGCCCGCTGAGGATGGGGGCCCTGGGCACTGGCCCCCAGTGCCCTTATGGTAAAGACGGTATTGTGTATAATTAATGCATCAACCGCAAATTATAGGTTCCAAGGTTCTAGTACAACGTGATGTACCCTGTAGGTTTTGAAAGCGTAAAATATCATAAATAAAAGTCATAAATAGTTTGATTTTTTTAGAGCAAATAGAGACTGTATCACAAGTGTTTGATATTAATTAAAACTTGTGTACTTTTAAGCAACAATGTCACAATTTCTTGTATGAATGTAAAAGTTTGTGAGGTTGGATATGTAATTTGTTGCCTCTTTAGACAAAAACTATTAAAAGATTTTGATAAGAGTTTACATAAATGTACCCAATTCTTCAGAAAACCACATAGACGACGTAGAAGTACAAAGCTGCAGCTGGGATCTACAGTTCCAAAAAAGCAGCCTTTATTTAAACTCAGGCGCTAGTCGCTACTTTGTGAGAATTCAAATATCAAAAAAGTGTACCCTTTCTGTAATCCCATCCAGAGTTTGTTAACCGACTAATTTTCAAACTTAAATCAGTGCAAGTATATAAGGAGCATTTTATAAAGGTTTGGCTCTTCCTTAACCTCGAAAATGCCGGTTTTCCTATGAAACAAAATTATAAAGGTTTTGATCTAATAAACCGGTTTGTAGAGGTTTTTTAAAAATATTTGTTTGATGTTCGCCGCTTCCAATTTTTGTCCGTACTGTGTGTGACGTACAATTCCACGGGTTTGGCTTAAACCGGTTTATTTAGGTTTGTGAAGCTCTCTCATCTCAGATACGCTCCGAGCAAAACAATTTATGAAAACAGCTAAATATCTTAATGAACTGGTATTTTTGAAACCGGTTTCAAGACTTGGTCTCATCTGTCTTCCTACCATGCAGTTCGCAAAACCTGATAGTTGTTTAGCAAAACGATTGGCCAAACACTATCAGATAACGTCTAGCACGGGTTTGATTTCTTAACTTTATCTATTCCTTCTATAATAGTGGCAATGCATGTCACAGTCGTGGTCCAGTAAGGTAGTAAGAAGGTAAGTTAACTGGTAAACTTAAGTCCGTAGCATTTCTTCGCGCCTTTCCACACGGATAGCTTGGAACCATTAACATCTTTGGTATCTATATGCGACGCTTGACTTTTTTATCACAGTCATCTGTTTCTTTGTTGTCGCATGATCTAAAGTTATTTAGGTAATGATGAATTAGTATAAGTGATAAAGTACAAATAAAAAACACCTAAAAATGTGGTGACACTTGATAGTTACACAAATTTTGCACGCAAAAATGTTTGTCTTAATAAAAATATATCTGTATAAATCTAGACTGTGATACCAGGGTTCGTAGGGTAAGTGAGACTATTTGTCTTACACTAGGTAAGATAAATAGTCTTTGTTATTAGTTAAATAGTAATTGATAACCTGACCTGCTTGCGAGTACTGTTGCGATGTATCTACACTTCTTTTAGTGGTGGCCAAAGCCATCAATTCGGGAAGCGAGATTTCTTATAGCACTATTCAGACAAGTTTTTTCACCACTTAAATTGTTGTGCTTGCTAGAAAGAATGGTTGTGAGCCCCGCCGTCTGCCAAGAGCCCAAGACGCCTGCCTCAGGCGCGCGCCGCAGCCACGTGTTTTTTTACATTTGGCATTTTAGCGATCTTTGCCACCTAGCACGTAAAGCGACCGCTCCTCTTGCCCTACTTCAGGGCCGGCGATGCCGGCTTATTCTAATTATAGAGTTGTAGACTTTGATAAGATTCAATAAGATCGTGGCGTAGCTAGGTGGACAAGGTCTCGGTGTACCTTGTCTGTGCAAAAACGCCAAGCCGCTCATGTATGTGTGTATGTTTGTGTGTGTGTGTGTGTGTGCGTATGCGTGTGCGTGTGCGTGTGCGTGCGCGTGCGCTGGCGCGTGCGCGTGCGTGTGCGCGTGCGCGTGCGCGTGCGTAAGCGTGTGCGTGTGCGTGTGCGTGTGCGTCTAAAAGTCAGGAACTGTTTGAGGTAAAAACTCTATATTTACCTAGGTATAGTTTTTGCTCCTTAGTGCTTAAAATATCCATAAATTAAGTTTATAGATTTTTAGTTTTGATAATAATCATGTTGTGTATTAAACGGCTTATGTCTGGTTAATAGCATCAAAAGTATGTGAGTTATCTTTCACTTATGTTAATCTGTTGCGCTCGAATTAATCCTAAAATCCACTCTTGGACTCCCCTAATATACGTCCCACGGACATTGCCAGTGTTATTTTGGAATTTGTAATAAAAACGGGCAGGCAATGTTGTATAGAAAGGCGTAGGTATGTATCATTTGAATTCATCGTATCTCTTTAATCGATTTGGCACAAATGTGGCGTTTATTTTTCGGCACAGATAGTAAAAAAATATCCTGCATTTTGTTAAAAAAAGCTCTATTATTGAAGACTCATTCTCGACTTACGATTGCCTTTTTCACGGCCTTTGCAATAATCTACTATGTAGTCGCCTATGTGGTCTAGATATCCGGTGTCAGTGTTGCCCAATGACCATACAAGGTCACGGGTTGATTCCTGGGTCTGGCAAATGAAAAATTGTATTTTTTTTCAGTTTTCTGATATAACAACGTTGCCTGGGATTGGAATGTACCCAGTTGGCGATAGGCTTGCCACTTATCACATTGTGGGCCCAAATATCTTCAGCTAATCGTGGGTGCACTCTTCCGGGCTCCTTTGAAGAATAGACCAACTGCCGTTCTGCCAGGCAGTTCGTAAAAGGCGATCGATTGGCTATGCGAGTCACTAACATCGTGGCTACTAGGTGGTAGAGTTCTGCATTTTGTCTCACCCGGGTCTCGTACCACCGCCTTACCTATTCCTGCCGCAATAACGTCAGTGCTTGTTGCTGTCGTATTCCGGTTTGGAGGGTAAGGTAGCCGGTAAACTTATGCATGTGGCATTAGACCTCGCCACAAGATAACAACGCACCATTAACATCTTTGGTGTCTATAGGCGATGGTTGACTCTTTCCATCAGGAGACCCATCTGCTTGTCTGCTATCTTATGATATAAAAAAAAAGAAAAAAGAAAAAAAGATACTTTTTACTATGTATTCACATAACTGTTACACTTCAGAGGTTGCGCATTGCACTTAGTTACACTTTCCGGTGAGCATATTAGGTAGTTTCAAGAATAAGTGAGACATACTCATCCCGCGGCTACATTTATCGGCCTACGGCGAAGGTTCACGCTGGCACGATGTTGTCAGGAATCGCAACATCTGCTTAGGTACGTCATAATGACGTCGTATTTTCACTGGTCACCAAACCGCGGCCGGCAGGTTATATCTGTGCGGCTTGTTGATAATATTTGTGCGGCCCACGACAAAGCAAACAACAATGTCGTAACATTCCTTAAAATCTTTATTTTTTTCAAATTCTTAATTCATGAGCATTCTTTCCTTACCTTTTCTTTCCTCTTTCCATTCCTTAAATTCTTTAATTTTATGCTACTGTGTACTGTATTTCATTCGCCCAAAGATTACGAACTTATGATCCAGCTTCATAAACATGAAGGTCATATTGTCATTTTTTTACATGGAACAAAATAAAATAGCATAGGTACGTCGATACACAAGGTCAATATCAAAATACGGCTTATACATGAAATTACCTAAACATAATATGTAGGTATGCAGATAAATTATAGTTTATTATTATTATTATTGTTTATCGAAATAATATTATAATTTCTTTGTCGTGAGTCGCATAAATATCACCTGCGGATCGCAGTTTGATGCCCAATGCAGTAGATGCGTCAAGTCCCTTCGCGATGCAGTTGCGCGATAGACCGATACATCGTGCTAGCGCGAATCTTCGCCGTAGCCCGATATGTAGCCGAACCAATAAACAATATCATTAACATCTTTGGTTGGTACCTATAAACATTTTTATCTCTTTATATCAGGACAACCATGTGGTTATTTGCTACCTTATGATGTGCAAGAGTGGTCGTTTTGGGAGATTCTGGCGGGCAGCTGGACTTTGTGGTCATTTATTTTTCGCAACCTATGTGCGGTAAATATGGTTATTCGAATCATATTTTGAGATCATTAATTCCGCTTGTCGTGACTCGTGAGTTACCTTTGGCTGTTACTTTCGGCGGCACTAAATTAGGTTCTATCTAAGTGGAGGTATCGTAAATGCAGAAAACATGAGTGATTAGCAATTTCTTTATTTTAATTTAATAACTTTAGAAATTGTTCAGAAAGAAGACAATGTTTCAGCATCATTATTAATATTATGATATGAACAATAATAATTACTGCTATATTTTATTACTATAATAATGAAGATAACGTACTATAATTCTATACGCTACAATACTTAAATAATTAATGTACAATGTCATTTGCTACACCGCCAACGTTAACAGAACAATACACACGAGAGATCACACATAAGATACCGAGAATATTTTAAAAGACTCAGGTACGTACGTCTTCGTACGATTATTAAAAAACATGTTACATTATTGCAATACCTACTAACTATTTCAAACACAAAATTATTTTTGAAGTATTCCGGAAATTTTCATGATCTTAATCATGTATTGCATGTGATTAAAATTAGATTTATTGTTTACACCTAGGTATTACTTTATAGTACCAACATTTTAGTCATTTAGAACAAAAAAGTAATTTGGAGAATAAAACCTGTTATGTAGTCAACTGTGTGGTGCTAGGTAGTAAAATCTTACTAAAGCAAACTATAAAATTGGCTAAAACTAATCGGGTTCATTTTACATTTATTTGCTAAAATAAATACATATTCTAGCAAACTTATTCAAAGTAACTCGACTCGTCCCGCGCATAGTATGCGTGATCTTGGTATTTGGGGATCCCGGTATTCCGATCCTGCATTCCCTACATGGAACCCATATTATATTAGTTACTAGCTGACCCACGTAGCTTCTCTTTTGTTTTATTTGAAAAATAAAAGTACCGGTAATTATGTTGATAAAAATTAATTAATCCATCAAACTATCTAGAATTTTTCTCTACTGACTATATATTGTTATAGATAAAAATATAGTCTTAAAATGTTACGTATGCCCCTCCCCCCCGACCCAGAACCTGGGTACGCCCATGTCCATTAAAATACTTCAATGTTCAAATATCTAAATAACATATTTTTCATAGTAAAATTATCTTTTAACGCGCGGAAAAGCTCAAACCATAGCACAGGACAGATCAAGCTGACATAGCCCTATGGCGAAGATTCGCGTTGACGCGATGTGTGTGGCCACACAATTCGCTAAATTGTGAATCGTCGGGCTTCTGTTTGTTTTCTACTGCGACAAAGCTCATCTAACTTTTGCACTAATACTCATTGCAAGTTGAAATGAGATGTATATGTGGCCGCCTAGTTACCTAACGTAGCATAACTACGAAGTTTTATCGCGACAACGCACCATGAATTATCGCACGATAATGTGGCCTCGACATTAAAATACGTATCTATACATATAATAAAATCGTAGGAAAGTCAAAACTGTACATTCAATATTTTTTAAAAGAATACTTGGGCCGTGATCTACAATCGATATCGAAGCCAAAATATAGTTTTTAGAATTTTTGTCTGTTTATCTGTTTGTCTGTATGTATGTCCAGGGTAAACTCAAAAAGTACTGCATGGATTTACTGCAAATTTTGCATGAATATTACTAACAGGTCGGGTCAACATATAGGCTACATATTATCACGCTATCACCTGGCGGGGAGTCGCTGGCAACAGCTAGTAGACAATAACTCTATAACTGTTATAAAGTGGGTGTGTACGAAAAACTTACAAAAGCAATAAGCTTTAAGGTAGTAAAATGTAATTGCTTATTTTATAAAATTAGGCGTTTTGATATTTCTCAAATTCTGTTTTTTTTTGTTATAGCTATCTATTTATATAATACTAATTCTGAAGATAATAAGAAATAATTAAGTACAAAGCTAAGTGTACTTTGAGTAACATAGGCTTAATTTTTACCCTACTGAAGAAAAGGAAGTAATGATTTTGGGTACTGAAAACAAAGTCGCGAGTGACTGCTAATAACATAATATGTATATAGAAGAAGAAAAGGCAGAGGATTTGACAGGATAAATATGTCAAAATACGATTAATACGTCAAAACTCGAAATAATAGCAACGTTTACTTGTCAGTAGTCATTTTGTCTACTGAAGAGAAAAACGTTTAGGGTAAACAAGATATAATTCGACTTTTGTCATTATTAGCAAGTGATTGTCGCCGCCCATGGACGGCTACACAATCAGTCAAGTCTGGTAATTGCGTTGTCGGCTTTTTAAGAATGGAATGGTAATGGCTTTTTCTAGTAAAATACGATTACACTACGTTATATCCAAGTATACTACAATTTATTGATTAACGAGATCATTTTGTAATCCCATCACCGTACTTCCCAATTTTAATGAGTAATAGTGCAAAATCGACTATGTTTCTGCCGCAATAGCGTCAATGCTTGCAATTGTCGTGTTCCGGTTTGGAAGGTAAGACAGGCAGTCGGTAAAGTTATAAAAGTGGCATTAACACCTCGCCACGCGAATAGCAACGCACCATTAACATCTTTGCTGTCTATAGGCGATGGTTGTCTCTTTCCATCAGGAGACCCATCTGCTTGTTTGCCATTTTACAATATAAAATAACGCTTGTTATTTGTAACCGGGACAGACAAATTTACGTGCTCTCTGAATCAAGGAGTCTTAAAATACCATCATCAAACAGTGTGATTCACCTCAATAGAAAAGGCCCTAATCACATTTTTGTAGTGACAAAGCTATTATCACTAATTATTACGATTGCAGATTATTATTATTTTTTAATAAAATATACCTACTATTTGTATTTAAAGAGTACGACTCCATCACCATTAAATAACGTTTGCTGAGGAATTAATAATCCAAATTAAGGATTTTTGTATAGAAAATTAGCATTTCTAGTTTTTCAGTCGTTAGTAAATTATTTTCTTTGAATTATTCTAGCAATGAGTTTTGATTGAAATGTGTTATTTGATATTTTCAGATTAGGTGCCTGCATCAGTTTAGTTATGTTTTTGATACAATTTTTGTCGTTTCTTGCAATACCTACCAGACGTACCTCAATAAAATAAAACAAAATATTTTCGAATACCTACTACTAAATTTGCCTGATAATTAAATAAAGTGAAGTATACAAATAGACAGTGGTCCTAGGAACAAACTTTTTTTGATTAATAACAAGCTGAATTTTTGTGAACAGCTTCGTGGCGAGACGTCTATCTTTTCTATCTTTGAAAAATCTCGAATCGGGTAACTAATAAAGATGGACAAAAAAGAAAACTTTGGAGTGTCGGACTAAGAAAAGTTTTCATTTTACGTGTAGAACAAATTTACCGGTAAATTATAATAATAATTAACCACCTGTTGTGCGAAAATTATATAATATCAATCTAAAAATCACATAATTCCGAATTTTTAATCCGAGTGAATACTCGCTAGAAAAACCATCACATGAGTAGGATAAAAGTATTTTCGTGTTTTTCATATCAAGCGATCAAGCGATCTAAGTAAAAAAATAATAATTGTTAATATTCAATCATTTTCAACACCGAACTACAAATTTTTAAGCCCTTTAACTTTATTAGTTACCCGATTCGAGATTTTTCGAAGATAGAAAAGGTGTGCGTCTCATCAAAAAAAAGCTGATCAAAAAAATTCAGCTTGTTATTAATTAAAAAAAAAATTGTTTGTGGGAAAATGCTAGGAATTACATTCCTTGTAATCGTGTCAAAAAACTGCATGGAGGAGTCCCCAAACGAGGATGTTAAGATACCTACACACATGAACAAAATATTGCACTTTTGTGCAAAGCAAAGCATTTTACATCAACGTTAGGAACAAATTCTTTTGGAACTAAAAGTCATAAATTGTAAAAGTCAAATAAATCAGAGAAACGCAATGTCGACGATTACGATTAATCATGAATATTCGATGACGGTATAATAATATCATCACTACATTTCTTTGTGTGAGCAAGAGTTCAATCCTGGGAACTCATTATCGGCAGCCTAATTAGGCTAAGGCTACGAAGCAACTAACGTTATTTTCGTGATTGATTAGCATGACGGGGAGTTACACCTATGATTTTAAGAATATTTATGTTATGTTTTTGCTACCTCTGTTGCATGTTTTTCCATGTCAACCGAATGATTTTCTACATTTATTCGTTGTTTGTTATTTTCCAAAAAAAAAAAATTACAAAATTCAGCAAGGTTTTGAAGAAAACTATTCTAGAACTAATACGGCTTTTAAAACAACAGATTTCCTGATTGTAGGTGAATAATTAGATTTTTACAAATATTTTCTAAGTCAACTACTGGGGTATAAAGTACTTATAGAGCCTTTTACAATGCTTTCAAATATCAATTTTGAATTGCCTCCATTTCTACTAATTTTAGTGTACATGCTGTCCTAAAATTTCCATTCCCGCTTAGCAGTAAAAATTTTTGTACACACTTAAAAATATTGTTAAAAACAAATCTCGTACTGCGCGATAGTATTCCATGGACACATTTTTTTTAAATTTATATTTTATTAATAGATTTAGCAAAATTAATTTTACAAGCGCAAATTGCATCCGTTGAAACTTGAAAGTTCATTAATAAATAAAAAATATTTTAACGTTAAATTGTCTTGAACTCTTAAACGAATTTTAAGAAAACAATTTTATAAAAATATTAAGTAACTATATAGGTACGTAATACGTTGCGTATCTAATCTTTAATTAATCATAATTATTTCAACAGTTTATAAATATTATTCACATTAGGTATATAGCTTGTAAAAATGTTAAATACGAAGCAAGTATATACGAAAAACTACATGCCTAAACAAATTAGACTTGTGCCAATTATTATTAAAAAAATCTAATAAAATATCCCCGGTACTAATTTAACAATAACAAATTTATATATAGATACTCTTCATAAAGCAAAGCTTAACCAGTACGAAATACAATTTATGGTATGAAACTTAAAATGACTGACTTCTGTCAAATGTCTAAGGCTGGAGAAAGGTAGGCGTACCTACAGAACGCAGTTAATGTACTATAACGTACTATAGTTATACAAATGTAGGTATTTTAGAGTCTCAACCACAGTTTGAATTTTCATTCGTATGAAAAAGCCTTCCTATCACCTGTCTTTTCAGTTTTCAGTCACCAAGAAAAATAATATTTGACAACTGTTTTACAGCCTAAAGGATCTCATTTTATTGACTAATACATACTAACGTTTATAAATTAGCCTATTTCCTTAGAATGTATAACATCGATATGTATGGAGTTTGGTATTATTAAAACAGAAAAAATAATCTCCGGTACATTTTTGTACAGAAATATTTTAGCTTCTGACTTGACTAATTTCGTGTTGGTAGTTTCGGATATTGAACGTTTAATCTTAGTTATATTTCGTATAATTCTTTGATACCATAACTTGCTAAATTATATTTACATTCACAACATTTTTATTTACACATTTATGCAAGGAGTTTGGTTCCTTATAATATACAAATCTTTATATATTAATTACATACTTTAAAAAAGGATAAAAATGAAACAAAAATTTAAAGAAGAATAAAAGCAAATTTATTGCTAAAATTAAATAAAACTATACCCAAGTCATACAGTATTTGTTATTTGAATTTGTACGTTAAAATTCTTCACATGTTTTTTTTATTTGACATAAAAACTGAGTTGCACAGCAAACGTGAAGCAGATTTCCTCGCTGTACGTTGCCAATAAACATAAAATATAAAAATACATTAAAATAAAACTTTTATAAATTAAACCAATTAAAATATTTTAAACCTCAGCGGTTCATATAAACATAATAATACTTTTTAACTGGGGTTCAGTATAGATCATAGCTTAATTTACATTTGATTGCACTTTCCATTTATAACAATAAATGAACCTCTCTACTACTAATACCTACTTATGGAAACAATATATCTTGTAAAATACAGTTTTTATAACCTTCGTACATATATACAGGACCGTGGCTCACAAGCGTAAAATGATACATATTTGGTGTGTTTATTTACATATTTAAAATAAGTAGACAATTAAATAGCTATTTGTACCGATTCAAGGTACAATTCGTATATAAAACCTTAAAGCAAAATGCAATTTTTTGTAACGTAAGTTTCACCCATTTGGACTGGTCCCGCAGGACCCTTAAAAACTATGTACAGTCTTTGGCCTTACATTCGAATTTAAACAGAACACGTCTAACTATAAATATTTGCACTGAGCTTCGCTACACTGGGCAGTCTAAAAATCCATCAAATGGATACCACACTTAGCTTGTCAATAAATACATATGCAATTGTCCATAATGATATGGTTTATCTAACACCACTGGCACTAACCGCGTACTGGCCATTACAGTGTTTGGACTGTATTATGAGCGTATTAGTATTCCCACCGGTCGTCGTCCTGCTCCGTTTTGATTTTGTCCTCCGGTAGAACGTCAGGGGTGTGGGGGGTGTGGGGGGTGTGTGGCGTGTGCGGCGTGTGCGGCGTGTGGGGCGTGTGCGGCGTGTGGGGCGTGAGCGGGGTGTGCGGCGTGCGGGGCGCGGGCGCCAGCGCCGGCGACGGCGGAGACGCTTCCCGGGGCACGGGCGAAGGCTCAATGCGTACAGTTTCCTCAGCTTCTCGTCGAAAATCATCGCTACGCATGACGCACACACCATTGATGATGACCTCGTCTGGATTACGAGGTTTCTCATCCTGCCAGTCGGGGTTGACCCACTGGGGCGCCGCCGGTTTCCTCCGGCTAGAGCGGCCCGCGGGTGTCGATGCCGCTTTTGGCTCAGTCTTCGATTCGTCGTCTAAGGAGTCCTCCGAACCGAGGTTGCTCTCGACGTCGTCGTCTTCAAAGTCGTCAACTTCTGGTTCACGCTTCAATGGCATAGAAAGGTCGAGACCACCCGAGGGGTCTTTGACTTGATCCTCGGGTGGAAGCAGCCCTCGTCCAATCAATGCAGCAAAATTAGAATTTGCTGCGAAATACGGGGGATATGGAAGTGGTACACCCGCCAACCCCATTCTTTCTTTTTGAAGCTCTAACAACCTCTGATTTAACAAAAGTCGAAATTGTACAGGATCAAAAGGCGCCGATGACTGGTCTCTAGCTGGTGGTTCAGCCGGCAGTCCATGTGGTGCTTGTTGTTTTAATCGCATACGATGATTGTGGAACCAGTTTGTTATTGTTCTTGTGGAGAGTCCTAATTCCGCTGCTAAAAACTCAATTGTGGGCATATTTGGGTATGGGTCAAGGGCAAAAGCCAGTCTTAATGCTTCTTTTTGCTCCTCGGAAAACAATACACGTTGTTTTTTCGCTGAAGGTGCTCCTGCTGTGGGACCCGGAGAACTGGAATGATAGAATTCTGACGTATCGTTGGACGATGTGTCGGAAGAATTATCTTGCCCAGGACCGCTTGATCGCCTTCTTTTATTTGCCTCTCGCCTTTCATTTTTTAAAGCTTGAAGACGATCTATGTTGTGAGCATCACTGAGCCATAGCTGCATTCTTATAAAAGGCTCTCTGCCTTTTATACTAAGCATATGCCATGGCTTTGGTTTTGATAGGAGTTCGCTGACAGATCCTTGTGACAATCCCAGAACAGCCTCTCCAAAAATTTTTTGGCCAATATTATTTGCTAATAGGGCTTCTTTAATTTTTGTAGTAATTGTTTGCGTGTCAAGGTCCTGAGTAAGGGCTGCCATCTCGTATACGCTTGGAGACATGTGTTGCGGAAGACGCGCGGGTGGTTGAGGTGCAGGAGGTTTACGCTCTTTATCGAGATGTAACAAATGAGGTGGAGGGAAGCCGGGTGGTGTGAGTAGTAATGGAGCAGGCGCTAAATGCGCCAAATGTGCACCACCCAGTATTTGTTCGTGCTGCATCTTGCTTAGCAGTGAGTTTGCATCTGAGATCATCTTCTGTGTTGGTGGCATTGGTTTGTTCATATTGGGGGCGCATGCTGAAAATAAATAAACATCGATTATCACACATTTCAGTTATCTCGGTTATACTATACCTATACTAGATTGTTATACACATATCAATAATATATATGCAAGGTTTGTATGTTTATCGTCTATGAGTTTCGAAACCATTGATCAAATTGTGATAAAATTAACAGGTGTTACTGGAGTGTTTCTAGTCCAAAAATCTCTCTCTACATTTTTTTTCGTTAGAAATCTACATATATACAAATGAATTGCTAGCCAGTAATATATAAACCTCAAGTCAAAGTATATGACCGTGATGGACTCCGAAACTATTTAACTGTTACATACTTTGTGTCATTCGTTCTGACTTAGATTATGGGATAGCTTTTCTTTTAGTAAATGACGTCAATAGTGTTTATTGCAAATTGTTTTTCATTATATGTGATTTTCATAAGTTACGAAGGAATGACGGTGTAAGTCAGTTTATTGTCATAATACTTCACCTACGAGTATTTAGTATTCGGCGTAACACGTGGCCGAGTCTGCTAGTTTTGATTTAAACTCCCGAAATCCTCTATGTACGGAGGCAGTTTTTATTGGCTAGATCTTTCTAAGATAATAAACAAGCAGTTAATAAGTGACAAGGCCGCCTCCAAGTTGAGGTATTGGCGAATAATATGTCTAAATACGCCGATCCAAACCAATTTTCGCCTGGAACAGTTACCTATTTGTGTGATGAGCAGGTTTTTCTGTTTCTGGATCTGAGTGTTTGTTAAATACTTCATTATAAATATATTATGTGTTTTTATGTATTAGTATTTTTGAATCATACCGTGCTATAAGCAAATAATTTGCTTACTTAGGGGGTCAGAATAATTCGTGTAATTTAAAACTGATATTTATCATTACACACAAACAATTTTACCGTTTTAAAACTAACTTTTAAGGATGTGATCTGATGTAGTTGCTCTTCATTGTTAATTGGTTTATGTTTCTCTCGATATTTACTTATTGACTAGCAGATTAATTGCGAAGTTAAATGTTATATACTTACGTGGTGCTCCACTGTAGTTTCCAGTCCGCATCAGCTTCTCGGGTGCAATTTTGTATTGTGATGCAACTAGTTTGTGTACAGCATTATCGTCTTCCAAAAACATTTTCATTCTTATAAACGGTTCTCGGCCTTTTTGCGTTAACATATGCCAGGGTTTAGGTCTAGCCAATAAGTCACTTACAGATCCTTGAGATAAACCCAGCACTGACTCTCCAAATAGCCTTTGGCTTATTGAATATTGACTTAATGCTTCTTTAACTCTTTTGACGATATCTTCAGTGTTCAAATTATTAAAAAGATCAAATTGCTGCTGCGTTATTGGGGGAAGAACTGCTTTCATAGATCTTTGTGGTGGGGCATGATGTGGAGGATTCGGCGGTTGTGATATAAGACTATTGGTTATTGATGCCATTCGTTGTAAGGGACTTGCTGCAGTCGAACTACTGAAGTCATCATTTGGAGTTATTGCAGGTGGGAGGATTGCATTTCCTAATGGGCTCGACGCAGAAGATCCTGTTGATTGCTGTCCTGGTTCTAATTTTGGTCTAACTAAAGAAAACGCACTTCCTGCGTGCCTTAACGCTTCCTCAGCATCCATAGATCTATCCTTATCACTATCAGTCATTCCATTTATTTTGGTATTTTTTTCTTTGGGAAGAGAGAGATCTTGAACTGCTCCGGAACCGTTCATGTGCTGGTTTTGAGCTTGTAATGCCTGTTGTTGAAGTGCTAAAAGATTTGGGAATGGTGGCATTCCAGGTAGGTTATGAAGATTTTGGATATTTGCACCGGGTTGTATTTTGGCAAGTTCCCTATGATATGCTTCTAACGCCATCCGTATGTCTTCAGGAGGTCGCTCCATGTGCGGCGGCATTCCGCTACTGAAAAAAGGAGGAAACATGCTGTATGTTAGTTTTAGACGTGCTGTTCTCGTTTATAAGACAAATGTATTAGTAAGACATAAAAACAGACAAATTAAAAACATTTAATAAATCACAAATATTTTCCGTACGTACTAGATAAGGCATAGGCCAAGCCACTGGTGTTCCACTAAAATGCAGGCATGTACTACGCTTACCTCAGAGCTCATTGAATAAAACGCCTAAGAGCACGGAATTCACGGTGGTTACGAAATTTGGTCACGAATATATATTTTACTCAATTATACGCTGCAGTGCTGCTTAATTTTGCCTTTGTTTGGACGCTTAATTATTTTTTCAGTGCTGCAGCGAGTGTACTTATGGAACACGACTTGTACTTACCATAGCTTTTCTAGTAAATTAAAATCTCTAATTTTAGATAAGTATTTAAAAGTTTTGGCTACTAGGTAGAGTTCTTCATTGTCTCGCCCGGGTCAGGCACTACCGCCTTACCTTTTTCCGTCGCAATAGCGTCAGTGCTTGTCACGGTCGTGTTCCGGTTTTGTCGGCCGGAAAGCTTTTTTAATTTTCCCAAAAAAAAACCTACTTTTTCTAGTTGTCCTCATAGTTTAAACATAGTTGGGGGTGTGATCATTTTATATTGTTTTATTTTACTTGCAGTGTATTCAGTAATGTCAACTCCTACTCTCAAACACTAACTAGGTATGTCTCAAAATCTACAAATATTAGCCTCTAATATAGTGACACGTTTAATTTAAATATCGTTCGTCTTTTACGATATATCTGTAAGGAAGATACATAGTCTCTATCCGATCCTGATGATCCCAGCCTCACAGCCTGTACTTAACTTCAGAACTCACACGCACACGCCAAAGTCACCACTGGCGGCGATTCGGACCAATATTTCGGCCCGCCAACACTCGAAACACCGGTCAAGAGTTATAAACGAGTCGAAATCCTGATGCTACTTACTTTCTCAATCATTGTCAAGATGTAGCCCTAAACTGAGGTTTGGTCTCACAGGAGACACCCTTAAGGCGAAATCTTGGCCCACTTCATTTAAACTCTGGCTGAGCCTAACTCGCCCGAAAAGCCTGGTTTCAAAGAAACGGCCCTTTGGACCACCTGCTTAGATCATTTTGAAAAATAGATATAGTATTTTTACCAAGAAAAACCCAATAACATGGGATCATAAAAATATCCCAGAACATTAAAAAATCAGATCAAAAAAGTGCTTAGACACATACCCAGGAAATCCATCACGGCTGTGACGCATGTCATCAACTCTTCTTGTCATAATTTTGGCGAGCTCCTCTTGATAGATACGAACTACTTTTTCTTGTGGAATATCATCATTTTCGTATTTCTTTAGTCTTCTATTTTGACTCGAATCCTGTAAATGGAACAAATAAAAATATCATCACAGCTGTTCTCGTCGTTGTCTCCTGTAAACGAAAGGTTGCCACACTTTGGTTCGACAAGATTCACCGGTGCTGGCTAGATTGGTAGCGATACCTTTCACCGCATTTGGGGCTCTCTTATTTTTTGGGACTACCGAAACGGACAATGTTACGTGGGTTGTTGATATTTTGAAGTTTTTGTCAAAATAGTTAATATTTTTACCATTAGTGCCTATTTCATAACGTCAAATTTTCCACTCCATGGGCCGAGTAGTTAGCGACACCGACTATGCAATCGATGGGACTCAGGTTCGATTCCCGACAGACCACATGGATAAACATTTGTATGATGAACATAATATATTCATTTTTTAGACTATAGATTATTTAACATTGTTTCACTATTTGTGTTTTATGAATTATTTGTTCACTGGTTATTGGCATATACACTAGACTTATACATAGAATACTGGAGACTAAAAGAAGTCAACGTACATACAAGTAATATTCGAGCAACGCACACATAGATATCTCTCACGGACGCGATATCTCGGAATTCGTTCGGAACAGTTTGTTCCGTTCAGTATTCTGTGACTTGTACCTCAAGTTGTCGGAATAATTTGTTTTTATTGTGTATTTACTGTTAAATACATCCATTGTAAATAAATAGATATTTGTATTTCTGGTTTATATATACACAAGCTTAATAAATATACTTAGTATTTATATGTGTATATACATATTAGTATCCTTGCCTAACACCTATCACAAGAAAATCATTTGATTACTTTGGAGTAAGATCAATTCGTGTGATCTGATTTGTCTAGGGGTCTGCAAAATTCGATTTTTACCGTATGTCTTGAATTTTCAAAACATCTTTTTGCGAACGCTTCCGTCACAGTGCCTATCTGTATGCCAAAGATCAGCCGGTGCATGTACCGGCTGAATTTTGGCAACAACGCAAAAACGCAAATGCAAAGGCAAAACGCGGTTCAAACCACCGCGGTGGTTTGAACTGCGTTTTAATAGATCAACAGCCGTTTAATAGATCAACAGACAGTCAGTAAAACAGTTATTTTTACCTATATACATATATTTGCAGTTATTCTAACTTTAACGTAGTTGAGTTCAAACTCGTCATCCAATTTGCAAATGACAAGCTTTTGATCTTTAACAGAAATCCTTTCTGATATTATTTGTGCTACTGTAACAATAATTAATTTTATAAGTACATATGCTACGTTAAGTTATGTTTACCTTATTAGAGAACGGCGATGGACACTGAGTTCGGGGGGAACTGGAATCTTCATTACTTCTCGAGTCATCGTTATTACTTTGTCCAGTTGGTGTTTTCATTATGTGTGAGGCTTCTGTAAGCATATGTGATAATCGTTCATCTCCTTCGCCCTCTGGCCTTCCAAATCCTGAACCTGAATTGCCATCTTTTGATCCCACTGAAATAGGTAAAGATACTTATAATTATACATATATTATAAAAATTACTAAAAACATTTATATTGTGTTTATTAGTACTTATATGATATTTTATATTTTTTGAACTTATTCAAGCGAAAAATCTATTTGACGTGACCCTATTGTGGCCTAATTGTACCTATATTAATTTTATTGGATAAATGTAGTTCAAAATTAATCACATGAAACGTTTAAGTATTTTAATAACGTCAATTTATTTATTTTCATCGTAGCTGCATTTGCCAAGCAATAAATATTGTGGTTATATTTGGTACAATTGAAATTAGGTAGACCATTAAAGCTGAGAACTGCAACGAATTGCACATTAAAGATAATCGTTGAATGGGACCGGACTCATCGCTGAAGCCAGTAATCCTAAAACTGCGCCCGCGCATCCATAAACAAGTAGAGTTACGCGCGAAAACCGACCGCCATATTGTAACCATTTATTCTGTCAACATATTGTCTGCGGTTTCACAATGAAAATACACTATTTAGATGCTGATGTATGCATCGCATTTGTCTAATTAATATGTGCAATTAATTTATACAAGTAAGGATGTTGTTTTGAATTTCATCTCTATCTTCTAGAAATAGGTTTAAGTGTCTTATTATCCACTAAATAAGTTTGCGAAGTAAGCAGCGATTTACGGGTATTTAAGTATTAATTGTAATTTAAATTTGCTTCTTGCTCGACACAGTCTGGCAATTTGTGTCACTAAGTTGGTGTTATTTTATATTTATTCGATTATTGTCGGCTAGCAATTTAGTTACTTTGTAGTTGCCTAATAGTATCATTTAATTAAAATTGTATGGTGTTGTAATTTTAGTAAATTCTTTTAATTGAAGGCTTTAATTGAATGGCACTGAATAATGGACTGCTGCTACGTATTCATTGCATGCATTATATCTACTCACTGTCTCACATTGCTGTCGTTATCATGCATAATATTGTAACTGTGGTTCTATATAAGTTGAACTAAATAAGTTGTGGTTCTATATAATTGATTTAGTTGAACTAGTTTCATGCTTTTCAATTGAATTATAAGGAATTTATAATTATTAATTTATTTGAACAAGGTAGGTAGATTTGTGAGTATCAAAATATCTATATATCTCATAATGAGAACATCTTAAATCCTTATGTTAATTGTTGTGAAAGTATAAAATGTCTAGGATAATTATTTGTATGATTGTTTGCGCAACCGAACACTGCAACTCGAGTGATTGAAGCTTATTATAGGTAGTTACCTACGACATAACTCGTGAGAGAATAGCGGATAATGGACGAGACACTGTCCCATAATTTACTTTCGTTTTTTGTGTAACATTGACACGCGACATCTGTCGGAACACATATGAACATTCTTTTTTTACTTTGTGGTTTTTAACGGCTCCGAGAAGACAGCCTTTCAAGATGTATCGTATTAATTTTCAGCACACAAGGACTTAATTGCATTCTTAAATTTTATTTTAAAACCGACAGCATGTTCAACGATTTCTCGAGTAGTTATCGTTTATTTTGGTGCATGTATTTTTAAAGGATTTTGTGCCTTGAAATATTACACTTAAATAATATATTCCAATGCAAGGCAGTATTCGAATCGAGCGCACATAGTGTTTTTATTGCAACCTAAACAGAATTTTACTTATTGGGACGTACATGCGTTAATTTGGATTAGCCCTGGAAAATTTCGAGTAAATAAACACACCGATTAACATAATACAGTTAGTTCGAGGAGTATTTATTTCAGCACTTATATTAGTTTGTGAAACAGGGCATGTGCAGTTTAACTGTTAATAAAATGTATTTAAATATTGCATGCATAAACGCGAACTCGCTAAGGCGCTCTACTGGGCGGGTAATTTTCAAAGTCACAAATGTAAAAGAGGATAACTGTCAGAAATATTTTTTGTAACATTTTTTTTACATTTTAGGTATAACGGATTAATATTAGGCTTTGATTGACATTCGGTGCTTCCCACAGAATGTCAATCAAAGCCTAATATCAATCCGTTCAACTGCATGTAATTAATTTATTTGTCTGACATCCAAGCTGCCTTGTATTGTTTATAAATAATAATAATAAATATCACTGGACAAATTACACGAATTGATCTAATCCCAAAGTAAACAATTTATTTGCTTGTGTTATGGGTGTTGGTCAACGATACTAATACATAGATATACATTAAATACTCAAACATATTTAATAAAAACCTAAACAAAGAAATACAAATATCTATGCTCATCACACAAATGTTTGTCCCTGTCGGGATCCGAACCCGAGCCCCATCGATGCGTAGTCAAGTGCGCTAACCACTCGACTAACAAGGCGGTCAAGCTTAATACAGCTTATAAATACAGCTTAAAAAAGGCTAATAAGGGTGTTTACTATATTTTTTGGTGTTTAATATTCTGTCTAGTTATAATAATAGGTCCTTAATGATTAAGTTGGGAACAGAGCATAAGGGTGGACTTAAAAAAAAAGTAAAAAATGTCTGAATAATAAACATATCTCACTAATGACTGAATTATAATATAATATAATATTCACGGGACAAATTACACTTACTGATCTAACCCCAAAGTAAGCAAATTATTTGCTTGTGTAATGGGTATTAGTCAACGATACTAATACATAGAAATACATATATAAATACATGGAATATATTTAATAAACACCCAAACCCGGAAATACAAACATTTATGCTCATCACGCAAATGCTTGTCCCCGTCGGGGATCGAACCCGAGCCCCGTCAATTGCGTAGTCAGGGCCGCTAACCACTCGACCAACGGGGCGGTTTGTATGTAGATGCAAAAAAAAAAGGTCTACTACCAATAAGGTAATCATAAAACCACTAATTTGTATGTATTATGTATAACAGCAGTGTTTCGTTACTTCGCAATGACGGACTGATTTTTCTCACGTCCTACATCGATGATAGTTGTGTATTCAAACGACACAATCACGTTTTATAATATTTATAAATGTACTGTTCGGTTGAAATTTAAGAAGTTAACGACTTATGAGTCAAAAACGTGATATATTTCAACAAAAATGTCTGCAGCAGTCGCAGATGCTATCTGCCGAACCATTATATTCATGGTTTTTATCTCATAATACAACAATAAGTCTTTATACGTGATTTGGTGTTATAATCACCTAATTCCTTTTTAAGTAGCCGCTTAATTGGATTAAGGATTTTTTATTTGAGTTTTTGTAGTTTTCTACTTTTGTTTTAAAAGTTTAGATATATAGTTTGGCAAGGTGAACGAAGACGAAGTGTGTCATTGTCATTGTGATCTAGGTGGTAGAGTTCTCCAGCGTCGCGCGCAGGTTTGGTACTACCACCTCACCATTTTCTGTGGCAATAGCGTCAATATTCGTCAATGCCGTGTCATTGCTTTGAAGCTAGGCGAATGATGTAAACACTGGAAAAGATATAAACTTTTTCATATATGTAAAAGTTTACAGGCTACCCCTTCAGGCAATAAATATGCTGATGGCTTTTCTAATGGAAAGATATAATCATCACATATAGAGAGAAGATTTTAAAGTCATTTCAAGTTCATTTCAGAAGATTTCAAGTCATCCAAAGATTTTAAAGTCGCGTTGCCATACATGTAGTGAGGATGTATAACCAGATGCAAAAGTTTACCGACAGTGACAAGCACTGACGTCATTGAGGCAGGAATAGACAAAGTTACCAAATTCGAGCGAGTCATTGTAGTATTCTACCATCTTTATAGAACTTATAAATATGGCAATACTTGCCCAATATACCTTCAGATGGCATCGTTGTTGTGTAGGAGTTGGTTATCTTTTACCATGTGCATGTTTACTATTCAATCCTACTAATATTATAAAAGCGAAAGTAACTCTGTCTGTCTGTCTGTTACGCTTTTACGGCCAAACCACTGAACCGATTTGGATAAAATTTGGTACATATATAGTTTGAGACCCAAGAAAGGACATAGGATAGTTCTTGTCCCGGAAATCCCACGGGAACGGGAACTATGTGGGTTTTTATTTTAGAATTATTTCCACGCGAACGAAGTCGCGGGCACAGCTAGTGATTTAATAAAATTTAATGCGTGATTAATTTGTGGTAGACTCGTTGCTCCGCTAGATTTGGGAAAGAGTATATTAACCATTATTACACGTTGAAATAATATGGTAGATATTAGGAAAGCGGTACCAATGAAAAAGTATTTTATTTTGATATAAGTATTGATATTTTACATTCACTTACGAAGGCCGCGCCGGTTTGAGTGTTTTCATGTAGAAGTCATTATATTTTTTGTAGAAAAAGTTTTGTTAGTGCATTTAAAGGTTATTAGTAATATAAAGTCTGGGCCCCTTTGATTAAAGGTCCAACTGTCATTCTGCCAGGCAGTTTGTAAAATGCGCACGATCGGCTATACATGTCACTACTATTGTAATTGCTAGATGCTAGAGTTCCGTAACGTTTCACATGGGTTCGGTACCACCGCATTATCCTGCCGCAATAGCTTGTCATTGTCGTTATCCAGTTTGGAGGGTACCCAAGAAAAAAAATCCTAACCAAACCGGCTGGTAGACTTATGCATGTGGCATTACCATATTACCATCCCGTCACACGGATAAAAATGCATCATTAACATCTTCGGTGTCATAGGCAATATATAAGATAATAGCAAACAATTATGAAAGCAGATGAAAAAAGTTAAAATCTCTTTCCATCTGCTTGTTCGCTAAAATAATTCGTCCCACATTAGACATAATTTTGTTTAGGTAGTCTTGTTATATTTTTTATTCGGACATCAGGCTTAGATTAATTATACTATTTAAATGAACGAAATTAGTAAGAAATATTCCTTTTTTGTACATCAGAAGAGGGACAAAATCTGTCACTATACTGTTCCGCCGTCAGACTGTTAGTCACCTTTTCCATTTTTATATTTAGGATTTATTAATTACAGGTATAACCGTTAGTCGGTTTATCCTTTAATTATTATAGCGCTAGTTATCATACCAGTCATGACTCCGGGTCAAAATGTACTTTATGTGTTAATTTGTTAATCCAACTGGAGGTCTAGTTGTGCATCGAGTTTTCTTCAAAACCATCTAGCCGTCGAGGCGTATGTATATAGTACGTAGCAAGCAAAATTAATAGAATTAGTAATAACTTGAAAGTACATTTGAGGAATATTAAATTTTCGTCGTCGTTAAGGTTAGTAGACATTATTACTTCTGCCAAAATAAAGCTCTTTTTTGAATTTTAAATAGACACGCAATTACAGTTTAAAAATTTACTCATGTCCCAGCCTCTTGGACGGCGATAACTAAGCCAATATTACAAATTTATTCGATACAGAGCCTGTCGATAAATTTCCACGCACGTCTATTAGCCCCTTTGATCTTCGGATACATTTTGCTATTCCGCAAACGCCACGAGGACAATTACCAGTACGTGCTTTGGAACATTGGCAAATCTGTGGTTGTTTTTCCACTCATCATATGTTTTAAATCAAGTTACGGTGTTAATAGCACCGTAAAATAAAAACTCACACGTGCATTGATCTACGTGTTTCCCTTGAGCTGACCGACGTCAGTCATAAAAATGAAAAAAACAGAATTAGTAGCAAGTTGTTATACCGTGTCAGGAAGTTTAAAAACCAATATGAATTAGCTTATCAAACAAACGACTTTGACTATACTAATAGCTTAGGATACGTGCTTGGAAGTGCGGTAGAATATGAATAGCTTTGCTTGATGTAAGCAAGTCATGTTTGTAGACGAATATTAAAAGATAGTATTATATAAGAGCAGCGAAATAAAAGGGAAAGATAACAAATTTCAAAGTCAAAACTTTTTTATTCAAAATAGGATTAATATTAACCTCTTTTTGAACGAATACGAAACGAAACGAACGAAAAAACGAACGAAAAAAAACGAAATCTAATGAAAGTTGGATACAGTGTCTCAATGAATTATGGATAGCTAATTATGAAGTCGCCAATAAGACGATAGAGTTAGGAATGAGTTAAAAAGCATACTCTAGTATAACGTAACGATGTTCGATAATGAAATAGATTTATTTCATCACGAACATCGCGTCAAAATTTTAAATTTCACCTGTTTTCACTTCACCGCCTCGATATCTGAAAATCCACTACCATGCGATTCTCTAGGTACTTTTTGCCTCGCGCGACACCTTTTTGGAATCAACTCCCGGCGGGGGTCTTTCCGAACGAATATAACTCAGCGACCTTTAAGCAAAGAGCTTACTCATTCTTAAAAGAGCAGTAACGCAACTGTAAGATCTCTGGTGTTGCGGATTTCCATGGGCGGCGGTGATCACCTATCATTAGGTAAGCCACCCGCTCGTTTGTCGCCTCTTCTATAAAAAAATAACATTTCCATGCATATCTATACTCAATACTGATTGGGAATAGACAATAATTCTCAAGATAGAAATTGGCAGTATTTGAGTTACATTCGGTTCAACTACCATACTTTCCAGTCCCAGGCGCAGGTTTAAAATTATAGTCAGGTTATTCTTATTACTGTGAATATACTATACGTAATCAAATCCAATACAGATTTTTGGGTTGTATGAACTCACGTATGGATGGATGATGGATGATATCAAATACGGAATATTTCGACCTGAAAATAAAACGTGCCTAACTATGCTTGTTTGCTTGTCAGTCTACTTATTTTCCTACTACAGTCTCTTAGTATGGCGTAACGACTTTATTATCTGCCTATTCTACAAAATCTTCTGGTGTGCCGGTAGCTTTTAGTTCTTTACACTTCATGTGACCTTCTGACAATATCCGAAATTATAATCATGGTGCGTTGCCATCCGTAGGAAGGAAATGAAATGCTACAAGTTAAACGGCCGCCTTACCCTCTAAATTGAAACACAGACAAGTATTGACTCTATTATGACAAAAATAGGTAATGGATCGATGGTGGTCGTCAGAACTTTTTATTTAATACATAAATTAAATAAAGGTTCCCACGTGATTTTCACAAATCTTTACTTTGTCGTCGTCGAAACCTTTGTGTAATTTCGTTAGTGATAATACCTTACACTACTGAAAACCGATTGTTGCAATCTTGCTGCATTAAAATTTTCATTTCGTATTCTTAATCCTTATGTTCTACTCTAATTAACTTAAAATGTCTACTGTATTGTGCATATAATGTTTTACACTTTCTCTTACATACATACATTACTTAAAGTGGTTCATATTTTAAAAAGTTTATCATGATTAGTTGGTTCGTATTACAGCGCAGTTATTTGTTTATGCGACAACGTATCGCGTGCGTGCACGCGAAAACTATACCTTTATAACGGTTATTGATTGCTAATTCTATATGAATATTCAAAGGCTTTGGAAAGTAAAGGCGCCCTAAATTATCGTGTCACTGTGACAATGAAAAAATACGTTGGTAATTTACTCGCGGCATATAGTTCAGTGGCGAATGGGGAATGCGTATCCGGGATTATAAATCAAGGCGGGTAGTTGAAAGAAAAGGGGTGAGAGTGCGCGTTAGACGTCATACCGCGAATCAATGCTCATTTGCATTAGAGTCGTCCGCGAGGGTGGACGTCAGGGCCGCTCGAAAGTGTTGTGCGGAACGGAAAAAATGCCCGCATTTGAATTGTTAATTCTATGCAAGAAATTGTTGCATAAAAGCAGACTTCACAAAAAATTAGGTGCCAAGTAATGTAGATGATATAATAAAGCAAATATATAATTACTTCTTGAACTTTAACACATATTTATAATATACCAAAGAACATATCAATGTTTGGGTGTTGGCTATTCTATACTAGACATGAAGGATAAGGGAATTGCTGAATTACTACCAATTTGCTTTAATTTTTTATAAAGTATTTAATGGAAAGTAACGCACAATCACTTTGAGAATTACACAATTACAAAAAATATAGTTCTACTTCGTACAATGCGCCAGCTTATTTGATTTTTACGATTTGAATTGAAACTACAACTGAAATCTTTTGCATATCTGCTAACTATATGCAGATTATCTGCTCTTACGCAAAATGATCTTACGCAAAATTCCAGCTACATTTAATTGCTGCCCATCATACGCATATAGTAGGAAACGAATTGCAATTATACATATTGAAACTCGTATACACATACAAATTAATATTAATTGCCTCTCTTTTATGAACCAATAATAAAATTAGAGATTAGTTTGAATATATATTTTATTAAAACGCTTCTCAGTTATAGTTTATGTAACCATGAGTGGATAATCGTAAGGTAACGAAAAAAATGAGGGGCTTTTGGTTTTTTTTCCTTAGGTGGGTGACCTAATACTGGACTTGAAGACTATTGTGACATTTGACTCTCCACTACAAAAAATAACAACCTCCGGTTTTACTGTAAATTACAACGCTATATATTATAAATATGAAACAAACGGGCGTAAAACCTGAATGATGTTATAAAAACTTCGTTATTTCGCTGTCAATATTACAATCGTCTCTGACGTTTCCCATGAATTATTAGAACGAACACGTTACGACGAGAATTTCTTTTGTTCGGAGCAAGTTCGGTGGCGTGCGTAGGGGCTGATCACTATCGCGTGCTAGATGGCAATCAGCGGAGGGCAGCGACCACGATTGATTCCACCGAGAGGCCGAATGATCGCCCTCACATTTGGAACGGGCAGAAAGTTGCCTCTACTATATCAACAGACGTTTCGTCATATGAATGTTTGATGATTAATCTTATATTCAAGAAGAATTAAGAAAACACTCTAAAACAAATAGGACTGATATTTACTCCGATGCTTAATCGAAGCGTTTAGTTAGAATGGAATTGTATGAAATTCATGGCAATTTCAACAAGTTACAGGATCTTTTTCTTTATATCATAAGATAGCAAACAAGCAGATGGGTCTCCTGATGGAAAGAGTCAACCATCGCCTATAGACACCAAAGATGTTAATGGTGCGTTGCTATCTTGTGGCGAGGTCTAATGCCGCGTGCATAAGTATACTGGCTACCTTACCCTCCAAACCGGAACACGACAGCGACAAGCATTGACGCTATTGCGGCAGGAATAGGTAAGGCGGTGGTACCAGACCCGGGCGAGACAATGCAGAACTCTACCACCTAGTAGCCACGATGGTAGTGACTCGATAGCCAATCGGTCGCCTTTTACGACCTGCCTGGCAGAACGGCAGTTGGCCTATTCTTCAAAGGAGGCCGGGACCAACACGGCGTAAATCTGGACATGTAACAATTACAAATTTGAATATTTCAACTAAAACCTAAAGCGTTGAAGTTAAATGCATTCGAAGTGCGCACGTCCTTAGTACCTAACTTGATTCGATAATCAATTTTGTGCACTCCGCTGAGAACAACGCCCCTGTCTCCAACATGGGTATATTTTTACGACACTATACTAATTTCAAAGCACTTTCATTTCGTTAAAGAAAATAAAATCCACTAGGGCCATTTTTGAATAACTTCCAAAACGGTACTAGGTAGGTAAAAATATACATAACATTATACGAAATGTATTTAGCAAACCGATTTTCCGATTTCATATTTATATAAACACTAGCTGTGCCCGCGACTTCGTTCGCGTGAAAAAAATCTCAAATAAAAACCCGCATAGTTCCCGTTCCCGTGGGATTTCCAGAATAAAAACTACCCTATGTCCTTTCTTGGGTCTCAAACTATATTTGTACCAAATTTTATCCAAATCGGTTCAGCGGGTTAGACGTGAAAGCGTAACAGACAGACAGACAGACAGACAGAGTTACTTTCGCATTTATAATATTAGTATGGATAGTATGGATCACTTCATATTTTGAAAGTGTATTTAAGCGCGATAATACCATATCAATTATTTGTAGAACAAACCTAGGTTTTTGGAGATACAGTGACTAAGACGAACGCTGCAGTTTTACTAAACACAAAATATTACCGTGTGCTAAAAATGGATATATACCGGCAACAATGATTTTCCTTAAACTTATGATCCTTCTAATATGAAGTGCAAAGTATTAAATCGGTGAGAAATCTCGATAAAATGTCGTCAAATGCGTGGCATTACGCAGCATCAGTGCAACGGCTTGCAGCTATGTTGTTAATTGTCAGAGAGTAGGTAAGAAGGCAATAACATTTGATTTTCATAATGTGTTATGTGTAAACATATGTATAAATGTATGTACTAAATGACATGAAAATATGTTTAGCCGTTTGTGCTTGAGTAATAATCCGAACATCGTAACATGTAAAAATCGTAGAATTTGAATTTTAAAATTCTTGTAGCATTGTGAGGTTAGGTTTGCTATTTGCTTATTCCGTACAAATAAAAGATAAAGGTGATAAATAAAACCAAGGGTTTTTGAAAACCTATTTTAAAAATATTAACACTTATTATAATTGAAGTTTACACGAGTTGAATCGTGGGAAACAGCTTCCATCTTTTATTATTTTTAAGAATTGATAAAAACTATTTAAACGCTATA
The DNA here is from genome assembly GCA_036924255.1 of Apodemia mormo. NCBI lineage: Eukaryota > Metazoa > Arthropoda > Insecta > Lepidoptera > Riodinidae > Apodemia > Apodemia mormo. The sequence goes on along the minus strand of JAUPFN010000020.1, from coordinate 7,234,747 downwards.
AAATATCGAACCTTTAGTAACAAAAACTTTGTTAGGTGTCGACTTTATGCCGGTGTTCTTTTTACGCGTGCGGGGCTATCGGTGAAAGTTTTAATGAAAACTCGATTTTTAACGATATAACTGAATCCTCGTTAGCTCCTGCGTAACAGAGTTCAAACTCATTTTTTGTATTTCTAGTATAACTGACAATCGTAAAATAAGAATTTTAACTGATGCGTTTTAGTCATCCCACTATCAAAAACGAGTTCCGAATTTGAATGTTTTTTAAATCATTTTTTGCAAACAATAAGCAAGTATCATCAAAATCAGTTTAGTATTTGTATGAAAAAATAATAAAAATATATCGTCATCTTCATTTTCATAATTTTATTTATAAACGCAATTATATTTTGGTCTTTTTTTTTGAAAGGGACAACACCGCCTATACATAGATCACAAAGGTGTTAATTATGAATTGCTATCCGTGTAGCGAAGTGTTAATGTCACTTGCATAGGTTTATCGGCTGCTTTTCCCTCCAAATCGGAGCACGACAATGAATTGACGCTACTGCGCCATGCATAGGGAAGGCGACGATACCGAAAACCCGGGCGAGACATTGCAGAACTTACCATCCAGTAGGCACGATGGTAGTTACACATATTGCCAGTCGTTCGCAGAAAGACAGATGGTCTATTCTTCAAAGGTGCCCAAACAAACGTGGTTAACTCTTACACAACCATAAATCCATACTTCTATACTTAATGATATCATAAAAAGGTAAAGTTATATTATAAAAATACAAAGTTTATAGGAAGTTATATCTGGAACTAACTACTGAACTGATTTTGAAAATTGTATCACCACTCACCAGTAGGAAGCTACGTTATTCCTGATTGCCAGACCACATTTTATCCCAACTTTTCCCGCGGGTTAATTTTGATTTAGTCCAAATTTTTACGTTATTTTTAAGGTTATTTTTATATGTACATTAGTTAGTTAGGCTCCTTGACGGAAAGAGAAACCATCGCCTATAGAAGCAAAAGGTGTTAATGGTGCGTTGCTATTCATGTGGCGGCATGGCTGTCACATGCATAAGGCTGCAAAACACACGTCACAAACGGCTACTTTACAAACCAGAACATAAAATTACAAACATTGATACTATTGCGGCAGGAATTGTTAAGACGGTGGTACCATATACCCGGCTGAGACGCTGCGGAACTCCACCACTTAGAAGTCAAGATGACATGTGTAACTAATCGGTCGCCTATTGAGCTGAACTGCCTGCCAGAATGGGAGATGCTCTATTCTTTAAAGATGGGCTGGACTGGCCCGGCCTGGTAATTTTACTAGAAGATATTGCTTCTGCGTGTAACCTCAATGGCTTATTAGCCTGACAGGCTTAGATTTTAAGGTCTCGAGTTTGATTTCAGTGTTCAGTCCTAGGACTGAATTCCACCCACTCTAGGAGTGGGCGGTGGTATTGGTTTTTGCTATCTAGAAAAGATTATTAGTAGCAGTTTGGCGTGTTATCAGTTATCTGATAATTGAAATACATTAGAAAAGCACGTTAAGCTCATGGACCTGATTATCCCATATAACAAAACCTGGCGATTGTTTTAAAGTTTTCGCAAGCAAGAAATAAGTGCTGAAACACTTCTTTTCGTTCGTTGGATCGTTGATTTCTTTAGAGTTTAAAAAACCGTAATAATCAGACAAATTAGATCTGAAATATTGGAGAATTACTTGTGACCAAATTAAATTATTACAAAATATGTGGAAAGTTTATAAAATAATATCCATACCTAAGATATGTTTTGCTCTACAGAAGCGGTTGGTGGTAGACATTTCCCACTACGAAGCGGTTATTATCGCATTGATTTGTGAGCCGACTGTTTATTGATTATAAACGCGATTGATGGAGGCTAGACACGCAACTAGAATTGCGCTCCCGTGTGGAACCGCCTTTATTAACTCTAATTAAAAATATATAGCACAATTTATTTTACAGCATAGCATTCTGATTGAATTTGAAAGCTTAATGGCGCAATATTATTGATCGATTATAAGAAGCCATAATAACATCGCAAAAAGTATTTAATCACTTGGTAATTATGTCTGTTTATTACTTTTAGTGTTTAAGTTTTTATTTGTTGTTGCGGAATATTTATAAATTTATTTAAAAAGTTAAATTCATGTAATTGCATTTTTTCGTTCATCAACAGAAAATTATGTATGTTTATACTTTATTTTATGGAATAGATTATAAGCATGCAAACATTTGGTAAAATATCTTCTGTCTCCCTGTCTTCTAGACACATTTATTACATCATAATAATACAGTCATTACACTAAATATCTACCATATCGTATCACAAAGTAAATGATTTTAATCGTTTGATTTCTAGAAAGGTAAGTGAACAACAACTTTCTCACAACTTTGAATTGTACAGCTATTTTTTGGCACCAATGTACATTCAACAGATTCTAGTATTTTATATTTATAAGTAGAGTAAATATATGTTTCTAAGAATATCTTACAACGATTTGTTCTTTCTAATGTCGAACAATATTTTTAAATTTAAATCAAATCGGTAATTTAATAGATACATTCTCAATATCTACCAAGTAATTAAGTAAATATAATTAAAAACCATAAAAATTATATTTATAAAATATTTGACAACATTTATATTTTGGTTATTGATAATTAATTGATGTGATACATTAATTATCAATAAATTATATTATTACACATCATACATTAATTCGTTATTTTAAAATTATATTCTATTAAAAAAGTTATACTTTTTTGTACTATAAATTATTTAAGAAACAATAACATACAAAACATATATATTTAATATTAATTTTATAATCTTCAGTAAGTAACTATGCCTAACTTTTATGTAAGGTTGATTAGACGGAATAGGCAAAAAAATAAACCTAATTTTTCTCATATGGATTGAGAGATTTATTTATAATTTAAAAAATTGTCTTTAAGTGCAGTGTTCAGTTTAAATATCGATTACTGTTTTGATCATAATAAGAATGTTCATTGCAAGTTAGTCATTAATCCAAACTAATTATGCAAGGTAAGCGTCAAGATGAACGCTCACAAATTCTGTCCAATGTGACAAGTTAAACAGCCCATCTTTTGCGACAGATCTGTGAATTATACGCAGCTTTCACTCAGCATATGTGGCCAATTAATTAAACGCGAATTAATTGTTGCTTGTGTTGTTCCTTATAACGTTGGTAAAGAAGAAATTCCGTGTTATTGTAGTTCACATTGAATGCCAGTCATCCTAAAAATGTTTTACAAAATTTACTATAATATTATATACAAGTTTTCGAGTCTCAGCTAAGTTTGATTGTTAAACTTAATAAGTTATTAATATGAGAAAGTTATAAATAATTACAGTAAGCTTTTAATTTAATAATCATGTTATTTAAGGTAAAAAGTTATGCCTCGAATGGTTGTTCTAATTATTGCAGTGGTATTACTAGTTGTTTGTTTGTAAAACTGGCAAATTCGTTTTCGTAATTGCGAATTTGCCAAGATCATGCGGTGACAATAATTCTTAACGCGCAAACGCTTGTAAATCAACGTATCCGAGTGATTTACGTTTAATGTCCATTTTATTTTGAATTGAGCTTTGAGATTATACTTTAAATCACGTTTTCGTGAAATCGAAAAAATGTGTGGGCGTTGAACGATATGTTTACGATAGTGTGGTCACGGCTTTACGGAATAATTGCGACCGTTCGCAATTCCGTCGGACCACAAGTAATGCGCCCTTATTGTTTTTTCGTCGTTTACATGCCGTTGTTGACGGGCATTTTTGTATAAACAGCGTTTACTGCCTTTAATCTTATATTTATAAAATTATGCAGCCACTTTATTGAAATACCGGCGACCCATTCTAGCCTTACTAGGTAGCACTAATAATATCTGTAGCCATTCTATCTATCTACTAAACTATCAAAAAGTCAAAAAATCCATTGATCTGATCGCTATCAAACTTCACATGATCAGTCGACTTCACAAGATTACCTCAAAATCAAAATCGCTGCTTTTACAATAATTTAAGTTTATAAAAATATAATAGGAAAGATATGTTTTTTTTAATATCATAGAACAGCAAACAAGCATATGGCTCGCCTAGTGGAGAGATACCTAAAGATGTTATTGTACACTACATTACATTGCTATCTTGTAACAGTATGGTAGTGCCGTGAAGCTGTATTATATTTGGAGGCAACACTTCTAATACCTACTTGATACACAATTTTAAATACTGCTGTCATCTGAGCTCTTTTTCTAACACAGCTGTATAAAAAGATATGGCGAGACCTCATAGAATGAGATATAACGTAGGTATTTGTTTTCGTTGATTAATACGAGTGATAGCTACACCAATACCTAATACTTCATGGGTATGAGTTTATTCGTTTTTAGTTAAACTACTTTACCATTCAATTGGAAAAAAGACAGTGACAAGCACTGACGCTATTACGACATAAAAAGTTACAGTGATCCCGGGCGGGACGTTGCGGAAGTGTATCGCACCTTCGCTCAAATAGCGTAACATGCAAAAAATCGTAAAAATCACTTTTTTGTACCATTCATATCGTATTATGAAATCAGAAATTAGAAATACTTTATTCAATAAAATTTTTACAAGTTATTTTGACACGTCAACATATTTTTTTAAAAACTACTACCGGATCGGAAACGCGGCCACGGTTTTATCTCGAATGGCATAGTTTTATCTCGAATGGTGATCTACTACTGTTTTCAATGATTTGATACTATAACGGCACTAGTGACGTTAGTGGCGTTGGCCTGAAAAGCGAAAAAAATAGACAGGAGCAACTTTAAACCCCTTTTACTCGAGAATCGTTTTTTTGACTTGGGACACTATTTGAGCGGAGGTGCGATATAAGTTACGAAGGTAGTGATAGGCTTTACCAATTGTTTGCCTCTTACAAACTGCCTGTCAGAAAGGTGAAGAAATACACAAGTTATTAAAATAATTAAAGAAATTTAGAAAAAAATTGGCTTTCTTATTTTCTTATATTATTATTTTATTTTCGGTAAAGTGATATTATAAATTGATGTCAACCTTAAACAACGTTTTGCAAAATAAAAATGTTTAAGAATATTAAAAAAACATATGTTTTTTTAAAAAAAGCTGTAACTTATATTTTTTATATCATAAATATTTATTTGTTAAGTACGAATTTGCATGCATTTTATTATTATATTTAAGACCCACATGAAAAAATATAAATTTGTACTGTCAGTCAGTCATATCATGCAGTTTGACTAATACTGATTAAAAGTAAAGCTTTTGGCCCAACATCGAATATTTAATTTAACATACTTAGGTATGTTATGTTTGATTGTGCTCGAATATGTTGAAAGGTCAATGAGGATATAAGTGATGTATGTTTTGGAAAAATATATTCGTCTTGTGATTTTTGTGAGGTACTTGACTCTTGTCATAACATCGACCTAATTCTATAGTTTCCTATCATTTCAGAAAAAAGGAATATATATTGTTCCATTATTACATGCAAGTTCGATATCCCTCCAAAAATGTTTTGTGTCAAATAAATGCGTATTCCCAAATAAGTTATAAAAATTGGGAATAAGTAAACACAATGATAATATCGGAGATTAATTGTTAGTTAGCCGTTATATTATTCGCTAGACCGTTACCTTTCTTAACGAAAACATTAACCTAGTAACTGTTAATGCCAAGATAACTTTGGTTGAATCTAAAGTAATCGAAAAATTTTTATCTTTTTTTATACCATAAGATAGATAGCAAACAAGATCGCCTATAGATACCAAAAATGTTAATGGTGCGTTGCTATCTTGTGGTGAGGTCTAATGTCACGTGCAAAGTTTACCAAAGTCGTGTCAGTTTGGAGGGTAAGGTAGCCCTTACCCTCCAAACTGACACGACAGTGACAAGCACTAACGCTATTGCGGCAGGAATAGGTAAGGCGGTGGTACCAGATCTGGGCGAGACAATGCAGAACATTAATATCCTTTGTGATGCAAAATATGTGTCCATGTTGAAAACGTATCAACTAGTGATACTTGTACTCGGTGGAAATGTATGTCCAAGGTGAAGTTGATTTATTAATAATAACTGTTGCATTTTGTTATACATTTTTCGCCAAATTAATTATGGAATAATACTTATCGTTACATAGAAAGTCAGAGTTTAACAAATGGAGGTTAAGAAATATTAATATTTAAATATGAATGAGTTACCTTCCGTCTAAAGCACCACGTCGGCCACAAAGAAACGAATTATATTTGTACAGGACTACAAAGAGCTCTCATTTATGTGCGATGCCAAAATTCCTTATGATAACGTCCTTAGCACAATTAGTAGTGCTAAAATAAGATCGTACTAAATTATCACAATGAAGCCATCTCCGTTTCTAGCGCGGCGCAATAATAAATTTGTTTAAAACGTATCTACATTTAAATGTATGCGCTGTCGTCCTTTTATCTGTATCTAGATAATTGTAGGGTTGTGAAGTGACGACACTGTTCATTCGTTTCAAAATTATAACGATATATCTTAATTTCCCTAACGCCTCCGACGTTCTTCGAGCTGAATTGAAATGGTTTTCCTTATGATACGAATACCATTTCCAATACTTGAAAATATGTATGAGTACATAATAACCATGAACATTAGGACACTAACGAAATGACATGTCCATATTATTAATATTTCATGGACTATTATATACAGACTGACAGGTAAAAGACTGTACACATTGAAGAATACGGTAGTCAATGGTCATATGTAACCAAAAATAAAAAACCGGCCAAGTGCGAGTCGGACTAGCACACGAAGGGTTCCGTGACATCATCTAAAAAAACGGCAAAATATCACGTTTGTTGTATAACAGCCCCTTTATATATGTATTTTATTTTAATTTAATAAATGCTTTTTAAATTGACTATATAAATATTCTGTGAATATTTCAAGCGTCCACCAACTGTCGTAATTAAGATCGAGAAAAAAATTAAAAAAAATGACGTTTAATATATGCCCTTCTTAAATATATATTTTATTTGGTTTTTAGTATTTGTTATTATAGCGACAACAGAAATACATCATCTGTGAAACTTCAATCGTCTAACTATTATGGTTCATGAGATACAGCCTGGTGACTGACCTACAGACAGACAGACAGACAGACGGACGGACGGTGGTCTTAGTAGTAGGGTCCCGTTTAAAGGTAGGGAACCATAATAAAAATATAATAAAAAGGGAATATAGCTAATAAAAAGGGAATATAGTAAAAGTCAATGAAATTATTTTAGTATAATCAAAAATTATAGTAACCACACGGGCAATAGGCGCGTGCTATCGACACGTGCCGCAGCTGCAATCGCTATTGTAAACAATGAATTTCGATATGTGCGAGTGTCGGTACTAAACATTTACTATAGGTACATACTAAAATTATAAAGAGGAAAGATTTGTTTGTTTGTTATGATTTAAAAACACCTGAACCGATTTTAAAAATTCTTTCACCTTTAGAAGGCTACACTAGGAGTGAAATAGGCTATTTTTTACCCCACTAAGCAAAACAAAGTTATGATTTTGAGTTACGCGAACGAAGTCTCGAGTAACAGCTAGTATTAGATAATCAGGTTAAAATGTAAATACCTATTATTTTTACATATTCGGTATCAGAATCGAGGATGAGGGTGTTCACCCTCTTTCAGTAAGTACAATCTTTAGTGAATCATCCCTCGTGAATGTACTTATTTTTTTTAAATTAGGGATTGTAGATCTAATTTGTTATCAGTCAGTCAGTTGAAAATCAGTCATTAGCTTCAGCAGCCAAATACTATTAGCTACTCAACCGATTCCTAGTTAATAAATAGAACTACAATGTTAAAGTTTTAACAGTGACACTCAAAATTATAAAGAATTGAAATGTTTACAATAAAATTGCAGACATGTATCAAATTTACAAAAGTAAACAAAGAACGTGTAAATAGCACAAAATATATCGCTCTCTTTTGCTCTTTTCCCGACGCTTATACGAGCAGCCGTAACAATTACTTTCCTGCTATTATCGCAGACAGTCGGTTAGGTATAAAATCATAAAGTATATAATGAGACGTGGTATTATAATCATAAATATGCCCGTAAAGAGGTCTGATTGCTTCGTTGGAAGTCATCAAAGCGGCCGCAGGACGACTAACATTCTTGGCGAAATAATTTCTTGACCCCTACGAGACTGCCGCCACTCGACAATAGATGGCGTTACATGTACAGTGTTTCGAGAATATTCAACTTTTATTTTGATCTTTTTTTACGTTATTTCTGTATAAACGGTCTTTAAGCGGCTGTTTAGTTTTTCAAAGGCGTTTCTAAGTGGTTACGTCTGGAGTTTTTGCTAAAAATTGCTTTGTTAGTAGGCTCAAATAGTTGGTACCTACCTAATAATTGGATCGTAAATTAAATGTATCTTCAGACATGATAATTTCATAATTGTCTTCATAAATATTTGAGTTTTTGTAAATGAGCATGATTGAAAAATGCCGAATAAGTTTTCTGCTTGATAGATATTTACAAAATAAGTTAATGATTAATTCGAAGAATGTTCTGCCTGACAAAAATACTGCACCCTCATGGGTAATACTACTAAAATACTACTACTACCGCGAACATACGGTATTTATATAAGCATATTCATTTGGGAAAGCAATCAATACATACATTGTTCACTTTTGCTACATTGTTTAATAATTAATTATAAATATTATCAAACGATCATAGTGTTTGACAAATTACCTGTTGCGTTGTTTCAGACCGACAGATTAAATATGACATTATCACAAGATTATGTTTGCAGCACATTTATGCAGCACATCACAAGATTATGTTTGCAGCAAAATTTGGAACATTCGAACAAATGGATTATTTGAGAAAAAGGGCCCCGATGACTATTTAAATGGAAATCAATGGCAATTAAGCTTAAATCAACTAAAATTAGATTTTTAATTGCAGTGTAAAGTAAAATCCTAGAAATCGTGTGTCGTGACAAATTGACATCGAGGATATTTTAGATTAAAATAAAAACAAATAAAAACAATGACGTTTTTTACAGTGTGACATGATATTAAACGATAAGTACAAAAGGCTCTCCAAATGAAAGGAGACTGCTATTGCCTATAGACATTAGTTATGTTAAGGGTACGGTGCATTTCGCCTGATTAGTATATAAAACTATCGTAATCTTGAATTTCTATTGGCACTTATTTTTCATTCATACACATTCATTAAAGTGATTTTTAAAATTAACTTTTACAGTACGTTAAATGGTTAATTTATTAAAAATTCTGTTATATTCCTGTAATTTTGTACGTATGCAGAAAAACATAACAATATTCTTAGAAGTTAAAGCCTTAATTTTTTAGTGTCATCAAGAACTAAGCTTATTTGTTTCTCCGACTGAGTCTCCAAGTTTTCTGTATTTTTTTAGTATCATAGAAACCAGTTTAGTATTTGTGTGAAAACATAATAAAAGTCCATCTTCATCATTCATAAATTTCATATTTTTAATAATAAAAGCAATTATATTTTCGTGTTTTATTTTTTTATATCATAAAATAGCAAACAAGCAGGTGAAATCGCCTGATGGAAAGAGAAAACATCGTCTATAGACACCAAAGATGTTAATGGTGCGTTGCTATCCGTGTGGCGGGATAGCAATGCTACATGCTTAAGTTTATCGGCTAACTTACCCTCCAGAACCGGAACTCCACAATGACAAGCATTGACGTTATTGTAGCAGGAATGGGCAAGGCGGTGGACCAAATACTCGGCCCAGACGTTACGAAACTCTCCCACTTAGTAGTTACGCTCGTAATGACATGTATCACCAATAGGTTCCTGTTACGTATTTAAACAGGAATGACGTCATTACACAAAGTAATTGCATGTCTATTGCTTAATATTAGTATGTGATGTAACTACTATAGAGTAAATAGTAACATTGATACTATAGAGTAAATAATAACCGTTATTATTTACTCCATTTCATACATGTGTCTATCGATTCTGAATAACATGTTGTTTGCTCGAAACTTTTTATTTACGATACCTTCTGTGTTGTCCTTTCAAAGCTTTGTAATGATAAAATATAGATCCAATTACATAAGGTCAACCCCTTTTAAATCATCATTACAAAATAAGTAATCATTACAAAGATGATATGTAATGATAAACCTTTACATCATTATCATGATCATTGACCACCACATCTATTACAGATGATTGTTGCAGCATTTGTGGGTTTGCGGGTTCTCACAACGTCATTGACGATTGTAGAGCCCTATAGCAGCGCGACATTTCTTACCACACCAATCGCAGATAAATCGTCAATCTGAAAGAGATGGGAGAGTACGACAACGTCTTTTCTACTTTAGTTTCTCGAGCTAGACTTTGTCGTGTTTTGAAGCCATTTAGGTCTCACGTTTGCGCATTTTTTCCAAACGTCCGTTAGAATCTCAAAGATTTTCACGTCCCGTTTTCAAGACCAGATTTTTTACGTCTGTTATCTTATCCAGCACCATTTGTCGTGGTTGTCTTTCAGGGGCCATGCGGTGCACGTGACCAAGTCAATGCAGTATTTTTTGTTTTATCATGATATTTATGCGGTTGCAACGTGTCTTTAAAAGGATTACCTCATTGCTCATTTCAGGCACAATACGTACTATAAAAATTATTGAAATACACAGCCATCTATCTACGCTCTCTTTGAAAGCGGTTAACATAGAGCTATATTTGTTACGGTTAAGCTCGTAAGTCTATGTATGTAGCACTATAAGCTTGTTAATTGATTTAACGAAGTTGGTAACTTCGGTTTAACCCCTTCTGACAATCGCTGCAAAGTTTATCGTCGCAGTCCTTCGACCTTGACCATAGAATTCAAGTTTTAATCGCTCTTGTTCTTTTTTGATGCGTGATTATAGTATTTGAAGAGCGTTGTGATGTCCAAATATCAAATATTACATGATAATAGTTTCTTTGTAAAATGAGATTACTAAACTTTATAATTCTGTAAGGTTTTAGTAACATCTTTGAAGCGTTGCCACTGCCATTTGGTAGCGGTTGCCTATTTGATTGTGTATTTTTTCATTTAACTATTTAATATTTTAATATCGTTTGTTTTTTGTTTAATTGTAACTGTTTAAAAAATTGTATTATCATTTTTTTTAAATGATAACATACATCCATGTATACATTTCTATCAGATATCTTATGAGCTTGATATTGGAAACCGACTGACATATATCACGATTCAGGCAGATTTAGCTTGCTTCATATGTAGGAATTCCTCCAAACATTTTTTTTTTACATAATATATATATATATATATATATATATATATATATATATATCTTTATACAAACTCGCCAGTTACTGAGACTTATGACACTTCGGACAGGGCCCTATAAATCGGATTCTATATGTCAGCCTGTGTCTATTTCCTTCTAAATTCGAATTGTACCTATATGAGTTTTGTTAATATTTCATCAGTTATTCTTCTTCATATGACATAAACCTGGTATATTCGAACAATAGAAAGAATTTTGCTCATTTTGACACTGACTCTTTTATTCCGAATCTCACCCTGACGTAGTCTGCAAGTTTTGCAATATACATAGATTTTCTGACTTTCTTATCTCGATGGCGTTAATCTTATTTTTTCTTTCGTGCCTTTTTGACACACCAATACAACTCCTACTTCAATACAATAGCGTTGGCATAAGCACAGCATTATGTAGAATAAGATAGGCATTAGACACCCTCACTTAGAATTGTGTTTTGCTATAATTTCCCTAACGCTAAAGTTCACTCTGTAACCATATCTGTTGAAAATAGACCCAATATTAACTAAAACATTTTTTTGTGATAACTAAATTTTTAGGATTTATACCTGTAAGGGATCTGGCAAAGATATGTTTGTGTATTAACGTTTTATATTGTGTACAAAAACTAATTTCTGAAAATTAGATTACAAAATCAAAATGGCTTTTTAACAATTATGTACTACTCGTATATACCCACTGCTATTTAGTGTTATAAGTAAAACCCTTGAGTATATATATCTATGAGTAAAACACAGCTTTTGTCTGTTAGTTAACTGGAATTCTCATCCTACATAGTTGAAGTTTTCTGATGCGTTTGAACAATTAATACTCAAAAGCTCAATTGAATATTAAAATTTGCTTAACGTTAACCTAAGAGCGAACGAGGGGAGTTAGTAAAGGAGCATCGAGGACGCTTAACTTCGAGGGAAAATCCTTTGGTGTCCTGCACCGGCCGATAGTGGCCCATTCAAAATAGATTTTCACGCTACGCCTCAGCCACTTCTGAGAGCCCAACTTTGTCTAAATATTGTGTTCCCAACTTCCACACTTAATATGCGCCTCGGCTTTAACACACATTACGAGGGAACTTTTTCAATACACCCCACGCGTGTTAGGTATCATTAATTAACATTACGTACTTAAGTTATTACTTTTTTAATATTCTATATATCTCTCTATTTGAACTTTTTACTGACGCGTACGATCTTTTATTAGAATTTCAGATTAATTTATATTTACAATATCGAACCTTTTACGGCTGGGATAGAAAAAAGTGTAGCGTATTACTGACGATAATAATTGCTATTGCCGCGGTGCTCGTTAATTGGTCCGTAAGGATTAAGTGAATAAATACGTCAATTTACACTTTAAAATTAAAAAAAAATGTTATATTGTTATCTAGTGATGTTGTTTACTTGATATAGGTTGATGGGTAACCGATTTATATGCTCAACGGGAAACAGAATACAGTCACGATACTTTTTAGGGTTCGTACCTTTTGTGTATTAATGAAACCCTATTACTGGGTCTCTGTTTTCTATCCGTCTGTACAGGGCTATATCTGAATTTTAATATAGTCACTTGATATATTTTTACAAAGAATATACGAGTGAAAAGCATAGCAAATAAAATAAAATAAATTAATTAAAGAGACTTTTGACACAAAAATCTGTATCGCGGCGGTCCACAACTCTTACGTCCATTCTTATTCCATGACGTCCATTTCAAATACTAATATATTATTAGCTTTCTTCGTATTTAATTGTAAGCTATTACCTACAATTATCTTCCATTACCGCCATTAGTGTTTGTAGCTTAAATGGAGTAAAGCGCAAAAGTACAGCATTGTCTGTGTGTAACAGGATTTCAACCTTAGAAGATAAGTATAAATGTGACGGAGGTGTCTTGTTAGGCCCCTTTGAAGAATAGACCAGTTGCTATTTTGCCAGGCAGTTCGTAAAAGGCGAACGATTGACTATACAGTCACTACCACCGTGTCTATTAGGAATATATATATATATATATATATATATATATATATATATATATTAGGCTGTATCAAAAAAATCGACTATTTTTTTTTTGAAAAATATAATGAAAATCTTGTTCAGAATACCGAAAAAATACGCCAGTATAACGGACAGCTCTTAATTTTAATATTAAGATGTCCCGCTTCACGATTTTCCATTTCCCGTTTAAATAACATGGGAAAATCTGATTCTTCAAGTTTGGAATTTTGTAGCTCTGCAACGAATTATCAAATTGGTTAAACCATGACATATTCTTATAGGAAATTTAATGCTCTACAAAAAAGGTCTCTTACAAAATTTTGATTAATGTACTCCTTCAAAAGTTATTCAAGGTCAAAGTTGAAACCATTGTAAATTGTAAGAAATTTTCACTTTTTTGGAGCATTTATCATACTTATTACAATATTTTGTCATAAATAAGCTTTTTTAAAACTTTTTGGAGTTCCACAATTTTTTTCTGACTATTGATTTATATTAATTATCAAAATTGCCATCAAAATCAGGATTCTAAAGAATTTTTTTTTGTTATTTTGTTATTTTATTATTATACTCAATAATTTTAATATCAAGGATAATTAATATAAACCAATAGTCAGAAAGAAATTGTGGAACTCCAAAAAGTTTTAAAAAAGCTTATTTATGACAAAATATTGTAATAAGTATGATAAATGCTCCAAAAAAGTGAAAATTTCTTACAATTTACAATGGTTTCAACTTTGACCTTGAATAACTTTTGAAGGAGTACATTAATCAAAATTTTGTAAGAGACCTTTTTTGTAGAGCATTAAATTTCCTATAAGAATATGTCATGGTTTAACCAATTTGATAATTCGTTGCAGAGCTACAAAATTCCAAACTTGAAGAATCAGATGTTCCCATGTTATTTAAACGGGAAATGGAAAATCGTGAAGCGGGACATCTTAATATTAAAATTAAGAGCTGTCCGTTATACTGGCGTATTTTTTCGGTATTCTGAACAAGATTTTCATTATATTTTTTTTAAAAAAAATAGTCGATTTTTTTGATACAGCCTAATATATATATATATATATATATATATGCTTGAGAGGGTTATGATGATTAATTATGATTAAAACTATCCTATCTTTTAAATTGGACCAAACCAAAAAAGGAGATATTAATTAAATACAATATTTCATTGAAATCGGTTCAGTAGTTTCGGGGTCCATCGCGGACAAAAACTATGACTTAGTGCTATATATTGTACGGTGGTACGGAACCATTCATATGTGAGTCCGATACGCTCTTAATCGGTTTTTATTATATATACACGCCGTTAAAGATAGTTATTGACCATAAATTAAATGTAAAAGTCAATTTTTTAAAAGAACTTTTTCTTTCTGATCACATTCGCACGCGAGAATTCTTATGAATGTCAAATTAGACATGATATAAACGATATTTTTGGTTCACTTACTTTTAGAATAAAATATTTAAAAAGTAAAGTATAGAAATGTCAAGAAACAAGGCATTGAGTGCACGTTCCGCTACCTGTCACTGATGTATTGCAATAAATAATTAATGCGATGTTGTTTTCAAGTGTTATGCAATTTAAATTATTACTGCTGCAAAAACAAAAATACAATATTTTCTAATGAAATAACAACACAATACTTTTTAGGGTTTCATGCTCTAAGGTACGAATCAATGTAACACTATTACTGGGGCTCCATTGCCCGTTCAACACAATTTTTATATTAGAAGATAGCAAAAAGCAGACGGCTGTTCTGATGGAAAGAGACAGCCATCGCATATATACACCAAAGATGAGGTCTTAATGCCACATGCATAAATTTAACGGCTACCTTATCGTCCAAACCGGAACACGCCAGTGACAAGCACTGATGCTATTGCGGCAGGAATATGTAAGGCGTTAGAACCAGACCCGGGTGAGAGTGAGACAATGAAGAATTCTATCACCTAGTAGCCCAGGACTTCCCAACTAGGGGGGCACGATCCCCTAAGGAGCAGTAGAGAAATATTAGGGGGGGAGGGTCGTACAAATATGTAAGGATACATTTTCAAAAACAAATTAACGAGTAGGTAGGTAAATAAGGAATATAAGAGGGACATAAATTATTATTTTTGGCTCGGGGAGGCTCGGCAAAATAAAGTTTGGGAAAGCCTGATATAGCCATTATATTTTTGTACAAGTTTCAATACAAATATGCACATATATAAGTATACATATTATAAGTATACATATTTCTCGTATTAAAATTTTACAACTGATTGGAATTTCTGCAAAAAACCAAGTAAGTAAATTCTATTTTAATTGCAGTAAAAAGTATTGATTTGTAATTCATTGCATAGCTAGGGATTCTCCCCGCTTTTTTAGAATGTAGTATTACAAATAAGATATAAACGTCGATTACTAATGGTAAACGGTCAAGGATGAATTCACTCGATCTTGAAATTAACATGAAAGAGTTGTACTTCACATGAATAAAAACTACTGCATAGATAATAAGGAATGACAATTCCCGTCTCTGCGCTAATTATTGAGAGTTTTTTGTATTTTTTCTTGCTAGTTTCTATTACAAATTGTATGTACGCTAATTGACTTCGTTGTTTATGCTAAGCACGGGCTTCTGGTACGTGTGCATAGATAATTATTACTTTTTATGTTAATTAAACCGGGTGAAAAAGGATTTTACGGTAGGGTATTTTAAAAAGTAAATTAGGTGTCGAGTGCAAACAAATTAAATAAACTGTTGATGTAAGTAGTAAAATAAGATGTTTCTTTCTTGATAATATTTTAAAGGGATGACAATATTTAGAGATTTAGGTAATTATCTTTGCATTAACCCTATTGAAATTCCTACTTTTACCAGCGATCTTGAAAACCGTATCTAGTCCCTGCAGAGATATTCGATCTGTGTCTTTATAATGCAACTTGTCTGTCTTACTCCAGCAAACTTTTAAATTAAGTCCCCGTATCAACGTCCCGCAATCGCAAAACACATCGGAGCGAGGGATTCCAACTTCACCGTCTTGACGATTGGTTATCTATGATTGTTCGATTTGTACTCAATAGCAATAATCAAACTCTGGAAGAGCATCCTTTACACGGTTTTCCTAAGTAGGTTTGATATTGGGATTTTTAAGATTTTTTCAAAAAAAATTTCTAAAACTTAGTCGCACTGCTAATGAAATCTTCGTCTTGTAAATGTTACTGACCCTGCTTGGTGATTACTTTTAATCCTGTGGACCATTCGCAGATGCAATAAAAAATATTTATCATACTGTTGCTGTGTAAATGTTGCCGTTTTTAACTGTTTTAAAATCTTATTTTTAAAACAGGCGAAAGACTTGGATGTTTTTTCTTTATCTTATTATGTGCTTACCCACTTAGATAGTAGATTAGGAAATAAGTGTTTTCCGATTTTATTTCCTCCTGGTCAAGCTATATTTAAGTTACTGATACAATATGAATCCGTTTCAACATTAAAAGCTGTAAACGTGGGAACAGCATTTCGCAAGGCAGGACAACGGAATTATGTATGTGGGAACTGGGCAAATTGTGAAAACAGTGGAAAATGACATGTTTCTGGTACACCGGCGCGTAATGAGCGTGCCACCACTGCACCACGCATCATTTCAATGAGAATCATAACAAATTCCATGGTAACGTGCGTCGCTAAATTATTGATTTGTGAAATTGTTTTCTGTTACAATATTCTTTGGTGGCATATAAAGAATAAAACGTGCGTGTATATGTGTGTTTACGTGTGTAAGTGGAGTTAATTTTGATTGTAATCTCCAATTTAAATTCTGGTTTATTGTTCGCGGTGTCTGAGCAGATCTGTGAGGTCTTGGATAATATTAACAGACACCGATTGGCAACGTGCTTACCAAACTTTTTGAAAGACATAATCTTCAGTCAGGAATTTGTTAGTTTGTCGATTGGTTTGCCACTTACGTATTAATATCGTTTGTATTAATGTGTAATTAATGTAAGTGCACCATTATGTCACGCCTATAGATATACTGAACAGGACAACATTTTTAATCGATTAAAAATTTAGTAACAACTTGTACGCATCGCCGTGGTATCAATCCCGCAAAAAGCAAGATTTTCATTGTAAATATATCTTTCAACTTACTGTAAAATCGTAACATACGTTGTAACTTTATAATAGATATTCACCTCAATGTTCTTCATTACCTTATTTACGCAAAGCAACGGTTTGGTCTTCGGAACCTCTAAAAAAACTGCTGTTAAACAGAGTCCTACTGTTAAGAAAGGATTATCGCTAGAACACGATAGTAACTATAATATTAAAACCTGTGATGGAACGCATTAATGCTGTTATATGTGAGCTATCTATGAGTTATAGGTTGAGTAGTCTTGTAGATGGGTACAATTTTTTAATTTTAGGCAGAATATGTTAAAAAATATTATTTGGAATGGCGTAATACTTCAGCTTATTAAATGTTTTTCGATTATAATAACTAAGTATCGTCGTACATAACCTTATAATGTAGCACGTTGACACACAGTTTTCAATTTATTTTTTAACTAAAACAAAATGGCGGTCGGCATTAACAAAAGCGACACGTATTAAAACTATAAATCGAAGTCGCGGTACGCCTGGGAGGAGCTTGACCATGTCCCCTTAACCACCCACCCCCCTTTATGTAGCAAGGGAGGGGACACTTGGTCCTCTGAAGCTAGTTTCCGCACGGGAAGGAGGTAAGGAGATTTAAGGAAGTACGTAAGGACAGGGAGCGTGGAGAAAAAACAAAATATAATTATGAGTAAAATAAAAAAGTGCGGAAGACTCACAGCTGCCATAATTTTTACTGAAAAACGATATTTCTGTGAAAAGCTACACTTTTGTAAGAATTACATTACTTATCGTTATTGTTCAATGTAAATTATACATAAAATTCTAATTGAAATCATAATTATATGCTTCGATCCTTACAAATTATGGCAATTCTATTGATTTAATTTTTTTCCACAAATTTAAATTTTCTTTGAAATTCCTGGACTATCATTTTGAAGCCACAACAATGGCTAAAATGATCGCCCAGAAGTTTGAAAACATTAAATCAATTGTACCAAAGTTCAACCAAAAATATCTTTTGTTCTTGGCGGTTAATCGTTCCTGATCACGCCAAATAGCTACGGTGGATTCTTCTCATGATTGATGGGGCATTTGACAAGCGCTGATAACGGGTAACGTGGCAAACCGTTTGGAAGATTGACTGGGGGATAAATTGATGGAACGGAACGTTCCGGTATCAAAACAAGCGGTATAAACTACCACCAATGATGTACAAATTTTGAGACGAATTAAGTTAACAAATTTGACTTAATTTTAGTTTTTTTCTCATTTATCATTAGAGCCTCATCAAGTCATTGGTAATAGTTTTTTAAGCAATATAGACTCATAGCTACCTTTTTTTGGAATGAGTGACTTCAGAAGCATGATGGCCGCTTCGTCACATGCCCATGCATGCATTTTGCGATACGAATCCCTTCCTTTCTCCGTTAACTTGTCCCAAGGCTTCGGTTTCGAAAGTAATTCTGAGACAGTCCCTTGAGATAAACCAAGCACATATTTGGCAAACAGTCTCTGACCTATATTATGTACGGAAAGCAATTCTCGAACTCGTCGGCTTATGTGCAACGTATCTAAATTTGAGTTAGCGTATTTGTCCATATTGTATCTAAGCATTTCTTGCAAGCGAGCTTCCATCGGATCCCCTTTAGGGATTAAGGAGTCTCCTAGTCGGCCGACGAGGGCTCCTGGTGGTAAAGGGCCCATATCCTCGGCGAACCGGTACGGTCTGTGCTCTTCAAATCGGAACGGACTCGGCGGCGGCAGCGGCAATGGTACTGGCCCGTTGTTATTGTGGTGCGTCGTGTTGTTGTTGAGCGGTGGTGGTGTACTCGGCCACTCGTCGCCACCTGCGGTGAGAGCACGGTTACGCGGGAGCACGAGAAGGATGGAGGGGTAAAGGGGGGGTGGGGTTCACGTACGCCCGTAAGCGATAACCTAACGGCGTACTGTTTCTTGAATATAGCCTACGATACGATTACGCGCGTTCGTGAGCCGCGTTGGGTGTGGGAACTGGATTCCGCGAATTCCGCGATTTATAACGAGGTGGTCACGGATCGCCCTGGACTAGCTACTCGTTTGGAACGTAACTGGGACGCTTCGCGATACACCCGTGTCATACAACTTGAGGTCAAGACCATTATTACTATCAAAACACTTCATTAACCTCAAATTCTATGATGGGACTTATCTGTTACTCATGATTAATTTAATTTTTTAAAGGGATCTTGAATGTTGGTTAATTTTTACGATACGTACCGGTGTCTCGTCTTTCAGTGCTTCTTTCACGGTCCGTGGTATCCTTTTCGTCTCGATGAGCAGGTGCAGCAGGAGAACGTAAAGGTTCTGGCTTACGGTCTAAACGTTCGCTAGGTCCGAGATCCATAGATCGGAGTAAACTGTAACAAATTTACTTTATTAGATAAATAGACATACGAATTTTGAAAATGAAGAATGAAGATTTTCTTATGCTTTCGTTCTATAATAATCAAATTAGTGTATAACTAAATATTATGTGCTGGTTCTAAATCGAAGCGTTCAGAAGATACTCGTATCGGTTAACATCATTGAACGTTTCGCTTGCGAAATAGGCAGAGTGTATCTAACGTTAATTAACATTCAGTTTCATCATGATTGTCGAGTTTGCCGGCTGTGGGATGGGTTTTTATCAGTGCATTTTACCTAGGTATGAGTACCAGACTCACAGCTGCTACCGACATTTTTCGTCGAAAAATTGTCATAATTACTTTTTGCTCGCTCTGAGAAGCGAACCTGTGACTTCATGGACTTAAATAAGTTAACCACTACATAATAAGGCAGTCGAGTTCTAGCAAGAAAATATCTCTCATGGGTTAACAAACTAGCTGATACTTGAAGAAAGATAGTTTTCGCCTATGGACGTTAAATATATTAATGTTGCGTTGGTATACGTAGTGATAAACCAGAACACGTAGTGACAAACTCGGCTTTGCAGAACAATACCATGTAGTAGAGATCCGCAATTAGCCGAGATACTACCTAGTAGAGATACTACCTAGTAGAGATAGCCAATGCAAATGTTTATAGATAACTTCTTTGTAAAGATAATTTGTTAAGAAAAATCTTATGATTCTAAAACTGAGGTAATTTAAAATAGGTATATCAAAATCATATAGAAAATGCAATGGCTATCTCAATTCTATCTTAACGTAAAGATTGATGGTCAGATGTTAAATCTCTATCAAATATTATTGTGATGAATATTACTGACGATTTTTTCCTAATAAATAGGCAATACGTCTATAAAATAAAACGCAATCACTGATCCTAAATTATTCACCGTTTGCGAGATTAAAAACATTTGGCATAAGGACTAATGTGCACTATGTTGTTATTCTTGTTTATAATTTTTTTACAATTTCTGAAATTAATTGTGCAAATATTTCATAACATCTGCAAAAAAAATTTCGTTTCAGATTTTGCATTGCGTTTCTCAAATGTAACGCATGCAAAAATTTGACATCCAAAATATTATATTTAACTAACTAGATATATTTAAATTAACACAAATTTGTCTATGAATTAGAAATAAAAAACTTTGTATTAACTAATTTTTTTTAACATTTAATTTAAAACTTAATGACACATTTATGTATATGCTATATGTTCCTTGTATTTTTTTATTCTATTAAACATTTTATAAGTTTCTTACTGATTTTGTGATCCAAATATTTCTTTGGGGTGTGAATGTGTGTGTGGCCTCTCACTGGGGCCGAGCTCCGAAAATCGGAGCATGCTGTAACAAGCAGAAAGTGGAAAAATCAGATATCAGATACATCTTTCTATATAAAAAATTATCTACTAGCAAGTACACTTTAAATTTTTAAAAATGTGTACAGGAGAAAGGTTTAGACTCGCATTCCGTTCCTATTAATAATAAATCCTATAAGTAGATTAATAAAAATCATAAAGGCTATGCTAAAATATTGTATTTATTGACACAATACGTTAAGCTGGAATTTATTTCATCAGGGCGAGCAGCCCTTATCTGCTAATAGGGCAGCAAAGAACCTTCAAAGGGCCACGTCTCAATAAATTTATGAAAGGAATATTGGCAATAAGGACACCGGCATATCCTATTAATTAAAATACTTAATTAATTCACCTGAAATGGTTTTAATCAATGCCCTCTCTCGATTTATTAAGGTGTACGTATCAGAATGACCTCACCGTAATTATGTTATCTAAGGCCGAAATACGTTCAGTGTCTTCGTATTCTATCTTACTAATATTAATGAATCTCAAATTACGTATTTTTACCTTTTCGGATCTTATTCTACGATTCTATAAACTATTTAGTATGCTTATTTTCTAAATAGTGTAGGGTACTCAATTTTGATCTAGCTATATAAATAAAAATCAATTGCTGTTCCTTAGTCTCGCTAAAACTCGAGAACAGCTGAACCGATTTGGCTTATATTGGTTTTGAATTAATTGTTGAATTCCAGCGAATGTTTAAAAGGTGAGAAAATATAGAAAAAAAATAAGAGTAGTTAAAAAGGCAGAACAGCGTTTGCCGGGTCAGCTAGAAATTAACATAATCAATATTAGTGAGGATCTGGAGGTTAAAGGTTTTATATTTTTTATAAGAATGAAATGATATATAGAATATTTATATATAAAATATATTTTCTAAAAATAATCATGTCATTTACTTAACCTTAACATATTTCCAGAAAAACTGCACGAAACTTATTATTATTATATTATTGTAGAAATAAAAACAGTATACCTATTCCTTGTCCCACGAAAAACGTGTAGAATGGCAGGATTTATTAAATAATTCATATTGTATGAACTCGAAATTTGATGAAACATTCGTGGCGGTGTTCGATGTAGGTACGTGGTTTCACAAGTAGCTCCCTCCCCCCCCCCCGTGTCCCCGTGTGTCCCCCGTGTTGAACCCGGCTCCTTGGCAGAATAGGCCAACTGCCGTTCTGCCAGGCAGGTCGTAAAAGGCAACCGAGTGGCTATGTACGTCACTACCATCGTGACTACTAGGTGGTAGAGTTCTGCATCGGCTCGACCGGGTCTGGTACCGCTACCTTACCTATTCCTGCCACAATAGCGTCAGTGCTAGTTACTGTCATGTTCCAGTTTGGAGGGTAAGGTAGCCGGTAAACTTATGCATTGTGTCTAATACACTTATGTCGCATTAGACCTCGCCACAAGATAGCAACGCACCATTAACATCTTTGGTGTCTATAGGCGATGGTTGACTCAGAAGACCCATCTGCTTGTTTGCTATCTTAAGCTCCACTCCCTACACTTTGAGGATTATGGGCGTAACTGTATTTTTTTCTAAATCACAGTTCGACCCAACATACGGGGATTTTGTAACAAATTCGAGTCAAGTTACCCTCTAATAGGTAACGAATCGATTTGTCGTAAACTCGGATTTTCACACCTACAATAGGGTTGTACCTTAATTAGAATTTAATATATCGCCAATTAAACCTCTGATCGAGATAATGGTACTAAATTAAGGCGGCACTGAGAACACGGATCCTATAAGTGGAAGACGTGAATTCTGATTTGGTCGTATATTAGAAATTTCGCTTTATTGTTACTATTGAGTCCCCAGGTGAGGCGGGTATGGACGGCTAATTGTTTCAGTCTATACATTTAAGTTTTCGTATGTAGAAAACGGGTTACTTAATTGTCGTAAATTGCCTTTGTTTTCGATGTAATAGCGCTGAGACTGGATAAATTTCATATAGTTATTACACATTATTAAAATAAAGCAAATTTTTAGTAAAAAATGTGATTTTAAATGACTTTTTATAAATATTTTACTGTAATGTTATGAAGACGGCCACCGGAGCGTAGTCTTTTTGCTTATAATAAAAAATGAAACACGGCTATTCTCTAAATGTTACAATGAATATGTATTAAATATGATATAAAGAAGATAATTTATTAAAATATATCACGTGGCAGTTTTTGTTTAATAAAGGATAAAATATATTGAATAGTTTGTACTTAATAATTTAAGATTTTCCAGAAGTCGCGTTTTAACTTTTAAACTAGCTTTTTAATTTAACCAGCGCATATTACATTTTTATCTCACATTTAGGATTACAAACAATATTGATGTAAGTATTCAGTAGCTTTGTTACCCGTTAAAAAAGCAACATACAAAAATAACACAAATATTTGACATTATTACAATAAATAGTGTACATTTTTAAAATTGGGACCTTAAAATTATGTTGCAAAAATGAATAAACACTTTTAATTCTTACTAAGCATAAATGGTACATGATCGAATGTAGGGATAATAGTTTAATCATTTCAAACCGCATTAAAAGTTAAAACACTTAAATAAACCTCTTTCTGGTAAAGGGAAAAGTTAGTGTTGCCGAGGATGGGGATCTACTTTATGTCATGTAACACACTGAATATTTTATAAGATCGACTTCAGCCGCACGAAGTTTCCAAATTAATTACTGACACCGTTTGGTATTGTAGTTTGGAAAATGTTTCGTGATTTCCTAACCCGATCGAGTTTGTCTTATTTGACAGACCTACGTTAAAGTTATATATTTGTAAAGTTTGTAAGTTTGTCTGTATCCCTACCATTTATTAACCACAAACGTGTAAGCTGTCAAGGTACCTAATGTGCAATAAATATTTGACTGACATCCGTTAATTATAAAAAATATAATGTGGAATTTAACACCATATTTTGTTTGAAGTTATCTTGCCCTTATTATAATACGAGCTGTGCCCGCGACTTCGTCCGCGTGGAAAAAAATTCTAAAACAAAAACCCACATTATTCCCGTTCCTGTGGGATTTCCGGGATAAAAACTATCCTATGTCCTTTCTTGGGTCTCAAACTATCTTTCTACCAAGTTTCATCCGAATTCTGTTCAGTGGTTTAGGCGTGAAAAAGAGATAGACAGAGTTACTTCGCATTTATAATATTTGTATAGATTGAAGCATTTTTCACTATTTATCTCACTTTGCACCCTCGGCGTACAGTTTAAAAGTTCGAGTTTTATTTATTATATGAGTTTATTGAATTTTCACTTCAAATTGGAGGAATTACCATAATTAAATGTCTTTTTGGTACAACGATCAAAACCTTTCCAGATGATCTCAGAAATCCGTGTTTATTTCTCGTAGGTTATACAGTCTCACTAGCAACCTAGCGTCTATTAGTTATGTGTTAGAAACCATAAACAAATTAAGTAATCGCCTAGGGCATCACGTTTTGGAGGGCACGAGAGTTGCGTTTGAATTTGACTCGAGCGTTGAGGTTTGGGTTACCATAATAATCTTACTCGTTGTTATAAAAACATTATATTTTTAAAGACTGATGTTAGTTTACTTATTGATAGGGGGTCTCACGTATGCAGGGTGGGTAAGTACCTACTTAGGGCACAAGTAGTCTTAATCCGGCATAGGTTGGAGGCATGTACCTAACTACTGGTCTCATGAATTATTCATCCATCATTAAAGTTAGCGCATACGGCGATATGGACTACCACCCACCCCTAGTCATCTGCCCCAATCGGGCTGAACCGATGAACTAGAATATCAAATGATGTTTGTTTCATTTTGCGGAACGGAAGTTGCGTGATAAGTATAAAATTTCTATTCAATCACCAACGCGAAAATATCATTACGCCTGTTCCCTTGTGGAGTAGGCAAAGTGAATCTAACGTTTGTAGATTTTCCGGTTCAACGGTTCGTTTGTTGGCGAGATGGGTGGTAATTCTACAACGCCAGTAAATTATAAAATTTTTAAAAATACCTACCTACTGATAATAAATATTAAAATAGTGATAACCTTTTGGTCCATACTTATTATAAGCATACCTTCATGACATTTTCTTTGCGTGTAGGTGTCTAACTCACATTTAAAGTACTTACAATGTTAACTCGTAGGTACTAACTATATTTTGTATTCTATTCATTAACGTATTGATAATTAAGTGTAATTGAAGCCAGTCTAGATTTAATAATTGTTATTTACCTGTTTTATTAACCTTTACAAATATTAATTAAAGGTGACATTTTAGTTAAAACTGTTTATTCAACATTTTTAAAATCCACTAGGTATCTTAGCAACGTTTTAGGTTGAATTGGGAGTTGAATTATGTGTCATTTTAATCTTCAAACATCCTATCGTATTCTGGTGCCAGACAAGAGCGCCAATATCTTCCTGCTGTGCGTTGAATGTATTAATCGTTCTTCGACTTATTTATGGTAACTAGGCTTGTCTCAGCCTGTGGGACGTATTTAGGTATAGCAAATGGTAATGAGCAAACAGATGGTTTACCTGATTGTTAAGAACAATTAAGTTATTTATTTACACTAACAGCGTATTAGTAAAAAAAGTTATTTTTTAACATTTCGATTATAGGGCCAATTAAAGTTTTCTAAATAGTAAATTGTAGTGTGAAACTAATTAAAAATCATGAAATATCGTAATAAAATCGTACTTAGTCCCAATCCTCAAAGAATATAAAAGCTACATGTGTAGGTTTACTTTTGATTGTTTTAATTTAAATAATATGAAGGTTAGATTTACAGTTTCCAAAAATAAAGGGAGTTAGGTATTGGAATTCAGTCATTGTAGTTTCAACACAATTCAACTACGTACCCATAACAATGATACAGGCAACTACTTAATACTTCAAAAACATTTGTAGGTAAATCAGGGTCGCTGTCGATGATATCAAGGCCTTCGGCACTATCTGGAGAACAATGACGATGATGACGTCACTATCAGGCTTATCAGTCAAATCATCGGTTGGCGATAA
Source organism: Apodemia mormo (assembly GCA_036924255.1). NCBI lineage: Eukaryota > Metazoa > Arthropoda > Insecta > Lepidoptera > Riodinidae > Apodemia > Apodemia mormo. The sequence goes on along the minus strand of JAUPFN010000020.1, from coordinate 7,208,400 downwards.
CAAGCGCCCCGCCCCGCGTTCGGACTGACCAATCACGAACCAATCGATTGGTCAATACGAAATCCGTTACGCCTTTCCGAACGCACTGAGCCATAGAGACGAGAATTGCCGTCGAAACTGACACTTGTTTTTTTAAAACCGCCGTGTTTATCGACTCGGCCCGTTCCCAGTTCTTAGAGACGTTTGGCCGAGAGGATTGTGTACACACGACGCGACGCAGTAAAAAGCTTAGGACCGTTTATGGTTTCAAAAAATGTCGGGGAGTGTAAATTAGTTGATAATTTGTGTGTGACTAAACTTTGTTAAATATAAGTCAAATATCGCCTAAGCAAATGGAGACAGGTGTCCACGATAGGCCTTCTATTGAAATATAGGGGGCAAACATCGTTCGAAATTATGTACGTCTATATTTGTGTTCCCGTGTAATATGTAAATCGTGTGTGCTCGGTTTTTAATTAAACATGAGATAAGAGTTTCATTCTTTATTTGTCTTTTTTAGTTTAATGCTAGTGCAGTGTCAACTTACTTGCTTAAGTTGATATGTACATTAAATATAAGTATCTAATTGTATTTTAAGATAAAATAGGTACCTACGTTGGGTGCTTATCAGATTTGTAGAGTGACTAGTTGACCTGCGCAGCTTCGCCCGCGTGTAGATTAATATGACGTCAAGACAGTTTTTTATACAAATTTGACACCGGACCACTAGACCACAGAGGCGATAATAGTAAGATATTTTCTTCAATAATGTAGCTTAGCTCATATTAGTTCGAACGCAACTTATTTTGAGTAGAAAAGCTAGATGTGCTACTAGTGAAGCCGCTAAAATACGATAGGTTGGTAAACGAAATGTATCGGTGCACAACACTATAGTGGCAGTGATGTTAGTGCGTCACCGTTTGCTATCTTCTATATATAAAAATGAATGTTTGTCTGTATGTCTTTTATAGAATCGTAAACTATGCATTTGATCATATAATTATCTTTAATAAAGTTATTGTGCATGAGCCTACAAAGGTTTCTGGGTTGGTAATGTAATGTCTTTCTTTCAAATTTATTTTAGTTTATGGCGTAGCACCGCGCGCATTGTAACTAAAGTAACGAACTTTATGTTACTTTAACTTCAAACATGTGCACACTTTACACATCTTAACTTTTAGGTATATAAAAAATATTTTCGCACCTTAGTAAATTTATCCTTATTTTATCTTAAAAATAGCAGTAAGGATCAACATTTAAAAATATACATTCTTTTTACTTTGATATCGTCACAACCATATTCCCGAAGAGAGAGAGAGAGAGAGAGAGAGAGAGAGAGAGAGAGAGTAGAAGTGCTTTACCTACTCACGATAAGCTGACTAGTGCACCCAAGATAATCCCAAGATATGTCAGAAGGCCAAACTACAAAAGACAAATCTGGATTTGTACTCAATCCAGCCTCGCCCAAGTTATATTTTCAAGAAAAAATAAAGGTAAGTAAGGAATATTTCCCCCGTGTTGTTCTGGCTCTATTTACCTGGTGTTGGTAAAATAGACCATCTGTTATTTTGGCAGGTAGTTTGTAAAAGGCGAGCTATTAGCTTTTTTATAGAATAGGGAGCAAACGAAAAAAGGGTGCAAACACCTTTTTCGCGATATCTCGGAAACCATGTATCTTACAAAAAATTCGTAATGACATAATTTGTGGCAAATTCCTTTGCCTATAAATATTTTCATATGATTCTCAAACGTTACCTAGTTCGATCAATATCAATAATAACATCATCGAGGAAATTGCCTTCTTCATTTGTCAATTCTATTGAGTCCATAATTGTTTTGCTTAAATATACAAATGGACCAACAAATGAGCACGCACAGCTCCACCATAAGCATGTCCAGATATTATTAGCTTAACACGTGCACCTGATGGTAAGTGATCACCGCCGCCCATGGACATCCGCAATATCAGAGGTTTTACACTTGCGTTGCCGGCCTTTTAAGAATGATTAAGCTCTTTTCTTGAATTAATTCTTTAATAAATCCGGTAATTAATCCCACCACAGAGTAGTGCGAGGCGAAGTATCGCGAGAAACGCACAGTTGTGGATTTCCAGAGATCTGATGGTGAGGGTGGAACTTCTAATTTTGACGCTGTGTCCGATGATGGAATTCAGCAGCAGGAATTAATCCAAACAAACGTTGGAACACTCTCGTGATAGATACGATAGAAGACGCAGAGCGAACCATGGCCATACATGTCACTATATATCTACCATTGTGATTACTAGGTTCTGTAATGTCTCACTCGGGCTTTAGTACAACCGTCTTATCTATTCCTGGTAAAGGCTGTTCGTAAAACGTGAACGATTGATAATGTGGTCCTGCCATCCCGTCTACTAGGTGGTGGAGTTCCGAATCATCTCGCTCAGGTAAATGATACTACCACCTTACCTATTTCTGCCGCACTAGCGCCAATGTTTATATCTGTAGTGTTTCGATTTGGTGAGTAACGTATCCAGTAAACTTATGCATGTGGGACTACTATCCAGCAACGCTGATAGCAACGCTTTAACACCTTTGGTGTCTATAGGCGATGGTTTTCTGTTTCATCAGGAGAGCCATCTGCTTGTTTGTTCTCTTGTGATTTAAAAAACCCCATTTTCGGTTTTGAACCCGAGACCTCATGCATCTATATCGAAGCCGGTACCGTTGAACCATTGAGATGACAAAAACACCAACCATACTAATATTATAAATGAGAAAGTGTATGTGTGTGTTTGTTTATCCGTCTTTCACAGCAAAACGGAGCGATGAATTGACGTGATTTTTAAGTAGAGATAGTTGAAAGTACCACACCTTCAACTATCTCTACTTAAACATTAAAGGATGGAGTGTGACATAGGCTATTTTTTGTCTCTTTCTAACCCCTACTTACCTAAAATGAATTTAACGCAAGCGAAGCCACGGGCAAAAGTTAGTAATGAAATATTATTAAACAACACTACTTATTAAGACGCGACGCTCTATAATAGTGTTACAGAAACGCATGCAGTTTTAGGTATTTTATTTAATAGATAGATAAAACTAATAAAATATCATGAAACTGTATCGCATTTACGGTTAAAATGTACCCATTTGGTTTTAGTTGATTTCATTTGTATTCCATTGATTGAAACTCATTTAAAATTAAGAGAGCGTTTCGTAAGGCAATCCCTGTATTAGGCGAGATTTGGAGATGAGAAATCAATCCGTGCTACCCCCTATTAAGCTTTAATCTTCGAAGGCTGGCAATAACTTAATCTCAAGTTCGGAAGCGGTATAAATAAGCAATAAACTTGCAACAGTTTCTAAGCACAGATTAAATGTCTGTCTAGAAATGATAATTTCATCATTATTATAATCTATACATATAATAAAATCGTAGGAAAGTCAAAACTGTACATTGAATATTTTAAAAAAAAATACTTGGGGCGTGATCTATAATCGACATCGAAGCCAAAAATATAGTTTTTAGAATTTTTGTCTGTTTGTCTGTTTATCTGTTTGTCTGTATGTATGTCCGGGGTAAACTCAAAAAGTACTGCATGGATTTACTTCAAATTTTGCGTGAATATTACTAACAGGTCGGGTCAACATATAGGCTACATATTATCACGCTATCACCTACGGGGGAGGTACTGTGCGGAGTAAACGAAGTCCGCGCGGACGAAGTCGCTGGCAACATAGTAAATAATCTCATTTTATTAATTTTATGAAATATATGACATTGTGTGTATATAATTTCAATAAAGCTTTGTCTTTGCATGTGTCACAATACAAATACAAAGATAAAGTTTTTCATAAGACGACACTTGAACTCAATAGTTTTATTATTCTAGCTAAAATTAATTTACAGCCATCAGCTAGATACCATTTTCCCGTTTTGGTTCAAGCCATAGACGAAGAAGAAAAAGAACCTAGTTTATAGGGAAACATAGGTGATTTAGTTTATTTGTTAGTATATTTCTATAACGTTTCACGTGGGATTTGGTGTCACCGTCTTATCTATTCCTCTGAAATGAAACGAAATGAAAATGTGCCCCAGTATCGTTAGGTTCGACAACTGGGTCTCTCTGGTTACCACGTCTATATAATTATGCGTAAGTATATATGTATGTAACAATTTGCTTAGAGATACAAAATAACAATACAACTCCGACTGTATGTAATTTTGTGCCCCTATGCAAATTTCTCCAAAATTATTATATTCGACATACGACGACAATCTTCGTTACCAAGCTATTAAAATTATTTACTATTGCTATTGCGAATTCTTTAAGTTGAATAGTATCTTTTATTTTTACTTATAATACCTAGAAATTTAAAAAAAAGAACTAAGGAATTACTCTTTCATTAAAGCGCTAGCAAAACAAACTATAAAGTATAAACACAATACATTATTGTAAGTTTTTCGGAGCTGAGACAATTGTTGGTTTATGTGCTTACATCATTATCTAGACCTACGCTAATAAAAACTAAATCAAAATTAGTTCACTCATTTAAAACTATGCTGCCAAAGACGAACACTACGTTAAACTTATGACATAAGAGGGCGTCCACAAATTACGTGAGATGTTTATAGGGGAGAGGAGGTCGAGTCAAATCTCATCAAATCTTACGTTGGAGAGAGGGGGGTCTCGGCAAATATCACGCATTTTTTTTTCTGATTGAAACAAAAAAAAAATACTATTTTGGTCCATTATGCAGATTGCACATGCTTAACATTTAATCTTAAGCGTTATCGTAATACAATTAAAATCATTCACTAATTCATTCGAAAGAAAATGACTGTCAAATCACCATACTGATTTGTTTTATACCAAATAGTATATAGTTGTTGTAAAAATATATATTTTTTTTCTTTTTACAATCACTATCCAACGCGTTTACATATTTAAGAAACCCAAATTTTGAAAAATCTCACGTGAGATTAGGGGATGGGGGAGGGGGTTGGATAAAATCTCACGACATCTCACAACACCTCAAAAAAACACCTCACGTAATTTATGGAGTACTAAAAGATTTTTTGCGTAGGAGTTAAAAAATAAAGTAAAAATATAAGTAATAAAATTATGGGCTGCTGCATTATAAAAGTTGTTAGTGAATCCCGCGGGAACAGACACCCGTTGATCAGTACGAGTGGATTAGTAATCAGTGTCTATTCACTTTACTACGCTGATTACTAATCAACGGCTGTTTACACGTATTTTTTGGTTAATACTAAGCACCTGCATTAAACACTCGCACTCGCACTAATCAAAGTGTAATCCAGGCCTTAAGTAACTTTACATGGGGAGGTTATTCTTTTTTCAATTACGAGGTGTCTCATTTTGACTGTCTACGACAAAAATATCGGATTATTTTTCGTGAATACAGTGGGTGAAGGGATTTCGTTTCGATCATGGGAATCGACAAATGCTCGCGTGTTGCCAGATATAATTGAACCGGGTTTTTTGTATTCTCTTATTCGGTGTATCAGCGTGTCGTGACTTTGATTACAAGTTGATCATTTGTATCTGATTTTTCAAAAACATAAGTAGGTATTAATGGTTAAAATGTAAGTATCGACAACCATAGATCTTTCATGCCAACTTGATACTATTTAATAAAGTGTAAGTGTAAGTGTAAGTTATATGCAGCCAATGTGCTTTTGAAACAAGAGAGAACAATACGATGTATGATTTCCGGTATATGTAAGATTTAGAATTTTCTGTTCGGAATTTGACTTATTGACTGTCCATTAGGAGGGAGGGGGGGGGGGGGGGGGGGGGCGGTCAAGTCGATCTCATCCTATCTCACGTAGTGGAGAGGGTGGTCTCGGCCAATATCACGTAATTTTTTTATGCTAGAAAAATGTTCTCTACTAAAATATCACTAAATATTTATCGCGGTTTAGTCATGCACTGATAAAAGAATTTTTGAACTATTAATAAATGCATTTCTTTAGAAAAAAAATTCATTTACCGTTTAAAATATATGAATAAATATTTTTCGATATTCAATAAATATATTTTTTATTGTAAATAAATATTAAAGTAAGTACCATTTAATTAAAATAATAGTTCATAATTTTTTAATTTCTTGTTCATATATGGTGCGATGTGAAGATCATATATAGCTAAATAAATAATGTATATAACCTTTTGTAATAAACATACGATACAGTAACAATATTAACTGTAAAAAACCTGTAAATCTTCTAAGTGATTAACAATTTTGATTTTTTGAATGGCATTTTACATAGTTTTCGTTAATACAAAATTAAAAAATAGCTAGATTGAAAAATGAAGAACAAATATAAATAAAAACTGTCATTGAAATTGTCAAATCCCGAACGAATAAACCAAATTTTATCTGATTAAGAGTCAGTCGTCAATTTAGTATATTAGTCTAAAAGTTATTCAAAAAAAATTAAGTAAGTTTGCTGTAAACAACATAATTTTAATATTTGAAAACCAGTAACTTTTGAAAAATTTAATTCAATTTTGATTTTTTAAATGGTATTCAACGTAGTTTTTTAAGTAGGTACTAAAATATTATAGTAGGTCAAAAAATAATTGTTCCAAAAATCTCCGAGTTATGCCGAAAAATTACTTTTCAAAATATTTCGTGAACGATAACTCCTGAACGCATTAACAGATTTTGATACAATTTGCGGCATTGGGGCAGATTTTTAAGAAAAAGAGCTGATTAGGTTTTGTATTCAATAGATACATTAATCTGAACATTGATATAAAAAACCCAAGATGCACAGTCACGAACAAAACTGACACTCAAAACCTTACGTTATAGATATGCAAAAAACATATGTTTTTGCATATCCAATCAATGTACAAAAAGTAATAAAATTAACAGTGTCGCAATCGGCGCGATTCTTTTTGAAGTGAGCGCACAATTTTAAATTGTGCGTTCATTTTTAGAGGACGTTTTTGAGACACTGATTGTGCATTTTGGGTTTTTTATATCAATGATTCTGAAAGTTATTTTAAAATAATTTTATAACTCAGTAAAACTGTAGCTACAGACTTCCAATTTACTATGGGTATCTCCGGAATCCTGCATCAGATCTTAACTAAATACCTAAGAATGGGACCACACCACACGGGGAGTATACCCTTTTAAACAAAGATCTGGTGGAAACTTAATTTTTGAAAATCGGGGCAGTCAGTAATTTCCTTATACTACTAACGTAGTGGGAAGTTAAAAAAAAATGTTGCGTATGAGCCATGTTAGAACTTTTAAAATTGTAACATTCAAAAATAAATTTTTGATTGTTACAATTTTGCCCAATTACCTGTGGTCCTTTATTATATGAAGTGAGATTTAAATATGATAGAACGGTGATAAATGTAGGTTTAGCGTGGTCGAGAGATCACTCCATATAAAATGTGGTGTAACACTCGCGGAACGCGACCGCGATAGGGACACTTCCGTAATTGGGAAGGTGATTAAGTTTATGTCAGTTTAAAAATGAAAGAGAACATGCTACGTTTGTTTGCAGGTGTACGAAATAGGTCGTGAAAATGGCCGAAATAACATAAACAAAACAAATACACATTGACAATGTGAAAGGGTCTTTATATACTCGTAATTATTCTTATTCTGATCATCAAATTAGTCGGGTGTGGTCCAAGTGTAGTGTTGAAATTCGGCAAATGGCAATACCCGTATTTACATAAATGAGGGATAACATCCCCGTGTTGGCTCCGGGCTCCTTTGAAGAATAGACTGCCGACAGACTGCCGTTCTGCCAGGCATGTCGTAAAAGGCGACCGATTGGCTATGCAAGTCATTAACATCGTGGCTACTAGGTGGTAGAGTTCTGCATTGTCTCGTCTGGGTTTGGTACCACCGCCTTACCTATTCCTGCCGCAATAGCGTCAGTGCATGCCACTGTCGTGTTTCGGTTTGGAGGGTAAGGTGGACAGTAAACTTATGCATGTGGTATTAGACCTCGCCACAAGATATCATCGTACTATTAACACCTTTGGTGTCTATAGGTGATGGTTGACTATTTTCATCAAGAGACCCTGTTTGTTTGCTATCTTATGATATAAAAAAAATAACAATGTAGAACAAGCGAATCAAGCTCAAGCAAGCAAGCAACATATTTGGCATTCGGTTTTTCTGCCTATACAGAAAGGGATTAGGTGTGAAGATATTTATGAATGTAATGAGGCGGGTGAGTTTTAGGACGAATTAAACAGTCCCTTATCAGCTGCATTACTTGATCTTACCACAATATGATTGTTAATGTTTTATTTCAACCACGAGGATATCAGAGTACCTTCGTTAATGTAGGGTAGTGGTCATCTCAGCCAGTGATAATACTTTTCTACGAGGCCAGGGGAAACATCTGCTTTTTTGCGTTTACTGTAAAAACTTCTCAAATAGAATAATGTCATCAAAAGGTTATTTTATTACTTATTTTTTGCCTTAACGATCGTAATGTGCAGGGCATATCCGGTGAGATGATCGGTTTCAAAATCGATCGATTACGGCTATAAATAGTGTTGTTCTTTACAGGACAGTTTATGATGTTTGCACAGGCGTGATTTTATGTCGCGACGTGTCGGCGCGTTTCATGCGACTAACCCTTTGATGGATCAAAGGAGCCGCTCATCGGTCGCCATATTGGTAAAAATAACACATTAAAGTTTAGAAAACATCGGTCGGACGGATTTTGAATTGATTTAATACCTTTCATACTTTATGTAGTTCAGAAAAGTAATTAGAATTGTGTAACTTTGATTTTTATTACGTTTTAAGGCGCGGAATGACTACAATTTAAAAACGTCGAATTCACTCCTACAACGCATATTAGTGCGTTATCTAATTTGACATTTACAACACGTTAAATAAGTTTAAAAATTACAAAGCAAAGCAAACAAGAATATTTTGTTAAACTGTAACTAGACTGCAAATAAACGTTTAATTTGCAGGATTTCCTAAGATAACTCAGAATATAAGCATTAAATTCAATATTTGTCTGGTTAAAGTTTTAATAAAACTTTATTTCTATTATATTCTTTTAAAAAAAACTTGTTGTTACCACTGAAAATACAGAGAATTTCGACGCCAAAGTTTTTTTTTTTGTGAAGCAAATAACGATTTTTTATTGAAAATATTAAACAAATATTTAATATTCTATTCGGTTAACATTTTTCTTTAGACCTTATTCTACACTCTGTATTTTTCGCGTGGGATATTTTCCTTGGGTTTCCTCGTAATCGAGCGTCAAAGAAACCCAGTTTTGTGAATGTTGAGCTAACACCGCGCCTTAAGGTAAAATTCAACTTATCATATTATTTATTTTGATGTATATATAATATATTACATATATATTATATGACATATATATATATATATATATATATATATATATATATATATATATATATAATCGTTAAGGTGGACTCTTAACAAAAGACGGATGATGCAGTACCTGACACAGCGGATAACGGCTGTTCAGTCATCAAAAACAGAAAGTACCTGTATGTGTGAATCTATATCTATACTCAGGGACATGTACCCGTCTGTTGGTTGAATGTTCAGCGACCCTGGCTACTGAATATCGATGGGGTTTGAGCTCGATTCTCGACTAATGTGATGGGGTTTGGGCGCGTTTGTGTGATGTCAGATGCACATAGAAGTTTGTTATTCTGGGCTTAGGTATTTGGTAGTATCGCTGATTAACGTTCATATCACAATCAAATAATTTGCTTACTTTAGTTCAGTTAAGTTCGTGTAATATGTCCAGCGTTTATTTATTTTATTTTAGGCGTGTGTGTTCTACATTTCAGCTGTTAAGCGTAACACAATAAATATAGAAACATCGTAACTTTGGGTTTTTCTTTATATAAGACTAGCTGTGCCCGCGACTTCGTTCGCGTGGAAAAATTTCTAAAATAAAAACCCGCATAGTTCCCGTTCCCGTGGGATTTCCGGGATAAGAACTATCCCATGTCCTTTCTTGGGTCTCAAACTATATTTGTACCAAATTTTATCCAAATCGGTTCAGCGGTTTAGCCGTGAAAGCGTAACAGACAGACAGACAGACAGACAGACAGAGTTACTTTCGCATTTATAATATTAGTATGGATAGCAAACAAGCAGATGGGTATCCTGATGAAAAGAGTCAACTATCGCCTGTAGACAATAAAAAGGTGCGTTGCTATCTTGTGACGAGATCTAACTCTACATGCACAAATTTACCAGCTACCTTACTCTAAACACTAGAATATGACAGTGATAAGCACTGGCGCTATTTCTGCAGGAATAGGTAAGGGTCATTCATAAATTACGTCACACGTTAAGGGGGAGGGAGGGGGGTCGAAGAAGTGTGACATTGTGTGATAAGCGGTAGGGAGGGAAGCCAAATTTTGTGACATCACATTTTTTCAAAATATAGTTCAAGAATATATAGAAATAAATATTTTATTTGCAAGAATATTGCTTTTTTATATCATAACATAGCAAACAAGGAGATAATGGCTCTCCTGTTGGAAAGAGTCCACCATCGCCTATAGACACCAAAGATGTTAATGGTGCGTTGCCACCCTTGTTGTGGAATGACAATGCTACATGTATAAGTCTCTTGGCTACCTCACACTCCAAACCGGAATACGACAATGACAAGCATTGACGCTATTGCGTCAGAAATAGGTAAGGCGGTGGTACCAATCACCCGGGCCAGCCGATGCGGAACCCTATAGATATATATAATCAAGATAATAAAATTACTTACTTTCTAACTTAATATGGAGTGCAAGTTAATTATGTTGCTTAATCTATAATAAAATTGATGGATGTTTGGCTGTGTTTATCAGCAAGGATGTTGACTCATCTTTTCCGGCGATTACCAAGAAACTTAACGTGGGAATAGATAAACCTGTTCAATTCTATTAATAAGACATTTAATTATAGAACTTTGATAATTTGGCAATTTTTAAAAAGGAAGGAGTTTTTGTATCATATTCTGTGTGTTTTTTTTTTTAATCGGCAAAACCTGATTATTGCGAAACGATTTAAATAATTTAATTGAAATGGAGCCAGTTAAATGTATCATATGTATTCTGATCCCTATCGCATGAAGAGGCAGTCGACTATGACGGCACCTAGACTGAGCACGCTAAAATCAGAGGTGAATCGCCAATAAGCTTATTTGATAGCCAACCCAGCCAAAAGATGACAAGTAAGCAAGATATTTTCCAAGTATTTCAATAGAGGAGGTCTTTTTTTATCAATCCATTAGTTTCCTAGCGACATAGTTCTGTGAATACTAGCGTCTACCCGCTAAACGGTTTGAGATAAGAAAATTAGCGGCCTCCCCCGTGTTTGGACAATATATTGATACATAAATCGCTCCCTGAGAACCTCTAAATGTTATTTTTTTAGTTTCCTGCGCCTGAGTCCCTAGTGGGAAATATAAATACATTTATCGAAATAGAAATGGAGATATCATTTTGATATTTCCGCTTGATATTATCTAATTAAACAACACTAGTGTATAATATCATCACAATGGTGAGAAAGTTAATGTAGGTACTCAAAAATTTAGTGCTTCTTAAATTAACAAGTGACAATTCTCGTGGTTTCCTGATAATAGTCTAGTCTTAAAAGACTTATAGACTTTAAACTTTCAGATAAACTTGTATAATCTATAGCTGACGTCCCCTACTCATAAAATATCCCCGTGTTGGTCCCGGTCTCCTTTGAAGAATAGGTCGAATTCCGTTCTGGCAGGCAGGTCGTAAAAGGTGACCGTTTAGCTATGCGAGTCACTACCATCGTGGCTACTAGAGTTTTGCATTGTCTCGCCCGGGTCTGGTATCACCGCTTTACCTACTCCTGCCGCAATAACGTCAGTGCTAGTCACTGTCGGGTTCCGCTTTGGAAGGTAAAGTAGACGGTAATCTTTTGAATGTGGCATAAGACCTCGCCACAAGGTAGCAACGTACCATTAACATCTTTGGTGTCTATAGGCGATTGTTGACTTTTTCCATCAGGAGACCCATCTGCTTGTTTGCTATCTTATACCTACTATAAAAAAAATCTTCCTGCAAGAATTCATACTTTCAATGGCATTGAAAATATGAATTCTTGCAGGAAGATTAGGTAGGCACCCCTTTGGCATTAGGGTATTGCAAAGCCACCATTTCATAATGTTCAAGTTATTATTCAGGTATTTCCATAGATAGATAAAAACACCATAATTTTTAGCTCATGGACTAAGGCTCACACGGTCTACAGCACAGTAGAAAACTTTGTTACTATTAATAAATTGACTTGTTAAAAATGTACTTAGTGCATTTTTTATTTCAATGTATGTATATGACTGTTGAAAAAAAACTGTCAGACCACAGACCACATGAATACCAATAGACACGCTATTGGGAAGGAAACGTGTCACTGCGCATATGAGCAAACGCTCCTATCACTGTTAAAAATGTCACACATCTGGAGATATATTATATTGTGAAAAAATAGAAATAAAGCATGTTGTACTGTTTTACCGTACCGAATGAGATGACAAGGTTTAAAAATTACACTTGAAGTGATTTTATTTCATCGGTAACTCTGTATTTCTATATGTAAATGCAAGAAATTGTCTTCATAGACGTATCCATTTAATCCGTGTGTCAGACCATACGGCCGATTTTTCAAGTTAATCCACGGATACTTTTTAATATCATGGTATAGCAAACAAGGTGGTGGTGGTGGCTGGTGAAAAGAGATAACAATCGTTTCTAGACATCAAACACTCTATGGTGCGTCACCTTCCGGGTGGGGACGCCACATGCATAAGTTTACCGGCTACTATACTCTCCAAGCTGGCACATAATGACAAGCACTGATGCTATTACGGCAGCAAAATGTCCCCGTGTAAGTCCGGGCCCCTTTCGAAGAATAGCCCATCTGCAATTCTGACAGGCAGTTTGTAAAACGCGAATTATTGGTTATAAGCAAGGATTTAAAACGTTATAATATCGATATGTTTGCACGTTTCATGCTGGTTCGTGATTGGTTCGCCACGTTTCATACTGTTTCGTGATTGGTTCGCCAACTAGCGCTAGAAGACAACGTCATAATATCGTATACCATAACCAATCATGACGACGCAAACATATCAATATTATAACGTTATAAATCCTTGGTTATAAGTGTCACTATCATCTCGATTACTGTGGTAGAGATCTCCAACATCTCGTTTGGGTATTTAGTACCAACGACTTACCTATTTGTTCCTATCGAGGATAAGGTAGCCTGTAAACTTATGCAACTGGCATAAGCACCTCGCCACACGGATAGCGACGCATTATCAACATCTTCGGTGTTTATAGTCAACACGATTGTCTCTTTCCATCATTTCCATCGGGTGAGCCAAATTCTTGTTTGCTATCTTATAGTATAAAAAAGACCACAACTACTTATACTGAAGATATAAGATATGCTGACTGCAGTCTCTTATCTGTCAAAGGTAGGGTCGACAAACATGCGCTTAGTACACATTACTAAAGCAAAGATCAGTGGTATTGTTTTGAAATCACAATTTTCTTATTTATTGCTGTATATTTACATTACTCATCTATTTACTAGTCTGTGACTTTATCCAGGGAATACATGTTTTACAGTAGATTACATGTACATGTTTAACAGTAGTTTTACTTGTCGTGTCAAATATATAGAGGCCTGGACCACAGTATACTGGAGACTAATAGTAGTCAATCTACATACATGTGATATTCGAGCAACGCACACATAGACACCTCTCACAGACGCGATATCTCGGAATGGTTCGGGACAGTTTGTACCGCACCAGTCGGAGATATCGCGTCCGTGAGAGGTATCTATGTGTGCTATGCTTGAATAATACTTGTATGTAACATTGACTTCTGGTAGTCTCTAAGTATTCTGTGCTTGGACTAACAGAGGGTCCACGTTCAGAGAGTAGAACATCTGCTTTTTACCAGGTGACAAGGCGAACAGACTAACATATTATTTTGACTACTAGGTGGGAGAGTTCTGTAACGTCCCTCCCGGTTTTGTTACCATAGCCTAATATTTTTCTGCCGCAACCGTGCTAGCGTTTATCACTGTTCTGTTCCAATTTGGAGGCTGATTTGACTTGTAACTTGGACATGTGGTATTACACGACATAGATGGTAGAATACTATTCCTATCTTAAGTTTAGTTTCTCTAATTAAAATATATTTTAGAACTAAAGAGACTACTTATAATTACTAACGAACTCACTCGCGTTTAATTTGATGTGACCACCTCAGAGGTTACATTTTTATAAGCTTTTTCTTCACGTCCGTTATATTAGCTTAGGTAATGTTTGTTAAATTTTAGCCTGATGAACAGAATATGATGAACACACAAGTATATTGTATGTAGGCATAATAGATGATTTTGTTACAACGGGTTTTTTACTTTAAAAGACAGTAAACAAGGAGATGGCTCTCTTGATAGAAATATTCATTACTCGCCTATATTTCTCTCTGGTGTCTACGAAGACACCAAAGATATCAATCGCGAGTTGCCACGGGATGGTGATTGTACTTTTTCCATCAGGAGAGCCTTATTTAGGTACCATTTTGTGAAACAAGAAAAAGACTCAAAGTAGATGCAGAATAAGCACTGCGAGCAGAGAATTTGGTGTATCAAAATTTAAATACATTTATTGACATTAAAATTTTTCTGATGTTTTATCACACATACAACATTGTAAGCATATAAATACGTGTTCTTGGCTCAATGAAATCTCGTGTAACGACCAGACCCAAGGCCTATGCATCATGTTGCCCAACACAGCAAACAATGTAATCATATTAAACAGTACGGGGTGAACGTCCCTCACAGCCTTATCAAGTTTATTAACACGCGCTTCATCTTAGTGTTTAACTAGTTCTGATTTTAATTAATGACAAGATCAGAGACTACTGCAACGGTTACAAAATTAATAAATACCATGAACTCACACTGTGAGTTCACGGCATTTATTAAGTGTCACATGTACATTAAAATTATAAAATTGTGACAAGAAGAAACATTACATATGTTATTCTACAATAGGTACATCACTTTGTAACGTAACATCTATGTTCACGTTGTATAAAATAATATATATATATGGCTCTCCTGGTGGAAAAAGAAACCATTGCCTTTAGACACCAAAGATGTTAATGGCGTGTTGCCATCGAGATGACAATGCCACCTGCATAAGTCTACTGGCCATCTTACCCTCCACACCAGAACATGACAGTGAGAAGCATTGATGTTGTTGCGGCAGGAATGCCTGCATAAGTCTACCGACCACTTAACTCTCCAACAGAACACGACAACGACGGGAATTGATGCTATTGTGGCAGAAATATCTAAAGAGATGACACCAAATACCCCAAGGTGTTGTGGAATTCCACCACCTAGTAATTACGATGGTAGTGACATTTATAGCCAATCATTCGTCTTTTAGGAATTGCCTGGCAGAATAGCAGACTGTCTATTCCTCGAAGGGAGCTCGGACCAACGTATGGGCTACAACCCGTAGATTGGTACTACATCCATGCCACATGGATAGAAACGCATCCTTACTGTGCAGTACAGAAGCGTGCGTCACAAATGAAATGTTCAGGTAATCTTTAAAGGCAGCAAGTGATTCTGTAACATCGGATTATATATATCTAAACCTAACCTATATATCTAACCTAATATATATATCTAAACTATAACAAATGTGTAAACAAGGGCTGAACTTACCTAATTTCTCGTTTGATATCGTCATAATCTCGCTGCGTGTCTAAACGAGCTTCTAGCCTCGCAATGTGTTGTTTTTTCTCATCTAGCCTTTCTTCTAGCCTCTGTAGCTGCTGCGCGTGAGCCTCTTGCAATGCTGATAATGATGCCTGAAGTCTACGAACGTCTTCGACTAGTTGAGAAATCTGTAAAGTTGAGCCAGACTATAGTAATTCGTAAAAACCCAATCAAAAAGGACATAAGACTATATCACGAGTGGTTGTTTTTCTTGTTGTATAAAAGAAGGGGCAAGTGGGCCTTCTGGTATAATTAATGCGTGTGAGTGATGGTGAAGGGTCATGAGCGAAAAAAATCACCAGAAACAATGATGCATACTGAACTTTAAAGAATGTGCATCTGCTTACTTTATACATACATATTTTCACGCCGGAACCCTTACGGGGTAGACTGAGAGAATCGCGTGCGTCGCGAACTTTGCAGATTTTTCCACATTAATTACTCTGTTCATACAAACACACCGGTTGCGCATTCCGGAACTTCCCTTGTTGTTATTTAAATCGAGATCTTTAGAAAAGCAGCAATGGTATTGTAGCTAAATAATGTTATTGTATCAGCACATATTCTCCGTGTTGGTTGAGGTTCATTTGAATAATATGTCATCTGCCGTTCTGCCAGGCAGTTCGTAAGAGGCGAACGAGGGACTAAGCGAGTCCCTGCCATTGTGGCTACTAGGTGGTAGAATTTTGCATTGTTTCGCCCGGGTCTGGTACCACTGCACCTCCTTACCTATTCTTGCCGCAATAGCGTCAGTGCTTGTCATTGTCGTGTTCCGCTTTAGGTGATAAGGCAGCCGGTAAACTTATGCATGTGGAACTGAGACCCCGCCACAAGGATAGCGACGCATCATTAACATCTTTAATGTCTAAAGGGATGGTTGTCTCTTTCCGTCATTGAAAGCCACCTGCTTGTTTGCTATCTTAAGATATAAAAAAACACATTATATAATAATTACAAGTATCAGTGTCGTCAAATTGACATAAATCGTAATAGTGTTTTAACATATCGAGAGGCGTCGTTTACTGTCCCTCACTATGTACTTTCAAGAGTTTTAGTTCCGATATCAGGCATAGGTTATCGTTCCGATATCTGTTTTGCGCGAAACAGACATTAAATTCGTTTTCTAACAATTATATTAATACATATAATGGTAAGAAAAACCTGGGTAATAAAATTTAATGAGTGTGCCATACGAAACGTAACGATAAAAATGAATTCTTAATTCTCAGGGTTATTTGTTGAATTATCCAACAGTTATGAAGATATCGTTTATTTGCTTTGTCAAAGTACCTGATTGGTGTGCATAGAATTTAAGACGCCATATTGTTGAACGCCATTAAATGTAATGATTGTAAAGATTTATTTGTGTAGTAGATAAAAAACGACCGCAGTACTTTCGCTCGGGAGTTGTCAACATATAAAAATTACCTACATAGTTTCACAATGTTTCGATTACATAATGTTTCAATAAAATAAAGCTGATCCAATCAAGTTCAATCTGTTGTTTTATTAGGTAGGTCCTCGTCTTGACTAAATTCAATATCGAACCATCGACATAGTAATTATCAAACAATGCGTACGAGACAGCGAAAGAGGTATTACTATGTCGATGGTACGATACTAGCTTAGGGTAGGTAGGTATTTAAGTTATGAACTGATTTTGTTGTTTGTAAAGTTCTGCCCTGACCAGACGAGTAAGAAGTAATGTGTGTAAATATATAGTTTTCACTTGGAATTACATAACTTTGCCCGGTAAGTAATAGATAAACCTTTAAGGAGGCTAAAGGGACAAGTTGCGACCGAAAAAATTGATTTTTTTTATCAAAAACTTTTTTTAATCTAAATTTTAGTTATTTTTTTGAAAATCACCACTTTCGAGCACTAGTGTCTAGACTAGGGAAAAAAACTATTATATTCCGTATATTTTTCAGAATTTAATTAATATTTTTTGTCCCTAGTCCAGGTAGTAGTGCTCAGAAGTGCCAATTTTCAAAAAAAAAAACTCCACTCCATTAAGATTTCTTTTCTATTTTTTTAGTCCGCCACCAACCTGGTTAGCTCCTCTCAAAGATTTATCCATTAATTACCGGATACCCTGTATATACCTATGTGTCTGTATGTGTGTATCAGCTTTTTAACAATAAATAAAATAATGGATATTCAAACTTCTAAGAATTTATTATATAAGATATAGACAATAAAACCTAATACATGAGGCGTGACAGCTTAACAAAAATGTGCTTAATAAAAAATTGTTTTCAATGTAATTATTGATAAAATGTATTATAGCTTATGTTGCTTTTGTATTACGGTTGGTTTTCAAATACGATTCAAACGAAGTTTCCCTTGATAGAGAATATTATTAAATGATTTAATTACATTGTTATAATATTCAAATTATTAATATAACATTTTTATTAAACACGCATGTGTGTGATTCTCGAAGAAGGTTTTTAATAATTATTAATATTCTGTTGGAAATACATTACACTAGGTACATTATTAAATAATAGCAATAGAGATGGCGCAGCAGTAGATATTATATTACTTTATTTTCACGTGATTAATAAGTCTGGTACTTTAAAGAGCTATCTTTAATTAAAATAGGTATTAATTACAATGAAAAAACAACGAACGGCATTAGACTTCGATAATTTAGCACATTTTTATCATAGGGTGGCAAACAAGGGGCCTTCGGCGTGATGGGCTGTATGCCACGTGCATACGTATACCGATTTAGGTATACCCTCCAAAGTCCAAACCGGCATGCCCATCATTCTGCGGCAGGAATTCGTAAGTCATCAAAACCGGGCGATAGGTAACAGAATTCAACCACCTAGAGTTCTGTTACCGAGTTGGTCCAGGCTACGTTTGAAGAATAGACCATCTGCAATTCTGCCAGGCAATTCGTAATAGGCGAACATTTGGCTGTACTGGTCACAACCATCGTGACAATTGTGTGGTAGAGTTTCGCAATGTCCCGCTTAAGTATTGCCTCTCGGCCTTACCTCTTCTTGTCGCAATAGTATCAGTGCTAGTCATTGTCGTGTTCCGGTTTGGAGGTTAAGGTAGCAGGTAGACTTATACATATGGAATTGCCATCCCGCGACACGAATAGTAATGCTACTGCTTTGAGGAATCAATTACCGGCTGAGTTGTTTCTGAGCGGATACGACTTAGGAACTTTCGAGAAAAGAGCTTACTCCTATTTAAAAGGCCAGCAACGAAACTGCTAGACTCCTGGTACATAACATATCTAGACATGAATTTAAACCACCACGTCAAAGCTCAAACCTAAAAGTGCGATACTTTTTCAGTAAAATGTACCACAAAAGTGCATAGAAAGTCGCCTAGTGTACAGATGTTCATAGATGGGGGGATCACTTACCATCAGGTGCACTTCCTGCTTGTTCGCCTCCTCTGCTATAAAAAAATGCATCTTTAACACATTTTGTGTCTATATTCGATGGCTCCTTTTTCCATCAGCTTGTTTGCTATACAGTGATATATAACAAACTAGTTGTAACGATAGCCGTGACACATTACACCAATCGTTCGCCGTTTACGATCTGCCTGGCAGGAAGCCAGTTGGTTAATTCTTTGAATCGGAGCTAGACTAACACGGGCTATCGGCTATTTGGAATCCTTAATAAAATGCTGTTAAGCGACTTAGTGAATAAATGAACTTAACGAGCCTATACTTTTTGGAACGAAGTTCCTTATCGCGCGTTGTGAAAGGAGGCTAGACGGAAAAATTTTTCACGAAAAGTTGTAACGACACTTTTTGCTATAGTAAACTATTGTAAGCTGTGCGGCGTGCGCATGTTTCTCTGTCTGTCTCTCTCTCTTATAGAAAGCAAGCCAGATTTACATTTCATTACAATTTAAAATTTTATTACAATTCCTTCACTAATTAATCGAAAGAAACTTCGTTCCATCCGGGTGTCCCTTGATACCTCTCAAATTTTGTTTTAAGCGTAGAAGGACCTTGGCAGTGAACATCCTAATACAAGGTAATATAATCGAGACTGAACACCACACAATGGGCGAATCACAGACCATGAATATTAATAGATACGCCATTGGAAAAGAAACGTGTCACCGCGTATATGAGCAAACGCTCCAATCACTGTCAAAAATGTCATACATTTGTAGATATATTATAGCGTGAAAAAATACAAATAAACCATGTCGTACTGTTTTATCGTACCGAATGAGATGGCACGGTTCAAAAATTAACCTTGAAGTGATTTTATTTCATCGGCAAGTAGAATAACTCTGTCTTTCTGTGTGTAAATTCAACCTACACTGACAAACTAAGAAACTGTGCATCCATTTAATCCATGGGGCGGATAATAGTAACTCAGCTTTACATATTTTTCTATATTTTAATTTTAATATTATAATTGCGATGGATGGATGGTCGTTTGTTACTGAATCACACAAAAACTACTGAGCGGATTTAGATGAAATTTGGCACATAGATAGATGATGATCTGGAATAGCACATAGGCAACGTTTTATCAAGTAAAATTTATTTGTTCCCTCGGGATTCACTAAAAACTTTTATAATGCAGCGGGCATTACCGGCACACAGTAAATCGACATGCTTACGAATATACGCCAAATTCTCATGCTAATTTAGGCCTCTCTTTGAAGAAAAGATAAACTTCCTTACTCCTAGGCATTTCGTCAAAGGCAAGAGACGGCTAATACCTACGTATAACTAACATTTTGACTTCGAAATAAGTGGTAGAGTTCTGCAACATCTCAATGGAATTTGAAACCACCGCCTTAACTATTATTTCCGTAATAGGGTCGGTGCTTGTTGCTATCGTATGCCGGTTTATAGGGCAAGGTAGAGGGTAAATTTGTGCAGATGGCGTTCCAACCCTGCCATACACTAAGTGACGCGGTTATCTTTTTCCATCTGGCGGACCATCTATTTGTTTGTTTTCATTTAAATTATTGAATGGATGGAAGTATTTACATTTGTGTAATGAGCAGAAATGTTTGTATTTCTGAGTTTGGGTGTTTATTATGGATGTAAAGGTATGTATATATGTATTTTTATGTATTAGTATCGTTGACTAACACCCATAATACAAGCATATAATTTGCTTAGGTCGATTTGTATAATTTGTCCAGCAATATTACTATTACTATTATTGAATGTAGATTATTACTCGTGCAGCACGTACAGCACTGAAGTGAAATACCTTAAGGATCTTGAACATGATTTTGTAACTTGAAGGTGTTTATTTTATTTGTAACTAGGTACCTATTTCGACGTTAAGTTACCGTTTTGAGATTATATTTTGTTTGATGCTATTGCGAGGTGGTGTTTATATCGAGTTCTAAGAATGTACACATTTTGTGTAGTAAATTGACAACATAAAAAGCACTGGCCGAAACGAAGTGTGCCTGGACAGAACCACGAGTAATTATTGTCTTAATTCGGCTCCACGCTTACCGCTATTACGGCAGTGGTGCCAAGCACTAGTGAAAGCGGTATGGGTGTTCTTTACTGATTTTCATAATGTGTATTTGTACACTGGAGCAAACACAGTAAAATGTCACTTAGGCACAAGGTGACACTTTACAAGTCGTGCGTACGCCCCATCCTTTCATACGCTTGCGTAGCGTTTGCCCATCTCCCCCGTACGGACTTGCATCCGTTGCAAGTGGTACAAAATAAATTCCTGCGTATTGCCACGGGAGCACCCTGGTATATGCGCAACGTAGACCTCCATAACGATCTTGAATTGCCGAGCTCAGTAAAGCATTTCAAAGAAATCTCTAAAAGATACTTCGATCGTCCCATCTCGCATCCGAACCCACTGGTGGTAGCCGCGGCTGACTACATCCCAGACCCTAATCCCGATCCCAAACTACGTAGGCCCCACCACGTTCTTACGGATCCCGATGACCCGATAACTCTGGTCAACGGTTTACACGATAACATTACACACCTATACTCGCGACACCATTGCCGGCGGCGGCGACGAGGACCCCTGTTTTGCCCTTCGGCGAACCGAGCCCAAGGACAAGGTTCGGCGGACGGACAAAATAACGCCACTAGCCCTCTCATCGCAAATCACGACCCCACCCTAAGCCGAGGTTCGGTCTCGCAGGAGACACCCTTAGGGCGGAGGGCGTACAGCCCTACACCTATAAATTCTGGCTGAGCACTCTGCTCGCCCCCGCGACCGGTGAAGCTGTAACAGCCCATAAGGCTAGCAGTAATTGAGCATTCCGAAAAAAAGTATACTGGAGTACGAGAGTATGTACTGGCACTTATGAGTTTGTAGCGGTGCAGGTCGCCGAGCGTGTAGAAGTCAAGGAATCTACAACGCTACAAGATAACGGCTGGAGATATTTGTTTTTAACCTCTCACGCAGTGTTTTATGTTTAATATGTGCATCTATGTGTCCGTCTGTCCCACCAATTCTCTTAAACGAACGAACCGGTTTGAATGCGGTTAAAGATTCATGGGTTTTAGGATAGACCTGACGTCCTGATGCAACTCAGGTACATCCAAACTTCAATAATCTCTTTCCTCCTCGATCACTTATAGCAAATGAGTTTTATTTGGGCTCACTGAAAAAGTTTTGTTGCTCTGCAAATGAGGCACATGAAGTAGGCAAATGGCCGTATGATAAAGGACTGTGTCGGTGTATTTTTAATTTTGTAATTTAGAGTTAAATGAAGATATGATTACATTTCGGGACAGCTTAACATTATATTATGTGCTATAGAAATGGCAACTAATTTAGCTTACTCCTTCAAGATTAGATTTTATTAATTTTGGGTAGATAATGTCTGTAATTAGATGATTGTAGTTTTTAAAAAATGAGGTAAAGGCTATGATATATTTAAGTTAATAAATAAATATCACGCTGGTTCCTTTGCAGGATAGGAAAAGCAAACCGGACGGCAATATACATTCCGGTCAACACTGGTGTGTCGGTTGGTTAGATAGGTGATGATATCCATTGCCTCATTTTATCCATCTGATAACGACTATCACTTGTCTCGTGTGATAACCGGTTCCAAATAGCTTTAGGAGCTAATCTAAGGCGTGGGGATTTTAACACACCATCGTCAGAGTTCGAGCTATTAGTAAGGTTTCGATTTTCGAAAATAAATCCAAAATGACTTCAATCTGATCCGATCCGGTAGTAGTTTTTAAAAAAAATATGTTGACGTGTCAAAATAACTTGTAAAAAGTTTTATTGAATAAAGTATTTCTGATTTCTGAATCACACTTTTGCTCAGCCCGTCTTTTTGGGACATCCCAAATAGGCTAACCACTAGACAACAAGACAGACATATTTAAATAAAAACGTATTAATAATAACCAAATTGAATAAAAAATAAAAAATCTAACAGACCTTTTGTGTAGATATTTTTTTTTATTTTTTATTTTATAATATAAAACATTTACTTTTCTAAAAAACAAGCAAGAAAAATCTTTGTATTCCTATTTATTTTAATAAATATTATAATTTTTATTTTAATAAATATAAATATGAAAACAATTTTCAGTTCATAATATGCTTAAACGTCTGTGGCATAAGCTTATGACATAATCCACACAGATTTTCTTCGGTGAAGGGTTGAAAGGCAACCCTCAACAATTGCCTACAATCATTACTATGGTCATTTATGTTGTGAACACGGTCAGTACAGTACAGGTTTTTGCGGCAGGCGGGTGTTTTAGTTTTTATGTTGTTTTTTAGAATGGTCTCTTGCTCCATCGAGGTGATTATACGCTAGGATGCTTCATAATTCTTAATAAACCTCTTTTTTATTTTGTCTTTAATTTAATATTTTCAAAACTAATCTCTGTACAACATAGATTCAACGGAAGTATCCTTGGTTAGACAGTGGTGTTACGTCCATTAATATACATACGTATTCATAGAGGGCATGTATAGGCCCCAGTAGGTATCAAGTCTAATTTAAAAAAAAACGCCTACAGACATACTAAATAATTAAATATTTCTATATAATCACTCATATTTTTTATTACTCATATTATTCATAGTTTTCTCATATTTTTATTGTTCACTGATACTCTATTCATAGTCTACTCATATTTATTTTATTACTAACTGAGCCGCGCAGCTTCGTCCGCTAGTAAAAAAAAATAACATCAATATAATCTTTCATACCAAATTTAATCCCCTAATTCAGCCTCTTAGGGGTATATAATTGGCTTTATAATTATTGAATGAATACCTACTCTTAGAAAAATGTATACAATAAGAACAAAAAATCTAATATTTATAGAAGTATAATTCCATTTATTATTTCTAAAATAACGACGTTTTAACAAAGGCGCTACGAGTTTAAAAAAATGTTTAAAAATCTTCTGAAATGTCAGTCCGGCTAACATATTATTTAACATTGCTTCAGTAGCATATAAGTG
Organism: Apodemia mormo; assembly: GCA_036924255.1. Taxonomy (NCBI): domain Eukaryota; kingdom Metazoa; phylum Arthropoda; class Insecta; order Lepidoptera; family Riodinidae; genus Apodemia; species Apodemia mormo. The sequence continues at coordinate 7,184,133 of JAUPFN010000020.1, read as the reverse complement.
TTTGTCATCATTGTGCTTTCCGTTCATTTATTTCCCACCATCAGTCATTAACATAAACTCTTTTCAACTGGAAAACCTTTTTCTTTTCTATCTTATGATATGAAAAAAGTTTACTTATTGTATACACAGATAAGACTATGACCCTATAAATATTAATTATGATCCATCCCTCCAATGGATACAAAATACAATTTCATCACAGCCCTAACAATACCAAGAAAGACAAGAAAGAAAAAGCAGGCACAAAACGCAACAAAGTAACAAATGTAAACCAATTCAAACTGACAATTTCGTCCTCATAAAATACCAGTCTCAATCACAAAAGAAATAGACAAGTCAAAATAAAAAGCGCATAATACGCCATTTCGTCGTCACAAAGTACACGTCGACGATCTGTCAAACTGGTCAAACACGAGAATTGGCGTGTCACCGATATTAGCCGCCAAAATATACCGGCCGTAATATGGAAGCAGCTCGAAACCCTTTCTGAATGCAAACGCCGAAATCTGCCGAGCAATACCAACACTGTCAAACAAAAAGACGCAGAGCTCCTACGGGCGGAAAGTTGGTATTTTCTTTTTTCCACATCTATCACAGGCATTGCATAGTTTGAAACGAGTTTCATTTCGGTGAAAAATGATAAATGACGTGAAGGATTGAACAACCGGACATGAGCAAAAGAGATTTCGGTCAATCTCGTTTTACATTTGCGCGATCACGACAACTTCATCTCTCTTTCGAAGTGCATTTATTCTCATAGTCATTACCACGACAATTATAATGTATTCAAATCACTTATTGCGGTTCTTTTAGAAATCATACGTTGATGGATAAATATTGTCTTTGACCTCACGACTGTTAATCAAGTGAGTGAGTGGAATAATATATTAGGTAACAAGAGTATTTTTCTATAGTTTTTATTCATAGAAAATGCAAGTATAATATCGTCGTATGACAGGAAAAACTCATTAAGCATTATAGTCATTGATATAAAAAATCCAATATACACAGCCCCGAACAAAACTGACACTCAAAACTGTCCCTAATTTCACATAAGTAGTATAGATATGGCAAAAATCTATGTTTTTGCATATCCAACCTTAAGCGCCAGACTTATAGTTGTTTTTACAAAGCAATGTACGAAAAGTAATAAAATTGACAGTATCGCAACCGACGCGATTCTATTTGAAATGAGCGCACAATTTAAAATATTGCGCTTATATTTAGAAGACGTTTTTGAGACACTGATTGTGTATCTTGTATTTTTTATATCATTGATTATAGTTAAAATTATGAGAGAGAGATATTTAAATAATTTTTTTCGTAACCATATTTTAAAAAGAAATGTATTAAATGAGTTTTTCCTCTTAATATTATGGACACGGTGATTCCTTCCAGGTTAAGATAGAGATTAAATAGATAACACTGTACCAATAACTCAACATTACCTAAAACGGTACTTAATTTTACCTGTCAACCAACTATATATAGACGGCCTTATTGATTTAGTGGCTAGCCGTTATGAGGTCCCGGGATCGGATTTATTTTGAAAAGAAATATAAGGTTTTTATTTTGAAAACTGGCAATTTGAAGTGTTCATAATATTGATGTATTAACTTCAACACCCTTGTAAGAAAGAAAATGTAATGCTGATCGCAAGTACAGTAATCTCCAATCTTTTTGGTCGGTCTGAAGTGAGGTGCGAGCCGCTGCGTAGATTGCAAAATAAAGATATCGTCGGGACGAAGGAGGGGTGCGGATGCACGTAGTACCATGTAGTTCGACTGTATCATGCGCGAGATTGCTGTAGCGCTAACTTCAGGCCGGCCAAAAAGATTGGGGATAAATATAAGCGATATAGGTTGATGTGGGCAGACGCGGCAATGACATTCGCCACCCATTACGCCAGTCGACAAACCGCACTGAGTAGGAATGTCTAAAGACACGTATATATTTTTGTTGTATTTGTTTGATTTGTGAACAATATATGATTAAAATAGCCGCACCCGGCAGCCCGCTGCATCATAAAAGTTTTCGGTTAATCCTGCGGGAACATATTTCCGAGATAAAAATTATTATGTGTGCTATTCTAGGTCAACATCTACTGTGTGCCAAATTTCACCTAAATCGGTTCAGCTATTTTTGCGCGATTGAGTAACAAACATCCAAACATATAAACTTTCACATTTGTAATATAATTGGGATGTTGTGACCTTGTCTGCGGTTGTATTAATGAAACATGATGTTTGTTTCACTGAACTGGTCGTGGGGTTTTGTATGTGTGGGTTTATGGGTGTGTACCATAACTGGCTACTAAAAGCGACACATGAAGTTTTAACAGCCGAATGATCACCATGCTCATAGTCACTTTTTTCACAACTCACTCTGCAACGGCTCGTCCAGGTATTTGATACCACTGACTTATCTATTCCTGTCGCAACAGCGTTAATGCTTGTCACTGTCGTATTCCGGTTTGAAAGGTAAGGTAGCCGGTAAACTTATGCATATGGCAGGCATTACAATTCTTCCACATGGATAGTAATACACAATTAACACCCTTGGTGTCTGTTGGTGGTTTTCTCTTAGGTCTCTTTCCGTCAGGAGAGTCATATGCTTGTTTATTATCTTCAATGACCTCTATGTTCTAATGCTATCTTTATCTTTATATCTACCTATATATATATATATATATATATATATATATATATATATATATATATATATATATATATATATATATATATATATATATATATATATATATATATGTGTTCGTTAGTCTCGCTAAAACTCGAGAACCGCTGAACCGATTTGGCTAATTTTGGTTTTGAATTAATTGTTGAATTCCAGGGAAGGTTTAAAAGGTGAGAAAATATAGAAAAAAATCAGAATAATTTAAAAGACAGAACAACGTTTGCCGGGTCAGCTAGTCTTATGATAAAAAATCTAATAATGCGGGCGCTTATACAAATTGCATTGTATGAGTGTCATGCAACATACATGGAGTGATTTTAAAAATCATTATGAAACATTGAGCGTGACAAGTGAAGTAGGTCCCTTTCTAATAACTATTTTAAGGATTTATAGAGTACCAAAAACCCCCACGAAATATTTTTTATAATATTAGTACGTGAAGTAGTAGCAAATTATTAGGAAAAGGCTTATTTTTCGGTTACTGATTATGCCCAAAGTCCTTTAGTTACTGATTGTTCCAAAGTCGATACAAGATTTAGGGCGGCTTGCACCATGCATTTAGTCCCTTAAACATGTTTAGCAAATGTCAATTCGCCTTAAATGCTGTCACTTTAAACGTATTTAGTGACTTAAAATGAATTAAGCATTTTGGTTGCAAGCCGCCCTAAATGAAATATAAATTTAAAATTTTAGTATTAGTGTATGAGATTAGGCAAAATCAATTCGCAACGTCCATTTCTATAAATAATAAATAATTCGTAAACATCAAATGTGATTTGACAGGTGAGTTGGCGGGAACTTGTTTATGCTTTTGTGCTCGTTATATTTGAAAAACATTGATAGGCCATTTATAATGTTTTGTTTCGTGCTGACAGGCGGACTTCAATTTTCACGATTTTCGGTTCGTTTTCGACATGAGCCAATATGAAAATAAACGTCATAGACAACTGGAGTGCAATTGCTTTGGAAACAAAACGAAATGAAGCAATTATAAGTTGTGGAACCTCATTTATTGCCTGTCTATCGTTGCAGTTATAAAATCGAATAGGAAACTTAGTTCTTGTTTATGATATTGTTTCGGTCGGAGTTTTAGTTTTGTGAGTACTATTCAACACTGGTATATGATACAGTGTCGTAAGCTTTAATATAAAACGAAAATGCTTTATAAAGATATTTCGTATCTATTTTTTAAAGAGTTAAAAATATTGAGGTGTACCTAACAGCACGTGTTTTTTCCCGTTAGTCCCGGGCTCCTTTGAAGAATAGGCCGACTGCCGTTCTGCCAGGCAGATCGTAAAAAGCGACTGATTGGCTAAGCGAGTCACTACCATTGTGATTACTAGGTAATAGATTTCCACATTGTCTCGGCCGGGTCTGGTACCATCGCTTTACCTATTCCTGCCGCAATAGCGCCTGTTCTTGTCGCTGTCGCGTTCTGGTTTGGAGTGTAAGGTAGCCGGTAAACCTATGCATGTGGCATTAGACTTCGCCACAAGATAGCGACGCACCATTAACACCTTTTGTGCCTATAGGCGATTATTGACTCTTTCCATCAGGAGACCCATCTGCATGTTTGCTATCTCATGATTTTATATTTAAAAAAGTTCCTAATTTGCTGCCATAACATGTTTCGGTAAGGATGATGACATAGTAAAGTTTCGCGTGTAGCATAGTATCTAAGTTATGAGCATAGTAACGTATCATTATAAACTGATGAAGGTTAGTATGGACTTTTACCCGTGTTGGTATGGACCTCTTTGTAAAACAGACCATCTTCAATCATCAAATAGCCTATCTGCCAGTAGCTAGGCAGTCCGTAAAAGGCGAACGATTGACCAAATATATCACTAACATCGTGACTACTAAGTGGTAGAGTTCTGTAGTGTCCACCACTACCACCCACCACTATACTTATTCCTTCAGTAATAGCATCAGTGTTTTTGACAGACGTGTTCCGGTTTAGAGGGTAAGGTAGCCGGCAAGCCTATTTACTTCGCAGTACATTGCTGCACAGATGGAGATTGGAGGAGAGCCTCTGCTTAATTGCTAACCCATGATATAAAAAAAATAGTCTCTGTTAGAAGATAGGTATATAAGAACCGCATATTCATTTACTGTCACCATAGCTCCCGCGGTTACACACTATTGTACCTATTCCGACTCGAATGGTAATGTAGCCGGCAACTTATGCAAGTGATGTTATAAGATAACTACGAGGATAGTATCACCATAGATATATTAAACGACTGTATAGTCAAACAGTGTTACATTATTACTAATTTTTAATTTTATATCTGTTATTTTATACCTGACAGGAGAACTTATGCTTGATTGCTATCTTATCTATATTAATAATTTCGTCAAGGGTTACAATAGATTCTATCAAAACCTTACCTAAATAATAAAGCGTAAAAAAATAATAATTTTGAGTCGACAACATATATCCGCAAAATTCGGATTGTCGAGTATTTTGATAAAATAGTGATTAAAAATTCTAACAGTGCTGACAGACAAATCGGCCATATTTGTTTAAAGGTTACAAATACGTGGTGTAGATGGCGTGAGCATTTATTAAAATATCGTAGAATGTAGCGCAGATTATCGTGAAACTTATTTTCTCTTCATTCATAGAGTAGAAATTAAAAAACAGCAACACTATAGTGTTGCCTTTATTAAACCAACGTAATAGTTTTTTTTTTCTTTGTTAATGGCAAACGTTTGTGAACATCAATGCCAACGACAAAACAGACCGGGAAAACTTTTTGTAAGTAAGAAAAACCTAAACACGAATTTTTTTTTATAGTATTCAGTAAGGTTAGATCAATATTAACAAATATATATATAAAATCAAATTAATTATATACAATTTTTAAATAATATATACACTATATTACTGTAACAATTAGATTGATATATTATTATTTAAAACAAAGATAGATAGTAGTTTGTAAATTTTATAACTTTTATAAAATAAAAGAGAAGGTATAGATACAGGCAGCGGAATTTTTAATGCAATTATAGATTGAAATAATGAGGAATGATCAAATTTAGTGCATGAGAAGAAAATGTGGTTAGCATCCGCCACATCCTCTCCACATGCGCAATTTGGATGTTCTAAAATTTTCAATTTAGCGAGATGATAAGGAGTACTTGTGTGTCCTAGTCTTAATCTTGTTATTATACTAGAACTTTTTCTATCAAATTTTATAGTAAAAAACCAAGGTTTTTGTGGTATTGTTGGTTGAATATTAAAGTAATAAGAGCCCTTTTGTTTGCTATTGTGATTCCATGTCTCTTGCCAGGATGCAAAGAGTGATTGTCTTGAAAATGATTTTAAATCGGGGCTGTAAATCAAGTAAGGAAAAACGTCGCCATTTAGAATTGCATCATTTGCAAGTTCGTCAGCCTTACAATTGCCATAAATACCACTATGACCTGGTATCCAGCATAAATATACGTCATATTGTCTTTCACGACACCTGCTTAGCAACTTCTTAATATCATAAATCAGCGGGTGTTGCATTTTTTTGAGTGATGAGTTGTCAAGTGCTTGTAAAGTGCTTAGTGAATCTGTGAATATTATTGCTTTCGACAGTTTAAATAGTAATACATATTCTACAGCTTTAAATACTCCAAGGCATTCCCCCGAAAATATGGAAGTTTCAGGTGGAAGTTTTACTTTTTGTGTGATTTTGTATTGTAAATGGAAAATACCTACACCAACATGGTTATTGTTGTTATGTTTGGATGCATCACAAAAAATAAGGTGGAAATTTGAAAATTTTTTATTAATAATGGAGTTGAAAAGAACATTTGCATTTTGATCACGTTTTTGAATACCTAGATTAAAAATAATTTGCGTTTTTGTAATAAGTGCTTCATAGTTGCAAGTGAATATGGGTAGAACAGATGAACGAAAAATAGGAGCTGAGAGTGATAAATATTTTCTATAGCTAATTACGAGGCATGGGATAGGTTTATGTGTCCAGTATGGGGAGATATCAATAAGCTCGGATAAAAATTTTAGTTTTTCCATAAGAGGATGATTTAAGAATTGCACACAGCGAAAAACGTATTGATCAGCAATAAATTGGCGTCTTAAATGTAAGGGTGGATCAACACACTCAATTTGTAACGCATTGATTGGGCTAGATTTCATCGCGCCACATATAATTCTCAAACATTTTGACTGTATTTTGTCAAGTTTTTTAAGGCCAGATTTATTACAAGGTTCGAGTGTGAATGATCCATAATCAAGAATGCTTCTTATAATTGCATTATAAATAAGTTTTAGATAAAAAGGATGAGCGCCCCACCATATACCTGCTAAGCATCTTATTATGTTTATTAGTTTTTCACATTTATTAGCTATGTAGTTGCAATGTAAGATTCCAGAGAGTTTTGAATCAACTAATACACCTAGGAATTTCGTGTCATCTTTATAAGGTATAAGTTTATTGCCAAAAAGTATTGATGGTCTGGGTGGAGATCGTTGTCTTGTAAATAGTACGGTAGTACTTTTAGATGGAGAAATTTGAAGCCCATTTATGTCTAGCCATTTCTGTAATTTATTCAGGGTTGAATTCATTAGCATACTAGCACAATCAATGTTTTGGTCAATTGTGTATAATACAAGGTCATCGGCATATTGTAAAATATTTACATTACTGTCTAGAAAATCTTCAATGTCATGGGTGTAAACATTGTATAGAAGGGGACTTAGCACGGATCCCTGTGGTAATCCTTTAGATAGCAGTCGTGTATGTACTACATCATCGACTATAAGATTGATTGGTCTATTATATAATGAGTTTATGATAAATTTAATATATTTACTTGGGATTTTTAATTTAGATAGCTTTTCTTGTAACACTGGAAGTAAGACGCTATCGTATGCTGAAGTTAAATCAAGAAAAACTGATAGTAATGATTTATTTAATGTAAAAGATATTCTAATATCTGTAGTTAGAAGACTTAGATTATCTGTCGTACTCTTACCTTTCCTAAAACCGTACTGACTATTGGCCAAAAATTTATTACTTTCTAAATACCACTCTAGACGATTTTTAATGAGATGTTCAATTATTTTGATCAGAACAGATGATAAGGCGATAGGGCGATAGGATGATGCTTCAAAAGGATCTTTGTTTGGTTTTAAGATTGGTAATATTATTTGCGTTTTCCAAGATGGTGGTATTTTTCCAGAATCTATCATAGAATTTATGATATTTAAATAATATGACAAAGAACTATTTCCCAAGTGGCTTATAAATGAATAAACAATTCCATCATTACCTGCAGCAGTGTCTTTAGTGTTATTTAATATATTTTTTAATTCATCTAAGGAAAATGGTGAAGATAAATCTGAAGTTGTTTCGTCGTCATTTTCCTGTATATTAATATTTTCATTGACAGTTAAAGGAGCTATATAATTAAGAAAATTGTCAACTACTGTGGGGTTAATGAAATATGATGGAGAGTCATTAAAAGCTGATCGGAACTTTTTGATGTTTAACCAAACTTCAGATGGAGCAGTGTTTGGAGATATCGAGTGACAGAACTTCTGCCAACTTTCTCTTTTCTTTTTTTAAATAGTTTTTTTGAATTTTTCATTATCTCTATTAGATTATCGTAATTTTCCTCAGACATATTATAGCGATAAGTCTTTTCAGCACATTTCCTGTTCTTTAGTGCTTCTTTACATTCACTATCCCACCAAGGAGGACAAGGAATATGTGTAGATCTGCACACAGTAGGGAACATCGAGTTAGCTGTGTTAATTATAATTTCAGTCAACATATCTGACTGAACGTTAATATCTTGAGTGGGGGGTAAATTACATATATTTTCGTCTATTTTCTTACTGAAATTTTGCCACATTTCGTCAGTTACGTATTTAAGTTTGAATTTCTTGTGATTATGGTTTTTTGTGGAGACGGGGTGGTTTGAAGTGAAAGATGAAATAACTATAGGAAAGTGATCGCTTCCGTGTGTAGAAGGTAACACTGACCATGTAAATATCGGTGCTAGGTTAGGAGAGCAGATAAACAAATCTACTACACTATCACCTTCCGATGGGTGAGTACGGCGTGTTGGTAAACCAGAATTTAATATGCACAAGTTGTTTAAGTCAATGATGTCTAATAGTTGTTCACCATAACTATTCGTTCTGTGGCTACCCCAGGATTCATGGTGGCAATTAAAATCTCCCAATAAAACCAAAGGTTTAGGCATGGTACTTATTATAGTATTCATTTTATTTAAAATGGTTGATGAGGGATGAGGAATATATACAGATATATAACAGATATTATTTACACTTACAGCTACTATAGAAAAATTATCATTATTTACAGGGATAGAGATCGGTACTACTACATAAGGAATATTTTTCCTTATGAGTATTGCAACACCGCCATATCCATCAAAACGATCTTGTCTGACCGTGTTATAACCTTTAAATCTAAAACTAAAACTTGGTTTTAACCAAGTTTCAGATAGACAAACTAAATAAGGATTGTGGTTATTAATTAAATAAATTAAATCATTTTTATTACTTATTGCGCTACGGCAATTCCACTGTATTATGTTGTGTTTGTGTGTATCCATTGTTAATGGGTATTGATTTTGATAATATTTCAATTAACGGGGCAGCGTTGGACGGTAAATAAGGACTAGAACGAGCTAAAGTTTGTAACAATTCTATGGTTTCTGAAATTAAAGGATTTTGTAATTCATTTGTGTTATTTTTTCCATTCCTATGTAATGCAGCCATCAGAAGGAGTAGGTATTGAAAACTCACTAAGTATTTTATTATGATCTGTTTTGTCATATCCTCTACTTGTTTTTGTTGGAGTTCGAGGTTTGAGAAATACTGTTTTTTTATATGAAGTGCTATTGGATGGTATGGATAGATTGCCATTATCGGAGTGTGTAGGTTTTGAAGTTAATAATACATCTGCATATGATTTGGAGACTGGCGGATGTAACTTAGATGCTTCAGAATAGGAGACGCAGTTTTGAGCCATGTAAACTTTAATATCTTTCTGGCGCTTGAACTCAGGACATGTCTTGTTGGTTGCAATATGTGAGCCTGAGCACAAACAACATTGTACGCAATCATCATCTACTTTACATGACTCACCACTGTGTTCCTGACCACATCTATAACATCTAGGCTTTGACCTGCATTGCATTTTAGTATGACCATAGCGACAACAGTTATAACATTGTATAGTTGGGAATATGTATAAATCAACTGGTAGGGAATTGAAGCAAATAAATATGCGTTTGGGTAAAATCTGGCCATCAAAATGAATAACGACAGATTGGGTAGGTTTCCATACGGGTACTCCTTCAACCATGACTTTGTAATTTATACGTCTAACTTTTATTATATTGCCACATCCAATTGGTGTAGAAATATTTTCCATTATTTCTTCCGGCGTCCACTCTGTTGGTATACCTCTCACTATACCAACTCGAGTAATAGTGAAAGAAGGTATAAAAGCTTTTAAATTGTAGTCACTTAATATTTTATTACTAAGAAATTCATTAGCACTTTGATATGAATTAAATGATAATGCAATTCTATTTCTCCCTATTCTCTTTAAGCTACCATTGGTAATATTATTAATTTTATTTTGCTTTAACATCCTGCCAACAGTCATTGGATGAAGAGTTGTACCATCATTTTGAGTTGTTTGTAGCCTTTGTATGTGTATAGTATATGGTGATGCATCTAAATGATTATACATTCTCCGGCTCATTTGATTTTGTTGTGATAAACTGTTAGTTATTGGTATTTCTGTGTGAGGAATGGAAGGTGATGTAATCTCTGAATCTATAACAGCAATTTCATCCTGACATGAACAGCCAATATCTTTTTGACTGCCAATGTGTTTTCTCTTCTTTTTATTACAGTGTTTGCAAATTTTGTGGGAATGGTTGCGTTTCCTAGATTTATTTATAGAATTCACGGATTGATCTGTATCCATACCTGACTCGTCGCATTCTATTGTTACAAAATTAGTAGGAAAAGGGGCTGTGCCCCCTGGATCAGGGGGTTCATTCATATTTAAGTCAAATAAAAAAGATAAGAGCTTACCCTATAATATATATATATATATACAGCTAAAAATAATAATTTATATTACAAAGGTAAATTAAAAATACAATATTTACGAGAAAAAAAACCAACTCCACTGAATAAATAACTATAAAATTAAATTTTCGCCAGGAGAAAACAACCGCGCTTTTCGAAGTTTCCCGCCGTTTTTTTTCAACGTAATAGTTGAAAAAAGACGTCACTACAGTGTTACTACTTTTTAATATCTACTATTTGAGTTAGTATATAAAATTGCGTATTATGAGACTTCCGAAGCGAAGCTGGGTTTTTATCTAGTACAAGAATAAAATATAATAAATGTAGTAGACATAACGATATATGTAACTACATTGAACAAAATACATTAACAGCTACAAAAAAGTGATTCGGTCAGTTGCAATCGTTGCAATGTCCACACGCGATTCATTATACCGCTATCCGGGATTAAGGGAAAGAATTTTCACAAACGAAAATGTTATTCTTTCACGTTTGCGGCGCATACATCATTGTGGGGGTGTTTTCGCAAAGATATCTGAGCTAGATTATTTTGAGTAACGGCTGCGAGGCGGCGGGGGTAAAAAAGTGTAGCCGGTAGACTATAAAATATCGTTTTGTTGGCGCAATTAAAAGTGTACGGCTGTGTTGCGCGCCCACTATATCTTGATCTTTTTGGTTTGTAATTTTAAACTCAACTTTATATGTTAATATGTAATCAGTAACATCATTTTTATATTAAATTTACAATAGAGTTTTCTGAAAGTAAGTTGTTTTGTATTAAAGGCAGCCTAAGGACATTCCAATCAAAAGTTAAACCGCTAAGGATAACGTGTAATTTACCACCACTAGGTACTTGAACGCTTGATCGTGTTTGTTCTGGTGAAGCAATGGGCCCACATCTCGTTCCCACCACTGTAACTTCTGTAAATCAGAATTTGGTGAGGCATGATAAAATTTTGTGTCTCAGTTTCAAGGATCAGTAACATATTTGTTGTTGTAATTTTCATTTTGAAAAAAAAAAACTTGTTTGTCCCCTGAGCTATAAAAATATTTAAAAGCATTTTGTACTACAAGCTAAAATTTATATTTAGTTAATTTAATTCCATAATTGATTTACTAACATATTGTCGTATGTGTATGTATTACTAACATATTTTGATAATACTTCATATGGCCAAATTTTATAATGAAAAGTACAACTCGGTATGTTGTTTCCTCCTTAATTTGTAAAAATCAATTATAATCAAATCGGAATTTCTCAAACTTTTGAATGCAATTTGGACAATTATTTTATTTTAGACCCACATGTGTTTAGCGTTAAATTTAGTTGTTTATTGCCAATTTACTTAGAGTAGTTTTATTATTACTAGATTATTTTATAATAAAATAAATCTAGTAATAATTTAAAAATTATTAAGTACTAGATTCATTTTATTATATTTGAATTATATAAAATTAGCGATATGTTACGCAATCTTTATCGTCAACGTATGGAGAAAATTTATTTCAATGTAAGGTTTGTTTAAAACACATAACCTACTATTACTGTATTTATTGTTTTACATTAAAGTTAAAATTAATTATGATCCAACTTGTTTCACTTATGTAACGTTATCAGGATATTTTTTTATTATTTTTGTATATCATAAGATAGAAAACAAGCTGATGGCGTGCCTTACTAGCACTGACGTTATTGCGGCAGATAAGGCGGTAGTCTCACTTGTCTACCTGAGTGAGATGATTCGCAACTCTACCATCTAGTAGTCTGGATGACAGTGACACACAGACAATCGTTTACCTTTTACGAACTGACTAGCAATATGACAAATGGTCTATCCTTCAACACGGGGAAATTACAACTATTGACTAAAAACGGAATGAATTTCTTTATTTAATATTGTTATAGGTAGAAAAAAGACAATAGTCTTAATTAAGACTCGTAAGCGAAACTGGTTGAATTATAATAGTCATATCTTTATTGTGAAATTACAAGTGTGTTTTGATAAAATATAAAATTACAATACGTCAAAAGGACAGAAGAATTGAGGAGAAAGAGAAGGAGGAGGAGGAATAATCGTCCTCGTGGCCGAGATAGATAATATAGGAGCAGTTTAAGCTATAATTTCGACCAATTTAATCTTGTATTTATGGCTTTCTTTACAACAGTTTTTGACAATTTTGACAATAATTTACCAATAAATAATCAAAATATATAACCAAACTTTTCCGTGTAAATTAAACCTTAAATGTCGTATAAGTTTTTGTTAACAGTTAATTGTTTTCATTGTTTGTAAAAGAAACGAACATGAAAGCGACAAAATTTGATATTAGTCGTTATTCGGAGTTTTCTAATTAGACTGAGCAAATAGACAAAATAAAGCATTAAAGACTTGTGCAAATAATACGGAGGAAGGGGAATAAAACTTCGATATACGTTTGCCTAGAACGTTTAACGGTTCATTTTTTCTACTATGATATGATTTATGGTATGTCTGTATTTTTTTTATCCATGCTACAAAATTAGTATAAATGATGTTGAAAACAATAACAAACTCACTTTTATGTATCATAGTATAATAAATAAGCTAATGGTTCTGCTGATGGAAATAGTCAACCATCGCCTATGGACACCAAAGCTGTTAATATGTGGTTGCTATCCATGTGGCAGAGCTGAAGCACCGTGCCCCACAAACCGGAACATGACAGCAACAAGCACCGACACTATAGGTCGTATTAACACGGTCGAGACGTTGCAGAATTCTACCAAATAGTTTTTTTCATGATGTGACACTTATTAACCTTTTCTCATTACTTATGAGATGCCTAGCAGTAAGGCAGGTAATCCATTCTTCTTTTTTATTAGAGCAATTAATAAATTCGACTTCTTACTAAAAAGTGTAAGTTATAACTTGAATTCCCGCACATATAGTGCGGGAGTCTTATCAATCTTATCAATTTTTACGGGATTTTCTAGCAGTTTCAGATATTAATAACAAAAGACTGACAAAATTAACCTCTTATTTATAAAAGTACCAGTAAATCAGCCAATTATTGAGAGGTAATTTTTTGCAACTACTTCAGTTTATAAAATTTTCTCCTTCTTATAAATCTTAATCGTCTATAATATATTGCGCTCCTGATTGTTTAAGCAATGCTTCGATTGTTTAAACTACATAATATTGTAATATCCAAAGAAATACAATTAAATATTATTCAAATTAGAAGCAAATGAATAATATTAATTGTATTTCTATGGACATATAATATTATCTACTTTACATACAATATGTTTTAAAATATATTTCTCTTTATTGAACCACATATTTATTGAACTGGGGAAAATGGTAAGCTTAACGTATAAAGCATTTTCTACCAAGTACCACTTACCAGGTAACCATTTGAATAACCGGACAATCATAATAAGAGGTTTGATTTTGATGATACTCTTAGATACTGATAAAGTAAGAATGGATATTAATATTGATAAGCTATATTTTAATGGAGCACATCTAGCAATCTATATCATCTAACACAGAGCACTCGTTATCCGTGCGCGAGCTTTTAACTAATACAAACTTCATAAGAATAGTACTAACTCTATGAAAACATACACAGCCGTATAAATACAACATGGTTTTAAGAGTTTTTCGAGAATATCCATACTGCGGCCTGTGCATCAAGTTTTAAATAATTTAATAAAAGCATTACGCTGGTTCCCTTGCGAACTATCCAGAGTGAGCCGACGTTCAGTTTAATTCGAATCAACGATTTGACTGTTGAGGTGGCTGTTGAACTCCATCGTCACACTTAACCAACTTTATCTATCACCTATTGCTTGTGATAACCTGGTCAGCTTAACGTGCTCATCCGAGACATAGGGGTATTCACACTACACATTACCATCAAAATCCGGGCTGTGATTGTACCTTAAAAACCCTAATCTCATTTTTTACTTTCTCGGAAATCAAACCTGAAATTGTATGATCTGAGCTAAATATGTATACCACTAGATGTCACCCTATCAGATTTACTCTAATTTTAAAATATTTTATTAGTTTCCCCTAAATTATAATATACTTACGTATATACAAAAAATCCCAGTACAAGGACTAGTGCTTCTAGCACAAATCTTTTTAAAACGATTTACTGGTTTATGCATTGCGTTTTCTTTCAGTCAGTCTTTAGCGTTTCATTTAATACACACAATAAAATGCTACATTATCAAGACTTAACATCTAATACTTGATTTTTTTAATAATGATTTATTTAACAAGCTCGGTAATTTGATTATAAGAAAATAGCTCTCGCTCATATCCTGGGAAAGTGAGGCAGGGATGTAAATTAGTGCACTTTTTTTTTATGTCATAAGATAGCAAACAAGCAGATGGGTCTCCTAATGGAAAGAGTCAACCAACGCCTATAGACACCAAAGATGTTAATGGTGCGTTGCTATCTTGTGGCGAGGTCTAATGCCACATGCATAAGTTTACCGGCTACCTTACCCTCCAAGCCGGAACACGACAGCGACAAGCACTGACGCTATTGCGGCAGGAATAGGTTAGGCGGTGGTATCAGACCCGGGCGAGACAATGCAGAACTCTACCACCTTTTACGCCTTTTACGACCTGCCTGGCAGAACGGCAGTTGGCCTATTCTACAAAGGAGGCTGGGACCAACACGGCGATTGATGTTTCCATTGATGGTGCCTCATATAGTTTATGATGTCCTATTTATGGTCATTCTCTTCATATTCCTTTTGAGAGTAGTTTTATTATTGGTTAGTGTCCTCCTTTCCACACTTGGTGTTTTTATTAGTCAAAATTGCAGTTAATGATTTAGGTTCATTAGATTTCTTACGATAATACTAAGGCATTAGAAGTCATGATGATTCTGGTGGCCAAACAATGGACATACTGTGCACACATCTAGGCTTGGGCAAATTATATGAATTTTTTAGAAATTAAAAATATCATATTTGGAATTAATTGGTTGACCCGGGATTGAACTCAAGACGTCATGCATCTATACCGAAGCCGAAGTTTAATTAAATATTAAAAATATACTTTATCAAATTATTAATAAATCAAATTAAAATACAAAAAAATTAAGTCTAAAAAAAACTCAAAATGCAAATATCGTCGTTAATAATAAAAATAATGTCGGAAATACTAAATATTAATATATTTTTCATAATAGCCACTTATAATTTGTTCTGTGCCATCTATAGATATCAAAAATATGATGTTACCTTATTGCGAATTTGTATTGTCATGCTATCAAAGCAAATAAATAATGGTGGACGTCTAACCTACAAAAATCGGGTTGTCATTTAGCCGTATCTAAGAGGTCTTAGTAGAAACGATTACATGATCCATTGCTTACATCTAACGATCTCTATGGCGGGAAAGCTGACTATCAATTCTCCCTTTTAGTCCTGGTCCAACACAAATACACAGAGTGATGCACAATATTTATAATCTTATATCATTATACGAGCATGTATGATATCCTCTCTAAGTGATCGTATCTAGATCTACATCAAGAGCATAGGTCGAAACTAAGTGCACCAGCAGTCATACCTATAATTATAGTTTAATTAAGTTTAAGTGTTAACAACATAAAATAAAATGGTACATAATGATGGCGTTTTAAAGGATATTCAGTGAAGCGAACTAATTAGAGCTAGAAAGGGACCGCCACAGCACTTATAATTCCAGAATAAGTCCGCAAATACTTTAGATATGTTGACACCCGCATATTTGATGCGCAAGCGCATGCACTAATAATTTTTTCATAAGATTCCAACCCTACGGTCACTAATTATAAATAAAATTGACATTAATTGCGAGTACAAAGTAGGTTAGTCATTTCTAGAAATATTTGAAATGAAACAGAGTTTTTAACCACATCTCGTGATGGCTAGACCGGCGGCGCCTATGATCCATATAATTGAAACAAATAAACATTTAAACATATACGATAAAAATAAAAAAAACATACATTTAATCTGTCGATACGGTAGAAAAACATAATATTAAATATAATTTTAAATTTATATTATGAAAAAGATCCTTCTATACATACCGTATGGGATAGGAGGGTATGGTTATAATATATTTGAATTAGAGAATGCCAAGTTATGTGATTAATTGTTTGCTTATATCTTGTAAGAAAAATAAACGTTAATACGATGACAAAAGACAGTTTAGTCAGTTCAGTGCTAAGAATTTGCTTATATATCGGCGTAAATAACATATGTATTAACTTCTAACTTGCGTTTAATTTTTCATTTGGTACAAAATGTGTCTGTTGTCACTCGTATTAGATATAATACGTAATTAAATATGTTTGTAAATACCTAATGTGGCAAATTTGTTTAATGTAGGTACAAATGCAATATCGTTAAATTTCGATATGTGTGGTAAAAGTGCTTAATATTTAAAAAAGTACATGTTTTAAATATTGATTAGCAAATTTTTGTTATTATTATTATTTTGTTATAGCAACAGTCATTCGTTTCTTATGGTATTATCTATAATCATTTAGGTTTATTATGACAAGCTGACTCCACAGCGTCGCCCGCGAGTATGTCTCGTCCATATAGTTTATATAAAACTTTTATCCCTTATTTTAGATCCTTAGGTTGATTTTTGCGAAAAAAAATTGGCGTATGTTTGACCCGTAACTATTTTAATGGGAAATTTCAACGATAACGGTTCAGCAGTTTAGTTGTGAAACGGTAACAGACATAAAGTTTTTCGCATTTATAATATATGTATAGATTTTAATCCAAAACTAAATTCCATTTTTTTTATATAACATGATATCAAAGCAAATGTAAGATGTAAATGGTGCATCCCAACCTAGATGGGCAATGGTAATCGTTATATTGCGATAAAAAATTAAGAGTAACGATACCAAATCCAGGCAAGTTATTGCGGAACTCTAGGCTAGTACCTAGTGTCTAGTCAACAGTCACGTTGGTAATCACCCGTTTGGCCTGTGATTTACTTTTTATGACCTGTCTAGGTGCCGGACCAACTAGGAGGGAAGAATATGAATTTATTTAAAGCTACTATTAAATTGATTTCATATTAACTGGTAAAATGCTGTAAAATTAGTTGACAACGGTATGCTTTACCAAACACCGTAAACAGTTGAAAAATGAAACAAAACAAAAACAAATATTTAGTTTTCGGCCAAAATAACTGATGAGCACACATTAAAGTCGGTGACTACAGATGAGATATTAAAAATCAATAGTACACATAATTAAGACGCATCCCTCAAACGTCAAAAACAATTGCACAACGAAATACACCATGACTCGTATTTATACGAAATAAAGGTGAATGTTGAACATCATAACCATTGAGATTTTCAAAGATTCAAATAAATAATATCATAAAATAGGACAAGCGAAAAACTAACAACAAATCTATTGTAACGCAACAAAATTCAAA
The DNA here is from genome assembly GCA_036924255.1 of Apodemia mormo. Lineage (NCBI taxonomy): Eukaryota > Metazoa > Arthropoda > Insecta > Lepidoptera > Riodinidae > Apodemia > Apodemia mormo. The sequence goes on along the minus strand of JAUPFN010000020.1, from coordinate 7,165,872 downwards.
ATTAAACAGCAGTAGTGCGGCGACGAAGCCCGATAGCAAAAATATACAGGCTTTAGGGGACGTGGGCACTTTGGGCAATATGCAAAAGTTAGGGTGGTGGGAGGGGGTGTCGTGATTAGGCCGTGTGTGACGATGCGCATCTTATACCCGCATTACCCTTTCGTTTTCCTTCCGATAGCTGCCTTTGTGTCGGTCCCTTTACTTATCTATATAAAAAGTAGATCACGATACCGATTTTCTTCTAGCTTTTCATAAGCGACGTTCTTTCAGCTTTTTACTGGGATATTGGCGCCTTTGATGAAGAAAAAACGACATCTTTTATCGCTTTTTCAAAGTGATTTTATCTTTCATACTTTCTATTAATTAGTTTGGCTGTTTGGCTAATCGTAAAGTTAGCTATGATAACAATGAACAGTATACGCTTTCAAATCTTGCATTTATAGACAATTCTATATGTCTATTCTTGATAAGTATTATTGAAATAGAACAAAAAAAAAATTAAAGAATAGGTATGTGATACCATATTGGTGTTATGAATCTAAATATCACAAAAATCAGCCCGGCTACAAATGGTCAAGTAAATTTTACTAACCTATTAACAAAAATTTAAACGTGATTAGCGACTCACACTACGAATCGATGGGGCTCGGGTTCGTTTTCCGACCGGGACAAACATTTGTGTGATGAGCATAGATGTCTGTATTTCTGGGATTGGGTATTTATTATGTATGTAACAGTATTTATATATTATGTATTTCTATGTATTAGTATCGTTGACTAACGCCCATAACACAAGCAAATAATTTGCGATACTTTGAGATTAGATCAGAATGTCTAATTTGTCCAGCAATATTATTTATTTATTATTATTTCAAATATTAACCGGGAAAGTCATAATTTTCATTGATGGTTATTTTTATTTAAAATTGGCACATTAATAAGAATAGTTTGGAAATTCCAAAAAATGCACACATTATACTTTCATTACTTTACTATTCTTTTCGTTACTTTTCATAATTATCATTATACCTATGAAGGATTCAAATTTTATTTAAAGGAAATATATGGACTAAATTGTTTGATTGCCTCAAACATAACCTACTAGTCAAATATAACAATAAAAAATATCAAGGCAGCATAGCCTTCAATCGTAGTCTGTACCATGATGGGGACAAAAAATATTGTCTTAAAGTTTATTTTGACATGACGTTATGAAATATGAAGTATTTATGAACACTGATCAAGAAAGAGACAGAAAAAATATGCATTTAAAAAAAAAAAAAATAACACGGAAAAATTAAATAACAGCGATTTGCATTAAGAAACTGCGCAGTGTAATTCTGAAGCGAATAAAAAACTCGATATGTTAAGTTTTGCGGCCACGATCGTGCCAGTTCCATTCATACAGACATCCGGACAGGCCATGAAGCTGTATTATATCTGGATGCAACACACACAATATCTACTTGAAACACACAGACAATATCTACTTGAAAAAATGCACACAATATCTACTTGAAACCAAATTTTAAATACTGCTGTCATCTTCTGGGGTCTTATCCTCTCTTTCTAATACAGCTGTATAAAAAGAGACGGCGAGACCTCATAGACAGAGATATAAATCAATTTATTATAATTCAAAAACCCAAAAGTAAATCTTCATATACGGTAGGTATAATGTAATAGTGGTAATCGGTTAGTATCATCGGTTTTCCGAGTTATTGATGGCTTGATCAGCTAAATGTAATCCCCATTAGCTGAATAAACTACATCCGTCGAGGGCGGACTCGTTAACACACTTTCCAAGTTTCCATCGACAACTACCCTGTTTAGACTCCCAAATACGCTCACTGAGGACAAACTAATAAACGTGAATGTTTAATATTCTACCAAATTTTCGGCACCCCCCGAAATTTCAATACGAGCTTAAGTAATATCGAAATCGTTGTACTTGAATACACAAAATCTTAACGTTTCATCAATTCTTCGGCGCTTAAAGCGTTTCTCTGTTACGTAGACCAAGATTCTAATACAGACGTTATGGACGATTCAGAGAGTGATTTCCCTTGAAACCAATGTAGCATATAAATACCATTATTCTGAAACAATACACATTTTCGCCCCTGTTGTGTTGTTTTGAAGAAACTTCGAATGCCTCATGAATATTCTGATGTTTTAGTATTGATTTCGCGGAATATAAAAAACAAATATTCTTGCGCAAATTTACACAAGGTTATTTACCAACGGTATAACATGACTCATGAGTCAAATCATCTCTGGTAGTTTTCCTAAATATCTGATTACCTATATTCTATACTTTCCATCGTCGGCACTTGGTGAAATTCCATTGTTGTTAGACATTTTGTACTATTGCACTTGAACATAAATTTCACTTTTACACATATTTTTTTAATTCCGGCCGAGTATTATATTAAAATATATGTGTAAAAGTGAAATTTATGTACTAGTGCAATAATAAAAGTGTCTAACATCTGATAACCTGTTAAAATGTTGATTTGTTGAAGGTATACTTCTTTTGGGGCGTTTGGAAAATTTATACGAGTATTTTTTTATGATGAGTGTGTGCACCAGACAGCTAAAATACGACGTGATGAAGTTATGGTTAAAGAATATTGGTTTCTCATAAGAATTATAAAAATCACTTACTGAGAATATAATAAATACATTTCATTTACTATTATTTAAAATTTAGCTGCAAAGTTAGCTGATGTTACGATGCGCGCACACTTCGGCTGCCAGTGACACGAAGTTAGCTGTTATTGCAATCGGTGCGCGTACTGATACTGCACCCACAGTTGTGGTTTAACGATGGGTAAATATAACTTAATATGTACACACATAAGTACACACACACGTTTCTTTTTAATTATAGATAGCAAACAAGCAGATGGGTTTCCTGATGAAAAGAGTCAACCATCGCCTATAGACACCAAAGATGTTAATGGTGCGTTGCCATCTTGTGGCAAGGTCTAATGCCACGTGCATAAGTTTAACAGCTATCTTACCCTCCAAACCGGAACACGACAGTGACAAGCACTGATGCTATTGCAACAGGAATAGGTAAGGTGGTGATACCAGACCTGGGCGAGACAATGAAGAACTCTACTACTTAGTAGCCACGATGGTAGTGACTCGTATAGCCATTTGGTCGCCTTTTACGACCTGCCTGGCAGAACGGCAGTTGGTCTATTCTTCAAAGGAGCCCGGGACCAACACTTACTAGGGCACGAGGTTCTATTTTATTTATTTATTTATCTTTATTGAACCACATACAGAATATATTAGGGTACAATTAATGGCGAGCTTAATGCGTAATAGTAGGGGAGCCCAAGATGCTAAATAGGTAGTTACTCGAGCGTCGTAGGGACCTATTGGATTTTGTAGATTAAATTATAGGAAAAATAAAAGGTTATATAAATTTTTTCATTTCATTGGTGGGGAAAAAAACTACAAGTAAAAAAATGTTTTAAAAAAATCTGTGCCATGGTAACACTTAATCGCGTCAGATGAAGGTATGGCGGGTAATTTCCATCTAATATTTGGAAAATCTTTTAAATATTTCCCGCCGTGTTGGTCCCGGCCTCCTTTGTAGAATAGGCCAACTGCCGTTCTGCCAGGCGGGTCGTAAAAGGCGACCGATTGGCTATTGAGTCACTACCATCGTGGCTACTAGGTGGTAGAGTTCTGCATTGTCTCGCCCGGGTCTGGTACCACCGCCTTACCTATTCCTGCCGCAATAGCGTCAGTGCTTGTCGCTGTCGTGTTCCGGTTTGGAGGGTGAGGTAGCCGGTAAACTTATGCATGTGGCATTAGACCTCGCCACAAGATAGCAACGCACCATTAACATCTTTGGTGTCTATAGGCGATGGTTGACTCTTTCCATCAGGAGACCCATCTGCTTGTTTGCTATCTTATGATATAAAAAAAAAAAAAAAAAATCTGCCGATTCAAGTGTAGCGTAAGGGAGTGGGAGGATCACAAAGTTGCAAAGAAAACGTTGTTTTGACATTCTCGAGCGCGTCTGAATTCTCTTTTATTATATAGGAAATGATATAAGAATAACGAAAAAAATATAATCTGACTATTTTCACAAGCCGAAGTAGTCTTAATTTTGTTATTTTTCTGTCCTAGTTACCCCTCGCTCTATAGAAATGGCTTATATTGAGTGGAGAGCCTCAAAAGTATGCGAGGTATCTCCCCTATGTTAATCTGACGCGCTCGAGAAAATACCAAAATCCCCTCTTGGGCTCCCCTACTATAAAGCATTCTCTACCAGCTAACTATACCGCTAACCAGAAAATCACACAGAGTGGTTTAATTTTCGTAATATTTTATTCTCAATGTAAGATTATTATCTAAATTTTATTTTTTTGTTGCGATTCGCGATTGTTTCAAAAATTTTTTTACTAAAATATTATTGAAAAAATATATATTTTAATCCAGGTATTTGTTTGATGCTGTAGCTGAATGACATCTATCAAGACAAACACCTGTGCTCTTCCATAGATGAATTTTCATATGTGGAATCGAACCGTTTATGATCTAATTAGCTACAACTTCTTAAAGTGAATTTTAATTTTTTGTAATAGTAATTACAGGTTTGTTTATAAAGTATATAAAATTGAAATTAAACTACTGAACGACTTGAAATATAGTATATATACGGATATACGGACGGTGAATACGGATCTTATTACTAATTTTTACTAATAATTTAAAAAACCTTTTTTTTCTAAAACGCTGTTAAAATATCAGTGATTATAAGCTTTTCAGCTTGTATACAACATTTAACGTGAATAGCTATAATCACTTGACAATAGAATCAGCCAATTTGTCCATTCTGTATCTGGGAATATATGTAAAATGTTCTTTGTTGGTCTCTATTCGTATTTAAATGGCAAATCATAAAAAAATATATCAGAAAATATGACATACAGACGTAACAGACGATCATTTATGAACTTTTAAATAATTTTTCGAACGTACAGAGGGTAGTAATTTCTCAATGTCTTCTTAACCCCCCAGCGTTTGCACTCACACATCGGCATCTAATGAAATCAGACATCCCGACGCAATTGTAGATTCAATTAGTACACAGCAGTTGCCATTCTTATCGGTGGAGACGATTTTACGAACGAATTAATCCGAAAACATACGATTTCTATCTCCCCCAGCCTCCATCGTCTTTAGAAGTAACTCTATACCATACGTATCGGAACATTTCATTGTATTTGTCGAGTGTAATTAAGTACGTACACGTTTATTCTGAAGATTCAGGTTTTATTATTTATAAACGGTGTCTTCTAAAATTTAAATAAAAAAAGATCTAAACTATAATCATTTTTCACACTCGACTTAACTCGACTAATCAGACTTCATAACTATTTATTGAAATTAGTTTTGGAGATGTCTTTGACTGTGTTATTTCAGACCTCTTAAGGAACATATGCTCTTATCAACTTGGCTAGAATAGCTCGTAGTGTACTTGCTAAATGGTATAGAATGCATTCTCTTGCTCAGGTTCCGGACCTTTCCTGTTCCAGTAGCAATATTATTACTTTCGTGTTTCGTTTTGGAGGCCTTATATAGATAGATAGCAATATACCATTTTACATCTATGGTGTCCATAGACGGCAGTTATACTTTTCTTTCACAAAAATCATTTTGAAAGTAATTGGAAATAAATACCATGAGAAGAGGAAAGAGATAACCATCGTCTATAAATAATAATGCTAATGATGTGGTGCTATCCGTCTAGCGGAGATGGAATGCTACATGCAACAGTTTAACGGCTACCTTACTCTCCAAACCTGAACACGACAGTAACAAGCACGAAAATTGTTGCGGCAGGAATAGGTCAGGGAATGGTGAATCGTTGCAGAACTCTACCGCCTAGTAAATAGACATGATGTTAGCGACACGTATTAGCATTTTCTCGCCTTTTACGAGTTGGCTAGCAGCAAGGCAGTCATCTATTCTCCCGAGGGGGCCTGGACCAACACGGGCAAACATTCACATATTTTATTACATTAGGATTTTTTTCTGTACTACCTGTTTTTAAATTTAAAACACAAAGTTTTTCAAATTATCACAGATCTAACAATAATATAAGTCTGTTCCAAGATAAACCGGAATTATAATTAATTACCTGATTCGGTCTGAGCTTAAAGTAAGGAAGGAAATTATTTGCTTGTGATTAAGTCTATGGGCTAGTCAATGATATTACTACAAAGAAATATACATCTAAGCACTGAATTATCTGTAGGTACATATAATAAAATCGTAGGAAAGTCAAAACTGTACATTGAATATTTTTTTAAAAGAATACTTGGGGCGTGATCTACAATCGATATCGAAGCCAAAAATATAGTTTTTAGAATTTTTGTCTGTTTGTCTGTATGTATGTCCGGGGTAAACTTAAAAAGTACTGCATGGATTTACTTCAAATTTTGCATGAATATTACTAACAGGTCGGGTCAACATATAGGCTACATATTATCACGCTATCACCTACGGGGGAGGTGCTGTGCGGAGAAAACTAAGTCCGCGCGGACGAAGTCGTGGGCAACAGCTAGTATTTAATAAATACCCAAATCCAGAAATATGCAGAAACTACTTGGAAGAACTCCATGTTTGGAACCGAACTTGAGCCCTATCGATTTTATAGTCAGGGTTGCTAAGAACTGGACCAACAAGGTGGTCAAAACCAAATTTCTATACAATAATTTGAAGTTTTTTTATATAGTAGATGGAATCAGAAAACTATCGCTAATAGACACCAAAGATATTAATGGTGCGTTGCCATCCATGTATCGGGCCGGAAGGGTCACATGTGTAAGTTTACTGGCTACCTTCTTTAAGCCGTAACCCAACAGTGATCAGTAGTGACACTAATCTATTGTGGCAGAAAGAGGTAATGGTGGGAACTTTCGCTTGGGCGAGGCGCTACGGAACTCTACCACTTAGTTGTCAAGACTGTAGGGGCTTTTTTGGCCAATTTTTCGCCTTAAAGGAATTGCTTAGCACATAGTCTGTTCTTCAATTATCAAAAGGCCAGCACTTACTTGAATATAGAAAATACTAAAATTTCCACAACTATAATTGTTTCCTTTGCTTTACATTATATGTACAAACTACTATCTTAAAACATTTCAGGTACCTAAAGATTTGCTTATATAATATATATGAAATGTTAAGTAACAAAGGTTCAATGTACAAATATAAAAGTAACATATAATGTTACTTTCGTATTACATGCGTAGCATTACATTTTATTTAATTATGATATTATGCTTCGCAATTATTCAATTAAATTTGATCATAGGGATATCTCAATAAGCTCAAGTTTCGGTTTTATAAATCAAACACGCAATCAAAATAAAGTCGACTGTGACCGATCTGTAATCATCGATAGATTATTGAGGGGAGAAAAAGTAGGGTTTTTTTATTATCGTTCATTGATCAATTGATCACGCCTCGATATTGTAGATTATTGATAGATTGATATTAATGCGTATTCAGAGCGTGGGGTAGCGGTTTTTTCAATATGGCAATCGTTGACGGCACCACAATTGGATATTGTGTAATTCATTTGTACACAATTTTTATTGGGACCTTGTTTATTCCGCATTTCATTATAGATTTTTTGAATGGTTTGTTTATAAAATGTTTGATTTGTTTTCACAAGGGTGATTTTAAATGTAATGTTTGTTCACCAAATTGTACTGTGTGGTATTTGACTTTTGTATTTTAATTGAATGGTTTCTGCATTCGTATGATTTTAATTAAATTTATGCTTAGTTTTTTTAAGAAGTCGTTTTAAGATGCTATTAGAAATGAGTTCTTGAACGTATATGATTGCATCTAATGTAAATGAAATAAATGTAAATATACAATTATTATTTTTCTGTTTTGTATCATCAAAATCTTTTGGTTTACAATGACGCGACCGCATATGAAGTTTATACTATATAGATTTAACGTCTTTGCTGCAAAATTCATATGCCATAATTTAGAAAAGGCAGTTTGTCGCCTCTGTGGTCTAGTGGTCTGGTACCGGTGTTAAGTTAACTGCATGAGGGCTCGGTTTCAATTCCCAGGTCGGGCAATTCAAAATATGTTTTTTCAGTTTTTTGATATAAACAATGTTATCCAAGATTGGAAAAGTGCCTGGTTGACGATAGGCGTGTCACCTATCACATTGTGGGAATAGGTATCTTCGGCTAATTGTAGGTGCGCTTGTTGTACCTTTGCATATCTCTTCGGGTATACGGGCGTGAAGATACTTTTTTTTTAGAAAAGGCAGATAAATGATAGAAATCATAACAAATTAATTACTTGATTGACAATTTCAATCCCTATCGTCATATTTCTAAAACAGGAAATCGACGTTTAAGTCCTTATTTTGTAAAATAGAACATAATTTTATATCCGTTGTCTCAGTTATATTTTACGCGTGTATTAAAGAACAAGGTAATAAAGCAGGCGGAGGATTTCAGCAACTACAAAGAGGGGTGTGACAATATGAGATTCGATCGAGTAAAATTAATATACAATATGAGCGCCAACGGTTTTCATATTCGCTCTCACTTCAATACGCGAAATTGACACCGCAATATTCCAAACAGAAATAAGATTGCCTGGAGCCACCCCGTGTGGAGGCAGTTTGTTATCCGCGAACGTCTTCACGATTGAAACCAATTGTTAATTGAGTCATATCTATGAAAATTGCGTCTGTGTGACTCGATTCTTATCAGTATTTGTCGTTAAATTTATGTCTTAATTCTCTGAAATGGGTTTTTCTGTGTTATTCACGAGCAGTTATGTATAAATCGGTAAAACATTTATTGATTCATTTCCTTTTTCAAAACTTTTGTCATATTTTTGTAAGCAGTAGATCTTGGTTAAAAGTAACGTTTGTTTCACTATTTTTCACAAAAGTATGAGGAAAAGTCTGATTTTATAAAACCTTCACTTTTGAACTTTTATCTATTTATTTAATACTTTATTGCACACAAAAGAGAAGTAATACATACAGACTTATTAAAAACAGACTGTACAATGTGCAATGGCATTTTAATCTGAATTAGCGTATAAGAAAGATGCATTAAGTTTTAAATTTGTCGTTATTTATCTTGTTGAACTTTCTAATAAGCTTTTCTATTTAAAAATAAATTTACATTGGGATCTTCAGCCTTCTAGATAGAACAATATTCATAATAATCGAGTGAGTTCATTGATTTGTACCACGTGTTTTTCCTGTTAATTGCATACACCAAGAAACATATAAAATGTCATTTTTGTTAAAGGAGCAAAGAGCACTGAGAAATATAAAAGAAAATTTTATACACATTTGACACTAGTCGAATTGTCTTTGTCCGTAGCTGTTTCATACACTTAAGCTGTTAATATATATTACCTCAAAGTAATAAATGTTTTTTTATAAGACTAGATCTTTATCCTTTATATAATGGCAGATTGAGCAAGGTCTATGGGGAATGCTAGTTAACAGACGTCTCGAAATGGGAGGCAGCCGACAATAGTTAGACAAATGAATAAATCCAAATGGAAATTTCCTATTCGTGAACAATAGTTAGATTTTAGAGGCTTGTATCTCATACAGACAGATTGATTGGGCTCTTCCTTATGCTGGCAAGTGTGGATATCGCGTCGTAATGTTCCGCTTAAAACTATTAATAATGTTCAACTGAATCTGACTGATCTCGCATATATTATTACATTTCGATACGAAATATTCCGAATAATTAACACGCGTAATTGTAAAACTAATACGACTAGTATTCTACAAGAGATTTGTTTGCTTATAAATTTGTAAATGTAAAAAAACAATTTTGAAAATTCTTTTACCTATGGTAAGCTACAATATAGGCTACTATTTTATCTGACTAAGCAAAAGGAAATTATATTTTTTGATTATGCGAATGAAGTCTCAGGCAACATTTAGTCTTGATTTAAATGGTATGTGGGAGGTAGGCTGTAATGGCAAACGTATTAACTTAGTTCTCAAAAAGGATGAGATTCTCAATTCAAAAAAGTTGTATTTTTTAACGTATATACCTCAGAACTCAGTCAATTATGAAGAGATTTTGGAAGAGAAGATTTTTTTTAATTTAATCCGAAAGTCCTTACTGCTTTTGCTGATGCAAACTTAAAACAATAATTTTATATTTTGCCTTATTTCTCAATCCAAGTTTTTTTTTCTCTGATAGATATAAGATACATACATACATACGATACTGAGTGACATTCACTGTATTCCGTTATTAGAGATCCCTTATTCATTTTTGTTTTGTTTATGAGAGTGTATTTCTCGTTTGGTCCCATTAAAATTTAGTTTTAGATATACAGAAAATTGGAAGTTAGTTATTGCAATTTTACTGCGTAACCGCAGTTATGATTTTTTCGTAACATTTATACTTTCATTAGCAATTAATACCCTCAAAGGTATTAAAAATATTAAATACAATTATATATTTATATTTTTAATACCTTTGTATAAATGATGAAACTGGTTCACCCATAATATATACATAATTTTTACCCCCAAAGCTAAAATTAAGCCTGTTTTATGCTGTTCGTTGTTTTTCACTTGTTTCTATAGATAAAGACACAAAAAATGCACATACACATATATATTTATATCTATAGATAACATTGTATTAAAAGCAAGCTCGGTCTTCACAGTTAGAATAAGTAGAAGATAAATCATAAGATTGCGTTCACATAAATTTCAGTTCGCTCTCCATATTTTGTTACCTGCCCCGTTTGTTACGATTTTATTATGAAAATGAATGGCAAGCGATGGGGGGAGCGGGTGGGCGATCAAAAGGGTTCCTAATTCGTATATTCGGCGCTGCACACTATAGCAACTAGAGAGTTTTATGGACCGAATCTTTTATGGGATAATCAAATTTTGTAATATTAATGCTTCTAATTCGTGTCTGCGAATTGATTTTCTAGTTATTCGTTTGTGGTTTCCTTTTGAAAATGCCACGATGTATTGTTCCTATTATAATTGGTTTCATTTAAAACTGTAGCTTATTTGCGAAACTAATCTGAGTATGTAAGATAAGTATTATATAATACTACTACTTATGAATTTTAAAATACTATTGACTTTTTCGTTTTTAATTGATTCTGAAGTGGGATTTAGATTGAGGCTGTGTAGTATTTCTCAATTTATGACAGTAAAGTTGTTATAGACTATGCAAACGAATGTTTATCCGGTAGTATCGGTACATCAGGGAGTTAGGAAATCGACCGAAATTTAAATGCTTGCACACCATATCATGTTAGCATATGTTGGTAATTTAATGAATTTTTAATAACTTGTGACATACATATTCTTGCAAATAAATATTTTTCATTTCATTTCATTTAGAATTTGGTAAAGATCTTAACGTTTTTTGAATATTTTTGAGATATCTTTTTACAATACCACGAATTGTTAATCTGATTCTTTTATATCTGACTAAGAAATAGCAACAATGGCTTTCGTTAAATTGCATAACAAATGACAATGAGTTATTAGCTCACGTCAAATTCTAGGAGAACAATTTAAAAAAAACAGTCAAATACTAATAAATGCTTTAAAGTATCTGATCAATCTAATTCAGAATCTCAAACTTTTTCTCCTATCGAAATATTTTACGCAATATATTTACTTTCAGGAAATATATATGCTTAGGAAATTCGCAATGATTTTTGTATAATTGAAGTAGAGACAACAAAAAATATTTAAGGTACGATCAGTTCTTCAAATGAGTGATATACTCATATCATCCTTATTCATATCTTCAAACGACTCATTTAAAAAAAATCATCTATCCTTAAAGGAAAGGCAAATAAATCACACTCTTTCAACAAATAGGGCACATATCAAGTCTCGAGTTAGTTACGTTTCTTTTAAAAATTGAAAATCTTATTTGAAAGTAATTGCTCGACATGAGTTTCCGCTCCTGGGTCTATACAAAAGCCGGTAGGCACCATTGTACTATAATGTTTACTGCCTATTTATGTAGACGACTATTAAGCTTTTCATTACATTATTAAGACATTTAATATAAAAATTAATAACATTGGTCTATTAAGTTTCATTTGAATCGAAAAGATAACACATTGTACAAACTTTGTCTATACCAGGCATTTGAAAAAGATAAAATTACAAGTTTACCTTTCAAATGCATTTGTGAAATTTTGTAAAACAATGAGATTCGGTATGTACTTGTTGTCTATGGAGAAAACTTGTGCGTTTGGAACAATATTATCTTCAATTTATTTACACGTTTCAATTCTCCAAATTAATTTACGGTGCAAATTCAAATGAATGTTTTCATAAATTCAAATTTTTCTTTGTAGCTGTACGTTTAGTTTGTCGTTACGGGAATTAATTGGAATTTTCATTGTTAAGAACACACGTGTAATTAGAAAACAGAGAATGTTCGAATATAATTCTTGCGTCTGTTGAGGGAGCGAGGCTTTGTAATTAAAAACCTTTGCTCTATGGTAAGCAACTATTTTAAAGAAAATTCCTTGTGTTGTCTAAAAAATGAAAAGTAAAGTAAGATATATTTAAATTAAGTATTTATTTTTATTAATAGATTGAAATGCTTTATTCTTGAATATGTAAAAGCAAATTTTACACAAAAGGCTTTGTATATTTATCTACTTTTTCACTGTCAGTTTCATGTAGCCACCTCGTTTTTGTTCAAGTACTAATTACCACAAAAATTTACGAGTTGCCAATGGTTGATAAAGGTAATCGATTGTTATATCCACATTCTGTGAGATGGCGCTATAAAACATGATATGATATGTTTAATCGCTGTGGGGGGGTTATCTTCTTATATATAAAAATCAGTTGCTGTTCGTTAGTCTCGATAAAACTCGAGAACGGCTGAACCGATTTGGCTAATTTTGGCTTTGAATTAATTGTTTAAGTCCAGGGAAGGTTTAAAAGGTGAGAAAATACAGAAAAAAAGAGTAGTTAAAAAGGCAAAACAACGTTTGCCGGGTCAGCTTTATTCGTCAGCTAGTATTTAAATATATTTTCCGAAAATTTTATAAAAAAAATTATCATGCAAAGTTTGTCGCTCAAGATATTGTTGTAATAATATTATAATGTAATTTAAATTGTAGTTATTATTTTGTTTTTTGAAAAGTTCTCCCATGTTCGTCTTGGCACCTGTGAAAAATCCACCAAATCTACCTTTCTGACAGCTTCTTTTTTTGAATGAAAATAGAATAGTTGATAGCTTAGTGGGCGACACTAGTTCGATAGCAACAGGTTAGTTAGAGTTTATAGTAAAACTTGAGTTATCAATGCCCCCACTAATGACTGTCTTCTATAAGACTGAGCCTCTGATTCACTATGTAAATATAAATAAATAGGGAACACCGATAAAATGGACCAGGAAAAATAATAATAACATTTTAAAACTATTATGAAAAAATCGCATTAGGAAAGGAAACTTGAATTATATTATAGTGGAGAGCATGTAACGGATTCTTAAAATGTCCTCTAATTGACTTTTGTACATGTGTGTTGTACGTATTCCTGCTTAACTCGTGATGAGTGGGGACCAGGAAACCTGTAATATGTAAATCGATCCTCGGAGATGCCGGACCGACAGACTGAGTGAAATTTGAATATAAACTTTCAGCGAGCGCCATATAAGCACCATTTATTTTGTCCGCTCATAAAATATAATGATTTTTGACGTAGCTCTTGGCTATATTAATTTTGCGGGAGCAGTTATAAGGGGTGTTTTGATATATCGGAAGGTATTCATGTAGACTTGTATTAATGATACATGGAAATTGTTTATTTAAAGTATTATAAGTTAGATTTGGGTGCTTTTGGAATAACTTGTAATTGAAGTAGATATCAGTATTCATTTTCAGTATATCTAATACCTTTAAACGAGCAATTCTTGTTTATATATATATATATATATATATATATATATATATATATATATATATATATATATATATATATATATATATATATATATATATATATATATATATATATATATATATATATATATATATATATATATATATATATATATATATAATCTCGGAATCGGCTCCAACGATTTTCATGAAAGTCACAAATTAGGGGTTTTTCGGGTCAAGGAATCGATTTATTATTTATATTTATATTTTATATTTATATTTATATTATATTTCCAGGTCCAAGAAAAGCTCGGTTCCCAAGATACGGGTATTTGAATAACCGAGCAAAGCTCGGTCAACCAGATATTGTTATTAAAACGCAATAAAGTTTCCTTGCGAAGCAGACAGAATGAAACATTTTTAAGATTTTTGAGCCTTCAAGGATATCTGCTACTTGATAGGCAATATGTTTAAAATATTGTTTCAACAAGTAGCACAATACTAATTATACCTATTAGGTCGTACCAAAGCAGTTTATTAGTTAAGCTCGTAAGATTTATATATAAATCTCTAAGTAAAGAAATTGTTTTTATTAAAATAAATGTTGGTAGATTAAGATGATTTAAGGCTTACCTAGCTGAAAAATTTCCAAAGTTTCTCTATAAAGATAATCTTAATAATTTCTATGGTTCATTAATGAACTTAATAAATTCTAAGTATAGTCGAGTATTTATTTCGAAAGTATTATTATAAAGTAAGCGAAGAGCTTTTCAGTAAGCGGGCGACAGTTATATCTTATAGTTCAGAATCTAAGGTAAAAAAATTCAATTTTTAAAATGGTTTGTAATCAAATTTCGCTCATACCTTGCACGATTATTACATAGTTCTCAAACAAGATAGAAGGGACTTTTAGTATTATTAATTGTGAAACAGTGACCTCTAATGACAACTTTTAACTGGCAGTCAACCAAAGGGCTCAACGGAAAGGAAGATTTCTAGATGGAAAATTTCAAAAAAATTAACCAATATGTTTACTAGTTAAATACAAGAACAAAAACATTCTTCCTGTAGATGTCCCATTTACTATACAGATTAAGTAACTATTTTACGGGGCAATGTACGCGCTTTCACAATAAGCTCCCCGAAGCTTTTAGAGATTTGCCAGAGAAAAATTAGAAAAATAAATTAAAATAAAATGTATAAAAAATATTATAAAATTTCAGATAATATAGACGATAAATAGGAGGAAAATTTTTCTCCGTATTGTTCCGGGTTCTTTGAAGCATAGATCAACTGCCGTTTTGCCAGGCAGATTGTAAAAGGCGGCAGATTGGCTATACGTGTTACTACCATCGTGATTGTTATGTGGTAGAGTACCACAACGTCTCGCCCAGGTATTTGATACCATCACCTTACCTATTCCCACCGCAATAGCGTCAGTGACTGTCAATGTCAATGTCGTGTTCTGGTTTGGAGGTTAAGGTAGTCGGTAGACTTATACATGTGGCATTACCGTCCCGTTCCACGGATAGTAACGCACCATTAACATCTTTGGTGTCTATAGGCGATGGTTTCTCTTTCCATCAGGAGAGTTATCTGCTTATTTGCTATCTTATGACATAGAAAAAAAGAAAGTAGTCTATGAATCGTGTTTTGTTGAAGTGTGATTTCACGTTAATCTATACATATAATAAAATCGTAGGAAAGTCAAAACTGTACATTGAATATTTTTTTAAAAGAACACTTGGGACGTGATCTACGATCGATATCGAAGCCAAAAATATAGTTTTTAGAATTTTTGTCTGTTTGTCTGTTTGTCTGTATGTATATCCGGGGTAAACTCAGAAAGTACTGCATGGATTTACTTCAAATTTTGCAAGAATATAACTTGCAGGTCGGGTCAACATATAGGCTATATATTATCACGCTACCACCTACGGGAGAGGAGCAGTGCGGAGTAAACGAAGTCCGCGCGAACGAATTCGCTGGCAACAGCTAGTTGTAAATATTTTGTAAAAAAATAAATTTTTCACAAGCAAGCCCGCTGAGTTTCATCCCCTGGACCCTCGTAGTATATGGCAGTTTCCGATTCTGCAGTAGTGGTATTCTGTAGTAAAATTGTTGATCCGTCAAAGCATCTGAAAAGGTTTAGTTAAATAAAAATTTCTCATTTTATTTCTCAGTGATTCTCTATTACTTCCCAATTTTTCGGATTTGTTGCCCAGTTAGGGGTAGTACACTCAATTTTTAGACTTTTGTTAATATACATACTTCAATAAAACAATGGAGAGTCGATGTCACATTTTTACTTAAAATTTCGTAATAAATGTAGCTGAGATTCAAGACTATTTCCAGCCTTTACAAATTTAAAAATATAATGTAAAAAATTATCTTATCGAATGTGTATTCTAGATAGGCTCTTTATCGTTGACACTAAATGGATATCAACAGAAATAAAATGATAATAATTCTATGCCTAATACATGAAAGTGGAACTTTAAAGGGTAATTTACGGAAATATTACTAAATTAACGTCATTGGTTATCGATTCTTTTTTTATTATCGATAGGGAAGCGCTTGACCACGATCTCGCCTGATAGTAAGCCAAGATGCGGCCTAAAATGGAACGCGCGATTCTGTGGTTATTCTGTTTATGCCTAGTGATCTTATTGTGTTGATGGATTTGGGATCTTATTAATAAAGCAATTTGACTGTGGTTATTAATTAACATTCATTTTACTAGTTACATTTAAGAGTGATAATACCTCTGACGTGGATTTTACACGATGAGCGTTTATTTACAGCTAGAATCAAACACGGTTAATGATAAGAATGTGGTTGCCCCACCACTTTAAATTGTATCGTACAAATTAAACACTGTATGTTATATAAGAAGAACAATGTTTGAATTAATTTTTATCAGATTTTTAAAATTGCATGTATTATAAATTCAGTTTCTTTGTTGTTGACTGTGTTATAATGACCGTACAATATACCAGTATAAATATTTAAGAAACACCAATAAACTCGGGTATATATTATAACAACATTTATAGGTATAATATCTAAGTAGGATAATTAAATTAAATAATAAAAAATATATGTATATATACATGAGTGTGTGTGTATGTATGTGTATGCATATAATATGCATACAAAACATAATACAAAATAATGAGTCAGAAAGTTTTTGTAATGTCGCATCTAGTTAATTTAGGTCATTACTCCATACAATGACAGTCGATTTGATCGACTCGCTTCGCAGTGAGCAATGTATTTTGTTTTCTACCCACATAAATTGACTTGATATAAATAATTATATTAAGTTGTGTTTAGTAATAGATGTAAATAATCATTTATAATAAGTATTGTTTGTGTTCATCCGCTCATAGTGTAGTTAGTGCATACCTAGTGATAATTCTCATGTAAGTGAATTTATTTAATTCTTGGTTGCATTGGCTGTTTGCTATTTTTTATGATATAAAAGAAAGTTGTTGCGGTGGTGGGGTCCACCACCCCTCTTGTTAACCGACAAACTGGTGGTTTGTGATAAATCGAAACATCTATTGTAGGTCGGTTCACTCTGCCTACCTTATAAAGAAACCGGCCTGGTGATATTGCATATGTATAGCTAGGTGTAGATATAGATTATAATCTATAATCAATAATTATTGATATTTTTATCACTTTAGTATTGTATATTCATAACAGACTTCGTAAAACAAATTTTATAATTCTTTAAAAACCGCATAACGAAGGACACCCGTCGCAAGACCCTTGCATATTTACATAAAAAACAAATAATAGATACCGAGACGGGATGCGCGCATAAAATTAAAATTGAATCGATGAGAAACCCTTCGAATTAAATATCATTGCCCCGTTACACACACACATACACACAAACACATACACGCATTATATTTGCGTACGCAATCCACGTACCTACTCTACAAGATCTAGATTAATGATGAAGGGACGATTCAGTAAATTACTAATTTAAAAAAATATATTTTAGATGTCATTTATGTTTCGATTGAAGTGGAAACTAAGTGAGAATTATTAACACTAACAAGTTCATGATAATTAATTATAAAGAATTACTTTTTTAAATAGATGACTTACTTATTCTTCTCAGGTTCAGGCTTTGTAATATACATAATTTAAATTCATTCATTTATTTGTAGTTTTAAAAAAATTATACCAGAATTGAAAATATTTTAATTTACCAATATAGTTTGTATTCTACCTACCTATTTCTATGCAAATTAATTTGTATCTTAGTATACATACCTATATTTATACGTTTTATTTATCAAAATTACCGTATTTACTGCAATGCGCACTGCAATTGCTTGCAAACCATTATAAATCGTCCTGCGTATTGCAAATATCTTAAAATCAGTTCCCGATGGGGTGTAACTTAAAATATTAGCCCGTACCTATTTGCATACTAACTAAAATAATTTATTATTTTTTCTCGGAGGGTCGATCAACTGTGGGGTGAAACACAATAGCATAACTAGAAACTGAGTGTTATTGGCATGATCGCGTCGCTGTTACATTTTTGTACAACATTATAAATAAATACTGTTATTTTCGAAAAAAGCCCTTGTGGCCTATTCTAGAAAATAAATTACTCCTATTAAATCGATAAATGCATATAAATTAAGAACTAGTCATATTTAAAAGCACGCTTGGAAATGGTTATTTTTATCAACTAAATTGTAATTAATTTAGGAAAGTCAAATAACAACATTTTTCGAAAATTCTGTAAATACTTGTTATATTTTTGAATTAAAATATTTTTCTAACGCATAAATAAATAAGCATCAAATTGACATCGACTGAAAACCTAAAATAACAACTAAATTGTAATTAATTTAGGAAAGAGAAATAACAAGATTTTTCGTAAATTTTGTAAATAATTGTTATATTTTTGAATTAAAATATTTTTCCAACGCATAAATAAATAAGAATCAATTTGACATCGACTGAAAACCTAAAATAACATTGATTTAAACCACCTAACATACGTCAGAGCAAACCAACAAAATAAATAAACTTATGCGGAAATGCAATATTCGACGTCAAAACAGGAGATGCTTAAAAGTTGGAATCAAAGCAATTCGGAAATCAAAGTACGGTCGGCACATGACTGGATGGAGCATCCTTACAAAATAGCGCGTGATTGCGAACAAAGCACAGAGAACATAACTTTTCCAACGAGTCGGAAAAAGTTTGCCGACTCCACTTCGTTTCTGTCGATGTATTGTTAGCCGTTTCAATTTCGTGTCAACGGTTATTAATTTTTGAACTGATGTGTTTCGAATTTTTAATTAGCTCAAATGCACCAAAAATGTTATTTTAAGCTGTTATGAAATACCTATTCTGCTGTCGTATAATAATCGAAAACCTTGTTTTCTGTGTTCCATGTCGAAAACTATTTTGTTGTGCCTCTGAATCAAAAATAAAGACTGACATCCTTACTTATTTGTAATTCGACTTCCCAAAATGAGGAGATTATTAATTGGACTGTATGTATAATTTACTCAGAACTCGGTCATTTATGCACTGATTTTGATAATTTTTTCTTTGTTTGAGATTTTAATTTAGTGAAGATCTGATTCCGTGTTATTGGAGATATAGGAAATGGAAAGTCGGTTGTTGCAGTTTTATTGCGATAAAAAATATCTACACTCATACTGTAAAGAGGTAAGGTTTGTTTGTTTGTAATTGTCTAGCTGTTATTACTTCAATATCCTTACTTTCGTTTGCTGAGTCGAATAAATAAATAGCTTATGTCACTACTGGACAGTGTAGCGGTTTGATGGTAAAATCATTTTTAGGATCGGGCCAGTAGCTTTTGATTTTACATTTTGGTTACAAACAAACAAAAATACAAATTTTAGTATAGATAAACTCAAACGACCGGACCGATTATTACATAACAAGTCATTTACCAATATAAAGTTTTGTTTATATCGTATATTTTATCACATAAAAACTTTATATTGACGAACAATCAGATGGCTCTCCTTGTGGAAAGAGAAGGCATCGCCTATAGACACCAAAGCTGCAAAATGCTGCATTGCTATCCATGTGGCGGGATGGCAATGCCACATGCATAAGTCTACTGGCTACCTTACCCTCCAAACTATAACACGACAATGACAAGCATTGACGCTATTGCGGCAGGAGTGGGTAAGGCGGTGGTACTAAATACCCGGGCGAGATGTTGCGGAACTCTACCACCTAGTAGTCACGATGGTAGTGACACGTATAATCATCGCCTTTTACGATTTGCCTGGCAGAATGGCAGTTGCTCTATTTTTCAAGAGAGCCCCGGCCCCCGACCAACACGGGGAAAAGTTACATTATCATTGAGTAATATATTTTTCTTTGCCTAGCTGAGTAAAAAGAACTATGTATAATGTGTGTGGTCACGCGAACGAAGTCGCGGGTTACAGCTAGTATTTTAAAATAAAATTCGAATTAAATGGAATTTGCTAACGCTGCAGTTGCGTTGCGAACGAAATTATCATCCGTATCAAAGAGAATATTTTAAATATCTATACATAAACATGGCGGAGTTAGGTCCAGACTGCCTCACACCACTGCACCACAAGATTTACGCCCATTACACGCGCGATACTATTTAAATGTTTCCGTTCGAATTTATTCCAAATTCAAACATATTGCTGTATTCAACTTTTTGCATATCGAATAACTGTGGAATAAAAGGGTTAAAATCTGGTCCAATTTAAATCTTATCAGAAAAGTAAAAAATCTGACTGTACTTCCCCATGTTAGTCTTGGCCTTTTGTGTTAATTTTGTCATGCAGTGTGTAGTTTACAGTAGGTGAGATACGCGTTTGCGGAGACATTTTACCCTTTTATACTTTGCCCATTCTGCCACTAAAAGCCTCAGTTTGAATACTAGCTCCCAAAAATAGTGGACTTAAGCTGGAATATACTCATATAATGATTTTTGCATTTAGTATTTGTGTATTTTTATATGAATTTAACTGACATGCAGCTTCGCCTGTGAATTAAGTAAAACGGCATTAATATAATCTTTCATACAAACTTTAATCTAACGAATAAGTTGATTTTTTAAAAAAGGAGCCTATTTTTGACCCTGGGTCTTATGCAATCTCCATGCCAAATTTGATCAAAGTAGGTTCAGTGGTTTAGCTGTGAACGCGTGACAGACAGACACACTCGCATTTTTAATATTATTACTATGGATAATCATTATTACAAATGAATTATTCGGGATTAATGGAATGGACTGGCTATAGTATAAAATGATATCTACATAGAATAGCCATTACAAAACAAAATGTATAAGGGGAGACGCATCGGGCAAAAGATATCGGACTGGAAAGGGGTTGATTTTGATTGAATATCTGTTATTAAGGCCCTCCCCGCACACAGACATTAAATAATATACATAGTTTATAAATATGCATGAGTTTCGTTAAAAGTGTGCACCTTGAGTGACGATGTGCGCGTGGGGTGTGATTCGGCTCCTGAAGTAGATTATAAATTTGGAAATGGCAATAATCAATTTTAAGGCGCTACGGTAATTTTACATACGGTACACGATTTTAGTACTTACCTACATTATTTTTATATCTATAATAATCTTATATTGATAGTATTTTGATTAAAACTATAAGTTTTCTTGTGAGTTTGCAAAATAACACATAATCTTAACATAATATTAACAAATAGTCTTATTCTTTTAAAGACCCGCAGTCTTGAGAGTTTGTTGTGTAGCAGAGTTTGAGTATTGCTGATGCAGGCACTCTTTAAAGAATATACCATCTAACTTTCTGTCAGTCAAATCGCAAAAGGCCAATCATTCGCTGAACATGTCACAACCACCGTGACTCTTAGGTGATAGAGTTCTGCAACGTCTTGCATGGCTTTAGTAACACGATCTTACTTCTTCATGTCGGTGATTATCGTCAGCGTGCTTACCATTGCCGTGTTCCGATTAGTTGGATAAAGTTACTAGTAAACTCATGCAAGTGGCATTTCAACCAGCTACACGGATGGAAACGCATAATTACCATCTTTGATATCTGTAGGTGATGGTTGTCTATTTCCGCTTGCAATGGCATCGGTTATTTTGCTATCCTACTATATAAAAATATCTCTGTCGAACCTTGCAATTGTCATTAGCCGCCATTTCAGTCAACGGGCCGGAAAAAGTTATTAATTTCCACAACCATTATTTTTTTTATATAAATATATAAAACAGGCATGGTTATTAACTGAAGTTGATGAAAATCTAAAATTGCATATTAAGCATTTATTGCACATAACAAGTAAAATCGTAACGTATTGCTATTTCACTTTTTCAAACGGTCACATTTAAAAAAGGGTGACAACAGCACATGATAAGCAACGTGTAGGTTAGTTTTCATTAATACATATTATCTATATAAATAAAATAAATTGGAGTGATTTTTTGTAATATTAAAATAACCGTTTTTTACTAAATACATATGAATGTGTTCACGGATCATATAACAAAATAATTTAAAAAAAAATGTTGTCTGTATGTTCCGATTAATCTCTGAAACGGATGATGTAATAAGGAGTAATTTAGGCTACTTTTATTTTAGAAAATTTTCCACACGGACGAAGTTGTGGGCACTGCTATTATTTCTAAAATTAATTTACAAAATATGTAGGATTCCACAGCGAAATCTAGCTTTTATCGCGATTTAGAGTTGATGAGTTATGATTAAAGCGTCAGGTTGTACACGATTTTGAGTACCAAATAGAAAATCGGTTCACATTTCACAATACGAGTCGCTTCCCATTATTTCTTATTATAAATACGACTGGTTCGCGTATTCGCTTGATGGCACAGAATAATTAATGAGCTATATTCGAGAATGTGAGGTTTCCTTTCATAAAATTCACGTCTTATTGTTTTCAAACGATCCATTTATTTTTTGTTTGTAAATTTCCGAATTAATTTTGTCTAGGTTTGTCGAGCTATCATGTTCAGAAGTCTTTTGTTATCGTATGATTATTTTGAAAGATATAGAATACTTAATTTTTAAATATTTGATAAGTATATTTCTTAAATAAAATTATTAATCTTATACTAATAAAAATAACAATTTTAACCAGCAACCCATTGATATAAAAAAACTAAGATGCACGGTCCTAAAATAAAATGACACTTAAAGCTGTCAGCAATTTCACATAAGTAGTTATAGATATGGCAAAAACATATCAAACCTTAAGCGTTTTGAGACACTGAATTGTGCATCTTGGGTTTTTATTATTAATGCAGCAACCAGATATGTTTCACTATAAATATGTCTTATTTCTAAAAAACTAGGTCACGATTTTAATTAAATATACTATTAATAACTATACTGTGTCACTTGTCTATCACTGTGCTAACAAATGAGTACCAAACAAATGGGTCCAAAATCTATTTCCGTTTGATTGACGCGTAGTGGAATCGAATTGGCAAGCACAAGCGGAGTTGTTATAGATGGCGCTCGAGACTAGAGCGCGATGTCAGCCATCATTAATGGGTTGTCAAAGTCAAATGTCTTATAATGCAAGGGCTGCTTTAATTTGATTTGAGTTCTAATTAGATACTACGAAAACGAAAAGCTTATGAATGAATGAAGAAGATAGTCTATCATAATTCTTAAGTATTTTTTTAATAATGTGATATATTGAAATTATCGATTTTTAAAGTGAAAATTTCTTTAAGCGCGTTAGTCTCTTTTTGAGAAGGAAAAAGCCATTGAATTCACTGCATGTTACCGTAACCGACACCTCTGTATATACCTGAGTATGTACATACATATATTGTGTATGTATACACAAAGATACAATGGTAAAAAAAAAACTGGTAGCAGGGAGATGGGGAGAAAATAGCGGGAAAGTAGTGGAAAGGAAGTGAAAAGGTGGTAGGAAGGTACCGGGAAGTTTGTGGGAAAGTACTGGGATGGTAGCAGGAAGATAGTGGAAAGGTAGGGGGAAGGTAGTGAAAAGGTAAAACGAGGTATGGGCTATGTAAAGTAAAGGTAGGGGGAAGGTAGCAGGAAGATAGAACGAAAGAATCTTACTTCTTCTTTTCTCCAACGTTCCTATGAAAGAAAGAAGTAAAGGGAAGGTAGAAAGTAGCGGAAAGTTTATCCCAATCGAAGTAAATACAATGGTGAATTGTTTTCACTTCTGTCGGCACTCCCGGAGTGTCACTGTCTTTTTGTCATAGAATAAGCTAATAAGCAAGCAATTTGCTCTCTTGATGTAATCAAAGATCAAAAGAATAATATTAATATTACTTTGCAATAACGTGTTGTATATTAAACTAACCTATGCACAAAGTTATATGCTTACTTATAAACAGTAACACAAAAAGGTAAATTAATATTTTTAGTTTCATTATTTCTCACACATTAAGAGCTAGTTTGGACTCTTATGAAGAATAGATGATTTGCCTTCCTGTCAAGTCGCGAAACATGACAACATCATACGAGGTAGAGTACTACGTCAGTCGATTGGATACGGTGACGTACTACTGATTCCAGCTCTACACTCTGAACGTTATCGTCAGCGGATGTCGCTGTGGAATTACGGTAGGGAACCAACTGTTATCAAGCAATTAAAAAAGCCGTCTTCTTATTGTATTTCCTTTTTGCTCTAAAGAAAAACCAAAGCAATTTAGAAACATCAAAATTAAAAGTAAATAAATATGACAAAACTTAATTTTGATATGGTCATAAATAATAAATACATTGATTTCGCTGACAATAAAGCACTATACATAGGAACTAAATCAAAAATATTTGCAGAAGTACTCGTATATTCCTTTTAAATATATGGCTTATAGTAACAACTCCTGAAAACTCCTATTCATATAAAGCAACTAAACTCTTAAAGCTATAAAATGTTTACTAGACTTTCGTAAAATACCAGACCAAGAACTTAGTGATATCTAGAATATGTACCATATATATAAAAAAATGCACACAAACTAGCAGAAACGATGAAGACATTCCATTTTTAAGCATCATAAGCGTTTATAATGTAAATTGAAATAAAAATATAGATATCTTTACGACACGTATAACAATAAAGTTTAATGATATCCTCAATGAAATATAATAAATTGTAGGAAAACCCTAGAAGTTTGCATTGTAATCTAAAACGAATTGTTTATAGCCGCGATATTTAAAGTAAGTGCGTAAAATGTGAATGAAATTAAGCAATTAAAAGCTGTATATCATTGTGGTGGAAATTTGGCTTTGATCCAGATTTTTAATGAACGCGTTTTTGTATAAAAAAGTAGCTAGATATGAATATTCGATATCACGCGTTGTGTCGCCTACGGACTCGGTGAGAACGGCTTGAACTATAAGAGAAAGCGATGTTCGATCGGTGAATTTTTACATCAAATAGCCTTGCCCCGAGTTATCAGTATTTACCGGTTAAAAATTCAAATGCAACGCTTGTTAGACATGTGCAATAAAAAGTTTCTAGATTTTGATAAACAAGAATTAAAAAAAAAACACTTTTTGAGTGTTTGTAAATTAATACCTGTAAAATATTAACGCTTATTTTACAAGTCAATAGTTCCACGCATGTATTTTTGTATTAATGTATCTACCAGGATTCTTCTTCTCTAATAGGTGTCTTGTTTTTAATTGGGTTTTTACTTTATATCCGAAGATTATAATATTTTTAATTTAAAGTTACGCTGCATCACGCATTGTACCTAATATTCGTTACATGATTGCTTTCTTAAAAAATATTATAATTTACGTAAATTTTGTTTATTGTTAATAATAAAAATTGGTAAAGGGTTTCGAAGTTTCCCATCGCAATAATGCGGATATAAGAAGAGGGCTTTTATAGTTTCATACTATGAACATTTAAGCTATTCAACGTCAATGACATATATTAGCACCACAGGTTCAGTGCCTATAAAAATTCACTAAGTACATTTTATAAGTTGCTCGACTATTACTCAAAAACTTGTAAAGCCTTCTAAGCCGTGATAGTTTTCCTTTCAATTTCATTATATTTACTACTAACATAATTTTCCCCACCCCCAAAACCAACTAATTTTATGTTACCACTTTGTTTACAGGACCAAAATGTATATCCGTACCAAATTAAAGCTTTCTAATAATAGGGATCTCTGAGCTATCCCGCAGACAGACGGACCTAGTTTACTTCGGAACCCTAAAAGAATATCATTATTTATATACGCAATTTAATTTAAAAAAATTTGTCCAGTAATGCGTATCTAAGTTGCTTACGGCAAATTAGCACGACAATTTATTACAAAGTAGTATATATCAAGTGTCATTGCAAAGTCATTATTAGATAAGATACTAGTCGGATGCACGGGGACTTAAAGCCAACCTAACAAATCCTCTTCATACTTATTTAACTATACAAGTAGCGGCTAACTTCAGGCTATTCCGAGCCATATTCAAATATGGAAAATTTACGGCACTAAAACTCATAGGTATATAGTGCCGGTAACAACACTCTTTACACTTCTTGTCTTTTTTTGCACACAATACAAATCGCTGACAGGTTATCGCTTAATCTTCATTTAAGAAGGGCTCTTTTTAACAGGGTTGTTCACCTTGTGCCAAAGGGTTAATTCTATACGAAAGGGTTATTACCGAGGCCGACTGCGTGATTATGATTGTATATATTGGATCCGTTTGAGGTATTGCGTGCCAGAAATTCCTTTGTTTTTTATTTTGGGGCTCAAACGAGATGCTTCGCGTTGTCTGTGTCGTTTGAAGTTCGAGTGAAGTTTATACAAATATTATACTTGAATTTAATTATAATATAATTCGGAAGATTTTCTCTAAGAAAGGTAATCGGGTCAGTGGAAGTTCCAGTGATGGGAATCTAGAGACATATACATTACTTGAGGAATGCAGTCTTTTGACTGAAAATCCTGACTGCAAATCAGGAAAGAGTTGATGTATATCTGGGGTTACGGTAGTGGTTTCGTCACGGCGAGCCAAGCGAAGCGCAAGGACATTTTCTAATGGCGCTTCGTCTTTTTTTGAACCTCATAACTTGGGTTTGGATACCAGATAAACGAATTCCTCGGGACATGATGTGAATAATGGACGTATCTATACATATAATAAAATCGCAGGAAAGTCAAAACTGTACATTGAATATTTTTTTAAAAGAATACTTGGGGCGTGATCTACAATCGATATCGAAGCCAAAAATATAGTTTTTAGAATTTTTGTCTGTTTGTCTGTATGTATGTCCGGGGTAAACTCAAAAAGTACTGCATGGATTTACTTCAAATTTTGCATGAATATTACTAACAGGTCGGGTCAACATATAGGCTACATATTATCCCGCTATCACCTACGGGGGAGGAGCAAATTCAACCCCGATTCAACCCCGTTTGTACAAACTCATAATTTTTTTAGATTTTCCTGACAACTGCGATTATTTGAAGTGTCGCACATTTCAATGGATTATTTCAAATTTTGAATGAATATTACTCATAGGTCGGGTCGACATATAGGCTACATATTATCACGCTATCACTTACGGGGTAGGAGCTGTGCGGTGTAAATAAAGTCCGCGCGGACGAAGTCGTGGGCAACAGCTAGTTGAATTTATAAAGTTTTCATTGTATACCTCTTATACTTTATTTTTTTTTGATATCTAAAAATCCCCGATTTCGTTATTGACGCATTCACTAATGATCATCAAAATTCATAGGGTAATTCCCGAGTCCTATAAAGCTGGAATTTGCTTGCTTGCTTTGCTTGCTTGCATGCTTACGTGCCGTAAGCAAGTATTAGTGCTAAAACAATAAAGTATCTTTAAGCCCATATCCCCGAAGGGGTATGCAGAGGTTCAACAAGTGCACCCACGATTATCCGAAGATACTTGGTCCCACAAATGTGATAGGTGGCAAGCCTATCGTCAACCGGGCACTTTTCAATTCCGGGCAACTTTGTGTTACGCAGAAAACTGAAAAAACACTTTTTTTTAATGTGCCCGACCCGGGAATGGAACCCGGGACCTCATGTGGTCAACGCCAACGCTGGACCACTAGACTAAATCAATAAAAAATTATAAAATTTGAAACTTTTACCTCCCAACCTCTTTAACATGGGCTTAGGGCATGAGGTTTTGTATGAGACTTCCGCAAAGTTTGATGCTTCTGAAAATTGATATACGGACTCCTAGTTACAAATAATAAAATACGTATTTTATTTACTGAAAAATTTATTCTGTTCATTATATTTTTTTTTGTTTTATGTTATACAATAGTTCTTGTAATAAAGAAAAAGCCAAGATACATATTTTAATTATGGTGAAAAGTTTGTGAAGTCAAGGGCTTATAGAGTCAGGGCGTGTAGAATTAGAAACTTGGCTCTACACGAAATCTGTTAACTTTTGACAGTGTGAGCCATACATGGCCTCATCTTGGCAACATAATACATAAAAAATCTGGTGGGGTCAGGTCTATTTCGAGGGTCTGTTAATGCGTGATGAGTCTACGAAACCTCTTGTTACTGTAGACATTTTTGTGATACTAATTATGAAATTAAGTAGGATTATTTATAATCTATGATATTTTTTAAAATTGATTTTTTTTTACATTATTTTAATCCAAAAATGTCAAAATAGCAATGGAAGATCAAGAAAAATATTTTTTTGTTCTGATAGTTATAACGAATTTCATTCTAAGCTACTGAAAGGGAAAGTATGAAAAAAGTTTAAATGTAAATACTACATAAAATCTAAATAAACTAAGTGTTGACCTAAAGTTAGTACTAAATATGACATCTATGTATCTACATTAAAGTTGTTTATTCAAGGGGTATCTTAATATATAATTCAAATGTAATATTTTAGTATGTATAAGGGAGTAACCTCAGGGGACTAAAATTTGAGATGGGGGCGTTCAAAAATCAGCCTCAATCGAACCCTATCGAATTAAATCCTTTTGCCAATACTCGCAAACAATGCCTATCCCTCGACGAGGTCAAATTCCAAACATAAATACAGTAACGTAGTTTTTAATACAATTGTTGAAACAAGTTTTAGCAGGGTGGGAGAAGCTGTTTTAAGCCTGTAAAAGCAACAAAATTTTATGGAAAATAGTAGCAACGGAAAAGGCTGACCCAGACATACAACGAACAATGTAAGAAGCAAAGAAAATCAAAAGGAAAACCTGTCACTACCATTGCGGAAAATAAGTGGTAGCATTATTATACGACTTGCACTTGTCGGTATCCATCGCTTTGCCTATTCATGCTACCATAACGAAAGTGCATGCCACTATTGTGTTCTATCTTGCATAATAAAATATTTGGATAGTAATTAGAAAATAATTTGTTAAACAAATGTATATTTGTTAAACAAATATATATTTGTTAAATAAATATATATTTGTTAAATAAAATAATTGGATAGTAATTACATAATAATTTATTAAATAAATATTAATATAAATTCGGGTTCGAATTCGGGTTGGTAATATATTAAAAATATATATGAAAATTTAACACAATATAATGAACCTTGCTTTTTTTTAATGGACTAATTCCTAAATTACAAGGCCAATCTTGATAATAATAGCGACCACGTTTAAAAATAAAAATGTATGAGATATTCCGGTACAGGGCGTGATTTTTCATCTGATTATAATTGATCTTCATTCGTTCTATCGTTATAGACTTTCGTTAAAGCCAATGTATCTATGTATGTGTTATATTTATGTTGTTATATTCAATAATCAGTAAATAGTAGAGGGTGGACAGGACATCGATTGATCTCAATGTTAAGGGTGCGATCGTAGAAGGGTTGTTTTAAAATATTGCATGGGGTGGCATTGATAAAATCAAATGTATATAACTTGGTTGGCGGTCCGGCTTCGTTTCTTTAGCTGATTAGAAGCCAGACTATTGTGTATTTTCTTTTTCTTTCTTCCATTTATAATAAGCATTCATTAGAATATATTTTGTATATTTTTTTACATACATCTAAAGGCAGCATTAGCTCTTTCTAAGAATGTTGAAGAAAGAATGCTCTACTTTTCCTAAGGAATTTAAATTGGACTTAATCTCACTATTGTCCATTTGGGGAAAACTGTACAACAGAGATTAGAAGTTTCGCTTAATCTATATAATATATATTATATAAAACAAAGTCGTGTTAGTTACACCATTTATAACTCAAGAACGGCTGACCAATTTTTACGACTTTTGTGTTTTTTGATTTGTATATTTTGTCCGGAATAGGATAGTTAGTATTAAAAATATTATATTTATCAACGGAAAAAAAAATCAATAAAATATTATTATCTTGCTGGCATGTCATTAAAGAACCTACTTGATTGTTTTTAATTTTAATGACATTTTGACTTTGAGATTTTTATGACATTTTAATTATAGATTAACAGATTTAATGAATTTCATTATCCTAATAAAAAATTGAACTTAATAATTTTGCATTAATTTTGAAATCCTATATCTGCTCATTCATTGAAACATTTATTGACGCAGAACGAAGTTCGTCGGGTCAGCTTGTAATGTATAAATATAGTGTGTTCTTTTAAAACAAGGATGGCAAAGTTGCAGCCGAAAATTTGGCTATCGTGACTGCTACATACCGTCATGTAACATTAAAAGTGTTTTTGATACTTTTTGAGACCCTCAAGATTCATATTTAAGGGCAACCGGTTTATCTGCTGTGTAGCGATTTAGAAAGACGCCAATAACGCATTAGGAGCAACGCAACTGCAAGTCCTCTGGTATTGCAGGTGTCCATGGGCGGCGGTGATCACTTACCATCAGGTGCACCTCTTGCTCGTTTGCCCCGTCTTCTATAAAAAAAAAAAAAAAAAAAAAAAAAAAAAAAAAAAAAAAAAAGGAGCATACTCGAAAGTTGATAATAGTCAATTATGATCAGTAAATCGGACATAAGAGTATGATTTATGCATTAAACTCGCCATTCAATAAAAATCAATAAAGATTAATAAATAATGAATATAGTTTTTTCAAGTAATTATATTTCCCAAAAAGTTCGTTAAATACGACCATTAACTTAATTGTATGAATGTGTTTAAAACTAGGTCTTACCCCTTCACCTGCCCCATGAATTTGCATTAACAAAGACGGAACAAGGCAGGGTTTATAATTCTCCTTTATTATACAGTGTCAGGCGATACGCCCGATTATTTAGCGGACTCAAAATTGCGGGCTATGATAACATTTCTTTCTGAACAACACAATTGACACGGTGTTCGCTTGTTCAAATTTCGTCGCAGAAAAGTAAAGAAGTTGAATATTTCAACGAATTTGGGAAAATACCTTACATTAATAAAGAACAATGTATGATATTACTTTATTTATTCGGTTAAGATAGTTTCTTATATTGATTGATGATTTTTAGCAGCCATAGTTGAGAGGCTAGGAGCTAGCTGGTAGACAATCGTGGTTGGATGCCTGATAGTTATGTACCTACAAACGTATGTGTGATGGTTGTCGATGTTTGTTTCTGTATCTAGATGTTATTTAAATATATTTCAGTATTTCTATTAGTATTTTTATGCATTAATATTGTTGACTTACATCTGTATGACATAAATCGCTTAGTTTAGGGTTATCTCAATTCGTGCAAGTTGTCTCTAGTTATTTCGTGATATCGTTTATATATTCCAAACTTCAGGGGTTAGTTTTGCAGTGTGTAATTAGACTAGCACCCTTGTCCGCAGTTACCTATATTTTCTTTTCTTATAACCTTAAAGGCTAGAATTTTTACAGGCTTTTCAATAAATCTCTGTCAGAACGACTATCTTCATACGCTTTAGTTAGTTACGTCGAAATTCGCTTAATTCATCCGTCGAAACTGTGCGTTTATCGACGCAGACAGTCAGTCAAGGTTCATATTACTATATTACGTATATTTTGACTAAATTTATATTTAATTCCGAGACTTTTATTCGGGAATTATTATTGTATTCCGGGACATATTTGATTGTTTCCAGTGTCATGTAGATAAGTTTATTGCTCAAAGTGAATATGACGCACTGCACAGTGGTCAATTTCAGTGCTATCGACGCACTACCTTTAAAAAACCTCATTGTTATAAAGGACGTATGGACGTACAATATGATTTAAGTGTGGCAGGAATACTTCTCTAAGGCGTGTGTGTTGCAACTATATTGATATTTGTTAACGTTAACGTATTTAATTATGGTATTCTAAACGTACTGCATTTAAGTTTGTTCTTGATTCACGTCAACTTTAATATTTAACACTATTTTGTTATCTTATCATTATAAAGATAAGCAACAGCATTCCATACAATACTATGCTTATAAATAAACCAATTCGGCAGGTACACTAAATTTCCATAGATTGTGGAAAAAGATCAAAATACGGATTTTTTTAATTTTTCGTTATTTTAGTTTTTCAATAAATTAAGTTTTTAATATAGTGATTCCTGTAATAACTGGTTTCCTGGATTCCTACGACATGTACGACGCGACAGTGCCGTGCCGTAGGAATACCGTTCGGGGTCGCGTGATCGCAGCACGGTGTATTTGACACGAATTGTCTGTAGTTTTCACGCTAAAATTCGTTTGCAGTCTCGCTTTTCGGCAGTGCAATTAGCGATTGTTATCTTCTTTTGTACCGGGCCCATTCGGTGATTTCGAAGGACTTACGTACTGAATTATTACTATTTGGCAGTTCACGAAGTTCCAAAATAAAATGTTACCAGTGACTTTAATACGATTTACGATGTATGTAATGACTTGTATAATTCCTATTGAAAAATTATACAAAACATTCTTCTGACATGTATGTGTCTTCGAGTCAAAGGTATTAGGTACGAGGTAACCAGACTCTCATGTACAGAGCTTTATATAAAATTCCACGTGCAAAATTATATATAAAACCAACGCAACTACAGATTCTTTTGAAACATTTTAAACAATTGTTGGTCCCGGCCTCCTTTGAAGAATAGGCCAACTGCCGTTCTGCCAGGCAGGTCGTAAAAGGCGACCGATTGGCTATCGAGTCACTGCCATCGTGGCTACTAGGTGGTAGAGTTCTGCATTGTCTCGCCCGGGTCTGGTACCACCGCCTTACCTATTCCTGCCGCAATAGCGTCAGTGCTTGTCGCTGTCGTGTTCCGGTTTGGAGGGTAAGGTAGCCGGTAAACTTATGCATGTGGCATTAGACCTCGCCACAAGATAGCAACGCACCATTAACATCTTTGGTGTCTATAGGCGATGGTTAACAATTTCCATCAGGAGACCCATCTGCTTGTTTGCTATCTTATGACATAAAAAAAAAGACAATTTTTCGTCTTGTAGTAAAACTTTTACTATTTTAAAAGTTAGGTATGATATATTTTTAAGAGATTATCTGTCACATTTCGAAAATAAATCTTACAATACCACGATTATAAAAAATCAGGTCCTGATGCATAAGATTAATCAAGCTGAAATTGTGCTAGCGCATGTATTGCTTTCGGGCATACGTAAATGTACCTTCGATCGCTGTAGTTAAAAGTCGTTTCGAATATAACTTTTTTAAAAATCATTTCTATTAAATATACCGAACAATTTGGAGATTATATTGATTGGCTACCGACCCTAAAAATATAAAAATAAATTAGACTTGGCCAGGATTGGAGGCAAGTACAAACAAGGCTGACGATCTGAATTCATAACTGAATTAATATCTAGTATAAACTTAAAGGAAACAATTGTTTTCAACATACAAACTAATCTTCACCCCTCATGGTGAACTTTAGGACGATATTTGTAATAAATGGAAACAATTAATCATTGCGATAAAGCGGATACTACATTCAAAACTTAATCGAAATGATGAAACTGCAGTTAAATTGCATCGCTCTTTCTATTTCTTTAACGAAACTTAAAATCCTAAATGTTAATGTTATTTATCTAACACTGAATCAAATATAGCAATGACAAATTGTTAAAAACAAATTTTATAATTTAACAGTTTTTGAGACGCATATATGGAAATAAGAAGCTTCATATAGAAGTATTCACTATCGCTGAAAGATTTATAAGCTTCTAAGTTAAATACTGAAGAATGGCTTGAATGTTTTATTAGTTAGATTCGAATTCAAAGTTTTAATTTTTCTTTGTCCGTACATTTCTGCATAAATTTTTTTCGGGTTGTTGATGTGAATTATTGAAATTATAAACTTATTATTTTAATATCAAGTGCACATCGTATACGTTTGATATTAAAATAATAAGTAAATAAATAAGCAGCTATCGTCACGCTTATATTACGATTAAAAACAATTAAGGACATTTGGAATATATAGATCTTTTGTATATCCTTCTTTTCCCTAAAAATACTTGCAGGGCACACTGCTGCGTCCACAATGAATAACGATAGTTTTGTTTTGTGACTAACTTATCTTACATTGTGGAATGGGAATAAATAAATAAATAAATATTCTCGATTTGTTCTTCCCTTTTCAAAAAATAGTGCATCTGTCTTGTTTTATCCTATTACATATAACACATTTAGAGGAATACATCAATAAAGAGCGCAAGCAGAAGCGCAATTATACAACCACAATATATTCTCACTTGTTACAATGGCCAATTTATCGATAATTAAATAACATAACAGTTTTGGGAAAGCAGAAAATCATGTGTCATAAACAAGAGCATATACTTCAATACATCTTATTATATTGATTGTTACTTCTTTAAAAGCGAAGCAAAATGCTTTATATGGACACATACAAGTAAAATGTTCTTCGTCATCAAAAATCAATGATCCATCTTGTGAGATAATTCGAGCGTTATTCTAAAGACGCATAAATCATCGCACACCATGTACTGACAATAGCCGACTCTATAAACACACCCCTACGACGTAATTAATTAAAATTATTAATGACAGAACGAAATAATGCGAAATCGATAGCGTAGGAAAATCTGCGACATAAAACAAAACCTTTAAGTGCGAGTTTGGTTTGGGTTGATGGTTCTATACCGTGGAATATTATCGAAAAAACTAGCATCTATATATTAAATATTAATGCGTGAAGCGAAAACTCTAAAGTCCTTTTAACTAGTATCACGCGAAACGAAGAAGTATGAAATTTGGCACATTTGAAGTTTACGTAGTGAAAGAGAGCAGAAATCTAATATTTTTATACAATATTCATTAGAAATAGGTACATTAATTTAATCAAAACAAAAATTACTCATGCTACTATTCATTAAACAAACATCATAATATACATACGTGTATACTACTTTATTAAGGCTAAAAATTGTTCCGACGGAGTCATTGAATTATGGTCGAATTTCGACCAGATAGTGACCGCTAGTAGATATTAAATGACCAAAGTTTAAGTATTGTCATAATATAATAGCAAATTTAAATGGAATTACAATTGTTTAAAATGTTATTTATGATCTACAGAAAAAAATGATTTAAATAGAAAGTCTAGAAAGGTTTTAATGTAGGTAATGGAGAGTGCGCCACGGGCTTTATTTATAAGATGTCATTCTTTCCTATTTAACAACCTGTTAATTGAACAATAGCATAAACTATGTACTTGCAGGCACGAGCTTCACCAATTGTTAGTATTATTACAATTATTTTTAATAAATTGCGGTAAGTGTTATTCTCACCACACAAAATTGACAATTTACTTATATTTTGATTAATTTTGATTAAAAACGAGTTACTTTTATAACATATGGATGGGAAACGTAATGGTTTATCTAAATACTGACGGTGTGGTATAAGTATGTAGGCATCTAAAATTTTAGACTATTCCAGGTATTTTACAGATTCAGGCGTTACTTTGAGAGAATCCATTGTTTAGACAAAGAAAACTAGTTATTTTGCAAATTTCCGCGAACTTTTAAGTGTATCTTTGCGATACAATTGAAAGGGAAAACATATAAAAGCAGTGTAAGATGGAACAAACTCACCGTAGGTCAGAAAAATAATAAACACCTCAGCGGTACAGTTATCCACCCTCGTCCACCATACTTTACACCGCGACAGCGCCAAGCACAAAATGCACTCACAATTTATGCACTCAATGCACGCTTCACTTCGCAATCAAAGCATCTTCAGGAGGTACGAAAACTACACTCAACGAGAGCCCAGTAGTACTACTTCGGCTATTTTCTTCGTATTATAGGTATTATGAACAGTTTACCGGTGGGAGGGATGCGCTGTGCCGCGCTCCCGGCTGCATGGGTACCACCATGTTGCCTATTTATCCTGTGAAATATCTTTGCTGTGTTTCGGAGAGAAGGGCAAGACAGGCAGTGTAGTTACTGGCACCGAGACTTAACATC
The DNA here is from genome assembly GCA_036924255.1 of Apodemia mormo. Classification (NCBI taxonomy): domain Eukaryota; kingdom Metazoa; phylum Arthropoda; class Insecta; order Lepidoptera; family Riodinidae; genus Apodemia; species Apodemia mormo. Next base: position 7,129,541 of record JAUPFN010000020.1, on the reverse strand, counting down.
TAAAGTCTCAGGATAGGTAACACGTGAATGGAATACCTGGGCTAGTTCCAGCCCAGTTATCCCATTTTTGTTCATTGGCGAGGTCGACCACTTACCATCAGGTGGCACGTCTACCAGTTTGCCTATCTCAGTAACATAAAAAAATAAACCATTTAACTTGAATGTTTACAAGTTATAATTTTTCCTATACTGATATGGTCTACTTATGAACATTTGACTGTCTGTCTTTTTGTCATACAGCTAGAAGAGTCGAGAAAAGCTAATTGTGTTACTAATTACTATATTGTGATTTAAAAAATGATAGAGTTCAGCCATAACTCACCCGAGTTTGGCACTATCGCTTTACTTATTCCTGTCGACACAACATTCACGATTGGCAATGTCGTGTTCCAGGTTGGACGTTCCTACCATTTTATTTTTCTTTACCTTTTTATTTATTCGGTATACTTGTGCATGTAGACTCATATCCATATCGCTCGCGTTGCATTGCGCCATAGGTCTAGAGGTTAACCTATTCAGCTCAGATCATGAGGTCCCGGGTTTGATACCCAGGCCGAGCAAAACTTAAGGTTTTTCGAAAATTCAAAATTTCAGTAGAGTTTCGAAGTTTTACGGGTGGAGTGTCCTTCGTGCCTCCGATGAGCATGCAAAGCTGTCGGTGCCGGTTACCATTAGAAATGGCCGATGATAGTTATCAGGTAGGTAAAATCAGGCGATGGGGATCACCACTCATTCCGCCAACCAGCAAACCGTCGAATTGTAGTGAACTGGATACTTTATAGATATCTGGTTCACTCTGCCTATTTCGCAAGGGAAACGGTGTGATGATACTTTATTTTATATTTAAACACTAGCTGACTCACAACAAGGAGAAGCAATTCGATTGTTTAATATTCCACACTATAAAAAAATTTGCTTATAGCTGGTATAATTTTCACTGGAAATCTATAAGTGGCTAATGCGAGCAAATAAGGGCAATAGTACGCATATAACGTCAGGTAGGCGACATGGTAAAACACAGTATCCTAAAACATTAAATAAAGTTAAAATATTTCAGCACCGAACGGGTTATTAATTCGTTGCTAAGTTTTTTATTTTTAATGGCGGGAATATGCAGATCTGTTGTTTTATGTTTTCTTTTATTGACAGTTTATGGTTTGGAAACAAAATGGCTCTCGAGATTCAATACAAGTTGACAGGACAATGACATTGGTTCGTCTAAAATGTATAATTACTTTTTGTTTTATTTGTTTTAAATATTTGACAATATAGCGGGCAGGTCGCTTGGCCCGCGGTTTCACCTGCGTAACTTTTGTTCCCGTGGGAATATCGGCAATATATTAAAACCTACCTCAATAATTAGTCTATCTATTAAAAAAACCACATCAAAATCCGTTGCGTAGTTTTAAAGATTTAAGCAAGGGATAGACAGAGCGACTTTGTTTTATACTATGTAGTGATATAATGCAATCAATATCTCAATACGTATAAATTCACGTTGTTTATCCGCGATGAACTCCGAAACTATTGAACCTGAAATATTTGTAGATATTGTTTGGTCCAACTTGAAAGATAGGATAGTTTTTATCTCAATTAACTTCCCCTCCCCTAACTTTTCAAGAACCCCACCAAAATATTCAAACAAGTAATTTGAACTTTTAAACTAACGCGTTCTACTACCATTTTTAAAAATATATAAACGGGTCAATAACGCGTACATATATAGAACATACTTGTAAAGCTCGACGTTTCGGCCAAGTTACATTGACCGTGGTTACGAGCAGATTATTTGCTATATTGACCCGTTATATATTTCTAAAAACAAGTAATTTGTATGGCAAAACAATGTTTGCCGGGGTTATCACGTATCTCGCAATGCGCAATTATCGTAATTGTTTAGTTATTGCAAGACATACAAAATTGTATATTAGTGGCAGCCGTTGCCGCTTGATTGTCATTGGTGCTGTGACATCGCAAGAAGTGAATCAGCGACCAGAATGGAATTGGCGACGTTTTTGATTTTTTTTGTTACGTCATCGCTGATCGCCCTCGGATTGTAAATTTTAGGTGATACACCTGCCAATTAGCTAGTATTATATAAAACAGAAAAAAGATTATGTCAGTTATAAACTTTGAAACTACCCAACCGACGTGTCTCAAACCTTCTTCATATTAAAAGGTAAAAATGTGAAGATGGTTTTAGACCTACTACGCTACTTTTACCCGACTAAGCAAAGGGAAGTAATGTTTTTGGACCACGCGAATAAAATTGCGGCCAACAGTAAATTTAATATAAAGGTATATACCACTAAACATTTTTTTCATCCATTGAATTTTAATTTGTTTCAATTTACTATTGGTCTAATAGAGTCTGTTATAACCAAAAACTTCTATGTACTAACGGAGATTAATCTCACTGGTTTTGACCCAATAATGTGTGACATGTTCATAAATAATAATAATATATTCCAATTCTACAGATTTGGATGAAATTTTGTAAAGAGGTTGTCTAAATTAAAAGACAACTTTTAATTTCGTTAAAATGGATTGTTTCTGTGAGATTCACAGAAGTCATTATGCAGTAGGCTGCGTAGAAATAGCTAGTTTAATTTTTTTTCTATCCTTACGTGTTAAAATCTTTTCGCTCTTCCGTTCATTATTATAACTATTTAATAAAAACGCTTTCAATACTTTCTTCGAAGGATTACCATGGCTGTTTGATATGTTTTATCTGTGTTACTGACAGCCGATACGGTGAGCATCGTTTAAAAATGGAACCTTTTAATAGTCACGCGATTCTAAGTAATGTTTTGACGTTTAGAGATTATCTGGATTAATGGCGGCTGCTTCATACAATCGGAGATATTGACAAATTTCAACCATTAAATAATCAGCGTCGATTGCTGCTAAGTGTTCGATACGTTTAAGGAGAATGGACGATTTATAATGAAAGTATTTCAATGATATTTATTTATACAGGTAGTGTTAATACCATACGCGTAACATACCTATAGTTAGGTGATTAATAGTACCTGAATGAACGAGCTCAGGTTCGATAAAAACGAGGTTTTTAAAATGAAATAATAAATTTCTAATTGTCAATTCAAAAATAGATAGATCGATTTATCACCCCCGAAATCGATAAAAATAATAATTTTAACATGAATTTTCCAACTTACGCAATCCTTTATTATTTACTAGCTGCAGCGTGCAGCCCGCTCGCATTATAAAAGTTTTTGCCGAATCCTGCGGGATTATTTAATTTTTTCGGGATAAAAAGTAGCGTATGTGCTATTCTCGAATGTCTCCTACCAGTGTGCCAAATTTCATTCAAATCCGTTTAGTAGATTTTGCGTGGTTGAGTAATAAACATCCATCCATCCATCGAAATATCCAGTCGCCATTCATCCCCGTTTTGGTCCCGGGCTCCTTTGAAGAATAGACCAACTGTTAAAGCTCCTTTAAAGAATAGACCGTTCTGCCAGGCAGGATACGAGTCACTAACATAGTGGCTACTAGGTGGTAGAGTTCTGCATGGTCTCGCCCGGGTCATGTACCACCGCCTTACCTATTCCTGCCACAATAGCGTCACTGTCGTGTTTCGGTTTGGAGGGTAAGGTAGCCGGTAAACTTATGCATGTGGTATAAGACCTCGCCATAAGATAGCAACGCTCCATTAACATCTTTGGTGTCTATAGGCGATGGTTGATTCTTTCCATCAGGAGACCCATCTGCTTGTTTGCTACTTTATAAAAGGTACAAAAAATATATACATAAAAAATCCTTAATTCTTTACTACATCCGTTTAAAAATCCGTCAAAACATCATCATCATCATCAACAAACATCCATCGATCCAAACATCCATCCGGCATTCATGGAAACATCCAAACTTTCGCATTTATAATATCAATATGGATAAAAACGACTGCAAAACAATTGAGAGCAGAAAAATACTGTGATATCCTTGTTCAAACTCGATTAGACAAACATAAGAAACCTACTGCCATAACACTTAAAAGAGATATCAAATTCGCGTGTAAATTCCTTAAAAACGCGGTTTTACCTTGTAAAGTACTTATCATCACGTCCGGATCTCTAGCGAGATAGCCAGGGTAAACGCAACGTCTATCGACTTTCCGGTTCACCACGATTCACTGGCTTGTCGTTTAGCAAGATAAGTGGTGATCCTCATCGCCGCATTTTACTGACCTGATAACAATTATCAACTATTTCTACCGACCGACCGCTTTTCGTGTTTATCCGGGTGGTGTGTTACCACTCTCGTGGTAATTATTATTGAGATTGAGATGGTAATTGAGATTTTGGATTTTCGAGAACAATTGAAACTTCCGGGATCAAACCTGGGACATCATGATCTGAGCCGAATATGCTAACCCATTACATATTTTTCAATTTTTTATAATTATTTTTGATTAGGCAAGTTTCGAAATTTTTTTAATTTTACAGGTTTATAATATTTCTAGATTATCCGTCTATCGTAGTAAGACAGAAAATTTGATTATTCATATAAAAAATTTGCGATGTTAAAAAAGTTACCTTACGAAAAGTCTTTTTTAATATCATTACAAAGCAAACGAGCAGATGGCTCTCCTGATGGAAACACAAACCATTGCCTATACACACCAAGATGTTAATGGTGCGTTGCTATCCGTGTTGTGTGATGGTAAATGGTATGAATAAATTTACAGGTTAACTTACCTTCTAAGCCAGGACACGACAATGACAAGCGCTATTGCAGAAGGAAAAGGTTAAGGGGTGGTACCAAATAATCGGGCGAGACGTTGCGGAACTCTACCACTTAGTAGTGACGGTGGTAGTGACTGTATAACCAATCGTTCGCCTTTTACGAACTGCCTGGCAGAATGGCAGATAGATTTTACACTTTCAATCGTCGGCACTTGGTGAAATTCCATTTTTTTTTAGTTAAAACTAGTTTGTCACTCACTTGTACTTTTATTTCACTATTATTATACACTAAATTATTTTAAAATTAAATAAATTAAAAAAAGAATATTACGTCCTGAAGATGCTTTAAAAAGCGAAACCGGTCGATAAAATTAAATAATTTAGTGTATAATAATAGTGAAATAAAAGTACAAGTGAGTGATAAACTAGTTTTAACTAAAAAAAAAAGAATGGCAGATGGTCTATTCAAAGGGGTCCGAACTAACACGGGGCTAAAATATTATTTCAAACCAATAAGGCTTAAAATGACGCTTTTAAAATGACCTGATTTGTAATGCGAGCTGTATAAACTTACGTTTAAAAATGACTGCGTTTACCTGAAAGCAAGAAAGAATAAGAATAATTTAAAAAATTGAACCGACTTCAAATCAACCATATACATATCTTAAAAACTACTGAACCCATTTTGATGAAATTTAGACAGTTCCCTAAGTAGGAATGTACCTGCTTTAAATCAAAAAGTATTTTTTAGATATGGCTTTAAGTATCCGAGAAATATGTGGGCTAACATACATACACTTACAAAATTTAGTACACGTACTTGGACGCCTAAATAGAATGTCATACTCAAATATTATCCAATTCCAACAATATTATATACATATATGTCAAATTGATAAACTTCAGATTTTTTGTTGGTTGATAAATTAAATAAATAAATTATATCGCTCATATGGTTCTCTCGCAGGGTCTCGCTTCCGATACTTCGGTTCACTACGACTCACTAGTTTGTCGGTTGGTAAGTCAATGATTATTAATAACTACTGATTGTTTCAGACGGCTTTTCTTACTCCCATTGATTAGTTTATGCGAATTAGTTTTACAAAACATTTTGTAAGGAAACGTGTTTCATGTGACATTTGACCTATATAATGTACACATCGACAGCAAGCGACGTGAAGTTAGCTGATGTTACGACTTAGCGAAACCAAAATTCTGTTGGTTGTCGGTGTGCGCGTCGCACACGTTCGTACAGCCACGTTTTTTATCGATAGTCGAATTATAGTGGTGGTGTTTTTCATAACTTACGTACTTTCTTAAGGTACTGGTGTGTTATACCACCAAAAGACTCGCGGTAACTACCGAGGCGTTAGTAGATGGGATAAAATCTGTAGTTAATCTTTAAATCGACCCATTAACCAAATCCGGGATCTCATGGTCTGAACTTAATATGTTAACTATATAGACATATAAAGTAGTCGAAGTCTACGCACACATGTACGCTTACGCGAGAATATTATCCAATTATTGAATAATAAAAACACTAATATCAACGTATAAATATTCTAGCAAAATAATAATAAAAAAAAACTAACACATATTCTGTTTTATATATTTAGGAAGGTGAGATATAAAAGATCTATGAGACCAACTCGAATTGGAAAAGCAATTACAACAATACTCCGATGTCAAGGGTGAATCCGATACATCAGTAAGGAAGCCTGTTCATTGTTTTATTAAATAGTACTTACTTTTACTTAGTAACAACTACTACACTAGTATTTTCTAGAAATAAATCAATTATGTGATTTTGATTGTCCCGTTGGTCGAGTGGGTACCTAACTACGAATCGATGCGGCTTGTGTTCGATTCGCGACAGGGACAAGCATTTGTGTATATATTTCTGGGTTTGGGTGTTTATTATATATGTAACAGTATTTATCTATGTACTAGCTGTTGCCCATGACTTCGTCCGCGCGGACTTCGTTTACGCCGCACATCTCCGCCCCCGTAGGTGATAGCGTGATAATATGTAGCCTATATGTTGACCCGACCTATTAATAATATTCATGCAAAATTTGAAGTAAATCCATGCAGTACTTTTTGAGTTTATCCCGGACATACTATAACTTTCCTACCATTTTATTATATGTAATAATAATAATAATTTATACGTAAAAGTATCGTTGACTAACATCCACACCGCAAGCCAATAATTTGCTTTGCTGTAATGGTCAGATTGATTCGTGTAATTTGTTCAGCAATGGTATTAAAAAAAAACATTACAGTGTACTAAACATATTTCCAATTTTTGCTGAAATTAATCCTGTTATAAATGAAAACTTAGGTACGAAGCATTTAATAACGTCAAAAATTTACATTCAAAATACATTAACACTGTTATCTAAACTAGCAAAATTTAAATGTAATTCCAAAATTAACTAAAAAAATAATAATTAAAAATGTGTGAAACAAGATTAGAATAAAAAATATTATGAATCAGCGTGTCCATCGGGGTACTGAAACGAAACGAGGTAATGGATCTTATTATATTATGATAGTATATTTCCATTTTTTAGTTTTTAATGCTTATATGTGTTATATAAGTATAATGTGTTATACATTTGTTTTTATTGAAATATAAGTAATAAAAATTACGCGCACAGCAAAATGACTTTCAACAATAATAGTTTATTATCCTTTTTTAATATGAAAGACACAAAAAATCTACGATAAGGTATATATTTTATATACATATATAAAATATGTTTCGCTAGTAGGCAATACATAACTACGACAATCTGAAAAATTCTTGGTGATTGAATGATTGGTGAAAATGTTCGTGTAGTGATGAAAATATTTAAGAAAACGAGTGGCTTTTATCGAAACCTGTTCAAACAGGAAAAATATCCAAAATAATACAAAATTAAATTGGAAAATAATATCCAATAGATGTCAATGTTATGTAAAAGGGACTTAACAAGAGAGCATTTAAGAAATGTATAAGTGGTTTCTGACATAAGGGAATTAATTGTATTATTGTAGCGAAGCCTCCGATGAGGGATCGTGGAAGAATTATCAATTAGATGAAGAAAACCATATTACCACTCCTCTTAAGGGTGAGGTATTTGGGAAAATAGCAATCATTATACAACTGAACTTGGGTTCTATGCAAATAATATGAACAAATGTCATATACAAATATAGTAAATTGTGGAGTAACATAGTTTTTACATTTGAAATTTTTTGATTTATATTTGAAATTTTACTAAATTACAATAACGACATTTTATGTTTCGTATGTAATTTGAAAGGAATCCCTCGAATGGTTTTTTCTATGCAATATTTCACCAGTTTAAGCTGTAAAATTATTTCTCAACAATCAAATAACTTAACCTAGTCTAGCTTAAAAAACGGTTAAAACACTTATTTTTCTTTTATTTTTGTGACATATAGGAAAAAAATTCAGATGGTTAAATAATTATTAGAAAATATATATAATGGGACTGATTAAATGATCAAAATTTGTTCTTAGTGCTAGTACTGAAAACGTATTGGCCCCAGTTCCAAAAACTGTTGAAACATTGTTTTATTAGGAGTACCTACATACATGCTGTTTTATTTTTCAAATATGTATATGAAAAATTTGAAAATGACTGAATCACTTTTTAAAAAAGCATTTTTAAAAGATCTTTATAAACAAAGAGCATATTAAAATTAAAAATAAAACCCACCCCGTTCGCGGGGTATCGTAAATCAGACGTCCCTGCAGACTGGGGAGGCAGGGGGTGCTTCGATTTTCCGCAACATTCGTCTTAGCATTAGTACTTACAAGTCCTTGTTTTCCTTTAATTGTGTATCGGTTCACCCCGCGCCGCCTTTGGGAGAACCGCGGCTACCCCATTGGTGAATTCTGATTAGATATTTTAAAACTTGTAGGTATCTATCGAATGATATCACCGAAATTATTTCTTTACGGAATATAAAAGGAGCCTAAGTCATACTAATAAATTTGAAAGTCTATCTGTCTGGCTATTACGCTTCAATGGGTAAATCGCTGAACCGATTTTAATGAAATTTGCAAGGAGATAGCAGAACCCGGGGTAAAACATATCGGCTAATATTTAAAAAAAAATCATTTCCTGAGAGGCTGAAATAGGTATATAGCTAGGGTACATTTTTAAATTGTAAGATATTAAACAAGTAGATGGCTCTTTTGATAGAGACAACTATGGTTTATAGACACCAAAGATGTTAATGATGCGTTGCTATCCGTGTGGCAAGGTGTTAATACCACTTGTATAAGTTTACGGCTAATTTACCTTCCAAACCGGAACATGAAAATGACAAGTATTGTGTCTTTCAACCAGGAGAGAGTTATCTGCTTGATATATTATATATATTTTACACTTTTTTCGTCAGCACTTGGTGAAACTCCATTTGTAATTTTTTTTATTCACTTGTACTTGTTCATAAATCACTTTAAAGTCTCGTAGCCCTAAAAATGCCGTAAAAGACCAAACCGGTCGGCGATATTAATTAAATTTAAAGTGATTTGTGAAACAGTACAAGTGTATTAACAAAATTTCTAATGATATATAAGAAAATCAATATTCAAAAAAATATTATTTTTATAAATGTCAAGATATCAGGCATGTGACTCTCTCACGAGATGACCATCGGACAAAGCCAAAAATCAATGGTATTATATACACCAAAGATGTTAATTGTGCATTGATATCCATACAGCAGAGATGTAATGTCATATCCATAACTTTACTGGATAACTTACTCTCTAAATCCAAACAGTGCCAAACCTGGGCGATAAATTGCAAAACCAGTTCGAAATAATTATAATAGCGACACCTTTAGCATTTGGTCACCTTTAACGACCTGCCCAGAGAGGAGGCTAATATACTAGGATCAACACAAGTAAATAGTATTTTTTAAGTTACAATGAAATAATTCTATAACTATTTTCTCTTATCGTTACATGTCAGTTAAGTAATGCCAATTTGTTCGCTCTAATACTTTTCTAAAATTATATAGAACTAGCTTTTACCCGCGGCTTCGCATGCATATTTTTTTTTAATAAAAAGTAGATATCCTAAGTTACTTCTTAGTTCTTATACCTCCAATAATATGTGTACAAAGTTTCACTTTAAGTAGTTTTCGTGTAGAAAGCGTATCAAACAAACTCATATTCGCAATTATAATATTAGTAGGGATAACTCATTTAATAAAAATCTTTCTTTATAATCGTCGAAGGGAATCCGAGATCCGATCCGATTTATACTTAACACTAAAACAATAAAGTTCAAAATTCAATACCGATGGTACTTAAAGTAATTAATACTCCACTTGTTTTTTGTCCAAAGCCTCAGGTGGCGAAAGGCTTAAATAAATAATCGAAGGAATTACAGTACCCTCTCAATTATCGAAGCTTCTATGTATTTTATTTCTAAAGGTTCGCGACAAACTCAAACAATAAGAGCGTATTTTGTCCCAATAATTTTAGCAACGCCCACTGAGAGGTGTTTATTATTCTCTAAAACAAAGTTAACATGCTAAAAGTAAACAGGCTAAATGTATCACAATAGTAACATTTTTAAATTAAGGAAATGCAATTCTTGTGTATTAATATTTAAACGTATATATAACGTCTTATATAAACGTTTGATAACAATACACCTATTTATTCAATACGGAAATGCAATTTAATCACTGTTATTTAATATTCAATTATATATAAATCTGAATCAATTGTTATTATTATTTTGCACATAGGTACCTATATAACCCCACTAATTACTCCACATTAATTATGAAGCTGAAGACCAAAATTTAATACGAAAATGATTTATTATAATAATTAATAATAAATATTCACGAGACAAATCACACTTGCTAATCTTACCCCAAAGTAAGCAAATTATTTGCTTGTGTTATGGGTACTACGATACTAATACATAGAAATACATATATAAATAATAGAATATATTTAATAAACACTCAAATCCGGAATACAAACATTTATGCTCATCACACAAATGCTTGTCTCCGTCGGGGATCAAAACCGAGCCCCGTCGATTGCGTAGTCAGGGTTACTAACCATTCGACCAACGGGGCGGTTTATGTATTTATTTATTATCTAAGTTGGTCTTGCTAACGACGTAGCAAACACTATAAAGCCTGAGATGTTATAATGGGTAAATTTCTTGTGTCTGTGTTGTATGGTGTGTAATACTTGTACCCTCTGATTTTTGCGCTCCTATAACCAACCATTAGGTCTTGGCCAGGTTATCATGTAGCATTGTACTAATAAGTTTCTCTTACTAATGTCGAAAACATTTTATATGATTTTCAGATCAACGATCCTTAAACCGTAAGAAAAATTACCAGAACCTATATAAACATTGTATTTTATAATATATTGGTATTGTTGAGCATCTGACAGACAAGCAATCAATACGTCTCATCTTAGTTCAACTACGTTCAGCTAATTCCGATTGTCATAAATTGTAGCATTAATTTAACGACAAAGCATTAAATAGATTCCACTATCCTTAGGGAACTATTTCAATAGATAAATAAATCACTACAAATGATATATAAGATTGAGTTCGTAATACAATATGATACTATATTACTGCAGCATAACATTTAAAGCTGAAGCTTTTGTTTGGTCGGATAAGACATTTTATAAGTTACAATGTTTACAAGAAATGGATCTCAATCGAAAAACAATCTTATCAATTAAGTATAGAGTAGGAAATTGATTGTACTTGGCGGGAGGAAGCATTAGGTAAATTGCTTAATGTCGTCTAAAGGCTGTATTGTTTTGTTTCGAGTAGGAACGCATATTAGTATAATGTTACAACTTAAATGGCTTTTGTTATTTCTTATAAATTGCCACAAGGATAATTATTATACAATACCATATGATATACCTAATATTAGTAAAGAATAGTCAACATTTTTAAAAACCTAGAAATGTAGCGAATATAAAGCAGAAAATTAATTGTTATGTATAGTCGAAAGATTTTTTGCAATAGTATACGTAATAATATTTAAATAAGTAGGCAATAAATACTGTCCACATTCCTATAGAAGAGGTGAAATTATATAATATATATTGACGCCAAATCTCTTAAGAGATTGATAGAGTGAACTGACTACCATACATCATGGTCCAGATAGACTGTCATTGCGTTCAGTTATAACTCTATCTATACGAATACGCCAGTTTCGAAGACTTGACACACGACTATTAGACCAAAGGTCAGGCGTAAGGTGACTAATAGATCGACAAATATGGCACACATTCAGTTCTGAGGAAATAGTGTTTTTCAGAAAAACTGAAAAATAACTTTAAAATATTTTTTTCTGATGCAATTTTTCGAACCCAGGACCCAGTAAGCCTTATATATTATATAGCACTTGGTGAGAATACATTTTGTAAGAATTGAATAAAATGTGTTCGAATTCTTTTAATAACTAATCATATTTTTTTAGACCAACATTCTTTAAAAAATTTAATGTCTTTATACCCGTATCCCCGAAGAGGTAGGCAGAGGTAAATAAGTGCTCCTTCGATTAACCGAAGGCACTTTTTCAATCCAGGGCAACGTTGTTTTCATCAGAAAACTGAAAAAACACATTTTTGAATTCCTCGACCCGGGAATCGAACCCGAGACTTCATGTGATTAACTCCAGACTGTCTGCAGATTGATAACAGACATATAGAGCATTTATTCGTAAAGTTAAGGTCAGCATTATTAGTTTATAGATTTAAAAATAAAATACCACAAAGAATTAATAACAACAAGTGTTCTAATACGTGTGTAACAAAGGACTTACCCTAATGCGATTCGCGAAATTATATATTTACCACTGTCCATTAATATAAACTTAACATGCCGGATGTCGGCCGATATCAGCGACTGCCAGCTTAGATATGCCGAAACGCAAATAAAAAATAAATAACACTGTTGTGTAACTGAATTTATCTCGTATTAATACAAAACAATCACTTAGAACTTACACGTGTATCGATTGCCTATAACCAAATTATTCTCAATCTTTCGCTTTAAATACTCAATTTGGAATACTCCGTAGATCTTCGTTTTCTTGTACATTAAAGGAAAAGTTGCAGCTAATATTGTAAGGACTCTTCTTGAGAAGATATGCTGACCAGTTTAGTACCTATTAGATATTTGCAACGCTTCTCAAACAAAATTGTTTGGCCATCAGCTTAATTTTTTTATAATCAAAGACTGTATTAAAATTAAAAACTTAAGCACCAGCAGAAAGAAATAAGATATCCACTTCGAACTATTTTTTCAATACTTATTAGTAAAGTACCTATAACTAATATAAAAAGATAACGTAAGTTTCTTTACACTTTTTAGTACATGCCGTGCCTCGGATGAGCACGTAAAGCTTTTGGTCCCGGTTATGGCTAGAAATAGTTGATAATTGTTAACATGTCGCTAAATGCAGCGATGAGGATCACCACTTATCTCGCCAACCGACAAACCGGTGAATCGCGGTGGACTGGAAAGTCTATCGGTTTATTCTGCCTACTCTGTAAGGGAACCGGGCGTGATGATATTTTTTTAGTACATCGGTATATGGTAGTGCAAGATACATGCAGTAGGAAAGTGTCTAGTTGTTTTTTTTAGATCAGACGGGCATCTCGAGGCGTCTACAAACCTCATTATTCAAGCCGTATATGGGTGTAGTGATTTGAAGTTTGACAATATCTGCAGTGACGTCAGTAGATAATCGATACATATTAAAAAAATTGTAATTGACCTCACTGAGATAACTCGGGCCAATGACACTTCGATGTATTAGTATTATTTTGAGATCGATCATAAAAGTTGGAGATAATTCGCGTAATCAACGTATAAACATTCTCACAATCGTGGACATTTCGCGATGATTATGGATTGATAGAAGTTATTTTTATTGATAGAAGGAAATTATACTAAGGCAACAAGTTATCTAGTAAATTCACATCTGGCCACGAGGATACCAACGCATAATTAAGTCTTCACATTATACCCATGTAATATTTGTGTGAGCTGTCCTATGCTATAAAAGCACAGTAATATTATATAGATTACTGTGACAAAGTGTGCTTAAACTTTTTTATTTGGACGTTGTTACAGAAACAACGACAATTGTTACAGAACCTAAAGGAAAACTGACGTTATCCCTCTAGCAATACCAGTAATGTTTTTTAGACTATAATATTTGTAGATAAGCGATCATCATGACTTAAGAAAATTTGCAACTCGTATAGTTTTGAAGGTGTTTTGTAAACCCTTAAAGAATAGTTCTATTCTGAAAGATCTTTGCAAGAAAGTCTCACCGATAAATGATGAGTGACTTTAGCTGTCGGACATATTCTATATTAATTGCACGTTCAAATATTTTTGGGAGTTTTAAATCTCAATTCGGTTGTGACAGGTTTTATATAATAAGTACTTATAAGTTGACCTGTAAAGAGTTTTGAGTTAAGGCCGAAGTACCCTCAACAACCCGAGACGACAGTATTGAAGCAATGATTACAATAACAAAGAACTGAATAAAACGAATATTAAAATCCGTTTGTTTCCGTGTCAAAAAATTAATATTAACGATATCTTCAACAATGAAGTGGAGGCCGAAAAAAAGGGAATAATTTATGCGAGACATTTCTTTTGACGCCTTTGTTTCACAAATATTCAATTTAATTGAATTATTTCAGTGGCATATCACTGAATAGCTTTTTATTGTTGAACTGCGTAAATTTTACACTCATTTCAGGTCAAAAATAATATTTCTGTTATTAATTCGTAATTATTAGCTACATCTATCTATGTATATCAGTATAAGAAACTATCACTAAACTAAAATTTACAACGATTTAGAATAATTTATTATCTCTTAAACTTCAGCACACTAAAATTGTAATTTCGTGAAGCATAAATAAAGTTGATTATTATTCATTTAAATTCCATAAATGCAGGGGAAAGTTATCTCTAAATTACAGGACAAGTATTAATTTATTATTAAATATTATTTACATAAATTGATCACTTTCATTTTTACCCGTGGAGAACATTAAGCTTTGAAATAAAACAAAAATAGGCACCAATAATATAAGCAAACGACCTTCTTGATGCCTAGAGACGACCATACGAAATTATGTTACTGATCGGTGGAATTGCGATGGTGGATATAAGTACTTTCCTACAATAAATGTTTAGTGATGCCATTTTGTAATATACGAAACATCTATATACACATAATAAAATCGTAGGAAAGTCAAAACTGTACATTGAATATTTTTTTAAAAGAATACTTGGGGCTTGATCTACAATCGATATCGAAGCCAAAAATATAGTTTTTAGAATTTTTGTCTGTTTGTCTGTATGTATGTCCGGGGTAAACTCAAGAAGTACTGCATGGATTTGCTTCAAATTTTGCATGGATATTACTAACAGGTCGGGTCAAGATATAGGCTACATATTATCACGCTATCACCTACAGGGGAGGAGCAGTGCGGAGTAAACGGAGTCCGCGCAGACGAAGTCGCAGGCAATAGCTATTTTTCTATAATTTCACTTTATAACACCGTGTAACAAGCTCAAGGTCACCTAAGTGGTCTCAAGGGCACCTTTTAAGAAACTTTAAATCAAAGTGTATTCGCAATAATATCTGTAAATATTTGAAATTGTGTTTTTCCCCTGTTCTAAAAGCTGGTTACAAATATTATTATTTGGCATTGATTGTAAAAATACTTCACAGTGTTGGACAAAAAACGATAATTTTAATACTTACAGTGACAAATGCCCTGACCACGTGTCATAGGGTCCGAACCGGTTCCAACCAGTTTTTAATAAAACCCCATTCAATCGATTCAATATCAGTACTATCTTCCACAATGTAATCATAAATTGCTAATCATATAACGGAATATTGAACCTTTTATCAATATCACAAATATCAAATTTGCGTGGTGTTGTTTTTGATACGCTTATAATAAAATTAGTCATTCGTTCACTCGTAGTCAAAGTCCTGAGGTTCTGACCATTGAGTATCCAGCTGCCTTGAAATCAGAAATGATCTACTGATAAATGAAATTAACTGTTATTTCATTGATACACAAAAGAACAACACGTGTGAATACTTTTGTGGAACTCCATGTACCTAACACCTTTTTGTTACATATTTAGGTAGGTACTGTGTTTAAGTGGCTTGAAATTATACTTTGATGCCAAATTATATAATGGAAAAGGAAGATATCAAGTGTGTATATAATAATAGCCTGACATTTATTTTTTATATCAATGTCTATTAATGAAATACGATAATCTATAACGTGTAGGTATCATCAGGCTTGATCTTCCTCCTTATCTAATTCTTTCATTAAAATTTACGATATATACCTGCGTGGTGATCACTTAACTCGCAATGCGAAATTATCGTGATTGTTTAGTTATTGCAAGACACAGCCTTGTACATTAGTGGTAGTCGTTGCCGCTTGATTAGTTTCGATGCTGTGACATTGCAAAAAGTGCATTTAGTGACCAGCAAGCAGTTGGCGACGTTTTTGATGATTTTTTCATTACGTTTAAGAGTCAGCGCTGATCGCTGGCGAATTGCAAACGTTAGATGATACGCCTACTGGTCTTGTAATACTTTTTTGCTGTTCTTTGTCTAAACCAATAGCTTTTGACTTCAGTGTATTAAAGTATGAGGAATAATAAAAATTTGGAAAATACAAAAGTGCAAATACAGAATGCCAGAAGATTTTTTTCCTGATATTAAGTTTATTTGCACCACGGATGCTAATGGTTTGTTGCTATTTGTGTGGCTGCTTGAATTTGTCGGCAATTTCACCCTCAAAAGAGTAATATTATGTGGCAAAAAAAATAAGACAGGTGTATTAAATTCAAGCAGCTTCTTGTGACAGGAACAACATACACAAGGCTCTTGAGAGCCTGGAACAATGAGAATTTGTTAAGAAAAATCAACAACAACAATTTGCTGTTTTGAGGCACAAAACTTTAAATTTTACTATGTTTTTGATTATCCAGATGACTAAAACGGTATCTATCATGCTCGGTTTCCTTGAGGGCTAGGCAGAGTAAACCGAACGTTAATAGACTTTTTTAATAGTAAACCGAACGTTTTAGGTAGTAAAAGAATACAATCTCCTGACATACTAAAACTATTAAAACAATAATACCGATATGTTAAGTATTTTGAGCGTAATCCTGTCACATCGTTAACATACAGACATCCGGACGTCCACGATTTTTTTTAAATCGGTTATTATTATATTTGAAAAATAGTTTTTTAAATACTAAATGTGTTTGTAACTTAATTCCTTATATACGTATACTTAAATTACTGTATTAGTAAAATATGAATACAATATGAACAGTTTAAGTCCAGAAAAATGCTTGACCTTGAAATATTGAGAGGAGAGCACTTCCTCAACGCTCCGTTTATGAGGCGTGCAATTGTTTTAAATAGTAACCATCGCCACGTGCCCTTTCTATACCTTTGAGCAATAACTATAGATTATAGGAATCCTCAGAAACAGACAAAATTAAATCTCAAAATGTTATTTTTTACGTAGCAGCAACTATTGTGTGCGGGTCTCCCACGAAAACTGAAATTCCTTCAGTTTTCGTCAAATAATTTTTATTTTTAGCCTACTACATAATATAATAAATCTTCTTACACTTGATAGAAATTATCGATGAGTTCCTAGTTAGTAGTAGTTAAAAGCGTAAAATGGTAAAATAGGCCCATTCATAACGACTTATAAACATCTTAAATTGTGGATATTACCATAGAATATATCTTTCTGCATATTACCTCATATAGAAAATTCAAATATACTCGTAACATACATAAAAATAAAAAAAGCGACGCTTTCATGAAACAGCAGACAAGCAGACACCCGTTCTGATCGAGAGGCAACCATCGCGTATAGACAGCAACGATATTAATGGTGTGTTGGTAGGTATACGTTTGGCGGAGCAAAGTGCTTTACGCACAAGCTTACCGGTTAACTTATCATCGAAACCGAAATACCATAGTGACAAGCAAGCTATTGCAGCTGGAATAGGTAGGTAAGTCGGTGTATCAAACCAGCGTTGCAGAAATCTACCCTCTAGAACTTACGATGCTAGTTGATGCGTTGCTATCCTTGTGATGAGGTACAATGAGACAATAACTAGAATGCAAATAGATCAGGTTGACAAATAATAATTATTTGGTAAGTACGGTCATTAAGGTTTTCCCCGTGTTGGTTCTGGGCTTCTCCGTGTTGGCTCCGGGCTCCTTTGAAGAATAGACCAACTGCGTTCTGCCAGGCAAGTCGTAAAAGGCGACCGATTGCCTATGCAAGTCAATACTATCGTGACTAGGTGGTAGAGTTCTGCATTGTCTGGCCCGGGTCTGGTACTACCGTCTTACCTATTCCTGTCGCAATACCGTCAGTGCTTGTCACTGTCGTGTTCCGGTTTGGAGCGTAAGTTGGCCGGTAAACTTGTGCATGTGGAATGAGACCTCGCCACAAGATAGCAACGCATCATTAATATCTTTGGTGTCTATAGGCGATGGTTGACTCTTACCAGGAGACCCATCTGCTTGTTTACTATCTTATGGTATAAAAAACCAACTTTCTATTTTCTGTATCTCCAGAACCGGGACCACACGGGAAGTATAAACTTCTCAAACAAAAAAGAATTGTCATAATCGGTTCATAAATGACCGAGTTCTGAGATAAAAACACATAAAAAAATTACAGCATTCATAACCTCGTCCTTTTGAGAAGTCGGTTGAAAATGGAGTAATGGGTTATATATAAATGTCAATAAAAGTTACTTATGTTTATAATTGAGGTGATTGTTTAAATAAATGATTAATAGTGTATGGTTAGAAAATCAATATGATGCAGTTTGCCGTTGAAGAATCGAAGATTAAAAGAATAAATTATGTTTGGCTAATAGTTTTTACGACCTAACTGGTCCTGTCAGACAGAAGGTCTATTCCTTAGTAGCGGTTCGACCAACACCTAGTCTAAGCGATATTCTACAAGGTAAAACAGTTAATATACATTTGACTTCAAATATTTAATAATCGATATTGTAACGAAATTCGTTACATTTCACTCCTCCCTCGCCCCAGTCAGATTCCCCATGAATCCTTAATGAGTAAATTAACAGCACCTATTGTTTAGTCTCGATGTTTTTTATATCAGAATATTAATAACCGACCCTATTGTCTCAGGGTTTTGGGGGTGCGAAGAAAAATGTTTCGCTTTCATAACTAGAAACGGGGAATAGAAAGTTTGATTTGATTGAATTTTGCATTAATTACGATAAAATATTAAATAATGAATGCATTTGTTCTGGACAGTACAAATTGTTTTTATAAATTACGTATTATATTGTTTTTGGAATATGACATTTAAAATAATAGTTCAAGTAAATTATATTTACTTTACACAAACACTTCTACACAGAGCGAACCATTTACCAAGTGCCATGAATATCACGTAAACGTTCTTCGAATTAATATTTATAATTTGTGAGTGTCCATCAATAGCACTAGAGAATTCATCTAAGAATGTTGAATTTAAAGAAGAAGCTGAATATATCTTTATACTCAAAGCAGGTTTAGCCGAAGGTTAGCCTTAGACAAATATATTCAAAACAGAAAACATATTTGCTATATATGAATTAAACAATGTCTAATGGCACATACAAGTCAATTTCGAATTCAGCTGATCACACAATAACCCTAATAGCAGTACAGGAATAGATAGGCCATTATACCGATAATATGTCACAAATCATCTTCCACACTAACAAAGTTTATAATGAATTGACATATTCTATACACGTGTTGCCTGCTGAACTAGCGTGTACCAACATATGAGATTATGTATGAATGTTACTTAATCGAAATTGAATCTTATCATTATCTGTTTCTAGTTGAATTTAGTCTGAAACGTCAGTTCACCAGAATTAGTTTTGCTATCGAAAATTGATTCCTATAAGAATTAATCTAAGATTGTGTTTAGACAAATTGTCTCGTAGCAAGTCGTCTTCTGAATAAGTCTTTAAATTAGAAGTGTAATATTTAAAGTGCCACTATAATAATCGGTGTGAATTTAATATTTTGAGTAAATGTAGTGCAAATGAGGTCCCGGGTTTCATCCGGGTCGAGCAAAAATATTTGCGATACTTCAGCGGATTACTCCTTAAAAATTAAAATTTTAGAATCAACTTGGAGTCTCGTTGCGGCTTGTTCACTCCTTGTACCTCGGATGTAAAGTTGGCATAATAATAAGGTCTCAATTATCATAAGATTCAATCGACAGTTGTTATCAGGTCTATAAAATTCGGCGACCAGCATATCTATCATTCTTGCCAACAACGTCACAAATGTAATGATTCCGCGTTGCCAACCGATAAACCCGTGAATAATGGTGTACTGTAACGTCTATTGAGGTGTGATTCACTTTGCCCACCCCGCAAGGGACCCCGGTATGATATTTTATTTATAAATGTAGTGCAAATTACTTTTTGTTAGTTATACACAAAATGAAAAATTCGAGAATGTCGTGTAGTTTATATACAATTGAAATGTGCGACACTTTTCAAATAATCTCAGTTGTCAGGGAAACCTAAAAATATGTTTATGAGTTTGTACAAACTTCGATGTACATGGTCATTCGAAATTCAGTTTTAAGAAAAATATCAGTGTATCATTATTGTAAACTAGCTGTTATCTGCGGCTTCACTCGCGCATATTTATTAAGGTACTTCACTTATTTTACCCTCTTAGAGATCGAATTTTGAAAAACACTTAAATACGTAATTCATTTTTTTGTACTCAATTCATACGAAATTTCATGCAAATATGTCCAAGGAATAAAAAGTTTTATACAAACTTTTATCCTCTATTTCACCCCCATTCGGGGTTGAATTTTGAAAAATAGTGGATGCTTACATCATAAGAGAAATACGTGTGCTTACATCATAAGGATTTGGCCTGTGCGTTGATACATCAGTCAGTCACTTTGCCTTATATATATATATATATATATATATATATATATATATATATATATATATATATATATATATATATATATATATATATATATATAATATTGTAGAATAGATCAACGTTGCTGCCAGCCATCTCATAAAAGACGAGGTTGAACGTATTACTACTGTTGTGACTATTAAATAGAGGGTGGGGGTCTGCAACTTAAGGGTTCCATTTGCTTATTATCTTATGATACAAAAAATACTTTTTCTTGCAAACGTGTTTGGTAAGAGCTTTTTATAGGATCATGTTTTATTTTGATTGAGCTATCAATATTAATTAGCATTACAATACGCTTCCGAGGTAGCGCAAAGGCGTTGAGGCGTTTAATTAAGATCTAATGAACGAATCGATTGAGAACTTCGATTAATGTTGCTATTATTTACAGAAACACAGCTTTTATTGCAATGAAAAAATGTTAACACGCCTCACATACTAGCAACGTTTATGATTCACATCACTTAATTAACATTTTACTTTTTTAGTAAGGTATGTCTAATAATAATTAATAAAAAATAATTGTTATTAAGTTTCTATTTGTTTTTAAGCTCAGTGTAGTGGCTAATGAATCTAACTGAAGGTACATCCATATATGCTAGAGAGTATGATATACTTAGGTAAAATATTTTTTCCATTTAAATATTTATTTTAAATATTGTCTAAAAATGTTTATTTTCTACAACTTAAGGAAGCTTTCTACAACTTAAATTTAATAATTGGAAGTACACTAAAACAATACTTTACGAGGTTTATTGGGGTTAGTGATATGTATATTGTATTTTTCGTTTGTAATAATAATAAAAACAAATAACGAGTAATATTCGTAGAAAATCATAACGCATACCATCAGGCGAATTTTATGCTCGATTACCATTTTAAAACTATCAATAAATTTTTTCGAAAACTATTTGTATTATTGCTCGCTGAAAGTCTATTGTTATATTTCAAGGTAGTTAGCACGTTTTAGAAACAAATATCTTTTACATATATTTAAAAGGATATTTTGAATATATATATATATATATATATATATATATATATATATATATATATATATATATATATATATATATATATATATATGTGTGTTGTTTTATAATTTTCTGTTATTTCACTACTAATTGAATAAAATAATGTTAATCTAATTTGAGATTTAATTAAATGAAAGAAAAGACTCAAATATTATGATATATAATATTATGATATCTCATCTTTGACACTATTGTTATCTTTATCATCATAAAATTAACATATTAATTTTGATAAATTATTGATATAATAGTTGAGAAAGCTCAAATTATTTATACAAAACTGACTCCTATCAAGATGATGTGGAAACAAACTATAGCTTGTTCATATACAACAAGTGATAAAAAATCTATTGTATCTTCATAGTTTACTTAATAATACCAGTGACGTCAGTTGTTAAAACTGAATTACTCTGTAAAGAGAAACAAAAGTTCGAAAATATGAAAGTCTTTGAAGATAAATAATTTATTGCTTCACTAAAACCTGCATAAGAAAGAAATGTTGATAAACATCGAACATTAAATATGTAACTGTTGACGATCGTAAAAGATGGAAGCCAGACGTAGTACATGCATAAATATCACTTCGTTGGATGTATAATTTTTAGTAGTAGGCGTTGAGGAGTCATACAATCGGCAATTTTTAAAAACTTCACGCATAATTTCCTTGGATTATTCGTTTGATCTTGTATCTCGATTTCGAAGCGGTTTCCGACTCAATTGATGGAACCTATTTCTCTTAAACGCATCAAAAGACTTCATATACAACTGTAACATGTTTTTTTGTAGTAAATGGTACATAAAATAGATAATATCGGCGTCTCCTGAGAGAACACAACGTGGCCTACTAATAGAACTAACAGGTGCATCGCAGGGTGGTCTAATCGGCCCGCAACTTTTTTGTTTACGTTTTACGAATTTATCGCATATGTTGACGTCTTGAGGCGCTCGTTTGATTCATGCGTCGGCGCTGTCGCTTTTTAATACTGATTTACAATAAAAACAGAACTGTTTCACCGGCGATTGATGCGAGTTATGATTAATGTTCGTTCTTTGATGTCGGTTGCTATGAATCTATCGAGTCTGCTGCTTTCTTATACGATTAAAAACTGGCGAGATCAATGCTGTTTATGGCTTCTTTTCAGTTAATTGTAAGGTTATGAAATTAAATTTATTTTTCAAGTTAATGATGAAAATATTAAAAGATAATATAATATGAAAAATCTTATGAAAATTTTGTTTTTCTTAAAAAATATGCCTATACGCATTAATTCCATTCATACTGTAAGTGTAAAAGTCGTTATCTGCATGTTAGTATGTTTGATAAACCTTCACGCTGAAACAGTCCAACGGATTCACATCTTCTATCTATACAAATAAAATCACATCTATACAAATAAATAAAATTGGAGTCTGTTTGTAATATTAAAATAACCGGTTTTAACTAAATGCATATGGATGTATACACGGTGCACATACCAAAATAACAGTTTTTACGATTTTTGTCTGTCTGTCTGTCCGTCTGTCTGTCTGTTTGTTCCGGCTAATCTCTGGAATGGCTGGACCGATTTTGACGGGACTTTCACTGGTAGATAGCTGATGTAATAAGGAGTAACTTAGGCTACTATTTTAAAAAAAATCCCACGGGGACGAAGTCGCGGGCACAGTTAGTCAAACACAAATTGGGTGAATGTGATCTGAATTTACGCTAGTTTGTTATCCTCGATACTAGAAAAATATTTTGTCGCGCGGAGATTTATTTTTTTATATTTGACTGCTTTTGTAAGAACTAATATAACTGTGACCTCCTTTTGTTGTGATGTCGCAGGTTCAAATCCCGCGTGTTGATATTTTTCTTTGTTGTTTTTAAAGTTTTCCAAGTTTTCTCAAGCACGGGGTGAGTGCTATAACGCAAAAATAATTAGAAACACGAACGTATAATTGATACCGCAGATATGGCGGTAGCTACGCCCCTGTATACACATAAATATTTTAATCTAAGAAGTATTTCTTGATGACGTTTTAAAGTAAATGACAATAATTAATTATAGCTGAATAATAATATGTATAATTTAGTTTAAGATATCACTATAGACCTTCAACAAGCTGGTTAATGCATGAAAGTATTTTATATCCAATTAAATATGTCAATAAATAAATATATTGCAAATGGGTTGACTAAAAAAATTCTGTTCAGAATATGATTAATTAACATTTTAATTTCTCTGCTTTGGTTAGTAGATAGATGATATGAAATTTATCTACTAACCAAATTAGTGAAATTAAAAAGATATTACTGGACTGATTTTTTTAGTCAAATCATATGCAATATATTTATTGACAAAAATTATTTGGATGTAAAATAATTTTCATCCATTAACCAGTTCGGCGAAGGTCGTTCTATAGTGGGATCTTATACTAATGGTTTATATGCTGTTAAAAAGTAATATCGAATACTCATATACTTTACACTTCTTATTGTTGAGTTGACAAGTCTGTATGTGACAAATGTATTAATTGTTGGTATCTGAAATATATCTCGCCCGTAACAAGATTATTTGCTCGATTTGTTGACAAGCTTACCACGGATCATAATACGTGAGTGAGATGTGATACAGTTTGTTAACCGCTTGTGCAATAGTTGTTTCTCTCAACTATCTACTATTTTGCACGCCAGTCAATTCTAAATTAAAATTTACTTATCTAAAGAGAACTGTGTATAAGTAAAATAGTTATTTTGAGCTTAAGTCTATTTAAAATAATTACAAAATTCCAATACGAAATATGTAAAAAAGTCAATTTATTATTGACAGTCCGCACGCTACGTTCGTTGTTGTCACGACAGGGCTAAATTACTCTTTTTTGGACGACGGTATTATTAGACTAATCAGCATTGAGTACAAAGAATCACATCGCTTTCATCATCGACATGATGATGTTTACGCTGTACCTTCCGAGAAACCGGCCGCAGCATTCAATACTTGGAAATAAATATGTGAGTTTGACATTTGCTTTCATGTACGTTTGAATGTTTCGTGTATAATTACGGATCAATGATCAGTTGTCTTATTGCTACGACATTAGGGTTTATTTCATTTCATGTTACTCTAGGTTTTTTGTTATTAAATTATCGTGCGAGGCGATTTCAAAGATGATAGGTTACGTTTGATGGTCTGATTGCATCTCTTGTCGACGTTTCGAATCCGTTGCTTTCTCTCTGATTGACTGCGATTAAAGCCGCGTTTGTCTCGTTTGATGTCTGAGGTCAAAAGCAATCAGGGGTTTGAATTTTGCGTAATATTCGCAGAAACTTCATATTACAGTTTTGCTGTTAATATGCTTAATTGGCACTCAGTTATATAGGATTTTATTGTTTTAAAAAAATCTTGTCTAAATTCGATTAAGTCGAAATGGACAAAACATATTACTCATTTCTAACTATACTAGTTTATAGTCTGTGAAAATAAAAATACATAATTAATAGTATAAACATGACGTATTATACAGTACAATAATTTGCTAGGGAGAACTTAACACAACTTACTTTATATTACTTAATCGGATTTGAACTTATGACTACGAATAGTCTTATTAAGTCCTATTGTAAACGCACGCTGAATATAAATAAACCAACGTTTTTCTAATACTGGTGTTTATAATAATTCATTAATATTTTCTATAGGTAGTTTTATTTACTCTTTTAATCTACAACTAACGATAAGTGTAAAATAAAATTTTCATTTTTCGTAACCAAAAGAGAGTTAGTTTAATTATAGGTGATATGCTAAAATCATTATTACTTATTTTTTTATATTTATAAGAAAAATGTTTTCAGAATTTGTAGAGAAAGGTCAAAGATGTTAAATTTATCATATACATTTATGTACCGGCTACCATACCCTTTAAACAGGCAAACGAAAGTGTCAAACATAGACGCTATTACGGCAGGAATAGCTAAGGCGGTAGTACTAAACCCTAGAGCGGCATTGCAGAACTCTAGAAAATTAAAAATTAACTTGATCTTAGACAACCTTATCATCTTTTAAGAGATGCAATTTTGACCTAGACGTTAAAATGTCACAACATCCGCTTCGGTATTAGGTATCATTATTCCAATTGTCATAAAAGGTAGGTATTAGTGAACTGAATGTCAATAGATCAGGTTCAGTATAGGCCACCAATTGTGTGATACGAAAGGATTCATATATTGTAGCGGTTATTGTGTGTCTTTTGCATTGGCTTAGAAAATGATAAAAAATCAATATCAGTATTGTCTACTTAATAAAACAGTCTGAATGACCGACAGCCTAATAACACACAGCCTAAAGCAATGGACTAGAAACATCAAACTTAGTGCCGGGGTTCCGTATAATAGTCTAGGGAGTACAAAGAAATAATTTTGAAAATTCATTCCCTAAAAGGCTGAAATAGGGGAAAAAGTTTGTATGGGAATATAAATAATTGGGCACACAGCTCATAAACATAAAATAAATAATATCAACCGTATGTCATTACTCATCGAAGTTCAAAGATAACTCTGTTCCGATCTGACAGAAAGTTTACGACATTTGAAACCTAATAAGAGAAACGCGTTTGCCGACCAAAAATAACAGAATTAAAATAAATCGAACGACTGACAGACGTCATAAACTAATTTCAAGTGTTTTCTTTTGGTGTGCACAAAAATAGCGTCATCATTCCTACATGTTCTTAGCTAATGTGACATTAACATTTTTAGCCTTTAATCTTTAGTATTTAATACAGCACCATCTAGGTTTTAGAAAAATCTTTCACTTGAAGAAGAATCGTTGGTTGTGATTTACAAACATTCTTGGTAATACGAGTATTGTTCACTTCTAGCTACAATATCTATTCATTTTTTAGTCGTTTACACATAAATTGGTAAATGAGTAAAAATGCGTAAAAATTGCGGTTTTCTAAGTTTATTTTTTAATGCCAGTGCGCAGTTTTTAAAGCTTTTGCAAAGGCGTGAAATAATTAATTGAAGTGATTGAAGTGAAATTAATGCTCGATTGTCGATAGCTACTACATATTTGTTTTACGTATTGCTTTAGACAAAATGAACGAAATGCATCAGTCAGAAATTATTTAGAATTGTTTTGAAATCAGAGTTTAATTTTAATTTTTGTAGAAATTGTTTGACAAAAAAAATCTAATTCATGTCTGATTTAGACATAATTAAATTTTAAGAGATGATTTAAGACTCCCATTTTTATAGACGATTCAGAAAAGTTGTGTTGAAGGGTAGACACAACTTATTACTTAAACGTAGATAAGAATTCTTATTTTACCGATTTTTAGCAGCAATAAATAAAATTTGTGTTAAAAAATCAGTTGTGTTAAAAAATCATTATATATACTTTGAAGGTGCCTTCTTTGGATACAGGAAATTTAGCCAAATGTAGCATTTTTAAAGTATGGTGATAATATTTTTTTCACGTTATAATTTTTATTACGTGAAAAAAATAAGTAAGCCATTTTTATTAACTTGTTACTGTTTATTTCTAATGCAAAACTTATCATCGCAATCTTGATAATACCAACGTAGCCTGCTTTCCTCTGTTCTTCACAAAAAAATATAAAAAATATGATTGCATAGATAATATTGTGAATAATTATATATTTCGCATTATATTATATTGAATAATTGATAATTAATCGGTTTCAATTTTTACAGAAACTTCATGATTAATTTTAAAGTATCAATCAAAACTAAACATTATATTATGTAAATAAATACGCACGTTAAATAATAATTACCACTATATCTTTGAAATACGCCCAAACAAAGTTACTTTATAGCGGTAGATAAGTTCCCTTATAACGGTAGATTTTTTTAATTTAGGAAAATATGAGTTTTAAACTGAGTGCTTGATTATTGAAAAAATTAGTCTCTTTCAATTAGTAGATTCGGGAAATATACAGGTTATGTTTAAATTCCATTTACATAGATGCATTCCCAACTGAAAGGCTGCTCTCCCAATTCACTATTAATGCAGATTTTGGTGATTCAATGAGCTAACGACGTGTATGAATAGCTGAAGTATTTAGATGCAAGTTCTTTTACTCCGGTGCACACTGATGGCTCTTGAATGAGAATTCGATGTTTTTGTCTGTTTGCAAACTCTGCGTTAACGTGTACCGGATGAAAAGCTACCACTTATTGATAATTAATCTCCACTAAGGATTGGGATTTGGGTAAATCTTTTATTTTTTACATTTTTTGTAAACAGAAAACATGAACAGCGAATCTGCACTTTTTATTCGCATTACTATTTTGAGTGTGGAAAACGCACACATACACACACATACATCTCTTATATAACTAATAAAGTACTTAAGTGTAACTTTAAGAATATATTAGGTAAAAAGCAATAAGATATGAAATGTGCTACCTATGTAGATTACGATATGTAACAAGTTTAACTCATGATTGAAAAATAAAAATAAATCCGTCACATTTCAGACCAACCATACTTTACCTTTGATTTTCATAAAACACTCAGAAAACTTTATTGGGGGGCAAAGTTTTGTGAATTTTTTTCTTTCATTTCGCCACAATCTCGATTTTAATTAAGTTGACATTGAAGGGTTGAAATGTTATTTCTTTTTGATGACAGCCGATAAACGATCGAGCTTTATGAAAACTTTTCTGATTATGGCTTCGTCGGGTTGGTTGGTGGGCAATAAAAAATATTGGAAAATCTGTTCCATTTAACTTTTTGCCCGAAAAATGTTTAAAGAAAGAATTTGTGTTAGTTTTTATTCTACACAATTTGACCAATATTTCAGATTTTTGTAAAATGATTTTAGATCAAATATTTCCTGTTTACATATCTCGTAAAATATAAAATGTATGTAATTAGTGGTATTAAGTTCCCGATATCTACGTCAGGTCGTGTAGGTAGGAGGACAACCCTACCTACACAACCACAACGTGGGAATTAGTTCCACGTGTAACAATTCCATTGAATCCCTTGTACTAATTCCACGTTGTGGTTTAACATCGACAAAGATTTTTTTATGTTTTATTTTATGTTCATAAAAATCTAATAATAAATTAAGTTCACAACCAAAAATAGTCAGTAAGTTTTAGTTGTTTTTTAGACAAACCTACTAACTGCCATATGTTTTTATAATAATCATATAAGATCTATAAATATTGTTCCCAGTTTCTTCACTATTTAAATTCTCTATACGGCTAATAAAATAGTAAATGGTATTCCAATTTAGATCAAATATCTGAATTGATTTTAATGCAACATCACTTCTTGCTTCTGCTGGTGTTTGATTAAATAAATCGATCATTTTGATTAATCGCTCGATGAACCAATTGACTAGGTATATATAAAACCTATATATCTAAACTATATAAGTTACTATTACGAAATCAGGTGTAATTATGTGTTTTAAAATTAAACATTATCGGGTACTAGTAAGAAAAAGAAACTAAGAATTAAGGTTTCAAAAATATATTGCAACTAGGTATACAAGTTTCAGCAACACTTTGTACACGACAGTCACAAGCAATGACGATTTAAAAATAGGGTAGGTGAAATTTAAGCATTTCCATTTTAAAATCTATATTATAATATTATAAAATTGTAGAGTTTGTTTGTTTGTTTGATTGTACGCGCTAATCTCAAAAACTGCTGAACCGGTTTGAATAAATCTTTTTGAATTGGATAGCTTGTTTATAGGTTATAACATCACGCTACGGCCAACACGATCGGAGTATCGACAAAAAATGTGGTCGACACGGGGTTTTTTTTTACCTTTTGAGAGCTTTCCTGGCGTGCGCTGCGTTAACGGTTAAAGTTACGCAAAAATTACGCATGATCGAGTTGTTCATCTTAACAAGTTGTAAAAAAAAGTCCAAGATAGTGTTCATATATCTATTAAGGTATACATTTTATGACCCTTTTATGGGAATCAAAATTGTTCTAAACTAAATTAATTCATTATTTGCGACGGTGTTTTAATAAACATGGTATTAATCTTTATCTAAATAAATTAGTTATTCATCACAAGTATTTAATTTGAATGAAATTGCCTGGTGCTTCATTTGATTTCAACTAATAACTTAGGAGATACACAGTTTTAAGATATAATATTATTATTATCAAGCACCGCGCGAGGCGTGTGTGCGTGGGGAGAATGCAGGGTAGCGAGGTCAGATGGTAGCTGGCTCTCCGAGATAGCATGCCGCATGTAGTCGAAGTAGAAAACAAAGACTACCAGTGGATGTGTCAAGTGGCAATATTGGTGGCTAGAAATAGTAGTGTTGACGAAATTAATGACAGAATACTAAGTAAACTTTCAGGAGATAGCGTAAACTATACATCGATTGATATCCCAGTAATGTTAACTAACGTTCCTTTATTACTCATGTTCTCGTGCCATTTTTTACTATAGTTTCAGTCTTACTGATCATGATCATAGACGATAATATAATAGGCTTTGTTATACTTTTATCGTATATATTAAAAAACATAATCAAACTTCAAGTGAATGTACCTACAGACATAGAAGGCAAAGGTCTCTCTCTCCTGGTTATATTAGCACTATAGGGGTTGTTGTTTTAATAGTATAGTTCCTCTAGAATAGTAATAGAATAGTAATAGAGGTCCCTATGACCCATTCCCTCTTATGTGACGCAGACGAAGTTGCGCGGGTCAGCTAGTAATATATATTTGGTGTTGAGAAGCGTAAACTCAAATCAAATTTAAATGAGTGCAGTTGTTGCATCGTAAACAATAAACTAATTGAGAGTTCATACAGTAAGCATTTGTAGTAAACGGAGCGGCCGTACAATATGATATTTATTTAGTGCAAGGATTACCAACCGTTCGGTGCCGATCAATCATTCCATTGAACGTATCCTGTTTTCTTTCGCTAGAGATTTATTTGACATCGATAACTGGTTATCGATGTTCTATAATAAATTAATTATATTTATTGCTCATTGCGTTTATACTGCCAATAAAAATGTTAGTTCAAATCGTTATATTACGTCGTAATTTTTTTGAAATTTTACTCAAAACACATACCAATTGCCAGCAAGGTGATTCGGCAAGACTCAGGACCCTTTAAGAAAAGAGCTTAGAGTGGTAATGCAGAAACGCCTGTGCAGTGGTCTATGGGCGTCAATGATAGGCCACTGCTGGTAAGTCATAAAAAAACAAAGGGCAAAGAGCAAACTTGCTCACATTTTCTACAACAAAAAAGCTAGGTAACCACTTTGAAAAGGGACTTCATTTATATACTTTAAAGTAACTTTGGTGTGAGAACACCTTAAGAAAACTTTTTCAATTTAGTGGCATTCTAATAGTATTTAAATTTTATAAAAGAACCTTAATCATACAGTTTTGTAAATGTAGCTTATTTAAAGGTTTATCCTTTTATAAATCATATAATATGTAAAAACGTAATATCAGTTACTCATCGACGCGACTCGAAATTCCCAAAATAACTTAATCTAAAAGGCCTAAATAAGGTATGTTGGTATTTTAGTTTATTTGTTTCTGTCAAAAATGGATAAGCTTAATGAAATGTTTTCGGTATCGGGATATCGAGAATAACCCTAGGCAACACAGACGAGTTTACGGGAAATTGCTCATTACAATGTACTACTATCTGCACTTTACTTGATGTTGCTTGATAGCCTTTTGCGCATCCTACGGGAATAATACATTTGTTTTTGAGATAATAAGTGGCCTACGTCCCAAATTTAGACAATGACTTCATGAACTTAATTTTATCCGTTCATATGTTTTTGTATGATTTTTAACAAATTTGGAATAAGCACGAAAATTATAGAAATCACGTGTTGTACTTATCTACAAATGAAAGCTTTTATGTGTAATATGTATAAAATTTATTGTTAATATTAAATTAATTACCTTTACCTTTGTACTAACCTTGTAAAATACATATCTACCGATATTGCAAAAACTTTTAATGTACCTAATATTTTATTACAGATGAATATAATTACGGTAGGATTATATAATTTATGATTAAGTGAATACACCTTCATTCAAAAATATGATCGATTGGTAATCGATCATATTTTTGAATGTGTTCATTACATAAATGTAGGACTTATCGATACGATCGGAACATCTCTAGATCAAACTAACTGTCAAATTCAATTCAGCAATGCCCCCGCACATGTAATTGATTTATTGATTGTATGTTACATTCGATCCGAGATGGCTTGCGCGGGCGCAGTCACTTGTGAGCAAGGCTATTGCATCCTTTAACTATAATTTTCTATCTAGTTAACCGGGTGACCTCATAGATACTACTCATCGTTTTCTATACGGGATGTTAAGATGATATATTTACTTGATATCACAGTTAATAGTTTTACTTAATTCACCCAGTTTATTAATTAATTATCGCTTTTGAATTGCATCTAATGTTTTTAAATATATCAAACGACGACATGGTTTTTAGTTCCAGTATTATTTTTGTATTGACAACATACTCAAAATATACATCAGAGGCGAAAGCATTCTACTCAGGCTAATCTGGCTATTTGATAGAACCTGTTATTTAAATTTTATTTGTAAGCATTATTTGAATCCACTATTCTTTGTAAAATTTGAAAAATTGTAGTTTTATTAATTACTAGAAAATAAAGAATAACTATTGTCTTCAGAGAAATATATTTTTATTTTTGAAAGAAAAACGCGTGAAGAGATTTTTTTGGTATAGTGATGATGAACTAGACGAATAATAAAATACCACTGAATTGCAAATAATCAAAAATTTTTGACCATATTGTTTAATCGAAAGCCTGATGTTTAAAAGAGTTTCTGATGTTGTATAATCATAACCTTGATTCGCTTGGTCACTGATTTTTGATCGAAATTCATGTATTAATGGATATACACTATACACTGTACAATTATTACACTTTGTTGCTTGAACTAGCTGTAGACGTATTTACGTACTTAACTCAGGTATTATTTTTAATTTTAGTATAGTGAGAAAAATAAAATAATTAAAACTTTTGAATTTTCTATGGTATAAAACTTTACAACTTTTATTTAGTGATCTCATTTAAGCAGAGTAACATCTGCAGATTTTCTTACCTCTTTCTCTTTAGCAGCTAATTCGTTCTCCAAATTGTTGCCTTGATTAACAGTTGGACTACTCCTGGAAGAATCACTGTTACGTCTAGCAGTTGCAGCCATTTCTATTTTCTGCTCTAAATCCTCATCAATATCTGGTGTTCTTCTTTTTTCTAATTTAATATCAGGACTAAATTCTTTAGGTATCCGTGTTTCTGTAGCCTGGTCTCTGGATGTTTCTAGGAGAGAGCCATTGGTTTTTGCAGGAACGGTTGCTTGGAATGGCGTGGGGCTTGTTGTCGCGAGCTGTTCCTTTAACGTCGTTACTTCTTTTTCCGCCAAAGTAGCTCTCTGAAATAAAAAAAAAAATACGTCAGAATTATATTGCGCCTTGAAATTTCAATTTTTTTACAAATGCTGATTTTTCATCAAAGAGTAGAATACGTTGTGTATTTACAGTACGCAATCAAGTACACATATGTAGAATGTAGTATATTTACAGTACACAACCAAGTACATATAATATAGAGAATATACATATTTTTATCACTTTAGATTACAGAACGCTTTAGATTTGAGTCACAGACCACATGAATACTAGTAGTAACAAAAACCCTCCTATCACTGTCAAATGTCATATATTTGTAAATATATTACATTGTAAAAAATAGAAATAAGCGACGTTGTACTATTTTATCGTACTGAATCAGATGACAAAGTATAAAAATTACCCTTGGAGTGATTTTATTTTATCGGTAAGTAGCATAATTCTATTTCTGGGTATAAATGCGAGCTACCCTGACAAACTAAGAAATTGCCTTGAAAGGCATATACATTTAATCCGTGATTTAAGACAAAGACCAGACGTTGATCGTTTTTTCAGATTTGTTGTGTTACCTTTTTATTTAAACTAAAATTGATATCAGGGACACTTAAATTTAGTACACAAAAGACCTAGCGGAAACATTGATTCGCGCGCTCGTCCACGTGTTGTATTAATTAATCTAATTAATGATCAGTTCCCATAGCCTATTTGTTCTTGTGGCCGGTGACGTAGAATCCTTTGTGATACTTCCTGTGCCATTCACTGCTTGTTCATTTGATAATCTCTCGATCTCTTTAAAACGGATGCGCGTTGATTATTGGCCGGTATAAAATCTCGTTTTAGTTTTGAAAACTGCCCAATACTCATTGTTGATTTGGAAAAGTACTGTTTACTATTTTTTTGTATCGTAGACTCGCAAACAAGCAGGTGGCTCTCCTGATGGAAAGAAACGATCATCACCTGTAGGCATAAAATATGTCAATGGTTTACTACCATTCGTAAAGCCGGGGTGAAGTAGTACACGCACAGACTTATCGACTACTTCTTTCTCCAAACCGGAACTGGACAGTGACCAGCATTGACACTGTTGCGGCAGTAATAGGTAAGGCTGTGGTACCAAACCCGGCCGAACCACTGCAAGACTAATAGAGTCTAGTAGCCGAATCGTAGCGATGGTAGTCACACGCTAAGCTTATCGTTCGCATTTTCTGAACTGCTTAGCAGGAAAACTATATTCCTATCAGGCCGATTATTTTTTAAATGAACCTGGAACACTACACCAGGCTAAAATTGAATTTATTTCCATGTAAGTACTATACTAATTTGGAATTCTTTCAGATTAACAATGTGGTTTTTTGTTTTATTTGTAATTAACCATGGGTCAGCTTGTAATAACTAATTGTAAGGTTTATGATTCGATAATTAATTATAAAAAGTGAAATTTAAAAACAGAAATATAGTAATCGAGTGATGTAATTAATAAGAAAGCAAATGTATTTAAAATGCACGGCTGCGTGAATGCGCGTGAGTTGAGGCTTGTGGGCAGATAGCATCGCTATTCACTCTGAGCTAACTTAAGGATTATACATACTATACGACTGTCTTTTTACTCTAAACCAACCACGAAGTTTGATTTTCAAAGCTTCCTCTCTCTCTCTCTCTCTCTCTCTCTCTCTCTCTCTGAGTGTGTGTGTAAGTGTGCATGCGTGTGGTATGCATGTTTGCAGACATACAATTAGAATGTGACTCAGATTATAAGGTCCCGGGTTCGATCCCCGGTACGAGAAAAGTGTTCTTGGGGGGAAAACGAGGTTTTTTGAAAGTCCAAAATCTCAGTAGCACGTCGAAGTCTGGTGGTGGTATGTTTCCACTCGCGTGCCTCAGCTGAGCACGTAAAGCTGTCGGTCCTGCTTATCGCAAGAAATAGTAGTTAACCGTTATCAATTCGGCGAAATGTGGCGCTGGAGATCGCCACTCATCTCGCTAACCGACATGCCGGTGAATCGTGGTGAACATGACTGTCTCTATGTTCGATTCACTCTGCTTGCTTCGCAAAGGAACCGGCGCGATGTTACTTACTCATTACATAATTCAAGTAGTATGGCTGCTCATAGCACGTTTCAATAAACTTTTCAAACCGAATTACCTGCAAAATATCGCAGGTCAGAAATATAAATAGCCCGGTACCACAAATTGTTTAACCAAGATTATATGCTCGTAGGTATATAAATGCGCGGTGTTATTTAAACAACAGTGTTATACCATCACGCCTGATTCCTGAAAAGGCAGGCGGATGTCTAAAGACAGCATGGTTAAAAAATCCCAAATACCGTGACTTAATTGGTAGCCAACCTGTCGCCAAATCGCAGCCTATTCAGTTAGTTGCACCCAAATTATGTTTTCCAGAAAAAAATTAAATCTTATTTAGAATAATTGCCCGACCCATAATTGGCTATGCTAGACACTATCATTGTGGCTACTAGGTATTGGTGACTGGTGACTTCTGCATTGTCTCTCTGGGTCTATTACCAACGCCTCACATATTTCTGCCGCAATAGCATCAGTTGTCAATGTCGTGTTCCGGGTATGAGGTTAAGGTAGCCGGTAAACCTATGAATGTGACATTAAGACATTGCTATAAGGATAGCAACACACAACTATCATTGGTGTCTATAAGCGATGGTTTATGTCTTTTCATCAAGAGAGCCATCTGCTTGTTTACTACCTTATGATATTAAAAACAACTGCATGATTGCCACGCGTAACTTTCACGATATCCGATCGAAACAGCGATAGCGCGAATTGTGGCCTACCACTAGATAGCATCTTATCGATCACTTCATTTGTTTAAAAATATTATAATAATCATTACGATTTTTCTGATTTACTTTTTTACGGGTTATTACTTTTGCAAGAAGCACATGTCGGGAAAATTATCCAATCTACTAAAGCTAAATTCGTCTACTTAAAGTACAACGACTACAGCTTGAGTAGTTAAGTTAATTTCGATTTGGGATTTTTATAAAAAAACATTCGCTTTTCTGTCAGGTAGCTTGATCAAAAACTATAGATGTTGGTGAGTTGATAGAAATTACTATGTGCCTGGGAAAGAATATGCCTATTACTTCCGACCTAATGATAGTGTTTACAAAGTTTAATACAAATTGTCTTAACCGCTGTGCCATAATAGAGTAACAAACATCAAAACATTTTCAGAATGGAAACATAGTTTCGTAATTAATTAGTTAATACTATACATACGCGTAATTAAATTTTAATTGTGTAACTTTTATGTCGCTTTATTATGGTTTGTACTTTCCTTATTGTTTTTCGTAATGTACTTGGCGAAACCTAGATTTTTGCAAGTTAGTACAGTTTAAATATAATTTTTATAATATTAGTTAAAAATTATTAATACCATTCATGTGAAAATAAACTTTTCTAGGTAAACACTTTTACGTGTCGATTAGGACATTAAATGAAAGGCCAAATCAACGATCGTAATCTTATTTAAAAATACTCAAGTAATTTATTACATTGCTTATTATTAATTTAATAACGAATATTTTCAACTGAGAAAGTTATTTTCGAAAGTTATTGTGACGGTAATAATTTAAAAGTCTGTTTTCGTTTCAATTATATCCAGTAGTAATTTAATTATGCTTTAATTATGTGAATCCGACTTATGAAAATAATATTTCAGATCGTTAAAACTAATGAATTAAAATAGCTTATAAATTATAATATAACAATGAGTCCAAGGCGACACCGTTGAGTTTTTTAATGTGAGAAAAAAATGGTGTCCGTGCTTTTTATATAAACACATTATCATGTATATGGTTTATTAATTTTGTATTTATTTTAATAATTTAGATTATTATTCATGATTATGAAAAGTAAAATATTTAAGTAGGTATATTATATATATTAATAAGACGATTTCTTATTACTACCTATTGCACGCGTCATTGTTTTCGGCGATTTTTAGTTTCCCCGCGTAAACTATTATACCCAATTTCATTACAGGGCAGATTCTTCAAAAGAAGCGTTAGAATGGCATTTTCATCACAAGATAGTATAAACAGGTTAAACAATAAGACCTCCTGAGCAAAAACGACAATTATTGCATTTAGACACCAAGGATGTTAATAGCGTGTTGAGATCTGTGTTACGATATGAAATGACAAATGCATAAGTTTATCGACCCTCCAAACCAGAATACGACAGTGATAAACACTGACGCTATTGCAACACGAATGGGTAAGTCGGTGGTACCAAACCGGGGCGAGATGTTGTAGAACTCGCACAGATTACATCACCTTGTGGTCAAGATCAGAACAGATAAAAATGTAACTACGCATATACTTAACGTTGAGCTGGAAGAGTTAAAAAAATCGAGGTTTTTGGTTTAAACACATATATTTTTGTAACGTTTAAACACATCTTTTTTTAACGTTTCAGCACTAAATCAATTTTGTAAAAGCTGTAACTTTTGAATGCGAAAGTCGATTTTAATCTTTCGAACGGTATCTATCATATTTTTTTAAGTTCTAATTGTGGTATAACAAAATCGACTAGTTGAAAAATAAAGGTTGAAGAAGAAGAATGTCTAAATATAACACGTTTTGAACGTTTTTCGTCTATGATTATTCCCGAACGAATTAATCAATTTTGATCCGATTTATGCATTCGACACAGTTTTTCAAAGAGAAGGGCCAATTAGATATTTGAAACAATCGGTGCGTTATTCTGAAAAATGAAGCAAGGAAGAAATATAAAAGTAGTGTTAAAACAACACTATTTTAATGTTTAGAAAGCTGTAACTTTTTAACATTTGGGTAGATATTGCAACATTTTTTGAGTGCCAAAATATTGTATTAGTTTGTAGGAATTTGTGCCGAAAAAACAATTTTTTTCGTCAACTCCCTACATACGTACGTATATACACACCCCGTCAATTGCGTAGTCAGGGTACTAACCAAACGACCAACACCAACGGGACGGTCATTTATCGCCGTGGCGCGGCTGTGTACGGACGGTATTATCGGTCGAAAGAAAATGTATGACTCGACCAACTTCAATCACACTCAGTATTAACTTCATACACTAATTTGATATAAAAAGTATATGATTAAAAGAAAAACCTTAATTCATTAAATTCGGTATAACTTTAAGCCTTTGAAGAGAGTTAATTACTCTAAAAATCTCGTTGAAAAAAAATGTTGATGGCCGTCAGTTGATTATCTTATGTCTGTAAACACGAAATAGGTTGATTGGCTTTATGAATTCACTTTGTTTTATTGTCAATATTATCTAATCTACTCAGAATAGATCCCTATTGAAAATCACTTCATTCGGATCTGTTGATTTTATAATAAACTAGCTGTTGCCCGCGACTTAGTCCGCGCGAACTTCGTTTACTCCGCACAGCTCCTCCCCCGTAGTTGCTAGCGTGATAATATGTAGCCTATATGTTGACTCGACCTGTTAGTAATATTCATGCAAAATTTGAAGTAAATCCGTGCAGTATTTTTTGAGTTTACTCCGGACATAAATCACTTTCCTACGATTTTATTATATGTATAGATAATTTAAAGAAAAGCGTTTGTGGCGTATACTTTTGGATTTTCCAAACTTATATTATTTAATGATAGCAAAACCAGCCAGATACAAATAAAATAATATTACCAAACAGATTTTATGACAGTTATTGCTTCTAAAGTACGAGAAAGTTTTTCCTCGACTACTTCAATTTCTCTCTCTTTCGTTTTTTCCTACTTCAATGAAAAATTTTACTTTTTCAGCATGTAAGATTTTTTTAGTAGCTCTGTGCATGTCTATTGTCCATATCAACAGAGCTTTCTCTTACAGTTTCTGTCGTATAACCCTTATGTATAAGATTCGATATCTAAAAATGCACCATGACTAGTGGCTATTTAACTCCAAACTTATTTTTTGACCCCAAAAAAGATACACAACAAAAATCAACAAGTATATAAAACAAAAGTAAAGATTTTGAAATCAATTACTTATTATTCGAGAATTCGAATTTATGTTATTATTCATTCGTTTGACCAACTTGCTTCGTAAGTAGCAATTAAACTTAAAGTCGATTCGTTCACTTGGTTTATCTAACAATGAGCCATTATCTATTTGAACCATCACACAAAATTCAACTGTTTAAGCAATACGGTCTCACGGCGGTAGTTTGTAACGGTATACTTGGTTAATGATTCAATGAATTTTACGCGATTTACTTATGATTTTTTTCTGTAAACTTCATAATTTTTGGAGTCATAATTTTACTGTTATTCCAACTTTCTATTCTTAATTTACATATTGTTTTTGTATCGTAATGTAAAATATGTAGTTATATGGATTTAGGACGTCTTTAAAACGTGGTATGTCTTTATGTTAAAATTTTATTGTACATTAATGACAATAACTATATAAATTCAGTTACCGTGTTCTCATAACAATTGTTTTTAAAGAATTTTACTAATTATATACAAAACAGTTATCTAAGCTTTATGAATACTCAGTTTTGTTAGTAGTACTCAGGTTTGTTAAGTCTTTAAGATTATGATTTCATGTTTCATTAATTCTTAAAGCTTTTATTTAACTTACCCATGGCCGGGTCGGGGCTTGGTGTATCATTTTCTGTATCTATAGATGCAATTACAGTAGGCTGATAGTAAGTATGATAGTGGCATATCTTCATCTGGAATGGTAGTGTTTTGTGTGTGTGTGTGTGTGAATTTGTGTGTGTGCGTGTGTTTGTGTGTGTGTGTGTGTGTGCGCACGTGCGAGTATATGTATGTGTGTGTGTGTGTTAAAACTACAACAAGAACCTTCCAAACTCCTATATCTCTGGAATCTTGAATCAAATCTTCACCAAATTTATATGGGAACATATCGGAAATAAACGCTTAAACAACTAGTAATTTTTCAAATTCGTCTATATATATATATATATATATATATATATATATATATATATATATATATATATATATATATATATATATAATGGAGTTATGTCCGAACATACATAAAACACATAAACATCCGAATTGAGATCCCTTTTTTTGAGAAGTCACTTGAAAAAAAATGCGATCAAGTCAATAAATGAACTGTTTCACCTGGAAGTTCAAATCAGGGCCTTCTACAACGACACTCATACAAATAGATCAGTTATTTATATTTTTTTATCTTAGGCATTAATAATTGGCAACTGTACTTGTTCAAGCAAATGTGAATCATTTCTAAGAGAAACAGTCATTTCCTCGGTGAGTCAAAGCAAATATAATAGTCATAAGAGCTGTTTTGGAATTTTTAATGTTTGTCTAGTATTATTGATATTACATATAATTATTATTATAATAACGTGTTGATATGGGCCTTTTTTTAAAAATAGATAAACTACCATATTGCTAGGCGTCTTGTAAAAGCCGAGGTAAAGCTATCATTTCGCTCATTTGCTATAACATCGACATTTCTTATAACAGAAAGCGTCATTTTATAGGAGAGCCATTTCTGTCATAAGTCACTGAAATAAAAGATACAATAATATAATAAATAAATAAATATTCACGGGACATATTACACTTACTGATCTAACACCAAAGTAAGCAAATTATTTGCTTGTGTTATGGGTACTAATTATAAATAATACATATATAAATACTGATATATATTTAATAAACACCCAAATCCAGAAATACAAACATTTATGCTCATCACAGAAGTGCTTGTCTCCGTCGGGAATTGATCCAGAACCCCATCGATTGCGTAGCCAGGGTCGCTAACCACTCGACCAACGAGACGGTCAAATAAATAATAATGGCATAGGTATGATATTATTTTCTTTTCCGCTTATTATAGATCATAAATAAATCAAGTTTTTACAGTAAACGGAGAACTATTTTTTCTACATGAGCATATTATTAATACGTAAATTCGTCAATTTAGAGATATGTCGACCTTGTCGCAAATGGGCGGTGTGTCAGTAACATCTAAGTGGTAGAGTTCTGCAACGTCTGCACGCAGATTTTGGTACCACGGCGTTATCTATTACACCTATTACACCGCAATAGCGTCGATGCTTGTCGTTGCTGTGTCCCGCTTTGGAAGGTAACTTAGCCGGTATATTTATGCATTAGGCATTCCATTGTTGCCACATGGATTGCATCGCACCAATGACATCTGTAGTGTATAAGCGTCAGTGGTCGGTGGAGTATCCTTGTATATATATATATATATATATATATATATATATATATATATATATATATATATATTTGTCTAGTGATATTTATTTATCATGCAATTAGATAAAAAAATGAATGTACAGACAGACGCTGCAGATTGATAAAGCAGTAAGTATAGATTCTATATCTTATTGCTAATGTCATTGTCTTCTGCGAGCGGTTAATCACAAAGAACCATCATTAAGGTTGGCAGAATGGG
This sequence comes from Apodemia mormo, assembly GCA_036924255.1. NCBI lineage: Eukaryota > Metazoa > Arthropoda > Insecta > Lepidoptera > Riodinidae > Apodemia > Apodemia mormo. Next base: position 7,087,777 of record JAUPFN010000020.1, on the reverse strand, counting down.
GGTTATCATCCATTTTACCAATTAAAAATAGCTGACTTTGAGTACAAATGCTAATTACTTTACTAGCAACGGAAGATATATTTACATGTAATCAGTTTTATGTGTGTTAATCTCGCTTGTGGCAACGCTTATCGATTGTACCACAAGTTAACCCTGTCTCTGCCACGAAGAAAAATTAACGCATACTCACAAGGGTTGGGTCCGCATTATACGGCGAGCGGTCACTAATTAATGGAAAAGGATTAAATTCGTACGGAATTGAAATAAAATAAATATGATAAAGGGTCTCCTTGGCCCGGGAGGGCTTCGTGTTTTTTGTGGGGTCGCCTGTCAATACCTCACTTGATAATTAATTTTGTTACTTCATGTCAATAAGTATTATGTGCGTGGTTGCTGGAAAGTTTATAACCACTGTTTGACATTACAATAACTATGGTTTAGGTGTTTGCATCCTAACCTATTTATATTCGTTTTTATTTAAGTTTATAACAATTTATACACATTTGTTTGTATGTTGTAGATGTAATATTTCTTTCAAATGTTACTCTAAATATATTGTACATGATTTTTTTGAATATCAAGTTTTTTTTATATAGGTACTTATATGTTATAACACCAAAACAAAAATGATGGACACAAAATGTCAGTGTGTTGATTTGATATTTATAACAGAATAGTAATGTAAGTGTGAATAGGAATTATCTAGGTTAGGATGCTACTACCTTCGATTCGGACACCATTTTTCTGTAGAAAAGCAGAGTTGTAATGCAGAGTAGCTGTAATTTTATAGCAACTTTGTTATTTGTTATTTAAAAAATTAATAACAGTATTAATTAGTGAGGCGAAAGTGTGTGAATGAGGAGTTTCCAAGTGTGACTTAATCATTAAAATTTCAATTTTTTTATCACATTTTTTAATTACCGTATTTATAAAGCACTTTCTATAATATATCATCATTATCTTGTATGAGTGGAAATACGACATTTTTTAGTATATGTTCTACATAATTACTTGGAATAACAATAGAATTTTATAGTCTCGAAAAAAAAATCATATACCATGAAAATATGTGTTAAATTTAATACTGTTTTATTACTTATTAAATGTGAACTATTTTCACAACTATTACAAAAAAATCTAACCTAACAAATTTATTTTTTTATTATCAAATTTTTGACACAAAATCACGAATTCATAAACTATTAGAAAGGAGTATATCCAATCCAATCAAAAACCTTACACATTCCGTTAATCTATGGCTTAATATTTACTTTTCACAAAAAATTGTGAAATTCGTAGCTTAGCGTAGCAGTGGTGTAGCCGCCCGAAAACGTAAACACTACCACAAAATATGAACTCGATTCACTTCTACCGAACATAGAATTTGGCTTCCTATTTTTAAGGATAAAAATTGATAAAAATCTGTTATAAAAAGCTATTGAAAATAAAATTAGAAGTATATTTGACAGTCCACCACAGAATTAGAACAGCTGAAATAAACGGATATGTTTCAGTAATAAGGCTAAAATATTCTAAGCAAATGCGGAGAATATTCATATCTTGGTTTTACGGATGAGATTTTATAACACAAAAATTTTTCAAGAAAGCTAGATTATAAAATTAGAGTCAGGTTAATGGTAAATTATTAAAACAATAATAATTATTCCATATGTTTTTATACAGTTTGTTAAAAAGAAAATAATAACATAAAAGTCGTCACAATTCACTGATAAAACAAGTAATATAAATTATATACCGAGAGGTAGAGTGGAATTACAAATGTAATATAAAATTAAAGAAACAGGGAATTGCTATTTTCGATCAAAGTTTTGATAGAACAAGCGAATAAATGTCCCGCCCCTACCAACTTGTTCACCATATCATAACACCTACACTCTACAGATTTCTGAACTTTGCCAGCCCGTCAAAGATTAACAGAATGGCATGTAGTTGAAATAGCTGAATAAACAATAAATAAACAAATAAATAAATATTTACGGGACAAATTACACTTTTGATCTAACCCCAAAGTAAGCAAATTATTTGCTTGTGTTATGGATGTTAATCCACGATACTAATACATTGAAATACATATATAAATACTGTTACATACATAATAAACACCCAAACCCAGAAATACAAACATCTATGCTCATCACACAAAATGCTTGTTCCTGTCGGGGATCGAACCCGAGCCCTGTCGATTAAACGGCGGCCAATTAAATGTTATATTATTTTTTATTCTTTTTGTGCTTGCATATTTGAAATATAATTATAATTTATAATCGGAAAAATTTCGGGATTTCAATAGCGCAAAAATATTATACAATATGTACATGTACAGTTTATTGCAAGGACCGTATGGTGGTAATAACCGTCGTAGGTATATTTCAATTGCTTATAATCTAAATGTACGACCGTCAGCTGGAACAGCATAAGGAATAAGGGAATGTAACATTTTGTAAATAATAAAATTTAAATTAATAAAATAAACTTCCAAAAATTCCTACAACTTAGAACCAAGTCAAATATGTTCAACACTGATTGTCTAAACAAATTCAGCTCCCGATTCCAGATGTCAATGAATGTTGTCTCTCGGCGACATTATTATGAAGGCAAAAACAATCAGGTATATGTTTATTTCGGAACATACGAGTACAATATGGGTGCAGGTGTGAAGTTAGAGTTCGGTTTTATTGACTCGCACCGGCCGGAATCCCGACTTCGCTAACTCAATATTTGCTTGTTAATGCACTGCAGAGTGCGATTTTAGTTTCGAAAAGGGATTCAGTGTATTGGACTAATAATAATTAGCAAGTCGTATTTACCCTAAAAAGTTAAAAAGGTGTAACCCGTGAGCCATGATTGCCGCCCTAGTAATAGTAGTAATTTGTAATTTGTTTTTAAAGTATTCAAAACTGAAAGAAAATATAAAACCCCGATTTAGAAAAAATTTTTTTTGGAAATCATTCGCTAAAAAAATAGATTTCTCTATTGATGGAAAGAGTAACCTTAGCGTTATATGTTTATAGTGGTCGATATTCATGTGGCGAGATGGTAATTCCACATGCATAAATCTACCGGCTACCATACCCTCCAAACTAGAGAATGATAAGCATTGACGCTATTATGGCAAGAATACGTAAGGCGGTGCTAACATATACCTAGGCGAGAAGTTGCGTAACTCTACCACCTAACAGACACATACATATAGCCGTTTATTTTTTTTAATAAAAAGAAATTAATTTTTATTTAAAATAATATATTTGAATTATATTTGACTTTTAGGTTTTTTTACACCACGAGATAGTTAAGGAGTAAAGTGTTTATGTAGTTATAGTTATTACGTTATCCACGATGTCTTTTTTGCATTGGGTATAATATATTAGCAATACAGGTTGTATTTTTTAAATAAACCAAAAGTAAAAAAAAAATATCTAAATCATTTTAATTTTTGGCTCTTTTTAATTAAAAGAGCGATAAATATATGAACTAACAATCATACGTATTTTCTAAACGAATATTTATTGAGGATCCCTTATGTTAACAAACAATAATACAAATATGTTTAGACTAAATTACACTTCAAACATTTATAAACTTCTTCATCAAAATAATAGAATTACATGTTTAACATAAAACATTTTATGTCACTGGCCGTATACAAAAAAAAAAGAATTTGTGATTCAAAAATGGAAATCTGGCTTTAAAACGCAGTTATATTTTGACGCCTGTCATTTGTTTATTTTGGCGCAAATGATGCGGAATAATATAAACGTGTGTTAATAAAAATGAAGATATTATGGTTTATTAGCATAATTAAGTTTTAATAATGTAGAATAAAAAAAACTCCATAACTATTAAATTATAGTGGCAAAATATACCAATGTTAGACAAATAGTGTTGTGCAAAATTGGTGCTCGGGAAAAATGTGAATTTCAAAATTTGAATCCGGTATATTATTTCTTAAAACATGCGTGAGCTGTGTGAAAGATACGTGAACAACAAGAGAAATATTAAGGTAAGAACGTTTAGATTTTTTTAATTTAACAATATTTTTAGAGAATACAGAATTTTGTTTTTCTGAATATCGTATATATTATGTACCCAAACTTCGTATACAAATTTGATGTTACCAGGTCACATTCAACAGTAATTTAGATTAATACAAAAGCAGAACTGATTGTTTTGTCAGTTTATAAGATTAATTCATTTTCAGTAGACAAAAATCTAGAAAATTAATATGGGTAATATCCATAATAATACTATAAATGCGAAAGTCTGTCTGTCTGTCTGTTACGTTTTCACGGCTAGACCGCTGGACCAATTTTCATGAAATTTAGCATGGAAATAATTGAAGAGGCGGGGTCAAACATAGGCTAATTTTATTTTCAAAAATCAATCCTTAAAGGGTTGAAATAGGAGATGAAATTTGTATGAAAAGCTAACTGGACTGGAGTTAATCTCCTCGCGGGTCAGCTACTTTTTTATTTTTTTTAGTTTAGTTTTATATTTTTATTAGTATAAATAAAAAAAATCGTTTATTTAGTACAAGTAAAGAATTTTTTTCGCGCTGATGTAATTCATCAATCAGTATATCGATATATGAAAAATAGTTACACTTGTTACCGCATTTGCCATCCTATAATTTTATGAGTCGTTGCTACATTTTTTAGTCTCCAATTTTTTACCGCGTTCTTTAAAAAAATTGCCATACTTTTAACAACTGTGCGTAACTATTTATGTCGAAGATCGAATCTCAACCTCGTCTGGATCGATGTTGTTACGCATATTCGCTAGCCACTAAAGTAACGCAACGAGCCGGTCACTATGTATAAGGGAACCTTTCTGAAATCATTGTTGTTTGCATACTTTGCTGTTAAATTAGTTATTTATAAGCTTTCTCGCTTCAATCTACCTGTATCGACTTCTGAGTTGAGGTTTCGATTCGCAGGTCGGCCTATTCATTCTAGCCGATTTTGTTTGATTAACATAACTAACGCGTGCCTACATGAGCCCGATTTGTAAATAAGTTAACCCCCTGTTACATCATAGGACTTAATACCGTTGGCTAATCTTGTTTGCACTTTTTACAGCTCTGCATACTTCTATAAGGTTATGGGCGTGTGGGTATTCATCAACAAAGCTATAGCGTTTTCTTAAACGTTTTAATCCAAATCGTAATTATATTAAGTCATATCAGAATTAGTAAAAACAAAGGCATAGTAATAATTCCCGTGCGAAAATTACTGAAAACAGACGAAAATTCAAATGTGGAACGCCCGAATCACCAATCGGATTATCGTTCTACATGTATAAAAGACGAAAATTCTCGCGCGAGTTCTTACCCCTTTCCCCCACCCCATAAGGGTGAAAGGGGGAGCTAATGGCAGCACCACTCAGATTCATTAGTAAATTAGAAAGCGGATGAGTCCAAAGTTACGAAAATTCAATATCTAATAATGATTAGCTTCGCCCGCCTAATACCTGTCTATTTCCAATAGTCTACAAAGCAAGTTGTTCAAATTTGTCAATTCAAGTTTGAGTTCGTTTGGAGTTATACGGAATTGAATTATTTAGTTTCCGATTGGATTCTGTTTGGATACTCGTTTGGGTTTTGTCATTTATCTACCAATTCACGTTTTGCGGCGCAACGACTTTGTGTATCCAAATTTCTAACACGATTAAAACTTGAAAAAAGTGAAATGTGATTTGAGTATGTGCTAGTTGCGATAGTGACTGAATTTATGAAGATAATTAAAGACGTTAATTTTTATTTTGAATATTTGTGCAGTAGAATCAAAAACTGTAAATTAATGAATAAATAGATAGCAGTAAATTATATTTTCTTCATCTTTACGTGTATAAAGTAGAATATTTTGTTACCGCGCTTTTTTAAATCTAATGTAAATTAAAAAACGTCATCATTAAAATGTGTTTAACGAAACACAATATTTTATATTACAACCATGTAATAATGTCATCGAGAAATAATACTTGTGAAAACACTACTCACTAGGTATACTGTTTATTCTGAAATGTATGTTCATAATTAAAAAGTGATTCTTGCTATAATGTTTAATCTATGCCTACATCTATACAAATAAATAAAATTGGAGTGTCTGTTTGTAATATTAAAATAAACACTTTTATTAAATGCACATGGATGTAAACACGGTACATATACCAAAATAATATTTTTTACAATTTTTGTCTGTTTGTCTGTCTGTATGTTTGTTCCTTGTTCTTGGGAACGGCTGGACCGATTTTGACAGGACTTTCACTGGCAGATAGCTGATGTAATAAGGAATAACTTAGGCTACTTTTATTTAAGAAAATTTTCCACGCGGGCGAAGTTGCGGGCTCGGCTAGTACATACATATTAATAAAATAAAAGAGTATGTCTGTGATTTCTTCTTTTACTTTTATAAATGTGTAGTTTTTAATTACTACCTTAACCTCAAAATCGGAACACGACAGTGACAAGGACTGCGGCGATTGCGGCAGGAATAGGTAAGGCGGTGGTTACCAGACCCGGGCGAGACATTGCAGAACTCTACCACCTAGTAGCCACGTTGATAGTGACTCGCATAGCCAAACGGCAGAACGGCAAATAGTCTATTCTTCAAAGAGAGCCCGAATCACGCAACTTGTCGTGAATTTAAAAATGCTATCAAAACAAAACGCTAGAAAAATCAGTGCAATAGTAGCCAAGGACAGAGGAGATATGCTTTCAACCTTTTAAGGTTAAAAAGTTAACGATGCCATGAGATTCTGCTAGTAAATTTAATCAGTGTGCATTGTTGTATGTAGGAAGTATCTTTACGCCCATATCCCCGAAGGGGTAGGCAGAGGTACAACAAGTGCACCCACGATTAGCCGAAGATACTTGGTCCCACAAATGTGATAGGTGGCAAGCCTATCGCCAACCGGGCACTTTCCAATGCCGAGCAACTTTGTGTTTCTCAGAAAACTGAAAAAACACTTTTTTATGTGCCCGACCCGGGAATCGAACCCGGGACTTCATGTGGTCAACGCCAACGCTGGACACTAGACCACAGAGGCGATTTGATATGTAGAAGTAACCTAAAAAAACTAACGTGTTCTACTATCATTTTTGAAAATATAAACAGGTCAAAAACTGTCAGTCCGCTCGTGACCACGGTCAATGTAACTTGGCCGAAACATCGAGCTTTACAAATAAGTTCTATATATATATATATATATATATATATATATATATATATATATATATATATATATATATATATATATATATATATATATATATATATATATAGTTTTACCATTTTGAAATTTTTAGTCTGCCTGTCTGTTTGTTTGTTACATAATAAATCAACAGCTTGACTGCTCTTGATGAAAATTAGTATATAGTGTGAGCACGTGATTGCGTAAATGACAGTCTATATTATTTTTTGTATGTTTGTCTGTATTCCATAATAATATTGGCGTTTCGAAACCTTAACGAAATGGAACAAACCGATTTTAAATCATATTAGTATTATCTCTCTATATTACTATACAAATTTGAGTCTGTAAATTCTATTTTTTAATAAATTTTGTTATAAATTTAAGAGTTTTAAGTACCATTTAGATTTTTTTTGTCTGTTCGTTTATATGTCTGTGTGTCTCGATAGAACTTATAAGCACGTGACTGGTCTTGGTGAAAATTGGTATTTGTTGTTACAAAAATTATGCTTGTGCGATTGATATGCCATATATTTTTTACCATCAATGAATTTACGCCCAGAGAAGCGGGCGGGTATATAGCTAGTAAACTAATAAATTTCTTGTAAAATTTCATTAGATTTGAAATATTTTAACGGAAGATTAATTTTTCCGAGGCTGTCGAAACGCGTTTCCTTTGCGTTGTCTACAAAATAAGCTTCAAAAATAAAACTCTTGGAAGGTAATTCGATGCCGGCAACAAATTAAAACTGACATTGAGAGATTAAGAGCTCCTGGCTCGAGTGTGTTGCGTATCGACGGGAAAGAAATATACAAATATTATTTATTATATTGTACCGGATTAAAAATGTTCTTAGTAAACACTTTCGAGATGGAGAGATCGGTCTACTTGCTGACATTATATAAACAAAAGTCATGTGTTTTCTTGATCTCATCCTATTGAATTCCAAAACACTCAAGCGATGCCTACGATCAATATTAAATGCCTGCAAAAATAAGATTTTACACTTTCAAAAAAATTTTTTTTATATCATAAGATAGCAAACAAGCAGGCGACAGGTGGCAGAGGCTATGGTTGATTCTTTCTATCAGGAGACCTCTTCTGATTTTTTGGTATCTACAAAAACATTGGGATTTCTTACAGTAAGAATTGTGGCGTGAATTCTTAATAGTACCAGTAAACATATTTTTTAAACCGCATGTTCTTTTCTAAATAAATAATAATGCCACATAAGAAAGAAAGCATGCAATAGTAGAAATTTTTGCGAATTTTTAGCAGTTTCAGCTGAGGGTCGTTAGCCGCAATCGGTCAAGCAAGAACCTTATTAAGTTTGTATTTTTACTGAGAAAAATATCTAGATTAGACCGGGGCTCTAAATAAATGTAAAATATTAACACTTATATGTTGTATCTTTACGTATGTTCTTTATTTTTGACCTAATAGAGATTTACATTTTTTTGCGTCTCTATGCACATTGATTATTATATAACCAACGAAATCTTACTCCGTAGACGCAAGAGCAAATTTAAATAATTTTTAAAACACAAATTTGTATTATACAAATTACAGTTTAAATAAACTATGGACTCAGTTTTGTCATAGATAATAGAAAAATCTCTTTTAAATTTGACAACAGTTTTTACCCAGAAACATTTTTAATATCATAAGATAGCAAACAAGCAAGATGGGTCTCCTGATGGAGAGTGAACCATCGCCTATGGATACCAAAGATGATAATCGTGCGTTGCTATCTTGTGTCAAGGTCTAACGCCACATGCATAAGTTTACCGACTACCTTTCCCTCCAAACTGGAATACGTCGGTGACGGTATGTATGTAAAAATAGTATATATAGACCGTGGTCCCACAAACAAACTTTTTTTTATTAATAATAAGCTGATTTTTTCTGAACAGCTTCGTTTTGACAAGACAACCAACTTTTCTATCTTCTAAAAATCTCGATTTTGGTAACTAATAGTTATGGGGCTTTGAAAGTTTTGATTCGGTAAAGGAAAAATATTTAATAATATTAATAATTATTTTTCAACTTTAATCGCTTGATTATATTATGAAAAATTTTAGGAATTATGAGATTTTTAAATTGATATTAATCAATTTAAAAACCACTTAATTTTCTCACAACGGCTTGCTAATTATCATTATAATTTAAGGGCTACTTTGTCTTACATATAAAGTGGTAACTTCTCTTAGAACGATACTCTTCGATAACTTTTCTTTTTATCTATATTTATTAGTTGCCCGATTCGAGGTTTTTCAAAGAGAGAAAAGGGTTGTCTCGTCAAAACGAAGCTGTTTACAAAAATTCAGCTTGTTATTAATCTGAAAAAAGTTTGTTCGTGGAGCCACGGTCTAATACTAGTAGGGTGTGAATGTCAAACGCATGTTAGTGTGTGTAATGTTTTTTATTAATTCAATTTATTTCTTATGCACATTATATAAATATTTCTGTTTATCTGCACTTCTTCTCCATATAAAAGCCCAATTTTCGTAAAATGGGTACAAAGTTTTTACGTTACGTATTAATATAATAATTACAATAAACATATCATTTTATTTAGGACCTTAGCAATCTTCTACAATTATCTCACGGTCTATTAATTTACCTTACCAAAAACAAATCGCGCAACAATGTATCATTGATTGGAAGGCTCTCGATATAAATTCATTGAAATCAATGTGTTGCGTGTACTTATCTACCCTGCAGGTTGCCGCTTGTTTATTGGAGATTTCTGTGAATAGTTTTGCATTTGTGCAGTTTTTAGCGTACTGTTAAACATATGGACGTTCAATGTATCTATCTGTGTATTTATTGATAATTTTATGCAGATAATATTTATGAGTGTCATAGCTATGAGAAACATCAACCGGTGATAAGGTTTGGTATATTCTGAGTATAGTGGACTATCACACAATGAAACCAGTCTAAACGGTACTCTAAACAATGCGTGCGAATGAGATACCCATCTAAATGAAGCGATTTAAATGTGATCTTAGTGTAATCATGGTGTTTAAACGCGTGAAAGATCGCCAGTTGTTTATGTGGTAGATAAAATTTTATTTATTAGATTTAATGTTTATTTTATGGCAACACTGAACTGTGATTTAGAAGAGGAAGCGAAGTTTAAATAATTAGAAGTGAAGGAAATTTGGCATACGTATATCTTTATGACAGATCCATAGCGAGGTTAGTGGAAAAAAAGAAAGAACGTAAAGTCCCAAATATCACTGCTGAAATAAGACTAAACGTGTTTAGTTTTTTTTGTGTTTTGCCCAAATCTTAGTCCTTTCAGAAGATCATTATACAGCTAATGTCACTTTCAAAAATATTTACCTACTGCTCAATAGGTGTAGTTCAGCAAGTAACTTGTGGTGTCGATAACATGAAAAAGTATTTTATAGGACGATCCCCAACAGTATTTATTACATATACATCTGAACGAATTACGAATGTTAATTTATATTAAAATAAAAGTATCATCGGCACAACCACAACGAATCTGACATTTGAAACAAAGATGGCAACTATCCAAACAGCTGTCGCATACGCACTAATCAATGAATCGACCAATCCATTGAACTATATATCACCCTGGACTCATACCTGTTTATAAATCAGATACACAGAGAGAGAGAGAGTAATTTTCTTTGGAGGCAGATTTATTTGAAGACTAGTATACTTAGAAATATATCGATACTTTGATGTCCTTCAGTCATGGATTAATAATTCAGCCGTTAGAATATATCTGATTTATGAAAAGTCCAATATGGAATTAACTTTAAGATATTTTTGAGTTCTTATCATTTACTTTCATATACATATATTTTGTTGTTTGTATTAAGGAAATATTGGGTTATTCAGTAAATTCATCTTCACAGATAAACAAATTTCTACCAGTTCACCCACCGTCAAAGCTCAGATTATAGAAAAAGGATAGTGCACAATAGTTTGGTGCTTTAAGTGCAAAGTAAGGGGTTATATATACAATCGGGATTAGAAAATTTCAGACTGATTTTAATCTGCATCCAGTCGGTTAAGTGGAAAGCGACAAATCGATTGGGTTCTCGAATCAAACTCAAGTTTGATTCCCGACAGGGATAAACATGTGGGTGATGACTGTAGGTGTTTATCTGATATAAACTATTGTCAGTTACCATAATTGCCTTTACAGCTATGACTATAATTAATATATATGTGTAAACAAATAACTATAAATAACTATAATAATATGACTTTAATACTTGTGAGTCTAAACATAAATATGGCACAGAGGTTGTGTTTAACGAATTACAAAATATAGACAAAGTTGTTGTACGTGCCTATTTAATTAAGTTTGGTGACCATAATTATTTAACATAGGTATTTCAATATTATATATTGTATAAGAACTATTCAGTTTTTCTAACGACAATGTTGAATTGGCAGACGTCTTGGAAATGTTGGCACGTGAAAGAGGCAGCTGCATTAATTTAAACACAGATTGATCTTTAACGTTTATATTTCTGCTTCAGATATCCGAGCTTATAACCCTTACGTCAGATAACCAATTAAGCGTAATTATAAATTAACAGAACGAACTAAAAGTCGGTGTAAATATTACGGAACGGCGGGCGATGTAACTTTGCAAGAAGTTGGGGAAACTTCGACAGCTCTCGATGAGCTACAAATAGGCATTGGAATTAAGTTGCTCACGATTTTCTGTGTGCCTTTTAATTATTTGAACCCTTTGCGTCAGTTTGTTATTTAGATCATCTCTCTGCATCGACATTACTTTTATCTATTTGAGTTTTAAATATATATTGTAACATGTCTTCGGAAAGTAATGACCGTTGATACTGGAAATTGATAACGGTCGTAGAAACCCCCGTGTTTTATTTTTAATAATCTCTTAAGGACACTAGATGTCGCCAAGTGTATCCACAATCCGACCAAATCCGGCCTCATATGGAGTACTGCTCGCATTTATGGGCGGGGGCTCCTCAGTACCACCTCCTTCCTTTCGATTGCATTCAATATAGAGCGGCTCGAATCGTCGATGACGGGACTATTTCAAAACGGCTTGATTCTTTGGCGTTTCGTAGAGATATGGCATCATTCTGCATCTTTTATCGGCCTTATCATGGGGAATGTTCCGAGGAACTGTTTGGATTAATTCCTGCCGCCGAATTTCACCATTGGACATCGTGACAAAATTTGATGTTCCATCCTAATCATCTTGATATCTGGAAATCCACAAGCGTGCAATTCTCGAGGCACTTTTTGCCCCGCACTATTCCTATGTGGAACCAGCTATCGTCAGATTTTTTCCAAACGGAAACGACTTAAGGACCTTCAAGAAAAGAGCTTACTCATTCTTAAAAGACCGACAACGCAACTACAAGACCTCTGGTAGTGTAGTTGTCTATGGGCAGCGGTAATCACTTACCATCAGGTGAGCGTCCTGTCCATTTGCCCCCTCTTCTATAAAGAAAGCAAGATAAATCTGCAAAGATCGTAACATATGGCACTTGGGTCTTTCTGACTACCTCGTAAGGAATCTGGTGTGAATATATGTTATGATATGTGTAAAATACACTGTCTGCCGTTTAGCTACATAAGATGCAGACTTTGAAACTGTGTGGAATAAAGCCCTTAGCCCTTTGTCATATTCAAGCTGAATTCGTCTATAAAATATAAATAATAGTTATTTAGTGCATAATTTAAAGAATTTCTCGTCACATTTTCAAACATTTTCTAAAGCTTTCTACTAATACAGGAGATTTATTTGGAGGTTTGTTATAAAAATATTATATATTTCTTTACTTTTTAAGGCGAGGTATTTCGACGCGCGTCAATTCTATAGAAAATGGGTGGCGCGGTATGTTCTGAAACCGCTGGGAAACGTGTTAATTTTCGGATAAATAAACATAGGACATCAGCTGAAAACTAAAATTTAGCACATTCTTTTTTGTATTTACAACTAAATATCACCACATAAATATCATGTGGAAGATTAGAAATATTATTAATAAATAATTTGTTTTAGAGATTTTTTAGCCTGTTTTTGGAATTTTATATGTTCAAGTAAAGTACATTCTATCATATAATAAGTTAGCATATTCTTTAGATAATATCTTCAGGTATATCGTGTAATTTTTGTAAAATTGTTATTTAACAATCAATACAAAAAACGTGATTAAACTAACCAGTTTTTTTTTCCCATTTGTCGCGATGCCTCGCCTTAACATCCTATTTGTTACAAAAACTAAAATAAACCTATTTATTATATCAGTGATACGATGGCCCGATTTAATATTAGTATATAGAGGCTCATTAATATTTCTTCTGTTCCATGCAATAAAATCGCTACACGATTAAAGCAATCTACTCAAAGAATATACAAAAATAGTGTTCAAAATAAATGTTTATCGACACACTAGTCCGACGTTCTCAATGTATTACGTCATTTCAGTACGATCAAAGACTTTGCATAGCAATCGTGAAGCGACATCGATCGTTTAATTTGACACATCACTAAAGTTCAAAGGATAAGGCACGGTGTCATCGATTCGCACCTCATTTAGAACGCGATTCGATTTTAATTGGGATCGAACGCCGAGACAACTTCGAGAATAGATGAAGTCTTTTTGCGGTTTAAACATGCGTTCCAGACACGCTTTTGCTTATTTCAATTCTAAATTATTAAAACAGCTGTTGTCAGTAATTTTGTTTCGATATTATATGAATCCCATAAGGAAAATTGTCATTTTCTTACTGTAAATATAGCATGTCACTTTTCTGGTACATTAATCTATTGAAAAAATTAAAAAAAAGTGCATTCACCTATTCAATATATATATGTTAATATAGTGCTGTTTGTAACAATTTTCGTGTTAAGTGAAGCTGTGCAATGCTCCTATATTGTACATAAATACAATCGGTAAAATTAATCAAAGATTTGTACAATTTAGAAATATCGTCGTGTTATTTTCATAGCCATAAATATTGAGCATCGCTCTTTCAAATAATATTAATCTGACGCGCGTCTTATAACAGCGACGTCCCAAAGTTGGAAGTATTGAGTAAGTATTTATCAAAATCCATCCCCCAATTAATTCTATTTCGTTCAAATCCCAAACTTCACTTTTAATCCGATCGATCCCCATTAATTCGGCGTCCCTAACCCTTTTCTCTTAAACAAAATACTTATAATTGCATCATAGTATATTGATCTAGTTACGGGCGAATTGTGTTCAAAGCAATTTATTTTACTGGGTGCGAATAGGATCAGAAAATTTCCTAAATATCGTTACATTAATCGTCTTAAAATTAATAAACGTCGAACAATAAAACGGTTTCAGCTTTGTAATATTCAAATGTCCTGGTAGTTAATTAATCGAGAGGTGATGAATAAATAAACAAAATAATTGTATAAGACTTACAAATCAAACTACAAGAATAGCACTGTTAATAATCTTAGCTGACTACTTATTACTTTACTTTTCGCCTAATTTGTTATCAATTATTAATATATACGAGGACCTGTATCCTAAAGTGCTTGAAAAAGTTTTCCACAGACACTCGTAACAAAAGTTACTTGATAATCACATGTACAGACAAAATGATGATACAAATTTAAAATATAGTCTGAGAAACCTATATAGACGAGTATTATTTAATTTCAGAAAATCGTGATGAGTATATATGATAAATAGTGTTGAATTACCGATACTTATATATTAATTTGGTTGTATTTTTCAATTTTAGTTTATTATATTTAAAAAATGTATATGAACATGCATGTAATGAATTGTTTTGGTAGTGGTACGATACAGCAGATACGAATTTTAACTCCTAATTACTCATACATACGGCTCTATCTGGGGGACTAAGTTAAGTACACATCGCCCGGTCTAAATCAATTTGGTCCCGCACCGTCCTGAAGGACGGGTACAGAAAAACTTCTAACGAACGTCTGAGCCCTTTTTGATCAATTAATTATCTAATTCAAACACATTGTTACAACTCCAAAATGACGAATAAAAGTAAGCTTAGAAACTCAGATTTTACACTAGTATAAAAAAGTATTTCTAATGTTCTAAATGAGCACTAAACTATATAATACATTTGTTCTATATGCTGTGTAATTTATAAGATTCGGTATATAATTTGCTGTGTAAAAAAAATTATGTAAAATAAAATAAGTGTTATGATATTTAGTTTATTTGTCTTTAGTAAAGAAAAGTTGTAAAAATATTCAACTTCTGAATAAAATTTTCTGTATCTAGTTAAATACATATGTATAATTTTTATCATCGATATTTTTGTCAATTCTGTAACAATTTTGAATATTATTTTTTTGAGTTCACCTACTGCTGAAAATTTTATACTCGTTAAGACTAAAGTTAAGGTACTAAACTTAAGTTAAGGTGATGATGGTATTTAAAAAAAGAACGAAAGAAACATCGGTCAATACAGTTATTTTTTTTGTACAAGGTATACAAAATAGTTTTTTGAAAAAGGTGAATTAATTTTTAGTACAAAAAGACTCGTTGT
This sequence comes from Apodemia mormo, assembly GCA_036924255.1. Taxonomy (NCBI): domain Eukaryota; kingdom Metazoa; phylum Arthropoda; class Insecta; order Lepidoptera; family Riodinidae; genus Apodemia; species Apodemia mormo. Next base: position 7,072,014 of record JAUPFN010000020.1, on the reverse strand, counting down.
GGGATCGATTTGTTGTAAATCTGACAGGAAAGAGGCATTTTTCCTAAATAATCAAAAATAGTCAATATAATGTGACGTCTGGGCATACACTATCTCTATACAAAATTTTATCCCAATCCATCAAGCCGTTTTAACACGCAAAAGTAACAAATATGACACTAACTTTTGTATTTATACTGTATTATGTAAGTAGGATTATTGAGGCATTTTATCCTCTTTATGTTTTCCAAATTTCCCTGTAATTTCAAATGACTATATTTTATAGTTAATATCAGTCACAGTTTCTTAGAAAATCTAAAGTTTTTTTTTCTAATGATTTTTGGAAAATTCTATGGTTTTAATTATCATTTAGTGTCATACTAATTTATTTCCTTTTACTTATTAATTTCTTTTAAATTTTATTTACAAAAAAATACAACGAAAAACATGCATATAAGGATGTAAAATAAATTCTTGCGAATTTGGTAGGGTGTACGTTGTCGGCCTTAATTGCTATATACCTATTATAAATAAAGCACAGAAAGTAACTACAGTTGTTTACAAATTACAATCATTTCGTGATTACTTAGATAAACACTGAAATATATTTAACATTCATAAATCTGTTATATACTTATTATGCAACTATAATATTTAAGTATATAACTATAATACTTAAGAATTACAGTTATGTATGTACTATAAAAACTTTTATTATAGTCATGATAAGTCTCAGTTTTTTTAAGGCAGGTTCTTTAGTTATTTTTCAGACAGTGTCATCTTTTTTTGCACTCAGTACAAAGAGTGCCGTCCGAGAGCATACATAAAAACCCTTTAACTTATGATGAATTAGCGATCTCCTACGCTTTATGTCTCCCGTGTTATCTGGCCCCCACTTCACCCCACAGGTCACCCTTTCACACCCTTCCCCCTGAGGCGAATTTAACGTACGTCAATATGAAGGAATTAATATGAGCGGAAAAATTGTAAACTCAACGGAGAGTTTAAGGCAAGATAGCTGCTGCGATTAGGAATTTATTGCGTGTTCTGAAAATAATTGCGATTCTATTGCTCATTATTAGAGATATCCTAGAATTTCAAAACTTCAAGTTGTACCCACAAAACTTATTAGATGAATTTAGAAAATCGATTATGTTATATTTCGTCAAACCGTTTTAAATACGACGTCAAAGCTAATATTATCACAATTTACAGGTATTATTAATAATATCGGTAGACAAAATACAAGAATTTATCTAACCCCAAAGTAAGCAAATTATTTGCTTATGATTTGGGTGTTTTCAACAATATTTATGCACGGAAATACATACTTATATAAATACTGAAATATATTAAATAAATACACAAACCTGGAAATACAAACATATTAATGCTCATCATACAAATTCCTGTCAGAAATAGAACCCGAGCCCAATTGTTAACGTAGTCAAGGCTGCTAACACTCGACCAACGGGGACATGGGTGCAGGGAAATAAATGCGGTATTAATAACATGTGTGAAATAAAATTACTCAAAGCTTAGAATTTTTATAAAAATCAAGAATGTACACTTGAGCATATATTTTAAAATATAATGTTTGAAGTTTGTTATATTATGCGTTCTAGTGGACTCCCAAACTAGGCAAAGCCTGTAACGTGAATACGTGTTTACGATTTTTACGCGTATCAATTCTTTTAATTGTTTGAATTTAAAACACATCGTTTAAATAACGATTACATTATTATTTACATAAAGCAATGGGACTTTTAGAAAAAATTATCAACATGCAGCTTAATCATTGTAATTATTCACGATTGTTTTATATAATATTTAAATTTTAAAATATAATATTAAATTTTATATTATATAAAATTTAATAATAAATTTTAATTTAATTTAAAATTAAAATTTAGTGAAAGCGAAGCTGTGTGTGAAGTATAGTTTCTTAAATGTTCTGTTATACTTTATTTAACGTTTTTTGTTTTGAGGATTAACTGGGCCATGCATGCCAATCCATGAGCTTTTGTTATTTATATATGTGAATTGTCAGCATTTAATGCCAGTGTAACATATTTAGAGCTTGATTATTTATTTTTCACTTTAAAGTATGATAAATTTTCTCTCACGTATAAATTAGTAAAAATAAGAATTTAAATTATATCCGTAAATCGCTTAAACTAAAGGAATGTTGAGTAATATGATCAAAAACGACCTAGACGACACACCCCATATCACGGCTTTTTAAAAGGTATCCTTGTCGTGTATTGCATAATCCTTTTCCCTAAAAACGCCCCATTCCACCCTGATAGGAGATGTTTTGATATCCCTCGGCATTCATTTATACGTGGCTTCTATAGAAAAACATTGACGTAAAAAGTGGGATGAAAATTAGGGGGTGGAAGGAAATTTGGAAAAGGTTGGCAACCGCTGTCGAAGTGACCGCTGAGTAGGGTCGGTATTATGTGGATAACGTCGTTATGTGTTGATCAATTTTAATGCACGAGTACAGTTGAGTGAAAAAAAAATGTACGGTACGATTTGTTAACGTTTTTATTGGTTTATTTATATATGAATTGGCGTTAAATAATAATAATGTAATTGACAGTAATCTAATTCCGAGCTATAAAATACTTCTTAAAAATATAAATATTAATAATAAAAGCTTACAGTGTTGCTACTGTCATTGTGGTAAAAGACTAATGCCGCTCTTAGATGTAAGCTAGATCAAAAGATGTTTCTGATACTTTGTATTATTAAAGGCTAAGATGTTAGTTATTTTGGATCTATAGAATCACTTTGTCAGTATTAGTGGCAAAAATTGAATTTTCAGACACAAAAAATGCTACTTATCCTATTCATTTAATTGAAATGAAAAAAATCCAGAATTGTAAACAAAATTTGACAAATAAATTAAAGTTTTTGAGATAAAAAAAAAAAACTAAATTAATTTAATTAAATATCACAAAATAGCTATTAAAAAAAAGTATAAAATATTAACATAAAACATTACTAACATTTTGTAACACGTGCCATAATTATCGTTATTTGTATATTAAGACAAAAAAACAATCACCATTTTAGAAGTTATATTTTACATACAAGTTTTTATTGCTAATGAGATCTAATAACCTTGACCAACACTTAAAACTATATTATTTGTAATAAGTTGCAATTTCCGCATTAAAAATTTTAATGTCTACTTATATATTAATTTGTAGTAAACACATCCATTTTTATTGTTTTCATGATAGCATAATCCTTTTCTTTTATAGTGAGTAAATGTGGTGAGTAAAACCTAGGACGATCAGTTTAGCCGTGGTATGTCAATATTAGTCTTATTTAGTTAAATTATTTTTTAAGGCGAGGCATCGCGACAAACGGGAAAAAAACTGGTTTGTTAAATCGCGTTTTTTGTATTGATTGTTAAATAACAATTTTACAAAAATTACACGATATACCTGAAGATATTATCTAAAGAATATGCTAACTTATTATATGATAGAATGTACTTTACTCGAACATATAAAATTCCGAAAACAGGCTAAAAAATCTCTAAAACAAATAATTTGTTAATAATATTCTTAATCTTCCACATGATTTTTATATGGTGATATTTAGTTGTAAATACAAAAAAGAATGTGCTACATTTTAGTTTTCAGCTGATGTCCTATATTTATTTATCTGAAAAATAACACGTTTCCCAGCGGTTTCAGAACATACCGCGCCACCCATTTTCTATAGAACTGACGCGCGTCGAAATACCTCGCCTTAAGTAGGTAGCCTTTTATCGAAGTAATGAAAAAAAAAAAATTATCGAAGTAAATTATCGAAGTAATGAAAAAAAAAAGTTATTTCAAAAATTTTCCTTATTTAATTAAATCAAAATCGGTCGATTTATTTGGAATTCATCATTCCAAATAAATCGACCGATTTTGATTTAATTTACGGTATATGGACACGGTCTTTAAGGAGAAAAACTGATTAGACTCTTTAATCAATCGATATATAGACACAGTTTGTTAAGTTCTAAGATCTTGTAAAAAAACAAAAGTCAAAAATTGATTTGATATAAAAGCTCTGAAGTAATGCAAAAAAAAAAACCACTTTATTCAAAATGTTTTGTTACCGATTTTGCTCCCCAACAGATTAACCAACTTTGAAGCAATTTGCACATTGAACGCAGTGATTAAGAAATAGAGCTGATTAGATTTTGTAATCAATCGGTATATTCATTTAGGAGTTATTATAAAAAAAACATTAATTATATAATTTCTCAAAATATATAATTAATGATAATATAATAATAATGCTAGTAATTTCTCAAAATCTTCTAGCTTGAATCGGTTCAGATTTTCAGGAAGCTTAAGGCGAGGTATTTTGACGCGCGCCAATACTATAGAAAGTGGGCGGCGCGGTATGTTCTGAAACTGCTGGGAAACGGTTTCGTTTTTGGATAAGTAAATATAGGACTTCAGGTGAAAACCAAAATTTAGTACATTCTTTTTTGTATTTAAAACTAAATATCACTACTTATATAAAAATCATGTGGAAAATTAGAAATATTACGAACAAATTACTTGTTTTAGGGATTTTTTTAGCCTGTTTTCGGAATTTTATATGATCAAGTAAAGTACATTCTATCATGTAATGAGTTAGTACATTCTTTAAATAATATCTTCAGGTATATCGTGTAATTTTTGTAAAACCTTTATTTAACAATCCATATATAAAAATGTGATTCCGTTTGTCTCCGGTGCCTCGCCTTAAATTTGGCAGAAACTGGTCGAATGTCATTACGTATCGATCGACCAAGCCGATCAAAACTTTTAAGATATACATACACACACACATACATACAGATATACTGACGTCATCGTGAAAATAGTCGGAAAAGTGTGATGTAAAATCTCAATTGTTGAAAATCGGGACAAAATCAGTAGTAACTTGCTTTTACTACTAACGTAGCAGGAAGTTAAAAAACTTCCTTTGTCAAGTCAAGATAGTAATTATATAATTATGTTAAAATGACATTTTTAAATTTAATTAATCGATATTTATGAGCAGTAAATACTTATTTATTAGTGAAATTATGCCAGTGCATTTTAGTAACGATAATTGCTATGAAGTTTTACGATCTGTCAATGGTATAAAAATATAAGATATAAATTTTTAAATTGTCTCAAATGAAAAAATATGGGATTACGAAAAAAATGAGATACCTCATACCACTTTTTAAATTTGTTATACATCATAAGATAGCAATCCAGTAGATGGCTCTTCTGGTGGCAAAAGAATCCAAAGATTGTTGTGAGATATGCCCGTAATGGTATGAGGACTTATATATAGACGTAAGTATTCCTGCTACTTTACCTAACAAATCGGAACACGGCGCGCGGCGGTGAAAAGTTAAGACGCTATTGTAACGAGAAAAGTTAACGCAGTGGTACCAAACCCGGACGAGACATTGGACAATGGATAACTCAAACCACCTTTTAATCACGACACATACAGGTGGGCCTTTTCTTCAAAAGGTTCTTCATCCAGCAGGATGAAACTGTAAAATTCATTTTTCTCCCAGGACAAACTATTAAACACTTTTTTCGTAATTCAGTCCTCGTAACTTCAAAATGTGTGAACTCACCTCCAGATAAAAATGTCTGATTTTCATTATTTACTGTTAATTCATAAATTAAATAATATATATGTCATTTTTCTATTGCTCGCTATGTTTAACTAGATTTTTTGTTTCTTAAGATATTCCATAAAATCGTTCTCCGCACGTTTATTTTAAAATCCAAAATAGTGAAGCCACTGACACACGTCAACTCAAGAAACGCGCGCGAGCAACTGAAGCACAGATAAACGCATCATCTGTTATCTAAGTAATTAACATAAGCGCGCTCCCAACAAAGTTCCCATACCTCCTTCCAAAACCATTTGCATAGCCAAAGAAATCGTATGCAAATCGATGCAGCCATTCGACCCCATTGTCGACATTTAATATTGGAATCAATCAGTTAAACAGGTTTAAAAATGTGATGGGTCTTTGTGTAAGTTTAAGATGAGATTAGGGGTTAAATCACCCTCGAGACGGACCAGATGTCAATGTCTGTATTGATATTTAAGCCATTGTAAGCATACGTATATCGGAAATGCGTTTTTTTATTGCGCAAACGCAGCTTTCACGATGGCAGAAATAATAGGAATATAGTATTTTATATTTAAATAATTTATTTTCTTGTATTTGTGACATGACAAACAAAATGAAGATGGTATATCAGGACCGACGTGGAATGAGATGAGGTTTGATTTCTTTGAATCTTAAGTTATTTATACTAAAATAATGAGTAATTATACATATATAGCATTCATCAACCAGTCGTGCATTAATCTAAATGGTTGGTGATTAATAAAGTAAGTAGTAAAAGGCGAATCCATGCTCTCATACACATACACATAATAAAATTGACTTTTTCGGAATATATATTTAATTAAGTACTTGACGAAATATACTTTGTAGCTGTTCGTCGACCAGAGATGAGATGTTTTAATATCATTAGATAGCAAACAAGCAGATGTCTCTCCTGATTGCAAGAGACAACCATCGCCCATAGATAGCAGAGATGTTATTCCTTGTGTGGGGAGGAGGGGGGGGGGGTCTTAATAAATAAATATTCACGGGACAAATTACACTTACTGATCTATCTAACCCCAAAGTAAGCAAATTATTTGCTTGTGTTATGGGTGTTAGTTACGATATTAATACATAGAAATACATATATAAATACAGGAATATGTTTATTAAACACCCAAACCCGGAAATAAAAACATAAATGCTTGTCCACGTCGGGGATCGAACCCGAGCCCCGTCGATTGCGTAGTCATGGTCGCTAACCACTCGACCAACGGGGCGATAGGTTAATGCCTCATGCATAAGTTTACCCGCATCTTCAGTATGTAATAGGTACATATACTTAACTGATCATTGAGTCAATGCTGATCCTGAAAATGTTTAAAAAGTGAATCGGAGTAATATACTAAAAATGCATATACCTATATATGTTGTGAAGTGAAATTAAAGTATAAGTGCTTTATTAATTGTGTCTAACAGTAATGAAATTTCACCAAGTGCCGACGATGGAAGTTAGAGAATATATTTACCGGTTACTTTACCATCCAAGTCGGAACACGGCAGTGACAATCATTGACGACACTGATGCACGAGTAGGTAAGGCAGTGGTAACAGATCTGGGTCAGACAATACAGAACTCTACCACCTAGTAGCAACGATGATAGTGATTCGCATAGCTAATCGTTCTTACGAGCTGCCTTGCTGAACAGCAGATGAGGGAATTTTGGGTATAGTTGACGAAATAGACTTTGTAGCGGTTCGTCGACCACAGATGACAGATGGTGCAAATTACTCTCGTCAACTAAAACAAAAACTGGAGTGAGGTGTGAATGTTACTTCCTAAGAAGTTTTCAATTGGTTTCGGCGAGTCGAAAGATGATGTGGAATAATCTGGCTTAGTGTGAACTAGTGAGTAGTGACCACAAACTTAACGTTTTGTTTCAGAGAAAAATTTTAGTCAAACCTTATATATTTTGATGGTAAAACTATTTCAATTTTGACATGATAAATTTTATTGATTTTAATCCTTTTTAGTTTAAACACAATGAATATGAAGAATAAAAACTATTTGATCGATTTTAAAAATCCTTTCAAGTTTAGAAAGCCTGAGTGACAGGATTTTTTACCCGAGTGAGCAAAGGGAAGTAATGAATTTTAGGTTATGCGAACGAAGTCGCGAGCAACAGCTAAACATGTGACATCGACTTATAGCATGAGTCAAAATTATGGTTATGGCGTTGTGCTGATTTTAAATTTCAATAGGTTTTTTTATTATTATTTTTTATTAAATTAAAAAAAAAACTGATAGTACACATACCTACATTGAATAATATCAAAAAGAAACTTGCAGGTTCGATTTTCCTGTAGAGCTGTAAAGCTGTAGAGATGTTTAAAATGCTGTTTCGGAGTCAGGCAATCAATGATGAGTGAATTCGTTTTGTTTTAGAGATGTTCGTAATCAGGCGATACAACTGTTATCTATTATTTGTACAAACAGAACTTTGTTACGCCAAATTGTTTAAGAACGACAGTTAACGTACATCGCGTTTCCATAGAACTAGAAATTAAAATATGCACACTAATAAAAATAATTACCACAGAGTATCGAACCCTTTCGTGAGAACCACACCCAAAAATACGGAAATATTAATTATTATTCGCATATTAAGTGGTATAAGTGAACCGGCTCACGAAATAATCGAATAATTATTGAAAAATATATTTTACCACATTAACATATGCAAGATCAAGACGAATAAATCATAGAACAATTGGGGGGACAAAATTTATGCGCGATTGGATAGTTGAACTGGTTTCTAAAATGTTCGTTCTATTTTATTTTTTAATTTATGTCATGTCAAAGGCGAAGGGTCGATACTGTGATCGGTTCTAATTATTCACATAAAGAAAATTTATCTTGTGAGAATGTAACGTTCAATAGCACTTCTCTTTGTGTGCTTGCGGAAAAGATATTTAAGACCACGTAAACTTTATAAGTATGTCTTAAAACTACAAGAAATAGCTAATAACAAGACCCTATTGTGCAAATATTTAGCCCGTGTTGGTCTCCCTTGGAAGGGAGCCCCTCTTTGAAGAATAGGCCATTGGCCGTTCTGCTAGGAGCTTCGCAAAAGGTGAACGATGGCTTTGCAAGCCAATAACATCGTGGCTACCAGGTGGTAGAGTATTGCATTGGTTTGCCTGGGTTTGGTAGCACCATCTTATTTATTCCTACCGTTCTGCTAAGAGCTTCGCAAGAGTTGAACGATGACTTTGCGAACCAATAACATCATGGCTACTAGGTGGCAGAGTATTGCATTGGTTCGCCTGGGTCTGGTAACACCATCTTATCTATTTCTACCGCAATAGCGTCATTGCTTGTCATTGTCGTGTTATTTGGTGGATAAAGTAGCCGATAAATTTTATGCCTGTGATATAAGGCCCCGCCACACGGATAACAACACACCATTAACATCTTTGGTGTCTATAAGCGATGGTTTTTTAATTAAATCATTTGTTTTGAAAATTTAGTTTGATACATTTCTATTAAGATACGGCATTATTATGTTTTGTTTTTTCCCGTATTTTATATTTCTTTTCATAACACCTTTGAAGAAAGCATCCCTCCTAAAAGCTTCCAAAATTTTTTCTCTTTGGATTCTGAAATCGCGTCTATTTTCTATAATTGTCGATATCTCTCTATTGCCTTTTCTTTGCCTTAAAGTTGTTAGGTATGGTTAGCCGAAAATATATTATAATGAAGAAAAATGATGGAGGCCAATCCGTGAAGCGTGACGATCCGTCGACTCAAGTTTGGAAACGGCCTGCTTCGGTGAATACATTTTTAATTAATTATCATTTATCTGCATTATGATCGTGAGTGCGGTGCTCTGATAAGCAATTTTCAACTTTATTGCTTAAGGAATAGAAGCGATTGAAGGAAGGGATCGTATAAGAAGTATTATTATGGGAAAGATTATTGTTTCAGCCATTGAACTCATTTTACGTTTATTGTTCATTAATACGATTCTTTAAAAATTACTGGTACACCAAACTGAAGTCGAGGTAAACTGTTTAAATAATTTAAACTTACCAGTAAAATATGCTTTAAAATAATAAAGCAATGAACTCGTTCACTAACTGTTGGTCGTATGATTATATTCTTTTATAATTTTGATTGAATGAGCTAGCGAAGCAAGCCAGTTCTCTGTGTCTGCTATAACAATCCTGCGTGTATATATAATAAACAATCGTATATATAAATTCCGGTTTTGATTAGGTATTCAAATTAATGAGACAAAAAAATTCAGTTGAAACATTCGGAAATCGGTTGAGGGGTTGTCGATATATAGGGGTTGTAAAAGAAGGTTCAAAAGTCTAATGGTAAAACTATGTCATCATGACGTCATAGTTCGGGGCGACCCACTTGTTGTCATCTAACTTGTAAATTTTTCAAAGATAAAAAAAGATCCAGAACATTTTGAATGTTTATTCCTTAATTAAAAAATTGAATGCATGCGTAACATGATGCATCCATTTTAAAACGCCATACCGATGGCGACACACCATTAACGTCTTTGCTGTATATAGGCCACGGTCGTCTCTTTACACCAGAAAAGCCTGCTTGTTTGCTAACTTAAGACATAAAAAAAAAATTCGAGTGAGACACACTGTCTCACTTCCTTCTGCTACTGCTACAGTCCTTCTGCTACATCTCACTCGGGTTTGGCACTCTCGCCTTTCTTTTCCTATATCAATAACGTCAGCGCTTACCGCTGTCCTAAAATAGCTGGGGGCCGCTGTCCTAATATACCTAAAGTATCGTTAGCATCTTTGATGTCTATAGACGATTGCAGTCTCTTTCTGCCAGGAGAGCTATCTGTTTGTTATTCTATGATAAAAATACACTTCACGTTACGTGTCTACAAGTATATTTTGTCTAAAGCTGCCAAAGTGCAATAGTACGTAAGTGTACCAAGGATTTCGTGACAATGTCTTCTGCCGCAGTCTTTGTACACAAAATATTAGTTATTGTTTTGAAAAGAATACGAGCCGAAGTCCTGTGACCGTCTTGAAGTGCGCTATAACTTGCGAACTTCTTGTTTCTCAATGTTCAGCTACGAAAACGGTCATCGACCTGTCACGGTACAGTTAACCGACTTAGGTATGATAGTTATTACAATAAATATATGACGGATAAGGTTTTTATAATTAAGGCGTTATCGGGTGCTCATCTTGCGGCAACTTTGGTGAATTTATTTTTGCTTTATCTACCGTGACGGCATAATGACGTTCGGTTTATGTATTTATAGATTGTAATGAATATTCTTTAAATTTTTGGTTAACTACTAATTATTTGTGATTCTAATGGCGTAAAATGTGTGTTTTATGCAAATTTGATGTAAAAATTGCTTTAAATTGGTCCAATATCTTTTATTGTTAAACGAAAGTGTCGGTGTAAGAAAAATCATGGTGAGACAGGAAGAGATGAGAGTTATCCATTTGTAACTCAACATTAATATCTGTAGCAATCGAGCATTCATCATTGTTTTAGGCATATGTGTTGGTGTTAGTTCGGAATTTCTTAGAAGAATAGACTAGAGATTTCGCGAATAGTGATTTTGCCGAATACCAGATATCCGGCCAGGCCCTTGGCAAAAGCGACGAATATTCGGCGCCGATTTTGTGTCACCATCAAACTACCAACATGCAATGGCAGGTCGATAATAGTCACCAAGTTGTGTGGTCCCGCCGCGTTGGTCTCGGCCTCCTTTGTAGAATAGGCCAACTGCCGTTCTGCCAGGCAGGTCGTAAAAGGCGACCGATTGGCTATCGAGTCACTACCAACGTGGCTACTAGGTGGTAGAGTTCTGCATTGTCTCGCCCGGGTCTGGTACCACTGCCTTACCTATTCCTGCCGCAATAGCGTCAGTGCTTGTCGCTGTCGTGTTCCGGTTTGGAGGGTAAGGTAGCCGGTAAACTTATGCATGTGACATTAGATCTCGCCACAAGATAGCAACGCACCATTAACATCTTTGGTGTCTATAGGCGATGGTTGACTCTTTCCATCAGGAGACCCATCTGCTTGTTTGCTATCTTATGATATAAAAAAAAATATATTTCGCAGCTGAGATTACAGGAAATTACTGAGCAGCTTACGATCTGTCTTATTGCAGAGCGATGTGCTCGCTGCACATTCATTGCGAGCTGTTAGGGTGTCCCGTGTTGTAGTCTAAAAAAATTAATTTTCGAGACAACCACTTTTATTCGACTTTACTTTTTACACTTCACTTTTATTTAGCACTCAGATCGCACTACTACTATTTGTGCACGCAGTTAAAGGGGGTTACGACACGGATGCTACTATCCTTAGTCTCCTCACTGAAGGCCAGCCGGCGGGTAGAAACCAGGTCCGTTGCTGGGCAGCGATTTGACTAGTTCAAGTACTGACTGGCCGTGCATTGGAAATGCACGGCTTATATAGTAAAATAAAAGTTTGAGTCAGCGATTTAGAATAGCTAACAATTAAGGGTTGTAACAGAGCGTATTTGTTTCATTGGCGAGTTTTGTTATTTTTTTATGACAGATTTATTAACTAATAGTCTTGCTGTATTAATTTTTTTTTTATATCATAAGATAGCAAACAAGCAGATGGGTCTTCTCCTGATGGAAAGAGTCAACCATCGCCTATAGACACCAAAGATGTTAATGGTGCGTTGCTATCTTGTGGCGAGGTCTAATGCCACATGCATAAGTTTCCCGGCTACCTTACCCTCCAAACCGGAACACGACAGCGGCAAGCGCTGACGCTATTGCGGCAGGAATAGGTAAGGCGGTGGTTCCAGACCCGGGCGAGACAATGCAGAACTCTACCACCTAGTAGCCACGATGGTAGTGACTCGATAGCCAATCGGTCGCCTTTAACGACCTGCCTGGCAGAATGGCAGTTGGCCTATTCTACAAAGGAGGCCGGGACCAACACGGCGAAATTACTAAAAATGTTTTCTATTTGACCGTTCACAGAATTCATATTCATTTTAGGACACGCTAAAAATGTTTCATTCACACTTCAGATCGGTAAATTTTAAGTGGGTATTAATAATTGTAGTAATTGTGTCTGCGGCAAAAACATAATGCCAAATATATACTATTACCGGTTACATCGCCTTCTACAACGTAAAATACCAGTGATAAGCTTGGCGCTATTGCAACAGGAATAGATGAGGCAGCTATTGTAATGCTATTTACAGAACATTTAGTCATTAAATCTTGAAAAAATTTGGATCTGGACTGAATAGGGAAATCGTTTGGAAATGAGGGAAGCTCTAAAGATGCCGTGTTACCGATGAGTGCTCTAACGACTCAATTTACCCACATTTAAATTGCCCTTTCCGAACGAAACCTCATTACTTCCCGAAATATAACCTCCATGGAGGCCATAAATAACCTAACGGTGCGCATATTTCAAAACAAAAAAAATAATACATAAAATTTCTTTACCCCACGCGTCTTCATGCGTTCGCGTTTTCATAATACAAAAATCCGTAATATTTAATCATATGATTAGTAAGACCAATGTTACAATAATTTTAGCAACATACATGTTTTGAGAGATATATTTTATTACTTATATTTCTTCAATTTTTTTTAGCTTAGCGATTATACTTCACCGTTCACCGTTACTTGATTTTTTCATATGAACAAGATCAATGAGCAAGAAGTGAAACAAGATTATTTTTTTATAATATGAATCAGACATTTTTAATATTATAAATCCTTAATTACAAGATGAAAGTGCCTTCAATTGTTTGTTATAATATTTTGTGATCCTAAAGTCCAGTACAATCCAAATATTACCAGACACTAGATACTCGTACTAATTTATTTAACAACAAATTCAGTTTTATTATTAAATTACAAAGCTTTAGAATACTGTAATTTAAATAATTATATATATAATAATAAATCAAGATAATTCGTGTTTTTAAGCTCATATCTTACCTAAATATTTTTAAGCAATAAAGGTATATTGTCTTCATTAGAGAAGAAAGTTTTTTTTATATATTATAGGATAAACAAGCAGATGGTTCTCTTGATGGAAAGAGAAACCATCGCCTAAAGATACCAAAGATGATGATATAAATGATGAGTTGCTATCCATGTGGAGGGATGGTAATGCCACATGCATAAGTTTACTGGCTACTTTACCCTCCAAACCGGAATACGACAATGATAAGCATTGAGGCTATTGCAGCGGGAATAAGTAAGGTATCAAATACCCGGGCGAGACGTTGCAAAACTCTACCACCTAGTAGTCACGATGACAGAAACACGTTTAGCTAATCGTTCTTTCATTCAATTCTTCAAAAGGGGTCTAGACCAATATGAAAAAAAGAAAGAAGAAAATGGGCCGGCTATGTGCCTAACTTATTGATAAGTTTTCAACGTAATAAGCCACGGGACGTGTCGAACTCTTCACGTCATTATGAATATGTAATGGGTATGTAACAAATCAAAATTACCTATACCTATAATATGTTCGCTTATAAGTAGTTGGTGTGAAGAAATAAAGAGAAACAAGAACTAAAAAAAAGGAATATTTTATGACACTATCGTGTCGGGTGACAAAGGAAACGGGGCGAGTGCGTTCCGCGCATAGATTTTTGCATTATTTTAGTATGCAAATGTTCGGAGCGATAGCGAGTCACTGTAAGAGCAATTTAAATTATTTTTTATGGCGCTCGAGTGTATTGAGAGTTCGCCAAGTAACGCGTCTCGGGATTACAGCGCCACGGAATTGCCTCTGTTATTGTATTCGTGAATTTTGAATGATTTAAAATTTGTGATTATAGAACGTAGGTTGTGATGTTGGTTGGATTTCAAAATACGTTTCTTAAATTGCGTTTGATTTTATGCGTTTTGTAATAGAGATTATCTTTAGTGTTACGCCGAGACATTTATGGAGGATTGATTTAATTTTTGTATGACACCTAGTTAAATAAAGGCTAACAGAACGCTAGTATCGTAATTGTCACGTCGTAGGTTTCTGCTAAGAATTGTATGCGATTGCTACTTCCATCAGAAGGTAGTAATAGTCAGATAGCTATTCCGTGCATTGTTTGCATAACTAGGCACTAGGCAGAGATGTAGTGCCATAATATGTACGAATTTACCTATTACTTTAAGCTCTAAAATTGTACTCGACTAAGAAAACACTAAATTTATTGTAGTCAGATTAGATATTAAGATGGTACCACAACCGGGCTAATATTTCATCTTGCATAGTATGACAGCGCATTATAACATAATTGATCCTAAGTTAAGAGTAAATAGTACTTAATTTTAAATGAAATATGAACAAATAACATACATGCACATTTTTATTTTATCTGCTACGTTTCGTCAACTTTGTTGACTTCCTCAGGCTTGTACAGTGACAAATATTTTAACATTTGTCTATCTTTTCCTTAAAATTAATTTAAATAAATAATAAATAAATAAAGAATTAAAAAATAGAAATAATGTATTCAGATATTAATAAGTAAAAAGTACCTACCACGAGCATAATATCGTAGCAATGAAATCTTATCCCTTCCTTTGAATGGTAATAATCTGTTGCAAACAGAATAGTACGTACAAATCCTCACGTCAAATACGTTAGAACGTAGGTATAGTAAATAGTCGTCTACTTCTAGCTTGGCCATAAAGGCCTATTTTGTGATATTTATATTTAATTAACTAAAATAGACAGATTTATAACTAATTTTAATAGTGTTTTTAATACGTTGTCTTTATAATCTACCAACAATTTTTAAAAAGAACGACGTAAAGTAAAATCTGATTGCGTTTGATGATATATAGCTGAAAATTCCGCGCCTTAGTGCTCCTAATTTGAATATTAGACGCGTTATTGAAAAGAAAACTTCGAAAGGCCCACGCTTTTAATGGTTATTGCTTCTTCCCTATCTTATTTCAAAAAGTATTAACTAAGGTTCAGGTGTTGGTGAAGATATATTTCACATTTATTGGTTAACGTTTATTTTTTATAGGTTTCCCACTTAGTGAAAAATTGTTTAAATATACAGGACTCGAAGTCCGTTTTCCGTTTTGGAAGAAAAAGGATTTGTGGTCTTTTTATGAACGCTAGACATACATGAAAAAACAAGAAATCCTTTTTCTTCCCTTCCTCTTGTTTGACCCTTCATCCTGTTTATGTCGATTTTGACGATATTAAGATAAAATGAACGATTTGACACTTTGTGTGAGCTTTGACGGTATAAGTGATGGTGAGGTTATCCTTACAACAAACACTCTCATAAAATGTTACCCTCTTATGTCCTTCAAATAACAAAATCATAACTTAATTGAAATATTTAGAGATGGGTTGAAACTGAATTTTTCAGAATATGAAAACATAATATGAAATCGACTGGTTGAGCCAAAAACATTCACCTGGAATTTTTAATTCATATACAGAGTGATACAGAGATATTGTCTCTGTGGTCTGTTGTCGGTGTAGACCACATGAGGTCCCAGGTTTGATTTCCGGGTATGTATTTATTCAGTTTTTTGATTAAAACAACGTTGCCCGGTATTGGATAAGTGCCCGGTTGGCGATAGGCTTGCCACCTATCACATTGTGGGACTAAGTATCTTCGGTGAATCGTGGGTGCACTTGTACCTCTGCCTAGTTCTTTGAGGATACGGGCGTGAATATACTTTATATACAAAATGCCGGAAACAATATCCACTTAATTGATACAGCGTAATGGGAATATTTTTTTAGAGCGTGAACAAAAAAAAAACCCAAAAAACTCAAATGTGATTTTTTTCGATTTTATAATTTCTACTGTAGTCTGTATATTCTGTTTACAAAACTTTGGCATTTCGTTGGAATTATTTTAATAACAGTCAGTTCATAAATGAGATCTTAATTCTTTCACTTACAATCTAAATTAGTAATACGCCGACACATAGTAACACTAGATTAGTTAGTTAGTAGTAGATCATCGTAAATGATAATATACTTATTTCGTGAGTGACGTCGTATTGAAAAGAGTGTTTTAAGTTTTGAGTTATATACCACAGAACCACTTTATTTGAGTTTTTTTTAATTTTCTATTATTTTAAGCTGACCACGGCACTTTGTATACATAAATTGTTCATTCAAAATTTTAAGACAATATGTTTCAGTATTGTATAATGGAATGAACACTGAACAGTTATTCAGTTCAATACAATGATTGTTGCTTATCATCTATTTGGAACATGTTCTTAATTCAAATAAAATATTGAACGGAAAAGGATATGGTAAGTACTGATTCTAATTTCAAATGAAGTATCGCAATGCTATTGATAAATATTTGTAACGGTACAATGGAGTGTTGTATTGGACATAATATTATGTCGAGTACTTTTATTTTGTCGTGTTTAAATAAATTCTGTTGTTGCCGTAGATAAGTATTAATTGTTTTATTTATATGTACAATTTTAAAAACTACCTATATGAAAATCTGTCTGAATGTTTATTAAGTATTCGTTGGTTGCCTGGTGGTCTTGGAGTTAGCTTATTTGGCTCAAATCGATACCCAGGATGGCTTCGATATCCAGGTCGAGTGTTATTTAGGTTTTTTAAAATTTTCTCGAAAATCCAAAAATCTCAGTAGCAGCTCGAAGTTTTGCTAGGTAGGTAGGTAGTGTGTTATCATTCCCGTGCCTCGGAGGAGCAAGTAAAGCTGTTGGACCTAGTTATTGCCATAAATAGGCAATAATCGTTACCAGGTCGCTATAATCCGGTGATGCACTCTTCTAGCGTGAACATTATTAGTAGTTAACCGGAATGTCTATAGACGTTCGGTAACTCTGTCTACTCCGCAAGAAAGCCGGCGTGATGGTAGGTACTTTTTAAATTCGTTATAAAAACTAAAGTAAAAAAAGTTACCTATATTGTCAAAAGAATTAATTATTTTTTAAGTTCTTAATCTCTAAAATTTTCCCAGAAAGAGAATATGAAGAATGTTAAATGTGATTACAATAAGACGTGTTTTTTGATAACGTGTATAGCAAAAATCTTAGTTTTGACACACCTAGTATCAGCTGCCTAATAGGAAAATACCTAATTATCAATTCAACTTTAGCGCACGCGGAATCCTGGTCAATGCTTTTAGGTATATAATACTAGCTGACCCGACAAACGCGGTTCTGCCTTTTTAACCACTCTTTTTTTTCTATATTTTCTCACCATTTCAACCTTCCCTGGACTTCAACAATTAATTCAAAACCAAAATTAGTCAAATCGGTTTAGCCGTTCTCGAGTTTTAGTGAGACTAACGAACATCAATTGATTTTTATATAATATATGAAAATCAATTGCTGTTCATTAGTCTCACTAAAATTCGAGAACGGCTGAATATTATATAGATTATATTTATTTTTAGATTCATTCATATTTTATTGAAAAAACACAATATTTAAACTTTTTAGAACGCCAGTTGAAAATTGAGATGACAAAATATTCTCTTCTAAAAATTACATCTGAAGCATTCTTTGTAGTCCGCTCTTAAAATAGCAACGATAAAAAATTTATGTTCGCATTAATGAAATGTGAATGTTAACGGGAGCGAACAAAATTAACTTTTCTTAAAGATACGTGTCAATTGCGACGGCCATAATGCGACAATTTTAGCGGGATATTATAAAGCGTAATAATCGTAAATAGCGGCCTTGCTTCAGTACGATTCTCATACCTATTGGTTTTTGAGTTAAACATATAAGCAATTAGCAGTTACTTGCGACTTTGTTCGCGTGACCAAAATCATTACTTCCTTTTGTTCGGTCGGGTAAAAATTTCTAGCCTATGTCAGTCCTGGATAATGTAGCTTACTGAAGGTGGAAGAATTTATAAAATCGGACGGGTAGTTTTTTAATATCAACCCTAAGAATCAAACAAATAATAATCAAATCTTTCCTCTTTATAATTATACTAGTTTAGATATACTTATAAAGTATCTTTACGAAAAGACTCGTAACTACCCTATCCCCGAAAAGGTAGGCAGAGGTACAACATGTGCACCCACGATTAGCCGAAGATACTTACTACTACCGAAGACCGGGCACTTTCCAATCTTGGGCAACGTTGTTTTATCAGATAACTGAAAAAAAAAACATTTTTGAAGTGCCCGACCTAGGAATCGATCCCGGGACCTCATTTGGTCAACTCCGCCACCGGACCACTAGACCACAGAGGCGATCATATACTTATATTAGCTTTTTTTACGCAAAGTCTAAAAACGAAAAGTTATTTAAGCGCAGTAGTAGTGACTTGGATAAGTTAAAAACTTAATACACGCTTATCTAAAGTCTAAACCATATGTAGGTAGGATGATATGTTTTAAATACTGCGGATTTTTTACACTACTAATCCATCAAATTAATGTAAAAAAAATTGTAGTAACACATGAATCTTACATTTATTACGACCAGTTATAATATTGTACTATGCGTGTTTGTTTGTTTCAATGTTGTACTGCTTTTTTTATTAATTTCGTTAAAAAATGAGGAACCAGTTGACTAATGTGTTAAAATATATTTGTTTTGCATTTTAACTGATTCATCTAAGATTCTTTTCTCCGTTAAAGTATTGGATTATAATTACAATCAGTACTTCCGTATTACGTTCTACCATACAGTTTAAAGAAGTATCGCTCAACAATACAAGGGTCGCCCACGTGGTGCAGATGCTTACGAATTATGTATGCTAATGTACCTGATCCTTCCGTCAGACCACCCCTTAATATCGCCTTTATCCCGAATAGAGGCGACTGCCTATTAATTGTCAATATTCCTAACTGCGAATAACTTATAATACATTATTATGGAAAACTTTTATATGTTGCTGAAAAAAAAACAGCAATAAATATCGGTATAACATAAATAAACTATACAAATTCCATAAAATCGTTAAGACACCTTTTTAAAGATTTGAAAATGGTGCTTTGCAATCGATCTATTTAGCGGGTATACACTACTTGCGTATTTAAGTCAACCGGTTACCTTCGCTACCTTCGGCCGGCTTCTAAGAAACTTGTTGATCCACCTCCACCCAATATCAAAGCTACTCGGAAACAGTGCGCGAGGCTGTTCCAGAGTTTGACTATTCATATAAGGAAGGTATGGGCAAATCGAACATTTGTAGATGAGCAATCGTCAAGGTAGTGTGGGTTTCTATCCACACTACCTTGACAGGGATTCCTTCCTCACTACGGCTTGTTGTGTGATGACAGAACGTGGATGCTGACACTATATAATAATAATAATAATAATAATAAATATTCACGAGAAAAATTACACTTACTGATCTAACCCCAAAGTAAGCAAATTATTTGCTTGTGTTATGGGTGTTAGTCAACGATACTAATACATAGAAATACATATATAAATACTTTTATGTACATAATAAACACTCAAACCCAGAAATACAAACATTTATGCTCATTATACAAATGCTTGTCCCCATCGGGGATCGAACCTGAGCCCCGTCGATCGCGTAGTCAGGGTCGCTAACCACCTGACCAACGGGGCAGCGGCGGTATATAAAAGCACATCAAAACACTCCCCATTATATAGACGATGGAACACATATAGAGATCCAGCGCCTGTTCGGTGACTAGTGGATTCAAATTCATTAGTAAAAACAGGGTTGTCGTCAAGGCGTTCCGGTCTACGTTGGATTTTGTCAAATTGGAAGGTGTGGCTTAAAGGTGCGACAGTAGAACTGTGTGTGCGGCCAAACTTGCGCTTTATAGAGCATTAGTACATGACCGAACGTGAAATATCGTCAAGCATGATTCAATACTTCCTCTCTAGCTCAAACTCTAGATTCACCTTCAAACGATGGCGAAACTGGACATCGCTTGCAATTTCTACACCTAAAATATTAAAGCTGTCAGAGATGGTGGTAAGGGCACTTTTCTTGGAAACTCCTCTAGGTTTTATAAAATATATGAATTGAATATGCATAGCTTGAGTCTTCTGGGAGATAAATGTAACAAGATTTTGCTTGCCCCACTCTGGGACCCGCTCCAGAGATGCCTCAATTATGGACAGGCTTATAACGACTCTTATTTATATCATGTCATAATATATCAAAATTGAGTATCACTACTATTGACCAAATTCTCATAACATATTTTAATTTACAATACATAACAGCAATCCGTTGCATCGTACTAACGTTGATATCACGTTGAATGACCGACTGACCTTGATAGAATTTATCTCGCGCATTTTGGCTGGATGCCAAACATAAAAAAAAAGATAATTCATAGTATCTTTATTGTAAGCATAAAGGTGACGATATTATAGTATACAATTAATACAACACATACATATTATAATCTGCAGGTATAGCTTACAGTTGAATATTATCTATAGGTACCTAGGTACAGTAATTGAAGGAAGTATACGTTAAGTTGCGGAATATATTTTAATTAAAAGTTGGTGATATATGACAAAATTTTAAACATAATAATATTATAGATAAATTAATACCTTAGGTATATAATGCATTTTCTTTCTATTTCTTATAATGTGCATAACAATCGATCGCGATCAATTCTAAAATCAAAAATTCAAATCAACTGTCGCGACACGATGCCTAATGAGCCAATAACTCTAGAAACAATGGCCGCGTGGGTGTTCCAAATATGAAATTACCACAGAATATTAATGTAGAACTTATTTAAATATCCCATAATTCATGTTTAGAAAATGAACATTTACTTCAACATTTTACTTTGAATTGTACTAGATAATATAAGTATTGATTCAGTGGCCAAATTGGAAAAGCTGATCCAAAATAATATTCCTTTTTTTCTCATTATGTAAATTTTCAGAATCAGTAGCGGATGTTAAAAACTACATCATCTCGTTGTATAATTTTAAATGTTAATTGATACATTTGTGGGACCA
Source organism: Apodemia mormo (assembly GCA_036924255.1). Taxonomy (NCBI): domain Eukaryota; kingdom Metazoa; phylum Arthropoda; class Insecta; order Lepidoptera; family Riodinidae; genus Apodemia; species Apodemia mormo. The sequence goes on along the minus strand of JAUPFN010000020.1, from coordinate 7,050,434 downwards.
AGTATCTTCGGCTAATCGTGGGTGCACTTGTTGTACCTCTGTCTACCCCTTCGGGGATACGGGCGTGAAGATACTTTTAATTGATATATATGTACACTTTGTACTTATGTTATGTACCGTACACATCTATGTAGATTTGAGCTTCCCAAGATCAAGTCAAAAGAATAGTGGAAAAACGGCTTTTAGATTGTATCTGCTTATCTTATGTCATTAGGTTTTTACTAATAAAAAATAATGGTCTAATCACTAATGTCATTTTTTTATCCCTAATGTGAATTATTGAAGGCACAGTGACTATGACAGCTTTGGTTTTTTGCTCCCCACATCAGAGGCACACCTTTAATCGCTCTGTATTCAAATTTAGAACAGATTTTTTAGGAATTATAAATATTGTTTATGATTTTTGTCCTCCATGCTCGCTTTATAACCATTTCCGGCTGTCAACAATTGTGAATGTAGCGCCGATGATGTAGGACAAATGCGCGCGAGTAATACAATGCTGTGTTTTGTTTTTTTTTGCGTGGCATGAGCTGTCAAAGCGTGAACGACAATTTACTGTTTTGTTGCTAATAAAAGATTATTCAAATTTAAAAAATGTATATTAAACAGAATTTGTTCATTTTTACCAAGTTAAATTGATTTTTGACTGACGGAGATAAAATTTTACTAAGTTATTACTAATTTCCATCTAATGATAATAAATTTTATATAGGCCTTAAAACTCAACAAAGAAAAAATTTTGACAAAACAGAATTTGAACCTGTGACCTTGCCTCCGATCGGCAGGCTCTATCCAACTAAGCTCAATGTCAAATGGTTCAATGTGGCAAAATTTGTTTGTTGGTGATTGCTAATTTCTGTTTTCTTTGCTGAGTATTTAAGGTTTTACCTAGGACGAGGTGCTAAAACACATGAGTATATATCCCCTAGGTCCCCTAGGTCGTGAGTCGCGACACGTGTCAGATCAGTAATATAAGGGTTTTATTTTTTAAATTATAATGTTTGATTAATAAATACCCGTTAATAATCAATGACTAACAATTTTGCACATAAGAAATTTTATTTATTTTTTATTTTTTATATATACTTCGCTTAAAATTGTTTACATTCTAATGTTTTATTAGCCATACCTTCATACATATGTTTAATAGTGAGAAAACAAGGTAGCTCCTATGGTTTAGATCAAAGCTTATAGGTAATATTAAAACAGAAAACTAAATGTCAAATATTCAAAGAATCGGAATTCCTACAAAAAAGTAATGACTGGTTTCGATCGAGGAACAAATCAGAGGAATGGCGGGTTTCTTTGTCTTGCGCCTAATGAGTTTTTAAGTCGATTATGGCAATTTTTCATAGAAAAACGCCTGTAGTGATGTATCGGTGGGATCAATCACTGTTGGCCACAAATTGCTCTGCTGGCATATCGGATCCGAATAAATGGCCTCAATTCTTGATGGAGAGTAGGTACTTTTAATACAGTTTTGAAGTTTCAGCCAATTTTGGATAGTATGATTATAAATATAATGTGGCAAAATAATATTGATCTTTTGTTTATCTGCTGTAAAATTCTTGTTCATATTTTAATTTTGTGAAGGTAAACATATTTTTTTATTGATGTATTTATTTATGAATGCTCAACTAGCGACTCATCAAACATTAATGATTTTTTTGTGAATCATGTAACAATCTGCAAACAACCTCTGTGTTATGGCCATATATTGATTACGTTTATGCTAAACTTCATCCAAATCCGTTCAGCCGTTTAAGCATGCGTTAATACCAAGCACACACATACATATTGGTGGAATTTGCATTTTGATCTAGGTTAAGAAAAGTTACAAATATGTTTTATGCATATGTATATATCTAACTTGCCTGTCCTAACAAGCCTGTCTGTCTGTCTGTCTGTCTGTCACCAGGCATAAGCCGCAATTGCTAGAAAGCTAAAATTTTCACAAATTATATATAATTTCCGTTGCCGCTATAACAACAAATACTAAAAATAAAAGTAATAAAAATATTAAAATATGAAGGTACATACAATAAACATGTTTTTTTCGTATTTTTTGCTCAATATATTAAAGGTAACAGGTGGACGCTTAAAATGTTCACAGAATATTTAGTTGTATATTTATTACCTTTCAAAATAAATAATTAAATAAAAATAAACATTAAAGGGGGGCGCTCCCATATAAGAAACGTAACTTTTAAGCAATTTTTTACTCGATCTTAATAAACAGGTAGAAACTTGAATAGGGGTGGTACGGAACCCTTCGTGCGCGAGTCCGACTCGCACTTGGCCGGTTTTTTTAATTAGAATTGCTTCGGGATTTCGAGAAGTTTGTTTCTAGATTTGACTAAAGCAATTCTCGGATCATTAATATTTTGGAGTAAAAACCTATTGCATATATTTTTTTTATCTGATGGTACCCGCCTAATTAGTAGGTATATCTGATACTAATATTCTATTAGTTACAATTTTAATATTTTTTATTCAAAATGACTATTTTTTTGTAGAATAAATACTCTTTCTTAGTTGGCCGCTCCCCAAAGCCAAATACTATTACCCATGACGCTGTGGAAGTAGGCATAATAGACTAACCTAGTCGTGGCTATGTACAGACATAGCTACAAATATTTCTTATTTTGCGTGTGACGAAAGTAGCCAAACTTAATTTACTTACTAATTTTTCAATATGGTAATTCCACTGCAATTTGCTATATTTAGTCACTCTCGAAAAAGTGCTTGAAGTAGGTACATACTAGTTCGAGGTCATTCATATTAAGTTTTATTTTTAGATTTGTTGCACCAACATTTGGGAGAGCAAATTTTATACATTTTGTTTTAGATGCGTTAGCATTAAATTTTTTACCGAAAACCAGTTTGATAATAATTCTAATGTATTAATAATTATGTCGTAATTTTTTCTTTCCGTTTAACATTAAATAATAGAGATGAACTCGTATCATCGGCAAAAAGGACTATGTTTGCTAACTGCTCTATCATGAAAGGTAGGTCGTTAATGTAAATTAGAGATGACAAGGGGCCTAAAACGGAACCTTGAGGTACCCCCATTGTCACTAGAGTGCCAAAAGGTGAATATCACATCTACATGGTGGCTTTTTATATTCAATTTGATAGAGAGGATATGGTAAGTTCAAGACCAGAGTCACGAACTTCATAAATATATTATGTATATAATTTCAATTTGCGGATTACAGTTTGATGTTCCACGCAATCAAGCCTTTGAAAAATCACAAAAAAATCCAATGACATCACATGATTTTTCCCATGCTTTGTATATTTTTGTCAATAAATCAATGTCTGCATCCTGAGCAGATTTACCATTAGTAAAACCATATTGTTGGTTATGTAATATGTCGTGATTAATTGAATGAGAGAGTAATTTATTAAAAATATTTTCTTATAAATTTTACTAAGAGTAGGCAAACAGATATAGGGCGATAATTAGAAGCGTTCGCTTTACGGATTTTTTCCAGAATAATTAGAATATTTATAATATTATGTAATATATAATATATATTATTTATTTTCCTATTACCTGTATTATCGATATTTACATGTGTGTATAGAGTTATTAAGAGCTTCGATAAAAAAGTGCAATAGAATAGATAATTGTGCCAATTAGCACAGACAAACCCCCAGAAAGAGATACCAATTTTTTCCACCGTGTTGGTTCCGGGCTCCTTTGAAGAATAGACCAACTGCCGTTCTGCCAGGCAGGTCGTAAAAGGCGATCGATTGGCTATGCGAGACACTACCATCGTGGCTACTAGGTGGTAGAGTTCTGCATTGTCTCGCCCGGGTCTGGTACCACCGCCTTGCCTAATTCTATATATATATATATATATATATATATATATATATATATATATATATATATATATATATATATATATATATATATATATATATATATATATATATATCAATAGCGTCAGTGCTTGTCGCTGTCATGTTCCGGTTTGGAGGGTAAGGTAGCCTGTGCATTAGACCTCGTCACAAGATAGCAACGCACCATTAACACTTTTGTTCTCTATAGGCGATGGTTGACTCTTTCCATCAGGAGACCCATCTGCTTGTTTGCTATCTTATGACGTAAAAAAACCAAATATGTTAAGGGTGCTTTGCCATTCGTGTAACGGGGAATTGATGCCACATGTATAAATTTATCCGTTATATACCTAGCTAATTGCCTTCCAAACTGGAACATGACATTGACAAGAACTGATGACGTGAGAGAACGCGGTAGTGAAAAGTTTATAAAATCATGTAAGCATTTTTTAAAATAGTTTATATTACTTAACTTTAGCAAATATATTGTTTGTAATATAAATAAAAAAATATCCCAGGACAAATTATACGAATTGATCTAGGCAAATTATTTGATTGTGAAGGATGTTAATCAACGATATTAATACATAGAAATACATATATAAATACTCAAATATATTTAATAAGCATTCAAATCCAGAAATACAAAAATTTATGCTCATCACACAAATGTTTTCCGCTGTTGGGAATCAAACCTGTGTCCTGTCGATTGTGTAGTTAGGGCCGCTAACTACTCGACCAGTGAGGCAATACATATGTAAATGTAAACTTTGAATGTAAGTCAGTTATATATTTTTTTAAAAGCCCAATATTAATAACTGAAAACAAGAGCTTTTTTCTCGACATCCGATACCTATTTTAGAACATTAATTGATAAAATTGACCGGGGTCGGTTTCTTGAATAATAAAACTGACAATACCTCGATAACAGCAAAGGGTTAATGTGCGAATTAAACCAAAATAAACTGTTAAAAGCGCGCCCGGAACTGTCTGTCACATACCATACTCGAACGGGCAATAGCTGAAGGGCTGTATTGTTTTAAAATCTGAACGCATAATGAACGTTGTAGTTCTTTTTTAAAATCGTTAATCGGTCTTTTTCACTTCATTTGCTTTTCGAAATATATTTCTAGGGTTCTGTATTTTACACATAATCGTCCTATATTGTTTTTTGACTAAAGAGATTTAAAAACCGCTTGCACCAAACTATATACAGTACCCGGCGATAAATATATATTAAGAGTTGTAACACCCACAAATTTAAATAATTTAAAGTTGTAATATGGCATCTTTCGGAAAAAGAGGGAAACCTTTACGAGGTTAGTCACGTGAAATTATCTACAATGTTTATAAATACTTTGTAACCGAAGCTGATAGATTTAAAAAAAAAGTAGATGAAAATGTAAGTTGTTATTTTAAGAAGATTCAAGAGCGAGTTGCAAATGCCACTGGAATTTCAAGAAGAACTTTGAACAATATATTAAACGAAGTCAGTACTGAAACACATTCGACTGAAATTAAGTTCAGCACTCCAAAAAAAGGGAGACCAAAAAAGCAATTTCGTTTGGATATGGACGATTTTGATTACGATGTTGTTCGAAGAATGGTGTATGATTTTCACTTACGATTTAATGAACTGCCAACAATAAAATCATTAAAAGCTAAATTATCTGAAGCTATTAATTACAATGGGTCTGAAAAAACGTTGAGAAAAATACTTCATGACATGGGATTTCAGTTCACTAAAATGGAAGATAATCGAAAAATTCTAATGGAAAAGCACGACGTTAGTCTCAAAAGAATGGAATACCTTGATAAAATACGCAAATTTCGCGAAATAGGAAAAAATATCGTCTACATGGATGAGTCATATATACATGCATCCCACACTAAAGGGAAATCTTGGAGTGACGATAAGAAAAAAGGAGTAAAAAAGCCAATTTCAAAAGGTCAACGTTTGATAATAGTTCATGCGGGAAATAAAAAAAGGCTTTGTACCCGGTGCTTTTTTAACGTATAAATCCACGGACACTACAGGTGACTATCACAATGAAATGAATAACGATAACTATGAGAAATGGCTGGTTAACCAATTAATCCCAAATATACCCAGTGATTCTGTTCTAGTTATCGACAACGCACCCTATCACAACAAATATGTTGAGAGACCCCCCAACTCAAACACCATTAAACGGGAAATGATCAACTGGTTAAACAGACATGAAATTCCAGTTGATCCAAAATTAACAAAAACCCAGATTTACGCTATTATATGTCAGCACAAGGAGAGGTATACAGAGTTTTCTGTGGACAAAGTACTTGCCGAACATGGGCACACTGTGTTGCGATTGCCACCATATCATCCGGATTTTAATCCAATTGAAAATATATGGTCTCAACTGAAAGGCTATGTAGCCTCTAGAAATGTGGGTATGAACTTAACTACAGTAAAAACATTATTGACTGAAAAAGTAAACATGATCGGCGCTGAAGAGTGGAAAAAGGTTTGCGATCATGCAATCAAATGTGAGAATGAATATAGAAGCATTCAACACAGTTTAGACAATTACACTGATAGATTAGTAATAAATACGGCTGATAGTGGCAGTGATATTGACCTCTTTGAGAGCACAGATAGTGAAATGGAAGTAATTGAGAATTAGAATTATTATTATTTTTATTGCAATGTCTCATTTTAGCAATAGGTATAATGTTGTTTATTATGTACACTAACGCTGTAATGTTCCAAAATAATTAAATACGTAAACATAATGTAAACATGTTTTTTTATTTTATTTTACCCCAACCTAAAGCCATCACTTATAGAAAAATTAGTGTATTTTATACAAAGAATAAAAATATCAAAAGAAGCAAATCATACTTGTTTTAACAGCTCCTAATAGGTACCGGACTGTTTGTATTTTGTGCGACAGAGATAACGCTCTACGAAGCCGAAATTATCCGATTGTCTCTTTCCAAAGTTCGATGTGCAATATTTATCGCCGGGTACTGTAAATAGCTTTTCAATCAATTTAACCATAGTGACTGCCTCGCGGTTTAGGGGTAAGTCTGTTTAGCTCAGATTATGAGGTCCCGGGTTCGATCTCCGCGTCGGATGAAAGTATTATTGAGGTTTTTGCGAGGTTTTCTCAAAAATTCAAAAGCTTAGTAGTATCTCTAACTCTGGCGGGGTGGTGTATTACCACTTCCATGCTTCGGGTGAGCACGTAAAGCCATCGGTCCCGCTAAAATGCGACGATGGGGTATTACCACTCACCTCGCTAACCAACAAACCAGTGAATCGTGGTGAACCGAAAAGTCTATGTAAAAACGAAAAGTAAAAAGAAAACGGATGTGATGATACTGTGTAGTGAAAATCACTTAAAAAATATTCAAATAGTTTGGTGAAAACGGACCTAAGAGACCAGTGGTGCTTTAGTATAAGTAGCGTAGAACACGCTATGAAGACTGAAGCTAAACAAAATTAGCCACAACGCACGGTTTTTAAAATAGGTACCTATTTTACCGATCTAATGAATGATTAAGATATTAAAACAATATAGTATGTAATTCTCAAATACTTATTGTTGCAGCGCATACATTTTTTTGGGAAAAAGGCTTTAATAACTTAAAGAAAAGAGTCAATTAATTTTTAAAAACCGTCAAGGCATCTTCAATACTTTTCGTGCACATGTTCATGAGCTCAGTGATTACTGATTATTTACCGTCAAGTGTGACTTCCAGCTTGTTTGTTCAATTTTATATAAAATAAATTATTTAAGTTAAAATTTGTAAACGTTATAAGCGATAGTTGTAACGGCGTCATTGTCGTAAGTCGTAAGGCGTTTCGTAAGGTAGGGGATTATTTAAAAGCTCACGAATCGCTTGGTTTACACGTAAGAAAATTGGCATAGCTAGAGTCACCGCGCCAGACTTGGCAGGATAGTGGAAGTGAACTGAACCTCGTAAAGCTTATCCTATCCTGCCACGTAAGGCAACTCAGAAACCAAGACATGATTAACATATTCGATGTCTTTGGACTAAGGTTATCTTTGACCAACAAGATAGCGAATTGTTTGTGCTATTCTATGCAGTAAAAATATTATAATTTAGTAATCAATAATAAAAAAAAATGTTCTGACGTTAATAGGTAGGACTTACAATTTCAAAGTTATTTAGGTATAAACCTAACGTTTTATTAAACAAAATATATAATATATATATTTTGGTAGGAAAATTACTTTGAGAAAACAATTCGATGGGTTATTTAAATCAGTATTTTTACAACGCTCACGCTTGGCCACTTTTTGATTCGAATATCAAGCATCGACTACCAATCTTATTCGAATTTCAAATTAAAAATTAAAGAATGGCGCGAGCGAATTTGTTTACTCGGCTTTAGTTTATTGTTTTAAAATGGAATTATATTAGAACACGCTCTGAAATTCAATACGAATTAACGGTGAGCGATTTGAATTGAATGTCAATGTTTTTTAAATCAGCTTGAGGTCTGAGTTCTGACATTGATTTCATTATACCTACGTACTTACATATTATATAACCTATGTGTTTTGTATGTCTGCAAGGTTGGTAAAACATGTTTTAGTATAAATACCTACTGGCTTATTTCAACGTGTATGGCTTACTTCAAATTTAGCCCCGTGTTCTGGGATAAATTTCAATGGATAGGTTACTTACCTCTCTGGGTTTGGTAGTAGGTACACAATATGTGCCCACAGTAATAGCGACAGCTTGTCACAGTTGTGTTAAGATTTGAAGGGAAAGACAGTCATAAACTTACCGATGCACGTGCATTTGATTCCTATTGGGTATACATAATGTCTATATGCAGTGGAGTAGGAGGAGGAGAGCCTCCTTTCCATGAGGAGGCCCATCTGTTTGTGTGCCTGCTTACGACTCAAAAAATGTTGCTACTAAATTGAATTTTGAAATCAACGTATGAGTAAGGCAACACAGGCTTTGCTCAGACGTGTAGATAGTCAATTAAGGAGGGGATTGTCTGGAGATGGTGTGAAAGCTGTAAATTGGCAAGGGAGCCAGGCCATTTTATATGTATCATGACGTTGGGAGTGAGACTCAACATTCAATTCGAATTAATATACCTACCTACATTCACATATCCGTAGGAAAGGTAAAGTACCTAATCATGATGGTAGTAAGAGGTTTAGACAATCTTTCTTATACTTATGACCTTCCTTAGACTTATACGAACTCTTTTACTGCAAAGCAAATGGTCTTATCATCAATAGGGTTCCAGACATATGTAGGTACTCGTACCTACCTCTATTAAACATGCATTACAAAATTGCCATAAAACACTGCGAAAGCATTCGTTAGCAATTTTTCGAGTGCTGCAATATTTGGATGCCACATGCTATTGATAACTATGACTAATATTAGATTATTACCCAATTACCTACTTATTTTATGTGTTGTATACAATAATGTGCTATTCTAAGCGTAAAGTTTTTACGTAACAAGTGTCCAGTTACCTGTTTTGTAATAAGCTCAATGTAGGTAAACATATTGTTATTGAGAACCCATACCTGTAACAAAAAATATAATTATTAATAATAATTGATAAAAAAAATTGACACGCCCAGATTTTCAAAGGCAGAAGGGAGACTACATCATATTATATCAGTGTTTAGCCAGTGATATTAGGTCATAAAGGCTACCTAAACTATTGACAAATCGAGCACACATACCTATTCAATCTTGAATAAGGTTTGTTTCGGTTCCGTTTTAATTTGGTGCCTCTTTTTGAAGGACAGATGCTAGGTCCTTACTGCTAGGTTTCTTGTAAAAGGCGAGAAAAAGTCGTAAGTATAACTTACATCGTGTCTACCTACTAACTAGTTGGTAGAATACAGAAATGTCTCGATTGAGCTTTTGGTAACACCTCACTTGCATATTACTTACTGCCGCAATAGCGTCGGTGCTTGTAGACGACGTGTTTCGGTTTGGAGGATAAGATAGCCCGATAAGATTCCCCGTGTCGGTCCTGGGCTCCTTTGAAGAATATGCCAACTGCCGTTTTGCCAGGCAGGTCGTAAAAGGCGACAGATTGGCTATGCGAGTCACTAACATCGTGGCTACTAGGTGATAGAGTTCTGCATTGTCTCGCCCGGGTCTGGTGCCACCGCGGACCGCCTTACCTATTTCTGCCACAATAGCGTCAGAGCATATCACGAGATAGCAAACAAGCAGATGGGTTTCTTGATGGAAGGATAAACCATCACCTATATACATCAAATATCGTAATGTTGCATTGCTATTTATATGGCGAGATGACAATGCGACATGAATAGCTAAGTCTACCGGCTACCTTACTCTCCAAGCCGGAAGACGATTACAAGCATTGACCTTATTGCGGCAGGAATAGGTAAGGAGGTGGTACCAAACAGGTACCCAGGCGGGACGTTGCAGAACTCTACCACCTGTAGTCACGGTGTTAGTGAGGCCAAAAAAAATATTTAAAAAAGAATAACAAACAAATAAAATAAACAAATGGGTGCTAGTCAACGATACTAATACATAGAAGTGCATATAGAAATACTGTTACGTACATACATAATAAACACCCAAACCCAGAAATAGGGTTTGGGTAAAAATCCAGAAAAACCCTACAAACATCTATCTTCATTCTATCACACACGCATCTATGACACAAATGCTTGTCCCTGTCGGGGATGGAACCCAAGCACTGTCGATTGCGTAGTCAGGGTCGCTAACCACTCGAGCAACGGGGCAGTCAAATCTGAAGTTATTCTCTAAGGTAGAGCTACTTAGTAAGCACTGCTTTTAACTGAGTTGGTAGAACTGGTAATCTTCAGCTTGGATTGTTATAGAAGTTTCCCCGTTAGCTTATAATAATAAATGATAAAGAGTACTTTTTGTATTTTAAATACGCAGATATTAGGTCTCTACATGTTATTCTCGGGCGAACGGATCTACTGGGGGTTTCTGCTGGGGGACAATGATGATACGAAGGCTTTATAAATCAGAAAGAAAACCTTATATTCACATAAGATTTGGGCGTGTCTCTCCCAGGCACGCCTTGTGAAAAACCCTCAAACACACATAATAAAGTTCATTTTCCAATAACCTTTATCGGCCTTCGATCGGTTCCGAACGCCCTCACTATCTTACAAGATATCTAGAACGCCTTCTTAAAAACACAAAAAATTTGATTTTCGACCCTACATCGTTATAATAAAACGCTTTATTGCACACGTGCAAATGCTATGAAATATATTGATGCGATATCGGTTTTCCATTAAAACATGTTTTTGAGATTCAACCTTATTGTGAGAGAGTAAGGTGTATTTTATAAAACATGGTTGTAAGGAATGTATTGACGTCTTATCGGTGATGCTGTTGTCCTTTTCGCTTTCACAACGATTCGATATGTGCATCCTTGTCGTCGCAAGATAAAGCAAGATTTCTTTGTATGTCCGCGCATTCATTTTTTAAAAGCAAGCTTTTAAGGTTTTCATTCGGTAGAGGTCGTCTCTACACATATCGCTTTAAGATTTTACAGAAATGTGTAGTATTGTAAATTGTTTACAATTAATGCCTTTAATAACCATAATGTAAAGTTTATGGTGTTGATTGGGTCTATAACAGTCTTGCGGGTTCTGACTATTATTCTTTATGTCATAGGATAACAAACAAGCAGATGACTCTTCTGATGCAAAGAGACAACATCGCCTATAGACACCACAGATGTAAATGGTGAGTTGCTATCCTTGTGAGAAGGAACTCTGTCACCTATTAGGTAGTCATGATGGTAGCGACACGCATAGTCACTGAGCGATACGGGCAACTTTACCCTGTTTTGGTCCGGGCTCCCATTGAAGAATGGACCATCTGTGGTTATGCCAGGCAGTTCGTAGGAACCTTCGCCTCCTATTGGCTATGCGATTCTATTATATTCGATTGGCTATGCGAGTCACTACCATTGTGCATTGCCTCGCCCGTGTCTGGTACTACCGCCTTACCTATTCCTTCCGCAATAGCTTCAGTGCTTGTCATTGTCGTGTGCTGGTTTGGAGGTTAAGGTAGCATGTGCATTAACACTTCGCCGCAAAGATAGCAACGTATCATTAACATCTTTAGTATCTACGAGTGATAGTTTTCTCTGAACCATCTGCTTGTTTTCTGCCTCATGATATTAAAAAAAAAAAACCTTAGACAACCAGAATTCGTGATACCAGGCCTCTTGTCTTCAGTATAACCATAGGTTTGTTTGCAATAGAATTTTGAATTGTGTCTGTGTTAACAATTAGCCATAAATCAGCCCTAGGTTTCAGCCTAGCAAGTGCCTCGTCGTGGTTTAACGGTTAGCCTGTTTGGCTCAGATCATAAAGTCCCTGGTTTGATCCCCGGGTCAGACAAAAGTGTTATTAAGGTTTTGCGAGCTTTTCACGAAAATTCAAAATCTTAGTAGAGTATCTCTAACGACTAACTCTGGTGGGGTGGTGTATTACTATGGTAAGTAAGCGACTGGTAAGATGAAATAGATAAGTAGGTAACTGGGTGTTTCCAAATCGAAATGAAATGCGTTAGAATTCTACCGGCCATTGATGTCGTAAAACGATTTATTATTTTAAAGCGCTACTAACTGACTATAATTACAAAATAAAAGAAAATATTTTCAATAACAAAAAATAGTAAGTACATAAATATGTCTACAGGATCGTTATAATAAATATCATCTCCCGTAAGGAAGTGCAGTAAGTCAAAATTAAAATAAATTATTCATTAATTCCGTACCGTCACACGAATATATTTTATTATGTTATGTTTTATCAATGGATGTTGTCTTAAAGCAGTCGATGTGTTATTTCTGTCCGACTAGAAATATCTCAAACGTAAATATGATACATGTGGCATGGCGTCTTAATCGTGAGATTTGTTTCCCCACAGATGTACAGATTGAAACTATTTTAATTATGTGTTTATTTCTATAACTTTTATGCGTTATTGAATATAAACAATGAGACACAAAATTTCGGGAATTGAGATTTTCCACAAAGCATGTTACTGATGATTTTAAATCTGTAAACGACAATGTTTGTTTGCATGCATATATAAATTTTAGAGTCTGCATGCATATGTTAATTTATATGCATAAATAAATTCATTTAATTTTTGAGCATTTAAGACTGATTGGACTGTAATCTATGAACGCACAGCTTATAACCTTATATTAAATTATTGTTTTAAATTTTACACTTGTACTGTTTCACAATTCACTAATTATATATAATATATACTTTTTTACTGCATCATCAGGTCCTGATGATGCAGTAAAATACAAAACCGGTTGACTATTTAAATAAAAAAGTATATATTATATATAATTAGTGAATTGTGAAACAGTGCAAGTGTAAAATTTAAAACAATAATTATGACGGAGTTTCACCAAGTGCCGACGATGGAAAGTATAAACTTATATTAAATAACTTCAACATAAAGATGGAAATTATGACGTAAGCATTCGATCAGGAAAGATTTTCAAAATTTAAAAGGGAGGAAAATCGAAGTATGACGAAAAAAACCGCCTGCAGTACCTAGTGTTTCTATAAACTACTCCCTACTTCCCTAACTCCAATAGGCGCAGCCACGATAGCATATTAGATATAATGTTTATCTATTTAAAAATATATATCACAAACATACCCACCTATATAAATTTAGCAAACAAATTGGTTTTAATTTAAAAAGAAATTAATAAAGAAAACAATTGAAGGAAATTTAACTTTGATCCCATTTACGGAAATAATTATAAAATTATTAAAATAGCTGTGCTAAGGAAATCCTGTCTCGTTGTAATAATTAATGTAAATCAATAGTAAGAACTGAGTGAATGCGAAATAAGCTAGACAGACAAAAACCTAACGACCTATGATACGAATCTAGACGAACGTTTTTATTGACTTCATACACGACTTGATAGAAATGCACCAATGCTGCTTGATTAACATTACAAATAATTTAACATGCAGGACACGTCAACATTATTTATTTTCTACTATTAATAAAGTCTACACTACAGTCACACTATCAGCATGTAATAATTGCTTGAAAATTGTGATATTTTAGGAGCCAAGCACCTTATTGTTTTAATATTTCTTGAACGTTGATGTTTGTTTTATATTACAGGATATTAGGTTATCAGGTAGCAGGACAGAAGATTTTTTTTTATATCATAAGATAGCAAACAAGCAGATGGTTCTCCTGATGGAAAGAGTCAACCATCGCCTATAGACACCAAAGGTGTTAATGGTGCGTTGCTATCTTGTGAGAAGGAACTCTATATTAAGAACCTTATTCTAGACCATAGAGTAAAGGGGAAAAATAAATTGTTCAAGTGTTCGTTGGCATCAGTAGATGCGAAATTTATATATACCTATTTAACAGTTTTAACAAAATAAATATAAATTCAAAATCGTATGTAATATCAATATCAAGAGGTAGGTAGGTTAAGAAACCCAGCGGTTTCTTAGATTATCATACCTACTTTTTCTTTTGATAAGACTTTTTACTCGAACCTATTGGTTAGGTGTGAAATAGTTGTCACGAGATTAATCGATCGATACTGATCTGGAGGTATCATACCCTTTAAATGAGGGTAGGAAAGGATCAACTCATGATTTTTTATATAATAATTCGTAAGACATCAAATGAGATGGCTCTCTTGATGGAAAGAGATGATAAATACCAAAGATGATAATGGTGCGTTGCTATCTGTGTGGCGCGTTGAAATAATACATTATTATCAAAAATTAGAATTTAGAAAAACTTTATTCAATAAAATTTTTTACAAGTTATTTTGACACGTCAACATTTTTTAAAACTACTAGGTACCGGATCGAAAACGCGACCACACACTGAGAAGATCAAATGGGCTTGTCTTTTTTGATGTATCATTTTTTTAAAGTAAGGTTTTACATAATGTTTAATTCGTAAGTATGTAATTGTTACAATTATAATAAAGATTACCAATATGAGGAGCAAGTTATTCCACGCTTTCTTGTCATCTAGATATTCAGATATTTTATAATATCCATTTTTACAAAGTTTTGTTTTAACACATTTTTGATTACGATAACTAGTAAATATCTAATGCCATCAGGTAGCTTATTGTATAAGCGTAAACATATTATTTTACGTACGTACGTACGTACGTACGTAAAATAATATGTTACGTACGTACTAAAACTGACTGGTAGATGTGACTGTGTTTTCTTTTCTTTCACTTATACTCATTTTCAATTTTTATCGTAGATTCTGTCTCACTGTCACTTTTTATAGAAATCATTATCAAAGAAGCAATTTTATCTTGCATTTATCCTTGTTTGTTTCGTTAAAATTTGTTTTAGTTAGTTTTTAATCTCAAATGTACACCATGCCTGCTGTTTATAACTAGTGATTTTTTTAACAACCTGTATGGTTGGTTTTGCTGGAAGAAATCTCTTAAAGAAATAAACACGCCATTGTACATATATTTTCTTTTTAAATAAGTATTGTTTTGTATTTATGTGTGTACAAAGAATAAATAAGTAAATAAAACATCCAGCATTGGAAACAATATTTTCATTTATGGTAGGTACTAAAATATCCAGCATTGGATATATTATATTTTTCTAGAATATCACATAAATGATCGGAAGAAAAACAGATAAAACGAAACAATGAAAACGCTTTTTTAAAGGCTGATGCTGTGATCATATCTTTATTGCCGATATCATGATTCAGTCGTAACATTAATAAGCAATATCCTCTAACTTTACATATAGAACACATGTTGTATTCTGAATTTAGTGAAAAACATAGACTTTAAACCCACAGTTGTAAGTCTAAATTTCTTTAACATTCTGTTGGTTTTGAGTTTGTATTTTGTACGATGATCGATATAATAAAAATATTGGTAGAGAATATTTTGTACTTGCTACGCTTTGCTCCTCTATCTCCCTTTTAAATGATCATTAAATTAGCAGCGCTTTCTGTTTTATAAATTTGATATATTTAAATATTTCACTGTACACGCAAATGTAATGGTGTGTAGCATCGGAGTGGCTTTTCCGGTTTGAAATCGAGGTGGCGTTTTCTAGTCTGCTTAGGCCTCCCACAGGCTTGCTTACGGAAGGCTGCAGGCGGTAGGTAGGATAAGCAGAGAACCCCGCGCAAGATAGATCTCAGCTCTTGTGACCTAAATGTAAACTAAATCAGATAAATTACTCCATCTAACTTGTTAGATCTTTTTTTATATCATAAGATAGGAAACAAGCAGATGGGTCTCCTGATGGAAAGAGTCAACCATCGCCTATAAACACCAAAGATCTTAATGTTGCGTTGCTATCTTGTGGCGAAGTCTAATGCTACATGCATAAGTTTACCGGCTACCTTACCCTTCAAACCGAAACACGACAATGACAAGCAATGACGCTATTGCAGCAGGAATATGTAAGGCGGTGGTACCAGACCCGGGGAAGACAATGCAGAGTTCTACCACCTAGTAGCCACGATGTTAGTGATTCGCAAAGCCAATCGGTCACCTTTTGCGACTTGCTTGGCAGAACGGCAGTTGACCTATTCTCCAAAGGAGCCCGGGACCAACATGGCTAGATTGAAAGGAAATCAATAAAAGGAGTAGATAATAGTTATGTCATCTATCCAGTCTCGGGTCTCGGACTTGTGGGGGAGCCACCTAGACTTTACGTCCCAGTTTGACCTTGATAGTCTGTTACACTAGGCATGCAATGCCACATGCGTACCAGCTATCTTGCCGGTACGCATGTGGCATTGCCGGCTACAAACGAAAGTGACGATAGACGGGGTAACCTATGACAATGTGATTATTTAATGAACGTACAATCATATATACATTGTTAATTTTCATTTATAGTTTCAACTTTGACTCTGATCCTTCTACTACCTACCAGCTGCAGCGTGCAGCCCGCTGCATTATAAAAGTTTGTTGGCAAATCCCGCGGAATCCTCTAATTTTTCCGGGATAAAAAGCCTGTGTGCTATTCCAGGTCAACACCTACCTTTTGCCAAATTTCATTAAAATCCGTTCAGTAGTTTTTGTGTGATTGAGTAACAAACATCAATCCATCCATCTAAACATCCAAACTTACGCATCTATAATATTACTAGCTGCAACGTGCAGCTCGCTGCATTATAAGAGTTTTTAGGGAATCCCGCGGGACCACCTAATTTTTCCGGGATGAAAAGTAGTATGTGGTATTTCAGGTCATCTACCTGTATGCCAAATTTCATTCAAATTCGTTTAGTAGTTTTTGCGTGATTGAATAATAAACATCCATCCAAGCATCCATCCAAACGTCCAAACGTTCGCATTTATAATATTATAATTTAAAAAATATATTAATTAATTATTAATTAATATTAATACTAATTAGTTAATATATATATATATATATATATATATATATATATATATATATATATATATATATATATATATATATATATAGGTTTCTACAAAATAATATTTTTTTTTATTTAAATTACTCTTTACAGGCACTTTTGATGAGTCTATATTTTTTTTTAAATTACTACAGTTTTAATTGATCTCACCCGTTCATTTATTTATATAAGAATTCTAATTATTTAAATACACTTGTATTGTTTTACGAAACGCAAAACAGGGCTACGATGCTTTCAAAAAAGTATGACAGCAGCCCTGAAGATGTCGTAAAAAGCGAAACCGGTTGGCGATATAAATAAAATTAAAAGTGTTTCATGAAAAATACAAGTGTATTTAGATAATTACAAATGGAGTTTCACCATGTGCCAACAGCAAAAAGTATTAAAATATATTATAAGACTTCTCATTCTTTATAATCCATTAAACTAGGCTAAGGATCATGTCTTGTCATGCCTATGTATGTAGTTAGTCGGTTCAATATTCTAAAAGTCAACCTGTTTATTCATAAATACAATAAAACTGTTATAGCATACAAACAGTAAAGTTAAGTTAAACTAACCAACAGCTAACCCAGTAACTATTGACCCTAATTAAGACGATGGGTCGCGGCAGGAAACACCAGTAATCCCGGATTATTCCGTTAAAACACCTCTTGACCGGCCGGTGGACATATTAACCCGGGGACGTTTATTAACTGTCCAAACTTAGTGAATGAACTTTCAGCTGTTATATTTTCATAAGTACTATTTTTTTTTAGTACAGGTTTAAAAAATCAACTACACTTCGTTGAAGATCAAGCTCCGACATGTAAAAAAATTCGCAAGTGAAACGTTAACAAAGAAACTGAAATACAATAACGGTCTTAAACAGTCTTGCTTATAGATAAGTTTAATCGTGTGCGTAAACCTGCGCTAGTTCTATCACGTATTGCTACGTCGTAGTCCAACCTTGATAGTGTGTCTCTATCCGTGCGGCAGGCATGCAATGCCATATGAATGAGCGCTAATCTAAACTATTAATCTGTACATATAATAAAATCGTAGGAAAGTCAAAACTGTACATTGAATATTTTTTAAAAGAATACTTGGGGCGTGATCTACAATCGATATCGAAGCCAAAAATATAGTTTTTAGAAGTTTTGTCTGTTTGTCTGTATGTATGTCCGGGGTAAACTCAAAAAGTACTGCATGGATTTATTTCAAATTTGCATGAATATTACTAACAGGTCGGGTCAACATATAGGCTACATATTATCACGCTATCACCTACGGGGGAGGGGCTGTGCGGAGTAAACGAAGTCCGCTCGGACAAAGTCGCAAGCAACAGCTAGTAGCAGTATAAAATGTGAAAGTATATAGGTACCAAGGGATCAACACTATGATCAAGACAGGGTAGATCAAAGAAATTATATCAAATTGCAAGTACGTAATCTATTAGTAAACATCAGATTCATAAAAATGCCAGCTCTAATTTGCGCTAGATTAATGCCGATGGGATGCTTTAATTTGGCAAAGGTACGGGTAAAATATATTAAATTTCATCATACTAAAAACGCCATCTGACACGTTTATTTTTTGGACCGTTTACATTTGAGCGATAAAGATACTAATTACACGGCTTTAATTAACAAATTTATCAGTTCCTATTAAAAATATTATTTTTTAATAACTATGTTTATTTGATAAAAAAACATCATAAAAATGTCAATTTTTTAAATATACTATGTATAATTCATCATAATATATTTAATCAATTCTGAATATACAAACATCTATATTGTCATTGTTGATGATGGAGAACTCATATGATATTTGATCGTATAGATCTTCCTTATTGCCTAAAAGCCAGGAATAAAATTAAACTTTGCTTTAAACTCTCAAAATTAAATTCCGTAAAAAATTTACTCAAATGAAATATAAAATTCCATAAAAATATACTCAAAATTAAATTCCATAAAAAATTTACTCAAATGAAATATGAATAATAATATGGAGTACAAAGCGTCATTGTAAATGAAATTCAAAATAATAAAGGAGTTAAAAACGTTAGCACAGTTAGTTAATTACTTTATGAGATTTGAAATATTAATAGTATCTTATAGGAATATGTTAATAACTGACAAATATTCAAATCGCATGTAACCCTAGTTGTTAGGGGTGCCCCAGAGGAGGGCAAAAGATCGAAGGCCGGACTTCCGGGCAGGCGCCCTCAAACCGATACTATGAAGTATTTATTGAGTTGCGGCTAACCAAAAGTATTTTATTGTGGAATTAGACCCTTTCTCCAAACAGGTGTTCTTTTGCCATGGGAATGTAAATTCTGTGTGGTGAATATAAGGTATTATTCACTTATGAGCCTCGTATAAGGTGTTATATCAATTAAAGTTATTTATGTTGGTAAGTGTAATGCAATAATTTGAGCTTGCTTTGGATTTAGAATTGTCAATCATAAATATTTCGAAGTTACTGCACATTGAACAATATTGTGCATTAATCCAAAGTAGATTCATTATCGCACCGGTTTTTATAACAAAGAATACAAATAACGCTTATTTGTATCAGGGTGATAGAAATAAGCGTTATTTGTATTCTTTGTCGACCGTTGATTTCGGTATAATTTCGGCATATTTTACAAAAAAAATCTTTAACATTATAAGGACATTACAGTACCTACATGTAAATCTCACAAAAAGAAATAAGTTTCCATTTCGTAATTTGTCTTTTGTACTAACGAATAAAATATTGACATGATTGGGTGAATATAGTTATTTTTTTATTTTATTTTAGAGTATTTTATAAAAGTAAAACTCATTCAAACATCACTTAGAAAAAAGCAAGAAAAAAGTAGGTAATTTAAGAAGAGGTAGGAGAATTATGGTATGGACTATTTGCCACAATATACCTAGTCACATCCCTCGCTGTTGATTGCTGTTTATGACTTTTTAATATTCTGTTTGACTTAATAGTTCAATCTAGTTTCACTACATTCATTTATGTTTTTGTTGAAAGCCCGAAAAAAATTTGAGTTGGTTAAAAGTTGTATCTAAAATGATCACATTTTTTGATAACTTTCTTAAATATTTTAGGTTTTAGAAATATTTTTTATCTTTTTTTTCATCATCTAAATCCCTAATTTAATATTATATATTTTCTTCTTGTAGCAACAAGTAATAAATGAACAAATAGTCTATTTGTTATTTAATAACACGTTTTTTGTTGTTCTACAAAACCTTACAAATATCATATTTGGAACTTGTCAGGCGTAGCGACCGATATAAACTTTCTTCTTGTTGGTCTATGCCTTTTTAAAAGAAAATAACACTTGTTTTTCTGGTGGGCAAGTCATGAAAAGCGAAAAAGCTATCTCTGTGATAGATCTTTGCGAAGATTAGCTCGCGTATCTATATACCTGTATACTATCTTATCACCGCGTAGTTTCTGCTGCCCGCGGCCGTATCCTACAGCAACGTCAATGTTACCGTCATTATACAGGGTAAAGGATGAAACAGCGGATGAAGTTGCATAAAGTATAACACTCCGGCTTCTGGATTGTAACGCACCTTAAACATATTAGTTTCGGCGTTAATTTATTTCTTTTCTTTTTTAATACTTAAATTAGACATACCTATACAAGAACTGATATCTTAGGAAGTTATAGAGAAAAAGCAGTTCAGTAGTATTAAATATCTATTCACTCAACACTAATGGCGTAATCGAAGAGTTTAAAAACAACAGGTGTCAACAGTCAAACCAGCAGCGACAGCGACGGCGCACATCTGCTGTCTATTTTAGTACAACTCCGATGACGTATCGGCTTTATAATTAAAAAATATCAATGGGAGACAGCGGACGCAAGTGTGTGAAAAGCCTAAATAATTAACGCGGTCATTTATTTTAAAAGTCACGTTATAACAAGAAGATTAAGGTGTGGTTGGTTAACTGAAATCTGACCATGAGTTCCTGAATCCTGGGCAATTTTGGGTTGTTAGATAGTTTTATCTCTTACGCTAAATTATGTTGATTTATTTATATTTTATCTTGTAAGACCATCTGCGTATTATGTCCATGGATCTTGGAGCAAAAAAGCATAGAAAAATTAGTACGGATGATGCAAAATTCTCTTCGCCTTTTAAGGGTAAAAGAATATAGGCAATATTTCAACTTGTCTATTAGGCCAATTGGCTGTCCATTATGATGCTCCCTCATTTACCAATTTTAACTGGGTCATTGTTTGTTAATTAATGTAATTAAAGCAGAAATAACAAAGTGTTGTAATACGAGTAAATCTCCAATGTCACGCGGAAGTGTAAAGTAAGATCAAATTTTGTTTTTCTAGAACGTCTTGTATGCACTTAAAAAGTTTTTTTATATATAATATAAAACAAACGGGTTCTACTGTCGGAAAAAAATAAACATCACTTATTGACACCTAACATGTTATTGGTGCGTTGTTAGCAGCGGGAAGGGAATACCACACGCAGACTACCTTACCATCCATCCCGGGACACGACAACGACATGCACCGTCGCTATTATGACAGGGATTGGCAAGGCAGTTGCAAGTGGCACCAAGCCCAGACGAAACGCTACTATCTATAACCTACTTTGTAGTCACGATGTTAAAGACATGTATAAGCCTACTCATGCTTTTAACGAGGTATGTTGAAGTAAGGTAGTTGATCTAGTTTTAATTATTAGAGAATGAAAACTCAAAATAAGATAACTCTTACAAAATTTTGCGAGCTAAGCTGTTGAAGAAATATCTCTCATAAAATCGTCAAAAACATTTGATACATCATAACATCCCAAGTGGCATAATATTTTACACAATACCATTGTTGAAAGCCAATAAAGAATATAAAATAGAAAATATGACCACTTTACGCGGAATCAATGGGGCGAGGGCTCCGAATAGACGTATCTTTGTCAAAATTCATCCGATTTCCGAACGTGCCGGCGAACGGAAGCGGCGCCCCCTACCAGATGTGCGTTGAGCAGGAAAATAGGCGGAAGTTTCCCGGTTGCAAAAAAATCTGTAAAGAAAGCCTTCAGAAATTTGCATGCGAAAAGGCACTTTTGCCCCCGATCAGTTGTAAATTTGTCAGATTGTCGATTCACCACAAACGCGTCGGTTTGACACTTTGTTATGCTAATGTTTGTTTCTTCGATGCGATTTTTCGTATTCCGATTTCCTGAAGCAGTTATTGATCACTATTCCTTTTGTTGTCTGACTGATTTCCAAAGAGCAGAAGATGATTCGATGCTTTTTCGTGTTTTACCCGACTACGCCCGATTTTGGATGCGTACGCTCTGGCTGTAGTTTAAACGTCTTGATAAGCTTGAGAGGTGCCATTAAATTCGTTTTAATTGCGAGACTGACAAAGGACACATATTTTTCTTTCTTTCTTTGTTGTTATTAAAAAAAATAATGTATATTTATTTATGTTGCGTGGTTGGTTGGTTTCACATAAATTTAATGAAGGAAGTCGATCTAAATTTGTCTGAAAAATCCAGAGTTCATGTTTCTATTTTTTGCTTGTTATATTTTTAGCAGAGTAGGTAATGTTAACTTACCTATATTTATGTATTAATATCGTTGACCAACGTATACCATAACATGCCATAAACAAATAATTTGCTTATATTGGTTTAAATCGATTTGTGTAATTTGTCTAGCAATATTATTATTATTAATTTTAGTTTGCCACACTTCAATCAAATTTACCTACTACCTTGATATATGTAATTATAAAACTAATATATTTTTCAAGGTAAATTTGATGATCAATTTTAAAATAAAATGGTTGCCAGCAAAAAAACTTAAAAACGAAATTAAACATTTAAAAATCGAATTCCAAATTCGAGTCCAGAAGCGCGTAATTAGACAGGTGATTCGCTAATTCGGCAAAGGAATTCGTCTTAATTCCCTGACGGACTTATTCTGGATTACGATCGGCTGGCCACTGTGGGAACGTCACGTAGGACAATTGGCATCCGGGCAAAAAGTTGCCGCTGTGCGAGATTGAGGATGTCACGAGGTATTTTACTTTCCTCCGTTTCGACTTTCGACCATCATGTCAATATTAAACTCTATTTCATTATAAATTTATCTTATGTTGTTCAAAAATTAAGAAAACAGACATTTAGAAATGTACAAAATGTTTAGTTTCATAAAAGGTAAAATCAATTGATGTGAAAGAAATAACAGTCAAGTTTCACTATCAAAATTAAAACCCCGTGTTGGTTCCGGGTTCCTTTGAAGAATAGACCAACTGCCGTTCTGTCAGGCAGGTCGTAAAAGGCGACCGATTGGCTATGCGAGTCATTAACATCGTGGCTACTAGGTGGTAGAGTTTTGCATTGTCTCGCCCGGGTCTGATACCACCGCCTTGCCTATTCCTGCCGCAATAGCGTCAGTGCTTGTCGCTGTCGTGTTCCGAATTGAAGGGTAAGGTAGCCGGTTAACTTATGCATGTGGCATTAGACCTCGCCACAAGATGGCAACGCACCATTAACACCTTTGGTGTCAATAGGCGATGGTTGACTCTATCCATCAGGAGACCCATCTGCTTGTTTGCTATCTTATAACATAAAAAAAACTACAGTTTAACACATATTCATCATTGTTAACATTTATTCAATGTTGCCAGATGAATAAAAATAAATACAGTTACATATTATGTCTTATATGTTTTACTTGTAATGTATGAATCAAGTTTGCATCAAGAGAATCAGAATCATAAGAGATGTAAAAAAGTCTGATTCGTGATGTTATAATTGTGTCTATCTGTAACTTTTAAAACAAAAATGTTCTAAATTTGGTGCATGTTTTCATAAATACAAAGTTTATTTACCTACTACAAGTAGAGACTGTCTTTTATAATTTGAGCTATTAATGATACCTTATTAGTTACATTTATAGATTAGGTTTTACTACTAACTACGTTTTTTTTAAATTAAAATAAGTATCTTCACGCCCGTATCCCTGAAGAGGTGGGCAGAGGTGCAACCAGTGCACTCACGATTAGCCGAAGGTATTTAGCGAGCCTATCGCCAACCGGGCAATTATCCAATTCCGGGAAACGTTATTTTATCAGAAAACTTGAAAATTTTTTTGTATTGGCCGACCCGAGAATCGAACTCTTGTGTGTGGTGGACCTTGTGCGGTCAATACCGGCACCGGATTACTAGACTATAGAGTCGATCTTTTTTTAAATATTTTTTTATCATTATGTAACAACTGGTTATCCGTGCAGTTAAAAGTCGAACACTGATTATATCCGAGACGGCGATCGATCAAGCCCCACTTCCTCCGCGACGCACGCGCAGCGAGGTCAGGGCCATTGAATGCGCTCACGCCAATGTAATGACGCCCGGACCCCTTGCATGAACCTTAATACACGACTTTTATGCGACTTTAATTTGTGATAAAACTAATTTGATTATTAATTGATAAATATATCGTTCTTCTGAGATCAAACAATGTAAAATATATATTTTTTTATATCATACGATAGCAAACAAGCAGATAGGTCTCCTGGTGGAAAGAGTCAACCATAGCCTATAGACACCAAAGGTGTTAATGGTGCGTTGCTATCTTGTGGCGAGGTCTAATGCCACATGCATAAGTTTACCGGCTACCTTATCCTCCAAACCGCAACACGACAGTGACAAGCACTGACGCTAATACAGCAGGAATAGGTAGGCAATGCTACCAGACCCGGGCGAGAAAATGCAGAACTCTACCACCTAGTAGCCACGATGGCAGAGAATCGTAAAACCAATCGGTCGCCTTTTACGACCTGCCTGGCAGAACGGCAGTTGGCCTATGCTTCAAAGGAGCCCGGGACCAACACGGGAAAGCAAGCACAGGGGATCAAGCAATGTTAAATATAATGTTAATTTGTTTAAGTGATGCTTATTTTATGGAGCACCTCTTTAATTGTTATTGTAAAATAAGAGTCATCTAGTAATCATCTAGTAATCACTGCCCCCTGTCAAAAAGTTATATTTTCTTATATTAAACAACAGCCAGTAATCTCGAAAATGAATTCCAAAAGTCTGTTCTAACTTTTAGATGGAATTCGGAAGATCAATCTAATAAAAATACTTTGTTTGGATCGTATTTTATAATAACTATTTATTTCACTGCCCTAATCATCCAAATTTAGAACGTAAATGTGTAACTTTGTGAAGACTGAAGATAAATATTTTTCAGTAATCCATAGTATGCGAACAGTGCTTTAATACATACATTAGATAAACGTGTTTATGTTCATTACTTAACAATAATTAAACGTATGGAAGTAGAAGGTAAGGAAAAGTTAGATTTTCAGGCTGAACATGTGATCAGCGTATATAAATAGCCATGAATCATCAGTTATAATCTATATTGATTACGCGAACTTTTAATCATGCATCAGTATACGGGTTTTATACGTCATCATAAAAAGCAATAGTAGTAGGTATAGCAAAAGTTTATAGACGTACCAGTTCAACATTAGTCGCCAGTTTATCGGTGGCAAGCTGCTCATCAATGTAGGAATGTAGGAGGGTTTTAAGTGTTAACACAGCAATATCCGACTCAGATCTTAGGGTATCAGATAATCAGAGGTTTCGATTTTCTAAGATATGTTTTTCTTGACTCAGGGAACGAACTCAGGAGCAGAGAACGAACTGAGCCGAATAGGTTACGATTGGATCACATTTTCATCATCATCAGATATTAATATACGCTTTCCTTCTACATATTAGACTACACAAACAAACGTAAAAAACCTAAGCGACTGAAATTAGGGTTAGGATAGTATTGCAGTCCCTTAGGGATTAATTTTTTTAAAAAGTTATCCTATGTTTGAGACCGGGTCTTCAACTATTTCCATGTCAAATTTCATCGAAATCAGTTAAGCGGTTTAGCTGTGAAAGCGTAGCAGATAGACGGACAGACAGACTTTCGCATTTATAATATTAAAGTATGAATTTTGAGATTCAACGAACACTATATAATATTATAATTACACATTAATTGTGGTAAATTATTACTTTTCCAGTGTCTAAAATATATTTGACATCTTTTTAAATCTTGTTAGGGTTTTCAACATAGCAATGTTTACTTTACCAAATACTATTTTTCTTAATATGGACAACCCTATTCCCCGTTTTAAAAAACTTCGACATAATTATAAATAGTTTTAACGTCCAATGGACACTAACAAATGTTATAATTATACATTAAATGTCGTCTGTCGGCGTAAATAAAACGCATAAGTATCATTAATGAAATAATTTGCAAAGCGTCTCCGGTTCGATCGAAAATCGAATTATTGGGGCATTTGAACGACAGCACGGACAGACGGCGGCGAGCTCAAAGCCTTAATTTTGACAATTAAAAAGCTACGCATTGCGCGCATTGTCTTCTCAAGACCGCGTGTCCTTGGCAGGAATTTCAAATTGGGACCGGTTTGATTTCAGCGCAGTGGTTTTTTACGCTTTCTTGTTTATGTAAAATGTAATTTTTCTTCTGGCAGTTTAGTATAATTTCATTTCACAAAAGTGTTCCAATCTGGAGAATATAAAAAATAAATAAACTAAAAGTAACACAATGTTATGTATTTTGCAATTTCATATGCTTGCATTAAATATTGATACATCATTAACAATTTTAAAATCAAACAATAGTTAATGCTACAAACATAGGTGCAAATACACATATGTGAGAGCAAATAGTACCAATAGTTTGTGTAAGCTTGTAATTATATTATATTAGTTGACCATATTCAACGCATCTATTATCTTAGGCCAGCTCGTCTTGTCAGACTGGGATCTCTTTATTTCCAACTTGACGTTTTACCTTATATATTTTTATAAAAAAAGGTATAATAATTTTTAAAGTCATATATGATTTTTAGTAACTCGTAAAATTTAGTGATATAGCCATTAATGAAATGAAAATTGAAATTTCCTCCGTGTTGGTCTGGGGCCCTTTGAAGAATAGACCAACTGCCGTTCTGCCAGGCAAGTCGTAAGAGGCAGCCGATTGGCTATACGTGACACTAGCCACGATGCTAGTACTAGGTGGTAGAGTTCTGCATTGTCTACCCCGATCTGTATCATCGCCTTACCTATCCTGTCACAATAGCGTCAGTGCTTGTCACTATCGTATTCCGGTTTGGAGGGTAAGGTAGCCGGCAAATTTATGTATTGTGGCGTTAAGACCCCGTCACATGGATAGCAACGCACCATTAACATTTTGTTGTTTACAGGCGATGGTTTTATCTTACCATCAGGGGAGCCATCTGCTTATTTGATATCTTATGACATAAAAAAAATAAAAAATAATGTAAAAACTTTTAGAAGAAGTCATAGAGTAAGGTATCACCCGTTCACTTGTGTCATTTGATAACGATCGGCGCCTATTAATATAAACTTTTAATTAATAGAGAATGGGATGTCGAATATTGAATGTATTATATTAATATAGGGTAAAACTTAACTTCACTATTTCACAATTCACAAAATGGAATATATAAATAAAGGATGTTTTAGGTAGATAAGTCTTCAAGTCTGTTTCCCTACGTACAAAGTCAACAACAATGTCAATAGACACCTAAGTCCACAACTTACTTGTAAGATAGATATAAAAAGTATCTTCACGCCCATATCCCAGAAGGGGTAGGCAGAGGTACAACAAGTGCATCCACGATTAGCCGAAGATACTGGGTCCCACAAATGTGATAGGTGGCAAGCCTATCGCCAACCGGGCATTTTCCAATCCCGGGCAACTTTGTGTTTCTCAGAAAACTGAAAAAACACTTTTTTTTTTAATGTGCCCGACCCGGGAATCGAACCCGGGACCTCGTGTGGTCAACGCCAACACTGGACCACTAGACCACAGAGGCGATTAGATATAGATATAAATATATGTTTGTTGAGCTGGGCGACTGATGCTGTTCAACAGTGATACCCAGAATTCACAGTTACACATAATCTACGGGAGTTTAACTATATTGCCATACTTTTAGATCGTGTCTGCCAGCACTAAAAACTGTAGTTTTATTTTAATTTTATATTTATTCAATAGCATAATTTGGTTCGACTTGGAACGAGACCTTATGATCAATATCCGAGTTGTTTACTTATCATGTATGTCATATTAGATTAGCTTGCACCAGGTGCATTGATGTCGAAAAATGCTATTCTAAATATATTTACCAGAACGATATGCGTGCGAACTATTGTAAGTTAATTGTACTAACCTTTCCGCAAGTGTGAATAATTTGACTATCTTTCTTCTCAATTGGATGAACGGTATGGTAGTGCATTATAAAACAAAAACAAATTTTTATATGTAATATGTAACGACAATTTGTGATTGGGCGTAATTAGGTAGATACAAGCATTTTCACGTAAATTTTCTCTGTTTTTTGTATTATATAACTTGTCATTTTGTTTACTCTTTCTTCTATAAAAATATTTCTTGAAAAATACACAAAATATGTTGGAAGATTTTATATAAAAGTAATTTTTAATACGTCAAATTTAGACTCAAAGAACGACGAAGTGCTTAGAGAAAAAGTAGGAAGTGCCCTCGCGCTTTGCTTGGCTTGTCGTGGCAAGGGTACTACTGTGTCCCCAGATTATATATACCTCACAACTTGCGTGCAAAGTTCGATAATTATGGGTTAAGTAGTTAAGACAATAAAGAGTAAGCGACAAACATACTGGTTATAATTTTTGTTAGGGGAATCATAGTTCAATATGTATTATACAATAGGTATGTGAATGAATGAATGAATGAATGAATGAATGAATGAATGAATGATAACTCTTTATTGTGCACATAATTACAGTAAAAATACATGCTTAGTACGAATAATTTAAAGACAATTTAAAGAAAGTGAAGTGAAAATGTGTACCTTAAATTAGAGGTATTGTGTTTTGAGACTAGTATTAACTACTGTAAGCTCAAAGGCAACAAAGCAGTAGAAACAAATATTGTCATAACAACAGAAATAGTCACTACTATATATATATATAGTTTACGCCGTGTTGGTCCCGGCCTCCTTTGAAGAATAGGCCAACTGCCATTCTGCCAGGCAGGTCGTAAAAAGCGACCGATTGGCTATCGAGTCACTACCATCGTGGCTACTAGGTAGAGTTCTGCATTGTCTCGCCCGGGTCTGGTACCACCGCCTTATCTATTCCTGCCGCAATAGCGTCAATGCTTGTCGCTGCCGTGTTCCGGTTTGGAGGGTAAGGTAGCCGGTAAACTTAGGCATGTGGCATTAGACCTCGCCACAAGATAGCAACGCACCATTAATATCTTTGGTGTCTATAGGCGATGGTTGACTCTTTCCATCAGGAGACTCATCTGCTTGTTTGCTATCTTATGATATAAAAAAAAACCTCAAATAAGCATAAAAGCTCAGCCACTTGAAAAAAACCTATTAGTGTTTCGTTTTAACTTTCAGACTAACGCTGTATTTTTAAAGTAAAGGTTATTTAAACAATTGACGTACTTTATCAGGGCTAATTCGTATGTCTAACGAACATTTTTGCTATAGCACTGTATTTTAGAAGGAACCCCGAAGAAGAGTTTATATGCGAAACCCGTAAATTTCATGAACATTCAAATTTATTGCCTTCTTAAAATATATATACAAATAAACATTATAAACCTACGGATATATCCTATTATAAAACATTAGTTTTCATATTACTTAGCCATTGTCACCTAAATGAAACTTATCATAAATGTGTTTTGTTCAAAAGTAGTTTTATAGCCGTTTTCGTTGGGGCGATTATTAAAAAAAACCCTCGTTCAGTTTTAAACCGTCATAAAATTAGAACTATCGCTCGTAATATCGAATTTTAATGTTTGAATTTTAGTTCAATACGTGCTAAGAGTCAGCGGTGTCCGAATAAGTCAGCTTTTTATTGCCTATAAAATTTTAGGACCCCATCGGTAGTTGACTCTATCTGTTGTCAAACGATCGATTTTAAACGTGGGATTTGAATTGATATAGGTTAACGACACATAAACGCTCGTAATTATAAGATTTTAAATGAAAACATAATTTAACATAAATATGGATAGATATTTGAAAAATGAAAAAGGGATTTCATTAGAATTATTATTAAAATATTGCCGAGATATATTACTTTTATGGTATATAATTTTTGTACTACGACGTGTAGGTAATACGAGTATAACGTTGTATAAGAAATAAAACGTTTTCGTTGTCTTAAACTATATTTCTCATTTTGTGTGTTGTCTTTTTAACTGTTCCCTAGTATAGCAATGTTGAATGCTGCTAATCGAATTCAATTGGCTAACGATCGACTTTACAATCAGAACGGATTGATCTGTATTATCTAATAATAGGTCGTCAATTGACGTTCAGCAGAACATTAAGGAGCATCACGGACGTATTGCGTGATTGTTCACTTGTACGTAAACAATTGACGTTACTGTATACTGTAGTACTGGCTTTTTTCTTCGAAACGTAATAGAAAAATAATCGTTTTATGACTAAACTACATGTGCCTCGCAGCTTGCTGCGATATAAAATTTTTAATGAATCCCACGGGTACAACGTAATTTTCCAGGATAAAAAGTATCCTATATTCTCTTCCTTGTCATCATTATCTACCTGTGTGCCAAATTTTATCCAAATCGCTCAGCCGCTTTTGCGTAATTGAATAACAAATACCTTCCCAAATATACAAACTTTTATATAGAATAACAAAGAAGCAGTTGGATCTACTAATATAAAGATATAGGTACCCAGGTGATGAGTATCTCTTTCCATCCAGAGGTACTACAGACAATAATATAACCACTATGGTTACCAACGTCAGCAAGAATACAATGAAACGCTACATATTAATTACATAACTATTCGGTGATAGTAATTTTTACATAATCTGCGGTGATAGTAGACATTGTTATAAATATAACTGCTTAACTGGCATTAGACAGCTAATGCCCGTTAAGCAGCAATTTTTATAACAATTCCAGAAAAAAATATTTAGAAGTATAAAAAATTTGAATGAAAATTCTGTATTAGATTAAAACGAGATTTTCTTTAAATATATAAACCACAACTCAAATTTTCAATTTTAAAATTGGTATCAAAGACAAATCAAAGAGGTTAGATTGAATTCTTTCTACGAGCGTAAATCGCGTTGGGGCGCGGGAAACAAAGATGGCTCACTTAAGAGACATCGAACGTGATCCGTTTGCGAAAAAAATTGCTTAAGTACCTCTTTACCTGTGTTCCGTGCAGAGGGGAGTTTTCTTTTCAACTTGTAAACATTGTCTGAAAGATGTTCGAGAAATCGGTGCGGTTACCGAGCTTCGATCGCTTTTGGCCTCTTAATTTGTTCGGATTGTTCTTGTGTTGTTTGACATGAATGATTCCAAGTTATTTATTACACAATAAGCAAGTTTAATATTTAAATATCAATATCAAATTATTATTTTTTTAATTATTTTTTATACTAGTTTTAACTAGGTATTCTTATTGGAACTGAGAATTTAAGAGTTTGTGTGAAAAATTGTTATGGCGTTTTATGAGCTATTTATATCAGGTAGTTACTATAGGTACCAATGTATTCGGGATCCAAAATATTATGTTATTGCGGTTCCAAATGATAAATAAGCAGACTGCTTTCCTGATGGTAGGAGGCAAACATAGTCAATAGATGCCAAGGTGTTGATGCATTAACGCTGAACGATTTCTAACTACACTCCAATTAGGTATGTAAAAAAAGGAGGATATCCGTTTGACATACGAGTATATATTATGTGTCATATTGTTGGAATTGGATAATATTTGAGCATGTTGATTTATTTAGGCTTCCAAGCACGTGTGTTGAATTTCGTAAGTGTATGTAAATTTGTATGTTTGCCCACGAATTTCTTTGAAATTAAAGACATCAAGACGAATTTTATTATTAAAATTCGGTAAATTTTAATTTGGAGAAAGTTTCATCAAAATCGGTTCAGTAGTTTTTGCGATATGGGTATAGTTGACAGATATTAAAATCGGTATTTTTTTTTAAATTACTTTTACCTTATTTAAATGTATTAGTAATAAGTAATTAAATAAATATTAAATAAAAATGTGTAATAATGAACAATGGTAGGTTGTCTTATAAGCATATATATTAACCTGAAAGAAATTTATAATGTGTACAATAATTTAAAAGTATTTTTAATTAAAAGTAATGCAAGAATATTCACGATAGTTTGTTTCCTTTTTTTTAATATAATGCGCTGGCAGACGAGCAAACGGGCCGCCTGATGGGGAAGCGGTCACCGATGCCCATAGACATCCACAGCATAAGAAGAGATGCGCTGTCGACTCTTAAGAAATTTATTATTCCGCCTCTTAAATATCGTTTTATAAACAAATAGGTTTAGTTAATTAAAATAATAAATAAATAATTTTTTTTCTACAAGTTAAGCACAAGTAAGCATTTCTCGGGGTATAAATAGTGAACAGTAAATAAGTTTAAAATATAGTAATAAATAAGGTAACGAGAGTATAATGCAAATAATTATTTAATAACATTTGGCAGCTAACATCATCTACAACTAACAAACCAGTAATTTACAATCTACTTTATTTTCTACCGTCACATTTATTAGTATAAACGAAAAAAAAACTTATGCACAAGAGAAACAGTACTTTTAGTATACTATTTAATTATTAAGCGTTTAATGTCTGCTAATAAAAGATAAAATACGTAGAGCAAAGTAGAGCATTGGTTGG
This sequence comes from Apodemia mormo, assembly GCA_036924255.1. Taxonomy (NCBI): domain Eukaryota; kingdom Metazoa; phylum Arthropoda; class Insecta; order Lepidoptera; family Riodinidae; genus Apodemia; species Apodemia mormo. The sequence goes on along the minus strand of JAUPFN010000020.1, from coordinate 7,017,316 downwards.
TTGGAAAAGCTACTAATTGTATTAAATAATTTAAAATGGCAACATTTTTAGTAATTGCGAATAAAGAAACACATAGAAATTAAAAATGGCTCAAATAAAGGCTACATTTTAAAAATAATATAATTTACACATTTCACAGGCCGTAATATATACCAGCAAAATAATAGATACCAGCAAAATTTTCCAATATAACAAGGTTTATTTGAATAGGTAATTTGACTAAATACGATCAGTTTAAATACTAGGTGTAGAGCCACCGTTGTTCTTTGGTACTTTCCACATTATAGAGCTGTTTGTTTAGGGGTTTTTTAAATGTGTTTTAGTATTTATAAAATATGTATTTCTATGCATTACCTACTGTATTACTATGTAATATAATAAACAAATAATTGGCTTACTTTGAAGTTAGATCAATTCATGTTAAATACAAAAAATATATGTTTTAAAAACGTAAATATAAAAGTAGAACAGAACTACACAAACAGTAACGCCTCGCGAGAGATCACATACTGAGTCAATAAAGTGTTGGTTTCCATTCGAACTACTATGTCGTTCTTTTGATGTTTTTACAATCCAACCGAGAAGGGATGGATTAATCGAGTATGCCGTCTTGTGATGCGTTTTCTTTTGTCACTTACATCAAAACATGTTTGTTTTAAATCGTCTTTTTCAGATGGTTATATTATGTAATTATTCATTTTATTAAATCATTATTTTATGAGAAATGTGTGTGATGGTCTCTATGACACGGCATATGATTATTTGGATTTGTAAAGTTTTAGTCATGACTTTTCGATTTTTTTGTTTAATTATTAATGTTTTGTTATTTCTATTACAGATAAATTAGATTTAGATAAGTTTGTACTTATTAAAAGTTATTGTTATGGTTGAGAAAACTTATATGAGGAATAAAATTTGGATAAATTGAACACATTTTATATTCAGTCTCATCAAAGTTACAGTTTTTAGAACGTTGAAAAACTGAAACTCAGAATGAATTTATCATCATAAAAATCAAATGAGTAGGGACATTTTTTTATATCATAAGATAGCAAACAAGTAGATAGGTCTCCTGATGGAAACAGTTAAGCATCGCCTATAGACATCAATACTATCTGTGGCGAGGTGTAATGCTACATTCATAAGTTTACTGGCTATCTCACCCTCCAAACCGGAACACGACACTGACAAGCACTGACGCTATTGCGACAGGAATAGGTAAGGCGGTGGTACCAGACCCGGGCGAGACGATGCAGAACTCTACCACCTAGTAGCCACGATGGTAGTGACTCGTATAGCCAATCAGTCGCTTTTTACGACCTGCCTGCCTGAACGGCAGTTGGCCTATTCTTCGAAGGAGCCCGGGACCAATACGAGGGAAAATATACTAGCATAATTGGTAGTTCTGTTTTCAATAGTAACTTATATACAATACATAATCTGTGGTTCTATGTCGTTGGCTTTTCTGCATTTTTTAAATTGTAAAACTTTGCAAATGACTGTTTTGGGTTTGTTTCATATAGTAGATAACTTTTAATACTATTTAAATAAACATTTTTCAAAAAGATTTTTTTTACTTGATAATTAATAATTGATTAATTTGTTAATATTTAACAAAAAACAATATGAACATAATAAATTAAAAATAATTGATTAATATTTAACAAAAAACAATATAAACATAGTAGGAATAATAGGAATAGTAGGAGTAAAAAAAATAAAGAGGAAACAGTAGGTAAGTATATGCGACCATTTTTTAGGTTTAATTAATTGATGTTACTTTTACCAGTAACTAATAATAAGCATGAAAATGAATCGAAAATAAAAAGAAGACAACGCACATCTCCCTCAGAGACACGGCCAATGGAAACAAATTAATAATTAATTTTCACGCGCCAAGCTCGCCTCAAAGTTAGGGGCATTTGTTCGATCTCATTTTGTTCTAAATTCAAAATTCATCTGGGGGGTAAAAGTTAAAAAGTGTCTTTGTACTTATTATTATGCTTTATTCAGCTACTTATTTTGGCACATTTTTCAAGTTAATCAGTCAAACTCACAGACAAACTATAGACTACAGACGGGATAATACGTTAAAGTTAAGATAATAAAGTAAAAAACCGATATGATATTTTTGGGAAAGGTCCCACTTGAAAACCTTTGTTATTGAAAATATTATAAATAATTTGAAATTATTAAAATAAATAATTTCAAATTTGTTAAAAATAAAAATAAGTAATTTCAAATTTATTAAAAATAAAAAAAATAATAATAAATAATTTCAAAATTTGAAAATATTAAAATAATTTTTTAACTGACTTCACACAATTATTACTAGCCTGATAAAACCCGATATTGGATGATTTGAGTTATTTTTAGCGTTATATTTTTGGTGTTATTAGTTTTACTTATCTTTATACATATAATAAAATCGTAGGAAAGTCAAAACTGTACATTGAATATTTTTTTTAAAGAATACTTGTGGCTTGACCTACAATCGATATCGAAGGCAAAATATGGTTTTTAGAATTTTTATCTGTTTGTCTGTATGTATGTCCGGGGTAAACTCAAAAAGTACTGCATGGATTTACTTCAAATTTTGCATGAATATTACTAACAGGTCGGGTCAACATATAGGCTACATATTATCACACTATCACCTAAAGTAAAAGAGTGCGGAGTAAACGAAGTCCGCGCGAACGAAGTCGCTGGCAACAGCTAGTGATTGATAAGAGCATACTCCCTTGTAGTATTAGCACAATTTTGCAGAAAATATACTAAAAAAATACCCACTCACATTATAATAATTATAAACTCACGCCATTACACGTACGGAAGTTATTTCAAATCTAGTTTTCATTTTAAATTTAATTGATAGTATTTAAAAGTAACAAAAACAAAAAGGCATTTCCACAACCATAAATGTCATGGGTCATAGTAATGAAAGAACACTTTAATGGCTTTGCAGTTTTCTCGTAGAGTACACGTGTTAGAATTTTTTAAAACATTGCTTTAGATAGCAAAGACTTATCGATGTAAGGCTCAATTGGAGTTAGTGCATGCAATACATCACAAAAATTATATTTAATATACATACAACAATTTTATTATTATTATTACAATTTTACTACATTGTATAGCTATTGGAAAGAAGTATAAAACTATTTGACATGATTTTGAATAATGCGGGCTATGCCATAAAATTAAAACTTAATACCGGCACATTAATTGTACTTTATGGAGTCGGAATTAATTTATAACATCACATAAAATGTCAAATAAAAAGCTAAAATGCTCTAGATTAAATAAGTTTCGAAAGGTACAGAACTTTCTCGTTTTTTGTGTTTTTTTAAGAAGTAATAGTAAGCCTACATTAACCCTACCATTGAAATTTATTCGCCTCTGTGGTGTAGTGGTCCAGCGTTGGCATTGACCACATGAGGTCTCGGGTACGACTCCCGGGTCGGGCACATAAATAAAGTGTTTTTTCAGTTTTCTGAGAAACAAAAAGTTGCCCGGGATTGGAAAGTGCCCGGTCGGCGATAGGCTTGCCACTTATCACATTTGTGGGACCAAGTATCTTCGGCTAATCGTGGGTGCACTTGTTGTATCTCTGCCTAACCCTTCGGCGACATGGGCGTGAAGATACTTAAAATTCATTCTTGCCTAAGATAAATTAAAAAAATATGAGTAAGATAAACTAAAATGTCTTCTGGCAGACAAAGCAAATTGAATGTCGTTACTAGGTGCAGGAAAAGCTATAGGTGTTTCATTGTTACCTATTTTCAAATCTCAAAAAATAATTGTTTCAAATTTAATAAGATACTTTCAGAGAAAAAATGATTATACCTAAAATTACCCCAGTGTTTTTTTTATTATAAAGAAGCTTTTTAGAGATATATATATATATATATATATATATATATATATATATATATATATATATATATATATATATATGTAGGAAGTGGGTCAGATACGATAAATAAAATGAGGATGTGGTGATATAACAACTCTTTATATTTTGATCAACTTTCCATTATTAATTACTAGTTCTCATTAACAAAGTAAATCATAATTATTCCTTACTACAAATAAGTCATAATTTAAGCAACAGATAGTCAGTTATAAATTGTACTGCGACTAATTTATAGTTGACAATAATAATTAACTTGTTTGCACAAATTAATTATCCAAGAGTCAAGGATAAGCTACGAGCAAGATACAACAAGTGTACCGAGCCACGCCAGAGCCAAGACTGCCCGAACGGGGGGCGCTCAGAGCCTTTTATACAGGTAGCAAAACAATTTGAGTAGTAGGGATATCGAACGATGCGCTCGGTGACTCAGGCGTACACCTGTTGTTTACAATATTCTTGGACTTGATGGCGCGGACGCCGTCACGGCCATACTGACATGCACACGTCCTCGTGTGCGAATCTTTATTCATCTGAGGACAATGAACGCCTCGTTCATCCTGACATATCTTTTAGAAAACTAAACATAATCTTCTTTTTTTTTTTTTTTTAACAACTCTATAATTAGCGTGATCTTTTAGCGAAATGTTACAATATTTGCTGGTCCGGTAACCCCTTCAGCAACTACAACTATTAAACTTTTCTCGTTAGTTTTGAAACCGGAGACTGGATCCTACTAAGCTAGGAATCCCCCTCATCAGTTAAAAAACCGGAGACTGGATTGTACTAAGCTCCCTCTCATCAGTTAAAAACCGGAGACTGGAGTGTATTAAGCTCCCTCTCATCAGTTAAAAAACCGGAGACTGGAATGCACTAAGTTCTCTCTCATCAGTTAAAAACCGGAGACTGGAGTGTACTAAGCTCCCTCTCATCAGTTTAAAACCGGAGACTAGAGTGTATTAAGCTCCCTCTCATCAGTTAAAAACCGGAGACTGGAGTGCACTAAGCTCCCTCTCATCAGTTAAAAACCGGAGACTGGAGTGTACTAAGCTCCCTCTCATCAGTTTAAAACCGGAGACTGGAGTGTGCTAGGCCGGAAATCCCTTTAGCTAATGTGCTAGACCGGAAATCCCTTTAGCTGAGAGTGCTAGACCGGAAATCCCTTTAGCTAATGCTAGACCGGAAATCCCTTTAGCTGAGAGTGCTAGACCGGAAATCCCTTTAGCTGAGAGTGCTAGACCGGAAATCCCTTTAGCTGAGAGTGCTAGACCGGAAATCCCTTTAGCTGACAGTGCTAGACCGGAAATCCCTGTAGCTAATGCTAGACCGGGTTGCAATCCCTGTAGCTAATGCTAGACCGGGTTGCAATCCCTGTAGCCAAAAGGCTAGACCGGAATGAACCCCTTTAGCTGAGTCATTGGACCGGACACTCCCTTCAATGACTCTAATCTTCCTACATTTTTTGTCAATCCTACATTTTTTTGTCAATCCTACATTTTTTTGTCAATCCTACATTTTTTTGCCAATCGTACATTTTTTGTCAATCCTACATTTTTTTGCCAATCGTACATTTTTTGTCAATCCTACATTTTTTGTCAATCCTACATTTTTTGTCAATCCTACATTTTTTTGTCAATCCTACATTTTTTGTCAATCCTACATTTTTTGTCAATCCTGCATCTTTTGTCAATCCTGCATCTTTTATCAATCCTGCATCTTTTGTCAATCCTGCATCTTTTGTCAATCCTAAATTTTTTGTTAAATTATTTCTTTTACTTTTTTTTTTTTACATCGATTTATTTTCTTATAAGACTCCCATTTCCTTTAATTTTTTTTGCTTTTTTTTTTTTACTTACATTTTTAGTGATATTTTTTTATCATCCTTTTTAGTTTACTTTATATCGTATTTTTTTTTGCTGATGATGCAGCCTTATAAACAGTGGCATTAGTTATTACAAGATTAGAGAATCTCCTTCGCAGGTAGTTCGAAAATATTAAAAACTCTGACTGTTTAACTATTTACAATATACACTGCATTTCTATCAATATTGTTTGGACCAGTTTTATGAACAAGATCATTATCATGAGTATACGCCGTCACGTCATCCTTGTTATAATTTTCATATAGGTACCTCAAGAAACCCTACAGGAATATGGGGAACTTCGCAGAGGCTATCATGGGCGCACTTGTTTTCTGAAATTGCGGTAACTTTTATGGAGCCCTTATATTTTGAATCAAGTTTCGTTTAGTGTCGTTCTTCATTCCTAACAAAGACAATGTCATCTACACTAAAAGGTCTAAAATATATTTTTTTTTAACTCTACTTAAACGTAAAATGTCCGATTGGGCTGATTTTTTGATTCTATTGGATACACTGGATGTTCAAAGCTTGTAGATACTTTTGTGAGTTTTTAGTTAGTTGCCTTGGATACCGAATGTCAAATCAATCGGGGCAAATCCAGAGACCCTATACCTAATGCTGTTGAGCGCGTGTTGAATATTACCTAACCGCTCTTGCCATGATTTGTCAGAGTTATACTCCGCTATCATTATTCAACCCTACAAGATTCGCATCACACGTTGGGACTGACTGTTAGCTCTATATGTGCCTGTCGCAAGAAGATGTAAATCTGTATTGTTTTTTTTTTTTTAATATTAATTTGAATTCAGTTGGTAATAAACTTTAAGATCGTTATTAACGGTCTTCAAAGGGTCCACTAAATCAATTTAAGCTCGCCGGATTTAATTCAACTGGTTGTCAATTGTTTTTAAAAATATCTACTAAGCGCTCTCTATCTTTACTTACAAGGTCAGTGTTTACCACACCCTTGCTAACAGATTTTAAAATTGAGCAGGATTAAGTCGTTAAGTACTGTTAAGCATTAACCTATTGTTGCTTAGTTCCTATTGTACCTCGCTCCAAAATTTTGCGGCCTAACGAAACATTTTTATTAAGGCTCATCAGGTTAAACGTGAAATATAACCTCCAAATTTAAATTTTGCCCTGTGGTTAGAATTTGATCTATTGAGTGGAAACTACGTCAGGACAAGCTACTACTTAGATTCTTGTTCATAAAACCGTTCTCCTACAAAGGAATCACAAGAGATTTGTTTGATATGGCATTCTGAACCAGAGTCAAATATAAAAGGTAATTAAATTTCACTTAGTGTAATACACCATGTGACGCTCTGGAACAGATGTTGACTGGTTTTCTGTTTTTCGGAACTCGAAGTGGCAACTTCTTTCTTCTTGTAGCTCATCGGAAAAATGGAAGCTTTGTGGCTGGGCCGGGGTCACAACATACATAGCAGACCACTGGTGGTCGGCCACTGGACACGTCACCAGAGATAGTGGTAGATGACCTGCTTTCGCTGCAAGCAAAAATTATTTGAGATAAGTTTCTGTTTATCACGGCAATAGTTGTTACGATGTTCGATTCTATCACAAAATTGTAACTTCCTCGAAATACGGTGGTGCTCTTAAATCGGTTCATATTTAAGTCTAAAAGGAAGAGATCTTCAAGTCCTAATATAGCTTGCCAAGACAGCAAGCTTGTGAAGTAGGTGACGGCATGACTCTTAAGTGAGTGAGTAGCTACAATGATCAGATCAACCCCGTCTAATTTTTTCTTTTCTATATTTATTTTACTTAAGGTACACCACAAAAATTCTATGAGTCAGATGAAGCGTCTTTGGAACGACAGAAGTATCTCATTAACAACAAAGTAGAGGCTGGTTCGTACGCTGGTGTTCTCCATATTTATGTACGGCGCAAAAGTCATGGACACTAAGAGCTGCAGACAGACGTCACATTGATGCGTTTGAAATGTGGTGTTGGAGGAAAATGTTACGTATCCCTTAGACAGCACACAGGACTAACGCTTTCATACTAAAACAACTTGGAATAAAGACCAGACTGTCTGCTACGTGCCTTCAAAGAATTCTATAATACTTCAGCCACATCTCTAGAAAGCAAGGAGACAATCTCAAAAAGCTATTCATGACCGGAAAAGTAGTAGACAAAAAACCACGTGGTCGTACTCCTATGCGATGGTCAGACCAGGTTTGCACCAATCTCATGTCTAAGAAGTTTTATGATGCTCTGCACGCCGCTGAAGATAGAGTCCAATGCATTGCGTAATATTGTGCTACCAAAAACGATCTAATGTGGAGGTTACGAGCCTCAGTTATGAAGAATACGAAGCAAGGAGGAGGACACCAGTTACTCAAATCGGAGTCTGCTTCATCAGAATCAAAGTATATCAACTTAATGGGAGTAGATGCATTTACAAAACGTGAATTAATATTTTCTTCTATTTTTCAAAGACTAGTTACTATACCACAAGCGAAAAGAGACATTTACTGTTCTACATAATTAACCGAATTAGTTTGATGCTGAAGTGGGAGTGAATCCGATCCCAATTCTGATGTAGGAAGTGGGTCAGATACGATAAATAAAATGAGGATGTGGTGATATAACAACTCTTTATATTTTGATCAACTTTCCATTATTAATTACTAGTTCTCATTAACAAAGTAAATCATAATTATTCCTTACTACAAATAAGTCATAATTTAAGCAACAGATAGTCAGTTATAAATTGTACTGCGACTAATTTATAGTTGACAATAATAATTAACTTGTTTGCACAAATTAATTATCCAAGAGTCAAGGATAAGCTACGAGCAAGATACAACAAGTGTACCGAGCCACGCCAGAGCCAAGACTGCCCGAACGGGGGGCGCTCAGAGCCTTTTATACAGGTAGCAAAACAATTTGAGTAGTAGGGATATCGAACGATGCGCTCGGTGACTCAGGCGTACACCTGTTGTTTACAATATTCTTGGACTTGATGGCGCGGACGCCGTCATATATATATATATATATATATATATATATATATATATATATATATATATATATATATATATATATATATATATATGTATATATATATATATATATATATAAAGAACTTAATTATTGAAATTGATCTTTTCAATAGGCCTCATGAACCTGTGACAATAATAATATTCACCCATAAATAACATTGAAACATAAAAATAGTCTTGCCTCCGATCAATGGCGACCTTTACTGCTGTTTTACGACCCGGTGATGGGACCAAACGTCTAATTTAGCTTCATTAAGAGCTCACGAAACAATAAAATCGTGTTTTACCTGCTTTCAGTTTAAAATTAAAGTTTAAGTTTAAGCAAATAATATAACTAAGGTTTTACTATGCTGCTAATATTGTCGTCATTTTTTGTTTTGCTAAAGATCTCATTAATTTTTCTACCATAGGTTTTCATTATGGTTTTAGAAAGGGTAAGTAGGACAATTATCTTGTAAATAGTTTGGAAAATCCAAAAGTGCACGCCTCATAATACTTACTTGATTGTATAAATAAAACAAAAATATTTTATTGAAATAAATATTTACTCAATATGTGTTCGATCGGTACATTAATCTGGAAGTTAAGTGTATTAAAAATACTGTTTGGCAAAATGTATCAAAACTTCCTGGACCAAATTGGTTAAAATTCTCAGGAAGTTTAAGTTGAGCGGAATCCAATCAAATGCTATCAACCGCGTTTCGATCGGTCAAGCCGTTCAGAAGTTATGAGATGTTTACGCGCACACACGGACGCACACATACATACACACATATACATACATACAGACATACTGACGTCATCGTAAAAATAGTCGGGATAGTTTCCTAGGAAAAATACTATTAGACCTCAAAATGTGGAGATCAGATGAAAATGCGAATTTCGAAGATCGGGGCAAAATCAGTAACTTCCTTATCTACACACGTAGCGGGAAGTTAAAAAATGTTTCTAAAGCACACAATACAAAAGTTTTACCATTGTTACAAAATATTTTTCTAATTTGCTTTTACTGTGAGTATGCGCTTTACATACGTATGGAGGTGCTTATATTTAAATTTCCTTTTGTATATCTTACTAACTGTGTATCAGCTTTTCTATTTGTATTAGATATTGAGTTTAGTCTTATATCGGGATCTGAAAGTAACATACTTTAAAAAAATAATATATCATAATAAGTTTGAATATCAATTTAATGTTATTATGTACGTTAGTGAAAATCAGGTAAATACTTTTTGAATTTTAAATTAGTAATATACTTATTAAACTAGTAATCTTTTTAATTATATGGAGACGTTAATAAATAATAATTAAATTTGATGAACCTTCGATCCCATGTAGATATGTATATATATTATATAATGTGAATATATCATATATTTAAAGCTATAGTATGCAAATATTAAGTTTAAAATGGTTCAAATTATCTACAGATGAAATCGAATCTAACATGGATGTAAAAAATGTCGATAATTAAAAAAAGTACACAACTACCCTTTAAAATCGATCCTTTCACACTTTACACAATCATTCGCGACGGTTGATTTCCGTTCGTTATTCAAATAGAAGCGTCTTTATTTGTATTTTTCTTATTTGAATAAATTCTATACAACAAGGAACTCGATCGTTAATTCAAATACAGTAGGCTCAAATTTCGAATATAGACTCATTCGATAAGTGACCTCGTTTGGAAAGGATATCGCTCATTTATTGATTGAACGAATGATCTAATCAAATGGTTTTTACTACTCATAAACAAAAAAGAGTTTTATCCTTAATGCCTATTAAGCGAGGTAAGATAATGAACTTAATCAAATTAATAGCCTTCGAAACATGTATAAATAAATTATAATAGAGCACATTTAGAAGCGGACCATTGAAATAATGCTTTTGCTTGTAGAGTGGATTTTAAAGTGTTTATTTTATTTCATTCTTACTTTCTGTTACTTTGAAAAACGAATTTAATAAAAATATGCAAGAGTAACTCAATATCATATATTTTAATCAATAATCAAAATATTGAAGTGGAATTTTCAGCATGGTAATAGTCAAAAGATTAACTTGCTGGAACTGGATGAAAATTGAAATATTTAATCAAATAATATTTAGTTTGTTATTGTTGTTAAGTATTTATTTATTTTAACCAAATCTTACCAAAAGTAAATTGATTAAAATAAATAAACCGATTATTTGAAAAACCTGTAATCGTGTCTGTATTCGCAATATACAGCATATGTAATATTTAATACGCCAGGTAAGCGGAAAATTGAAAGGAATCTCATCTCATTGCATTTTTTTATATCAAGATATTGCGTCATATATTGTGGACATGCTAATTGAATAAGTCATGCCTATATATTTCATACCTATATACTTCATACCAGCAGCACATTGTATAAATACTCGAAATCGTTACACTCACGTAAACATTAATATTCACAAATCACACTCACACTTCTACTACAGTTGGAAAAAGTGTAATTGCGGTTTTTTTTTAATTTTCTCAATGGGAGGGTTGGGAAAAAGTGTAATTGCGGTTTTTTTTAAATTTTCTCAATAATTCAAAATCTCAGTAGCAGCTCGGATTCTGGCGGGTGGTGTATTACCACTCCCGTGCCACGGATAAGTGCGTAATGTTGTTGGTCCCGGTTATCTGTGTAAATAGTCGAAAATTGTTATCCGTTCGTTAAATGCGGCGATAGTATCACCATTCATCTCGTTAAATGACAAACTGGTGAATCGCGGTGAACCGGAAAACTCTAGACATTCGATTTACCCTGCCTACCACGCAAGAAAACCGTGTGTGATAAATGATAATACATGTCACTATTAATTCTAGCGCGAAAATTGCATCTGTTTTACAATAACAGCAATAGTTACTTATAATTTAAATATTTTAGTGGTAAGAGTTCTTCCACGTTTTACTTTCAATACGGTTTCATTTCTTTACATGATTCTTACCACGATCCAACACAGACAACATTGACTTGCTCAAATGGTAAGTTAGCTCTTAGACTTATGTATCTGGTTTTACGAATGTACCTATCTAAGTAATTAATAATGTTCTTCCATGTTTATAGCCGCCTTCTTGTTCTATAAAGAATCATAGGTATATAATAATAGGCAGTTATATTAGGAATCATAACAGTAATAGTTTGAAATAATAGGTACGAAAACATTACAAAATAGTTTTAGTTTAGTAAGAGAATAGCACTTCTGATTAGGAACATCAAGTGACACTGACAATAAAAAAGTATCTATAAAAACCCATAAAGTGGTCATAAACACGAAGGAGGTAATAAAAAATAAGTCCGATGTCGTTTCTCAGCTGTCGTGCGCTATTTCCGAACGCTGGCATTCGAAAATCGAACACCATCGAAACGAGGGGCTATCGCTATTCAAATTTAGAACGTTGCACTATGGAATATCACACCTGTGTCAATTTCCTGAGATTTTTTATACTAAAATGTATTGTTAAAATTTTCGTTAGAATACTATAAACAGGTACCTAAATATGACAAAAACTAAAGCGAAATGTACAAGTGGCGCCTTTTTTATTTTAGGCTCTTACTAATTCTACTTAATTAACCTGTAAGTTTCTAGAACTAAATTCAGTTTAGTTTAGTCATTGTTATATATTGTGAAATGCTTTTTGTAATTGTTCTTTTACAACTCCTTAAAACATTTATTTATAATCCCATAAAATAAAATTGGAACTTTCTCATCAACATAGTTGTTGATGAGAAAGTTCCAATAGAGAGATCGAAACTGGACTTATTTTTATAGAATCAGATGATATACAATCAAGTAAGCTACCTGATGTTAAGCAAAGACGACTGCTCATGGACATAAAATATAAGAGGTTGTTATCTTCTGAAGTGTCTGTTTATCCCTCTCTTAAGGTTTTATCTTAAGTTCCCCAGGAAAACCGAGCTAGGAAGGTAATTAATTCATTTCATTTTTCATTTATCTATCATTGTTTTAATCTATTTATTTTAGTTCATCTAAAATAAATAGATTAAAACAAAAACATTAACTAGGATGTTAAAAAACTATCGAACTGTGACGTAGGCATTATCGCTATTTAAATTTAAAACCCTGCACTATGTAATGTCACACCTGTGTCAATTTCCTGTTAAATACTTTCTATTTTGATATAGCTCGTTCAATCAAACATTTTTTGTGTTAAAAACTCTATAGGTAGGTACTTTTGTTGCTTCGTTATAGAGAATAGTAAATATTTATAGATTAGGATAAAAAATAGTCCATACGGATCACAAAAATATTTTTGTAATCCGTATGGTGATAGTAAACATCGGATGACAAATATGTAAATGGTGCATTGTTATTACGTGCGCAAATTTACTGACTATCGTATTCTGCCTGAAACGTGGCCGCACCAAGGACTGAGTTTATGGAAGCAAGAATAAGTGTGGCACAGTATTCAGGCGAATCTTTGCATAACTCTACTTCTGATAGCAATTAGAGTAGTGGCGAGGTTATCTTATCTTTCAATTGGTATTTACGAGCAGTCTGCCAGGAATTCGAGTAATTTATTATTTATAAGTAGCTCCAAAATCCTATTTAATATAATAAATGCGAAAGTGAGTTTGTTTGTTACGCTCTCACGTTGTAATTTTAAACCAATCAACATGTAATTTTGTATACAACGTTTTTAGAAGTACAGTCTACAAAAAGGACATAGGGTATCTTAAAAAAACACTATTCCCGCGTCGTCAAAATAACGCGAGTGATATGATAGTGATAAAAATCTAGCAGAGAATAATCTTGAATGCGACATTAATTTAAAGAGTTTATTTTTGACACAATATGAGAATTTTGTATTTATTTTTGAATTTGTTTCTACTCTTAAATGTTGTCTCTGCATGGTCACTCTGGTAGAGAATGCCACTAGGCATAGAGTTCGCCTTTTCTACAAACTTATTTGTAAGGTGTACAATAAAGATAAATGAATAAATAAATGATATATAGATAAACTGTCTCATTTAATAAAGAATTTTGATTGTGTGCGTAAGTTAGTGAATATTCTGTCTCGTACAAGATCACGTACTGCTATGCCATAGTGAATGCGATGGAAAGAACGCAAATGCAAATGCGCATGCTCATTTGAGCCCATTTAGGTTTATTAATTAAACTGATAATGTCTCCGCGACAGTATTAAGATATTTTAATTCTAATTTAACTTCCAGTCACTGTAAGTTCGTGATTAAAAATCAATTGCTTTTAATTCATGATCTTAATATATTTAAATTACGCGTCACGTTGTTTCTTTGCTATTGATTCCTAAACTACTGACCGATTTCAGTGAAATTGTGTAGACATTTACTGTTTGGTCTAAATGTAAAGATTTTTTATCTCAATCCATCCCTCTCAAGTACTTCACCAAAATAATTTGTAGGGCAAAACAACGTTTGCCGGGTCAGCTAGTATTAGGATATTATATTAAGGATATCATATTTCCTCAAATTTTAAATTCTCATATCATCATATTTCCTCAAATTTTAAATTCTTACGTTCTCCCCGTATTGGTCCCGGGCTCTTTTGAAGAATAGGGCAACCGCAGTTCGCCGCGCAGATTGTAAAAGGCGACCGATTGGCTATACGAGTCACTATCATTGTGGCTACTGGGTAGTAGAGTTCTGCACTGTCTCGCCCGGGTCAGTACCACCGCCTTACCTATTCCTGCCGCAATAGCGTCAGAGCTTGTCACTGTCGTATTCCGGTTTGGAGGGTAATGTAACCGGTAAACTTATTCATGTGGCATTAGACCTCGCCACGAGATACGAGCAACGCACCATTAAACACCTGTAGTGTATAGACACTCCTAGTCTCTTGATGCCTCTAACGCAACTAAAGGCACAAACATGTACAAGTTCAAGTAGCTGGGATACATATATATATATATATATATATATATATATATATATATATATATATATATATATATATATATATATATATATATATATATATATATATATATATAAATCCCAGCTATGCCAATTCCAGCTATCGCTCTTAAAGAGATAAAACATCTTGCATAAGCACACTAATATAAAAATACCAAGAGTACAACAGCTGGCGAGCAAATTGGGAATTATATTGTTATATCATTCATATATTTTGTATCCATTAATATATTGTGATACACAGACCTCGTCCTCGATGTTCTGTGGTTGTCGAAGACACGAAAGAGTATTTTTTATTTAATAGTTCACGACTATGAATAATAGGCTGTGACAAGTGACAGGGTTTTGCGAAAGCAATGGAGATTTCATTAGAAAAATAAAATCATACTTATTTTTAACGAGACTTTAAGAATAACATTTTGATATTTCAAGGTTTACAAGAATATCCTAGTAATTAGGAATATACCTCATAGGAATTTATTTAAACTTTAAAACAGTACAGGCACAGCCATTAAACACTTTGCTGCGTACACTTCGGTGTTTTGTGTAGTAATGGCAAGGTTCATGGTGATCCTTACAGCATTTGTCAACTATAACAATAATAGCTCAATTTCTTACAATTTAATTGAATCCGCGTAAAACTGTGCGTAATGCTCAAAATGATTACGAATGTCACCGATACAAATCCACAGCTCAGATACGTCAAAGTCATCGAGAGAGGAATTAAAATGTCGGACCTACGCCTTTAAGATATCAAAATTTAGATTGGAAGATATTTGGGTTGAAAATTAAACAAACCGAAATAATTTAATGTAAATTCACTTTGATCGAATGGATGATGAAAGTGATAAGAAATACCGAATATTCCATATTACAGTGCACATTATCGAAATATCCAATTAACATTATATTATAGTGCTTGCGTGCTGGAAATAAAATTTCGAATTCAGAATAGGTATTTACAAAACAGAAAATATTTTTAATAATTGACATCGACATTTTTAAAAAGAGTGGCAGTTTTCGTCACTTACGTGCCTGGTTAATTTAGCGATATTTAATAGATGGTCGAGATATACATTTTTTTTTAAATTTGAAGGGTAAATTAATTTCGTTAAATGTGTACTGGTGGATGTATGCTATGCAATGTTCGTTTTCAGTAACACAGTAATCGTTAAAATAATAATATTGAATTTCTATTTTGATAGAAGTATTATATATTTTGTTTATAACAAAACAATAGGAATAAAGGTGTTAGTAATAAAAACTTCTAGATCCGTTGATCTAAATTATGTACGTAATTAGGTACAGTGTAATGTTAGCAGTTGTCAAGTAAGAGATGTACCTATATTGATATATTATTTTTATTGTAATAGTAGTTTTTATGAAAGCCAGCAACCTACGGTAAAAATGATTGGTGATTGCGTTGTTTGAACACGCTACGCAATAAATTCGTATCACAACACCACGTTTCGTAACGAAAATCATTAACTGACAAACATCGTAAAGTGGAAGCAAAATAGAACGCATTCTCCCGGTTTATATTTAAATATAAAATCCGAACGAGCGACATATTTTTAAAGTTCGAACAGCGACACTTAAAACTAATCGTTGTCTTCGATTTTAGAACGTCTTTTTAAAATTTGAACATGCTTTCTAAATTCGAACTGCAATGTCCAACGTTTTAACTCAGCTGTTGCAATATATTATTATGATTGTAGAGATTTAATAATTTCAGGTCTTAACAAACTTTACACCGACATTTTGCATATTATAACAATGTGTTTTTGTTTATTTTTATATATACAAGGCATTTTTGTTGATATACCTTTACAAGATTATAGTATATATATATATATATATATATATATATATATATATATATATATATATATATATATATATATATATATATATATATATATATATATATATATATATATATATATATATATATATATATATATAATTATAATAATATTCACGGGACAAATTACACTTACTGATCTAACCCCAAAGTAAGCAAATTATTTACTTGTGTAATGGGTGTTAGCAAACATTTATGCTCATCACGCAAATGCTTGTCCCCGTCGGGGATCGAACCCGAGCCCCGTCGATTGCGTAGTCAGGGCCGCTAACCAACTATCTTGGTGAAATTCCATTATTGTTACACAATTGACTAAGCACTTGTACTTCATAACGTATTTTTAATATACATTAACTAAAACTTTACACACACACATATATATTTTTAATTAATAATAAAATAATACCCAAAGTGTTATAGTGAGACTCCGCCAGTCGGAATGAATATACAAAATATGTAGGTACATCCATACTAATATAATAAATGCGAAAGTGTGTTTGTTTGTCTGTCTTTCATGGCAAAACGGAGCCACGAATTGACGTGATTTTTTAAGCGGAGAGAGTGGAGTAGTTGAAGGGTTGGAGAGTGACATAGGCTACTTTTTGTCTCTTTCTATCGCCCCACTTCCCTAAAATGAATTTAACGTGACGAAGCCGCGGGCAAAAGCTAGTACTGCATATTTTACTTACTTGATTGTTTTCAAAACTAATTTTGAACGAAGTGAACTCTCTTCAAAAATGTCAGACTTTTCATGTTTATGAAAACATTTTGAGACTAAAAGTGTTTTTTTATCAGTACAAAAGTGATTTTTGATGTCTATAGTTTAGATATTATGATAGTCCTCTCCGTTTAAATAAATACGTCTCTTTTGATTTCAACTTTATGAAATAGCATTTAAAACGAAAATACGATTCCAATTAACCTTTTAAGTTGTGCGACATCAGTTTTAACGTCTTAAGATAATGCGATAATAAATCTATCGTGGCACGCGTCAGTTATAACCGTTGCTTATATATCGATATATTTATTGATATTTTAAACAATAATAATGCGAAACATTTTAAAAATAGTATTGGTCCGAGCTCCTTTGAAGAATAGACCAATCGCTGTTCTGTCAGGCAGGTCGTAAAGGCGATCGGTAGGCTATACGTGTCATTACTATCTTGACCACTAAGTGGTAGATATCCGCAACGTTTCGCCCGGGTGTTTGGTAGGTACCACGGCCTTACCTATTCCTGCTGCAATAGCGTCAATGTTTGTCATTGTCGTGTTCTGGTTTGGAGGGTAAGGTAGACTTATGCATATGGTATTGCCATCCAGCCACACGGATAACAACGCACCATTAACATCTTTGGTGTCTATAGGCGCAGGTTTCTCTTTCCTTCAGATGTAGCCAAAAAAAATTTGATAAAAATAGAATATTGCCCAACTACATAGTAAACCTCAATGAGATTATTGTAGTAGTAGTAGTAGTATCTTCACGGCCGTATCCCCGAAGGGGTAGGCAGAGGTACAACAAGTGCACCCACGGTTAGCCGAAGATACTTGATTTTACAAATGTGATAGGTGGCAAGCCTATCGCCAACTGGGCACTTTCCAATCCCGGGCAACTTTACGTTTATCAGAAAACTGAAGAAACACTTTTTTATATGCCCGACCCGAGAATCGAACCTGCGACCTCGTGGTAAACGCCAACGCTGGACCACTAGACCACAGAGGCGATAGATTATTTTAGTAATATTACAAAAGCTTAGTTACGGTGCGGCCAATAGGCGCGCACTTTGTCCGACGCGTGTCTTGAGTTGGATAATTAGGTCAAAATTTAAGTAGGTACCTATTTTTTTACTTACTCGATATCAGAATCGATTACTGAACACGTTCATCCCGTGTGTGCAGTCTTTTACCGGTAAGTCTGTATACTTTTGCCGTTACGTATATTTTTTATGTCGTAAGATAGCAAACAAGCAGGCCCCCCTGATGTAAAGATTCAACCATCGCCTATAGACACCAAAAATGTTAATGGTGCGTTGCTGTCTCCGTGACGGGGTTTTAATATTACATGTTTACGTTTACCGGCTACCTTACTCTCCAAGCTGGAACAGTAAAGTGACAAGCTCTGACGCTATTGCGGCAGGCATCTGCCGCTACTTCACCTTCCAGCCAGAAATATTATCCGACATTAGAGCGGCATCAGTAGTGTAATGAAAAGGAGCCAACTAAGGCTTTGGCGGTGACGATTTGCAAACGATGCAATATTGTGATTTGTAATTATGTTAATTTTGCAGGAAATTTGTGTGATAGCGATTTTAAGTTGAAAAAAGTCCCTATTAATCAGGTAACAGGTAATTTGTAGCTAGCAATCAGAATTCCCAACGTTTACAACACGATCCCATGGAACGAATAAATGTAAGTGCATGAGTGGTACATTTGTGTCTTGAGGCGCTCATCTATACCTAATAACCATCAATGATCGGGCCAATTGTGAAAAATATCATTAAAAAACCATCAGCGCTTGATGATTCGACAGTACTACGGCCCGTCATCAACCACAATCGATTCTTTTTTTCTTTATTAAATTATCGAGAATACGGAGTTCTCCACGGTCAGTCATATTAAATGCGTTGGATTATCCACGCGATCAATTTTCAAATATTCTTTTGTTAATAATGTCACACGTTTTTTTAATTTACAGGAAACTAATAATTAATCAAAATTTAAGTTTATTTATTCATCAAATCAATTACGAACTTCATAACTTAATTATGTTATTATTACTTTAAATTTTAAATATTAGACTTCGGTAAAATATAAGATAAGAAAATAGGCTTGAGTCCAGTAAGAAATAATTGGATATATTTTAGTTTTTAATGATTACTTATGATATAGTGGTAAAAAACTA
Source organism: Apodemia mormo (assembly GCA_036924255.1). NCBI lineage: Eukaryota > Metazoa > Arthropoda > Insecta > Lepidoptera > Riodinidae > Apodemia > Apodemia mormo. The sequence continues at coordinate 6,997,819 of JAUPFN010000020.1, read as the reverse complement.
TTTGTTATAAAATACAAGGATTTATAATACTTTTAGGATATAAATTCAGCAAAAATAGACATCAAATCACGTGATAGCAAACTCAAATCTAGAAGTATTACGTCACGCCGTGGTAAGACGTCATCTTGTTGTTGACGTGATGTTGTTATTTTCATAGAAAATATAGAGTATGTAGTGTAAATATTACCACTGCGTGATGTCATTAGAACGTCATGACAGTCTAGTGCGTTCTCGCGGTGAATTTTATTTTTTGGTTAATATACGTAATAAGATATTTTTTTTTAATTTAGTCAACTAGCATATTACACCACAGAGAAAAAGAAACTGATCGTTTGATAAAGAAGATTAAAATGTGACAGAGTGAAAGAAAGAGCACAATACTTCAAAAGCAAAGGACATGGGAAACTTTTAGAGTCGTTAGGGCGTCATGTTCCAATATTTATAGATCTACTTTAGTCATAATATTGCTTTTATATCAGAACCGATAATATTTCTATTTTTGTAGATTTGATAAAACCACTATATTAACCATTTAAACGTAATCTATAAATAAAAATTGCAAATAGTTTTTAAAATGTAGACGTCATTTATAATTAAAATTAGTATTCTACAGGTAGGTAATTAAAGCAGCTTTTAAAAATATTGAATTGGTAAAATGGGTCGAGTAGTTCGGCAAATGATCTGAATTAAAAATCTATAAGCACACGCCCACTTATAGATTCAGTGGGTGGAGCGCAAATCGAATTAGTACGGCCAATGCATCGATTAGTTGAAACGATTGACAAAAAACATGATTAGTGCCGAAACATCGACTTATAAAAACATCAGCAACAGTCTGTTAATGATGCTTTTTGTACGAAAACCGAAGATTTGAATTCGTAATTTCAACCGCAAGGCGTTCGAATCATTTGTCAGTGACAATTTTTTGGTTTCAATCGATTTTTAAACACATGGTACATACACTTTTTTGCTAAAGTTCATTGATTCTCTTAAGTTTTTTCATATAAAATTGTAAGTAAAGCAAACGTGAAAGGAATGAACCTGAGCTCAAATGCTATGGGAAAGCACGCAATTTTTTGTCAAAAATAGAACAAATTCCAGGACATCAAGGCTGTGGGAACATTCGAAACCAATAGCATTCCGCGGTGAGTTAGGAAAATGCGGTTTTACAAGGCAATTCAATACAATCTGAATATGTATCAGGTCGAATAATTAAAATAAGAATTCGATTCGATTGGAATACTTGGACCGATATTCTATTTTCAAACCAAATTTAAGTTTAATTTTTGATTTTACGGAATTAATGACATTAATGGTCTAATAAAGTTGGCTTGTAAACTATAGTATTAAGCTGTATAAAAAATATAGCTTCTGTTGAATAAAAATGAGTAAATCTTTCTGAATAACGTATAATAAAGGTAATAAAACGATCGAACGTATTGGGCATCCATATTCTGGAACTGGAATAATAAACAAACGATTGACGGGGTCGTATCGTCGGTTTATTGACGATAATTATTAGTTATATTAACTGGTTCTACTGGAGTCATTGGCTGATGAGGTTTTAAACGTTTCACCGAGATGGGTGGCTAATGACGCATTTATATTTTGTATTGGTTTGATAGAAAACGATAACTATTAACTCGTTTAGTAATCACACGTATTAGTTATTCTAATATGAAAGAAATTTAAACGGTTATAAGCCTTTTATTTCATACACCTAAAATCTTTTCAGTCTTTTGTCACCACATATGTGTCTGACATGTGGTACAGTTATTAAGCGTTATTGAACATGCGTGTAAATTAGCGCCAATTTGGTGTAGAAATACGTGATAATTAACGAGGCAGAATGAACATTGAGCGCTAACTTACGCACATGATAAAACTTGTTTATTAATAAGATCGCCAAAGTAGGTTTAGTGCAGCTTCAAAATGCACCAAGGACAAAGATTACAGAAAATTAATGTAGCGCAGAGATACGACAACACTGCGCTACATGAATTTTCTGTAATCTTTGTCCGAAATTTTCAAACTAGATATAAAAATAAGTTAATTTTTAGAAGAATGAAATCTTACGTCTACACTAATTAAAAGGAAAAATATAACTAGATAAAATTATAAAATTTCGGATATCTTCGAAGAAATCCTGAAGCGGAAGTAGCGGTCAAGCAATCTACAACGCTACAAGAAAAAAATCAAATAAATCCTAAATCACGATAATACAATTATTTATTTATTTATTTAACTTTATCGTACCTTTAATAAGTTTGTACAAAAGGTGGGCTTAATGCCTATTGGCATTCTCCTCCAGTCAGTTATGATTTATCTTGTAACACTATATACGTATACATGTATAAGGTTCAAGTAAGGATCTCCAGGCAACGCCCGGCAAGATCTTCCTTTCTACTTCCTTGTGTGGCGTCATCATACAGATTGGTGACGTTACCTCGATGACGTCATCCTGACAGTAATTGGCACGCTGGTTTTACCGCTAAGCTTTTCAGTAGTATCGACCAGGCAGCGGCAACATATATTTATTCTATTTAAAAATTCGGCTTCCTCCTTCAGAGTCCTTATTAAAAAGAAAAAAAAACACTATAATTGTAGGACCATCAGTTAATAGCGACATATTCTATGGTTCTAAGTTTTCTTTACGTTAGCGGTGTGGATTTTTTGGATTATGAACATCGTTGGCCCGTAATCTACGAAAGTAAGGAAGAAGGAGTTGTAGTTAAAACTTTTGACCGGGTCTGGCTAAGGTCATTTCTATCAAAGATGAAAAACCATAAATTGCTAGCTTTTTGCTAGATCATAGTGTCAAGGATTCTTCTCCACAACTGTGATATACGAGTACGCTGGAAGATAATATAATTAATTTTTATTCAGATAAGAGTACAGAATATGTTTAATATGTGATATATTATAGTATACAGAATATATTTCTGCTTCGACCGGGCAAATATTTCATTGGCACAGGGTAGTGATGATCGAATCGCTTGTCTCTAAAATTGAGACTCTCTTTAACGGGTCTCAAGGTGGGACAAGAACCTTTTTTAAATTCAATTAACTCAAGTCTGTGAAAGTTCCATCAAGAGAACGCAATAATTATTACTTTTCTACTTCAGAATATCTATCTTATCATCTCTGAAAATATTCTCATAGCAAGTGATATCCAATAATTAACCATTTGATGATAAAAGCTAAGCAAACTGCAAAGAACCAAACCGACTGAAATGCACTTAACGGTCATTCGTGTTTGGTCATGCTGGTAATGGAGTACGGTACTGTTTGCACCACATCCTCAAACTGACAGCATCAGGCTTTCAATAACTAATTATTCTATCTGCGAATTAGAACTTACACTCTGAAGTTATGTGTGTCATGTAGAATGTTCGAAAGGATTTATTTAAATCAGAGCCAGCATCAACTTTGCGTTATCGCAAAACATGTCGTGAGAAATTCCATCCAAATTATCTTGATAGTTGGTCACCTGAGACTGTTTAAATTGCTCACATATTCCTTAATTTTAAATATAGACAAATTGTCTATTTTTGAGTAATATTTAATACATTTTTAAATGGAAGCTGTGATGGTATACATTTAAAGTTACATCAGATTTAAGTTCTAATCATAACTATACATTTTACAGTAGCAACTCGCTAAGACGTCCGCTGCGTTATTTTCAAAAAAAAACAAAAAACGCAATTTTGCAGGATCACAGGTAGCCTTTCTGTTAACTCTAGATGGATTTAGACTTCATGTATCTAAGCCCGTTCAGCCTTATAAGGATAAAGAAATAACAAATATAACATAAACACATATACAAAGTCTTTCATATTTAAAATATTAGTGGGATTACAAATGTTAGACTACTGTAGAATATTAGACTGTCCAAGCACGGCTAGATCTGCACGCAATTGATTCCTTAATCGTACATTAATCATTTACAGATAAACATTAGGCATTCTATTGCTTTCAACTCGAGAGCATCGTAGAATAATAAACAGCGTTAATACATGGTATTAAAATAAAACGTCCTTGCAACTTGTAATCGATAAGTGCAATTCGAGGCACGGCATATGTAAATTTTAATGTAAATATGCTTTTTAATCAATATAAGGCTTAGTGGGCGCTTTGCTAGTAATATAAAACAATACTATCAGGGCTGAGCATTCAAATGCCGAGTATCGCCGGGACGCATCGGCAAACTCCATTCCTTGAACGTGGATGAATATTTATTTCACATCGCGATTTTAATATGAGACTCTATTGTTCATATTCGTCGCTATTACGGGTGATTCGTTGCGTTCCGGAATAATACTGCGGTATAGAACGTTTCAAAATCGAATTCCGCCATTTTATTGTTGACGTTTTCATAGATAATAAACAAGACAGATAACCTCCTTTGTCAGTAAGAATATAATATAAATGCAAATATTAGAAACGACATTTTAATAATGCGAGCACATGTTTATCCTTTGTGCGGGTATTTTTCTTTTTCTGAATAATTCTGCTAATATTTATAGATTTATGATATAGTTGATATCTTGATATAACACATAAGAATATAGTTACGATGCTTTTTAGGTCTATTCTGTTCTTTTTCATAATTTAATGCAGATGGCTCTCCTGGTAGAGAGAAATAGAGGACGAGTACTGACATGTTCGTATTTTATGAAATGCTTCGCAGGAAAGTAGCTGATGATCTATTTTTCAAAAAAGATTGAACCAACATTAAAAGTGTAGCCTTTTACCTAAACTAGGTTTGCTATCTCCGCCTTCCCTATTTCTGCTGCAGCAGCGTCAGTGCTGGTCAATGACGTGTTTCGGTTTGGAGGGTAAAGTAACCACTAAACCTATGCATGTGGCATTAACAACGCACATTTGACATCTTTGGTGTCTATAGGAAATGGTTGACTCTTTCCAACGGAGATTCATCTGTTTGTTCGCTATCTTATAGTATAAAAGAAAAAAAAAGATGAAGGTATATAATTAATTAGCGCTTTCGAATTTTCAATTACTAAAATATATGTATATATTTCGTTTTTCTTCACCTATATTAAAATGTTTGTGATATAATAATAAACAGACATTAATTAGATTAGCAACAGTCAATATTTCCGCTCAATTATTTTTTCGATAATCATACTACTTAAATAGTTTTTTAACTCCATCAGTTGAGTTATAATCGATCTAAAAGTTTCAAAATAAAATTGATACATTAATTAAGAGTTTAATGATTAATAGGCCGTCCCCATCGATCTGTATTAAGTATATTCAGAGCGGAACAATTAGTGGGCATTGGCAACGTCCACCGAGCCAAATTGCCAATAAAACACTTTCCTATCACTTTTATTTTCTGTAACCTGTCTATTAGATAAGATTAATAGAACAATATAGAATAAATATTTGATTTAGATTTTGTAAAATATCTGAGAATCATTTCATGAAAATATTGAGTGAAAGACAGTGTTCACTATGCAGTATTTATAGTATAGTATTATTTATAGTATAGTATCGCTGACACCTGGCAAGTATCTCAAAAAATGCAATATTTTTGTGTTAATGTTTTTCCAATCCAAAAAAAATAAATTAGAAACTTTATTTGTAAAGTAAATGAATTTTCCATGAATGGAAAACATACACAATACGGCCTCACATGGAGTACTGCTCTCATCTCTGGGCCGGTGCTCCCCAGTACCAGCTTCTTCCACTTGACCGCATTCAACGTAGAGCGGTTCGAATCGTTGACGATCAGGCTATTACGAAACGGCTTGACTCTTTGGCATTACGCAGAGATGTAAGCTCACTCTGCGTCTTTTATCGTATCTATCATGGAGAGTGTTCCGACGAGTTGTTTGGATTAATTCCTGCTGCTAACTTCCACCATCGGACATCGCGTCAAAATTTGAAGTTCCACCCACACCATCTTGATGTCTGGAAATCCACAACCGTGCGGTTCTCCCGGCACTTTTTGCCTCGCACTACTCTTTTGTGGAATCAATTACCGGCGGGGGTTTTTACGAACAAATACGACATTGAAGGTCCCCTCAAGAAAAGAGCGTACTCATTTTTAAAAGGGCGGCAACGCAACTGCAAGGCCTCTGGTATTGCATATGTCAATGGGCGGCGGTGATCACTCAACATCAGGTGCACCTCCTGCTCGTTTGCCCCCTCTTCCATAAAAAAAAACCCTTTTACGTCGGATGACCATATTGTTGCAAAGCTCAAAGTGGTAAAAGCAAGCTACAGATATTGTTGAACTCAGCAGAAGACTACATTTGCTACCGATGACCGATGACATCTGACAAAAACTTTAAAAGCACAAAACTTATATGGTCTTTAAACCCGACTTGAAGTTTGATTTAACAATAAAAACTATTAACCCAAGTTGGGTTTAGTTTGATTCAGCGGCCACGACTTACGCTCGTAAGAACCTAAGTTATGCGTCACTGCTCCAACCAGGCGTAATTTTTCTTGCTTTGTTCGTACTGATGACGGCGAATGTAATACCCGTTAATTATTGTATTATTCTACTAATAATATATTAGTTAGTTTATTGTTGCAGATGAAATTTAGGTTTATATTTTCAACGAAGATCATAGGTTCAAATTCAGATTGTGTTCAAATTTGTCTCTCCTTAAAAAAGATTACAAGTTAGATTCATCACTAGCACATCTAAAGTCGTCAATTCGTAATAAGATAGCAAATAAGGAGATTTTTTAAAATCATAAGACTGCAAATAACCAGATGGCTTTACTGATAGAAAAAGACAACCATCGCCCATAGATGTTAATAGTGTATTGCTATCCGTGTGGCGGGATGTTAATGTCACAAGCATACGCTTACTGGCTTTTTTACACAGATCATAAAAGAAATTTACATTGACGCGGCATTGCGGCAGGAATATCATAAAGAATCAAATCCCGTTGAGACGATACAGAGCTCTACTTCCTAGTAGTCACGATAGTAGTTGCCCGTACAGTTAATAGTTCGCCTTTTGCGAACTGCCTGGTAGAATGATTGATTGTCTATTCTTCAAACTTGGCCTAGACTAACATGAGAGAAAATATATGAATATTATTGAAGGACGTATAAAGTTACCATATTGATCTAGTGATGCTTATATGTTTGAAACCTCAGAATTGACTTCTAGGTTTGGACAACATGGTCTGAACGAGTTTAGGTACATAGTATTCTGAAAGACACAACTTTCTCGACGATGCAAATATGATTATGAAATAAGTTGTTGCACGACTGTTGACCCCTTTGTTATTATTAATATTGTATCTTTATCTATAAAGTATAATTACGGAACCTTGAAAATCATTGAATTCGATAAAAAACATCCAGTTTCTTTGAATCATCGCAATTCTTATGCAACATCCTTAACCCGTATCTCTATTATGGTCTGTAATAAACAGATAAGGCATCTATGAATACATTATAAAGCCATTACACAATTGCCATCGCCTTATAGAATAAATCTCTCGCCATTTCTTTATTTTAACTGTTTACTGACACACTGTTCTGTTTTAAAATGGCATGAATTTGCAGTTTTTTTTTCTAAGGTAATTAGTTCTTATATTTTTGAATTGGGTATGACTGGCCAGTATCATCTTTGTTCAAGCTGATTTTATTTTTGAACTGGCATTATATGAATAGCTGTTTTCACTGGTACAAATTTCATCACATCTACCGCTTAATGTCGATCAGATATTTGCATAACGGTTGTTGTAACAATAGATATAATTGTTCTGAGGCACAGAGATCGGTTCGCGTAATGCCCTACCCCCGGTTACAGGTTAATTGCGGTTCTAATGCGTTACTATTAATTGATTTTGTTTGTTCACCTTTGTTATTAAAGGTGATTGTAAGACCGTGTACATAATTATTTAATAATACATGTGAATATTACCTCTCTGGATCGTGATTGAGATATTGAGGTACGCTTATACCTAGCTGTAGGAATTAATTAAGAGTTTTGGTTTTTATAGGCGATGATTACCTCTTTCCACCAGGAGAATTATTTGCTTATTTCCTATATTATGATATATAAATATAAAAAAAAGATTCTATTATCAGCTATTTTGGTTTATTCCTTCGGCTCATTAGGTTCATATCATGAAGTCTCAGGTTTGATCCCTGGGTCGGGCAAATTGTGATTGTGACATTGTGATTACGTCTTGCCCAGCTTGTTGCTGTCGTTATCCTGTTTGCATTTTATGAATGTGATATTATATTCCTGCCACCTATATGGCACCTTTAACATCCTTGATTTAACAAGCAGATAGATGACAATATCCTTACATCAGGGGAGCCATATATTTGTTTGCCATTCTATGAACTATCCTCGTAAAAGGGTGTTCAGTACTCGATTCCGATATTTACCGAATAATATGTAAAAAAATAGGTACTTAAATGTAGCCCTAATTAATAAATAATAATAAATATTCACGGGAGAAATTACACGTACTGATCTAACCCAAAGTAAGCAAATTATTTGCTTGTGTTATGAGTGTTAGTCAATAATACTAATACATAGAAATTAGAAATTCATATATAAATACTATAATATATTTAATAAACATCCAAAATCGGAAATACAAACATTTATGCTCATCACACCAATGCTTGTCCCCGTCGGGGATCGAAGCCGAGCCCCATCGATTTCGTAGTCAGGGTCGCTAACCACTCGACCAATGAGGCGGTTAAATTATATATTTTTATTGGATAATAATTATATAAATAATTATCCAATAAAAATGTTTATACGGACACTCGCCCATAAATATTGAAGTTTATTGTTTGCGAACGGCGATTTACCGAACTCGTATAGAGCAAAATGTAGTGATAATACTTCTTGAATATTTACGCTAATAATTTTGAGGATTACTTTATAGTCAAGCAATATTTACTTTATAGTGTAAAAGAAATGTAGGTGCGAGGTTAGCAACAGTTAATAAGAGTGTCGGATCAGTTAAGTAGTTTACGTTTAATATAATGTTCGTATTTACCTGTTGCCAGAATTGTGCTAGGAGGTATATCCTTTCCTTCTTAAAGAGCCAGTCCATTGAGTGCATAGCTTGCACCTCCGCCTCTGGTGCGGCGGGCAGACTGGCCGCGCCGGTCGGGTGCATCCGGACGTCCGCACCGCGCTTACACCCGGCGCATGATGACTCGTCAGTCTCTTGAACTCCAGGAACCGACTTCAAATTTCGAATGTAACATTTTGGAAATCTTTATTATAAATCGATATAATTTACTCAAATATCGATGTTTCAATTGTTGTGTTTCAGTCGCGTGCCGTTTTTTATTTCGACGTCACTTTCTTATTGTGTTGTACCTGACAACCTGAAACAGAAAAAAAGTATTGAAAGGGGAAGTTTTATATCGATTCCATTGTGAGTTGGCAGACAATCGGCCACTGGGTGTTCGTGTCGAAACTAATTTGGTTATGTTTGATGCTCAGGCTGATAGCGCAGGAAAAAAGAAAATCGAAGATTCGGCGCAAAGAAGTTGTTTGCTCACACGATAAAACACCGTGCCACGAATTAAATAGAACGAATATTCCATAACAAGGAAAACATTCATTCCCATTGCTTTGTAACGCGGTTCATTAAATGTAGCTGAAAAAAATTAGAGAAAAGCTTTTTTCTTAATTTAATTAGAAAATAGCAAACAAGCAGATGGGTTTCCTGATGGAAAGAGTCAACCATCGCCTATAGACACCAAATACGTTAATAGTGCGTTGCTATCTTGTGGCGAGGCCTTATGCCATATGCATAAGTTAACCAGCTATCTTACCCTCCAAACCGGAATATGACAGTGACAAGCACTGACGCTATTGCGGCAGGAATAGGTAAGGTGGTACCAGACCTGGACGAGACGATGTAGAGCTCTATCACCTAGTAGCCACGATGGTAATGACTCGCATCGCCAATCGGTTGCCTTTTACGACCTTTTTAAAGATTGCTTCTCTTTTGAAAGTTCGAAAGAAAAAATAACTAAAATTACTAACTTTCGAAAGAAAAAGAAATGACTAAATATTGCTCATAGTAATTTACAAGTTTTAGCCCTGATGATGCAGTAAAATGCGAAACCGGTTGGCTATTTAAATAAAAACGTACATATATAATTAGTGAATTGTGAAACAGTACAAGTGCAAAATTTAAAACAATAAATATTACTAAGTTTGTAACAGTAATAATACATAGATACATAGAATAGTAATAATACATAGTCTGTTTTCTGGAGGAGGGCGTTGACATACGCAACACAGTTATATACTTCTGCGTATGTCATCGACACTCATATTATTCGTGTATACTTGTTTTGGTTCCAAATAAAATTATTTGTATTTGTATTTGTATAGATACGGTCTCATTATAAAAAAAACTGTTAAATTTAATTAATATTTAGGTTCATTGACGGCATAAATTTGGGCTGAATTAGCTTAGCATCCTACGTACAAAAACTAACAAATTAATAACGAATGGACATTATATACAAGTATCTCTTTTTCTAAGATTGTTTATTTTGTTATCTTTCTCAGTATAAGACTGAATGATATGTCCAAGGATAAAGCAATGACGCTCGATAAATGAAGGCGAAAATGCTAAACAATAGCTGCTGCCAGTAATTGGCCTAAAGTGTACGCTTGAGAGAGATCATTACTTTTCAAATTTTATAAAAATCTATGTTAATATTATAATGCCAAAGTTTGGATGTTTGGAAAGATGGATGGATGGATGGATGGATGGATGGATGGGTGGATGAATGGATGTTACTCAATCACGCAAAAATTACTAATCGGATTTGAATGAAATTTTGTACACAGGTAGATAATGACCTGGAATAGCAGATAGGCTACTTTTTATCCCGGAAAAATTAGGTGATCCCGCGGGATTCACAAAAAACTTTTATAATGCAGCGGGCTGCACGCTACAACTAGTGGAATATATAAAACCGTTTCCCCTAATATTCATCCCCTAATATTGCCTAATATCAGCGCAGCAGATAGATCTCACGAATATTATCAACGCGTTTATTTTGTACTAGCTGTTGCCCACGACATCGTCCGCGCTGACTTCGTTTACTTCGCGTAGCTCCTCCCCCGTAGGAGATAGCGTGATGATATGTAGCTTATATGTTCACCCGACTTATAAGTAATATTCATGCAAAATTTGAAGTAAATCCATGCAGTACTTTTTGAGTTTACCCCGGACATACATACAGACAAAGAGATAAACAGACAAACAGACAAAAAATCTAAAAACTATATTTTTGGCTTCAATATCGATTGTAGATCACGCCCTATGTATTCTTTTTAAAAAATATTCAATGTACAGTTTTGACTTTCCAACGATTTTATTATATGTATAGATGTTCTATATTTTATGTTTTAATGTTGATTACATAAAAATGTATGCGTTTGCGACGATAGATTAGGTTATGATAAACATGGCAAAGGGAGTATATACCAAGTAAACGAGTCGCGTAAAACGACTTATTGATAAACAACGCGCAACCTAAACTTATAATGCGTGGAAACTATATAATGCGTGGAAGTTCTTACAAAGATTTTTATTAAATTAATGAGTGAAATAATACGCGAGGTTTTTTGCGGGAAAATGTAAAATGAATATCAAGGAACAAAAAACAGGTAAATCCATTACAATAATATAAATATGAAAGACTGTCTGTTACGCTTTCACAGCTAAGCCACTGAACCGATATTGATGACAATTAGCATTGAGACAATTGAGGATCTGGGGTCCAACATAGGCTATCTTTTTTATTCAAAGCATAAACATTATGGGACTGTAATGGGTGATAAAATTTGTATGGAAAATTATTTCGAGGATATGTTAATTTACTCGCCTTTGTGGTCTAGTGGTCTGGTGTCAGCGTTGACCACACGAGGTTCCGGGATCGATTCCAATTAAAAAAATGTGTTTTTTAGTTTTATGATAAAAACAACATTGCCTGGGATTGGATAAGTGCCCGGTCGGCGATAGGCTTGCCACCTATCACATTGTGACTAAGTATCTTAGGCTAATCGTGGGTGCACATGTTGTATTTCTATATTCCTCTTCAGGAATACAGGCGTGAAAATATTTCTATATTAATTTACTCGTGGACGAAACTGCGCGGCTCAGCTAGTAGCTAGCAAATTTAAAAGCGGTTGCAGATTAATTTATGCACTTTCAAAGTTAACGTATAGCGTAGCAAAGCCACAAAATCCTACATCCAATTTTCTTGTTTATCTGATTTTAATTCTCGTACTTATAGGATTTTCTTAGAATTTCCTATAGCCAAAACCGATTTTCTATAGCTTTAAAACTGTAATTTACTAAAAAATGTTTAAAGGTGCAAGCAAATACAATTAATAATAATATTGACCGAATAAACTTTCCTTTTTACTGTTATTTAAAAAATGGTACATTTGTCTTTTCAGGTATATCAAGTTTTCTACATTTGACGTTTGATGTACCCTTCAGTCTTAGATATATTATCTGCAGCTTATACATTAAAGTATACTACACAAACATATACAGGTATAAAGAAAGGTGTATCGACGAATTTGGTACTTAATATCCTTTAAGTAATTATTAGTTTAAATGTTAGGGTATTTGTGTTAATAACAATAAAACATATTTAAGCTTACGTTCATTTTACCGCATCGTCTACGACATGGCAATACATGAATGAGATGAAATGACCACTGAGTTACCCACAATATCAAATTTAATAAGGCTGTATGACATTTGATGTTGGCGATATTTGATGATGCATTTTCTGTGTGTATCATACATACAATAAGTTTTTATAATTGATCGCTGTCGCTTGGAACTTGGACGTAAAGGGTGGAAGCGGGGCTAACGGAGAATTACTAGCGTGTCAATCAATAAACATGATAAGTGCGGGAGTTTCGTGCGGCGGCGATATGCAAACAGGATTACACGGTCGCACGAATAGCCGCCTTGGATCGATTTGGTAGCACCGCGTATCGATGGTGGTCATTTTAATTACTACAATCGATATTATTTTTAACTTTTGATTTTTCTTATCTATATTATGTTCAAATTTCAAATTTATAAAATGTGTAATATTTTTAATCGCTTTATACCACAGGTGTTTCTAAGGTTTCTTTTTTAAAATTTGTATAGAATTCCCACAATAAGCTGTTGATTACTTAATACAGGTTTAACTTATGTAAGTATATTTTTCATGAAATGTCAATCAGTAAAAATATGAGTCAACTATGTAAATCTGATGAAAGATATATGAAAAATATTTACTTCTAAAGTTAAATCCAAAGCTGTATCTAAAATTATATTTTTAAAATGATTGTATTATGAGGCTGTCTAATATAATATTTGTTATTTTAGGACGAGGAGTTATTAATTTGTATTAAATTTACAATCCTCGTCGAAAAACGATAAATTATTTTTTTACGATATTTGCATGAATTTCCAATGAATTATAATAATTATACAATGAGTCATACAAATAATTCCCACTAAAACTCGCTTACTTTACACAACAGTTTGTGATTAGTTAATATTCATTAGTAGGGGAGGCCAGATGGGAAAGATAAGAGGCGGGTCGCACAAGGCTTATTAACGCGTTGATACTCGCGAGCCACTGTACAACCGGCCATTTTAATAATAACTGCTTATTTTTAAAACTATCGACAGACGACAAAAATGTATGAGTTTTTGTTGTTTGTCGATAGTTTATTTAAAAAAATAAACACAAACTATTTTATTGACACAGTATATTTGTGAAACAGTTTATAATAAAAAATCAATATGATGCAGTTTCGCCAAGTGCCGAGGATGGAAAGTATAAATTATATTTTTTACTGTGACGTGGATTGTAATTTTTTCACTACTTTTTAATAAAATAATAAGCATATTATTTTAAAAATGAACATTTTAACATTTATCTTATGATGAAAGGATGTTTTATATTATCTATATTCTATTACATACACCGAAAGCTACTAAGTATAATTTTAATTATTGTAGAATTTTTAATAGGAAAAGTGCTTGCAATAGGCCAAATTTTATTTATAGGTGAAACTGGACCGGAATTGCGGGTATCACACTGAAATTGTGTAAGATTTTTACGATACGTTTTTCTTAATGTATTAAAAAAGTTAAATGAATATGATAAGCTAGGTAGTTACAGGTAGTTTGAATAATTTCGTATATAGAGGTATGTCAATCCTTTTTATTGTAAAAAAATAACAAATATACACATGTAATTTTTTATGCATACCTATGCTTTCTATTTCAATCCCTCCCCATAATTAATTTTCCAAAAAATAGCCTATGTCCTTTGCTGGAGTTAAATTGCCATTTAATTTTTTTATTATGATTGGCCACTTGGTTAACAACAACAACCGAGAAATCGTGACTGATAGTTATTTTCGTACTTTAATATTAACGTAAGTAAAACTATCGATATTTACTATATATTTACTATTAAGTATATTACTATATATTTACTATTAATAAAATTAACATGTTGTAGATAAGACAGCTATATATACTATATATATATATATATATATATATATATATATATATATATATATATATATATATATATATATATATATATATATATATATATATATATATATATATATATATATATATATATATATATATAGTAAAATTAACATGTTGTAGATAAGACAGCTACGTAAAATATACACCCGCATATAACTGCGCTCTTGGTACTGGTGGTGTGAAGCTTCTTCACTTCACTTCAGGCTTTAACTGAAAGAAAATGTCGACGTAAAAATAAGAAAACGCACGCTCCGTTTGTTTGGACGTATTATAGTCAGTCATGATTTTCAGTTAACATACTATGAGTACCATAAGATTTGCTTAGCTAGTAAAAAAACAATAACTTAATAACAAGGCTGACAGCAAGACCATCGAGCTATGCAGATAGATAATATTTTTATGGATAAGCAGATGTTTTAATAACTTTAACACTTAAAACATTATGTTTCGTATTTAAAATTGCCATTAATCACAAGAAAATTATGATGTCTTGCAAATATGAAATAAATTTTCTTGAAACAATCTATTCAACATTTTAAATAAAGGTAATAAACATAAAAATAATCAAACGTCTACTGTTATTTAAACAAGTGCTTGTTAGAAATTTATTGCAAAAATTATTGTTAACTAAAACATGAGTTTGTATTTAGTTATGTCATTTTCAATATGTACTACACACCTACACTTTAAGAACGATATTAGCTGTCGGTAACGATCACGGCGTTGCGTGCACGACGTCACTAGAGACTACGTTATAGAGCGATGTACCTACCCCATCACTCTATAACGCAGCGATGACTTTATATTCAGAAAATTGAACATATTTACAAATATTACAGTTTTCAAACGATTGACAAAGATTATATATATTATTTTCTACGATTATGCAAGTCAATTGTAAAAAAGGTATTTAAAAAAAAACATGTGAGACTTTTTGCGATTTTTTTATAGTATAAGATAGCAAATAAGCAGATGGGTCTCCTGATGGAAAGAGTCAACCATCGCTTATATATACCAAAGATGTTAATGGTGCGTTACTATCTCGTGACAAGGTCTTATGCCACATGCATAAATTTACCGGCTACGGTTTTAATGTATAATTATACAAAAATATTAAGTTTCTACACTCCTTCGCAATGTTAACTTTAACTAAATTTCACACTCCACCGTTCGTGTAATTGTCTAAGAAAGAGGTACAAAGTTTTTGCTTCATGTCTTAATATGTAGATAATTAAATTCAAGTGGTGTTATAATTTTAGGACTGATTCATGTTTTTTTTTGGGAATGGAATTACAGATTTTAGTGAACTCTAAGAATATATTGAGCTTATTTTAGGTTTGCAGTAGAGTAAACCATCATTGTACCTTACCTACCTTACCTTTATTTTACAGGGGAAGTATCTAAAGCAGGCCAAATCCAAACTATTATTTAAATTAAAAAATGTTTTTATTTTATAATAACTGTCCTTGGTAATTATTTGGAACATAAAAATTAGGCAGGTGTTTAACGAGAGCTGACAGGAACGCATATCACTTTATCACAGTCGTAAATAATATTAACGGGTTAGATCACACTTAACTTAGATTTTTGATGTAGAAGAATAATTATGAGATTTAAAAAATATATAAAAATGATGGTGTATACTTTCATGTTTTTCTATTTATCAAGAATTTTCACTGCTGCTATTGCTTTAACAAATAAGTAATACTTGAATACTTAATAATGATAACTGGTTAACTTAGTAAAACTTAAAAATATTGGAATTAAATTAAAGACACTTAAAAATATTTAAATTTACAAAGTCATACGTATCTTCATGCTGTATCCATAACTAGTTAGGCGGACAGAACTTTGCCACAAAGAATACGATCCTTATTTTTTAAAACACTGCAGTATAGAAGATAATACGCAATATCCGTGGACGACACTTACTTATAGGTCTCCGGTGTTTGCACTGATTACAATTTTAACGCAGTAAAAATGCAACAACCGATTTTCACTCCTGTATCTTTGAAACTCTAAGTAGATATGTTGTCAATATTTTACACAAACATGTTTAAAATGAGTATATGCGGCCATCAATTTCTAAATTGTTATGTCAAAATAAAGAAGAAAAACTTAGGGCGGTTTACACTAAAATGCTTAAATGGATTTAGTCCCTTAAACATGTTTAGCAAATGTCAAAACGCCTTAAAAGCTGTCACTTTAAACTTATTTAGTGACTTAAAATGATTTAAGCATTTTGGTGCAAGCTGCCCTTATTATCAAAATATCTAATGAAATATTAAGTATTGTTAATTATTTTACATGTTTTAAATTAATATGATTATTGAGCTGATATGAAGTCAACTATTTGATGAAGGTAATTATTAATTAACTGTTAGAATAATAAAATATTATATAAGGCCTGACAGATATGTTTCGAGGCATTCGTGTTTGTGAAACTGAAAAGTGAAGTGTCGTAATATACAATAAAGTATTGTATTTTGTATATTGTATTTTATATTTAATTCGATATTCCGTCAGTTATTGTTTAAATTAATAAATCTTTTACCTTTTACCAAGGGGAGCGAACAGATATTTACCAAATTTGTATGAGACAAACGACAATTATACTGTTCAAAACGAAAAATAATTTTTCGAATTGGCTTTTAAATGACGGAGTTGTTGCACTGTATTCATATTTTGTCAATATCTATTCTATAATATTTCTAAATAGATTCGGATTTTTTTAATAGCTGAAACTTTCATGTCCTTTAAAAGAGCCATCGCATGAATATAAATAATTAAGACAGAATATGGCCCGTAAAAACAAACGCCCTTTGAAAGAGCATCGATTGAAAGGGAACTTGCCAACTTTTGTGTCACGAAACCCAATACACGATAGATTTTATCAGCTTTTTATACGAAAGTATTTGTTGTATTTTTGGAGCTTAAAACGGGTTTATGATAAATCTACAAATAACCTAAACTCTTTAATTTTATCTAACTGTGTAAAACTGCAATCTTAACAGCTTGAGACATAAAGTGCTTATACTGATCAGCCCGCTTAGATAATAAACAGCATGTGATATATTGAGCGCGAAGAAGACGAATAAGAAGTTATAACTGCCTTATTCTGATATGTATGCCACGACCAACGTTTTCTAGGAATAGAAACGAGATGTTAGTTCTACTTACTTGAAAAAATGCGCGCGTGAAATATCACATGAAGTTAATCGTAAGTAGGACAGGCTTCGGCGTTCGATTGACAGTTACTGAATATACCCATCAAAAATTTTGATAGAATTCTGTAAGAATTATTGGATTCAATTCTGCCTATTCCTACCGCCATGATGTAGGAGCTCGTCACTGTGTTCTGAGCCCGAGAATAATATAATCGGAATACATATAAATAAGTCTATGATATAAATACATAGAATTCATATATAAATAGTGAAATATGTTTAATAAACAGGCACAAGAACATTTGTGCTCATTACACATAAATGGTACAAGATTTACTCAGAAATTACACCCGAGCACCATCGATGGCATAGTTAGGCTGATTTAAGCCGACCAAACCAAGTGGTCATAATACAGCCTTACCATAAGTCTTTAAATTTATATCAACCCGTAACTGAAAACTCGAGTAAAAGAAGAAAAACGCATATTAAATATTGCGTTGTAGAATGACGACAATAATTTAAACGGTACGGGTAACATTCCAAATCAAAATTGGCATTTATGTTGAAGTTCAAATGCCGTGAATTCTAAACGTTCCTTTTTTGAATCCCTTCCCCGGAGTGTTCTTTCCTCCTTTTGTTGCCATAGATGCGTTATCGACACTGAACTTTGAGCCAGATATTAGTCATAACTCGCCTTTTTTTTTGTGATCTGTTGCGGTTCCCCGTTCTGCTTTGTACAGCACTCGACGTTTGCAAATTTGATTATTACATTTGCTATTCTTTGATTGATGGATTTTGAAGTTCCCTCTTTACGTTGTTTGATCATAAGAGTGCATTTTACCGTGTGTTCATTGTATTTCCTTTGTGAGTTTAAATATCAATACGTTTTCAAAAACACATGTATAAATATCAAACATCAGAACAAATAAAACAGTAATTTAGATACCTGTCTAATCGCGCTCTTTAAAAAAATCTATTAAGGAGACAGATTTATTAAAATGTAGCTTAAAAAATTGGATGAATCTGGCTTGTGGCATAGGCAGGTATTGAGAAAGGGATTTCTTAAAATCATACCAAAAATAGGTAGGTAAAACAGGATATCGAATTTTGTGCGGGCAAAACTGCGAGTAAAAACTAGCAGGTTAAACAGCTTTCACTGGGCAAATTACACCAACTTGTCTAACCCCAAATAGGTAAACTATTTCTTTGTAATTATTTGTTATTCAACGATATGATTACGTAGAAATATAAAAATTTTAACTTACTACTAAGTGTCGAAGGCAATTATAACACACACTAATTGTTAGTTTAGTTGAGTGCGTAAATTGTGTGCTTTTGTGTTTGGTGCTGTCGTGGTATAAAGTGTAGTAGACGATGGTGGATAACTGTGCCACTCGGGTCTTCATTATTTTTCAGACCTACGGTAAGTTTGTCCCATTTCTTACACCGCTTTTATATGTTTTCCTTTTCAGTGACATCGCAAAGGTAGATTTAAAAGTTCGCGGAAATTTGCAAAATAACGAGTTTTCTTCGTCTGAACAATGGATTTCTGCAAAGTAACGCCTGAATATATAAAATATTATAAATACTCATTTTCCTTATAGAAGAACACATTTTCTATAACCAATTAAGTTTGTTTAAAACTTATAACTGTTCAAGTCTGTTTTATACTAAAGAAATATAAATTAGTTTCATAGCTACGAATTATAAATTATTTGGTAGCCACCTTAAAGTTATATTGGCTATAAACACGTCACATATAGTAACATTGAAGTTAAAAAGCGTAATATATTTAATAAAGTAACAAAAATTAGGTTTATTCTGGTTCTGATTTAAATTATTGGTTTATTAACGGAAGAAAACAAAGCAATTTAGGTATATACATGTAACATCGTTTTAATTTTATAACTACAATAATATAAGTAGATATAGCTCGATTATCTTTGTAATAGATTTCAAACATCGCGTGACGCATCCTTTTTTATTAAGTCGTTAACAGGTGCCCTTTAGTTGGGCAATGGATAGTTATTGTTTTTGTATTGAACGCTATCCAAAAGTTCACGATAAGTAAACGATTTAATACATGCGACGCGACAGTTAAGCTTTTATAACGATTTAAAAAATGAAATTTAAAAAATGAACAGAGAAAACCGTAGCATAGACTATGCCTTAACAGCATTTACAGTAAGAATTATAAGATAAGAGAAAATTACAACATATTATTAGTAACATAATCTTTCGCCACGTTTAAAATGAAATCAATGCGATTTTTTGTGAAAATAATAATTCGACTCAACATTCTTCATCCGAACTGCAAAGGACTGGAACATGCTTCCTGAGTCTGTGTTCCCCGACGAGTACAATCTGGGGATCTTCAAGAGAAGAGTGAACAGGTACAGAAGGTACAGGAAAGCGCGTTCCATCTTAAGCCTCAGCTTACCATCAGGCGAGATCGAGGTCAAGTGCTTCCTTATCGATAATTTAAAAAAAATAATAGGTACTAAGGATCTGTAATTTTAAGGAAAACTTTCAGTTTTTTCTGTAAATTTTGCTTAGACATTAGCGCAACACTTTCGCTTTAAAATAGAGTTACAGTTAGCAATATTTTTTTCCCTGCCAAAATTATTGAAAAAAGCTTAAAATACGAGCAGGTGTTTTTGAAAAAAAATGTTTTAATTATTCTTCAAATTCCATTGTAACTGACAATAATATCTAAATGTTAAAATTGAGGGGCTTTTGACCTTCTAAATGCGAAGTGACTTCCTCATTGCATGACAGGTGTGTTTTATCTGTAATTGTAAATTATATTGTCAATACGATTGATAGACTTGTGTTAAGGAGTAATTGAAGGACACATTGTTTAAAAATTCCGATATCAGTTATTGTATATAATATTTAATAATCTGATTAAAAGAGAAGCTAGGTTTTGCTGTCTTAACGTTTAAAATCTTCGTTGTTTATGTGACAAACCTTGTTTTTATTTTGACAAAAGAATCAGAAAACTGTCAAATTTGATGGACACCTGATGTTCAAATAATGGTATTTAAATATTTTCTACATCACTTAAATAATCTTACGAATAAATATCTATACGTAAAATAACTGGACTTGTATGAATAAAATTACTTATGTTACGAATAAATACTTACACGTAAAATATAATAACTGGACTTGTATAATCAGTGGTTTCATTATTGTCGAAACTACTTGCACGTCGCTTAGGCACTATGCTTTTACGTGTCAAATAGGGGAAGACGGAAAAAGACATTGGAAACGAATTATGACATTTATTTTTTTCTACGAGAAAGGTGTCGGCGATCAATTTTTTTTCTAAATATAATTTAGTAGACAATAATATCTCTTATGATAAAATAATTGGTGTAGGTATATGGTAAATACATTGCTAAAGTATATTTTTAATCGGCTTGAACACACGAAAACATAATGCACCTTGCATTATGTTTTCGTGTGTTTGTACGTTTGAAGATTTCTTTGTACCTATGCAGGAAGTGATATGTAAAGTTAGAATTTTCTACATAACAAATAATTTCACCGAGTTGGCCCATTGGAAGAATATGCTTTCTGCCAAGCAGTTCGTAAAAGAGAAACGATTATCGAAACGTCACAACCATCGTGACCAGCAACCACAGTGTGACCGAGTTCTGTAACGTTTCGCTGGAATTGGAACCATTGCCTTACCTAATTTTGTTTAATTAATTAAACTAATGCGTGTGTCATTGCGCCTCCGCTATACGGATAGCAAAGCAATATTACTTACTGTCATTGGTATCTAAACATCCCATATCAGCCCAGTCCCCTTGAAGACCATCTGCCGTTCTGCCAGGCAGTTCGTAAAGGGCGAACGATTTTCTATAGGCGCCACCACTACCATCTTAACTCCTAGGTGTTAGATTTTCACTACAACTTGTCCGGGTATTGGTACCACCACCTCACCTATATCTTCCGCAATTTGCTTTATTCCTCAAACCGGAACACGACGGTAATAAATACTGATAATCTTACTGATAAATAAATTTGACTGTATGTTTAAGTCAGTGCCTACTCTCGATAATTCTCACGTATTGCTACATCGCTGCCGATGCGACGAATGAGCCCAAATATATACGCATGCTCAAATAGATTTATCGTACCAACTGAGATTTCAGTGCAGCAGAGAAAAATAAGGTGGTGGAATTAAATCTGGGCGAGACGATTTAGAACTCTGGTAGAGTTCAAATTAGAAATCAGAAATCAGAAAAACTTTATTCAGTAAAAGATTGGAAACGTGGCCATTTGACTATTTACTAGACAATAGAATATTTACTAGTCATACACAGACACGATTAATAATTTTCGTTTAGGAAGACTTTAATTATTTGAAGGATCTATCCTTGAAACATTTTAACACATATGAAACATTTTCGGCTCATAACATTTTAAAAAATAACATTACACCTGTTATAATTTGAATATATAAATAAATAAATAAATAAATAAATTGTAGAAAAATGAGATAAAAAATATTATTACCCCATGTAATATCATGGCCACCCTAAGAACCATTTCTACGTGATATATCATTTTACCCTCCAAACCAAGTTTATTTTTGGATAAATAAAAGTGTCAATAGAAAACTTATTGATACACACGTGACACTAATAACGCCATAATTCACAGGGAATAAGAAGCAACTATTTCTCAATATAGCATGATATTTATTTTATTTTATATCATAAAATAGCAAAAAAGCAGATGGTTCTTCTAAGAAATAATCATTTTAAAGAATAGTGCCTTGCTATATGTGTATCGGGGTTGGATTTTTTAATATCATAAGATTTTTAATATCAAACAAATAGATGAGTCTCCTGATGGAAACTGCCAGCAAAGATGTTAATGGTGAGTTGTTTTCTTGTGACGAGGTCTAATGCCACATGCATAAGTTTACCGGCAATCTTACCCTCTAAACCGGAACACGACAATGACAAGTACTAACGCTATTGCGGCAGGAATAGGTAAGGCGGTGGTACCAGACCCGGGTGAGACAATGTAGAACTCTACCATCTAGTAGCCACGATGGTCGTGACTCGCATCGCGATCGCATCGCATCGTGGCGAAAATGCCATGTGCTAGAGTTGACTGCCTCTCGTACCCTCTAAACTGGATTTCGAGAGCGTTAATGAGGCAGAAGTGTGTAAGGTGATGATACCAAAACCAGGGAGAGACAGTACAGAACATCATCACCTACTACTCACAACTACATGGGGCACACTAAAAGTTTTGCACTTCTAGATAATCGGAAGCGGTTAATTGAAGAAAAGCACCGGATTACCTATGAGACAATTCAAGGACTATTGGGGATTGGTATGAGCCAAATTCAGAAAATTTTACACGAAGAATTGAAAGTTCGGAAACTTTGATGTCGTTGGATCCCTCATGAACTGACAGCGGAGCAGAAGCAGGCTCGCGTGGAATGGTGCTCACAGATGCTACTGAAGTACGACCACGGACATTCTAATGCTGTTTATGACATTGTCACAAGAGACGAAACGTGGATTTATTGTTTTGAATCCAAAAAAACAGCAATCTTGTGAATGGGTGTTTGAAAATGAGAACAGGCCAACCAAAGGGAGACAGGCGAGAAACGTTGGTAAAAAAATGATCGCGTTTTTTTTCTCAGCTACGGGTCCCATCTGTACAATTCCACTTGAAAGAGTTTTCATCCATTCATTCCATCGAAAACTCTTTCGATTATGTTAATGCCGAGTGGTATTCTACCATTTGTTTATCCAGGGTGTTAGAAAAAGTTCGCGAAAGACGACCCAAAAGCCGCATTCTCCTACACCATGATAACGCTTCTTCACACACGGCCAACAAAACAAAGTCAGTTTTAGCTTCCGAAAAAGTACATCTCGTCACTCATCCTGCGCATAGCCCTGACCTAGCACCCTGTGATTTCTGTATTTTCCCCAAAATCAAAGATTTCATTAGAGGTTTTACTTTTACCAACTCCGTAGAGGCAGTGATAGCGTTCAATCAGTACGTAGAAAACATGCCTGCAGATCTGTGGTCCTCCTGTTTTAAAAAATGGTTCGATCGCATGAAAAAATGTTGTAGCTGGACACCTAGAATTTGTTTACCTCCCTACTAATTTTCTACTGCTGTTGATAAAATTATAATAAGCTAAAAATATAGTCTTAAAATGTTACGTATTCGGCTGAACATCTATTTTCGGTCGGTGATTTATTGTCTGACTAGCTATTGCCCGCGACTTAGTCCGCGCGAACATCGTTTACTCCCCACAGCTCTTCCCCCGTAGGTGCTAGCGTGATATACCTATATGTTGACCCGACCTGTTAGTAATATTCATGCAAAATTTGAAGTAAATCCATGCAGTACTTTTTGAGTATACCCCGGACATACATAACTTTCCTACGATTTTATTATATGTACTAGCTGTTGCCAGCGGCTTCGTCCGCGCGGATTTCGTTTACTCCGCACAGCACCTCCCCGCTAGGTGATAGTGTGATAATATGTAGCCTATATGTTGACCCGACCTGTTAGTAATATTCATGCAAAATTTGAAGTAAATCCATGCAGTACTTTTTGAGTTTACCCGGGACATACATACAGACAAACAGACAAACAGACAAACAGACAAAAATTCTAAAAAATATATTTTCATTGTAGATCACACCCCAAGTATTCTTTTAAAAAAATATTCAATGTACAGTTTTGACTTTTCTACGATTTTATTATATGTATAGATATAGATATATAGATTTGCCTGGGATTAGCCAGAACCTGGGTACGCTCATGCCTATGAAAGTTTTGGTTTTGTACATTTATAAACATACTGTTTACATCTGTGTCGTATACCAAGTCGATACACAATCCCAATAATAATAACTCGTTAACAATAAAAAACAATACTCATTGATCGCACCCGGAAAGCACATGTGTGGTTAGAAAGAGATAGATTTATACGTGTGAAAGGATGATATGTTATATATTTTTTATTCTTCATATCGACACATGGTCTGCATTTTTTTTGGTTAAGTTTAAAAAGATTGTTGACTTATAAGTACTAGCTACACTTTCCAGCTTTTATGGATTTAGGAAACCGTTATTGTTGATCCTTTAATCATCAACGTATCTATCTCACAGGTTTTCAGCTATTACCTATTTGATTTATTCTATAATAGCTGTTGCCAGCGACTTCGTCCGCGCGGACTTCGTTTACTCGCACTGCTCCTCCCCCGTAGGTGATAGCGTGATAATATGTAGCCTATACGTTGGCCCGACCTGTTAGTAACATTCATGCAAAATTTGAAGTAAATCCATGCAATACTTTTTGAGTTTACCCCGGACATACATACAGACAAACAGACATACAGACAAACAGACAAAAATTCTAAAAACTATATTTTGGCTTCGATATCGATTGTAGATCACATTCCAAGTATTCTTTTAAAAAATATTCAATGTACAGTTTTGACTTTCCTACGATTTTATTATATGTATAGAAGATTGGTTGAGTAATAAATATCGAGGCACGCTTGTCTGTCTGTATTTCATTTCGAGTTTTGAGTTTAGAGTTATACTCACAGACCACATGAATACTAATAGACACGCTATGTGTCGGAAGGAAAAGTATAGCCGCGCATATGTACAAACGCTCCTATTACTGTCAAAAATTTTATACATATACGTGGTAATAGAAATAAACCACGTTGTACTGTTTTATCGTACCGAATGAGATGACAAAATTTAAAAATTATTCTTGAAATGTTTTTATTTCATTGGTAAGTATTATAACTCTGTATTTCTGTGTGTAATTGCAAGCTATACTGAAAAACTGAGCAATTGTCTTTAAAGGCGTATCCATTTTATCCGTGGTTATACTAAAACCTTTTTGTTAAGTTTTTTGTTCCTTTTTTTTTGTTTTTTTTTTTACAAATAATTTTTGATGTTTATTGGCGATTGATGTCTATTTCTATCAAGACAACCATCTGCGTGTTTGCTTCTTGAGATATAAAAAAATCAAGAAAATTATGGTAGAGAATCAACTTCGAAAATTTTCGATGAGCACGTAAAACCATCCGGCCCAGATAACCGTATCTGCGCGAAATCATTTTATTTTGGGTCTACAGCTGCTGTTTAATTTTGTAAATACGGTAATAATACCCTACGTATTGCTCACCAAGAAAATCGGTAAGCCTTGGTGAAAATGAAAAAAGTGGAAAACTGGTTTCTCACGTTTACCACTAGGTGGCGCTGTACAAATCACATACAAATTCCTAGTAAACTCCAAACGCGCTCACGATCGAATGCGAAAAGAAAAACTCACACTTAGCACTCAGAATGTCTAATGACATTTGGTTCACTATATCCACCCATAAGGGTATCAACGCATAGTATATTATTTATTATCTACTAGCGACCTGCCCGCGGTTTTACCCGCGCAGCTTTTGTTCCCGTGGGAATATCGGAAAGGTTTATACACTTAAACCTTCCTCGAGAATCAGTCTATCTATTAAAAAAAACCGCATCAAAATCCGTTGGGTAGTTTTAAAGATTTAAGCATACATAGGGACATAAGGACATAGGGACAGACAGAGAAAGCGACTTTGTTTTATACTATGTAATGATTCGTATAGAGTGCAAATGTTCGAACGATATGTAAACTTACTAAACGTTGTGGCTGGTGCAATTTGGTTGAGTAACCTCGAAGGTTGGGTCAACGAATATATTAGTCTTTAATAATGACGTCATACACAATCTTTTTATCCGATTGCAGGAGGGTAATTTGTTTATTTTCTATTAAATAGTATTTTATTGTTCTTCCACATTCTTTAACTTTTCAGGTGGGTTTAACTTATGCCTGTGGCATTAGACCTCGCCATAAGATAGCAACGCATCATTAACACCTTTGGTGCCTATAGGCGATGGTTAACTCTTTCCATCAGGAGATCCATCTGCTTGTTTGCTATCTTATAATATATAAAAAAGGCAATAGTCATGAGGTTTATAAAAGTAATATTTTATTGTTTTCCAATAAGTTTTTAAAAGACTGTATTTCTACTTAACTTTCTCGTTTTTAGGGTTCCGTACCCAAAGGGTAAAACGAGATTCTATTACTAAAGTCGCTGTCCATCCGTCCGTTCGTCTGTCTGTCTTTTACTTCATTGCATTTAATAATTATTCGAGGATTAATGCGGTGTTCATCGAATCGAACCTGCACATACTTATTAGCTTCTAGGACCATAATATTTTAACTTGTGAAGAATGAAGAATTTCTTTAGCAAACAAAAAAAAGTTATATTTACGTCTCCATTACGTAAGTATTCAATTCAACATCCGTCGTCAATTTATCGGTTACATAATAGTAATGAAAAACATTCCACTACTAATTTTGACGATTCATTTATAATTTAATTAATAATGACTATCATTTTCTCAGTATAGTAATAATTGATTGTCTCGTTTTCCACGAGTCCTTATCAGCGTCATAATAAAAATTGGTGCTACAGTTTCTCACGGCCCAATTAAAGCAAAATAAACTTTGTTGTATCGATGTATGGTTGAATTTAACTCTATTATGTAATTATTAAAGGGCCTGACGTAAAACATAAGTGGACGCGTTTTTACGTATACCTATAGTTTAACCCGTAAGTATTTAAATTGAATGATTTCAAATGTTTGCTCAAATGTATGGAGTGATAGTATTATCAGAGATTTCCTTACGTATACCAAGAAAGCAATCAATGTTACGCTGAAATCGGTATTAACAGATGTTTTAAACCATTTTTTATTTTATTGCACTTTAAATAGCGATCGTACAAAATAATACGAAAATTATGCGTGTAATCCTAAAATTGTAATAACGTATATGTGTATACACACACACAGACACACACACACACATATATATATATATATATATATATATATATATATATATATATATATATATATCGGATTTGATTCCCGACGGAGACAAGCATTTGTGTGATGGGCATTAATGTTTGTCTTTCCGAGTTTGGGTGTTTATCAAATAAATTTTAGTATTTATATATGTATTTCTATGTATTAGTATCATACATAGACTAATACCCATAGAAGGGTAAAAATTTAGGATTGTATGTATTTTTAATGCCACATCATAAATGTTGTCCAAAAAATAAAAATTTGGATTATACCACCCTTATCACTCAGGGGTATAAAAATAATAATAACAAACTATTCTCAGAATATACTTATAAAATTTTATCAAAATCGGTCAAGCCGTAGCGGAAAAGTATGGTAACTAAAACGCGACAAGAGAATTTTATATATTAGATACAATATACTGTATACATGCATAAAAATTTCTAATACACCACCAACTGGCAACATGCATTATGTAAAGTGTAATCGCTCTGCTCGTGATTTAAACCGTTGGTACGGTGTTGGGTGTCGTAGAATTGTCATAGCAAACAAATGTATCAATTAATGGTGTTAAGTTTCTTTAAGAAACGACCGATAGCGAACGTTTGTATTGTTATAATCACTTATGAGGCATTACCAGTGGAAAACCACTGGACTGTTACGTGTTCAGTAATGAATTTTTAACTGACTTCACAAAATTATTACTAGCCTGATAAAACCCGTTATTGGATGATTTGAGTTATTTTTAGCGTTATATTTTCGGTGTTATTAGTTTTACTTATCTATACTTACATATAATAAAATCGTAGGAAAGTCAAAACTGTACATTGAATATTTTTTTAAAAGAATACTTGGGGGGTGATCTACAATATATATCGAAGCCAAAAATATGGTTTTTAGAATTTTTGTCTGTTTATCTGTTTGTCTGTTTGTCTGTATGTATGTCTGGGGTAAACTCAAAAAGTACTGCATGGATTTACTTCAAATTTTTCATGAATATTACTAACTGGTCGTTTCAACATATAAGCTACATATTATCACGCTATCACCTACGGAGGAGGAGCTGTAGGAGGAGCGGAGTAGGCGAAGTCCGCGCGAACGAAGTCGCGGGAAACAGCTAGTACTTATATAAATTTATGCTTATCACACAAATGCATGCAATATGTTACATCATACCATATAACTGATGTTATGGACAAGGTCATTTACCATTCATGCTAAAACTATACTTTGTAATACTTAGTATTGCAATGTATACATAATCTATTTGCCAACTTCAGTCAATTTAATCAACTGGTATCGTTTTTTTTGGTTTGATAAAGATAAAGTTGGACTATTAAAAGAACATGTATTGTACAAGAGCATGTCCGCAAATGAATAACTTATCTAGGTACATAAGTATTATACTATTTAAATATATAGTGTCTGTCTGTACATTTAATTTTTTTTGTTAAATTTCGTGATAAATATTTGTTTTATGATTCACTGACATCAATTTTATGATTTTGAAAATTTTATCCGTCTGCCCCGTTACAACTCAAAAACTTTTGACCGATCTTGATGAAAATTGGTAACAACTGATTGGGCCTGTTTTTTCCTGTCATCGATTAATTAACGTCAGTGCGGAGATGTTACATAGTAGCAGTAGTATCTTCACGCCCGTATCCCTGAAGATGAAGGCAGAGGTACAACAAATACACCTACGATTAGCCAAAGATACTTTGTCCCAAAATGTGATAGGTGACAAGCCTATCGTAAAGTGTTAGCTAGTAATTCATCAGAGTGCTAAGTGTGAGTTTTTCTTTTCGCATTCGATTTTGTATGTGATTTGTACAGCGCCACCTAGTGGTAAACTGGTTTCTCACGTTTACCACTAGGTGGCGCTGTATAAATCACATACAAATTCCTAGTAAACTCCAAACGCGCTCACGATCGAATGCGAAAAGAAAAACTCACACTTAGCACTCAGTATCTTCACGTTTATTAAAAATATAGTTATGTTGGAATATATTCATGGTTAAAATCTTTTGTTTAATACATCCATCATCAGTGCTTGTCTTTTTCCAACTCAGAGGGTAGGGTAGGCGGTAGACTTGCATATATTAGGTACACATTTGCCTCATGGATAAGTATCAAGTTAGCATAAGTAATGTATTAACGGTTGATTATTAAGACAAGCCATATGACTGGTTGCCACTCAATATCTTTTTAATAACTTTAAGTCAAGTTATTAAAAAAATATGATGAATGTGAACTGGACATATATTTAAAGACAGGTCAAATTGTGTCTGTATAGTTATACAACAATATAAACATCTCGAGTTCTCTCCCACGACTCGACAGTAGGTATGCAATAATGGCGCTGATATCTATAGTTGATATTGAGACTACATCCGGTGCGCGGTTAACTTGGCGTATCAATTCGGACTTTGACACCTAAAAAATCCCAAGATTGAATTTGACGAGCAATTTAAAAATACTTATAATACGTTTTACTTAAAATAATTTTAAGTGATTTTGTGTAAGAATTTGCAAATTAAAAAATTAAAAAATCATTTTTTATAAAATTAATGTCTCAGAATCATGAATCTGTGCAAAATCTGATAACTTATAGAAGTAATTTATTCTAAGTGAAATTATAAGCCCATTACTTCATACACATACGCACACTATATATATGTATATATATATATATATATATATATATATATATATATATATATATTAACCTGATACTATATAGAATATATAGATAGAAGAATATATAGATAAAAGAATAGAAGCTTATATAGTATGTATCAGGTTAACGAGGCGCTATATTTAATATTTTTATTTATATATACAAACAGATAGCTCACCTGATGGAAATATATACCTATGCCACAGGTATATAGTACTTATGCGACTAGAAAACGTAGTAATGGAGTCGTACCCACTCAAGACTGCAGAGCTCTACTATCTAGCAGACCCAATGTTCATATTTGGCCTTCTTTTCGTTTGCGTTTTACGAATCATCAGCAAATAGGCAGCTGATATATTTTTTTTAAAAGGGGCTCGGAGAACTATGGAGGATAATTCACTAATGCAAAACCGTCGTCGTCGTCGAACCGTCGCGGCGTGAATGGTGATCGAGAAATGATCATACAAATACCGTAACGTTCGCTGTTGTGTGTTTATGGGGTTCCAATATGGGATATTTATATTAAGCTCGTAATGGGTAATGTCCATCGCATATTTGGTATATCGCTTAACGCTCGTATGTTTTGGTCGTTACTTGTTTGGGAGCATGTGACATAAATAGTGAATACCCATATCTGTTACAGTACTTTGTTTAATTATTTATTAATTCTCAAACTCAAAAAATGTGTAAATCAAATAAATCTTTACAGACATTTTTGATTGATTGGATAAACCTTTACAAGCAGTTTTAGAATTACTACCGGATCGGGACGCGGCCACACACAAAATCCGGCGGAAGAAACTCAGCGAGCTTTTTTCTATTTTTTCATAATTAATGTTATCACAATTATTACAGAGTCCACAAAACATATAGGTACATATAAGAGATTGGTATGAGCAGTAATTAATCCTAGGTTTTTTGTCTTCTGATTAGGTGGTAATATGCAATTTAATATTACCCTTTTTACAGAGTTTTAACACATTGTTAATTTGTTTACTGGTAGATTTCTTATAGCTTCGGGAATCTTATTGTAAAACCGTATACATTGCTCCATGAAGGCGTTACTTATTCTATAGAGACAAAATGCATGCGTAAAATTGTTTTTGATCCTTGTATTGCTTTAGTGTGCGTTACAATTTTTTAAACAAGCAAATATCTACGAGCTGTATAGGGATATTACAGTTAGAATATTGATTTTATTGAATTAATGTGAATAGTAGTGTTATCGGGAATATGTACGAGGTTTTTCAAACGATGTTGTTGTTGTTGAATGAGTTTTCGACATTTGTAAACATAAACTTGTGCATATTATGCACTAGTAATAGCCCTGTGGTCGAAACTCAATAATAGACTAAACAATAAAATCTCAAATAAGTTTCATAAAAGATTGTAGTCATAAAGAAAATAATATATATTACTAGCTGACCCGGCAAACGTTGTTTTGCCACATAAATTATTGAATTAAAAATAGTGGTTGATCGTAGAGGGTTGAAAATTAAGGGTCGTATATATTTTTCAATGTTGAATCATAAAAAAATAAAAATAAAAATGTTTGTCCATAAAATAAAAAAAAATTAGGGGTGGACAACCCTTAACATTCAGGGGGATGAAAAATAGATGTTGGCCGATTCTCAGACCCACTGAATATGCATACGAAATTTCATCAAAATCGGTCACGCCGTTTCGGAGGAGTATGGGAACGAACATTGTGACACGATAATTTTATATATAAAATGTGTGTAACATACGTGAACCAGTATGTCGAATGAATGTGGTGTATGCAAAGTTTCTTTTTTTAATTTAATATATTTCTTATGTATATTCTTTCAAAATATATAGGTTTCTGAGCTCCTCCGCAGTTAAATTTTAACTATGCCAAATTTCATACTTTATCGTTCCCGTAATTGCCTTAAAAGGGGTTACAATGTGTGTGTATGCAAATGCGTCTATGTATTGTTTTTATTTGTTTTTTTTTTTTTTGTATTTTTGTTAATATATATAGTAATAATCTACTCACTACAACACAGCACTATAATGACAATATTTTTATAAGCGTCATTTATGTTATTTGTATGTATCTATGGGGTGTTGACCTCCCCTTTGGTAGAATGGTTAGCGAACCTGACTACGCATCGGTGGGGTTCGGGTTCGATTATCTACAGGGACACACGTGAGGAGCCTAGATGTTTGTATGTTTGGGTTTTAGTGTTTATAATGTATATAACAGAATTTATGTATGTATTATTATTTATAAGTATAGTTGAATACCCACCCATAACACAAGTAAATAATTTGTTTACTTTGTGAGATCAATTTGTGTAATTTGTTCACCGATTTTTTATTATTAGGTATTTACAAGATAATTCAATAAATAATTCGAAAAATATCTTGTTCCACAAAAACAGTGCACCGGTGGGCTGGTCTACCACCGCGAAAATTCCGCATTTAAGCATATGTGCTTGGTACAGGAATCAATATGTATCTATATGTTGTTCGTTTTTGCTAAATTGTTTATTTGTATGTCGAAGCTCGCACATCCATACTTACTTACTTACTAGTATTATAAATGCGAAAGTCTGTCTGTCTGTCTGTCTGTAAACCGCTGGACCGATTTTCATGAAATTGAAATTAAATGAAATTGGCATTGAAATAGTTGAAGCGCCAGGGTAAAACATAGGCTATTTTTTTTTTCAAAAATCAATCCCTAAAGGGTTGAAATAAGGAATGAAATTTGTATGAAAAGCTATCTAGACGACATGTTAATCTACACGCGGGCGAAGCTGCGCGGGTCGTTTAGTTATAGATAGATGACGAATTTGCTAGGTTTTTCATTTAATAAAAATATTTAGGAAAACTATATGTGTGCGTATGCATACGTAGACATATACGTCAGAACGTGTGTGTAAATTATTACAAAGATAACTAATTACGAGTAACTTGCGACTAATAAATTTTTTTAACTGAATTTCTTGTCGCCTCAATGGTCTAGTGGTCCGATGTCGGAGTTGACCACATGATCCCGGGTCGATTCCCGGCTCGGGCAATTTAAAAATGTATTTTTTCAATTTTCTGACAAGAACGAAGTTGTCCAGGATTGGAAAAAGTGCCCGGTTGGCGATAGGCTGGTCACCTTTAACATTGTGGGACGTATCTTCGGCAAATCGTGGGTGTACTTGTACCTCTGCGTACCACTTCGGGGATACGGGCATGAAGATACTTTTAACTGAATTTCTTTATTTATTTCTTCAAAGCTGATACTGAAAAAGGTATAAAAAGTACCCTATATGTCGCTCCAAACTGTGACCTATCACCAATGCACATTTCATTATTTTCTGTAACGTAGATTTTGTGTGATTCACAGACAAATAAACATATAGACAGACAGACAGACAAATATTTAAATAATTATTTTTTCGCTTCTGTATCGACCTTTGAACCGATCTAATTAATATTTTTGAAAAAAATGTTATATACAGAAATAACTTTTCTAGCCTTTTATTTAGGTATAATAAATAGGTATAGAGTTCCTGAGGGTATTTGAGGTAGGTCGAAATTAAGGTATAGCACTAATGGCACATCCTATTATGTGGCGAAACACAAGTATGAATTGACCTAAACCTTAAATGTTAATAATATGATTTTTAATGCTAGTGGGTTTGTATGTTGAAATGTATTACAATTTAATATGTACTGCGATATAAATACATATATTACGTTTTTTATATCAGATAGCAAACTAGCAAAAGGCACTCAAAATGAAAATAGAAACTATCGCCTCTACTACAGACATCAAAGACGTTAATGATACGTTGTTATCCGGGTGGCGGGATGGCAATGCCACATTCATAAGTCTGCCGGCTACTTAATCTCCAAACCAGAACACGACAATCAAAAGCATTGCCGCTTTTGCGACAGGAATAGGTAAAGCGGTGATACTGCCTGTATACCGGGCGTTGCGGAACTCTACTACCTAGTATTCATGATGGATGACGGGATGATGGCATAGCCAACTCATCAAGAGGGCCCAGAAGAACATGGGGACTTTACGTGATTTTTTTTATTTTTTATTTATTATTTTATAGTTTTATAACTCACTGACATAATTTTTACCATTTCGAAATTATTTTTCTGTTTAGTTTTCCTGTATGTTTTGTTATAACAGAAGAATGACTTGATATACCATACTAGCTGACCCGACAAACGTTGTTTTGCCTTACAAATGTTAGGTTAGGTATTTGAAATGTGGGGAGGGGTGTTTATTTAGATGAAAACTATACTCCCTTTTGAGATTGACCAAATAGTAAATAATTACAAAATTTCACTAATTTTTTTATATATTAAAGTATTATTTAATTATATACGTAATTACGATAACGTAAAATATGGATTTCCGATAAAAATGACGTTACGACCTTATTATGCACCGGAGGTATCGAAATATAGACTTAAATAGTCATTAGATGTCAAAAATATCGAAAAAATCTTTATATGACATTGCACTTTTGACAGCTTGCTTTTTATTTATAAGTAACTAGCTGCAGGATGCAGCCCGCTGCATTATAAAAGTTTTTGGCGAATCCCGCGGGATCACCTAATTTTTCCGGGACAAAAAGTAGTCTATGTGCTGTTCTAGATCATCATCTACATGTGTGCTAAATTTCATGAAAATCCGTGAATTAGTTTTTGCGTGATTGAGTAACATCCATTTATTCAAACATCCATACTTTCGCATTTATTAATATAAACTAGCTGTTATCTGCGGCTTCGTTCGTGTGATCAAAATATCATAACTTTTTTGCTCAGTCGGGTAAAAAAGTAGCCTATATTATATATAGTTTTCTGATGACTTCTGGATGGCGCAGCTTTATGATAAAATAATTGTTAGGTTTTTTTAAGTTTAATCATTAAAAATTTACAATCAAATATTACCTGTTTATAACGTTGGTATAAATGTTGTGTGATTTTTTTTTTATTTCTACAACTTTACGCAAATTATATGCGAGTCGTAATTTTCTTTTTGCAATTACGCGATAATAAATGTTGATATAAATAATGTAATTACGGTGCACTATTGAAAGTCAAGGTATGTTTTGACACGAAATCGATACTTAACATTTTTACTATGCTGACTACGCGGATTTTTTTCTCAGAGTGCTTTTTATTTGTTATTATGTAAATAAGTTACGGTGCACTATTGAAAGTCAAGGTATGTTTGGGCAAAAAATTGATAACATTCCTATTATGAAAACTATGTGGGTTTTATTTCGCATTAATATCTAGTATTTCTTTTTTATACATAAATAAATGTAACTGCGATGCACAATTAAAAGTCAAGGTACGTTTGGACAAGAAATTCAATTTTTTTATTTATTGTTTATAGCATTGTGGTTATGAGTGCTTTTTTGAAAATCTATGTTTTGGATAAGAAATTAATAATTTTTTTTAGGTACTGTTGATTGAGCAGATTTGTTTATTGAAATAAATAGTGTTCTTATGTCACAGCTTAGCGCACTATTAGATGGCTCTTCTAATGCAAAGGAATAACCATGGCCTATAGATACCAACGATGTTAATTTTGTTACCCGTGTGGCAAAAGATTAATGCCATATGCATAAGTTTTCTGATTACCTGACCTTCCGAACAGACTCAGCAATGACAAGTACCTTCTGACGCTATTGTAGCAGGAAAAGGAAAGGCGGTGGAATCAAACCCGGGCGAGGCATTGCGAAAGTCTACTATTTTGTAATAATAGTGATATATTTGGCAAATCGTCAACTTTTGCAAATTGCCTGGCAGAAGGGCCATCAAAGGGGCTCGGAATAACACGGGGAAACCTAATTTAATGTAATGGGTTTCAATATAATGTAATTTATTGTCATAAATTATTAAATATAGAGTCTGGCAAAAATTACTTACCGTGCTTTATGTACATAAATATTATAAATGCCAAAGTTTTTTTAATGTATGGGTGGATGTTTGTCATTTAATCACGCAAAAACGAATTAAATAATAAATAAATCGATTTGGATAAAATGTAGCAAAGATGATATACATATGGAATAGCACATAGGATACTTTTTATCTTGGAAAAATAAGTTTTTCCCGAGGGATTTACCAAAAACTTTAATTAATAATGCAGCGGGCTGCTGGACGTACCAAGTGTGTTACATTACATGCTTAACAGTAGAATTTTTACTTTCAAAAGATCTAAGATGTTCTTTCGTTTCTTTTTTGCTATAGATACGGTTTTCTAGTGTTTGTTTTTGTAAAGGTCAGAAACATAAAGAAGAGTATGAAATATGTCTTCGTGTGTAGCTTACCCAAAACCATTTTCAGACATGATGTAGGCAAAATATATGGTGCGTCTTCCCAAAGTTCATTAACGGCGAGAATTGAAAGTACCTAGTAATAATTCCAGACTATTCATCAATAATCAATCAAAATCAAACAGAAACTACTAGTTTCTGTTTGATTTTAACGAGATGAGCCATCCCATCATATCATAACAAAAGTAAATATTTTAACCCATTCTTCTACGCGTCATTTTTTTGAAATAATAGCTGTAAGTGTGAGGTGACCAAAGTTCAGGTCTTGCCATTATTGAAGGAATAAACTATCAGCCATTCTGTCAGGCAGCTCCTAGATGGCGAACGATTGTTTAAATGAGTCTCTACCATCGCGATTGCTATGATGGCGGTAGTATAAGACGCACCTTCTCACAGGGTCTGGTACCACCGCTTGACCTATTCCTGCCGCAATGGCATTGACGCCATGTCATTGTCGTGTTCTGATTTGTATGGTAGGGCAGCCTATAAACTTATAAGTGCAGGATTATCAACACGCCATACGTAATACGCTTTCCATCAGGGAAGCCATCTAATTGTTTGCTATCTTATAAATATTAAAAAAAAACTTATTGTCCACTACAAATATGACTATGTCAATATTATATCGCAAGTAGGTACTACAAATGATGGAAATAACTATAAACTACTAGCTGACCCGGCAAACGTTGTTTTGCCTTACATATTAGGAATCCATAGCGGACAAACAACGTGACACGTAATTTATATAAGTCTACGGGATTGTCCTTCCACGCAGCCAAAATGGCATTAAACTTTATATGGTGGTTAAGTATTCTTAAATTTTCTATTTTGCCGCGCAATTTTCTTAATATTTTCTTTTATAAAAACCTTCTCCTTACAATTACAAACACAACAAAAAAAAATTACCGAAATTGGTCTAGCCATTCAGGCGTGCTGGGAAATAGGGATTGATTTTTATATATATAAATAGACACTAAATAATATATTAATGGTGCGTTTCTATCCGTACTGCGGAATGTTGTACCAGATACATAAGTTTACCGGCTATCTTATCCTATAACCGGAACACGACTGTGACAAGCACTGATGTTACCGTCTATAGCATGTAAACCCGGGTAAGACGTTACAGAACTGTGCCTCCTAGTTGTTTGAAATAGCACGGTCTTCCACGTTTTCGAGAAGAAGAGATGGTGTTAAATCAATTATATTATCATCCGAGGAAGTTGGTAAGTTTATTAAATGTACTGAGTGGAAACAATTATTGGTGTAAATGGTGCAAACGATAAACTTATTATCAGCTTATAGCATCAATTCTTATTTTAGTGATATTCAAAGAAATATTAAAGCACAATACTGTATTTATATACACAGATACTTGTGTTTGCATTCATTTTGCTTGTAATAAATATAAATTACTCAATAATATAGTATGTATATTACCCTTATTTCTTAATCAATACATGAGGTGATAATTTATTTCAGTAGGTAGGTATTTGCTAAATTTACAGTTGTAATCAAACGAGTATAATTTTTTAATTATTTAACGAATAAATTTATAGTTAAGTAGTAGGTAGGTACCTATCTTGGTATATGACGTAAAATGCGCTGGAAAAACGAAACTAAGTTTCATAAACATTTTTTATTTTTGTATTATTCGATATAATTTAAAAGCAATAAAATGCAACAACTGACAGGCCGCATGCATATCTGAAACCCTGAATTACTTCATCAAACCATATATTTCTAGAAAGTTGACAAAAAAATAAAATATATCTACCCTCATTAATAAAAAATAACTAAGTAACTGACATAAAAAAATAAAGCCTTGTTGACAGCCTCCTCCTATTTTGTAATAGCAGGGACATATGAATGTCAGGTGAAAATGTAATATAGGTTACATTTTATTTCTTTTGAAACACGAACATAATACGTCATGGAAGAAAAATAAAGTAATACCAAACTAAAATTAAAAAAATATACTTACTACAAAGTAAAAAATATTACCAATTTAGTATTAAACTAAGAGTTTGTTATCTGTTTATTCATTTAATGCTTTACTAAACACGACATTCACAGAAACAAAAACAACGCAAGAAAACGAGTATAGCCTATCACTAGTAATAGTGATTTCTTCCAGCCAACTCAGAACAAGAAAATGTTAAAAACAAAAATAATTATTATATTATAGGTAATAAATACTGTATTGTGATTTTTGAATTTAAATTAACTTTTTATTTAAATTAATTTAGATATAAAGTATATCTTTATGCTGCGTATTAGTTATTTATATAAAACATATTATGTTTTTCCATTCATTGTCAGCAAAACTATGTATAATATATAACAGTCAATGTAGCTCATCTACCTACCTCTGTACTCACTAAATAAAACTTATGACAAAACTGAAAAAAAAATTATTTCAATCACAAGATTTCTTATTTGTAAAATCATCAGAGTCATAGAATAATAACGCGTTATTACTTTAAGATCATAGTGTACCCTTAGATCGTTGATATTTTCTTATGTTTAATTTTATGTGACTTGTAAAATAAAATTTGGTATACACGTAGTATAGTTATATCTCTCACTTATTTTAAATGCAATTATGATCATTAAAAAATTAAGTTAATTAGCCAAAATTGGAATAAATTCTAATTTTGCGTAATAAAAATACATAATAAATAAATATCACCGGACAAATCGCTCGAATCGGTAATTTGCTTGTGTTAGTCAATTATACTAATACATAGAAATAGACATATAAATACTGAAATGTAATTACCAAACCCAGAAATACAAAAATTTATGTTCATCACATAGGTACCTAGGGACATAACAAATGTTTGTCCCTGTCTGAATTAATTTGAGTAACCTAGAGTAGATATGGCACAATACATTTAAAATCTAGCGTTCACTAAACATACTATGTTTTTTAATTCAACTAAAGTAAATTTAGTTCGACAGAATATTATTTGTAGATTATTTTAAAATCTGTAATATTACATGTTTTTTTTATTTTTTTAAACGATTACATGTAGGAATATAATGTTTTTTAATTAACTTAAATAATTATAAAATAAATAAATATTTGCCCCAGAATTATAAAAGTAATTTTGTGTACCTAAAGTTAATAAAAAATCAGGTTGGTACATAATCTTATTAATTAATAGTTTTAAGGGCATTATTCATATAAAATTCTACTCGCTACCAGGTGTAGGTACCTACGTAAATAACAAAAATTGAAAATAATTTTAACAATATAGTAAAATAATACCTTTGCTTTGGGTTTGACTTAATGCTGTTTGTAAATTTTTATCACAAATAAAATTTAATTTTTCTAACATTTTCCCGATTCCTGCTTCAATAAAAAAAGTTTTATGACATAGAATCCATGTCTTATATTATAACATCTCTATGTGAAATCCAATAAATTTTAATATTTTTAATGGATACTTACATATTTTTATTTTGACATATATTAACTATAACCCAGGTACTTTAAAAGCATTTAGATATTGTTTTCAATTCGACAAAATTACATCGGTTACTTGAAGTCAATTATGTTGAAAAATATATTACTTACAACTCAAACCTGCGTTTTTATTAAAAAAATATTAGACGATTAAATCGTTTTAGTTTGCATGATAACTATGGTAGATAAAAAATAGGTTTAAAAAACTAGATTATAGAATAATAATAAAATTTATTTATTTACTATTTTAGTAATGTTAGTATGAAATTTAGTAGAAAGATAATCCACTTATCACGTCGGTAACTTACGTACCGGCGCTATTAAAGCGCCATTAAATAAGTATCTACTAACAATTAATTGACTGTGTGTTTCAATTGTGAAGTTAGTAATTGATTTCTCACATCATTTTTACATTTTTTTATATTTTTGGCTCCTCACATTGTCAAAAAATTTTTTTGATTGTATTTGTATACAATTTAAAAAAACATATTTCTTTGTATCCCTAGTTATTAAATCTATTTTTATATTCAACGTTAAATAGATTCGGAAAATCATTTATAAAAATGAATGAAGACTCACTAAAAGTACTTCTCAATTTCCAAAAAAATATGTACCTATAGATACCTCACTTTAATGTAAATCACAGAAAATATCACATGTTTTAAGAGAAAATAATAAGGAGACGCAATAAATATGCAATGGGCGAGGTTTTTCCTATGATTAGAACAATTTGTCAATCTTGTAAGAATGTAAAAATTCTTATAAGTCCATAAAAAAGCGCGAAACTAGAAGTTCATTTTTACAAAATTCCGTCAAAAACACATTTATCGTCAAAAAACTTACATTACGTTTAGGAGACACACGTAAAAATGTTAATTGCACCTCATATTTCCAAGTCAATTGAACACAAATTGTTTGTAAACTGTTATTCACATGTCCAACAAAAAACGTTTCAAATTCAACATCAGTTATAACCCAAAATTGAGTCTACAAAACAAAATAAAAACACAAGTTCACTGAGAGCGCGAAAATTTTTGCACACTAGATAGAGTTCACTTTCCACAAACAATCGGAGAAACGGATTCGTTCCGTTTTATTACGTAAGGGATCCTTACGACACGCGTCACCACGAGCGCGCGTCGTAGCCGCGACAGACGACTGCAGTGCGATCCTTCGGACGAGGCCCCACCAGTACTACGCGCATCTGAGGCTCACTCCTTGGCGCGGCCCCGCCCAGTGGGACGCTACGCGACTGCTAAGATGACCGTCTCCCTCTTTGTCTCGCACTATCCACATAGAGCGCTCTGTCTCGTTTCCCCGCGGCGACAGTGGGGCGCGCCAATAGGATCGGTTCGGATCGAGTTGAGACGATGAATCGAGATGTGTACTTAGGTATCGCTGCACAAGTCCTTTTGTTGTAGTCGATAATAGGATGCGCTTTTTTTGCGGCGCTATCGACTGGCCAGCGCTCGGACTGCCGACTGTCTTGCTGACACTTGTTTACATGGTCCATGTGTTCTCGTGTCGTGTCGTCTCATTGTTATTTCTTCATACACTCACAACTTGACGTATTCTTAAAATTAAAAGGCGATTACAAAAAAATCGATTATTAAACTCAACTATAACCGATCACCTTGAAATAATAGAAAGTGTAGAGCTAAAATGTAAAGGGCAAGACGCGTAGGGAGCGTCTCAGTTGTCGGCAGGGGTGGTTGAACTCGGAAGGGCGCAGATGTAGGTCAGTTTTTGTTCCGCGTCACCCAAAATTCGGTTACTAGGTCTGTATTGTGATTGAAAATACATCTCGATCACCTCCTAAACTGAATCTATTATAAATTTTCCATCGATAAACAAAAATGGAAAACAAAATACTTTCTACAATTGCATTCCATAAAATATTTTAATCACAAATATTATGAAGTAAAATTCGAATATATTAAAGATCTTAAAAATAAATATGATGCATTACGCTGGCTCCCGTGCAGGGTAGGCAGAGTGAATTCTTGTTTTGCTTCATTGTCAAGCTTTTTGGCTAGATAGGTATGGTATGGGTGGGTTGGTGGGTACAAAAAGTTAAATATTTATTATACATCATAATAAAATTGATTGATTATAAAAAATATTTTCTGAAATGATTACTGCCGGTTTAAATAAAATAATGAATACGCTGTTTGTATGTTCATTATCCAAAAAATTAACAATTCGCATCTATAGTTTACATTTCACTCGATATATTTTTAATGTAATCATCGCTTAGTTATCTACTATAAGTAAACCTACGCCGTTTTATCCGTTTGCTTAGTAAGTTCCCCTCGTTACTAGATGGCGCAAGGCGTCGCTTTCAACATATTCACTTAATTTTCAATATAGATTTCTACCACAACGTTATGTTCTAATATAAAAATTAAATTTCAGCTAATATATAATTCTATAATATCGCAATTGTAATTAGGAATATTGTTATATTTACGCAAGTTACTAGCCCGATGTGTTATTATTATTTTTTTGTGTATTCAAAGGAAATAGTAGTCTGCATTTAAGTTCAGGAAAAGCCTGTCTGTACAAAGTAGCCAAACAGATAACTATTCTTTGTCTGAACTTAAATGATTTAGACAAAAACTATCTCTTAAAAAACATTTCATGCAAGTTCGTCAAGCTGTTGAGGCCTGGTTGAGTAAATAACACATCCATAAAATTTACACAAGATTTAGGTATAATTTTAAAATTTATAATAATATTATAAAAAAAATGCTCATTTACCATGTGAAACTCAAATTCTATTACAAATTAATCTACTTGAAGCATTTTAAGCTTAGAAAAAGCTACATAACCTATATTTAATTTAAATTAATCCCTGAAATATCCTGCTAAACTGAGGTGTTTTAAACTCAAAGGCAGAAAAGCTATACCTAAGCATAGATTTTTTTCAGAGTTCAAAAATCTAAATCTTGTTATCAATGACAGTTATTTCATTTTTGAAATTGTGTATTTTGTATTTGTGTATTTTGTAAACAATGATCGATTTTGATCTTTTCAATTGCATTCAACGCAGTGTTTAAGCTTTGTTTTCTTATCTACATAATCTATATGCTAAAAATGTCGAAGTAAAAGCATATAAACATTTTTTTTAAATTTTCGTTATTAATAAACCGCAAATAAATTAACTGATTTTGATTCAATTTACGGTGTTTGACGCATTTATTTTAGAGAGAAAAGTTGATTATAAAGTCACCAGTATATTAGCCTGAAAGTTATTTTAAAAATGTTAAGTAAGTTTTCTGTAAACAAAATATTAATATTTAAGGAGCTAAAACTTATGAAAGTTTGATTCAATTTAGATTGTTGAAACAGCATTTGACGTTGTTTTTTTAGTGCTACAATATTATAGAAGTCAAAAAATTGTTTGTTAAAAATCTCGAAGTTATGTAAAAAAAAACTTTTTTTCAAAATGTTTTCATCAACGATAGCTTTCGAACGGATACACTGATTTTCATGCAATTTAAGGCTGGTTTTAGGGTCACGATGACCGGACGCTGACGGTCGGCGCTGGTGGATCAATATGTATGTAGTCATAGGTAGCGTTTTTGAGTTGCGCTGAACGCTCAGCGCTGACGGCCGCAGGCTACGTACATCAACGTCGACCGTCAGCGTGGGTCAGCGTGACATTAAAACCAGCCTAAGCATTGGGCGCAGTTTTTGGACCTCCTCAAAATCTCAAATCTCCTGGGCCGAATTGATTCAAATTTTCAGAAAGTCTAAGTTGAGCGGAATCCAATAGAATGCTATCAGCGGCGTTTCGATTGGTCGAGCCGTTCAAACGTTATGAGATATTTACACACACATAAACACACACACACACACACACATACACACACACACACAAATACATACATACAGACATACTGACATCATCGTGAAAATAGTCGTCGGAAAATGTTCCTAGGACCTCAAAGCGTAGAGATCTGATGAAAACTCGAATTTCAAAAATCGGAGCAAAATCAATAACTTCTTTATCTACATACTCGTACGTAGCGGGAAGTTAAAAAGGAGATTTCGCCTTCAAGCGGGCAAACCAAACATTAATTATATTTTGAAATATAACTACTTTCCCCGTCTCACGGGGAAAAGAAATCATGACGGAGTCTTATGATTGTACTAAAGAAATACTTATTAAAAAAAAAGTATCTTTACGCCCTTTTTTCAGAAGAGGTTGGCAGAGGTACAAAGTACAAATCAAGTGCACCCAAGATTAGCCGAAGATACTTAATCCCACAATGTGATAGATGGCCAGCCTATTGTCAACAGGGCACTTTTTCCAATCCCGGGCAACGTTTTTTTTGTCAGAAAACTGAAAAAATACATTTTTAAATT
Organism: Apodemia mormo; assembly: GCA_036924255.1. Taxonomy (NCBI): domain Eukaryota; kingdom Metazoa; phylum Arthropoda; class Insecta; order Lepidoptera; family Riodinidae; genus Apodemia; species Apodemia mormo. The sequence continues at coordinate 6,953,291 of JAUPFN010000020.1, read as the reverse complement.
GCCCGACGCGGGAATAAGTTCACATCAAACTCATGAACCAAAAAGTGTAAATAATGTGAAATATCGTGGATATTTGTGAGCTTATTAGTTTTGCTAATTTTGCACATTATTTTGCTAATTATTTGATTATAAAAATCCCACACGTCGAAAAAGCAAACGATGTAATAAAAATATAACCAAAATAAAATTAAAAAAATTGGGAATAAATATACTATTTTGTTCTGAATATATTATTCATTTTTTAAAAGCATGCTATATATAACTAAATACTATGTTCACATCAAACTCGTGAACCAAAAAGTGTAAATAAAATGAAATATCGCGGATATTTGTGAGTTCTGAATATATTATTCATTTTTTTAAAAGCATGCTTTATATAACTTAGTACTATATATTACTAAGTTTAATCTTCTCTAGTTGCATGAACTGTTATATATATATATATAATATATATATATATATATTATATATATATATATATATATATATATATATATATATATATATATATACCGCCTCACGGAAGCACCCTTAATATCTTTGGTGTCTAGGCATAGGCGATGATTTCTATCTCTACCAGAAGTACAATTAAATTTATTCATTTTAACGTTATAATAATATAATAATAATTATTATTTGTAATACCTGCTTTTTAAATAAATAATAATAATTATTGTAATTTAATTGTTTTCCATCCTAGAAAATAAAAAAGTATGACAATATATTTTGCAGTATTTTTATATTGCATTGTGTTTTCAACGCTAGGTAAATTATCAAATTAATACTTTAAAAATTACGAAAAGATATATATTTTTTTTTACTTTTAATAAACTCTACAAAGCCCCTAGTGTATTGCCCCTAATATATGTAACAAAACTTCAATCGAATCGTAGAGCTTGGGGCTCTTACACATTTTTTAGGATTCCTTACCTCATATGGAAAAAACTGAACCCATATAAGGTTATTTCACTGTCTGTCTGTCAAGACGCTTTTTCTCAGGGAGGCGTAGAGGTATCGAATTGAAATGTATACCAAATGGTAGGGCCCGCGGTTTCTCTCAGTTGTGAAAAAAAACTTGTAAGTCAACGCGAAAACGAGATATGACCATTTATGTCGCAAATTTTGCGATTTCAAAACGGAATCAAAACTTAAAGGTACTTTCCGTTGACCTAGAATTATGAAATTTGGCAAGAAGCAATGTATTACAGTACATGTAAAGGAAAAAATCAATGAAGGAATTTAAGTCTTTTGTTAAACGCAATCAAAAGATATGACCGTTTATGTCGCAAATTTTGCGATTTCACGAGGGTATTGAAACCTAGAGGAATCATGAAATTTATGTGAAGCTAAGGTTACCTAACAGTTTGTACGGAACCCTTGGTATGAGAGTTTAACTCGCCCTTGACTAGTTCTTTTGTAAAAGAATCGGTTAACCGGAATATTATGACGTGTCGTAGGCGTCATAGAAGCCAGTGACGCGTATGGGCCTTGAGTACTTGAGTCTGCGGTGAATCGAGACGAGCAGAATATGCGCAGTCCTCGATGAGTCGGGACGAGTGTGTTCCGCTGAGGTTCGCAGTGAGTCGGAACGAGCGGGACAGGGTTGCTGCATGGAAACCCAGTGAACGTGGAAAATTCGAGGTGGACTCCTAAAAACATAGGATGTGAAGTAAAGCTGGCTGATACTGTTGGGAGTGGAGGGGTTATCGTGGATGCTGTTGGGCAGAAGGTTGTTGCGAGTTGTTTTTGTCGAAGGGTCACCTGTACGGCGCGGCGCCGCTGGACGGTACAATTGAAGAGTTTAGCGGTAGAACTAACGTGCCAACAACCGTCAGAGTGACAGTCGACGGAGATGTTTGACCGCCCCGTTGGTCGAGTGGTTAGCGACCCTGACTGCGCGATCGACGGGGCTTGGGTTCGATCCCCGACGGGTACAAGCATTTGTGTGATGAGCATAAATGTTTGTATTTCCGGGTTTGGGTGTTTATTAAATATATTCTTGTATTTATATATGTATTTCTATGTATTAGTATCGTTGGTTAACACCCATAACACAAGCAAATAATTTGCTTACTTTGTGTTAGATCAGTAAGTGTAATTTGTCCAGTGAATATTTATTTATTTATTATTATTTATTTATTATGTTGTTTGTTAGAAAGTCACCTCTGTGAAGGGTCAGGGTAACTACGAGACGTCACTGTTGATACCACTGATGAGCTTTATCAGTAAAACCAGCATGTCAACTACTGCCAGGGTGACGTCATAATTTTAGAGATTGATGACGGTACACAAGAATGTGGTAAAGGAAAATCTTCTTAGACAGGCAGGGCCTGGTGTCCGAAATCCATCTGAGAAGCATCGAACCTTGTACATATCGACTCTTGAAAGTCACTCTTTACTAAGCGACGTTGAGTAAACTTTACAGGAGATTGATTTAAAGTTCAAAGATAAAATAAAAAATCATAAAAATCACCTAATTGTCATAAATTTAATTACAATGAATTGTAATAAATTTAATTAGAATTAAATTAGATGATTCTTTATGATTTTTTTACTTTATTTTTGAACTTTAAATCAACCCTCTTAAGTTTACTCAATGTCGCTTAGTTAAGTTTGTTTTCAAACGTCGACATGTATGTTGTTACAAGATAAATAATTTTAATGTCACGATTTAGGATTTTAGTTTGATTTATTCAATTATTTTTTTCTTATAGAGTTTGTAGATTTTGCTTGATTACTAAACATTTTGTATGAGGGAAACGGACAGTCACAACAGACTAGTCTTGTTGATTAAAAAGTTTGCTTATGTGTGAAAGTCAGCTCTCATTCTGTTTCGTTCATTATCAAGTATTGCTACGTTGTAGTATATGCTAGTATATGCAATAGAATAAGCACTAATTAATCTACATGCATGCTCAAATAAGTTTATCAATAGCACGATATATCTACGATGTATTACTAACCGGGTCTAGCCTGATTGTACCTTATTTATTTTTTGTAAGACTTCTTTTGAGCTTAAATCATAAAATTTGACACTCAAAATTTTTTGATAAGAAACTGTGTCTTGTTTGTGTTATTGTGTTATATGTTATTTAAAAAACGAAAGCTGACTTTTTTAACCTTATTCTGATTAAATTCGTTGCCGCTTATAAATTGCTTAGAAAGAGATAACCATCCTATAGACACCAAAGATGTTAATGGTGCGTCGCTATCTGTATGACTGATGCCATACCACATGCATAAATTTATGGGCTACCTTACCCATCATACCGGCACGTGACAGTGACAAGCGCCCATGTTATTGCAGCAGGAATAGTTAAAGCGGTGGTATCAGAACCTGGCGAGCCGTTGTAGAACTCTGCCATCTAGTAGTCACGATTGTAGGGACAAATTTGGCCAATTATTCGCCTTTTACGATGTGGTAAAATGGCAGATGGTCTATTGTTCTGAGGGGCCCAGACCAACACGGGGTTTTCCTAATATTTCTCCATCTATTCCAAATGGAAATGTATCTTGTGACTGTCAAGTTTATATGGTCAATCCACTACATTAAGTAAATTTTCAACAAATACAAAAAAGAGTTATTATATTTCAAGACATTAAAAAACAATGAACGTAAAACGCAAACAACGAATGGGGGTGTCTTTTGCTAACATCGAAACAGCTGTATCCTGATCCCTTCGATTTCATCTGTAGAAAGGGTTCAGGTGGCATAGTGTGGATATACCTTAATAAATAATTGTGATTCCAACACTGACATTGAACAACTTCTCTACTACAAATTATATATTATGAGGTATAGGTACATTTATTTATTAAACACCGTAGAGCAAACTAAACGAATTTTATTATGAACTAGCGACCTGCCCGCGGTTTCACCCGAGTAGCTTTTGTTCCAGTGGGAATATCGGAAAGGATTATATACTAAAACCTTCCCTAAGAATCAATCAATCTATCTATTAAAAAAAACCGCATCAAAATCTGTTGCGTAGTTTTAAAGATTTAAGCATACATAGGGACAAGACAGAGAAAGCGACTTTGTTTTATACTATGTAGTGATGAAAAAATTAATTTTTGATAGATAATGTGCAAATTTACAATTACACCTCCAATAAAGTAGAATTTGAATTTGTACTTTACTTATGTAATGGAAAATATTTGATATTGATATTTGATAAGAGTGTTGTAGCAATATATAGGTTGGTTACATAATTTTGTCATTATACTATTATACTTACTTATATTATTATATTTTGTCATTATATTATTATACATTATACTAGCTTATTATCACACATTATACCCTCAATAACACTTTTGCCCGACCAGGTGATCGAACCTCATGATCTGAGCCAAATAGGCTAACCCCTAGACCACAACGCAGTCAAAACTTAGGCTATAAATTTTTGTTAATGCGTTTTTTCTTAGAATATTTCATGGATATTATAATTATATTAAAAGAAAATAAAAATACTGATAACTAACTGCAGCGTGCAGCCTGCAGCGTTATAAGAGTTTTGGTGAATCACCTAATTTTTTCGGGATAAAATGTAGCCTATGTGCTATTCCAGGTCATCATCTACCAGTGCGTCAAATTTTATTCAAATCCGTTCGGTAGTTTTTGCGTATTTGAGGAACAAAAATCTATCCATCAGAACATCCAAACTTTCGCATTTGTAATATTAATTATAATATTAATATAGATTTGCACACATTGCAGTTTGCAAAGAAATTGTAGACAAATATTATCAGTAGGATAATACGCATTTATCTTCAACTTATAGTTGTATTTTTTGAGCAAACGCTTCTATTCAGTAATAGAAGCGTCCTCCATATAGCAATACCTAGTATCTGTGCGCCTCGACGATCTACCAGGCAGTTCGTAAAAGGCGAAAAAAATTAACATGTGCCACTAGCATGGTGATTATTTGTTAGTTAGTAGGTGGTAGTATTTTGCAACCTCTTGACCGATTCTGTATCCTTTAACACATCTCTGACGCAATAGTGTCGGTGTTTGCAGCTGTAGTGGTCCGGTTTGAAGAGTAAGAGAAAGGGAGAAGTGTAGTTGGTAAACACCAGCTGCCTTGCTCTTTATTTTCTCCTAGTCACGTACATAAGTTTTTATACAGGTGGCATTCCAACTGTGCCACATGGATAAGTAACGCAATATGTTATCTTTAGTGTCTATGAGCGATGGATGTCTCTATATATATGGAGCACCATCTGCTTGTTTGCTATCCTATGATAAAGAAAAACGAAAAAAAACGAAGATTAACATACCATACTCAAATTCTTTGCATGTTGTCCGAAGGTGGTGTAAGGTGTCTTTACAACCGGCGTGATTGCGTAGTCCTGAATGTAGAGGATGTAGGGCAGGTCTGCAAGGATCGTAATTTATGTCGATTGTTTTTATATATCTACATCGATCGTAAGCGATCCGTAAGTAAAATTTTGCTTATGTATTAGCCAGCAATGAATTTTTGGGTGTATATTTTTATTAAGCGACTACATTGGGTATGTCCATGTTTTTCAATGCGAGTGGTAACTAAAAAGAATAAAAAAAGGGATTAAGAAAAAGAAATCAGAAACATCCCTTCTATGCAAATTCCCCTTTCCGTATTTACTTTTGATATTAACAGGCCGTCGGCTCCGAGTGCTGTGCTATTAATTATTAATTTTCAAATGATTTATTACCTTTTCGAATGGCGTTATGAAAAATTCTATAAAAGTTAATTAAGCATAAAAATGTTATTTGAATGGGTTTCCACTTTACGGATTTTTATTAATTAGTTTAACTTATAAAACCGAATTTTAATGAACGTTATTTAGCAGCGGGAAATTCGAGACTTGACTTACATGTGCTTTAGTAGGTTTAGATGTTTTTTGTTGATACTACTGATAGTTTTAATAAATTTTGATTCTTCTGTTACAGCAAATGTTTTATGAAATCGCATCGAAATCTAGCAATTTTTCAACATTTTTTTCAAACATTCTTTTATCAAAAACTGTCTTCACAAACGTGTCTCCAAACCTACATTGTAATGTATTTTATTTATCATTTTTAGTTGGATACTCCAAACTTAGGTAAAATGTTTTTATCTTGTACATAACCCTGTGGCATGTCTAACTTTAAGCGTTTTAATTTATACTTGACTAGCTGACTCCCGCAGCTTCGCCCGCGAGTATATTAACATGTCGTCGAAATAGTTTTTCATACAAATTTCATCCCCTATTTCAGTACTGCAGGGGCTGATTTTTGAAAAAAAAATCTCTATGTTTGACCTCGGATCTTCAACTATTTCCATGCCAAATTGCATGAAAATCGGTCCAGCCAGACAGACAGACAGACTTTCGCATTTATAATATTAATATGAATATAACAAAATATAATATTAGATTTGCTTCATTATCTTTAGTTTAGGGATATTTAAGTATCTTCAGCGAATCGTGGGTGCACTGGTTGTACCTCTGCCTGTCTCTTCGGAGATACGGCCATGATGTTACTTTTTTAAATATTAGATTTAAAAAGTATCTTCACGTCCGTATCCCCGAAGGGGTAGGCAGAGATACTACAAGTGCACCCACGATTAGCCGAAGATACTTGTTCCCACAAATGTGATAGGTGACAAGCCTATCGCCAACCGGACACTTTCAAATCTCTGGCAACTTTGTGTTTATCAGAAAACTGAAAAAACACTTTTTTATGTGCCCGACCTGGGAATTGAACCCGGGACCTCATGTGGTCAACGCCAACGCTGGACCACTAAACAACAAAGGCGATAAGAACTTATTTTTTATATTTAAATATTAGATTTAAATATGAAAAATAAGTTCTTAGGGCGAAACTATCGCCTATGGAAACCAAAAATGTTAATGGTGCGTTGCTATCCGTGTGGTGGGATGGTAATGCCAAATGCATAAGGCTATAGGCTACCTTACCCTCCAAACCAGAACACGACAGTGACAAGCATTGACGCTATTGTGGTAGGAATAGGTGAGGCAGTACCATATACTCGGGTGAGACATTGCGGAAATCTACCACCTAGTAGTCATAACGGTAGTGCAACGTATAGTTCAACGGGTGCTTTTTATGATATGCCTGGGAGATCGGCAGATGGTCTATTCTTCACAAAGGTGCCCGGACTAACCTCGTGTTAGACGTCGACTATATGACTAAAGTAATAATGTTTTTTTCCCAGAATCTATACATGTAATAAAATCGTAGGAAAGTCAAAACTGTACACTCAATATTTTTTAAAAGCATACTTAGGGCGTGAGCTACAATCGATATCGAAGCCAAAAATATAGTTTTTAGAATTTTTGTCTAAACAGACAGATAAACATCTGTTTGTCTGTGTGTATGTCCGGGGTAAACTCAAAAGTACTGCATGGATTTACTTCTTTCGCAAGAATATTACTAACAGGTCGGTTCAACATATGGGTGATTCCGTTCTAACTGTGATATAATGTCAGTACCGTGTCATGTCCATTTGACATGACACGGTACTGACATTTAAGTGATATAATGTAAGTTTTCTGTAAGTGGCATGTTATATTATATGAAAATAATGTTGAAATATGTTTATAATTTTCCAATAAGCACAAAATTTTCATAAATTAATTATTAATTAATAACTTGTGAGAACAAACAATACAGGACATTGAATATCACAGTTAGAACGGAATCACCCATATACGCTACATATTATCACGCTATCACCTACGGGCGAGAAGCTGTGCGGAGTAAACGAATTCCGCGCCGACGAAGTCGCTTGCAACAGCTAGTTATTCAATACATCTGCAATATTGCTACTAAGAAATAATCTTGCACCTGTCACTCTTACGACATTCTGGCCATACCTATTTTTGCCTAATATACGAGTAATATTAATAAATTTCAAACTGGTACATACGAAACATTATATTAATATTAAATAAATTTTATATAAGTGTTTTACAGTTTTCTGATAAAACACAAAAATGCGCGGGATTGGAAAGTACCTGGTTGGCGATAGGCTTGCCACCTATCACATTTGTGGGACCAAGTATCTTCGGCTAACCGTGAGTGCCGTTGTTGTACCTCTGCCTACCCCTTCGGGGATACGGGCGTGAAGATACTTTTTAAATTTTATCAATATGTTCGGATGTCTCGGCGGCTTCACAAAATATAAGTTGGTGTATCTCAGATTGTAAGAGGAGTTTGCAAACGTCATGAAAAGAACAATTTCGGTAATGCAAATCGTAGCGATGGGTGTCGCGGTAAATATCGACCCGCAGAAATAAATCGACACGAGCATCAATTTTGAACCTTATTCTGAAAAGTGTAGAGTTTTATTATGCACAAGCGTGTAATGCCTCTTAGTATAGAAATATTTAACCCTAAGGAAACCGCGATGTGCATTTCGATAATAGGTCACAGGTTAGAGTGAAATAGAGATATTAATCTTCTGAATTATTTAGAAAAAATATTCCTATATTGGAATCTGATGGGTAAGCGGCCTATCCGATCCTGACGATTCCATCACAATATACACTTTACAATTCACAAGCACAAGTACACTCCAAAGTCGCCGCCGGCGGCGACTCGGCCCATTGTTTAGGCCCGCAAACACTCGAGACTCCGGTCGGGAGATGCCGGCGAATCGAAATCCTGTTGCCACTTACTCTCCCATCAGTCGTCAACACACTGCCCTAAGCCGAGGTTCGGTTTCACAGGAGACACCCTTAGGACGGGCTCTTAGCCCACTTAACTTAAATTCTGGCGGAGCACTTTGCTCGCCCCAAAAGCCCGGTTTCGCAGTAGCGGTCATTTGGACCAACTGCTTAAGTTCATTTCGAAAAAAAAATGGGTAAGCGGTATACTAATAGAGTACGCTTAATAAGTCAGCTTCGATAAAAGCAATGTACTATTATCAAGTTTAGTACCTAAAGAGAGAAACTCTTTGTTTTTGAACCTTATATAAGGTTATTTCGCGTATTCCAAAAATTATTTGGAAAAATACGTGTTTAGAAAAGATTTAGCATTTAAGTTGTATTTATGTAAAAACGCAATTTTACAAAAATTAGTCTTTATGTTGACAATTACATTTAGTGTCATTTTGTAAATTTTTGATTTACTTGTTATATATTCTAGACTTTCCACCGGCGACACTTAGTGAAATTTTATTGTTATTAGACACAATTACTATTACACTTATACTTTAATGTTGTGAAGTGAAATTAAAGTATAAGTGTAATAATAATTGTGTCTAATATTTGTATTATTGCTAATGGATTATTGTCAGCTGTTCAACAACCACAAAATGTTAAAAGCGGATATGACATATTCTTAATTAATCGTAAAATTTAACCGAAACAAATTGTTTATACGCTTTATAAAAGCAAAACAGACATACATATTTTGTATGTACAAACGAATGAGAACGGATACAGGCTCTAAAGAACGTATCACGATTGCCGGATTTATCCCAAAATGGTATTAAAAGTTTCCGAAATCGGTTCACTTATAAAACACTACGAACATAGAGTAAGCAAGAAAAACCTTGACGTATATAGTTTTCCACTAGGTTCTTTTACATGCCTGATATAATTTGGCATGCAGATAATCACGATTAGGATAATCGCTTTAAAAACTACGTAATGCTCTGTTGTCAGCTACCCTGCGGTTATTGAGACTACCAAAACACCCAAGATGTTACACCAGCCATGGATTATTGCACAGTGCTACGCTCTGTACATTTCTAACGATAGCATTAGATACAGAGCGATAAGGATGTATTATCGGCAGTATATGTGCATAGAAAAAATATTGTTATGTATTTAAACATTTTTCCTCAATAGCAATCATCCCCGATGGATGATTCCCCCAAAGATGTAAATGGTACGTTGCTCTCCGTGTTGCAGGTTGGCAATGCCATATCACTAAGTCTACTAGCAACTTTACCCTTCAAACTGGATCACAACAGTGAGCCACTTCTATCAAAATTTATTAATATGCTATCGCCGAAGAAAACAATACTTAAGTTAGTGTCGAAGAAACATAAAATAAACATACAAAACAATACAATTCTTGACAATGGGCCATCGCTCTTTTTACTTGCTCGATCAAAAAAATGTATTATTGATGCTATAAAAGAGGTCCCTTTTCAATTGTTGTGTTATTATTTAAGTTAGAAGACGTCGTTCTATTGATTTTTAGTTTAAGTTATATTTATATATGTTGCAGTCAAAACTTCAAAAGGTATAACTTCAAAAGTATTTTTGACTGTTTTTTTTTTCAGTTAAAAGAACTTTTGACCGGTTAAGAGTTTTTAATGCAATATATACATTAATTTATATGTATTATATCAATTAATGCATATTAATCAAGTAGTTAGCGACCCTGACCATGCAATTGGTGGGGCTTGTATTTGTAAAAAAGCACTAAAATTTATTTGAAGCAAATGCTGAAGTCACTGGTAACTCATATTTTCGGAATAGTAAATTATATGTGCTTAACCAAAAATTAAATATTTTTACAAAAAATGTGTATTGTATGTCTATTATGATATATATTCATATACCTAATTGTATTAAATCATTGCTTATAAATAAATTTCATAAAAAGTTGTTTGATTTGCAATTAGATAAAACTTATTATGATATTAAATAATATTTAGCAAATAAAATTAAATGTTAAAAGGTAAAATTTAAGTTTGTTAAATTTGCCTTAAAAAATTCAATAAAATAAAATTTCATAAATGGTGAAATAACTTTGTAAATTATAAAAATTTTGGTTGCACAAAAAATGAAACTTGTAATTATTAAAATAACTTTTATGATATGAAATCATTCTTGTAGATTAGTAATCTATACATATAATAAAATCGTAGAAAAGTCAAAACTGTACATTGATTATTTTTTTAAAAGAATACTTAAGGCGTGATCTACAATCGATATTGAAACCAAAAATATAGCTTTTAGAATTTTTGTCTGTTTGTCTGTATGTATGTCCGGGGTAAACTCAAAAAGTACTGCATGGATTTACTTCAAATTTTGTATTAATATTACTAACAGGTCGGGTCAACATAATACCTACATATTATCACGCTATCACTTACGGGGGAGGAGCAGTGCGGAGTAAACGAAGTCCGCGCGGACGAAGTCGCTGGCAACAGCTAGTATTACATATAATAAAAAATCGTAGGAAAGTCAAAACTGTACAATTGAATATTTTTAAAAAGAATACTTGGGGCGTGATATACAATCGATATCGAAGCCAAAAATATAGTTTTTAGAATTTTTGTCTGTTTGTCTGTATGTATGTCCGGGGTAAACTCAAAAAGTACTACATGGATTTACTTCAAATTTTGAATATTAGTAACAGGTCGGGTCAACATATAGGCTACATATTATCACGCTATCACCTACGGGGGAGGAGCTGTGCGGAGTAAACGAAGTCCGCACGGACGAAGTCGATGGCAACAGCTAGTAAGCATATAAAATAGAGAAAAAAAGACAGGCCAGGTGAATTTCTTCCGCCGGATCTTCTCAGTGTGTGGCGTTCTTATGCGGTAGTAATTCTATAAAATCGATACAAAGTTTTAAGTGTAACATTATATAATGATAATTTTCAAATATTTGCACGCCATATAATGGTAGAATATGTTGGTAACTTAATTAATTTTTAATAACTTGTAACACCCATGTTCTTGCAAATGAATATTTTCATTCTTCCTTCTTTATTTTGGGGTTCGATTGCCAACAGGGATAAAGGTTTGTGTGGTTTGGTTGTATTGTATTTTTGGGTTCAGGTGTTTATTTGTTCTATGTATTAGTAGTATCGTTGACTTACATCCCAATAACAAGCAAAACAATTACAGATTAGATCAATTCGTGTAATTTTTCCAGAGAATATTTATTTATTTATTTTAATAATAAGCGTGTTTATTTTACGTGTGCTTTGCTCCGATAACTGATATATAGACGAACAGCGGAGCTTCAGTGTAGACATCTTTTAGGTTAAGAACTCAAGAAGTATCAAATTACTAGGATGTTGATGCTGTAATCGTTTAGACATAAATATAATGAGAGGCAACAGTTATATATCTACGTACCAAGAGCATCAGTGTTTTATACGATCCCACGATATCATTATTACCGATCCCGGGGGTAAAGTAGATATTTTATGCCTAGGGGTATCAGAGTTGGTACCTACAAAAAACAAATTTAATTACTTACATATATTATTATTTAAAACAGTTTGACAAATTTTAACACTAATAACTAATTTTAATTCTGACACTACCATGAATCTGACTAGTTCATTTGTTAGGGTTCCTAAAAGGTATAACGGAACCCTATTACTAAGCCTCGGTTGTCCGTCTGTCTGTCACCAGGCTGTATCTCATAAACCGTGATAGCTAGAAACCTGAAATTTTCACAAATTATGTATTTCTATTGCCGCTATAACAACAAATACTAAAAAAATGATAATACATACAATAAACGTATTTTTTTCGTATTTTTTGCTATGATGGTACGGAACCCTTTGTGCGCGAGTCCGAAACAAACTTGGCCGGTTCTTTGTTTTTTTTTGTCAAGTTGTTTTAATATTCAAATATAGCTAATAGTTTACACAGTAATGAGTAATTTGTTGATTAATAAAGATTAGTATTTGCTTACTTTTTGATTCCAACTTTTTGAAAAGAAGGAGGATTTTTATGTGGATTCACCGATTACCCGAAGACGCTTGAACCGATTTGAAAAAATATTTTTTTGTTTCAAAAGATTATACTATCCGTGTGGTTGGTCCAATTTTAGTTTGGTGAAGAGCTGAAGCAGCAATCCGGAGGTACAGTAAATGGGAAGACGGTTTGCGGTTTCACTGCGATTAAATTTTAAGAATATTGAAAATCAAATTGATTTTTTTTTATTTCATAAGATAGGAAACAAGCAGATGGGTCCTTATGGAAAGAGTCAACCATCGCCTATAGACACCAAAGATGTTAATGGTGCGTTGCTATCTTGTGGCGAGGTCTTATACCAAACCGGAACACACCGCATAAGTTTACCGGCTACCTTACCCTCCAAACTGGAACACGACAGTGACAAGCTCTTACGCTATTGCGGCAGGAATAGGTAAGGTGGTGGTACCCGGGCGAGACAGTGCAGAATTCTACCACCCAGTAGCCACGATGTTAGTGACTCAAATAGCCAATCGGTCGCCTTTTACAACCTACCTAGTAGAACGACAGTTGGCTTATTCTTTAAAGGAGCCCGGGAACAACACAGGAGATTTGATCCTGAAATGATAATTAATATCGATAATTTACATAATTGTTAAGATTGTAATTTCCGTGCCAGTATGCATGACCCTCATGTTGCGGGTTCACGGCTCGGTCATTGTTTCACCATCAACTCCCGTCAGTAATTAATCGTCATTATATTATTCCTTAAAAACTACCCCAGAATTAACTATTCCATTTTCGATGCAGTTGCTAGAGTTAAGTAAAGTATAGATAGACTATTATTATTTCCCTACTTATACTTTATATTTTTGACAAAAGTGCAACATTTTTTTTGTATGTTGCATACTTTTTGCTGTCCTGGCATTGACTTGCACAGGAATAAATAATGTGAAGGAAGAAATAGTCACATATATAAATAAGGAATGAGTACTACTAAAACAGCGTTAAAGCATGGCAAAACTTTATCGCTGATTCGATGGCCACCTTAATGAAATTAATTACAGTTTCTTGAAACTCGAAGACTATTTCACGTCATGGAAGGAACAAGTCAAATCAATTTGAAAATCAAGAAAGTTATCCCCAGGACTCCTTTGAAGAATAGAGCAACTGCCGTTCTGCCAGGCAAGTCGTAAAAGTCGGCCGATCGACTATACTCGTTACTATAATTCTGAGAGTTCTGCAACTTCTCGTCCGGTTATTTGGTACCACCGCACCGCCTTACCTATTCCTGCCGCAATAGCGTCTTTGTCTTGTGATTATCGTTCCGGTTTGGAGGGTAAGATAGCCGGAAGACTTATGGATATGGCATTGCTTTAAATACCCTGGTATATACTTACGTAAATATCCGGGTATTTGGTACTACCGCCTTACTTATTCCTGCCGCAATAGCGTCTTTGTCTTATCATTGTCGTTCCGGTTTAGAGGCCAAGATAGCCGGTAGATTTATGTATAATGCTACAGGGATAACGATGCACCATTACCATATTTGGTGTCTATAGGTGATGGTTTCTCTTTCCATCAGGAGAGCCATCTGTCTGTTTGCTATCTAATGATGTAAAAATAAAAAGATCTCCATTGTACAAAACATTGGAGCTAGCTGGTGTAGATACTTAACAACGCTTGTTTTTCCTTAGGCCAATTAATTTTAGTCTAATGTTTTTCTGTCTAGTGTTCGGCTGTGAAAGCCCATTTCATACAGATAAAACGTATACAAAGGAGAATATTTAAGGGAGTAATGGCTTTTAACTTACGTTTTTGTTTTCAATCAAACAATTTTATGAATTGTGAAGGTTTCTAATTATAACATAACTAGCTGACCCGCGCAGCTTCGCCCGCGAGTAGATTAACATGTCGTCAAGATAGCTTTTCATACAAATTTCATCCCCTATTTCAACCCTTTGAGGGTTGATTTTTGAAAAAAAATTTACCCTATGTTTGACCCAGGCTCTTCTACTACTTTCATGACAAATTTCATGAAAATCGGTCCAGCGGTTTAGCCGTGAAAGCGTAACAGACAGACAGACAGACTTTCGCATTTATAATATTAATATGGATTGTTTACTTATTTATGTACAAGATTATTTCTGAACAAGCATAAGTCCTATGTATAAGTAAATATATTTTTGGTGGTCGCGTCGGGGTCACCACTGTACCGTTCCAGGTTATATTGCTATTTGGGTCGGTTATGTACATCACACATTTTGAATATTATAAGAGTGATTTCATTGAGGTTTACTACGTAGTTAAACAATATTATCTGTTTAATTATATATATTTTTTTATAAAAAAATATTAGTTACACATATGTCCATTAACTATCGTGTCTTCAATATGAAGTATTATAACAGTCAACTTGTGGACTATTTTGTTATGGTTTAAATATGTTGTCACACTTAGATTTAAATATGGTATATGATTAAACTGAGTCATAGTTTGTGTAACAGATATTTATGCTTTAACAAAAAACTGTCGAGTTTCGATCAGAGGGGTATTGCAAGTTCATATAAATTATTAAAACAATTTTAAAAGCTCATATCACTGTAAAAATCAGTTATACAATGACGTAGTAAAAAAATTCGAGTGTCGCATTTTCCATAAATTAGCTATAATAATAATAATAATACAATAAATTACAGTTACTGAAAATTAATATTCAAAGGAATTTAAAAAATATTTTTATATTAAGTACAGTTTTAATTTTCTGACAAGACATTATATTTATTGCTAGTAATATTTTGCAATTTCTACAAACCTCTGAATGCTGCTGAATGTTGAATTGCATATTCACGTACTAAAATATAAAAACACTAACAAATTATTGTGTTACTAGCGACCTGCCCGCGGTTTCAACCGCGTAGCTTTTATTCCCGCGAGAATATCGGAAAAGTTTATATACTAAAACCTTCCACAAGAATTAATCTATCTATTGAAAAAACCTGCATCAAAATCCGTTGCGTAGTTTTAGAGATTTAAGCATACATAGGGACATAGGGACAGACAGAGAAAGCGACTTTGTTTTATTATACTATAAAGTGAAGTGAAGTGATAGTGATAGGCCTTTAGCACATTATACTATAACTTAAAACATAAAAAATATCTTTACTTGTGGAATAGACGGTACCGTACTATCTAGACGAGATATTATAAAACAGTTTAAATTTTCTTTAGGCTTTACTAATTACCTCTAAAAAGATACCAAGCAGCAAAATAAATATTCAATCACTTGTCAAAAATAAATTTATGTACATAAGGAATCGTTAATATTTTAATTATAAATTAAAATAATTGTTTGAACGAAAAATAAAAGTCCTGTTTAAATCTTCTAATGTCTGTAGCTCATGACCTAAACTCAATTATAAGTTGATGATGCGGGCGCAGTGTTGTGTAGTTGCAACTGCATCTTTCACTCATAACCAGGCAATACTCCACTTGTTTAACGCACAGCTGAAATAACCATTCAATTGAAATCATCTTGATACTGCCGATGTTCGTTGCACATTTTATAGTGGTCTGGCCTCCAGTTAACTAGTGTTTCGCCTCGAGCTGTGAACTCGCGATGGCATAGTTTTAACATTAGATTTTTGGTATCCCATTAACAAACCCTATATCTTCTTAATCTCTTGACCTAGCATATCCCTCTAATGTTATAACAAGCACGGATACTATTGTAGTAAGTTGAATCAGTGGTACTGAGCCCGACAACATGTAGCAAAGATCTAAAATCGAGGTAGCAGTCACAATGTATCTTTACGTTTAGTATTTTTTTATATATGACTAGCTGAAACATGTATACACATAATAAAATCGTAGGAAAGTCAAAATTGTACATTGAATATTTTTTTAAAGAATACTTGGGGCGTGATCTACAATCGATATCGAAGCCAAAAATATAGTTTTTAGAAATTTTGTCTGTTTGTCTGTATGTATGTCCGGGGTAAACTCAAAAAGTATTGCATGGATTTACTTCAAATTTTGCATGAATATTACTAACAGGTCGGGTCAATATATAGTCTACATATTATCACGCTATCACCTAAGGGGGAGGAGCTGTGCGGAGTAAACGAAGTTCGCGCGGACGAAGTCGTGGGCAACAGCTAGTACATAACAAACACACAACTGTTTATCCCTGTCGGGAATTGAACCCGAGCCCCATTGATTCGTAGTTAGGTTCGCTAACCACTCGACCAACGGGGCGGTAAAATATGCATGGTACCATTTTTATATCCAAATCCTGTGTTACAGATAACCTTAAATATAATCTATTTCATTGTTATAATTATAACGCAAGACAAGTAGAGAAATGTGTGGCCGCATTTCCGATCCGGTAGTAGTTTAAAAAAATGTTGACGCGTCAAAATAACTTGTATAAAGTTTTATTGAATAAAGTACTTTTGATTTCTGATTTCTGAATGTTTTTTTTTATATCATAAGATAGCAAACAAGCAGATGTGTCTCCTGATGGAAAGAGTCAACCATCGCCTATAGGCACCAAAGGTGTTAATGGTGCGTTGCTATCTTGTGGCGAGGTCTAATGCCACATGCATAAGTTTACCGGCTACCTTACCCTCCAAACCGGAACACGACAGCGACAAGCGCTGACGCTATTGCGGCAGGAATAGGTAAGGCGGTGGTACCAGACCCGGGCGAGACAATGCAGAACTCTACCACCTGGTAGCCACGATGGTAGTAGATGGTAGTACTGACTACGTAAAAATATAAATTAACTAGCTGCAGCGTGCAGCCCGCTGCATTATAAAAGTTTTTGGCGAATCCCGCGGAATCACCTAATTTTTCCGGGATAAAAAGTAGCCTATGTGCTATTCCAGGTCACCATCTACCTGTGTGCCAAATTTCATTCAAATCCATTTAGTAGATTTTGCGTGATTGAGTAACAAACATCCATACAAACATTCAAACTTTCGCATTTATAATATTATAATTAATAATTAATAATTAATATAGATTATATAATACATTTAATTAAATAATTCGAATTTATTTATAGTTAAACCCTTATCGAATCTGATAAATTTTCAATCGGACAAATACGTAGGTAAATCTTCTACCGTTAAAATGAATTAAAAATTTTAATTACGTTTTTGAAAATGATAAAAGTATACATTTAATACATTTTTACTATTATTTTATGATTTTCTATCGTAAAACATTAATTTAATAAAATATAAAGTAGCCAATTATTTAAAATTTATTAGTAAAATCCTTACACGAAAATATTTAATGTGTATTGTCATTGGTTACCGCATCCGCAATAACATAACTATATATTTAATTAAAAAGTAAAATAAATGTCTGACTTTTTTTAAGTAATTGCTTTAACGTTCTATACTTATTATTATTTATTATTAAAATAACATTTATTGTAAAATTTATATTAGTGTCTTTAACATTATATATAAATATATTTTAAAATTATGAATCAAATTTAAATAGCTGCTGTTAATTCAGTGGTCGTAAATATCTTTTTTATTTTCTTTGCTATTCTTCTATTCAATCACAAAATTCAGATATTTAATTTGCAAAATTTTTGCGAAATCTTATCTGGTACTGCTGTGATGTAACTGAAGGAAAAGTTAGTGTTTAGAAATGCCGTCCACGTCCATCCACGTCCACCATACTTTTTTCCATGTCAGTAGCAAAACAGTAATACAAAAATTATGTACTTAACGTACGTCTCACTTTGTAAAGCAATCTTGTGAAGCATCTTCAGGAGAGTCGAATAGCATTTCACTTTGTGAAGGTTGAATTATGGATTTCCGTAAAATAACGCTTGAATCTATTAAATATCTTAAAACTTCTTTTGGACCTGGATTGATAAAAACTTTATGTGCAATTAGGTTTTTTAAAATATCGAATATCAGCAATGGAAAAATAAGTATTCACACCCACGCCACACCAGCTAAGACCCATAAATTAAATAAAAAAAGATTAAACTAATCAAAATAGTTTAAACTAACCGAGCAA
Organism: Apodemia mormo; assembly: GCA_036924255.1. Taxonomy (NCBI): domain Eukaryota; kingdom Metazoa; phylum Arthropoda; class Insecta; order Lepidoptera; family Riodinidae; genus Apodemia; species Apodemia mormo. The sequence continues at coordinate 6,934,581 of JAUPFN010000020.1, read as the reverse complement.
TTAATGTGCCGCAATGTTCATAATGAATACTAGCCTCAAACAAAAAGTTTTTTACCTAGGTTCAACCCACGGATTAAACTGGATACGCCTTTCAAGGCAATTCCTTAGGTTGTCACCGTGGCTTGCATTTTCACTGAGTAATACATAGCTATAATACTTACCGATGAAATAAAATCAGGCCAGACGTATTTAGCACAATATTACATATCTATATTTTTTTACGATATAATATATCCCCAAACGTTTGACATTTACATGCATTTGCTCATATTAGCGGCTACGCATTTTACGCCCAACACTGCGTCTATTAGTATCTGAGTGGTCTGTGGTTCAACCTATGCCATTTCTCGCCAGTTGTCTACCTGAAGTTGTAGCGTATCTTTAAACTTTATTAGGTCAGCGTCAACCACTCACCGGTGAAAATAAAAATTAACGTAACACTGTGTTCTAGCAGTCTGATGTCGGTGTTGACCACTTGAGATCCCAGGTTCGATTCTAGGGTCAGGCAAATCAAAAATGTGTTTTTCAGTTTTCTGATAAAAACAACGTTGCCCGAGATTGGATAAGTGCCCAGTTGGCGATAAGCTTGCCAACTGTCACCATTGTGAGATTAGGTATCTTCGACTAATCGTGAATGCACTGGTTGTAAGCTCTGACTAGAACTCTGGAACAACCTATCCCCGGCACTTTGAACCCCGGCCTCCCCTACCACTACGGGGGTAAGGCCGTGAAAATACCAATCACTTGCTTCAATGCACAATTAATTCAATCCGTCACTAGGAGTTCAGTTATAGGTGATACTTAATTCTGGAGTCCCCTCACATTTTTATACCGGTGAATATGCATATAATCAGTTATTGTGCAAGTTATTATGTCGAACTTCTTAGCTTCTCGTTGAGTTTCAGTTTCAATGTAAATAGATATAGGTGTCATTTTAATACATTAGGACAATTATTAGCTAATATTTACCATAATAGGATATATGTATATAATGCTCAAAATAAAATTCTGGCTTTTTTTAAGTTGTATAATAATCCATATTACTTGAAAAAGTTGTTGATTTAGTTCTAGATCATTGATATAAAAAACACAAGATACACAATAAGTGTCTAAAAAACGACCTTAAAAATGAGTGCAATATTTTAAATTGTGCGCTCATTTCAAATAGAATCGCGTTGGTTACGATACTGTCAATTTTATTACTTTTTGTACATTGCTTTGTAAAAACAACTATAAGTCTGGCGCTTAAGGTTGGATATGCAAAAACATACATTTTTGTCATATCTACAACTACTTGTGTGAAATTAAGGACAGTTTTGAGTGTCAGTTTTGTTCGGGATTGTGCATCTTGGATTTTTTATATCAATGTTCTAGATCTTCTTTCTCGTTTTATATAAATACCAGCTGCAGCGTGCAGCCCGCCGCATTATAAAAGTTTTTGACGAATCCCGTGGGATCACCTAACTTTTCCGGGATAAATAATAGCCTGTGTGCTACTCTTGGTGAATCCCGTGGGAATAACTTATTTTTCCGGGATAAGAAATAGCCTATGTGCTATTCCAGGTCATTATCTACCTGTGTGCCAAATTTCATCCAAATCCGTTCCGTAGTTGTTGCGTGATTAAGTAACAAACATCCATCCAAACTTTTGCATTTATAATATTAAAATTAATAATATAATATAGACTAGGTGCACCGTGCAGCCCGCTGTATTATAAAAGTTTTTGGGGAATCCTGCGGGAACTACTCATTTTTCCGGAATAAGAAATAGAGTTTGTACTATTCCAGGTCATCATCTACTTGTGTCCCAAATTTCATCCAAATCCGTTCAGTAGTTGTTGCTTGATTGAGTAACAAATATCCATCCATCCATCCAAACATCCAAGCTTTCGCATTTATAATATCAATATAGATAGATTGAAGGAATATAAATCGAAGCCACATTGTTTAAATATTAAATTCGTTCTATTCAATTTAGAATGTGATCCATCTTTTATGGTTATGTCAATTTTTTGAATCAGATTTGCATATGAACTGATTCAATGCAGCCCTATTGAATTGTGTTTGCTTTAGTTTTTTAAACGATGGTACTATTTGAATATGGTGTCACTTTGTGTTTTACGGTTCAAGTTAAATAAAATTGAATAAAGCTATCGGGGATATGGGTCTTTCGATATATTATAAAAGAACTCTTTCATAAAAGTATTTTAGTTCTACATGTTGATTTGACGGTTCTTGTGTGGGTTTATTATTTTCATGTTTAACAGCAAAACTAACTATTGTCACTGTTTTCCATCTTAAGTTGAGGAATAAAATTTGTGCTTCTATAATTTTTAGTGGTTCCGAAGTATAATACTAGGAACCATATAGTGTCAATATGTCCGTCCGTCCGTTCGCAGTCTAGCGCAGAGATCCTAAGTAGTAGAAAACTCTAATTTGGCATGAATATACATAATTATTTTTGTGTTATAGCACTCACCCCGTGCTTGGGAAAACTGGAAAAAACTTTAAAAATAACAAAGAAAAAAAATCGACAAGCAGGGATTGAACCTGAGACCATTTCCCTAAAGCCGGAACGCTCTCCCACTGAGCTAGTGTCTTTAAATTTTTTTTCCAGTTTTCCTAAGCACGGGGTGAGTTATAACACAAAAATAATTAGAAATACGAAAGTACTGATCAAAATTATTAATGTGAATAAGCGATCAGTACAATCAACGTAATCGATCATATAGCAAAGAAGAATTTCGCCACGCCGAGCCTGTCGACACTAGCTCAGTGAGAGAGCGTTCCGGCTTTAGGGAAATGGTCGCAGGTTCAATCCTTGCGTGTCGATATTTTTCTTTGTTGTTTTTAAAGCTTTTTCCATGAATATACATATTAGTCACTGTAACAAAGTGGTAATATAAAACTTTTGTCAAGGTAGTACCCAGCTCCTCAAAATATAAATGTTATTTTTTTTCGTGTACCCCAATTGTGTCGGGTATCGTTAGATTTAGAAGGCTTTACAAGTTTTGGAGTAATAGGTGACATAGTCAAATTTAAGGAAATACACAAAATAAACAAAAGTACAACCTTCGCCGTGTTGTGTACAAAGTAAAAACCTTCGCCGTGTTGGTCCCGGCCTCCTTTGAAGAATAGACCAACTGCCGTTCTGCCAGGCAGGTCGTAAAAGGCGACCGATTGGCTATTGAGTCATTACTATCGTGGCTACTAGGTGGTAGAGTTCTGCATTGTCTCGCCTGAGTTTCTTTCGCCGGATCTTCTCAGTGTGTGGCCGCGTTCCGATCCGGTAGTAATTCTAAATATTCGATAGAATCTTTTAAATGTAATATTTTATAATGATATTTTTTTTAAATATTTGCACACCATATAATGGTAGAATATGTTGGTAACTTAATTTATTTTTTAACAACTTGTAACACCCATATTCTTGCAAATAAATATTTTCTTTCTTTCTTTCTTTCTGGGTCAGGTACCACCGCCTTACCTATTCCTGCCGCAATAGCGTCAGTGCTTGTCGCTGTCGTGTTCCGGTTTGGAGGGTAAAGTAGCCGGTAAACTTATGCATGTGGTATTAGACCTCGCCACAAGATAGCAACGCACCATTAACATCTTTGGTGTCTATAGGCGACGGTTGACTCTTTCCATCAGGAGACTCATCTGTTTGTTTGCTATCTTATGATATAAAAAAATATATATTATGCGCCACATGCTAGGGAAAATAAACGACTGGTTCAAGAATCTCGCGGGCGCGACATGTTCAAAAATTTATGCTTTTTATATTGCATGGTGTGAAAATAAAGAAATATATAAAACACAAATTTTACATTTCCCAGATAAAAAGGAAATCCTATCATCAGAACGTAAAAACGGAGTTTTTAATTTATTTATTTACATGGCATGTTTTTTAATTATTCGGCACACCGTTCCTTACACGCTGTGTTAATCCAAAGTGTTGACTATTCGATCAACACGAATATAAACACAAACAATTTACGATAAAATTCATAAGAACTCGATTTTATTTCGAACTCGTGTGCAAATCTGTTACTATACAAATTACTGTATCGCCTTCTAATGATCTTGATGTGTCCATGCGATTGCATTGAGCAGGATAAAAAATCAACCAACCATTCGTGGGTACGAGACAGCCTATCAAATTCTCACCGGAAACGAAGTAATATATGGTGCATTGTTAGTAATGAGATCGGTTTGTATGTTCGCTTGTCTGTGGGCGGAGGTGCTGGGTTAAATACTAGCCTACACGATATTTTTAATCTTATACAGCATGATTCTAAAAGTAACTAAAAAAACAAAAACAATATGTAACACGTTCATGTATAAATATTGTGTATTTCATAACCGTAGAATAAGTTTTTCATTTTAGTTTTGACATTTAAATAGCACTATGTCAAAAACATTATTCTATCTTAACCCACGAAGAGGTAGGCAAACATCTATTTTTAGCAATTGGTTGTTGCCCAAAAACCTAAAAAAAAATCCTAGATGTTAATACCCGCTCTGTAATAGTCGTAAACCATTATAAGCAATTTATTCAGCTATTTTAGTCCCCAACTCGAGACACGACAGTGACAAGGTGACAAGAATAGGTATATAGGATAGAGGCAACAGGATTGTTGTCATGATGTTAGTTTACCTTTACGAAAAAATCATATGTTTGCTGGCTATGCTGCCCCATGGCATAACATAACTTTGTGTTAGAGGCAGCCAAATCATATAAGTACTTATCTATACATATTAAATAAAAAAACACTAATTTTAAGATTCGAAAAATCAGTATTTTTGAATTCATACAAATACAGCTGTGGCGACGTCTGAATTGACTAACAAACGTCTAAACATCCAAACATCCTCACAGTTTTCACATTTCCAAAACAAACCCTAACAATATTATAAATGCGAATGTATGTTTGGATGGATGGATGGAACTTCACTCAAAAACGACTAAACCGATTTGGATGAAATTTGGCATACATAAAGGCTGAATTGGAATAGCATATAGGGTACCTTTTATTCCGAAAAAATTAACTGTTCCCGTGGGATTCAGCAAAACCTGTTATAATGCAGTGACCTGCAGGGTGCACTTAGTATTTAATAATACAAAAGTATAAGAAACGCAAACATATTTTGCCGCATTTAAAATTTGGCGTGAGTTGAAAATGTTCGGTACTTACTTATTGACCGGTAAATAATAATAATAATTTATTTATTTGCAATTTATTCGTTGGGTAAAAATATTTTTTCTTAGATTTAACATAATAATGTAAAATATGTTAATGACGATAATAAATTAATATTTTTATTTTCTTTTAATATAATTATAATATCCATGAAATAATTTATGTGAAAACGCGTTAACAAAAATTTATAGCCTAAGCTTTGACTGCCTTGTGGTCTAGGGGTAAACCTATTTGGCTCAGATCATGAGATTCGATCACCTGGTCGGGCAAAAGTGTTATTGAGGGTTTTCGTGGTTTTTCTCTAAATTACAAAATATCAGTAGCAGTTCAGAGTCTGACGGGTGGTATCTTATCACTCCCGTGCCTCGGATAAGCACATAAAGCGGTTCGTTTGGTTTTCTCTACCTACATCACAAGGGGACCGGGCGTGATGATACTTTCTTATATTAGGCTATCTAGTAAAGGAGGGACCTATTGGATTTTGTAGATTAAATGATAGGAAAAAATAAAAGGTTATAAAATGTTTACATTTCAACGGTGAGAAAACAATCTACAGATAAAAACATTTGGAAAAAAACAGCGTCATGGAAACACTGAAATGCGTCAGATTAAGGTATGGTGGGTTAATTGCAAGCTAAAATTTAGAAAATCTGACGATTCAAGTGTAGCGTAAACGGGTAAGGAGGGTCACAAAGTTGTAAAGAAAACGTTGTCTTGAAAATCTTGAGCGTGTCTGACTTTTCTTTTATTTTAGAGGAAACGTAAGAATAATGTGAAAAATATAACTTGACAATTTCCGCAAACCGAAGATGTCAGAATTTTGCATTTTTACTGTCCTAGATGCCCGGCTCTATATGAAGGGCTTATATTTGGTGGAGATCCTCAACAGTATGCAAAGTATTCCCCCTATTTTAATCAGACGCATTCGAGTAAATCCCAAAATCCGCTCTTGGGCTCCCTTACTTTGCCAGAGCCTATTTTTGAATTATTTACGAAGGTTAAACTGAATATTTTCAGAACTGGCCACTTGTAAATAATACAATAAAAAATAAGTTTAAATGTTGAAAATGGAACTCTTTGCCAATATTTTTGAGTACGTAAGTATTTTATTCATTTGTCATTTTTTTAAGATTTGGTGGCAAATTAAGAACTGTCTGTTTCACGTCAGCGTGAATTTAATGCGAGAATACTTTTGTGCCTTGATTTTTTATGACTTTAGATATCATTTAAGTCAACATGAAAGTTATGATAGACTTCGATTGGCCTGTCACGATGAAGCCCCATCTCTTTTCACTGTTTACAACTGGTTTAATGAGTTTAAACCTAGTCACACTAATGTCACCGATGATCTGCGTGAGGGAGGGACTTCTACTGCGACGATTGAAGATAACGTAAGTGTTGTGTGGCGTATGATAAAGACTGACAAAAGAGTGACCTATTAGCGCAGATTCAGATAAGCTTAGGTGTCGATATGAGTCAAGCGCACAAAATCCTCCATGAAGATTTAGTGGTCGGGAAGCTTTATGCCTGGTGGACATCTCACAATTTGACCGAAGCTAAAAAACTCCATCTTGTTGATTGGTACCGTGAAATGCTTCAAAGGTTTAACGGAGATGACTCAAATTCTGTGTTCGACATACTTACGGATGAGAAAAGCTGGATTTAATGCGTCAAAAACCTGAAGACGGTCAACTATTGGGGGAGAGGGTGTTACATTTCGAAGAGTTGCCTACCAAAGTAAAACGAGGTCCTAGTGTGGGAAAAAAGTGGTGGCCTCATTCTTCGAAAGGACATGTCATTACGGGACAGTTTGACCTGTCCTTTTTTAGAAAGTTAGAGGATCAAAAACGAGTTATTGCAGAGTCGTACACTAACTATTGCTTGCCACTTGTTTTGGAAAAAGTTCGGAAAAACGACCGCGCAGTTCTTCTGCGTTCCTTTTTCTCTATGACAACGTCTCATCGCACAGCATCGCGTCGGGCGAACAATCGACTATATGGCGAAGTTAGACTTGGAATTTCTGTGTTACCCGCCGTCAAGGAAGTTACATTCTACCCGGAATGTTCACACGCGCTTCAACATCGTTCCGAAGAGTACCACGACATGGGTGGAGTGTGTCTCTTTGTACTAAATAAAGCGCCAATCGCCATGTATAAGTGCGGCCATGCATAGTTTGCAAATAACTACTAAGTAATTCTACTAATTTGAGAAACAGTTTTTGCATTGCATAAGTAATTACGTAATAATTAAAATAAGCACATTTTAGAACTCACTGTGTTAATTACAATACATTTTATGCTAATGTATTTATCTACGTGTATGAATAAAAGGGATTTAACGATTACCGAATATATAAAAATCTACCATCAGATAGTTTTATTTACACTGGCAATTGCAAGAAAGGCACAACATCCACTCTTGTCGTTAAGTAAGAAACAAATGTCAACTTTATTAATAACGAAATAAAGTACATTTTTATTTTTCAAATATTGCTTCGTAATAATTCCAGTTATCTATATTATTATTATTATAATTTATTATTATATATATATATATATATATATATATATATATATATATATATATATATATATATAAATATAAATGCGGAAGTTTGGATGTTTGGATGGATGTTTATTACTCAATCACGCAAAAACTACTAAATGGATTTAAATAAAATTTGGCACACAGGTAGATAATGACCTGGAATAGCACATTGGCTACCTTTTATCCCGGGAAAATTAGGTGACCCCGCGGAATTCACCGAAAACTCTTTTAATGCAGCGGGCTGCACGCTGCAGCTAGTCGTAATAAAAAAAATAAGTTCCTTGCCCACCGTATAACCCCGACCTCGCACCTTAAGGTTTTTTTTTTTGAAATTAAAGAAAAACTTTGAGGGAAACGTTTTACGGGTGCTGAGGAAGCAGTGGCTGCGTTACAAAAGGCCGTCGAAAAGACCCCAAGGACGAGTGGGAAAAGTGCTTTTCTCGGTGGTTCCATCGGATCCAGCGATGTATTTATGTGAATGGTAACTATTTTGCAAAGATATAACAAATTTTAAACTTAAGTTAAAAATTTACTCAGTTTTTTATTTTTTAAGAACTTTTAGTTAGTCGTATTAGCAGGAATACTATAAGTAGTGTGCGCTTGCTCTATGCTTGTATCAGTCTCCACCTAGCCATCCGCTTTAAATTAGTTTCATATTTGTTTCTTATCTTATGCTAAAACACTATAATTTGAAAGAATTCGTGCTGATAATTTAAAACGTTAAACTAAGGAATTCTTATTATGTAACTTGAAAAATGTATAAATGTAAAAATTTTCATTGAACAACGAAATCAAGAATTTCATCCTCACCATTTCGCTGTGTGGAAATCCACAACTGTGCTATTTTCGATGCAACTTTTTCCCCGCACTCTTCCTCTGTGGAACCAATTACCGGCTGGGGTTTTTCCAAGCGGACACGACATAGGGACCTTCAAGAAAAGAACCTACTCTTTCTTTTTTAAGCCGGCAACGCAACTGCAAATCTCGCGGTGGTTTGCCCCCTATTCTATATAAAAAAAAATTGTGGCAAATATATAAATCGACGAGTCCTAATAACAAAAATGAAATTTCTGTTAGAAGTTGGAGATATCTAATAGAAATTTCATATTTATTCTTCGTGTTATTAAAATATCTATAAAATTGGAGTCATTTTCATAAATAAAACAAACATCGCATTTTTTAAGTTACGACAACTTACGTAGGATCCGTCGAAATATCGCTAGTCGAACTACACAAATTGATCTAATCCCAAAGTAAGAAATCATTTGCTTGTGTTATAGATAATAATCAATCATACTTATATAGGGAAATACATATATAAATACTGAAATATAAATAATAAACACCCAAACTTATAAATACAAACAATTATGCTTATTACACAAATTTCGATCCCTGTCGGATTTTGAGCCCGAGCCCTATCGATTGCATAATCGGGGTAACTTAACACTTTTCTAACGAAGCCGTCTAAATTATATAAAAAATATGGTATAAATTATCGTCAGACATATAATTTAACCCTGTTATGTAAAAATTACAATAGTATTTCCCTAAATAATAACATAATTGACCACCCCTTTGGTCGAGTGGTTAGTGACTCTGACTACGCAATCGACGGGACTCGGATTCGATCCCCGACGGGGACAAGCATTTCTTTGATGAGTATAAATGTTTGTATTTCCGGATTTGGGTGTTTATTAAAAATATTCCATAACACAAGCAAATATTTTGCTTACTTTGGGGTTAGATTAGTAAGTGTAATTTGTCCCGTTAATATTATATTTATATTTATTATTATTAACATTAAGACACCATACCAGACAAAATCGTATTTAATTTACTGACCGCAAAAAACAACAATATTTGAAAGGTGCCAGCTCTAAAAATACCTGGCTTATTCTGTCGAACCATTCGAACTTCGAACGAATTTAAAATTCAAATTCAAAAAATCCATTAGCGCGACTCGTCATTTTAATGTGACAGTATTAAGTTACTCTAATTGATAGGAGTTCGTTTTTTGAATGCTCTACTTTCGAATATGAATTCGAATGGGACTTCCGTTGTTTTTTTTTCTATCAATACGGTAGTGAAATGCAACACGACGTTAATATATTCCATCTACGGCTTTGTGCAAAGGGATGTATAACGACTATTACATTTGTTACCAACATTAATCAAAGTTTGCTAAGGTTTAACTGCATCGGAAATTGATTTAAATTTTTTTCATTTGAAGAAATTATTTGATTTTTAAAATAAAATTTCCTAGCACTGTCTCGATGGTCTAGAGGCAAAGGCTTTGGTACTTACGAGGTTGCATCAGAACCCACTGGTGGTAGCCACGGCTGACTACATCCCAGATCTTAATCCCGATCCCAAATTACGTAAGCCCCGCAACGTTCTTACCGATCCCGATGACCCGATAACTCTGGCCAACGGGTTCACACGAAAACATTACACACCTATATTCGCGACACTGTCGCGGCCGGCGGCGACGAGGACCCCTGTTTCGCCCTTCGGCGAACCGAGCCCAAGGGCAAGGTTCAGCCGACGGACAAAACAGTGCCACAAGCCCTCTTATCACAAATCACGACCCTACCCTAAGCCGAGGTTTGGTCTCGCAGGAGACACTCTTAGGGCGGAGGGCGTACGGCCCTACACCTATAAATTCTGGCTGAGCACTCTGCTCGCCCACACGACCGGTGAAGCTGTAGCGGCCTATAAGGCCAGCAGTAATTGAGCCATTCCGAAAAAAAAAAAAACTTACGAGGTACTGGGTTCGGGCTCGGGTTGGGCTACTTATTCCAATGAAGTTTTTTAGTTTTCTTGGAAAATATAGCTTCCACGAGAAGGATATGTTCTAAATTTGTCTATAGTTTTGCTATCACATTATGAGACTTAATATGACACCGATGGCTGGTTACGTATGCAGTAGTTTACGCATCTGCCTGGCTCATCAGACTATAGATAGTGCAATAAAACGGGAATAAAATAAGTTTACCTTGGAACTTTTATTTGTGTTATTTTAACTTTCAGAGTGGCATCTATGGCCGCGGCAAAATAAAATTAAATACCTAATATTGAAAATGCAAAAAAGTCCTACTTCTGCATATTTAAGTAATACTTAGTTATTGAATCGTCTGGGTCGCGGTGGTCTAGTGGTCCGGTATCAGTGTTGACCACATGAGGACCCGGGTTCAATTCCCTGGTCGGGCAATTTTCTGATATAACTACGTGGTCCGGGATTGGATTAGTCCTCGGTTGGCCTAGCCTTACTACCTATCACATAATGGGATTAAGTATCTTCGGCTAATCTTGGGTATACTGGTTTGTAGCTCTACTTACCTCTTTGACGGGGGTGACCAAATTTTTTTTTAGTAATTGATAAATTAATCTTCTCTCTTCACTGAAATTCAACGGCGTGTTCATACTTACTAAGAAAAAGTTTTGACAAACATTTTCATTTAAACACTAGCGTTTAATGTCATACCAACCAAGCTATTGTTGAAGTTCCTTTTTACGTATGTGTTATTTCGCCCTGACGACACTGACTAAATATCAACAGGATTGTTTCAAATAAAATTAGAGGAGAGAATTTCTTACAATTAAAGATGAGATACCTATTACGCTAAGTTTATGAAGAAACTAAATACTTAATGTAAAATTTAAAATAATTTCTTGCAACAACTATGATTCTTCTGTTATTTTAGTACATAACTAATGTAAAAATATTTTATTATCTAGTTGGTTTACTGATTCGTAACGAATGGGTACCTAAATCTCTCGCGGATAAGTGGTTTTGTATTTTTTGTAAGGAAAAATCTTAGTACTTAGTGTCTGGTGATGGGTTTTTATTACCCCTTTCTCGAGAAAAAGCACGTGAAGCTATTGATATGGGTTATTAGAATTAATTTACCCTGCTCCAAGCAAACCATCGTGATTATTTTTTTAAAATAATATTTTGTTAAATGTTGCCAATCATTAATTTTAACCTTTTGATAGATTTTAAAAATCGTTTGGCAGTGGCGCGTGTAATTCATATTGATGATTATATTGACAATTGTATCGGTTTGACAAACAAACATCATTAATCTACATTTAAACCCGTTCGTTTTGCGCCTGTTCCAGCCATATTGTAATCGTTGCGTTTGACACGGGTTTTATTTTTGTTTTGTTCAGACGACATAGTAGCAAAAATAAGGAAATCCGTTTTGGATTTATATTCCTTTTATATAGACAACAGATTTGGAGTTAATAAATCCCAAAAATTAGCTGCGTATAATTTTTAAGTTTATACAGCAAAATTTGAACCTAATTTTAAGAAGATTATTGGCAAGAAACGTGCAGATACTCGTAGCTCATATAAGTAATTGTATATGATAAGATTCAGCAAAAAACATGGAAGATAATGAAAATGCGAATGTGTTGTTAGTGTGGCGAGTTTATCGGCTATAATTTTTTCTAAGCTGAAGCATGATATAACAAGGAACTTATATAAGTGGAATTACTACGAAGCAATATTTGAAAAATAAAAATGTACTTTATTTCGTTGCTCATAAAGTTGACATTTGTTTCTTACTTAACAGAGGGGAAAAACGTACTGAGCAAGACAACGACATGAGTGGATGATGTCCCTTTCTTACATGCCAGTGTTAAAATAAAACTGCTGATGGTAGATTTTTATATATTCGGTAATCGTTAAATCCCTTTTATTAATACACGTCGATAAATACATTAACATAAAATGTATTGTAATTAACATAGTGAGTTCTAAAATGTGCTTATTTTAATTATTACGTAAATACTTATGCAATGCAAAGCTGTTTCTCAAATTAGTAGAATTACTTAGTAGTAATTTGCAAACTACGCATGGCCGCATTTATATATGGTAATTGGCGCTTTATTTATTAGAAAGAGACACACTCCACCCATGTCGTGGTACTCTTCGGAACGATTTTGAAGCGCGTGTGAACATTCCGGGTAGAATGTAACTTCCTTGTGATATAAACAATCATTGGTAATTTTTGTAAAACAACTATATCCCAACTCTACCATCAAGAGGGAAAAACGTTATGCGAATAGATATAAAAGATTTTGGGAGCAAAGAAAACTATTTGTTTTTCCTTATTAGAGACCAGTTAAACAAAGAGGACATTAGCCGAATTGACTGAAGATTATGATCTATAATCTACAGATCGGCGTAAGATTCTACCGTAGCGCTGATATTCGTATCGTTGCGAAGACAAGATTTGCAAAAGACACCTATTTTGTCATTCAAAACAAAAAACATCACTGTAATGTTGGTCAGTGTCAACTCTGAAATATATATCGCGAATCGCTCTTATATAATTATAATCGCGTTATAAGTAATGTTGGTTAGTGCTTTTTGTTAGTGAAGTTAAACGCATTTCTGTGGCGTATATTTCAAAATATTATATAATATAAAATATGTATATTTTGAAATATACGCCACATTTATTATGTTACGACAATATTGTCGATATGGCGTGTTTTATGCTTTTAAAAAATAAAACAAAAGTTACTATATCAATTTTGATTATTATATATATATATATATATATATATATATATATATATATATATATATATATATATATATATATATATATATATATATATATATATATATATATATATATATATATATATATATATGAAGTTGTACAAAATAAATAAATAGTTTATTTATAGTAGTTTACGTCCAACATAAGGAGTTGTTATTTAAAGAATCACATATCCATATCCATACTAATATTATAAATGCGAAAGTCTGTCTGTCTGTCTGTTACGCTTTCACGGCTAAACCGCTGGACCGATTTTTATAAAATTTGGCATGGATATAGTTGAAGATCCGGGGTCAAACATAGGCTAATTTTTTTCAAAAACCAGTCCTTGGAGGGCTCAAATAGGGGATGAAATTTTTATTAAAAGCTATTTGGACGACTTACTAATATACTAGCGGGTGAAGCTGCGCGGGTTAGCTAGTAAAAAAATCAATATATACAGGTAGATAGGTAAAATAGTGAGTAACATGTTGTCTTACATTTATAATCATCAAAATTTTCGAAGGAAGGACACTTCCTTTGAAAGCCCTTCGTCGTATGCCGTCATTATATTTTAATGAAGATATAATTAAGTTTAGACAGATGTGTAGTATTTAAGGTGCGCTGCGGTGCGTGAATGGCTAGCCGACTTAGTACAAAGGGTTCCAATGACGCGTGACCGCCACCTGCTAGTAATCTCGACCTTAGAACTCGATATTAATATGGAAAATACATCCACAAGCATTTTTGTATGCTTGTAATGAATAAACTCGAAAACTACTGGAACGACCTTAAATATTATTTTGCTATTAGAAATATAAGTTAAATCCCTCTATATTGACTGTTGTTCACATTTTGTCAGTCGAGTTTTAATTGGATGGGTACCATGGCTGGCATACTGGTAACAGGTGTCAAACAATCCGGCCCAAATAATACCAAAGCAAAGATAAACCAGCGACACCTTTTTATATATCAAATAAGACAGCAAACAAGCAAGTGGACTATACCTAGGTGGTGATTATTGGTGAGGTGCTGCATTATCCTTCGAACCGGAACACGAAAATAACCAGCACTAACGCTATTGCGGTACGTGGTCATTTAATCAATCGTTAATTTTACGAATTGTCTGGCAGAAAGTTATCATAATTATGATCAATTTAATAATATAATTAATCGTCGCTATGTGCATGTACATTAAATTTAATTAAAATAGATTATTAGCATTGCCTTTTTTTAAAAAATAAATAAACATAAATATTCACGGGACAAATTACACTTATTGGTTAAACCCGAAGTAAGCAAATTATTTGCTTGTGTTATGGGTGTTAGTCTAACGATACTAATACATATATATATATATATATATATATATATATATATATATATATATATATATATATATATAATATAGATACCCAAACCTTTATGCTCGTCACATAAATGCTTGTCCATGTCGGGGATCGAACCTCAACGCGTCAATTGTGTAGTCAGCAGGGTCGCTAACCACTCGATAAACGGAGCGGTCGACGTCTATTTTAAATTTTCAAAATAATCATTGATATATATCAATGAAAATAATAATATGTGGACAAATTATACAAATCGATTTAAACCCAAAGTAAGCAATTTATTTGCAAATTGTTTGCATTTTTTTTTAGATCTTGATAAGCACCACTGGTAAACACTTGAAATATTCACTATTCACTATGCAGAATATTAAGTTATATGTATATTCACTTTAAAAATGAATAATTTATTTAAAATAAAATAAATATTTAAGGTGGCTCCCATGCAACAAACGTGATTTTTTGCTCTTTTTTGGTGATGATGGTACGGAACCCATACGGTACGGAACGCAAGTCCGACAGGCACTTGACTGGTTTTCTAAACTTCGTATGTAGGTAATCTTTGTTGTACGTTAAAACTAAACTTTATCTATCCGAACGCGTTTTGTGGATTTTAAATGTATATTTTCAAAGTTTTTTACAAAGGCTGACTTATAAACGCGCTTTACAGGACGTAAAAGTTTCCGTTATTAATTAACGATTAATTACTGAGAACAAAACAGAATATAAAATTTTATTTGCACATTTTATAATCCAATTATAGTTTTGTAGACGCAGATGCATTCATTATTCGTGTTATGTCTCTTATTTGCTGGTCCGTAACTTAGCTTGCAAACAGATTCTCTAGGAGCTTCCTGCCTAGCACTTTTCCTTGAGAAATCATATACCGGAGAGGCTGATTGCGAATGGACACGATTAGGGGACCTTCGAGAAAAGAACTTACTCTTTTTCAAAAGGATGGTAAAGCAACGATCCCTGGTATTGCGGATACTCATAGGTGGTGATAATTACTTTCCGTTTTCCCCCATTCTGCCTCATGGTCTAGGGGTTAACCAATTCATCTTAGATCATGAGGTACCGAATCCGATCCGCGGGTGGGGCAAGTGCTATTGAGGATTTTTCGAAAATCCAAAATCTTCCCAGTTACCGCTAGAAATAGTCGATCATTGTTATCAGGTCGGTAAAATTCGGTGATGGCGATTACCACTCTCGCCAACCGACAAACCGGTAAAGCGGAAAATCTATAGACGTTCGGTTTACTCTGTAAGCACCGCAAGGGATCCGGGCGTGATATTACTTTCATTATTTCTATAAAAAAAACTTAGATAAACAACAACAATAAGAACTTACATTAAATACAAAATCATAAACATATCTCAAAATAATAATCACCATCTCATGTCTGGAAGTTCAAGGGTTTTAACATCTTAGTACAGTACCCGGCGATAAATATTGCACATCGACCTTTGGAAAGAGACAATCGGCTAATTTCGGCTTCGTAGAGCGTTATCTCTGTCGCACAAAATACAAACAGTCCGGTACCTATTAGGAGCTGTTAAAACAAGTGATTTGCTTCTTTTGATATTTTTATTCTTTGTATAAAATACACTAATTTTTCTATAAGTGATGGCTTTAGGTTGGGGTAAAATAAAATAAAAAAACATTTTTACATTATGTTTACGTATTTAATTATTTTGGAACATTACAGCTTTAGTGTACATAATAAACACCATTATACCTATTGCTAAAATGAGACATTGCAATAAAAATAATAATAATTCTAATTCTCAATTACTTCCATTTCACTATCTGTGCTCTCAAAGAGGTCAATATCACTGTCACTATCAGCCGTATTTATTACTAATCTATCAGTGTAATTGTCTAAACTGTGTTGAATGCTTCTATATTCATTCTCACATTTGATTGCATGATCGCAAACTTTTTTCCACTCTTCAGCGCCGATCATGTTTACTTTTTCAGTCAATAATGTTTTTACTGTAGTTAAGTTCATACCCACATTTCTAGAGGCTACATAGCCTTTCAGTTGAGACCATATATTTTCAATTGGATTAATAGTTATAGACAATTATAGTTATCGACAACGCACCCTATCACAACAAGTATGTTGAGAGACCCCCCAACTCAAACACCATTAAACGGGAAATGATCAACTGGTTAAACAGACATGAAATTCCAGTTGATCCAAAATTAACAAAAACCCAGATTTACGCTATTATATGTCAGCACAAGGAGAGGTATACAGAGTTTTCTGTGGACAAAATACTTGCCGAACATGGGCACACTGTGTTGCGATTGCCACCATATCATCCGGATTTTAATCCAATTGAAAATATATGGTCTCAACTGAAAGGCTATGTAGCCTCTAGAAATGTGGGTATGAACTTAACTACAGTAAAAACATTATTGACTGAAAAAGTAAACATGATCGGCGCTGAAGAGTGGAAAAAGGTTTGCGATCATGCAATCAAATGTGAGAATGAATATAGAAGCATTCAACACAGTTTAGACAATTACACTGATAGATTAGTAATAAATACGGCTGATAGTGACAGTGATATTGACCTCTTTGAGAGCACAGATAGTGAAATGGAAGTAATTGAGAATTAGAATTATTATTATTTTTATTGCAATGTCTCATTTTAGCAATAGGTATAATGGTGTTTATTATGTACACTAAAGCTGTAATGTTCCAAAATAATTAAATACGTAAACATAATGTAAAAATGTTTTTTTATTTTATTTTACCTCAACCTAAAGCCATCACTTATAGAAAAATTAGTGTATTTTATACAAAGAATAAAAATATCAAAAGAAGCAAATCACTTGTTTTAACAGCTCCTAATAGGTACCGGACTGTTTGTATTTTGTGCGACAGAGATAACGCTCTACGAAGCCGAAATTAGCCGATTGTCTCTTTCCAAAGGTCGATGTGCAATATTTATCGCCGGGTACTGTAGATTATTTATGGAATTTATTTTCTAACATAATAATTACTACGAAACGGTAGCCGTGAGCAACATCTAGTAAATAATATTATAAATGCGAAAGTCTGTCTGTCTGTAAATCTCTCGGTATATCTGTTACTTTTTGACGGTTAAATCGTTGAACCGATTTTGATGAGATTTGGGATGAAGATAGTTGAAGATCTGGTGTCAAACATTTTTTCAAAACTTAACATCTAAGAGGTTGAATAGGTGATGAAAGTTTGTATACAAAAATATATCGACGAAATCGACGGCGAAGCTTCGCGGTTCAGCTAATATTATAATAAATTCGAGTTTTTTTTTATATCATTAGATAGCAAACAATAGATGGCTTTCCGATGGAAAAAGAAAACTTCGTCTGTAGACACCAAAGATGTTAATGGTGCGGTACTATTGGTTTGACGGGATGGCAATGTCACATGATATCGGCTACCTTACTCTCCAAACCGGAACACGTCTATAATAACCATTGACGCTATTGCGGCAGGAATATGTAAGGCGGTGGTACCAAATACCCGGGTGAGTCGTTGCGGAACTTTACCACCTAGTGGTCACGATGGTTGTGACATGTAAAGCTAATCGGTCGCCATTTTCGACGTGCTTGGCAGAACGGCAGTTGGTCTATTCTTCAGAGAAGCCCGGACCAACACGGGGGAGTAAAAATATATAAAATATTTGTAATTTGAAACTTTGTTTTGAATATATTTTGCATCTGTCATCGCCATATTGAAAACTGATAATTCAGTATATTCGATACAGACGGACGCAGATTTGCATATGCCGTTTACAGCAAAAAAATTATCATATGATTAGGATATTAAAACCAATACAATATTGATCTTATTTCCTAAGCGCAGAGTTTATTTTTGAATAAAATTTAATTTGAATATTGACAATCATTGTGATGCTCCTTTTATAACGTAATGGATTAAAAAAATAAATTTAAGCTTTATACTATTGTGATAAAGTAACATTCTCAATGTGAATTTAAGAGTAAAAATCATCAACCCTAAAATGGTTATGATAATTTTTTACCAGGGAATTATTTTTGCTATCATTTTTCAATAGCTCATTAAAGACTAAAGTTAAGCCGCGCGTAAGTGGCGTAGGTTAGGACTGCTTTGTGAATGAATGTTAAATGTGTTTGCGATATTGTATGGAGACCGATTTTATGGCTTCTATTTGAATTTCGATGGGTATTTGAAGGGTTAATTTGCATGATTGTGATTTACGATTATTTTCTGGATACAGGGTATTGTTACTTAAAGATAATTTTTGAAAACTTATAAACTAGTTCTACTTTTTCATAATAGGACCATGTTTGCATAATCCCGTCTAAGACATGGCCAATATTTTCTATATGTATGTGCGTCACGTGGATTGTTTTCAGAGTATCTGTAGTTTCAATGGCGTAGCGGATTTTTAATTAACTTTTAAAATTAGATTTTGTTGTATTATACGTTAATGTTTTTAAACCATATTGTGTTAAAAACGATTCGAAGTTAATATAACCCCTTTATAGTTTGGGCGTTAGTCAACGATACTAATACCTACATAGAAATACAAATATAAATATTAAAATAAATTTAATGAATACCCAAATTCAGTTATACAAACATCTATGCCTATTACACAAATGAATATTACTGACGGGAATCAAACGTGAGCCCCATAGATTGAGTAGACATAATCGTTAACCACAACTAATATGGCGGTCGCCTCAAATAAAAGATTTATTGAAAATTTTTAGATTACATCCTGAATAATATCCTTGTCATATATCCCTCCTACTAGTCCCGACCTTCTTTAAAGAGTAGACCCACTGCCGTTCTGCCGTGCAGGTCGTAAAAGGCGACCGATTGGCTATATCTATTGGCTATACAAGTCACACTATGTAAGTCGCTCCTAGGTGGTAGAGTTCTGCATTGTATCGTCCGGATCTGTTCGCTCCACTTGGTAAAAGGTTTAAGATTTATTAATTTAAACACTGACGGGATATCGAATTATATTAGAGCAATAACAGACTAGCAGCTAGGCCGCAGCGGCCAGCGGCCACACCAAGCGGTAGCGGCTAGCGAGATCGAAGCGACGCATCACGTAGCAAAGGACGAACCTAATATTTTTTTCTTTTCTTTTTCCGCCTCTTACTTATAAGATACAAAAGTACTGCTATATCCTCAACGTCCATTTTGAAGAACGCTGTATGTGCAACTGACGTAGCCGCGGTTTTAGCTGCGTTGCAAATCGCAATCCCTGCGGCCGGGCCGCCCGTCGTGGCCGCACTGCCAGGTCGCTAGTGCGCTATTGCTCTTAAATACAAAATACAAAACTGATTACACTTTATTGTAGGTAATATGCCTACAATAATGTATAATCAGTTTTGTATTTTGACAAGCCGAACAATGACACTTCACTTCTCAGTTTCACAAACACGAATGCCTCGAAACATATTTGTCAGGCCTTTTATAATATTTTATTCTAATAGTTTATTGACTTAATTATTAGTACCTTAATCAAATAGTTGACTTTCTATCAGCTCAAAAATCATATTAATTTAAAATATGTTAGGTAATTAACAGTTCTGTGACTGCCCCGTTGGTCGAGTGGTTAGCGACCCTGACTACATGATCGACGGGGCTCGGATTCGATCCCCGACGGGGACAAGCATTTGTGTGATGAACATGAATGTTTGTGTTTCCGGGTTTGGGTGTTTATTATGTATGTATAAGTATTTATATATGTATTCTATGTATTAGTATCGTTGACTAATACCCATAACAAGCAAATAATTTGCTTACTTTGGGGCTAGATCAGTTAGTGTAATTTGTCCCGTGAATTTTTTTTTCAAAGTCAAAACATTTTTATTCAAATTATCCTTTACAGGCACTTTTGACGAGTCAACATTTTTTGAGTTACTACCGGATCGGAAACGCGGCCACACACTGAGAAGATCCGGCGGAAGAAACTCAGCGGGCTTGTCTTTTTTTGTGCATATACATTTTTTTTAAACAATGTTATTACAATTACAATTACAATGTATTTATGAATAATATATTATAATTATTATGAGACTGCTATGAGGAGCAATTAATCCCATGCCTTATTATCATCCAAATATTCAGATATTTTATAGTAACCTTTTTTACAAAGTTTCGATTTGATACATTTTTTAAATTTGTGTATTGGTAGATCTTTAATAGCATTTGGAAGTTTATTGTAAAAGCGTATAGATTGCCCCATAAAAGAGTTACTTATTCTGTGGAGACGTGATACATGCAGAGCAAGATTGTTTTTGTTCCTTGTGTTTACATTATGTACATCACTATTTTTCTTAAATGAAGAAATATTTTTACGAATATACATCAAGTTTTCAAATATAAACTGTGATGGTACGGTTAAAATATTAATTTCTTTAAATTTTTCTTTTAGGGAAACTCGTGGACTGAGATTGTAAATAGCTCTTACAGCTCTTTTTTGTAAAACAAAGATTGTATTTATATCAGTGGAATTTCCCCATAGTAGAATCCCATAAGACATAATACTATGAAAATAACTAAAATACACAATTTTCGCAGTGTCTACGTCACTAATCTGTCTCATTTTTTTAACTGCAAATGCCGCTGAACTCAGTCTACTCGTTAATTTGTCGATATGTGGTCCCCACTGTAGTTTTTTATCTATCGTAATCCCTAAAAAGACAGTAGAGTCCACAAGATCCAATTTGTCCCCGTTAAGTTGTACATTGGTATCTATATGCCTTACATTAGGCGTATTTTATTTAATTCAGTTACATTAAAATTATAAAACAATAAATTTCATTACATTTTTAATAATAAGTAAAAATTAACGCTTTATCTTTATTTTGGCATAACTATTTAGAAATTGATGGCCACATAGGTACTCATTTTAAATATGTTTGGATAAAATATTGAACACACCATCTTACCTATTTCTGCCGCAATAGTAATATTTAAACATTTACAACATTTATTGTAAAATGCTACCTTTAAAATACATATTTAAAGAAGAATTGCAAAATACCGATTCATACTTCTAGATAAATCGGCTTGTAAACCACACAGTGTCATCAAAGTTAAAAATGAACACATTTATCAAGCCGTCTGCATTTTAATTATTGAAAAAATATATTTGGTCAGTGAGCAGTGGTGCATGCCAATCGACTTCCGATCTTCGATAAGCTGTCCCACTTACACATAGAACATTTCGTATATCTGTTCCTGTTTTTAGTAATTAGTTTCTCATGTGAGAGCTTTTGTTTAGAATGACATGTGGCTGTGGAGACTAATTACCGCGGTCGGTTATCGAGTCGATGTTATCGATAGAAATACGCCTCAGCGCTATTTTTAACGTTTTAAACTTGTTTTTTTATTAACTTGAAACGCTCTTGTGGCAAAAGGATTTTTTATTAGATGGTGGTATTTCTTAACTATTACTACCGTATTAACGTCAATGCTTATTACTGTCGTGTATTAATTTGGTGGTGAACGTACCCGGTAAACTTATGCATCGGCATTATCATCCCGCCATATGGATAATAACCCATAATTAACATTTCTGTTTGTGTTTTTTACATCATGAAAGCCATCCGCTTGTTTGTTGTCCTACAATATCAAAAAATAACATCCACCCTCCACATCAACACCTACCATCCGCTTCACTGGGCATTGATATAAATTCATTGACGAAGAAAAATGTGCAATAATATATTTTCGCTGTATACCAGTTTTCATCAAGTTCGAATTAGCCGTCCTTGAGTTATAACGGGACATGCAGATAGATATGAAATGTTTATCACGCACTGTGACCAAAAATTTATTTTACGAGTACAGACATACACCACAGATTTATATTGAAGTTTAGTTTGGTCTTGATTGGACAAAATATGTATGTAATATGTTATATGGAAGATTCATGATTTATTTTATTAAACACTAGCTGTACCTTGCATACCACTGCATTTTTAAATATTTTTTGGTGAATCCCGCGGGAACACCTAATTTTTCTGGGATAAAATGTAGCCTATGTGTTATTACAGGTCATCACCTATAAGTGTATCAAACCGAATGGGTTTAGCCGTTGGTAAAATAGTGGCTACTTTTGGGGGTAAGCTTTTATAGTTATAGGAAAAAAATATTTTGAATTTAATTAGGTAATAGTCCTAAATAATTGAACAATGCCTCATTCTTATCTCCATAACTACTGGGCCTGAAGTTTGAAAAAAAAAAACAACAACAGAAAATATTTCTTTTCGTTCTTTATCTATACATTACCGAAAAAATCTATATGAAGTCTTTAAATAAGTTTATCACAAATAAATTTAAGACATATTTAAAAGTTATCGCAGGTAGATTCATAAGTTTTTTCATGTTTTTTTTTTATATTATAAGATAGCAAACAAGCAGATGGGGAGACCCATCTGCTTCTGATAGAAAGAGTCAACCATTGCCTATAGACACCAAAGATGTTAATGGTGCGATGCTATCGTGTGGCGATGTCTAATGCCACATGCATGAATTTACCGGCTACCTTACCTTCCAAACCGGAACACGACAGCGACAAGCACTGACGCTATTGCGGCAGGAACGTTCTCCACGCGAGTTTAATTCACACTAGACCTCTTGCAGATGAAATTATCTGTGCCTGGCAGAGATCAGATAAGATGCGAGGACTAATTAAACTTATTCACTGCCGTGATAACTAATAGTAGGTGAGCCCAAGAGGAGATTTTTGCATTTACTGGAGCGCGTCAGATTAACATAGGGGGGTACCTTGCATACTCTTCACCAAATGTTAGCCCTTTATATAGAGGCGGGTGCTTACAGCAGAAAAAAATACAAAATTACAATAACTTCGGCTTGTGGAAATTGTCAGAATATATTTTTTTAGTTATTTTTACATCATTTCCGCTATAATGAAAGAAAATTCAGACGCGCTCGAGAATGTCAAAAAACGGTTTCTTTGCAAAGTGAAACTCCCACTCCCTTATGCTGCAATTGAATCGTCAGATTTTCTAAATTTTAGGAGGCAATTAGCCCACTATACCTTAATCTGACACAATTTAGTGTTTCCATGTCACAGTTTTTTTAATATTTTTTTATCCGTAAATTTTTTTCCCACGATTGAAATGAAAAAAAAATATATAATCTTTTGTTTTTCCTATAATTTAATCTATAAAATTCAATAGGTTCTTCTGTTTTGTTTCTGCCCTAGTTACCCGCCTCTACATAGAGGGCTTATATTTTGTGGAGAGCCTAGTATTGTCATACGCTAGTATAGCGTTTGCCCACACCCGCCCATACCTCATACACCAACTACAAGTGATCCAAAACAAATTCATGCGCATGCCTAACGGCAGCCCATGGTACGTCCGTAGTATAGATCCTCACAAAGATCTAGAATTACCGACATTATAAAAACACTTCAAAGAGCCACTTTGAAAAAGCGATGAGACACCCAAACCCTCTGGTGAGAGCCGCAACCGACTATGTCGCGGACGCGGTTACCGATGATAAACTTAGAAAGCCCACTCGGCTCATTGTTTCGGCCCGCTAACACGGCTCCGAGATTCCGGTCAAGAGCCGAAATCCTGATACCATTTACACTCCCACTAATCGTCAAAATACTGGTCTAAGCCGAGGTTCGATCTCACCGGAGACACCTTTAGGGCAGGCTCTTAGCCCACTTAATTTAAATTCTGGTTGAGCACTTTACTCACCCGGTTCCGCAGTAGCGGAAATAATTAATAAAAATAATAAATAATTAATAAAATAATATAGAAAGAAAGAAAGAAAGAAAGAAAGAAAGAAAGAAAGAAAGAAAGAAAGAACGAAAGAAAGAAAGAAATTATTTATTTGCCAGAATATGGGAGATACAAGTTATTAAAATTTGATTAAGTTACCAACATATTCTATCATGATATGGTGTGCAAATATTTTAAAATTATAATTATTTATCAATAAACTAAAAATGTTGTGAGTCGATTTTTACAATTACTACCGGATCGGAACGCGGCCACACACTGAGAAGATATATTTTTTATATAAGTAATAAATATATTTAAAAGTATTTTATTTTTATACAAATTACTTTAATATTGCATCAAATCATGTTAATGTTTTATTTAATTGTTATATTCCCCGTGTTGGTTCCGGGCTACTTTGAAGAATAGACCAATTGCCGTTCTACCAAGCAGGTCGTAAAAGGCGACCGATTGGCTATGCGAGTCACTACCATCGTGGCTACTAAGTGGTAGTTCTGCATTGTCTCGCCCGGGTCTGGTACCACCGCCTTACCTATTCCTGCCGCAATAGCGTCAGTGCTTGTCGCTGTCGTGTTCCGGTTTGGAGGGTAAGGTAGCCGGTAAACTTATGCATGTGGCATTAGACTTCGCCACAAGATAGCAACGCACAATTAACACCTTTGGTGTCTATAGTCGATGGTTGACTCTTTCCATCAGGAGACCCATCTGCTTGTTTGCCATCTTATGATATAAAAAATGCGACCATTTGGACAAACTGCTTAAGTTCATTGCGAAAAAAAAGGTGGAGAGCCTCAACAGTATGCGAGGTTCTCCACCTTTTTTTACCACCACCTATGTTAATTTCTCGCGCTCGAGTAAATGCCAAAATTGGGCTCCCCTACTATTTATTATATACGTATGGTAAATGGAATACTTGAAGATAACTCTTAACATATGTGCCTATCACACGGATAGCAACGTGTCTAAAGACGACGGCTATTTATCGGGGTGCCTAGCATTCCGTATATTGGAGAGTTCGTAAAATTGCCAGTCTTAGTATTGCAAGTGAAAAGTCGCCTGTTACTCGCAATACCACGACTACTACGAGAAATCGGAGAATCGAGACGGGCAAAAGTACTTACTTTATGACGTTTAATATACCCTGCCTTTTAAACAACGAATGAACTATAAAGAGAACAATCGCTGTGAAGACAAATCAAATTAATAAAAATTTCTTTGAATGGATAAAACACTAAAATGGTTTGCGTAATTTAAAAAAATATTAACTTATAAGTAAATAAATGTAGGTAACCAATGTCACCGTTAACACGTATAATAGTAGGTAGTTAAAAATTAATTTCTTATAGGTTTCTTTTTTTTTTCTAGTTAAAAATCAATTTCTTATAGGTTACTTTGTTGTTAATACATATTACTTATAAAAAACCTTATTAGCAAGCAATATGAAGACTGAAGTACAGATTATTAAAACAGTAGATCATAAACAGTAATTAACCAAACCGAATTCGCCTATAATATGTTATTGACCTTACAAAATATAGGGAATCATTGTTTTACATTATTCATTGAAATTTCAGCCTTATTATTTCTACATGAAGATTGATTTCTGAATTTATATAATTAATAAGACTGTATAAAACTACTTGTTGTTTTATTGTGGTTCTAATATTGAAAACGCTAAGGTATATATTTGTATGCTGATACGCATCACTGATGTCCGTTACGCTCGGCCGTACACCTGCTGATGTGGCCACAAATATATGAATGTAATGAGAGGTTTTGTGTGTGTTCTGTTAAGAAAGTGCGGTTTTATCCCGGAAGCTCTAACAAAGGACGAGGAGACCGCGGGGTTATTGATAGTTATCGGACCATTCGATATTGTGAATGTCAAATGAATGATAATATGATCAAAATTCAAACGTTTTATTTTATATCATGAATTTTGTACTTATGTTCATATTTTTTTATTGTTTAAATTAATAAAATATTTAATAAGAAATAATAAGGTAAGACTCTTGTGATACAAAAGGATAGTGGTGATTTTTAAATAAGGTATACCGGCTGAACTATATCGTATATATAAGTAATGCTGTACATGCAATTCTACCTACACAGTGATGCGTATACTAGTACCAGTCAGATGTTAGATTGTCGTCAGTACCATTGTGCATTATGAGCCATATTCGAGAATGCCGAAAGCTAAATACGCACAGGAAAAACTTTTCTCTGTGTTGGTCCCGGGCTCCTTTGAGAATAGGCCAATTGCCGTTCTGCCAGGCAGGTCGTAAAATGCGGCCGATCGGCTATATGAGTCACACTCACTACCATCGTGGCTACTAGGTGGTAGAGTTCTGCATTGTCTCGCCCGGGTCTGGTACCACCGCCTTACTTATTCCTGCCGCAATAGCCTCAGTGCTTGTCACTGTCGTGTTCCGGTTTGCAGGGTAAGGTAGCCGATAAACTTATGCATGTGGCATTAGACCTCGCCACAAGATATCAACGCACTATTAATACCTTTGGTGTCTAAAGGCGATGGTTGACTTTTTCCATCAGAAGACCCATCTGCCTGTTTGCTATCTTGTGATATAAAAAAAACTCCTAATATCTTCATGAAAAAGTATTTTTGGGCTATGTAGAAAAAACCGAGTGCCAAAAATTTCGACACACAAACTTGTATTGTCTCTTCTTTTACATTCATAGCTTCCTTTATACAACCGGTGAGTCGAAATACTCGTGTGTCTGACAGAAGCATTTTAATATTAATTGTTAACGAAATCTTGTCAGTTATCTAAGTTAAATAAATTACATTTGGTTTTAATTGATACAATTTCGATAGGGGAGCCAGCGATGCGTCACTTCTTATCACAGCAAAGAACGACGCGATCGGTTTAATGAGTTAAAACCATTGGCAGCTGTTCTTTGGGGTTTTTGGGGCGCCTTTTATTAACGATTCTTTAAAAAAGGCCAGAATCGTATTACGCAAAATTATAATATTCGTCGCTTGTTCAGTTTGTTAGTTATTTGTATAGCCACAGCATACAGAAATTTCCAAATACTGAGTGCTAACTGTGTGTTTTTCTTTTCGCTTTCAATCGTGAGCGCGTTTGGAGTTTACTATGAATTTGTATGTGATTTGTACAGCGTCACCTAGTGGTAAACGTGAAAAACCAGTTTACCACTAGGTGGCGCAGTACAAATCACATACAAATTCCTAGTAAACTCGAAACGCGCTCACGATCGAATGCGAAAAGAAAAACTCACACTTAGCACTCTGATTAATCTGTTTAACACAGTTTCTAAAGAAAGTTTCTGGGTTTAGATGAACAGTATAAAATCTCAAATTATTGACACATTTTTTTTATAGTATGAGTAGGTATACAAGCAAGTAGGCCACCTGATGGAAAGCGTTAACCACTGCCAATAGATGTTTCCAACATGAAAGGTTAGTTAATGCAATGCTGGCTTCTGAGGTTTTTATTCAGCATCCTTAAATAAGTCCAATATCTAAACTATACGGAAAAACTATGTGAGGTAAGCTGTTTCATAGTTTGACTGTATGAATAAAAAAGGTATGAGCAAATTGAACAGTCGTGAATGCCAATCGTCAGTATGGTGTGGACGAAATCTCTCACTATGGCTTATTGTGCGGTGGATGCTGCTGGCATCTAAATTAAATAGCTCATCAGAACACTATACAATAGATAGAACATATATAGAGATCCAATGTCTCTCCAGAGGCCAAGTGGCTCAAGACCGCTAGTAAGAACAGGATCGTCGACAAGCTGTACGTTGATTTTGTCAAATTAAAGGGTTTGATCCAGCCCAAAGGTGCGTACATTACTCCACGTGTGACCGACGTAAAATATCGTCTAGCATGATTCAACACCCTCATTTTCTTGACTTACAATTAAATAAGAAGAAAATCAAAGCAGTTACTTGAGAGAGAGTTTTTCCCCGTGTTGGTCCTGGGCTCCTTTGAAGAATAGGCCAATTGCCGTTCTGCTGGGCAGTTGGTAAAATATTCCCAGGACAAATTACATTTAACTGATCTAACCCCAAAGTAAGCAAATTATTAGCTTGTGTTATGGGTGTTAGTCAACTATTAACACTTTTGGTGTCTATAGGCGATGGTTGACTATTTCCATCAGGAGACCCATCTGCTTGTTTGCTAAAAAGTATCTTCACGCCCATATCCCCGAAGGGGTAGGCAGAGGTACAACAAGTACACCCACGATTAGCCGAAGGTACTTGGTCCCACAAATGTGATAAGTGGCAAGCCTATCGCCAACCGGGCACTTTCCAATCCCGGGCAACTTTGTGTTTCTCAGAAAACTGAAAAAACACATTTTTTTTTAATGTGCCCGACCCGGGAATCGAACCCGTCCCGGGTGGTCAACGCCAACGCTGGACCACTAGACCACAGACGCGACACTTATGATATAAAACAAAAAGAGGAGTAATCAGGACGTATGTAGTCTGTAGATATTAATGAAGTATTGAATCTAGAGTCTCCGTAACCAGCGTTTTATATTTAAAGAGTTATGTATTGTGTGGAAGCAAGGCAAGTCAGCTTCGGCCCTGAGATTCGGCCCTGTTTGGGTAATAGCATCGACCACACAGCCCATAGACGCCTAATGTTCGATTTTCCGTATTGAATGCATTCTGGCAACTAGCTGAGCTGAGCTGCAACATCGTGATTGGCTTACTCAAGGTCACAGTGAAAGATAGTGATGTACAGAGGATCTGATTGGTCGACACTGATTGGGTATTGGTGCATGGATATTTACATCGGAACTATAAGTCAGATGTGTTGACAGAAGCCATTCGCCTGTTATTAGGGGTCTATGGGTTGTGTGGTCGGTGGGTAATAGTATATATAGAATATTAATAATAAATATTTACATACAGTCAAAAAGTATCGGGAATGAATGATTTGCTTATGGTTCCAAATAAATTTTTTTTTGTTAGATTAGTACATGTGTTTTGGCACGGAGTTACATCTGTTATTTAAATTAAATACAGTGTTATTTTACTGTGTGAACTAGACAGTACGAACTAGTAGATGCGAATTTCATAATGGAAAAAAACATGGAACAAAGAGTTTTTCCTAAATTTTGCTTCGCATTGTTTGTTCTCTTTGACTATCGCGGTGTTGTGCACTCAGAATTCATGCCGGAAGGTCAAACAGTATATTGAGCGTATTACTTGAGCGTTGTGAGGCGTATAAGAGAGTAAGTTCAACGTATGTGATGTGTGGAAAGACAATTTTTGGTTTTGCACCACCGTTGCGGACGATTTTTTGTCCAATAACTTAACAAATACCATCGACCAATCGCCGAATTCATCAGATTGGCTGTAACCGACTTCTTTTTTTATTTCAACTCAAATTACTTCGTGGCACACATTTTCATCGGGTAGAAGACATAAAGGAGAATTTGCGGCAAAAACGAAATTGAATTCTGGAAAAAGCTTTTAAAAATGTTGTAATGATTGGAGTATTTGTTGGCGTAAACGTATTGTTTCGGAAGGAGCATATTTTGAAGGTGATAAAATAAATTTGGATGATTAACTTACATTTGATCCATTATTGATCGTGTCCCGGTACTTTTTTAAGAGAGTAGTATGTCAAATATATTTGTATAGACACATCGTGAAAACTAAACAAATTCACTAGATGCTAGACTATTGATAAACATCCATCAACTTTCGTGACTTATGCATATCAAGTCGTCCGAGTCGGTATACCTATTGTGACATCTCCTGCTGTCATAACTCAAATACGAGGTACCTTCAGGAGACGAATCAGCCATCAGGTTCAGCGACACATTAGTATTTTAATATCTTATAGTCATAATAACTTGCAGCGTTTATCTTTGAAAATCTTCAAGTTCTTTGCGTGTTAACATATAAATTTTTACCGTTGTTATATTAATACAGTGTGTTCCAAATAAGTTTCATGTCCTTAACAAAAAAAATGTATCGCTTCACCGAGTGCATTTGAAGTCTTCGTCAACATTTGTTTAAAATAAATAAAGCTTGCCCTTTCGTAGAAAGTAATTAATAGCACCATTCACATGTTTTATTGTATTTTAAGTCCTGGTGGTTGTGTAAACATGAGGTAAAAGCATCACGCTATAGCCCATGGCCGATACGTTAAAAGAAATTATGTACCTATATTAAATTCTCAACTGACTTTCTTATCGACATCGAAATATGGTTGTACAATAATGAAGCGGTTTTGATACTTTCACATATTTACATTGTATTGTTCCGGATCCATCTGAACAATAAACGATCTGCTATTCTGCCAGGCATTTTCCAAAAGCCGAAGCCGGACGAGTTCTGCAACGTCTCACCTGGGTATTAGATCAAATAGATGCTTGTCAATGTCGTGTTCTGATTTGGAGTGTAAGTAGAGTGTATACTTTTGCACGTGGGCATTACCATCCCGCCGTGTGACGCACCATTAACAACTTTGATGTGTATAGAAGATGGTTTTTCTTTTTATCAGGAGAAGCATCTGCTTGATTGATATTTAATAATATGTATAATGAAAAAAAATGCAAGTTAAACCCCTCTTAATTCTTATGTGTTAAAAATTCTTGTTCTACACGTTAATAAGTTCCTTTCATTAGTTACTTGTTCTGCTTTTGAAGGTCATATTGGTGATTAAACAATATCATACCTGCAAACATCACCATTGTACAGCTTACTACACTATTTAATCTATCCGATTTTCAACCTTCTACAATATTGAGGTACCTAGAAATCTTTATCGAATTTGACAGATCGCCTCTGTGGTGTAGTGGTCCGGTGTCGGAGTTGACCACATGAGGTCCCGGGTTCGATTCCTGGGTCGGGCAATTCAAAAATGTGTTTTTTCAGTTTTCTGATAAAAACAACGTTGCCCGGGATTGGAAAGTGGCCGGTTGGTGATAGGCTTGCCACCTATTACATTGTGGGACCAAGTATCTTCGGCTAATCGTGGGTGCACTTGTTGTACCTCTGCTTACCCCTTCGGGGATACGGGCGTAAAGATACTTGACAGATCAAAATTGAATCAACTTTTCAAAGTTACAGCTCTTTGAATAATAAATTGTGAAAAAGATCCTTACTTCATATTTTCAAAATAATTTTCAGGCATTCAGTGATTAATTATCTATTCAAAAATTAAAATATTGCCGTATTGAACAAATATAGCTTTTTGAACTCTTCGAGCTCAAAATTCCAAGCCATGGTATAGTTTTGATTGCTTTAAGTATAAAAATTAATGATGGTCGATGGATTGTCAACCAGTTTAGAGATTATTTTAAAGGGGATAATTTAATTCATGCTTGATATAAAATTCCTCTTTTAAATAAAACTATTTCATTTCAATGTGTATTTCAATTTCTAATTTAATCTTTAAGATAACTCAAATATTTTTAGTTAGAGAAGTATATTATATCATTTATTATTCCATCTAAGGCCGCATCTAAGCTTACCATCAGGCGAGATCATGGTCAAGCGCTTCCCTATCGACAGTAAAAAAAAATCATATAGGTGAAACATCTTTGCAAATAAAACATATTTTAGATTAGTTTTGATAATGCTAAA
This sequence comes from Apodemia mormo, assembly GCA_036924255.1. Lineage (NCBI taxonomy): Eukaryota > Metazoa > Arthropoda > Insecta > Lepidoptera > Riodinidae > Apodemia > Apodemia mormo. Next base: position 6,902,547 of record JAUPFN010000020.1, on the reverse strand, counting down.
ATAAAGTCTTATGAGTTATCCCTTTAAAAGAAAACATACATACATACATATCATCACGCCAGCTCTCTTACGTTGTAGGCAGAGATAACCGAGTGCAATATATCATGATACTTGCAGACTTGTCTCGTTTCCTTCACATTCATTATTCTCTTCATATAAACACGCCAGTTACGAAGACTCCTGACACCACCTCTGGACAGTACCCTATCGATCTGATCATAGTATATCAGTTTTGGTCGTCCCTGGTACCTACATTCTTCCGCATTCGCATTGTATATCTGTTAAGTTAACCTTTCATCTATCATTCTTTCAACATGTCCGAACCAGCGGAGAATGTGCTTCCTCATTTTTACACCGACCGTTTTTAACCATTTTTGGTAAATGATTTAAAGCAAAATACTAATATAAAATGCGCAAAATAAACCTTAATGTAATAGTGTAAGAAAGGGCGTCAAATATTAATTAAGATGTCAATGTATTAAAAAAATATTTGACAAAAGCCGTTTAACAAAACCCGCTCACGTCTTACAAGCCACAACACAGTCATTCGCACAAGGCTAAATTAGTTGGTTAAAAATTAAAAATAACTTCAAGTATCAAACAGAATCGAGTGATATATATGACACGTAGATATCGCATGCCACTAACAATCTAATTACTACCCACGGGAATCGAACTCCGATCGGTAGACCGATAGTGCCGATTACTGACGTTGGGCCGATTGACCCGCGCCCTACGTCCCTTGACAGTAAAATATGCTGTCAAATTCACCCTATTTATAAGTTTTTGAATTTTTTAGACTAATAATATTTTCAACTGACTTCACAGAAAGAGGAGGTTATCAATTCGGTATTTCTTTTAATATTTGTTATCTCAGCACTCAGATATTTATAAACCGATTTTGAAAATTCTTTTTTGTTCAAGATGGTATACTTCCCGTGTGATCTCATTTTAATTTTTTTTGTTTACTTGTTCCGGAGATACTTAAAACTTAGAACATTTATTTACCTTGTATTTATATTTTGGTATGCGTGTTGTAAAAAAACATGAACATTTGCTTAAAACAACCGTGTGCCTAGTTAGATTTAATATTTATAAAAGAATGCATAATGTATGACAATTAATAATAAAATCGTAGGAAAGTCAAAACTGTACATTGATTTTTTTTTAAATACTTGGTCCGTGATCTACAATCGATATCGAAGCCAGAAATATAGTTTTTAGAATTTTTGTCTGTTTGTCTGTTTATCTGTTTGTCTGTATGTATGTCCGGGGTAAACTCAAAAAGTACTGCATGGATTTACTTCAAATTTTGCATGAATATTACTAACAAGTCGGGTCAACATACAGGCTACATATTATCACGCTATCACCTAGCGGCCAGGTGCTGTGCGGAGTAAATGAAGTCCGCGCGGGCGAAGTCGCTGGCAACAGCTAGTCTATACATATAATAAAATCGTAGGAAAGTCAAAACTGTACATTGAATATTTTTTTAAAAGAATACTTGGGGCGTGATCTACAACCGATATCGAAGCCAAAAATATAGTTTTTAGAATTTTGTCTGTGTTTAATTAATTAAAAAAAATTGTAAATTGTAAAATTAATTTCTAATTTGTAAACATTTTTATTAAAAAAATAGAATTTTGTAAATTGTAAAAATATTTTTTGTGATGAAATAATACTTGTAAATCTATACTAATATTATAAATCTTCTTCACGCTTAAGCTACCGAACCGATTTGTATGAAATTTGGTGCAAAGATAATTTGAGACCCCGAGAAAGGACAAAGGATAGGTTTTATCCCAGAAATCTCACAGGAACGGGAACTATGCGAGTAAAACCCCGGGACTATCTTTAGAATTTTTTTCACGCGGTCGAAGTCACAGGCACAGCTAGTTTGTAATATTTAGATTAGAAAAACAATATTTCAACTGTAATTTCTCAGTATATATTCGAAACCATGTTGTACGTACGTAAAAATATTTGCGTATTTAAAAATAATAGTCATATTGACTCCCTAAATACAAGGAACAAAAACAATCTTGTGTCTCGTCTTTGCCCCATAAAAGAGTTGCTTATTCTGTGAATAAGCAACTCTTTTATGGGGCAAAGTATACGCTCCTACAATAAACTGCTTGATGCTATCAGAGATTTACTAGTTAAAAAATTCAAAAAATGTGTTAAAGCAAAACTGTGTAAAAAATGTTACTATAAAATATCTGAATACTTAGATGACAGGAAAGCATGGGATTAACTGCTCCTCATATCGGCAATCTTTATTATTACTGTAACAATTAGATACAAATTAAACGTTATGTCCCCTGAGATTCTTCCGCCGGTTCTTCTCAGTGAGTGGCCGCGTTTCCGATCCGGTAGTAGTTTAAAATGTTGAAATTTCAATCCGTAGAAATGTTGACGCGTCAAAATAACTTATAAAAAGATTTATTGTATAAAGTACTTATGATTGCTCCGGATCTTCTCAGTGTGTGATCACGTTCTGATTCGGTCTAATTCTAAGGAGATTCCGGTGTAATTCTAAGGAAATCGACTCGTCAAAAGTGCATGTAAAGTATAAAATATTTTTCGATTTGGTAAATACTAAAAATAAAAATAATTTAATAAAATAACAATTTAATAATTTAATTAAAGTATGACGTGTAGATATGATGTGTAGTTCGTTAATTTTTAAATTTCATGGAATATAATTTAATGATAATTTTAATTTTTTGGATATTCGCATACCATATTGAATATGTTGGTAACTTTTAATTAATTTTTAATAACTTATAACAACAATATTATTGCACATAAATAAAATATTTTTCATTTCATTAGAGGAATTGATCCCGGGCTCCTTTGAAGAATAGGCCTTCCAGGCAAGTCGTAAAAGGCGACCGATTGGCCATATATGTCATTACCATCGTAACTAATATGTGGTAAAGTTCTGCATTGTCTCGTCCGGGTCTGGTACGACCGCCTTACCATTTCCTACTGCAACAGCGTCAGTGCTTGTCATTGTCGTGTTCCGGTTTTGGAGAGTAAGGTAGCCGGTAAACTAATGCATGTGGCATTAGATCTTGCCACAAGATACACAACGCAGCATTAACATCTTTTGTGTCTTTAGGCGATGGTTGACTCTTTCCATAAGGAGACACATTATAATATAAAATAAATAAATAAATAGTTAAAAAATTATGAAATATACATTTTGTTATTAAAGGGTAATAACAGAAAACGATTTTTATTATTTTATGTTATTTTTCATTTAACGTCTTGTATTATATTGTAGGTATACTTACTATGTTCCAGTGGTAGTATCTCGGTACTGCCGCATGAGCTCCTGGGCAGTTTTATCTACTTACATCTAAAAATAAAGTTACATAAATGAGTGCAAACATATACTTATTTATTTTACTTATCAGTTTTCTGCGTTTGGGCTCTTGACACGGCGTCATCTGTTGCCAACCTAAATACTAAAGAATCTATGTTTATATCTAGAATATGTATAAGAACAGTCTTAAAAATATGTTAGTAACTTTTGAAATCACGGGTAATTATAATACTTTGTCATACAATCAACAAATACATATTTTCCTATAAAAAATATACTATTAAACATACAGTGAATTGCAATTTATTTATTATGTCTGAATAGATGGAAACATGGCACCCTGATTTGGCTTCAATAACATCTGTAAAATGTTAAGCCGGATTATGTTGCAAGCTCGTATGTTTATCCTTAACCAGATAAGATTCTCTCCAGAGACTTTTATCTCCTTTGTCTATATCTGTCCTTTGATAATGGGAATGCGTATGAGCGATCTAGTGGTACGGGGCTTAGGCTGCTGCGTCACCATCCCATGGTGTAAAAACCAGCGCGTTACGAAATCAGCACAATTCTGCTTCGAGGTTCTTCAAAAGAGCTATTACCGAGGCAAGATCGAAACACATTGGCAGAATTGCTATGAAATTAGTTCGCTTTCCTTCGGGAGCTCGTGAGTTCTAGTTTCTTGCCAAGGCCGTCTTAGGGAATTTCCTTCTCGTCCTTGCATGGATACTATGACTCTAAACAAAGGTTAAAGTGTAGTTTTTAAGTATATTATATTAATATGTATGTTAGTCTATAAGGTATTTATATTATGGGCCATGGTGCGTGAATTAAATGATTATTATTATTATTATTATTATATTTTATAAAAATATTTTTCAAGATTTAGATTAAGATTTAAGATTTTCCGTTAAGTTTTTAAACCACTTATTCAGATTTATGATGATTTTTTAATAGTTACATGAACGCCAAGTTTCTTTAAACACAAGAAATTTTAAAAAATCTCATTTTTTATTTTTATCTGTATGAAAATATAAAATTGTTGAGAAATATTTAACTAGCTGGAAAGCTGGGTTTTATGAAAAAAAACTGATATTAAATCAAACCATATTTAAAGATAAAATTATCATAAAATATATCATTAAAAATAAAGTCCTAAATATGATATTTTGTGAGAAGAATGACTTGAAAGGACTGGTGATCTTCATCAATTACCCACTTAAAACAACCATTACAAAACTAAGTAGCAACTAAGAAGCATCTTAGCGAAGGGTTTATAACCTCATGTATTAAATATAATACTAAAATATACTGTAATATCTATACATATATATCTATGTTGGTCCCGGCCTCCTTTGAAGAATAGGCCAACTGCCGTTCTGCCAGGCAGATCGTAAAAGGCGACCGATTGGCTATCGAGTCACTACCATCGTAGCTACTAGGTGGTAGAGTTCAGCATTGTCTCGCCCGGGTCTGGTACCACCGCCTTACCTATTCCTGCCGCAATAGCGTCAGTGCTTGTCGCTGTCGTGTTCCGGTTTGGAGGGTAAGGTAGCCGGTAAACTTATGCATGTGGCATTAGACCTCGCCACAAGATAGCAACGCACCATTAACATCTTTGGTGTCTATAGGCGATGGTTGACTCTTTCCATCAGGAGACCCATCTGCTTGTTTGCTATCTATTATGATATATAAAAAAAATATAATAAAAACGTAGGAAAGTCAATGTATGTCCGGGGTAAACTCAAAAAGTACTGCATGGATTTACTTCAAATTGTGCATAAATATTACTAACAGGTCGTGTCAACATATAGGCTATATATTATCACGCTATCACCTACGGGGGAGGTGCTGTGCGGAGTAAACAAAGTCCGCGCAAAGGAAGTCGCGGGCAACAGCTAGTATTAAATATAATATGATGTTATAATAATACTGTAATATAATAATACTGAAGGTAAACTAAAATTATGGTCAAGCAAATTTTGGATTTTGTTCGTAATTTCGCCGCAACCGCTGTCGTCGGAATAGTCAATGGTTAAAGTCGTTAAAGTTGGTATATGTAGTCATTGACCTACTATACCGATTGCTGCGAAGTCGATTTCTAATTATGATCTTGTATGTAATTTTTGTTCTTTTTAGGGACACCTATTGTTATTTTACTTATTTATCATTTTGTGAGTTGGTGCTAATGCCAAGTTCCTATTCAATTAATATTTTGTGATTCGTATATAAATATATTTTCTAAAAGACACTAGCTTAGAATAATAGGCTAGGTCGTACTGGTATACATGAAATGCAGCATGTGATATGAAAAATATATTGAAAATATTTTAAAGCACGAAAGTAAGCCATTTGAGTCTCTTGGTGTAAGCCGCGGGCAGTGCGAGTAATAATTAAATCGAAGAGGACAGAGAGACATTGCAGTCCGGGGTGCACTCACAATTTACAGCCTTTACGCTATTTTCAATTAAAACCCTAATGGCTCACGGTCCGCCGATGCGCCGATTGTCTAATTGTACAACTACATAGAGCTGACATTTTTTTATATAAAAGTAATAGAATTTATTTGCGTATTACACCAAGCCACATGACTAGGATTCAATATTTCATTTTCAGCAACTACGGCCATTGTAACATGGGGTGGTTGTTGATTACTTCAAAAATTACTCAAAATATTAACTGTGAGCTCAGATTTTTTGTTCAAAACAATTTACTGTTTTAATTTAAATTAATAGTATGTAAGCGAGATACAACTATTGTTGTTTTAAAAATAAGTAATTTAACTAGGTAATTTCTTTTAAAACAATGCTGCTGCTTATCAATAAAGAAAATTTATACAAAATTTATACATAAATAAGTGTCCTTACTGTACGCACATAATTTATGACTAGTTAGCGGTACATATGAATTATGAACAAATAAATTATTTTTATTTAGAACAGGAAGCAAACGGATAGGAGGCTAACCTAATGGTAAGTGATCATCGCCGCCAATAGACTACCTTCCATTCTTTCTTGATCTTGCCGTTACGTGGTCGGCCTTCTAAGAAATATAGAATGAAATTTCTATTTGTAAAATCATATATAAAAATATACAACTTTTACGATTTCACAACAATGCTTTAAAATCATTTTCTGGACTATTTGATGACAAAAACCGACAGTCTATTAATTATAACACAATTTTACTGTTTTACTTCGCATTACATTCAGTTCGCATTAAGTTCCATATCATCATTTCCATTTTCATTATATTCTTATTGTTTATGTTGTAACAACTCTATAAAATTAACATCTCCGCGATAACCACACCCTTTCGGAAAAACTTTCGTTTTAATCGTTTTACATTACGATCGCGTAATGTGCTAACTTTAACTCTTATTGTTATTGAAAATTTTCCAATATGCACGACCGGAATCGAAACTTTCCTCATAATTATTATGTTTTAACTTGTTTCAAGTGTAATTATCGAATTAAATTTTATGAAGATGTTTTTACCGTTATGTTATTTGAGTTTTAGTTGTAAATTATTGTTTTTAAGCAGTATATTTGTGCTCTTTTCTAGTTTTTTGTATGCTTTTCGTATACGCATGCACTTTTTAATATGATTTCATTGACAACATTCCTTAACTGCCTTTATATTTATTCCATTAATATTCACTGAATTATACTATAGTATGAATAAAAATAAGTAAAATCTCTTGTTTCTTTTTTATAGATCATAAGATAGCAAACAAGCAAGTGGGTCTGCTGATGGAAAGAGGCTTGACGCTATCGCGGCAGGAATAGGTAAGGCGGTCGCGCCAGATCCAGGCGAGACAATTCACAACTCTACCACACCATCATCTACAGCTATGTGATTTGTTGTACTCATTTTTATGGCGAGTTAATTTCTTCTTTAAATATGAAAAAAAATTATCAGGTTCAAGAAGGTTGGTGTAAAGTTGTAAGAGAATAACGGTACTAGTGAGATGAAAAAGCAACCATTTGGACGTGGTGCGAAAATCGATGACGTGGTCGTAAAAGCGTTGCTGAAATCGGGCAAAGTTTACTATTGTCTGTATCAAAGCGAACACCATCTGTAATCTTTGTTAACGTAGTAGTCCGTTAATCTGAATTAAGACCAGATTGAAACAAATGTAATGTTTAAGAATTAGGACTGCTACTGTTACATTAAAAGTTCTAATGGTATAGGACACTTTAGCTGGTGGAAAAATGTTGCTTTCTTCTTTTTACTAGTATCAATTTTTTGATTAATTTACAAATTACGGATTGGTTTATAATTTCTAGCTGTTTAATATAGGTATATGTACTTGTGGAAAAAGGAACTGTGTTTTAAACGAAACGAAACGAAAGGAAATATGTCAAAAACACGTCTAAAATATTTATGGCTGGCAGTATTTGTATATAATTATAAAGGGCGAATCGCGTCGTCGCCTTACGTTTGAAATATTTTAGAGAAATCCTTCCGTCTCGCTATAATGAGTGTCATATTCGGATTGGACTGATGACAAAAAAATAAGTTAATTACTTTAATTTCATATTGTAAGCATTATAGTGGCTAGAAGAATGTGCACATATTTGACATAGGATTGGATATGTATGTATGTATGTATGTTTGTATGTATGTATGTATGTATGTATGTATGTATGTATGTATGTATGTATGTATGTATGTATGTATGTATGTATGTATGTATGTATGTATGTATGTGTGCGTGTGTATGTATGTATGTATGTAAACATCTCATAACTTTTGAACGTCTAGACCGATCAAAATGCTGCTGTGGCATTTGATTGGATTCTGCTCAACTTAGATTTCCTGAAAATTGGAACCAAATCAGATCAGGAGATTTTCAGAAATTTTGAAAAAACCCTTTAAAATGTACGGCGAAACAGTATTTTTTTAATATAACTTCCAGATTTATGTACCGATTGATTACAAAAACTAATCAGCTCTATTCCTCAAAAAACTACGTCTAATACATAAATTGCATCAAAATCGGTTTATCCGTTTGGGAGTAATCATGACGAAAATTTTTCAAAAAAGTTTTTTCTCGATATAACATATATAATTTTTTTTTTGGTATTCTACGATATTTTTGTACTAAAGAAACAACTTCGAACGCCGTTTAAAAAATCAAAATCGAATCTAATTTTCAAAAGTTGCAGCTTTTCAAATATTAAAATTACGTTGTTCTTAGCAAAATTGCTTAACATTTTTGAAATAACTTTTAGGCTAATACACCGATTTACTTATAAATCTTATCAGATTTTCTCCTTAAAAACTGCGTCAAAAATCTTTAACTGGATCAAAATCGATTAATTTGTTTGGATTTATCAAAGATGAAAATTTTAGAAAAAAGAATGGTTTTTGGCACTGCTTTGAAATTATTCAACCTATCGCTAAAGTAATATTTTAACGAAATAGCATTTCTTATAGTAGATCTCAAAAATTTAGTTGAATGCCATACAATAGATCTAAGTCGATCACCGTTTCTAAAATATACAGGTTTTCAAAAATCAATATAGATGCAGCCATTCTTAATAAAATAAATCTTTGAACTGAAAAAAATCTTTGCTTATAGTTTTCACTCTTATGAGCTTAAAGTACCTTAATTCAGCGGGCAGTTTCAAGGATGGCCTGCAGGGTCAATCGTTTACAGATTTTTTTATATCATAAGGTAGGAAACAAGCAGATGGATGAGTCCTGATGGAAAGAGTCAACCACCGCCTCTAGACACCAAAGGTGTTAATTATGCGTTGCTATCATGTGGCGAGTTTAATGCAACATGCATAAGTTCACCGGCTAACACTTCACCAAACCGCAAAACTGGAACACGATAGTGACAAGCACTGATACTATTGCGGCAGGAATAGGTAAGACGGTGGTACCAGACCTGGGCGAGAAAATGCAGAATTCTAGCACCTAGTAGTCACGACGATAGTGGCTCGCATATCCAATTGGTCGCCTTTTACGACCTGCCTGGCCGAACGACAGTTGGCCTATTCTTCAAGAGAGCCCGGGACCAGCACGGGGAAGAAAAGAATTTGGTGGGTAAAGCGATTGAAATTTATACGAGTACCAATATCTCAATTATGTTATCAATATAAAAGTTTATTAATTTCGATATTTGTTATGCAATCACATTAAAAGTATGTTATCGATCTGATAAGTAGATTATAATGTAGAATAGAATATAGGATACTAATTATGCTGAATTAGTGCATTGTTCCCATGAGATTCACCACAATTTTTAATAAAGCAGAGAACAGCTAGTCAGCGATACATGTATAATAGTGACAGTTGTTTACGTAATAAGTGGTAGCAGAAACAAAGGTGGCAATATTTTTTTTTGTTTTGAAAAAAAATCTTTTAGATAAATTTTCTTTTAAATAAGGTAAAATTCTACACCTATGCTAAGAAAAAAATTCGACCGACCCTAATATGCAAGTTCAAAAACAGACCCATATTACAAGCTTATAAATGTTAACATTTACCTGTAGTAGTATTTATTTAGTGATTATGATGTCAAAACGTAGATATTATGGCTATATCACACCGGGACGGCACGGTAGTGCAACCAGTCGCGCCACCGTGGTGTCCGTAAGCTACCAAACTAGACAGCATACAGACACCAGAGTCGCCACGCCATACTGTACAGTATCAAAATAGACTTCTAGTGCATGCGTCCGACATGGTCGCGCCACCAAATTGGTTGCGCTACCAAATGGACACCAGCCCCCCAATTCACGTAATTTTGTCAAGCACTTAGGGTTCTTAGAACGTCGAGATGTGTTACGACGCGGCATAATATGTAAGAAAATGTATATGAGTCTTAAACGCTTTGACTCGATTGCCGTTTAATTGCGTGAATTAGGCCCCAGGTGAGTAACTCTCTATAGAGCTATATCGCTAATTTGGTGAAACATTGACGTATTTACAGATTTACAATTTTTACAGGATATATTATTTAAATGAGTTTATGGTGTTATTATGGCAATTCATGATTATTTTTTTATTTAAACACTAGTAATAGTATTTTAGTATTATTAAATTTTTTCAATCAATTCAATCAATCAAGCAATCTTTCATATTTACTTCGATTTAAAAATAAAATACAATTCCGCCGATGTTCCACCAAATTCCGCGACTGGTCGCGCCGCATGACGGGCGTCCCGATGAAATATAGCCCTTAGAGATCGATAACGATAAACACTATGTTACTTTAATTCGTGTTGAGTGAAGTCGTGTTCGATTTTCTTGAAGAGACTTCGGTTGCGAAGTGAAACGTGTGTTGAGTACGTATAATGTGTGCTTTTGTTTTTGCTACAGATATAATGGAAAGTGTAGTGGACGATCGAATTAATCGAATTAAGAAAATTTATATATTCGATAGATCAATTACAAACCTGAGAATGAGTGGAAAAAAGTATATAAAAAATCGTGCACTAATATCATTCATTATTTTTATATATTACGGCAAGTTTGTCTGGATCATAATGCCGACTGCTAAATGCCACTGCCAACTCCGTAAGTTCAAACATCTTGGACTGGAAGATATGTATATGCATATTATGTCACAAAATTAAGTATGAAAAAAATAGCAACAGTGGCATTCGAGTTCAATTGAGGATAGACGAGTTACATACAAACTAACAAAAAGTAGATACATAATATTATACATTATATACTCTTTTTAATATGAGGCTGGGTTTTTATTTGGTGGTAACGAAAATATTCTCCTATCCTCTCTCTCAATAGAAACTTTAAAGGTGTTTTTTTTTAATTTGATTTATATGCTATATTTCAGCTAAATCTTTCTGTTTTTTAACGTAGAAAGTTACCTTATAAAAAGTTTTTGTGCCTTGCTAAAAACATGAAGCTTTTGGCCCCAATAATTGCCTGCAATAAGCGATACCCAGATCGTTTTAATTTACAAATGCAGTTTATTAAAATTCGTTTAAATCACATTTAAAGTTAACGGAATTGCTTAAGAAGTAAAGGTATGTGTTGATATTTTAACCGAGTCTGGTTCAGTGGTGTCAATGCTACTTGCTTGTTCCACGGTAGAGTTGGCGCACCATCGGCCATAGTAAAACAATCTATTCATTTTCAAAACGGTATCAATTTATTTATATAGACGTCAAAATAAAAAATGTGGTAGTTTACCAAATTACTAATGTGTAGCTGAGACATAAAGTTTTATATATTTATTTATTTTATTTATTTAACTATTTATGTACATAAACAAAATATCATCTAACAATAAATGGATAAAATATTATACATAGCTGTGCTTATCTGTGACTTTATGCAAAAATCTGCAGATTAACCTTTAAGATTAAATACTATGGTGACAAGCACCAGCGTCATGTCAGCAGGTTAAGATATCGGTCTGTAAGCGGTGCAAACATATTATAGACCGTGGTCCTTGGAACAATTTTATTTTTGATTAATAACAAGTTGAATTTTTGTGAACAGCTTCGTTTTGACGAGACGCCCATCTTTTCTATCTTCGAAAAATCACGAATCGGGTAACAAATAAAGTTGAGGGGCTTCAAACATTTTATTTGGTGCAGGAAATATTGATTAATAACAATAATTAGATTTTTTACTTTAATGGCTTGATTATTTTATGAAAAACACGAAAAACTTTTCTCCTACACATGCAATGGTTTTTTGACGGGAGGTCCCGTCAAAAAACCATACTCTAAAGATATCGGAATCATGAGATGTTCAAATTGATATTACTAAGTTAAAAAGAATCCTACTTGTTGGGGCCAGTGCCTTTGCTACTAGCTCGGGAATTCTGGCTTGAAATAATTGTGGACTGTATTTTAAAAGAGTATAATAATTGCACAATATACAGATAGCCCGACAGTTCGTACTTCGTTGCGAATGATGATTTGCAAATATTTAAATTCGCCCGTTGTGACGTTGCGACGTCACTGCCGCTAGTGTTGGACACCGATACGAATCGTATTCCAACTTATCGTACGGCAGCGACTTCACCATACTTTTCTCACAACAGCTTGTTAATTATTATTATAATTGAAGGGTATCTTGTCTTGCGTAGGAATTTAGTGGAATGTTTTCTTGGGCCAAAACTCTTTTAAAGTTTACCCGATTTGAGATTTTTCGAGGATAAAAAAGATGGGTCAAGTCAAAACTAAGCTATTCACAAAAAATCAGCTTTTTATTAGTTAAAAACAAAAATGTTCGCATGACTACGTAATGTTACTGGTGACATTTGTAGATTTGGCCAGTTTTACCAGCAGTTTGGCATGATAAAATAAATATCAAAATACAGAAAAATATTATTACAATTACATATTAATTAAATATTATAATTTAATTTGCGGACCGTACACCTCAACGCTACACATCCGACACATCCGAAGTGTAGCGACGTGTAAAATCTGCATTTCTTTGAGATGCACTTGTCCTCCCCCCTCCCCCTCGACGCCTCTTAGATAAAGAGGGCTCTACTTTCGCGCGCTTTGAGGCACGACTCCTAGGTTTTGTTAGGAGTACTAGCTGGTAGTGGGGGTAGGTGTTTTGTTTTGTTATGATAGAGCGTTGGCACTACAATTGCTATTGTCTTTGTTTTTTGAATCGACGCTGACGACTTGATGGGTGTCCTTTGTAAAGTTCCACTTGATTTATCGCAGCTACTGAATAGCATACAAGAATAAAAATCACTTATTTTGACCGGGTTTTTAAAAGGAAGTTGTATACGCAACACGACTTTTTTCCAATTCCTCCATTTTTTATTCCACCTAAAATTCGCAAATAAAAAATTAATAAAACTCTTATTCAGTGCAATTTGAATAAAAGTGAGACTATTTTGAGTAGCACCCACCCCGTTTAGAACTATTTAACCCACCCCATTAACAGAGAGAGAGGTAAAATCGAATGGAGAGACACGACAGGGACAATTGCGTTGGAGCTTGATTAATTTGTGAGTTTTATTTTATGATATTTATATATAGAATAAAAATAAAACGCCATCAAGCTGGTTCTTTTTCAGGAAAACAGACGGTCAGATTTACCATGATTGACCAGTTTTTTAACTAATGTGAAGTGGATGGTAATCTTCATCGACACATTTTGCTATTTTCTTGAAAAAATTAAAAACGAAGTCATTGTTATGTTCCGGTTTGGAGGGCAAGGTAGACGGTAGATTTATGCATCTAGCATTGTCATTCCACCGCTCGGATAGCAACGCCCCATTATCATCTTTGGTGTCTGTAGGCGATGGTTTCTCTTTCCATCAGGAGAGCCATCTGCTTGTATACTATCTAATGATACATAAAAAAACTAAAGAAATTAAAAATAAACGTGTTACTTTTCCGCTGGATATAATTTATTTTGCAAATCCTCCTCTTCAATAGTCGACTTAGAAAAAAATTACATAATTACATAGATGACTTGAAATGGAATTTATAATTGTGAGGTCTTTTATAGGATACGTTCAAAATGTATATATGTAATGTATAGGACCCAAGGGACCACCCCAAAACGGCGGGTGAAGCAGTTTTGAAGGTTTTATAAACGGTAATATGAGTTTTCAATTTACTTGTTGTTTTTGAAGTGACTGATTGGGCTTTCTGTACTACTGTGCCTTGCGTTTTTTTATAACAGTTTTTGGTGAATCCCACATAAACAACTTATTTTTTCGGGATAAAAACTATGTAAGTACTGTATGTGCTATTTTAGATCATTATCTATATGTGTGCCAAATTTCATTCAAATCGACTTGACCGTTTTGTGTGAAAGAGTAACAAACGTCTATCCATACATCCAAACAAACTTCCGCATTTATAATATTAGTAGGATTAGCAGTATTTAAAATTTGGTTTCAAGTAGGTATTAAAATGTTGCCTCCAGATATAACACAGCTTCATGGTGTCTATAGGCGATGGTTGACTCTTTATATCAGGAGGGCCATCTGGTTGTTTGCTATCTTATAATATAAAAAAAATCATTTAAATATCCGATAAATGGAATCGAAGAGGGTATTATCCATACATATAATAAAATCGTAGGAAAGTCAAAACTGTACATTGAATATTTTTTTAAAACAATACTTAGGGCGTGATCTACAATCGATATCGAAGCCAAAAATATAGTTTTTAGATTTTTGTCTGTTTATCTGTTTGTCTGTTTGTCTGTATGTATGTCCGAGGTAAACTCGAAAAGTACTGCATGGATTTACTTCAAATATTGCATGAATATTACTAACAGGTCGGGTCAACATATAGGCTACATATTATTACGCTACCACCAACGGGGGCAAGCTGTGCGGAGTAAACGAAGTCCGCGCGGACGAAGTCGCGAGCAATAGCTAGTAATAATATATAAATGCACTTAGCCTGAGTTGTGCTGTTTCACACAGAGGTATAAAAGTTTCTATATTAAAAGTGGGGCCAACAAAAAGCTTTACTGAAAGCACGATAAGGTTATTCACTAATGTACCTGCAAGTTTGAATTTTACTATTATAATATTTGTATATTCTGTTACGAATAATCTAGAAACGTGTAGAGTTGGAACGCTGAAGAGATCTAGAAATAAAATAAAGAGATAGCTACTCCTATTGACAAACAAATAGTTGATCTAAGCTATACCATAATGAACTTTGTGGTATAGAGCAGAAGGTTGAAAGTAGCGTGTACTAGAATTGATAAGTCACTTTTTTATCATAAGTTGATTACAATAAGAAGTGATTCATCGTTTCCCGATACATTTAGATATTTCTGGATCCAGGTAGAACTTTACCCTGGGTATAAATAGAGATGTGTTGACAAATACAGGGCAGTTTTTATCAAGCGATCGAGAGCGATACTTAAAGTGAACAGTGCGAAGCTAGAAGTGTTTTATTGTGTAGTTCAGTGTTAGTACAGTGAGTGACTAGTATTATTCAGAGTATTTAAGTATTACATTGTGTTGTGTTGTGTGTATTTGTATCGTAAATACACGGATTTAATATTAGTGGTGTTTTCTTACAATTGCGAACCCGAGTACGTAACAATACTAATGTAGCAATTTTTGTTATCTTAGAAAGCATCTCCTATAGACACTAAAGATTTTAACGGTGCATGTGGTATACCACATGCATAAGTCTACCGGTTACCTTACCTTTCAAACTGGAATACGACAACGACAAGCACTGACGATATTGCGGCAGGAATAGGTAAGGCGGTGGTACCAAATATCCGGGCGAGACGTTGCGGAATTTTCACGATGGCAATGACACGTATAGCCAATCGGTCGCCTTTTACGATTTGCCTGGCAGAACGGCATTTAGTATATCCTTCAAAGGAGCCCGAACCAACATGGGGGAAAACCAGATAAAAAAGATTTGTGAGTAGAAATTTGATAATAATTATTTATACATACTAGGGATCGCCCTTTGGTCGAAATTCGATCACTATACTATGATTTCGTTTGACCATAGACTTAACAAAAAATCTCTTGATGACCGACAGTGGTAGTGTGTGTGATGTTAATTTTTGTTAATTTAATGTGTTTCTAATGCATATTGTATAAAAATATATTTTCTGACAAATGACAAAATTCAAAGTTTCATTCTCACCAACTCGACGATGTGATTTTCGACGCACTTTTTTTCTCGCACTACTCCTATGTGGAACCAGCTATCGCCGGATATGACTTAGGGGCCTTCAAGAAAAAAGCCTACCCATTCTTAAAGGGCCGACAACGCAATCGCAGGATGACACGATTACCGCCGCCTATAGTCAACTGCACTACCAGGCGTAGTGTAGTTGTCTATAGGCGGCGGTAATCGCTTACCATCAAGTGAGCCTACTCTCCGTTTGCCCGTCTTCTATAAAAAAATGTGTAAACGGTACCCTACGGGCCATCCCTGAGAAATCCCACTAAATTAAGGTATTTTAAGCTCAAAAGAGTAAAAACTATAAACTTAGATTTTTCAATTCGAACTATTTTGTTAAAAATTGCAGTATATTAATTTTGAAAAGCTGTATATTTTGAAAATGATGATGGTATTTAACTCAATTTTTGAGATCTAAAATATTGCTTAAGCTAAATAATCGATAGCTTGAAAAATTTCGATGTAATGTCAAAAAACATTTTATTTTTAATTTTGTTCATTGATAAAACCAGAACAAATCAACCGATTTTGATTAAATTAACGGCATTTGACGTAGTTTTTAAAGGAAAAAAGCTGATAAGATTTTTAAGTCAATCGGTGAATTAACTTGAAAGTTGTTTTAAAAAAAATTAAGTAAGTTTGCTAAAAACAACAAAGTTTTGAGAATTAGATTCGATTTTGATTTTTGAAACGGCATTTGACTTAGTTTTTTAGTACTAAAATATCGTAAATACAAAAAAAATTGGTTGAAAAATTTCGAAGCTATGTCGAAAAAACACTTTTTTCAAAACTTTTCGTGAACGATTACTTCCAAACGGATAAAACGATTTTGATGCAATTCATGTATTAGACGTAGTTTTTTGAGGAATAGAGCTGATTAGTTTTTATACTCAATCGGTACAGAAATCAGGGAGTTATTTTAAAAAAATACTGTTTCGCCAAAAAATTTTTTGATGATTTTTTTTCAAAATTTCTCAATATCTCCTGGAACCGAATTAGTTCAAATTTTTATTAAGTCTAAGTTGAGCGGAATCCAATCGAATGCCATCAACTGCGTTTCGATTGGTCCAGCCGTTCAAAAGATATGAGATGTTTACATACACACATACACACACACGTACATACACACAGACATACTGACGTCATCGTGAAAATAGTCGGAAAACGTTCCTAGGACCTCAGAATGTGGAGATCTGCTGAAAACTCGATTTTCGGAAATCGGGGTAAAATCAGTAACGTCCTTATATACGTAGTAGAAAGTTAAAAAAATTAGAAATAGAACCCGATTCGACTTGTTACTCAAATATACAGTGGGTTTGCTAGGTTATCTTTAGTTCTGACGCCGAAAATTTTAGGTGAAATTGCAATTAATGAAACCAGTTAAAACTGACGTAATTGCAGTAAGCAAAGTTCTAAGCTTTACGACTATTCAACAGAAAGCGATACAGTGCTATTAGCGGCACTATATAATTTCTAAAAAATATCGGAATCTGATGGTCGTGTCTTGATATCACCTGCCTCGAATGAGTAGGTAATTTATTATGATTTAGTTAACGCATGAATCGAGCTATTCCGCCACTGTGTGATTGGCAAAATGTGGAATTGAGATTCATTAAGGCGAGGCATCGGGACAAACGGGAAAAACTGGTTTGCTAAATCACGTTTTTTTATTGATTGTTAAATAACACTTTTATAAAAATTTCACGATATAACTGAATGTATTATCTGAGGAATGCGCTAACTTATAACATGATAGAATATACTTTACTCGATCATGTAAAATTCCAAAAACAGGCTAATAATATATCTAATCTTCCACATGATTTTTATATTTAGTTTTAAATACAAAAAAGAATGTACTAAATTTTTGTTTTCAGCTGAAGTCCTATATTTATTTATCCGAAAATTAACACGTTTACAGCTATTTCAGAACATACCCCGCCGCCCATTTTGTATAGAATTGATGCTCGTCAAAATAGCTCGCCTAAAATTCGCCAACCGATAAACCAGTGAATCGTGGTGAGCTGAAACGTCTATTGACATTCGATTTACTCTGCCTACGTTGCAATGGAACCGTTGTGGTGATATTTTTCATTTTTAATTAAAATTTAAACTAGTTATACTCATTTTTGGCTCGAAAGACTCTACTTTGTTTGATATAAATTTGGTATCAAAAAACGCAATGCACATGCGGGTACGCGTTGATGTCTTCCTATATCCACATATTATGATTTAAGTTTATACGCATTTTTACCACAACACATCAAGTTCGAAAAAGCAATAGCCGAAGAAAAAGTTACTGTGTACCCCGTGTTGGTCTAGGCCTCCTTTGAAGAATAAACCATCTGCCATTCTGCCATCTTGCCATTACGCTAATTCGGAAATAGCGAACGATTGGTTGGAGGTGCATGTCACCACGATTGTGACTACTACATTATTTAAACCCTTTGGTGTCTAGAGACAATGCTTGCCTCTATTCATCAGATAAACTATCTGTTTGTTTGCAATATAATATGTATAAAAAATAAATCATATTTTTTAACAACAGTACAAGAGTTTACTAGAAGTGATACTAAATAATACAAGAGGCGAAAACTTGTATCCCATTTTACAGAAATTACGCTGACTGGGGAGTATAAAAGTTAACACAGTTAAACTTTATGATATGCAAAAGAAGAGCCTAAAGCTGACATATTTATGTAAACTGCACTAAAAATAAAATAAATTAATAAAGAAACATTACACATACTACCATGCGTTTGACACACACGTATGTATACTAGGTATTTTGTTTATTGTTAAATTCTATTGCCAAGCTTGGAAGAGATTTCGTTGTTTTGTCTGTGGCCAAACGGAGTCATTGTTTGTTTATTCCACATTTTTTTAAATAGTTGAGATGGATATTTGTGCTTTAATAATATAGTAACGGCTACGTTTTATCCGTTGGGCGCTGGGTAATTGCTTGAAACGAATATATTTATATATGTTCGAAAATCATACTTTCCATTTGATACAGATGTGTGAAATACGACTACATTAATAGTAGTAAAAGTATAAAAAATGTACCCTTAACTTGAACCTTCTTCTATCAACTATAATATTCATTAGTTAGAAGCGTACGGTTGACTGATATGTCTAATGTAACATTTTTTTGAAGTAATTTTGAATAATTACTTCTAAAAAAAGTATTTCGGATCTTAGTTTTATTATTAAAATGAGTAAATTATAATAAAAAATATCAAAATTTATCCATCTTACGATCTACCTTGCCTTTTCTGGGAGTATTTGGGCGATGTTGTGATGGCGTGCTAATTGAAACCGTCAGAAATGAATGAAACTAAAATTCTCAAAGATTAAATGTAATCAATCTATTACTTCAAAACAACGTTAAATTTTTTCTAGACAGTGATTTTATATGAGATTGAATATGTATTTTACACACGTATTATAGCAATTTTTTAGATAGAACATTAGATATGTTTATATTTATTTTTTAGTGAGAGTTTATTAGTTATTCTTAAACTTTTGATGTATTAGTTTTTGTATATTTAAGTATGGCTGTATTATTTTTAACAAGTATAGCCGTTTCCAAAATGAGTTAAGAGTTAAGAGAAAGAGTTAAGATGTTTAATTTTAAAAAACATATCGACATTACTTGTACATGCACAATAGCATTATTCAGACCGCACGCACACATATTTTTGCGCCGTAAATACCTTACTAATATCGCTAGAGATTCCTATATAACAATCTATGTATATCAAAGTGTTGAATGAACATACCCATCATAAGCAGTTATTGCTTAGTAACAATAGCTAGTAAAAATACAACTACAATACAAAGAGTATAATAATATTATAGTTGTATTTTGATTTAACTTTTTAAGTTATAGGTTTAGTTTGATACAGACTTTTTCAATTTGAAATTCCACTTACATTTAATATCTATGTTTATATCCAAAAATTTGTGATCTCTAATAGTTTCTACTGTGTTCCCATTTTTTTTTCATAGGATAGCAAGATCTCTTATAGACCCCGAGAAGTTAATGGGGTGTTGCCATCCGCATGACGAGTATAATACAAAGGCTATGTTACCCTCAAAATCGGAACACCACAGTGACAGTTGCGGCTATGGCGGTCGTGTCAAGCCAATTTCACCACTGATAGTCGCGGTAGTATTCTTTCGCCTCTTACGAACTGCCTGTCTGTAAGGCAGATGTTTTATTATTCAAAAAGAGCCCATGCTTTGCTTCATCCAACACGGGATATATGTATAATAAAGCATTTTTATCAGTGAAAATATAAATAAAATAGTACTAGAAGGTTTATATAGATGTAACTACTTCTAAGATATTAAATGAATAGATGACATATATTTTAATACAGTACAGGTATTCGGGAAGGGTTATAGTATTTTAATGAAAGCTTTCCAATAAGATCTAGCGACTAAGTAAGAAGTTATTCTTAGAAGAAATGCGACAGAATATGTCAAACAAAAAATCACTCGAAGAACATAGCAAGAACTCATTACAGACAAATCGGAGGCAAGGAGTAGTTGCCATATAAAAATGTCAATACTACGCACACATTGATGAGTACTCGTCGAAAAATACAAAACACGTTATACAGATGCAACACGCAAACTAAAGCAATATATATTGTGGCTATATAATTCAAGTTACACACACAGTGGAAGTTTTTAGTGTGAGTTTTTTCTGATAGCGCTGTGTGCTTCACACTCGGTTGGAAGGAGGGGGGAGCATACATTTTCAGGAAGGCTCTAGCGTCACAGGGCGTCTTTCAGCGTTCCGAAGCCGCACACATTGCCGGCTATCGGCGAGGCGAAGAAGCAGAGAGACCGTACAGATTACTTAACGTGCAGAGATTATTTTAATATTTGTAAAATTTTTTATAATTAGTTTTCTTATATCACCATAAAATTCTTTCTTATATCAAAAAATGTAAATGCGAAAGTAACTCTGTGTCTGTCTCTTCTTCACGCCTAACACACCGAACCGATTTGGGTGAAATTTGGTCTAAAGATTATAGCTTAAAACTCGAGAAAGGACATAGGATTGTTTTTATCCCGTAAATCTCACGGGAACGGGAACTATGCGTGTAAAATCCTGGGCCTTTTATTTTGGAAAATTTTCCACGCGGACAAAATCGCGGTAACAGCTAGTATGTTATAAGCAGAATGTCATCCGGTCGTAGCGGTCGTACTAAATCCGGGTGGGGAGGTTGCAGAACTCTGTGAACTAGTAACTTTTGAAAACTGACTAGCAAGAAAGCCGATGGTCCATTTATGCTAATATAAAAAAAGAAAACATTTGTATTTTTTATGTTTGTTACGAAGAAACTCATAGTACTGGACTAATCTCAAAAAATATTTTATCATCAGAAAGAAAAGAACGACGAAAAGAAAGGAATGATCTCGCGAACGATGTTGTGTGTAACAGCCATTTGATTACAAATAGGCCGACTCAAACCTTTTAAAATATTTGGATAGACGAAAGTTGTGTCAGCTTCAGGAGAACCATGTCCTTGTTTGTTGTTCAAAGATTTTAATTTCTCGAAAAACATAATTGTCAGACTAATTTTGTAGATGTACATCTGACTAAGCGGTTACTAAATCAAAAACCTAGCCATATGGTATAAGTGTTATTTCATAACACTTATACCATACCATACCATAGTAGAAGTTCTTGTACAATCCATAGTATGGTTGCTTATACAATTTATACATAAATAATATTATATTAGAAATAAATTAAACACTAAAATGAATTAAAATTCAACACAAAAATCACTGTCAATTTATTTTGACAGATTTTCCATGTTTAATTGTTTTTTGATAACGTGAAGTAAGATGGAAAATCAGCATAAAAATTTCCTAATAGCTATCTCAAAGAATATTCAATGGACATCGCCGCAATGTTTACATCTTATAATATAATAGTGGCCGTATAGTAAGAAGCGAATCATGAGTTTTTATCCTTATTATTTAATTTAAAAACATCCACAAGTGAATTGATTTACAAATTGACTATTAGTTTTCAGGTAGAACATTAATTATTTTAGGTAAAATTATACTTTTACATTGTCATATGGCCTAGTCTGATGATAGATTCAAAAGCTGGTAATAGTTATCTGTATATTAATGTTCTTAACGAACAGTGAATTGACCTATTTCGTTCCTGGTATATCCAAACTCAGTCTGGCTTGATTTAACTGATAATTTTTTTTCAAAAAAACACCTATAAAAATAAACTTACAAGCTAAAATTTATCTAAATAAATGTCTTTCAAATTGTAAGTTTTTTTAAAATAATAAATAGAAATATAAAATTTGAAACAATTTTATATATCTTTATAAGTTGCTTATTTAAATACATTACTTTTGATACATAATTTAGTTTTGTTCATTAAGACTGACCTAAGACTCGGCGACGAAAAGTGAAAAATCGATTTCTACAAAGTTTGTTTAATAAAATTGTCTTCTCTGTTATAAACGGGCTGCACCACCCACTATATCGTGCTCCCAGATCACTGGGCGTCGGAGTGGGGGTGGGGGGATGGTATTACGTATGTGTTCGGAAAAATGCCTTATGATCCCAGCTACCGTAGGCGCCCGCTGGGTTTTAAGTTTCTCAGTAACAATATTTAAATTTGAATTGTTGTAATTTGTATTGTTTCATAAATTAGTATAGAATTATATATTTAATAGAGAATTAAAGAAAATTATAAAAAGATATAATATTGTTTGAAAACTAATTCGACTCTTTCACTTGTCAATGTAAAATATAATTTACGGCTTATAATATTATATCAATTGTACTATGAAAGAAAGTGGGTAGCCTTAAGCGTTTATTGTAATAATTATTTACTAATTATAATTAATTTTATTCAATCACCCCTGTGGTCTAGCGGTCCAGTGTCGGCGTTGGCCACATGAGGTCTCAGGTTTAATTCCCGGGTCGGGCAATACAAAATGTGTTTTTCAATTTTTCTGATAAAAACAATATTGTTTGAGGTTGGATAAGTGCCCGGTCGGCCACACATTGTGTGTGACTAAGTATCCTCGGCTAATCGTGGGTGCACTTGTTGAGTCTTCGGGGATACGGTCCTGAAGATACTTTTTTTACTTCGTAATTTTAGTTTACAGGATATAAGGCAAACGGGCAGGAAGCTCAACCGATGTTAAGTGATAACCGTCGGCCATGAACAGCTGCAATTCGCGGATCTTGCATGTATGTTGCCAGACTTTAAGGATTGAGTAAGCTCTGTTATAGCAATCTATTATCAAATAGTCGTCGTTCTCTCGATATTTCAACTTTTTATAGCAATCTATTATCAAATAGTCGTCGTACTATCGTTCGCAAGGGACCTATCAAAAAGTACGTTTGAGATAGAAACACTCAATTAACACTTAAATATTTCATCTCCTTTGCCACATGGGTAAAATCGAAATCAAAAACTGGTTGCGTCGATTATCAAAAATCAGAAGAACTTTATTCAATAAAACGTTTTACAAGTTATTTTATTACTAGCTGTATCCGCGACTTCGTCAGCGTCCAAAAATTTCTAAAATAAAAACCCGCATAGTTCCCGTTTCTGTGGGATTTCCAGGATAAAAATCCTAACCGGGTCTCAAACTTCATTTGTACCAAATTTCATCCGAATCGGTTCAGTGTTTTAGTCGTAAAGAAGAGACAGACAGAAAGAGTTACTTTCGCATTTATAATTTTATTAAATTATCAACACAGTCAAGGCTATTGTATATTGAAAGCTGGTTTCAGAGAATCTCGTCGAATTTCCTAGTAAAATGAATATTTTATGATGATATGCAATTACATAGTAATAAATGTAAAAGGGTTTGGTGTTCCATATTCCTTTAATAACCAGAATCGGGTAGACCTTATTCACCTGGAACAAATCACGCGGTGATTTGCTTCAGGTGATTTAGGTTTACCTTATCGGGACTATAACATTATAGAGAGATGTGCTTTATTCATTCGGGACGTAGTAAATATACCGTGCGTAGCACTTAATTATTTTTTATATCATAGGATAGCAAACAAGTAAATGGGGTCTCCTGATGGAAAGAGTTAACCATCGCCTATAGACACCAAAGGTGTTAATGGTGCGTTGCTGTCTTCTGGTTCTACCGTACCCTCCAAAACGGAACACGACAGTGATAAGCACTGACGCTATTGCGGCAGGAATAACTAAGGCGGTGGTACCAGACCCGGTTTTGACAATGCAGAATTCTACCACATAGTAGCCACGATGGTAGTGACTCATAGTCTCCTTTTACGACCTGCCTGGCAAAATAATAGCTGGTCTATTCTTAAAAAGAGCCCGGACCAACACGAAAATCTTAATGCAGACAATAATGTCTTATTTGGAAAAAAACTGTACAGACTGGGTAGGCTTATTAATTTCGGGTATAAGGCGTATTTATATAGGTTTAGGCTTATAAACTCAGGACTAGACTTAATTATTAACCATTAAAATGGTTCTTTATAAAATGTTAATTCCGCAACTTGTTATCGGGTTGCGCTTAAAATTCCTTTACACCTTACAAAGGACAAGAAGATCCACTAAATAACCCCTTTTGATATCGCGCTAGAGTTTCGCTACGAGGAAATACGTTGCATTTTAACAAGTTTAAAATACTTTATGCATAGACATTACGAGGAGCTTTCTGTACCGGCAAAATTTCATCCGATGTAAAATACCACCCGGCGGCAGCCAATAGCGTCAGCCAATTTGAATATAGAACGTGCGCTCAGAATTCATAACGGACACACGAAACTTAAATGTTCCATTCGTTCGAATTTTGAAATTTCCTATAACTCCTCCGTTTGTCAAATATATTTCAGGATAAATGTGCTATATTGCCATTGTTTCGAAGGCTATGTTTGACTATATCATTCCATTTTAACGTTAAAAGAGCTTGAAAAGTGGTAGCTTTTCTATTTTGCTTTTGTTTTTATATGCATCAATGAACAAGCCATGATATCCTATGATATTGAATGACCAATTTTTCCGAGAAGTATATTTTTTAACATCCCGCTACATATGTAGATTAGGAAGTTACTAATTTGCCCCAGCTTCCGAAAATCGAGTTTTCACCAGATCTCCATCTTTTGAGGTAGTCCTAGGAACCTTTTTCGACTATTTTCACGATGACGTCAGTATGTTTGTATGTATATTAGTGTGTATGTAAACATCTCATAACTTTTAAACGGCTTTACCGATCGAAATTCATTTTATGGCATACGATTGGATTCCGCTCAAGTTAACTTTTTGAAAATTTGAACTAACTCGGTCTAGGAGTTTTTGAGAAACTTTGAAAAACCCTTAAAAAAATTAAGCGAAACAGTATTTTTTTAATAGAACTCCCAGATTAATGTACCGATCGAGTACAAAATCTAATCAGATCTATTTCACAAAAAACTGCGTCCAATGCATAAATTTCATTAAAATTGGTTTATCTTAAGAAATAAGGCTTAGTTAGGAAGAGACAAAAAGTAGCTTATGTCACTCTCCATCCCTTAAACTATCTTCACTTAAAAGTCACCTCAATTCGTCATTCCGTTTTGCCGAAAAAGACGGACAAACAAACACACACATACACTTTCCCATTTATGATATTAGTACGGATTAATCGGACGATCGAATTACGACTAGCACTGCGCGGCGGGCGAATGTAAAAGTAGAGACAATGCAAGTATGTGTGTCGAAATTTTTGGCACTCGGTTTTTTCTACGTAGCCCAAAAATACTTTTTCATGAAGATATATATGTATATAGATACTCTAAATGGGAGTTTTTTTTATATCATAAGATAGCAAACAAGCAGATGGGTCTCCTGATGGAAAGAGTCAACCATCGCCTATAGACACCAAAGATGTTAATGGTGCGTTGCTATCTCGTGGCGAGGTCTAATGCCACATGCATAAGTTTACCGGCTACCTTACCCTCCACACCGGAACACGACAGCGACAAGCACTGACGCTATTGCGGCAGGAATAGGTAAGGCGGTGGTACCAGATCCGGGCGAGACAATGCAGAACTCTACCACCTAGTAGCCACGATGGTAGTGACTCGATAGCGGCCTATTCTTTAAAGGAGGTCGGGACCAACACGGCGAAACAATTACATCGTACCGTTTCATTGTAAACTTTGTAATAAAGTAATACCATAAGAATAATATCATGGAAGTGAGAACCCACTATATCACTCACGCTAGCATCGTTGGCGAATATAAATATTGTATGTAATGTGGAATACGACCTGCGTCCTTGTTTGGGAGGTAAGCGTTTTTACATCTACTAAAAGAAAGTGCCTATATAAAACTGAAAAAGTGCATGCTTGGTAAATGAAATATTGACAAATGGACAGGTTATAAGATCGCATGTGGATGGATGTCCAACTAATGTTGATATACCAAGGTGTGCTGTTGACATATCAGCATTAGCGACCCTGGCTACATAATCAATGGGGTTCGGGTTCGATTCCCGGCAGGGACAGACATTTGTGTGATGAGCACAGATGTTTGTATTTATGGGTTTGGGTGTTTACTAAATATATTAGAGTATTTATATATGTATTTCTCTATGAGTATCGTTGACTGACACCCATACTACAAGCATATAATTTGCTTACTTTGGGGTCAGATCAATCCGTGTAATATGTCCAGTGATATTTATAATTATTATATTGTAAAGAGGAAGGATTTGATTGGTTGTAAGTTTGTAGTGTATAAATTTAAAAGCTATTTAATCAGTTTTGAAAACTCTTTCAGCCATGTAAAGCTGTATTGTTCTAAAGTAATAAAGTGTAGTTTTTATTACAATAAGCGTAAGAAAGTAACTAATGATTTTGAGTTACGTGAACGAAGTCACGGGCAACAGCTAGTAAATAATAATTTCAAAACCAGCACAATTATTTATTAGATTTACTTCATGGTCCACTTTGTTAAGCTCAGATTATTGTCCTTGTTTAGATATACGGTTCGGGTAAATGTTATTGTAGGTTTTTCGAGGAAAAATCTCAGTAGAAGCTTAGAGTTTCATTGTGTTTTTTGCGATTTGCATTGAATTGCTCTGATTATTACAAAGAATAGAATAGAAAATGTTTATTTCAGACATACGCTATAAAACTACAGAAATCAAACATATCAAAATAGAGAAAATCAAAAACAAAGCAAAAAAAATCTACACTAAAGAGTTACAAGCCAATATAACAAAAATATGTACAGATTCATAGCAATATATATATATATATATATATATATATATATATATATATATATATATATATATATATATATATATATATATATATTTTGGTATTTAAATTGTAAATTGTATTGACGATGGACGTGATAATATTGGCAAAAGGGAATGACAACCAATATAGCAAATCAAATAACTGGTCAACTGCGGTGAACTAAAAGCACTTTTGAACAAACTTTCACTCGGTCTATTAATCTTTTTAGTTAACATAAAACCACGAACGAGCCGGCTTTTAAAAACGTATTTAACTGTCCTAATATGTCTCAGTTGTCCATCAGCAGAGGCTTACTATCAGCCATGCATGAAAGTATGCTCATTGATCCGCAGATTATATAAAAAAAGGATAATAAATAGTTGTCAAAATTGTACGAGAAAACTCTATCCTTAGACTATAGTTAGTGTCTGTTCTGTTGTCTTAAAAAGAACGGTAACCAACATTACATTAATTTAAATCCTCATATAAAGTTGCATTTCATTCTAATTACTAGCAAACGCAGCAACCATAAATTTTGATAAAGTTCAATTCAGTAGAGTTAAATAGAACTTATCCTCGCCTTTTTAAATAAAATCAAAGTGTACGCTAGCTGCGAGCTGCTTCTTTATGAGCTCTATAAAAATTGCTATATTTACGATCCTCTGCATTCACAATTACCTCACTGCTTAGACTTAAGAGAAATTTCTTTTAAACCAAATAGATATCCTACTTTTTATTGTAAAAGTAAAAAGTATCTTCATGCCCGGATCCCCCAATAGAAAGCAGGGGTACAACCAGCGCACCCACGATTAGACTAAGATCATATTTTTGAAAAATTTGATGCCAAAAAATTTAAAGCTGTGTGCTTTGAAGTTATTATATTAAAACAAATACAGAGTGCCAGAAACTGTATCCACTTAACTGTCACAGCGCCTTTGTAATATTTTTAGACCGTCCACAAAATAATTAACCCAAGGATGTCAATAGTTTAAACATAGGATAATTTTTTAGATTTCATAATTTTTACACGCGCTTTATAATCTGTTTACTAAACTTTCCGTTACTTGCTGCATTATAAAAGTTTTTGGTGAATCTCGCGGGAATAACTCATTTTTCCTGGATATGGTAGCTTATGTGCTATTTCAGGTCATTCATCTACCTGTGTACAAAATTTCATCCAAATCTGATCAATAGTTTTGGCATGATTGAGTAACAAACATCCGTCCATCCATCCATCCAAACATCCAAACTTTCGCATTTATAATAATAATAATATAGATGAGCGAATTAGTTTGTTTATTTTATTTTAAGTTAAAACAGTTATTTTTCTAATACTATCTGCTTAAATATGATCAGTGTTTTCACTATGTTTTCAGTAACCGTGTATAAAATTAAACAAATAATCATAACGGCACTTTGTATGATATATCTGGGTCCGATAGAATAAAACCGAAAATTTCCTATATTACTTTTTTGATAGCTTATAATCAGAAAGCAGGTTTTGTGGCCTAACTTAAATCGTAAAATTGAATTCTGCGACTGTTTACTTGCATTGGTTAATATTCACTGAACCCTTTATTATTTAAAATAACTCACATTCCTCATGCAAATAAAACAAATATAAAAATATAAAAATATTTTAATCTTACCTTCTAAAACACATGACATAAAGAACTGACGTCACGGCGATACGTAGTTGAAAGATGAAGTTCGATTACGTTCATCAGTTGCTAGTGGCTCAAGAAATTATTACATTTGCATAGGCATAGCGAAATTGCATATTTCAAGTCAAACGGACCGCAATTAGCTCTTACCAGATCTGAATAACGTAGTAGTATATATTTTTGTATATATTATAGGATAACAAAAAAACGAAATAATTGTTTGTCAACTTATGATAATTAAAAACCAGAATATGAATAGAATAGGAGTATTCAGTTAATCGTTGGCCCAACCATTACTTGAATACTCCGAAAACGTAAATACTAACTGCCATCCGTGCAATGGAAATGTAATTTATTATGTATACAAAAATATTTTAAACTTGCCTTCTAAAACATTACATAAAGCACTAGCGTTACGGCGACCGTTATATGGAAGGTGACTGGTGAAGTTGATTTACATTCGGCAGTTGCGAGAGGTTCGAGAAATTATTGAATTTTTTCGTAGAGGCTAACCTATCCTGCAAACTGCAAAACGACATTGTCGGCGGGAAAAGTAATATTGCTTTTTTTGCTTATCCTTAGTTGGAAAGAAGATGATCTATTTTTATATGTCCTCACTGATAGAATGTAAGTCCCCTTTGAAAATTGTATTGATTAAATAATGTAGCTGGTGTAATAACCAAGAATACACTATGAGGAAGACGTTCAGGAAAACTTCTAGCCATTCCTCCGCAAGCACAGAGTACGTCATTAGGCCAAATTATAGTTTGTACTACAACCCTACGATCTAATTTTATAATCGCTAGGCTATGGCGATATCCAAACAAATTTGCATACATAAAAAAGTGGTGAATTTATCTCAACACATCACTATTAAATGTAATATATAATATCGGTAGGCCAGTAGAGTATTCCACATTATATATCGATAAGATTTTTATAATATTTTTAAAGATAAAGACTCACCCGGGACTGTATCAAATGTGTTATTCTTAATAACTACAGGGCGATCGACGTACTCGTATTCAAGTCCGGGTATGGTTAGAAAGCTGACTAACTGGTACAAAAAGTTTAATACTCGAAATTTTGAGCACTAATGATATTTTGGTATCATAATTATTTTTGAAGAGTTTATGCATTCCATACATGTATTATTATAAATTTAAAGGTTTGTACGTTTAGATGTTTGTTACTCATTAAAACAAAAATGGCCGATTTGAATGAAATTTGGCACACACACTTTTTATTCCGAAAAAAAAATTGTTGTTCCCGTGGGATTCACCAAAACTTTTGAAATGCAACAACCTGTAGCTGCAGGGTGCAGCTAATAATTGATAAGATTTTTGTTACAAAAATTTCACATGATTGGCAGCACTGTACACATATATTTTAAAATATGTAAAACATTTTCTTCTGCCAATAATTTCTTCGCTGTTATTTCAACCGTTATTGGGTGTTTGTAGGTGGCATAAATATTGACTGTTAATCTATACAAATAAATAAAATTGGAGTGTTCTTTTGTAATATTAAAATAACCGCTTTCTACTATATGTATATGTATCTATACACGGTACATATATACCAAAATAACATTTTTCACAATTTTTGTCTGTGCCTGTTTGTTCTGGCTAATCTCTGAAACGACTGGACCGATTTTGATGGTACTTTTACTGCAGATAGCTAATGTAATAAGGAGTAACTTAGGCTACTTTTATTTTAGAAATTTTTCTATGCGGAAGTCGCGGGCACAGCGAATTAAACAATAATAACATAGGATAAATCATGGTAAATAGTAGGTGGTAGGATAAATCATACATACATAGGTATGTAACAATAGTGTAAAAATATTTCATAAAGCAAGTAAATAAAAAAATATATATTATCGATATAAATATTGTAAGCACTATAAATGCAATGTTTCACCGGCATCGAGTGGAACCGACGTGCCGTATATCGAGCGTATTCCAACTTTAGCCGAAGCTCGTATACTGCTAGCGGTCTTTATTTATCGGGAGAAGTAATATCAGATAAATCGTGACTCCTAGGTGGTAGAGTTCTATGACGTCTGGCCCGGTTTTTTGCCACCGCCGTGCCGTATGGATGAAAATAATGGTGACAAATCGAAATCGTGACGAATCGGGATAGGCTCCTTATTCTTGCCACAGTCATTATTATTATTATTGTATAAAAGATTGGACGGTAAGGTGTGTGATAACCTTACACTTGTGGCCTTACGTCCTTGCCACGCGAATCAACATCTTTGGGGTTTATTGTTCACGTATTTCTCTCACCATTGAAAGCATCTACTCGTTTGTCAACTTAAGCTATAAAAATGTATCTAAAATTTAACGTTGACACATACACACAAGCAATGCTTTGTTTGATTACACGATTGTTACATTATTAACTATAGCCGTTATATGATAAACATTGGCCTCATTTACATAATATAATAATTAAAAATAAAATATAAACTAATATATATCTTCACGTCAAATCTCTAGCGAGGTACACACGAGTGTCACCTATTTCTCTATATTGATGATTCTCTTCATACAAGCACGATGATTATGAAGGCTGGCACCACCTTCGGGCATCAGCCGATTAACAAAGGTCTGGTATGTCAATTTTGGTTTGTTCCTGTACCCACCTATGCTATTCCAAATTTGTACTGTATAGCATTTCTGTGTATTGACCTTTCTTCGGCTATTCTATCTATATATCCGAACAAAAGGTTTCATATCTTTTCTGTTTTGATACCGTATTCCTTTCAATTCAACATCCTTATCCCTCCATAAATGTATAATTTCTTACATTAAGTTTGTAGTTTTTCATGTCACTGAATACCAAAATTGGTATTAACCAGTTTTTTAATGGGCCTCTTGATGGAAACAGATAACTTTCATCTATGGACTAAAAATTACATTTTCGAGACAAGGACGTTAAGTCTCATACTTATGTTTCAGGTTTAAAGGTATCTTTTATTTGTCTACTTTATAATAATAGTAATATCGACTACGCTACGGTGCCACGGCTCTGTCTATCCTAGCTATCCTAGTATCGGTCGGGCTGTATGTCGTATTTAGACTCAGATGCCACCAAGTACCCTGGACAGTAAACTGATGTATGTGACTTTACATGTCATAATGATAATGTGCTGGTAATTTGATTTAATCAAATTTATAATTAAATTATTTAAACATTCGTGAGACCATATTAACTAAATAATTAGTATGGATAAACTCATGTTAATTGGTGTGGGTTTCAACTAGTTTTGAACGAACGGACGAACTCATCTAACTTACCCTGATTTCTATTAGCTTTGGACCTATATAAGGTCCTTTACCTTGTATAGGTCTGAAGGTAATAGAAACTTGCATCGATTGAACAATTTCATTATCTTCTATTAGGAAAGCCGTTTATTTGTTTGCTTCAAAAATAGCACTGATATTGCACTGAATTGCAAGCTGGACTGTTAACCTGGCGGACAGAGCATATTTCCTTAATAATACCTGTTTAAGACATTTGCGCGTGTTTATGTCTAATTTATTTATTATTAAATAAACAATACCGTTGTCGTGAGAAGTTTATTGATGCGATTACTATACCAGACGTTTATCATGGTCTTGAAGAAGAGCACTTCAGTAAGTTTTCTAATATTGCAAATGTTTATAGAATAGGGAGTTATCTTTAAAGTGAACTACTTATTATTTTTTGTACTAGCGAACGCCATCTGGTCGAAATTGGATCATAGACTAAACTTGATAAAGATTTTTTATTTAATCTATTTAAACCAATGATCTAAACAATCAAATCTTTTCAATTTAGTTTCACAACAGACTTTAGTCGCAAAGAAAATAGTATAGGTACATGTCTGTGTATTATCATGTATGTGACATGATCCTATTACCACCACAAACCAACTACGCACTACACAACTACGCAAAGGTACGCACACTACACTACACCGTCGTCGCCGCTCTCGACGACGAAGACTTCTTTATCGCTCCGCCACAGAATACATGACAGTACAAGTGCTCCGCGCCTAAAGCCCCGTTTTCACTTTGATTAGTGCAAGTGTGAGTGTTTAATGCAGGTGCTTAGTATTAAGCGAAAAATACGTGAAGACAGCCGTTGATCAGTGCGAGTAATGGTATTCAGCGTAGTAAAAGTGAATAGATGCTGATTACTAATCACTCGCAGGGATCAATGGCTGTGTTTACATGGCATTAAACCCTCGCACTCGCACTGCACAAAGTGAAAACGGGGCTTAACGCGGGGCGCAATGCCACCACTCCACCCACCACTACTAGTCTGAACGTTGCACAAAGCCGAGGTCCTGTCTCACAGGAGACAGCCCTTAGCGCGGGCGTTTATAGGCCCAATATTAATTTAAATTCTGGAATCTGGCTGAACACTCCGCTCGCCCAAAAAGTCCGGTGACGCAGTAACGACTCATAAGGTCAACTGTAATATCCATTTCGAAAAAAAATGTGATGTTTATTATTATTAATTTAATGTACTACTAATGCATATTATTTAAAAATATTAGGTTTCTGCATTCCTCCGCAATGTAAACTTTAATCCTGCCAAATTCCATTCTCCACCGTTTGTAATAAGTATCGTCACGCCCAGTTCCTTTGCGGGATTGGCAGAGAATACCAAACGTCTATAGACTTATCAGTTCACCGTGATCTACCGGTTGTCGTTTGGCGAGATGAGTGATGATAGCCATCGTCACATGTTATTGACCCGATAACGATTATCGACTATTTCAGGTGAACTGGGCCCGATGGTTTTACGTGCTTAGGGGGCGTCCATAAATTACGTGAGGTGTTTTTTTAAATTTTCTGTACCCCTTGCTTACGTTAACATTTGTAAATTTATTTAAAAATCTGTTCCTTAGTTTTGTGATTGCTTCATAAGTAGCAGTTTTTAAGTTTAAATGTAAGTAATAGGGTTAGGTAGGTAAAATATAAGAGTTTAACGCAAATACTTATTTAATGTAGCAAGCAGTAAATATATAGAAAACTTGAAAAGTAAAAAAAAATATTTGCTGACGTAATCACCATTTAAATCCCCCACCTCTCTTGTCATTAAAAAATAAGCAAAGTTAAGACCCCCACCCCCTTTAGTGCTTACATAATACTTGAATGCCCCCCCCCCCATTCGAGGCACACGAGTAGTAACACTACCCGCAACACTCCGAGCTGCTACTGAGATTCTGGATTTCCCGGAAAATTTTTGAAAAACCTCAATGAAACTTTTACCCACCTAGGAATCGACCTCGTGATCTCAGCTGAATAGGCTAACACCTAGACAGCGAGGCAGGGAGCTCTAGAACATGGGAGATGATTTTGTAATAAACATTTTATTACAAGTTTATACAAAAATATTTTATTCTTACCCTCTAAAGCATAACAAGAATTGACGTTACGGCGACACGGCTCATGATCTGAATCAAATAGCCTATTCCCTAGACATGGGCGTACCCAGGTTCTGGGCCAGGGGGGCAACCGTAACATTTTAAAACCCAGGTTCTGGGTCAGGGGGGGCAACCGTAACATTTTAAAACCCAAGTTCTAGGCCAGGGGGGGACAACCGTGACATTTTAAAACCCAGGTTCTGGGTCAGGGGGGACAACCGTAACATTTTAAAACCCAGGTTCTGAGCCGGAGGGGGGGGGCAACTGTAACATTTTAAAACTCAGCTTCTGGGCCAGGGGGGGGGGCAACCGTAACATTTTAAGACTATATTGATGTTATTATATTTTTATCTACAACAGTCGATAGTTAGTAGAGAGGTAAACTAATTCGAGGGGGGGCAGCTGCCCCTCCCTGCCCCCCCTCGGTACGCCCATGTCCCTAGACCAGGGGTTCCTAAAGTTTAAATATAAAAAGAACACCAATAAACCAAAATATCTTGAAATTTATGAAACCCCATTTGAAATGATTACACATCAACACTGAAATTTATATTAGAACATTTTTTTAGAAATGTGTAATATAATTGAAACACATTATCCTTAACTTAAAGTGAACTGAAAGTCGGTTGGCGATATGAGTGGTGACCCCCATTGCTGCATTTTACCGACCTGGCAACGATTATCAAGTATCAACTATTTCTAGCAATAACCGGAACCGATGACGTAACGTGCTTATCCCAGGCACGGGAGTGGTAACACGTAACCCGTCAGACTCCGGGCTCCTATTGAAATTTTTAGATTTTCAAGAAAAACCTCGAAAAAACCTGAATAACATTTGCTCTACACGAAGATAGAGCCCGGGACATCATGATCTGAGCCAAATAGGCTATCCCTAGACTACAAGGCAGTCAATTATTTTTGTTAAATCTATATAATTCATAAAGCAAAAATTTTGTACCTCTTTTTGCGGCTATAACGCAAACGACGGAGCATGAAATTTGGTATAGTTAAATTTTACATTGCGGAGGACTGCAGAAACCATATAATATTTTATTTACTATTATAATACATTAAATAAACAAAAATAAACATTCACACACTACATTCATTTGACATAAGTAGGTAGGTAGGTACATAATGAAATAACATGCTAATGCTGCTATTTACGGCTAAAGTCTGTAACTTTTTCGACCAGCGGACGATTTCTAGTTAAATTTAATATACCTTATTTATATTAATACTACAGGTTACTACAGTACTACCGGGTATTCACCAATACCAGGTAGTCTTAGTTCCAATTAAATTAACTGTATTCTGATCACTACGAGACGACATACACCATTAACAATTATCTTCTAAAGATATTAATTAAATAAGGAAAAAAGAAATTGAATAAAATTTGTAAATATCGCTTGCCGTATGATAGGATACGTGATACTTCGTACTTTTAATAACTGCATATTATTGCTGTAACGGTATTCTGAGCAATAAATTTTATTTTATTTCATTATTTATTATTTCATACTAGCTGCCGGGAAACGTTGTTCTGCCTTTTTAACTACTCTTATTTTTTTCTATATTTTCTCACCTTTTAAACCTTCCCTGGACTTCAACAATTAATTCAAAACCAAAATTAGCCAAATCGGTCCAGCCGTTCTCGAGTTTTAGCGAGACTAACGAACAGCAATTGATTTTTATATATATAGATTTCCTAGGATAGCAAACAAACAGGTGTCTCTCCTCTGGAAATTGACAACCATCGCTTATCGCTTATCGCTTACATCAAAAATAACAATAGTGCATTCCTATTTGTGAAAGACAGAAAGAAAGAAAGAAATTATTTATTTGTGTGGCAAAGTTTGAATGCTGCATGCTAGTTTCCCAGCTACATTGATTTCTAAGTCAGAACACCACGGTGATAAGTAACATCGCAATCGCGGCAATACCTAATAGGCAAACATATGGTACCAAAGAGTCCAGGTCCAGAAGTTGCAGAATTCTACCACTTATATTCACGAGGTATTACTATATCTTCTCCTAAAAGAGATGCTTAGCAAAAATACAGTTAATTTAAAAATAAACACTAATATGACCGACTTCTTGCAATTTTAAATAGATACAATATTAATATATTTTTTAAATTAAACCAAACTCACATTTCGAGGGGCCCTACGTAACTTGCCGTAATTTAAAAAATGCGAGTTTTGTTTTACTTATGAAAATGACTCCACTTTAATAGATCTTTTAATAACAAGAACGACAAGAATGAAATTTCTGATAGAAAAATCCAACTTCTAATATAAATTTCATTTTTATTCTTCATGTTATTACAAGATCTCTAAAAGTGCAGTCATTTTCATGAGTAAAACAAAAATCGCATTTTTTAAGTTACGACAACTTACATAAGACTCGTCGATTTCATTTTGAAATGTTAATAAAATACTCAACTAAAAATATACAAAGTACTTCTATAAATTGTACAAAAATCTGTAATATATAAGAACGTTCCAATCCCGTGAACGTACTCTAGTACATACACGAAAAAACGAGGAAAATCTACGTCACGTAAAACATGACGATAGCCAATGGCTGATCGAACGTTCATTTTCCAAACTCCATAATCTATTGATCCCTATCACAATTTTGGTGCACTGTATGTGTACGCGTTAAAGGCGAAACGTGTTGTACTCGAGGGTTACGTCTCACTGGGTACTGTGGTATCGAGTGAGGACGCTGTCTCGTGATTGGCTGATTGGTTCTGCGCGATTGGGCAACAATGCGCATACTCGAACCGATACTCTATGTTCGTGTTCGACATTTGAATATCTACGAGCTGAAACCGCCTTCAATAGGTATTTACAGTGTGAAGCGTAGGCATACATTTTCTCAATACAAGACGAGCTAAGATTTTCAGAACAAACGCAGTTAATATACTTTAACAGCATTTTAATTTGTATTCGTAAAATGTGTAAACTATCTTAATAATGTCTAATAAGTTTTAAGCATGAGTATTTTATACATGTACTAAGGAAACACAAATGCACAATAATAATAAAAAGTGCAAATAAGTGCTGAGTTTAGGTAATTAATTCATAATTTCAATGCAGTAAAACGACCACGAAAAATAAACTACCTATCATTAAACCTCCATTTTTGAAAGTTATCGAAAATTAAACGTCTTAAGATGTAATTCGCCATAAACAACTTTGGTGTCTATAGGCGACGGTCTCTTAACATCACGAGAGCTATCTGCTCGTTTGCTATCCTATAAAATCAAATATGTAATAAATAAAATAAAAAGGTCTACAAAATAGAGTCTGCGCTATTTTAGAACTTAGTGTTTTACGTATAATTAGCAAAATCATGTTTTTTATTAATTTCCTGTATTACTTATTATAAAAAAGGAAAATGACTGATATTTCGTATACCCACATAAAACTCAAGGCCTCTGGATATATTATTGCAAAGAAATTATAGAGCTAAACTTTCAAATGCGGATTAATTACTATTGTGATACCCGTATATGGATTCAGTGAACAGAAATATTATGAATTCTATCTCTAAAAAGATAAGAAAGAAACTACGTTTACGATACGAAGATGTATTTCGATTATACGTATTTTGTGTTTTCAAAAATAAATTACTTGTTTGGGATAACGATACTGTGTCGTACAGATTTTTGAGGTTCTATATTATTTGCTTGTTAAATAAAAAATTTCAAGAATATTATATTATCAGAGATTTTATTAACAACGGATTTAAAAATTTTAAATTATTCTTACAAAAGCATTATTCCTATGAGTGCATTAAAAAGTGTTTTTAATTAGTGTCTGTTATAAATAAGTATAAAACATTCGAAATATAAAATAACACAACGTAAATTAAAAGTAAACATCATCCTTTCAGTGTGCTTTTAATAAATTGAAATGAATCCCGATTCATATTCCAATGGCCAGACAAAAAAGGTGGATAAAAATCCGCTCGAATCAAGCGAACATTCTCATCAACACTCGCCATTAATAAAAAAAATACGCAATCCCCGTTCACTGTTCGCTACCTAACTAATATTTAACCAACTCTAGATAAGGCAAATATATGCGCTTTTCCGTGTACTTATTTAAAATGGAAAAATATTTTTCCAAGCGTATACGGCTTGAACGGGGATGGATGTTGCTGTGTTTTCTTTTTGTTACACGTTTTTAAAACGTAACAGTAATTAAATTAACGGAATTTCCACGACTTTGTTTTACCGCAGTTGACATTATTTCTGAATATGGCTTAGGATTAATTAGGAAATTCTGCCCCGTGATGGTCCGGGCTCTTTTGAATAATATACCATCTGCCAGGCAGTTTGTAAGAGATGAAAATTTAACTATGCGAGTCACTAACATCGGGTCTTCTAGGTGGTAGAGCTCTGCGTTGTCTCGCCCGATTCTGGTAACCCTGCCTTACCTATTAGGTACTTCCGCAATATTGTCAGTGCTTGTCACTGTCAAGTTCCGCTTTGGAGGGTAGGGTAGTTGGTAAACTTGTTCACGTGACACCTTAGACCCTGCCATCTTTGGTGTCTATTGGCAAAGGTTGTTTTTTTCCATCAGGAGAACCATTTAGACCGTGGAACCAGAAATATTTTTATTTTTGATTAATAATAACAAGTTAAATTTTTGTAAACAGCTTCGTTTTGATGAGACGCTCATCTATTTTCTTTTCCAAAAATCTGGAATCGGGTAACTAATAAAGTTACTAGGCTTCAAATTCAATTCAATTTGGTGAATAAAAAATATTGATAAATAACAATAATTAGTTTTTAATTTAATCGCTTGATAGTTTTATGTAAAACACGAAGAAATGTTTGTCCTACACATTTGATGGTTTTGCCGACGAGTCCTCCACTCTAAAGATATTGGAATTATGAGATTTTTAAATTGACACTAATTTATTTAAAACAACCTAATTTCCTTACAACTGCTTGTGAATTATTATTAAATAATTCAAGAGTAACTTTATCCTATACGTAAGGTGGAAACTTTTCTTAGCCCAATATTCTAAAGTTGTCTTTTTACCTAACCCGTATTAGTTACCCGATTCGAAATTTTTCGAAGATAGAAAACTTGACAAAACTAAACTGTTCACAAAAAACTTGTTATTAACGAAAAATAAAAATGTTCCTGGGACCACGGTCTAATCTGCTTGTTTGCTATTTCATATTATAAAAAAAAAATCTTTAACAAATGTTGTCGACATAATAATTTTGCTAATATATTTATAATTTTGATCAGTACTTTCGCATTTCTAATTATTTTTGTGTTATAGCACCCCGTGCTTAGGAAAACTGGAAAAACTTTAAAAACAACAAAGAAAATTATCGACACGCAGGGATTGAACCTGCGACCATCTCCCTATAGCCGGGACGTTCTCCCACTGAGCTAATGTCGATAGGCTCGACATGGCGAAATTCTTCTTTGCTACGTGATCGCTTACGTCGATTGTACTGATCGCTAGGTAGGAGAGCATCCCGGCTTCAGGGAGATGGTCGCAGGTTCAATCTCTGCGTGTCGATATTTTTCTTAATTGTTTTTTCAGTTTTCTCAAGTACGGGGTGAGTGCTATAACAAAAAATAATATATTTAGAGTACGATTTTGAAATGTTTATAAAATTACTAGCTGTGTCCGCGACTTCGTTCGCGTGGAAAAAATTCTAAAATAAAAACCCGCATAGTTCCCGTTCCCGTGGGATTTTCGAGATAAGAACTATCCTATGTCCTTTCTTGGGTCTCAAACTATATTTGTACCAAATTTTATCCAAATTGGTTCAGTGGTTTGGCTGTGAATGCGTAACAGACAGACAGACAGACACTTTCGCATTTATAATATTAGTATGGATTGCAAAATAATAATAAAAGCTGATATCTGCTTGTACTCATACCAATATTCCCATATCCATATACTTAGCAGAAAAAAGAAGTATCTTCACGCCCGTATTCCCAGAGTTGTAGACAGAGCTACTACCAGTGCACCCACGATTAGCCGAATATACTCTGTCCCACAATGTGATAGGTGACAAGCCTATCGCCAACCGGGCACTTATCCAATCCCGGGCAATTTTGTGTTTAACAGAAAACTAAAAAAACTTTGAATTCCTCGATCCGGGAATCGATCCCGCGACCTAATGTGGTCAACACCGACACCGGTGTCTTGTCTTTACATTGACCTATAAAATGTTAGACAAGAAGTCAGCTTGTCTTAATATATCCCGTCTATATAATCAAAAATGCGTTTTAATACCCAAGGCAAATATGTTACACGACATCGCGTCAAAACTTGAAGTTCCATCCGCACCATCTCGATCCCTGGAAATCCACAACTGTGCATTTCTCCTGACACTTTTACCTCACGCTACTCTGTTATGGAACCAATTACCGGCAGGGGTATTTCCGAACGGATACGACATAGGGACCTTCAAGAAAAGAGCTTACTCATTCTTAAAAAGCCGGCAACGCAACTGCAAGATCTCTGGTATTGCAGATGTCCATGGGCGGCGGTGATCACGTACCATCAGGTGCACCTCTTGCTCGTTTGCCCCCTCTTCTATAAAAAAAAAAACAATTAAAAAAAAAATCAATATAAAGGCAGGAATAAATGAGCCCCAGATATTCCTGCCTTCACAATGTATGAAGAAACTCTTGTTTTTACTCCAGCCTTAGGTCAAGTCGCCAATATTTTTACGTAATTAAAATTATATGTATAGATTAATCAATGTTTACAAAAACTCAGTAGCGATCATATTAAATCGGTTGGTGTCGCCGCCATTTCCCCGCAGATACTCGCTGCTCAGTGGCTTGAAATGATATCTAGTTAGTTGCATGAGACAAATGATACCCACATTTGGCTTACATTAATATGAAATAATTGACTTTTTATTTCAACTTATATAAAAAATTCTTCTATTTCCACCTGTCACACACCTTGGAAGAAGAAAAACTACCTACATATTAGTTAGATGATTCGAAAATATCGGGTTGAAACATTGCTAATCGCGTGCACTATATTGATATTTTATGAAATATCGATTTATATCGTGCACTTCTGAGATAAACTTATAACATTTGTTACGATAGTCCATTATGATTATCCGTTGAGTATCATGCGGTCTCTTAGTACATCAAATTGATCGTGTGCTTAAGTTAGCGTCCATTCTGTTTCATTCATTTTTGCGTATTGCTATGTTATAGTTATTTATTGATTTATTTAATGCTTTATTGTACACAATCAAAAGGGAAGTAATAAATAGAGACATTAAAAACAGACTGTACAAAGGGCGAGCTTATCTATACATATAATAAAATCGTAGAAATATCAAAACTGTACATTGAATATTTTTTTAAAAGAATACTTGGGGCGTGATCTACAATCGATATCGAAGGCAAAATATAGTTTTTAGAATTTTCGTTTGTTTGTCTGTTTGTCTGTATGTATGTCCGGGGTAAACTCAAAAAGTACTGCATGGATTTATTTCAAATTTTGCATAAATATTACTAACAGGTCGGGTCAAAATATAGGCTACATATTATCACGCTATCACCTACGGGGGAGGAGCTGTGCGGAAGTCCGCGCGAACGAAGGCGCGGGCAACAGCTAGTCCCCAATAAAAGAGATTTCTTCCAGTTGACCCGAATAAGAGTAAACAGTTGATGCGATATAAAGATGCTAATATATATGTATGCAAATAACTTTAATAATATTACCAATAATGTGAAGTAAAACGATTGTGGCGAGGTCTAATGCCACATGCATAAGTTAACCGGTTTACCTTACTTTCCAAACCGGAACACGACGAACTCGTAGCGAGCGCCTTTATTTATCTGCGCTGAAAGAAAGGCTGCAATTTTCAATTACTTCGCATCCGTGTCACAACTCAATATTATGTCTTGTCACACGTACAGCGATTATTCTCCCCCCTCCCCCACCCTATGCTCTAAAAAGCAATCTTCTTAATGGAATTTCAATTTCAACGGCGAACTAACTAGATATCCAACTACGAGAGCAATAATGCTGTAAATCCAGCTCTAGTATGTGTATGAACAAATTTTTGATACGATTAAATTTCTACTTGATGTTCATTACTTCATTCTTGAAACTTTTTCTGTATATCTGATAAAACTTAATATATTGTAATTATTACAAAGTAATACATAATGTATGAAATACACCAGTTAAAGGAACAATATGAGTTAAAATTTATAAGTTAACGGTTATAAGTTGTAAGAATGAAAGCAGCGATCGCCCTGTAGTCGGAATTTTACCATAGACTAAGCAAAAAAATCTTTAAAGTTTGACATCAGACATAAGCCGTAAAGAAATGAGCGATTGTATGTTATCATGTATGTCACATGAATGTAGTGTGTGTTATGTTTTTTACTTTTTGTCCGACAGAATATTACGCTTCCTGACACAATATTATTAGTAATACTAGAAAAAAAAAATTGTCATAAGATAGCAAACAAGCAGATGAGTCTCCTGATGGAAAGAGTCAACCATCGCCTATAGACACCAAAGGTGTTAATGGTGCGTTGCTGTCTTGTGGCGAAGTCTAATGCTACATTCATAAGCTTACCGGCTACCATACCCTCCAAACCGGAACACGACAGTAACAAGCACCGACGCTATAGCGGCAGGAATAGGTAAGGCGGTGGTACCAGATCCGGGCGAGACAATGCAGAACTCTACCGTTTTTTTTTATAGTAGAGGGGGCAAACGAGCAGATGGTGCACCTGACGGTAAGTGATCACCGCCGCCCATGGACATCCGCAATACCGGCGGTATTGCAGCTGCGATGCCGTCCTTTTAAGATTGAATAAGCTCGTTTCTTGAAGGTCCCTAAGTCGTATCCATTCGGAAATACCCCCGAGGGTAATTGATTCCACAAAGGAGTAGTGCGAGGCAAAAAGTGTCGACAAAAGCGTACGGTTGTGGATTTCCAGACATTGAGGTGGTGAGGATGGAACTTTAAATTTTGACGCGATGTCCGATGATGGAATTTAGCGGCAGGAATTAGTCCGAACAACTCGTCGGAACACTCCCCATGATAAATACGGTAAAAGATGCAGAGCGAACCTACATCTCTGCGTAACGCCAAAGAGTCAAGCCGATTAGAAATAGCCTGGTCGTCGACGATTCGAACCGCTCTACGTTGAATGCGATCAAGAGGAAGAAGCTGGTACTGAGGAGCTCCGCCCCAGAGGTGAGAACAGTACTCCATGTGAGGTCGAATTTGGGCCTTGTAAAGTTGGAGGCGATGGGCTGTCATGAAGTACTGCTTTGCTCTACTGAGTACACCAAGCTTTTTGGAGGCTAGTTTAGCCTTCCCTTCCAAATGACCGCGGAACTGAACGTTGTCCGATATGTCGACTCCCAGAATTCCAATACTGGCTGAGGCTGTCAGGAGAGTGTTA
This sequence comes from Apodemia mormo, assembly GCA_036924255.1. NCBI lineage: Eukaryota > Metazoa > Arthropoda > Insecta > Lepidoptera > Riodinidae > Apodemia > Apodemia mormo. Next base: position 6,858,763 of record JAUPFN010000020.1, on the reverse strand, counting down.
TCGAACCGAGGTGATACGACAAAGAGTGTTTTTTTTGCGGTGAACGCACAAAGCTGTGTCTTTTTGGGGTTAAATGTAATAAGGTTTTGATGACCCCATTCTGAGACATCAGTTAGTTGATTCTCGAGTTCAGACACGAGCTTGTTCCGGCCCTCTACAACGTGTTCCCGAGAAATATCGCTATGGCCGGAGTATGTAGCATCACCAGTACTGTCATCCGCATAGAAATGTATGTTACTAATTCGCAACATATCATTAATATGCAGAAGAAACAGTGTCGGTGATAGCACGCAGCCTTGGGGAACACCGGCATTGACAGGTTTAAGGTCGGAGCATGCATCGTCGACTACGACCTTAATGCTCCGATCAGCCAAAAAACTGGTAATCCACTTGCATAATTTCTCGGGAAGCCCATAGGAAGGCAGTTTTGAAAGAAGCGCTTTATGCCATACCCGATCGAAGGCCTTCGCTATGTCTAAAATAACTGCCAATGCCTCCCCCTTAGACTCAACTGCCTCCGCCCAACGATGTGTCAGGTATACTGGAAGATCACCAGCTGAGCGGCCACGACGGAAACCGTACTGACGGTCACTAATTAACTGGTGCTCTTCTAAATACTTAAGGAGCTGACAGTTTATAAGTATCTCCATGACTTTGAAGAACAAGGATGTTATTATGGCTATTGGCCGATAGTTTGACGGATTAGAGCGATCTCCCTTTTTAGGAATGGGATGCACTAAAGCTGTTTTTCAAGAATTCGGTACCACGCCGAGTGAATAGGAGAGCCGGAATAGGTGCGTCAATACTGGCGCGAACTCTGGAGCACATACTTTAAGCACAACAGGAGAGATGCCATCAGGCCCTCTCGACTTGTGGATGTCCAAAGAAAGAAGTGCTTTACGCACAGCTGACTGCCGAAACTGCGGTTCTGGCATGGAACTATCACACTGCGGGATGGTAAGCGGTGTGTTCCCTCGGTCATCCAGAGTCGAGTTGGCCGCAAAGAACGAGCCCAGAAGATCGGCTTTCTCCTTTGCGGTATGGGCCAGAGAGTCATCGTCTCTGTGCAAGGATGGAAATGAAGGCTGGGAGAAATTCCCTAAGACAGCCTTGGCGAGAGACCAGAACGCACGAGTGCCAGAAGGAAGGCGAACTAATTTCTCACCAATTCTGCCAATATGTTCCGCTTTTGCCTTGGCGATAGCTCTTTTGAAGAACCTCGAGGAATAGTTGTACTCCTTTCGTAATGCGCTAGTTCTTACATCACGAGATGCCGATGCAACAGCCCAAGCTCGGTAGCATTCCTGCTTTCGGCGTAAAGCCGCTTTGCAGTGGCGACCAAACCAAGGCTGAGACTTGCCACCGATGGGCACCGCAGAAGACGGAATGAAAAGTTCCATGCCCTGCAGCACCACATCAGCGACAGAGTCAGCGACAGCATTCGGATCATCCAGCGAGAAACACAACCGCCCCCATGGGTAGGATGCAAAGAAAGACCGCATCCCGTCCCAATCTGCTGACCTATAGTGCCAAACGCGACGACAGCCTGCAAAGGGAGGCAGTGATGGGCGCGTGACCGGCACTTTGCTCCGGATCAGGTAGTGGTCCGACGCGCCAAGTGTACATACATATACGTAGTGGGAAGTTAAAAAGAAAAAACAAACTTTGCATTTGTTTGTGTATTTAGAGCTACCATCTTCATGTGATAAAGATGCATCTATAGAATAAGGTCATGTATGATGGAGCACTACGCAAGGTGGGATGTATCCAACTCACCCACCCCAACTTACGCCTTCAAGCAGATTATTACTTCTAGTGCCTGCCTCACACCAATATTAAAGACTTCTCTGTTTCTTTCCTTAATTTTAAAAATTGATGTATAATGTAATTTTTTGTATCCACTAGCTATGTCAAAAAAAATTGACAGAGACCTAGAATACATTTTTGATCATACAACATCTCCAAAGTATATCCCATCAACATAAATTTGGAGTTACAAATACTAATCATACTCCATTGTATTTAACTTCGTATATATTTCGTAACTTTTTGTCTATAATTTATATTAATTTTATGAACATACTTTTAGATATTTTGTTATTGTTCAGTTAAAACTTTTTCGTGTTCAACTGTTAAGATTTTTGTCAGTATTCCATTCTTGTGTTGCTCTCTCTCCTGGATTGAACTGCCGCACTGATAGGCATCTCGTAAAAAGCAAGATATGTTTTCCTAAACTAGGAGGTACAGTACTGCAACGTGTCGACCGGGTTTCGTACCAGCGCCTTATCTATTCTTGCTTCAATAGCGTTGGTGCTTATCTATGTCATATTCCGGTTTAGAGGGTAATAAGTGAAGGGTAGTAAGTGAATAGACGCTGATTGGAATAATTCCAAATTATTCCAATCAGCGTCTATTCACTTTTACTACACTGAATACCTACACTCGCACTGATCAAAGGCTGTCTTCACGTATTTTTACCTTAATACTGAGCACCTGCATTAAACACTTACACTCGCACTAATCAAAGTGAAAACGGGGCTTTACCCATATCAGCCGCAATAACGTAAATACTTGTCATTGTACTATGCGTTCCAAATAAGAATAGGATCGCGCTTGTTATCAACTTCATACTACAAGTGTGTAGTATATATAGTGTGTAGTATATATGTAGTATATAATATCTCTGTCAATTTTTTTTGAAATAGCTAGTGGATACAAAAAATTACATTATACATCAATTTTTAAAATTAAGGAAGGAAATAGAGAAGTCTTTAATATTGGTGTGAGGCAGGCACTAGAAGGAATAATCTGCTTGAAGGCGTAAGTTGGGGTGGGTGAGGTGGATACATCCCACCTTGTGTTGTGCTCCATCATACATGACCTTATTCTATAGATGCATCTTTATCAGCTGAAGATGGTAGCTCTAAATACACAAACAAATGCAAAGTTTGTTTTTTCTTTTTAATTTCCCACTACGTATATGTAGATAAGGAAGTTACTGATTTTATCCCGATTTTCGAAAATCTAGTTTTCACCAAATGTCCACGTTTTGAGGTCCTAGGAATCTTTTCCGACTATTTTCACGATGACGTCAGTATGTCTGTATGTATGTGTGTGTATGTGTATGTAAACATCTCATAACTTTTGAACGGCTGGACCGATCGAAACGTGGTTGATGGCATTCGTATGGATTACCCTCAACTAAGACTTCCTGAAAAATTGAACTGATTCAGTCCAAGAGATTTTGAGAAATTTTGAAAAAACACCAAAATTTTAACGAAACAGTATTTTTTAATATAACTTCCAGATTTATGTACCAATTGAGTACAAAAACTAATCAGCTCTATTTCTCACAAAACTACGTCTAATACATAAATTGCATCAAAATCGGTTTATCTGTTTGGGAGTAATCGTTGACGAAAAATTTTGAAAAAAGTGTTTTTTTTTTCGAGATAGCTTTGAAATTTTTCAACTAATCATTTTTTGGTATTCTATGATATCTTATTACTAAAAAAATTACGTCAAATGCCGTTTCAAAAATCAAAATCGAATCTAATTCTCAAAACTTATAGCTTTTCAAATATTAAAATAATGTTGATTTTAGCAAACTTACTCTTAAGTTAATTCACCGATTTACTTAAAAATCTTATCAGCTTTTCTTCTTTACAAACTGCGTTAAATACCGTTAATTTAATAAAAATCTGTCAATTTGTTTGGGATTTATCAATGTAGAAAATTAAAAATTAAATGTTTTCTTACATTGCATCGAAATTTTTCAACCTATCGATTATTTACCTAAACCAATATTTTAGATCTCAAAAATTGAGTTGAATTCCATCATTTTCAAAATATATAGCTTTTCAGAAATTAATATACTGTCATTTTTAACAAAATAGATGTTTTAACTGAAAAATCTATGCTTATATTTTTTACTCTTTTGAGCTCAAAATACCTTAATTTAGTGGGAAGTTTCAGGGATGGCCCGTAGGGTCAACCGTTTACACATTTTTTTTATATTATAAGTTAGCAAACAAGCACATGGGTCTCTTGATGAAATATTCAACCATCGCCTAGAGACACCAAAGATGTTAATGGTGCGTTGCTATCTTGTGGCGTGATCTAATGCCAAATGCATGAGTTTACCGGCTACCCTCCAAATTGAAACATGAAAGTGTCAAGCAGTTTTTTGCGCTATTGTGGTAGAAACAGGTAAGGCGGTGGTACAAGAGCCGGGCTAGACAATGCAGAATTTTACTACCTAGTAACCACGATGGTAGGGAGTCGCATAGCCAATCGGTCGCCTCTTACGACCTGCCTGGCAGAATGGCATTTGGCCTATTTTTCAAAGGAGTAAGGACTAACACGAGGGCAAAAAAAATGTGTTCAGTATTTTATTATACTTACATGTATTTTTACATTAGGTATGGATGACAAATGTTCACCATTGGCCACAGACACAGTTAACATGAGAGCTTCGCTGTTTATGTGGTAGCTGTTTATTAAAATTGAATTTAATTGACTGTAAAAATATCCCCCGTTCCGGGGAAAAACTCGTTAAAAAATATAATTTCATGGTTTTATTTTATAAGAGAGTATCTAATTGTTCTAGAATACTAATCAACTATTATCCGATTTAGGAAGAAATATCTGAATATCGTGGCCGAAAAGTACTTGTGGGTAATTGAATAATTTCTCTGAACATAACTCTCTTCAAGGGCCAAATGATCTGAACTGCCTGTTTATTCAGCGTTGTTAATAATGCTAACACCTCTTACATGAGATTTTATTAAACTGTAATAATATTTTGATAGTTAAGACCGCAACCATTGATCGAATCATCCGGTCCTCGGATTGACTTTTTGTACGACGGAATATTACTTTTACGCTTACTGACACAGTATTATTAGTAATATTAGTAAAAAACCTTTTTTTATGTCATAAGATAGCAACCAAGCAGATGGGTATCTTGATGGAAAGAGTCAACCATCGCCTATAGACACCAAAGATGGTAATGGTGCGTTGCTATCTTGTGGCGAGGTCAATTGCCACATGCATAAGTTTACCGGCTACCTTATCCTCCGAACCCGACAGTGATGTGTACACCTGCGAACCCGACAGTGTAGCACTGATGCTATTGTGGCAGGAATAGATAAGGCGGTGGTACGAGACCCGGGTGAGACAATGCAGAACTCTACAACCTAGTAGCCACGATGTTAGTGACTCGCATTGCCAATCGGTCGAATTTTATTTTATGGCCTATTTTTCAAAGGAGCCCGGGACCAATACGGAGAAAGTATTTTTTTTTCTGTAATGATTGTGTTGAAAGTAATATTAATATTGATACGAAATGATTTTTTTTAAATGGCAATATCAGCGATCGCATTCATAATCATTCAATTAATTCGTCTTACATCGATGTCTTCCAAGAAATGGAGTTACAAATATAGTTCGCACTTCGATCCGTGTCGGCGGCACCGGGAGGCTAGTTATGGACAACATGGGATGTATTCGAATCATTTTAAGATAATTTATACATACAGTTATTTTACTTTCAAACTAACACATTCAATATAATATCGGGTCAAAAAAGAGTAATGCAACCAAAATCAAGAAAGTTTTTCCGAAAGGTGGGTCGCTATCAATCGCAAAAAAATAAATGTATCTGATTATAACAAAACACAGGAATATACAAATAAAAAACCGTACACTAGTTCACACGGTCAAATTTAGCGTTTGTTTATAAACACTAGTTGACTCGCGCAGCTTTACCCGGGAGTAAAGTAACAAGTCATCAATATAAGAAACATTCAACATCGATATAAGTAATTTAATTTCATCTTTCATCCCTTATTTTAGCCCCTGAGAGGTTGATATTTAAAAAATAGCCTACATTTGATCCCGGGTCTTCAATTATCTCTGCCCAATTTTATCAAAATCGGTTCAGCGGTTTAGTCTTGAAAGCGTAACATGCAGACGTACAGACAGATTTTGGCATTTATAATATTGGTATTGATAACTAATATATTTTTATTACACAATTTATACGCAGGAAAACTGCAAACAACAACGAACTTCCCATTTTCTGTATCCCTGGAACGTTGCATCAGATCTTCACCAAATCAAAATGGAACCACCTGAAAAACCTTTGAAATAAAAAAAGAGTTGAAAAAGTGTTGTAACGAAGTGATCCAGAGGTACAAGGCAGTTTGTATTTAGACGACAGGAAGCTTGGCATTAATTGCTCATAATTGTTAGGATATTTTTAATAACTTTGTGAATACGTATGATTTATTTAGTAAATATATCACTACATATTATAAAACAAAGTCGCATTCTTTGTCTGTCCCTATGTCCCTATGTCCCTATGTCCCTATGTATGCTTAAATCTTTAAAACCACGCAACGGATTATGATGCGGTTTTTTTTGATAGATAGAGTGCTTAAAGAGGAAGGTTTATATGTATAACAACATTCAATATAGAGTCAAGAAATACTGCAATTTTTGAGTTTTCTGATGTCATGTCGTAAATAATTATATTTTTTTCCGCTTACATTGCAAACGCTGGCTAAACCCTACGAAATTTATCAAAATAATGTACAAAGTATTTGTACACCTTGAAAAGGTCTACAGAAAACTCCGCGATGGTATATGTCTATCTCTTATGGATAACCCACAATAGCATTTTTTTGTCATTTACTTTTTAAGAGAAATAATGGCTTTTTTTTCGAAGTAATTTTAAGCAATACAGCACTAATCCTTATCCAATTAAATACCCTAAATATATTGCTGATTTAATATAGAGCAATATGGCCGTTTACAGCATGTAATTTAAATGAATATTTTCGAAGATATTACAGATTTAATTTAAAATGCAGGGGCATAGCGATTGCGGGGTTACCGGCCGGTCGGGCGGCGCGCGCGCGGCGTGTTCTTAAACCGCTGGGAAACGTGTTAATTTTCGGATAAATAAATCGACGGGCCCCAAGAACAAAATCGTATCTACAAAATTACCAAATTACAATATGTTTGTTTGTGGGAATACATTGTAGATGATGTTTACTTGAGTACTTCCACAAAAAAGACCAATAAATATAAAAAGTATATTTGTAGCGTGTTTAATGCGAATTTTATTATAAAACCAATTTAGTCTGATCTCTCCATAAGATTTTATTCTTGGGACCCGTCGTTAATATAGGACTTCAGCTGAAAATCAAAATTTAGTACATTCTTTTTTTTACTAAACATCACCATATAAAAATCATGTGGATGATTAGAAATAGTACTAACAAATTATTTGTTTTAGAGATTTTTAGCCTGTTTTCGGAATTTTATATGATCAAGTAAAGTACATTCTATCATGTAATAAGTTAGCACATTCCTTAGATATATATCTTCAGGTATATCGTATAATTTTTGTAAAATTGTTATTTAATAATCAATGTAAAAAAACGTGATTTAGTAAACCAGTTTTTAATTTCCCACTACATATAGGAAGACGTAGATAAGGAAGATACTGATTTTACCTCGATTTTCGAAAATCGAGTTTTCATCAGATGTCCACGTTTTGAGGTCCCAGGAATCTTTTCTGACTATTTTCACGCTGACGTTAGTATGTCTGTATGTACGTATTTGTGTGTGTGTGTATGTGTGTATGTAAACATGTCATAACTTTTGAACGGCTAGACCGATTGAAACGCGGTTGTTGGCATTTGATTGGATTCCGCTTAACTTAGATTTCCTGAAAATTTGAACTGATTAGTTCTAGAAGATTTTGAGAAATTTTGAAAAAACACCAAAAGAAACAGTATTTTTTAATATATTTACCAGATTTACGTAACGAGTACAAAAAATAATCAGCTCTATTCCTCAAAAAACTACGTCTAATACATAAATTGCATCAAAATCGGTTTATCCGTTTGGGAGTAATCGTTTACGAAAAATTTTGAAAAAAGTGTTTTTTCGACATAGCTTCAAACTTTTTGCAACCAATAATTTTTTGGTGTTCTACGATATTTTAGTACTAAAAAAACTGCGTCAAATGCCATTTCAAAAATCAAAATCGAATCTAATTCTCAAAACTTATAGCTTTTCAAATATAAAATTACGTTGTTCTTAGGAAACTTACTTAATTTTTTTTAAATAACTTTCAACTTTTAAGTTAATTTAGCTTAAAATATTATCAGCTTTTGTTCTTTAAAAATTGCGTCAAATACCGTTAATTTAATCAAAATCGGTCGATTTCTTTGGGATTTATCAATGAAGAAAATTAAAAATAAAATGTTTTTAGACATGACACCGAAATGTTTCAACCTATCGGTTATTTAGCTAAAACAATATTTTAGATCTCAAAAATTGAGTTGAATACCATCATCGTTTTCAAATATACAGCTTTTCAAAAATTAATAATACTGTCATTTTTAACAAAATAGATGATTGAACTGAAAAATCTATGCTTATAGTTTTTACTCTTTTGAGCTTAAAATACGTTTATTTACTGAAAAGTTTCAGGGATGGCCCGCAGGGTCAACCATTTACACATTTTTTCGCCTTAATAAATCGCAAGGTCAAACCTTCAACGTTGTAGGCTTAGATTTGAGCGTTGACTGTTTTTCACATGGTCAACTTATATGTCGCTCTTTCAAGAGTAACCTCTAAAGAAAACATGTTTATATTGTCTAATGACCAGAAAGCTGTGAACGTTGTATATAAAGACATTTTGTGATATATTAATGGAAAAAGTAAAAGAAATAGGTAAAAATGTAAAAACTAAAAATGTAGTACCTATATGAATTTAGATGTTCCAAAAATAGCAGGAAATCTTCATGGTACAGGGAAAGGGGAATTGTTTGCGGGCCACGAGCAGTAATGAATAAATCAAAACTACTGCATCGATTTTGATATTTTTTTTACTGAGTTACATAGGCTGTATATTTTATACCCGTGCGAAGCCGGGGCGGGCCGCTAGTTAACTTATATTTTAATAATAACGGATGTTTAACCGCGCCACTTGTCGCCTGTTTGTCGGTGGCATGATCTTCGACCAAAGTAATTTGGTCGAAGGGCATGATTAGATTCCTGCCTTAACGTGATAGTCTAGTCAACATGTGCCTTTTAGGTCTAAATTTTTAGCTCGCCTCGGAAAAGTATGATCGAGGTGTCATTCGATTCGTTATCGCATTTAGAAACTTTTTGATAAGTTTGGAGTTTTGATTGCAAAAATTACAAAAGTTATAAACAATTTAGTAAAAAAAGGGTGGTTTTGTTTTTTGCAACTATCTCAAAAAGTATTCAAAATTTTCGGAATTTGAGAAAAGACCCATAAAGAGAAAGAAATTTCCTAAAAAAAAGTCCTGCATCCCGGAACTCTGGGACCAATATTTATAATTCTTCTAGAGGGTTGAATATACAGCCGACAACGGGAACTCTCGCTTACGTAAGCTCCGCCCACTTTGGACCTTTAATGAATAAATATTATTTAAACTTATTAAATATGAAAATTAAGAAATGAAAAAGTTCAGGCACCTATAGGATAGATCAATGGACAAAATTTTTTATCGCGATTTTTAATTAATTATCCATTAATTAATTAACAATTTTTTGTAGCACAAACATCAACATTGAAAGCACGATAGTTGTTAAACTATTAACCTGGAATTTTTTCCTTCTATGGAGCTATCACACAAAGGCTATAGAAAAGATTCCCGTTGGAAAAATTAAAAAATTGTTAATTTTCACTTTGTTGTTAACAATTTACTTAAGTTAAAAATTATTAACCTCGATTAAACATTGAAAAAATATTTTTTTTTATAATATTGCTATTGGTCCGTTTTTTATGATCATAAGCTACTTAAAAATTATTTTTAATAATTTTTATGCCATATTGTTTAAAAAATTGTTATAAACGAATGCGTCGTTTATAAAATAATCATAACATTTTTTTTGATAGCATAATCTTTGATGGAAATTATGATTTTTTTTAAAAAACCGGTCCTTAAAAAATTTTTTATTGCTTAAAAACGCATTTGTTAATTAACTACTTTTTAACCACTTGTTATGAAAATTAAGGAACGATTTAAAAAAAAAAACATTATTTATCTTGCTCTTCGATATCTGATTTTTTTTTTATTTTTATTCAAATTTTAATTGTTTATACACTGCCGTTTGTTTCCCGCGATTGTCGTGACCGAAAGTGTTATGTGTTCATAAGACGCACGGCGGTGTTGATACCCTATTATATGACTCAGAGTTGCAATCGGAAAATTTAGAAATCCCACGAACATTTTTGTTTTAAATGTAACAAAATTATGAAATGGTGGAGTCCCGCCCTGTTCAGGTCACGTCATGAAAGCATTCCTGTGACATTAAGCCAACATTCATTTTCATAGATTTATCGACGCGACGGAACTTATGACTGAGGATGTTCAAACTTTTTCAATTTTTTTCTTAATTTTTGCTTATTACTATTAGGATTTTTTTTTACACATTTTGTTCATTTGTCACATTGAAATCGCTCGTGTTTTTTATATAGGCTAAACTTGCAGATAATTATGATCTAACATGTTAGACTGTTTCTGGACTAGGTATGTAATGAAAAAAAGTGTTTAACGGTACCTATCTATACGTATAGGATACAAAATAAAATGTAAGTTATGTTTTCTTCTAAGAAAGTAGTTTCTACATTTTTCGATCTTAGCTTGTTGATTATTGTTAAACAATATTAATGGCTCGGGCCTCCTTTGAAGAACTAACCGTTTGCCATTATGTTAAACAGTTTGTAGACGGCGGACGTTTGGCTTTTTTTATATTACTTGGATAGGCAAAATGGCAGACGTGCAACCTGATGATAAGTGGTCGACGTCGCCAATGAACATAAGCTAGTTTACCTAGAACTGGCCCAGGTAGTTCGTTTATGTATTGCCTATCCTGAGACATTAGGTGTTAAGTCTCTGTGCCAGTAATTACACTGCCCGTCTGGCCCTTCTCTCCGCAAACACTTAAGTAAAGCTGTTTCACTTGAGAAATAAGCAAGATGGTGGTACCCATGCAGCCGGGAGCAATACGCGTCACAATGGTAGATTTATGGATGTGGCATTGCTATCCCACCACACGACAACCTCTTTTTTATTATTGTGATGATATAAAAAAAACGGTAATACAAATATTTTGGTGATTTATATCTAATAAACGATTATTTTTATTTAAACCTGACCCAGCAAACGTTTTTTGCCATACAATTTACTTGTATAGAATATTTTGACTTACTTGAGATAAAAACTATCCTATCTTTTAAGTTGGACCAAGGAGTAGATAGCTACAAAATTTCATTGAAATCGGTTCAGTAGTTTAGGAGGTCTTCGCGGACAAACAACATGACACGTAATTTATATATATTAAAATGATCGGCCAAAAATAAGATTTTCTTTATCTAAAAATATGAGAAAAAGATTCGGGCTTTGGACGAGAGTTCATCATCAGTACCACCTCCCCGGTGCCATTTTAGGATTGTTTTCGATTACTACGATGGTTGGTAAAGCCATTTAAAGGAGAATAGATAGATAGTTCATTTGTGAATGCACATTGATATTTTAAATACAAAGATGAATGAAATATTTTATAGACGCGAGCAGTAAAGTTTGAAAAACACTGACAAATGCCAATTGCGAGCGAAACCGAAGTGTGTGTATTTGCGTCGTGCACCTGCGCGTCCACAAATCATCTCGTGCAGAGATATCGCAATCTCTGCCGATGCATCATCAATTTACATTTCAAACATTGTAAAAATAGGAACAAACTATTTGAGTCCATTAATTTTTCACAAGGTGATTGTGTTGTATTTCAAATACTTCAAGGTAATTAAATTTATACGTCAAACGATGTATTCTAGAAGTCAGTTACTTTGTCTTACCAAAAATCAGAACTTCTAATAGAAGAAGTCCCATTATATTTGAATGAGCACCAATTGTGATTCAACCAAGACATATAAAAAATATGTATACTCACCTAACTCACTTAAGATGAAATTAACGGAACTCATAACTAGAAATTAATAAGTTTATATCAAAGTTGTGCGTTAAATGGGAATTTGCGTAATGAATGACGAACAATGTTATCACTTTTTTCTTTTATTACAACTATTTTTACAACGTGATTTTTTCATAATATCTTAGGCGAGAAAACAAGCAGATGGTTCCTCTAGAAAAGAGACTATCATCACCTATAGACATAAAAGATGATACGGTGTATTGCTTGTGGGAGGGATGGGAATGTCACGTTCATAAATTTATCGGCTATCTTGCTCTCCAAACCAAAACACGACAGTGACAAGCACTGATACTGTTACGAGAGAAATAAACAAATTAGTGGTACCAAATCCAGGCTAACGCTTAGTTGTACAATTCACTACTACTACTGTGAATACTAGGCGGTAGAGCTTTGTATCGTCTCACCGGGGTTTTGATACTACCGCCTCACCGATCCTGGCCGTCATTAGCGTTAATGCTTGTCACTATCATATCCCGGTTTGTAGGCAAAATCCTGCCACATGAGTAGCAACGTATTATTAAAATCTTTGGTGTCTACAAGCGATGGTTGTCTCTTTCCGTTAGGTGAGCCAGACGGCTCAGCAAGCAGATTTGCTGTCATAAGAATGATCTAAATAAAAAAAATAAGTATTTAAGTAAAGTGCTACTAAAAGCATTCTATCGCTTTGTCTCTGTCTATCGTTAAAGAACCGTTAAACGAATGCAGGTCACTTACGGCAAATTAATATGACCGTTTAAAGTACCAGGATTAAAATTCCGTTATAAAGCTCTACGTCCTTTTTTATTATACGATATAAACAAAATAAAGCTCTTATAAAGCTAATGTTGTAAGTGTATAGATTTGTTCGCCTTAACAATGTACTACTAGAAATAAATAAATAAAGTGAAAAGCTGAGATCTTATAGTATCAAAAATTTGTAAATTTTGGGACTAAAGTTCGTAGGTTTCCGAGAACTCTAATATTCGTAGATCTACGTAAAAATACGTAGAGTTTGCAACTCTATAAGGTACCGTAAGCTTAAACTAAATGTTGTTTTATATTTCGGAACGCCTAGATACTTTCGATGATCGGGACATTTTACGGACTCTTCAAGACGCGATCACGTTCATATACAAATATTTTTCTAATTTCCGGCTGATACTAAAATAATTTAAAACAGATAAAAACTTTTTTTTAAAATTAAATATAAAAAAGCCCAATAACATTGAGTTTAAACGTCTTGACCTTCATATTTCATGGCAGATAGACCTGAACTGCTTATAATATATGACCAAAATACATTTAATTACAACACTCCCCTTGTTTGGGACAGTCAGCATTCAAAGACTCTGATAAGATTGATATCAAGTTACATTTTTGAAATCGGTAGCAGGTGACAGTACCATTAATTAGTGATGATATTATTTCATAAGTCACCATCGTGATGCACTTACAAAATAACATTCACACAATCAGATAAAAAGTTTGGTAATTATGGCTAAGAATCGTTATTAATCCTAATAATTCTAAAGTTGCAAGTAGGTAAAATAGTTTACGCGTATGTATTGTGTATGTTACCTTGGTGGATTTTCACCTGTCTAAATACTACAGTCAGGTGCTAGACTATCAGAGTTGCATCATACACAGAAATGTGGTCTACAGCAGTAATCGACTTTAATAATAATACTTAAATATGATAAATGCACACAAGTATCTACACCGAACTTCACAATCTACCACGACTTGATTTCAAAATTAGCTGATGACATGAAATTAGGAAGATATTTAAGAAGAATTGTGATTCCTTTTTGCCTTTTATGTATGTACTTGCGCGGATGTGGATTAGGAAGGTCTTCTGAGCTAGCCAATGCTGCTTCTGACGGCCTTTAAAAGAGCGCGTTAAAAACTTTATTGGTAATGAGTAATTCATGGAATTTGTTTGTCCATGAGTAGTTTATCCATGTTCTTGTTAAATATTATGCGGTTGCAGTCCCCAGATTCATGCGGCCCTCCATTTGCTTGTCTTAAACGATGATCCCAATACTAACACTGACACAAATATACGCAATACGACGCCGATGGTTTCAGTCCCGACAACAAAGACCACTTTTTCGCCCCTTTTTTGTCTAAAATGTAGTACCTCCTCCCTCCATGATTCATCTACAACCGCATAAAGCTAAGATCCAGTCACGCAAAAGACTGCTCTTAGTGTGGGCGTTAGAAGCTCAAAGTTAAATTTCGTATTTCAGCCCTTTTGAAGAATAGCCGTTTTGCCAGGCAGTTCGTAAGAGCCCAACGATTAGCTAAGCTCTGTACTGTCTCACCCGGGTTTGGTCCCTGCCGCAATAGCGTCAGTGCTTTTCAATGTCGTGTTCCGGTTTGGAGGTATTCGGTAACTTGTCAATGTCGTGTTCCGGTATCCGGTAAACTTATGCACGTGGCATTGCCATCCCGCCACAGGGATAGCAATGCACAATTTACATTTTTGATGTCGATAGAAGGTGGTTTCTCTTTTCATCAGGAGAGCCATTTGCTTGTTTGCTTACTGCATCTTTTGATACAGTTTTACCAAAGATTTCAATTTATTCAATTCAATGCACTAAAGTTAGGGCACCACGGATAAATAAGGCGCTATATGCTAGTATTATATCACCTGTTACCACGTTGAAAGTGAAATGTTTTTATATACATATACGTACCGCCTCTCACGAGTTACCTGTCAGGAAAACCAACAGTCTACTTCTTAACAGGACAATAGGGAGCGTTGTTGTTGATAATGAAGTTTTACTATTCCACAAATTTTTAAAAAATTCTACGAGTTAAAATGAAAACATATTTAAACGCCAAGGACTAATCAAGAGCACAGTTCCGGAAAACTGGTGATGTTATTTTAATACCTTCGCGTCCATACACCGTATCGGCATTTACTCGCTCTTAAATTATATCTAAAACAATACTCCAACCTTATGGTCGTACATTAAGATCTAATTCTGCGTAAAAACAAGAAAACGTTTTACGAGAAAAAACTTAAGCATTCAATATTTTATTGTTGTTTTATTACAACAGCATAAAGAAAATATTACTAGCGTGTTTTATAAAATTATTTGCGGGTAGTTGTGTATTTTAAAACCTTATTACAATGCTATAAAGTTTATATTCAACGCAAAAAAATGTATTTAGTTGGTATAGCAGATGTCCGATTGCCTCTGAAGAGGTGACAATACGTTTTAATGGTAAGCACTTTTTTCGAGCAGGTTTTGGTGAAACTCTAGTGTGAATAAATGGGATTTTAAATGATTTCTGATTTACGTAAGTGTAATCGCTATGACAATCAGTTGATTGTCGCATTCTTTTGATAAAATCTTTGGTAGAAAAGAAAGTTACATCTATGTTTAAAAAGAACTGAGGTTAGATTCAATTCAGGCGTCTTGTAAATTGACATGCCCTCACTGTAAGAAATTTCAGCCACATTTTATCTCATATTTTATAACCCCTTAGAGGTTGATTTTCATCACTGTCGTATCTGAGTTGGCAACCATGCCAACTCAGATAGTCGTTATCTGTAGTAGTAGTAGATGTCTCTTTCCCACAGAAGAGCCATTCGCAAGTTTGCTGCCTTATGATATCAATATTTCATAATCCTTCTTCTCCTTAGTCATTCACTCTTGACACAGCAGTCGTGGGTAACGACGGTGCATTGTCGCTAGATACAGCAGATATAGCTAGATTGCGATGCGTCTCCACTTGTTGCGGTCTTCAGCTTCTCGGGCGCTTTTATTTATTTCTTAATGCCTAATAATAAAAATTCTTTGACATGTACAATTAGATGCATAAGGCGTCGCATAGACATACAATAATATTGCGCAATACTTTTATTGTGAAATAATATTGAATACCCCCATTGATTCCAAACGTTCAACAAATTAACTCAATAAAATTGACAAACCATTCTGATCAATATTTTCGCGCGAGCAATATGTCTGACGACGAAGTTTTGGCGGCAACCATGCTGGTGATTTTGTTAAATAAATCTCTATACTGTTCTACACACTCAAGTAAAAACTCCCGTTATTTATCTTTTATAGCATTATTACTCGTCATTTTGCTTAAATTTAGAGATGACCATACATTATACATAGTGGCTGATCGAACGCGACCGCTTGAAACTCTTAAGTGAAAAATATTGTGCAATATTAAGCCTACACAGTGCAAGAAAAAATATTGCACAATAAAAGTTAAACCCGCTTAAACTTTCGTTCAATTTGTGTGCAATCTTCAATATTATAACCCTAAACAGTCAATAATATTGCACAATAATAATATTGCGCAATATTATTGTAGGTGTATGGGCCGCCTAAGAGCTTGACCGAATATCATGAAATCCATATATATATTATTTCTACAGGATATTTGTTTTATAAGTATGTAAAAAATTAGGAAAGGGCAAATATAACCGACAAAGTGCCAGCGTTTTTTAAACTACTACCGGATCGGAAAAACGGCCACATTAATATGTTTATGACTAATATGTTTGTATGAAGGAAAACGAAAATCCAACTAGGGCTTCCTCAAATAATCACGATACGACAAAATTGAAATGAGTGCACCAAGATTCTTCGGTAGCGAATTCAACGTGATATTGCATTATTATAAGACATTTTATTTAATGGCGAATGGAAGCGAGGGTACTTGAACAATGCTAGGAAATGCTCACGCGCCGCTGCGTTCATAGATCGATCTATTGGTGATCTAAACATTGTACATATTATCTTCCTACATCTTCACAAAGAGTAATTTAAATACTGCTCTGATGCAGTCAATGATAGCATAAGTTTAAATAATAGGATACCTTCTTCAATATTAATTAATTATAGCCTCTACAAACAAAAGAAAATCTCACAATTGAAACAATGCGTTTCAACCAAACGTTGCATTGGCAATAATTCATATTGACACAACATTCAAAATCTATATTATTAATATTATATAAATATGAAAGTTGGATGTTTGGATGGATGAATGTTTGTTGCTCAATTACGCAAAAATCACTAAACGGATTTGAATGACATTTGGCACACATGTAGATGATGACCTGAAATAGCACATAGGCTACTTTTTGTCCCGGAAAAATCAGGAAATCCTGCGGGATTTTTTTATATCATAAGATAGCAAACAAGCAGATGAGTCTCCTGGTGGAAAGAGTTAACCATCGTCTATAGACACCAAAGGTGTTAATGGCACGTTGCTATCTTGTGACGAGGTCTAATGCCACACGCATAAGTTTACCGGCTACCGTCAAACCGGAACACGACAATGACAAGCACTGACGCTATTGCGGCAGGAATAGGTAAGGCGGTGGTACCAGACCCGGGCGAGACAATGCAGAACTCTACCACCTAGTACTCTACGGCTACCTTAATCTTCAAACCGCCGGGGTTATCCCGTATCTCACAATACTCAATTATGGCAATTGTTAAGTTTTGAAAGACATATAATAGAGTTGTACATTGGTAGGTGTCGTTGCTGCTTGAATATTTTTGGTGCTGTGACATCCCAAAAGTTGCATCTAGTGACCTACTAGCAATTGGCGTCGTTTTTGATGATTTTTTCGTTACGTTTAAAAGTCATCGCTGATCACTGACGGGTTGCAAATGTTAGGTGATATGCCTGCGGAACAGGTCACTGACTTTCGCTATTGCAGCTGGAATATGTGAGGTGGTGGTTCCAAATAAATTGTAGAACTCTACCACTTAGTTTTTATGATGGTAGTGATACGTTTAGATAATTCTTCCCCTATTATAAACTCACTGACTGGAAGGTGGATAAACTAGTCTTCAAAAGGAAGACGAAATACCATAAAGACATTTGAAAAAGTGTCATAGGCTTCGCGCCGGAAAACAAAAATTATCTATAAGTACATATAATAAAATCGTAGGAAAGTCAAAACTGTACATTGAATATTTTTTAAAAGATTACTTGGGGCGTGATCTACAATCGATATCGAAGCCAAAAATATAGTTTTTGAATTTTTGTCTGTATGTATGTCCGGGCTAAACTCAAAAAGTACTGCATGGATTTACTTCAAATTTGCATGGATATTACTAACAGGTCGGGTCAACATATAGGCTACATACATATTATTACGCTATCACCTAGCGGGGAGGTGCTGTGCGGAGTAAACGAAGTCCGCGCGGACGCGCGGAGTCGCTGGCATCAGCTATCAAATAGAAAGGAAATAAAAATATAATAGAATTTAGAAGAAACTAAAGCCTACAACATAATATAGTATTTATATTATGTATAAATGAATCGCTTCTATGTTCTAGCGGTCAAGTGATGACCACCCGGTCTAGGTCCTGGGTTCGATTTCCGCGTCGAGCAATTCAAAAATATGCTTTTCAGTTTTCTGATATAAACAACCTTGCCCGGGATTGGAAAAGTGCCCGGTTTGCGATAGGCTTGCCACCTACATTGTGGGACTAAGTAGCTTCGGCCAATAGTGGATGCACTTGTTTTACGTCTGCCTACTGCTTCGGGAAGACAATTTTATATAGCATCGGGTCCTCTACACCTAAGAACTGGGATCGCTTGTTACTGTTCAGTGTTCAGTGGTGCCGGAGTTTATGTCGGCTTCCCCTGGAAGGACATGTAGATATTTTGGTGGTTGGATTTTAGATCTTTGTTGTTAAAGCGCGGTTACACCGAATATCCTAACACAAACAGTCCGTTTATAAATGTCTAGAAAATAGTTTGAATACTTTAAGAGCGCTACGTCAAGGAAGTACTGGAAGATGAATTTATGCTTGAAAAGATGTATTATTCTAGCTGTATTAAGATATTTAATTGTTTATATATTCGTGGATATATTATCGTGTCAAATATTACCTCAATGGTCGAGTGGTTCGCAAGTCTAAATGCAGAAACAAACAGCTGGATTTTGGTCCCGGCATGGACAGAAAAAAACTTTTGTAGAGTAGGCAAAAAGAATGGAGTGTCAAACACCAAGATTCATTAAAACTTACTTTTAACCGACATCCTAAAAAGGAGGTTTGAAATTCAGCTGTATTTTCTATGTTTGTTACCTCAGAACTCGGTCGTTTATTACCGAACCTATTTGTAAAATTATTTGGAAGGGAAGGGAAAATTATATTTGAAGAAGTCCTGACCCCAGGTTCCAGAAGTACAGATGATTAGAAGTCGTTTGTTGTAGGTGCAGCAGTTACGATGATTATTAGTAATCACCATGTTTGACTAGTTTAATATTATAGGTAGGAATTGGAATTTTTATTGATAATCGTACGTAATGTATTTTGTAAAAAATAGACGCTAATTAATTATACTTAAATATAGTTGAAAGTTAAATAATTAAATCTAACATAATACTTTGCGTTTGCTGGAAGTTTATTCTTATTTAAATTTTTCGGTGTTACGGTTGAGGTTACGAAACTTTATAATATACATATACATGTACAAATAATCGTACGTAATATGATCTATAAAGCTAACATAATTATACTTTGCGTTTGCTGAAAGTTTGTTCCTATTTTAATTTTTCGGTGTTACGTTTGAGGTTACGCAACTTTATTTAAGATACAAGTTTCCTAACGTAGTTTTCCTTCACTTAAGGATTGTCATCTTTATGTCTTCATAGCCATGTAAGTGTGTTATTGACCTTACTTTTAAATGTGGTTTTTATTTTAATTCAAATGATAACGTTATTAAGTTAGGCAACTTTATTATTGTACATATGATAGTAATTTTAATAAAGATAAATATCGCATTTATTCAAATAGAAAGTCTACTTATTAACTAAATAGCTGGCCCGCGCATTTTCACCCACCAGTTGTGTTTTCATACAAAATTGTCATTCCTTATTTAAGCCTCTTAGGGGTTTTAATTTTGGGCTTATATTTGACCCCGGACTTAGACCATCTCTTTGCCAAATTTCATCAAAATTGGGTCAGCAGTTTAGCCGTTACAGTGTAATAGACAGACAGAAAGACTTTTGCATTTATAATAATAGAATAGAATTAAAAGTATGGATGCTGATTGATGACTAACAGTTTCTTGTGACAATCAGAAAAATATTTATTTACAGCCCTTTATGAAAATTAGTTTTATGACTTTTCTGCCAGGTGAGTCTTTAATGGCTAGACGTATCACTACTACTGAGTTGTAGAATTTTACTACATTTCAGATAGGTTCGTGCGTATGCTTTACCTGTTCCTGCCCCAAAAACATCAGTAAATACTTGTAGTTAAAAATATTCACATGTCAATATCACACAAGACATTGTACAGAAACATCGCAATTGGAATGTTCGTATTAATCTCAGCCCATTTTGAAGAATATACTGCCTTCCTGCCAGGAAGTTAAATTTCACATGCTTTTACTTTCGTTTACTATGATGATCAATAATAAAAAAAAATCTGTGAAAGATAGGTATTTAGCCGATCTTTCCATGCGATTCAAATTCATCAGTCTAAATCATTTTCTAAAATCTGGTATCGTGTCATATTCTCAAACGAGTTCAAAGACTATATACCCTATTTCTACATTTTAATGTCGATTAAGAATAGTATTTTACAACACATTCCTTCCACAGAACTATCAGCACTTTCCTCGGGAACGCTGTTAATTCACCAACATATTTTATCGCGTACGTATTTCAGAAAGTTCATTAACTAACTACACCTACCAGGAAAATGGTAATAATTTGTAGTTTTTGCGGAACCCTTAATCATTCGGCGCCGCTCTACCGGGATAGTCTCATCCGTGTGTTTTATTAGGATCAGTGTTAAGGCTTACGATACGTTAGCGATAAATAACACATGATTTGTATACAGCATCACATTATTGCTATTATCCATTGAGATACACATGTACTTCCACAGACCACATTAATTCTAATAGACACGTCATGGGGAAGAAAACGTGTCGCCGCACATATGAGCAAACGCTCCTGTAACTGTCAAATATTTCATATATATTTTATCGTGGAAAAATATTAATAAACCATGTTTGTACTGTTTTATCGCACCGAATGAGATGAAAAGGTTAAAAAATACCCTTTGGAGCTTCGATCAAATATACCTACTAATTTGATCGAAGTCTTGGAGTGATTTTATTTCATTGGTAAGTGGCTCTATATTTCTGTGTATAATTGGAAGCTACGCTGACAAACTAAGACATAGTCTTGAAAGGCGCATCCATTTAATCTGTGTGTACTTCCAATGAATTTCAATTTTTCTGAAATTAATAGTATCTAGTTATTTTGAAATAAATTTAAATCCTTAGCAAGAAATAAAGAAAACTGGCCAAGTGCTTATCAAGCCACGCGCAATGTAGTTTCCTAGGTGCCCAAAATTATAATGCGGAACAAGAAGAGGGCTTTCTAAATGCTTATTAACTTAACCTTTTCAATGTCAATGACGAATATATTCGCTATTACATCTTGGTACATTTTATGAGTTGTTCGATTATTATTCGTAGATTTGTAATGTCTAGCTATATATGTGTTTTAGCACTACTCTTCTTAGCTGCGATAGTTTTCCTTTTAACTTCGTTATATATATTATAATTTGTCCAGAAACAACCATTTAGAACATTGTTTTTAAAAGCCTGCAATATTTTTTTGTTTTCTTGTAGACTACGGACCTCTAGTAACAACACCAAGCACTGGATGTTTTAAAGAACTTTTACAAATATAAAATGAATTAAATAGTTCTAATTTTCCTCAACAACTACTCTGAAATCGGAATAATACTTATTTATATCTCAAAATTTCACTGATTTTTTTGTGTACAAAACCGTTAACTAAAGCTAAACTAATACTTTTAAAGTATAAGGGTAGCCGGAATAGTAGCACCTTATAGTAAATTTTCTAATTCAATTTTTAATCCAATTAATTCAATTTATTAGTCCCATGATTATTTAATGGGTGGTCGATATATAAATGTATAATATATATGCTGTATCATATATATGATATATTTATATATCGACAAGCACTAATGTTATTGCAGCAAGAAAATGTCAATATAAGAACCAGGTAAGACGTTGCGAACTGTACAACCTGGTAATGTACAATTAAAAGTGTCATTACTTAATGTTGCTAGTTAAAAAAAGAAACTTTGTTAATTTTCATTTATTATTATCCCGTTCAGATTTCTGCCTGCCTTTCCTGTTGGTCGATTAGTTAGCGAGCCTGACTACGCATCAATGGGACTCTGGTTTAATTTCCGACAGGGACAAACACTTATGTAATAAGCATAGATGTTTGTATTTCTGGGCTTTTGGTGTTTCTTAATCGATTAATCTTTTCTTAATCGTTTAAAGATACACTTAGATATATTTTTAGATAAATGTAAGGAATATCTATGCTTGGCATTACTCCACCACGAAAAATATTATTCTTAGTTAAATCGGAATGTAAATTTTCAGTTCTGCGGATTTCTTTTTATCTATACTACCGGCATATTTTAAAAAACGCATAGTGTGTAGACGGCTTTCTATTATACAGTCTACGTCACTCTGTCGTACTGCGATTAACATGTCCGAGCAACTTGATAAAGTGCTAATGATGGCTTACAATTTTAATCTTTATTACACACAAAATAAGATTGAAATTTTATTTACAATTTATTATTACTCAACGCACTAAGGCGGAATTATCTTAGTATGTTTGTTTAGACAGAAAGGGTTTGTATGAGTATTAACATATTTGGTGATTAAAAAACAGTTGAAATGCAACGAAAGACTTAATAGATACATAAAATAACAAAATTATGTCGAAAAAATTGAGAGAAGGCAAAATATGACAATACCAACGTTATTACAAACGTGAGTTCTGCAACGTCTCGCCTGGCTTCAGAGTGCTAAGTGTGAGTTTTTCTTTTCGCATTCGATCATAAGCGCGTTTCGAGTTTACTATGAATTTGTATGTGATTTGTACAGCGCCACCAAGTGGTAAACTGGTTTCTCACGTTTACCACTAGGTGGCGCTGTACAAATCACATACAAATTCCTAGTAAACTCCAAACGCGCTCACGGTCGAATACGAAAAGAAAAACTCACACTTAGCACTCAGAACTACAAACGTTGTGATAAAGTTCTGTCACGTCTCGCCTGTCTTCTATTTTTTTAAAATCTGACTGGTACAACCAGAGATTAGCGCGTTCAACCAAATAAACAAACAAACTCTACAGCTTTATAATATTTATTCTGAAATGTAAATTGTATCGCAGATAATTGTTTAATGCTAAAATTTAAGAAACCTAAAAATTAGGTACATAAATTTTAATTATTACGTAATTTTAATTATTTACGTCGCAATATAGACGTTTTTGAATTTATTTATTTAGTGAAAGGTACAACTACAGGAAACAATTTTTAGCATTTACATAATTCTTAAAGTAGTTGCACAATAAAATTGAATTCCAATAAGTGTTGCATACATCGTTGATACAGAATTTAGAAATAATTAAAAAATAGGGGAACATAGATGATACATATCTACACAGTATCTCTCATTATAAAAAGTAGGTATTTGATTTTAACCACTTAAAAGTTAATTTGTTTATAATAAAGAAAAATATTTCATGTCACTTGATCTTAGATTAAATACACTTATTGTTTCCTTCTTTTTAAGGAAGATGTTAACTTTATCTTGTTTATACAGATATGTTGAATTTTTAACTATAGTAATAAATACTTCCCTTTTTGTTACATTTTATTTATTTATTTTATTTATTGACTAGCTGTTGCCTGTGACTTCGTCCACGCGGACTTCATTTACTCCGCACAGCTCCTGTAGGTGATAGCGTGTAATATGTAGCCTATAAGTTGACCCGAACTGTTAGTAATATTCATGTAAAATTTGAAGTAAATCCATGCAATACTTTTTGAGTTTACCCCGGACATACATACAGACAAAATCCTACAAACTATATTTTTGGCTTCGATATCGATTGTAGATCACGCCCCAAGTATTCTTTTAAAAAAATATTCAATGTACAGTTTTGACTTTCCTACGATTTTATTATATGTATAGATATTTTATATCTTACGCACCCGGCATTTTTCTAAATTGTTTGGAATATATAAAAGAAAGTATTAAAGAAAGTCGGCAAAAATTTAAGTTGATTTTTTGTGTCCAATTATATTCACGCGATGTTATTTTTATGTTACATAATTAAAAATTAAAAAATATAGTCGAGGAAGTAAATTGATAATGAATAAATAATATTCTTTTTATACAGTAAACTAAATGTTGCCACACACAAATAATATTTTTGTATCCTAAGTAGGTATTTTCTTAGTGAAATAATTTTTAATTTGAGTAATTTTTAATTTGAGTATTTTGAACATGTACTAACAATAAATATTAAGAAAAGTATATTTAAAATTCTTATAATAAAACTAAAATTGGCGTTAAAGCTACGGTTGCCAGGCAGGTCGCAAAAGGCGACTGATTGGCTGTACGTGTCACTACCGTCGTGACTACTAGGTGGCAGATATCCGCAACGTACCACCGCATTACCTATTTCTGCCGCCATAGCGTCAATGCTTGTTATTGTCGTGTTCCGGATTGGCGTATAGTATAGTAAGGTAGCTGGTAGAGATGTGGCATTATCATCCCGCCACACGGATAGCAAAGCACCATTAATATCTCCGGTGTCTATTGGCGATGATTTCTCATTCCATCCAGAGAGCCATCTGTTTGTTTGATATCTAATGATATAAAAAATGTTTGGATACCTAATTAAACGCTATAACTCATATCGATGTGAGTCACTGGTTTCTTTTTGTTATAAATATAACCAAGGTTATAAAACCTAAAGCGAACATAGTAATTGCAATAAAAGTAGCGATCCGTGGTTATGAGACACAATTAAACATCGGGAGTCGTGACAAAGGCGTAGGTAAAATTGCTTATTATAATCATTATCTAACTCAACCAAGCGTTATATGAATGGAGACTGATTTGAAAAGATAAGTTTGACAATGAACATGTATGGGGTACTTGAAACAATAATTATGCTATTTTGTTATTAATTCAATTGTGGTTGTATGTATATTGTATACAAGAGATATTTAGAAAGGTTTTAAAGGCAACAGGGAAAATGTAAACTTTTTGAAATCGATGACATTTTGGAATAATATGTTTGCATTTATGATGTCAAAACACAGATTAATGATGTCAAGACACTTCTCCTATTATTATCATTAGTCCTATTATTATCTGAGCTACTGGTACCTACTACCACCTCCTAACCTCTAAAATCTCTTAGTATCCAAAGCGTTAGGGTGTTCTAGGCTTTTTTATACTCGTATAATATGATGGCTAACAAGCACTTATGTTTTCCTGATGACCAGAGAGAAATATCCGCTGTAGTTACAAAAATTAACAATGATGAGTTGACTATTGACATCCGTATGACGGGTTGAAATGCCATATGCATAGGTTCACGGACTACCTTACCCTCCAAACTGGAATTCGAAAGTGACATATACGCTATTGCGGCAGGAATAGGTAAGTTGGTTGTATCTACCAATCCGGGCGAAACGTAGCAAAAATCTTAATTTAAATCCTTAGTTCTCTAAAGTAGCAGAATTTAAATTCTTTCTGTATGTTATGTATGTGTTTATAACTAGCCGCTTTCCCCCGGTACATGTAAATCTCGTAGGTCCCAATCCTGCGCGATAATTGGAATAAAACGTAGCCGACACAGCTATATTTTATTCAAATTGTCTAGCAGGAACTCTGTAATGGAGCTTTCTACTAACGAATTTTTTTTAAATCGGTTCAATAGTTTCAGAGCTTTTTTATAGGAAAAGGGCAAACGAGCAGAAGGTGCACCTGATGGTAAGTGATCACCGCCGCACATTTATGCTTATCTTTCACCGCCGAACATCCGCAATACCAGGGGTCTTGCAGTTGCATTGCCGGCCTTTTAAGAATGAGTAAGCTCTTTTTTTAAAGGCCCCCAAGCCGTATCCGTTTGGAAACACCCCTGCCGGTAATTGATTCCATAACAGAGTAATGCGAGGCAAAAAGCGCCGAGAGAAACGCACAGTTGTGGATTTCTAGACATTGAGATGGTGAGGATGGAATTTCAAATTTTGACGCGATGTCCAATGATGGAATTCGGCAGCAGGAATTAATCCAAATAAATCGTCGGAAAAAAATCCCCATGAAAAATTCGATAGAAGGCACAGAGTGAACCAATATCTCTGCGCAATACAAAAGAGTCAATCCGTTTCGAAATAGCCTGGTCATCAACGATTCGAACCGCTCTACGCTGTATGCGATCAAGAGGAAGAAGCTGGTACTGAGGAGCTTCGGTCCAGAGGTAAGAACAATACTCCAGGTGGGGCCGAATTTGAGGCTTATAAAGTTGAAGGCGATGGGCCGGCAAGAAGTACTGTCTCACTCTGCTGAGCACACCGAGCTTTTTGGCTTGACCACGAGAGCTTACCTCCTAAAAGCAAAATCACACTCTTACAAACTTTACCCTTCTTTAATGTTATGAGTAGTATCGATTGGGTGCACCAAATATTATTGTGGTAAATACTAATAAAGTTTGCAGATTTGTTGTACTAATGATTGTTATGCAACTTTGAAATCAATAGATTGGTGTAGCAAACTTATGAGTAGTATAATGAAATGTTTTATATTAATGGCGACTACATGACACACACAGCTTTTCTTGTTCAATTACTGAGTTATATTCGTCATGTTACAACCACTAAATCGACTGTTATAATCTTTGGATTTCTGGGCTAATTTTGTAATTTTCTTACTTCTTACTATTTTTCTGTTGCAAAAAATGTTAACATATAACTCGTAAATAACAAACAAATCCATCGCTTTGATGTAGTGTGAAAGAACAAAGCAAGAAATATTTTCGCCTTCATAATATTTGTGAGGATAGAGGGGATTATAATTTTTTTTTAAACCATAGAATTGGGCACTCATACAGTTATTGAGAATTAAAAGTTATAATAGATGTAAGAGGAGTTCATTATGCGTGAATATAATAACGTATTATACACGGTATAGTCGTGTGAAGCTCAGATCAAGATAATCGAACTAGAAACAGTTCACGTGAGAGTACGCACTTTCGAAGGCATTGTTGTGATTCATTGAGGAAAATGCGTCGACATGGTAGTATCGACCGAATTATTATCATACGATGCAGATGAGTTTGCTCCTATAAATCGAGTAGAATATGCCCTTAAATAATATTCTACCAATGTATTAAATTATTAACATATATATTGGCCTTGCAGTCTCATATCATAACGGACAAGTGATGATTGATTACAAAACTTGTTAAAGATACTAGCAATCGCTCTCTGGTCAAAATTCGGCCACTGACTAAACAATAAAGTCTATTATTAAAAAGGTGAAATTAATTAAATTTGCTATTATCCGCGAACTGTTCTATGTATCCTCCGTGATGGTACCGAAAAGAAGACGTTGGTTTAATAAATGGGTCCTCACCGATGGTCCGGACAAAAAGAAGACCCCAGCGGCACAATTATCCACCCATATCCACCACACACCGACCACACAACCCATAGACCCCTAATAACAGGCGAATGGTTTCTGTCAACACATCTGACTTATAGTTCCGATGTACATGTCCATGCACCAATACCCAATCAGTGTCGACCAATCAGATCCTCTGTACATCACTATCTTTCACTGTGGCCTTGAGTAAGCCAATCACGATGTTACAATCCCGCTTCGTCTTACCTCAGCTAGTTGCCAGAATGCATTCAATACGGAAAATCGAACAATCCGCGAATTAAATAATAAGGTTTTTATTGATTTAATAGCACACTATAATGATTTTGTAAAATTTTGAACTTAAATTTTATAAAGCAATAAATTGTCTGTAATAAAAAGAAAAAATCATCAAAATCGTTACAGTAGTTTGGAAGTTATAGGCCAATTTTTGCGTAAAAATAAGAAAGATATTCGATTTTTTTCCGTCAAAAATAATAATAAAATTTAAAAAAACTAACTTAAAATTTAAACTTAATTATATTATACGCACAATGCATTTTTTTTTAAATTATTGGACCAACCCGTTAGCCGTAGTAGGCTTTCAAAGAGGTGTCTATTTTGTAATTTGGCATTACCTATCGCCTTAAGCGTCTATGGGCTGTGTGGTCGATGCCACCACACAACCACGTCTCATGCCGGCACCAATCACAAAAGCACACAATTTATGTACGCACCCTGAGTTTTTGTCCGGACCATCGATGAGTCATATCCATTTATTAAACCATCGTCTTACTTTTAGTTCGCGGATAATAGCAAATTTAATTAATTTCGACTTTTTGATAATGAATTTTCGCAAAGTAACGCCTGAATCAATAAAATATCAATAAAATAAAGTCTCTTCCAAGTTTGACAACAAACTTTAGCCATAATTATAATAGTATGATGTATTGTTTTTTACTGTAAGTCTGTGCACAATAAAAAGTTATCATTCGTTCATTCATTCATAGTACGCATGTGTGTATCTCAAATATCAAATGTATGTAAAGCATTTAGTAAATAAATAATAACTATTGCTGGATAAATTACACGAATTGATCTAAGCCCAAAGTAAACTATTTATTTGTTTGTGTTATGGGTGTTAGTCAACCCCACTAATACATAGAAATACATATATAAATACTGTAACATACATAATAAACATTTAGACTCAGAAGTACAGACATCTATACTCATCACACAGATGTTTGTCCCGCCGGTAATCGAACCCGAGCTTCATCGATTCGTAGTTGGTTCGCTAACCACTCGACCGACGGGGCGGTCGCTTTTATTTTATATTTAATGTTTATTAATGTTAATTAAATGTATTTCTAATGCACATTATTTTTAAAATATTAGTTTGCTGCACTTCTTCTGAATGTAAACTTTAACTGTGCCAAATTTCATTCTCCATTGTTCACGTAATTGCCCTAAAAAGGGGTACGAAATTATTACTTCACGTATTAGTAGGGAACGAAAAATGTTTTTAATAGAAAAAGTACCAGAGAATTTACCTAAATATCTTGCATTTGCATTATATTGTGTTAACCTACAAACTAGATTCAATAAAATTAAATATTTATTTACGTAGTTCTTTGTTGAAACAAAAAGTAGGTGATAAAAACCAGCCAAGTGCGAGTCGAACTCGCTCACAAAGAGTTCCGTACCATCATAGCAAAAAAATATGAAAAAACACGTTTATTGTGTGGGACCGCCTTTAATATTTTCATTTTTTTAGTATTTGTTGTTATAGCGGCAATGAAAATACATAATTTTTGAAAATTCCAGCTTTCCAGCTATCTCGGTTTATGAGATACAGCCTAGTGACAGATAGACCGACGGACAGACAGACAGCAAAGTCTTAGTAATAGGGTTCCGTTTTACCTTTTAGGTACGAAACCCTAAAAACTAGTGATGGGGTACGATAATGCGGTGCTACTATACAAATTTTTGAAGTAGCTGGAGTAATAGCAGCTGACTATTTATATAGGGTTACCACTTATCAGTATTTGTTTCAGAAAAAGGAATTCCTATAAATCTTTAAGGTATGCCACCATACTCAATAATTCAGATTTCATTTAAAAAGCCCCGGAACAAAAGTTAGGGGATAAAACAAACAAAACGATTGTCTATAAACCCAATGGTCACACATCGTTAACTCGTCACCTCTGCTGTAATACTGTTGTCAAACTAACCAAAGCAGCGGTCACGTGCCATTAGCCACCACCGAAAGGTGAGGGCTTGATTGATTATACGATTATCATTTAGGTGGTCGGCCATGTGAGACAGTTTTTTACCTGGAACTAATTGGAGACAATGAAGTGGAACGTATTACAGAGACTTTACACTATCTGATAATAAATAATATAAAAGTGAAGAATTATGATAAAATATCCATCCTAAACAGGAAAAATTAGGTGCCCTTATGATTTAACAAATGTATTCTAGATAATATTAGAATCAGATAATAACAATAGTGTATAATTATTGTAAATATATATTTTTTATATCATAAAACAGCGAACAAGCAGATGGGTCTCCTGATGGAAAGAGTTAACCATCGCCTATAGACACCAAATATGTTAATGATGCGTTGCTATGTTGTGGCGACCTCGCCACAAGATAGCAACGCCACATGCATAAGCTTACCGGCTACCTTACCCTCCAAATCGGAACACGACTGTAACAAGCACTGACGCTATTGCGGCAGGAATAGGTAAGGCGGTGGTACCTGACCCGGGCGAGACAACGCCGAACTCTACCGCCTAGTAGCCACGATGTTAGTGACTCGCATAACCAATCAGTCGCCTTTTACGACCTGCCTGGAAGAACGGCCGTTGGTCTATTCTTCAAAGGAGCCCGGAACCAACACGGGAAATGTAACTATTTAAATTATATGCGTAATTTCACGCACAAAGGATAAAAAAATTGTTGTATTTTCAAAATTAATAATTTGTAAATATGTTTCTCATTGTAGTGCCCTGAAGAAGGCAACAAAATGGACGAAACCTTGGTGATAAAATAAAAAAGTTTCACATAAGTTATTTGTCCATCCTTTCCCTTTAAAAAATCAATTGAATTAACGTAATGGACTTATATAAATATGAATATTAAACAAATAGTAATATTTAATAATTTATGTTATTGGGATGGTCAGTAGTCTTGTATCCAGATAGATAAATATCTGTAATTTATGAAAGCGATGGTGAAAATAGCAATCACCAAAGCTCAGATTCATATCGAAATACTAATTATATTTTTTCTGGAAAAGATCATATTGCAATTTTTATCATCTCGATTAAGTCTTACATAGCAGAATGACAAAAGCTTACGGAATCTATGTAGTAAAATGAAGATAATTTCTCCCCGTGTTGGTCCCGGGTTCCTTTGAAGATCGATTGGCTATTTGAGTCAATACCATCATGGCTACTCGGTGGTAGAGTTCTGCATTGTCTCGCTCGGGTCTGGTACCACCGCCTTACCTATTCCTGCCGCAATAGCTTCAGTGCTTATCACTGTCGTGTTCCGGTTTGGAGGATAAAGTAGCCGGTGAACTTATACATGTAGCATTAGACCTTGTCACAAGATAGTAACGCACCAGTAACACCTTTGGTATCTATAGGCGATGGGTGACTCCATCAGGAGACCCATCTACTTGCTTGCTATCTTATGATATAAAAAAAAATTACAAGATTAAAAAAAAATTTGATGTCTCTGCAATCTATTACAAATTATTACATTAAATTATTATTTGCACTGCAAATCTCTAAAATATTATCTATAATTTATCTAAAGTATTAACTAGGCCACAACAGTATATTTATTAGCGGGCTAAAAAAATACCATTGTACCGTAATTAAAACTCTTCCGGGCGTTTGTTTGAAGTCTTATAATTTTCTAATTTTATTTAAGGGCGGTCCGATTTAAAGTGCTGTTACTCGCATTTTGACAGTTTATGGGTTTAAAATTATTATTATTTATATATGTATTAAATACGCTAAGGTTAAGATGTTTGCCTCCCTTTTTGGAGAATACCTCACAATTACTCCAAATAAATTCTATGGCATTTTATAGATAATTGCTTGCTGTACCGGCATCAACTAAAAAAATTAAATAATTACTGCTTTTGTTTTTATCAATTATTAAAATTATGTACATATATTAAGACATAATACAGCAATGCTGCCATCTGACAGCTTTAATTTTGAAACAACGTCAACATGATTGACGGTCGGTAATTTTTTTGTTCAATTTCAAATCAACTTAAGATGTATTTAATAAAATTACTTATTGGGTATTGCTAGTACTTTATAACAATAAGTTTTTTAAGCTTACAGTATGTTTGTGTAACATAGGATAGAGTTGATACCCATAAACAACACCTGCCTCGGAAGATATTTCTAAATAAGCCATCGTAAACGTATATCAATTAATTGAACAATTAAGTCTACTGTCGTTTAAAAGTGCTATTGTATGTGCACCCTTAGTATAATTAAAATGCGGCACTTTGATGTAATCGATTTTGAATCGAGAAATTGAGAAAAAAGTTAGTAATGAAATGAAAAACGATTGGCATGAACTTTCAAAGTTTGCCGATCGAATTGTACGAATAACTCTCGTTCGTTGAACGTAAAATGTAGGTTTACCATATTTTATAGAGTAACAGATTCTTATGTTTCTGATTAAAAATATAATTAGATCCATTGTCAGGTATAAATTATTAATAACACGTAATGGGACATTTTTCTTATATTGATTTTATGAATTTAATTGTAAGTAAATAGTTAAGATAATTTATGAGCTTAAATTTAAAAATTAAGATTAATTAGATTATAAGATGTATTTGCACACAGGAATTACCGGTAGATTATGGCGATCTGAAAAAATTGTAACACCTATTAACTGTAACCCATTTTCTAGCAAATAAAATATATTCTATTCTGTTCTGTTCTGTCCTGTGCTGCCCTGTCCTGTCCTGTCCTATCCTGTCCTGTCCTGTTCTGTCCTGTTATGTTCTGTTCTATTCTATTCTATTCTATTCTATTCTAACGGATTCTTAATAAAAAATAAAACGCCCTTAGTGAAATAAATTAATTTAATAAAAGTCCCAGTCGTCTCTGTGTCGACAAGAACCTATCAAAAGCGAATTAGATCAGCTGTTTTAATTTTTATATAATTTATCAATTTAAGAGTATTTAAGTAATAAAAGTATAATAAAATAAATAAAAATCGATAAATAGCGTTGGGATATAATAGATTTTAATAATAATTATCGAAAATTGAAGAAACAAAGTTTGTAATATTAATCGACAGTAACGTTCCAAATTCTTGAACGGAAACCGGGAAAGTATTAGTTTTATTATTTTTTTCTCTTTATTACACTTTCGTAGAATTAGTCCAGGGAAGGTTTAAAAGGTGAGAAAATATAGAAAAAAAGAGTAGTTGAAAAAACAACACAACGTTTGCCGGGTAAGCTAGTATTTAATATATATTAATATATTTTACATATATAATATAATTTTTAATACTATAACTTTTAATACATTTTTTAGTGAATATAAAAAATAAAAAATAAATTTTTTAGTACCGATAAATATTACAATGGATTTTTTTACCTTTGAAAATGTCACTTTGAGAAAGAAAAATGTATCGATGTCGAACGCGTCGATCGAATCTTTTGAAACGACCACCACGGACTACTTGGCTAGAAGTTTGCCGGATCTATCAGCTGTAAGCGACAGTGTCCATGAAAAATTGCAGGAAGAAATAAACTCTCTTAGGTGTCAATTAAAAAATGTGCGAAATCCAGAACTTAATATTAGAAGTTTATTGCATAGCAATAATTACAATTCATAATCTGTTTTTCAAAAGGCACGTTACCTAACCCATCGGTCCAGGAACTGTAATCATTAATTGGTTAATATGATAATGATCTGCTTTTTTTAATAACATAAGATAGCAAACAAGCACAATATGGTTCTCTGATGGAACGAGACAATATTCGCCTATAGATATCAAAGATGATAATAATGCGTTGCTATCCTTGTGGCGGTGTTTTAATCAAAACTCTTTAATGTTAAGCATTACCGCTATTGCGGCATAATTAAGCAATAGTACCAAATACCCGGACGTGACGTTACGGAACTCTACCATCTAGTCGTTACGATGGTAGTAACATGATTGCCTACAATCGGCCGACTTTCACGAACTACCTGTCAGAACGGCAGTAGTTCTTTTCTTCTAAGGAGTCCGGATCAACACGAGGGAAATCAAATAAAATGACTTAATAACTCGTCTCGTTTTGCTATATTTTTAATGTACCAAAATAATCATATCCTTATACCATGATATTAAGTTGTATTAATTTTTTTTAGTTATTATTATTTATTTGCTAATTTTGCTAGGTTTAATATTTTTTTTGCTGCAAAATGTTTGTTTTTGATATTGCCGTGTTAGGGCCTAAGTCCTAACCAGAAAATGACCTAACATGTGGCATTACACCTTTACCACACGATAGACACTACAGAAAATTACCGTCATTGGTATATAAAGGCGATAGTTTCCCTACGTAGTAATAAGTCTTGCCTTACCGATACTTATACCATCTAAAAAATCACCAGTTATGAGATCTAAGAGTGTATTCTGTCGTTAACTCTACTAAATAGGAAAATTTCCAACTGAATGACAAATAAGTACAAAAATAAATTCGAATTTTTCACATAAATCTGTTTAGGTACGTAGTCCGAAAAAACTAGAAAGAATGGATTGTCTACTTAGTACCATTGCAAT
The DNA here is from genome assembly GCA_036924255.1 of Apodemia mormo. Taxonomy (NCBI): domain Eukaryota; kingdom Metazoa; phylum Arthropoda; class Insecta; order Lepidoptera; family Riodinidae; genus Apodemia; species Apodemia mormo. The sequence goes on along the minus strand of JAUPFN010000020.1, from coordinate 6,824,400 downwards.
GTCATATATGTTTCAAAGTCACGCATATTTTAAGTGGAGTTTTTAAAACTTAACACCTTTGACGGGGCTTGTGATCAATTTTTATATAAACAATGTATATTTTTGTATACAGGTATATTTATGTATACATGACTAGGTATGTTTCATAGCCCGCTTAGAAAATTAAGTTTTGCTGACTTTTACGGGACCAATATAATGTATTTTTGGGATAAGAAAAAGTTAGCTTTTATATTAAATTTGTATCATCACAGCTCTTGGTTTTTACATATCATATAATAGTAAAATCGTAGATAGACCCTCATATGAGCGGATTGAATCCATTCTACCAACTAAATTCTAACCCCCGTGTTGGTCCGGGTCCCCTTTGAAGAATATTCCAGGCCACTATTGGGCGGGGATAGAAGTGTGAAGCGAGCATATTTGGGTCGACCAATTGGTTGAAAACCTGTTGGATGACCCAGATATCGCTGGAGAGATCGGGTGGATGCTGACCTGCGTGAACTTCAAGTCGTCAATCAACAAGAAGTAGCGCAGGATAGAGAAAGATGGAAGACTGATGGAAGACTGACAAGATCCACTTCGGGTCACTGAGCCAGCGTAGTAAGTAAGTAAGTATTATTCCAGGCAGTTTGTAAAAGGTGATCGATTGACTATTAACGTGACGGAGTTCCGCAACGTCTTGCCTGGTTTGATAGTACTAAATCGGCGAGACGTTGTGGCTCCTATTTCTATTCCTGCTGGATAGAAGCAATAGCATCAATGCTTGTCACTATCGTGTTCCGATTTTGAGGGAAAGGTAGCTGATAGACTCATACGTATGACATTACCATCCTGCCATACGGATAGCAAAACACTAAAATAATAGGCGATGCTCGTTTCTGTCCATCAGGAAAGACATCTGCTTGTATATTTTTGTGTATATTAATACGCTAAGGTTAAGATGTTTGCCTCCCTGTTTAGAGAAAACCTCACAATTACTCCAAATAATTTCTATACCATTTTATAGATAACTAGCTGTTGCCAGCGACTTCGTCCGCGCGGACTTCGTTTACTCCGCACAGCACCTTTCACGTAGGTGATAGCGTGATAACATGTAGCCTATATGTTGACACGACCTGTTAGTAATATTCATGCAATATTTGAAGTAAATCCATGCAGTAATTTTTGAGTTTACCACGGACATACATTGACTATCCTACGATTTTATTATATGTATAGATTGCTTGCTCTACCGGCATCAACAACTAAAAAATTATTACTGATTTGGTTTTTGTAAATTAACTAATTATTTATACAGGTATACATTAAGACGCAATACAGCAATGCCGACATTTGACGGTTTTAATTTTGAAATTAGTATGAATTATTCGCACGGGTATTGCTAGTTATCATATGATATTATAATATAAACGAAACAGCCAAAACACATTTTTATATTATGAAATAAATCATAGAACGAACGCAAAAGAATACATCAAAACGCCATTAGTATCTTTTCAAATATCCGAGATGGTATCTTTTAAAAGAAGTAGACAGGAAGGAAGCAGATATTTCAATGGCGGCGCGACAATCGCCATTATATCATCACGCCGATGCCGACGGGGGCACCCGCGCGTGTCGCCCCAGCACTTGAAATAACAATGTATCGGATGCATTTGCTGTGTTTTATACCTGAATGGCATGTATGTTTTGGATTGTACAAATCAACATGACCAAACGCGACTTTTGAGCATGGCGCTTTTATCACACTTTTTACTTTGCCTACTTCAAATGCCAGCGTCACCTGCTTGTGATTATCTTGTCTTTTTTTTAGCATTTAGGAAGATTCCCCGTGCTGGTTCCGGGCTCCTTTGAAGAATAGACCAACGGCCGTTCTGCCAGGCAGGTCGTAAAAGGCGACCAATTGGCTATGCGAGTCACTGCCATCGTGACTACTAGGTGGTAGAGTTCTGCATTGTTTTGTCCGGGTCTGGTACCACCGCCTTACCTGTTCCTGCCGCAACAGCGTCAGTGCTTGTCACTGTCGTATTCCGGTTTGGAGGGTAAGGTAGCCGGTAAACTTATGCGTGTGGCATTAGACCTCGCCATAAGATAGCAACGCACCATTAACATCTTTGGTGTCTATAGGCTAGGGTTGACATATCTATAAGTTCTATTTCTCTTCGGTGCTATTGCCACGAAATTCTGGCAGAGTAATTGCACAGAATACTTAGAAACTAACAGAAATCAATGTTCCATGCAAGTATTATTCGAGCATAACCCACATAGACACTTCTCACGGACGCGATATCTCCGACTGGTGCGGAACAAATTGTCCCGAACCATTCTGAGATATCGCGTCCGTGACAGGTGTCTATGTGTGCTATGCTCGAATATCACATGTATGTAGATTGACTACTGTCAGTCTCCAGTATACTGTGGTAATTGTGATTCTTCTGTATTAGACTTAACCACGGAATAAACTGGATACGCCTTTCAAGGCAATTTCTTATGTAGTCAGTGTCGCTTGCATTTACACCCAAAAATACAGAGGTATAATACTAACCGATGAAATAAAATATCTCCAGGGGTATTTTTTAAGCCTTGGCTTCTTGTTTGGCAGGATAAAATAGCACAGCATGGGATATTTCTATTTTTTTACGATATGATAGATCTAAAAGCGTTTGTCATTAAAATACATTTACTCATATGAGCGGCGACACATTTTCCGCCCAACGCCGTCTCTATAGGCGATTACTGGTATTTACCGGCCTTAGATTAGGCATTGAAAATTTAACACGTTTTGTTTCCTTTTAACAGAATATTGTTCACATCTAACCTATGTACAACTTTCAATTCGTCATACTTACCAACTTGTACTTTCGCTTTGAAAGTGCCATCTGCAAATAACATGATTCCATGCAATTATTTTTTTTCAAAACCACATTTAAAGTTGGTATCTTTCTTTTTCTATATCACAGGATAGCAAACAAACAGATGGAAAATCTCCTGATAGAAAGAGTCAACCATCGCGTATAGACACCAAAGATGTTAATGGATGCGTTGCTATCTTGTGGTGAGGTCTAATTCCACATGCATAAGTTTACCGACTAACTTACCCTCCAAACCGGAACACGACAATGGCAAGCACTGATGCTATTGTGACAGGAATATATAAGGCGGTATTAATAGACCTGGGCGAGACAATGCAGAACTCTACCACCTAGTAGCCACGGTGGTAGTGATTCGCATAACCAATCGGTCACCCTTTACGACCTGCCTGGTAGAAAGTCTAGTTTTCAAATAGTTTCTGGAATCGGAACATATAATTTGCCTCAGACTAGATGAGATAAATGCTTTTTTATTGCACTTACTAATTCCTACTATCTATAACACCAGCGCTTGTCTTTTTCATACTCTGACTGATCATAACCTGTAAGGCTAAGGTTACCAATAAATTGAAAGATGAATCTTTAAATTCCAGCCATGATATCTCTTGAGCCTATATCCAGCATCGAAATTCGGCTCTATGCTGTGCAAAAAAAAAAAACATCGATTAAGCGATAATCCAAAATCGATGTCGGATGGTGTGAAAACACTGTTTTGAATTACGAATATTTCGAAACAAAAGTCCGAAAATTTGTAACAAGTTGATAGGTTCAGATACCCCGATCTGAATTATTATAAAAGATTTCCGTTCCACGTTAGTGAGCTCACTTAGTGATGATCGTTTCCTTTTGCTAAGGACGTGTGGTGCCACAAATCAGTTAACGGTTGGTTGGTTACCGTAATGGCTCTACAAGGCCAGGGCTTAAACTTCTTAAATAATATGCTATATTATACATATACAAATCTTCCAGTAACTGATTCATTCTTTTTTGGACTACGCAGATTTACTTAAAAACATGTAGAAAGTCTACAAGCATATCATTTAAATTATGTTATAAATATTGTTTGTCGTTTTTCAATATATAGAATTAGTTAAGACTAAAAAATTTTACATTAAGTTTATATGTATCTAGAAATGACACAAATTGTTTCTATTCCAAAGTATGAAAATTATTTGCTTCTGATGTAGGCGTTAGTCAGTGATGCTAATAAAAATAAATATATGTTATGTAAATACTGAAAAGTACTTCATGAACAAATCCAAAAATACAAACATTTGTGCTCATCACACAAATACTTGTTTCTGCCGGGAATCGAACTCAGATCTCATCGATTTCTTAGTCAGGGTCACTGACCACTCGACCAACAAAGCGGCTTCGAGACTGTTCATATTATGCAACTTTTCACTGGAATTAAAATATTGGTAGACTTCATATTACTTGCCACAGCGTTCAAGTTACATCAGAGTATTGAGATGCAGACTTTCATCGGACTGACGGACATAGCTACTAGTTACTTACCCAGTTTACTTCGAAATCTTAGAAAGAGAGGATACTCGATATTTAGTTTTTTTTAAATATCTATTTAAAAAAGGCATTTTATCTTGCCCGGTCAGGTTGCACTGTCCACCGTATCCTGCCGTCGAAACATAAGTGATTGCAATGCTCTACTTAAAAAAGAAACAATATTTTTAGCTTCCCGCTACGTAGTACGTAGTGTACGTAGATTTCCTATCTACTTTGCTTTTACTTACTTACTTTGCCCCGACTGAGTTTGCCCCGATTTTCGAAAATCGAGTTTTCACTGGATCTCCACGTTTTGAGGTCCTAGGAATATTTTCCGACTATTTTCGCGATGACGTCAGTATGTCTGTATGTATGTGTGTGTGTGTGTGCGTGTGTGTATGTGTGTATGTAAACATTCTCATAACTTTTGAACGGCTGGACCGATCGAAACGCGGTTAATGGCATTTGATTGGATACTGCTTAACTTAGATTTCCTGAAAATTTGAATCAATTCAGCTTAGGAAAATTTGAGAAATTTTGAAGAAACCCCAAAAATAATTTTGGCAAAACAGTATTTTTTTTAACATAACTTCCAGATTAATGTACCGATTGAGTACAAAAAACTAATCAGCTCTTTTCCTCAAAAAACTACATCTAATGTATAAATTGCATCAAAATCGGTTTATCCGTTTGGGAGAAATCGTCGACGAAAAATTAAAAAAAAGGGTTTGTTTCGACATAACTTCAAAATTTTTCAACCAATCAATTTTGGTATTCTACAATACTTTTGTACTAAAAAAATACGTCAGATGCCATTTCAGGAATCAAAATCGAATCTGATTTTCAAAAGTTACAGCTTTTCAAATTTTAAAATTACGTCGTTTTTAGCATATTTACTTTATATTTTAAAATAATTTTCAGGCTAATACACGGATGGACTTAAAAATCTTATCAGCTTTTTTTCTTTAAAAACTGCGCCAAATACCTATAATTCTATCAAAATCAGTCAATTTGTTTAGGATTTATTAATGATGAAAATATTTAAAAAAAATGTTTTTTGACATTGCTACGAAATTTTTCAACCTATCCATTATTTAGCTAAAGCAATATTTCATAACTCAAAAATTGAGTTGAATATCATTCGAAAAATCAAATTCAATCAGTGTTTCCAAAATATACAACTTTTCAAAATAAAATAGGCACTGCCATTTTAACAAAATAGATGTTTGAACTGAAAAAATCTATGTTTATAGTTTTTACTCCTTTGAGCTTAAAATACCTTAATTTAGCGGGAAGTTTCAGGGATAACCTGTAGGGTCAACCGCCTACACATTTTTTGTTATCAAAATCACATATGATGCTAAATAGGTCCCATTTCGGTAGGTGTTTACTTTGGTTTGCCTGAAACCATTCAAATTCGTTATATAGATAAATTAAGTATTACTTCCACTTCAAAGTTGGTCAAAAGAGTTGATTTCATTTATCTTTGTTGATAAAGTCGTGTGTTTTGTGAGTCACGCTATATAGGATGTATTAGATTACAAGATAGTCGGCATTATTGTTTAATTCGGGAATACGGTCAAATAGATGATGTGTCACAACGTTACGGAGTGTGAACGTCTCTATAATGCAAATTGGCTTCAATTCAAAAGGAACTAAAAAAATTATACAATTTCAATGAAATCTATGATTCATTGAGTAAAGCATGTAGAGTATCTTCACGCCCATATCCCCGAAGGGGAAGGCAGAGGTACAACAAGTGCACCCACGATTAGCCGACGATACTTGGTCCCACAATATGATAGCGGGCACTTTCCAATCCCGGGCAACTTTGTGTTTCTCAGAAAACTGAAAAAACACTTTTTTTTTATGTGCCCTACCTGGGAATCGAACCCGGGACCTCATATGGTCGACGCTAACGCTGGACCACTAGACCACAGAGGCGACAAGTAAAGGGGAATTATTTGGGTCATTAGAGTAAATATAATAAACTCGCTGCAACATACAGCTTGTTGCGTTATAAAAGTATTTGCCAAATCCGGCGTGACTAGCTAATTTTTTCAGGATAAAAAGTATTCTATGTGCTATTCCAGGTCATTATCTACTTGTGTGTCAAATTTCATTTAAATCCGTTCATTAGTTTTTGCGTAACGTAACAAACCTCCATCCATTAAAACGCCCAAACTTTGACTTTTATAGTATTACTAGGTGTTGCCCTTGACTTCGTCCGCGCGGATTTCGTTTACTCCGCACAGCTCCTCCCCCGTAGGTGATAACGTGATAATATGTAGCATATATGTTGACCCGACCTATTAGTAATATTCATGCAAAATTTGAAGTAAATCCATGCAGTACTTTTTGAGTTTACCCCGGACATACAGACAGGCAAATAGACAAACAGACATACAGACAAACAAACAAAAATTCTAAAAACTATATTTTTGGCTTCGATATCTACTGTGGATCACGCCCCAAGTATTCTTTAAAAAAATATTCAATGTACAGTTTTGACTTTCCTACGATTTTATTATATGTATAGATAATAATATAGAAGATTATGTACTTGTGAATATTTCACTACACACGTAGATATATTACGAGTGCATTAACTAAACGTTTTCACTTTATAAGGTATCATCAGAGCTTAACTTACTTTTTGTAGATTTCTCTAATTCTTTGTTCCCTGCTGCCTGCTATTGTTTTGTGCCCTGGCAGGAAAGAAAAGGCATAGAAAAATATTTTTTTATTAAATTACTGTTTAAATAATAACTTAAAAGGCTTTTAGTTTACTTTCCAATTTTTTTCTAATCTTCGTCAATCACCTCCCTGAAGGTAATCCTTGCGCCGCCCATAGATAGCATGAATATTAAGTTTAAAAGGTAGCAGGAATAAAGCACTGGAACCATATTGTGCAAATCACCAGATGTCTTCTATCTCATAACGAATTAACGATAGTAATCACCTATTAGCTTTTGCTTACTTTGGGCGGCAAGACCTTTGATTTAATTTTTGTTTAGTGTCGGCAATAAAAGCTATGTTTTAACAATTTTTTTATATTTTATAGATTCAGGCGGTACTTTGCGGAAATCCATTGTTCAGACGAAGAAAACTAGTTATTTTGCAGATTTCCGCAATATTTTAAATTGTACCTTTGTGATACAACTAAAAGGGAAACATATAAAAGCGGTGTATGAAATGAAACAAAATTACCGTAGGTCTGAAATGAAGACCCCAGTGGCACAGTCATCCACCTTCGTCGTTTACACCACGGCAGCATCAAGCACAAAAGCACACAATATACGCACGTTTCACTCCGCTACCGAAGCATCTTCAGGAGACACGAACACTACTACACCCAACCAAAGAGCCAAAGAGGAAGAAGATATAAAAAAAATATATCATAAGATAGCAAACAAGCAGATGGGTCTCCTGATGGAATGAGTCAACCATCGCCTATAGACACCAAAGGTGTTACTGGTGCGTTGCTAACTTGTGACGAGGTCTAATACCACATGCATAAGTTTACTGGCTACCTTACCCTTCAAACCGAAACACGACAGTGAATAGCACTGACGATATTGCGGCAGGAATAGATAAGGCGGTGGTACCAGACTCGGTCGAACCAATGCAGAACTCTACCACCTAGTAGTCACAATGGTAGTGACGCGCATAGCCAGTCGGCCGCCTTTTACGACCTGCCCGGCAGAACGGCAGTTATACATTCAGGCGTTACTTTGCGGAAATCCATTGTTCAAACAAAGAAAACTAGTTATTTTGCAATTTTCCGCGAACTTTTAAGTGTACCTTTGTGGTGTTACTGAAAAGGAAAACATATAAAAGCGGTGTAAGAAATGGAACAAACTTACCGTAGGTCTGAAAATAATGAAGACCCCAGCGGCACAGTTATCCACCCTCGTCCACCACACTTTACACCACACTTTATACCACGACAGCACCAAACACAAAAGCACACAATTGACGCACTCAACGCACGTTTCACTTCGCAACCGAAGCATCTTCAGGAGACACGAGCACTACTACACTCAACGAGAGCCGCGGTTAGAACGGCAGTTGGCCTATTCTTCAAAGGAGCTCGGGACCAACACGGGGAAAGTAGTACTACTCGGCTCTCGTTAAGTGTAGTAGTGTTCGTTTTTCGTTCGTTCGTTGTCACTGTCTACGTCGCAAAGGTAATCGGTATAGTGATATTCATTTATAGGTGTAAATTTTCGTTTCGAGGCCAGAAACTGAATATACCCTAGTCAGTTATCTTTATCAATGGAGTATTTTGTGTGAGGCATATTATTAGTGGCGATACGAATTCAATAGACGACCAGTGGTTAGATATGGTCCGGTGGATCCCGATAATTGTCAAAATGATTGACATGGGCCAATGTATGCTTTGTAATGGGAAAGACGTATACACACAGTCAAGGCGGATGACGAACAGTAAAGTGTTTTTAAATTTTGCCTTAACAGTTTACGCCGAGTTGGTTCGGGCCCCTTTCGAAGAAAAAATTATCTGCTGTTCTGCCAGGCAGATTGTTAGAGGCGAACGGTTGCTTGCGCGAGGCACTAACATTGTGCCTACTAGTTAGTAGAGCCATTGTGCATTGTATCGCCCGGGTCTAATACAGTAGTGCGTTCGGTTAATCACTGTTTGTAAACAATGAACTTCTATGTACTGTGTGGGTGTATTTCAAAATTTTAGAACCATTTTTTTACAAATTTGGTATCAGAATCGAGCATTGAACACCCTCTTTCAGTATGTATAATCTATTACCAGTCAACCTGTATAATATACGTTCTTCGTAATGGTAGAGTTCTGCATTGTCTCATCTGGCTCACGTACCACCACTTTATTTATTTCTGCCGCAAAAACGTTAGTGTTTGTCATTGTCGTGTTCCGGTTTGAAGGGTAGTTGGTAAAATTATGCATGTGATATTAAGACCCCGCCACTAGGATAGCAACGCACCACATCTTTGGAGTCTACAAGCGATAGTTGACTTTTTCCATCCGGAGACCCGTCTGCTTGTTTGCTATCTTATGATATAAAAAGAAAAAAAAAAAAAATTACGCATCATTTGCAAATTTACAAGGAATCTTTGCTGGTAAGCCAGTAAAAAGCCAGGTACACGATAGTAATCTATATCTATATTAATATTATAAATGCGAAAGTTTGGATGTTTGGATGGATGTTTGTTACTCAATCACGCAAAAACTACTTAACGGATTTAAATGAAATTTGACACACAGGTAGATAATAACCTGGAATAGCACATAGGCTACTGTTATTCTGGAAAAATTAGGCAATCCCACGTGATTCACCTAAAAAAAAGGATAATGCAGCGGGCGCAGTAGATAGTAAATACTAACTTGTGTAAAAAAGTGGTGTAGCGGCTGCAGTAGGAAACGCAACTAAATTTGACACAACACTACGACTAATTTATTTATTTATTTATTCTTTTGTACACACAGAAATACAAAACAATACTTATTTAAAAAGAAAATATATGTACAATGGCGCGCTTATCTCTTTAAGAAATTTCTTCCAGCAAAACCAACCATACAGGTTGTTAAAAAAAAATCACTAGTTATAAACAGCAGGCATGGTGTACATTTGAGATTAAAACTAACTAAAACAAATTTTAACAAAACAAACAAGGATAAATGCAAGGTAAAATTGCTTCTTTGATAATGATTTCTATAAAAAGTGACAGTGAGACAAAATCTATGATAAAAATTGAAAATGAGTGAAAAAAAAGAAAACACAGTCACATCTATGTTTTTAAATTACGTATATATATGTATATATACACATATATATACATATTATATAATTATAATAAAAAAAAAAATTGCAACTATCACAAACAAATATATAATTTTTGATAGTTGCAGGTCCAACTATTATTATATTCATGCACTACCATCCAACGTCATTCAATACATAAAAGTCTTAATATGATAATTTTCCAATTGATGACTAAAGGGTTATAAATGTAAAATATTAATGTGTATTTAAATTCTTGAGCACTTACATTAGAGGATTGTTCCTTATCAAGTTTAGTGTTTATAATTTTTCGCCGTGTTGGTCCCGGCCTCCTTTGAAGAATAGGCCAACTGCCGTTCTACCAGGCAGGTCGTAAAAGGCGACCGATTGGCTATCGAGTCACTAACATGGTGGCTACTAGGTGGTAGAGTTCTGCATTGTCTCGCCCGGGTCTGGTACCACCGCCTTACCTATTCCTGCCGCAATAACGTCAATGCTTCTCGCTGTCGTGTTCCGGTTTGGAGGGTAAGGTAGCCGGTAAACTTATGCATGTGGCATTAGACCTCGCCACAAGATAGCAACGCACCATTAACATCTTTGGTGTCTATAGGCGATGGTTGACTCTTTCCATCAGGAGACCCATCTGCTTGTTTGCTATCTTATGATATAAAAAAAAAAAACACGTCGGTACCCACTAGGTAATAAAAGTGGCAGCTGTTCATCAGTAAAAAATATAATTTTCTTCATTACATCTTATGATTTATTACTGGCAAAAAAATTTGCTTTTTCACTCAAACCTATTACATGAGATTTTTTTGACTATATTTTCACTTAAATAAAATACTGATGACGAATAAATGACAATATAATGAGGAATTAAGTCATGGTTTTTCTGGATGACGAATCTAAATCGTGACAAATCGGGAACAACTCTTTCTTGCCATTTAAATATTTATTTGGGTAAAAACTAGTTTATATACTGGACCGGTTCAAACGCTACAAGAAAAAATAATAAAAAATAGAAAATTTTGAAATTCAAAATAAAATCCTAAATCGCGATATCACAATTATTTATCTTGTACAAGCTATATACAAGTTTCAACGATTCTCAAATGGGCTCCGGTCCCCAGGCAGTACATCTTGCCTGGTTGGGAAGATCTTCCTTTTCCCTTTACTTGTTCTTGTGTGACGTCATCAACCCCCACAGTTATGACGTCATACTGACAAGAAGCTGGCCCGCTGGTTCCATCACTATGACCCTTCAGCGGTACGAACCAGCGGCGCCACAATGTCATATAATTAAAAGGAAAAATAAAAATCAAAAAAATTAAAAGGAAAACAAACGACTGTACTTAAATTTTTATTAAATGCCATTCATAAAATTTCATTCAATTATCCATTAGTATAAAAAATATAATAAGGTGAATCTAACACCTACCTCTTAAAGATTTCTATTCCAGATTTCATTATAATAAAATACATCCAATATTATCAGACACATATTTAATTACGTGTGTTTTTGAGTAACATTCAAAACCTTACAACGAGAATTATTAAATATTTTTATTAGGTATATATTGTTTTTAATTTCGTAAGTAAATTTTAGTTGACCCTATTTGCCATAAATTATACCTGTCTGTCACAGGCGTGCGGGGTACACAAGTGACCGCTAGAGCGTGTCTCAGGATCGTTTAAAAATTCTGGTGGCTTGTTCAATGTTAAAGAAGCCATTTGTATGCCGATGACGTGATATCAATTTTGGTTTATGTTTTTATATGTTTTTGTGAGAAAGAATTTATTTGTGGTAACTGATCGATTCTTGATTAGAATATTAAAAAAAATTAAGGCAATCCTTACGTTGACGATGTTACGTGATTTTTAATTTTGTCTAGAGAAAACGATAAAATTGGAACGCTCGTTTCCCGTTTTTCCTAAGACTTAAAATTTAAGAAATTTGTTTTGAAATACAGTTCATATTATTAAACAAAACAGTTTAGATATGTTGAGCCATCTCTCGCTTTTTATGAGATGCCCAACAGTAAGGCAAATGACCCATTCTTCAAAAGAGGATCACATTAACGTAGGAGCTTAACAAGTTTTTTTTTTTTAATTTATGTACAATTTTAATTAGTTAAAATGAACTTGAATAAAAATATGATCTGCCTTTGATACTTGTCATAAGATTGCAATAGCTTTAAAATCTATACGTAAAGCAAAAAGTTTATACCCTTTTTTACAATTACGCGAACGATGAAGTATGAAATTTGGTACAAATAAAGATCACATTGTGGAGGACTGCAGAAACATAATATTTTTAAATAATATTCATTAGAAATACATTTATAAATAAATAAAAATAAACATTACACACGCTAAATTTATGGGACATACACGATAATATACACAGTACACACGCATACTTTGTTTAAAACTAGTCTGTAGATTTTATTGTTTAGTCTATTGTCGAATTTCGATCAGAGAGCGATCGCTAGTGTAATTAAATTCATGCAACACTAAAATCATTCGTTTATTCCACTGGTCCAGCGTTACTGGCCTTGATATAAAGGCGAGTTTAAAACCCATAAATGAGGTTTTTCGTTCTTCTGAAAGAAAAAAAAAACAACTTATATCAGACTAGATATGTGCCGATAATTCGATGTATGGCTACTTGAAAAATCATGGGGCTTTTTATCACTGGCTAATTGACTTATTTATTCATTTACCATATATATACATACCTTCCCACCAAATCCCTTGTAGTGTAGGCAAAGGAAAACGAATATCATTTTTTTTTTATATCATAAGATAGCAAACAAGCAGATGGGTCTCCTGATGGAAAAAGTCAGCCATCGCCTATAGACAAATGTGTTAATGGTGCGTTGCTATCTTGTGGCTAGGTCTAATGCCACATGCATAAGTTTACCGGCTACCTTACCCTCCAAACCGGAACACGACAACGACAAGCACTGACGCTATTGCGGCAGGATTAGGTAAGGTGGTGGTACCAGACCCGGGCGAGACAATGCAGAACTCTACCACCTGATAACCACGATGGTAGTGACTCGCATAGCCAATCGGTCGCCTTTTACGACCTGCCTGGCAGAACGGCAGTTGGTCTATTCTTCAAAGGAGCCCGGAACCAACACGGGGTATATATATATCACAATCTTTGCAGATTTTTCTTTGCTTCCTTTACATTCATGACTCTATTGATACAAATATGCCCCTTGCGGTAATTATTGACACCACCTTTAAACAGTATCAGATCAATGTGATCATATTGTTAGTTTAGTTAGCCTTTTCAGCCCCCACCTCCATCTCACATTAGTAATATGAGCGCGGTCCACGAGTGATGCAACTCATATTTTCATAGCGATCTCTTCCTAGGCGCGTCGATTCTACTTTCATGCCCTTCCTGCCATACGCAATTGTTGCATTTCATTACGTTGGGATAAGTATAGAATTATGCAAAGCTATACAGGTACCTTTCCTTGGCTTTTACGAGTTGTGCATTTAAGTAATTTTCCAAATTCTCAATTCACTCTGTTCTCTCCACACACTTCTCTTGTTATATTAGCAGTGTCGGTATATTCCTGCTAAAAGTTCATCCAAGATATACAAACATCCACTTTTTGCAACACTGCTTTGTACTCTGGCCGCAGCGGAATTTCTCTGGAACACGTCAACGAGTGCCGGAACAAACTAGTGTCAGAAATTGAAGCACAACTTTCTGTTGCTTCGGAGTGGGGTCGATTAAATTTGGTCCAATTCAACCCCATTAAGACACAAGTTTGCGCGTTTACCGCTAAAAAATCACCCTTTGTCGTATCACCTCGTTTTGAAAATACTTCCCTGAAAGCCACAGCCAGTATTGGAATACTTGGAGTCGACATTACGAGTGACGTTCAGTTCCGCGGTCACTTGGAAGGCAAGGCTAAATTAGCCTCTAAAAAGCTGGGAGTTCTCAGTAGGGCCAGGCAGTACTTCACACCGGCCCATCGCTTATTACTTTATAAGGCGCAAATCCGGCCTCATATGGAGTACTGCTCTCATTTATGGGCGGGAGCTCCTCAGTACCAGCTCCTTCCTTTTGATCGAATTCAACGTAGGGCGGCTCGAATTGTCGAGGACGAGACTCTTTCAAATCGGCTTGATTCTTTGGCGTTACGTAGAGATGTGGCATCACTCTGCATCTTTTATCGGCTCTACCATGGGGAATGTTCCGAGGAACTGTTTGGATTAATTCCTGCTGCCGAATTTCACCATCGGACATCGCGACAAAATTCGAAGTTCCATCCTCACCATCTCGATGTCTGGAAATCCACAACCGTGCGATTCTCGAGGCATTTTTTGCCCCGCACCACTCCTTTGTGGAACCAGCTATCGGCAGAAATTTTTCCAAATGGATACGACTTAGGGACCTTCAAGAAAAGAGCTTACTCACTCTTAAAAGGCCGGCAACGCAATTACAAGACCTCTGGTAGTGTGGTTGTCTATGGGCGGCGGTAATCACTTACCATCAGGTGAGCCTCCTGTCCGTTTGCCCCCTCTTCTATAAAAAAAAAAAAAAAAAACACTGGTTAATTCCCTTAGAATTATTAATACTTACTGCATTTTTCTTATTATTCAATTGCTAGCTCGTATTCTTACAATAATCCCAGCTTAATAGTAAATGTTATATTTTCTGGACAGAGTTGACGGACTACTGGTTTTAGAATTTTGACTAAGTATATTTTGACTTTTACTAGGTGGTAGAGTTCTGCATCGGCTCGGCTTACCGATTTCTGCCGTAAAGCGTCAGTGCTAGTCACTGTCGTGTTCCGGTTTGGAGGGTAAGGTAGCTGGTAAACTTATGCACGTGGCGTTAGACCTTGCCACAAGATAGCTACACACCATTAACATCTTTGGTGTCTATAGGCGATGGTTGACTCTTTCCATCAGGAGACCCATCTGCTTGTTTGCTATCTATTGCTTATAATATAAAAAAAATATATTAAGTCGGTACGGTGTACACAATTTCAACTATCTATGCTAGCGAATCGCAAGCCATTTTAATTTTACACGGATAGCAACGTATGAATATCATTAATATCTTTGGTGTAGGCGAAAGTTCAGTCTAGTTTTTTTCAATACTTTTATATAAAAAAATAAACTTTTTTACTATAATGGCGAGTTAACCACAGTATATCCTTTATTCTCAAACTAAGATGGACAAAATTTAAATATATTGTAGCTGTTACTTGCGATTTCGTTCACGTGGCCCAAAATCCTTACTCCCTTTGGCTCAATCAGGTAAAAAGTAGCCTTATGTCACTTCTGGATAGTGTAGCTTTTTAATGGTAAGATTGATTTTAAGATCGTTCCTGTAGCTTTTAAGTTTATGCGTTACAAAAAAGAGTTTAGTTTTTTTAACGAATATACAAATGTTTTTTCTCTTTCTAATATTAGTATTTAGTAGATATGAAAAATGTTACGTAAATATTTAGTACTACTTTTTGGTTTAAATTTTCTAAAAACTTGTTTATTTTTTCAATTTATTTAAAAATATATATTTAACTAGCTGACCTGGTTGTTCTGATTTTTTAACTACTCTTATTTTTTCTATATTTTCTCACCTTTTGAACCTTCTCTGGACTTCGATATAATTAATTCAAAGCCAAAATTTACCAAATCGGTTCAGCCGTTCTCGACTTTTAGCGAGACTAACGAACAGCAATTGATTTTTATATATATATCGATAGATAGTTGTCTTTTTTCTGGACAGTAGCAGGTATTTTATAATAACGCTTCCTATAAAATTTTGTTTGCCTTTTAAAATATTTAAATATTTTTATTTTATTCAGATCTTTCGTGGTCCGCTGTGCTACATTATTTTCTTTCGATACCGTTCCTTGTGAGGTATTTAATCATTTACTTTTTTGGCATTGTAATAACTAAAGTGAAAGTATTGCTAGAATAATTGAGTTTGTAATTTGTCAATATTCAACGAGTGTCATTTTTCTGGACTATTTAGGCACATTACTTATTTTGTACGTAAATATAACCAACTTATTTTGGGAATAAAATCGTCAATATATAGATGTACTTATGTTTGTTGTACAGAACGATTGTTACAATAGAAATGTATTAGTTCTGTCTGCGAGACGAACAATCTAGCTATAAATGAATCATACTGCCACTCTCTTTAACGTAGTAACTAGTAAGCTGTATTGTGTGGACAGTTTACGTAGTCATTACGTATGTAGGATATTTGAAATCGAAAGATAGTACTTTCGTACCATATTTGCCGTCTGTTTCCTTCAATAATCTACGCCTAATCGTTACGGTTGACAGACTCGTATTCAACAAATGCCTTTGTATAAGTTGATGATGGGGCTAGCGATAAATTGATTGATTATGTCCTGTGTGGTCTGACATGTATCTTAGTAGGCATTGATTTAAAATTGTTCTAGATTATTTATATGTAAAAATACCTGAATTCTAATTATCAGGTCCTGAAATAAAATTATAACAAAGTTAAGCTCATTTTCATCCTTTCACTTTAATTCTTATGATAATTGGTCTTTGAAAGACTGTAACATAATTAATAGGTTAGGTCAGGTCACCAATAATGACAAAAAATAAAATATTTAAAAATTTGTTTTTCTTTTATAACAGGTTACGTAAATTAAATACACTAAATTTAATGGTAAGTGTGAGTTCCGGTTTTGTGAAAGAATATTGTCTGTTAAAGGTATATTATATTTTTAAAAAATACACCAAACAATTCTATTTTTTTTGTGTATCAAAATCTAATCGATTTTCATCAAGCAGTTATTAATAGGTAAGTAAGTATTTTACCTATAGTGGGACAAAATGTCGAATTTTATTTTATTTTGCCAATCTATATATTATATCTATATATTATTACATATAATAAAATCGTAGGAAAGTCAAAACTGTACATTGAATATTTTTTAAAAATAATACTTGAGGCGTGGTCTACAATCGATATAGAAGCCAAAAATTAATATCGGTCATTTTTTTTTGTTGTGTTTGTATTGTAAGGAGAAGATTCTTATAAAAGAAAATATTAAAAAAATTGCGCGGAAAATTAGAAAATTTAAGAATACTTAACCACCATATAAAGTTTAATGCCATTTTGGCTGCGTGGAAGGACAATCCCGTAGTCTTATATAAATTACGTGTCACGTTGTTTGTCCGCTATGGATTCCTAATATGTAAGGCAAAACAACGTTTGCCGGGTCAGCTAGTATTTTATCATAAATTTTATTACGGATTACCAAAAAATACAAGAGCATAAAAAGTTCATAACATACAAATCTCTTACATAATTTAAGAATCAAATCATAGCTCGAGTGTCAAGATAATTGACTGGTAACAATCGGACAATAGCGCAAGTTGCATGACACGTCAACTTGCGCAAGCGTTCCTTTGACAATGGTTACGATATTCAAATTATTCTGTCATACATTTGATTTGCAACATTCGTCTCGTTGTTTGACCAAATAAGTTTCTTTTTCTAACAATGTCTTATTAGCTTAAGATTATTTGATGTGTCTATTCCACGGCTTAGCTAACCATTACTGGATAATTTTTAGATTAGTGCTCTTGCGTCATAATTAGTTAATTACTTAGTTAACTTACTTGTTTTTGTAAATGTATCGAATCGTACTACCTACTAATAAAGATAACATTAAGCAACTTCATCTAATCCGGCAGATGTCTTAACGTCAGAGTTTATATAATACTGGCAGATCCTCGCAGCTTCGATAGCGAGTAGAGTAATATCAGTGTCGTTGATATTGTTTTTTATACATAATTTCATCCTCTATTTCTGCACCTTTTGTATCGAAGAAGAAAAAAAGGAGGGGAGAGGGGGGGGGGGGCACAATGTCAAATTTCGTCAAAATTTGTTCGGCGATTAAAGTATTATCTGACCCCGATTACAACGCCACACACCAGTTTTATTTCTTAAATCGACTTGGACACACAAAAATATTCATAAAAGTCGGTCTAATAGCTTACGCACGCTCGCACTTACGCACGCATGCACGTATGCACTCACGCACGCGTGCACGCACGCACGCACATACGCACACACTCACACACACACGTACTCACACAATTTCAGTGACGATTAAAAAATTATAAAACCAATCCATAATAAAACGAATATTTATCACGAAATTTGGCAGTGAAATTGAGAAAGTACAAACCGACGCTACAGGTTTATAATATAGTAGTACTAGCTAATATCCGCTCGCTTCCCTGGGCGTAAATTCATTGACGATAAAAAAACTTATGTTGCGTAGTCCTGTGTGCTGTAAAGCAATTTTCATCAAGATCGGTCAAGACAGAGACAAAAGTTATGTGATCAAAAATTTGCGCAATCTCGTGTCCTTACTTTTTACTAATTTTCATCTTGTTCAGTCAAGCCATTCTTGAGTTATGACGGGACATACATACACACAGATGAACACGCAAAAATTGTATAACCTATCATTTGCGTAATCATTTGTTCTCGCTTACATTTTCTATGTCATATGATTTTTCGACCCCTATTTCACTTCTTATATTTCTGTAACCCCTTGACAGATTTTGCTAAAGTTCGAATTTATTTTGTCTTCTTAATTCGTCAGCCAATTTCATAAACCGCGTCGCAACATTCTGATCAATGATACTCGTGTTGTCGTCTAATAAACATTCAGACATACAAACACTGGATTGTTTCAGTAGATTCGGAGGAATTTGCTCGCATAGGTTGTTTAATTAAAAAGAGCTTGCTTGTTTAAAAAAATATTGATATGTTGCTCCTTTTATAGGTGGAAACCTTTTTTTATATCATTAGATAGCAAACACCTTAGACAGATAGTTAGATAGCTTTCCTAATGTTTATTACGTCGACTAAATGACAGTCACACATCGGTTGGTAAATGTGTTTATTGAACTGTAATTTAACTGGGTTTACATTAAGCTTAAATACTAGAGATTCACGTGTATGCTGCGTGATAAAATCTGATAACGATGTTGAGATAAGATACCGATGATGGTATCTGTGCGCGATAAGTGTAAGAGTGTTTTATCGCGCCATCGTTACAATGTTAAAGGAAACCATCGCCTACAGACACCAAAGGTCTTAATGGTGTGTTGCAATATGTGTGGCAGGATGGCAATACCACATGCATTAGTCTCAGTCTAATAAGACAATGACAAGCGCTGACGCTATTGCGGTATAGGTAAGGCGGTGGTACCAAATACCCGGGTGAGACGTTGCAACACTACCTAGTAGTCACTAAAAGTGACTCATACAGCCATACCTTCATTATACGAACTGCCTGACAGATGGTTCTTCCTTCATTGGGGACAGAAGGCGGTAGTTTTATTTTGTAGCTTTTTGTTTATACTTTATCTATTATTCCCTTTTGGTATATTGCTCCCCAATAAATAGCATAATCTTTCATAATCATAATGTTTCATTTAATCAGCAAACATTTATTATTCTATTACGTTTTTTTACATCCTCATTCCATTAATACTATGAGAGAGTCATTAGGTATGTATATGTTTCAAATGAAATACGAAATTATATTAATTGCATTGAATAGTTTTATAATAATATTTCTTAACCACGATAATATTTACCGTTAATCATAATTTTATGAGCGAAACGAACTTTCCAAAATTTAATTGGTTCTTACAATTTAGAGCAAGTCTAACGTACGGCCAATATTACCTTATTTAGATCTTTATCTATTCGCGTAACTGATGCGTGAGCGCCGTAATTACCTACGAGCTTTGAAAAAATACAAGTAGCGACATCTATGATTACAACGCGTAAATTAAGCATCAGGTAACCATAAACTTGAAAGAATCCCATGCTCAATTTTTAATAAAAGTATATTCCAATTCTGCTTACATTTTGTATTCGAAGCAGTGAACAATAATGTCAGGTAATGTTCATCTGGAAGTTCTATTTATTGCACGTACTGCTTTAAATGTACCCAGGTTATATATATACTAAAATACGTGAAGCAAACATTTTGTACCCACCCCTTTTTACAACAATTAGGCGTACGGAGAAGTATAAATTTTGGCAGTCAGTGTTTACACGGTAAAGAAGTGCTGAAAGCTAATATTTTTATATAGGTAATCCCAGCTGCAGCGTGCATCTCGTTGCATTATAAAATTTTTGCGAATCCCACGGGATTACCTATTTTTCCGGGATAAAAATGTACTATTCTAGGTAATCAGCTACCCATGTGCCAAATTTCATTCAAATTCGTTCAGTAGTTTTTGCGTGATTGAGTAACAAACATCCGTTCATCCAAACACCCAAACTTTCGCATTTTATAATTTATATAAATATATTATAAAATGCGAAATTATTAATATAAATATATTTAATTAATATAAATACATTAGAACTACATTAAATCAAAAAAAATATACGTTATACACACTACAACTAATTTATCACATAGTATAATAAATACATACGTGTAGTATTTCGTATGTTTACATGAATACTATATTTTTTGTAGCTAATGTACGTTGTCGAACTTAGGCAGCCTATAGATCTACAATAATATTGCGCAATTTTACGTATTGTACAACATTATTGACCGCTTAGAGTTAATATAGAAGATTGCATAAAGATTGAACGAAAGTTTGAGCGGGTTTAATTTATATTGCGCAATATTTTTTTTGCATTTTCTAGGCTTAATATTGGACAATATTTTTCACTTCAGAGTCTAGAGCGGTCGCGTTCGGTCAGTCACGGTGTTTAATGTATGGTCGTGTCGTAAATTTAAAAAAAATGCCGAGCAAGAATGCTATAAAAGATAAAGAATGGGAGTTTTTACTTGAGTGTATAGAATTGTATATATATTTATTTAATAAAATCATTAGCATGATTGCTGCCAAAACTTCGTCGTCAGACATGTTGTTCGCAAGAAAATATTGACCAGACTGGTTTGTCAATTTTATTGAGTGAATTTTTTGAACGTTTGGAATCAGTAGTATTCAATAGGTATTATTGTGCAATATAAGTATTGCGCAATATTATTGTAGGTCTATGGGCCGCCTAGGAAGAGGTTTAGTTTAGTGAGGTAGTTTATTGTTTAGTTTATGGTCTAACGGAGTCATAGAATTTTTGACGATGGAGTCGAATTTTGACCAGGGGCGGTCGCTGGTCTATGGAAATAGGGAATGAACACCGCTAATTATTATTATGTAATTACTATTAACCTCGTGGTCTATGTGATAACCTATTTGGCTCAGATGATGAGGTCCTAGATTCGATTCTCAGCTTTGGCAAAAAAGTTTTTAAGGCTCTTTTAAGGTTTTTCTTTAAAATGTAAATTTCAGTGACAGCAGGGGGTTTACTTGTGCCTCGGATGAGCACGTAAAGTTGTCTGTCGTTCCTGGTTATCGCCAACTCCGTAAGGAAACCGGCGTAGTTATACTATACATATTGTACTACTATACCTTGCGTTTTTTAAAGTTTCCCCGTGTTGGCCTTGGCCTCTTTTTAAGAATAGGCCAACTGCCGTTCTGCCAGGCAGGTCGTCAAAGGCAACCGATTGGCTATACGAATCACTACCATCGTGGCTACTAGGTGGTAGAATTCTGCATTGTCTCGCCCGGGTCTGGTTTCCTTACCTATTCCTGCCACAATAGCGCCAGTGCTTGATACTGTCGTGTTCTGGTTTGGAGGGTAAGGTAGCCGGTAAACAAATGCACGTGGCATGACATCTCGCCACAAGATAGCAGCGCACCAAAAAAAGTTTCGAGTTTTATGTCATTTGTTTGGAATATATGTATATATATATATATATATATATATATATATATATATATATATATATATATATATATATACCGAGTCCTGGTTCAAATTAAATTTATTATTGTATGACTCCGCGTAGAATAGTGATAGTGCTCTATAACTCTTGTCTTACCAAAATCAAGTAACTTTCTGAAGTAAAAATGTCTCTGTTTTATTTATATTGCAGTTTAAGAATAACAAGAATACAATTATGCTAAGAAAAATACTTGTTTTAACGTATTTTATATTTTTAAAAGAAATTTATTGTATTTAGAGTAAGAAACTGATTGAAAAAAAATTTCGAGCCTGCCCGGATGTTTCTAGGTACGAATCAGGCATAATTATGCTTACAAAGTTTAAAATGTCGAGAAATTTTTTATATATTTTCTTCAGAATTACAGTGCATCCCACTGCAAAAGACTCTAATTCGTTGTCGTTTCATTATAATTACATAGTAAGTACTAAAAAGATCCAGTGGTTTTTGGTACGTCTATTTATAAATATTAGGATTCATGACATTTCACTGTATTTCAATTTTTAAGTAGGTATATACAATTTATTTATACATTGGTTGATCCTTTTGTTGCGTTTGATTTCTGTGGCATAAAGAGGCAAAAATCTTTCAACAAACAGCCAACATACGTAATATAGAAACAGTCAACTTATTTCATTTTGGATTTTTCGCTTCGATTTAAATCAGGGCTGTACGGCCGTTTCTTATTAAAATAATAATCCCACATATAAAGATAATTACGGAAACTAATTCCTTAAGCCACGCACTTAGTGATACTTAGTGATAATATTAATTAAAGTGATAATAGTGAGAGTAATAAGTTGAGAAATGCGGTGATCATGATTTCAGTTGATAAATAAGAGAACTATGAAGTTGCCAATGACGTTACCATTCTGCATATCCCACAAGCAGTCGGATATTAAGACATTTTTTTGGTTTTATCATGATTATTTCTTGTCGTAACGTCTGACACAAGTGATGATTGTATCGTTACCATAGTTATGATCATACAAAAACAATTACATATACTTATCAATTATTTCCTACATAGATTATTATACATATATATAGTACGCCAGTTTAAGCTTTAGCACATTACTTTATGGTTTGTTTTTGTAGCGGGTATTTATAAAACAATGGCGTTTTTATTGTTGCTCAAACATTGGTCGCATTATTTAATATAATTTTTTATAGAATGTGTTCAGAGGAGCGAACCTATCTCAGAACTAATCGTCGCCTGTAATGATAGAAGCCTTCTATAATTATTTCGAGCGGCTGTCTTTTCTATGCTATATGGATTACTGGATGCGGCCTGGAGTAGTATATTTGCAATCAAGACTACGAAATTGAAAATTAAAACATTTCTCTAATAACGGCTTTACTAGACAGTCAATAGGTAAAAAACTTAGCACTAAAATTCGACAGCTAATTTATGTTTCTGTCAGATCAAATTTTTTTGAACCTTTCCGGCCTTTATTTTAATAGTATTTGCAATACGTTTTTAAGTAACATGCTCGCAATGCTAAAATTAAATGCAAGATTAGAAAGATTGAATTTTGAACTTTTTAGCGCGGTACTGACAGATTTAGATTAGACTGATGATATAGATAGATTTTAATATCAAACTTATCGAAGTATAATGAATAATAAGTAAATGCATTGAATTGGATAAGGAGTGTGCATGAGTGAGGTGACGTTAATACTAAATGTGATTATTTTTCGTACAGGAGAATTTGCAGGTGGCCAATGACATTTAACGGCAAGAATTAATCAAAACAAGTTTTCGGAACACTTCCTGTCAATTGTAGATGCTATGCAGGATGCAGATCGAACCTACATCTCTGCGCAATGCGAAAAAATCAAGCCGACTAGAAATAGCTTGGTCGGTAACGATTCGAACGGATATCTGTCAAATACGATCAAAAGGCAGAAGCTGGTACTTGGGAGATTCAGGTCAGAGAAAAGAACAGTACTCTGTGTAAGGTCGAATTTTGTGCTGTATATTGATTTAACATTTTCTTCTAAATTGCCACAAAACTTATTGTTAAATATGTTAATTTCAAGAATATCAATACTGGCTGAATCTTTAAGGAGAGCTGTATTTCAAAAACATGTCGACACGATAAAGAATAACTTTTTAGCGGTAAACGCGCCATGCTGTGTCTTTTTGGGGTTAAATCGGATTAAAGTTAGTTGATCCCATTCAGAAATGTTGATAAGTTAGTTCTCGGCTTCAGGCACAAGCTGGTTCTAGCATTTGCCTACGCGTTACCAAGTAATGCACTACAACAATACTAAATTCATTATATACAATTTCTTTTAAATATGTTCATTTATTTAGAGAAGCTTAGTAATATTATATAGTGCTTTTAGGTACGGAATCCTGTATAACACGAAAATTATGACATTATATTTCATACAATAATTTTAAAATAATATACATAAATTTTTCAGGTTGCAATTAAAAAATATTGCGGATTGATTGGTTTGTGGTAGTAATACTCGTATATATATATATATATATATATATATATATATATATATATATATATATATATATATGTATATATATATATATATATATATATATAAAATTCTCGTGTCACAATGTTAGTCTCCATACTCCTCCGAAACGGCTTGACCGATTCCTCTGAAATTTGGTAAGCATATTGGGTAGGTCTGAGAATCGGCTAACATCTATTTTTCACACCCCTAAATAATAAGGGTGGTCCACCCCTCAATTATTTTTTTTCATTTTTTTGACAAAAATTTTTTTTTATTTTTTTATGATACAGCATTAAAAAATATATACAACCCTTAATTTTCAACCCTCTACGATCAACCCCTATTTTTTAATTCAACATTATTTATTTGGCAAAACAACGTTTGCCGGGTCAGCTAGTATATATATATATATATATATATATATATATATATATATATATATATATATATATATATATATATATATATATATATATATATATATATATTATATTTGTATAGTAAATGTCATAAACAAAGAAATCAAAGTGATGCAATTCTAGATTTCACATGTGTTTAATCATATCATCATATAATGTCATATATTATTGATCAATTTGCCATATGTTTATTATGTAACGCCAGAAATGCCTTCTGAAAATATAATAGCTTAGAAGCTTAGTAATATCAAATAGTGCTTTTAGGTACGGAATTCTGTATAACGCGAAAATTATGACATTATATTTTAAACAAAAATTTTAAAATAATATTAATTTTTCAGGTTGCAATTAAAAAATATTGCGGATTTCTTAGTTTGTGGTAGTAATACTCGTATATATATTTGTACAATAAATGTCATAAACAAAGAAATCAAAGTGATGCAATTCTAAATCTCACATATGTTTAATCATATCATTATGTAATGTAATATATGTATTATTGATCAATTTGCCATGTGTTTATTATGTAACGCGAGAAATGCCTACTGAAAATATAATATAGTTGGTGTAAGTCAGCCCTTTCCAAGCTTTTTGAATATTGGATCGTTATGAGGGATGAGCTAGGCCGGATCTCTAAAATTGGATCGATATCCTTAGTCCGTGACATTCAATTTCTTTTTTCTCGGACTTTTTTAATATGTTAACAGATTCTCTGGGGTTTACATTCACAAGTTGGGAAATACTGATGAGAGTGATATTAAATTTGTA
Source organism: Apodemia mormo (assembly GCA_036924255.1). NCBI lineage: Eukaryota > Metazoa > Arthropoda > Insecta > Lepidoptera > Riodinidae > Apodemia > Apodemia mormo. Next base: position 6,798,718 of record JAUPFN010000020.1, on the reverse strand, counting down.
TTTACGCTCACATTGAATATTCATCGCAGTGTAATGTGCCACATCTAGTACCTACATACCCATCGTCACACCACTATTTCATTACGGTAATCGTAATTTTTACGTAATGGCAGCCACCAGCAGGCTCGGCGTGATAGTATCGCGTTGATTGCGAACAGCGGTTGATTGCTAAACCTTGCGGCTACGCTTACCCACGCTTGTATACTAGACGCATTGAAATAAACAATTTTATTTGCTAATTTCTTATAGCAGATACGCCATTTATGTATGTAACACCAAATATTAAGAACATTCAAAGGGTAAATCCTTTAGGGCAAATCTCACCCATATAGTATGTAATATATTTTATTAATAATATTTTTATTAAATATATTTTCGATATATTTAAGTCACATCAGTTCAATATCTTATTCAACGCTTGACTTATAAAACGTACTAATCCCTTACGAAATTATTAAACAAAAACTTTGCAAAACTGAAAGATAAGAATAGATTTCGCCTCTGTGGTCTAATGGTCTAGGGTTGGCGTTGACCACATGAGGTCCCAGGCTCGATTCCCGGGTCGGGCACTTAAAAAAGTTTTCTTTCAGTGTTCTGATAAACACAATGTTGCCCGGGATTGGAAAGTACCCGGTTGGCGATAGACTTGCCACCTATCACATTTGTGGGACCAAGTATCTTCGGCTAATCGTGGGTGCACTTGTTGTACCTCTGCCTACCCTTTCGGGGATACGGGCGTGAAGATTCTTTTAAAGAAAAGAAATTTTACATTTAAAGTAGGCTGTCTACATGATGGTCTGTTTGTTCTATCTAGTCTATAAAAAAGTAGATAGCACATAGTGCCTTAGTACCTACAGAAGTAATTTTAATACATGAATACTTCTAGTTATATGTATCTATATACATATAAGTTAAATGTATAATATTCTGTAATCTTCGCGAAAGTGCAAATTTATTGCTAAATTTTATCGCATACTTATTAATCATGTGTATGCAATTAAATTTAAAAAACGCCAAATCTGTTACAAATAATTAAAAAGAACACAAAATAAGTCATAGTACAGTCTACAGAGATTCGCTTGGTATTAATAAAATACAGCCAAAGAACTAAGCTGATTGGAAATAACCTTTTTTTCAACGATTCGAACTGCTCTACGTTGATTGTGATCTAAAGAAAGAAGCAGATATTGGGAATTTACTAGGGTTGACAAAAAACCTACTATAGTTGAGGCCGAATTTATGCTTTATAAAGTTGCAGGCGATAGACTGGTAAGAAGAAATGTTTCTCTTTGCTAAGCACAGCGAGGTTTTAAGGCATTTTCTTCCAAATGTCTACGTAACCAATTATTCAATATCTTCACTCCTAGAAATCCAATACTAGCTGTGTCTGCAGAGCGTATTTTTAACACGAGATATTTCCCCCGTGTTAGGCCCGGGACTTTTACCTTTTTGAAGACTGTATAGATGGATATAAGAATTAACTCGGGTTAATTAAACCATTTATAACTCAAGAAAAAATAACCGATTTTTATGATTTTAGATTTGTTCAATTTGTCAACATTCCAAATAACAAAATGACTAAAAAACGTTTGAAAAATGAAGAAAAAGTTAAAAACGTTAAAGTAGTGGTGGATCCAATTGTTTGATTAGCTTTTTATAACGGTCACAATTGTATATAACTCAGATTGTATATAACTGCTATTGAGATTTTTTATTTTCGAGAAAACCACGAAGGAACCTCAACGACACTTATACCTAACCCGAGGATCAAACCATATAATCCGAATAAGCTTACCCCTAAACCACGACGCAGTCGTACCGAATGAGGTTATCCCCTTAACAATTATTAATAATATCATATTTTATTAATTCTAAGGTTTCATTGTAATAAGTAAAGTCCTTCCAAGTAAACAAATTTTAACGAAATTGTATTAGTACGTGATAAAACGTAAATAACATTCAAATCGATTTTATCGTTAACAAAAAATCGATTTTATCACCTTCGATCATACTTGTTTAGACAGAGACATAAAATTTTATTGTTCGTCGAACCGCGGAGACGTTTAAAGCTTTCTACCAAAAAACACGTTTTGGTTTCGATAAAAATCGGTAAAGAACCGATGCACGTACACGCGTACCTCTTTGACTTATATTCTTGGAAAAATCCCTCACACTCGGTGCCGAATATAAAAGGTCGTTAATATAGTTTGTTATTGCCTTGATGATTATTTCTGATTGCCATCGTAAGTTGTCGTACTAGGGTAATGAGATGGACCGCTACACACTGAATTTGGAAGTCGGAACGGACCTCATTACAGAATGTTACATTATTTTATTAGCTATTAAGAACCTAAATTATTTGTATTTTAAATGTTTTAATACCTTCTTTATTTTATGAGGATATAAACTTTCATCAGACTATTGTAGATACTATTTTCGAGTGTTGCCTATTAATTCCTATATAAAGGGAGTCGAAATATAAAGCAAAAATATTTAATGAATTATTAGTTTAATTGTTTTCTTTGCCAATAATGTGGCAGAGCAGAGGATTATTGGTTCACCGAACGCGTTTCACACACAGCAGCTATAATGTATATGAATATACATTACGTTAAATTATCTGGGCTGTATAGCTTTAATATACACATTATAGCTGTTGTGTGTAGTTTCCTGACGATTCCTTTAGAAAGATGTAAGTAATGAGATGTATATTTATATAATATACATGTTTAAATTATAGCTGCCGTGTGGCAAGTCTTTAAGTATGGTTAAGTCATCATCGCATTACTATACTACTAATATGGTAACATATTTTAATTCCTTTATTGTAACTGCGATAAGATTATGGAATGATCTTCTTTAAGGAACGTGAATCATCTACATTATCAATTTTAAAACTGAGTGTTAAGTGTGTTTTTCTTTTCGCATTCGATCGTGAGTGCGTTTCGAGTTTACAATGAATTTGTATGTGATTTGTACAGCGCCACCCAGTGGTAAACTGGTTTCTCACGTTTACCACTAGGTGGCGCTGTACAAATCACATGCAAATTCCTAGTAAACTCGAAACGCGCTCACGATCGAATGCGAAAAGAAAAACTCACACTTTAGCACTCTGCAGTAGGTATATGATCACTTTTTAAAACGTCCGAATCCTTAATTTTGTATATGTGTGTATTTTGTATTATATTTATGTAATTAAATATGATGAGTATATTTCTATATTTACTATTGAGTATCGGCGTATGTGTAAGTAGTCAACTTATATTTGATTATAGTATTGATTGTATGTATTATTTATACTGAGGTTCTTATAACGCTTACCTTTACGATTTTTTGTAGAATATTCTTAATAATATGTTAGTTATGATAAATTGGTATCTAGTTTTTAATTTTATTAATATCTCGTTATTAATTTATTATGCACTACCCAAGCTTTTTCTCTCAGCATCACGGAAGGTAAACTGTGAGAAAATGCTTAATATCATTAATTTACGCCTTTGTATCAATATGTGCAATAAAGTATTTAAATAAATATATGAATTCCTGTCATCATTATCATCACTTCTTGCTTTTTTCCTGTTCCATTTCAAAATATTGAATTACAGACTCATGTGCATTAGCATTCCAACCTAAAAGGTTGCCACATAACTAAAGTACCTTCGAGGTGTTAATTCCTGTCTTTTAACATCTTGCAAGCTTCCGGTTGGTAAGGAGTCAACCGCACGAATACTAGTGTGCAAGTACAAAATTTAATGAAATGTGCTGTTTTGCTCCTGTGATCCATTGTAATATACCCTATGTGAAGATCCAGGAGCTTCTGATCTACAGCTCAAATAGTTTATCAGTTAATCAAAGACGCAGCTGATTTTTATCTATGAAAATATGTAAAGCTAAAAAAAGAGATGACTTACAGATAATTTCTTGTTTCTTCTTGATTGTGCGAATCGCAATTACCAATGAATTCTTTTAGTGTCGAGTGAACTTAGGAAGTGACATGTGCTATCCATTTCTCAAAAATGGAATTAGGGAGGCTTCTTGGACAGTTGGCTTCGACTAGGTAAGGTTAACGATAACAACACAAAAAAGCTACAATATAACAAAATATCAAAGTTTACAATATCACGATGAATTTGCGAGGAGCTAAACTTTTACGACGATCGACATTAATCTGACAAATTTAATCATGATATTTCGTCGTTGCTTTTCTTTGATTTCTTAACTTACGCATGTGGCCATATGTGACTTTATTACCACGCGGTAAGCAATACATCAATCATTAACATTTCTGTTGTCCCTAAGCTAAGCCTTGTACAAGGAGAGCCGTCTGCTTATTTCTAACCCTATGATATAAAAATACTAGCTGACTCGCGCAGCTTCGCCCGCGAATAGATTAACATGTCGTCAAGATAGCTTTTCATACAAATTTCATCCCATATTTCGATCCTGTAAGGATTTATTGTTAAAAAAAAATTAGCTTATGTTTGACCCCGGCTTTTCAAATACTTCCATGCCAAATTTCATGAAAATCGGTCCAGCGGTTTAGCCGTGAAAGCGTAACAGACAGACAGACAGACTTTCGCATTTATAATATTAAATATATTCACAGCCAACATCACTCAATATTCCAAAAGCACATTTGGAATTTAGGCGAATTAAGAGAAATCGTTTTATTTTTAATCAGTTGTATAATCGTTAAAACTCTCGTAACTTTACGAGCTCTGATACGATTGTATCTCCTTTTCGAGGCTTAAGAATCGATTAATTAATTCGATTACATGTTTGATATTTAAAAATGGAAATCGTTACCCTGATCATTAAAAAATTGTGAATATAGTAAATAGTGTTATTTCAAAATTGATAAGATTTTATAGATAAGATTTTTTTGTGATTTGCATGTAAATAAATGCAACAAAAACAATGCATTTATAGAAATACTTTGTACTGACGTATGTATAAATATATATATTTCGCTACATATTATACAACAACAATAAGTAAATAATATAATATTATGAGGTTATTTCTTCTAAGTTTGATAACTGACTTTAGGCGTATAGAAAATAGTATGACTTTTGTATATATTATCCTCTATGTCACATAAATATAATGTAAGTAATGTTAATTTTTATTAATTTAATATGTTTTTAATGCTCTTTTCTTTCGCCTCTTCTTTTCGCCTCTGTGGTCTAGTGGTCCAGCGTTGACGTTGACCACATGAGGTCCCGGGTTTGATTCCCGGGTCGGGCACATTAAAAAAAAGTGTTTTTTCAGTTTTCTGAAAAACAGAAAGTTGCCCGGGATTGGAAAGTGCCCGGTTGGCGATAGGCTTGCCACTTATCACATTTGTGGGACCAAGTATCTTCGGCTAATCGTGGGTGCACTTGTTGTACCTCTGCCTACCCCTTCGGGGATATGGGTGTGAAGATACTTTTTTTTAATGTTCTTTTTACAAAAATATTTTTTACAGTCCTTCGCAATTTTATACTCCAACGTTCGCACAATTCTCTTAAAAAGGGATCTAAAATTTTTTCTACACGTATTAATATTTAGACATGTATTCATGTATAAATATATTTTGCATGTATGTGTGTGCAAATATGCGCACACATACATATCTATCGTTTTTATTAGTTGTGCACAATGCCTTCTCATTTATTAATCCCTGCTTCAGATTTCGGGTTAGCTGGAAGATGTCTCCGCCAATAGATATACGCTAACCCTTTTGTTATCATTTTCTTCTTGTGTATTTTACATTATGTGGGAAATGAATAGTTAAATAAATAAATAATTTGTGAACCATAAATAGTTTACAAACGCAAAGAACAAACAAACATCTTCCCTGCACTAGGATAGCTTGTGTTGTGGGTAACAACCCATTTCTACGGTCATTGAAATACATTTCATGGGAGATAAAGGGCAAATAACATAGGAAAATAATCTAGGAAGTAACTTATCAAAAGAAATAAATAACCTTGTTTGATCGACCTCTGGTCTAAAACTCGCTATAAATGTTAAAGCGTTATTTTGTTATGCATATATTGACAAAGTGTAAGATGAATGATACTGTATGACTTTGTTTGACCATATAAGTAGTAAACAGCAGACTTTCCATTATAATAAAAAAATATTTTATCCGTGCGTGCGTGCACACACATACCCACACACACACACTCCCACACACACACACATACACACACACACATACATACATACACACACACACACACACACACACACACACACACACACACACACAACGTCTGAGGCTGGGTATGCGCCGGGTTTGTTGATCAGTTGGCTTTTCTGGGATCTTACTACATCTTGGGACTATAATGCCATTGGTACTCGTGGGTGTTTTAGTGCACCTCTTCCTAGCACTTTAGAGATATGGGCGTAACGGTATTTGTTTGTTTATTTCTGAAAAGTGTGGTCATTTACCAATGGATCTGTTTCAAATATGCAAATACTAACTCGTATTACCAATTTTTTTCTGCAGGGGTTAAATGGACCCCTACGCGGTAGTTACAGTATACATTGAAAAAACTGTATTCTTTTTTCAATTTATCTATAAACCGGTGTTCTTTTTAAAGTATGATCAGAATTTCCACTATTTACTATTATCTATATATTAATACGTGAAGCAAGGACTTTGTACCTTTTTTAAGACGCGAACGATGGGATATAACTTTGGCCCAGTTAAAGTTTACATTGCTGAGGACTGCAGAAACTTATTATTATTTAAATAATATGTATTACAAATAAATTAGATTAATAAAAAAACATAACACACATTACTTTCATGTGATATACATGATAGTATACACACATACTATTAATTACGGCTAAAGTCAGTCATCAGATTAAAAAAAGAGGTTTTATTATTAGTCTATGGCCGAATTACGACCACAGGTCGACTGCTCGATAGAAAATATAAAATATATGACCACTACACAGTCACCACGCAGTCCCCGTGTTGGTTCCTGGCTCCTTTGAAGACTAGGCCAACTGCCGTTCTGCCAGGCACGTCGTAAAAAGCGACCGATTGGCTATACGAGTCACTAACATCGTGGCTATTAGGTGGTAGAGTTCTGCATTGTCTCGCCCGGGTCTGGTACCATCGCCTTACCTATTCCTGCCGCAATAGCGTCAGTGCCTGTCTGTCTGTCTGGACTGTCGTGTTCCGGTTTGGAGGGTAAGGTAGCCGGTAAACTTATGCATGTGGCATAAGACCTTGCCACAAGATAGCAACGCACCATTAACACCTTTGGTGTCTATAGGCGATGGTTGACTCATTCCATCAGGAGAGCCATCTACTTGTTTGCTATCTTATAACATAAAAAAGTCATTTATTCTAAACTGAGCTGCAAACATATCAGAATTCAGAAACACATTCTAATTAATACCTATAAACCTTGGAAATAGCAATAAGTAACGTAATTGTAACTACCTATATTTCTTCTTAAATATGGAATATGGATATTGTGTAGTCAGGGCCCCGGACCGGACAGGATCGATCACCGCAGCAGTCAGAATGTGACATAATATGTAGCTTACACCACACACTATATATTATGTTTTATTGTTTATCCGTCTTTGTAGTATACTATAGTAACTATTATGCTGTCGGTTCACAGGTAAAACTCACAAAGTACAGTTTTGGATGATTTCGAGTTATTGACACAATGTTATGAATTTAAATTCTATCTTCAGCTTGGAAAAGTCACCAAGTCCCTAAACACATTTTCCAATAAGATATGAAGAGGAAAAACTCATTTACTACATTACCTTTCTAAAACTTGGACAAGAAAATCATTGAAATGTCTGTTTCAAAATTATAATATCATCTATCAATACGACGTACGATATACATACGATAAATACGAATCATAAATTATTTTATTTATAATCTATAGTATTATTTACATGACGTTCCGAATACTTAGTATATAACTTACATTTTTAGAACAATTGATGACAGTTACGGCTAAAAATGATTGGAAGGATTGATAGTCCTTAAGGTGGACAATTCTGCTTATAGGATCACTACAAATCTACTTCTAAATTAAGTAAATTATGGTGAACAGCAGTGACTTAATTAATACTGGAAACCGACACACTTATACAGATATTTCAGGTCGTGTTCATTTGAGATACGTTGGCATAATATTTGGTTTGTCCCTTACATCCATAATTTATAAGTTTATTTTTTATTTATAAAACAATAAGGCTACCAAAATACGAGAGGGACATTTTTAATTATATTATTATAATGATATTTTAAATTCCAAGTATAACTTGATCAGCTAGTTAGCAATTATCTGTACAGAATAATTTAAATAAACAAAACATCATTATGGAAACCAAATGTATTAACATAAGGCGTTAGGAGCCAAAGTTTGTTCGCAACGGCAATATTTTAGCACATCTTGACTGTTAATAGCCAATAGGATTTTCTGTTGCTACCAAGGGAGCTTCGAGAAGTCATTAAGGGTATAATTCACGTGGTAATAAACATTGCGCTATCAACCCTTTCTCTAAGGGAACGTCTAGGGGTTTGATAATAAAGTTTATTGGTATTTTGCTTCTGATTATATGAAAAAACTACTTGCCCCTTCGTTGCTTAAGAGATTTTAATAAACTAAAAACTTTATAAACATTTTATCAATGTCTTGTGACACGTGACAACATCAGGTGGAAATAATAAGAAGATTTACTCTTAATTAATTCTTAAACTAATAGTCTTTGTACATTTCTTATTTTTTTCCACATTTTTAGTATTTTCATTTATTTAGCTAATACGTTTCAAAGAAATGACAACTTTTGAATTAAAGAGAGCAAGATGTTAAAGACCCAGAGAAATAAAATGGCCGGTATAGTTTAAATAAACATTTATGTTTAATAAAAACGGCGAATTTGAAAACGGATAAATGTCACTGGACACAGTTAACTTTTACCTTATATCAATTTGTGTCAAACTTAGTATAGATTCGAATAAAAAAATTCTAGGTGTTCTTTATCATAAAGATTGTAAGGGGTCCTACAATAATTATTGTACCGTAATTATAATTAGACCAAATTAAAATTAGATTGTTGAATCAACAAACTTATCAAGACGGTCATGGACAATGATGTCTAAAAGACAACAATTGTTGAACTTTCACTAGCGTCAGGCCCTAATGGCGAGAATTACACAGCCTACGTGCCTTATTTTTGTTCACCTCTGGAATTAATTGCCATCACAATACAATCGGGAATAACTAATTCAAATTTTCCAGTTCGTAGAATCCTGAGATGAGATAATCAGCGAAAAGTAAATGATATACTTGTCACTGGTAAATATAAAACGAGCAACTTTCTCTGTCCCACTATGACCGTGGATCAATTAGTGTGTATTGCTGAAGTAACAATTTTTTCTTTTTATATAATAAGATAGCAAACAAGCAGATGGGTCTCATGATAGAAAGAGTCAACCATCGCCTATAGACACCAAAGATGTTAATGGTGCGTTGCTATCTTGTAGCGAGGTCTAATGCCACATGAATAAGTTTACCGGCTACCTTACACTCCAAACCAAAACACGCCAACGACAAGCACTGACGCTATTGCGGCAGGAATAGGTAAGGCGGTGGTACCAGACCCGGGCGAGACAATTCAGAACTCTACCACCTAGTAGCCACGATGGTAGTGACTCGATAGCCAATCGGTCGCCTTTTGTGTCAGCGCTCATTCTGACTCGTTCATTCTTATGCATTGCTACGTGGAAATCGATGCGATAGAATAAGCGTTAATCACACACGCATGCCCAAATAGATTTAATTATATCCCTATGTGCATAAAATGGTTCATTGTAATGTACGTGAACTTGAAGACTTAAACATTTACCCTTTACGCAACATATACCGCTACTAGGTGTTGGTACTTATGTATCTTATTAAACACCCCGTTATAAACTTCTGAGACTAACAGTCTTACAGCCATGAATCGTTTACTGCGCGTGGCGTATAATTTACCGATACGCAATTAATTCAGTATGGACTCGCTTTTGTACCCAAAAAGCCATTGTTTCTAATCGAAATGGAATTCCTAGCGTAATTATCAGAACCCTTTCTGCCACTAAATTTTAACCGTATCGCAATTAACACACAATACTCAAATGTGTCGCGTTTTATAGTATCTACTAATTGACGCTGTTGGCTAGGGTCAAATCTATTAATAATTGTACATTAGAGTTTAGTCTGAGAGGTCGTGGGACTAGTTTTGGAGATATAAAAGCCATTAATCCTTGTGTTAAACAATTCAACGATAATAAAGTCATGTGTTGACATAAAATATATTTCGATTATATATAGCTCAGTATACATACTAACTGACATTAAATTTTTAATTTTTTAACCAAAAAAGAGTCAATTTTACTTTACGCCTATATAAATATTTTTTTTCAACAAAAATTGCATTTCTCGGTGGTTTTTTTATAGTAGAGGAAGAGAACGAGCAGGGGGTGTATGTACCTGACGGTAAGTGATCACCGCCGCCCTTGAACATCCGCAATACCCCAGGTCTTGCAGTTGTATTGCCGGCCTTTTAAAATTGAGTAAGCTCCTTTTAAAATGTCTCCAAGTCGTACTCGTTCGGAAAACTACTGTTAGTAGGTAAAATTGATTGCACAGTAGTACGAGACAGAAAGTCTAGCAATATCAATCTCGATATGATGTGTGAGGTCAAAACCTATATATATATATATGTGTTTTGACCTCACATATCAAATCTTAAACATCATACACACACACTGAAAAACACTGATATTTACTGACTATAAATAATCGTATCCCATAATGTTAAATTAAAGGTAAAATTATAAGCACATTTAATCGATTTTATTTATTGAAAGTCGATACAAACTTACATGTGGCTATTTGAATGCGTGAACTTAGGCATGGAGCAAATATACTACCATATTAATGGTTCATAAATATTTACAAGCAGACAATCAAATTACCGAAATTAATAAAGCTGCCTTTCAGCTTATTCGAATCGAAACCATCTTAAAATTCTCTTTAACCTCGATAAACTGCGGCACTGACATTTTTAAAAGTGTATTTTGTTAATTTTATTGCGTCTTTAAAAACATAAATTATTTACCCACGTACTACGAAGTTGAAGTATTTTAAATTAAAATATTGAAAATCGTTCTCGTGCTGGTCAATGTATCAATTTGATAACATGGCACTTTTATACCACAAGTTCTGTTTGATCTGGTGTCTTGTCATGCTTATATACACTATGTATTATTATATTGGTTGGATAGGAATAAGTGACCAACCAAAAACAGAAAATCTCAGTGAGATTTTTTTAATAGCATGTATTAATAGCATGGGCATCATGTCAAATGGGTTGTAACCACAACTTGATACTAACTAGAAAAAACCGGCCAATTGCAAATAGGACTCACGATGGAAGGTTTCCGTATCTTCATCTATAAAATGGCAAAAAAACACGTTTGTTGTACAGGCCTCCCTCAAATATTTGTTTTATTTTAATTTAATTATTTATTTTATTTAAAGTGAATATATAATTAAATATTCTGTGAATATTTCAAGCGTCTACCAGTTGTTATTAAATCGAGAAAAAAAATTGCAAAAAATCACGTTTGAGCCCCTTCAAGTATTCAGAATCAGAGCCCCTTCAAGTATTTATTTTACTCTGTTTTTAGTATTTGTTGTTATAGCGGCAACAGAAATACATTATCTGTGAACATTTGAACTGTCTAGCCATTACGGTTCATAAGATACAGCCGGGTGACAGACGGACAGACAGACAGACGGATAGATGGATGGACAGCGGAGTCTTAGGAATAGGGACCCGTATAACCTTTCGGTACGGAACCCTAAAAAAATCTAATTTAACCGAAGAATGCCTGCCCACTAAGTTTAATTGAAATTTGTTTTCTCTTACCATATTACTCAGTATATGAATTGTCTTTCTAAGACTGTCTGAGAGGCAAAAATTGGGAATTTTATCAAAAGGCTCCACCTTTGTATTCACCTGTTATTCCCATCACTGCTGCTTTTGTCAACCAGAATCAACGACAGGAATCTCCAGATGACCACTGAACTGTGAGCTCAGGATGCCGTCGAAAAACGATAAGCTATTTTCGAACCCGCAACGAAACTATTTATAAAAAGGAATAGTTTTTTATATCATAAGATAGCAAACAAGCAGATGGGTCTCCTGATGGAAAGTGTCAACCATCGCCTATAGACACCAAAGATGTTGATAGTGCGTTGCTATCTTGTGGCGAGGTCCCTTACTTACCCTCTAAACTGGAACGCGACAGTCACAAGCACTGACGTTATTGCGGCAGGAATAGGTAAGGCGTTGTTACTAGACCCGAGCGAGACAATGCAGAGCTCTACCACCTCGTAGCCACGATGGTAGCGACTCGCATAGTCAATCGGTCGCTTTTTACGACCTGCCTTGCAGAGTGGCAGTTGACCTATCCTTAGAAGGAGCACGGATCAACACGGGATAAAAAAACATCCAGTTTTTCTCCTTTTTCAGAAAGTTAGACATTTTTAAATCAAGTTTATCACTGGAACCCATACTTCCTATGAAATGGATTACAAATAATATTAATTGAAAGATCCTTGGTAGTAAATTGTGCATTTAAATTTATGCGCCACAGTATTTGCATTAGATGTGGATCGATTAAACCACCCAATATCGCCTAGGCGGAACAAAAAGCTTCCTACTAAGGGAAGAAAATTTATGTGTAGATAAGGTTAATGTCTTTACTTGTACGACTGTATGGCTATATATACAGACTGTATGGCTATATATGATATACAAACGGCTATCTGTATATCATATGATGACTGATAATGTCCGAAGTGTAGTTGAAACAATAAGCAAAAAGGCCATGTAATTTATAATTTTTAAAAATTAGTTCCACGTAAACTTCTACTAAGCAATTTTGCTTAACTAATTTATAACTTTATATATATTCTACCACCAGTCATATATTTTATTTTGTCGACTAGAGAAATAGGTAAAGATAATTTATATGTTACTAGCTGTTGCCTGCGACTTCGTCCGCGCGGGCTTGGTTTACTCCGTACAGCTCCTCTCCCGTAGATGATAGCGTGATAATATGTAGCTTATATGTTGACCCGACCTGTTAGTAATATTCATGCAAAATTTGAAGTAAATCCATGCAGTACTTTTTGAGTTTACCCCGGACATACATACAGACAAACAGACAAAAATTGTAAAAACTATAGTTTTGGCTTTGATATCGATTGTAGATCACGCCCCAAGTATTTTTGAAAAAAAAAATTTAATATACAGTTTTGACTTTCCTACGATTTTATATATATATATTATACATATAAATGTATACATTAGAAAAATTACGTTTTCTGCGAAAGACGGCATTTGTGATCTTCCATTCAGTAAGAGTTTAGTTTAATTTGGTTGCTGGTTTTATGGAATTTGTTAGAGGAAGGTACTAAATTTAATAGTTGTGGGTTTTTTTGCTTACGAGATGAGTGGAGATTCCCATCGCCGCATTTTATCGACCTGAGAATGATTATCGACTATTTCTAGCGATAGCCGGTGCCGACGGCTTTACGTGCTCGTTCGAGGCACGAATGTGGTAACATACTATCCTGGCAGACTCCGAGCTGCTACTGAGATTTTGTATTTATGAGAAAAACCTCGAAAAAATCTCAATAACACTTTTCTCGGGACGTCATGTACTGAGCCGAATAGGCTAACTCTAAGATCACAAGATAATTATACTAAGATATTTATAGAACGATAAAACATGACTTTTTTTTAGAATAATTACATTTTTTGTACAACGCGGTATTTGACCCCAGACCCCAAAAAGACGCTTTGTCTAGAATTACACTAGTGAAAAAAATGAAGGGATCAAAAACACATTCCAAATTTTTAGGGGTTTATCAAATAGGTAGCTGTATTTTTGTTAATATTGGAATTAAAAAATTGCATTTTTAAGCTGATATTTCTAGTTTTGAGACCTTTTGATGAAAAAAATTACCAAGCAACGTATATCGCTCAATCCTAAGAAATACCAAAATAATTGTTTTCAAAATTTTTTCGAATGTTTGTTTTGTTCCACGAACTTGGAAAAATTTTTTTCAACTTAACCACCATAATGATGGGATAACGTGTTTCCGCTTTTATTTTGTCAGTTTCACTTTTCTTTTGTAAGAAATTCGACAAGACCATTTCTTACCAAGATATCGAACTTTACATTGAAAATGTGTTTCCATGCAAGGTTCGATATCCCCCGTGTTGGTTCCGAACTCCTTTGTAGAATAGACCAAATGCCGTTCTGCCAGGCAGGTCGTAAAAGGCGACCGATTGGCTATGCGAGTCGCCACCATCGTGGCTACTAGGTGGTAGAGTTCTGCATTGTCTCGCCCGGGTCTGGTACCACCGCCTTACGTATTCCTGCCGCAATAGCGTCAGTGCTTGTCGCTGTCGTGTTCCGGTTTGGAGGGTAAGGTAGCCGGTAAACTTATGCATGTGGCATTGGACCTCGCTACAAGACAGCAACGCACTATTAATATCTTTGGTGTCTATAGGCGATTGTTGTCTCTTTCCATCAGGAGACCGATCTGCTTGTTTGCTATATTATGATATAAAAAATTGACTTTTTGTCTTTAACCATCAAAATTTCAGCAACCAATTTCAGCAAGAAAAACCAAGCCAAAAAAATTTAAAATAATTTTGTTTATTTAATATAATCCAAACCCAAATTTAATTAGCGTACAATGAAGCGTTTCGAGAAAAGGTAGGTGTAGGTCACTAATCTTGCGCTTCGCTTGTCTTGTCGTGGTGGGAGCACTACTGTGCCCCTAGATGAATCATAAAAATTTTTGGTACCTTATCAGTAAAAGAAGGTTATCTTTCACTAGAAGCAGTGATCTGCCATTTTGTATTTGGTGTTATAAAAACCCACAATAAAATTACGATGACACTTTAAATCGCATCGGATATCATCTTTTATTTGAAAGTCGAACAAAAATGTTATACATTTAAATAGAAGAATTTGGAGTGGATGGAATAGATTTTGGAAAACGGAGACTCAAGATCAGGAAAGCCGACCCACATAACGGAATAAAGCAAGGATAAAGAAGAAAAAAAGAAATAGAAGAATTACACATCCAATAAAATGGTTAATTTAATAAACACAATGAAAAGAAAGACAAAGTCGCATTAAAAACTTCTGTCAAATAGACACATCGTAAAGGGTTATCCACAATATTTAAAACAGATATTAAATTTAGCTGGATCGGTAAACCAAAGGCATTTATGAATTTTACGACACAAATAAATACATATAAATTGCGTTTTATGGTGGATATAAAGTTTTTTATCTATATTTATAGGTTTCGTTTCGCCGACCGACGGTACGACTGATTGTTTTGTGGCTATTGATTTGTTTTATAGTTATTGGAAATGTAACTTAAGATTGGGGGACGTTGGATTGTATGGACATTCTCACTTCTTAATTTTGTTCTTCAAAAAATAATGAAGTAAAAAAACGTCTTTTGCCTAACCAATTGCCATTAAAATTAAGAAAAATGTTTGTCAATTGTTTTCTTTTTATATTATAAAATTGCTATTTTATGATATAAAAAGAATGGACAAATAATTGACAAGCAAACAAACATATGGCTTCCAGATAGAAAAAGATATCCATCGCTTATAGACACCAAAGACGTTGAATGGTACTTTGCTTATAATGTAGCGGGATGGTTATGCCACTTGCATAAGTTTAGCGGCTATCTTCGCTTCCAAACCGGAATGTAATAGTGAGAAACACTGACGCTATTACGGCAGGAATAGGCAAGGCGGTGGTACTAGATTACGGAGTAGTCACGATGGAAGTGACATGTATAGCCTATCATTCGCCTTTTACGAACTGCCTGGAATAATAGCATATGGTATGTTTTTTAAAGGACGCTCGGACCAACACAGAGCGAAATTCTATCGAGAAATATTTCAGTTCACTCAGTGTGGAGTCCGGTGGTGGTGTGGATGATAATTTTTGGAATGAACAAGTAAAATTGACCGTTCTAGTGATTTCAAGAAATATGCGACAAACTTTACAGGTCGGTAAAATGAGACGATGGAAATCACCACTCAACTCGTCATCAACAAAGCGGCGAATCAGTAGAGTAAATGCTTAGTTTTGCCACGATTTCCTTATCCCTGCAAGAGAACAAGCTTAATGATAATATATTAATTTAATTTTTGTTACTATATTTTCATATTACTATATTCTCGCTTAGTTGAGGTATTTAAAGTTCAAAGCAGTTAAAAAGCGATTGGTTAAGAAATCTCGCAATTATGTCTTAAAAACGAATGATATCAGCGCATTAGTCAGAAAGTTATTAAAATACGTTTGATGACAACAATAAGTACTTCAGTATTTGAAAAGTTGTAGCTCTGTTTTTATTGTGTCGATCCAGGCCCTGGTTTGAAGAATAGATAGATTAACTACCTTACTACTTGAAATCATGAAAAAACGAGAGAAGGCTAATACATATCCCTCGTCTCGTCTCGTAGTCTTCGCACGTTCTCGGTTAGGAAACGGGGAGATGGTTTCGGGGCTGGTTGCCCCATGAAAATGTATTCAGGCGCTAGCCGTGAAAACGGCTAGGTCGTTGGAGTAAGCGCGGGGTGGAAGCCTCTTGCACTTGGTTGTCTGTTTTAAGGTAAAGGTGTAGGGAAGAGGAATAGATGCGCCCCTCCCCCGCCCACTTTCCAAACACCACCACGTGCGATCCGCCCGCAGGTTAGGAAAGGCCTGACGGGGGATTAAGCATGCGGCAGCAGCTTGAGCGGGAGGAAGGGAAAGAAGAATTCTGTGGGGGGTTAGGAATCGGTAGGTATGGTGTCCCCCCCACTTTCCACACACCACCACGTGCAATCCTCCCCGCAGGTCATTTTTAAGTGGTATTTTTGTGTTCATCAAAAAACACCACATTATCCCGAGTTTGTTTATTATTTTCATGTTCAAAACTGCACGTACATAGATTTCGCCAAAAATCTTACACAAACAATGATATTTATTGTTTTATTTATTTAAACTCTTCAGTTGTACCGCATCACCTTTGTCCAATTTACGAATAACAATTATTAAAATTCTATGAAATTAAAACAATAAGAATGTCCATACCAATCCTTTGTGTCCCATATCGATGACATCGTATCGTTATATTTATCGTTATCGTTATTATCTGTCGTTATATCGAAATTAACGATGCAAAGAACAGAAATATAAACATTAATCGTATTTATCGTTGTTACCTGCGCCCGCGCAGCGATCTCTAAATTAGTGTTTAATATAAAATGCAGGATCTCGCGAATATATATTATGACTTTTTTATTTTATGAAACGGGATACTTAGTTTCAGCGATATGTCTTAAATTATAATATATGCTTATTTTTCTTCACGGCATAGAGTTGTATGTTACGAAACTGAATTTCAATTGTATTATTTTCTTACATTGGTATTATATTTGTATTAAAACATCGTAGTAGTTAAGGAGTATATTATGTTGCAAAATTTAGATGGGTGGCAACCATTGATTATAAAAAACCCAAATCTGGAACAAAACTGGCACTCAAAAGTGTCCCTAATTTCATTTAAATAGTTATAGATATGGCAAAAACATGTCTTTGTATATCCAACCTTAAGCGCAAGGTTTATAGTTGTTTTTACAAAACAATGTACGAAAAGAAATAAAATTGACAGTGCCGGGACCGAAGCGATTCTATTTGAATTGAGCGCACAATTTAAAATTGTGCGCTCATTTTTGGAGGATGTTTTTGAGACACTGATTGTGTATCTTAAGTTTTTTATATCAATGATGGCAACTGATTGGACTCAGTTCGTGAAATTTTCGTTAAAAGATTTCGATAAATGAAATGATATTTCATTCATTTAAATGTGTCTAAGTTGTCTGTGGAAGTCGGTAGAGGGCGCATCGGTCAAGGTGACATGTGATTTGATGGCGGACGAGGTTCAGATTATTTTGTACAATTTATTGTTATACTTTGTGATTTGTATAGAAATAAATAAAAGGATATAATTAAGGAACCAATATTAGTAAACTGGAATTGTCGTTTCATTTCATTTGTATTATTATTATTAAGCAAAATTTAAATACATAATAGTGCTATCTCAAGTAGATTTTCACAGAATGTTCGAAAGTCTGTTTCAAAATTAGGAATATATCAAACGAAATACTAAAAATAACTAGAAGCGTCTAAAAAGAGACGCTTGTGAGTTACTTAAAGCATACAGTATAATTACACGCATAATATTATTTCATATAAAAACCGTTTAATGTTTGGGATGAAAGAAGATTTTATTACTCCATAATGTATAGGTATGATACGGGAATTAGTAGAAATGTTTAAAAATAGGCCATTCATTAACAGAAGACCCATGCGCCCGCGCATCAACAACAAAGCAAACAAGTGATGCCGGCTACATGCTTGATTAAAAACATCGTTCGGTGCACGGTCGATGCCTTAATTAGAACATTTAGGGGTGTCAGATGTCGATGAAAATGAAAGGCAACGAAAGATTCAGATATCACAGATAGGTATAGTCCAACTAGCTCTTCATTATCTCACTGGAGTTAAATCAGACAACAATTAGGGTCGTTTTAAGAATTTTCATGCATATTTTATAATAAAAGAAATGAACACTTCAATTATATGTGAAACAATCGCAAAATGTTATAATTTGATATATCAAATTATAATATTTACTTACTAAACTTTTAAGTTTACTAAACTAACTACTTAGTTAGTTTAGTAAACAATCGCAAAATATTTATACTTTAACTACTTTTAAATATTAATACTTATACTTTAACAGTGCCAAGCAACGAAAATCGCGTCTAGTCTTTAGTATGTCAAACTACTCTTTGACTAGTTAATAAATAGAAATACTTAAATTGTTAATATCAAGCAGTTATGCTTTATAAAGCATCTTAAGCACATTGAATTCTAAAAATGCTTAAAAATTAAAAAAAAATGAATACATAAAATATGATTTAGTTTGAAGTAAAACAAAGTTAATTCCATTTAACCCCACATCTCCGAATCTTAAAGGCTTAACTAGTGCACTCATTATTAGTTAATGATATTAGGTCAAATAATGTGGCTAGTGGTGAACTTAACAATAAAATAGGATGTATCTCATCATCTCGATGTCTGGAAATCAACAACTGTGCGATTCTCCCGACACTTTTTGCCTCGCTCGCACTACTCTGTTGTGGAATCCATTACCGGCAGGGGTATTTCCGAATGAATACGACATAGGGACCTACAAGAAAAGAACTTACTCATTTTTAAGGCCGGCAATGCAACTGCAAGACCTCTGGTATTGCGGATGTCCATCGGCGGCGGTGACCACTTACCATCAGGTGCACGTCTTACTCGTTTGCCCCATATATAAAAAAACACATTGAATAACAAAAATGCAAGATTTCACGACCTGGGGTTTAAATACAGCACGTCATGCATCTGCTACCTTTAGATAAAAGAGGCGGTTTATTACTACTTACTATAATTATTATTATTTATTATGATTATTATGTCAAATTTCAATTGAAAACTATTTTTGCCATATAATAAAACAAATAATAAAAAAAAAATTAAAAATTAAAAAAAATAAAAATAAAAATTCGTCTGCTATCCGTCCATTACTCTGTTCGTATTTTTAAAAAAAGGTAGGTATTGCAAACGTTTTATTTATTAGTTATATTCTTAAAACGTCAATTAGAATTGGCCGATTTTGAAGAGATTGGGTTAAAATTAGGGTTATGTTTTTCGCAGTCTGATTTTTCTTTTTTATGTATGACGATTACTTGATTCGTCTTAATGTTTTGGGTTATTGCATTGGACTTAAATATCGACAGTCAAATATAACGGGCAACCGCGTCACTATTACGTTAATAGATGTAACACCAGAGTCATTGAATATGGTCGTAATCGTAATTATTTTTAATTAATAATCAACACGCCATTAGAACGGTGCACGTAATAAGGATGCTCGTGTCGATGTCCCTTCGACCAAATAAATTTAATATTAGTCATATTGTGACGAATGTGTCTTTAATGTTTGCGTTTGGATGTCTGGTTATTTTAAATTTAATTAGATCATCCGGTCGTTTGGTGTTAGTTTAGATATCACTCCTCCAATATTACAGGATATGATATCCTCATTGCTACATGAACATTATTTCCTAGTTCGTCAATTGAGTTGTTTGATTTTAATTGAGACAAACACGCTTTTCAATTGCTTTTTTTATCATTACCGTCAAAATATAAGGATTTTTAAATCGCTTGAGATATAAGGCTGACAAAACTTAGGTAGATACTCTTATAAAAAAAAACTTGACTAGTGCAAATGAAACACGCGTGGTGACGGTTCCATAGAGACCATCTCCTATCATTGAATCACAAATATATCTACGATTCATATGTTTTTTAAGTCTGACTCAAACTTGTTTGATTAATCATATTTTAAAACTTTTTAAGATCTAGTCACCTTAAGATCTAGTTTCGCTTGCACTAGTGTACGAATCAATCATGCCAACATACCAGTACAAAAAACAGTTCTACTAACATTAAATAAAGGTGACGTTTTCTATCAAATAAAGTTTATCTCAATTGAATAGATTTAACTTTTAGCGCTAATTTGAAAATTATTCGAGTCTTTGATGGCGTATCAATTATCATAATAGAATGCACAATTGAAATGAAACAAAAGAGGAAGATTAACTCAAAAAAATCATTTGAAAACTAGCCAAATAAACAAGCAAACTATAAAATTTACAAACAAAGAAATATAATATATTAATAACGAATATAGCCACCATTAGCGTCAATGACACATTGTAATTTATTTCTCATGGAACCTACGAGACGAGAGCATAGATATTTGATAAGTGCCCGGTTGGTAATCCAACCGGGCACTTATCAAATAGAGCAAATTTTTTTCATCAGAAAACTGAAAAAATCACTATGAATCGAACCCGCCCCGGGTTCGATTGGTCATGTGGTCAACACCAATACTGGAAAACTCGAGCGCACAGCTTTATATCTTATAATATATTATTTTTGCACTAAGTTTTTAGAGTTTTCCTCCGGGCTCCTTTGAAGAATAGACCAACTGCCATTCTGCTGGCAGGTCGTAAAAGGCGACCGATTGGTTATACGTGTTATTATCATTGTGAATACTAGGTGGTAGAGTTCCACAATGACTCGGTACTACCGCCTTACTAATTCCTGCCGCAACAGCGTCAACGCTTGTCATTGTCGTGTTCCGGTTTGGAGGACAAGGTAGCCGGTAGACTTATGCATATGGTATTGCCATCCCGCAACGGATGGCAACGCACCATTAACGCCTCTTCCTCAATGGTTAAACTTTCTATCAAGAGAGCCATCTGCTTTTTCGCTATCTTATGATGTAAAAATGATTCTGCTCATTTTCCGTGCTTTACAGGCATGGTAGGATGGGTGTTGATAGCCATCGTCGTATTTGCTTACATTAGCAACTAGTGCTTACCCTTACGACCTTTACGATTGCGTGATCACTGTATTCATTAGCAATCAGTAAACTCCAGGCTGTGACTGTGATATTTTAAATATAGAAACACCTTGAAAGCATTTTTGCACAGACAAAGAATATTTATTAATTAACTTAATAAATTAAAAATTTTAGTTTATTATGGAAATAGTGAGTCATGAAATGGTGCAATAAATAATGAAACCTTTCTAGCAAAATTCAGTGCAGATAAATTAATTGTTATAGGTCGGTAAATTTAAACGATGAGGATCACCAGATCATGTATCATATACATACCGTGTGTATAAAATTCTGTACTATCCGAAAGGGATATATCGGTAGGTCGATGATATTTTCAAAACAAAAAAATGAAATGATTCTATTTAAAATGTAAAAATATAAGTAGAACAATGATTCGTCAAAATTTAGCGAAAACCTTACGACTTGTATCGTCCGGACGACACCTTAACCTTCGCAGCTCTTGAGGGAAGTAAGGAAATACAGCCAGGGAAAATTCAGCGATGACGTCATTCGTCTACTTTGGACCCGGCAGCTTCCTCCTTCATTAACCTCGGTATTGGTGGTCACGGATTTCACCCTGCCTCTGGAAAACCTAGGTAAAATTGCCGATAAGATTAACGACAACATGCTAAACGAGATCGCGACCATTTCAAAACAAAAAAAACACAGAATGTAGCAGAATGATTGAAATATCTGCGAAATAAGCAAAAATGCAAATAGATATTAATGCAACGCAACAAATTTTATGCTAAATCTAGGCCATGTTCGCATAGAATGCTATATCAGCAAGGTTATTCTAATAATAACTTATGTTATTATCACAACAAATTTAAAAAGGTGAGGCGTTGAAGTGAGTCCAACCCTGTTCCTGGAAGAAATCGGGAAACGACAATTAGCGCAGCGAAAGGCGGTAATCTACGCTACGTCTTATCGTAACCGACGTCACAGCACGCTACAACCTTCTGACCATCAGCACCTCCTGATAACCCCTTCTGCTTCCAACAGCATCAGCCAGCTCCACAAGCTACGCCTCATCTATGCTTTCGGGAATCCACTTCGAACTGCCAACGTTCACTGGATCTCCATGCAGCAACTCTGTCCCGCTCGTTCCGACTCATTACGAACCACAGCGGAGCGCACTCGTCCCTACTCACCGAGGACCGCGCATATTCTGCCCGTCCTGACTCACCGAGGACGGTGCATATTCTTGACTCACCGCAGACCTGAGCACTCAAGACACATACGCTTCACTAGCACAACCAGATGCATTAGATATAACACTTTTTTCGAGGAGGGGAGTGATGTAACGAGGGCACGATAGAACACGCTCACATTTATCGCGCACAGATACCATCGGTATCTTATCGCAACATAGTTATCAGATTTTATCACGCAGCATACACGTGAATTTCTAGTATTTAAGCTTAATGTAAACCCAGTTCAATTACAGTTTAATAAACACATTTATTAATCGATGTGTGACTGTCATTCAGCCAACGTAATACAAAATATCAAAAAACAATAATCCGCAGTTAAAGAATTTTTATATAAATTTTCACATTAATTATGCAGTTGTTAATTAATTACTTTTTCTAAATTTAAAGTTTAAATAAAAACACAGATAATTATCAAACTATAACCCTAGAATTCTATTCATTCAGTGAAGTTATTCTTAATAGGCTAATGAATAGATTACCGTTACAAAAGTTACAAAATTTTGATTTTCCATTTTTTTTGTTAACAATTGAAAATTATAAATTAAAAAAGTATTTGAAAATTAATCAGCTCAGCTCAGCTCGGGCTTGTGTCACCGAGCTGGTCTCCGTAGCCATCACATACTGAGGCACTTAGGAGACTGTTGCTGTAAGCTTCCACAGGCAGTTCATGCTGAGGAGTACGAGTTCAGCGCTATCTCGCGTGCTGGAAGTCCCCTGATACCCTGCCTGTACCGGACTTTGTTTCTTTAGTGACTCTAATATACGTTTGATGGTTGCCGTATTTTATTAACTTCTCTTTTGTGTTATCAGGTTTTTTGAGTTTCAGGGAATCTGGTGATAGTTTCTCCTATGATGTGAATCCTTTTCCTCAATCCTGAAAGGAAGAAAGAGACTCTTAAGTTACAATCTCGTCAAGAACCCCCAAGCATATCTCGTTCTATTGCTCACCGAGTGATCACAAGCTTTCTGAAGTTTTTTCTCTTAAGCTTTGTATATAAGAATAAGTACAGAAAATACTGTGTAACTTTCCGAATGCTGCCCAGCCGAGTTGGATACGTCGGTTGACCTCTTTCTCGAAGTTGAACCGTTTGTCCCAGGTAGACATAATTAAATAAATATATAATAAATAAATGAATAATAAATACTCATGGGACAGATTACACTTATTGATCTAACCCCAATGTAAGCAAATTATTTGTTTGTGTTATGGGTGTTAGTCAACTGTAATATTTCATCATTCATAGATAAATACTGGAATATATTTAATAAACACCCAAACTCGGAAATACAAACATTTATGGTCATCACACAAATGCTTATTCCCGTCGGGGATCGAATCCAAGCCCCATCGATTGCGTAGTCTGGGCCGCTAACTATTCGACCAACGAGGCGGTCAATTGTCAACAACTTCGAGATTGAGACATCAACTGATACTAAATTGAGCGGAACATGAATATTGGACAGGACCTGTATCTTGTCCATGTTCATTTTAAGGTCCACCTGCCGGGAGACTCGATTGAGGATGTCGAGCGTTCTCAATTAAAATTTGAAAAAAATCCATGGGCAACGGTTATTTATTTGCAATAAGAATATCATCTGATCATTTGCTGTTTTACAATTTAAAAAGCGATGAGGACATTTTAAATCTTATTAGTTTTACTTGTAAATTGCAACTAGCCACCAACCATGCGGATCGCTTTATAACTGAAGTTTTTACTAAACCCACGGGAACAGTACATATTTGGGGATCAGGAGTAGCTTATTCGTTAAATCTGGACACACAACACCCATTTACAAGATTTCATCACAGTTTGTTCAGCTAATTCAGCGTATAGTAGTAATAAATGTAAAAATAATTTTTACACAATATGTAAATTATCTCCGTCTTGGTTTGGGATCCCTTTGAACAGGCGTAAAAGTGTACTTTGTAAAAGGCGAGCGATTTGCCAAATGTGTTAATACCATTATGACTATTAGGTGACAGTAATTGAGATAAAAACTATCCAATCTTTTAAGGACGACAAACAAACAGTATAATATATTTTCTACAAAAATTTCATCGGTTCAGAAGTTTCGAAAAACTACGTGACACGTAATCTATACATCTATACAAATAAATAAAATTGGAGTGTCTGTTTGTAATATTAAAATAACTGTTTTTAACTAAATGCATATGGATATATACACGGTAAACATATCAAAATGACACTTTTTGCGATTTTTGTTTGTCTGCCTGTCTGTCCGTCTGTCTGTCTGTCTGTCTGTTTGTTCCGGCTAATCTTTGGAACGGCTGGACCGATTTTGACGGGTCTTTCATTGGTAGATAGCTCATGTAATATGGAATAACTTAGGCTACATTTAAAAAAAAATCCACGCGATCGAAGTCGCGAGCACAGCTAGTTTATAGATAAACTCTTATATTTCTGGAGATAGTCATTGGTTGATTTTGAGTGGTTTTTATTAGCAATATATTTTCAAACGTACAGCTGTTTTCACAAAATTAAGTTGTGCTGTAATCAAAGAACTTTTACTCTGTCACGTTGCTAGTAACGCTGCAGTAATCAACATTTCTCTGAATTGGTACTCCTTTGGCTCCTTTGAATGCAGTGGGCGTTATCAGGATCATTCCTATTTCTCAGTTTATTTTGTATTTATTTGGTGAAAGGCGGACATCTAAAATAATTATAGGAGCAGGGCTATATTTAGATGCTTTGTAAATACGATGGATGTTTCAAGGAAACATATACCTCCACTCTAAAATAAATGAGTTTCAAACATAAGTATTCTTATCTATATTTGAATATATTCTTATCTTTACTTATACATGAAGGGAAAACTTTGTATCCCTTTTTAAGACAATTGCGCGAGTGGTGGAGCTTTAAATTTGGCACAGTTAACGTTTACATTGGGAAGGAAGGAAAGAAAAGGACCGCGGAAAGCTAATATTTATAAATAATAAGTATTAGAAATACATTAAAATAACGAATATAAATATTATACACACTACATGCATGTGACACACATGATACCATGAAGCTGATTATATCTGGAGGCAACATTTCTATTACCTACTTGAAATCAAATTTCAAATACTGCAGTCATCTGAGGTTTAACCCTCTCTTTCTAACACAGCTGCGTAAGTAGAGATGGTATTGTAAATAGTATTGTAAAATAATTGCTGTTATCTAATAATATTTTAAATTCTTGCTTAACAGAACCTAAGTTAAAGAGAAAGTGAAGAATTTTTCTAAGTTACTTGTAACAAATTTATAAATATCAAATGCTGAGTTCAATACTGGTCTATTTAGAATTATTTGAATTTCTTCTACATCAAGAATATTCATTTGACTTCTAGACTAAACCTATTGCTCTTACTTGTTCTTGGTACATTCTATTAAAAGATGATGTATTATAAAGACAGATATTCCTCATTTGCAATTCCTCGATTTCATGAACCACCATGCCCCTTGGCATTCAACAGTATTAGGCATAACCAGTGAGAACCGATAAACACGATCTCTTTAAGTTTTTTTAATTTTTCAGGGGACTTTTCAAAAAATTACAAGAGATATTTAAAAAGATAAAGAAGTATGTTATTATTGTGAAACAGTACAAGTGTAATAAGCTAACAAATATTGTGTTAAAACGGCACCAAGTGCCGACGATAAAAAGTGTAGAATATGAAGAAGTGTTCTTATTTATTTCCAATTAGATATTGATTCTGCGTATCATGATTTTGGTAAGAAAGTTTTTTATTCAATCGCATTGCAACTAAAAACCAACAAGAAATTTTGAATTGCGAGGCAAACTGTGTCCTGAATTCAAATATTTGATACCCATTATATTACAACAGTAGTCACAGAGAAATTTTAAACAACCTTGATCTCCCGCTGAGCCACAGTACAAAGTCAATTTGCAATGATTCTTTACAAATACATTTAAAACAATTATTTTTTTATTGGAATTTGGCAAAATCATCTGAAACCCATAAAAATATGAGGATTCGAAAATTTTTCAAATTATAGAAGGGCAGGGAAAATTTAACCTAATATAGGTGTTACCACAGAATACTTAGAGACTACCTCATAGACAGAGACATAAATAAAACCAAATTTCAAATACTGCTGTCATCTGAGGTTTAACCCTTTCTTTCTAACACAGCTGCGTAAGTAGAGATGGGGCGACCTCATAGACAGAGACATAATGTAAATATTTGTTTCGATTGATTAATACGAGTGCTAGCTCTACCTATACCTAACACTTCACGCATGATACTAAACCTGGTTTAATATGTCAAATGTCGACCAGAAGGCAATCTCTGGTACTTTTCAATCTATATTTTATACTTTTTGTCGTCGGCACTTGGTGAAACTTCATTTGTAATTACATAAATGCACTAAGATGCCAGAAAAGCAAAACCGGTTTACGATATAAATAAAATAAATTGTTTTTTATGAAACAGTATAACAGTACAGTTTTATTTTATAAACTAGCTGTTGCCCGCGACTTCGTTCGCGCGGACTTCGTTTACTCCGCACAGCTCATTCCATAGGTGATAGCGTGATAATATGTAGCCTATATATTGACCCGACCTGTTAGTAATATTCATGCAAAATTTGAAGTAAATCCTTGCTGTACTTTTTGAGTTTACCCCGGACATACATTGACTTTCCTACGATTTTATTATATGTATAGATACTCTAATTTTAACTCTGATTTTTAGTCCAATTATATTCTAACCTCTTCATCTCGCCAGAAAAATCTGTTTTGTTAATTCCTACTTTTTATAACAAGCAAACAAGTAGATAGCTTTCCCGACATATAGAGACAACCAGTGCGTATAGACACTAAAAGATATAAATGTTGCGTATGTCCTCGTTGCGAAGTCTTAATGCCACATACATAAGTTTCCTGGCTACTTACCCTCCAGACCGGAACAGTAACAGGCCCTGACGCTATTGCGGCAGTAGTAGGTAAGGCGGCGGTACTAGACCCGGGCGAAATAACTCCGACCTCTACAACCTAGTAGTCACAATGGTAGGATCTCGCATTTTCGCCTCTTACGAATTGCCTGGCAGAACGTCAAGTGGTCTATTCTTCAACGAGAGGTAAACACCTCAATACTCAATTTTTTTTACAGACCACCTGCCTTTTCGCCAGGCAGTTCTTAAAACACGAATGATTGGCCAAACATCTCACCACCATTAAGCTCACTCACATATCACCACTTTATGTACTTATTAGCTGTAACTGCATCATAAAAGTTTTTGGCGAATCCCGCGGGATCATATAATTTTTCCAGAAAAAAAAGCAGCCTATGTGCTATTCCACGTCATCATCTACCTGTGTACCAAATTTCATTCAAATCAATCAATCAAGTTTTTGCGTGATTGAGTGATAAACATCCATTCAAACATCCAAACTTTCGCATTTATAATATTATAATACAGATATAGATACTTACCATCTTATATATTTTCATGAGTGCTTGTTATTGTCGTGTTTCGGTTTGGTGGGTGAATAAACTTATGCAAGTGGCCACAACGATGGCAACGCGCTACTAACATCTTTGTCATTTACAGGTGACGGTGGTTTCTTTCTATCAAGACAGAGTAACCCGAACGTCTATAAACTTTCTGGTTCAATACGACTGACAGGTTTGTTGGGTGGAAAGATGAATGTGAATTTACCGATATATTAACGATTATCGACTTGTTCTTGCGATAACCGAAACTGACAATTTTATGCACTCGTCCGGGCTAAGGGAGTGGAATCATACCATCCGCTAAACTCTAACTGCTGCTGAGATTTTGAATTTTCGAGAAAAACCTCAATTGCCGAACGTCGAACGCCAGATCTTACGATCTAAGCCGATAACCCCTAGACCACGATGAAATCAATCTTAATATACAAAAAAACATACAAGATATGAATACCAGCAAAAAAACAGACGCACTATTTTTCAAAAGAACCTCATCTAACACGGTGTTAACGATTTCTACATATTAGCTTTACTTTTACCCGATTCAAGAATCAATTCTGGAACTTCATGATTTGTACCAACTAGGCTAATCACTAAACCAATAAGACAGTAAAGATCTTTATCACAATTAAAAGTTATTCCCACGTAATAAGTAAAACGACAGGTGTTTAATGTAATATAAGATTCAGTTCTTAAAGTTCAAAAAAACTTCGATACAGCGTGACGCACGCTTCACAACACCTCCCTGTATCAATAGTTTGATATCGAAGATCATGGATTGATTTATATGGGAATTCCTCTTAAATTGACATTCAATTTTTAAACTTATCACCTATATAATAAAGTTAGTAATCTAGTGAAAATATAAAGAGATACTATGTCAAAATAAGTTATAGAAGTTTGTTGCTTAGATAAAGGATTTAGAGATCAAATTTGATTGCATTTTCTTCAAGGTACATGCCACCTAAGACGAATATGGCAGTTACCAGTGATTTAGTAACGATACGGTGTATTAAAGGTTTTGTTTTGTACGTTTTTAAATGTTAAAATCCGTTATTTATGAGGCCAAAATCGAGAGGTTTCGATTAAATTATGTCTGATAGCATTGGATTTATGGCCGTAATTTTTTGAATTCCTATTTTGTGTTACGTAATATTCTTGTGGCTTTTTTAAAACTGTGTGACTAATTGATATGGGATTCGATTTGCATTATTTTCCAGGGTGGTTCCTAATTTTTTATCAAGCTCTCAACATGTTCAAAATAATGTTTAAAATATTTTTTCTTTGTCAAATTAAGTGTTAATATTAAAGTAAATAGATTATTGAGCATATCTTAATTGATAACCCTATTTTAGCAAATAAAGATATTGATTGATTGATTTGTTTTTGTTTGTTGCATTAATAATTTTACGAAAATACTTAACATTAATTAGTGGAGTTATGGTGATAGGTCAAGAAAAAAACTAGATTAGAAGCACGTGACGACAAACCCAGCATTATGAAACTATATTTCGAAAGAAGACTGTTCTATTTCGAGTAATAAATATTCGATGAAACGTTCACTCGAAATAGCGTTTGACGATAAAAGTTTGTTTCGAAATAAATTCCATTCGAACAATCGTTCAGTCGACTTTCCATTAATCGAACACATGACTCTCGAAGTTAAATTACGGACCCGAAATATTGCTAGATAATAGTATGGGATGTTTTAGACACAGTTTGGCTACATGCGCTCTGAGACAAGAGGCTAGTTCGGTTTCAGGTCGAAGTAGGGTATGTTGAGACATTGCGTGAGGTGCACATAATTATCCTCATCAAGCAGGAGAGTTTTTGCAATGGTTTTGTCTAGTGACATTGCATTTAGTGATGCATTTTCCAGATATAATCTGGCAAATAAATCATACGAAAATTTATATAATTGAATTGTTTTTTGGGTGATAGTTGTGATTTGTAACTGAAAGCTGTTACTTTTTTCATATATTATGCTATAAATGTTGATAATAATTTATTGTTTTCATCAGTAAGTCTCAATTAACACAGTTATGAATACAGTAATTACTAACTATAATTATATATATGGCTAATATAACATATTGTGTGCTATATGTCTCGCAGTAACTAAGTGATGATGATGAAAATTATGAAAATAAAATAATATAAAAATTATCTTTGACTCCGTATCACCCAAGAGGTGTACCAACAAGTGCACCGACGATTAGCCGAAGATACTTATGGCCAATTGCACTTACCTTGTTTTAGTTTAGGACAGTCTTTAGTGACATGCTGTCATATTCATTTCACTTAAAACAAAAAGTGACAGCATACTATTTAGGATTTTTCTAAGTTTTTATTTTTTTTTCGGAATGTCTCAATTGCTGTTAGCCTTATGGGCTGTTACAGCTTCACCGGTCGCGGGGGCGAGCAGAGTGCTCAGCCAGAATTTAAAGGTGTAGGGCTGTACGCCCTCCGCCCTAAGGGTGTCTCCTGTGAGACCGAACCTCGGCTTAGGGTGAGGTCGTGATTTGCGATGAGAGGGCTAGTGGCATTGTTTTGTCCGTCCGCCGAACCTTGCCCTTGGGCTCGGTTCGCCGAAGGGCGAAACAGGAATCCTCGTCGCCGCCGGTGGCGACGGTGTCGCGAATGTAGGTGTGTAGTGTTATCGTGTAAACCGTTGGCCAGAGTTATCGGGTCATCGGGATCGGTAAGAACGTGGCGGGGCCTACGTAGTTTGGGATCGGGATTAGGGTCTGGGATGTAGTCAGCCGCGGCTACCACCAGTGGGTTCGGATGCGAGATGGCACGATCGAAGTATCTTTCGGAGATGTCTTTGAAATGCTTTGCTAAGCTCGGCAATTCAAGATCGTTATGGAGGTTTACGTTGCGATGTTGGTGCAATTGGCCATTAGTCCCACAAATGTGATAGGTGGCAAACCTTTTGTCAACCGGGCACTTTCTAACGCCGGTCAACATTTTATCAGAAGACTGAATAAAAACGCATTTTTTAAATAGACCGACCCGGAAATCGAACCTGGGACCTCATGTGGTTAACGCTAATGCCAGAACACTAGACCACAGAAGCGATTAAAAATAATATAGAATACTAAAATGGCAATAGCGAAATAAAAATGAAGTAATTTTATAAAATTCTTAACGTAAAGGTATTTTATTTAATTAAAATGTGATTTAACAAGTGCATGTACAAAGAGGCCTTACAATTTTGATGATTGTTAGTGACATTATAATTTGTATATTTTGTAAATATTTTATGCACTAGTAAGGCCTACGACACAAAACCTAGTTAGTTTCATTAGACTATCAGATGATATATACGTAATTAGATACGTCATTGCAATGCTGCAATGCGAAAAATTCTAAACTAAAATCTTAAATAATTTAACCTTTTTTGTCATATTGGAATTTTATAATTTTTTTTCTTTGTTTAATTTTATAAATCACAGATAAGCACTTCGTAAATTTAATTTGAACTATTTCCTAAATAATCTTAATACATATAAATTACATATCACGTTATTTTTCCGCGATAGTCTCCGAAATTACTGAACCGCTTTTAATGAAATTTTGTAAATATCTACTATTTGGTCCAACTTAAAAGATAGGATAGGTTTTATCTCAATTAACCCCTCCCCCTCTTAAGTACCCGACCAAAATATTCAATACAAGTCATTTGTATGGCAAAACAACGTTTCCCGGGTCAGATAGTATAATCTATACAAATAAATAAAATTGGAGTGTCTGTTTGTAATATGAAAATTACCAATTTTACTAAATGCATATGGATTTATATACGGTACATGTACCAAAATAATATTTTTTACAATTTTTGTCTGTCTGTCTGTCTGTCTGTTCGTTCCGGGTAATCTCTGAAACGGTAGCTGATGTAATAGGGAGTAACTTAGGCTACTTTTATTTTAGAAATTTTTCGACGCGGACGAAGTCGCGGGCGCAGCTAGCGTAAAAATAAGACTTGTAGAAATAGATCGACTAATTTAAATAATTCGCATATTATTTATTAGCCAAAATAGTATTATAGTGCAATTTGTAAAGAAAAAAAAACTACGTTTATAATGTAATTTTAATATGATCAATATCCTGAATAAGATAATAATGAAAATAGAAAAAGTATTAGAAAAAACCTCTAATTATATTTTTTATACCATAGCATGTAAACGAGTAGATGATTCTCACGATGGAAAGAGGCTGCTGTCGCTAATAGACACCAAAAATGTTAATGGTACGTCGCTGTCCGTATGGTGGGATGATACTGACATATGTATAAGTTTACTGACTACTTTGTCCTTTAACCAAAACACGCCAGTGACAAGAATTGATTGATTGATTGAATGAATGGTTGAAGAAGCTAAGGCGGTAGGAATAGGTGAAGTGTTAAAACGAAGTCCGGGCAAGACGTTGCGGAACTCTACCACTCAGTAGTCACATTGGTGGTGACATATTTCGTCAGTCGTTCAGTATGTCCAGAATGGCAGATAGTCTCAACTTCAAATGGGGACCCGGACCATTTAATTATTTGCAAGCTTCATAGTATTTTTTTATATCATAAGATAGCAAACAAGCAGATGGGTCTCCTGATGGAAAGAGTCAACCAGCGCCGATAAACACCAAAGATGTTAATGGTGCGTTGCTATCTTGTGGCGAGGTCTAATGCCACATGCATAAGTTTACCGGCTACCTTACCCTCCAAACCGGAACACGACAGCGACTAGCACTGACGCTATTGCGGCAGGAATAGGTAAGACGGTGGTACCAGACCCGGTCGAGCCGATGCAGAACTCTACCACCTAGTAGTCACGGTGATAGTGACGCACATAGCCACTCGGTCGCCTTTTAGAACGACCACGACCCACGACCTGCCTGGCAGAACGGCAGTAGATCTATTCTTCAAAGGAGCTCGGGACCAACACGAAGAGTTTCCAAAAAAAGGATAATATACAACAATCTGTACCTAATGAAATAACTTATGTTGCCCTATATTTCAATGCATCCGATATTTTATTCTCATCGGTCGAAAATTAGAAACTACATAGATACATACATATCTTCACGCCAGATCCCTTACGGGGTAGACAGAGAGAACCGAATGCCATATATCACGATCCTTGCAAGCTTGTCTCGCTTCCTCCACGTTCATCACTCTCTTCATACACACACGCTTTTTGCGAAGAATCTTGACACCACCTTCGGACAGTACTCGATCAATCTGATCATGGTATGTCAGTCTTGGTCTTCCCCGGTACCTACATTCTTCCACATTCGCATTGTATATCTGTTTTGTTAACATTTCATCTACCATTCTTTCTACATATCCGAACCAACGAAGCATGCCCTTTCTCATCTTAACACCGACACTTGCTTTCAAAAAATTAGAAACTAATAGTAAATTAGAAACTAGTAGTAATAACACAAGTAATATTACTGCATCAAAGTCAAAAAAACTTGCAGCAATCTATATTTAATAGAAAGAAAGAAAGAAAATATTTATTTGCAAGAATATGGGTGTTACAAGTTGTTAAAAATAAATTAAGTTACCGACATATTCTACCAATATATGGTGTGCAAATATTTAAAAAAATATCATTATATAATATTACATTTAAAACTATAAATTGTATCGATTTTTCAGAATTACTACCGAATCGGAACGCGGCCACACACTGAGAAGATCCGGCGGAAGAAACTCAGCGGGCTGGTCTTTTTTCTCTATTTTATGTTCTTGTTATAAATATACAAGGATGATCCCATATTACAAAGTTATTTTTATAATTACAAGTTTCATATTTTGAGTAATTATTTTTTTTATAATTTACATAACGTTCACCATTTACAAAATTTTTACTACATTGAAATTTTTTTAAGGACAATTCATCAAACTTATATTTCTATCCATTAACATTTAATTTTATCGGCTAAAAATTCTTTAATATAATAATAAGTTTTATCTAACAGCAAATCAAACAACTTTTTGCGAAATTTATTTATAGGCAATGATTTAAGACTATCAGGAATGTGATTGTATATAATAATAGACATACAATACACATTTTTTGTAAAAATATTTAATTTTTGGTTAGGCACATATAATTTCTTACTATTCCTAAAATATGAGTTACCAGTGACTTCAGCATTTGTTTTAAATAACTTTTGGTGCTTTTTTACAAATACGCATACCTCTAAAATATACAAACATGGTAAGGGAAGTACCTCAAGAGACTTGAAAAGTGGTTTACAGGAATGTAACTGATTAACACCACATATTGCTCGAATACATTTCTTTTGGACTCTAAAAATTCGTACCAGTTCAACAGAATTTCCCCAAATAGGAATTCCATGTTGTAAATTAGAAGAGACATATCCATGATATGCTAATAGGGAGGCTTTAGCGTTTCCTACTTCCCTTAGCCTTCTCAAGACATAGACAAATCTATCAATCTTATTACATAGAGATTCAATGTGTGCTTTCCAATTACAATTTTTGTCAATAATTATTCCTAAAAAGTTTGTATAATCTACATCATCTATATTTACTTTATTTAAAAATATATTTATGTTTTTGGTAATATTACTGTGGTAGTTCTGAAATTCAATTAATTTTGTTTTAGTTACATTAACTTTTAAATTATTATTAATTAACCAGTCTGAAACTTGGAATAAGGTTTCGGTTGTTTCTTTTACCAAGTCTTTTTTATTTTTACATTTAATAAGTAGGGTAGTGTCATCAGCAAATAAAAAGCAATCATGTTTTATACTATCAGGAAGATCATTGATATAAATTAAAAATAGCAAGGGTCCTAAAACACTGCCCTGTGGTACACCACAATTGTTAACAAGGTAGTTTGAAGTATTTATTTTTTACGGTTTCCGCATATTTAAGATATTTCAACACATTGTTTCCTATTCTCTAAATAACTCTTTATCCAATCTAAAGACTTCCCTCTATTACCATATTTTTTAAGTTTTGATAACAAAATATTGTGTGAAACAAAATCAAATGCCTTATTCATATCCAAAAATACACAAAGTGGATACATTTTCTTATTCAGACATTCAGTTATGCTCTTTACTAAATTAAAACATGCTAATGTAGTAGACCTACCTTTCCTAAATCCATATTGATTATTTTTTAGTAGGTCAAAATCAAGTAAATAATTATAGAGCTTTTCATACATAATTTTTTCAAAGATTTTTGAAATGACTGGAATTAAAGTAATAGGTCTATAATTGTTCATATCGCACATATCTCCTTTTTTAAACAATGGTTTGACAATACACTTTTTTAATCGTTCTGGATATTTACCTTCCAAAAATGACAAATTAATTATATGGCTAAGAGGTTTTGATATTACACTAGCAACATTTTTCAATAATTCTGTGCTAATATTATCATAGCCAGTAGCATAAGTATTTCTCAATGAATGAATAACTTTTTTCACATCATGCTCATCTACTGGTGTCAAATACATGGTTTTGCTACAATTTGGTAAAAAATATGATTTTGAAGTATTTGTAGATTTGACTTTTACACTACTTGATTTTGTATGGTTTATAAAAAAAATTATTAAATAGATTACAGATTGTTTGAGTATTTGTGTACTTTAAATTGTTTACTTTGATTTTTCCTATTTATTTCAATCGCCTCTGTGGTCTAGTGGTCCAGTGTTGGCGTTGACCACATGAGGTCCCGGGTTCGATTCCCGGGTCGGGCACTTTAAAAAAAAAGTGTTTTTTCAGTTTTCTGAGAAACATAAAGTTGCCCGGGATTGGAAAGTGCCCGGTTGGCGATAGGTTTGCCACCTATCACATTAGTGGGACCAAGTATCTTCGGCTAATCGTGGGTGCACTTGTTGTACCTCTGCCTACCCCTTCGCGGATATGGGCGTGAAGATACTTTTTTTCCTATTTATTAATAATAACTCTAATATTTATTTTGTTCTGAAATGTACTTTTAATCAGATTCCATGAAGCTTTACATTTATTAGAGGAATATTCAATATATTTCAAAGCAGACTGTTTTTGTGATTCTAATATACATTAAGACAAAATTTTCCTATAATGTAAATATTTAAATTTATTTTCTTTTTTATTAGATTGAGCATGACGATAATTAAGGTACAACTGGCGTTTTACTTTGCAACATTGTAGAAGACCTTTAGTTAACCATTTATTTTTTATAGGTTTATTTGAAACTTTTACACGGATCTTAGGAAAACATAACTCAAAAAACAACAGTAAAATATCATGAAATTCATTAAATGCTTCTTCACAGTTTGACTTTGTAAAAACTTCATTAAAACTTAAACTTGATAAACATTCATGAAACTTATTAATATTTTTCTGTCCATATATCCGCTTTGTTCCAAACATAGAGACGCGTGATAAATAAGAGAATCAAATCGAATCTATCATTTAAAAATTATATATTTTGTAGGCAGTCGCATTTCTAGTAAATATCTTACGGATATGTTGTGCATCTCAATTTTTCATTTGTTATGACTATACATTTAAAATAATTATTTATATCGTGGAATCCCGGGTTTGATTACCAGATTAGGAAAAGTGAAAATTATGTTTTTTCGAGGTTTTTCTTGAAATTCAAATCTCAATACTAGGAGTCTTGTGGTTGTGTGGATGAGTAGGCAAAGCTATCGATCTTGGTTATTGCTAAAAATAGATGGTTATCGTTATCGAGTCAGTAAAATGCGGCGAAGGGGGAACACAGGATCAAATGATATGATCCGAGAAGTAGGTAGTAACAAAAAAATATTGACTCGTCAAGTGCCTGTAAAGAATAATTTGAATTATAATAAATAAATAATAATAATAAATATTCAGGGGACAAATTACAGTTACTGATCTAACCCCAAAGTAAGCAAATTATTTGCTTGTGTTATGGGTGTTAGTCAACGATACTTATAAATAGAAATACATATATAGATACTGGAATATATTTAATAAACACCCAAACCCGGAAATACAAATATTTATGCTCATCATACAAATGTTTGTCCCCATCGGGGATCGATCCCGAGCCCCGTCGATTGCGTAGTCAGGGTCGTTAATCACTCGACCAACGGGGCGGTCGATTAAAAATGTTGTGACTTTGACAGACAAATCACTAAGAGGCCCTATCTATTATTACATAAAAGTGCCTAATCACTAAATTTGCTCTATTTTTAAGCTTACAATATACTGTCGACCTTTATATTAACTTTTAATAAACAGTAATAACTATATTTTGTTAGTTTCCATACGGAGGAAGAAAAAACCGATGCTTTATTTTTATATCATAAGAAAGCAAACAAGCAGATGGCTTTTCTGACGGAAAGAGACAATTATCACATATAGTCACCAAAGATGTTAATAGTGCGTTGCAATTATTTTAGCGGGTTTTAGTGCCACATACATAAATTTATCGGCTACCTTACCTACTAAACCGGACCACGACAGTGACAAGCACTGACGTTATTGCAGCAGGAATAGATAAGGTAATGGTACCAGATATGGGCGAGACAATAACATTCATATACTAGCTGACCCGGCAAACGTTTTTTTGTCATATAAATTATTTCTAAGTAAAAAATGTTAAGGGTGGACAACACTTTCACTAAGGGGTATGAAAAATAAATGTTGGCCGATTCTCAGACCTACTCAATATGCTCAAAGAATTTCATGAGAATCGATCAAACGGCTTGATCGATTCTCATGGAACGGAGTACGGGAGGAGTACGGGAGAGTACTAAACTAAAAACTTTAAAACTAAACACAACTAACACTACTCCAAAACAAAACTAAACTACTCCAAAGGAGTACGGGAACGAACATTGTGACACGAGAATTTTATATATATAAGATTATTGAAATAACAAGATGTGATAGTAAAAGTTATCTATCCTATATTTAAAAGTTTATTTTCTTGCATCTATCTATAATTGGCATTTGGCAGTTCATATACGTATTCGTTACTAAAATACAAATGTATATCCCAAAGGTCATCCTATACAAATTAAAGAGTACAAATACAATACGCCCACATTAAACATCAATAATTTTAAACAAATCTAACAAACACTCGATCATAATTCAAACTGATCGTGTTTAACAATAGACTATCAAACTGCGTATTAATCAGTCGGCCGATATGTTGGGCGATTGGTTCAAT
Organism: Apodemia mormo; assembly: GCA_036924255.1. Classification (NCBI taxonomy): domain Eukaryota; kingdom Metazoa; phylum Arthropoda; class Insecta; order Lepidoptera; family Riodinidae; genus Apodemia; species Apodemia mormo. Next base: position 6,760,183 of record JAUPFN010000020.1, on the reverse strand, counting down.
TATTATTATTTAAAATGTCCTTTACAATGCTTGAATGGATATAACGTTATTTGTTACTTGGACCTTTACTTATTCTGTGTCGATGTGTCCGTAGTATATAGAAAAGGATTGTTTAACCATCGCAAGAATAAATGTGATATTTAAATTTTGGAAATGATTTAATTTTATGAATAACGTATTTAAAGTGATAAATTGTAGCTACGGATTAAATGGATACACCTTTCAAAACAATTTCTTAATTTGTCAGTGTAGCTTGCAATTACATACAGAAATACAGAGTTACCTATACACTTATCAATGAAATAAAATCATTTTGAGGGTAATTTTTAAACCTTGTCGTCTTATTCGGTACGATAAAAAAGTACAAAATGGATTATTTCTATTTTTTCACAATATAATATAACCTACAAATGTATGAAATTTTTTACAGTAATAGGAGCGTTTGCTGATGTGCGCGGCGACACATTTCCTTCCCAATGACGTGTCTATTAGTGTTCATGTGATCTGTGATTGTAGCAAATTATTTATAATTTATATTTATATGAAAGTTGTAATAATTTTACATCCTACTTAGTTTTATTAAAATGTATAGCTGTTTAATATGAGTTTGCGATTAATATTGTACACTGGTAGGCACTTGAAAACATTTTATTCTTTAACAGTGTGGCCAGTGACGTAATGCCAGAATGATGTCGCCCTTATTCGAATCATAAATAGCCTATTATAGCTAAACTTCAGCTGCGGGAGCCTAAAGAAGTAGCCAAATTCCAAATAAGAGAAAAGATAAAAATGTATTAGTTTAAGTCGATTTGATTCATATATATTTTGATTAAAATAACCATACTTTTATCTTACATATAGCTAAAAATTACAACAAAAAATCTAAAAACCAGTTGACCGTGTAGGCCATGCCAAAAACATTTTACTAAATTGAGATATTTTACGTTCAAAGAAGCAAAACTATACCCAAGCATAGATTTTTCAGAGTTCAAAAATATAAATTTTATTAAAACTTACAGTATGTTAATTTTAAGCTGTATACATGGGGCACACTAAAAGTTTTGCACTTCTAGCTAATCGGAACTATTTGAATTTCGAATGTTATATTTTTAAAACGTTGCAACGTTCTTAGTAATAAAAAAAATAATTGGCGGGAAATGGGAAGCACCTTGTTTGAGCACCGTGAGGCGATGGTTTTCTGAATTTGAGAGAGGTCAAATTTCTTTACATGAAGAGTTTCGTGAAGGGCGGCCTACAACTGCCGTCAACGTAAATAATGTGGCTATAACTGTTAAGCGGTTACTTGAAGAAAACCCCCCGATTACCTATGAGACAATTCGAGGACTATTGGGGATTAGAATGAGCCAAATTCAGAAAATTTTACACGAAGAATTGAAAGTTCGGAAACTTTGTTGTCGTTGGATCCCTCATGAACTGACACCGGAGCAGAAGCGGGCGCTTGCGTGGAATGGTGTTCACAGATGCTACTGAAGTACGACCACTGACATTTTAATGCTGTTTATGATATTGTCACAGGAAACGAAACGTGGATTTATTGTTTTGAACCCGGAAAAACAGCAATCTTGTGAATGGGTGTTTGAAAATGAGAACAGGCCAACAAAAGCAAACAGGCGAGAAACGTTGGTTAAAAATGATCGCGTTTTTTTTCTCAGCTACGGGTCCCACCTGTACAATTCCACTTGAAGATCAAAAGAGTGTTAATGCCGAGTGGTATTCTACCATTTATTTACCCAAGGTGTTAGAAAAAGTTCGCGAAAGACGACCAAAAGCCGCTTCTCTTACGCCATGATAACGCTTCTTCACACACGGCTAACAAAACAAAGTCATTTTTAGCTTCGGGAAAAGTACATCTCGTCTGCGCATCATCCTGCGCGTAGCACCCACTTAGCACCCTGTGATTTCTGTATTTTCCCCAAAATCAAAGATTTGATGAGAGGTTTTACTTTTACCAACTCTGAAGAGGCAGTGATAGCGTTCAATCAGCATGTAGAAAACATGCCTTCAGATCTGTGGTCCTCCTGTTTTAGAAAATGGTTCAATCGCATGAAAAAATGTTGAAATTATTTTGAAAAGCAATAAACATAATATTTTGGTTATAACATGTTGTTTTTTTAAGTTACGCAAAACTTATAGTGTGTCCTACGTATTTGAACACGTAGACCGACTCTGATATTTCAAACGGCATCCAACGCAATTATTAAGCTCTTAAATTCTAAAATTATGTCGAAAAATGATGTCGTTTCGATTTTAATATTTGAAGAGCTGAACTTTTAATAACATGATTCTATTTTAAATTTTTAAATGCCAGTTGATGAAGTTTTTTAAGCACAAAAATATTTTTGAAAATCAAAAAATTGACTGGTTGAAAAATCTCATTAGGTCAAAATAACACTTTTTACAATTTTTTTCTTCAAGGATAACTCCCGAATATATATAACAGGATACCAAACAAGCCGATTGCTCTCCTGATAGAAAGAGAAACCATCGCCTATAGACACCAAAAACGTCTATGATGATGTCACCGAAGATGTGTGGCGGGATGGCGTTACCCTCCAAACACTATTGCGGCATACCCTCCAAACGATATTCCTGCTACAATAGCGATAATGACAAGCATTAACGCTATTGCAGCAGGAATAGGTAAGGCGGTGGTAACAAATACCCGGGCGAGATGTTGTGGAACCCTACCACCTAGTAGTCACGATGGTAATGATACGTATTGCCAATCGATCACCTTTGCAAACTGCTTGGCAGAATGGCATTTCATCTATTCTTTAAAGGGAGCCCAGATTAACACGGGGAAAAACATGGAGAAACTTAATCACAGTAATATAGGTAGACGTTGGATGCGGATGTCCTAAAAAATAATTTTCCGTTCTATGTGCTTGCTAATGATGATTATAGATAAGCATATATCTGAATATTATAGTTAACATGTTACCAATTGAAAGTTTCAGCAAAATATTTTAAGAGTAGCCGTTTCCATATAAACATAGCCCATTGGTCAGCGAAGCGGGAGGGCCGATCTAGCGAAGTGATCGTTCGTGGGCCGCTACTGTGGGCGGTGTGCGCTTGCCCTTACAATGCGTCGTGTGTTCGCTCCTTAAATCATTCCTTACAAGACGTGTAGAGCGAGGTCATTGCTATTCTACTTGAAATATACCAGGTGTCTATCGAATATACGTAGGTATCAAAGGATCCATAATCTGTTACTATTTTGCAAAAAAAAATACATAATTGAATTCTTTGGTCTCATGGGCGCCAGTAGCATTCGTTGGCCTCAAATGAATCAAACTTGCATCTCCTTGTACCCTTGCTAAGATATTAATCATTGATAAATATAAAAGAAGTATCTTTACGCCTGTATCCCCGAAGAGGAAGGTAGAGGTACAAACAGTGTAACCACGATTAGACGAAGATACTTAGTCCCAGAATGTGATAGGTGGCAAGCTCATCGCCAACCTGGCACTTATCCAATACCAGACAACGTCGGTTTTATAAGAAAACTGAAAAAACACTTTTTTTATTGCCCGACCCGAAAACCGCTATAGATAAATATACATTTTTTATTAAGTTTAATAAAAACTGAAGGCATCTTGATTGCAGTCAGGGCTAATAACCGGTTTAAATAATACCGGTTAATAGAAGTATTTAGCGGTCTTTATAAAAGGTTTCGCTCGGAGCATATGAGATGACAACGATTCATAAACCTATATAAACCGGTTTAAGTCGACAGAATAGTACGCGAGGCCTTAAATAGGTATTAAATTATTGACAATTTTGGTTTGTCAATAATATTATGTATGTAAACGGGTAGCCTGTTCGTTATTATTATCTCGATTTCTGATCTATTAAATCGAATTATGTGTGCAACCATCTTAGCTATAGCAGACAAGTAGAGATAAAATTTTTCCAGGTTGCAATATCCAGCTTGGAAAAAACTAAGCTAGTTTTCCGCAAACTTTTTGTGTACTTCCATACGAAGAAAATTTAGAGTTACGCTTAACGAACTTTACATGTATTGTATGCTAGAAGTTCATAAACATACATTATAACAAAATATTTTATATCTTTAGGTTATTTTTCAATTACTTAAATATTTCTTTGTAAGTTTTAAGACTAAATTACGTTTGTACATATATTCTTTGTAGCAATCAAAGACACACTTTCTTATTTCACCCTAAAACAAACCAATAAATTATTGTAAATAAACGTAGTTCTCAAATCTCACTTTTAAATGAGATCTTTTGCTGTGATATGAAAATGATATATACCAAGATTACCAAATAATAATAAGTAATATCAATTTTGTATATATTTTGACTAATTAAGAATTACTTTTTTTCTCTTTAAGAATACCTATATTTATCTGTTAAAATATACTTATACAAATTTGGTTATTTTGAAATAATTAAATCATTAAGCTGAATACGGGTGGGCGATTTCGGTAAATTTTAAATTAGGATATCTGCATCCAAAAACATCTTCATGTAAATAAATTATCTACCAAAAATAGTCCAACTGCCCCTCTACCAATCAATCTGCTAATTTTATTGTTGTAGCTACCATGGGTGACATATTCTATGGCGTTATTGTCTGCTTACTTAACCAGTTACGATGGCTGTATTTGTTATGAATATAAAAAAGAAGCAGTGAAATTGCGTAGGTCTTTACATCTAAATTTTATATTCTTAATATCTTTGACGAATTACTATTAGGAGAACTTCCTGTTAGGTATAGTCAGAGGCAACGGCTTGTCTATAGTAAAAATCAGCGTACGAAAAGCCTAAGCTTGTTTAATGAATAAACGCGACACAGAACCTTTTAAACTTTAGGTATTGGAATATAGGATAACACGAATCTTAAGAAGTAATCGTAAATTTGCCAGTTACTCGCATTAAATACGAAAAATGGACTGCCACTGTTTTTTTAAATGTTATTAAGTGAACTGAATCGGAATTTCGCACGAGATTATATCAAAAACCAATGTAAGACACATTTTTTCAATATTTAACGTATCTTAATTAAAAATCACTGACTTTAAGACTGAGTTTTATAACATTTAAATGTCAAACTATCGGTGATTATTATCAGCAAAAAAAGACCAAGGAATCGTCGTATTAACTAAAATACAAGTATAAATTTACTATCGAGTGGTTAGCGAACCCGACTATGTATATATATAACCTTCCTTCCGAGATAGTGACCTTAGGCGATTTTAATGTACCCCACTCTGAATGCCAATGTTCACACGTCACCAATCATACGGGGAGGTCTGTTCACCATTATGCCTTAGCGTATGGTCTAACATAGCTGGTACCCTACTGTTCTCTATGTGGATGACCTTACTGACCTCTGATCTCGCACCGAACTATTATCAGGTATCTTTGTACCTTTTGGTACTTAAGACCACTGCCTTATCCAGAGCAAAGTGTCAAAGGCTGTCGTCGCGTGTGGTGCTATGGGTCAGCAGATCAGGACAGAATGCTTTCTTTTTTTGCATCCTACCCAAGGGTTCAGATGTGCTTCTGGCTGGATGATCTAAGTGTCGCCAAAGTTTTCGCTGATATAGTTCTGCAAGGCATAGAATTTTTACTTCTCTTTTCTGCTGTACCCATTGGCGGCAAGGCTCAGCCCTGGTTTGGTTACCACTGCAAAACAGCTTTACGTAGAAAGCATAAGTACTACCAAGCTTGAGCAAATGCATCAGCAAAAAAAGCGCATCACGAAAGTAGTACAACACTGCCTCGAGGTTTTACAAAATAATTATTGCCAAGCCAAAATTGGAGCACTTGAGTAAAATTTGTGAGAAATAAATGCGCCTCTCTTTGAGAACTCTTGCTTTCTGTTCTTTCGTCAAGTTTCTCTAAGCCATACCGCAAAAAAGAAGACCGATCTTTTATTTGTGGTTAATCTGAATAAAAATTTGGGGGTGGAATCACCTTCGTTCGTAGGACAACACTCAGAGTTCTGTATCCCTACACGTGACCCTGGCTAGTGCTATTCATGTGATATGGTGGGAGACATATGTCGTAGCTATAAGGACCACCCATCAGCTAAAATCGTGTCGCCAAGCGTCCGTTTTTCGTCACGTTAACTCTGATGTAGCTTTAGTGAAGACGGGTCGAATCAGATGCGCCTGTGCAATCTAGTTAATATAATACACACTGACGTTGATGTATCTGGAGACTAGTCATGGAAGGTAGCGGGATTCGAGGCATGATGCACCGCTGGCCGGCCACTAGTCAGAAGGCGGGGTCCAAGTAGCATGCCAGCCTCACGTGAAAAGCTGCCCCTCCAACTAGCGAAAAATCCCAAAATGTGCCATAGTGCCGGTCGGCGACCGGATGAGAGGGTCCTATAGACATTCTTAGAGGGGCTGGGGCGTCCCCGCAGTCTCCAGACTAGTCCCCAACAATGTAATTTACAAGTGTGTGTATCAGATCTAGAAAAATAGCGCCTCGATTGCTATCTGCCGTCTTCATATCTATGTACTTCACTCACTATCTAAAGAAAATGAAAGTACTCCGTCTCGATGAACGTGGACCTCACTAACATAAACTGGTGACACAAACCTTTTACCTTGTTCTTTACGGAGACGCAAATAAGATGTCTCTCTGATTTGGCGAACTTAAACACCCTGGAGCTTAAGTTTAAAGGTATGTGCGCGTACGTCCGTGACGACATCTGTTGCCGGCGTCTCCGGTATCTCGAAGACTTCCACTTCTTTGTACTATGGACACTGGTGAACACGGTTCTAGAGAAGCTTCTCTATGCCAGTGTCTACCGTGCGCATAGCGAAGACCAGGAGACAATCAGGCTCACAGAGTACCCAAGTGCCCTTCCAAATACCATTCCGCTCAGCTAGTGTTACTGGGAGATTTCAATGCCCACCACCAGGAGTGGCTATACCTATACCAGAGCACTGACCTCGCTGGTAGAGAGATGCGTAAACTCGCTATAGCGTTAAATCTCACCCAAAGATGATGATGATGAAAAAAATGTTGCAGAATTTTACCACTTAGCAGTCGCAATGTTAGTGATGCGTTCGACCAATCATTCGCCTTTTACGAAAAACCTCACAGAAAAGCAGGTGGTCTATTCTTCACAAAAGAAATAGGACTAACATTGTTAAAGTCGTAGTTCCAAGAAAGACTTTTCGTTTTCTGAATTAAGTTAGCAATCGTGGACTAAATAAATTTGTACAAGTTTAATGATGGCATTCAGAGTGAAATGGTTGATATAGTTTGACCCTCTTTGAATTATTTTTATCATTGAGTATTAAATATATACAGGGTTATTTTGAAGTTCCGGCTAATTTTTCAGAGGCTGTTCAGAATCGATAATATTATGTTAGATTTATGTAATAAAAATAAATTCAAAATTTCATTGTTATCCGACACAAAAAATTAAACGCATGGATATAATTTCAACTACGTAAAATTCGAACTAAAATATTTTATTCCGTTTAACCAATTAAAAGTAATCTGGAAAAACCTATTTAGAGCGACATATGTATTACACATTAGTTATTATCGTAATTACAGGTAAATGTAAAATGGCACACTGCCAGCTTTGCAGAGTTCATTCACAAGGCTCGGTGCATGCAATTTGTGAATTTAATGGGATATTATTAAACGAATATTTTTATATTATCTTCTTATAATTTTACAAAAATAATTAAAACGCACTTGCAATTCAATATTTAGTATTCATTTTAAATTTGGTCAGACCCTTAAAAGTAACCCTGCATGTTTTTTTGTAAAGTTTAAAGAACAAACCACCTGCCTTCCTTTCTGGCAGTTCGTGTTATGGCAAATCGTGTTACTAACATCAGGTCTATTAGATAGAAGAGTTCTGCGAACGTCTCACTCGGAGTTGGTATTACCTTACCTATTTCAGTCGCGATAGTTAGTGCTTCTCACTGCCTTGTTCGGTTTTAAGTGACGGTTCCTTTATCCAATCGGTCCACTTATGTATGTGGCATTGTCATCCTGCCACATGGCTAGCAACGCACCATTCTGCTTGTAAATTACACGTGTATGACGTTATTGTATCTATAAGTGTTAAAGCAATTATAAGTAGGAATATGTAATTGGATACAGATTAATACCAAGTTGTAAAAATTTATGGACAGATTGGACCTTAATAGTCATTTTAGGTCGCCACATTTTTGGTCGATAAAATCACTACATTTTATTGACCTGGTAACGATTATTATCTGTTTCTGCGATATTTATCTAAAGCCGAAGTTTCTCTCATCCGAGATGCATTATGTTCACATACTAGCACCAGCCTCCAAGTTGTTAATAAGATTGTGATTCTCGAGGGTGTCCTTGAAAAAACTTTAGTAACACTGCTGTCTGAACCGGGAATTAAATTCGTAACCTCATGATCGGTTGAATAGGCTAATCATAAGCAAACGATGCAGTGAAATTCATGCTTGTAGAAAAAATCAAAGATAACACAAGTTGTACTCCAAACAAACTAAAGCAATGTATCAAGGTGCCCGTGTCACTTAATTTATCAGGACCACATAAATTTATGCGCAAGAGTTCGCGCCTTACAATCGGACAACATTTAGCTTTTTATCGACTATTTGATTTACAGAGAAAGCCTAAGCTAATCCTTCAAGTCGATACGCTGTTTGTTATTGCTGAGACTTATTCTGGCAGCAAAATATTCAGAAATTAAAAATCAGAAGAACCTAGTTCAATAAAACTTTTTACTGGTTATTTTACGCGTTAACATTATTTTTAAAAACTATTACCGAATTACGACGATATATTTAACTACAGCGATAATTAATATTATATTCGTTTAATGCAAAGATTCCCAAACTTTTTTCTCATATACCACTTTCAAAAATATGCTGGTTCCAGTGGGCCACCTGAATCTGAATTTCTACATACTCCCAAAATTTAAGAAAAAATATGAAGATTAGACCTAACTATGGAAATTTGCATTGCAGCTGAGTTCCAACCGTGAATTAACAGTTGTCGAAAAAAGTGAGAATTAAATGGGTAATTAAGTGATATTTTGTCATATTCTTAAAATATTATCTGTCTACATTGATAGGTAAATTCAAGCCAATATTTCAGTTCTTCACTATCAAAAGCAGATAAATTTTCATTTACCTTGACTTACGAATTGTGAACCCCCATTTTGGTCCGCTAACGTAGACTTCCGTTGAGTCTCCCGTGGACCTTAGGGTGGACACCCGGATCATTTTGGGAATCAGTGGTTTAATGGAAGTTGTTTAAACTTTTTCTGAACAATTTTAGTTTTCTAGGTTCATACTTGAAATAGGCGTCTAATTAAGAATTTCACTCGCGTTTAGGTAGTTCATTATGTAGCGTAGTCATCAAAGGCTAATTTTTAGCATATTAAATTGCACTTTATTTTTTGGCAAAACCGGTTGTCAGATATGAATTAAATAAAAAAGTGTTTTGTGAAACAGTACAGGTGTATTTAAGTTCCACCAAGTGCCGACGACAGAAGGTATGGAATAAATCAATTAAAGCTAATTTGTTGTTGAGTTGAGTGAGTGATTTGCCAGCGATAAATTTTGCATGAAAATCTGGTTCTTTACATACGATAATTATTGTGTTAATAAGCCAATTTCTTTAAGTAAGCTATGAAGAGTTATACTTGGACTTACTATACGCAATAGTATAATTTTAAAGATACTTAACAATAATTAAAAAAAATAACCAGCTAAAGTAGAGATGAACTGGTTACTAAGATAGAATATCTGGCAGTCTTTAGAATAAAAAATCTTAGGCAATCTCATATCTCGACGGCAATATCTATATATATCAAAATCAATGCCACTTTTCGTTGTAATTTTATAACTGAAGAACGGGCTCACTTATCCAAACCAAATGCTTAGGCTTTGTTCGGACTATTTAGTAAATTGTTTATGTGAAGTTTGCACAAGATCGGTAGAGTGGTTCTTCATTTATCACATTTTTTGTAACAAATGAATTCAATAAATGGCGGATTTTTTTAATATTTCACTCTATACGTAGCGAAGCACGTACCGAGCCGCTAGTATTTTATATGATAAGGGTATATAGTCATACAAAAGTTTTCAGGAAAAAAATTAAAATTATATTTATTTAAATCTGAATGTAAGATTTAATTTCTAATACGTTTGATTTTCCAGAATAAGTATCAATGGTTGTGTACGTAGGTGTAGCAGAAAATGTTTAAGTTATTGCTTGCATATTGGGAATTCGTGTCGCACGCTTGTTCTTCTACTTGTTTGTTTGTCCGTTAGCTCAGACGTATGTTATATCGAGGATTGATATTCCTATGTCTTTTTAAAATAGATTTGCATATTTTAAGGGACCCTAATAAATATATATTGTATTTTATGTGTTATGTACTACATGACCATGACCCTATGTTATATATATATATATATATATATATATATATATATATATATATATATATATATATATATATATATATTTAAAAGAAGTCTCTACTTTAACTTTGTATATATATATATATATATATATATATATATATATATATGTATGTAATAGGTCGGGGCAAAAGTATTTTCGTATTTTGAATGTATTATTAGTAATCAAACCTCTTTGGTTTTATTTTAGTGTGAAAGATGAGGTTCGCTCTGGACGCCCTATCACAGATAAAATCAGTGCCATCTTTGCGACAGTGGAGCAAGATCGACGTTGCTGAAGAACTAGATATTGATCATAAAACAGTTTTACGTCATTTACGAAAGTCTGGGTGCAAGAAAAAACTTGACATTTGGGTACCACATGATCTCATTGACAGAAACCTAATGCAACGTGTTTCCATTTGCGATTCTTTGTTGAAACGTAAAAATTCCGAAACGTAACAAGTTGGTTACGGGTGATTAAAATGGGTGACTTTCGATAAGAATGTGCGAAAAAGATCACGGTCAAAGCCTGGACAAGCCCCACAGACAGTGGAAAAGCCCGGCCTGACTCGGAACGTGGGATTGGAAAGGAATCGTCCACTATGAGCTTTTGCCGCCGGGTAAAACTGATAAGGTTAAAAAAAGCTACTAAGAAAAAACCGGCCCGAGCTGGTGAATAGGATGGGCGTGGTGTTCCACCATGACAACGCCAGAGCGCACTCATCTATAGCCACGCAGCGAAAATTGAGAGAGCTTGGCTGGAATGTGTTGATGCATCCTCCGTATAGCCCTGACCTTGCTCCATCAGATTTTCATCTGTTTCGGTCATTGCAGAACTCTTTAGGAAGCATAAAGCTAACCTCAAGCTCACAGTGTTCTCAAAAGAACACTGTGAATACTACCTGTCAAATATTTTAAATCAAAAATCTCAAAATTTCTACAGGAATGGGATCATGGCACTACTCACAAGATGACGACAACAAGTCATCGATCAAAACGGCATATACATATTATAAATAAATAAAAATATTATAGCTTAAAAAAATATTTTCCTTTGTGTGAACAATACGAAAATGCTTTTGCCCCGACCTTATACGTGTATATATTAGAGTCCTGCAATGAATCTCTGTGACCCAATGTTGAAGCTATCGTAGGACTAGGCGGCGCAGTGCACTGAGGCCCTCAACCACAGGAGGCCCTCAGCCTCCATGTTACGTTCGCAATAAATATCTATTAAAATATTTAACCTCTGTTTTTTCCCCATTATGTTTTTAGTGAACAATAAAAAGCTAATGATAAAACAGATTTGCATATTTAGAGAAAGATTTAGTTTAAGTAAGGCCCTAAATTTATTTTTGATCCAGGGCTCTTGCTTACATAGCCACTGCTTTGATCTTAATTAATAGGATAGTTAGTGTTGACAGTGCTTTTGACTGTCATATTTCTGCCGGGTTATCTTATAATGCATTTTTAAAATTTTCGGTTACATAAGCAAAATCTCTACTGCTATAATAATTCACCCTTGGTCAGCTTTTTAAGTGTTGAATTAAATCCGAATACAATCTGAATGAATTGAACAAATCAAAAATCAACTTTCAAGTAATAAGTATTTTTGCTGCGAATGGCCAAGATTATTTCTTAGTTTCTAAGTTTTTGAATGTAAAGACAAGTCCGCAAATTTTTCCCGGGTATCTAACTTCAATCCAAGGTGATAACAGTTGCAATAAGTTATGATAAATTAAATAAGACCATTAATATCGACTCCGAAGATTCGTCATACGACTCTAACAACCAGTAGTGATATGCTTGTAAGGGTTCAATTTGTTATGTGACCTTAAAACGAGAAGAGGTGAGAATCAAATTAAATCCACTTTATTCTTTTTCTATTGGGACCTTGTAATAGCACAGGAAAGTATTCGTTACGCTCTTTAAAAGCAATGTTTAGTAGCAAACAGAATAATATGCTCTAATTTGACAAAATATCATCTTCGAAAAACTCATTAAATTCAGAAAATTGTCAGATCTTTGGGAGTTTAATAAAGTGTCTTCAGTGGCGAAAATATTTATTCATTTTTGGCCGTTTATGAACTTTAATTCAGTAAGTACATAGTTATGCGTAGGGTAGGGTACTAGCATTGTGACTTGGCCTTTCTCTTCTTCATTTCAGAGGTAGTCCAGGCTTCATAAAAATTAAAATACATTAATTTCAGAAATATCTATGTGAGTTTAATAAAGTGAATTCAATGGGAAACAATCTTAATTCATTGTTGATCGCTTATAACTTTATTCAGCATCCACGGTAATTATGCAGAGGGTACTAGCATTGTGATTTGGCCTTGCAAGATAGAACACGCTCTTTTTCATTTCAGTGGTGGTCCAGGCTTCATAAAAATTAAAACACATTAATATCAGAAAAATCTTTGTCAGTTTAATAAAGTGACTTCAATGGGAAACAATCTTAATGCATTGTTGATCGCTTATGAACTTTAATTCAGCATCCACGGTAATTATGCAGAGGGTACTAGCATTGTGACTTGGCCTTACTAGATAGAACACTTGCTCTTCTGCATTTCAGTGGTGGTCCAGGCTTCATAAAAAATAATTAATGAATGTCAGAAAAATCTCTGTGAGTTTAATAAAGTGACTTCAATGGGAAACAATCTTAATTCATTGTTGATCGCTTATGAACTTTAATTCAGCATCCACGGTAGTTATGTGGAGGGTACTAGCGCTGTGACTTGGCCTTGCTAGATAGAATACTAGCTCTTCTTCAGTTTAGTGGTGGTCCACGCTCCATAAAAATAAATACCTTGCTAAGCAGCTCGCAAATGGCAAGCGGAAGCTATATATGTCACTATTATAGTCTGTTTATTCTAGTTGACAGAGACAAATAAACTTGTCGAAAAAACATCAGTGCATGTTGTCGTCATATTTCAATTTTCAACTTGAATAGTATAATAGCTGGTAAACTTTTTTCGATAGCAAAGAAACAGATGGCTCTCCTGATGGAAAGAGAAGCCATCGCCTTTTGATACCAAAGATGATAATATCGTTCTGCTATCCATGTGGCGGAATGGAAATACCACATGTACAAGTTTACCTTACCCTGAAAATCGGAACACGACAGTAACAAGCATTAACGCTTTTTTATATCACTGAATAAATTAAACAAATGGATCTAACCCCAAAGTAAGCAAATTATTAGTGTGTTATGGGTGCTAGTCAATGATACTAACACATAGAAATACGTATATAAATACTGTTACATACATAATAAACACCTAAACCCGGAAATACAAACATCTATGCTCATCACATAAATGTTTGTCCCTGTCGGAAATCTAACCCGAGTCTCATCGATTTTTAGTTAGGTCCGCTAGTCACTCGACCAATAGAGCGGTTATTGCGGCAGGAATAAAATAGGCAGCGGTATTAGACTCAGACGAGACGATACAGAACTCAACCACCTAGTAGCCAGTGAAATGTTTGCCCAATTGTTCACCTTTTACGAATTGCCTGGCAGAATGGCTATTTTATTCTCCAAGCGGGCTTGGACCAACAAATCTTTCCACTTGTTATATAATCGAGAAAAGATATATACAAGTTTATTAAAGTATTAGATGAATCTAGATTTTAGTGTGGGGTAAGAAAATGTTCTTTAACATTTACCCCCAAAGAATGCAGACTAAATTTTAAATGTAGTGTAAGAAAAGGTGTGAGTAAAATCTAGCAGGTAAAGTACCAAGTTAAAGAGTAATAATACATAAAATAAACATCACCAGACAAGTATCTGGTGTAATACCTACTTTGAATGTAGAAATCTGGCTAACTAATCAGTTTTTATAAAAATTAATGATGTGCCATTACTTCTATTGGAATATCCTCTACCATCCTCATTATTTCTTATTTTCAACTTTTGTCAGTAGTCTGATATTTACACTTCAGACCCAATAATTGCGACAACTATTTCACTCCTCGGCAATAAGATTTTATCTCTTTTTTTAATTAAAATCGTGACAGTAAATTATTTCAGAGTACGAAATAGTTTTTAATCAACATTTTCTGGCATGATTTGTTACTGGCTTGATTACAAAACATATACAACTGACGACAATAGAAGTGCATTAGTTAATGAATAAATACTAATATGTTATAATAATGGTTCATTTATTTAAAATATTGGCTTTTATTATCAGTATTTATCGTCATTGTCATATTTTTTTTATGGAATAGGGGGCAAACGGGCAAGAGTCTCACCTGATGGTAAGTGATCACCGCCGCCCATGAACAGCTGCAACACCGGAGGTACTGCAGGTGCGTTGCCGGCCTTTAAATTAGGACAAAATAATTCGCTTTATCTTTTTGATATGAGAATACGCGAAAGGTCGAAGTTAGCATTCTTTAAAACTAGCATGGACTATTGGCCATGACAAAACGGTTAAGTTAGACATTCAGTAAACCTAATGTTTGTTACCTTCTACGAGTCCTTGTATCTTGAGAAATACAGTAGGTTTTAACCATAACATGTTAAAAAGTATGCATTGCACAGTATATGTAGATAGTTTTATTTTTAAATTAATCATCAAAATGTATGTGGTAATATCAATCTATTGTTCGAAATTTTTTACTTTATTTTTATCATAAACACGATATAGAAGTTAGCAGTGATGCCAAAATTGATTGCAATTTCATTTGGTTTATTCATTTAATAATTCGATTATTCATTATAATATTTTTTATTCGATAATAAACAAAATACTAATGTATCATAGTTTATGATCAAACAAAAGAATCAAATATTTCAATGAATGTACCTATGGTAAAATGTAGCTTATTACTGTAAATCTGTATTTTAGCTAAAAAAGTGACAAATCTATACTTCTAACTTCTAAAACGGATTCTAGGTGGTATATTTCTACAACCATTTTTTTAACTATTCTTGCCCTGTTACTATAACAAAAAGGAAGCTACAAGCTTCCGGCTTTGTTTACCTGCTGTCTACCTTCTTGGTAGGTAAGATGTCTGGTAAAAATGTGTTTGGTAATAAATACTATCTCACTGAATGGGTGATAATATCTCGGGTGAATTCGAAACATTAATATTTTTTCTGTCTTTGCATAATGGTTATCTGCTGTAAATAGAATGCTATCAGATTGTTAATATCCATACTTAATATTTTAAATGCAAAAGTCTGTCTTTTTCAATTAAGTTTTCATGGCTAAGCAACTAAATTAATGTAGATAAAATTTGACGAGGAGATAGTTCAAGTCTCGGCGTCAAATATAGGCTACTTTTGTTAAAATAATTAACCGCTAAGAGGATGAAATAGCGGATAAAACAATGTAACATAAACATTTTTATATTGATGTCCAATTATTCCACTAGCGGATGCTTGGCTTTGCGGGTCAGCTAGTCCTATTATGCATATAAAATATTACCAGTATAAATTAACAAAGTAACCAAAAACAAATTAATTGTGAAATTTGAAATATACCTACTAACATTTCCATCCCAATAATAGATTCGGGAATGCTCAGCCAAAGTAAACATGTCAAAATATAAAAAATAAAATATAAAGTATAAAAGTAAAAAATAAAATATAATAGTGTCCAATAATAGTGTCCACAAGTGTACAGATCAGTGATATCAGCACTAGTCACAAAATTGATTGTGAACAAACGATTCATCCGCCGTTTCTGCGCCTACGCAATCGTTTCGATCTTGGCTATTCGTGACATTAATGTCTGTCGTAGCATTGGTTTGATGTGATCATTATTGTTATTACTCTAGATTTGTATAATTTATTACACCTACGGTATGCCCTAATAATAACAATTATGTTTTTAATAAGGTAACGGTTACAACCCCGATTTGGTCTGGGCGCCTTTACAAAGAATAGACTTACTGATATTCTGCGAGGATGTCCATTAAAACCAGAGTTCTGCAATGTCTCGCTCGGGTTTGGTACAACCGCCTTACCTATCCTGCCACAATGCTTCACTCCAGTTTTAAGGGTATCGGTTAAATTACACATGTAGCATTAACATCAAGCCACATGAATAGCAACGCACCATTAACATCTTTGGTTTACATAAGCGACGGCCGTCTAAATAGGCAAATAGTCTAAATAGATGAAATTTCATCAGCAGTGCCATCTGCTTGCTTGCTATCTTAAGACATTTTTTATGTAGGTGATAGCGTGATAATATGTAGCCTATATGTTAACCCGACCTGTTAGTAATATTCATGCAAAATTTGAAGTAAATCCATGCAGTACTTTTTGAATTTACCCCGGACATACATACAGACAAACAGACAAAAATTCTAAAAACTATATTTTTGGCTTCGATATCGATTGTAGATCACGCCCCAAGTATTCTTTTAAAAAAATATTCAATGTACAGTTTTGACTTTCCTACGATTTTATTATATGTATAGATGAGTCGATCACCGACGGAATCCTATATACTTCTTTGTTGGCCGCCGCTCGGACAACAAGTCTGGAAATTGTCATACGACTCGTTGTGTTATAGTTAAATCTACCATAGCGTAACATAAAAGTATTGTTTTAAATGACAGAGAAATTACTGCTTGCTCATTACCCACACCAAGCCCACATAATATGTATTCCGGAGAAGAGCCTCACTCGGAACTTTACCCCACTGCGACATATATAAATTACGTGTAACATTGTTCGTCTCCGATGAACTCCAAAACAACTGAACCGATTTCAATGAAATTTTATAGATATCTAAAGATATAAGAATAGTATTTAATCTGCCCTTTCAAGTACCCGACCACAATTTGTATGGCAAAACAGCGTTTACCAGGTCAGTAATAATATATATCAACAGTAACTAAATGCAGCAATGAGATTTATAAGACTGACCTAAATCGTTTGGAAAACAAATAAAAGATAATAAAACAAATTAAGTAGGTACCTAAATTTCATAAAAGGATTTAGAACTTCCCTTCTCCTGACTAATAAAACGAACTATGATAATAATCCATACTATTCATACTAGTCCATACTAATATCCATACTAATATTATAAATGCGAAAGTAACTCTGTCTGTCTGTCTGTCTGTCTGTTACGCTTTCACGGCCAAACCACTGAACCGATTTGGATAAAATTTGGTACAACTATAGTTTGAGACCCAAGAAAGGACATAGGATAGTTCTTATCCCGGAAATCCCACGGGAACGGGAACTATGCGGGTTTATATTTTAGAATTTTTACCACGCGAACGAAGTCGCGGGCACAGCTAGTTAGTAATAATGTTTAAGGTACTTTTAATAGTAAGATAGTGAATAAATTAAAAATGTTTTTGCAATATGACTTTTTAAACAAACGCGTTCTACTATCATTTTTGAAAATATATAAACGAGCAGACTGCTCGTGACCACGGTCAATGTAACTTGGCCGAAACGTCGAGCTTTGCAAGTAAGTTCTATATATGTACGCGTTTTTGACCCGTTTATATATTTTTAAAAATTAAAAATACTCTAAGAAGTAGGAGCTACCCATGACATTGCTGACCCAGTGAGTATTTCTCTAACAATAAATGACATTTTATCTACAAAGAAAAAACTAGGTAAAATTATAAGATATAATTTTGATGTCTTAAGCAACGTTTTCACTTTGATTAGTGCGAGTGTGTGTATAATGCAGGTGTTTAGTATTAAGCCAAAAACATGTGAAGATAGCCGTGGATCAGTGCGAGTGATTCGTAATCAGCGTAGTAACAGTGAATAGATGCTGATTACTTAACTATTTTTATCTTAATACTAAGCACCTGTATTAAACACTCACACTCGTACTAATGAAAGTGAAAACGGGGCTTTACTCCATTTGACGCGTTTGGAAGTGTAGAGTAAAATTTTTACAATGCGCACGCACACCGATAGCCGATAAGCGACTTGAAAGTTAGTTGATAACTGTCTCTCAAAGTTTATTTATTAATTTAAGTACCATTACTTTTACAAAACAAAGAGTTATGGCATACGGGATGAAATCTTTGGCTATTTTTGTACTGTTACACCAAAGAGATATAACTTCTTTCGTGCGTACATAAGTATGTAAAATGAATATGATATAAGTTGCCATTAAAGAAAGTAAATCGAAGGTCCTAGTCCAGAAAGATTTCGCGGAACAGTTTTCGGTATTTACTGGGCTTAAACATGGAGATGCCCTGTCACCTGCATACGATTTTTTAAACAATAAGTCTAATTTATCACACTCATAAGTTTTTGCCTGAAAATGCTTACATACATTTGGTACGATTCACACCGACCAGTCCGCATCGACCCGCGCCGGAATGGATTCATACACGTGTCGTGGCAGCCGCACGCGTACTGCGGCAGCTGTAAGTCACAATGACTCAACTCGCTACACCACTGTTTTCACGGTACTTTACGTCAATCGTACGGTTCCGTACGGCTTCTAATGGACTTCGACGTATATCGACAAAGCCAGCTAACCGTCACAGAGTCCGTTCGGAGATGTATAGAAAAGTTCGAAGCAGTTTAGCCGTCGTGGAACGTAAATGTAAGGGAAATATGAACTGTGATTCCTGTTTATACGTTCAAATTTCTTTTACCGCATTGTAAAATGCCGTCCGAGCCGGGCCGATGCGAGCCGGTAGGTCTGAATCTTACTTGTGGTGTAGTCCCCGGTACTAATTATTAAATTAATCAGTGAAAGTAAAATGAACTCACAAAAATCGAAATTTATTATTTCGGTGAACGAACTTCACATTAACTTGTGAAACGAACACTAGCAACGACATTTTACTGTATTCATGGACGAAGCTGCGCGAGTCAGCTAGTCCATACTAATATTATAAATGCGAAAGTAACTCTGTCTGTCTGTCTGTCTGTCTGTCTGTCTGTCTGTCTGTCTATTACGCTTTCACGGCTAAACCACTGAACCGATTTGGATAAAATTTCGTACAAATATAGTTTGAGACCCAAGAAAGGACATAGGGTAGTTCTTATTCCGGAAATCCCACGGGGACTGGAAGTATGCGGGTTTTTATTTTAGATTTTTTTTAACGCGAACGAAGTTGCGGGCACAGCTAGTAATTTATAAATTATAATTGACTGCACCTTTGGAATGGTACTAAGCAGACACAATAAGAAATTCCATTGGGCACATAGCTAATATTAAAACAAAATTACAAGCCTATAAAACTATGGGTCGGTTAAGTTAATTAAATTAAATGAAAAAGAATTTATTTGCTTAGGCACAAGACACATACTATTTTCGCAACCAATCAGCGTAAAGTACGCGGTCTGCATGCCTTTAAAATAACTCTAAATAATAGATTGAATATTTAACCAAAGTCAATGCATATTGTGTCACCGTTCAAATAATTGAAGATTAAAAGCTTCACTTATAAAATACTGGGGCTATCATTGATATAAAAAACCCTAGATGCACAGTCCCGAAAACTGACACTCAAAAGTGTCCCTAATTTCTTTTAAGTAGTTATAGATATGGCAAAAACATATGTCTTTGCATATCCAACCTTAAGTGCAAGACTTATAGTTGTTTTTACAAAGCAATGTACGTAAATAAATAAAATTGACACTGACCCGGCCGACGCGATTCTATTTGAAATGAGTGCACAATTTAAAATTGTGCACTCATTTTTGGAGGACGTTTTTGACACACTGATTGTGTATCTTGGGTTTTTTTATATCAATGGGGGCTATGTATAAATGTGCCACGATAATTAAAATATTTTTTTAACAACTTTAGTATGTCGCGGGATTTTTACCTATTGAAAATTACTCTCTGATTCAGTGTCATTTAAATATTCTTTTAAATTAAACGAGCGTTGTGAAGCGCGCTCCTTTGGATTTTCGAAGTTTAAAAAATAATAATTTTACCTTTTTAGGTCTTTACAAGTCATAGTATTTTAAGTCATCGCATTTAATATCAGTTTAATATAGGATTATATTGACATATGGAACAAATGAAATACATATATATCTTCACGCCAGATCCCTTACGGGGTAGGCAGAGAGAACCGAGTGCCATACATCACGATCCTTGCAGGCTTGTCTCGCTTCCTCCACATTCATCACTCTTTTCATACATACACGCCGGTTGCGAAGACTCTTGACACCACCTTCGGACAGTACTCGATCAATCTGATCGTGGTATGTCAGTCTTGGTCTTCCCCGGTACCTACATCCTTCCACATTCGCATAGTGTATCTGTTTTGTTAACCTTTCATCTACCATTCTTTCTACATGTCCGAACCAACGGAGCATGCCCTTTCTCATCTTTACACCGACACTTTCTTTCAAACCTAACCTCTTTCTCACTTCGACATTACGAACCCGGTCCGCGAGTGTCACACCACATATTTTTCTTAGCGACCTCATCTCAACCGCGTTGATTCTACTTTCATGCCCTTTCTGACATACCCAATTCTCACTTCCATACAATAGCGTTGGGATAAGCACATGATTATGCAGGGCTAGACGGGCACCCTGACTTAAAATTGTGCTATTAAGTAATCTCCCTAACGCTCCATTCACTCTGTTCCCTGCACACACTCTTCTTTCAACATCAGCGGTGTACCTTCCATCCCTGCTAAAAGCACATCCAAGATATACAAACTCATTCACTTGTTCAAGCACTATATCATCTACCACAACCCTTACGTCCGTTCTGGTTGCTTCTCTTTCAAATACTAAAGCTTTAGTTTTCTTCGCATTCAAATGTAAGCCCATACTCTTACAATCCTCATTCATAACTGTGACCAGTGTTTGCAGCTCAGATGGAGTTGAGTCTAGAAGTACAGCGTCACCTGCATAAAGCAGGCGGTTCACCACTAGATCACACATGCGCGTTCCCACATTCAATGAACTCAATCTTTGGAGACACTTATCCAGATACTTATCCAGACAAATGAAATACTCGGTAAAAATTAAACAAAACGCAGGTTTATATGTGTTTTATTTTATAATTAAATCAAATACACTATAGTAGGTATAGGGG
Organism: Apodemia mormo; assembly: GCA_036924255.1. Lineage (NCBI taxonomy): Eukaryota > Metazoa > Arthropoda > Insecta > Lepidoptera > Riodinidae > Apodemia > Apodemia mormo. The sequence goes on along the minus strand of JAUPFN010000020.1, from coordinate 6,738,730 downwards.
CGCGCGAACGTTCGACGTCAATGTGAGTGATTATAACAACCGTTCAGATATATTGCTTAAGTCATTTTAATGGCCCGCCGATTTAAGATAAGCTTTTGACAAAGACTAAAAATACAGAACTGAAAACTGTAAATTAAACCTTTATTAGACTACTGATTCTTTAATGCACTTATAATTATGGATATAATAATAAGTAAATTATTAAAAATATATACGTTGAAGAACAAATTACGGCTATTTATCACTACTTTATCATACAAACGTTAAAAATTATCTATATTTAAATGACTAGTTTTAGATTTACGGGTGGGCGTATTATGGTATTTTACATAACATTTTTTAACGTAAGATTAGTACACCTACAGATAAACTTAAGGAGGCAATCCCATAAGAAATCCTGACATTTGCGGGACTGGACATTTTCAATCCCGTGAAATACTGAACTCCGCGTGGTTAATAAGACTTTGAAAATAATTTATGAACAAGTTAACCTTTAAAGGGACTTACTGAAATGAATCAAATTTTAAGAAATAAACATTTCAATTATGTAATTCAAAGATAATTATTATCGTTCTAATAAAATTACGAGGATTTTAAAAATAGGAAGTTAAAACATTATATTGAAAGTAGCATCTCAAAAACTCTAAAGTATATTTCGGGATCACGGTATCCCGGTATTGCATTTCCTATTAAAACTCAACTGGATATGTACTAAAGGTCGATTAAACGCGATGCTATCAGAAATACTATGTAAAAGGACATAGGAAAATTGTATTTATATACTAGAAAAAATAATATTATCACAACTAAGGTGGAATTGTATAATTAGCAGTATACATGTTTATACCACTTTAAAAAAAATATTTATTTATCTGTTATTACTTATCGTAAATGACACAAATTTCTGAAAAATAAAATGTAGCGGCTCAAACAATCACAAACGCTTCAAGAAAAAATTATAAAAAATATACAAAAATCAATAAATGAAATTCCAAATTAAAATCCTGAATCGCGATATCACAATTATTTATCTTGTAACACTATATACAAGTTTCAACGCTTCTCAAACGGACTTCGCACCCCAGGCAGTACACCTTGCCTGGCTGGGAAGATCTTCCTTTTCCCCTTCATTGTCCTTGTGTGACGTCATCGACCTCCACAATTATGAGGTCACCTGACAAAAAGCTGGCCCGCTGGTTCCATCACTATGACCCTACGACCCGCGGTATGGACCAGCGGCGCCACAAAAACATAAAATACTTTAGCGGTAGTATCTACTTACATTTACCTACCCTACATTTTATATACAAAAAAATTAATAGTAAAACTCCTTCCTAGTGAAATTACTTCAGTAGGAAGAAGCTCTGCGTATCATGTGATCTTTGAATATAGATTAAGAAAATAGGTTTAATAGAGATTTCAATAATATTAATTAAATAACAAAATTATTTATATAGCAGTACAAGTACTTAGAAGTATTTTCACATAATTAATCTATGTGTTTGACCAATATGTGTGTGCGTGTCTGTCTAAATATATGTTATGGCATCATAGCCTGAAAGAGTGAATCGATGTAGATGCGCTTCATTTTTATTTAAAAGCTGCTTTTCTAGCGGTGGTTCTAGATATGTTTTGTCAAAATTGGTTCAACACTTTCAAGATCATCAGCTCTTCGACTTGATTTATTAATAAGGAATCAAGTAAGTTGTTCAGGCCCGATCAATACAAAATTTGGTATTCTGTTACAATGATATTCCAATAACATGGTAACCTAGACCTGATGCTGCAGACTCCCCTTTTGAAGATCAACAGCTTCTTTCATGTTTAACTCTTAGCAAATTTTACTGCAAATTAAACTGGAAAGAGTAGTTATTTACAAGGCAAATGTAAAAAGTAATATATTATTTGACCATTTCATTATTAAAAAAATCATTTATGTACCTTATCTGAAATCATCAAGTAAAATACAGCTGTAATTACACAACTAATGTGCTGGTTTGGCTAATTTACTACTCATATAAAGCACCTGCAGCCAAAGATGCAATAGTTAGACAGGTGATCAGTATAGGCCAGCGTGAGTGAAGTTCTGTAACCAATTTAAGGTTTATTTATATACTAGCTGCAGCGTGCAGCCCGCTGCTTTATAAAAGTTATTGGCAAATCCCGCGGGACCACTTAATTTTTCCGGGATAAAAGTAGCCTATGTGCTATTCCAGATCACCATCTACCTGTGTGCCAAATTTCATTCAAATCCATTCAGTAGTTTTTGCGTGATTGAGTAACAAACATCCATCCAAACATCAGGCACGTGCGCTCCTTGTAGGCAGAAAAGCAGTGCTTTACTTGCCATTCACAGATATTTTAATAAAACGTTCGTACGTTTTAAATGATTTTAATTAACAGTAAGTAAATGAATAAAATGTTTCATAATTATGTGCACGCCGCTGAAATCTATAAAAGAAAAAGTTTTTGTGGCCGAGTACTCCGTCGCATACTCAGTATCATAATCCTGTGCACGCCGCTGCCAAACATAGATCCATACATCTAAACTTTCGCATTTATATTATTAATATAGATTTGATGCATACATTTATATCTTTATGACAAATACTTTACGATTCTTGCAGATTTTTACACAGACATCTTACAAACACGCCGGCTGCAACTCCTCATTGACATCACTTTCGGACAACATGCGATCAATCTTTATTTTATTTAACGCAATTTCACCACGTGTTGGACCCGAGCTCTTTTGAAGAATAGGCCAACTGCCGTTCTGCCAAGCAGGTCGTAAGAGACTACTGATTGGCTATACGTGTCACTACCATCGTGAGTAATGGTTTGTAGAGTTCCGCCACGTCTCGCCCGGGTGTTTGGTACCACCACCTTATCTTTTATTTCTGCCCTGATAGCTTCATTACTTGTCATTATCGAGTTCCGGTCTGGAGGGTAAGGTAGCCGGTAGACTACCGGCATGTGGCATTGCCATCAAAACAACGCACCATTACCATCTTTGGTGTCTATAGGCGATGGTTTCTCTTTCCAACAGGAGAGCCATCGGCTTGTCTGCTGTCTTATGATATAAAAAAATAACATTTAATTGTACACACAGTTAACGTTTCACGTACCCGGACAAAGCGGTTCGACTCGACATTCTTCAATCGAACCGCAAAGGACTGGAATATACTCCCTGTGTATATGTTCCCCGACGAGTACGATCTGGCGATCTTCAAGAGAAGAACGAACAGGTACCTTCTAGGGAAGCGCGTTCCATCTTAGGCCGTATCTTAGTTTACCATGAGGGGAGATCGTGGTCAAGCTCTTCCCTATCAATAATAATAAAAAATAGCACTTGAATCGCCAGATTTTCTAAATTTTAGCTGGCAATCAACCCACTATATCCTAATCTGACGCGGTTTAGTGCTTACACTACGCAGTTTTTTTAACATTTTTTTTATCTGTAGATTTTTTCCCCACCACAAAACTGAAAAACTTTACATAACCTTTCATTTTTAGTATATTTAATCTACAAAATCCAATAGGTCCCTACGACGCTCGAGTAACTACCTATTTAGCACCTTGGACTCCCCTACTATAATATGTCACATGATTATGTCGTATTAAATTAGCAAGTATGTGCTAATGTCATTGATTAGCATCCAGATGCCACCTAGAATATAATAAAGCCATTAGACAGCTATGGTTTGTAATTACGAGCCCAACATGTTTAATAGGTGGGTCCAACATAAATACAATGTAGACGGCGGAATTTTATTGGAAACATATTATGTTATGTTAATGAGTATTGTTAATTACGCCCAACATGGCCATTAGTCACGAAGCAGGATCAAATTAATCAAGAACTGGATTCTGTGCACCTTCGAAGATTCCTCTATTGATAAGTTCTTAATTGCTGTGCCTTAATGTGTCTAGTACAGTCAGATGCGTAAAGATATAAATAACACTTACCAGTCTTAATGTATGTTTATATCAAATTTCAAATTTAAAGAGTAGTATTTGCTTTGATGATTGTTAAAATGTTAAGCATCTATATTCAGCGAAGTGTATTTATACATATGTGTCGTAACCAGATCGCAAAATTGCTCATATCATGAAATGCTCGATAATTTCTTGAAATGGTGGCATTTCATGATGTAGGCAACTAAAATTGACTAAATAATTTAATTATTAACGTTTCACGATTTTGTCATCCACGATTGGCCGTATCGTGAAATTGTCAAATTATATGTCTATAAAATATTTCATAAAAATCAAGAATATATTTGTAACTTGTTTATTGTTTTTGAGTACGACAGATATTTATTAAAACTAGAAATACGCTAGAAAATATTAAAAGTACTTTCAACATATTTTTCAGGTCATTACGTAACACACGGTAAGGGGAGCCGCCATGTTAACACATAAACTAAGCGCTTCCAGCGCCTCTACCGGTGGATAATGTAACTATTTCACGATGTTATCATTGACCATTTCATTAAGTAGACGCGCGTTTAGTTAACCATATCGATAAACGATTTCTTATCATTGATCTGATCAACGAACATCAAGATGTGGCCAGAGACAGACAAGCATGTATGTATGTATGTATGTATATCTGTAGACAGAGAAGTATAGTATAGTAAATTTTCGAGCATTTCATGATATGGGCAATTCTGCGATCGGGCCACGACATATGTATGGAGAATGTAACGACTGAAGTATTCTACGAACTTTTTATTAGCATAACAAAAAACACCTGTCTGGAGGTGTTTAAGTAATAAATAAGATTTTTTTTATTCTAGGAAAAGGGCTTTGTCTTGAAAACGATTACGTCACCCTGGTACCGTCATCTTAATGTCTACACACAACAAAATAAGATCTGCAAACATTAATTACCTCTGTTTTTTAGGGTTCCGAAGTAAATTAGGAACCCTTATAGTTTCGCTATGTCCATCCGTTCATCCGTCCTAACGTCCTACCGTCCTTCCGTCCGTCCGTCTGCCCGTCCGTTCGTCCACACGATAGCTCCCCTACAGATAGATCCTTATTACTGGAAAGCTGTAATTTGGTACGAAATATACCTATTACTCACGGCAACAAAGTAGTAACATAAAATCTTGAAAAATATTTTTTCCAGGGAAGCTCGCATACATGCAAAGTGGACGCCTACATGCATATTAAAAAAAAATGCAAAGTGGGAATGTTATTTTTTTTCTTACGTGCCCCATAGTGTCAGATATCATTGGATAGGTTTTTAAAAATATTGTAGGTTTGTTGGAACAAGTTTTCGATTAAGGGACTCGTTTTTTAAAAAATTAAACTTTAAATTGCTAATTTGTGTAAGACTCAAGTGTAGGTTAGTGTAGAGGCCTCCCTCTGTAGGCTAAATAGTCAGATTTGGGGGTGGGAATAAATCGTGGTAAGTAGTAGTAAATATAATGAAGTTAAAAGGAAAACTATCACGGCTTAGAAAATTTTACAAGTTTTTGAGTAATATTCGACTAACTTATAAAATGTACTTAGAGAAGTTTTTATACACATTAAACCTGTGGTGCGGATATATATTTATCATTGACGTTGAATAGGATTTTTTTTTATAGTATGAATCATAATGCCCTCTTTTTAGTCCACATTGTTGTGATGGGCAACATCGCGCGTACTTCACCAACTTATTTCGATTTTATTTCACTTTTTTTACTTGTTAACGTGGCCTTAGTAACAATTTAAATTAAATAATAATAATAATTTAAGTAATTAATAATTTAAATTTCAATTGTCATCATAAATAATCTCAACTCTTCACTGTCGACACTTTGTAAAACTCAATCGTAATGGTGTTTTCAAATTTTTACAGTCGTGCTGTTTCACAATTCATTCACTATATTCCTTTTATCTGTGCATATAATAAAATCGTAGGAAAGTCAAAACTGTACGTTGAATATTTATTTAAAAGAATACTTGAGGCGTGATCTACAATCGATATCGAATCGATATCGAATATCGCTATCACCTAGCGGGGAGGTGCTGTGCGGAGTAAACGGAGTCCGCGCGGACGAAGTCGCTGGCAACAGCTAGTATTGAAATAAAATTTCCACCGTATTAGTTGAGGCCGTGTTTGAAGGATAGACCATCTGCCATGCTGCCAGCCAGTTCGTTAAAGGCTAACGGCTATACGTGTCATTACCAACTACGTGGCAGAGTTCCGCAAATATTTGCCCGGGTATTTAGTACGTCAATGTTTGTCACTATTGTGTTTCGGTTTGGAGGGTAAGGTAGGCTTATGCATATGGCGTTGCGGTTACGCCACACGGATAGTTACGAACCACTAAAACCATATATAGTGATCGTTTTATTTCCATTAAGAGACCATCTGCTTGTTTGCAATCAGACAACTTTGTTGATGAATTGTTTGCAATCTGATGAAATAAAAATATGGCTATTTACATATTGCACATTTAACATTTCACTGCACCTGCAGGCTAAGATTTAAATTGACATTTAAAGCCGAAAATTGACGATGCGATGATGCAGTAAAATGTGAATCCGGTTAGTTATATATAATGAATTAAAAAATACTATGTGTGAACTGCGAAACAATTCCTACCTACATATGTTTTAATTTATAATAATTATCATTCAACTGTATATCTTCAAGTCGTGTATTGTGAGGAGAACCACTTAAATTTAGTTTGTCTCTTACGAGATAATAAAAAACTGTGGTTTGAATAAACAACCCTGCAATGAACGGACGAACGGGCAGCAGATCTCAATATAAGGTCCTGTTAGCACAGTCTAGAAACGGTACCCTAAATGATTTTTTAACCCATTTCATTATGTTTTCTTAACACCAATAAAGATAGACTGATGAATGAACAATCATATAGGCTGTAATTTGCGTAATCATGCGTTTTTTTTCATATACCGTTTTTCAAGGTCGGGAAAGCCGTTTTTAGTTGTAGTGAGGCATATAGGCAGACATACAAAAAATTTACAAATAGTAAAATTCAGGTTAGTTAATTCGCCAGGTTAATTAAATAGAAAAATAATACGCTGATAGACACTACACATTTATACAGTAGTTTTGAGTAAGTACCTACATATAAAAACCAAGCTATCAAAAACTTAGCTTACGTAGGTACTATAAAACAGGAGAGAACTGTAACCTACTGTTACAAACTGTAAATCATCTTGGCAGTTCTTTTTTTTATATTATAAGATAGCAAACAAGCAGCTGAGTCTCCTGATGGAAAGAGTCAACCAACCGCCTATAGACTATAGGCGATGGTTGACTCTTAGGTTAGGCTAATATTACGTATACGTACGTTGACTAATATTACGTATTTGCTTTACAGTAAATTTACCAATCAATTAAAAAAAACTGTACGCGTAACAACGTGCTAGTAATGAGTAAAAAAATGTAATTTTACGACAGCTGAAAGGATGCGTTACAAATATTCCGATTAAAAACTCATCAAAACGAATTAAAGGTAACCATTACATGTATTTTGAGGCCGACAATTTCCCGGATATGATACATAGTTGATATTTTTACAACTAATTAGCGCGACAATTAACCAATATGAATTTAAACGAGACGACGCCAATCTGTTAACCGCACTTAATTAGTGTAGTCTATATATTAATACGCGAAGCAAAAACTTTATACCCTATTTTAAGATAATTACGCGAACGGTGAAGTATAAAATTTGGCACAGTTAAAGTTTTTATTACGGAGGATTGCAGAAACCTAATATTTTTGTGTTGTGTGCGTTAGAAATATATTAAATAAATAAAAATAAACATTGCCCACGCTATATTTATGTGACGTACACGATAATATATGCATATGTGTACTATTTTATTTACGGCTAAAGTGTTCAAATTTAAAGAAATTTAATTGTCACTCTGTGGTTGAAAGTGAGTGGAGTAAAATACTAGTTTTATAATTATAGATCAGAATAATGTCGCTTTGTTTATAGCTACTACTAGAAGATACCTGTTCATTCTTTGTATGAAAATATCTAATCTTCCATTCAGGAAACACTTCGTTGAATAAAAAACTATGTTTTACAGCTGTTCTTACTTATTTTAACCTCGTGTGAGTCATTTAGATGTATTATAATTAAAAAATAATAATGAAGCTTGGCATTTATCTTGAACCGCTTACCATTACATTGTCAAATGTATTTTACTTAATAGTCCGCTGGATAGCACCCATTTTGTTAAACAATTATTACGTACTTTGACTTCGTAAGCAGCTTCCTTGTGGTGAGTGTGAGAGTGATTAGTAAATACTATATTTGTATTGCAGAAAAGAGCTATTAGGGCAATTTACAATCTTAGCCCGAGGGTTTCCCTGAGAGAAAAATTCAAAGAAATTAATATCCTAACTGTTATATCCCAATCTATATTTGAGAACTTGATGTACGTTCATAAAAAATATTTGCTTGTTTAAAAAAAATTGTGACGTACACTCACTAAACACAAGGAACAAAAACAATCTTGTTGTGCATGCATCTCGTCTCCACAGAACAAGTAACTCTTTTATGGGACAATGTATACGCTTTTACAATAAACTTCCCGAAACTATAAGAGAGTTAATCTACCAGTCAATAAATTTAAAAAATGTGTTAAAACAAAACTGTGTAAAAAAGAGTATTATAACATCTCAGATTATTTGGAAGACAAACAAGCATGGGATTTATTGCTCCTCATATCAATCTCATATATATGTTTTATAATTACGTAATATTGTGATAATGTGTATGTATAAAAATATTATATGAAAAAAAGACAAGCCCGCTAAGTGTCTTCCGCCGGATCTTCTCAGGTTGTGGCCGCGTTCCAATCCGGTGGTAGTTTTGAAGAGTGTTGACGTGTCAAAATAACTTGTAAAAAGTTTTATTGAATATAGTTCTTCTGATTTCTGATTTCTGAATTTTCTAAACTTTTTCTTGGCAACTTTTTTCGAAAGTGTTGCTTTTTTTCAAATGAGCGTGTTTAAAATACGCCGAACACTTTAGATTTTCTTTCTTGATGAATACTCAGTTTAATGCATTTACAAGTCAATTTAGTAAATAATTCAATGAACTTGTCTTCTACCGCGTACATGCCATATTTAGACATTTTTGTTTGTAACAGGAATCAATACACACATAGTTAACTTTTGCTTCACTGTTTGATAATTTTTAATGCTAGTTATAGTGTTTCGACAAATTCCTTATTGCATTGTTTCAGACCAATTTGTTAACTATAACGTTATCACAAGATTGTGTTTCCCTGCAATTTCCAAAAAAGTCATTGCGAAAATATTTCGTAGACTAGTCAAAAGGAAGCCATTCATCATTTAAAAAAATGGGTGCTGCCCTGCGGACTATCACCTATCTGCCATAGTATGAGCTTTGAAGATAACTGAGAAGCTTATGGAAAATTAGCAATATATTATTTGGTGTTTATGAAAGACAATCATATATTTATGAAAAAATATTTCAGTTAGTATATTTTAGTGAGTATATGTATGTGTGTACGTGTTGTGCTCTGTATGAATACTGCTGTATTGTAGTAGTTATTGTAGACGAGATGTGTTAAGGTCGGCGTCCGTTCGCCCGGGTTGGTGCCACCAACTTACTTATTCCGTAATAAGTAAGTTGGTCAAGCAATTATGTTATTACGGAAGCGAGTAGCGATCATGAGAATAGAGTAGCCGTTAAACTTACTCAAATGCTTTAACATCTCTACTACGCGGACTCTCCTCCTCTTTAGACACCAGGACTTTGTCAGCTATAGACAAAAGTTGCCTCTTCCCATCAGGAGAGCCATCTGCTTATTGCAAATACTAGGTACGCGTAATCTGATCATTTCGATTATGTATATTGTATATATACAATATGAATCTTGCAAATCATACAACTCTTTATAGCCTTGAACTCAATTATTATTCGTTCTTCATCTGTAATCAATGATTTTATAAATTAATGCTCAAAACATGGAAAAAACGTACATGCAGTTCCGCTCGCCGTAACACACTAGCGACGGGGTGCAGCAGGCCAGGTCGAACCGCATCGCATTCATCTAAATCAACCACGTAAAACCTGATGCGCCTCGAGTTAGCGTGCGATAGTTCATAAAAGTATGAATGATACCTAGGCGGAATTTTGCGATACGGCCCGGTCCAGTCTGACGTGTCAGTGTTCTCGATCTTTTAGCCAGTGATATAATTTTTACCTTATACATCTGTCTAATATCACAACCCAACGTACACCGATATATTGTTGCAACAAATGATTTATTATTATATGGCAAGTCCATTTAAAGTTATTTTTTTTATAAAACTGAAAACAGTAGAATGACGGGTACTATACTAATAATTTTATTCAAGATACCATGCGTTTGTACCGCTTTTATACTAACGTTAATATATTCACAATATCATCATTCAATGTGATGAGTACTGATTGTTATGAACACATTTAAGTGTTGTAAAATATAGTCGATCACTAAACATCTGTTGGTGGTTTTGAACAGGTTTTACTTGAGCTACTGGATTAAATGTCAGTTATTTCATTTGACATTTTTGTTCGTATCTGATGGTTAAGATAATTATCACCTTAATCGGCAATTAGTTGATAATTGCAGATAAATTTTAAACTGTAAATATTGCCGAGTAAAATGCTGATGTGTTTATTGACACCAAGTATTTAACAGATACATTAGGGTAAATCATACGATGGGCTGCAGTGGATTTTATTGGCAGGGCTATGCTACAATTTCATAAAAGTATTTTTTAAATTTTATTTTAATTAATCCCCTTCATATAGTATTCGACCTCAATATCAATAACATTATCTAATCATTAACATATATGTAATTTACGAGTACCTATGAATTTGGGAATTCAGTTTATTGACTATAACAAAAAAGAGTAAAATTAAAAGAGGTAAGGATTTTTTAAAATTTGAAATTTGACTAACTGCTGCGCATTCCACGTATTATATTCTATACTAGCTGTGCCCACGACTTTGTCCGTGTTTCTAAAATAAAACCCACATAGTTCGTGTTCCCGTAGGATTTCCGGGATAAAAACTATCATTTGTCCTTTCTCGGATCTCAATTTATCTTTGTACCAAATTTCACCCAAAATAGGTTCAGTGGTTTAGGCGAGAAGAAGAGACAGATGGACAGACAGACAGACGGAGTTACTTTCGCGTTTATAATATTAGTATGGATAATAAATATTAGTATGGATAATAAACAATTGTAAAGCAAATAATAAATAATTTTAAATAATTTAAACATATTTTACATTTCATTACGTTTTTTTTTTCGAACGGGGTTTATACACGACTTTGGACTTTACCTAATCAATTTAGTTTTATTGCTGCCATGTATATTGGTTAGACAAGTGATAAGTTGATATCCAGACGAAACAAGCTTTTATTGTATCACCGCTACGCTATCCTAATCTACAAATCACTCTCACTTACAGACTACTTTAGTTCACAGACAGTAATTGCACTGAAATACAATATCAATCAAAGTACTAACATCCTGGTCACAGCTACTCGTGGCACGAACTGCGACGTGAATTGCGGCGCGGCGGATCGCGCGATTTCCTGGGTTATATACCACAGGGCTACTTGCGACCGAGGCGGTCACGGCGTTGGCGATGGAGGTATTTAGAATTATTGAATTGCTCAACGATTAATTGAAAATGATTAATTTCAAACTTCACGCGCGAAAAAGACAAAATATTTTGTTGTGTATGTCAAATGCGGACCACGCGCGGTCAATGTTACTTGGCCGAAACATCGAGCCTTACAAGTAAGTTCTATAGAAGTACGCGTTTTTTGACTCATTTATATTTTAAAAATAATAGTGGGACGTGTTAGTTTAAAAGAATTCTAATTTTAAACAAACTTGCTTCTACTTCATACTGCGAATAACTTTCTTAACCAATCGTCAATTTAGGCGGTACTTACTACACTGTACTGTATACCAGTCACAAATTTCTGTTAGAATCCCGATTAGATTTTAAGGTGTTTTGTCGACCAAAATCAGTTATGCATTTCATTCTATTTCGCGCTAAATATCTTAATCACCTACAAGAAATGAAAGAAAAATATTCTAGTATTCATATCGGGTATTATTGTAGCACAATTGCATTATCCTTATACGTCTATGTAAATTATTAGTATTAATTACTATGAGGTAAAAACAGTATCCACGAAGCCTGGGTTTTATTTAGAAACAAAAAGTGCGATACCGCTTGTATCGTATGGGTTAGCCCTTAGTATTTAAAAACCAGTGCTAATTCCAGAAAATGACTCATGAATAAAAGACTCAGTCTTCCGTTAACCTTATTCTGCAGTACATAATTTATTAATCTATGTGTAATGGTAGAAATTGTAAACGGTTAAATAAAAATAGATTTTATCTTTTTATGGATATTTTTAGCTTAGGTATCTTTGCCTTTAAAGCTTAGAGGTGACGATGATGATTAATAAAAAAATACTAACTCACCCGCGCAGCTTTGCCCGCTAAAATATAACATGTCTTGTATATAGTTTTTCATACAAGATTAGCCCCTCAGGGTTTAAAAAAAAAAACGTTAGCCTTTGTTTGATTTCGAACATTAAACTATCTGCATGCTAAATTTCACCGAAATCGGCTTAGCGATTTAGCCACGAAAACGGAATAGATAGATAAATAGATAGACTTATACTACAAAAAAAAATTAAAATATCTACCTGATAAAGGGATAAGAAAAATGTACGATTTTAACTACATTATTTTTTTCCACAATAATTAGTAACTGCTAGATGGTAGAGTACAACTATAGGTACTTACTTGTCACTGACATGTGTCAGTTTGGACAATTGGCCAGCAAACATATGTAAGTAATTTACATTGATACTTTGCAATAATGCACTATTTACAATTTTGGTGAATTCCTGTAGAGGAGCCTATTTGCAATGTTTGTTGCTACCTACTAAAACTTAGGATGCTAATACTCTACAAAAAAATCAACAACTCAAATGCTTTTTAGTATTAATTAAATAGCTTGAAACAACTTACTAACAACGTTATTTTAAGCTTTTTAGTTAATATTAAAAAAGCATTTGAGTTGTTGGTTTATACAACCTTGTCCCTATTAAGAGGGTAGTAAATTAAAATTAGCATATATAGATAAGAAAAACATACGTGTGTTAATTTAGAAACACGTTCGGTAACCAATAACGTTAATGGCTAAATTATAACTTTTAATTATGTTGTAATAAGATTTCAATTATCTTGGTTTAAAGCCTGTTATTAATACAGAATTCTTCAACGTGTGACGTGGCTTAAGATAATTATTTATATTAGCATAAAATATGTCTAATGCAGAATATATTGTGATTTAAGTGTTTGCATTTTTTTATGTGCAATGAAATACAAAACTGATCTTGTTTGTATGTAATAGTATGGTATAATTTTAAAATAGATGCTATTATTTCTATGAGCACGAAGAATATTTACTCATGCACTCATAAAAATTATATTTGCATTTTCTATTCATATTTGAATACGTAAATTAATATATCAACTGTTTAATCAACATTAGACCTTTTGTGGTATGCTAGATGACATACACACACACACATAATATATATATATATATATATATATATATATATATATATATATATATATATATATATATATATATATATATATATATATATATATATATATATATATATATATATATATATATATATATATATATATATATATATATATATATATATATATATTCATTAGTCATTTACGCACCAGATCTATCTAAAAATGAATGACGATATCCCTTCAAACAAGTATCGATACCTTTCAGTAATTTAACTATTTAGAGTTGGGATTCTTATTTAAACATATCCATCTAGTCAATTTAAACATATCAACTCAAAACTATAATATTTCCGAAAGTTTCCCAAGGTATAATACAATTACTTATCAATTTTAATCGAAGATACTTGCCACCTACTGACAACGATATTAAAATCAATCTTATTCATCGATTCTGTAATTGTATTCGTTTTTATTTACATCAAAACTACTCAAGCGTGATTGTCGTCAAGAAATATTACGCTAATTTAATCTTTATGGACTTAGTAATAAATATCAACAAATAAAATTGCTTTAGCTTTATATTGCTATCCGAATCGATACTTTTCACACTGGTAATAAGATATATTTTGTTGTATTATTGTTTTTCTTATAACAGGTAAACAAAAAGTCTGATCAGATGGTTCCCATCCGTTACTTGAATCATTTTTTTCTATTGTGAGATAGATTAGCTTTTTATTAAATCTCAAATCGAATAATTGTTCAAGCGTACACATTTATAATATACATTTTTTACAAAATATTCAGATCAATTGCCAAAGTTTGAGCTATACATTCTGAAATAATATAAAAAATAGAAGTGTTTCTAGATATTAATGAATTATTTGTAAAAAAATATAATATGAAACTTTAATTCTAATTGCATCAAATAATTACTAAGATTTTTATTTTTATTTATTTTAATGTTAATGAATTTTTAATTTTACTTCTAATATATATGAATATAAAGTTTAAAAACAAGATAATTAATTGAATTAAATAAATGTACTTACTAGGTTTACTTTTATGCATGTTAAAGATAACAGCAATAAAAATTTGTATACCAGTTGTCTGGTAAAATAAGTGAAGCAATATTAATATAAGAACATCATAATGTACACTATTTCAAACAAATATAGAATTTATTTATTTATTTATCTATTTATAAAGTCATGTCAACTGTGGTGCATTTATTCTAACTGATCTATATTATACTGTAGGCAGAATAAAAGTATGAAATCATTTCCCTTTAAGTAGATGTGAAAAAGTTAAGATCATTTGGTCATAGGTAAACACAAATCCATACAAATCATGTAGTATACATTGTTACAACAGTTAGTTTGGCAGGTTTAATTTTTTGGGTTGTATTAACTGTGTGGTTATTCATTGCAGCAAAACTGCCGCCACTCCAGTTTCCAACTAGTAAGGGTCAGCTCACATTAACGCTGAGTCGAAGCGAAGCGACTCGTCGTGTTTTAAACTATAAAATATCATCTCTGTTTCCAGTACGTAACGTAGAAAAGACGTGTTTTATGCAGTGAATGTCAATATTGACGTACACTGATTGACTGGTTTGTGTAATTTGTTCGACTCCAACATGGAGTTGTTGTGCGAATTCGCTTGTCGACGCGTGTCTTCGTATTTTTATAGGACAAAAATTTGAAAAAAATAAGGTAGCTAAACCGTTAGGAAACATTATTCTTTACATAAAAATAAATTGTATTATAGTTTTTAGTGCGGCATGAGATAGCAAATGAGTAGGGCATAGGCTCTGTGCATAATAAGAAAAAACTGCCGAAAATCTTAGATATTCAGGTTTAATTGCTTTTTACGAGGCTGTTTTTTAAGGCTAAGGGTAGATTATTTAAATAAAACATCTGTGTGAATACATGTGTCTAATATAGACAAGATAAATTTAAAAGTGTTGGAAAGGGAACTTTTTAAATAATTCAACCCTCCCTAACGAAGCCTCGAGGAATTAATTAGTACCAAAGATCGTGATTTATGCGCTCATTTTAAAATCCTGTATACTTTTGAGAGAGACTATGAAAATTTTTTAAGCTTCTTAAATCTGTAATGTAAAAAGTTTTGATGAGTGAATGATATAGAAAATTACTCGCAACGTTTTAGAACAGAGGATAGTAAAAAAATACTGGTTGGTCCAACTTAAGAGACAGGATGTAAGTAGAAGAATATATACGCATTACTAAATTTTAAAATGTTAAAAAAAAATAATCCGAATCCTTTTTTCAGCAGTTTATTCGAAGTATTGAAAAATAGAATATCGATTATCGGACCAAGGACCCATCGATTCAATTCGAACTAATGAAAATTGGAAAACATACAAGTCGTGTTCAAGACGTTCGGTAAAATAAAGTTCGTGATTTTTAATAATACACATTATAATTCCCAAAATATTGTGAAATTCGGACATTTGAAACTCGTAACATTGTAATTCGGAATAAAATGATTCGGAGTATTTTGTTGTTCTCATTTAAGCTAAGTTATTTATAACAGAGAGTTTTGATATAAAATATATAAAGTCAAAACTGTACATTAAATATTTTTTTAAAAGAATACTTGGGGTGTGATCTACAATCGATATCGAAGCCAAAAATATAGTTTTTAGAATTTTTGTCTGTTTGTCTGTATGTATGTCCGGGGTAAACTCAAAAAGTACTGCATGGATTTACTTCAAATTTTGCATGAATATTACTAATAGGTCGGGTCAACATATAGGCTACATATTATCACGCTATCACATACGGGGGAGGAGCTGTGCGGCGTAAACGAAGTCCGCGCGGACGAAGTTGCGAGCAACAGCTAGTATTAAATAAATAGATCAAATTTCTACTTTAAGCTTTTCACGTAACCGTGTCTTAAGTAATTACATGGCGCAAGATTAAAAGTTTAACTCTCAAACCTTTCCACTTTAGTCGTGGAAGAATTCGCTTACTTTGTCATCGACGTTCCGAACTTTAGCGCTTTTCAGCTTTCAGTTCAGCTTCTTCAAGAGGTGTTCCTAGTAGGAAGTTTTAGTCTATCCAAAACAAATTTTAATATAGTTTAGATTGAACTTCCAAGCTAATTCTAAAGACGCTTTAGGAAAGCGTCAATTAAATTATTTAATATTACGAAAGCGTTAATTTAAAAAAAAATATTTAATTGTAACCCTAAATTTTTAATTTTTTTCTCAAAGTTTCCTTTTTGTAAAAAAAATTGTTTAGGCTTTTCTCGTAATAAGAAGTAGAAATATTTTTAACGTAATAATCTATTTTTAAACTTACGAATTGTACTATTAGGTTTAAATTGCCAAAATTTACTAGGTGGTCGAGTTCTGCATTGTCTCGCCCGGGTTTGGTACCGCCGCCTCACCTATTTCTGCCGAAATAGCGTCATGCTAGTCACTGTCGTGTTCCAGTTTGGATAGTAAGGTGGCCGGTAAACTTATGCATATGGTATTAAACCTCGCCATAAGATAGCGACACACCATTAAAATTTCGGTGTCTATAGGCGATGGTTGACTCTTTCCATCAGAAGATCCATCTGCTTGTTTGCTTCTTAAGATATAAAAAACCAGTCAATTCTTACAACAAGCGCTTAATAATGGAAACGTTTTATTTTGACTTACAGACTAGCTGATCCACGCTACTTTGCTCGCGATTAGAGTTTTCAACTCCTATTTCAGACCCTTACGGGTTGACTTTTTTAAACCTGTCTGAGCTGTGTTTTACACCGGATCTTTAACGTCTCCTTGCAAAGTTTTATCAAAATCAAAAGCTGGAATAGCGGTGACATTATTGACGAAAAACTATATGACGACGTCTTGCATACAGTGGACGCTTTCGCGGGCGAAACTGGGCGGATCAGTTAGGATCATACTAACTCATCTGCCTGACTGATACTGACTGAACAATTATTTTCAGATATTCCCAAAACAGTAGCTAACCTTTTGAGGTATGAGTCACTTCAGTTCATCGCCATGATAGTGCGTGGTGACGAATGATAAGGATTTTTTTGCCAATGAGATAATAACGATGGTAACTGAGGTAGCTGCATTTTTCAAACTTAACTTCAATAGCTCATTAGTAAATAAAAATATATCAATAGAAATAAATTGAAGTATAAATTATAGATAAAAATAGTAAAACTTCTGACAACATATATTTATAAATGATTTAAGTGCAATTTATCACGAGAAAGAAAACCAATAGGAAAATAACAATCTTCAATTGTCGGGAGGGAACAATCAAAACAGACGCACTCGAATCGTCGGGACGACATCCAGAGGGTCACGGAGTACTCTTCAGTTCTCCCAAAGGGTTGTTACAGACTACGAAAATTTTACTACAGTTGATTTGTAGAAAATTCCAATTGGCACTCTAAATTGTCGTATTACGTGTTTTAATGAAAATTTATAGAAAGTGGATGACAAATTATATAAATGTTTATGATAGCGACTAGAGAACAACAAATGGAAACCAATGTAGTTTTTGCCGATTTTGTCTAAAGATAGTAATTTAATACATTTCGTAGTTTTATATTGGCAATACTTGGGATATGTCACTAGCGTGTAGGTTAGGTTCTGCTTCAATTCGATTGACTTTCAATCAAAACATTATGGGAATTCGAAGTCAAGGCGTAACTTCAATAGGACGTATGTCGTTAACTGCACTTCCAATTTTATAGATTGTGTGAAATAAGGTACAATGACCACATGGAAAGAGGCTTCTTTTTAATGACATGTAATTTAATTTATTAAATTAGGACTTCATTACATTTTGAAAAGATGCATGTGATAGCAAAAAAATGCAAAATACATATCAAAAAAGAGAAGGTGTCTGTCTGACTGACTAACTGGTTTATCAATACAAAACATAAAGCACTCGACATGCCGGACTGATATTCGCCACATATAATGCTCTATGTATGACGTAGGCATCCATTAAAAAAATTTTTGAAAAATGGAACCTATAAAGGCATAATAAGTAAATCTCACAAAATATTGCAAATGCAATAGTTTGTGTCTGTATATGGTAGTAACAACTTCCCCTCACCCTTCGATGATTGGATGAATTAGGTCGAGAAGATATATGAACTCACATACAACGGTTGCTATGAAACACAAAACTATTAGTTATCTACAATATAATACAAAAGAATCAAAGTCAATTCCATTCTATTCGAGAAAACACGTACACTAACCTAAAATACAAAAACCTTTTCTAATCTCAAAAATGCATTTTACAATGAGGAAAGTCTGTATAATAATTACAATGAGAAGGGGACCTTATTACTAAGATTCCGTTGTCCGTCAATCTGCCTGTCGGTTTTTCTGTCTGTCCGTCTATCACCAGACTTTATCTCTTGAACCATAACATCCTATTGAAATTTTCACAGATGGTGTGTTTTTGTTGCCGCTATAACAAAAAATACTAAAAACAGAATAAAATAAATATTTAAATATAAAGCACATGCATTAAGGGAGGCGCCAATACAACAAACGTGATTTGTTTTGCAACTTCTTTTTCTCGATCTTAGTTATGTATTCACTTTAAAAATCAGTAATTAAATTAAAATAAAACGGTTATTCAAGTATTATCCCCACAGACCACATAAACATTAATAGATACACCACTGGGAAGGAAACGTGTCACCGCGCATATGAGGAAACGCTCCTATTACTATCAAAAATATCATACATTTGTAGATTATGTTATATTGTGAAAAATAGAAATAAACTATGCTGTACTGTTATATCGTACCGAATAAAATGAGAAGGTGTAAAAATTACCCTTGAAATGATTTTATTTCATCCATAAGTAGTATAACTTTGTATTTGTGTGTAAATGCAAGCTACATTGACATACTAAGAAATTATCTTAAAAGGCGTATCCATTTAATCCGTGATTATCTCAGACAATAAACGTGATTTTTTTGTCGTTTTTTTATAGATAATGGTACGAAACCCTTCGTGCGCGAGTTCAACTCACACTTGTTATTTTTTTGGTATCTATAATCAAAAAACTATTGTTTCGCTCTAAATGATAATAAAGATTTAATTTAACTTACACTTAAATTTTAACCCTTCTTATTGCCATCTAAATAATCTTTGAAATACTTAATTGGTACACGGTTTGATTTTGATGTAAGTTTGTTTTTCACTTGTCATTTTCCAACAGATTTTGCCGAAGGGCACTAGACTGTCGATGGCTTTTGAAGACCCTTAAATATTTCTTTGAAAAATTGATCAAGAGTTTCTTTGCTTTCACGATTTTCAAACATTGCTTTTAATATCTTTGTTTCTCTTCGTTATTATCGCTTTAAAAAAGTACGACAGAAATTCTCGCATGTCAAAACAATTAAGATTACCTTTGGATTGCTTTTTGTTTTAAAACAGCATATTTCCCAAGACATTTGGTTTAAAATAGCTCGTAATACCCAAATATTGCAAGAGCTTATGACCCTAAGTAATTTTTTCGGGGATTTGGAATTTTAATTATTAGAAAGGCTCAGGCGTTTGTTCTAATGTAAATCACTACATAACATAAAATAAAGTCGCTTTCTCTGTCTGGTGGATGTATGCTTAAATCTTTAAAACTACGCAACAAATTTTAATGCGGTTTTTTTAATACATAGATTGATTCTTGAGGAAGGTTTTAGTATATAAACCTTTCCGATGTTCCCACGGGAACAGAAGCTATGCGGGTGAAACCGTGGGCAGGTCGCTAGTAAAATGTAAAACGTATTTGTATTTTTAACATCTGACTTTTTTTACACTACCGATTTGGCTTTCAAAATAAGTGTTATTATACATTCTAAATATTTAAGGGTGTATGTATGTATATTCTATTATTATCATGCTTTAAAGTTTATACGATTATTGCAAATGCTTATGAACGGATTTCGCAGGCAAGGCTGCACGATCATATTATTGTAATTAAATTACTTCTTGTGACGCTAAGTTTTATTGGTTAGCATATTGGCAAGGTTTACCTACATTGAATAAACAAGTATTCCTACTTGCTTGATAAGAATGAACAGAATTAGGTAGTCAACCCTAACAAGGTATATTCTCCATGTTATGGACTATCTGTCGAAACTAAATTTGTTTAGTTATCAAAAGAGTGAAGGTAATGAAAGTTAAATGAATAATACAAATGAAACTAGGAATGAACATTGAATACTTTCCGAATAGCGAGCAATTAAAGGCGTATTAATAAATCAATAAAATTTTATAAAAAATATGTCTCATCTAGTTATCAGACGGGTTAAGATCGATCTCCTACCGTGTTTTAGATTAAACTAAATCAAGCAAAATTCTAATCACCTAATTAAAGTGTTATGCCTGTAATATATAAAAAATAAAACATTCAGAAATAGTTTTAGTAGTTCGTAATTTAAAAATACCATAATTTAAACTTGTATATCTTTTGTTTTAACTAGTCTCTTCTATATACTCCGTAAGAGATTTGGTATTAAATATCGTATGTATACATATTTTTACATATTCTGCTTTCTTATTATACAAAAATAATATTAAATATAAACCTGATGAATAAAATAAAAAATAAAAACTCACTGCAATTGCTTATTAACTCAAAACAAAGGCTATTGAAAAATAGACAAATATAATAACCATTGAATCAACCCGCCAACAGTCCGTAAAAATAACTGACGAAAACCTCCGAAAATAATACAAAAAACAAATTCAGCAAGTTAATGATGACGCAGGAAGCAATTCGCCATTGAAAAGGCTGAAAAATGAACGAAATCGTTTGCTGGAAGAAAGCCTTCAGTATAATACAAAATATGAAAAGAATGGCCAAAACAAAAGGGCAATTGAAGATGAAAATAATGACGGGCTAACAATTAACACACGCCGGACTGGAGGCCACGGGACGGTGCCAATTAAAAAATACTCAAAAAAATGGTGAAATTTGCTTTGTAACACAATGAATCAGAATCGATGTCGCTACTCTTTATCTACTGTTTAAAGATCTGAATAAATTACATAACGATGTGTTCTAGTTTACATCTTTCTAGTGTTCATTATAGGATAAGATAATTTTATTTTAATATCAGTTTATTATATTTCAACTTTTAATCTAACAGTTCATTTGTTTCTAAAGTATTATTAAGTACGTTATTAATAAGTAATATATAATTAATTGTACTTGCAAATAATATTTTTATTTGCAGGCCAATTAGCGGAATCTGTGTACCTCATATAGAAGCTACTAAGTTAAACTAGTAACATATCCTGCTAACTATTTTAAAAGCAAAACACAAACGGTAAAATAAAAGCTTTCTGCTTTTATTACTGCAACCTTTAAAAAACAAATCTTTTTTTAATTTTTGTAATCCTATATCTGATTTTCTTCAACTAAATTTCATAATTTAATTTAGGTTAGGTAACAAATAATTTTTAAGCAGGTCCTTTCAAAAGTTTAAAAAATATATTAAGTAATCTAAGTACACAATATGTCCTTAATAAATTAAGTTCCAGTGCTTTAAAAGCCAGGAAGGAGTAAATACTGGACCCATAATGATATAAAATTAATGGGTGAAATCTAGTACCTAATAAAAACATATTTCATCAATATTTTTTAAAACAGCAGGAGCTCCACGTGCCTTTATATAATGGCCACAAGTTACCACACTCTATAAGTTAAAAAGGCTATTGAAACAGAAATAGTGTGTCAACTTACAATATTACTTGTAAACAGTCACCGAAACCAACCATTTAATTCGTGACTAACAATTTTACACAAAACAAACTTAAACATGCATCGGCAATTGTCAAATAACATGGCAATTTAACTCTTATTTTGAGAGACTATAAGTTATTTTTGTTTGTAGATAAATTAAATAGTTATTGAAATAAAATGGTAATATCCGTTGATACCATCGCGCACGTCATCCAAACAGTTTGATGCGAGATAAAAAACGTATATACGATTTTTGGAAACACCGCTCTTGAGTTGTAATTGGCTCAAACGTTTATCTTTTCAAAGAAGTTATGGTCATTTGTGACATTATATTTTGAGGTAGCCGGCAGTTTGTGTTTTTGTTGAGTTATGGGATCGTGACCACGAAAGCTTATTGCTTATATCATGAGAATATTGTATCTAAAAATTGTATGTGAAGCCCCTAATGTTTCTTTTCTGAGAAGTTTTGTAGACGTGGTCTATAAAATATATTAACACTATAAAATAACGGATAGTAAATTATGTTTAATTTATTTAATTAACTTTTAATAGACAAACAGTTCATAACAAAGACAAATAAATAAATAAGTCACTGGACAAATTACATGAAGTCAGACAATGATATATATAGAAATGCATATATAAATACTCAAATAGATTTAATAACACCCAAACCCAGATAAACAAACATCTACATATTATGTTCATCGTACAAATGTTTGTTCCTGTCGAAAATCGAACCCGAGCCCCATTAATCTATATATTTATAAAAATCAATTGCTGTTCGTTAGTCTCGCTAAAACTCGAGAACGGCTAAACCGATTTAGCTAATTTTGGTTTAGAATTAATTGTTGAAGTCCAGGGAAGGTTTAAAAGGTGAGAAAATATATATAAAAAATTAGAGTAGTTAAAAAGGCAGAACAACGTTTGCTGGGTCAGCTAGTACATAATAATAAGAAATTTATGTGGCATGTAATTCCGTCAGTTTAGCAAAGATTTAATTATTATACCTGAAGGGAAAAATTTTGTGGTGTGACAGTTGCGCGAACTATGGAGTATAAAATTCGGCACAGTTAAAGATCCATTGCGGATAAGAGCTGCTTCAGCGGTAGGATTAGAACCCACATATATCTCGACACCTGCAATGAAAAACGTCGTAACTCATTTTTCGCAACTTTACAGGAGAGCGCGTCAAAGATTTAAAAAAATCTTATGAACTCGTGTTTAGTCCTAAAGCAATTCGGCCCTGAAGATTTTATTTAAGGAGAGAAAATATACACTTCTCTATGACTAATTATGTCTTTTGTTATGTTTTCAAGGCTAAACCGCTGACAGATTCCGACAAATTTTGGTATGGACATAGTTGAAGTAAGTAAGTAATTCAAATATGAATAAAAATATTTCAAAGCCTTAGTCATAATTACAATTTTAACAGGCATGGATTAAACTGGATACGCCATTCAAGGCAATTTCTTAGGTTGTCAATGACGCTTGCATTTACACTGAGAAGTACCGAGTTATAATACTTACCGATGAAATAAAATCCCTTTAGAGGTATTTCTTAAGCCTTAGCTTTTTTTGACATGATAAAATAGCACAATATAGCATATTTCTATTTTTTACGATATATCTCGTTTTTTTACAAGCATTTACATACATTTGCTCATATGAGCTGCTACGCATTTTGCGCCCAACGCCGTTTCTATTAGTATTTGTGTGGTTTGTGGCTCCAGGCATCTTTTGAAGAACACATCGTTACCGTCGTAAAAAATATATAAATGGTAGAGATCTTCGATATTTCGTCGATGTTTGATACTATCGATGCTTATATTTCTGCCGCAATAGCGTTAGTACTTGAAAGTGTCGGTTTCCGGTTTTAAAAATAAGAAAGTAAGTAAAATAATGCATCCGATGGTCCGGGTCACCGTCGAAGAATAGAGCATCTGCCGTTCTGTCAGGCAGTTCGTAAGAGGCGAATGATTGGCTATGCGACTCACTATCGTGGCTACTAGAGCAGAGTTCTGCATTGTCTTACCCAGGTCTGGTACCACCGCCTTACCTGTTCCTGCCGCAACAGCGACAGTGCTTGTCTCTGTCGTGTTCCGGTTTGGAAAGTAAGATAGCTGGTAAACTTAAAGCCGAGCCACACTGTTGGAAACAAGCCCTCCACATGAGTCTCCACCGGCGGTTTACAACAGTGTGAAAACTTGTTTGCAACAAAAATTCATCTGAACTCCACAAGTCTCCCACTCGTGTTGAAAGCTTGTTTCAAACAGTGTGGCTCGGCTATTAAGCATGTAATATTGCACTAGCCGCCGCAAGAATTGCAAAGCATCTTAACATCTTTGGTGTCGATAAGCGATAGTTTTCTCTTATCATCGGGATAGCCATCTGCTTGTTTAACTTATGGGATAAAAATATTATATATAACTAGCTGACCCGGCAAACGTTGTTTTGCCTTACATATTAGAAATCCACAACGGACAAACAACGTGACACGTAATTTATATAAGTCTACGGGATTGTCCTTCCACGCAGCCAAAATGGCATTAAACTTAATATGGTGGTTAAGTATTCTTAGATTTTCTATTTTTCCGCGCAATTTTCTTAATATTTTTTTTATAAGAACCTTCTCCTTACAATTACAAACACAATAAAAAAAAATTACCGAAATTGGTCCAGCCATTCAGGCGTGATGACCAAGCAAAATAGGGATTGATTTTATATATATATATATATATATATATATATATATATATATATATATATATATATATATATATATATATATATATATATATATATATATATATATATATATATATAAGATGTTTACGAAAGTCACTTCCCACCACAAGACCAATTTGTTTGTTTGCTCTAATATGATAAAATTAAGCAGAAGTATAAACTGTTATAGGACTACTGGAAATGTAGAAAAAGTATATATTTTATTTGTAGGCTTTTGCTTTTTCTCAGACGTTCCAATCAAACAGCATAAACTACACACATCGGTAACATAATACGGATTCAGAAGCTAAGGCAAAGTAAGACATAAATATGAGAGTTATGGAAGCGTAGAGGCCAAGTGACTGGTGTCTTGTTCGCTGGGATGTTTATTAGATAATAATAAATAAAAGATGTATGTATTCATTCACGTACGAGCCTCCTTTTACCTTTGATTTTACTTGGGTGATTTCTCACCAGGTGGCCGGAATTTATTTGTCGTTCATTATTGTGACTAATTCAAATTTCAGTTTTAAAATTGACAGTTCGCAGTTTGATAGTCTCTTAGCTATACAATCTCAGAAAAACGCTATCACTACTTGTCAGTTATAGCTATCTAAATTCAGAAATACGCTTTCACTAATTGTAAATTATGGCTATCTTATATCAAAAAATCGCTATCACTACTTGTTAGTTATGACCCTATACCTAATACTTCATAGTTATGACTATTTAATCTCAAAAACGCTATCACTAGAAGTCATTTATGAATAAACAGCATGCTCTTTTGGACCAAGGACAGAGTGAACACATAAAAAATCACGCTTATATATATATATATATATATATATATATATATATATATATATATATATATATATATATATATATATATATATATATATATATATATATATATATGTGTGTATACATATATACATATCTATATATATATATATATATACGTATCTATATATATGTATATATGTATACATATATGGATGTGGCATCCCGGCACACGTAGAGCAGCGTACTATTACCAGCAGAGACCATTACAATCTTTGCTTTGGTGTCAATAGGCGATAGTTTCTTTTTCCATCTGGAGAGCCATCTGCTTGTTTGCTATCTAATGATATAAAAAAATATGGTTTTGGGAGTAAAAGTTATTTTGAAACAACATAATGCGTAAACTTTCTTTTGAACAGCCGGTACGGTTTCCAAGAATTAAGATAAAAATAATAAAAGGCATGCAAATTAAATCATTCCAATGCTGTATGGAATAAAAACAATTATTCTAGCAACACAAGATATAAGCGTTCGGTTTCACACAAATCTGTCGTTGACTATCTCTTATATCTGCCGCTTCGGCCCTCTCATATCTTGCAAAATATTAAATGTCCACGCATAACGTGCTTTGAGTTGCATATTTGCTATGTACAATCGGACACAATTTTATAGTGTAGTATAGTGACGCTACGAATATTTTTTTCGTCAAATTTTTAAAATTTTATTAAACACTGGATAAGTGCTATACAGTTTTCGATCCGGTAATAGTTTTAAAAAAAAATTACGATGCGTCAAAATAACTTGTGAAACGTTTTATTGAATAAAGCACTTCTGATTTCTGATCTCTGATTACACGTATTTTGTTTAGTATACTTGTTTGGTTAAATAGTATTTTAAAACTGTTTATAATATTTAACTTTTTGTTCCTTGAGTATATGGAACAGTAGTTTTTAAAACATAATATGTATTTAGGAGGATGAACAATATACATTAATTTATTATTATTTATTTATACCATTAGATAGCAATTAGGCAGATTGGTCTTCTGACGGTAAGAGTAAGAGAAACCATCGCCTGTAGACACCAAAGATGTAAGTGATGAGTTACATAAGTCTACTGGTTACCTTACTCTCCAAACCGGAAAATGACAAGCAAAAAATTGGTAAAGCAGTGGTACTATTCCCTGGGAGAGACGTAGCGGAATTCTACAATCTAGTAGTCCCGATGGTAGTGCACACGTATACACGATCAGTCGCTTTTCACGATCTGCCTGGCAGAACGGCAGTCGATTGACTTAAAGAAAAGGAAAGGGGCCCGGACCAACACGAGGAAATTAAAGTAATGAAAAAAATATTTGTGAAGAGTTCGTGTTGAGAAAATCAAAAATGAAAAAATTACACTCTAGAATGTGATTTTGTGTGAAAAAAGTCACACTCTAGAGTGTGTGTGTGTGTGTGTGTGTGAGTATGTAGATGGATGGATGGATGTTAATAAAAAAATTCTACCTCGTGGTTTAGGAGTTGCCTATTACGGCTCAGATTACGACGTCCCAGGTTAGTATACAAGTCTGGAAAAAATTGAGGTTTATCCCGAGGTTTTTTTTAGAAATCCAAATCTCAGTAGCACTTCGGAATCCTCCAGGTTTTGTGTGCCACCTCCGTGCCTTAGACGAGCACATAAAACTGTCAGTCCCAGGTATCGCCAAAAATCAGCAATGGGGATTACTACTCATTCCACCAGACGATACACCGGTGAATCATATTGAACTGGAAAGTCTAAAGATGTTCGATTATTATGTATATCCTGCGGGGGAAATCTGCGTGATAATCCTTTAAAATTTTCTATATAACATGTAAGGGACGGTCTACCGAAATATTAAAAAAGCATGCCATTTTTACCTTGTGTCAAATGGACAATTTGCGTTTTGTTTTTTTTTTCTAATTTTCACACCATGCAATGTAAAGCGTACATTATTCGGGCTCATCGCGCCTGCAGGTCTCTCGAACCAGCCGTTTATGTTGCGCATAATACATTGCTTATTTTGTGTATTTCCTTTAATTTTACTGTTTTTAGAAAAAAAATAGGGCATCAGAATAAATAAAATTATATAAAATTAAGGTGAAAATTCACCAAAAAAGGAAGAAAATTGGGAATTTTTCCAACAGTTGTCGTCTCGGAATCGTGGTCCAACTCTATTGTTTCAATTTTTTGGTAGACCGCTCCTTACACGCTGTATATAATAGATTATTAATGGATGTATGTAATATGACAAGAGCAGAGTATGGAGGTGAAACAAGATTTGAATTACTGTATATGTATTAAATGTTTACAGGTATGCATGCATTTTTCAAATCAGCTAGGCTACACTAATCATATTTTTGACAGATTTTCAAAAAGCTGCCGTGTATACGAAATTAGAAGTTACATCATAATTTGTCAACAAACTAAGCACAAGCGTATATGGCAATATAAGATATGAGAGCTTTGTAATAAGGTTTAAAATTATTTTGTTTTAACTCAAAGTAAGAGAAGCTTTATTAGCATTCAAGGAGCAATTGCAATCCGATACTGCGTGGATGCTTGTACTTTATGATTTTAGATTTTTCTGTAAATGTCAAAGTCACCGCGTTGCGTGCCCACAGAGCTACTAAAATGTAGAGATGTTAAACATATTTAATAAAATCTTTAATAAATCTGGCCCTCTTTGGCAAGTACTACTAGTGCATCCACGCTTAGTCACTAGTTGGTATATAGCGCTGCAATTTAAAAAAAAAACGGGTTGTTGCTATATCCATGTTATAGCCGTGTATGTTTTACGTGAGTAAGTTTATGCAACGCGTAATATTTTGCGATGGTAATATTTATTATACGTCATACAGGCGCCGTCGGTTCGGATGTTTTCATATTTTTGCGTTCTCAGCTCTTTTTTATTATTTTACATAGGGGTTCATGAAAATAAAAGAAGTAACGAATATTGAAAAGACATATTTTTATATGGTAAAGAATTAGCACTTCTTTTCTATACTTAACGCATAAATGACTACTGTTAACTAGATTTCAGGTAAAATACATTCATATTATAAATCGATTCCTTTAAAGTTCAAGATGAATATCTTCACGCTCGTATCCCCGAAGAGGTAGGCAGAGGTACAACTCGTGCACCCACGATTAACCGAAGATACTTTATCCCACAATGTGATATGTGGCAAGCCTATCGCCAACCGGGCACTTTTTCAATCCCGGGCAACATTGTTTTATCAGAAAACTAAAAAAAACTATTTTTGCATTGCCAGACCTGGGAATTGAACCCGTGTCCTTATGTGGTCAACTCCGACTCCTGAATATTTTTTATTAGAAAATATAGGCGATATGAATAACAAAACCAGCTTTTAAAAATTAGTTTAAAGTGTACATCTAATTTTAAATTGTCTTGTCTATTATTTTGTTATACTAGGTCTTGTTTCTGTCTTCTCATTGTTTTAACTTTATTTATATATCTCGAAGCATCGCTCTTTACAAATTAAGATACAAGAGAGAACACTACAAACGATTCTTTATATAGTTATGTTTGAGTTATGAACATTATGGGTATAACTTTATGAACGCTGTAAGACGTAAATTTATATTGGGTATTAGTTTCAGTTGTGATTTTAAACGTGTGTTAAATATATTTTAGGGTTATGTAGTAGTTAGTAGTTACTAAGATGGTGCGATGACTCTCACGACTATTTAAGTAATCACTACTCTAAAACAACTAATTACTCATTCTTCTAATAATTCGCTTATATTTATATTTTAAATTTGTCTTTTTATGGTTTCGTACCTCAAGAAGAAATGAAACCCTTGTAGGATCACTCATATGTTTGTCTGTCTGTTTATATACCACAGCCAATTATCTCCAGAACTAGTGGTCTGATTGAGTTAAAATTTGGTACATATGAGTAAATCGGTGACCCTAATATTTTAACACTAATAAAACAAAATATTAAAGTTGTGAAAACTTGGTGGTATTATCTTATATAGCAAACAAATGGAATATAACATAAAAATAAAAATAATGAAACAACAAAAACAAACATTTATTTACCTAAACAACCGTTAAATGTTTTATTCCTAGTATTAGTCAGGCCACCTTTTGAAGAAAAAGGTGAATGATAGGCCAAACATTATTATCATCATGACTATCCCCGTGTTGTTCCCGGGTTCCTTTGAAGAATAGGCCAACTGCCGTTCTGCCAGGCAGGTTGTAAAAGGCGACCGAGTGGCTATGCGCGTCACTACCATCGTGACTACAAGGTGGTAGAGTTTTGCATCGGCTCGACCGGTTCTGGTAATACTACCTTATCTATTCCTGCCGCAATAGCGTCAGTATTAGTCACTGTCGTGTTCCGGTTTGGAGGGTAAGGTAGCCGGTAAACTTATGCATGTGACATTAGACCTCGCCACAAGATAGCAACGCACCATTAACATCTTTGGTGTCTATAGGCGATGGTTGATTCTTTCCATCAGGAGACCCATCTGCTTGTTTGCTATTTTATGATATAAAAAAAGACGACTAGGTGGTAAAATTCTTCCACGTCTTGCCTGGGTTTGTTACTATGACCTTAGGTACCTATTTCTGCCACAATAGCATTAGAGTTGGGAGGCGATTTGTAAGATAAGGTAGCGAAAAATACCACAACGGTTGAAGTATGAACCATCACCAGTACTGTCATCTGCATCGGCTCTCACTTATCAGCAATGAGTTAAATGAAATGATATGAAGTAGAAACAGTCTAGCAAATAGTTTTGAGCTGCACCAGCATTGAAAAATTATATGATCGGAGTACGCGCCATCAATGATGACCTCGATACTGCGTTCAGCGAAACTGCTGGTAATGCAATTGCACAATTTCTTGGGACGCCCATAGGAAGGAAGTTTCAAGAGAAGTGCTTTGTGCCACATCAAGAATAGAAGGCCTTCGCTGAATAGCCAAAACGGGAGACCGTTAGACTCAAGTGCCTCTGCCCACTGATGCGTTACGTATATGGGTGATTCCGTTCTAACTGTGATATTCAATGTCCTGTATTGTTTGTTCTCACAGGTCGTTAATTAATAATTAATTTATGAAATTTTTGTACTTATTGGAAAATAATAAACATATTTCAACATTATTTTCATATAATATAACTTGCCACTTACAGAAAACTTACAATATATCACTTAAATGTCAATACCGTGTCATGTCCATTTCTAGAATTTATTTATAAATTGTTAGTTTTTTGTCGTAATAAATGATTTAAACTAATTACCTCATAAATTCTAATGTTTACGACAAAAAAAACTAACAATTTATAAATAAATTCTAAAAATAGACATGACACGGTACTGACATTATATCACAGTTAGAACGGAATCACCCATATAAGAATATCACCAACGGACCGGCTACGGCGAAAATCTTAGTTATAGTGCGCACGGAACTAGTTGGCCGCGCCTTACGTATTACGTATTACGTATGGCGCGGCCAACTAGTTCCGCGCGCACTATAGTACCGTAGTCAATTATTAAGTTAGTGCTTCTGTAAATACTTTCAAAAAGTTAACAAAGAGGTTATGACTATAGTCTGTTTTAACTGTGAGTTAAAACAGATTCCCCGTGTTGGTCCTGGGCTCCTTTGAAGAATAGGCCAACTGCCGTTCTGCCGGGCAGGTCGTAAAAGGCGACTGAGTGGCTTTGCGCGTCACTGTCATCGTGACTACTAGGTGGTAGAGTTCTGCATCGGCTCGACCGGGTCTGGTACCACCGCCTTACCTATTTCTGCCGCAATAGCGTCAGTGCTGATCACTGTCGTATTCCGGTTAGGAGGGTAAGGTAGCCGGTTAACTTATGCATGTGGCATTAGACCTCGCCACAAGATAGCAACGCACCATTAACATCTTTGGTGTCTATAGGCGATGGTTGACTCTTTCCATCAGGAGACCTATCTGCTTGTTTGCTATCTTATGATATAAAAAAAAGAGTTGTAATACACTGGACAACAAAAAAAAACCGTGTCTCTCGCTGCCTTAGAACTCTGTGTTTTCTTTGTTTAGAATCACCAATTAGCAAGTCATTCTGCCCCAGGAAGTATCAAATAAAATCTGAGAATAAATCTAATACAATTAATTAACATCTTTGCTAAATCCACAAGCGTTAAAGATGTCATGTATTTTAAATGATGTTTCTGACCACAGCAAGCGTCTTGATTGGCCGCTTAAATCTCTATTTAGTTTATAATTAGAATACTCGTAAGAAAACGGTTCAGTGTGTTTGGATGCATTCCAGAATTCTAACCAATGGTTCTTAGTTTCATACTCATTAAAAAAAAGTTTGGATAAAAACAAGATATTGTTTTTGGTCTTGGGCATGAGAAAGGAATAACTAATCACAGCTACACTGATTTTCTTCTTCTCCTATCGCCATAACGTCAGTACTCATTTGTATCTATCATATTCCGGTTCAAAACTCCTTGCATATTCAACCATGAAAATAACAACGTATTACCTATTTTTATTTTGTACTAGTGACCCAGCGAACTTTGTTCCGTCAGTAAATGAACGAGCAACTTTAGGATTTTTAAATTTTTTCACTTTTTTATTAAAATAATAAGTAGATATAAATAAAAGATAAATTGACAAAATTAAATATTTTAGTGCCGTGCCAGCCAGATAATTTTTATTGATATTTTTTATTAATGAATATCATGTTTTAATACTTCTTATTCCGGACAAAAACAACCCCAAAAATGTGTAAACGGCTGACCCTACGGGCCATCCCTGAAACTTCCCACTAAATTAAGGTATTTAAGCTCAAAAAGGTAAAAATATAAACATAGATTTTTCAGTTCAAACATCTATATTTTGTAAAAAAATAGCAGTATATTAATTTTTGAAAACCTGCATATTT
Source organism: Apodemia mormo (assembly GCA_036924255.1). NCBI lineage: Eukaryota > Metazoa > Arthropoda > Insecta > Lepidoptera > Riodinidae > Apodemia > Apodemia mormo. The sequence continues at coordinate 6,705,940 of JAUPFN010000020.1, read as the reverse complement.
TGAAAATAATGAAGGCATTCAATTCAATTTTGGAGATCTAAATTTTTTTAGCTAAATTTTTTTTTATATAGAAGAGGGGGCAAACGAGCAAGAGGTGCACCTGATGGTAAGTGATCACCGCCGCCCATGGACATCTGCAATACCAGAGGTCTTGCAGTTGCGTTGCCGGCCTTTTAAGAATGAGTAAGCTCTTTTCTTGAAGGTCCCTATGTCGTATCCGTTCGGAAATACCCCTGCCGGTAATTGGTTCCACAACAGAGTAGTGCGAGGTAAAAAGTGTCGGGAGAAACGCACAGTTGTGGATTTCCAGAGATCGAGATGGTGAGGATGGAACTTCAAATTTTGACGCGATGTCCGATGGTGGAATTCGGCGGCAGGAATTAATCCAAAGAACTTGTCGAAACACTCTCCATGATATATACGATAAAAGACACAGAGAATCGATAGGTTGAAAAATTTCGAAATTAATCGAATAAATTCGAGTGGTAATTTATTAATTTACTCGAGCCGTTCCAAGTAGTTCTATTTTTTTTTTTCGAGTGAGATCGATATTGACTAAACAAGTGTGAACCTCTTGTTTTAGTCGAGTTTATTAGTTGTATTACTTATATTACGCTGTATTTTGCGTGCGCCTGTAGCTTTGTAGGATGTCTCTCTTGCGAAATTCTGTGCTTGACCAAACTTCGAACGATTATTTGACACTAGCGAGAGTTTAATCGCTAAAGTATTCTCTACTCGACAAAAATTCTAATGTAGTAGGCACGAGGCTTTAGGGGCACTTTTTTTTATATCATAAAATAGCAAACAAGCAGATGGGTCTCCTGATGGAAAGAGTCAACCATCGCCTATAGACACCAAAAACGTTAATGGTGCATTGCTTTCTTGTGGCGAGGTCTAATGCCACATGCATAAGTTTATCGGCTACCTTACCCTTCAAACCGGAACACGACAGTAACTAGCACTCACGCTATTGCGGCAGGAATAGGTAAGGCGTTGGCACCAGACCCGGTCGAGCCGATGCAGAACTCTACCACCTAGTAGTCACGATGGTAGTGACACGCATAGTCACTCGGTCGCCTTTTACGACCTGCCTGGCAGAACGGCAGTTGGCCTATTCTTCAAAGGAGCTCGGGACAAACACGGGGGATACTAAAACTACAATTTTCTCGTATTGGTCTGGTCTCCCTTTTTTTTCGAAATGAACTTAGGCAGTTAGTCCCAATGATGACCGAGCGTTGTGGGCGAGCAAAGAGCTCAGCCAGAATGTCTGGTTTCCCTTTGAAGTCACCATAGACCTTGGTTGGCCCTATTGACCGCTTACTGCGAAACCGGGCGTTTTGGGCGAGCAAAGTGCTCAGCCAGAATGTCCGGTTTCCCTTTGAAGCTAGGATGTTAGCTAGGAAGCTGCTAGGATGTTCGCGAAACGAGAACTATTGGCTATGCGAGACACTAGGTGGTAGACTTATCGACCGAATCTGGTAGCACCGCCTTACGTATACCTGCCGCAATATATATATATATATATATATATATATATATATATATATATATATATATATATATATATATATATATATATATATATATATATATATATATATATATATATATATATATATATACATATATACATATACATAAATATTCACGGGACAAATTACACTTACTGATTTAACCCCAAAGTAAGCAAATTATTTGCTTGTGTTATAGGAGTTAGTCAACGATACTAATACATAGAAATACATATATAAATACTAGAATACATTTAATAAACACCCAAACCCGGAAATACATTTATGCTCATTACACAAATGCTTGTCCCCGTCGGGGATCGATCCCGAGCCCCGTCGATTGCGTAGTCAGGGTCGCTTACTACTCGACTAACGGGGCGGCATTATTACTTGTCACTGTTGTGTTTCGGTTTAGAGGGTAAAGTAGCCGGTGATTTTAAGACCCCTCCACAAGGATAGCATTGTACTATCAACTTCTTTGATATCTATATTTGATGGTTATCTCTTTCTATCAGGCGAGTCATCTGCTTGTTTGCTATCTTATATGATAAAAAAATATTATAGTATTATGTCGAATACGTTTCATATTCGAATAGAGAGCTCGTAGTAGTATCTTCATTAGTTCACGCTATTATTAACTTGTCATATTAGTTGTTTATGGTGATAATGGTCAGTGTGTTACCAGTTTTTGTAGCGTTTAGCCTTTGATGTTTCTAACAGACCTTATTTTAACTTAATTCAACCAGTTTTAATGAATTAATACTGTCGCTTTATCAAATGTTCTTATTGCAATGTTGAGGAGGGATTTTTTATGGCATAAAAAATTATTAAATTAGAAACAATGTTTTTATTTATGTCATAAGATAGTAAACAAGCAGATGGGTCTCTTGATGGAAAGATTCAACTATCGCCCATGGGCAGCAAAGATCGCATGGCATGGGCGAAGTCCAATGCTACATGCATAAGTTTACCGCTTACCTTACCCTCTAAATCAGAACACGACAGTGACAAGCACTGATGCTATTGCGGCAGGAATAGTTAAGGCGTTGGTACCAGACCAGGGCGAGATAATGCAGAACTCTAGTAGCCACGATGGTACTGACTCGCATAGCCAATCGGTTGCCTTTTACGACCTGTATGGCAGAACGGCAGTTGGCCTATTTTTCAAAGGAGTCTGAAACTATCTGCAAGTCCTCTGGTATTGCAGATGTCCATGGGCGGCGGTGATCACTTACCATCAGGTGTACCTCATGCTCGTTTGCCCCCTCTTCTATAAAAAAAAAAAAACTAACAGTGTCTAATATTTATCTGAGTACTCGTTCTCACATAATAATAATAATAATAATTTGGGGCATAATGTTGAATAAATAGTGTCTAATATTTATCTGAGTACACTCGTTCTCAGATAATAATAATAATAATAATCGGTGGCATAATGTTGAATAAACAGTGTCTAATATTTATTATTATTATTATCTGAGAGCAAGTGTATCGCTCTCAGATAATAATAATAATCAGGGGCATAATGTTGAATAAAAAGTATGTAATATATCTGAGTACACTCGCTCGATCTCTGGATCTAGTAAAATTAATATTAAGGTTTTATTCGAGGTTTTGCATGAAAAATCAAATCTAATTAGCACCTCGGAAGTTGGTAGTGGTGTTTGTTAGTAAAGTTTGATAATATACATATTTCTGACAGTTAAAATACTATCATTTTTACAAACTTTATTTTTTTTTAACTTTTCGAGCTCAAATATCTATAGATATACAGTATATATAGTTTTTGCTACTTTGAGCTTAAAATATGTCAATTTAGCGGGAAGTTACAGGGATGGTCTGCAGAATCAACCGGCTTACAGATTTTTTTACATATCTAGGTATAAGTCGAAATATATAAGTCTCACGTCGCAACAAAATTTACTTAAATTTTAATTTACTTAATTCTCATTGATATAATATTTTAATGCAACACCACAAAAAAAATCTGTGAAGCGGTTGACCCTGCAGGTCAGCCCTGAAAGTTTTCGGTAAATTAAGGTATTTTAAAATCAACGAACCAAAACTATACCTAAGCGTGAATTTTTGAACTTAAAGAGTTCAAAAACCTAAAGTTTGTAAAAGTAATAAGTATTTTAATCTTCGAAAAGATGAATTTTTAAAATGATGATCAGTTTTGATCTTTTGAAGGGTATTAAAGGCAAGTTTTGAGCTCCAAGTTGTTTAATCAAGCTACAATATCAATAGGTTAAAAAATGTCAAAGAAATGTGAAAAATGGCTTTTTTTTAAAAATCCCGAAACCGAAATTGATAAATCCCGAACAAATCAACCGATTTTAATATGATTTACGGTATTTAACGCAACTTTTTAAGTTGAAAAGCTGACTAGACTTTTAAGTAAATCAGCATATTAGCCTGAATTTATTTTAAAAATATGAAGTAAGTTTGCTGTAAGTAACGTAATTTTAATATTTAAAAAGCTGTAGATTTTCAAAATGTTATTTGATTTTAATTTTTTTAACGACATTCAACGTAGTTTTTGAAGATGGTTAACTGAAAAACTTCGAAGTTAGGTCGAAAACACTTTTTTCGAAATTTTTTCTCAACAGTAAATCCCAAACGGATAAACCGACTTTGATGAAATTTATGCACTGGACGCAATTTTTAGAAGAATAGAGCTGTACATTAATTATTGTAGGTACATTAATTTGGAAATCACATTAAAAAAATACTGTTTAAAAAAATTTTTTAGAGGGTTTCTCAAAATTTCTTAAAATCTCTCAAACCAAATTGGTCCAAATTTTCAGAAAAGTTGAGTGAAATTAAATCGAATGCCATCAACCGCGTTTCGATCGGTCAAGGCGTTCTAACGTTATGAGATGTTTACATACACACACGCATACACACATACATACATACGGACATATTGACGTCATCGTGAAAATAGTTGGAAAAGATTTCTAGGACGTCAAAACGTCTTGTGAAAACTTGATTTTCAAAATCGAAATCGGGGCAAAATTAGTAACATTCTTATCTACCTACATAAGTATGTAGGTAGATAAGAATGTTAGTGGGAAGTTCAAAAACCAGGAAGACCAGGTTTGATATGTCTGTCTTATCTATTACATATATCTATAGATTATTAGATTTGCCTTTTTAATCTTTCATTTGCTACTCTTTCTGCAAATCGTATCCAACGGACCCTTTCGTGTTCACTTTCTTCTAATCATAACCTTCTTTAATGAAGAATTTATTCCTGCCAGCCAGCCAGGCCAGAATTTGGCTATCTTAGAAATATATGTATTTTAAGAACTACTGCATCCCTTAAGAGTTAAGATCTGCTTGTCATAGCTAAAAACGTTTTGTAGCAATTAATTAAATCGGGGTCACCACTGTGACCACGTCAGGGTGACGTCACCACTGTGAATGTCGATGAAGTCACGGAAGGACATGAAAAATGGAAGAGCTACAAAAAAACTATCTATGTATGGTTGAAGCTTGTATATAAATACACATATATAGAGTTACAAGTTAAATCGTTTTTGTAGCGCGATTTAGGATTTTACTTGATTTTTTATGAAGCGAAGTAATTACTGTTTCATACAATTTTCATACATACATCAAACATACATATTTTGGTAATAATTCCTTAAACTTGCATTTGTAAACAGGATGTTTTCCAAATTCAATAGGTAACAAAGCGTAATTTTCGTACACCGTTTATGTATGCAGAATTGGAAGCGTCTGAGCGCATCTGTTAATGTCGCACTCGCAATTCAATGGGACGTATATCGAGAGCCATCGACACACCGACGCCTACGTATTTGGCATCAATATTTGTGTACAGTCGCGCTCACGTCGCTCACTAAAACATTAAACACTGACTTGTTGTTTCTTCTACACTATTATCTACCTCCATAACGCTATCGCTTTCTATCAGTAAATATTATATGTTTGCTGTTTTCACTCACATTAAAAAACAAATATAATTCTATTAAACTAATTGATAAATAAATAATTTTTACAGTGACATTAATACATTACCATTTATTATAAAACTAGCTGCGCCCGCAACTTCCTCCTTATTACATCAGCTATCTGCCTGTGAAAGTCCCGTCAAAATCGGTCCAGCCGTTTCAGAGATTAACCGAAACAATCAGACAGACATCAACATTCATTTAGTAAAAGCGGTCATTTTAATATTACAAACCAATACTCCAATTTTATTTATTTGTATAGATTGACAAGGATAAGACAGATCTTAATTACAGATTGTTAAGGAAAAGGCCTAAGCCTTTACGTTAACCTAACCTATATTTCAACTTTATTTAACTACATATTATTTTCCCAAGCTTAAAAAATATATGTTATTTAGTATAATTTTATTTATGCAAATGCGTTAAAGAGTTGATATCAAATCTTACGGAACTTTAAGGTAATTAAATTAAATTAAAACTACAGCAAACGATGTATGGAGTCTCGTCAATGTACGCAAATGCTTGCAAAATTTTAAAACATGAAAATATCTAAATAAATATTTGTAAGGGAATTCGTATGAAAATATTTTCGTAGTAAGGAAGACTTGTCTACTCGATGATACAACGTTAAACGATAAATCATAATTAGGCGTGATCTAACCTTTCAACGGCTGCCGATCGCAACATAATCCCTCCGAGATACCCATTCAGGATCGGCCTTTGACTCTGATCGTAATTCATCGATTTCCACAATATTGTGAGCAAGGACACTACAATGTTTATTCATTATCATAAACTTACTGTTTAAACTAAGCCTTTAGTTGTATATTATTTATGTAGATTTTTTTAAATGAATATTCGCAAATCATGACGATATCTTTTAACAGGCTTTATTTTGTAAAATTTTGTTTTGTTATGTATTGGTAACGCGTAACAAATCAAATCCTACTTTGATCGCTAATAGCAATGTTTTTCTCATGCCAAAATATCTCCACTTGTTTGCAATCTAATGCTGTATAAAATCTTCTGCATTGTCCTCTTTATGTCTGCAATTAAAACATCCAAGCCGTTGAAATGTCTATGTGTACATTAAGTTTTATTGATAAATTAAATGATAAATATTTTCTGACTTATTGACATCATTTTTTTGACTTTTTTGAAAAGTTTTGGCTGTCCGTATATAAGTTCTGATATAACATAAGGATACCTACTTTCTGTTGGCCTAAAAGTTGACTGGAGGAGAATGCCACTAGGGATTAAGTTCGCCTTTTGCACAAATTATTTTAAGGTGTACAAGTTAAATAAATAAAAAATAAAAAAAAATTAGGACAGCTTGATGGATCCTGATGCAAATTGCTATACAATGAGAACAGTTGATTATGCAAATGAAAGGCTTTTTTATCGTATGAATTTACGTCCAGTGAAGCGGGCTAGACTTAACTAGTATTTTTAGGAGGGTAAGGTAGCCGGTTAACTTATGCATGTGGCAATAGACCTCGCCACACAAGATAGCAACGCACAATTAACATCTTTGGTGTCTATAGGCGATTATTGATTCTTTCTATTAGGAGACCCATTTGCTTGTTTGCTATCTTATGATATAAAAAAGTATTTTTTTAAATAATATAAGATACTAATGAATCTCACTATAAGTACATCATACAGACAGCATCCCACTAAAACTGCTAAGAAGAATACTATAAAAATATTAACTTTTTGTAATGTTCGTAATCAGATCTGTAAAATTCTTGCTAATCTGAGTTAACAATTAATTTTAACAAATTGTTATGACTTAAAAACTTAATATGTCATAATAAAAATGGCAAATTGCACAAAAAATATTTTTTCTTCCATAGGCAACTAGCTTGTGAATACTTGGTTCACAAGCTAGTTGCCTCATCATCTCATGTTCTCTCATTACTCTAGCTGATTTTGCAATATCGGTATCTATAATAATTGTTATGTTTTTTTTTTTATTTTTAAGCAAATTGTTTCAAAATATTTTATTAAATTTTTCGACAAAAGTCTTCTTTGCTCTATACGATAGAAAACATAAGTAATCATATAGGTATGCTTGGTATAATATATCATGGTGTAAATTAGAATATTATGATCCTAAGTTTTGACGAAATTTTTCTCTGAAAACATTTTAACGGTATAGCAGATATTTGATACGTGTTAGTTTTGTAGCGGTATGTTATCATAAAATTATTAAAATAACGGTCCAAGGGAGAGATTTAAATATTTGCTCAAAACTTTAAAAAAACATTTGACATAAAACCAAGAGGAATGTAAATGACGTCAATTCGATTCACAATCGATAAAACATTCGATTATTTTAAGCGATCCAAAGTTGTTTTGACAGAAATGACTAATTGAGTGCGGCCCTGGGCGGATGTCGGAGATTCATGGTGCGACATGAAAGAGAATTCTGTCTCCATATAAATAATATACACATGTCTAAAGCAAAATAGCATAAGTATTTTTCTTGAATTTTAAACAATTTGGGTTAGTGTGCCTACATACATACTTATATATAGATATTTACCCTATTCAAATACAAAAAATTGGCAAAGTGCGTGTCGGGCCGCAAGCAATGTAGAGTTACGTTGTCCATCACAATAATGCGGACTAAGAAGAAGGTTTTTTATTGTTTCATACTATTAACATTTAACCTATTTAACGCCTTTTGCGGATTATCTGCATGCAGATTCACCGCCTAATGAGCACTTTAAAGCTTAATATTTCATACACAGATATCTTAATCTAAAAATTGTATACACACATAAATGGGTAAATTGTGAATGACTGATTCGATAAAGAAGAAATTATGGTATTTAATTTGCAAAATTTCCGGGATCTCTTATATGAAACTGCTGTGGTGCGACGGAAATTTAATGTAGTGTAAGGAACGGGGGAAAAATTATCCAAGGCCTGAAAATTAGAGAACACAGCGGCGCAATAGCCCATCCACTTCCAACACAGTTTCTTCCACGTCAGAATCAAAGGCAAATTACAATAACAAATAAGTTACAATAACAAAAATTTCGAAAAAAAGTAGCCTAAAATACTCCCGGTCACATTAGCTATCTGTCAGTGAAAGTCCCGTCAAAATCGGTGCAGCCATTCCAGAGATTAGCCGGAACAAACAGACAGACAGACAAAAATTGTAAAAAATGTTATTTTATTATATGTACCGTATGCGTCCATATGCATTTAGTAAAAAGCGGTTATTTTAATATTACAAACAGGCACTCCAATTTTATTTATTTATATAGATATAGATGTATAGATAAGATAGCCTACAAAGGCTATCTTATCTTTTTGTTAGGCTATCATTAGGCTATCTTATCTAATTTTTTGTATTAAATACGTATTTTCACTTGCAAATTTTAACAAATATTTATTATTCGTTCATTCATATACTATTCTTTAAAAGGGGCCCGACCCATACGGCGGATTTATAGGTCAATCAATTCTTCAAAAGAATGGATATTATAATATAAATAGTTCTATACTATAATGTGCATTGTGTTTTTATAACTTATTCTTTACTTAATCACCTTCACTCATGCCCGCGATATTTAACGATAATAAATAAGAGAAGCGGATTGTAAATCAATTGATGGACGATCTGTCGCTATAATTGCACCGAATCGGGTCTGGTTAGCTTAAGATTAAAGCGGCAGTATATTTATAAGCACGATGTTATAACTTATAACAAAGAATAAGTACACAACCCAAAAAACTAGCTCAATTTCATATCTGTAGTTCAAACTATCACACCGACATATTCACCTTAAATGCTTTTCACAACTAAATCGGCCCAAATCGGCCTAAACGCCAATATTAACAAGTTGTAACAGGCCATTGAATCAGCTTTAAACGCCCTAAATACAAAAAATCGGCAAGTGCGACTTGCGCACAAAGGGTTCCGTACCATCATAGCAAAAAATAGGATAAAACAGGTTTATTGTACGGGGACCACCTTATAATTTTTAACATTTTAAAAAACAGTCTATAATGTGCAGACGTATAGATTTCATCTGCATCTTCTAGCGCATATACACTAACAAGTGTTCTACAAAGCTGTTTGTATTGCTGTTATTTTTCATCATCGGACATAACGTCAAAACTATAAGTTCTACCTTCACCACTTGGAGTGAGAGTGGAGTTTTCTTAGTTGTTTTCAAAGTTTTTCATGAGTACTTAATGTTTTATAGGGATGTATGAGGCCTTGTGGCCCTCTATAAGGCGCTCTGCAATTCTGCTGCAAAATATCGATGAAAATTCTTCGATTGTGTTACAAAACTTTAACTTTTTTTAAATAAATAACTTTGACGCCATTGAAGTAAGATTAAAAATTAAAATAACATTAATACGACACGTCCAAAGAGCTTGATTTATAGTTTCTATGGCCAGTAGCATATTTTTTGTACATCCGGCACAAACTTGTTTGAGAAATCGATTCATTTATCAATATGTCTCATTATAAATCGAATTCGAATTTTATATCGATATTATTGCTTTGCCAAGGTCATGACTCGTAATGGATTAGTTTAAATTTATGACAAAATTGGTTCTGATTAAAAATATACTACATCCATAATTTAACTTGCTGCCTTTTCTCTCACTTTTATTTCTATAAATGGTGATATTTGAATGAATGTAATAAGAACAAATATCATTGAACGATAGATATGATTTTATTACCATATTTTAGTGAAAACCCTTTCATATTTTATCTGCAGCATAAAATATGTTGTATCATTTTCGAAACAAAAACACTTTTAGCAAAAATGTTTAAAAAAATATGGTTATTGAAAGTTTATAATAATACTTTCCCCGTATTGGTCCCGGGCTTTTTTGAAGAATAGGCCAACTGCCATTCTACCAGGCAGGTCGTAAGAGGCGATCGATTGACTATACGAGTCACTAACATCGTGGTTACTAGATGGTAGATTTCTGCATTGTCTCGCTCGGGTTACCATTGCCTTACCTGCTCCTGCCGCAATAGAGTCAGTACTTGTCACTGTCCTGTTCCAGTTTAGAGATTAAAGTAAACTTATGCATGTGGAATTAGACCTCGCCACCCGATAGTAACGCACCATTAACATCTTTGGTGTCTATAGGCGTTGGTTGACTCTTTCCATCAGGAGGCCCATCTGTTTGTTTGTTATCTTATACTATTTATATAAAAAAATATCGCTGGACAAATTAAACGAATTGATTTAATCTCAAAGTAAGTTAATGACTTTTTTGTATTATGATGAGTGTTCGTCAACGATAAATACCTCCGATTATAAATACAGTTACATACATAATGAACAGTCAAACCCAGAAACCCATCACACAAATGTTTGACCTTATCGGGAATCGAACCCGAGCCCCATCGATTACGAATCGAGTAGTCAGGTACGCTAACCAGTCGACCAACGGGGCGGTCAATCTTGATGAATCTCCAAATGCAGTCGATTATCGTTGTATTTAAAAAATCTTTATCAATTGAAAGCGTAGAAGGAAACCCAGGATGAACTTTGGATGTTATGTGTTTTTTCCTTTGACTGTAGGTGCTCGTTAAAGCACCCTAATCAAGAACTATACCACCGTATAAATACATATAGCATCCTTTAACTGTAATGTTTAATATTATTTAAGTGTGAAATTCTTAGTATCGTCATTGAACTGGTTAATGGTTGAAAAGTGTTTTATATCCTTTTAAATATGTCAATAAATGTATTGCAAATGAGTTGTCTATAAAATTTCAGCCCAGAATTTGATTAATTAACAATTTTTTTACACTTTTCACTGCTTTGGTTAATAGACAAATTTCATACCAATCGAAAGCAAAACACAGTTTTTTAACTAGACCGGCGGGGTGATCACGTAACTCGCAATGCGAAATTAACGTGATTGTTTAGTTATTGCAAGACACATAACAGCCTTGTACATTAGTGGTAGTCGTTGCAGATTGATTAGTTTTGATGCTGGGACATTGCAAAAAGTGCATCTAGTGACCAGCAAGCAATTGACGACGTTTTTGATGATTTTTTCATTACGTTTAAGAGTCATCGCTGATCGCTGGCGAATTGCAAACGTTAGATGATACGCCTACGGTTCAAGTTTCTAGTATCAGTTTAACTGCTCATATCTACCTACCAAAGAGTTGTAATTAATATCTAATATTCTGGACAGAATTTTTTTAGTTGTGGGTTGACTATTGCAATATATTTATTGACATATTTAATAGGATATATAATTCTTTTCATCCAGTAACCAGCTCGGTGAAGGACGTTCTATAATAAGATCTTAGACTATCTAAAGCCACACTCTCAACAACCGTCAGTGCCCTCTTTGATATTATTTAATCGCTTATATCAATAAATGGGCCTCCCTAAAATAAATTATGTTTGTGTGTGTATTCCCTAGCGTCAAAAATGAAGGTGCAAATTTTTGGGCGCGATTTTCTCTGCTGCACCGAACATGCACTTGAATCGTTTATTTGAGAAACCCCATAAGTCCAAAATACTAAATTTTTCAGGAGAAGCAAAAAACATTTTTCCAGGTTAAGTTAGCATTAACATCGTGAACCAATGATAAATAATAATAATGTTAGCATCTCTAAAAAAGATTCCAGCATAAAAAATTTTAATTGTTAATTACTACAATTAACAATAATGATTTAAAGTAGGTGGACTTATGGGGTTTCTCAAACAAACGAAGAAAATAGTTAAAAAATCATTGATTTATCAATTTTTCTTCCTCAATAATTTATTAAATTTATAAAATAAACTACAAAATATGGAGTAGAACTACAATTAACGGAAATTATAACAAATAATCATTTATTTTTAAATTAAAGTCAGTGAAATCACAGTAAAGAATAAAACAATAATTTAATTAAATTTTATCAAACTAATAACAGCAAAAAATATTAAAATTTAATTTTACTTTTTTACTGACAGCCAGTGGTCACGGGTGATTTTTTTTTTCAAAAAGGCGTCAATTTTAATTTAAAAACATTTTTTTCACTCAGAAGAAGTTATTTTTGTAAAAAAAAAAGAAACTTATTTTTTTAATTTTGGACTTATGGGATATTTGGACTTATTATATACACGTAAACGTGAGAGGATATTCAAAGAACCGAAAAATGCAATAAACCCAATTTCGAAAAAAATGTGACTTATGGGGTTTCTCAAATAAACGATTCACTTACGGTCGACTATTTATATATTATAGTTATTTTAATATCGACTTAGTAATACCTCTAGACATGTATGGCATATTCAAACAAAATGTCTTTCATAAACGGTTCCACGACGTTTGTTTTCTTTAAACAGCTAGTTTGTTTTTTATTACCATCAAGTAATAATGATTGAGTTGAGTGCCATTCAAAGGATCAAAATCGATCATCGTTTTGAAAGTACACAACGGTTCAAAAAAAGAAGAAAAAGTTCCTTCACACCCGTATCCCCGAATAGGTAGGTTGAGATACATGTACACCCACGATTTGCCGAAGATATTTAGTCCCATAATGTGACAGATGGTAAGCCTATCGCCAATCGAGCACTTATCCAATCCCGGGAAATGTTTTTTTTTTTATCAGAAAATTGAAAAAACACATTTTCGAATTGCTCAACACGAGAATTAAACCTAGTACCTACCACATGCGGTCAACATCGACACCGGACTACTAGGCCACAGAGGTGACAACTGTTCAAAAACGAAAATAGTTATAGTTTTAATAAATTCTAGATTTATGAAAACTTTGAGTTTCAAAAATCTATGTTTTAGTGTACTTTTAGCTCCTTTGAGCTTTAGCCTAGCTAGTGTATTTTGTCGGAATCTATTTAAAAGACCAATTCGTTTTTAATGTAGCAAAGAGAACACACAAACATCTTGTACTTCAAACTCGTAAAAATCAACAATAATTAACTTATTTCATTGAGCATAATAACATTCTTCTAGAGGCACAATTGTATAAAATTAAGTCAATTTTGAGCGCTAGGAATATTTCTATACATTGATTTGCTGGTATAGGCTAAGTTTTAAGATGTTATTATACAGAATCTTACTAGTTTTCATAAATATAAGAAATTTGACTTTAACTGTATGGATATTAACTTAAAAAAACGTTTAATTTTTAAATAAATAAAATAGACACTTAAATGCTATCAGCAGCTTACAAAGTTGCACGAAAAATATTAGTCAGTAGTGTTGATCAATCAGTGTTGTTCCCGTCAGGAGTAAAAAATGACTATCAACTTTGGAATCGGGTGTTGATGGCCGTTTGTTGATATTAAGGCTATAAGTTCGACGAGCAAGCTACTTAAAGTTTATGTGCGTACAGGGTGAGACAATAAACTAGGGCAGTAAATTTAATATTTAACTGTTAAAATAATAGTTTAAAGCTATACCTAATCTACACTATTATACTATAAAGCTAAAGTTTGTTTGCTAATTAGCTTAACGTGCTAATCTTAGGAACTACTTGTCCGATTTAAAAAAAATGTTGTGTTACGAGTAGATTGTTGTATTTTTTGAGGTAGGTTATAACTTTGTACCTAATTGTGTAAAAGAAAGAAATAGCTTATTTTAAGCAACAAAGTCACTTGTAACATCTAGTTTAATAAATATAAGTAAATTCTTACCAGTAGAGAAGTTTATGTGAAATGGCGAGAGGTACTAAGTTCAGTAACGTTTACACAGAACAAATGCTCAGCAATGATTCCCCGTGTTGGTGCGGGCTCCTTTGAAGAATAGACCAACTGCCGTTCTGTTAGGCAGGTCATAAAAGGCGACCGATTGGCTATATGTGTCACTACTACCGTGACTATTAGGTGGTAGAATTTCGCTTCGTCTCGTCTGGGTATTTGGCACCACCACCTTACCTATTCCAGTCTCAATAGCGTCAACGCTTGTCATTGTCGTGTTTTAGTTTGGAGAATAATATAGTTGGTAAATTTATGTATGTAGAATTGCCATTCTGCCACATGGATGGCAACGCACCATTAACGCCTTTGATGACTGTAGACGGTGGTAGTCTCTTTCCATCTTAAGAGTCACCTGCTTGTTTGCCATCTAATGATATTTTTATAGGAAATTTGAATCTAAATAAGAATTGCAATTTCTATCTAATCTTCAAATACCTCGACTCCACAAAAGAACCAGCATATCGCTTTAAATTTGTAAGAAGTGTTATTTCATTTTTGATATGAATTAAAATTCAACATGATTATTTAAATAATACTACAAACATTATTCTTTTTATATTTTTATATTTTTCACCATGATTTATAACGTATCATTTTAATTGTAATTCGACTATTTGATAGTTGTGCTCAGATAGTTAACTCAAGCAGGTAATCTCTTATTTTCGAACCAAATTACCATACTATTAAATAATATTTTTAAAGTATCGTAAACTATTAAACTATAAAACAAAAACTGTTTCTTAACAGAAGTAATGCACGTAATAAACTTAATAGTAAAAACAGAGCAGCCTGTATATATAAATGTCACAGCGGTAAACAGATCCCAATACTCTGATAATGTCTCTTTGATAGATAATCTTTGAAATCGAACAGCGTTCGACGTTCATTAAATGCAACATTAATGAATACCACAACCACCGTATTGGACATTGAAAGACTTTTACGTTGAAGAAATTGGAAGTACTTAGTTGTAAACTAGCTCTATCTCCGACTTTGTTTATAAGAAAGAAATGAAAGAAGTAAAGAATATTGCGTCCTGAAAATGCTTTAAAAAGCGAAACCGGTCGATTAATCTAAAATTATATGTCTATATTTGTAGTGAAATTAAAGTACAAGTGATTATAACCTTGTTTGGACTTATAACAATGGAATTTCACCAAGTGCCGACGATTGAAAGTGTCTCTTCGCCAATTTTTTTTATATTATTAATTATATTTATAAATATTTATTATATTTATTATATTTATTATATTTATAAATGAATTCACTCTTTTTAGGCGATGGTTGTATTTTTCAATTAGGGGAGCCATCTTTTATAATATAATATTTGTGAAAAGTGAGACGGTGGTGGCATCGCATGAGCTGACCGCAACTGGTTGTGTAACCGTAAGTTTTGGCTCAGATCATGTGGTAACGAGGCTAAACAAAAACTAAACTAAGAAAAATTATAACAGGTTTTTCTTAATTTTTTTTTGCAAAACATAAGCTAATTCGAATTTTCAATACATGCTAATTTTATCGGTGAGTTTTTGACTAACGCGTCATGAACTATATACTTCAGACTAATAATAATTGCAGTTTCCCTATGTTCGACCGCATAAACCATTTTGTTTTTTCTGGCTAAGTTATTTAATTTTTTCTTTAACGTTTTTATGAATTAAAATTAATGATCAATTTTAAATAATTTTTAGCAAATGGTCCATAAATACATCAAACGAACCGAATTTCAACCAAATTTATCAATACTTTAGAAGGCTGTTAAAATTATGTCTTCATTCTGTTTATAACATTCTATGCTATTTAATACGCCTATTAGTAAATCAGTTCAACTTAAATGTCAATGAAACTTATTCTATTCTGAATTCTATTCCACAGAATTAAGAAGTTTTGTATAAGGTGTGGCAAGCACAATCGATTTGTCTCGAACGAAAGTTTGAAGTGACTAAAAAATATAACGCGTGTCTTTCAATCAAAATAACGACTTTATTTAACTTTGACAATAAAATATTGCATAGGCCATTGTGTTCGATCATTGCCTATAAGTATAAGATGAATTTGTAATATTTAAGGTAAGAAATACTACTACAGACCACTACAGCGTAATTTTTAATATTGTATGTGATACAAAAAATTAAGGCGAGAAATACTTTTTCTCGCTTACTAGAGGGCAAAAACTCTACATGCAAGGAAATATAAATATTCGAAGTACATAATAAAATTTTAACTAATAATTCTATTAAGTGTCTTAAGACACATATTTTTACAATTTACACATATTTTTACAATTGTTACCAACTGATGATTTCGTGACCCCTCGGTGTAAGGTACTTTTGGGATTACTAATTACTGTCATTACAACAATGCTTGCTAATATTATGTTCGAATTAAGAAAATAAGGCAGCCGGTTAACTCGCTTAAAGAGATTGTTATTTCAACTACGTATTGAAAAGCCTTATGCGCAAGTTAACCGGGTATATGTAAGTAATTCTGTTAATGTCTTACATTAAACAAAATTTTATCACATACATTAACTAATTTTTGTTTTGTTCAAACTTAAAAAAAAACTTCAGCCAACGAACAGTAAATAAATATAAAGAATAGCATTTGTCTACAATAGGAGCACATACCTTTTCAAAATTTAATACAAAGATTCAGATGGACCTTAAGCCGACAATACTGATTGGTCCCAATAAAACATCGCATTGAGAGATCTGTCTTTGACGAAACAATGGGCCGTGGCTTCGATCCCGGCCTCAGATGGTTGGATTAAGAATTGAATAACAAACTGACTCATATTTGTGAAGATCTGTCACGCTTTGTCTGATTTGTATTAAATAAAATGTTTTTCAAATGCAAATAAGACACCGATATTGTCGCCATTTAAATTCGAATTTAGTGGAACTAACTATTAAAGTATTAATGGTTCGCTTCGAAGTGTAAACTTGCGATGACATAGTTTTAGCATTAGATTTTTGAACCTAGCCTTACAACCTGTATATCCGTGATCCCTCTTGGCCGATTTGGCTCGTGTCAGAACTTAAATTTTCTTTATGATTCACTGATTTGCTTACAAAATTTCTCGGCGTTCTGATAAACGATACTCGAGCTATCATCGAACAACTAATTATACATGAAATATCACCATTGCTTTATGCGGCACCTCCCCATAGAGAAACAAGTTCAAGTCTAGTCTAATCTACTTCGGGAGAGAATCAGAAAAAATACAAACGTGTTTTATCCATATTAGTATTATAAATGCGAAAATAGCTCTGTCTGTCGGTCGGTTTCTTCTTCACACCTAAACCACTGATGATTTGGATGGATAGTTTTTATCCCGGTAATCTTACTGAAACGAGAAATATATCTGTAAAACACCGGGACTATCTTTTAAACCACGGTAATAAGAAGTAATTTAGGCTACTTTTATTTTGAAATTTATCCACGCAGACAAAGTCGCTGGCACAGCTAGTACTCAATAATACCAGTGGTTCGCCCTGAACTGTGGACTCACGATGATATAGTTTGAACCCCTTTTTAACCCCTATATCTCGATATGCCGTTAACCGAATTATCCTACCAAATTTTACGCTTTTCGAAGTCACATATAAATAGGTATTCATATAAAATTACAAATGAAATGAAGAAAAAACCTGGTTTCTTACCATGATTACGCAATCAATGGGACTCGGGTTTGATTGCCGACAAGAACAAGCATTTGTATAAACCCAAATGTTTGTTTTTTGGGTTTAGATGTTTATTATATTATATATATGTGTATATATATATATACACATATTATTTATCACTCTTGGTTAGACGTACTGAACGCTGTGTTAAAATGTGCTCATCTATTTTGAAAGGACCTTATATATGTACATACTGTTATATATTACTATGTATGTATCGTTAACTAGTACCAGTAACACAAGCAAATTATTTACATACTTTGGGATTATTAATCTAATCCAGTTACTGCAATTTGTCCAGTGAATAAATTTATAAAATATGTCTGTATTTTTGTTATTTTTTCGCACTTAAATGGCTGCGCATATTGAAATTGGGATTATTGAGATTGTTTAGTTTTAGATTCAACACAAAGGTTATGTGGTTGAGCATTCTACTCACCCTCTGGTTGCAGCCTTTAAGATAAGTTATTGTCATTTAATAAATATAGGTTACATTTTATTGTAGTAAAAGTATTTCCGTTAAAATAAAAAATTTGGCTTTGTACTAAGGTAAAAGGTAGGTAAGGTAAGGTAAAAGGTAGGTAAGGTAAGGTAAAAGGTAGGTAAGGTAAGGTAAAAGGTAGGTAACACAGTAATACAGAACACAACACAGTAACTTATGATCAAACTAATTTTATAGTATTTTTAACTTTGGACCACAAAGCAGGTTCTCTATATAGAGACACTTACTAAATATATTAATGGCGCAATGCCGTCCGTGTGGCAGTACTTTTATGCCACATAGCGAAATAAGTTTTTCACTTTTCCTACCTTCCAAGTCAAAACACGATAGTGTCAGACACTGACGATATTGCGCCAGAAAAACGTTAAGCGGTGGTACTACGTCCGGGCGAAACAAAACAAATATAAGTCTAATTACCTAGCAGTCACGATTGTATTGACACAGGTTTGACCAATTGTACGTCTTACAAGCTGCCTGGCAAGAAGACGGTCTATTCTATAGAAGGATTTAAAAACCGATACTACTGTTTTAGTTTCATCAATAAATAGCTTTTCAAATTATCCAAAAAGATTATCCATAAATTAGCCACTTCTATTATGGAGATCATAAATTAGCCTATCCATAACACTATCACACAGAAGATAAAAATTATAAGAATTGTTGTCATAAAATATAACTTTTCAAGTATACAGAGATCTGTAAATTTTTTTTGCTAAATATCTCATTTGATTTCTACATAAACTTTACTACTGTAACCTATCTTCTTTTACTATTGTAGTTGCTAGAAAATAACTTAAATTCATAGGTCGTAACCTTAATACTACTGACACAATGTGACATATTAAAATTATAATTCTGAAATAATTGCAAAATCCATTTGAGCGGTATGGTTTGAATTGCAATACGCATAAGCAAAACCATCTCGTATTAGGACGATCCGAACAAAAAAACAATCGGTGAATGATTCGCGCAGCTATTACGACGAAATGACGATTGAGCAAAGATTATTTAATCACACAGAGTACACACACTTAATATGTTATTAAGGTTTGATTTAGTTTTTTCGAAAATAAATTAAAATTTTTATTTTTGGAAAATTCATCCTTAATCATCACTTAATTTTTGATAAAAATATTACAACTTAATTTTTGTGGAAAGTTAACTGCATAGTCCCCTAACATTTTGTGAGGAATAAGTGTACAATTCTTTTGGCATATGATTAATCTTAGCATGAAAAAGGTAACCACTGCCTATACACACCAGGATGTTGAATGTGTATTGCCATCGGTCTGGCTATATGATTAAATGCTACATGCATAATTTTAAAGATTACCTAACGTGCCAAACCGAAATACGACAATGACAAACACTGACGCACTGATGCTTACGAGTAAATATCCATCTTACGTAATAAAAATCTGTATGAAATATGTTTAAAGCGTGTAAATTAAACAATACCCAAATGTTAAAGTATCTTCATACCCGTATCCCCAAAGAGGTAGGCAGAAATACAAATGGTGCACCCTAGATTTGCCGAAGATATTTAGTCTCACAATGTGATGCCTGATGTGATGAATGTGAAGCCTATGGCCAACCGGGTACTATCCAAATCTTGAAATACGTTGTTTTTTTTTAAGAGAAAACGGAAAACACGCATTTTTTTTAAAATGCCCGATCCTAGAATCGAAACTGGGGCCTCATGTGGTTAATACCGACACCTGACCACAAGACCACAGGGGCAAAAAATATTGCTTTTAAATGTACCCAACTATTATACAAATAAAACTAAAATATACTATATCGTAATATATCGTATGCTCTACACATTTAGTCTGTGGCCGTTTGAAAGCATCATGGGGCGGTTTCCATTAATGAAAGTGACTCTCTGTTCGATGTAATGAGGTTTTTGTCTGTCTATGTGATTGATAACGGAGTGGTTTGGATGCTACGTTTAAAAACCCATCACTATTTTTTCCTTTTACTGACACATTGTAACCATTACTTATCTGAAGTTACATAAAAGACCTTTGCTCAATTTTAGTTCAAATCTCTTTGTGTCATTAATATAAGTACAATCAGTATATCAATAATATTCCTATTACAGAACTAATTTTTAGACTTTTTTCCAAATAATTTTCTTACACGCAAAATGCACCTGATAAAAGCACAACAAAAGAATTATCCAAATATAAAATAATTCCTCTCTAAATAATATTTTATCTAACACAGATTTTTTTTTCGAAAAGGCTATTACAGTTGACCTTACGGGTCGTTACTGCGTCACCGGGATTTTTGGCCGAGCGGAGTGCTCAACCAGAACTTAAATTAATATTGGCCTCGGTCCTCGGCTTAGTGCAACGTTCGGAATAATAGTGGTGGGTGGAGTCGTGGCATTGCGCCCTGCGTTAGGCGCGGGGCGGCAAAGAAGTCCTCGCCGTTGAGACCGGCGACGTCGGTGTAGTGTAGTGTGCGTACCTAAATCTGAATTTGTGTTGTTGTTTGTTGTGGTAATAGGATCATCGGAATAGGAAAGTACGTGGCGTGGCCTCCTGAATCTGCGCAGGGCGGACGTGTAGGGCTCGTAGTCCGCCGAAGCTTTTAGTAGTGAATACTTAAATTTGACTTAATTTATCTACATATATAAAAGTTAATGTTTGTCAGTATGTCCTATATAAAATCGTAAACTATGCATTTTATCATGTGATGATTTGTAGAAAAGTTGTTGTGCCTACGAAGGTTTCTGAGTTGGTAATGTTATGTCTCTCCTTTAAAATTTTAGTTGGCAGGGGTGTTTCCGAAAAGATAAGACTTAGGAACCTTCAAGAAAAGATCTTAGGTACCTACTCATTCTTAAAAGGCCGGCAACGCAACGCTTTCGTATTGTGGATGTCCATGGGCGGCAGTAATCACTTACCATCAGGTGCACCTTCTGCTCGTTGCCCCCTCTTCTATAAAAAAAACTCGCAACTAGACTCATCAGTAAATACATCGTGCGGTGATCATATTACTGCACTAATTTAGTTGAGTAATTACTATGTGGTTAATGAATATTCTCATTTTAATATATTGTTATTGTTTAATAATGGCCATTAACTATCACGTCCTCCAATATGTACAACCTTTTACCAGGCAATGTGTATTAATAATAAGCTGTTGCCCCCGACTTCGTTCGCTTGACCAAAACTTTATTTCCTAAAAAAGTAGCTTATGTTCTCCAGAATAAAGTAGTTCTTTATGTATGAATATTTTTTTTAAATCTGTTGTGTGCCTTTTGAATTTATTTTATAAAAATAATTTCAAAAGGTACTAAATAGATTTTCCCTGTGTAGGTCCCAGGCTCCTTTGAAGAATAGGCCAAGTGCCGTTCTGCCAGGCAGGTCGTAAAAGGCGAACAATTGGCTATACGAGTCACTAACATCGTGGCTACTAGGTGGTAGAGTTCTGCATTGTCTCGCCCGGGTCTGATACTACCGCCTTATCTATTCCTGCCGCAATAGCGTCAGTGTTTTTCTGTCGTGTTCCGGTTTGGAGGGCTAGTTAGCCGGTAAAGTTATGCATGTGGCATTAGACCTCTCCACAAGATAGCTTTATATAGCAGATAGCGTGATAACACCTTTGGTGTCTATAGACGATGGTTGACTCTTTCCATCAGGAGACCCATCTGCTTGTTTGCTATATTATGATATAAAAAAAATATTTAAAGTTGACAACATAATTTCGTTTTAAATAATAGTATACAAGTATGTCAAATGAATGTACCTAGTTTGTGTAATGTTTATTTTGATTTATTTAATGTATGTACAAATGCATATTATTTAAAAATGTTACTCCTCCGCAATGTAAACGACAACTATGTAAAATATCACGAATTAAATGGATACGTCTTTCAAAGCAATTTCTTAGTTTGTCAGTGTAGCTTGCATTTACAAACAAAAATACAAATTTATACTACTTACCAATGAGATAAAATCACTCCAAGGGTAATTATTAAACTTTGTCATCTAATTCGGTACGATAAAACAGTACAACATGTCTCATTTCTATTTTTGCACGATATTTACAAATGCGTGACATTTTGACAGTGATAGAAGCGTTTGCTCATATGCGCGGCGATACGTTACCTTTCCAATGGCGTGTCTAATAAGTTTTCATTTGGTCTGTGTAAAATTTCATACTATAATTTCGTTAAATTGTCTCACACACAGATATTTCCTTCAAATCGATGTTAAAATATATATGAGTACATAACAGAAAAATAAAAATATTTGTTGTGTTTAAAAAACCTCGACACTATCGATATCAATTAAAGCCTTAATCTATTGATTCATTTTCAATCACCATAAGGTTCAGGTAGGCAGAAACGGAGTTGCAAACAAAATTTTTTTTATCCGTCACTGGAGCCTCTTCCAATGCCACGATTATAATCCTCTTAAACCAAATCCCAAAGTACAAAACGTTCAATACAATAGCAACGTTTTTTATCATTCTTAAAGGTTGACATTGCTATTGAAATTATAGAAAAAAAAAACAGTATCGTGAGAGACATAAATTACGGGTATCGGTTCGAGTGACTTTCGTTGTATTGTTATCGATTTATTATCGAGTTTTTATGGTTCGATCCATTCAAGCACACGTGATATCAAAAGATTCGCTGTTCAATGAGCATATGAATTATTTTTATCTTGTACTTGAGGATTTATAATTAGATATTTCCATTTAATTCTATAACTGTATGTTTAACTTTGACCGACATTAACCTTAACTGCTCCGTTGGTCGAGTGGTAACCGTCGCTGATTACGCGATCGATGGGGCTCGGAGCTTGATTCCCGACAAGGGTAAGCATTTTTGTGATTTCAGTATTTATATATACATTTCTATGTTTTTTTGTGTCGTTGATTAACACTCAAATCCCAAGCAATCAAACAATCAAGTAGGAAAGTTATTACTAGCTGTACCCTACAACCAGTTGCAATATAAAAGTTTTTGTTGAATCCCACGTGAACAACTTACTTTTCTGCTACTCTGAAAAAATATTTTTCAAGATTTTATGTTAACACTTTAATGACTTGACTAATATGAATATTCGTGTCAAATTACACCATTCTAATAATGAGGATATCTGAGCAATCGTGCGGACGGACGGACGGACGGACATAGCGAAACTATAAGGGTTCCTACTCTACTCCGCATATACAATACAATAATGCAATAACCAGTAAGTTAGATTCTATGTAAGTTAAAAAATATTACTTCAATAAGTAAATGTATAGTATAGTATGCATACTTTATCTACGTATTTTTATTCGTATTTTGTATAAAGTACATTACGATATTTGGAGATCCGCGGTTCAAACTTTCGAGGTCCGTAAACGGACCGCGGTCCACCTGTTGCTGGCCGTTGCTATTGAGTATTTACAGTTGACGTAAAATTAAGAAAAATATGTATAGCTAAGGTTACCTATAAGTTTGTACGGAACACCTGATACGCGAGTTCAACTCGCCCGTACGGTACGCTTCCCGTTCAGTTCCATTAAAATTTGGTGAAAATCGGAATTAGGATTTTAAAGATAAATGTGAGACTGGAAGGCGGTAGTACCTGTTTTACTGCGTTTAAATTATGTAGTTTATTTATTTTGTAGTTTGTCGAGAACTTGATGGTAAAAGTAAACAGGAATTGTATCAGTGTAATGTTTGCGGTCTTTGGAGTCACGATTTGTATGAAATAAAAAGAAAATTAAAACGTTATTGCAAAAAGTGTTTGATAATTATTGTTATAAATATCAGACTTCAATTTGATTACGGTATGACCGAGATCTCGATTATTCGAACGACATGGGACGGAGATTCGTACGAACAATCTAAACGTGAGTTTTCGGATGAGATCATAAGAAATACATTTTCACATAAAAACAATAATACATTAGTACTAGGGATCGCCCTATAGACAAAACAATAAAATCTACATTAATATTATAAATGAGAAAATTTGGAAGTTTGGATGGATGAGTGTTTGGATAGATAGATGTTTGTTACTCAATCACGCCAAAACTACGGAACGGACCTAGATGAAATTTGGCACACAGATAGATGATGATTTTGAATAACACATAGGTTACTTTCATCCCAAAGAAATAAGTTGTTCCCGCAGGATGCACCAAAAACTTTTAAAGTGTAGCGGGCTGCACGTTGCAGAGTCTCTTATAACTTTGACAACAGACTTTAGCCATTAATATAATATATACAACATGTATGTATATTATTATATTCGTCAAATGAATGTAGTGTGCGTAATATTTATTTTATTAACCCGCCATTGGTGACGTCAATTTCACTTACAATATTGGTGACGCCGGTCTCACAGACCAGGGTTTTCAACCAAGATTTTTGCCAACCATTGGCTAGTTATCCTACTTTTAGTTAGTTTAATTTTAATTATAAATACACTATAATAATAAAATACAAAAATCTAATCTGAATCGTATCTAGTATTACGCTGGCGCAGACAATGATATCGTAATAAGCTCATCAATCAAAACAAACACACACACACACACATCTAAGTGAACATACAGATGAAGCGACTTTTATATACTGTGTAAAGATAACTGTAATTTTAACTTTTTACCACGCTGTATAAGCGAACAAAATAGCCGTGAATCTGTTCCGGCAACATTCTAGTGTAAGATAGTATAAGATTTCTTCTACTACCATTTTATGCTCATAATATATCTTGTATGTAGATATAATCACACAACAATTGTTAATTTGTTATCTTAAATAATTTTATGTATTAGCTGTGCATTATTTATAATAATATGCCTTAATTATAGTCGACGATATAGGGTGTACGGTAAAATTCGTAAGAATTTATGTTTATACCATTGTACGCATGTTTTTATTGTATTTTTTGTGTGGAAATAAATAAATAAATACGATGATTAATCAACTAACGTCATCTGCACTTATGATAGTGAAACAAACAATTGTTTAAATTTTTTTTTTAGTTTTTATTGAAGAAAATACTATTACGAAGTATTTATATGGACTAATCAAAGCTGTGTGTATAATTAAATTGATGATGTCAACGGCACTTTATATATTGGGTGATTATAAAATCATAGAATAGCCTTCTATTTCACTTCCTGATAATAGTCAATGTTTCTCCGAACACCTTTTATAATCATTATATGCGGTGGTAATTTTTTCTCTTCACCAGAAAAAATATTTTACTATTGATTTCGCAATTGCTCAAAGAGATTTTCGCCGATATTTGATATTTTTAACGCTCCCATATAATATCAAGAGTGATAATTTATTACACGAAACGCGTGCGCACTGAATAAATCATGTATGTTTTTGCAATAAATTTGCTTGTGTAAACACAAATATCTTTTTAAGTATTCGCCTCATTACCCAGATATGGCGGTTTTACAGCAACAAAAAGAGGTAATTTTTTATTTGTATGTCAAAGAGACAAATTTGTCTGAATGTATGTTGCAATTATAATTATAAATTAAGTACTAATACTAAATATATGTTTTAATGTTGTATATATTGTTGGGTATATTTATTTGTAATATGAATAATATTGTTAATAGTGCTTGAATGTAATATTAATATTCATTTATCTCGCATAAAAGATATTAGAATTTATAATCAAAATACTGCACTGCAGTGGCGCCTCTTCCGGAACATCGTGGAATCCTAGTAACAATTTTATATCAAAACTAGCTATTACCAGCGACTTCGTCCGCGTGGACTTCGTTTACTCCGCACTGCTCCTCGCCTGTAGGCGATAGCGTGATAATATGTAGCCTATACGTTGACCCGAACTGTTAGTAATATTTATGCAAAATTTGAAGTAAATCCATGCAGTACTTTTTGAGTTTGAGAAACAGACAAACAGACAAACGGACAAACGGACAAACTGACAAACTGACAGACGAACAGACGGACAGACGGACGGACGGACGGACGGACAGACAGACAGACAGACAAAAATTCTAAAAACTATATTTTTGGCTTCGATATCGATTGTAGATCACGCCCCAAGTATTTTTTTTAAAAAATATTCAATGTACAGTTTTGACTTTTCTACGATTTTATTATATGTATAGACTATAGATAATAAACATGGAAGTGGTGCCATCTGATCTGATCTGGTTGAAGTTGCACTTTTCAATCAGAGTACTTTTAAACATTGTGAAACTGTGATACCTACTATAAAATACCTAACATCTATGTACGTCAAACCGTCTGTTATTAAAAACGAACCTAAGAATATAAAACTGCCACTTTGCCAGGCGGTTCATAAAAATCAAACGATTGGCCAAACTTGTTACTACCATCGAGACCACAAGGTGGCACTTCTTCTGCAACGACTCGCTCGGGTCTAGTACCACAGCCTTACCTATTTCTGCCGCAATAGCATCAATGATTGTCATTGTAGTGTTCCGGTTTGTAAGGCATATAAAAAAATAATAAAGAATCCGTCTTATGGTACCATCGTACATCCGCGTGTTGGTCCCAGGCTCCTTTGAAGAATAGGCCAACTGCCGTTCTGCCACTACCATCGTGACTACTAGGTGGTAGAGTTCTGAATTGTCTTGCCCGGATCAACCATCGCCTAAAGATACTCAAGATAGTATTCGTGCGTTGCTATCCATATGGCGTGATGGTAATGTCACATAAGTTTACCGATTACCTGATCCTCCAATCCGGAATATGACAGTGACAAGCGCTGACGCTATTGCAGCAGGAATAGGTTAGGCGGTGGTAGGAAGGCGTACCACGCAGTAATTACGATAGTAGTGACACCTATAGTAATTTTTATCTTTTTACGAACTACCTGGCAGAATGGCAGATGGTCTAATCTTTAAAACGCCCCAACCAAAATGGGGTAAAAAGTAATCTAATTCCATATGATGATTCCAAATGTAATATTTTCGCGCTGGCTGATAGGCAAAGTAAATTTAATTATTTACAACCCGCGGCGTGGAGTGGGCATTATTACAGTTTTTGGAGACACACGCGGATCACCTAATTTTTTCGGGATAAAAAATAGCCTATGTGCTATTCCAGATTATCATTTACCAGTATGCCAAATTTCATCCAAGTTCGTTTGGTAGCTTTCGCATTTATAATATTAATATAAATAAACAGATTTTCACAAACTTCTCCTACTTAGGTACAGTTTTTTCTGAAATATTAAAATATTTGAAAATAAGTTTTCACATATTTTGTAGCAAACTGAAATATTTTTTATAAATATTTGACATAATGTTGTGAAACAAAATAAAGGAAATATGAAAGAAAAAATTGAGAGGTGTCAAGGGACACCCGGATGGAACGAAGTTCCTTTTATTATTATTTACAAAAAACCTGTATACACTCAAGGAAAATAATCGTCGCGACACCACACTGTTCAATGCGAAATAGAAATGAAAATATCTGGCTTGCTTTCTGTAAGAGAGAGAGACAGACAGAAAAACATCCGCACGCCGCGCCGCACAGCTTACAATACCTTACTATAGCAAAAAGTGTCGTGACAACTTTTCGTAAGTTCGGTCGAAATTCGGCATCCGATCGGATTTCGGAATCCGGTCAAATTTCGGCACCCGGTCGTATTTCGACCCGCGGTCGAATTTCGGCACCCGGTCGAATTTCGACCCGCGGTCGAATTTCGGCACCCGGTCGAAATTTGACCGGCGGTCGAAACTCGGCAAACGACACTCGTTCGAAATTTGACTGACCGTATCGCGACCGACGCGATTCTATTTGAAATGAGCGCATAATTTGATTTGTGGTCATTTTTAGAGGACGTTTTTTAGACACTAATTGTGCATCTTGGGTCCTTATATATCAATGTAGACAAAACACTTTTTGACAACAGACTTTAGCCATAAACATACATGTGTGTATATTATCATTTCTGTCATGTCACTATCATGAATGTAGGGTGTGTAACATTTATCACGACATAGTATAAAACAAAGTCGCTTTCAGGTGTCTATCCCTATGTATGCTTAGATCTTTAAAACTATGCAATGGATTTTAATGCGGTTATTTTAATAGATAGAGTGATTCAAGAGGACGGTTTATATGTACAATAATTTATAACACAACAACGTTTGCCGAGTCAGCTTTTATTAATTTAATGTATTTCTAATGCATATTATTTAAAAAAGGCTTATGCATTCCTCCGTAATGTAAACTTTATGCCAAATTTTATACTCCACCGTTCGCATAATTGTCTTTTTTTATATATAATAAGATAGCAAACAAGCAGATGGGTCTCCTGATGGAAAGAGACAACAATCGCTTATAGACACCAAAGATGGTGCGTTGCTATCATTTTTAAAATGTATAAACGGATCAAAAACGCAAACATATATAGAACTTACTTGCAAAGCTAGACGTTTCGGACAAGTTACATTGACCGTGGTCACGAGCGGACTGGAGTAGGTACGCGTTTTTGACCCGTTTATATATTTTTAAAAATGATAGTAGAACGCGTTAGTTTAAAAGGTGCGTTGCTATCATGTGGCGAGGTCTAATGCCACGTGCATATTTTTACCGGATAATTTACTCTCAAACCGGAACACGACAGTGACTAGCACTGACGCTATTGCCGCAGGAATAGATAAGGCGGTGATACCAGACCCGGGCGAGACAATGCAGAACTCTACCACCTAGTAGCCGAAAAAGGCACAAAGTTTTTGCTTTACTTATTAATAATGAGATAACAATAACGTTACGATTTGTATTGCTGCAGTTTTTTGAGGAATAAATTATTTACATTTGACCTTAGTTCGAAAATTGCTATTAGGTTAGGTATGGTAAAACAAATAAATTGATTGAATTAAAAAAGTATATAATTATGATAGAAGCAAATCACGGCGGGACTCAGGAGCGGCATCGATGCGGTCGGCGTCTTTGATGCCAAACGAATTATTGGAAGCTAAATTTATTATAACGCTTAGTACACATGCTTGAATTTGATTCAAATTTTACTCTTAAATTTCTATATTGTTATTAAGTGCTACTTGAGTTTGTTCAGTTTTGGGAATTTATGTTTCCTTCAGAAAATTGTTCGTTCATCAGTCACAAAATGTATTTACTTAAAATATTCATAATGTAGGTACTTATTAGATGTTACTCGCGACTTCTTTCGCGTGGCCCAAATCATTTCTTCTTTTTTATCAAGTCGTGTAAAAGTAGCCTTTTTTACTCCTAGATAGTATTTATAACTTTCTAATTGTAAAGATTTTTTTAAGATCGGTCTAGTAGTTTTTGAGTTTATATTCGTTACAAATATACAAAAATAGAAATATTATCTTTTTTAATATTGGTACAGCATAAAATAATATTAAAATTATTAAAATTAGACAAACAACTTCATTATACGATAATTTTCCAAAAAAATGTAGGAAACAATATTATTAATGATATTGTATTGTATACATATTTTACTTATGCATACATAAATGTAGAATATTTTTTTACCCCATATAATTTTTAACAGATTCGAATTACATTAAATACAATGAGTTACATTATTACATTACATTAAATATAATGAGTCAATTTTGTTGAAACAATATATATATATATATATATATATATATATATATATATATATATATATATATATATATATATATATATATATATATATATATATATATATATATATATATATATATATATATATATATCATATGTAAAAATTCTACACCATAAACCCCAATAAATAATTCTGTATACATAAATATTTCTGTACACATAAAGAGACGTATAGTTACGCCACTGGGCGATAGGTTCCCTTTCCAACAGCAAAGCCATCTGCTTGCTGGTTATCTTACGATATAAAAAAACATAAATAGATATAGAGAGAATATAGTAAGAAAATTAAAATGAATTCCTTTCATCTCCTAAATTACTATGAACAGTATGGTTAATAATCTCTAATATACTCTTATAATAATCTCAACATTTTATATACTTGTATTAAAAGGAAATTAAAAGACAAAAATAAAAATGGTTGGTATTTATTTAAAAATCAAACATTCTTATTTTTATCTTTTAATTTCTTTCTAATGATGACACACATGTGATTATTTTTTATCATATCTAAAATAGGTTGGACTCAATATAACTACTTTTACTCTTTTACATTTTAAGCTTTAAATATCTTTATAACTTTCTCTATTGTTATAATTAAAATATTTCATATTTCTTCATCCCATTATGACATCTTTTATATTTGAATAAAACAAACGACTAACAATATCTGCATATTTACTACTAAATTTCGCAGCTTAAATATTTATAACAATTCGAATATAAAAACTCGAATTCAGTTCTCTTCACATAGTTTTGTCATCAGGTGAGACATCTACTTGTTTGCTGTTCCACGTTACGAAGAAATGATTTTATAATAAAAAGCTCAATATTGGAACATTACACATTTTTTAAATGAGTAAAAATGTCTGTAAGTCCAAAACCTCACCAATGTTATATTACACCGTAAGTATCTACTTAAATGAGATTTTATATATATATATATATATATATATATATATATATATATATATATATATATATATATATATATATATATATATATATATATATATATATTTTTTTTTTTCTTTATTATTTTAAACTAGCTGCAGCATGCAGCCCACTATGCAGCCCGTGCAACCAACCAGCCTTAAGCCACCAGCATTATAAAAGTTTTTGGCGAATTGGGCGGGATCACCTAATATTTTTGGGATAAAAATAAGCCTATGTAGTATTCCAGGTCATTATCTACCTGTGTCCCAAATTTCATTCAAATCTGTTCGGTAGTTTTTGCGTGATTGAGTAACAATCCATCCATCCAAACATCCAAACATTCGCATTTATAATATTAATATAGATTGTATACAGCTGTTGGGTTGTAAAATAAAATGATTCGACCCAAATACCTATTTCATATGTGCATGTTCAATAAGTTCCTAGTATCACCTGCATTAACCTTTAGCAAATCGATTAGATGTAAGATAAGTTAATATTTTGTAGGCATAACTTAAATTTTTTGACGGCTTAGAAAGTCAAGATGTATTTGACTTTTAAACAAGGACACACTTATGAGTAAAGCTGTAATAATTTATTGTTGAAAAAATAAATACAAATTTGACTCGAAATTTAATTCTATAAATCTCCATCCAATTTTTAAATATTTTATTACACGATATATATAAAAAAATAGAAATACTCACGTTGATTGAAGGTAACAATACACTACTAAATACATATTCACATATATAATGTACAAAGTACTGAGTTTGTGTTGCGTATTCGGGTAAAAATGTTTCTTGTTAAGCACTTAGAGTGAGAACTCAGGCTTTGCTACATTTACAACTTGTATCTGATAAAATAACTCCGTAAAACCTACATACAACTTCAATCATGTGCTTTTGAAAATAAAGTTTAAAACTTTTGAATGATGTTTAAGATAGGTTCTTTTATCCTCTGAATCGAAGTCAAAGAAAAGAGACAGCAATATAATTATGTAGAGAGTGAAAGTGACGGCGATGACGCCAGTTGGATTGGTCTTTGTTAAGACCGGTAGCGATGAACGCAATTACAGTGATTTTGGTCTGAGGTAATTTTCCTGGCCGTTTTCCACTATCTGAGGCTCTAATTAGGTAGTAATCGAATTGTGGAGGGATTGTCATTATTATGATTGCAGAAGGTTGCTAATCGGATATTGTAATACAACTACAAATAAAAAGATTTTCTATATTGAGATTAGGCTTTGTGAGTATAATTTTGTAGGCTCATAATAGCACTATGCTTTGTAAGATGGATAAAAGTTGTTTTAAAAATACAGTAATACAGCTTAATGAGTTGAATTCTTAGGGAAAAAATGATTTTCTTCTCTTGTAGACATCAAAGATGTAATGAGTGTTGTTAGTTATCAAAATATGAACAATCAAATACGACTGATGTAGCGGAAGGAATAAATAATTCGGTTGATACGGACTTGGGATGTGTCAATGAACTTTAAGATTTAGGCATATCCGTGATTGTACTATATTTTTTTCCTTATTATTGAGCACAAGCAATGTTCTTATCACTAAGCCTTGGTATCTGATAGCGATGTTTCGTAATCAGTGGTTTTCATTTTGGTATAAATTGTTGATCATTTGCTGTGCATTAGCTCGCGAATATACTCGCATCTTTGCTATATTTATTAATTTAAACTTTATCCAATTTTCACTATATTTTAACGGTACAAAGCGTTTGTGTGCTTTATTTAACTTTTCTACCCGAGACTTGTGGCGGGGAAAAGGGTGGTCAACGTAATGTTTGCATATTCTATAGGCTTCATACCTTGGATTGGTATGGAATTTGTTTATTTACCAAACCAGTCAAATATTAAAAAAAATTGTTAATTCTGGATTGAAATTTTTATTCAACCCATTTTTTATATGTTTTATAATATGACATACCTAATTGAATATACAATTCTTTTCGTCCATTAACCAGATTGGTAAAAGTCGTACTATTGAGAGATCATATACCTACTTTTAGTCTTTTATAATATAATCAAACACTTAGTATAAAATTTGGCACATATAAAGTTTTGCTTTTGATTTTATTGCATAGGATAGCAAACAAGCAGATCGCTCTTTTGATGGGAAGACTACCATCGCCTACATATACAAAAGATGTTAATGGCGCGTAGCTATCCGTAATGGCAATGCCACATGCATAAGTTTACTGGCTATCTTAGCTTCTAAGCCGGAACACGACAATGACTAGCATTGAGTCTATTGCGGTAGGAATAGGCAAGGAGACATTGCGGAACTCTATCACCTAGTAGTCACGATGATAGCGACACGTATAGCCAATCAGTTGCCTTTTACGTACTACTCTGACATAACGACAATCGGTCTATACTTCAAAGCAGTCCAGATTGGCACGGGGCGAAAAAATCCCGGACCGACACACGTACACGGGGATTTTACATTGCGGAAGACTGCAGACACCTAATATTTTTAAATAATATGCATTAGAAATACATTAAATTAATTAAAATAAACATCACTCTTTACGTTCATTTAGCGAATGAACGTAAGAATTTAGTGAATGAATCATTGATATAAAAAACCCAAGATACACAATCAGTGTATCAAAAACGTCCTCCAAAAATGAGCGCACAATTTTAAATTATGCGCTCATTTCAAATAGAATCGCGTCGGTCGCGACACTGTCAATTTGTTTCTTTTCGTACATTGCTTTGTAAAAACAACTATAAGTCTTGCACTTAAGGTTGGATATGCAATGACATATGTTTTTGCCATACCTAAACTACTTAAATGAAATTAGGGACACTTTTGAGTGTCAGTTTTGTTCGGGACTGTGCATCTAGGATTTTTTACATCAATGGAATGAATGTATCATTCACTAAATTCTTACGTTCATTCGCTAAATTCTGTTGTCAAAATTAAAAGAGATTTTACTGTTTGGTCTATGTTCTATGGTCGAATTTCGCAAAAACACAAGATGGTCGCTAATAGCTGTTAATTATGTAAACAAAACACAAACTTTTATTTATAATTTATATAATTCTAAACAGGCATCCTTGAACATTTAGATTACCGCTAAATAACTTAAGGCTACGTAAAACTAGTTAACTTAGTTATTCAGATATTTTTTAAGAATATTGTATTATATATTATATAATATTATTATCATTTTGATTTTAACTGATATTTCACGTGTTCGTAGGAAAGACAAAACTGTACATTGAATATTTTTTAAAAAGAATGCTTGGGGCGTGATCTACAATCGATATCGAAGCCGAAAATATAGTTTTTAGAATTTTTGTCTGTTTGTCTGTTTATCTGTTTGTTTGTATGTATGTCCGGGATAAACTCAAAAAGTACTGCATGGATTTACTTTAAATTTTGCATGAAAATTACTAACAGGTCAAGTCAACATATAGGCTACATATTATCACGCTATCACCTACGGGGGAGGTGCTGTGCGGAGTAAACAAAGTCCGCGCGAACGAAGTCGCTGGCAACAGCTAGTTGAATATAATTTTACTTTTTTATAGATCTGAGCGTTACTTTGCAGAAATCCATAATACAAAGAAGAAATTTAGGTATTTAATGTAAAACTGCTTTGATGCAACTGAAACGAAAAGTAGTGTAAGGAATGGGGGAAACTTATACAAGTTCTGAAAATTAGAGGATACCACAGCGGCACAATAGTCCACCCATTTCCACCACGCTTTCTTCCACGTTAGTAGTGAAGGCAGTAACACAAATTATGTACTCAACGCACGTTTCACTTCGTAACTGAAGCATCTTCATGAGAGTCGAATAGTACTTCACTCTATAAAGGGTGAATATAATGCTTTAAATAGCAAAATTTAATATTTATGTATAGTTCTCTCTCTCACCTCTGTGTTCTAGTGGTCCAGCGTTGGCGTTGACCACATGAGGTACCGGGTTCGATTCCCGGGTCGGGCACTTAAAAAAAGTGTTTTTTCAGTTTTCTGATAACACAAAGTTGCCCGGGATTGGAAAGTGCCCGGTTGGCGATAGGCTTGCCACCTATCACATTTGTGTGACCAAGTATTACGGGCGTGTAGATACGTGTGCAAATTTTTTTTCATTTGTTCATAAGTTATGTTGCAACGTACATCTCATCCCGGCGTATCAATATTCATATTCACAACACAACCGTCAAATACTTGCATAGCCCGGCCCTACTATGACTTTTATATATATATATATATATATATATATATATATATATATATATATATATATATATATATATATATATATATATATATATATATATATATATATATAAAACATGGGACAAACAAATACAAATGGGTAAAAACATGGGACAAATATTATCTGAAACATTTGGTTATCCAATAACAAACTTTTGTATACCAAATGCTAGCTTTTCTTATATTGTTGAAAAAATTGTTTCTAATAATTATAGCAAAAATACTATACTAATATTATGTACTGGGAGAAGAGGGAATGCCAATATAAACATTGTAAAAAAGTATTTTAAACAATTATCTATGTTAAATGTTGAAAAGATACTTCTATTTGCATTACCATATAGCAACAGTTTGCCACAGACTGAAAATAATATTAGATATAAGTGCAATATTAGATTACAAACAATGTCATTGTATGACGATAAATTTCAATTCATAGATTGTAATTCATTTATTAAAATTAAATACTTTTTAACTAAAGATAAATTTTATCTTTCTAATTACTATAAAAGACAAATAGCAATTTCGCTATATTTTTATATTTCTAATAAAGCCAAATGCTTAGCTAACACAGCTGCTTCTATTGAGCAGCTACGTAATTTAAGTAGCATTCCTTTGAGCGTGGAACATGTTCCACATAATTTAAATTAGTAATTAAGACAATGGAGTCAACCTCTTGCAATGCATTATTTGGTACTAATAGACATTTAAATTTCAGTGTAAGCGAAATTGCCATTGATACACAATATGTATGTTATAAAGGCAAATGTAAAGAAAATGTACCATCAGCTAATAATAAAAAAGAATTAAACTGTCGGTTAAACCTGGTTCACCAAAATATTCAAGGGCTGATGGGTAAAGATTTGGAATTGGAGTTGTTCATGAACTGTAATAACGTGGACATTCTTTGTATAACAGAACACTGGCTTAAAAGTCATCAGATCATGTTCAGCTTCAATAATCACATAGTTGGCAGCTCGTTTAGCAGAAGTAAGATGATACATGGTGGCTCTTTAATTATTGTTAACAAACTAATTAAATTTAAAGAACGTAAAGATATTGTGAGCCTTTCTGTTGAACGAGTCATCGAGATTGCTTGTATTGAGTTCGAGCAATTTATTGTAATAAGTGTATATAAGCCTCCTTGTGCAGCTTTTGAAGAGTTTTCTAACAAAATGGAGGAGGTTATGTATAAAGCCTCAAATTCAAAGATGAACATTGTTATCTGTGGAGATTTTAACATTAATATTTTAGAACAATCTTCTTTATCACATAAGTTTATAAATCTATTCAAATCTTATAATTTACACAAAATTTTCTATGAACCAACTAGAATAACTGCCTCTAGTGCTACTTGTATAGATAACATATTTTCAAATATAACACCTACAAATAGCTCAATTATAAATACATTAGATTCAGACCATACTGGGCAATCAGTTCAATTTTTGAGAGTACCAAATAAACTTCAGAGAAAAGAAATCGTTTTTGTTCCTATAAATAGTAGTCGATTAGAACGTTTTAAAAAAAATTTAGCTGCAAAATTGCCTGAGATGCCCTTTCAAGAAAATCCAAATAATTTATATGATACATTCTTTAATTTGATAGATACAGAATATAGGCAAATATTTACACCAAAATCTATATCTGTAAGTAAACGCAGAGGCTTTAGTGAGTGGGCAACTGCAGGAATTTTTAAAAGCAGGAATCGGTTATTTGATTTATATTATGAAAAATCTTTTAATCATAGTACTGAATTCAAAGAGTATGTTAAAAATTATTCAAAGATTTTTAAAAGAGCTTGCAATGCTGCCAAGTCAATACACATAAAAAATATGATAAAACACTCTTCTAACAAAATAAAGGCAACATGGAACATCATAAATTGTGAAATTGGCAAGACTAGTATTTTTGATGAAGAATACCAATTAAATGTAGAAGGAGTCAATGTTACGGGATATTTGGAGGTAGCTAAGGAATTTGAAAAATTCTTCTCTAATGTGGCCATCAGAACAACCCAAAGTCTAAGCTCTTCAGCCAGTACCGCGGAATTATTATTGAAGCAATGTGTCAACAAGTGTGAATCAAATTTTGAATTTTCTTTTATTGATTCTAAAGATATATTAAATGCTTTCAAAACACTAGAAATTAAAAAAACTGCAGATTTATGGGGCCATTCCCTTAAAATCATTGCCTCAGTAATAAATATCATTGCACCATACTTAGCTGTAATATTTAACTGCTGTATAACAAATGGTGTTTTTCCTGATTTAATGAAACTCTCAAGAGTAATTCCAATATTTAAGTCTGGCTGTAAATCAGATCCCACTAACTTTCGGCCTATCTCGGTTCTGCCTTCCCTGAGTAAAATATTTGAAAAAATAATTCTTAATCAAATGTTAAAACATTTTAACAAATTTGAACTGTTTCATCCTAAACAATTTGGATTTACAAAGGGTCGCTCAACCGTAGATGCTGGTGTGGAATTATTGAAAAAAATCTATGAAGCCTGGGAGGAATCACATGATGCAATTGGAGTATTTTGTGATTTATCTAAGGCATTTGACTGTGTTCATCATAATACTTTAATCAGGAAATTACACTACTATGGCATTAGAGGTAAGGCCCTCGATCTTCTGACTTCGTATTTGAATGGAAGAACTCAGAGGGTCGATATCAATGGAATAAGATCAAACGGTGCCACTGTCACCATGGGTGTTCCACAAGGATCCATTCTTGGTCCGTTTTTGTTTTTGATATATATGAATGACTTGCCCTTCTTTGTTGGCGATAGGCATGGAATCGTACTGTTTGCGGATGACACTTCACTTTTATTTAAAGTGAAAAGACGAGTTGGTAAGTATGACGAAGTGAACATTGCGATTTCAAAAGTTGTACACTGGTTCAATGTTAACAACCTCCTATTAAATGGAAATAAAACCAAGTGTATTAGATTCTCAACGCCTAATGTAAGGCATATAGATACCAATGTACAACTTAACGGGGACAAATTGGATCTTGTGGACTCTACTGTCTTTTTAGGGATTACGATAGATAAAAAACTACAGTGGGGACCACATATCGACAAATTAACGAGTAGACTGAGTTCAGCGGCATTTGCAGTTAAAAAAATGAGACAGATTAGTGACGTAGACACTGCGAAAATTGTGTATTTTAGTTATTTTCATAGTATTATGTCTTATGGGATTCTACTATGGGGAAATTCCACTGATATAAATACAATCTTTGTTTTACAAAAAAGAGCTGTAAGAGCTATTTACAATCTCAGTCCACGAGTTTCCCTAAAAGAAAAATTTAAAGAAATTAATATTTTAACCGTACCATCACAGTTTATATTTGAAAACTTGATGTATATTCGTAAAAATATTTCTTCATTTAAGAAAAATAGTGATGTACATAATGTAAACACAAGGAACAAAAACAATCTTGCTCTGCATGTATCACGTCTCCACAGAATAAGTAACTCTTTTATGGGGCAATCTATACGCTTTTACAATAAACTTCCAAATGCTATTAAAGATCTACCAATACACAAATTTAAAAAATGTATCAAATCGAAACTTTGTAAAAAAGGTTACTATAAAATATCTGAATATTTGGATGATAATAAGGCATGGGATTAATTGCTCCTCATAGCAGTCTCATAATAATTATAATATATTATTCATAAATACATTGTAATTGTAATTGTAATAACATTGTTTAAAAAAAATGTATATGCACAAAAAAAGACAAGCCCGCTGAGTTTCTTCCGCCGGATCTTCTCAGTGTGTGGCCGCGTTTCCGATCCGGTAGTAACTCAAAAAATGTTGACTCGTCAAAAGTGCCTGTAAAGGATAATTTGAATAAAAATGTTTTGACTTTGACTTTGACTATATATATATATATATATATATATATATATATATATATATATATATATATATATATATATATATATATATATATACATAGATGTAATTGGAATCTCGGAATCGGCTCCAACTATTTTCATGAATGTCACAAATTAGGGGTTTTTCGGGTCAAGGAATCGATTTATCAAGGTTCCATGTCCAAGAAAAGCTCGGTTCCCAAGATATGGGTATGTGAAAAACCGAGCAAAGCTCGGTCAACTAGATATTAACAAATGAACAGAGAACTCTCCTCATGAAAAGGGACAACCATCGCGTATAGACAATATCATCGTAAGTCGAAATTCAATATGTAAGTCTATCGACTACATTACCCTTCAAATTATAATACGATAGTGACAAGCACTGAGGCTATTGCAACAGGAATAGCTATCAAAAGCCGGTCGAGATATACAGAATTCTATCAACAGGACATGCTAATGACACATTAAAAAATCGTTTACCTTTTTTTAGAAGAACTTCTATTCTTTGAAACACTCCCGGGCGAAGACAGGGTAAGTTAAAGGGTAAACTTAAATATCAAGATTAAAATCTCAGTCTCGATGATGGTAAATTTTGGCAACGATGGATTGTGAAAGATGTCAATACATAAAATCTATCCGTCCCGATGACTTTACTTTTGATTACTTACCGATTTTTTTTTATTAGAAGAAGTACACATACATAAATTCATATCTTCAAACCAGATCCTTTACGGGGCAGACAAGGAGAACCGAGTGCCATACATCACGATCGGTAATGCGGTTGTGTATTTTGAGTAATATAAAAATATATCACCTGCTTTTCTATCTGTGTTTTTTTTTGAAGAATAAATATAATAAATAAATAATGATACTAAAAAGTTAAAAATAAATCTATATTAATCTACGTCACTACATAGTATAAAACAAAGTCGCTTTCTCTGTCTGTCCCTATGTGTGTTTAAATCTTTTAAACTACGCAACAGATTTTGATGCGGTTTTTTTAATAGATAGACTGATTTTTAAGGAAGGTATATAAACCTTTCTGATATCCTTGCAGGCTTGTCTCGCTTCCTCCACATTGAACACTTGAAGAAGAAAATTAGAAGAAATATATTTGAAAAAGTATTTAATTTTTTTATGTTTATTCTCAAATCATACTATTACAAATATACTCCCCGTGTTGGTGCAGGCTCTTTTGAAGAATAGACCAACTGCCGTTCTGCTCGGCAGGTTGTAAAAGGCGACCGATTGACTATAGGTTTCACTATCATCACGATTACTAGGTAATAGAGTTCCGCATCGTCTCTCCCGGGTATTTGATACCGTTGCCTTATCTATTCCTATTGCAATAAAGTCAATGCTTGGCAATGACGTATTCCAGTTTAGAGGGTAAGGTAGCCGGTAGACATATGCATTGTTATATGCATCCTGCAACATGGACAGTACCGCACCATTAACATCTTTGGTGTCTATAGGCGATGGTTTCTCTTTCCATCAGGAGAGCCATCTGCTTGTTTAATACCTTATGATATAAAAAATATTCATCACAAAAAATATATTTGCCTACGTCAAAAATCAAACTTAATAAGTTTGCATAGGCGGCTTTGCACTTTAACTAGATGTTATGAAACAGTGGCTTAATCTTCAAATCTTAACGTTGTGGTTAAACAATACAATGACTCGAACACTTTAGATCAAAAGCGGCGATTAACGTTATGGTATATTTTATGGAAATTTATGTCTTATTCTCTTTTCTGGGAATTGATTGTGTATTATGAATTCTGTGTATGTTTACTTTATAGTTCTTCTAAATGTGTGGATTTCGATTGACGGATAGTGTATTTTTTCAAGTTTATTTATCTCGTTGTGTTTATGTAATCAAATTTTCTGAGTTTTGTTAAAATAACTTTGTTTTAGCTAACGGTAATGCGTTTGTGTATTTTGAGTAATATAAAAATATATCACCTGCTTTTCTATCTGTGTTTCTTTTAAGAATAAACATAATAAATAAATAATGATACTAAAAAGTTAAAAATAAATCTATATCACTACATAGTATAAAACAAAGTCGCTTTCTCTATCTGTCCCTATGTATGCTTAAATCTTTAAAACTGCGCAACAGATTTTGATGCGGTTTTTTTAATAGATAGAACTGATTCTTGAGGAAGGTTTTAGTATATAAACCTTTCTGATATTCTTACGGGAACAAAAGCTATGTGGGTGAAACCGCGGGCAAGTCGCTAGTTTAATATTATAAATGCCAAAGTTTGGATGTTTGGATAGATGTTTGGATGGATGTTTGTTACTCAATCATGCAAAAACTACTAAACGGATTTGAATGAAATTTGGCACACAGGTAGATGATGACCTGGAATAGTATATTTTTATCCCGGAAAAAATTGATGATTCCGCGGGATTCCCCAAAAACTTTTATTATGCAGCGGGCTACATGCGGCAGCTAGTAAATAATAAATAAAAGTGATCGCCTTTGTGGTCTACTGGTCCGGTGTCGGTGTTGACCGCATGAGGTCCCGGGTTCGATTCCCGGGTCGGGCAATTCAAAATGTGTTTTTTCAGTTTATTGATAAAAATAACGTTGCCTGAGATTGGATAATTGGCCGGTTGGCGATAGGCTTACCACCTATCTCAATATGGGACTAAGTATCTTCGGCTAATCCTGGGTGTACTTGTACTGCTTACCTCTTCGGGGAGACGGACGTGAAGATACTTTTCTTTTTAAAAATAATGAGTCTCCAAAACCGGAGTGTTTGCAAGAAGAGAGTTATGAATATGGAAGAACCAAGGCAAGTCTGTTGGTAATATATGACACTCAATTCTCTCTGCCTACTGCGTAAGGGATTTGGCGTGAATGTATGGATGTATACCACCTATCGCCTTTCTGCCTGGATGTGTGTAATAATCGTAATGAAGTTAAAGGTGGCACTAAAATTGTTATGTACTTCTACGTGGTAGAGTGCAGAGCTTTCTTAGGTTTGATTCGTTCGTCTTCCTCGAATTTGGTACTACTACACTGGGGTGCTTATAATATATTTTAAGAAAAAAGTTTTTAGATAATAAACACAAAAAAAAATTTAATTAAATTCTAAGCTTTATAACGAAATAAATGTGACTCGTTGATGAGCAAAAAATATCCCCCGTGTTGTTCCCGGGCTC
This sequence comes from Apodemia mormo, assembly GCA_036924255.1. NCBI lineage: Eukaryota > Metazoa > Arthropoda > Insecta > Lepidoptera > Riodinidae > Apodemia > Apodemia mormo. The sequence goes on along the minus strand of JAUPFN010000020.1, from coordinate 6,663,673 downwards.
CTTTGAAGAATAGGCTAACTGCTGTTCTGCCAGGCAGGTCGTTAAAGGCGACCGATTGGTTATACTAGTCATTACCATCATGGCTACTAGGTGGTAGAGTTCTGCATTGGCTCGCCCGTGTCTGGTACCACCGCCTTACCTATTCCTGCAGCAAAGCGTCAGTGCTTGTCAATGTCGTGTTCTGGTTTGGAGGGTAAGGAAGCCGGTAAACTTATGCATATGGCATTACGATCTCGCCACAAGATAGCAACGCACCATAAACAACTTTGGTGTCTATAGGTGATAGATCAAATTTACATTAAAATTATGCATTTTTAAAAATTTCACCTAAGATTCGGGGAGGGGTGAAGGGGTCAAGCAAAATATCACGATATCTCATTAAGGGGGGTTCGAAAAATCGTCAAAAATTGTCTTATGTAATAAATGCATGTCCCCTAAAAATATAAAGCGTAATATTTTAAAGTGTCTAGTAATTTATAATTTGGTTTTTATTTTTCGTATAAAGTTTCTTCTGTCTTTGAACTTTGTAAAATGTCAACATTTTAATTAAACAAAAAATTAATTTATAAATTATAGAAATAAGTGTTGTTGTGATGTGAAATAATGTTTATTATATTATATACTTTTATGTAACTATAATTGAAAAAAGACACAAGCCCGCTGAGTTTCTTCCGCCGGATCTTCTCAGTGTGTGGCCGCGCTCCGATCCGATAGTAATTGTAAAATAATCGACTCAAAACTTTTTTAGTTTAATAAATAATAATAAATAAATAAATATTCACGGGACAATTTACACTTACTGATCTAACTCCGAAGTAAGCAAATTATTTGCTTGTGTTATGGGTGTTAGTCAACGATACTAATACATAGAAAATACATATATAAATACTAGAATATATATATATATATATATATAATAAACACCCAAACTCGGAAATACAAACATTTATGCTCATCACACAAATGCTTGTCCCCGTCGGGGATCGAACCCGAGCCTCGTCGATCGCGTAGTCAGGGTCGCTAACCACTCGACCAACGAGGCGGTCAATTATTAATAAATAATTATAATTTTAAAATATTTGCACACCATATCATGTTAGAATATGTTGGTAACTTAATCAAATTTTAATAACTTGTAACTCCGATATTCTGGCAAATAAATAATTTCTTTCTTTCTTTCTAAAGATTTTATCTATACAAATAAAATTGGAGTATCTGTTTGTAATATTAATATAACCGGTTCTAAGTGCATATGGACGTATATACGGTACACATACCAAAATAACACTTTTTGAAATTTTTGTCTGCCTATCTTTCTGTCTGTCTGTCTGTTTGTTCCGGCTAATCTCTGGAACGGCTGGACCGATTTTTCCGGGACTTTCACTGGTAGATAGCTGATGTAATAAGGAATAACCCAGACTTTTTTTAAAAAAAACTCACGCGGACGAAGTCGTGGGCACAGCTAGTCTGTAAATAAAATTTACACCTGTCCTATCACGCTATTAGCATATACAAGCAAATATAGAAATGTCGCAATAAGACATAAAGTTCACATTTGACTAATTTTATTTTCCACGTATTAGTTCCGGGCTCCTTTGAAGAATAGACCAATTGCCGTTCTGCCAGGCAGGTCGTAAAAGGCGACCGATTGGCTATGCGAGTCACTACCATTGTGACTACTATGTGGTAGAGTTCTGCATTGTCTCCCCCGGGTCTGGTACCACCGGGTCTGGTACCTTATCTATTCCTGCAGCAATAGCGTCAGTGCTTGTCACTATCGTATTCCGATTTGGAGAGTAAGGTAGCCGGTAAACTTATACATGTGGCATTATACCTCGCCGAAAGATAGCAACGAACAATTAACATCTTTGGTGATATTAGGCGATGGTTGATTCTTACCATCAGCAGACCGATCTGCTTGTTTGTTATCTTATGATATAAAAAAAAACCTCTTTTATTGATAAACATAGCACACATGATGCTGCGGCCTCACTTGCGTGAATGTGTTGCGTGTTGCGTCACAAAGCTTCGCGCTTTGACGCGATACATGCAGATGCGACCGCCTATTATCGGCTATCGTCGCAAACATTCCAACTGCGTGTGCCTTAGCGCGATAACAATTTCAGGGCGATACACGCAGGTGCAGCCGAAGGGTGAGAGATATGCCAGACGTCAAATTTTCGTCCTTCTCTATAAGCACCTGCAAATATAGTAAGTTATGTTCCTTGCTGTGTGCTAAGTTCTGACGTTATTCGGTAAGATCTGTTACCGTTTTCTTATATTAGTTGGATAGGCAAACTGGTAGACGTGCCACCTGATGGTAAATGGTCGACGTCGCAAACGAACATAAACCAGTTTACCTGGAACTGGCCCAAGTAACTCATTCATGTGTTGCCTATCCTGAGATATAAGATGTTAAGTCTCGGCGCCATTAATTACACTGCCTCTCTTGCCCTTCTCTCCGAAACATGGCAAAGCTGTTTCACGAGAGAAACAATCAAGATGGTGGTACCTATGCAGCCGGGAGCGCGGCACCCTGGTACTTTCAACGGTAAGACAGTAGTACCACAGAATACTTAGAGACTACCAGAAGTCAATATTACATACAAGTATTATTAGAGCATAGCACACATAGACACCTCTCACGGACGCGATATCTCCGACTGGTGCGGTACAAACTGTACCGAACCATTCCGAGATATCGCGTCTGTGAGAGGTGTCTATGTGTTCGTTGCTCGAATATCACATGTATGTAGATTGAATACTGAGTCTCCAGTATACTGTGGTAGTACGGTAAGGACCGTAGACCGGTAGTACAGTATTTCAATCTTGATTAGACTAAACGTTATAAAAATATTTGCTTTTGAAATATTATCTCATTTCTGAGGATTGAGAGTTACAGAATTTACTCACATCTTGGCTGGCTCTCTAAGATCGAAGCAATTGCCTTGGTCTAAGGCAGAGTTTCTCAAACTAATATCTCAGTGTAAAGTAAGTTTTTCAAGAAAATGGCGAACTTCTAACAAAACAAGATGTACCTAGAAAAAAAATGTATTTAAATAATAAAGAAACACAGATTCAAAAAAAATTATTGTATTATTCACATATTTGAGGACTGAGGTAGTTTTAGGCGCAAATTGAGCAAATTACATCAGCAATCTCACTCCAAATACATATACAATGTTGTATAATAAACAGATCCTTACACAATCAAGTGCAATGATTTAATTTAGATTTCTCAATATTTAAGATTTCAAGTAAAGTAAATTTTTCCCGGTGTTGGTTCCTGGCTCCTTTGAAGAATAGACCAACTACAGTTCTGCCAGGCAGGTCGTAAAAGGCCATCGATTGGCTATGCGAGTCACTACCATTGTGGCTACTAGGTGGTAGAGTTCTGCATTGTCTCGCCTGGGTCTGGTAGCACCGCCTTACCTATTCCTGCCGCAAAAGCGTCAGTGCTTGTCGTTGTCGTGTTTCGGTTTAGAGGGTAAGGAAGCTGGTAAACTTATGCATGTGGCATAAGACCTCGTCACAAGATAGCAACGCACCATTAACATCTTTGGTGTTTATAGGCGATGGTTGACTCTTTCCATCAGGAGATCCATCTGCTTGTTTGCTATCTTATGGTATAAAAAACAGCAACAATTGTTACGTACATGCTGTCGCGTACCCCATACAATTGTCTGTCAGTAGCCTTAGGCTAGGGTTTCTCAAAATGGGGTACACGCACCACTTGGGGTACAAGGACTACGCGTATCCCACTTTGAGAAACCCCGGCCTATGGCTACTGTTGTTGTTTCTATTTTAGGCTATAGGTTAAAGTATACGTGGTAATTCTAAAGCGTAGGAGAGAATAATGGACGTGACTATTTAAATATTCATAAAGGAAAGTTTAATTTCTCGTTGCTGCAGAATTTCAAATCTAATAGGTAAAGTGTGGGAACAATAAAAAAACTTAACACAGCAAACTCCCATGCACACCAATAACATATTAAGGTTAAATATTATTACTCGAATCACACGACCTATTTTGTTAACATCTAAACTCAAATTGACGTGTTTAATTAAGACATCGATTGACGCATACGAAATATACACGATTGGACTCGGCGCGTTCGTGTGGAAATCAGAAGTTATAATCGAATTCATATCGACAAATTTATTAACAGATTTTTGCAGCTAAATGACCTTTAATGCTCGAAGTTTAAAGTCGAATTTTGTATGCACATGTTTCTTATTTTGGTAATTTGGGATTCGATTAAGGCCCAGTAGCGAAGTGCATCAAATCAGAAAGATCTAATCAACAAAAAATGTATTAAAACTGCCCAATCGGCTTGTGATCAACAACACGGATTGAAAATGTCTTAAATTATTATTTTTATACCAGCGCACTCACTTATTTGTTATCTATCTACCAAAGTTTGACCGCTATCGGAAAAAAATTGTTTACGGTAACAATATTTTTTAATAAATTATGCATCGATAATGTAAGTGTTTTACCACTGATCTTGTGCCAGGGAAATCTTAAAAACCTGACAAAGAAAGAAAAAGTCTGAAAAGTATTTAAGGTTTGCCTAGCATGAAAACAGTGCTTAAACATGTTATATAGGGAGAAAAACAAAAATGTTTATTTATACTTTTAAGCTTTCGTGGCTTTTTTCAACTGAATTGGTTATCGGAATTGGTAATTGGTTAATACCAATTATTAACTTTTAAATCTTAAAAGTATAAATCTTAAAAAAAAGCTTAAAAGTATAAATAATATATGTTTATTTATACTTTTAAGCTTTCGCGGCTTTTTTCAACCGAATTGGTTATCGGAATTGGTTATTGGTATTAACGGGATCTTACCGCGATTATTTGAAGGATTATTTTCCCGATTATATTTCGGCGCTGTTGCAAGCACCATGATCACGGGGGAATCATGATCATGGTGCTTGCAATGCATGCATGGTGCTTCCAACCGTGATCACGGGGGAACGTTTAGTCTTGACCAAAGTTGTTTTTATTAGAAAAATGAAAAAAAAAACATTTCTCAATTGTCCGACCAATACCTCATGCCAACACTGATCCCAGTACCTCATAGAATCGAACCAAGAACTTCATATGATCAATGCCGACACTGGACCCAGTACTTCATTGAATCGAACCAAGTACCTTATATGATCAATGCCGACACTGGACCCAGTACCTCATTGAATCGAACCAAGTACCTCATATGATCAATGCCGACACTGGACCCAGTACCTCATTGAATCGAACCAAGTACTTCATATGATCAATGCCGACACTGGACCAAGTACCTCATTGAATCGAACCAAGTACCTCATATGATCAATGCCGACAGGACCCAGTACTTCATTGAATCGAACCAAGTATCTCATATGATCAATGCCGATAGTAGACCACTAGATCACGAAAGCCATTATTATAGATCATAGCAAAGAAAATTCTCTTAGAACCTCAAAACGTAGAGATTGGATGAAAACACGATTTTCAAAAAAGAGTGACCTTAGTAAATCTAAAATGACAAAAAATATTAATATTCTACAATTTAATTATTCTGATACTAGCTGCAGCGCGCAGCCCGCTGCATTATAAGTTTTTGGAGAATCCCGCGGGATCACCTAGTTTTTCCGGGATAAAAAATAGCCTATGTGCTATTCCAGATCATTATCTACCTGTGTGCCAAGTTTCATTCAAATCCGTTCAGTAGTTTTTGCGTGATTGAGTAACAAACATCCATCCAAACATCCATCCAAACATCTAAACTTTCGCATTTATAATTTTTATATAGATTACAATAGTAGCTACGAATAGAATGAATAAACAACAACTACTTGTCACCCTTTAAAATAAGTGTGCGCTTCGATCTCGCAGCAGGTATCATGAATTGACAGACAAAAAATGGGGACACCCAGAGCTTTAACTGAAGAAGACATATATTAAACCGACCATTATTATAATTCAAAGTGGACATTATTTTAAAATCCATTTTAAGATATAAGCGTTAAGCGAGTTTAACAATAGATTTCTGCATTTTGGTAGAGTTCTACTTCCTCATATCTAATGATTTATAAATTTTTGACAACATAACATTAGCTTTTCAGCCAACTTCCAACAAAGGAGAAGGTTGTCAATCTCAAGGAGTATTTTTATGAATACTAGAGCATATCTCCGTCATATATGGAACATGGATGGATTTGCAAAATTATTTTTTTGTTTGGGAGAGTATTCTTCAAACTATTGATCTTACAAATAATGTTGTGACATAAATTATAGAAAAAAATATCTTTACGCCCGTATCACTAAAGAAGTAAGCAGAGTTACGACTTGTGCACCCAAGATTAGCCAAAAATACTTAATCCCACAATGTTATAGGTTGCAAGCCTATCGTCAACCGGGCATCTTTTTTTTCAGAAAACTAAAATAACATATTTTTATTGCTTGACTCAGGAATCAAACCCGGGACCTCATGTGGTCAACACCGATACCGGACCATTACACCACAAAGTCGATTGAGTTGTAGAAAATTTTTGAAATTTAAATGTATATACGTGTTTTTATATATACATCTATACATATAATAAAATCGTAGGAAAGTCAAAACTGTACATTGAATATATTTTTTAAAAGAATTCTTGGGGCGTGATCTACAATCGATAACAAAGCCAAAAATATAGTTTTTAGAATTTTTGTCTGTTTGTCTGTTTGTCTGTATGTATGTCCGGGGTAAACTCAAAAAGTACTGCATGGATTTAGGATATGGAGGTGCGAGCGGCAAAATTAAGAGATGTCAAAGTTACGTTAAGTTCGGAAAAAACAAATCAAAATTTATAAATATACCAAATTTTCAAAAATATTCAAAACAAAACTACCAGGCTAAACTAGTAGTATCAGTCCTTTGTATAGATACGTATGTAATTTTTAAGAACATCTTTGCATGACTCTGATGAAGTTCTTCATCATCTGGACAATTCCAAACAGCTTACGAGATAAATGAGCATAGTTTTTTCATGATATAATAATACATTTATTAACTTTTGTTTTATTGTAATCATTTTAAACATCAATACGCCTTCTTTCTTACAATTACACCACAGTAAAAATACCATTTAAGTAAAAAAACTGACGATTATTACCTGAATGCAATACTGATTCTGCAACAGCAATTTGTTTGCGATTTCCCGAACAAATTTATAAAAAGGATACGGTGGATATTACATTGTTTTGTTTTGCACTTAAAACTCCAATAACACTATATATTTGGCTAAGCCCTTATTATGTTTCGATTGTTTATTACCTTCATTTATTTTACAGGTTGTTTTTACCCAACTGCATAGAAGAGGTTGTGTGTTTTATACGTCTTTCATATATCTATAAATCTTAATAATAAATCCTACAAATATAAATATCACATTATTTATAGGTATATTGAAATTTTATACTTATTAAATTTCTTAGTAAATTTTACTCTTTAAACTGTATTATTGGTAGGAGAATAATCATTACCTAGTCATCAGGACTTCATATTATTACTCTAGTTTTTATGAAGCTTTAAAAAAATGCATAGCTTTTAGAATCAATTAAGAAATCGAGTATGAGTTCGTAGAAGTAAAATAAATAAATTAAAATAAAATTTTGTATTCTGGTCAATTTGTGGGAATCCGTGGGATTAATACATTTATGGAAGTAGTTAAAATAGGAACTCTACCACCTAGTAAACACGATGGTGGCGACACACATAGCCAATCGGTCACCTTTTACGACCTGCCTGGCAAAATTGCAGATGGCCTATTCTTCAAAGAAGCTCGGGATCAACACGGGGAGATATAATAGGAAGATAAAACGATTTTGTAAGTAAAAAGTTGCATTAAATCTCTTTTGTTGTACTGTTTGTATCTGCTAGTTTTAAAACTACTAAAAATATTATATTCTATATAGATGATAAAAGGGAACATTTTCCTTTAAAACTGGGTGTTACTTAAAGGAAAAAATCCTCTTTTCTATCTTTGTGTAGAGTTTTACAGGTAAAACCCAAAACCTATAATCAATTAAAAAGTTTTAAAAGAGACCTCTATACATTTCGATGTACCTTTCAAACAAATTATATTTTTCTATCAACATTATATTGGCTCTGGAAAACAACACGATCCTCCCGAACCTTCAGTATACAATCAAACTTAGTCGGTGCTTCAATCAAAACTTTTTTAAACGGTTCCCATTTCCACTCCTCAAATGTCATCCTCCAATTTTTTTCGGCAATAATTCCGTTCCACGTTATCGCCTTTTCATTTTGCAATATAATATTTTACGAGTCTTTCGTTATAAGAGTTTGATGATTGAGTGGCCTTTTTATTCCTGTACTATTCAAAATGTTCTATAATCTTTACAAATTATGTTTTGTAATATCTCGAGTTATAATATTTTGATTTGATTAATGAAATAAAATCTTAGTTCGAATATATACTTTTATTAATGTAAAAGTTCTTTATTATTAACAACTTACTATTTATATATCTTACTACTTACTCTTACTAATGGTATGATAATTCAATCTCTAAAATCTCTTAATTTTTAAAATGAATGAATGACAGGCAACAATTCACAATGTTATTTAAACGTATTTATTTGTGAGTACTAATGTATTTCTTAAACCTGTGCCCTCCTCGCGTCCTTTTTCTCTTTTATTGAGGGGTCTTGATTCCTCCGATGAAAGATCAACTTATATCTTATTATGTTTCTTCATCTGCGCCTAACATCATAGTGTGATAGTGTGCATCGTGTAGCTTGGTGTTAAGTGTTAAGCAGATTTGGTCAGACCATTTAATCCGGTTATGACCTTTCGGCCTCTTACCATCGACTTTGCCTGTAACAATCATCTGCGCAGGGTATGTGTCTACCATTTTGTGCAATATGTTCAAAGGACTCCAGGATATTTCGCGAACAGTTGGTGGAGAATCTGGTTTTGATTCAAATGTCGAAATATATCTGTTTGTACAGAAAGCATTCCATGAAATTTGGAGCATGTTACGCCAGCACAACAGTGTCTGTATAATATAATTTTGTAGTACTTTATAATACCGTTGTAAGTGAACCAAATGTTTTGCAAGACATTGTAATATTTTAATAAAAGACCAAAACAGAAAGATTAAAATTGAAAAAAAGAGCTAGGTATAGTATGCTAATTTCTTAAATTACTTAACATTTTAGTTCACAACTGTCCATATACAATTTTTTAAACTAAAACTAAAGCAAACGATTTCCCGTCTCCTGCTCCCCAGGAACCCGGCATCAGATATTCACCAAATTGCATTGGAATCCTATCAATTCATTTTATTCATAAAATTTACGAATCGTAAAAGTAATTGCAGTCGAATTGATAGCCTCTTAGGGAAGTCAGCTAAAAGGTAACATAAATAAGAAAAACGCACACAAGGTAGCTCACTGTCAAGCTTCTCCAAAAAGGAAAAAGAAGACTAGTTTGTGTCACTAATTTCGTGCTTACTGATTAGGTGACAGAGTAAGTACTACAACGTCTCAAAATGATACCTACATCTTCCCTATTCCTTTCACAATAATGTCAGTACTTCTGTCATGCTTCGGTTTAGAGGGTACGGTAGCCGGTAAACATACGATTGTGGCATTCCGACCCCGTCAATTGGTGTTTATATATAATGATGATCTCTTTCTATCAAAAGAATTACCTGCTTATTTGCTATCTTATAATAAAAAAGGGGCTATGACGGAAATACTCATTCTTTCGTAATCTCTCTCTCTATTTGGCATGCTGGTAGAATTACATTTTATCATTTTACTAAGATTTCTAATTCGGTTACTATTTAAATAAATTTGGAGAATATACATAGTTTTTTATTAGATATATTCAACAATAGCAACAACACTCAACAATGCATTAATTTATTCTTGTAGTACCTGTTTCGAAAGTGGAAACGTTAATTGATTACAGATAATAAAAGCTGTATATTGTGTCAATATTTGTGAATATGTTTTTAGTTGAGTTCCAGTTGTTATCAATATAAATTTTTTTGCTTCTAAGCTCTATTGCATAGATTGTAAGATAATTCTTGTCACGTCAGATATGTCTTTATGATAACGACATTTATCTATTTTTAGAGATCTGATTTTATCGTCTGTTATTAACTATCAAACAAACATTAAAACGTAGTAAAATTAAAATAAAATATGTTATAAATTGAACTAAAATCATATGTATTTAAAATCAAATAAGGTTTTAGAGAAACTTACAAAAGAAATGATTTACACCTTTACTAATTTTGAAAATATGTTACTTTGACAGTAGCATTTGGGGTGGATATCTGTCTTTTGCACTAGATTTTATAGTTGATAGCTGTCTTTCATCCTATCATTTATAGTTTATGCATTTACGGGCGATAACTGTCTTTTACACTAGCATTTACGACAAATAATTACTCTTCTCATACTCTAGCATTTACAGTTGAGAGCTATTTTTACACTAGCATTTACGAGTGATTACTATATTTTACACTGTCATTTACAGTTGACAACTATCTTTTGCACTAGTATTTACGATTAACAACTATCTCTTACACTAGCATTTACGGTTGCAGGTTGACATCATTTTGGCAAATATTTAAATCTGTATAATAAGATCTATCATTTCAACTATTCCTGTCACCTTATCACAAGTGCTAGCCACTGCTCAGTCGTAATTTGGTAAGTATGGTAAGCAAAAAACACAAATGTTGACTCGAGGAACTAACGTTCCATTTAGTTTTTTTAGTTAATTTTTCTCTAGTATAATCTTGTATATACCTATACGCAACGAACGCTGCACTCATATAGGACTTCTGTTTTAAATTTTCAAAAGATTTTATTCTATAACAGTTAAATCTACCGTGTAGTCAATTTATATTCTTTATTAAGAAATTAAGTTGATTAAAAAATAATTTATAGAAGGTCCTTAAACCATGGCACGTTATAAACCTCCCCATTCAAGCCTTGTCGTGTTTGGGGTCGCCTACGCAACGTGTTTGCAACAGGAGTGTCACATCCACACTGACTATTAAAATACATATATATTTATTAATAATTATTTTAATAAATATATAAGTAATTAAATAAGTAACAAACCAAAGGCTAGACCTGTTTAGTAACAAACAAAAAAAAAATTAACGACAAAGCGGTCAACATTCTAGTGACATGTTATTCAAGTATATAATATTGTATGTCAGACGACACTGAAGATCAAAACTGCTAATTTTATACTCGGACAGATATTTACATCCAACTGCTAGTGTTCAGCTGTGAATGGGATGATCTTTTCAAAAGACAAACCGTCTTAACCCTTAGTGAATATGTCATTTCTATTATATTCTTCAATGACATGTCCCTAGAAAATTGACCGCTTTGGCGTTAATAAAATTTTTGGTTGTTAAAAATAATAACAAAAAGTGTGAATGTTGGAGATAAATAATTTTTTTTAGTTGTTAAAGGTATTAAAATAGTAATCAGGACTAATATTAATACTATTTCGCGTAATATGCTTAATAGGTTTGTTAGCAAATAAATCTTTTGTTGGCAAGGAAAAATAAGGAGTATGAACTTATATATGATCAAATAATTTAATTTCCCATTGTTGTATCAACCCGACAAAGCGCCTTTCAAGAAAAGGGCGCACATTTATTCTTACCGCAATAGCGTCAGTGCTTGTCGATGTCGTGTTCCTGTTTGGAGGGTAAGGTAGCCGGTAAACTTATACATGTGGCATTAGACCTCGCCACAAGATAGTAACGCACCATTAACACCTTTGGTGTCTATAAACTATGGCTGACTCTTCCAATCAGAAGACCCATCCGCCTGTTTGCTATCTTATGATATAAAAAAACATTTAAAAAATCTTGACTTGCCAAGCATGTTGTGTTAACATCTGTTCCAAGACCGTCGTGATAATACAATGAGCTGCCTATCCACTTGTCACGTATTTAAAATAATTTCTCAACAAATTTGCCAAATCCAGTGAATAAAGTTTTAGTTACTTATATGATTTAAGTGGTTATATTATCAAAAAATTATTTATTATTACTTCTTAAAGATGCTTATATAAAGATATTGCCAGAAATCTCTCTAAATCGAAATATCTAATCTAATCGAAATAAATTATGACAAGTAAAGCATATAAATGTGGATGAATAGACAGCATATTTGCCTTGTCATAGCTTGTTGAATCTCGATGAGCTAATCAAATTACGGTTTTCGTTAAATTTAAAGGCAGGCAGACTATAACAACGGATATCCGGTTCCTTGTATATATCTTTGTAAATTTGTTAAAGACAACAAGCTGAAAGTATATATATTTTAATTAATTACATAAAAAAAGATTCTTCAAAATCTTAACGTCTTAGAAATTAATCAATGTTTTGATAAACAAGAGTTTATAACTTTCAGGTACATATGGATATTCCATTCCATAAGACCAAATAATGTTATCAGTACTTATAGGGATGGAAACTATATAATACGTAGGGAAATTACATAAGTTTTTTTTAAAATAATAAAACTATATTTTTGATGAGAGCGATTAAATTAGGCGAAGTTAAATTCTTCGAAAAATAGTATTATCAATCTCTGTCTCTCTCAGACAATTAATTTGACATTCAGGGCAAATAGTTCTAAGCACTTACATATCTATATCTCTTTAGTGTATAACAACCTATAACTTCAATTCATACAACAAAACATACAGTAAAAGTTTTAGAAAAAATACTGAATACAAACATATAAATATGTGGTTGAAATTAATGAATTATAAAATAATCAGTATGAAATCAAGAAGGGTAAAGTAAAAGAATTTCGGAGTACCACAAAATGTATTTTAGGATCTTTTCGTTATATAAATGATAGTTATCCCAGAAACAATTAGATATGACTCGATTTTATGTATCAATTACTGTAACAAATTTTAGTTAAAGGAATAACTAACAAATCATAATTAAGTTTTACTAAAAGAGAAGCCATTTTTAATTTTAATTTATTTAATTTAGTCAAAAAAATAATTAAAATTTAATCAAAATATCGAGCATATATTTTTTTATGTGATAACAAACAAGCAGATGGCTTTTCTGACGGAAAGAAACAACCATCGTCTATAGACACCAAAGATGTTAATAGTGCGATGTTGTCTTTGTGGCGGAGTCTCAATGCACAAGTTTACCGGTTATCTCATCGTCCAAACTGTAGCACGACAGTGACAATCACTAACGCTATTAGGTGATGCTACCAGACCCGCGCGAGACAATATAGAACTCTACCACCTAGTAGCTAGAAGAAATAAATTGCATAGCCAAAGTTTGCTTCTTAAGAACTGCCTGGCAAAACCGTAGATAATCCATTCTTCAAAGGAGACTCGGACCAACACGGGATAAAATATTATACAAATTTAGAATATGTAAATTTCAAAATTTCTTATAAGCGCATATTAAAGCTTTGTGCTATAAACTTAATAGATTTGTTTATATATTAAAGAAAATAAGAAAAATAACATTGAATGTCTAACTATTAACGTATGACGGATATATTTCTTACAGTTTGTTCTTACAATATGTTATCTCTATTTCGGGAAAAACCATGTTGCTTGAATTATGCTGGGATTAAATAGATGTTTCCCTGAGGTTAGGCAGCAGAGACAATTTTGACTCAAAAGGGTTTCTGTACAGATGCTAATGGGCAGACACTCAGTCCGTAAACTATGGTTCAGGAAGTGAAGAGAAACTATTGCACCACTCTCTCATTTTCGTACAATTTTAATCTAGGATGAATAAATTGACAGATCTTGAATTATTACATGAGTCAAGACAAGGTTGCTGTCATGTCGTATAGAAAGGTCAAGGAGACTGACTGGAGAAGAGAAAAGTGGAGAACCATTCATCAGCTATACCGAAAAAGCATCGCTCATAAATTTAAAACGAAGAGACATTGTGTTGCTTCTTCTTAAAAAGAGGCACGAGATATGTGAATCTCATGTGAAATTGTTAAATATTAAAAACAAATAATTAAATATATTAAGTTTTCATTTAGTTTAATCAAAAAAAAAAATTGTGAAAATTCATGTGCGTAGTTTTATATGTCATAAGATAGCAAACAAGCAGATGGGTCTCCTGATGGAAAGAGTCAACCATCGCCTATAGACACCAAAGAAGTTAATGGTGCGTTGCTATCTTGTGGCGAGGTCTAATGCCACATGCATAAGTTTACCGGCTACCTTACCCTCCAAACCGGAACACGACAGCGACAAGCACTGACGCTATTGGGGCAGGAATAGGTAAGGCGGTGGTACCAGACCCGGGCGAGGTAATGCAGAACTCTATCACCTAGTGGCCACGATGGTAGTGACTCGATAGCCAATCGGTCGCCTTTTACGACTTGCCTGGCAGAACGGCAGTTGGCCTATTCTACAAAGGAGGCCGGGACCAACACGGCGACCGGCTACCTTATCCTGCAAGTCGGAACACGACAGAGACACGCACTGACGCTTGGCCTATTCTTCAAAGGAGTCCGAACCAAAAAGGGGTAAAATCAAATTTTGTTGGTCTGGTATAAATGTAAAGGTCAAAGCTCTTTTAATAAAAATATTAAAAAAGTATTTGTTTGTTTTGACAGTTCAGAAGCCATTGTAATTAAAAATTACGAGTACTCAAACAAAATACTCTTATTGATAACTCATTATAATAATATGTTGCTTATTTCAGCAATATATCTGACGCCACTGAGGGATTAGAAACTAAAATCATTGCTTTGTGCAAGTAATTAGAAATATAAGCAAATAATGTACGCGGAGTCGTCAAAAGCTATTTCAGAAATTCTACAAAAGTACATATTTAGTTATATATTGTCACAGAATTACATCTGGCTATTAATATACATTATGAAAATAAACGTAAATTCTTATACTAAATAGTATTTTAATTGTGCATATTTCACCCTTTTTAGTGCATATTTTGTATTTTTAATAGTGCATATAATCCCACACATAGTTATGACATACATTCTGAACACAGTTATTTAAGAAAAAGTGTATTCATTTTCTTTTAATTTACTTGGTTTTAATACATTACAGTCTTGATATTGTGTTTATACAGGCAGTGACAGCCCTGAACCTTCATTCCAGGTGATCGTATACATCATCTATGTAGGTTTTGCGATATTTTTAACCTCAACTATACGCTTTGATTCAGTACGCTATTGTGATACGGCTAACAATACATACTCACTAATGTATCCACTACTCGCAAATAAATGACTTTTTTATTTAATTTTATCCAGTACAATAGAGGTGATGTTAGCTAGTAGCAAATTGTATTAAAACATGTCAAATCTCGTCTATTCCTACTTATTATCATTTTTACCTTTGCTATAAAGATGCATATGTATGTGATATTTTATAATGAATTTGAAGTAATTGTAAGACTAAGTTATTCCGTCAAGAGAACCTTAATGTCATCTGCTAAGACATTAAAAAATTTTCCCCATGTTGGTCCCGGGCTCCTTTAAAGAATAGGCCAACTGTCGTTCTGACAGGCAGGTCGTAAAAGGCAACCGGTGGCTATGTGCGTCACTACCATCGTGACTACTAGGTGGTAAAGTTCTGCATCGGCTCGACCGGATCTGGTACCACCGCCTTACCTATTCCTGCCGCAATAGCGTCAGTGCTAGTCACTGTCGTGTTCTGGTTTGGAGGGTAAGGTAGCCGGTACCTCGCCACAACAATGCACCATTAACATCTTTGGTGTCTATAGGCAATGGTTGACTCTTTCTTATATATATATATATATATATATATATATATATATATATATATATATATATATATATATATATATATATATATATATATATATATATATATATATATATATATATATATATATATATATATATATATATATATATATATATATATATATATATATATATATATATATATATATATATATATATATATATATATATATATATCTATATCTATATATATATATATATATATATAAGTTTACTCTTTTTTTGCCATACTCGTGTGAAATAAAGGCGACGTATATAGTATATGAAGAAAGAATTTATTTTATACCAGCAGGCTTAGGATAAGCAACACGATAAAATTTTATCGACCTCGTTTTCTCGACTTTTATGTCACTTTCTCGATTCGCTAACGCATTTGACACTTGATTCGACATGATACTCCAAAGGAAGAGAAAATGATCAATTTTACTCGACGGTAGTTATTTTCTCTATCGATCGAAACGTCTTGCTGTCATTGTATCGATTTGTCATTTGACACTTCGTTAAAATGTTGATAACCTTATCCACTATTTCATATTATTATACTTTAATTATACAATAATTACAAAACTTTTTGATTTCTATTCATTTTATTAAATATAGATTTCGGTCCAGTGTTGGCAGTAGTATGTATGGCAGGCAGGCAGGCAGTATGGCATATATGTATTTGATAGTGGTGGCAGTTCCATATTATACCTATTATGTGCTAAATATCTACGGTTAACGGCAAGCCTGCAAAATACAAAGAAGGCACATAGGAAATTTGTGTGATCTTTTTACACAACGGACGGAGCATTCATAACTTAAAATATCCAATATGACACATGTAGTTCTCAATTACCTAGGTACCTACATGTGTAAACATTATTATTTTATATTTGTCTACATTTAAAGATAATTTACCATACAGAAAGGCAGTCAGTTCTTGTTATTATTGTTTATTACAATAATATATGTCAATAAAAAATATAATTATTATTTGCAGATAAAACTTCAACTGCAGAATTTTTAATATTACTGACAAATATCCTAGAAGAACAAATGATGCCCTCATATGGCATAATTGAAATGGATGAAATGCGAAGACTACACAATAGAAGATATTGACGGATCCTATGTATACTGGTGCAACTTGCAAAACAATGGAAACCATTTTCTTGCCTCAAAAGCCTTAAAATTACCTTATATTTGTCCTAATGTAATAAAGTATTTGAAAATTTGTACAAATTTTCAAATACTTCTATTGATTTATGTCAAAACTAGCTGTTGCCCGTGACTTTGTTTGCGCAGACTTTGTTTACTCCGCACAGCTCCTCCCCCGTAGGTGATAACGTGATAATATGTAGCCTATATGTTGACCCGGCCTGTTAGTAATATTCATGCAAAATTTGAAGTAAATCCATGCAGTACTTTTTGAGTTTACCCCGGACATACATTGACTTTCCTACGATTTTATTATATGAAGTTATAGATTACAAGCTACAGAACATTTAATCCGGCCTCCAGTAAAGTTGAGTCATTGCACTTGCACAAGTATACGTAGGACCCTTCGATATGATAATTACAAATATTTTTTTTTAGAAGTGTTGACTTTGTTACTTTTGTTGTTGTTTTTTAATCGAAGTGATTTTGGTAGTCACAATACTTAGTGGATTATTGGTATAATAAAATACTTTAGTGTTGTATAAGATTTATTTAAAAAAAATATATACTCTAGGCAAACCTTCTATCTAAGTATTAAATAATTTTATATAATAAAAATGAAACTTATAGTCATCAATGTCTAATTTTAAGTATAAGTTTAATGACACACTATTCATAGTATTTAATGTTTTAATGCCAAACATAGATTTTACTATATGGAAAAGTCTTGAGAAATATTTTTTATTTTATTTAATAAAGTTACAAAATGAATAAATCACACAAAATACAAAATGAATAATTATAAAAAGTGTATAATATGAAGCAGTCTTGTAAAGAAAATTAAATTTGGGTTTTAAAAAATATACAAACACATCTACTTTACTAAACTAACAATTATTATTAATGTTTGTACTTCTCAGAATAGATAAATAATTTTCACAATTTATCACCTTATGACTTAAATTTATTAACATGTATCTTTGAATTTTCATTAATGTAACAAACTTATAGAAGATTACACGCACTATATTAAAGCTATTATATTTTAAATTTAAATGTTTTCTACAATTTAAATATCGCTTGTTATCTCGCATAATTAATCAGTAATGAAAATTCAATATCAAAAATTAGTTTACTATATAGTATGAGTAGTATGGAATTTCACTTGAAAATAAAAAATCAACAAGTAAAATATTTTTCCTAAGGTAACATTAACTTTCTATTAATTTAAATTTTAAAAATTACACATATTAGGTACATTAAGACTATCATGTTATAAACTTAATTGTTTTCTACAAATTAAAATTTATTTTTCAATCTTGCACAACCATTAAAAACAGCAAGAAAAATATAATATTCAGCATTAACTTATAAATCTTCTTAATCAACAATTTCAAAAAATGTAATAAATAGAAAGGCTTCTTTATTCTATTTCCATTACTCGCTGTTTAGTCAACCTGTAAACAAATATATCTTATCAAAATGTTGTTATATATGTTTACTTAATATATTTTTTTGTCAGTTAACTCAGGACTTATGACTCCAGTCTTGCATGTTGCATTTTGTGTAGTGTTATATAGATTTGCATTGTAAATTATATAATGGGGTCGAAAAAACAATTGGTTACATTTATAAAAGCGAGTGAAAGAAGCCTACACTATTCTCCAGAGAAAGCTTCTCATATTATTCAGGATTTTTTTACAAGAATCAAGTTTTTGATATAATCTTGAATTTATGATATTAATTTTGTAAAAAACCACAACTTTTACAATGAAAGAAATATATTAAAATATGTTTAAAATTTGATTCTTTCAGTCTACCTTGTTAGATGATTTGTCATGGAGATATGTATGTTAATAAATACTTACACAGTGTTCCATTGTTTTCCTTTCTTCCTCTAGAAACTATTATGTATGAAGTATTTGTAGAATATATGGTGTTATATTATGCTTTCCCAATATTTAAGACTTTAATCTTTGGTGCTACAAGTCTAGTCCATGAATCCACCATGGTGACAAAGTTAATTTATGCTTATTACTTCTTATCCTGAAAAGAAAATCATAATTATTTTTAATAACCTATATAGGCTTTTAAAAAATATAAGTATAAAGAAGTACACTACTTACGTTTTATTTTTTGTTCCCATTTCACATACCTAACACAATTTAATTTTGTACTAGAACCGGAAGAATGATGATGATTTTAGAGATGTGAGAACCAAACAGTATAAATCAATAATTCCTTGTACGTAATGGTTAGATAATTAATTAATTTATAATTAATTACAAAATACAAATTAGTTAAAGTACAATACTTTTTGACGTAATGTAAATAAACTTTTAATTTTTCGTATAGAGAAAATAATTCTACGAATTCTCGTGCTACTCAGTGTTACCAACTCTATTCAAAATTACAACTACTTACAAGGTTTTCTACAAAATTCAGTAGAAAACTAAATGTAAAATAAAAGGTTAATTTAAAGCTGGTGCTTATTTTGTATTATTTAATGTTACTATTAATAACATATACTCAGGAAAAATAATACATAAAAACATATTATAATAATCAAAATATTAATTAATCAATCAAAAATAACAAAAAAATCGAGTGTAGCTCACACTCGTTTTTTCGTTAGAAGTAAATGTAAGAAGACAAAATAAAATAAAATTTATATACTCTTTGAGTAAGTCTTTGAATCAAAGAGAGATAAACTGAAAAGTCAAAGAAAAATGTTTTTCGTTCTTGAGATGTAAATCACAGACTGTGGTCCCACAAACTAACTTTTTTTTGATTAACAACAAGCTGAATATTTGTGAAAAGCTTCATTTTGACGAGACAACCGTCTTTTCTATTTTCGAAAAATCTCAAATCGGGTAACTAATAAAGTTAGTGCTGCGAAGATATTGGGTTCGGTAAATAATAAATATTTATTAATAACAATAATTATTTTTCAACTTTAATCGCTTGATTATATTATGAAAACTACGATGAAACTTTTGTCCTACATATTTGATGATTTTTCTGAAAATCCCACTTATGAGATTTTTAAATTGATATTAATCAATTTAAAAATAACCTAATTTTCTCACAATAGCTTGTTAATTATTATTGTATTTCAACGGTAACTTTGTCATACACGTAAAGTGGAAACTTTTCTTAGTCTGACACTCTAAAGTTTCCCTATTTTATCTATCTTTATTAGTTACCCGATTCGAGATTTTTCAAAGATAGAAAATATGGTTGTCTCGTCAAAACGAAGCTGTTCACAAAAATTCATTTTGTTCTTGGAGACCACGGTCTAACAGTAAGTCTTAGGTTGGATTGCTTGCATCTGGCTGATTTTTGGAGCTATTAATAGATAACATTATTTGTTACATAAAATACTGTGAATTGTATTCTGTTCTATCTTATTTTCTAGTTGGCATAATATTATACATTTATGTTTGTTTATCGTAATGCATTTTCGTGTCATTGTCAAATCACAACAATTCTATGGAAGTTTCTCATCAAAAAAATTAATCAAAAATGTTGATTGATTAGTCTAAAAGAAGATGTTAATTTACTCAATAATGTTAGAATTATAATTGAAAGGAATAATTATAGTGGAAAAAAATAGCTTGTTAATAATAATTGTTACGCACTTTTACGCATAATTAGTTACGCAGTTATACACCCAGAAATAAATACACGCTGGCATCTTAATTGCCCTTTACATTAAAACATCTTATGAATCATAATTCATTGTTTCAGTTTTATAGAATAAAAAACTAGTTTTGATGGTCAAAACTAAAAAGAGAGAATAATTCAAAAACCTGTAAAATATCTTTAATTACAATTGTAAATAGGTACGGCTACACTAGGCTTTGGTTATATTTCGTTCGACTCTGACAAAGAAGAGAAATGATGACAGGAAGTTATAAATGTAAACAAAAGCTCATAATGATTAACACAAGTTAAATGCACCAAAGGTGTATCTTAAAAATCAGAATTAGTATATTATCTATGTCTTCTATTGACAACATTTATTTCTCTATTCGAGTAAACTTTTTGTTTAATTTATCTATGACGTTTTAAATGTTTATCGTGGCATGCTTAATAACGTCCATCGAGATATTAATAAATGTCAAGCAAACGTCACTTTCTCGATCGATATATATCTCGTGGTGCTTATCCTAAGCCTGCTGGTTTCTATTACCAAAAATCTTGCAATCGTAGCAGTGACCATTAGCTACCAATGAAATAATAACGAAGCGTTTCACAAGTTCGTAGGACCTCGGTAATTTGAAAATTATAGGTACAGTTCTAGCTTACGCCTCGTAGAAAAAGTTACTACTCGTAACTAAAACATTTTATTGATATATGAACCAGGTATTGATCACTGCAAGATGCTAAGTGACTATAGAATATGTCAAACTATCGAAAATGGCGATGGCGATGCGAAACTTCATTCATCCCATGCCGTTTATAGTGCATGTTACTTAGGAGAAATATGTCCCCCCTGTTCCCTCCCCCACCCCCAATATTAAATAAATAAATATTCACGGGACAAATTACACTTACTGTTCTAACCCCAAAGTAAGCAAATTATTTGCTTGTGTTATGGGTGTTAGTCAGCGATACTAATACATAGAAATACATATATAAATACTTTTACATACATAATAAACACCCAAACCCGGAAATACAAACATTTATGCTCGTCACACAAATGCCGTCCCCGTCGGGGATCGAACCCGAGCCCCGTTGATTGCGTAGTCAGGGTCTCTAACCACTCCACCAACGGGGCGGTCTAATTAAAAAAAATAATAAAAGTATTAACTTTTTGCTTAAGTTAACGCGGGTCTATTATCCATCCATACTAATAATAATAATGCAAAAGTCTGTCTGTCTATCTGTCTGTTACGCTTTCACGGTTAAACCACTGCACCGATTTTCATTAAATATGGCATGGAAGTAGTTGAAGAGCCGGCGTCAAACAAAGGCTAATTTTTTTTTTCAAAAATCAACCTTTAAAGGGTTGAAATAGGGGATGAAATTTGTATGAAAAGCTATCTTGACGATATATTATTCTATCCTCGCGGGCGAAGCTGCGCGGGTCAGCTTGTAAAATATAAATAATGAACTCTCCACAACTTACAATCAGGCAGCACTGAAAGGCATATTATACTCTTAAGATATTTGTTTAGTCTCTAGTACTTTTCAAATGTAATGAAGCATAAAATTATGTTTTGGACCTATATCAATATTCGTATGTCCTGTACGTTATTCCTTTCTAAACGAGAGAACCGTGTTTGGTATGTTTAAGTCCTTTGAATATTAAAAAATGCCGCTTTTTGACAATATATTACGAAAAACGATTATTTTAAGAAATTGCTACTAAGCTTTTATCAAGCAAGGGACCAATGCCTGTCTATTTGGCCTAAATTGTGTGCCATTTAGTCTTCTATTTTTTCACTATAAGGCTTGGCGTGAATATTTGTGTACATATTTTATGTTTTTACTAAAATTAAAATAAAAACTGAATAAAACTTTAATTGTGATATTTTTTATATCATAAGATAACAAACAAGCAGATGACTGTCCTGATAGAAAAAGGAACCATCGCTCTTATATCTGGAGTCTATACACCAAAGGTGTTAATAATGCGTTGCTGTCCTTGTGGTGAAAACCTAATGCCATATGCGTAAATTTACCGGCTACCTTACCCTCAAATACGACAGTAACAAGCACCGAAGCTATTGCAGCAGAAGTAGAAAAGACGGTGGTACTGTAACACCCGCCCGGCGATCTATCAGCCGGACGTGTTACTCCACCAATCGTACCGCCTTTTTCTAGGGGGTTTTCCTTTGACTCGCTTGGCTGCTCGAGGATCCGAAGATCGACAGGATTTTTCAGGATTTTTAATAATAAACTCTCATAATATATCTTCGTTTATTTCTCGGGGATCTGACTGTTCCCCACCGAATCAAAAAGAACACTCTTATTCTAATACATTTTTTCTTCTAAACAAAACAGTTCTACATTGGAAAGCAGACAAAGCTGCCAGTTTATATGTAACACCATAAAGGTATTACAGTACCGGGCGAGATAATGCAGAACTCAACGACCTAGTAGCAACGATGGTAGTGGTTCGCGTAGCTATTCGTTCGTCTTTTACAAACTGCCTAGCAGAGCGGCAGATGGCCTATACTTCAAAGGGGCCCGGACCAAAATGGGGATGACGTAAAAAAAACTGTAAGCGGTTGACCCTACAGGCCATCCGTAAAACTTCCCGCTAAATTAAGGTATTTTAAGGTCAAAAGAGTAAAAACTTTAAGCATAGGTACATTTTTTCAGTTCAAATATCTATTTAGTTAAAAAAATGACAGTATATTGATGTTTGAAAAGCTGTATATTTTGGAAACGATGATCGATTTTGATTTTTTGAAGGGCATACTTCAACTCAATTTTTGAGATCTAAAATATTGCTTTAGTTAAATAATCAAACGTCAAACAGGGACAATTTTTTTTCGTGGTTGTATACAAAAAAAAATTTAAAAAGAAAAGCAAGTCTTTCTTTTGAAGTTCATTGTTTTTTAACTTAACATTACTTTAAATTAGCGGATAAAACACATATATTTAAACGAGCGTGTACCGAAAAATATGTGACAACCGAATATGTGACAGTTTTTCATAGCTATGAAGCCGTCATATAATCAAATAAACAAAGAACCTTTCCACTGCACTAGGCATTGTTTCGTAGCGTATATATTCACATTACCAATGACTTAGCAGGCCCATTCATGAGCTTGACTAAAGCAAGGCTCCAGGCTTTATTCGCGGGAAATCATAAATCAATGAACGTTTAAGCCTCTGCCTTTATTATGGAAACTGATTCTGTCACCGCCTCTAATCCTTTAAGAGTTTTCTTATATCTCTCTTTGGATAGTATATGTGAGTTTGTCAGACAAATATTACAAGATGGCTTTAACTAATTTTATAAACTTTCTTAAGGTTTTTAAATTATCAGTTTTTTAAGTTAAATATTATTCACAGTGTATATGAAAACTACTATAAATAAAAATATGTTTCTTATTCTCATTCTAAAAACAGTGTAGATAATATCAATGCTGCTTTGGAATGGGTCCTTTGTTACGAGAAGGTTTGGTTTGGTACAGGTTTCTTTTTTGGAAAGAAAATAGTCCATTTTCTTTTTTGCTATTTTGTTTGGTAGTTTGCAAAAAGTAAGTAAGACTGAAAGCTTAAAAATTCATTATCTTTCATTTCATTTCAGTCGAAGTAATGTTAGAATTTTTGACTAACATGTTCCAGCTAGGAAAATAGATGTAACTTAACAATAATTTTATGCGGAAAGCAAAAAATTGTGTGTGCTATCATATATTCAATAAAATTGAGAAAATAATTAAATATTAAAGTGAATACCAAGATAATGATTTTCACATTTCATAGTTTCAGTTATTTTAAAGTTTGTGCATATAATAGCAAAATTATCAATATAGTATAATAGTAGTATTCTTTAAGCATTTTATAGCTTAAAACGCTTAACGAGTTTTTTGTATTTTTATGGGATTCAGTAACTTGTTATATCGACAATTGTATGCCGATAGAAATTATTTTTATCATAATTAATCATTTATTGACACCTTTGTGGTGGTGATTTAGTGACTTATAAGCCACACTTTGAGTAGCTACAGATATCAACTTCACGTTTCAATTAAGTACGTCAATCTATCGCAAGAAGCAGATAATAGTCGATAGTTATGAGGTCAATAAAATGCGGCGATATCTACACATGACCAGCCAAAAAACTTAATTAAACCAGGAGTTTTACTTACGTTTCGTTTTGAAGTGATTATGTACATCATATATAAGGTTCGAACTCATAAGTCTCAAATTCATTTAACTCAAATTCATTTAACAATCGACACAAAAGTTTTAACCGAATATTGATATATATATGAATTAGGTATATTGATACCTACTTATATTACAACTTACTATACCTAATTATGAAGCAAATGCTTTATATTTATCTGTTTTCTTTCATATACTGGAGTTCACCATTCATAAGCATTTGTTTGAACAGAAAGTCACAATATTCCTTACTAACCACACTCAATACAAACTCTTATAATAGATCTTTTTGTAATTTTATTAATTCAATCCGTCATCTTTGAAATGGATGAACGTTGAGACAAATTATCTCGTTTTATCATAACTGATACGCTAATAGTTTTTATAGTAGTATTTAATTATAATTAATGGCCTATGTTATAGTATATTTGATGATTTGAAGTTTTAAGTACACATAGTGTATTGTGTTGAAGTGTACAAATTATTTTTTAAGACTAATATTAGCGTAACCTTCTGAAAGTAATACTAAAGCCGGAGTATTTTTATTAGATCCAAGAATCAAATGAAGTGCTATAAGTTCAATGTAATTTTATAACTTTAACATAATTAAATTTTGTCTTTATACTATCATTTTTTTTCACTTACAATTTAATTTAATTTTTTAAATCTGCAGAGTATAATAATTTGGTTAACAATTTTAGTGCGCATCAATCGTGTCTAGTATATTTATTACAACTTGGGATGGTAAGGATGGAAAGAAATTGGCATCGTGTAAAGGCACAATTGCTGTTAGTCAGTACGTTGTCATTGTTGACGAGATGTAATCTTACATGGATAAATTTAAAAGCTACTGTATTTTCTCTTTTTCTCTATAGCCATTCACGTGTTAAAAGTAGAATAGAATACAACCAACTTTAGACATAATATGTAATACTGTGATCATACTGTAATTAATTACATACTGTAATCTATATTTAATATTATATATGTGAAAGTTTAATGGATGGACTCTTGTTACTCAATCACGCAAAAACTACAAAACGGATTTAGATAAAATTTGACACAAAGGTAGATAATAACCTGGAATGTTATATAGGCTACTTTATATTCCCGAAAATTAATTTTTCCTGCGGAATTCACCAAAAGCTTTTATAATGCAGCGGGGCAGCACGGTGTAGCTAGTATTAATTAAAAGGTGTATAGCCTATGTTTGACCCCGAATCTTCAACTATCTCCACGTAAAATTTTATCTTAATCGATTCAGCGATTACAGAGATAGAAAATACACAATACAAAAATACAAAAAGACTTTTGTATTTATAAGATTATGTTAGTATGGAAGTATGAATTTTATCACAATTTATTTAGTCGTGAACAAACCGTGAAAGCGTTCAGACAAAGCTACTGTCGCTTATGCATTAAACTAGCGTGAATTGTAAATTATCATGACAACTATGACACCGATAATATATCAGCATGTCATATGACCCAATAGATGACTCACTAATTATAACAATCGACGCCTTGGCCGTCTCACAGCCATTAAGCTCAATCTAATCTGGTTAATTTAATCCGATGGCGGGCAGCCCACGCACGAGGAAGTCGATGATCAGCACTTTTAACTACTATTGGCTTTACTGAAGTAGGGTTGCTATCACTTTGACGTCAAGTGGTGCTGTTGCGTATGCCTAGGAACATGTTATATATTTTAACTGACTTTTGAAAAAGGAGGTTCTCAATTCGTCAACATGTTTATTTTTTATGTATGTTTACCAATTACCCGAAGTTCTGAAGATTTGAAAAATACGTTTTATGTTTTAAAAGGTTTTTTCACGTCTTGTGTGAAGATTTGACGCATAATTCTAGAGATATAAAAGATATCTTCTGATGGAAAGAGACGTTAATGGCGCGTGGCTATTCATGTGGCGGGATGATAATAATACTACATTCATAAATTTAACTGATAATTTTCCCACCAAAATCAGGACATGACAAATATAGACGCTATTACTTTAGACACATTTAAAGTGAGCTTTAATTATGCCTAACGCAATAATACCAAAACTAGGCGAAACTCAACCTCTTAGTTTAAAAGTGCAAATTAATTTAACCTAAAATATGTTATGATAAATAATGTTGGAATACTCGCGGTATAGTGGTTATCATACTCGGGTTTGGGTTTAATTCTAGAATAGGCCAAAGTTTTACTAAAGAAAGTTTAATAAAGAATATTACGTCCTGAAGATGCTTTGAAAAGCGAAACTGGTAGATAAAATTATATAATTTAGTGTACAATAATAGTGAAATAAAAGTACAAGTGAGTGATAAACTAGTTTCAACTAAAAATAATGGAATTTCACCAAGTGCCGACGATTGAAAGTGTAAAATCTGTTTTACTTTGGGTTTTCCGAAGTTATTGTCGTGGCCGTGGCACAGAGCATGTAATGATGTGTCAAACACTTATGCCTCGATTAAGCACGTCGAGTTCGGTTATCGTAAGGAACAAGTGAAAGTCATTATTAGATAGATAATATATGTCGAACTATGTCGACAAAGATCACAATCCCGTTCAAGTTATCAAGTTAAACCGAAATGCCTATTGACATTTGATCGCTTTATCTAGGAAACTGGTGACTTTGTTGATTAGGGACGCTAATCAGTCAATAGGGTCATCTTTACACAATCCGCTGAAAAAATAATTAATTGAGAAAGATCCTTAACTTCCTAAATTCATTGATGTTGAAAGTTTGCTGGCTCCACCCGTCTTGCTGGTGAATAGTACCTAATAACTCGGTCGTCTATTGACGTACCGTTTGCTTTCTTTACTTTAAGCGATGTTTTTTTACTCCCCTCTATGTTTGTAGATAAGGAAGTTACTGATTTTGACCCGATTTGCAAAAATTGTGTTCACCAAAATTCTACGTTTTGAGGTCCCAAGAATCTTTTCCGACTATTTTCAGGATGATGTCGTTTAAATCAAACTTACTTCATATTTTTAAAATAGCTTTTTTTCTTGACAAACTACGTTAAATGCAGTTAATTAGTTCAACATGGCTCAATTTATTTGGGATCAATCAATGCCGAATATTTGAAAAAATGTTTTTTGACATTAATTACTTCGCCATTTTTCAACCTATCGATTACGTAGCTAAAGCAACATTTTAGAGCTTAAAAATTGCATTGAATGCTATTAGAACGATCAAAATGATCACCGTTTTCAAAATATATTTGATTTCAAAAACCAATAAACCGTCATTTTTAAGAAATTAGATGTTTGAACCGACAAAATCTATGCTCTTAGTACCTATATAATATATATTACTCCTTTGAGCTTAAATACCTCAATTTAGTGGGAAGTTTCAAGGATGGTTTTCAGGGTAACAGGCTTGATTTTTCTTAATCCAGACCATGTTTAGTGTAACCAAATTAAAACGGTTTAAGATTTTCAATTCGTTGTCTTACGAAATGTCGGTTTCCATAGTTTAAAATGAAACAGCCCTACCAAAGTTGTGTTGTTAAAACAAGGTGTCAAATGGCTGATTTCTTATGTTCATAGCGAATAATTTTGGGGGTTTTAAGTAGTGGAATTTTCGTTTAAATTGGCGATTAGTAACAGTCAACAGCATATATTCGACTATGTAAAGCAATATCTTTCTTATTTGCACGCATAGAATAACAATGATATTTCTGAGAAGCAAATATCCATATACATATAATAAAATCGTAGGAAAGTCAAAACTGTACATTGAATATTTTTTTAAAAGAATACTTGGGGCGTGATCTACAATCGATATCGAAGCCAAAAATATAGTTTTTAGAATTTTTGTCTGTTTGTCTGTTTATCTGTTTGTCTGTTTGTCTGTATGTATGTGCGGGGTAAACTCAAAAAGTACTGCATGGATTTACTTCAAATTTTGCATGAATATTACTAACAGGTCGGGTCAACATATAGGCTACATATTATTACGCTATCAATACGGGGGAGGTGTTGTGCGGAGTAAACGAAGTCCGCGCGGACGAAGTCGCTTGCAACAGCTAGTATACAAATAAAATTGGAGTTTCTGTTCGTAACATTTAAATAATCACTTTTTATTTTAATATTACGTACATTCTGTATACATTCTGTAAACATTTTGTGTATAACATTCTGTTTACACGGTACATATACCAAAATATCATTTTTTTACAATTGTCATCTATCTGTTATGTATTTTTATTTCGGCTAATCTTTGAAGCGGCTACACCGATTTTGACGGGACTTTCACTGATAGATAGCTGATGTAATAAGGAGTAACATTTAACAGGCTACTTTTATTTTAGAAATTTTTCCACGCGGACAAAGTCGCGGGAAAAGGGCATCAATAAATCATATCCATTCTATGATGTTCGTCGTAGATATACGAGCTGCTTTTCATTCATAGTTCTTAAGGCGAGGTCTTTTGACGCGCACCAATTCTACAGAAAGTGGGCAACGCAGTATTGTCTGAAACCGCTGGAACACAGTTTAGTTTTCGGATAAATAAATATAGGACTTCAACTGAAATCCAAAATTTAGTACCTACATTATTTTTTTGTATTCAAAACTAAATATCACCATATAAAAATTACGTGGAAAATTAGAAATATTATGAACAAATTACATGTTTAAGAGATTTTTTAGCTTATTTTAGGAATTTTATATGATCGAATAAAGTACATTCTATTATGTAATGAGTTAGTACTTCCTTAGATAATATCTTCAGGTATATCGTGTAATTTTTCTTAAACCGTTATTTAACAATCAATACATAAAAATATGATTAAGCAAACCAGTTTTTTTGTTGGTCTCCGGTGCCTCGCCTTAAGATACGAGAAAATGTGAAATAGGTGATTGCAGTCGATATCAGTTTGCTGAAAATTGTCACAAACTTAAAGTAGATATGCACCCTTTATTAGGACATTAATTGAAGTAGGAGCACAGATTAAACTTGATACGCCTTTCAAGGCAATTTCTAAGGATGTAAATGTCGCTTGCATTCACATCCAGAAGTGCAGGGTTATAATACTTATCGATGAAAATAAATCACTCCAGAGGTATTCCTTAAGCTTTAGCTTTTTTTATTCGATACGATAACGACAAAAAAATAACACAATATGGAATATTTCTATTTTTTTTTACGATATTACCTCTGTGGCTTAGTAGTCCGGTATCGGAGTTGACTACATGAGGTCCCGGGTTCGATTCCTGGGTCGGGCAATTTAAAAACGTGTTTTTTCAGTTTTCTGTTAAAACCAACATTGCCCGGGATTGGAAAGTGCCCGGTTGGCGATAGGCTAGCCACCTATCACATTGTGGGACCAAGTATCTTCGGCTACTTGCACGACTACTACTTACTACTATGAGTGCACTTGTTCTACCCTTGCCTACCCTTTCGGGGATACGGGCGTGAAGATACTTTTTTATGATATAAAATAGCTACAAACATTTGACATTTACATACATTTGTTCATACGTGACGCTACGCTTTTTACGCTCATCACCATGTCTTTTAGGATTTTTCTCCGTGTTGGTCCTGGACTCCTTTGAAGAATAGGCGAACTGCTGTTCTGCCAGGCAGATCGTAAAAGGCGACCGATTGGCTATACGAGTCACTACCATCGTGATTACTAGGTGGTAGAGTTTTGCATTGTCTCGCCCGGGTCAGGTACCACCGCCTTACCTATTTCTGCCGCAATAGCGTCATTGCTTGTCACTGTCGTGCATGTCTAAAGCAACATATGCATGTGGCTTTAGACCTCGCCACAAAATAGCAACGCACCATTAACACCTTTGGTGTCTATAGGTGATGGTTGACTCTTTCCATCAGGAGACCCATCTGCTTGTTTGCTATCTTATAATATAAAAAAATGTGTATTCTGTGACTAGAAGCTACATAATTATGTAAGATGAGATATTTTTTTCTAATTTGTAGTATATGTAATTTGTAGTAGGTAATTGTAGTATCACCACGTTACCTATTTCTAATGTAATAGCGTCAACGCTCGTTATTGTAGTTTCAGGTTTGGACGTTAAAGTAGTCGGTAGACTTATGCATGTGGCATTGCCATCCCTATACACGGATAGAGACGTACGTAAAAATGGTTATTCAACGATAAATATTAAAAAAATGTACATTTTTTTAATATACTATTAATTTTAGTAAATTGCCGATATATACCAAATAACTGAACCTCAATTTCTGGCCTACCTTACCCTTAAAACTAGGATAAAACAAACATTACTTTTATTGAAGATGAATAAGTTTTTTTTATGTTATAAGATAGCAAACAAGCAGATGGGTCTCCTGATGGAAAGAGTCAACCATCGCCTATAGACACCAAAGGTGTTAATGGTGCGTTGCTATCTTGTGGCGAGGTCTAATATCCCATGCATACGTTTACCGGCTACCTTACCTTCCAAACCGGAACACGACAGTGACAAGCACTGACGCTATTGCGGCAGGAATAGATAAGGCGGTGGTACCAGACCCGGGCGAGACAATGCAGAACTCAATGTAAAACGTAATACCATTTCCAGGTAAGCAATTAGAAATATACTGCCCACTGGTTAGTAAACAGTACTAATCAATCAATAGTAATAGCCAATAGTAATAGGATGCACGAATAAACGAATGAAAACAGAAAAACTGGCTGAGATAATTACGTTAGAAACGGATCTACACACCATGATAATGTTTGACATTTCATATACAAATTAAACAAAAAAATACATAGTTACATGTCAATAAAGATAACGCTCTCTTAATGCTAATCAAAAATTGAGTATTTTTTTCTAAAACAAGAAATTCAAGAGTCAGTGCACTCAAGACAATACCTATAGACCAACCCACCAAATTTACAAGCGTTAATGCATGCAAATGATTTCAATGTAGTCTGAAGATACCGAGTGGAATGATCAGATCAATTCGACTGCTCATTGTATGGTAAATACGAAGCAGTTAGTGTCACAATGAGAAAGAGGAAATTGGGACCTTTCCTGTATTAGATATAATTGTACTTTTCAATGCTATCATTTTTCAAAGACACTTTTTGAATCATTGACGAAAGATATAAATTATTAATCATATTGGGTAAAGAATATTTAACCTTATACTTATTTTATTAGTGTTCAGTATTCAAATAAACAGTACAAAATTAAGATATAACAATTGAGTTAAGGAAATAAGAAATCCGAGTGAGAGATAAAAGTGTAATAGGGTAGAGGGCACCCAACTTATAAATGTGCAAAAGTCTATCTACATCAAAATCAATTGCTGTTCGTTAGTCTCGCTAAAACTCGAGAACGGCTGAACCGATTTGGCTAATTTTGGTTTTGAATTAATTGTTGAAGTCCAGAGAAGGTTTAAAAGGTGAGAAAATATAGAAAAAAATAAGAGTAATTAAAAAGGCAAAACAACGTTTGCCGGGTCAGTTAGTCCATACTTACTAATATTATAAATGCGAAAGTAACTCTGTCTGTCTGTCTGTCTGTCTGTTACGCTTTCACGGCCAAACCACTGAACCGATTTGGATAAAATTTGGTACAAATATAGTTTGAGTCCCAAGAAAGGACATAGGATAGTTCTTATCCTGGAAATCCCACGGGAACGGGAACTATGCGGGTTTTTATTTTAGATTTTTTTCCACGCGAACGAAGTCGCGGGCACAGCTATTTATATATAAAAATCAATTGCTGTTCGTTAGTTTCGCTAAAACTCGAGAACGGCTGAACCGATTTGGCTAATTTTGATTTTGAATTAATAGTTGTCGTAGATGGAGTCGAAAAATATCGTTACATAATTTGTTTACTTACGGCCGGTTTCCGAAATGCAAATTAATTTTAACAAACAATTAATCTGCGTTTAACATATTTTTACATGCAAATAATCTGTTATACATAGATTAATTGCTTGTTAAAATTAATTTACGTTTCGGAAACCGGCCGTTAATGTAACAGTATATTTTTGAAAAATAACGACCTTATTGCCATATTTACCAACCTAAACAACTATTGTCTGGTATTAAAAATAATCTTAATAGACAATTTGAGTTCTTTTCCTTTTCCCATGATCCCGTAACTTCGGTGGTATTTTTCTAACTTATTATATTAAAAACTCCATAAATATTTTATTTTTGATTTAAACGCATGATCTCCCAATCATCGACAACCTGGAAAAACCGATCTTTTGTTAGACTGAGTAAGACCATATTTGATTAAACTGAAATAAGTAAAAAATGTATCTTGACGCCCGTATCCCCGGAGAGGTAGGCCCTCTGCCAACGTTCGGTTTACTCTGCCTACCCCGCAAGGTAAACGGGCATGATGATACTTTTTTTAAATAGAGAAATTTGTAATTTCTAAATATTAAAACTATATTAATTAAAATAAATTTCAATAATTAATTGTTTCACATTATTCTATACTTTTTATCGTCGGCACCATTAATATAAAAAAATATTCTGATTAGACATTCGATTACCAATATAACCTTCGCTGCATTGTGTGATTAATTACAAATTAATGGTCACTGACACAGGATACTAGACCATAAAGGTGATTAATTTCTAAGTCAAAAATTAAGAAAATTGTAATTTCTAAGTATTAAAACTATATTAATTAAAATAAATTATTTCACATTACCATTAAAAATATTCTGATTAGATATTCGATTATCAATTTAACCTTCGCCACATTATGTGATTAATTGCAAATTAATTACTTATTCAACATTGTCAAGGTTGCTTGTTCTAAATAAAAAATAATATTTTAATTTGTTTTTACGACTTTTTGGTAAAATATACACCAATTCCGTTATTATTGAAATTAGTTAATAGAACTAAATTTGTTTCTACGACTTTTTGATAACATGATAACAGATATAACAAAACCGTTATTGTTATTCAAATTCGTTAATATATATTTTAATACGTGAAGGACAAACTTTGGATCAGTTTTAAGGCAATTGCTTAAACGATGGAGTATGTAGTTTGGCTCAGTTAAAATTAACATTGTTGAGGACTGTAGAAACCTAATAATAGATAAATAGAAAATAAATTATATTAATAAAAATAAACATAATATTCACTACATTCATGTGGCACACATGATAATGTACACACATCAATACTATTTTCTTTTACAGCTATAGCCAGTTGTCAAACTTAAGAGATTTTATTGTTTAGTTTATGGCTGAATTTCGGCCACAGGCGATGGCCAGTAGAATTAAATGAATTATCTATAATGTAAGTCCCAGTAATTGGGCATAGAAAGATAAGCGTTTCGCGAAATATAAATGTTAAAATAATAAAATTAATTTAAAAAATTGAACCGTCTTCAAATATCTGTAAGCTATGCCATATCTCAAAAACTATATAACCGATTTTGATGAAACTTGAACTGTTCTCTAAGTTAGAATATACCTTAAATCAGAAAGAAATATATGGCTTTTAGTCCTTGATAAATTAGTGGACAAATATACGAAATTTCTGTTATCTTGTTATCGGCTAATCTTTATATTTCACTCCACATGAATTTTCGTCATTGATCACTTTGTTGGTCTAGTATGTCATTCACTGCTCCCGGTATAGAGAAATAACATTCAAGATAAAATTCTAAGGCTAATAAATTGTTCTCCTTCCCAGGGTCGGCCAAAAGTGTAACTGAGGTTGTTTTAGGGTTTTTCTCGAAAATTAAAACCTCATTAGCTGCTTGGAGTCTTGGAACCGTAATCCATAGATAGAAAACATATAAAATATTATATTGTT
Source organism: Apodemia mormo (assembly GCA_036924255.1). Lineage (NCBI taxonomy): Eukaryota > Metazoa > Arthropoda > Insecta > Lepidoptera > Riodinidae > Apodemia > Apodemia mormo. Next base: position 6,629,056 of record JAUPFN010000020.1, on the reverse strand, counting down.
TTTTAAATATCATAAGATAGCAAACAATCAGATGGGTGTCCTGATGGAAAGAGTCAACCATCGCCTATGACACCAAAGATGATAATGGTGCGTTGCTATCTTGTGACGAGGTCTAACGACACATGCATTAATGTTTAGTCTGTGGTTTCGACCACAGGACGATCGCTAGTATTTATAAATAGATATACTAAAGAGTAGGTATATAGTCGATTTGTAGTTTTTATTACTTATTCAAACAACACCAACTTGCACAGCCATTTGCAATAGGAAATTGTGTGATGTAATTCAGAAGCTAATAAAAATTTTTTGATATGTTAAGTTTTGCGGTTGTAATCGTGCCGATCCGATACAGACATAAGCATTTTTTTTAAATATAAAAGAATTCTTTTTTAAAAATATCGTGTGCGTCAAAAAGAAAAATTTTGATATACTTGATATATTTATTATTCTACAATTATTGCAATATGGATATTACAGAGACACTATTGTTACAGAAAGTTGCTAGATTTTTGTAAAGCGAGAGTGGAGCATTACACTCTGTATTATTGTTATGATAATGATAAAATAAAATATTTGAAAAATTAATAAATATAAATAAATAGATAGATATTCACGGAACAAATTACATCGACTGATCTAACCCCATAGTAAGCAAATTATTTGCTTGTGTTATGGGTGTTAGTCAACGATACTAATACATAGAAATACATATATAAATACTGAAATATACTTAATAAACACCCAAACCCGGAAATACAAACATTTATGCTCATCACACAAATGCTTGTCCCCGTCGGGGATAGAACCCGAGCCCCGTCGATTGCGTAGTCAAGGTCGCTAACCACTCGACCAACGGGGCAGTCCACCAAAATGCCAATCTACTATTAATAATTATAACTTAATTAATATTTAATCTGACTTGGTATTCCTGGAAAATCTACTCATAGAACAAGGTTTGCATATTTTTAGTAAATATTATACCACCTGCACCATGTTTCCCGTTGAATTACAAAAGTTTTTCATGAATCTTACGAGAACAACTTATTTATCTGGGATAGAAAATAACGTATGTGATTTTTCTGGTCATTATCTACGAACCAGTTCAGCCGTTTTAGCGTGGTCGAGTAACAAACATCTAAACACTCATACATTTAAACATAAAAACTTTTGCATTTAAACCTACTACTATTGTAAGGCTGAAGAGTTTGTTTGTTTGTTCGGTTAAACGCGCTAATCTCTGAATGAACCAGCCAGCTTAAAAAATCTTTTTGTGTATGATAGTCACATTTATGAGGAAGGATGTGCTAACTTTTAACCCGATTGAGCAAAAGTAAGTAATATTTTTGGGTCACGCGAACTAAGTCGCGGGAAACAATTAGTTTATAATATGTTTAGGATTTAAAGTGAAAAACTGTGTTCTTTAAACTTCGTATCTGTTATTTTAACTGTAGATGATGGTTAACCTTATTATACTATTTACTAGGTAGTAGAGCTCTGCATTATCTTGCCCGGTTCTGGTACCACCGTCTTACCTATTCCTGCCGCAATAGCGTCAGTGCTTATCACTGTCGTGTTCCGGTTCGGAGGGAAATGTAGCCGGTAAACTTATGCATGTGGCATTAGACCTCGCCACAAGATAGCAACGCACCATTAACATCTTTGTTGTCTAGGCGATGGTTGACTCTTTCCATCAGGGACCCATCTGCTTGTTTGCTATTTTATGTCATAAACAATAAGAATATATGTAATATATGTCATAAACAATAAGAATATATGTAATATATGTCATAAACAATAAGAATATATGTAATATATGTCATAAACAATAAGAATATATGTAGTACTCGTATTTAAAATAAAAGTTTCTAATTTCTTATATTGTAAGACAGCAAACATGCAATTGTTTTACCTTATACCCCCCGTGACTGACCGCTCGTTGGTCGAATGGTTAGATACCGTGTTACGGAATCGATGAGGCTGGAGTACGATTCTCGACAGGGATAAACATTTCTGTGATGAGCATAAACGATTATACTGGTTTTGGATGTTTATTAAATATCTTAGAGTATTTATTAAACTTTATTTACTACGTGGTAGAGTTCTGCATTAGCTCGCCCGGCTCTGGTACCACCGCCTTACCTATTCCTGCCGCAATAGCGTCAGCGCTAGTCAATATCGTGTTCCGGTTTGGAGGGTAAGGTAACCGGTAAACTTATACATGTGGCATTAGACCTCTCCACAAAATAGTAACGCATCATTAGCATCTTTGGTGTCTATAAGCGATGGTTGACGCTTTCCTTCAGGAGACCCATCTGCTTGTTTGCTATCTTCACTATATAGTATAAAACAAAGTCGCTTTCTTTATCTGTCCCTATGTCTCTATGTATGCTTAAATCTTTAAAAGTACGCAAGAGATTTTGATGCGGTTTTTTTAGTAGATAGATTGATTCTTTAGGAAGGTTTTAGTATATAAACCTTTCCGATATTCCCACGAGAACAAAAACTACGTGGGTGAAACCGCGGGCAGGTCGCTAGTACCATATAAAATAAAATTATGTATTCCTATCTACTAATGTCGTTGACTAACACTCATATCCCGAACAAATAATTTACTTACTTTGAGGTAAGATCAATTCATGTTATTTATTACGACGATATTTATTTATTTATAGAGAGAAAACAGTCATAGACATCAAATATAGATTACGTTGCCATGGTGTGATGGGGATGTGCATGCATGTTTACCTTCGCAATTTGGAATATCCTATCGCAGCAGAAACAGGAAAGATGGTGGTACCAAACCTGGGCCAGACGTTGCAGGATCTACCAACAACTGAATGACCAGTCTATATTGCATTAGTACAAAAACTCAATTTTTTTCTTTGCAAACATTACTTTTAAGCCTGTTAAATTAGGAATCTGTCCTAGGGTATCTTAAATTTATTTATTTGTTTGTGGATCTAGACTTAGAAATACTGGTAAGCTTTTGTTATAGTCCCATATGCATATGAGCAAATGTTTCTATCTCTGTCAAAAATTTCATACATTTGTATATATATATCGTAAAAAATTGAAATAAACCATTTTGTACTCTATCGTACCGAATGAGATGACAAGTTTCAAATATTACACCTGATGTGATTTTATTTCATCGGTAAATAGTATAACTCTGTATTTCTGTATGTAAATGTAAGCTACAGTGACATACTAAGAAATTGTCTTGAAAAGAGTATCCATTTATTCCGTGTATTGTATGTACCAGTATTGTTCAATACTTTGTAGAATATTTAAATTTGGATGACTATTAATTATTGTTTTTAGATTACATTAGATTGTATTAGTATTATACTAAACCAATTGAACTGACATATCATACTAACGACTCTTGCCGGATTCGCACGATTAGCAGTAATTACCTAAAGCCACGTAAAATTACTAAGATTTTGTTAATCCAAACGCTACCTCTACAAACTCGACAGGATCGCCCACCGGTCTATTTCTAGGTCCTTCCAATTTTCTAAGCAGCCGAAGGTGTATGGAAATATGTCTCTACAACTGAATGTTAATTAATACCTATTTTAAAAACGTAACATGCGACAGTGAATTCGTCTGTCGCACACTAATAAAGGGCCTGTAACAGGTCCAAAACTATTCAGAACCTATTTATTTATTTTTATTTATTTAACCACTTTATTGCACAAAATCAGTACAAAAGGCGTAACTTAATGCTATGAAGTATTTTCTCGCAGTTTACCTTGGTTAAGGTGAGAGAAAAAGCTTGTGTAGTGCATAAAAACATATTGCGAATTAAAGTACTAAAATCTAATCTTATTTAACTAGGTACCTATTTACATAATATCATAGCATAAAGAAACAAACGAAATAAATATATATCCATAAGTACTATGTACATATACATACACGTTATATATATATATATATGTTTATTTAAATATAGATACTAATATATAAAATACATCATAATTACTAATACCTTTACATACATAACATACAACATAAATGAACTTACAGCAGTGGACGGAAAAACAACAAGAAAATTAAGAATTTTGAAGTTCTAAGAAATAATCATAAATTCGAGATTTAAAGAAAGAGAAGGAAGGAGCATCACATAAATGGGATGGAAGAGCACCATCCCTACCTACACTGATTAAAGTGAGTTCAGCCGTCTTAATATCAATCAAACAGCTTTTTAATGTTTAATTTTTAGACATGCATGCGCTAACGCTGGTATAGTAGCGACATCTGTTGACGGATAGCAAAAACTTATTATTGATTTTATGTCAAATTACAAATTATTGAAAAGTTAATAAATTATATTTGAATGCAAGCGTTTAAATGTAAACTGAAACACAAAAGTAACTGGTACATTGTAATTTAATCTCATAATATATTTTCAAAGTTTTGTGTGTGTATTAATAACATCAAAATTTAATTAATTCAAGCTATTTAAAGCTGTTGATATTTAAAGTATAACATCGTCAATTCTTATGAATATCAGAATGCTTCTGCAGACTGAGCTCCAAGAACAATATTAATTAGTGTGTTTCCACGAACATTGTTTAACTATTGCAGTGTACACAAACAGATATACAATTAATATAAATAACTAGAAAATTGCATAAGTCATTACATGAGACAGCGAAAATAAAATTAAAATAATTAAAAAAAGTAATCAAACACTTGGGAGGAAACTTTTTTAAAAAATCCTCTCCTTTATTACTAGTAAAAAATACAATACGTGTTCACTTTTTTTTTCAAAGGCTGTAGTTTAATTTTATATGTTTCTGTAAAAATTATTTTATTCGAATGGATTTTTTTTGTAAACGCAGCAGTAAAACTGCAGTAACCGACTTTTCATTTCCTTTCTGGAAATCTACATCAAGTCTTCATCAAGTTAAAACGAAACCACCTCCCGTTTTCTCTTGTGTTGTTCACGGGCTCCCTTGAAGAATAGACCAAGCGCGGTTCTGCCAGGCAGGTCGTAAAAGGCGACCGATTGGTTATGCGTGTCCCTACCATCGTGACTATCAGGTGGTAGAGTTCTGCATTGTCTCGCCCGGGTCTGGTACCACAGCCTTACCTATTCCTGCCGCAAGAGCGTCAATGCTTGTCACAGTCGTGTTCCTGTTTGGAGGGTAAGATAGCCGGTAAACTTATGCATGTGGCATTAGACCTCGCCACATGATAGCAACGCACTATTAACACCTTTGGTGTCTATAGGCGATGGTTGACTCTTTCCATCAGGAGACCCATCTGCTTGTTTGCTATTTTATGATTTAAAAAAAAAACACGAGAAATATACCCTCCCAAATGAAAAAAAAATTAAAATGGGTTCATAAATGACCGAGCTCCTAGCTAACAAACATAAAAAATATCGAGCTGAATTGATAAACGTCTCCTTTTTGGAAGAATCATTAGTTAACAAACACGCAGATGGCTCTCCTGATGGAGAGAAATATCATTGCCTATAAACAAAAAAGTGTTAATGTTGCGTTGATTTCTGCCTGGCGGGATAGCAATGCCACATGCATAAGTTTACTAGCTACTTTGCACTGGATGGATTGGGTTGGATTGGAGTACAAGGTAGCCGGACTTTGCACTCCAATCCAGAACACGATAATAATTAGCATTGACGCTATTACGGCAGGAATAGATAAGGCGGTGGAACCAAATACCCAGGCAAGACGTTGTGAAACTCTACCACATATTAAACATGATGGTAGGGACACGTATATTCAATAGATCACCTTTTACGATCTGCCTGGTAGAACAGCATTTGGATTATTCTTCAAAAATAGCCGGGATCAATACAGGGAAGCCTCTTTGTGAAGCAGAACCAGAATTGGTTCCACTGAACAAAATTTTAATAATTTAATATTGGACCTGGCTATGTTATATTTCTATTTTTAATGTAGGCTCTGAATTGTAAAAAATTATATCAGGAATTAATGGAAAACAAATATATCTATCTATCAGGAATTAATGGAAAACAAATATATCTATCTATCAGGAATTAATAGAAAACAAGCAGATATCTTTTATTCAAATAACTTAACTCTACTACTTGGTTCGGGCTAAAAACTGCCACGAAATGTATACTGGCATGCGTCTTTCTTCTAGAACATCTGAGTGCTAAGTGTGAGTTTTTCTTTTCGCATTCGATCGTGAGCGCGTTTGGAGTTTACTAAGAATTTGTATGTGATTTGTACAGCGCCACCTAGTGGTAAACGTGAAAAACCAGTTTACTACTAGGTGGCGCTGTACAAATCACATACAAATTCCTAGTAAACTCGAAACGCGCTCACGATCGAATGCGAAAAGAAAAACTCACACTTAGCACTCTCAGTTGGTATCATCATCACTAGTAAGAAATATTAAATTTATTTTGGCCCCACCAACACGACCATTTTTGTGCTCGTTTTTTACATCACAGAAAAATATAGCAAGCAATGATGCACATGTGGTTTTACATCATTGCCATGCGAAAATCAGCGCTACATAGTTTATGTAGTGTAGTAACTATCAAACTAGCAGATACATATGAACAACTAGCAGTTGCCCACGACTTCGTCCGCGCGGACTTCGTTTACTCCGCACAGCTCCTACCCGTAGGTGCTAGCGTGATAATATGTAGCCTATATGTTGATCCGACCAAATTTGAATTCATGCAAAATTTGAAGTAAATCTATGCAGTACTTTTGAGTTTATCCCGGACATAAATACAGATAAACAGACATCAGGCGAACAGACAAAAATTCTAAAAACTATATTTTTTGCTTTGATATCGATTGTAGACCACGCCCCTATTATATAGTATTCTTTTAAAAAAATACTTAATGTACAGTTTTTACTTTCCTACGGTTTTATTATATGTAAGTATAGATGAATGATGCTACAGATATTAAAACGAGACGCGTTTTTTATAATACTATAAGATAGCAAACAAACAGATGGGTTCCCGACGGTGGAGGGTAAGGTAACCGACCTTACCCTCCAAACCGGAACACGATAGTGATAAGCACTGACGCTATTGCAGCAGGAGTAGGTAAGGCGGTGGTACCAGACCCGGGCGAGACAATGCAGAACTCTACCACCTAGTAGCGTTTAGAAGGTAACCGGACCGGACACGGTGACAAGCCGACATAGACATGAGCGATTTTTCATCTCTTATGTCTACGTCGTGGCCAAATGGAAGAATTGTCCATATCATGAAATACTTGAAAATGTCATGAATTGATGGCATTTCATGAAAATTTTCACAGTCCATTGGCCGCATCATGATGTTTTTTGATCAGATTAATGATAAGAAATCGTTTATCGATATGGTTAACTCAACGCAATATTTCATGAAATGAATTTAAACTTAATTGCATTTATATAAAAAAACAAGATACATAAAATGAGCCTAAAATTTTTAATTGTGCGCTCATTTCAAATAGAATCGCGTTGGTCGCGAACCTGTTAATTTCATTACTTTTTTTTTTTATATATCATAAGATAGCAAACAAGCAGATGGGTCTCCTGATGGAAAGAGTCAACCATCGCCTATAGACACCAAAGATGTTAATGGTGCGTTGCTATCGTGTAATGAGGTCTAATGCCACATGCATAAGTTTACCGGCTACCTTACCCTCCAAACCGGAACACGACAGCGACAAGCACTGACGCTATTGCGGCAGGAATAGGTAAGGCGGTGGTACCAGACCCGGGCGAGACAATGCAGAACTCTACCACCTAGTAGCCACGATGGTAGTGACTCGATAGCCAATCGGTCGCCTTTTACGACCTGCCTGGCAGAACGGCAGTTGGCCTATTCTACAAAGGAGGCCGGGACCAACACGGCGTAAAACTACTTTTTGTACATTGCTTTGTAAAAACAACTATAAATCTTGCGCTCAAGGTTGGATATTCATAAATATATAATTTTACCATATAACTACTTGTGTGAAATTAGCGACAGTTTTGAGTTTGTTTAAACTTAGCATCTTAGATTTTTTATTTGATAATATGGTAAAATAGTTGCATTATCTACCGATATATGTGCAGGAAGCCAACAGGGTGGCCTCCCCTACTGTGTATTATTTAGTAATTACCTGAAAACTATGTAAAAGAGACTTTTAATATTTCCTAGCGTTTCTAGTTTTTATAAATGTTTGTTGTAGGTACTTAAAAACAATAAATAAATTACTAATAGGTGTTAGACAGTGGTCCCAGGAACAAATATTTTTTATTAATAACAAGCTGAATATTTGTGAACATTTTCGTTTTGACGAGACGGCCCATCTTGTATTTCTTCGAAAAATCTCGAATCGGTTAACTAACAAAGATGGATAAAAAAGAAAACTTTTGAGTGTCGGAAAAATGTTTACACTATAGATATGTGTAGAACAAAGTAACCTTGAAATGAACAAAGTAAATATAAAAGAACCCTTGTTAATTATAATAATAACTAACAAGCTGCTGTAAGAAAATTAGGTTATTTTTTAACATAAATTTAAAAATATCATAATTCCGAATCCTTAGAGTGGAGGACTCGTCAGAAAAACCATCAAATGCGTAGGACAAAAGTTTTTTCGTGTTTTTTATTAATCAAGCGATTGAAGCAAAACAATAATAATTGTTATTAATAGTAAAATTTTCTTTCAGCGACTTAAAATGTTCGAAGCACCATAACAGTACTAGTTACCCGATTTGAGATTTTTCAAAGACAGAAAAGATTTAAGTTTCGTCAAAACCAAAAACGAAGCTGCTCACAAAAATTCAGTTTGTGATTAATCAAAAAAAGTTTATTCCTGGGACCCCGTTCTATATATTCCGGATTTTTATGAAATATCTTTCGACATCCAATTTTTACGATATGGCCAATCGTGGACGTTAAAATCGTGAAACGTTAACGATTTAACGATGTTTTCAATTTTGGTTGCTCACATCATGAAATGCCACCTTTTAATGAAGTTCTTGAGCATTTCAGGATATGAGTAATTCTGCCATCTGGCTATGGCATCTACCTAAACATGATGGTGTTTCTTATATTGTATATATGTGTGTACCATTTGGTGCCTAGAAGCGATGGTTTGGATGGTTTGCTTTTCATCAGGAGACCCATCTGTCTATTTGCTATCTTATGATATATTATATATAGACCCGGGCGATGTAATGCAGAACTGAGGCAACAGAAATAAAAGGTAGTGTAAGGCATAAGGCAAACTTATCCAAAGTCTGATTATAGAAGAAAAATTATAGAAGACCACAGCGGCACAATACGCCACCCAGTTCCACGACACTTTCTTCCACGTCTGCTATGGTTGAAGCATTTAATCCTTCACCCTTCATAGAGTGAAGTGCTATTCGACTCTCCTGAAGATGCTTCGGTTGCAAAGTAAAACGTGTGTTGAGTACATAACTTGTGTGTTACTGCCTTTGCTTCTGACGTGGAAGAAAGTGTCGTGGAAGTGGGTGGCCTATTGTGCCGCTGTGATCTTCTATAATTTCAAATTTTGGATAAGTTTGCCCTACTGCTTACACTAACTTTCATTTCTGTTGCATCACAGCAGTTGCATATAACATTTCGCGGAAAATTTGCAAATTAAATATCATAATTTATCCTTCACGTTTACTTTAACAGTAATAACTATATGAAAATAAAAATTGGTAAAGTGTGTGTCAGGCCACGCGCAGGGTTAGTTAGTTAGTTCTGAAGTTGCCCATTACAATACTGCGGACTTAAAAGAGGGCTTTTATTGTTTTATTTCATACTATTAACATTTAACGTTAACAATTTAATCTATTTAACGTCAATGACTGATATAACCTCACAGGTTCACCGCCTATAAACTTCTTCAAGTAGGTACATTTTATAAGTTGGTCGACTATTACTCATAAACTTGTAAAGCCTCCTAAGTCATGATAGTTTTCCTTTTAATTTCATTATATTTGCTATTAACGTGAATTTGTTCCTATCCCCAAATCCAACCGTTTAGCTGGCAGAGGGGGAGGAGGAGACACTTGACTCTAGCAATAATTAGTACTTTAGGACATAAATTTCCCTTGATCGAAAATTTGTTGTCACAAACCTACAATGTTTTTTAACAACCTATACAATAATACCACATACTGTGGCGAGAAAATTATTATCATCCCCACTTTACATGTAGAGGAGCTACGCTATGTAGAGGAGCTACGCTATGTAGAGGAGCTACCCTATGTAGAGGAGCTACCCTATGTAGAGGAGCTACCCTAAAAAAGTATTTTCAAGATTTTATTTTACTACTTTTTGCCGTAACTAATATGGAGGTATATTTATGCCAAATTACAGCTTTCTAGTGCTAAGGACCTCGGAGCTAGACGCGAACAGATGGATGGATGGACATAACGCAACTATAAAGGTTCCAAGTTTGATTCTAGACTGCGGACGGACGGACGGACGGATGGACATGACACTATAAAGGTTCCTAGTTTGCTTCGGAATCCTAAAGTCAGGTAATTAGTGTATATTCGTAGTGATTACCATTTGACTATTAGATGGTTGATTTCTGCAACGTCTCGCTCGAGTTTTGGTACTTTATCTAAATCCTATCTTCAAATTGGAACATGACATGATAGGAAGTCACTGTCATGTTCCAATTTGAAGATTAGAGGAGCTAGTACACTTATGCATGCAGCATTATCTTCCCGCCAAATGGATAGTATCTTTCGTGTCTATAGGGGATGTTTTTTCTTTTTATTAGGATTATTTATTTTCCCCGTGTTGGTTCCGGGCTCTTTTGAAGAATAGACCAACTACCGTTCTGCTAGGCATGTCGTAAAAGTCGACTGATTGGCTATGCAAGTCACTAACATCGTGGCTACTAGGTGGTAGAGTTCTGCATTGTCTCGCCCGGGTCTGGTACCACCGCCTTACCTATTCCTGCCGCAATAGCGTCAGTGCTTGTCACTGTCGTGTTCCAGTTTGGAGGGTAAGGTAGTCGGTAGACTTATGCATGTGGCATTAGACCTCGCCACAAGATAGCAACGCACCATTAACACCTTCGGTGTCTATAGGCGACGGTTGACTCTTTCTATCAGGAGACCCGTCTGCTTGTTTGCTATCTTATGATATATATATAAAAAAAAAGCTATCTGCTTGTTTGCTTTTTATGATATAAAAAATATTGACTGGATTATTCTTGACGTTTAAACGTTGATATGAACTCAAAATATCTCGCATCAAATATATGCCCAATTTCGCGTATATACCGACTTTCCCATTAGGATAAATTACACATGTCTCCAAATGATTTATCCTCCGCCTCTATCAAGATATAGTTCGTCGTTGAAATGTCAGTGACATTACCCGTGATCACGTATAGTCGTGTGAGTCATAGTAATAAAACATTTTTGAATATTTGTAGCTCCCACGTCCGAAGTAATAAAGATAATTTTAATACAAAGCCCGCAGCACGCGCAGTAATCGCGAAGTCAAAGTCATGACAAGATAAAAATCATGCTCTTGCGCAGGACGAGTTCTTTCATTATCTGATCGATTGTGTGGGCGTGGCCGGTGCTTTATAACTGTCTCTTTTACACTCAGAGCATGTGCGTTTCATCTTGTTAATTAGAAAGAGACGTGCATTTTCTCGCTCGATTGGTTCGATTGATGTAACCATCTATAGACGGTAATATAACAAAGTTTATATATAATTTTCTCGGAACTTGTAAATGGATGTAGATTATTTTTTAAATAATTGCTGTGAACATTTGCAAAGATAAAAAATCTGAATTTATTGTGTAAACATTATCACATCTTCTATCTTTAATGTTTAAAAAACAAACAACCTGTAAATGATAAGTCCAGTATCTTGCAGATAATGCTGTAAGTCTAAATTCCAATAACACAAAGACAAAGATACTATTAAGAAATAAAATTATTGTCTGTAATAATTTGCATATAGACGTAGAAAATCGTGGGTTCAAATCCCGTAGAGCACAGAACGCCAGGTAGAGCAATACGTTTTAAATGAGTTAGGTATTAGTTTTTCTTTGAAATATAACTTATAAATATAAATTTTCGTAAACATTATATTAAAAATAAATTTAATTTTATTATGTAAATATAACCTTGAAATTAAAATATTTTTAAATAAATTAATTTATTTAAAAAGTATTTATATAGCAAAACAACTTTAAAATAGCAATCATTTAAAAATCTTAAATATTTACAAACATTATGTTGATCTTGTTACATTACGTACCTACTTTGTAATAACGAGTGAAATTCACACTTTTGCGAATACAAACGATATTTCTTTCGAAATACTTAGGTAATTAAAACAGCTAAATTCAAGTTCAAACTGTAGAGGTTTTGACATTGGAATAGGCGTTTGTCTTACGTCTCACCTAATAGAAAGTGTCGCTGAAGACAACGGTGTACACGCCAATCCAAAATACACACACACACACACACACACACACACACACACACACACACACACACACACACATTTACGAGGTTCATCTTCATCAGAGAGAGTTGGACGAATTCCGCCTTATCTTTCAACGTCTCTTTTTAATACCATTCATCCTCATTTTATTTATATAGTAAACTAGCTGTGCCCGCGACTTCGTACGCGTGAAAAAGATTCTAAAATAAAAACCCGCATAGTTCCCGTTCCCGTGGGATTTCCGAGATAAGAACTACCCTATGTCCTTTATTGGGTCTCAAACTATATTTGTGCCAAATTTTATCCAAATCGGTTCAGCGGTTTAACCGTGAAAGCGTAACAGACAGACAGACAGACAGACAGAGTTACTCTCGCATTTATAATATTAGTATAGATAACATCTCACGTTCATGTAAGTTTCAATACCTAATTTACCATAAGTTATGTAAAATTGTCACATCATGACCCATGTCTTAAACATGAATAACCACGACATTTTTATAGCAAACAGTTGTTTTTCCTGATGGTCTTCTAATACAAGCTTATTATTTTTATGCCAACAGGGTAGGCATAGAAAAACGGGTGCTAAGCAGCAACAGAGTCCAGGCGTATGTCTATATTCATAATTATGTTTAATTTTAGAAGTATTTGGCATACTTCTGAATAATTTCATTGCGGGTCCCAGGACAGCTAAGCTTTTCCCCAGGGCACTCTGAGCTCGCAACACAGAGGTTCTCAGGTCGGTTGCCGCTGTTGATTCTGGTTTACAGAAGTTACAGTGGTGGGAACGAGAGGTGGGCCCATTGCCTTTGAAAAAAAGTCTTCAGCAGCACCTTCGGATAATATTCGACCAACTTATGGCGTCTAAGGACCTGTAGGTATAAATGATCTTATCAACAAACAATACCTACTTAAACTTCTTGTTCGTATCATAAAATAGAAAAAAAGCAGACCTCTTTGAAAGGAGATAAGCGTCATATTTCTTGTATTTTCTAATTATTATAAGATAGCAAATAAGCAAAGGCTCCTGTAATAAAAAGAGGTAATAAAAGAGAAATAGTTATAAGTAAGTCGGGTAGTAAGTAGAGAGTGGTAACCCGGACAAAATTCGGAAATCTACCCCCGTGTAGTAAGTGGTAACCCAGGCGAAATATTTCGAAACTCTACCACCTTGTAGTGACGGTGGTAATGTTGAAATTTGTTAAATCATTTGCCTTTTACAAAATTCCTGGTAGATATGGATATGGTATATCTTTTATTAAAGTATCTTCACGCCCGTATCCCCGAAGGGGTAGGCAGAGGTACAAACCAGTGCACCCACGATTAGCCGAAGATACTTGGTCCTCCAAATGTGATAGATGGCAAGCCTATCGCCGACCGGGCACTTTCCAATCCCGGGTAACTTTGTGTTTATCAGAAAACTGAAAAAACACTTCTTTTTAAGTGCCCGACCTGGGAATCGAACCCGGGACTTCACGTAGTCAACGCCAACGCTGGACCACTAGACCACAAAGGCGATCTTTTATTAATTCATTCTTTATTAATTATAATAATAATAATATAACTTATTTGCTCAAAATGTGTACCCTACATGGTAATTATAGCAAGCAGAAGAAGAATATATGTAGCAAGGATCCAATGCTGCAGGCATGATTTTACCAGTTATTCTCCTACTCGGAACACAATAGGGGCAAGCACTGAAACTGCTGCTAAGCTAAGGCGGTGACGCCTTATACGCCTTAAACCTACTAAGAATGAGAATTTGCAGAATTGTACGATCTAATGGCTTTAATTATACGATCATGTTCGGTCAATTGTTCACTTTCCATGAACTACCAGGCAGATGGGAGATGGTGTATCCTCTAAGAAGAGCCCAGATCAAAACCGTAGAATTTATTTAATAAAATGTGCGAATATTTCTTTTAATACCGTTTGGCCCCGTAGACCATCTTTGAAACTTCCAGCTAAATTGAGGTATTTTTAGCTCAAGGAAGCAAAAGTTGTACCTAAGCATAGATTTTTGAGCTTGAAAATTTCAAAAATCTAAAGTTTGTAAAAAATAACGGACTTATTTGAAAATTAAAGCTGCATATTTTCTTTCACTTTTTTTAAATTCAAAATGATGATCGATTCGGATCTTTCGAAAGGCATTGAACGTAAGTTTTGAGCTTTAAAAAGTTTCATAAGCTACAAAATCGATAGGTTGAAAAATATCGAAGAAATATAAAAAAACTTTTTTCTAAAGTTTTCACCATAAAACCTAAATTTCGAACGAATTGACAGATTTTGAACCGATTTATGGTATTTGACGCGTTTTTTTAAGTAGAAGAGCTGATTAGATTTCAAAATCAACTGGTAGGTATATCAGTCAGTTATTTTATAATAATTGAATTTGAAAACTTGAACTAACAAATATTTCAAAAACTACCGAAATGATTTTGATTTGATCAGTTGTATATACCTGATTTAATACCAAAGAATGATCTTGATGTGACCTTTAGTTCCCCGAGAAATTCGTTAACAAACATATATACTTGCTTGGACGCCGAAATAAATTACAGATCAATGTTTGAATAAATAGTTAATTAATCATATTCTGGACTGAATTTTTTATAGTTAACCCATTCGCAATGTATTTGTTGACATATTTAATTGGATATAAAATACTTTACTTAAATTTAAGACTTCTAGGTATTATGAGAAATGATTTAAAAGTGCACTAGTTCCGTTAAGTTTTTTAAAATACTGTATTGCGCAAAAGTGCTATCCCCAAATAAGGTCATGCTTATAACTTGGAAACCTTGACTTTTGCAGTTCCATGCAATGTTATGATAATAATATAGGATGATATATTAATAACATTTTATTTTACCAACCAATAAATAAGTAAACCACCTTATACCATACCATAGCTTAATTTTAAGGATAATTCTAAAATACACCTAAATATATATATATATATATATATATATATATATATATATATATATATATATATATATATATATATATATATATATATATATATATATATTTACAGATGGACTACTATAATATCTACGATTACGTAAAATAACACATCATCATGATGTGACCTAATTTAAATACCTTTAAATATCAACTGTAGTGATATCATACGAGTACTCCAATATAGAAAAATACTTATACTTACTATAGTAATATCATACTCCAATATAGAAAAATACAGTTTACATGTACTTTTAAAGCGACAAGTGTACGTACAACTTTTACTGAGGTCAATAAGACTCGTTGTTACATTTTCCGGTTAATTTTTTTTCTTTTTTTACTTTTTTATTACGGCTACTTTTGTTTTAAAATCAAGTAAATAAAATACTAGTCAATACATCCTAAATCAATGGACACACAGAGTGACAGACTGACGTTATCGTGTAAATAGTCGGAAAAGGTTCCTAAGACCTAAAAACGTGGATATCTGGTGAAAGCTACACTTTAAAAAATTGGAGCAAAATCTGTAACTTCCTTATAATATTAACGAATCAGGACGTTAAAAGTCTGTAAAGCCGTTGACCCTAAAGTTCTACCCTGAAACTCTCCTCTAAATTGAAGTATTATAAGCTCAAATGAGCGAAATTGTTCCTAAACATGGACCTTGTGCTCAAAGGATTCAACAATCCAAAGTTTCTAAAAAATTATAGTATTTTAAAAAGCTGCATATTTTGAAACCGATAATCTCTAAAATGTTAGCTACAAAATAGATTGGTTGAAAAGTTTCGAAGTACTCGTAATGTTGTCGAACGGATCAACAGATTTTTATTCCATTTGCAGTATTTAACAAACGTTTCTCAAGTAGAAGAGCTAATTAGATATCAATCGGTATTAGTATTATTAGTCTGGAAGGTATTTTAAAAATGTATAATAAATCGTAATCGTAAATAAATCGGGCAATTCAAAAATGTGTTTTTTCAGTTTTCTGACAAGAACAACCTTGCCCGGGATTGGAAAAAATATCCGGTTGGCGATAGGTTTGAAAAAAATATCATCGGGAAATCGTGGGTGCACTTGTACCTCTGCCCACCTCTTCGGAGATAGGTACGGGCAAGATACTTTTTAAATAAATTTGTAGTAAACGATAAAATTTTAATATTTGAAAAGTTGTAAATTTTGTAAACTTGTTTTAATTTTGATTTTAAACGGCATTTGTATTAGTTTATATACTAGAATATTGTAGATGGTAAAAAATCGATTGGTTAAAAATTTTCAAAGTTATGTAGAAAAAACACTTTTTCAAAGTGTTTCATTAATGATAACTCGTTTTTCTAGATTTTTTTTATTAAAGAGACGTAGTTTTTAAATGAAAAGAGCTGATTAATCTGGAAGTTACTTAAAAACATTGCATAAAAACAACCCCTGTAAAGTTCAGCATTCTTAGTACAAGGGCTTAGGTTAGGAGTCACAACTTTTCATACAAAAAGAAGAATATACTTAACATATTAGTAAATAACACGAATTAATCTAACCCCAAAAGTAAGCATGCAAGTGATATGGATGTTAGTCAACAATGCTAAAACATAGAAATCTATATATATAAAAATCAATCCCTATTTTCCTTGGTCACGACATTACGCCTGAATGGCTGGACTAATTTCGGTATTTTTTGTTGTTGTGTTTGTAATTGTAAGGAGAAGGTTCTTATAAAAGAAAATATTAAGAAAATTGCGCGGAAAATTAGAAAATTTAAGAATACTTAACCACCATATAAAGTTTAATGCCATTTTGGAAGGCTGCGTAGAAGGACAAGGATAGGACTTATATAAATTACGTGTCACGTTGTTTGTCCGCTGTGGATTCCTAATATGTAAGGCAAAACAACGTTTGCCAGGTCAGCTAGTACATATATAAAAACAATCAAATAAACATCGCCTCTGTGGTCTAGTGGTCAAAAATGTGTTGTTTTTTTCAGTTTTCTGATAAAAACAAGGTTGATCGGGATTGGATAAGTGCCCAGTTGGCGATAGGCTTGCCACCTATCACATTGTGGGACTAAATATCTTCGGCTAATCGTAGGTGCACTGGTTATACTTCTGCCTAACTCTTCGGGGATACGGGCGTGAAAATACTGTTTTTAAATAAACATACAAATCTATGCTCATCACACAAATGTTGGCCCTGTTGCGATTCAAACCTGGACCCAGGGATTGTGTAATCAGTGGTACTAACCGCGACAATGGAGCGTAACCCACCAATAGACTAAAAGGGCTCGACAATAATTAATCATTTAAGAAATTATGAGATAGATAAGTTAAAGTATTTTCACATCCGTATCTCCGAAGGAGTAGGCAGAGGTACAACAAGCGCACCCACGATTAGCCGAAGATACTTGGTCCAACAAATGTGATAGGTGGCAAGCCTATCGCCAACCAAGCACTTTCCAATCGCGGGCAACTTTGTGTTTTTTAGAAAATTAAAAAAACATATTTTTATTTGCCCCACCCGGGAATCGGATCCGGGACCTCACGTGGTCAACGCCAACGTTAGACCACTAGACCACAGAAGCGAATAGATAAGTTAAATTTATATATTACTACGTAGAGCAAAAACTTTGTGCTTCTCATTACAAAAATCAGGCCGTAAAAGGAGTAAAACAAAGCCATCATGGAAATACAACCCAAGGCCTCATGACTTGAGCCAAATAGGTTAACTCTCAAATTAAGAGATCCAGCGGTTTGCCTATAAATCTTCCACCTATAGATGATGCTCTAAGACTATCAGAGTGCTAAGTGTGAGTTTTTCTTTTCGCATTCGATCGTGAGCGCGTTTCGAGTTTACTAGGAATTTGTATGTGATTTGTACAGCGCCACTAGTGGTAAACTGGTTTCTCACGTTTACCACTAGGTGGCGCTGTACAAATCATATACAAATTCCTAGTAAACTCCAAACGCGCTCACGATCGAATGCGATAAGAAAAACTCACACTTAGCACTCTGTAGCATGTATTGACCTATACATATTTTTGCTAAAGTAAAATGATGCCACAGCTACGGTTCGGTGGTGGAGTGTACTAGTAATTTTATCGCGTAGCTCACATCCACATCTGAAACTCCAGGATTAATGATCCGCCGCGTCTAGTCATACGGTTCCGCCAAACGCCGTAAAAACGCGAGCTATTCTGTATTTACATTGATCTATGAACATATTTGAGGTGCCATTATATTGGTTTGAACGCTAGATTATTGACCGCCCCGTTTTTCGAGTGATTAACGAACCTAAATACAAATCGAGGGGGCTCGGGTTCGATTCCCGATAGGCACAAACATTTGTGTGATGAGCAAAAATGTTTGTATTTATAGTTTTGGGTATTTATTATGTATTAAAGTATTTATATATGTATTTCTTTTTTTATAGAAGAGGGGGCAAACAAGCAGGAGAATCTGATGATAAGTGATCACCGCCGGTCATGGACATCTGCAATACCAGAGGTCTTGCAGTTGTGTTGCCGGCCTTTTAAGAATGAGTAAGGTCTTTTCTTGAAGGTTCCTAAGGCGTATCCGTTCGGATACACTCTTGCTGGTAATTGATTCCACAACAGAGTAGTGCGAAGCAAAATGTGTCGGGAGAATCGCACAGTTGTGGATTTCTGGACATCGAGATGGTGAGGATGAAACTTTAAATTTTGACGCGATGTCCGATAATGGAATTCGGCAGCAGGAATTAATCGAAACAACTCGTCGGAACACTCTCTATGATAAATAAGGTAGAAGACGCAGAGTGAACCTACATCTCTGCGCAGTGCCAGAGAGTCAAGCTGTTTCCGAAATAGCCTGGTCGTCAACGATTCCGATGTCCGATAATGGAATTCGGCAGCAGGAATTAATCGAAACAACTCGTCGGAACACTCTCTATGATAAATAAGGTAGAAGACGCAGAGTGAACCTACATCTCTGCGCAGTGCCAGAGAGTCAAGCTGTTTCCGAAATAGCCTGGTCGTCAACGATTCCGATGTCCGATAATGGAATTCGGCAGCAGGAATTAATCGAAACAACTCGTCGGAACACTCTCCATGATAAATAAGGTAGAAGACGCAGAGTGAACCTACATCTCTGCGCAGTGCCAGAGAGTCAAGCTGTTTCCGAAATAGCCTGGTCGTCAACGATTCGAACCGCTCTGCGCTGAATTCAAAAGGCTGAATTCTATGTATCAATATCGTCGTTTATTTACGTCCATGATACAAGCAACTTACTTACTTACTTTAGGATTAGATCGATTCGTATACCCAATTTGTCTAGTGATATTTATTATTAATATTAGAAAGTGCCGATCTGAGCAGCTACTGTGTTTTTCTATTTTAGAGAAAAACTCCGTAACAATTGCATTTTTATGTAACTAAGTATTGTACAGTAGGTACATTATATAATACTGTATATATATACTGTATAATATACTGTATATTTGTGTAACTAAATATTGTACAGTAGATACATTGAACTGTGGTGAATTAATAAGTTTATAAACGTTCGGTTTACTCTGCGTATCCCGCAAGTTAACCGGGCGTGAAGATAGTTTTAGTTCAGATTCATTTTATTTAATTCACCACCAAAGTAAAGAAATTATGATTTTTTATTGATCAAATTAAAAACATGTGATTGGTTAATTTTGGTACCTTTAAAGTATCAATATTTTTTTATAAACTTAATATACTAAATTATACCTACTTATCGAAACTTCATGTTTGTTTTGCCGCATCCAAAATGTTTGTCACATTATCACATATATCAATGACCCGACCTTTAATTGCTGCCATCTTGATACGGGTGTTATATCGAGCGGCAAAATGGGTTTTTCGTGGTTACAGTCGCAACTTTGTGCACTCACATTATCGGATTTATCAACGGAGGATTTGTAACTGTAACTATAAAAGTTGTTAATGTATTCCCATAAATGTGTGTTCTATTCTCTCTAAAGAAAAACATTTTTTTAATATCATTAAATAGCAAATTGGCAAATGGCCCTGCTGATGGAAGAGAAGCCACCCCTACAGACACCAAAAATGTATCCGTGTGGTGGGATGGCATATCCACATGTATAAGTCTACTGGCTACCTTACCCTCCAAACTAATACACATGTCAATGACAAGCGTTGCTGCTATTGCGACAGGAAAAGTAAGGAGGTAATATCATATAGTAATCACTCTACCACCTATTCACCATGATACTGACATCATTCGCTTTTTTCGAACTGCCAGCAGAATGTCCTGTTCCAATCCGGGCGAGACAATACGAAATTCTAGCTTTAGCAAATATAATTTTCCCCTGCATTGATTCAAGTCCAAAAAGATCGTTTTTCCCTGCTAGGTATTTAATAAAAGGCTAATAGTTAGTCAAAAGTGGATTAGTTACTATCGTGACTACTGCTGCAACGTTCTGTCCAGGTTTGGTACCACCGATAAAATTTTCCAGCCGCAATTTACTGAAGAAGGTAGCTGGTAAGCTCCGCACGTGCAATTACATCCCCGACAATTGAATTAATAAATAAAAACTTAGTTGTTTATAGGTGATGGTTATCTCCTATCACTAGGATATCCATCTGCTTGTTAGCTGTAATATGTTATTAGAAGAAAATACTATGCGTTCAAACTGAGAATAGGACTGTCAAGACGCCATATTGTTCCGCATTTTGCAAAAACTTTATTAGTAATGAGTATGGTGAGCAAAAAAATACTAAGAAAGAAATTCATTAAAAAAATAATTTTCGTTCTAATTGGTATATTTCCTATTCAGATTCCCATTCGCCATGCTAGTATGAGTTAAAGTTAGATGTAGAAAAAAAAAGAAAACATAAACATACAAATAGATTTATTTTTATAAACAAAATACTTAAGCAAATGTGTGTGATACTTAAGAAAATGTGGCATATAGTATTTCATAAATCTAAAAGTAATTACGTTTTTGAAATTATCTTTATAATGAGTATGGTGAGAAAAACAATACTAACAAAGAAATTCATTAAAAAAATAATTTGCGTTCTAATTGGTTTATTTTCTATTCAGATTCCCATTCGCCCATGCTAGTATGAGTTAAACTAAGATGTAGAAAAGAAAATAAAACATAAGCATACAAATAGATTTATTTTTATAAACAAAATATATAATAACAATATATATATATATATATATATATATATATATATATATATATATATATATATATATATATATATATATATATATATATATATATATTGTTGGGTATCTTCACGCCCGTATCCCTGAAGGGGTAGGCAGAGGTACAAAAAGTGCACCCACGATTAGCCGAAGATACTTGGTCCCACAAAGTTGGTGGTAAGCCTTTCGCCAACCGGGCACTTTCCAATCCTGGACAATTTTGTGTTTATCAGAAAACTAAAAAAACACTTTTCTTTTAAGTGCCCGACTCAGGACCACTCTGGACCACTAGACCACAGAGGGAATATTTAATTTTATTAATTAAGTAGCTGACCCGGCAAATGTTGTTCTGGCTTTTTAACTACTATATATATATATATATATATATATATATATATATATATATACTATATATGTATGTATATGTATATATATATATATATATATATATATATATATATATATATATATATATATATATATATATATATATACTATATATGTGTATATATATATATATATATATATATATATATATATATATCCGTTTACAGATTTTTTCATTCTTAAAAACGTCAAAGTCGCTAACCAGTCAATAGAGTCATCTTTACACAATCAATTATATACAAGTGAATTGGGAAAGACCCTTAGTTCCTAAACTCTTGGATGTTAAAAGTTTGCTAGC
Source organism: Apodemia mormo (assembly GCA_036924255.1). Classification (NCBI taxonomy): domain Eukaryota; kingdom Metazoa; phylum Arthropoda; class Insecta; order Lepidoptera; family Riodinidae; genus Apodemia; species Apodemia mormo. Next base: position 6,606,791 of record JAUPFN010000020.1, on the reverse strand, counting down.
TCCACCATTCTTGCTGGTGAATGGTTGTAACCCGGTCGTCTATTGACGTACTGTTTGCTTTTTTTTTGTATAACATAAGATAGCAAACAAGCAGATGGGTCTCCTGATAGGCAGAGTCAACCATCCATCCATACTCCATACTAATATTATAATGCGAAAGTCTGTCTGTCTGTTACGCTTTCACGGCTAAACCGCTAGACCGATTTTGATGAAATTTTGCATGGAAGTAGTTAAAGAGCTGAGGTCAAACATAGGCTATTTTGTTTTCAAAAATCAATCCTTAAAGGGTTGAAATAGGGGATGAAATTTGTATGAAATGCTATCTGGACGACATTTTAATCTACTCGCGGGCGAAGCTGCACGGGTCAGCTAGTTGCCTATAAACACCAAAAGTTTTAATGGTGCGTTACTATCTTGTGGGGAGCTCTAGTGCCACATGCATAAGTTTACCGGCTACCTTACCCTCCAAACCGGAACACGGCAAGGGAAAGCACTGACGCTATTGCGGCAGGAATATGTAAGTGAGTGGTATCAGACCCGGGTGAGACAAAATGATATTGCCATCCCGCCACATAAACAGAAATGTCCCCTTAACATTTCATGTCTATAGACGATGGTTATCTCTCCATAACGGGAGAACCATCTACTTTTTTGCTATTCAATAAAATAAAAACAGTCAATAATAATTATTGCTTACCTAAACATTAAAAATATTCTACATTTCAAAGTCGTACGCGTAACATCCAGAACTAATGTTTTACGGTAATTAAAATGTTTTTTTCAGTGGGAATGCGTGACGCTGCAGGGCTCATCAGCTAGGATATTTCTCAAAAACATCAAAATAATTATATACCGTAAACGAATAATGATTGAAAGGTCTACACATTGGCTTCGGTTACAGAGTAGTTTAACACAGAAAAAATACTTTTGACTTATGTTTATAATTTGGTTAGATTAAGTTAACAGTTTTTTTTTTGTATTATTATGGTAGACTATAATTTGATGGTATTTACAATTTTACTGTGACAATTTCATATCAGAAACACTGAATTTTTCGGCATAAAATTTAAGTCTATGTATAAAGTCTAGACAAAGATATCTTAATATACCTTTAATTCAATTCTCTTTTTCCTTTATTCTATTTAATTTCATCCAATTCGGTTTAGCCGTTTTTATCTGAAGGAATAATAAACGTTTACACGCATATAGACACACTAGCTGTGTCCGCGACTTCGTTCGCGTGGAAAAAATTCTAAAATAAAAACCCGCATAGTTCCCGTTCCCGTGGGTTTTCCGGGATAAGAACTATCCTATGTCCTTTCTTGGGTGTCAAACTATATTTGTACCAAATTTTATCCAAATCGGTTCAGTGGTTTGGCCGTGAAAGCGTAACAGACAGACAGACAGACAGACAGACAGACAGAGTTACTTTCGCATTTATAATATTAACAAAGTTCACAATTCTAATATTAAGAAGTAATCGATTTGAGTCAATGAATGAATGAAACGTATTTTTAACATTGATTGAACTGCTTAGAAAATTTGTTATAATTTACTTATAAAATATGTTTTGACGATCCTAATTACAAAGAAGTACCATAATTTGTAACATACTATTTTTATCCACTAAATATCTGAAGTTGTCGTGTTGGTCTTGTTTTCCTTCCCCCGTATTCGTTCGAGTCCACTTTGAAAATTAAATCAACTGGTATTCTTTCGAGCAATACGTAAAAGGCGAACGATTATAAAAACGCATCACTACCATGTTAACTACTAGTTAGCAGAGTTCCGCAAAGTTTGCGCGGGTTTAATAGTAGTGCGTTTTCCTGCCGTAATAGCGTCAGTGCTTGTTAGCATCGTATTCCGGTTTGGAAGATAAGAAAGTCGGTAAACTGATTCATTAATCATACCATCCCACCACACCGTACCGTTATTGGTATTTATTTCCATCTCCAATCTCTTATTATCAGGACAACCGTCTGTTATAGATTTTGTTAATCTTAAATCGAGAGATGATTTTGTTAATAAATATATTTTTTAAGTTACTTATAACTTAGAAGTATTTTCTTTAAGCGTAGTCAAGAAAAGCTTAGTTGTTATTCAGCAATCAAATATTATGTCTTTACGTTTGGAAATCGCAATATGCGAAATATAAAAAATATTTTTTATCCAAACACTCTTAGCATACTTACACTCTATTACCTCTTGCACATAATCTGTTGTTTTTTTACGATAAAAATATAAGTACTTACCTACTCAATTAAACAAAAAACTGTTTTAAAACAATTTTCATTTGTCGAAAAAACAATTGAAAATAAGTTTTTAATTTGGAATTGCCCTACTAATTGTTAAAATCAAACTGCCAGTTTTTTTGATAATTTTTAATGAATTATTTTTCCATTTTAATTGATTGCTATCGGAAATAAAAAAAATATCTTTTTATGTTGGCAATTGTATATGCTTTCTCTATTGGATCACTAACCTGTGTAATAAATAAGAGATTGCCTGAAGCTAACCATCTGAATCGCATGAACCAGAGATGTCGAACAAACTGGAGAACGCGTCTGTTATTAAAAGGTCTTTAGGTTGCGACAACCAAACCAATACTACCTTAAATTAAGCAAAATGCAGCTCTAAATTAATCCGTCTAAGGTTCCACCGCAATACATGTAAAATTTTGCAAATCGCTACAAATAATTGATACGATTATCGAAAATGCAATGTAAAACAATCTTTACCCGTTTGAGATAAGGTTGACGCCGTAAGCAAATGTGTTCCCATTCATACCATCTGGATTTAAATGACTAGTTATTTGGAAAGAACGACCGATTCGAATTAATGAATTAACCACCGGTTTTGTTCGATACGGTTTGCCTTTTGGGTAAAATTTCTTTTGATCTCTTCTCATCTTATTAATGAGGTCGTTACACATAAACGATCTATGGATTTTGTCTAATACTTTAGGCATAAACAAGCAGTCATAACTTCACAAATACATATTTGGTAATTTAGAGCCGCTAATATAAGTCATGGTTATGGGTTCGCCTATTTGGTTCAGAATTCTTAATATCATAACATAGCAAATAAGTAATTGGCTCTCTTGATAGAAATCTACAACCGCCGCCTATAGACAAACAGACTAAAGATGTTAATGTGACAGCACGACAGTGATAAACACTAACGATATTTCGGCAGGAATAGTTGTGGCAGTGGAACCAGACCCGGGCGAAATTATGCAGAACTTATGCAAAACCACACTACAACATAGTATTCACGATAGTAGTGACTCATATAGCTAATCGGTCGCCTTTTACGACCTGCCTGGCAGAACAGTAGATGGTCTATTCTTTAAAGGGCGCCTGGACTAACACAGGATTAAAATTCAGATCAGGAGGTCCCAGGTTCGATCTTTAGCCGGAAAGTTTTTTCGAAATTATCATAATTTGAAATCTCAGTAGCAGCTTGAGCCTAGTGATAGTATGTTAATACTCCAGAGTTTCTGAAAGACACCCACTTTTATAACAAGAAGAAGAAGATATCACACACTTTTATAACAAGAAAATGTTATGGTGATTGCGATCAATATCACCTATTTCGTCAACTGACTCTAACTGAATTGAAGTCAAATTGAAATTAGATAAAACTTATTATGATATTAAAGAATTTTTAACCGATAAAATTAAATGTTAATGGATAGAAATATAAGTTTGTTGAATTGTCCTTAAAAAAATTTCAATGTAGTAAAAATTTTGTAAATGGTGAATATTATGTAAATTATAAAAAAAAAATTGCTCAAAATATGAAACTTGTAATTATAAAAATAACTTTGTAATATGGAATCATCCTTGTATATTTATAACAAGAACATAAATTAGAGAAAAAAAGACCAGCCCGCTGAGTTTCTTCCGCCGGATCTTCTCAGTGTGTGGCCGCGTTCCGATCCGGTAGTAATTCTGAAAAATCGATACAATTTATAATTTTAAATGTAATATAATATAATGATATTTTTTTTAATATTTGCACACCATATATTGGTAGAATATGTCGGTAACTTAATTTATTTTTAACAATTTGTAACACCCATATTCTTGCAAATAAATATTTTCTTTCTTTCTTTCTTTCTTCTTTCTTTCAACTGGAACATCTATTAATGTTTGGTAGCACTTTTACTTTACTTCTCCAACGCAAAAGAACTGGTAAACAACATTTAACTCTCAAGTGCATATAAAATCTAAATTTTAGACTAAAATAAAAAAAAGTAAAAAAAATAAAAGTATCTATGATATTTGGTACCATCGCCTTACCTATTCTTGCCGCAATAGCGTCAATGTTTGCCAATGTCATGTTCCGGTTTGGAGAGTAAGGTAGCGGATAAACTTATGCACGTGGCATTGCCATCCCACCACACGGATAGCAAAGCATCATTAATATTGTTGGTGTCTATAAGCGATGGTTTCCATCAGCAGAGCCATCTCTTTATTTGCTATCTTATGATATAAAAAAAATAGGAACTCTACTACTTAGTAGTTCTGATGGAAGCTTGACTCGTATAGCCAATCAATAGCCTGTTACGAACTGCCTGGTTCGATAGATAATAGAATAGTCAGTCAAAAGAATCCCGGATGAGTCACTATTAATTCTAGATGTTTCAAGCTAAATTATGATCTGCTTGCTGTCATAAATTAGTTTTTAATAGTTGTCAGTAGGAGCTTGGTACACGACATGCAAGTGGAGTTATTATTTGAGGTATTAACTTGAAGGTCCTCGGAATTACAGAACAATAATATTCGTTTTTAAAACGTAGATTATATTTCTTTCAGTTTTGTGAGTGATAATAATAATTAAGCACGTAAATTAGGAAATGAATAATTTTACAGAGAGAATATAAAGACATTTTATAAATATTTTTACGAGTACTCAGCTGTTAAGCATTTAAAATTATCTACATTTTCACAATATTTTAAATAATTGCAACAAATGACTTCCTGCCTCATGTATCTCTGAAACCTTGAATCAGATGCTTACAAAATTTAATTCTTTCTTTGACTGTGAGGGTATATACCCAGTATATAACCGGTTCATAATTGACCGAGTTATGAAGTAAAAAATACAACCAAATTGTGATTCCATGTGTTGGTCCAGCCTCCTTTGAAGAATAGACGCAATAGTGTCTATGCTTGACACTGTCATGTTCTAATTTGGAGAATAGGTTAACTACTAAACTTAAGTCTCTGTTAATCTCTTAAGATCAACGGGAGAGCGTATATCGCACCTTTATGGTCTAAGAGCCCTCGACACAAAACTTATGGCCGCTAGAACCCGGCGAGGCATCGCGATAAACGGGAAAAAACTGGTTTGTTAAATCACGTTTTTTTTGTATTGATTGTTAAATAACAATTTTACAAAAATTACACGATATACCTGAATATATTATCTAAAAAATATGCTAACTCATTACATGATAGATTGTACTTTACTCGATCATATAAAACTCAGAAAACAGGCTAAAAAAATCTCTAAAAAAAATAATTTGTTAATAATATTTCTAATCTTCCACGTGATTTTTATATGGTGATATTTAGTTGTAAATACAAAAAAGAATGTGCTAAATTTTAGTTTTCAGCTGATGTCCTATATTCACTTATCCGAAAATTAGCATAGCGGTTTCAGAACATACCGCGCCACCTATTTTCTATAGAATTGACGCGCGTCGAAATACCTCGCTTTAAGGTCCTGATCGACGAGAGACCCTATATCGCGTTCTTATGGATCGTCGGTAAAGCTTGCCCGTGTCACAATACTGCGCTTTTATGTAGTGCAATAGGTTATAAGTTTTGTGTCGAGGGATCTTAGACTATTAAGCCCGCGGTATAGGCTCGCCCGTCGATCAGCAGCTTTATGCATGTAGCATTACCTTCCTGCCACACGGATAGCATCTGTCCTCTTGTTGGCCCGGGCTACTTTGAAACTAGACCAACAGCCGTTCTGCCAGGCAGTTGTTAAAAGGCGACTGATAGGCTATACGTGTTACTACCATCGTCACTACTAAGTGGTAGAGTTCGTAACGTCTCGTCCGGGTATTTGGTGCCACCGCCTTACGAATTCCTGCCGCAATAGCGTCAATGCTTGTAATTGTTGTGTTCCTTCTTGGAGGGTAGCTAGTAGTCTTATGCATGACGTGGCACTGTATCCCGCCACACGGATAGCAATGCACCATTAACATCTTTGGTGTTTATAAGCGATGGTTCCTCTTTGCATCAGGAGAGCCATCTGCTTATTTTCTATCTTATAATATCAAAAAAACACGCCAGCGTCATCGCCAGCGGCTACTCGGCCCAATCTTTTAAGCCGCCAACACTCTTGACGCCGGTCAAGAGTTATCAACTAGTCTAAATTCTATGCCATTTACTCTCCAATTTGTCGTGAAGATACTGCCCTAAGTCGAATGTTGATCTCACGTGAGACACCCTTAGGGCTTATGCCCTTAGGCTTTATAGCTTGGTTTCACAGTAACGGTCATTAGACCAACTGGATTAGTTTTTTCGAAATTTAAAAAAGCATTGACTCATCACTTCGTCAACGTCTACCTGACTAAGCAAACTACACTACATTGTAAAACAGTTGTAAATAAAAACATTTTGGGTGATGCAAATATGTAAAATAAAACAATTATTTTATCAATAAATTATAATTTCATAATTTCAATATTTAGATTCCTTAAATGCAGTCAACAGCCGTACCGGTATTTATAAAGCAAATCTCAATTGAAATCAGAGTTACGTCTTGGTATACGGGTCTACTGGGTTATAACAATGTTAAAATTTTTATATTTATTATATTAAAACATTACCCGAACACATACTTTCAGATTACTTTAGAATGTCTTCATTTAAAAAAGTTTAAAAATCATAAATTAAAAAGTTGCGTATTAATGTAGTTGTTAAAAATATTATGATTAAAAATATAAAAAAACTTATAATCTTAGTAAAAACATTTTCTAATAAGTCCTTAATAATTCTAGGTATTGTAATTATTAACATAAGTTATCTAAGGCCAGTTCCTCATATTTAATAAGATATACACTGGAATTTGATTACCAATTCTAAATTCATTCATTCTAAATTCATGTTGCAGAAATTCCGTTTCAGTGCTTTGGGACGACAATCGAACAATTTTAGTTTAGTGCAGACAATTCTGTCACCGTTCTATTCCCAAAGAGATTGGATGAAGATATAACTAAGGTGTATTTGAAAGTACAAGCTAACTTGTTTCAATCTATAATCAAGTAAACATTGTATTTATTTATTTATTTAATACTTTATTGTACACAATTAAAAGAGAAGTAGTACATAGAGACTTATTAAAAACAGACTGTACAATGGGCGAGCTTATCCCTAATAAAAGATATTTCTTCCAGCTGACCCGAATAAGAGTAAACACAATAATTATTGAAATGTTAAAATAGTGTACAATAATCATAAAACTAGATACATGTGAATATAACAGTCTTGATACATTAAATTTATCCAAATAATATTTAAAAAAGAACAACAATCGATGGAAATGAAAGAAAAAATAAAAAATAAAAAATATCCATATAAGACGCCAAAAACTTTTAATTTGTAACATTCATATATTTAATAAGTATAGGACAAATTATACTACTGATTAGGTTCACCAGTACTGTCGCTAATCAAGTTTTACATCCTTTTGTTATACTATATTGCATTTATGGTACATCGACATAAATATTTTTTTTCTTAAAATACATCTCTACGCCGCTACAATCATAAGACAAATAAAAATTATTGTGTGTGAGTTGAAATTATGCCAATTGTTCACAAATTGTCTTTCTTTAAATTATTATCTTAAACTCGATCTCGTAAGAGCAGAGTATTAAATCTTGTCAATATAAGAAATACATCTATATTATATATATAAAAATCAATTGCTGTTCGTTAGTCTCGCTAAAACTCGAGAATGGCTGAACCGATTTGGCTAATTTTCATTTAGAATTAATTGTTGAAGCCCAGGGAAGGTTAAAAAGGTAAAAACATGTAGAAAAAATAAGAGTAGTTAAAAAGGCAGAACAACGTTTGCCGGGTCAGCTAGTTAATTAATAAAATTAAATATTATACAAAATACATTGATTTGACATACCTACATCATAATATACACACATGTATACTATTATGTTTATTTAAAAAGTCTGTGGTGAAACTTTTTTGAGAAGAAAAGAGATTTATTGTTTAGAATTTAGTCTATAGGTGAATTTGTGTGACTTAAATGTCTTGAAGGTTTTACATTTAAAAGAACAATAGTGATTGATGAAAAACAGATGTTACATATTAATTGTTTTTCATCAAGTATAAATGTCCTTTTAAATGGATTTTAGATTCACATTGAAGGGTTACCAGCCACCTGTAGTGCATAGTGCAATTGTCGACAGATCGGTGTGTGATATTTGAAACTGAATACCTAAGCACACCCTTGAGATTGGATTGGGAATTGGCTGAAATTTACGTAAATCCAGAATTAGTTCTACTTGATTTCATTGCATAGTTTTGATTATTATTCAGTAATTGTTGAAATTGGTCTTAAAATGCTTTCATAATTAAAGTAGGAAATATAAAATAATTTACTTTTGAATTCTGGATGGAAAATAAATCGAGATTTAAGTCATTTCTGAGAAATTATTGAAGAGTAAAATCCAGCTGATGTTTTTGTTACAGAAGCCATGATGGTACTGTAATACCTTATCACAGAGGTATTACAATAGTGCTGGCAGCCTTGTTCAAATTAGTCTTGTTTTTTCGCTAGGCTAAGACGGATGCCCAAAATGGAAGATTAGAAAATATCTTTTATTATTTTAATATAATAGTAAGAAGTAGTAGATCACGCTTACCTCTCAGTACATAATTAATTGAGTAGAATCGCAGCAAGCGAAGTACAAAGTCCCCTAGAGCTCGAGGATCTCCACAAGTGGTGGAGCCCCCGTGGAAGAGCTTTACAGTATTAACTTACCACCAGAGTCCGAGCTGCTACTGAGATTTTACGTTTCTTGATGACACTTTTCATAACACAGGCATCAAGCTTTGGCCCTCACGATATAAACTGAATAGGCTAACATCAAGTTATAAAGTAATCAAGTAAATGCTAATTTAATGTAATTTTTGTATGGATAATTTTGTTTTTATATTTATTCCTACACCAAAGGTGTTAACGGTGCGTTGCTATCTTGTGGCGATGTCTAATGCCATATGCATAAGTTTACCGACTACCTTACCCTCCAAACCGGAACACGACAGTGACAAGCACTGACGTTTTTGCGACAGGAATAGGTAAGGCGGTGATACCAGACCTGGGCGAGACAATTCAGAACTCTACCACCTAGTAGCCATGATGGTAGTGACTCGTAAAGCCAATCGGTCGCCTTTTACGACCTGCCTAGCAAAACAGCAGTTCGCCTATTCTTGAAAGGAGCCCGGGGCCAACACGGGGAAACCTGTATCGCAGTTTACACTAGCGCAGGAGACAGGGTTAAACCTGTGTTGTGATTTTTGCCTGTGCGAATGCAAATAAAGTTTTATTATTATTGACACCAAACTGGAACTCGACAGTATCGACGCTAGTAACCATTTTTTTTTATATCATAAGATAGCAAACAAGCAGATGGGTCTCCTGATGGAAAGAGTCAACCATCGCCTATAGACACCAAAGATGTTAATGGTGCGTTGCTATCTCGTGGCGAGGTCTAATGCCACATGCATAAGTTTTCCGGCTAACTTACCCTCCAAACCGGAACACGACAGCGAAAACACTGGCGCTATTGCGGCAGGACTAGGTAAGGCGGTGGTACCAGACCCGGGCGAGACAATGCAGAACTCTACCACCATTATTTTGCTATTTATAATTCGCCCGAAAACAAGTGTCTGCGCCTGTTTTGAGGAATAAACCTTACTTTCGGGGGTAACGTTCGACACGAGAAAAATATAAGTTGAATATAAATTAATACCCGCATACAACTTATACCACATTTTAAAAATTTATAAAAAACATCACAAATAAACGTGGCTGTGTACAAAGCAACCTTTTCTTACCGCAAAAAAAGTTTTCGCGGGGGTAAGCAGGCATTTTCCCCTTTACCCTCACAAACGGACCGCAGTGTTTAAAAAAAAGTTACCGGGACCCGCTTCGGCCGACAAAAGAGTTTTTTTTTGTATTTTATATTTCAAATATTAAGCGACGTCGTTAGCGGTTAACATTCGCTGAATATCCCAAATAATTTCGTGCTTTTAAAAACTCCGTTCATTATTTTTTCGTTGTCGGTGTTGTCTTGTTTTAAGTGGGTGTTTAAAAAATAAGTTTCTTCGCGGATTGTTTCGTTTGCGAATTTTCGTGGTAATGGGTGGTTAAGGGTTGAAGATGGGTGTGGAAGTGAACAATATCTTCTTAAAATTATGTTTTCTCCGTATTTAATCCTTTTTATTTTACAACAGCTGACTCGCGCTTAGTCGCCCGTGAATAGATGTACATCTTTCTAATATATATAGCTGACCCGATAAAGGTTGTTATACCACACAAATTACCTTGAATTGGATATTTTGGTAGAGTACTTGAGAAGGGGGGGGGGGGGGCAATAATTAAGACAAAAACTATCCCGTCTGTTAAGTTGGACCAAAATGTTATATATAAAACATTGAAATCGGTCCAGTAGTTTCGGAGTCTATCGCGTACTATCTATCGCGGAATATTACATTATATATTAGGATTACGTGTCACGTTGTTTGTAGACAATTACAAAGACAAGTAGAGAATTGCTTAATTGATATATATATATATATATATATATATATATATATATATATATATATATATATATATATATATATATATATATATATATATATATATATATATATATATATATATATATATATATATATATATATATATATATATATATATATATATATATATATATATGAATATATAAATATGAATTTAATGTATAAATAAATCATTTTCTTTTATTTATTTTTTTATTTTATTTAAAAAAATATCTTCACGCCCGTATCTCCGAAAAAGTAGAAAAAGGTACAATATGTGCACCTACGATTATTCGAAGATATTAGTAATAGGTGGCCAGCCTATCGCCAACCGGCAGCTTTCCTAATCCCGGCCGTCGTTGTTTTTGACAGAACACTGAAAAAAAAAACACTTTCTTTTTTTGTTTGCTCGACCCGCGAATCGAACCCAGGACCTCGTGTGTTCACCGCCGACACCGGACCACTAGACCTCAGAGGCGATCTGAGATTTAATTAATTTTTTGGGAAACATACGATATCTATTGTATTATATTTCCAAGATAACGAAAAAATACACTTATTTCTATATTAATACGCGAAGGAAACAATTTGGAGCCCTTTTCAAAACAATTGCGCGAACGGTAGAGTCTCAAAATTTGGCACAGTAAAAGTTTATATTGCGGAGGACTGCAGAAACCTAATATTTTAAATAAAATGTATTAGAAATACAGTAAATTAATAAAAAATAAATTTCATTCAAATCCGTTCAGTAGTTTTTGCGTGATTGAGTAACAAACATCCATCCAAACATCCAAACTTTCACATTTATAATATTAATATAGATACGCGAAGGAAACAATTTGGAGCCCTTTTTAAAACAATTGCGTGAACGGTAGAGTCTCAAAATTTGGCACATATTGCGGAGGAGTGCAGAAACATAATATTTTAAATAAAATGTATTAGAAATATAGTAAATTAATAAAAATAAACATTATACAACTACACTTAAGTGTCATACATGATATTATACACACATGTATACTATGGTATTTTCTTTATGGCTATAGTCAGGAGTCAAAATTAAAAAAGATTTTGTTATTAATTTATGGTCGAATTTCGGTCACAAGCAATCGCTAGTATACATAAATCGATTAACTTTCTACTTATAACTATGACTACGATCAAACAATAAAATGGAATGGGAATTGTTTTTAAATATATATTTATAAATTTTTGCATGTCATCTTAGAAGATAGAAGTAACATTTGCAATTCGCAAGCGATCAGCAACGACTCTTAAACGTAACGAAAAAATCATCAAAAATGTCGCCAATTGCTGTCTGGTTACTGGACGCACTTTTTGCCACAACACCAATAATAATTTAGCGGTAATGACTACCACTAATATACAAGGCTGTTATGTGTCATGCAATAATTATACAATTAGGATATTTGAGTGTTACGAGATACGTGCTTACGAACTGCCTGGTAAAATTGCAAATGGTCTATCCTTCTAAGGTGAAGAAAACCAACACAGAAAAGAAAATGTAATCGGAAAAAAAACGTTAACGTGTTGTACCCAGGCTCTTGCATATAAATAAATTGAATTATGAATTTGAATAGGTAAAGCAAGGTGATGAAACTATACTCGAGGGAGCCGCGCAGAACTCTACCGTTTTGTAATTGTGACGGCAGTGGTCACAGGTGTGACATTGGGGCCGTCGCTCTTAGCAAGCCAGATAGGTTTGCCTAAGAAGGTCCCAGGCTAATATGGAGAAAATATTCGCAAATTATAAGATTGTTACGTAAAAGCGAATAAATATGTCGCATTTCTATGAGAGCTAATGCTTTCAATGATATTCCTAATCGGATGATAAATCAAGGAGTAAAGATCGCGGTACACACACTATAATATTAATCTATACATATAATAAAATCGTAGGAAAGTCAAAACTGTACATTGAAAATTTTTTTAAAAGAATACTTGGGGCGTGATCTACAATCGATGTCGAAGCAAAGAATATAGTTTTTAGAATTTTTGTCTGTTTGTCTGTATGTATGTCCGGGGTAAACTCAAAAAGTACTGCATGGATTTACTTCAAATTTTGTATGAATATTACTAATAGGTCGGGTCAACATATAGGCTACATATTATCACGCTATCACCTACGGGGGAGGGGCAGTGTGGAGTAAACGAACTCCGCGCGGACGAAGTCGCTGGCAACATCTAGTTTAAATATAAGAATAAAAAATGTAATAGATAAAATATAGAAGGATTTGTTGGCCTTGTTACGAAACTTATATCTCAAGTTATGAGGTCTTAGATTTGATTTTCGGATTAAATTAATCTTATATTTAGGGTTCTAAAGTCAACAAAAAACTTCTATAATTTCAACACGTTCGTCTGTTTATCAGAAACTTAGATTAAAATCGAGTATTAGAACGTCGTAACTTGGTATGGGTGTACATAACAATTCGCCGATACTGTTAATTTAATATGGAACGAAAATTTTAAGGTGAGTAAAATGGAGAAAATCTGTTCTATTTTATCTTTGGAATAAGGTGTCGTTTAGTAGGACGTTAAAAATATGGCAGCTGCAGGAACGATTTTGTTGTGAAATATCAAGTTTTTCTTAGATTTAAATGTCCTTTCCATTGATTAAACTAGATACGTCTTTCAAGGCAATATCTTAGTTTGCCAATGTAGCTTGCTTTTACACCCAGAAATACAGAGTTTGAGTAGTTACCGTTGGAAAAAAATAATTTCAGGGGTATCTTTTTAACCATGGTTTCTTATTCGGCATGATAAAGTAGCACAACATGGCACCATCTATTTTTCGACAATATAATTTCAAGCGTTTGCAACTTACAAGCATTTGCTCATATGAGCAGCAACAAGTTATCTGCCTAACGCTACGTATATGTGTATTTTTGTTGTATGTGGTCCCTCCCCTGCAGCCAAATATACCTAATATTTATTGAATCTGTTATCGGATTAATTGAAAGTATCTTCACGCCCGCATCCCGGAAGAGGTAGGCAGAGGTACAACCAGTGTACCCACGACTAGTCGAAGATATATATCAGAGAATTTTTACGGGCACATACTGACCCCTACACCTGACTCGGCACACTTTTGATTGTTCTAACTAGCAATAGTTAATAAAACGTTGAGGTGCTTTTCCAGGCCTGTCGTCAGACGACATGTGGACAAATTTTTATATTTTTATTTTGGAACTGAATTTATAGGTGCCTGGCTGAGTTGATGAATTATTTGCGCCAGAGTTTAATTTTTATAGATCATTCAATAATCATGATATTGATGCCACAATGTCAAAGTTTGAGCTCCTTAGGCTTGTGAACTTAAACAAGCCACCTGCTCCAAAGTACAATCTGGATGAACTAAATGAACTAGTTAAATCTTTTGACCACATTGTTCTCCGTCTCCCACCATATCATTGCTAATACAACAATATAGTAATAATATGGGCTCAAATTAAAAGTATTTTATTGTGTACATATTACATTATCGGTTATTATTTACCTATTGTAATGTAATGTCTAAATGTATCGATCGAAAGTGTAAGTTCGAAAGTTTTGATATCTGATGCCCAATTATGCAGAAATAGCTAAACAAAATTGGATGAAATTTGGAAACAGACAACAAAGACCTTTTGTAGGTCTTTGACAGGCACTTTATAATCTGGATTACATTCGCGGTACACACACAAACATAGACCAGTTTTATTCCGAAAAATACATTATTCCCGTGGGAATCACAAAAAAATTGGTCACACAGCGAGATGCAATATACAACTATTTAATTAGAATTCTTTCAATTTCTCATTTTTTATATATTATAAGATTGTAAACAGGCTGATAGTTCATCTGATAGAAAGACTCTCCCACAGATACCATAGATGTTAGTGATACGTTGCAAACCGTTTGGTGGGAATGAAATACCAAATGCGTAAGTTTACCGGCGTCCTGACTCTCCAAACCGGTACTCCACAGCGACTAAGCACCGACGGTATTGCGGCAGGAATTGGTAAGACAGTTGTATCGAAACCCGGGCGAGACGTTGAAGAGCTCTTTAAAAGTCACGATATTAGTCAAACGCTTTAGCCTTCTCTTGCCTTTTACGAGGTACCTCCTGCTTAGCGTCTAATAAAATGTGATAAAAGGAGGTTGATATATTCTCCCCCTTCTCCCATTCT
Organism: Apodemia mormo; assembly: GCA_036924255.1. Lineage (NCBI taxonomy): Eukaryota > Metazoa > Arthropoda > Insecta > Lepidoptera > Riodinidae > Apodemia > Apodemia mormo. Next base: position 6,591,769 of record JAUPFN010000020.1, on the reverse strand, counting down.
CCCCCCCCACTCGAAGTCATTACTGCGTGTTTGATCCCCCGTCAAGTTTACCTGCGGGGCGGATCGCACGTGGTTGGTGCGTCAAAGGGGGGCATTCAAGCTATACAACACAATCAACATGATGATTACTCATCCTTCACAAAAAAAAAAACAAAAAGAGAGAGACAGGGGAGATTCCCCATAGATTCCACGCCCCCCTTCAATCCACACATCCCATCAGAAAAACCAAAGTGCAAGGGGTCTTCCATCCCACACTAACCCATCAACTACCGTTTCCATGGGTAGCGTTTGACACTATGGTTAGGGGACAACCAGCCCCGAAACCATCTCCCCGTCCCATTGCTGGGACGCGAGAAGACTACACGTTCGTTGATGTATTCTTCGAAATGGGCTCATTATCGGTTTTGATCCACACTAGGAAAATGAGGGCCGCATGATAATTATTAATGTCATCATCTAATATCATCATTAATTATTAGGCTTAGTGTGTCATTAACTCAATGAAGTTGTATTACACGGTAGAGCCGAAGACTATTTACATGGCAAGCGCACAATGGCCAGCCTAATTTGAATATCTTGTTTATGCTACAATCGTTCGGCGAAAAATATGAGAAATAAACATAGCAAAATCAATTCGACGATGGTTGCCACTGCTTTAATATTTAGGCAAATATTGACAGAATCTTATTTTGCTGAAAGCCTCGATAGCCAATTAAGAAAGAGAAAGCATTATAAATATATTTTTAATAATTATCGATCATCATGTAGTCAAGATTTGACCTAGACCAGGGGCTGAAAACCTTTTGAGTCGGAATAGCCATAAATCACAATTCTCAAAATTCTAAAGTTTTCAGGAACCATAAAAAATTTTCTTACCTACAATAAACAGAAATAAAGAGAGCTTCCGATGGACTAATGACAATGTGGACGAAGTGTGAAAGAAATATTTTTTTTAATAAAATAAATAATATTTGCGTATGGAATTATTTTACGAAGAGAATATTGTCTATACCCTGAGGGAAATCATAAGTGACATGTACTTTCACTGATACCTCGCGGCTACATATATCAGTCTGCGGTGAAGGTTTGTCTTATGGCGCGACTATACATATCGGGCTACGGCAAAGATTCGCGCTAGCACGATGTATAGGCCTATCGCGCAACTGTATCGCGAAAGGCCTTGCCGCGTCACTGCAGTGGGCATCAAACTGCAGTTCGCTGTGATATTTCTGCGACTCACGACAAAGACACTATAATATAATTACGATAAACAATAATAATAACAAACTATTATTTATCCACATGCAAATGTTTAGGTAATTTCATGAATAAGCCATATTTAGATATTGACCTAGTGTACCTATCGACGTATGCTATTTTATTTTGTTCCATAGTAGAAAAAAATATAAATACGACCTTTCATGCTTATGAAGCTGTATCACAAGTTCGTAATCTTTAAGCGAATGAAATATAATACACAGTAGCATAAAATTAAAGAATTTAAGGAACGAATGTTGATGAATTAAGAATTTGAGAAGAAAAAATTGTAGGAATGTTACAATATTCTTGTTTGCTTTGTCGTAGGCCGCACAAGTATCAACAGCAGGCCGCACAAATGTAACCTGCCGGCCGCGGTTCGATGACCAGTGATAACACGATGTCATTATAAGATAAGCAGTTGTTGCAATGTAGTTGGTGACAACATCGTGCTAGCGCGATACTTCGCCGTAGGCCGATATAGGTAGCCACAGGTTTATCACGATGTGTGTCGCGAACTACATTGCGATAACTGTTTGCGTCATAATATCAGTAGTCATCAAACTGCGGCCCGCAGGTGATATTTTTGCGATCCGTGACAAAGCAAATAAGAATATTGTAACATTCCTTAAATTATTTTTTTCATAAATTCTTAATTCCTTAAAATTCGTTCCTTAAATTCTTTAATTTTATGCTTCTGTTTCTTCTTATTTCATTTGCTCAAAGGTTGTGAAGCTACGATATTTCTTCATAACCATGAACAAACCAAAGTATCATACGTCGATACACTACGTCAATATCAAAATAATACGTACACATGAAATTACTAAACAAAGGTACATGGGTAAATTATATTTTGCTATTAATATTATTGTTTGTCATTGTTTGTCATAATTATATTCCCCGGTGTTGGTCCGCGTTCCATTAAAGAAAAGGATAACTGCCGTTCTGCCAGGCAGGTCGTAAGAGGTGACTCTTTTTGGCTATGTTTTTTGGGAATTGGCTATGCGAGTCACAACCATCGTGACTACTAGGTGGTAGAGTTTTGCGTTGTCTCGCCCAGGTCTGGTGTTTCATTTCCATAAGTTGGAATGTGTGCATCCGTCAAGAAATAGGTATTGTTCAGCAGCCTAGACGGTAAGAATATATACTTTCTCTAGTTATAGAAAAATATAAATACTCAATCCCGAACCTATGTGTCTATACATGTCCTAGTGCAGAAAACTTGAATTAGGCCCACTTATTGGCTATAGATTCCATGCTACAAAAAATCTTCTCTGCAGAGATTCTAATGTTTGATGAGCTTCAAACCCACGACACCGAATGATTCAGTTTATAAACCACCGATCTTGGGGGAAAACCCAAATAAAAGAGATAATTCAAAGGGCAAAAAATAAATAAATATTTTTTTAATATTAATTACATATTTATAAATAAAATACAAAATTAAAATTTTTTTACATGTAAATTTTTTGTACAATAAATTAAATTAAAATATTTATTCAGAGAAATAAACTGTGCGTTACACGTATATGGTATTATATACATAAGTCAAAGTCAAAGTCAAATATTTTTATTCAAAATAAGATTAATACTAACCTCTTTTTGAACGTCAATTATTAAATATTTGATAACATTTAAATTACATGAAGACATAATTTGTACGTCTTATAACACCAATTTTTAATAAAATAATAAAAATATGTCAACCTAATTGTCAACCAAATTTGAATAATATTTATCATTCAATAAACAATAAACTCATGTCAATCTTATCAAAATTAAATTATTATTAGAACAATAATTATAATTCAATAAACAATACCTATCATAATAGATAACATTAAATACTGTAATAATTATAGAAAAAAAAACTTATATCTATATGTAGGTAGGAATTGGACAGATGGGACCGTAGCTGAGAAAAAAAACGCTATAATTTTTTTACCAACGTTTCTCGCTTGTCTCACTTTTGTTGGCCTGTTCTCATTTTCAAACACCCATTCACAAGATTGCTGTTTTTTTCCTGGTTCAAAACGATAAATCCACGTTTCGTCTCTTGTGACAATGTCATAAACAGCATTAGAATGTCCGAGGTCGTACTTCAGTAGCATCTGTGTGCACCATTCCACGCGAGCCCGTTTCTGCACCGCTGTCAGTTCATGAGGGATCCAACGACAACAAAGTTTCCAAACTTTCAATTCTTCGTGTAAAATTTTCTGAATTTGGTTCATACCAATCCCCAATAGTCCTCAAATTGTCTAATAGGCAATCCGGGGGTTTTCTTCAATTAACCGCTTAACAGTAGCCACATTACTTTCGTTGACGGCAGTTGAAGGCCGCCCTTCACGAGATTCATCATGTAAAGAAACTCGACCTCTCTCAAATTCAGGAAACCATCGCCTCACGGTGCTCAAACAAGGTGCTTCTCTCCCAAAAGCATTTTGAAGACGAGCGGCACAATCTTGCAGAGAAAGAGAACTTTTAAAATCATAAAACATCATCGCTCTAAAATCTTCTCGACCCATTCCATTTTCGTTGCGTACGTAGAACTTTGATGTGTGATTAAAAAAGACAATTGACAAATCATTTCCCGCCAATTGTTTTTTTTATTATTATTAAGAAGGTTGCAACGTTTTAAAAATATAACATTCGAAATTCAAATATTTCCGATTAGCTAGAAGTGCAAAACTTTTAGTGTGCCAAATGTATAACAAAAATTAACATGTAATTACTTGCTCCCCTCATCTTCCAAATAATCCTTTAATTTATAATAATAAGCCTTAGATATTAATTTTTGTTTAATGATGGTCTTGAACATTTTGTCCGGTAATTCGAGCATGTGATTTGGAATCTTATTATAAAATCGTATACTGTCCTCAGAATAGACTTTTTTTTGTCAATCTAAATTTAGGAACAGCAAGCTTATCTTTGTGACGCGTGTTATAGCTTTACATACATATACATACATATCTTCACGCCAGATCCCTTACAGGGTAGGCAGAGAAAACCGAGTGCCATATATCACGATCGTTGCAAGCTTGTCTCCCTTCCTCCACATTTATCACTCTCTTCATACACACACGCCGGTTGCGAAGACTCTTGACACCAGCTTCGGACAATACTCTATCATGGTATATCAGTCTTGGTCTTCCCTGGTACCTACATCCTTCCAAATTCGCACTTTATATCAAAAAACTAGCTTACAGCTTTTCAAATATTAAAAGTACGTTGTTTTCAGCAATATTATTATGTATTATATAAAATACCTAAAAACTATCTTATGATCTAACTTAACATGTATCTGCCAGAACTAGGTTGACTTGTGTTTCAGGCGATAGAGGCTAATAAATACAATAATTTTAATAATCACCGATAAGATTAAATGAGCATATTTTACTATGCTTACATTAAAAATATAATAAGTAGCATAAATGAATAAAACTTTTTTTATACAAGCAGTCTTAATGTAGACGACATTAAAATAAATAAATAAATATTCACGGGATAAATTACACTTATTGATCTAAACTCATTTAGAATTATATAGGTATGTATTTGTACAACTATGTTCACACGCTCTGATGGGAACTTGATATTAGTGTTGTATTCAAGTGTGTTTCGACTTACGAGGTAAAGGTAGTGCGTCCCCATTACTCTTTATTGAGTTAATAGTTCATTTAGGTAGTTTGTAAGTTCGAGTCAAATAAAGTTGTATAATTTTTATTAATTAATATAATCAAGTTGAAAAGGAAACACAGATGCAAGAAGAAGACCACACAAGAAGTAGCAAGTTTTTTTTATATCATTAGATAGTAAATAAGCAGATGGGTCTCATGATGGAAAGAGTCAACCATCGCCTATAGACACCAAAGTTGTTAATGGTGCGTAGTTATTTTGTGGAGAGGTCTAATGCCACATGAATAAGTTTACCGGCTACCTTACCCTCCATACCGGAACACAACAGTGACTAGAACTGACTCTATTACGGTAGGAATAAGTAAGGTGATGGTACCAAACCCGAACGAGACAATGCAGAACTCTACTCTACTCCACCTAGTAGCCACGATTTTAGTGACTCGCATAGCCAATTGGTCGTCTTTTACGACATATTAGGTAGAACGGTAGTTGGCCTATTTTTCAAAGAAGCCCGGACCAACGCGAGGGAATAATATAATTAAAGTCATATAGAAATAAGAGTGATATTACAAATCGATAAATGTTGATGCCTTGTAGTAAACTCAAATAATTCTACAAGCAATCATGCTCAATTTCAATCTTATTCTAGATTCTAACATCTCAATTAAGTTCCAAATTAAATTGACTTAATATATTATTTAAATTAATATTTTTATAATTATTACTGTAACCTATATTATGGATTTCTTGTATTAAATTTGCTGACAGCCCTATGACATAAACATTAAACAATACAGAGTGGACAAATATGAAAATAGCTTTACCGCACAGGTATCGGCATTGTACAGCTCATTTGCCTACCGTAGCGGTACAGTCACACACATCCTGTTTAATTTCAACTCATTTTGGTTTAATATTTCATACATGTTGGATTGTAGGTAAAATATAAGTATGGTAGATATATTAAAAGTATTCGTACGATGTATCGCAAAGAACAGATATTAAACATAGATTAATGTTTTATTGTTAATTTTTGATTAAAGGTAACTTTTAAAGTATTTGACAATATTTGACAGCCATAATAGAATTAAGTACACGAAATTTTTTAACATTGTATCTAATGCTTAATTAGTTTCCTATTGAGCTAGCCTAAATGTCTATACATAAGCCTCAGTTACTTTAAAAAACTACATTTGGTGTATTTCAGGAAAGAAGTCTCGGGTCAACTTTTGTTATTCATTTTTAAAATCTCTAAATCAACCATAGATTACCCCCCTATGAAAGCAACACACATCTGTTAATCGTATTTTTACTTTTGCTGATAATAATTTTTTTTTATGCTTGTACTTAAAAAGAAACTGGTGTGTAAAATTTAACTTATTTAAATTAACTATACAGTTTCAACAGTAAATTTTAAAATTAAAACAAAGTCAAACTTAGTTCTATGAATTTACTCTTTCAGTTTTGAAAGTAAATAAAATCAAGGAGCTAAGTCAAGGAGTTAAGGAGTTATCAGCCCTTTACTGTAAACAAACTGTATATATATATATATATATATATATATATATATATATATATATATATATATATATATATATATATATATATATATATATATGTGTATGTATGTATGTATATGTATATACATATTATAATTAGCTAGTAATTCTTTAAAAAATAATCCAAAAAGTCTTTAAAAATAGTATGTTTTAGCTTGTTTCACCCATGAAACAGCTTTGCTGTGTTTTGGAGAGAAGGGCAAGACAGGCAGTGTAGTTCCAGGTAAACTAATTTATGTTCATTGGCGATGTCATTCACTTACCATCAGGTGGCACGTCTGCCAGTTTGCCTATCCAAATAATATAAAAAAAACAGTAGAAGTGCTTTTTAAGTAAATGTATAACGGCAAAATTATTAGCATTCTATGTGGATATATGTGTCTGTTTATACGGTGGTAATAATAATTACAAGTAATGATGTTCAAAAGTTAATTTTAAATTAAAAAAACTTAATAACTTACGTTAGCCACTGTACACGGACGTTTCAATACAATGAACAATCATGGATTTGCGTTTTGTTTTATGCGGTATCGGACCTCAAATGACCACTATCCTATAGGGATTCCATATCGGGAGATATAAGACAATCTCGTATTGATTCTTAATGGCTGTCTTGTATGGCAATATCATTGTAATAAAGATTTTAAATACATTATCCGGTATATCTTTTTTTGTATAAGATTGTGAATCCTGGGAAGCTTAAAAGCTGTTTTACTTTTCATCAGAGTTTTAGAGTGATTTTTAAATGTCACAGTTTGGGCCACACATTTGCCTCAATTGTTTTCCATACGTTTTGTGATGATAATAAACTATCTTATATTCTATACTTTCCATCGTCGACACTTGGTGAAATTCCATTGTTATTAGACACTTTTACTATTCCACTTGTACATAAATTTCACTTTTACACAAATTTTTAATATATTACTCGACCGGTTTCACTTTTTAAAGCATCTTCAGGATGTAATATACTTAACTGATTATTATTGACTGTTGTGGAATACAAACAAACGTAAATATTGATTTTAAAAGGGTAAGCTTAAATATCGCTCAAAGGTGTTGTCAGCCTTAACAATTTTGCCCAAAAATATGGGAAATTTTAATTTACAATTATATTGCACTAATTTAAAACTATACATATGGATACAAAAATGTCAAATAATTAATTATGCTATATAAATAATGTCAAGTAAAACAAAATAAAAATAGATTAACACAACCATTACCTATTACACAGTTATTTATGTCAAAGATGACTAAAAATAATTATCTCTAAGTAAATAAAAATGAAAAATGTTTAAATGTCAAATTAATAATATAAATTAAAATATTTAAACTAAAATAATAACAATAAAACAGAATAATTATCGAAAATGTCAAATTGAAATTGCATTAAAAATTTATTACATTGCATTACGTTATAATTAATAATTATTTTTACTTTTAGTACATATTTGTGCCTATATTTATATACTGTTAAAAATGTTTAAATGTCAAATTAATGATAAAAATTGAAATATTTAAACTAAAATAATAAACTATCTTATATCTATACATTAATGAAATCGGCATAGTTAAATATTACTTTTTTTATATCATAAAATAGCAAACAAGCAGATGGTTCTCCTGATGGAAAGATTCAACCATCGCCTATAGACACCAAAGATGTTAATGGTGCGTTGCTATTTGGCGCTAATTGTGGCGCTAAAATTGCTATATTGTGGCGAGGTCTAATGCCATATACATAAGTTTACCGGCTACCTTAACCTCCAAACCGGAACACGACAGCGACAAGCACTGAAGCTATTGCGGCAGGAATAGGTAAGGCGGTGGTACCAGACCCAGACAAGAAATGCAGAACTCTACCACATAGTAGCCACGAGACTCGATAGCCAATCGGTCGCCTTTTACGACCTGCCTGGCAGAACGGCAGTTGGCCTATTCTTCAAAGGAGGCCGGGACCAACACGGCCAAAAACTAATATTACTTAGCTAAGGACTGCAGAAACCTTAATAGGTTTTTGCAATCTTCCGCATTGGAAGTACATTAAATTAATAAAAAAATAATATTACTTTAAGATTATATAATTCATTCATACGTGATAAATGATATGTCTGTTATTAAACTTAAAAGAGTTTTTATTGTTTATTCAATGGTCAAATTTCAACCATAGGGCGATTGCTGTTATATATTCATAAGTGAACAAAAAATTTGTACTCCTATTTAGAAAAATTTGTTATTTTAATCTATTTCAAGTAAGTAATCTTATTCAGATATTTCCATATCAAAACTGACAAAATATAATTGTCAAGTTATTTAAAACGGATTTCATATAAATTTAAGATTTATACGAAACATATTGTAAAGCGTAATTATATTACAAACTGATCTATCTATACATATAATAAAATCGTAGGAAAGTCAAAACTGTACATTGAATATTTTTTTACAGAATACTTAGGGCGTAATCTACAATCGATATCAAAGCCAAAAATATAGTTTTTAGAATTTTTGTCTGTTTGTCTGTTTATCTGTTTGTATGTTTGTTTGTCTGTATATATGTCCGGGGTAAACTCAAAAACTACCGAATGGATTTATTTAAAATTGTCCATGAATATTACTTATAGGTCGGGTCAACATATGTATATGCTACATATTATCACGCTATCGCCTACAGGGGAGGAGCTGTGCGGAGTAAACGAAGTCCGCGCGGACGAAGTCGTGGGCAACAGCTAGTTAACAATAAGTGCGTATTATTCTATTCCTCATTCAATATTGAACACTAGGTATTAATCATAGGATTGTCCATTACTGTGTGTCCATAAATGTGCTATAGATGACTAGTTAAAATAAATAAAGACTTTATTTGGTTATTGAATCGAAAATAACGGGTTTCTTACATTAAACACACCAAAAATATAGAATAAATAAATAATTTTCAATATGTTCGATGTTAAAAAGTTTATACTTAAAATTGAATTTAAATTCAAAAATACCACAAATTTGTTTTTGCGTCCATAATTGGTGTGTTTACCGTGTATCATTATTCACATAATTTTCTTTCCAAGTCTCTTAAGAGACGGATAGAGCATTGAACGCAGAATATTTAAATATAAAAATGCCTAGATGTCTCCATACTTTAATTAAAATAGGTTGGCATTAGCGACTCCTAAAATACGTCTATACTCCAGTACTTACATCCGTATAAAATCACATTTTTTTCTTACTTTTTTTTTAAAATTACATGTTTCTATTTACGTAGACCTAAACCTACTGAGTTTCTTCTTCTTTCTTGTTTTTTACATATGGTTGAAATATTTTTTTATGATACTGTTTTAAAATGTAAATATACTAGTACTAGTAGTAGTAGTAGTATTATTTATGTAACATTTTTATAATTAAAGTTAAATTTCTATAGCTTAAGCTCATTACAACGATATTATTTGTCTGAAATCACAATGTATATATGGATGATAATACCATAATAATCTGTAAAGTGCGGAATAGGCTTTTTTGTCAAAAACATGTTATTGATCTTATCAGCTAGTTTAGATTGATGCTACCTAAGGTCCTAAAAATGTTTTTAAAAACAGTGTTTACCACTTACGTCAGTTTTGAATGAAACTGTTAGACGGAGACCATCTCAAAACTATGCTACATGTTCCCTTTATTTCGTTCTGTACTTCATTGCGAGCACTCACTAGCTTGGAGCTGTCTTGTCCAGATTAAATATTGATCAAGGATCTTTTAGAAACTTATGTATTCTGGAAATCTTATACGCTATTCTTATACAGACGCTTATAGAAATTAAATTAGAAATGTATTATTTTATTTTAATTAGATATCACTTTCAAATTGCGTTCACTACGTCACTAATTACAAAAACTTCATGATATTTCAACATAATCGATCTAGCTTGGGTGATGTATGTCTTGCAGGAAAAAAGATAATTTTCGACGTCGACAAATATCTCGCTTATCTTAATATACATGAAATCTGCAGCAGAAAAGTACCATCATTTAGCTACAGCGATATGTAGGGATGATGCTTTCAATAACTGGAAAACGAATCGAAATATTTTTTTAACGTTTTATTTTATTCTAAGCAGGCTGGGAGCGTTAGTAGGCTTCTTTCATTATCTTCTTGCAATCCGACAGAACGCGCTCAAACTTGTTCTTCTTACAATTGTTAACTTCTTTTATTTAAAAAAAAAGTGCTCGATTGTTTAAAGTAAAAGCTACAATGTTTGTCTATTTGCTTGTCTAAGCGTTCATAATTATTTTATTCTATTATTATATTGAAAATATTGACAGAAAGTACCTTATTGAGATTACCCATAGATAAACTAATAAAGAAAACATATTGCTGTGGTGTGAATACATCGATTTCCATGACTGTTTCAAGCTATAATGAACTCTGCCTTATTGTAGTTTATTAGAATATCCAACTCGTGACCCATCACGATTTAACTCTTCATCCCTTGCCAGCATTTGATCGACATCAAATTAAAAATAGGCACGGACGAGATCAGAAATGAAATCGCCATTTTAATTATAAACAACCGACCTGTTCACGTCAAACCGATATAACAAAACGATTGAAAAATCAAAATTCTCAAGTGTAATATCAAACTTGAATTATAATTGGCCGATGCTCTCTCTGATATTTAGACTTTAAACCTTTTTGTAAATATTCTAGAGTAAGCCCTAAAGATTAGTTATTAGGGTGCAAATTTGATAAAAAAGTTCTATCGATAAGGCTTGTACACACTGTAATATTTATAAGACGTGTATCAAAACCGAAGAGCCGTCGTCTTCCAGACCGATGACGTTTGACGTAAATTCTGACATCCCCTTTAGGACTTGGTGCAAGTAAAAGATTAGATCCATTTGACCCATTTTTCAACTTCCAAATTTTTTAATGGCATAAGGCACCAAATTCTTAGCCGTCTCTCATGATGTGAGCAAGATGATAGATAACATGGTCAATTTGTATAGCTATATGAGCAGCGAATTCGTTCCTCTATGTGCGTAAATTGCAATTCGTCTAAGACTCAGAACAGAGAACATCTTAAGATATTGCATTTCGTTAATTGAATTAAATAACTGCTGTTACCTAATTCCTATAATCTTTTTTAACTTCCCACTAAGTATGTAGATAAAGAAGTTACTGATTTTACCCCGATTTTCGAAAATCGAGTTTTCACCAGTTGTCTAGGTTATGAAGTCTTAGGAACCTTTTCCGACTATTTTCACGACGACGTCAGTATGACGCTTAACTTAGATTTCCTGAAAATTTGAGTCGATTCGATCCAGGAGATTTTGAGAAATTTAAAAAAAAAACACCAAAAAAATTTGGCGAAACAGTATTTTTTTAATATATCTTTCAGATTTATGTACCGATTAAGTACAAAAACTAATCAGCTCTATCCCGCAAAAAACTACGTTTAATACATAAACTTCTTTAAACCATTTTTTGGTATTCTCCGATATTTTAGTACTAAAAAAACTATGTCAATTGCCGTTTCAAAAATCAAAATCAAATCTAATTCTCAAAACTTATAACTTTTCAAATATTAAAATTACGTTATTTTTAGCAAACTTACTTATTTTTTTTTAAATGACTCTCAAGGTAATTCACTGATTGACTTAAAAATCTTATCAGCTTTTCTCCCTTAAAAAATTTGTCTATACCATTAATTTAATCAAAATCAGACAATTGGTTTTGAGATTTATCAATGAAGAAAATTAAAAATAAAATGTTTTTTGACATTGCATCGAAATTTTTCAACCTATCGAGCTTAAGCATTATTTTAGATCTCAAAAATTGATTTGAATGCCATCATCGTTTATAAAATATACAGCGTTTCAATAATTAATATTCTGCCATTTATAACAAAATAGATGTTTGAACTGAAAAATCTATGCTTATATTTTTTACTCTTGAGCTTAAAATACCTTAATTTAGTGGGAAGTTTCAGGGATGGCCCGTAGGGTCAAGGGTTTACACATTTTTTTTACTGTTGTTGTCTTCGATACCGGTTTTTTTAATTCGATCTTATCGTAATTTTTGTGTCCACGAAAATACCCCTTACTATTAAATTACCGAAATGCAACTTCTGAAGGTTTCTCTGAATTTAGGACAAAATGCAAGAGCACGGTATTTACACCCCATCTATAATGTTTCAGCTCGAATGGTCAAGATTTTTTGCCAATATAGCTATAGAACACAATATTATCTTTTTTTATATCATAAGATAGCAAACAAGCATATGGGTCACCTGATGGAAAGAATCAACCATCGCCTATAGACAAGTGTTAATGGTGCGTTTCTATCTTGTGGCGAAGTCTAATGCCACATGCATAAGTTTACCGGCTATCTTAACCTCCAAACCCGAACATGACTGTGACAAGCACTGTCGCTATTGTGGCAGGAATAGGTAAGGCGTTGGTACCAGACCCGGGCGAGACGATGCAGAACTCTACCACCTAATAGCCACGATGGTAGTGACTCGTATAGCCAATCGGTCGCCTTTTACGCCCTGCCTGGCAGAACAGCAGTTGGCTTATTTTTCAATGAAGCCTGGGACCAACACGGAGGAAATATAATAATTTGTAAAACGTATTTTTTTTGACTTGTACCATACCTTAAAGTATCGCAACTCGATGAGCAAATAAAACACATGAAGATCTCGTTCCGTGGCCTTTGAATAAGTTAGAACCAATATGGAGATTGTTTCATTTGTCTATTATTACAGAGTTTTGTAACAGCTGTATATACGAGTACCTATGTACTTAATTTGATGATTTTGATACAGTTTGTTTTACAATGATTGTAGTTAGGCTTTTATTGCTTGTTAAATTAAAATTTTATGTTTTCATAATTTAACAAGCAATGAAAGTCTAACTATAGACGCCTAAATATAAAAGTTCCGACCTTTTTTACATTATTTTATAGAAAACAAGCAGATGACTTTCCCGATTGAAAGAGAAACCATCGACATTGAAAGAGAAACCATAGACACCAAAGATGTTAATGTTAATGGTGCGTTGCTATCCGTGTGGCAGGATGGTAGTACCACATGCCTACCGGCTACCTTACCCTCCGAACCAAAACACGATAATATCAAGCATTGATTCTATTGCAGTAGGATTGCAGTAAGGCGTTGGAACAAATACTTAAGTGAGAGGATGCGTTACTCTACCACCTCTAGTAGTCACGATGGTAGTGACACATATAGCCATTCAGTCGCCTTTTACGACCTGCCTGGCAGAACAGCTGCTGTTGGCCTATTCTTCAAAAACAAGGGGGCGAGCTCGACAAAGGTCGTTTTATAGTGGGATCCTATACTATTAATATGTAGTATTTTTCTATCAACTTGTATATTCTACATGTGGAGAAATGTCTCTAAGCTAAAGGATGGAGTTCATTACTCAGTAATGATCGCGAATATGTAAACAAAATACGTACTTAAATTCTGTTATAAGTATCTAAAAAAAAGGGTTCTTTACGCCCGTATCTCTGAAGAGGTAGGCAAAGGTACAACAAGTGCACCCTCGATTAGCGGAAGATACTTGGTCCAACCGGGCACTGTGGCCGTAATTTACCGAACTCACGAATAGACTCGTTAGTACAACAGACAGTGAACGTAATTTACCGAACTCACGACTAGACTCGTTAGTACAACATACGGTGACCGTAATTTACCGAACTCACGACTAGACTCGTTAGTACAACATACGGTGGCCGTAATTTACCGAACTCACGACTAGACTCGTTAGTACAACAGACGGTGAACGTAATTTACCGAACTCACGACTAGACTCGTTAGTACAACATACGGTGGCCGTAATTTACCGAACTCACGAATAGACTCGTTAGTACAACAGACGGTGAACGTAATTTACCGAACTCACGACTAGACTCGTTAGTACAACATACGGTGACCGTAATTTACCGAACTCACGAATAGACTCGTTAGTACAACAGACGGTGAACGTAATTTACCGAACTCAGGACTAGACTCGTTGTACAACATACGGTGGCCGTAATTTACCGAACTCACGACCAGACTCGTTAGTACAACATACGATGACCGTAATTTACCGAACTAACGACTAGACTCGTCGGTACAACATACGGTGACCATAATTTACCGAACTCACGACTAGACTCGTTAGTACGACATACGGTGACCGTATTTTTTGAGAATTACTACACTAATTTCGTTGAGGTTTACTATGTGGTTATGCAATATTCTCATTTTATTATATTTTATTGTTTATTTATGACTATTAACTGACAAATTACACTTATTGATCTAACCCCAAAGTAAGCAAATTATTTGCTTGTGTTATGGGTATTAGTCAATGATACTATATAAATATTTTTACATACATAATAAACACTAAAACCCGGAAATACAAACATTTATGCTCATCACACAAATGCTTGTCCCCGTCGGGGATCGAACCCAAGCCCCGTCGATTGCGTAGTCAGGGTCGCTAACCACTCGACCAACGGGGCGATTTGCAAGTTTGTCTGTAGTCTGTCCGATCGTCAAAGGCATTAATGGGACTACAGATTGATATATTAAAGTTGGCTACACTACATCAACACGAAAAAATTTATTCAGTGACTCACAAATACGCAATTCAAAATACCGATTTTATCATTTCGAATGTTTCAAAATTCCTAATATAACTAGTTGTTATTCATTTTATTTTTATAATTCCGAAATGTCAATATTCATAACTATTATTCTCAAAATACCGAGGTTCAAAAGACCGAATAATAAAAATTCGACTTAATGATAATTCGAAACATCAGAAATACGAATCCCGATTATTACAGTACCCATTAAATAGAGTTATGTAATAAGCAAGAGAGAGGGATCTGGCGCTTGGCGGCCGCTGCCGCGGACGCTCGTTTCGCTTACTCGCCGTTGCATGGTGGTCACTAACCTAGCCTAATGGTTCACCAACAGCAGTGACCTAGCGCTCGGCACCTTCCGCGGCACTTGCTCGCCTTCGCACATTAATGGTCACTGTTCTCAGGTAAACTAACGCCAAACGCGTTACTAATTAAATATTATACTGATTAAATCCGAATTTTAGCAGTTTATTCGAATTATTAAAAACCGTGATATCTTTATTCGGACGAAGAACCCATATGAAGCATTTGATTTTTTTAACTAAAGAAAATCGGAAAATAAACAAATCGCATTTACAACTTTCGGTAAAAAAATCTTGATTTATATTAATAGACGTCATAACTCTTAGGTATTATAAAATTCGGACTTTTTGAAATCTCCTTCCGTAGGCTCCTTTGAAGAATAGACCAACTGCCGTTCTGCCAGGCAGGTCGTAAAAGGCGACCGATTAGCTATGCGAGTCTGTACCATCGTGACTACTAGGTGGTAGAGTTCTGAATTGTCTCGCTCGGGTCTGATACCACCGCCTTACCTATTCCTGCCGAAATAGCGTCAATGCTTGTCACTGTCATGTTCCGGTTTGGAGGCTAAGCAAAGCACCATTAACATCTTTGGTGTCTATAGGCGATGGTTAAATCTATCCATCCATCAGGAGACCCATCTGCTTGTTTACATCTTATAATATAAAAAAAAAGATTACCAGCGATCTTACAATGCTTTTTTGAAATAGCTTTTAATACGTAGCCATGATCATTTAACTTTAGACGAGCGTCTTGTCCATTTGACTCTTCTTATTCATAAAAAAATAGAAAGAGAAGCTTATGTCTTCTCCCTACGTCTATGTATAAAGAAGAACTCGTTTCATTTGCGTAAATTATAAAAAAAATATCTTTCAACGTAGTGAGTACTTACTTTCTTCACACTCCGTCGCACATAATGTTCACTCTTCAATGCATTACAATAAGACGAATCAAACATAAACAGCCCGCTGAGATAAACCTCTGTCAATTGCCTTTCAACCGTTTGATTTTGAAGCAAACGCAGCGGAATCACCACTATTCAAGTAATAAAAATTCATGGCCACAAATATGATGTTTTATAGCACATTTAGACAGTAAACAGACTGGTCTTCTATTATAATCACCATACAATATATAAAGAAGGGTAGGTATGTTGTTACTGTGGACGTAGATTTAATTTCTTGTATACCAGAGACCTTACCCTTGATTGAATCGTACGTAAGCTGCTCCTTTCTTTGGAATATTATCAATAAGATTTTTTTTTTTTAAATTTTCTGTTGCAAAGATATATAGGAAACAGGTAAAAATGAATTCAGGCTTATTTTGGACTAGCCTCCCATATTGGTTTGGGCTCTTTTGAAGAATAAATCAACCATCTTGTATCATGTAGGTACCGGGGAAAACCAAGACTGACATACCACGATCAGATTGATCGAGTACTGTCCGAAGGTGGTGTCAAGAGTCTTCGCAACCGGCGTGTGTGTATAAAGAGAGTGATGAGTGTGGAGGAAGCGAGACAAGCCTGCAAGGATCGTGATGTATGGCACTCGGTTCTCTCTGCCTACCCCGTAAGGGATCTGGCGTGAAGATATGTATGTATGTACACACATAATAAACACCCAAACCGAGATATATGAACATCTATGCTCATCACAGAAATGTTTATCCCTTTCGGGAATCGAACCTCGTCGATTCGTAGTAAGGTCCGCTGACCACTCGATTAACAGTGGTCATAATTGTAATAAATAATGATTTTGTCAATTCATCCCGCGGCTCCAAGCGACTTTATGAACTAGAAACTAACTTTTCTAACTTTAGAAGCTAACTTTATGAAAAAGACTGAGCTCAGTGGCGTTCACTTGAAGATGTCTATGTCTAGCAGTAAATGAATTCAACGCCTTAATGGTTTATATTTGGAAAAAAGTAGTATATGTTTGAGCCCGGTTTTTTAACGCTCCCCTTGTTAAATTTCATAAAAATCAGTTTGACAGTTTAGCCGTGAAATACGGAAATATTTTTTGAATTCATATTATATTTTTATGGTAATTAATAAATTTAATATTTATTATAATTTTTTCTTACCAACGAAATGAGTATGTAGATTTATAATATTGGCAAATAAGTCATCTTTCTTTCGTTTTAGTTAGTTATATCGGAAAACCCTCTGCTTATTTGTTATTCTATAAAAACGTTAAAAGTTTATGCGTTTTTTAGGATAAAATCCTCACCTATCAAAAATTTGAAAAAAGTCGATGATACGCTTCTCATAAAATCTGAATCGAATCAGACGTCCAGCTGCGAGACCCAATACAGGCCACAGACACTGAGAAGGGTATTTTAGAGATCCGTATTGTAAAGTATATCTGATTTTTTTAAATTAAAATTTTACCGCAGAACAAGCTAACTTTTACATATATCATACTAGCTTCAGCGTGCAGCTCGCTGCATTATAAAAGTTTTTGGCGAATCCCGCGAGATCACTTTATTTTTCCGGAATAAAAAGTGGCCTTTTTGCTATTCCAGGTTATTATCTGCCTGTGTACCAAACTTCATTCAAATCCGTTCAGTAGTTTCTGCGTGATTGAGTAACGTCCATCCATCCATCCAAACATCCAAACTTTCGCATTTATAATAATAATATAAATAATAATATAGATTTAGATTGTTTTATAAAACTGAAAGCGAAGGATTATATGCTGATTTGTAAATACTAGACAACATTGATATAAAAAACCCTAGATGCACAATCCCGAACAAAACCGACACTCAAAAGTGTCCCTAATTTCATTTAAGTAGTTATAGATAGGGCAAAAACATATGTTTTTGCATATCCAACCTTGCGTGCACGACTTATAGTTGTTTTTACAAAGGAATGTACGAAAAGAAATAAAATTGACAATGTCGCGACCGACACGATTCTATTTGAAATAAGTGCACAATTTCAAATTGTGCACTCATTTTTGGAGGACGTTTTTGACACACTGATTGTGTATCTTGGGTTTTTTACATCAATGCTAGACAATGGTTGTTTTTATAATGTTAGTATGTAAAGAAATGAAGAAAATAAAGTATTACATTTTAGCCGATTGACTATACATTTAAGTAGATAATAATGATGTCATCATTAATAAAACTAGTGATCGAATGTGGCCGAAATTTGAACACACACTAAACAATAAAATCTCTTTGACAACTGACTTTAGCCGTAATACATATATAATAATAAAATAAAATAAAAAAGTAACAAATAAATAAAGAAAATAATATATTATGCCTAGACCAGTATATATGCAAACATGTTTCCGTTTATATTTGGTTCATAATTAAATAAAATATACAGAACCCTTTATTTTTTAATGGTTGCCACTCGCTTTTGGCACTAAACTTTTTTTACCATCGACGTGTTTCGCGATCCGACCTGTGTTTAACCACTGCTGCTGTCAATCACATTGTACCCACCCTCTACGAATATTTGCTAGCTTTATAACATTCCTTCATCGAATTAATCCGTCTGATCAATATACAATAGTATAAAAGGAAGACACAATTTTAATTTGAATACTTGGCGAAAACGGGGGACGGTATGAGGGAGTCTTCGGTAAGATTTGATTTTCTACGTTCTCTATGCCATAAGATAGCAAACAAGCAGATGGATCTCTTAATGGAAAGAAAAAACCATCTTCCATAAACACCAAAGATGTTAATGGTACACTGCTATTCTTGTGGATAGGTCATAAATCGCCTTCCATATCCTCTAAACTGAAATACAATCATATTCCTGATAGTCTAAAATCATTACCTATAAATAAATTTCGCAAAAAATTGTCCGATTTACTGTTAAATGAAACATACTATGATATTAGAAATTTTTTAACGGATAAGATTAAATGTTAATAAATAGAAATATAAGTTTGTACAATTTACCTTAAAATTTAAATGTAATAAAAATTAAATAATAAATTTTGTAAATGGTAAAATTTCTTTGTAAATTGGAAAAATAGCTTTTTGTTGTGAAATAATACTTGTAAATATTGTAATACATAAATAATTTTAATACATTAAATAAAAAAAGCCCACTGAATTTCTTCCGTCGGATCTTCTCAGTGTGTGGCCGCGTTCCGATCCGGTAGTAATTATAAATAAATCGACCGAAATTTAAATTTTTGCACACCATATTACGGTAGAATATGTTAGTAATTTGATTTAATTTTAATAACCTGTGGCACCCATATTCTTGCAAATAAATATATTTTCATTTTCATTTTCATTTCAACAATAGTGTCAAGCACTAACGCTATTGCGACAGGAACAAGCCGGTAATTTACGCATGTGGCGTTAAAAATCCGTTTGACGGGGTTTTAACACCACATGCGTAAATTACCGACTACCTTTTGCACTAAAACATAAATACAACAGCGATAAGCATCGACGCTATACCTTTAAGAATAGGTAAGGCAGACCAGTACCCGGCAGGGACGTTGCTGAGCTCAACCACATAGTAAACATGATGGTAGCGACATGTTTGCCAATTGTTCGCCTTTTACGGGCAGCCTGGTAGAGTGGCAAAACATCTATTCTTCAAAATGGACCCGACCCACATTAACAATTTTGAAAAAACCAAGTACTGGATGACATAAGAAGCGGCGCAACATGTGGTGACTGCGATCTTAAGCAAATCATAGTGGGTGGGGTAAGGCCTAGTACACTGCCAGTGATTATAGCTTAAATATTATCCCAAGGCTATTTGTTAGCAACCGCGCCTAACGACAAGTACTAGCCGGCCAAGTGTGAGGCACACCTGTGTTGTGCACCTGTTATTGTGAGATAATGACGTCATAACAACAACGGACAAAATATATAACGAACAATGGTATAAATAGGCGGGGATGACATGTTTTCGAGTCATTGTAATTCTATCGCTTCTTGAGGGCTTTACTGTGCTCAAAAATTATACTGTGCTTATGAAAGTGATTTAAGTGTGTTATTCAGCCAAACTGCTTCTCGGTTACATTCAAGTAATAATATTTGACTACATATATAGTTGCTACCGAGTTGAACCAGTAAAAATCTGCCTGACAAAATGTTCTTTTTTTCAAAGGGTTTTTTTTATTATCAATAACCAAGCATAATAGCAGCTTGACGAGAAGTAGTGCAGCGGACGAATGTGGAATCATACTGAACTTAAGAATGCCTATTTACTAAAGAAACTATACAGGATACACCGCCTTAGGCAGAGTTTTCTAAGACTTACTAGTTCATATAATAAAGAATGAAGCAAATCTCTTAGTTCGTGTGCATGGAATTTCAATTAAATCTTAGTGAAATCCAGTCGTTTGTCTTGAGCTATAGTTTTGAAAAGAGGACATATGGATGAAGAGAATTTCTGAAGTTTTTTAAATCATATTACACAAGGAATACAGAAGAAAAGCAAGTTTCTCTTTTTTTGCAAACTTTACATTTGTTCGTGTCATGTTTGTCTCTGAGATAAAAAAAAGACTTATAAGTACACGATCAATGACACTAACTGCTTTTGAACATAATAGTATAGATATTATTTTTGTTTCATGTCCAATTATTAAAAAATTATGGCTCTCCTAATCTTTCATATATATAAACTACCTGTCTTTAACAATGGAATGATAGCGGATTGCTATCGTCATGACTGTGATTGATTTTTTTCTTTTAAGCCAAAAATGTCAAATTCGTGTTTTGTTATTCATCTAGTTGTTTGAAGGTATCGACCATTATTTTAATTATATTTTTTAAAATAAATATATCAACATTGCAAATTTGTTAAAATAATCACTATACTTCCGGGTTCCCAATGAATAAAAGCCTTTCTGAAAAAATCTTTGCTCATCTGTCTCGCAGTTCATAAAAAATGCATGATTGGCCTAAGCTATTTCTACTATCCTACTAAATAAAAGTGGTAAAGTATCTCAACGTTTAGCCTGTGATTGGTACCATCGTCTTACCTTTTCCTGCACCAATAGCGTACTGTCATGTTCTGAATAGACAGGAAGGTACCTGGTAAACTTATGCATGTGGCATTACTATCCCGCCAAACATTTAGCAACATATCATTTTATCTTTGGTGTATATAGGCGATAGTTATCACGTTCTATCAAAATAGCCATCTTTTTGACAGCTGTTCTAAGAATTTTTTAAAAAAGTAAATATTTTATATAATTTCTTTTGATATACTTTCCATCGTGCACTTGGTGAAACTCCGTGATAATTAATAATATTGTTTTAAATTTTGTACTTGTACAAAATTTAAAACAATAATTATGACGGAGAAATAAAAAAAATTAGCACTGATGATGCAGTAAAATTTGAAAACAGTTGGCTATTTAAATAAAAAAGTATGTATATATATATATATATATATATATATATATATATATATATATAGTTAGTCAATTGCGATAAAATACAAGTGCAAAATTTAAAACAAACTTTTGATACATCTTATTGAAGCCGACTGTATGAACTCTGGCTGTTTCTTACGAGAAAAAAAAAAACAAAAATGTGGTAACGTCTCGGCAATTTTTAATATTAAAATCTTCAATAATATCTAATGGATGGCTCAGAGATCGAGTCGAAAGTGCGCGTATTGAGTGCACCCTTCACAATTCATTTTTTTAATACCGTCCTTTGTATTCCATGCTTTTGTCTCATTTGAGTATTTGATGTCTCCCTATTCTCTGTAGTGTCATAATTATGTAATTTTTGGGGGATGAAATTGATATTTGAAATGTTTTCAGCTAATGGCTTCGTTTGAGGACGCTCCATCAATATGAATTGATGATTGCTTGCGTATAAATAGTTTTATCGTGTTTTCAATTTAGTATGGTAGTTATGATGCAAATAGTGGATTATTACATCTATTTTTCTTTATAATCTTAGCCTACTTTCCAGTTTGTTTTATCATTACATAGCAATAAACTCCTGATGGAAAGAGAAACCGTCACCTATCGGATGGCAATGCCACATGCATAGATCTACCGGCTATCTTACTATCTGAACCAGAATACGACAATGATAAGTATTGACGCTATTGCGGCAGGAATAGGTAAGGCGGTGGTACAAATACCCGGACGCGACGTTGTGGAACTCGACCACCTAGTCGTCACAATGCTAGTGTCATGGATAGCCAATCGGTCGCCTTTTACTACTATGGTCGAATTTCGGTCACAGATGATCGCTATTAAAGACTCCTCGCCTGTTGTGGAATCAATTACCGGCAGGGATGTTTCCAAACGGATACGACTTAGGGGCCTTCAAGAAAAGAGCTTTAATATTCTTAAAAGGCCGGCAACGCAATTGCAAAACCTCTGGTATTGCAGATGTCCCTGAGCGGCGGTGATCTATTACCATCAGATGCACCTCCTGCACGTATGCCCCCTCTTTTTTTTAAAAAAAAATGATTATAAAAATACTAAAGCAGACACTTTTGGGTTTACAAACTATTTTACTCCTGACTGACTGATTAAATTATAATAAAATGCTAATAATACCAATAAATAGTTTTTTTTTTTCAGTTGGTCAAAATATTATTATACTTTTTATGTTACTTTTTTAAATTAAACTATAAATGCACAGCATGTTCACTTTAGCAATAATTTATATTATTATTTAACGAGAAAGTTTGGTTTTTACTCTCTCGTTGGCCTACTTGGAAAATTTTATGATAAAAAGCATCAAAAACTTCCTATTTTGTCAATCATAAATTGAAATTAGGAGGGTAGTACGACATATCTTTTTATTATGGCAAATTATGCCTAGCCAACTGTCATGGCTATTTACAACTGACATAAACGTGGTTTGTGGGAAACTATTATTTGAAAATAAACGATCTCTTTATTGGAAATATGAGAGCTCGAATCCAATATGAGAGTCGTAAACAAATTATTCGTTAAACCAGTACTTTGTACGTCAACCCTCGAACGCGGCTATAAAAATATATGCCGGAACATCCCTACACGCCAAAAATGCCCGACCGTAATAAAGAAACGCGATAAACTGAGCAAAAAATGGCGGCCATGAATTCATTGGTATGACATTTGGGGTTTTGCCGAATGGTCACGGTTATAGCTCAGAAATTTTCCTCTAGACATATTTCCATCTTATAGTTTTATGGCATTGGTCCCTATCTTTTATTGGTACGCGGGAATCTTGTCAATCTTATTATGCTCGGCCTATTTGACCGATACAAAGGTTTATTGTTAGCTTTTCTTTTTTCATCAACATGTCAAGAACGACCACTATATTGAATTTGTGATTACTCATGAAAAATGGTTTTTAAATGTCGTCTACTAAATGTTATATAATTTGCTATATTTTATAGCAAAACGTTATGACATTGGTATCTTTGGTAGGTATGTCTTACGGTCAGTAAGACCACAGGACCATCATTCAAAAAATTTGATGATTAATAAACTATCAAACGTTAACTGTATATACAATTATTATACGCTACTAAACTCTGTTTTCAAATCAAGAGAATGGTATGTCTATGTATCAAATTTTACGTAAGTTAAATTTTATGACACCTATGCATGCGTAGTTCCGGTTTTGGGGTAAGATAGCCAGTAACGTCTTCCTTACCCCCAAACTGGAACACGACAGTGATAAGACGTATCTTGACGCTATTGCGGCAGGAATATATAAGGCGGTGTTACCAGATCGAGCCACGAGGTACGTATTATAACTCTATATAAAATATAGAGTTATAATACGTACCGATGAAATAAAATCAGTCCAGAGTTATTCCTATGATCTGCCTGGCGGAACGGTAGATGGGTCAAAGGGGGTCCGGACCAACACGGGGGATCATTGTTTTTAAAAACAAGAATATACATATTTAAGTCACACACTATATACACCGTCATTTAATTCCCTTGTATACGGTGTGTAAAAAAAACCTGTTCGATCGTCAAAGGCTTGGTAGCTTGATAAAAACATATCTGCGACATTATTTTATGAATATTGTTAGTAGTAGGGATTCGTTGGTTCCCGACCACCCGGGTCGTTGGGTCTGGATCCCTGTTTCTGTCCCACCTGTGTTTCTGACCCACTTGGTGGTCGGTCAAAACTAAAAAAAAAAAAAAAAAAAAAAAAATTTGGTGTCAAAATGGGGGTTTCCGGGTACGCCCGATCGATTGCAAGCATCCGTTTTTTGATATCTCGCACGGTTGCAAAGTTAGCATTCCTGGCTCTCCTTCGTTATCTAATCACCTCATTATCATTAAGCTCGAACGCCCGTCACACAATCGCACTATTAAAAGCTCATTAGGACGTCTCGCATTGCGTATCACTTGCAACTAATGAATATGGAATAAAATAAATATCATCAAGCTGATTCCCGTGTCGAGAAGGCAGAGCGAGCGTCTTAACGTTCCACTGCGATTCACCTGTTCAGCGGACAAAAGCACGATTATGGCGATCATTCTATTATCATTTTAGCAGCCTGTAAGACTTTTACTTTTTTTTTTTTCATAGTAATTTATATCATTAACATCGTGAGTACTGACTAGTTGGTGAGTTCTGCAACGTCTCGACCGGGTTGAGTACCACCACCTTGACCCATCTTATTACATACATCATCAGTGCTAGTCGCTGTGGTGGTGCTATTATTACTGGGTCTGTGTGCTTATTAAATATATTCCAGTACTTGTATGCATGTAAAAAAGTATCTTCACGGCCATATCCCCGAAGAGGTAGACAGAGGTACAACTAATGCTCCCACGATTAGCCGAAGATACTAAGTTCCACAACGTGATAGGTGACAATCCCGACCCAGGAATCGAACCTAGGACCTCATGTGGCAAGCATCGACACCGCACCATTATGCCGCAGAGGTGATTTGTTTGAATGTATTTATTTAGTGTTGTTGACAAACACCCATATTGCATGATGTCTGGGCTAGCAGGATCGGTCACTTCTAATGCGAATGTGACGAGCAACAAGATTTGTAACAGAACGTGTTCGCTAATGTTAATTGCTTAAAACTTCCTATATAAACCTCGGATGAAAGCACATCTACAATATATCAAATAATTATTTTAACAGAGATAGTGCTACATTATTGTAACGTGTGTGTGTGTGTTATTGTGTTCACGTGCTACTTCGATAATATGGATGTAAGTATCTCATTTATTGCTCTTATAATATCTTATGTATTAAATATGTGTAATGAATGTAGATATAATATTTTTGTCGTTTCATATTTTTACAATATTATTCATGTATTTCACCGGAGAGGAAAGTATACTTGTGTGATGAACGTACACATATTTTTTCAGATTTGGTTAGAAAATAATATTTATACCTACATGCACACACAGAAATGATGTATGTGTTAAATCTATACATATGTGTACTACATGTATACTGAACAGAAATTTTACCTAAATATATTCAGTCGTTAAGGCGTGTAAGAACTTGTAACAAATATACACGCACAAACTTTAGATTTATAACATAGTATTAGGATTTTACGTTAGCTATGTCGTAGTGTCTAATATTTGGTATTATGTCCTTTACAGAATTCCTCGAGCATCCTTGAAGAGAACACTTTAAAACATTATTATTATCCACTGTCTGACGACGACGAGTCAGATTTACAATTGACACAGCCATTGAAAATAAAAAGAACACGTAGCAGCAGCAGTTTGGACGACCTATTTGAAAAGCCAGCCAAAAAGAAGAAAAAAATGTCGTCCTGCGTTGGAAGGGCGTCTCGAGATGGTGGAATGGCATACATATCAACCAATACCGACGATGGGGCGCAAGCCACACACTTTGTAAAAATAGAAGTTTACGATCTAAAAAAACTGGCGAGGATACCCCCAACTGATCATTGGAAACATGCAACCACTCGGATTAAATATTATGCGGCAAGTCATAGGCTCAACAAAATCAATGAAGTGATCTATGATATATCTAAGGAAATAGCCGATGCACCTGACGTAAAAAAATATCACTTCGACAAAAATACTTGATATTGTTCTTTCAATGACTGATTTTTTAAGTATGCTATTGTATAAAGTTTCAATGTAATTAGAGATAATAATGTGATTGGTGATTAATTTTAGTCATCAGTTAACAATTTTAAAAGAATTTTAAAGGTCTTTAGTTAATGAAGTGGGCGTGGAAAGGTGCCATATATATAACAGCGTTGCACTAAACAAGTGCTATTATTGTATATTTTAACGCAGTTGTCGTACAACCAACTGTAAAAATGTCTTTTATAAAAAGTTTATATTTTGAATTAAGTAACGATACTTTAGTTGAGTCACTATATGATTCGTGCTACGATGCTGAACTATATGAAATATGTTGCAAAGTAGAGAAGGAACAAGCTCAATGTAAACGTAAATCTGAAGATAATTATCAAAATGGCAATCATGAAAAACATCGCCGAATCAATGAAGATGAGTTTTGTCATGGTCACCGAAATAGATCACAGCCTTTCGTTGACTCTCAATATTTAGACTCAGAACTCTACAACATGTGTGAAACTATTGAAAGGTAAACGCAATTTATTGTTATATGAAATATTATTATTTATATACCCGCTATATGCAGTTTCTAAATTATTAATAAATTTTCAGTACTTTCATCCAAGTGGGTTGTGGAGAACCAGGTGCAATACCATCTACATCTAAAGATCATACATTTAATAATATAGAGACGTCGATTCAAGAATGTACACCATCTACTGTGAAAATGATAAAGTGTACTACCTGCAACGTTAATGTAAAAAAAAGGTATTTTTCCAATCATGTTAATAGTCATTTACATAAAAATAACTTATTTAAATTGAAACACTCCTTGGAAAACGTAGATATAATTGAAACTGCATTTAAAGACCGATTACTAACATATAGGATAGGTACGAATTCTTCCAAGGATTTTACAACCCCGGAATTATATTTTTCTTCAATCAATAACAGTGTTGTGCAACTACTCTCCGAATGTATAAAACAATTTACTACATTTAAGGTTAATTTTATAT
Organism: Apodemia mormo; assembly: GCA_036924255.1. Lineage (NCBI taxonomy): Eukaryota > Metazoa > Arthropoda > Insecta > Lepidoptera > Riodinidae > Apodemia > Apodemia mormo. The sequence goes on along the minus strand of JAUPFN010000020.1, from coordinate 6,564,340 downwards.
TGCGGGGGAGTTTTATTCAGCAAACGAAAGATTTAAAATATTCATTTGATTTTCAGACTTCCAACTATATTGTTTGTATGAGTACTGATGTTAATGAACTAATTACATCTGTTTATAGTATCTTAACCAATAAGATTAGTGAATTTGAAAGGAAAGATAGTGGTTGGAGCCTTCAACACCTGACCGAATTAGATTTGAATGTAGGAAAGTTTAATCCCTGTCGGGGTAGTTCTTTTATTGAGCTTCCACGTGACATACGTTCTAAAAAGGCAGTTATTAATGTGAAAAACACAGATGTTCTTTGTTTCAAATGGGCAATTCTCTCCGCTTTATATCCTGCACAAAACCATTCTGATAGAGTCACTGCTTATAGCCAACACTCTAATAAATTAAAATTTAATCAAATAGCATTCCCAGTAAAATTACGTGATATTTCAAAATTTGAAATTTTAAATAATCTAAGCATTAATGTTTTTGGTTTAGAGTACAGTAAAAAAGAAAAAAAATATATCGTAGTTGGGCCTTTACACCATACAAAACAACGTAGACCTGTTCACGTAAATTTATTGTTATTAACACATGGCAACACTAATCATTATTGCTACATTAAAAACTTATCTCGTTTATTGTCAAAACAAGTTACTAATCGAAACAATGCAATTTTTATTTGCGATGGGTGTTTACTATTCTTTACTAAGAAAGATGCTTTAATGAATCACCAAAAAAGTGATTGTATGCAAATCCGTACGGAAATTCCATCCGTAAATGCTTTAAGGAAGGATTGGTTTGGTACATTAACACACAGCAATAAGTTAAAATTTGAAAGCTATCACAGAAAACTAAAAATTCCATTTGTAATATATGCAGATTTCGAATCATTTTTAAGGCCAATTTATAGTTGTTCGAATAATCCATGTGCATCACACACAGAAAATGTACAGAAACATGATGTATATAGCTTTGGTTATTATATTAAATGTTCATATGATGATAGCATTTCAAAATATGTATCTTATAAAGGAAATGATTGTGAGTGTGTATTTATTCAGAGTTTAATTAAAGATTTAGAAAACATTTTAGAACGTAACACTTTCCGCAAATCACCAAAACCACTATCTGAACAAAATGTAAACTTTACAACACATGATAGTAAATGTTACGTTTGTGATTTAGATTTAAATTGTGAAGATTTCACCGTGTATGATTCATATACCGGCGAATTTAAAGGTTTTGCACATACAATTTGTGGTAAGAAATATGTAACGCCTGACTTTGTACCAGTCATATTACATAACATGAGCCATTATGATGCTCACTTTATAGTCCGTGCTTTACACGTAGTTGAAGGTAACATTCAAGTAATACCACAAAACAAAGAAAAATACATATCTTTTTCAAAAACTATAAAGATCAACAATCGTAGTATTAGTATACGATTTATAGATTCTTTAAAGTTTATGTCCAGTAGTTTAGAAAAATTATCTCAAAACCTAAATAATGAACAATTTATTGAATTACGTAAAAACTTTCCAAATAATGAGGACTTTGTACGTGTAAAGCGAAAAGGAATTTATCCGTATGAACAAATGCAATCATTTCATTCTTTAAATTTAACAACGTTACCCCCTAAGGAAAGGTTTTATAATTCAATGTCCGATTCTAATGTGTCAGATGAAGATTATAAACATGCAAAGGACGTGTGGCAACATTTTAAATGTAAAAATATGGGTGATTATTCCGATCTATATTTAAAAACAGATGTTTTATTGCTGACCGATGTATTCGAGAATTTTAGAAATGTATGTTTAACTACTTACTATTTGGATCCATGTCACTATTACACAGCACCAGGGTTAAGTTGGGATGCCATGATGAAATTAACAAAAGTGGAATTGGAGTTATTAACAGACTTTGAGATAATTTCTTTTTTAAAATCAGGTATACGAGGTGGTATTTCACAGTGTAGTAATCGCTATGCTAAAGCAAACAATCAATACATGGAAGATTATAATAAGGAACAACCTGATTCCTATCTGATATATTTGGATGCCAATAATTTATATGGGTGGGCAATGTCACAATATCTTCCAATAAATAACTTTGAATGGGTAGATGTCAACACAAAATTCGATGTTTCTGACGATTCTGATTATGGATACATAGTAGAAGTAGATTTGGAATATCCTGAAAACCTACATGATACTCACTCAGATTTACCTTTATGTCCTGAACGTATTTGCACAGACCAATCTATTCACCCCAAATTAGTAACAAATTTAAATAATAAAACAAAATACGTAATTCATTACCGAAATCTTAAACAGTGTTTGTCACTGGGCTTAATACTTAAAAAGGTTCATAGAATTTTAAAATTTAGACAAAGTCCTTGGTTAAAACAATACATAGATCTTAACACATCTCTTCGAACTTTATCAAAAAATGAGTTTGAAAAAGATTTCTATAAGTTAATGAATAATTCAATATTTGGTAAAACGATGGAAAACATAGAAAAAAGAGTTGATGTTAAGTTACTTACCCATTGGGAAAATCTTGGAAAGACCCAAGGAGCTCAATCACTTATTGCACGTCCCGAATTTCATAGTCTTTCTATATTTTCCGAAAACTTAGTAGCTGTTCAACTCAAAAAGGTAAAACTTGAATACAATAAACCAATATATCTCGGATTTTGTATACTGGATATTTCAAAAACCTTAATGTTTGATTTTCATTACACCTATATGAAAAGTAAGTTTTTAAGCCCAAAATTACTATATACTGATACAGATAGTTTAATATACCAAATATATACGAAAAACTTTTACAGTGATATTAAACCAGATTTAGAAAAATATTTCGATACTTCAGATTACCCGGAAAATAATATTTATAATTATAACCTGATAAACAAGAAAAAAATCGGGGTTTTCAAAGATGAAAATAATGGGCAAATATTTCGTGAATTTGTTGGGTTGCGATCAAAAATGTATTCAATGATAGTTGATAATAAATTAATAACTAAAGCTAAGGGTGTTAATAAGAGTGTTACTAAGAAATTAACATTCAAAGATTTTGAGTCCTGTTTAATGAATAACACAATCAATTTAGCGGAAATGTATAGATTCAGATCGATTAAGCACATAGTTTTTACTCAAAAAATTAATAAGATTTGTTTGTCTTCTAATGATACTAAAAGGTATTTAATACCTAATTCAACAGACACCCTCGCATGGGGGCATTATTCAATAAGATAATTTAAAGAAATTGTAAATATTTTTGTTTGTAATTTGTAATAAATGTAACGTAGTTTTAAGTATTTTTAATATTTGTAACTGTAGTTTTAAGAATATAAACTCCGTAGCACTTAAGTGAAATGACATACTTTGTATAGTAATAAGTTTCTTTCTATAAAATAAATAAATAAATAAAATAATTTGTGTAAAAATATGTATAGTATAAATGTGTTCTGAGCAATAAATTTATTTGTATATAAAGACTCTGTTTTATTTCTTCATATGCCATTATAAATTATTGTTTATAAAGAGGTAGACGTTTAATATAATACGGAATAAAAATGATTCACTTTATTCATCCATTCACATCGATAGTGGCTGGACCTAGTGGATGTGGAAAGTCTAACTTTGTTTCAAATTTTTTGACTTACATAAAAGATATATGTGATGTCAAGTTTGATAAAATATTATGGTGTTATGATGAAATGCAACCACTTTATAATAGAATAGATGTGACATATATCCAAGGAATACCTGATATGAATATGTTTAATGGGAAACACCCTCAATTACTCATTATCGATGATCTTATGAGAGAATCGGATGGTCGTATAGTTGATATCTTCACGAAAGGAAGCCACCACAGAAATTTAAGTGTATTTTACATAACCCAAAACTTATTCCATCAGGGCAGAGGTCAGAGAGATATTTCTCTAAATACCAGCTATCTCATATATTTCAAAAATCCTCGAGATAGGACACAAATAAAACATTTGGCCCGTCAGGTGTTTCCCGACAATCCAAAATTCGTGGAAGAATCTTACAGAGATGCTACTAATGAGCCTCATGGGTATTTGATGATAGATTTAAAACAAGCTACGAATGACGCATATCGGTTTAAGACGAAAATATTTCCCTTAAATGAACATTGTATAGTGTATGTACCGAAAAAAGGATTTAAATACGATTTGAACGATGAGATTCTTAATAGTATCCGATGAATGGTGTCGGTGAAACAGCGTCTACTGCAAAGTCCAGTAGAAAAATTTTATACACTTTTAAATCAAAATATCGCAAACTTTTAATACAATCTTACAGTGATAATGAATTAGATCTTATTTGTGAAAACCTTTATAAAATTTTTGATGGAAAACTTGCAGATGTCACTAAGTCTTCGGGTAACATTCTGCAGTGCAGTTGTTTTTTGATACCGTTTATAAACTATTTTACACCTTAAAATTTCTCAGTGTAGAGCTATGTCGAAAAGAGTGAAGACACATCAAGATTTATTAAGAGCTTTACATACACTGAAACCCAAACATCGTACAGCCTTATTAAAAGTCTGTAGCGATGAGGAAATAAACTGTATTTGTGAATGTATTTATAATGTTCTGAATGGTAAAATAATATTGAAGGAAACAGAAAAGTCTAAATTAAAGAAATATAAAAAGCTGTTGCGTTTGCTAGTGTCGAAGGGTAAACATAGGTTAAGAAAGCGAATCATTATACAGAAAGGTGGGGCTTTTCTTCCTATTATTCTTAGCACAGTATTAAGTGGATTATTGAATTACATAATAAATAAATAAAAACAAAATGGATACTACAAAGAAAATGATATTGATTGAACCAGACGCATTGGAGCGACTAAAGAAAAGAGAAAATATTTCTGATGATTCTTTGTCAAGATTAGACAAGGAAATGCAAAAAATATTAAAAAGTAAAATTGATGATCGTGAAAAATGGTCATTATACCTCCAAGAATTACAGAAATACTTACACTTAATACAAGAAGATAAAAAACCTTTAAAGTTACCTATCACAATTGAAGAAGTTAAAGACAACACAAGCGAGAAGCAGATGATTCCATTTGTAAAAGAGTTATCACCAGTTCAGGACGTACAGACACCGGAATCTCCGGATATATTACTAAAACACTACACGGCTGATTATTTGAAACGACTTATTCCTAAAACTTACAAAAAGAAAGGTAGCATTCTTTTAGATACTCTTTATAAAAATAACGATAAAATTTCCTGGAATGATGATGGTACTGTTGTGATCAACAAAGAACATTTACCTCAAAGCAATATAATAGATCTCATAAATATAACTCTCCGACCCTTAAAATATAAACCTGATGGGTGGGAAAAGTTTGCAAAAGCATTAAAAGATATTAAAGTACCACTAATATGTGTTGGTAATCCTGAAATAAATAAATTCATGAATGAATTGTATGTAGAAGATTTTCGTCTTAATACTCCTACAAAACTAAATACACCGAAATTATCTAAACCAGGAAGAAAAATAGATTGGGAAAGATGGACACCTTATTAGATATACATAGTACTTACTATGATATAGCAAATCCGGCGGGATATAGTAGTGTAAATGCATTAACTAGAGCAATGAAAGGTAAAATGAATCGAAAACAAGTTCAAGAATGGCTGCAAAAACAGGAAACTTATACTCTTCATAAACCTATAAAAAGAAAATTTCCAAGAAACAGATATATCTTATCAAACTTAAATGAACTCTGGCAAGTAGATTTAAGTGATATGAGAAAGTATAGTCAATATAATGATGGTTATAATTATATTTTGTGTGTTATTGATGTATTTAGTAAATATGCATTTGTTAGACCCTTAATTAAAAAGAATTCACAATCAATAAAAAATTGTTTTGAGAGCATATTTTGCGAGGCAAAGGCCACACCTAGTCACATACAATCGGATAAGGGAACCGAATTCGTATCAAAAGATGTAAGACAATATTTAATGAATAAGAATATTAATTATTACACAACGAATAACCCTGATATTAAGGCTAGTATAGTGGAAAGGTTTCAGAGAACTCTCAAAACGAAAATGTGGCGATACTTCACCCACAAAAATACATATAGATACATAGATATATTGCAAGAATTAGTCTATTCCTATAATTATAGTTTTCATTCGACTATAAAAATGCGCCCAGTTGATGTTAATTTTAATAATATAATGACTGTATGGCGTAATATCAACGAAGGACGATTACAGGGGAAAAAAATGGTACACAATAATCAGGATCCAAAATTAAGTATAGGCGACTACGTTAGAATTACTAAATATAAGCATATATTTAAAAAAGGCTATGAGACTAATTGGAGTGATGAATTTTTTATAGTGGCCTCGGTAAAACGTAAGCCTGTATTGATTTATACCATAAAAGATATTCTAAACGAGGGAATTGTAGGTACATTTTATGAGAATGAATTACAAAAAGTTTCTTATGACCCCACATCGTATTTTAAAATTGATAAAATAATAGGTTCACGTTATTCTGGAATCAGAAAAGAAGTGCTTGTGAAGTGGGTAGGTTATCCGAATAAATTTAATACTTGGGTTCCTATATCAAATTTAAAGAAAATATAATGGATAATAGTTTTTATTTAACGTTACTTAGTAACAGCTCCATGGGCTACTTTCCAGAAAACACAACAGCAAACTTCTTCACTAAACTACCTAAAACTATTAAGCTAGAAGGAGAATGGGTGGTCGGTCTAGTTGAATGTCACTATCCGTGTAGTATGTTAAATGTACAGGATCATGAAAATGTAGTATACATTTCTAAAAAAGTATATTTACCCGATTCAAAAACAGATTATGCTAACGTTGAATATAAATCCCATATACCAGCAACAAACTACGAAAATATTAGTAACTTCTTAAACGCATTCAATGCAAATCCTTTATTAAATGGGAAAGTAAAGTTTCAACACGATGAAATATCAAGACTTGTCGCCGTAACAAATATGACAAGTAACATTACTCGAATAACAGCTAACCCCAAATTGTCACTTCAACTTGGGTTCGAACCCAATACAAATTTTGTTAGGCAGAATATTGGTAAGTATCCAATAAACTTACATTTAGGTCTACCGTCACAACTATTTATTTACTCCGATATAGTACATCCACAGATAATAGGAGATGTAATGTCATCTTTACTGAGAATAATTCCATTAGATCCTACGAAATATATTTATGGAGCCTACAAAATTAATGTATTTTCTCCTGCACACTATCTTCCTGTTTTACGTAGGGAATTTGATGTGATAGAAATTGATATAAGAACGAGCATTGGTGAAAGAGTACCATTTCAATTTGGAACCTCATGTATTAAGCTTCATTTCAAAAAAATAAGTTCTTAATATTACATTAAATATATAAAAATGGTATGTCCCTATCATCACTATTACATGGTTAATGGTAGCTTAAAGCTTAATGTTTTTGCAGCTAATCGTATACCAGTACATGTTAGCTTACCCTTTTATTCTATATCAAATTTAGATCCTGATACAAAGCCTGGTTCTCATTGGGTAGCAATATGCATTGATAAACATGGTGTTGGGGAATATTTTGATTCTTTCGGGAGAAAGCCAACTGGTTATCATGAGTCATTTTTGGTAACAAATTGTAAGAAGTGGAATTATAATAATAAAGTAATTCAAAATTGTTTTAGTTCTATGTGTGGAATTTACTGTCTAGTTTTTATATATTTCAGATATTATGGAGTATGTATGTTTAACTTCACTAATATGTTTACTACTAATACTGTTATTAATGATAAAATTGTAAATAATTTGTTTAATTACTTTTTCTGTAATAAAATATAATTGATAAAGAAATTTCGTTGTATTATTTTACCCTGTATGTCATAGGAATACAAAAAAAACAAATGGGATAACAAAAATAAAACCTTTATTTAAGTATTCAAGTATTAATCACATTATTATCTCTAATTACATTGAAACTTTATACAATAGCATACTTAAAAAATCAGTCATTGAAAGAACAATATCAAGTATTTTTGTCGAAGTGATATTTTTTTACGTCAGGTGCATCGGCTATTTCCTTAGATATATCATAGATCACTTCATTGATTTTGTTGAGCCTATGACTTGCCGCATAATATTTAATCCGAGTGGTTGCATGTTTCCAATGATCAGTTGGGGGTATCCTCGCCAGTTTTTTTAGATCGTAAACTTCTATTTTTACAAAGTGTGTGGCTTGCGCCCCATCGTCGGTATTGGTTGATATGTATGCCATTCCACCATCTCGAGACGCCCTTCCAACGCAGGACGACATTTTTTTCTTCTTTTTGGCTGGCTTTTCAAATAGGTCGTCCAAACTGCTGCTGCTACGTGTTCTTTTTATTTTCAATGGCTGTGTCAATTGTAAATCTGACTCGTCGTCGTCAGACAGTGGATAATAATAATGTTTTAAAGTGTTCTCTTCAAGGATGCTCGAGGAATTCTGTAAAGGACATAATACCAAATATTAGACACTACGACATAGCTAACGTAAAATCCTAATACTATGTTATAAATCTAAAGTTTGTGCGTGTATATTTGTTACAAGTTCTTACACGCCTTAACGACTGAATATATTTAGGTAAAATTTCTGTTCAGTATACATGTAGTACACATATGTATAGATTTAACACATACATCATTTCTGTGTGTGCATGTAGGTATAAATATTATTTTCTAACCAAATCTGAAAAAATATGTGTACGTTCATCACACAAGTATACTTTCCTCTCCGGTGAAATACATGAATAATATTGTAAAAATATGAAACGACAAAAATATTATATCTACATTCATTACACATATTTAATACATAAGATATTATAAGAGCAATAAATGAGATACTTACATCCATATTATCGAAGTAGCACGTGAACACAATAACACACACACACACGTTACAATAATGTAGCACTATCTCTGTTAAAATAATTATTTGATATATTGTAGATGTGCTTTCATCCGAGGTTTATATAGGAAGTTTTAAGCAATTAACATTAGCGAACACGTTCTGTTACAAATCTTGTTGCTCGTCACATTCGCATTAGAAGTGACCGATCCTGCTAGCCCAGACATCATGCAATATGGGTGTTTGTCAACAACACTAAATAAATACATTCAAACAAATCACCTCTGCGGCATAATGGTGCGGTGTCGATGCTTGCCACATGAGGTCCTAGGTTCGATTCCTGGGTCGGGATTGTCACCTATCACGTTGTGGAACTTAGTATCTTCGGCTAATCGTGGGAGCATTAGTTGTACCTCTGTCTACCTCTTCGGGGATATGGCCGTGAAGATACTTTTTTACATGCATACAAGTACTGGAATATATTTAATAAGCACACAGACCCAGTAATAATAGCACCACCACAGCGACTAGCACTGATGATGTATGTAATAAGATGGGTCAAGGTGGTGGTACTCAACCCGGTCGAGACGTTGCAGAACTCACCAACTAGTCAGTACTCACGATGTTAATGATATAAATTACTATGAAAAAAAAAAAAGTAAAAGTCTTACAGGCTGCTAAAATGATAATAGAATGATCGCCATAATCGTGCTTTTGTCCGCTGAACAGGTGAATCGCAGTGGAACGTTAAGACGCTCGCTCTGCCTTCTCGACACGGGAATCAGCTTGATGATATTTATTTTATTCCATATTCATTAGTTGCAAGTGATACGCAATGCGAGACGTCCTAATGAGCTTTTAATAGTGCGATTGTGTGACGGGCGTTCGAGCTTAATGATAATGAGGTGATTAGATAACGAAGGAGAGCCAGGAATGCTAACTTTGCAACCGTGCGAGATATCAAAAAACGGATGCTTGCAATCGATCGGGCGTACCCGGAAACCCCCATTTTAACACCAAATTTTTTTTTTTTTTTTTTTTTTTTTAGTTTTGACCGACCACCAAGTGGGTCAGAAACACAGGTGGGACAGAAACAGGGATCCAGACCCAACGACCCGGGTGGTCGGGAACCAACGAATCCCTACTACTATTGTTACATAAATTTTAAAAATATTTGCTTGATTTAAGATGAAGTTACTTTATTTTAGTACTAAAATGAGGTACTTTAAATTACGATATTTTTCTTATTGTAATAAAAAGAATGATTTAAATATTTTTTTGACAATACTATTGACCTACCAATATACCTCTTTCGGATCGGACAGGGTTTTTTTCCACCCTGTATGCTGATTAATATTATGGGTAATTGGTAATTAATATAAACTTATTTAACCCCAAAGTACACAAACTATCATTTGCTTGTGATATTAGTAACGCCAACACACATTTATAAAGTCCTGAAAATATTTATGATAACATTTCACAGCTAGAAATATAAATCTATACTTATCATACAAACGTCCATGTCAAGGATCGAACCTGAACTATATCTCGATCGGCTTGTTGATAGGTGTATACGCTGAATAGTGAACTACTGAGACAAAGCAATAAATACCTACAAAATATATATACGTATCGACAAAATACATTAAAAATTTAATTTAATTAATATGAGGACCGTGTTGCGGAAAGAAAAATATTTGAAGAAAAATTCTTTTTATTTTAAAATCGGTCAAAAATAAATACAACTATTTGTGAAGCTAAACAAACAGAGTACTTAGTAGGTAGGCAGAGGGGCGACAACCGACCGATACGTTTTGTCGCTTCGCAAACCGCGGTCACGGAGCTCTCTGGACACGCGCGGTTGGATCTACGTTTAGTGGATATGGTAGTATCGTATGTATATAAGATTAATTTATACTAAAAAAATGTATATTATTTAAAAAATATAATTTTCATTTCAAAAAAACTGCCCCGTGAGACGAGCGGCTCTAACTACGCAATCAATGGGGCTTGGGCTCGATTCCCTACAGGGATAGACATTTATGTGACGATCATAAATGTTAATATTTCTTGGTTTGGATGTTTATAAAATACATCAGTATTTATATAAACATGTATGATTACGTATTAGTTTCGTTGATTAGCACACATGTCATAAGCAAAATATAATTTTCTTACTTTGGAGTTAGATCACAGATTAAACTGGATACTCATTTCACGGCAATTTCTTATATATAAAATATAGAGTTATAATACGTACCGATGAAATAAAATCAGTCCAGAGTTATTCTTTATACCTTAACTTTTCATTCGACACGATAAAATAGCACAATACGGCATATTTCTATTTTTTTACGATATAAAATATCTACAAGCGTTTGACATTTATATATGAGCGGCGACACATTTTTCTCACAACGTCGTCTCTGTATTAATATTTGTGTAGTCTGTGGGTTAGATCTATTTGTGTAATTTGTCCAGCGATATTATTAATATTATTATTATTATGTCAGTATAAAATAACCTTTAGGGATTAGCCAGGTCATCTAAGGGACTTGAGATCCCAGATTTGGTTTCTGCTAAAAATATTATTGCTGTTTCAATCTACAATACCTGTAAAATACCACGTTTCTTAGATTTTTTAGATAAAACAATTTTTCATCGTGTTACTTACTACTCTTTCAAAACAATTGTCTTATCATCTTTTACCAGATAATCGTATTTTCTTTTAAACCCAACGTTTCTCTCACTTCAGAATCATATATATGCGACAAGTATTACACCACAAGTTTTGTGCAATGCTCTTATTTCAACTACGTTTCTTCTGTTTTTACTTACTGTAGAGCTTTGATGGGATTTTTCTAATGATCAATGCATGCTGTTCCCAACAGACATTCTTTATTATTTCTTTAAACGCGTTTAAATTATAAAAAATGATTTACCTGTTCTTACTCTAAATTATCTGCCAATATTTTTACATACCTACATTTTTAAATATTATTATTTGAAATATATATATATATATATATATATATATATATATATATATATATATATATATATATATATATATATATATATATATATATATATATATATATATGTAACTTCGTTTTTTCGAATATCTCTTGAAAAATAGAACCTATTCTGAATTTTATCTTTTGTAGCAATAAATGTCGTTTGTAGCTCAGATAAATAGATCCCAAAAACACATCGTTGTATTTGTTAATAATGAACCATGTCATTAAATCATCATGTCATTAATCTCGGTATTTGGAGACATTTAACTTCCTTTATAGATTAATCAGTTTCACCTAAATTAAAGTAAGGTTTTAAAGATTGTTTTCATTACAAAACTTACGCTTATAGAAACACTCGTTGTCAAGACGATAGTATTAGCAATGCATAAAAATTTTAATGCTTTACCATTCTTCAACTTGAAATGTTCTGGGTTAAGGAATTCTGTAAAGAAAAACACATAATATGATAGAAAACTAGATATAACATTAACTAACTCCAGCGAGTCACGACATTCTGCTCTTCACCGCATAATAATCTCGATATAGCAACCTGTTTCTTTCATCTCACAATTACATAAAACAAAGTTAAAGCCATATCCATTCTTATATCCTCACTAACTCAATGCCTACCAGCCGTGCGGCTACCCGAAATTTAGATGTCACGAGTGCAACGCTTTCGCCTACCTAATGCACGCCGTACGCAATAGTTGTTTGTTACTGACTGCATGCGGTAGGCACAAGATTGAAGATAGCACACGAATTATACGGTCTTCCATGCACACGCGGTCTAATGGCTTTACCGGTGTAAATCTTTGCCATTGACTTTAAATGGTAACCTGAATCTGATTTAATTTGAACAGAATAGATATAAATTGCATAAAACGCAAGTTTTTAGATTTTTTCATGTTCTTATATAATCTACTGTATAATTTTGTATAGGTATTTAATATACTTTTTTAATGATTTTTTGTGCACATGTGAAATAATTTTCATAATACCATTAATAATGTTTAAGTTTTCAAAACTAAGTATATTTATTTTAGTCAGCTTAAAAATACTTATTCAATATATTATTTATATGTACGGTAAGTACCATTATGTGACCTGCGGTAGGTACGTATGTACGGTAAGTACCATTATGTGACCTGTGGTAGGTACGTACTATGGAGACAAGTAGTGATTAGCCGAAGTTTTTATTTCACACTTATACTACTTACTTACTCCGTTGGCTCAGCGACCCAAAGTGAATCTTGGCCTCCGAAACGAGAATACGCCATTGTTTCCGGTCTCGTACAGTGCGCTTCCAGTCGCTTGCCCCAAGCTTGTTCAGGTCTGAATTTACTTTAAGTCGCCATTCCATTCTCTCTAAGTGACCTAGCCAGTGGAGTCTGTGAGCTTTTGTCTCTCCAATTATATTGGGTTCTTCAATTTCGGCATTTTATAGCATCCTTTAATTTACATCATCTCTTTGCCGTGAGCCAAACATTTTTCCGGAAGATTCCTTTCAGCTACTAGGAGCTTGTCTTCTTCTTTAAGATTCAATGTCTCCAAGCTGCAAAATCCATAAATTAGAATGGTTCTTATGACCGTTTTATACGTATATGCGGAGTTTTGTGTTTCTACTGAGAATCTTGGACATCAACAGTTTATGCAGACCGGCGTTACAGCGCAGTATATTCTGAATGAAGATATCTACTTGCTCATTGTGAGTGCTTGTGTCGGTGAGTGTACAGGCTAGGTATTTAAATTTGTGTACCTCTTTTTACCACGTATCGTCAACATGCAAGATAGCGGGTTCGATGCAAGTGTTTTTGTAGCGCCTTATGTAGAAATACTCCGTTTTATCAGTGTTGATTTTTAGGCTAACTTTCAATGCCTCCTGTTTAAGGAGCTTAGCTGCCAACTGTATTTCAGTACTAGTTTTACCAAGTAGAGTAAGATCATTTGCATACCCTTCTACCTTATGCTTCCCGTTCAGCTTAGCTCCTACTTCCAGTGCTTGCACTTTTATAAGGACATAACATGGACGTAACGTAAATTGTCGACATTTAATTGTAATATGTAAAAATAAGCCATCGCATATTTTGTGTCATGGGAGCGTTTTGCACATTTGCATCACTTTATGACTTGATCCATTTAGGATAGAGAAGTAGGTACCAAAAAAATAAGTTGTTGTGTGGATAAATTAATTTTAAAAGCTATTTTAGCCACGTTTTTGTTTTATTTAATATGTAACTTTTGTTGTTACAGTTGTTTTTATAAATCATAGAATCTCAAACCAGCATATGTCTCTCTCAATGCAAAGATCTTTTCATATACACACCAAATATTTATTGGTATCTATAGGGTAGAGAAAATTCTGTCATATAAATATCAATTAATGAAAAATAAGTTACAGTTATAGTATATTATATTAATAATAAATTATAATAATTCAGTAAAAAAGTATTTAATAATTTTTCTTCCTCATACATTTATGCTACAGTTGCAGTTGAGTCTATCGTTACAAAGCTGCGCATAATGACACGATACATGAGATGTGGCTATTATCAGCTATCGTCGAAAACATTGGGACTGCGAGTGCCTTATCGCGCGGGTGGCGGAACGTCAAAGGGTTTAACACGCTAACATATCGCGCTAAGTGAGTAAACTAGCGCTGTCGGCTGTTTATTTCAGAGTGCTAAGTGTGAGTTTTTCTTTTCGCATTCGATCGTGAGTGCGTTTGGAGTTTACTAGGAATTTGTATGTGATTTGTACAGCGCCTAAAAGTTTACCTAGTGGTAAACGTGAGAAACCAGTTTACCACTAGGTGGCGCTGTAAAAATCACATACAAATACCTAGTAAACTCGAAACGCGCTCACGATCGAATGCGAAAAGAAAAACTCACACTTAGCCCTCACCTGTGGTTTTCAATGACTTCGGACGTATGCGGGTGGCTGCGTAAAATGCAGTGGAACGATAAAATGTGAAATCGTAAATGTAAAAGGTAAAGTGTGAAGAATACCTCTGGAGTGATTTTATTTCATCGGTAGGTATTATAACTCTTTATTTCGGGGTGTAAATGCAAGCGGCAATGACAACCTAAGAAATTGCCGTGAAAGGCGTATCCAGTTTAATTCGTGGTAGTCACAATACTAGTAACATATTTGACTAATTATTTATCTTTTACGAACTGCCTGACAGAGCAATACTGGGAATATAAAAAAATGTCTATCCTAGGTCTTGTAGATAAAACGGATTACCTAAATAGTAAAAAAGATATCATTATTTATTCAAAATAGTTCTTTATCAATATTTTTTATGTCACGTTCATCAAATTGTTATAACTTCACACTGGACCTGACGTCTTTGTGTCATGAATTGTCCGAATCAAGTCCGCTATATCGCCAATAACAATGCGGCGTCAAAGCGACACAGGGACAACTGGATTGTCGCAATCACAACCCTCGCAATTAGTTCCATGTTCACCAGTTCCAATATGAAATACAGCCGTCCGGATCGGCTAAGACATATAGATTAGTGCTGACACACGGCTTTAATGGATGTGATTATAATATTTAAATGTTATTATTAAACCCCGTTATCTATGTAGTATATTGGTGGCAACTGATTTTAGGGATGGGGTAATTATAATTAAATAAATCTCTGTTTTCAGTTTTTATTTACATAACAAAATAAATAACCACAATAATGTATTATTGACATTGGTTTTAGTTATGAAGTTTTCGCCAGTGACGTCAGTAAAAGTTAAAAGATCAATTTTCGCTTCAAATGGATATTTTCGAGCAGGAGACAAAGCCCTACTTCCGTTAATATGGAACGTATTCAAGTTATTTACTACGAGTGCCGCATAATAAACAAATGTCAATGTCAATCATATATTATTATAATTATTTATTTTGTTATGTGAATAAAAAAGAAAACAGAGATTAAGTTATTTATAATGACCCCATCTCTAAAATCAGTTGCCAATATGCTGCATAGATAACGGGGTTTAGTTATTATGCATAATGTACATATAAATACGATTGCGTTATTACAAGACGAAGAAAAGATGAGTATCATCATGTCAACCGATAAACCGATGAATACTGGCGAACTAAAACGCATAGTAATCTGCACGTACGGGAACCCCTAAGCGTACAGGCAGAGTTACGTCCGTAATATCTATTGCAAAATTGAACATCTGTACAGAGCGCTCATGAATTGTCTCTAGTGCTTTTTAGGGTTCCAAAATAAACTAGGAACCCTTATAGTTTCGCTACGTCCGTCCGTCTGTCCGTCCGCACGATAGCTCAGATTCTTATGACTAGAAATCTGTAATTTGGCAACACGATATTTACCAATTAATTATTATTATGACTGCACATTATAGCAAACATATTGATGTATTTACACATATCGAATTTCGTACTAGTATATTTTTATAAAAAATAACCTTATAGAGGACGTTATTGGACGTAAGATTTTGTTCCTGATTTGAATGAATCACAACGCGCAGCGTGTGAGAGTTCTTTACTCTCTATATTTGGCGATACCTCAATTTCATTCCATAAAATCGTTCTTATACGTTAAATTCATAAATTATTATTATAATACGTTCAAATATCTACAAACATTGAATTATTTTATTGATATAACAAGAAATGTAGTAAAAATTTATACGGACTACGTCGTCTGATGGTGAGTCTTTGTGTTTTAGAAAAATATGAGCAATGAACTGATACAAACTGTATTAAATGAGTTTTTATTAATTTTACGGATGATTTTTATTAATTTTTGTCATGGAACCAACGCTGTTCCATTGTTGTTTAATTTTCTAATATATTATGTATTAGTCGTGTTCTGTTAAATTTTCCTATCTTCTTAAATATTTCCAAATAGCAGTTCATTTATAAATCCAACGTACTGTAACTAATTTATTAATTAGTAACAAAATCTGCAACTTTTTTATTTCAATCACCTACTTGCTTCTAGTTTTTCTACCTTTTTATGCATTTATTTTTTCATTTATGAAGTTAATTATCTTTCGGGCGTATATAACGCTCTATATACAGTAGTGCAACTAAAAAGATCTGCAACTTTTTACTTATAAAATACGAAAAACCTTTTTCCTCGATCTTTTTTTATTTTTTGTATTAACAATTGAAAAACCTATTTATATAATAAATGAAACTATGAGTGAAATTACTTTAAAAGTACCTAATAACGGACTTTATTTAAAAGAAAAAGTTTTACTTTAATCGTATAAAGGTGTAATCCTTACGCACCCACTTCTTTTATTTCTAAATTAAGGTACTTTTATGAAACTCGGAAAAAATCAACATTTTGTCTAAGTTAAGCAAGTGGATTATAATAAAAATTTGGAGTCATGAACACAATTTCGTCTCAACACTTGTAGACCGTGTGTATCAATAATAGTTACCAAATAACATATGCCAAATCCATGGTTCAACCATTTTGCATTCGGCTGCCAACTCCCTTTTGTATGACGTCAATATGCATCTACATTCACTACCAAAACATCTCCAATATTCTTCAGTAAATTGCAATAGTTTCAACCATGTTGCAAGGAGAAAGCGTTTATATTTCAATGACAAAGGCTTTATTAGAATCAGCACGCATAACGTTACAGGTTCTCTGTCATATCTGATGTATAGTTTCGCCTTCATTGAATCCGTGATAAATTGATACGTATAGGGGAAGATTATTGAATAACAAGTGCGGTTGGTTGATCACACGTCATTTGTAGGCTTTGTCGCGACTACGTGTGTGACAGGTCTAATGTTGAATTCGAAATAGGAATTTGTAATTGCACCCCCGTATTTTGCAACGCAATCGTATTAATCATTCGCGATTTCATTAGCTTTCTGTAATTTATTATTTATATGCATGAAAATATCTTCAGAATAAAAAACTCATTTTTATGTTTCTGTGTCCTAAGCGTTAATATGAACAGGCGCGCACATGCCTACTTATATCTCTTGTGTTATCTATACATATAATAAAATCGTAGGAAAGTCAAAAAAAACTGTACATTGAATATTTTTTTAAAAGAATACTAGGGGCGTGATCTACAATCGATATCGAAGCCAAAAATATAATTTTTAGAATTTTTGTCCGTTTGTCTGTTTTTCTGTATGTATGTCCGGGGTAAACTCAAAAAGTACTGCATGGATTTACTTCAAATTTTGCATGAATATTACTAAAAGGTCGGATCAACATATAGGCTACATATTATCACGCTATCACCTACGGGGGAGGTGCTGTGCGGAGTAAACGAAGTCCGCGCGGACGAAGTCGCTGGCAACAGCTAGTAATCTATATATATATAATAAAATCGAAGGAAAGTCTAAACTGTACGTTGAATATTCAAAAAAAATACTTGGGGCGTGGTCTATAATCGATATCGAAGCCAAAAATATAGTTTTTAGAATTTTTGTCTGTTTGTCTGTATGTCTGTTTGTCTGTTAGTATTACTTAACTACTTTAGATCCTGGCAATGTTACTGGTAATCTTACTTTTATGAATATTTTTATTTTTCCGTTGTTGCTAATTTATACATGTTGCTCTTAAAATATAACTTCGTTATGATGCATTACTGTAATTCAAGATTTTTAAGTTATAAGTTTTAAAAGCATTTTTTTAAATTATTTAATTGAAAGTATACTTTTGTGCAGCTTTGAAACCGCGCATTTTTTAAGCTTATGACTATTAAGTTAAAGTTCGTCTGTATCGAATGTGTTTTAGTGCAGTTGGGTATAAGTAGAATATGAAATTTTCAGAATACATGAATCTCTCAATACTTAATTATAAATTTCCATCCAGTCATTAACATTGCACAAGATTAAAAAATATTTTCAATTTAAATAAGCAAAATTAATCACAAAAATTATTATGCTAGATCGTTTTAGAAACTGAGAAGGTGATCCGAAGTAATTTCTTTATAATTACCACAATTCGCTACTTTGTTGACGCGCAAAATACTTGGTGATTTTGGTGATTTTCAGTTGTCACTTATGCCTACGTTTTGATTCGATGGGGTTGCATTTTTGCTGTAAATTGGCTTCGGCTAAACGCAATTCGTCTGTATTATGTGAGTGAGAAAGAACATTTGTCAATGAGTACATTTTCAGGTCGGAGAGTAAAAATGATTGGGTGTGTTAATACCTCTTAAAACACCCTAATCTGACAGTTTAGGAATTATATGTATGTGAAAACAGAATTTTAGATCTGTTCAAAGATATAGCGTGTACAGAAAAAAATAAGATTTGGTATACTTTAAGTTTATAAGAAGAAGTGCAGTAAGCATTACATTTTATATAATATGTTGCACGTACATTAATTAATTAATTAATTAACTTATTTATTTAATGCTTTATTGTACACCTTAATAAATTAACATTTACAGAACACTTAAATTAACGCACAAATGGCGGTCTTATCGCTAAAGAGTGATTTCTTCCAGACAACCAGTGGTGATAGGATTTATTGCTTGTAAAAATCGGGTGCATAAATTATAATACAGATATAATATACATACATACATATAAAGAAATATGTTCCATAATATCTATGAACAGTTGATTACATATTATAAATTAAAACAATTATTGTATATATACACACATTCATATACATTCATATTCATATACATACACCTATACATACATACATATATATAATTAATGAAAGGAAACATTAGTTGTTCATTTTTATTAATCAACTAGCTGACCCGCGCAGTTTTGCTCGCTTTTAATTTTCGCACGGGTTAATTCATACAATAAAAGAAATTTCATACAATATTTCACTTACTATTTCAGCAACTTAAGGGATTATTTCGAAATTTTTTCTCATCCCTCGTCTAAATTATACGAACAAAGCCTGTGAAAAATTTCAGCCTTCATTGTAAAACAGTAGGCGTTGATATGTCGGTCAGTAAGCCAGGACGTTTTATATTACAGACTACCTAGATGCAGCCACTTTTCTGGACACAGAATCATTGTCATTAAAAAATTACTATATATGTATGTTCTTACTTAATGCCAATTTTCACCAAGATCGGCCAAGCCATGCATGAATTATAAAGGGATATACATACATATATTTTTTTTCAAAACGGTAGAATTGATGTCAGTCATAATTTAAATATTTATTACAAAATTTGTCAAACTGATGTACAGATTACAGACAGACTATATAGATTTATATAGCAGTAGATGTTATGGTCAAATTTCTACCGTTGGCTGATATCCTTCAAAGCAATTCTGGTATAATTGTATCTAATTGGTTTCTCAGAAATGCCTCTGACGATTTTGATAAAATGTTCTATTTAGATAATCTTTTACTATTAAAATTGATCAAGGTTACCTCCGTGATAATCAGTTTCCCATGAAACAATATCATTCGATCGAAGCTCGGTCGCCCAGCTAGAGTTTACATGAATATTAGACACAATTAATTTCAGTTCCAACATGTATAATTTGGTATATTACTCAACCGGTTTCACTTATTAAGCATCTTCAGGATGTAATATACTTAACGGATTTTTATAATAGTCAATAATCAGTTAAGAATATTACATCCTGAAGATGCTTAAACACTGAAATCGGTTGAGTAATATACGAAAAATATATATGTTGTGGAGTGAAATTAATGTAGAAGTAAGTGCATTGTTAATTGTATCTTACAGTAATGGAATTTCACCAAGTGCCGACGATGGAAAGTATAGAATATATTTTCATGAATACATCAAAGACGTTAGTTCTCTTCATAATCACGCAAAAGACTGAGAAGAATCTTTTGACTAAACTATTGATAAAAACGTAAAAGCTAGTTTCTCTCATATCCGAGTGATCCGCTAGTCGTCTACACTGATTGATTTATTTCCACTGTTGTCCGTCGTACGTCCGTGCGCTTTGTGCCGACATGATGCCATTTCCCGGCGTTGTCGCGTCTAATTGCGACAATAATTCATGTCTAATAATAATCTTGTGCTATTATCGGATTGTATGAACAGGTGAGGATGTGCTATTGTTCCGTTTGTTTTCAGTGTTTTGTTTACATGCATGGTTGTGCAAAACGCATCATTGTAAATCATAGTTTCGTCACAGACTACCTTAAGTACTTTTAGTTTAATTACTTTGGCATATCTATATATATAAAAATCAATCCCTATTTTCTTTGGTCACGACATCACGCCCGAATGGCTGGACCAATTTCGGTATTTTTTTTGTTGTGTTTGTAATTGTAAGGAGAAGGTTCTTATAAAAGAAAACATTAAGAAAATTGCGCGGAAAATTAGAAAATTTAAGAATACTTAACTACCATTTAAAGTTTAATGACATTTTGGCTGCGTGAAGGACAATCCCGTAGTCTTATATAAATTACGTGTCACGTTGTTTGTCCGCTATGGATTCCTAACATGTAAGGCAAAACAACGTTTGCCGGGTCAGCTAGTATTTTATATATTTTCATATATATATGAATATCATCGTATCAAATAAGTGGGCTGTCAAAGCTAAATGACACATGTTACAAACTATATATGTGCCTTTTTATTATATCTATTTAAGTAAGATAAAATAAATAAATATTTGAAGTAGATGAAGTTGCGTCTAGTGCACCAACAATCAGCGAACGGTATTAAGTCCATAAATTGAGAGGTGACAAAATATCGACAAATCGGGTAAGTACTTATATAGTCTCTGTGGTCTAGTGCTGCAGCGTTGGCGTTGACCACATGAGGTCCCGGGTTCGATTCCCGGGTCGGGCATAAAAAAGCGTTTTTTTTTTTTCATTTTCTGATAAACACAAAGGGATTGAGAAGTGCCCGGTTGGCGATAGGCTTGCTACCTATCACATTTATGGGTTTGTCCCATCTTGGTATCTTCGGCTAATCGTGGGTTATCGTGGCCCGAGGAGATACGGGCGTGAAGATACTTTTCTACTTATATAGTCTCGGGTATCTTTTTTTATATCAAAAGATAGCAAACAAGCAGATGGGTCTCCTGATGGAAAGAGTCAACCATCGCCTATAAACAACAAAGATGTTAATGGCAAGTTGCTATCATGTGGCGAGGTCTTATTTTTTGTAGAAAATCTGAAAAACTTTTTTAAGACAAGTTACTCAACTCAAATAATGCAAAACTAGAATACAAGGACACATGCGGAGTAGAAACACACCTATAAAACCATTGTTCTAGAACTTTTTTTTGCCTAATTTAATAGTGTTGAAGGGTGTTTTGATTTTTATGTACATATATTTTTTCTTTGTTTAATTTTTACGGAAGCTTACGATATGTAATCTATATGCATCTCACTTAGTTATCCCACACATCCGCTAAATAAACGTTTGAAGCGGGCAACACTAGACCATTTAGGCGATGTGTAACTATTTTGGTTTTAAAAATGTTAAGCATCTTGGCCAGATTGCTCTATTAATTTGGTCCGAATATAGATCTTTTCTGATCTCACATCTCCTCACATTTAATTAGCATTTTATTCAAATCTGGGTAGGTAGTAGGTAGTAGGGAAATAGGATGTCCCTTTTTCACCAATAATTATCTGGATTATTCCGGCCAGCCGTCAGCTCTGTAAGAAAAAAAATGTAATTAAAAATATGAAAACATAATTAAACATACACAAATAAAGAGTACTTAATCATATTTTTACGATAATCTACAAAGACGAAAAAGTTAAGGCCAAAAAAATACTCGTAGCGATAAATTTTAAACTAATGATCAAAAGAACAACGGTGAGTCCATACTTGGTATTTCAAATAATCGTCTTTAGTCAGATGTCCTACTAGTTATTATTTTTTAAATATATATATATATATATATATATATATATATATATATATATATATATATATATATATATATATATATATATATATATATATATATAATATATAATATATATATATATATATATATATATAAATAAATAAATAAATAAATATTCACGGGACAAATTACACTTACTGATCTAACCCCAAAGTAAGCAAATTATTTGCTTGTGTTATGGGTGTTAGTCAACGATACTAATAGATAGAAATACATATATAAATACTAGAATATATATATATAATAAACACCCAAACCCGGAAATACAAACATTTATGCTCATCACACAAATGCTTGTCCCCGTCGGGAATCGAACCCGAGCCCCGTTGATTGCGTAGTCAGGGTCTCTAACCACTCGACCAATGAGGCGGTCAAATATATATATATATATATATATATATATATATATATATATATATATATATATATATATATATATATATATATATATATATATATGTGTATGTATAAAGGTGAAGATAACACTTTCGCAAAATATGGCTGCTTTTCCAATCTGGTAGTAGCTGTAAAACTTTTTCTGTGTATGACTGCGTTTCCAATCTAGTAAAAAGTAAGTTGGCCTGAAAATTTTATCAATGTATGACTAAACTTCCAATCTGCTATTGCTATAGAATTTTCTCAGTGGGTTACTGCATTTCCAATCCAGTAGTAGCTGTAAATGTTTCTCTAATATCTATCTATTCTACGTGGTGGGGGTGTTGTTAAGTTGATGAGTTGACTGGTAAAAGATTGTACGTCATATCGAAAGATATGATAGTTAATGGTCATAAGTAAGCAATAAAAATATAATGAAAAGAGAATAACGCTTAACTACATAGCAAACCACAACACTATTAGTGTAATAATACTAAAAAGTATGGTCACCGAAAGTTGTATTATCAAGTTTAGTTGCGAGTTTAGTAAAACGCTGTTTGTAAACAATGAACTCCAATAAGCCATGCGTGGGTGTCCTTACAAAGCGTGCAGCCCGCTGCATTGTAAAATTTTTGGCGAATCCCGCGGGATCACCTAATTTTTCCTTGATAAAATGTAGCCTATATGCTATTCCAGGTCATCATCTATCTGTGTGCCAAATTTTATTCAAATCCGTTGAGTAGTTTTTGCGTGATTGAGTAACAAACATCCATCCATACATCCAAACTTTCGCATTTATAATATAATATAGATTAGCTCAAAATTTGGGTAAATACATACTTTTTTACATATTGCGTATAAGAATCGTGTACTGAACACCCTCCTTTGGTGTGCTTATAGTCTTTTATCTGTTAACCTGTATCAGTAAACCGGCTATCTTATCTTTCAACTGAAGCACTGACGTTATTGCGGCAGAAAAAAGTAAAAGCTTTAGCACAAAACAAATACAGGTACAGAAGTCAAACTCATGAATGACCGCTCCGTTGATCGAGTGCTTAGCGACCCTGACTACGCAATCGATGGAGCTCGGCTTCGATCCCCGATAAGGATTTGTGTGATGAGCATAGATATTTGTATTTCTGGGTTTGGGTGTTTATTATATATGTAATAGTATTTATATATGTATTTCTATGTATTAGTATCTTTGGCTAACACCGATAACACAAACAAATAATTTGCTTACTCTGGGGTTAGATCAGTAAGTGTAATTTGTATCGTGAATATTTATATATTTATGTATGTACTTCACTTTTCATACCTACGCTCGGCAGTCGCGCTAAAATTGTCAACTTTGACTTTCACATAAAAAACTGGTAATGGCACTCGCATCTAGCTGTTTGATTTATTGTTGAAAATAAAACAGAAAGAACGGAAATATAAACCAAAAATAAATTAAATATTTTAATATAATTGTCATAATTATTGCAAATTTTGTGCACAAAAAATTCACTGACGCATGTATCAAGCGGGTGGCACTCACGCTTGTACTTTTCCCGACCATTCCAAGATATCGCATCCGTGAGAGGTGTCTATGTGTATGTTGTTCGAACGCCCTTTGTATGTAGATTGATTTCTGTACTTATATGTTTTGTGCCTTTGTACTGCATTAGACGTAGCGGATTTCTATCACCTAGTAGTCAAGATGGCAATGAAAGTTTTGACTGTTTTTCTTCCCTTTTATAAACTACCTGACAGAAATGCAAATAACCTAAGTATTCTTAAAAAAAGGGCGAAAAAAAAATCCGGGTAAAATTTGTAGATTTTGCAGAACCCAAATTTATTATCAATGTGACTAAATACCTTCTGAATAATTATATGGTATAAAACGTGTTATGCTAAATATATTGTTTAGTAGATTAACTCGTTAGCGTTAACAATGCGATTTGCTCACTAATGTCTAGTAGCGACATATCAATGGTGATAGCTTATTGATTATCTTGAGCCGGATGTAATTCGGGTGATTAATTGCTTGCATGCATTATATTGCTGTCAAAATGAAGCCATTAGTGAGTTATTATTAGGTACAAATGCAAGAACTGACAGTGAGAACGAAGCTGTTATATCTGTTTGAATAAAAATGAATCCCTGAAATGTTTGTAGGTACGCGCCAAGTTTGGAATAAACGCACTAAATAGAATAATCATTTCTTTTGTTGTGGTCGCTATTATCAGGAGTTTTGAAAAAAAACAATGTCTAAAAATCTTTAGAAAAAATGAGTAAGACAGTAGAGTGGGTCAGTTGTCTTTGTCAATAGTTTAAAGATCCTTTCCAATATATTAAAAAACACAACTAACCACTAAAATTTGTATTTTTTTTTGTTTACATGGTCGTACTATAAAAAGAAGAATTTGTCTCAATATTTTCATTAGGTACATCACCCGCACGAAGCAGGGGTAGGCAGCTAGTTTTATATATTATATCTCGCCTCTTATAGACGAATTTGAATGAATTAATATCATTAAACGAGTTTTTTGTGGCACATGCAATGTAAATCAATTATTGTCTTGTGCCCCTATTCACCTCAGAAAACGTTAAACGAATCGCAGCGTTTAGATAGCTAAAATTTTGTTACCTGTAAAGCTGCAATTTGGAATCATTCACAGGATAATTTTACGATTTCATAGTTTTTACGCAATCTGTATATTATAACCATATGTGTTTTACTTGAAAATATCTAGTAATAACAAAGAAAAAATTTTGACGATGGTACTTGACCTTGCGACTTTTTGTATATTCAACAATCATTAGTAGTTTAGTACATAGAATAGTTGTTTAAGTATTCAGTTTACTAAATATTGCAATTGGAACGAAGTTCCTTATCGAGCGTTGTAAAGGGCGCTAGACGGAAAAAATTCTTACGAAAAGTTGTCACGACACTTTTTGCTATAGTAAGGTATTGTAAGCTGTGCGGCGTGCGCATGTTTCTCTCTCTCTCTCTCTCTCTCTCTTATAGAAAGCAAGCCAGATATTTTTATTTCAATTTCGCATTGAACAGTGTGGTGTCGCGACGATTATTTTTGTTGAGTGTATACAAGTTTTTTGTAAACAATAATAAAAGGAACTTCGTTCCATCCGGGTGTCTCTTGACACATCTCAGACGAGTCACAACCACCCTGACTACTAGGTAGTAGAGTCCTGCGTTATCTCGCTCGGGTATGGTACCACGGCCTTAAAGTTTTTTGGAGGGTAAGGTAGCCGGTAAACTTATGAATGTGACACTACAACTCCGCCACAAGGATAACAACGCACCCTAAGGTCTTTGGTGTCTATAAGACAATGGTTGTCGCTTAACATCAGGAGAGCCATCTGCTTGTTTGTTTGCTTGTTTGTTTAAACCGCATTAGTTATACAGATCCTTGTTGGCTCCTTTTGAATAATGGACCATCTACCATTCTACTAGGCAGACAGGCGAATGATTAGCTATACATATTCCTACCATCGTGACTACTAGGTAGTAGAGTTCTTTTATAAGTTAACTTATATGTATTTGGCACAATATTTCAGTTGGCAACGCACCATTAATATCTTTGATACCTGTAGGCGATGGTTACATCTTTTTGTTAGGAGCGCTATCTGCTTATTTATAAAATCAACGTCTTTTAATTTCATCTTCTAGTTCAAGTTTTAAATATTTTCTCTAAAAAACAACAATTTTAATTTATAAAACCATTGTCAATTATTATGGATTGATGTTCAATTGATGATTATTTTATGAATAACTACATACTATGTTATGATATGCAAATAAATAATAATCATAATTTTGATTAATTAGGTGGTATTTTTTCAAAGCCTTTGGTACCTATAACAGAGAATTGCTGTGGTACCTATAAATAATGTGACAGTAAGACGGTTTTTTATTAATGACAAGCTGACCCGGCAAACTTTGTTCTGCCTTTTTAACTGCTCTTTTTTTCTATATTTTCTCACATTTTAAACCTTCCTTGGACTTCAACAATTAATTCAAAACCAAAATTAGCCATATCGCTTCAGCCCTTCTCGAATGTGAGCGAGACTAACGAACAGCAATTGATTTTTATATATATAGATAAGTATTTGAAGTCTGGATTTTGTTGCTTCAATATACTATGCTAAAATTAATGTCATATATCAATTGCATTACTTGACGAACGAATGAACTTGACAGAGTAACTTTAGTAGCTAATATATTAACTTAAGAACCAATTTTCTTGGCGCTATACGATCTTGAGCGTCCTCACTTGAAATTCACCTTTCAAACAGAGTCGGACGTAATAAATGAATTAAAATTATTTGCGACACGATAGTTTTGAACTATAAAATTAAATGTCTTTACAACGTTCGCTTGATGAAGATATTAGCTTGAATAAATCACACGATACACATGATGCATGGAGACTTTTGATGCTGAAATATTTTAGAAGAACGTTCCGGATCCGTCCCGTGCGGTGTAAATCACGTTTGCAATCGTGGCCGTCTAATATTGAAATAGTGATATATTACGCTATAAATCCGTTGAGTGTCCGCCCGACAAACGTAGGATAATCGCGTGACGTATTCGCCTAAGTGCACCATGCACCTTTGGACAACTGTTAGAAATTCATTTATATCAAAGGAAATTTGAGTTATTCAGCACGGCTACAAAGCACGCTCGCAAGTGTGTGCATCGTATTTCCATGCAAACATTTTTCGTTCGTTGTACAACAATTAGGAATATATGGAAACATAAAAGTACATAAAAGTACGCATTTTTAATATACAATCTAAATCCTTCTAATTCAGTGGTTAATCTAATTTAGCCTATGTTCTTTGAATAGTATTCAGTACGTATCATTTCTTAATAACTTAAATTCTATATGACCGGTACGTATATATGACCGTGCAAAGAATAAAAAATGTCTATTGCCCAGTCAGAAAATGTTGATAAAGAACTATACAATATTAAGTTCTCAGTAAAATGTTGACGTTATAAACGCCTGGTTTATTTTGAAATCTCGATTCATAAAAAAATCAATATCAGTCATGCCATTCAAAAGAAAAGATACGATAAAGATCGTAATTATGTAATTTACTTTAAGTAATTGTCATAGTACAATTACTATTGATAAACAAAATGGCGTTTACACGTCATAAAATTAAATTCAATTTTTAATTGAAGTTTAAATCGTTAAAACATATGTAGGTGTTACTAATGTCTAATGTTCGTACGCTTCAGCTGGAACGAAAATATATAACATCAAATATGAAACTCACATTTATCAATCCCATATTTCACATTATCCGAACGTGGTTGCAAACCACACTATTTATAACACTGCCTCGAGCGCCCTGACCAATCACTGTGGAGCTTCGATACAATAATAAAACTAGATTTCACATATTTTTAATTAAAAAAGACTAATCATTTTCCTTGCAAATGAAATTAAATCATTAGCCATATTTACATTTACATTAATTTTACTATATAATTAATTACATTTCACTATATAAGACAAGCTGTAGAACTTCTGTAGAAATTCCGCTTTGATGTGGATGGATAACAATTTATTGATACAATACCAATAAAAGTGGGTCTATAGTCTGAAATTGAATTTGAGATCAAAAATGAAAACATATCAATTTCACTTCCATCTTCTATGGAAATGACAATTCAGGTATACTCAATATTTTGCTAGGCAGTCTCATTATTATCATGATTTCATTTATAATAAAAATAAAAATATAATAGTATTATTTCATATAAATTCATATATAAGATAATAAATACTATTATAATATTATTATTTCCCTAGTCCCACAGACTAGGGAAATACAACAAAACAAAACATGAACAAGTAAAAAAAACCCTAAGATCATAACAGAAAAGCAAATTCAGTCACGATAAACAATGAATATCAAAAATTGAATGAACAGACAAAATGGCAACTAGTCATACACATCATCTATATACACAACATCTATGTATGTCTATTGAATTATAATTCCATCGAAAATTTGTGTAATGATATTTATATTTTTAAAAGATCTTAATGTTTGTAGCTTCTTCGTTATTGCCTCTATCATAAAAAGTGCTCAATTATATTTCAATCAGTAAAATTTTATCATTGGTTCATATTTTTAGGCATAAAAAATGAAATATATAAAAATTGTGTGTGCACATATGTGCAGTATTTAGTTTTATGAACGTAATTTTATATTATTTTTTAATATATTTCATTACTTTTTGACAAACCACAACAACACGGCTGTGACGTTAAATTGGCTACACCACTTTTTACATTTTTGATTTCGAATAACATTTCCAATCATAAAATAAATAATTAAAATCAATAAACGTCTATAATACTGTTCTAACATGAGTTATTATTGTTACAATTACAAGCCTTTTAGGGTCCGAGGTTTACAAGGATTCTTTATAGTTTCGCCATTTCTGTATGAATGTATTCCGTATGATGACAAAAAGTACCTACTAGAAAGTCGTAATTTGGCATGAATATATTTATCACGCCGACAAAGTGGCAAAATAAAATCTTTAAAAAATTATGGTGCTTCTCTTACTATGCACTCTAATTATGGTGCTTAAAAATATTACAGGTTTGGGAAACCATTTTCGATTGAGAGATCCATTTAAAGCGGAGCAGTGAACCGAAAATAAGGAAAAACTCAAAAATGCTATCTTTCGCCACACTCCACTAATTTGTCGTCTAAGGAGATGGATGGTGATCCTCAACGCCAATTTTACCAACCTATAACGATGACTATTTGCCGAGGGGGACTCGAACAAATAACTCGGACAGATAATTTTATCAACGGCAAATACTATGACTAGTTTGAGAGCTGCAACTGAGATCTTTCCTTACAAAAAATTTAAAACATTTTTTGGGTGTAAACTAAGGAAGTGGATTCGTGACCATACCACTTGAGCCAAACATACCACGACAAACGTAACTACTTGATATAGGTATCTTATTATAAATGAATAAGGATGATGTTTGTGAATGTGTTGAAATCTGAACAGCTTTTACATTTCGAAGTTGAACGTACTGCGCTTGATTTATGCATTTCTCCCATGAATTATTTCCGAGCACGTGTCGGCGATTGCTCTTAGCGGCATACTTAATATTATTATATTCTTATCCAATAATGTCTAATGGGATGATGCCTGCATTTACATATTAGTTTAAAATATTGTTAAAATCATTCCTTTTTTAATTTACCCTATAAATATACTTAAACAATTTTACCCAAGATTCCTATATAATAACAGAATTAGAGAATATGTTTTTTTAAATATGTCTCGACATATTTTGTACATATATCTAGCCCCAAGTAAGCAAAATATTTACTTATGATTTTGGTGTTAATCAATGATACTAAAATATCATAAGATAGCAAACAAACAGATTGGTCTCCTGATGGAAAGAGACTACAATCATCATCTACAGACACCAAAGATGTTAATGGTGCGTTGCTATCTTTTGGCGAGATCTAATGCCACATGCATAAGTTTACCGGCTAACTTACGCTCCAAACGGGAACATGAAATCAACAAGCACTGACGCTATTGTAGCAGGAATAGGTAAGGCGATGATACCAGACCCGAGCGAGACAACGCACAATTCTACCACTTAATAAAAGATTTGCTTATCATATTTTCAACTATTTAAAAAATCAGAACAAGATTTTTTTTTTTCATATAACATTAAACTCCATGACCAAAATATCTGATGGGCAAGCTGATTATAAAAATTTGTTATTTTGAATGATACTTAGAACTATTTGTTTTTGAATACTCCCGGACACATCTATCAGGCAACCCTACGTTTTCAATTTTGAAGGGCCCTAGCTAAAATAATTGTTGAACTCGGGCCACACTAACGGGAAATACCGTTAATTACCACGCCTTAACGCGATAATTTAACAACGGCATTCACATCGCAGTTTGACGATCTTTTTTTTGTGCTATTTTTTTTGTTTTTCTTTTTCTTTTACATAATAAGATAGCAAATTAGCAGGTGGCTCTTCTGATGGAAAGAGAAACTATCGCCCATCGTGTGGTGAGATGGCAATGCCATATGCATAAGTTTACCGGCTACCTTACTCTCCAAACCGGAACACGACAATGACAAGCAATGACGCTATGTAAGGCGATGGTACCAAATACCCGAGCGAGACGTTACAGAACTCTACCTCCTTGTAATCACGATGGTAATTACACGTATAACCAATCGGTCGCCTCTTACGACCTGCCTGGCAAAACGGCAGTCAGTCTATTCTTCAAAGGAGCCCAGACCAACATGGCCGACACTACGTTCAGTAATTTTGAAATATATTCATATAATAAATAATTTTATCAAATTAGTGTATTGTCATCGGACCTCGATAAATCTACAAAGTTTGAACGAAATCTGTCCGTTTAAAGTGGGTCAAAATCGCGCCCAAAGAAGTCGGTTACAAACAAACATACAAACAAACATACAAACATACAGGTGAAGTTAATAAAAAGCGTGTAAAAATACACTCATCAAATACATAGTAACACCCACGTCGTCTACCTTTCTTGAAATTTAAGGAACATTGGCGCCAATTCTATCGCTGAGAATGGGCATTGACATTGCCTGTTCAATTGTGCCCACTCTATGTAACGCATTCATAATTAACGCCATATTCATCGCGAAGATGGGCATTGACGTTTTCCGTTAGTGTGGCCTCAGAATAAGTATGAACCAAAAATGTTTACACTTTTTTCATGATTCTCCATTGATATAAAAAACCTAGATGCACAGTCCCGAACAAAACTGACACTCAAAAGTGTCCCTAATTTCATTAAGTAGTTACAGACATGGCAAAAACATATGTCTGCATATCCAACCTTAAGTGCACGACTTATAGTTGTTTTTACAAAGCAATGTACGAAAAGAAATAAAATTGACAGGTTCGCGACCGACGCGATTCTATTTGAAATGAGTGCACAATTTAAAATTGTGCACTCATTTTTGGAGGACGTTTTTGACACACTGATTGTGTATCTTGGGTTTTATATCAATGTGATTCTCACTTCCTTTTTTATATATTTTTTTAAATCGGAATGACGGATTTTACTGTTATTGTTTGTCTTAAATATTTGGGATCCAAAAATCGTGAGAAAATATTTTTTTTTTTTATTTTATTTTATAACAAACAATGTACAGAGTTTTTTATAATTTATATGTGCCAAACTGTAAGCTAGTTTGTCGGTATCATAATGCAAAAAAATCATATTTTGATATTATACGCGTAGATTTGATTTTAACGTATTTCATTATCGTTTCTGAATAGTGTCTTTTCTCAAGTTTGAGTGAGTATTTATTGGCTAAAATAATATGTACACTACTCACGGGCAAAGCTGCGTGAATATGCTAGTTATTCTATAAACAAAGCAGCTTCAGTTCAATACAAAGGAAATGTCTAGTGAGTTGTCCTGGCTTCAATGTTTTGAATTTATAGTCCGATTACATCTACGCCAGATTATGCACTATTTGTAGATAACAAAATGGCAGCGCTTATAACCAAGCCTTGCTGTTGAGATTTTAGTAATTTCTTTGATGTATATCTGGCAAAATAGATATAACATTATTAAAACTTTCGTGAGACATTATATTTTTTTTATATTATAAGATAGCAAACAAGCAGATGGGTCTCCTAATGGTAAGAGTCAACCATCGCCTATAGACACCAAAGATGTTAATGGTGCGTTGGTATCTTGTGGCGAGGTCTAATGCCACATGCATAAGTTTAAATAAACTAAATCATTAAAAACGGCTGCACTCACGTTTTTATCGAAGTAGGTTCCGACTAGTTTCGAACCTATGTGAGTTCCTTCCTCATAGATCAAAATAGATTTAATCACATTTTACGTTTTTATGAAATCGCTACTCTTTTTTATATAAGACTAGCTGTGTCCGCGACTTCGTCCCGTGGATTTTTTTAAAGTAGCCTTAGTTACTCCTTATTACATCAGCTATCTACCAGTGAAAGTCCCGTCCAAATCGGTCCAGCCGTTCCAGAGATTAGTCGGAACAAACAGAGACAGACGGATAGACAGACAGACAGACAGAAATCGTAAAAAGTGTTATTTTGGAATGTGTACCGTATATACATCCATATGCATTTAGTTAAAACCGGTTATTTTAATATTACAAACAGACACGCCAATTTTATTTATTTGTATGTATGTATGTATGTATGTATAGATAGGTATAATAACATACATATGCGTGAGCCTTAGGTGCTCATCCAAAACACGGAGATATTAACACACGAGCACCCGTCTACTGGCTGGGGATTGAAGTCTATCTGATAAGTGCTAAAACTTGTGTATGGCCTTACAAAATATATACTTTAACGGGCTGGGACAATTTTCTATAAAAATATCTTCCGTGAAAAAGATCTTCCATAAAAAAGATATTTAAATTCTCATTTCTCATAATACTATGGACCGGCATCGAACTTATAACTTCATTAGTTGTAGTTCTAATAGTCGTATTCTTGCAAAACAAATAAAATAAATAAAATCCAATACGTAAATCCAGGTTACCGATGGATGAAATTTATCAAATCTTTTAAAACTTGATTTTATCACATTAAGGGCGAGTCGCATAATTTGCAAACGTAGGGTTCTCTACTACCGAGCGATATACACTGTTACATGTAAAGTGGACCCCCTTAACAAGTAACCTCAGCGATACTACGCTCGGGATTTTATATCTTTTTAAATTTTGTTATTATTAATCATGATAGCGACCACAGTAAAACGTATCCTTTGAATTTATTTTACTCTAAAAATTGCAAGATACAAACATCGTAACTTTTGTGATCAAACAGACTGTGCTCCTAACGTGCTATGCTTTTAAAAGTCTTCTTAAACGGGAACTTTATCAGGATAAAACTAATGTTCTATTTTGAGTCAGGACATAACGTAATTTTGTATTAAGTTTCAAGGTATATATCAGATACTAGCTGAGCCCGCGACTTCGTCCGCGTGGAAAAAATTCGAAAAAAAGTAGCTTAAGTTACTCCCTGTCACATCAGCAATCTGCCAGTGAAAGTCACGTCAAAATTGGTTCAGCCGTTCCAGAGATTAGCCGGAACAAACAGACGGACAAAAATTGTACAAAATGTTATTTTGGTATATGTACCATCAATATTACAAACAGACACTCCAATTTTATTTATTTGTATAGATATTCATATTATACTAAAGTTATAAATGCGAAATTCTGTAGGTATGACGTTTTCTTACACTACCATGGCCAAACTGCTGAATCGATTTTGACATAATTTGGTATGTAGATAGTTGAAGATTCGAAATTATAGGCAAATTTTTTGTCCCTAAGGAGCTGAAATAGCGGATTATTGTGTGCATGGGAAATCCGAGACATGTCAAAATACTCGCGGGCGATGCCGTGCGGATTAGCTTGTTTGTAATAATAATAATCTACACTCCACATTAATATTATAGATATGAAAGTCTGTCTGTGTGTTATAGCAAAATTATAAAGCAAGTACCAGACCCGCGTCGCGTCGCTTCGACCGCGAGAAGTTTACCACGTCGATATAATTTTTTATACTAATCGTAATCTCCTATTAAGCCCGTATTTGGCCTCGGATTTTCAAATATTTCCATGCAGCAGGCCATGCCAGGCCATGCCAGGCCATGCCAGGCCATGCCAGGCCATGTCAGGCCATGCCAGGCCATGCTAGGCCATGCCAGGCCATGCCAGGCCATGCCAGGTCATGCCAGATTTCATTGAAGTTGCTTGAGCGATTTAGTTGTGAATGTGTAACATGCAGACAGACATACTTTCGCATATATAGTATTACTATATGTTTAGAGTTTTACGTAAAACAACAATAATTAATGTCAA
The DNA here is from genome assembly GCA_036924255.1 of Apodemia mormo. Lineage (NCBI taxonomy): Eukaryota > Metazoa > Arthropoda > Insecta > Lepidoptera > Riodinidae > Apodemia > Apodemia mormo. Next base: position 6,529,217 of record JAUPFN010000020.1, on the reverse strand, counting down.
AACAATCGTACTCATATGTTAAGTTTAAAAAATAACTTTGTAACCTTTTGTTAATTATATTCGTGATAATTTATTAGTTTTATTATTAAATAGCTGTGCCCGCGACTTCGACCGCTTGGATTTTTTTAAAATAAAAGTAGCCTAAGTTACCCCTTATTACATATTACCTGCCAGTGAATGTCCCGTCAAAGTCAGTCTACTCGTTTCAGAAATTATCTGGAACAAACAGACAGACGGATAGACAGACAGAGGAAAATTATAAAAAATGTTATTTTTGTATATGTAATTTGTATAGATGTATAGATTGTAAAGCTTAATTATCGTCTCTGTGGTCTAATGATCCAGTGTCTAGGGAACCACATGAGGTACCGGGTTCGATTCCTGGGTCGGGCAATTTAAAAATGCGTTTTTTCAGTTTTCTGATTAAAAAAAAATGTCGCCCGGGACTGCAAAGTGCCCGGTTGGCGATAGGCTTGCCATCTGTCACATTGTGCGACCAAGTATCTTCGGCTAATCGTGTTTTTTTATATCATAAGATAGCAAGCAGATGGGTCTCCTGATGGAAAGAGTCAACCATCACCTATCCTATAGAGAAAAAGCTGTTAATGGTGCGTTGCTATCTTGTGGCGATGTCTAATGCCACATGCATAAGTTTACCGGCTACCTTACCCGTGGTTCACTTGTTGTACCTCTGCCTACCTCTTAGGGGATACGGGCGTGAAAATACTCTTATTTGTAAAGCTTAATTTAATTTGTTGAATATTAAAATAGCTTGAAATACTATCAACATAGCAATTTCTCTAAATAATAAGCTGCTTAGTAGCCGTAACGTAGTGTATTTTACAATGAACGCTTCAGAGAATAATATGTACAGAAATTCTACAACCTGATTCCTTTATTGTTATTATCTGGCGTGATTCCTTTATTGCTATTAGAGTCTTACATAGTAAATAAGCAAGAAATTAATATATAAGTGAAACAACCAATGGCGGCCCTATTTGAAAAAAAAACATAACCGACCTAGCAGTCAAGTAAAAATTTATATAGCCTACATCACTCTCAGTGTTAGTCCGGAATCCCTTTAAAAAATAGAACATATGTCATTCTGCTAGGCGTGTTCGTAGAGGCTGAAAAATCGGCTATATCTACAATCTGATACTACAATCATCACTACAAGATTGTAAAGTTCCACAACGTCTCGCCCAGGTATATGATACCACTACCTTACCTATTTCTGCTGTAATAGCGTCAATGCTTGCCATTGTCGTGTTCCAGTTTGGAGGGTAAGATAGTAAGATAGAGATATTTTTTTTATCATTAGGTAGCAAACAAGCAGATGGGTCTCCTGATGGAAAGAGTCAACCATCGCCTACAGACACCAAAGATGTTAATGGTGCGCTGCTATCTTGTGGCGAGATCTTATGCCACATGCATAAGTTTACCGGCTACCTTACCCTCCAAACTGGAACACGACAGCGACAAGCACTGACGCTATTGCGGCAGGAATAGGTAAGGCGGTGGTACCAGACCCGGGCGAGACAATACAAAACTCTACCACCTAGTAGCCACGATGGTAGTGACTCGATAGCCAATCGGTCGCCTTTTACGACCTGCCTGGCAGAACGGCAGTTGGCCTATTCTTCAAAGGAGGCCGGGACCAACACGGCACATGGATCTTTGTTGTCTATAGGCGATGGTTCCTCTTTCCAACATAGTCATCTGCTTGTTTGCTATCTAATGAAACAATAAAATACTATATATTTATCTGTTTTTATTTATGTCCTGGCTCCGGTATAACATAACTAATCTTCTATCGCCGTTATGTAAAAACGACACCCTGTCTTATATCTACTTTATTTGATTTATAAAAATTATTCACTCTCCATGCTGCTGCGTGTTTATTCTTTAACCGCAAGTAAACTATGTATTTCAAAATTTCCAGAATATGAGTTGTGCTAAGCCTTAAAATTAACACTTTAAGTACCAAATTTCATACAAATTATCAAGCCAATTATTCAAAATAATGGAAACAATTACAGCCAGCTTTTGGGGTATCTAGAAGAGCACCAGCTGATTAGTGATCGTCAGTACGGTTTTCGTCGCGGTCGCTCAGCTGGTGATATTTTTATTTACTAAACACACCAGTGGGCGGAGGCATTGGAGAACAAGGAGGCTTTTTTCCCCGTGTTGGTTCCGGGCTCCTTTGAAGAATAGACCAACTGCCGTTCTGCCAAGTAGGTCGTAAAAGGTGACCGACTGGCTATGCGAATCACTAACATCGTAGCTACTATGTGGTAGATTTCTGCATTGTCTCGCCCTGGTCTGGTACCACCGTCTTACCTATTTCTGCCGCAATAGCGTCGGTGCTTGTCAGGGTCGTGTTCCGGTTTGGAGAGTAAGGTAGACGGTAAACTTATGCATGTGGCATTAGACCTCGTCACAAGATAGCAACGCAACATTAACATCTTTGGTATCTATAAACGATGGTTGACTCCATCAGGAGAGCCATCTGCTTGTTTGCTATCTTATGGTATAAAAAAAAGTTTGGATACAGCGATGTCTTTCGATCGGCTAAGGCACAAAGCTCTACTATCCAAGCTCCCTCTTTATGGATTTTCCGTGAAAACATATAGTTGGATCACCAGTTACTTGACACATCAAGGTCGTTATTGATGGTGCATACTCTGACCTTAAACCTGTCAATGCTGGTGTTCATCAAGGCTGTGTGCTGTCACCTACACTGTTACTTCTGTTTATAATGGACATGTTGCAATTAAGCAACATTAACTGCTATGCGGATGACAGAACTGGTAATGCTTGATACTCCAGCTACAGCGGGCTATCTCGAGAACTTGTCAACGAGTGCCTTAACCAATTTGCATCAGAAATCAAAGAGCATATTTCCGTAGCTTCAGAATCGGGTCGACGTTATTTAAAAACTTTAAATTTAGTCCACTTTATCATCAAGAAGATATAAGTTTGCGCTTTTTCCGCCAAATACTCTATCTTTGTTGTATCTCCTCATTTCGAACATCCTTCTTGGACAGCCTCAGTCAGTCTTAGGAGGAGTCGACGTATCAAAGATTAGTTCCGTAGTCACTTGGAAAGCAAGCCTTAAAAAACTGGGTGTTCTTAGCAAGGCTATTACTTTATATACATCGGTCTATCGCTTTTAGCTTTATTTGGCGCAAATCCGGCCTCATATGGATAACTACATTCATTTATGGAAGGGGGCTCTTACTGAAGACCCTCTTATTAAAGCTTGTACTGACAAGCTCCTTCCTTTTGATCACATTCAACGTAGAGCGTCTTGAATCGTCGACGTCAGAATTACTTCTAATCGGACTAATTTTTAGAGATGTGGCATTGTTCTGCGTCTCCTATCGGATCTATCATGAGTAGTACTCCGAGGAGTATGTCGAAGAATCGCACTATCGGATATCGCGACAATTCTCCAAGTTTTACCCTCACCATCTCGATGTCTGAAAATCCATAAACGTGTGATTCTCGAGGCATTTTTCCTTCGCACTTCTCTAACTGTGGAACCAATTATCGGCAGGGTTTTTTTGGAACTCTGGTGATCAAGAACAATCAGGTGAGCCTCCTGTCCGTTTGGCCCCCTCTTCCGTAAAAAATCTTATTGATGGCAACGTCAGTTCATTGCTGTTCATTCTAATATTTTATAATATTCTAAATATAAAGTTTATTCCTAAACTTTCGTAGAAAGAATGCAACGGAATAAATAAAAACAAAGAAAGCGTTTAGTAAATAGAAATAACAGAATATACATGTAGCATAGATATTATGAAATCAAAAAAAAATCTGTGTCGAAACCATTAAGTTCCTTGGGTTATTTATTTTTGTGTACGATCTAAAAAATATTCCCTATAACAATTAAGTTGATAATATCTACGGCACTCTGTATATGATCATAGCTGACGAAATTATCAGAATATCGTGCGCGTATTTTGTAGTTCTGGATATTATTTGTTAGAAATAAGAACAAAATGTATAAACAAGGATTCGAAAAGACGACTTAATACTTTTCTACCGATGCCGGATATTTCATATTACGCAAAGGCAAATGTTTTATTAAATACTATTAAATACTTCTAATTTCGTGACACTTAAGACTTACAAACTTGTAAATGGGAAAATTAACGGTTAATATGTATGTAGTTAAAAGTTATTCAAAATTTGATGTTGTGGATCTTGTTAATATCGCGTCAAAGTCAATTCTATTCCACTCAGTGATAGCAGATACGCGTAGTACACGTACGCTCAACAAGAGTACATATTTTTATTTCTTTCACAAAATAATCTCGATACAGGATAAAAAAATTACCAGCCGCCATAATAACACTATATATTTATTTTAAGAAATTACAAAATAAAACGCGAACTGATTACTTTAGTTGTTCTTTTTCTAATTGAACTTGGCAGTTGGTCTGTATGACCGTTACTCCGATGCTGGGCTTTTTTTGGGCGAGCAGAGTGCTCACTCCGAGTTAAAAATGAGGTCTTAAGCCTTCCCTAGAGAATCTTCTGTGAGACAGAACCTTGGCCTAGATCATTACCTTCACAAGTTTGAGACTAAGTGCTATCAGGGCTTCAAAGCGTTAATGAATCTCGACCAGGGTGTCGAGATTTGTGGACCGCGTCGCTGACGGCTGCGACACTGAGACGTTTGTGTGAATTGTGAAGAGTATATTGTGACGAGATCATCAGGCTCCGATAGCATATGACATGGAGTTCTATGTCTTTCGTTGGTGACCGCGGCCCTCACTAGATGGTTCGGGTGTCTCATCGCTTTTTCAAAGTGGCGTTGTGACGTCTCTTTGAAGTGTTTTTGAAAATCGTTATATTACTTTCATTCTTATGACAAGTAAAATAATGTGTGAAAAAATGCGAGTATAACTCAACTAACTGTGCTCGCGATTTTGTTGGAGTGGAAAAGTTTCTAAAATATAAGTAGCCTGAGTTACTCTTTATTATCGTAGTTTAAAAGATAGACTATCTCGTAGTTTTACACGCATAATAGCCGTTCCCGTAGGATTTCCGGGATAAAAACTATTCTATGTTCTTTCGCGGGTTTCAAGTTATCTTTGTACCAAATTTCATCTAAATTGGTTCATTGGTTTAGGCATGGAGAAGAGACAGACAGACCGAGTTACTTTCGCTTTTTTAATATTAGTATTGATTTAAGAAAGCATTTTTTAGAACTCATAACATTTTGTTACGTGTTGGTCCAGGCTTATTTACAGAATAGGCCATCGGCCTTCCTATCAGATAGTACCTCAAAGGCGAAAGAGTAGCTAAAACTATAAATACTACCGTGACTTCAAAGTGGCAGAGTAATGTAACATCTCGCCCGAGTTTGGTATCACCGTTTTACATATTCCTGCTGCAATAACGTCAGTGCTTGTTACTGTCGTGTTCCGGTAAATGTATGCATGTAGTAACCCACCCCATAAATGGCAAAGCGTCATTAAATTTATTGATGTCTATTAAGACAGAGGTTGTTTCATACTTACTTAAATATCTACTATTTGTTTTTCGAAAAAACGTCGAAAGATTAAAGAACACGGCCGAGACCCCATACATCGTTTGTTTTAGTATAACCTTTAAATTTAATATCGACTTCTTATCTTATCGGAGTTTAAAAAAATACTTTTTAAACTTGGGAAATAATAGCTAAATCAAATTGGAAAACATTTAGTTATTTCCTTACTAGTTTGTATTTAGGATTCATCTTGTCATTAAGTGTCTTCAGTACAACTGTTAATTTTAGAAATCTAAGTTAGATTGACAGAACCTGAGCTAAAATTTTGACAAGGCACTTTATAGATACTTAAAATAAAAAAGCTCTAAGCTATTCTTTAGTACAAAAGCAGTGAGAATTTTTATTTGATACTTATAATAAAAATTATGATCTATAAACTTATTGATATTTTAATGTAAATTAGATTAAAGTTTTGTTCAATGGTAACATCTAAATATTATGATTATAAAAGCTAATCAAATTAAAATCTCAATATTTTTATATATTACTCCTACAAAACATATACCGCAATAGCACTGCATCCGTTAAACTTCATAAACTTGGACCATCATTTCCGATACAAAACGGTGTGAAACAGGGCGATCCACTATCTCCAAAACTCTTAACAGCCACATTAGAAAAAGTCTTCAGAACTTTAGCAGCGAGCTGGGAAGGTAGAAGCATAGTTGTTGGCGAACATGGTTAACAAACCTTCGTTTTGCTGACGATATTGTCCTACTTTCTTCTTCATCATCAGAACTTGGCTCTATGATTCATGATCTTAATAATATTAAGGCAAGCCTTGAGGTCGGACTGCGGATGAATATGTCTAAGACCAAGCTGATGACTAATAACTTAAGACGTAGGATAGAAGTCGAAGGAGTGGAGATTGAGTATGTCCGTGAGTACATCTACTTGGGCCGATTAGTTTCTTTTCAGGCAAAACAAGATAAAGAAGTTGCACGTCGCACCGAAAACTGCCACAGTTGCATTCTCCCCACCTTCACCTACGGCGCGCAGACTTGCTCTTTGACTGAACAGCAGAAATCCACGCTCGGGGTTTGCCAGTGTGGTATGGAGCGCAGCATCCTTGGTGTTAAGCTCCGCATCCGCACCGCATCAAGAATAGCACACTGCGCTCCAAAACACAGATCAAAGACGTGGGCCATAAAGCAGCCGAATTGAAATGGAACTGGGCAGGCCACATCTGCCGCATGTCAGATGACCTATGGGCCAAACGTACCACCAAGTGGATCCTAAATAAAATAGCACGACGTCGCGGCAGGTCCAGACGAAGATGGCGGGACGAATTGGACTCGCACTGCCCCAACTACACCGAAAAAGAGTTAAATCGTGAGGAATGGAAGAAGGGTAGGGAGGCCTTTGCCTTACAGTGGAACAGAAATGGATAATAATAACAATAATAATTTTAACATCATAGAAAATTATTCTAGTTTATATAATACTGGCTATGCCCGCGATTTGTTCGCGTGGGAAAGTAAAACCCGCATAGTTCCCGGTCCCGTGGGATTTTCGAGATAAATCTCAATCTATCTCCTTTCTCGGATTTCAAACTATATTTGTAGCAAATTTCATCCAAATCGGTTCAGTGGTTTAGGCTTGAAGAAGAAACAGACAGAATTACTTTTTCATGTATAATATTAGTATGGAAGTATGGATTTAGCACTCCAAAAGACACGCAAAAGATGTTTATACTCAAAATCACCTGTTTTCTTTACACGTAAGCATTGATCGCACCCTTTTTAGTCGAATGCTCAACAGATTATGACTCCGACCACACGTTCGCTCGTACAAAACTGTTCTCTTATCGTGCCAAACACTTATGCTAGTTTTAATTAGCTAACACACATTTTGCTCCCGTCGAAATTTAATCGAATCACTTAAGGGTGGCACTGTCATTGTATGGATGATGTTATGCTATATTACACAAACTAAATATACAGTAATTGGTTCTTTCCATTTGTCTGATAAAAAGTTGCAAGTGTACAAGCCGCTAGCAACACTTTATCGCAAACAATTAAAGAAGAGTAACGCGTATAAACGTAACTTTTTTATATAAAAAAAAATGCATGTTACTTACGGGAAATTAACCCGACTACTTAAAGTGCTGTAAAATAGCTTCCTTTATTGCAGTGACAATAATAATTTTCAGTTTCGGTGCTAAAACAACCTAACAAACTTTTATTGATTCAGGCGTTACTTTGCGGAAATCCATTATTAAAAGTTTTTTCGAATAAACTTTTTTCATATTTTTGTAACTTGTCATGTAGCGACTAACTAGCTAGTATTTGAGCTACGTACTAGTATGACTCTATTTATGTCTATATCTAGTATGACTACATTTGATGAACTGAACTGAAATAGTTTGGTGATTTTTTTTTGTGAAAATCCCAAATTGTTGGATTTTTACAAAAAAAAATTACGATTACATTTTTTACAAAACAAGAAAAAAAGACAATTATTTAGATACAGTAAAACTGCAGAAACCGACTGTCTCTGAAACCATGGAAAAGATCTTTACCTAATTTATTTGGAACCAAATACTAATATACAAAATATACCCACCCAAACAAAAAATAATTTTCAAAATCGTTTAATAAAGGCCGAGTAGTTATTACCGAGAGGTAATAAAAATGCAGCCCAATTAAGATGCAAACCACCTCTTTCTTAAGAAGTTGGTTATAAAAAGAAAATTTTTTGATTTATGTTTTAATCGCGATAGCTAAAATTTAGCCAACTTTTATCGAGTTAGTAAAAATGTCTAGATGATTGTAAAGGATATCAAAAATTTAAAAAAAAAATAGCGCCTCTGGTTGGTACCACTAAAAAGCGTAACAGTAGAACCAGCGTGCCAACTACTGTCAGAATGATGACGTCGAGGTGACGTCACCACTGTGGATGTTAATGACGTCAAACAAAAATGTGGAAAAGGAAAATCTTCCCATCCAGACAAGGCCTGGAGACTGAAATCCATTTTGGAAGCGTTGAAACTTTAATATAGTGTTGCAAAATAAATAATTGTTATAGCGCGAGTACATGCTTTTTACTTAAATTTTCTTATATATCGTAGTGTTCAATATTACTTGACTCCTACATAACCAAATATACCTTTTGATGTAATACTTAATAGCTAATCAAAGGTTTCAATTTCAGGGGTCAATAATTCGAAACTACTTTTCATTTGATTTATTGATCCCTTTCGAAATGTAATTAAGCTACTGATTGGAGAAGTAGCTTTTGTGTAATCGCTTTATATCATATTAATAAAACATGTATTACGAAATGACATAAATTGTCCCCATGGGTCTATTTATGTCCTTCCGTAGTATCTTTTATATTTATCTTCTATATCTTATATTTTGTCGCCTCTGTGGTCTAGTGGTCCAGCGTTGGCGTTGACCACATGAGGTTCCGGGTTCGATTCCCAGATCGGGCACATAATAAAAAGTGTTTTTTCAGTTTTCTGAAAAACACAAAGTTGCCCGGGACTGGAAAGTGCCCGGTTGGCGATAGGCTTGCCACCTATCACATTTGTGGGACCAAGTATCTTCGGCTAATCGTGGGTGCACTTGTTGTACCTCTGCCTACCCCTTCGGGGATATGGGCGTGAAGATACAAAAATCTTATATTATTATCTTCTATACTTTGAAGAATTAATCATTTTCCGTTCTGCTCGGCCATTTGTAAAAGCGAAAGATTGGATATACGTTTCATTGACATCGTGACTGCTGGTGGTAATATTCCGTATAATCTGGGACATTGCTGAGATAAGCTTTCACGCTATTGCAGCAGGAATAGGTAAAGTGGTGATATCGAACCTGAATGATACTGCGAAAATTTACCACCCAGTAATTACGATGGTAGTAATAGTAGCCAATACCAGTAATACCAGTAGTCACGATGGTAGTGACATATTTGGCTAATCGTCTACTCTATTTCTACCACTATAATCTTTAGTGATAGCCTCGTAGTCTAGTGGCTAGGCTATTTGTCTCAGATCATGATTTGCTCGGTTAGGGCAAAATAATAACTGATTGAAATGCTTTATTAGATCTTCTAGTAGTCGGGAAGTATATTCTGTTAAAAAAAAGAATCTTGCAAATCCGTCTATGAATAACGAGGCTATGCCCGAACACAAAAAATATATAAACATCGGAAACTAGAACTTTTTTTTGTGAAGTCGGTTGAAAATTTCCAACTAGTTTTTTTATATCATAAGATAGCAAACAAGCAGATGGGTCTCCTGATGGAAAGAGTCAACCATCGCCTATAGACACCAAAGATGTTAATGGTGGTTACTTTATTTTATTATGTTTTACTTTACTTTATTAAGATGTATAAGATAAAGGAAGGAAGAGTTTGTTTTTTTACCAGGTGGTAGAGCTCTGCATTGTCTCAGCCGCGTCCACCGCCTCCTTCCTTTCTTTTCTCATTTTCCTTATAAACAATAGATTATATTATTATGTAATAATTTATATTAGAATCTATTTACAAATTATTATATAAAATTTATAGATAGATTATTTTCCCATGTTGGTCCAGACTCCTTGAAGAATAGTTCAACTGTCCTTCTGCCAGGCAGGTCGTAAAAGGCGACCGATTGGCTATGTGAATCACTACTAACGTGGCTACTAGGTGGTAGAGTTCTGCATTGTCTCACCCAGTTCTCGTACCACCGCCTTACCTATTCCCCCCGCAATAGCGTTAGTACTTATCGCTGTCGTATTTCGGTTTGGAGGGTAAGGTCGCCGGTAAACTTAAGCATGTGGCATTAGACCTCGCCACAATATAGCATCATTAACATCTTTGGTGTCTATAGGCGATGGTTTTCAGTCATTTATGAACCGATTTTAAAAAATTATTTTTTTGTTTCGGAAGAACTTCTCGTGTGTCCCATTTTGTAAAGATCTGATGCACAATGCCGGAGATACAGAAAATGGAAAGTCGATTGTTGCAGTTTTACTGCGTCAATAATTATTATTAAATATCTTTAGTATCTATCTATCTAATTAAGTACACCTCTTAACAATAATTTATGATATTTAAATAAAATAAAAATTGTATTTCATAAATCTTAACACTTTCAAGAAAGGTGTTTGCCTTTGATGTTAACAGTAAAAGAAAAAATATATAGACATGTGAATGTGTCATCACTGAGTTTTTCCACTAGTTTAGAAACCGTAGATTACAAACGAACACTAGAATACGCCTACACAAGTGCAGTACTTAATAACAACTTAGCGCTCTCCACCCCCACCCCCCTGTCGTCTGTCAAACATATGACAGGCGCAGATTTCGCTTTGTACTTGTCAAAAATATAGCAAACAAAAGATACGGGCACACGAATAAATGAAGTGAGCTGATGTATTTCGCGTAGTTATAGTGATGTTCTATTTTATCGAAAAGTTAGTATTTTAATTTAAAGTATCATCATGCTTTCACGTTTCAACAGATTTTGAAAAAAAGCTACGATTAACTGACTTTCCGGTTATGTACGATTTACCACTCTGTGAGTTCAAGAGAAAGGTGATAATCACCATCGCCCCATTTTACTGATCTAGTAATGACTATCATTTGTTTCTTGCAAATGGGTCACAGGGGTGTCAATACACCACCAGTAGACTTCGAGGTGCTATTGAAATTTCTGTTTTTGAGAAAATCATTGAAAATTCCTAATAACAATTTTGATGCCCAGAAACCTTATGATCTGGAACTAATATTTTTTTAACAAATAGTCTGTAAGGTACAGAATTCATAAGGTAGTTTAAATTCATAGGGTATTTACCAAACACACATACAACTAAACTTCTATCTCTTAATATTTCTATTAATTAAAACTATAGGAGGTTTTGTGTACGACGCTTTTTGGAACGAAGTTCCTTACGGCAGGCTTGAAGGGGATAGGGATTTTGCTGCGCGACCGAACTGAAAAAATGTGATAGTAAAACCGTAAGAAAAATGCGTGGAATAAACGCGTTAAATGAGACGTGCGCAGGCGCGACAGTCGCGTACACAAGCGAGTAGTGCTGTTTAGCCGAAGGAAGTTCGTTCCGACCTGGTGTCCCGCGACACCACATCATTTTTTTTATCATCCTTTTTATTGTACTCACATCGATCATTATAGCAAATGAATTGAAATACATATATGTTTTTTAGCATTTTTAAAATTAGGTTAAATAGTTAAGAGACATATTAGTATAAAGTATTTAAATTTTGATACCATTTTGAATATACACCACTTTATTGTAAACTAAGAAGAGTAATTTGACAAAATGATGATGTTAACTGAAATTAGATAGCATTAAGTAGCTTTTAAGTAAAATATCGATATTTTTATCGATAAACTTAGCATTTATAAAAGCAATACGGGTAGGAAAGCTATATCACATAAGTGACGTATCGCACACTGACACCCAAGCATTCGCGGGAAGTATGCAAAGAAGTTCCCTCTACGTGCGTCAACTCGTCTTGATATTTGATATGTCACTTGTATAGCCCGAAGCAATAAAGTTTAGGACGACTTTTGATTGACAGACAGTAATTCTAAGTTATAGAGTTCGTATTCAATATTATCTCATTATATAATTTTGAATATATTATCATATTATATCTTGGAATGTTGGTTAGTAAAGACATAAACCACTTTATAATGATCTTTGCCTAATTATGGACAACAAAATGTTTTTAAAATATGATTTATGTAATATTAGCTCTAATCCCTAGTTACTTCTTATTTTTAATTTAATTTTAATGTGATAAATATTATTTGATCAGTGTGATGATTGATCTTAATTATTTTCTAAATAGTTTTGTCTATATGACAATCTTGCATTCCACTATTTGTCTTTGTTTTTTACTTTATTAATATTATTAATGTAGTAATAATATGAGAACCGAGTTGTTGGCTACGTTATTATTTTTATTTTTTATAAAATTTTATAACATAATTTATAATTTATACTGTTTACTGTTCCAAATAAAGAAAATTATATAATACAAAATACTAGGATAGGTATCTTATTTCGTCTTATATAATTATATAAAGTGCATTTGGCACTAGCAATTAAATATCTTATACGCGGCTTTCAATAGTTCATAATGAAATAGTTGATTTTATTTAAAATCTGAAAAATAAAAAAAAACTTATTTATTCTTATATTATAAAGAGAAAACTTTTGCATTTTTGTGTTTAAGTATTTTTCTATAGAAACCAATACATTGGTAACAAACAATCTACTAGACCGATCTTAATAAAATATATTACCATTAGATATATTATATAAATTAATAATAAATATTCTACTATTAGAAAGTTACACTATTTAGAAGTAACATAGTTCCTCCTTTACCCGACTGAGTAATCATTTTGGATCATGCGAGCGAAGTCACGAGTCACTACTAATATATACAATTTGACACTGTATTTTTAATATTTGTTTAATAACCCTAAGTGGAGCAACGTCTCTCGTGATTCATTAGCATTTACGATACCATTATCTGGTCCGGCGTTATACTAGAATAAAGAAAATGCATCGTTTAGTAAACAAAATATCCAGGGTGCGTAGAAGTTATAAAATTGAAATACAATTTAATAATTCTGTATCACAGAAACCACTTCAGTATATTCGTAACTTTGACAAATTTTGGCTAAAACCAGATTTAAAATATGTGTATGACGTTAGTTCGTAAGCAAATTCTAGATACTTAACTTTGTGAATTTTTTCTAAACCTTTTATATCGTGCTCGTGTTAGAACTGTGATAAATTGTCTTTTAAAATTTGTTTTTAAAATTTAATTTCTACTTATATATTACACCTACAATTATTTGCCCTTTTACCTTTACCTTACCTTATATTTTGTGAAGATATTTATACGTTTTCTACTCAACCCTAAAGTAAGGGTTGTATGAATTTACATAAAATTTGGAACCGCACTTAGTGCTTTAATCCTAAAAGTTGAAAGAACCTAACGAGAAGCTAATTTATACGCTTAGCTAAGTAGATTTTTTTAAAAATTATTTTTTAAATTATACGAATTTGAGTTGATTTAAACATATTAAATACTATAAAAATTCATAATATCAGTGATATTAAGGACCACCAGTACACAAGTTAGGACAGGACATTTTAGATTATTTTCTATATGTTTTGCTAACAATTAAAAAACTTTTATCTTTAAAACTTTTGTCAAATATGCTGTAATTTTATGTATATGAACTTGTTCGTGTTGTAATTTTTTCACATATATTTTATGAAGTAGATAGAATAGTCGAGTCACTGTGCCAGATACGTATGGGAAAATCACCAAATATCACAAAATATGTGTATTTTCTGCACGTATGTATAGATTGAATTACTCGGCCTACTTTTTCACTTAATTTTTGAAAATGCACAAATAAAAATATGTTTGAATAGTTTTTATTAGTATTCATACTAAGGAAAATATATGTTGCTTCAAAGAGTTTTACGTTTAAAATAAAAATGAAAACAGAGAAAACTTTTTTACATGCAGGTTCAGAAGCAAATGAATAATATAGTTTGATGTTATTAGCTGTCAACAGTTGTGGAAGAATGACTATGTCTAACAACGAATATGGTTAAAATATAGATTTTAAATATTTTACATAATAAATTTATGGAATTGGATATTATTATTGGATATGGATTGGATTAATTGTCACAACCAAATGAAGCGCTCAAAGAGTAAACACAAGTTTGAATATAGTACAAAATTATTTAATAAAGTACCAAGATCACTAATTTGCTGTACATATCGACAGTAGCTCCAACAATAATAGTTCCATATCCCATTTGAATATTAGAACATCCATCCGCTGAAGATTTCACTCGCGTAGCTCTACAGGGTGCTCCACCCCACTACTCACACAGACCTACATCTGCGGTGGCAACGTGCGTGTGTTACGGTTTAAGCAATAAATCATTAATATTACAGACTGTCAAATATATATGTATATATGTATATATATATATATATATATATATATATATATATATATATATATATATATATATATATATATATATATATATATATATATATATATACATATAAAATATGTGTGTATGTGTGTGTGTGTATAAACACACATTCGTCATTATAGTGAAAAAGTGTTTTTTTATTACATTGAAATTGACGACATCCAAACAGTGGGCCACCTGATGGGAAGCAGGCACCACCGCCCATGGACATGACCAACAAAAAGCATGCTTATTGCATGTTTTCTCTTTATCGAATTCACTAAAATAGAAATGATAGAACCAAGATCTGATGTTAATGACGACAGAAATAAGTGAGACGATCTAAGCTACCCCATATTGTTCTAGGCTGTTTAAAATAATTATTTTAATTTTATTCCTAACATGAATACTAGACGATTTCCGTATGATTATTTTTGTTAGTTTGTATGTAACATTAGCACACACACAAGCTTATCTGAAATTAACGGTAGAGGATGATATTATTCTACTTATTGACTGGAGGCAAAATATTCCAGTATTGTCGGTCTCACAATTGTTTGTTTTACTCTGTCTACAAACGGTGAGCATTACTGTTTTATATTTAACCACTAATCCAACTATAAAATCTTTATCAATCGTCGCTGTAATGTGTTTTTTCTACTGTTTAGGTTCCTTATGAACAACAGATTATATTATTGTGTAATAATTTAAATTATAAATTATTATATAATATTTATAAATAGATAATTTTTCCCCGTGTTGGTTCCGGGCTCCTTTGAAGAATAGACCAACTGCCGTTCTGCCAGGCAGGTCGTAAAAGGCGATCGATTGGCTATGCAAGTCACTACCATCGTGGCTACTAGGTGGTAGAGTTCTGCATTGTCTCGCCCGGGTCTGGTACCACCGCCTTACCTATTCCTGCCGCAATAGCGTCAGTGCGTGCTGCTGTCATGTTCCGGTTTGGAGGGTAAGGTAGCCGGTAAACTTATGCATGTGGCATTAGACCTCGCCACAAGATAGCAACGCACCATTAACACATTTGGTGTCTATATGCGATGGTTGACTCTTTCCATCAGGAGACCCATCTGCTTGTTTGCAATCTTATGACATAAAAAAAAATCTCGTGTTGGTCCGGCCTCCTTGAAGAATAGGTCAACTGTCGTTCTGCGAGGCAAGTCGTAAGAGGCGACTGATTGGCTTTGGGAGTCACTGTTATCGTGGCTCCTAGGTGGTAGAGTTCTGCATTGTCTCGTCCGGTTCTCGTACCACCGCCTTACCTATTCCTGCCGCAATAGCGTCAGTGCTTGTTACTGTCGTGTTTCGGTTTGGAAGGTGAGACAGCCGGTAAACTGATGATATTAGACTTCGCCATAAGATAGTAACGCACCATTAACATCTTTGGCGTCTATAGGCGATGCTATTCTTTTTCCATCAGGAGACCCATCTGTTTATTTTCTATCTTATGATATAAAAAAAATTGTAATAGACAATGTTTTTATAACGTTTAGTCTGTACTTATTTTTTAATAATTGCCTGAAAGGAGGGAAATCTTCGTTGAAGTCCTAAACAAGTTATTAAATTAACGTACAGTTTTGGGAAGACGTACCCGCGTGCGTTACTATTAGAGTTACCAACCGCCCTCTACAACTTTATAATGCGTCCCGCGAATCGCAATCCATATTTCGGGGATGTTAATTTTCTTACTTTAAAGAAAATCTAACTTAAGTTAGACAGAAAAAAACATTTTATTTAAGTTTTTAACCATGATGATGCAATAAAATGCCAAACTGGTTAGGTATTTAATTAAAAACAAATATGTATTTTGTGAATTGTGAGACAGTACAAGTGTTAAATTTAATATAATCATTAGACAGAAAAGCCAATCCTTTGTTTGGTAAAGTTACTGATTATTACTGTTATTTACTGCTTTATGTTATTATTTTTGTAATTATGTGTTAAATAGGAACCCAGATATTAAATTTTAATATCTGGGTTCCTTCTTTGTTATGACGTAGGTTTTATTTTGTCAATTTATTTAAAGTTTTAAATAAAACTAATTTGCTTATAATGATATTTAAAAATTATAAAAAGACCTCGTTATTTGCTAGCGTGGAAAAAAGGTCGTATCGTACTTTACATCGCTGCTACATTAGTGTATTACTAAACGCGAGTAATACACCAATAACATTTTTGGTATCTATAGGCGATATTGTATCGAGAGCAACCTGATCTCTTAAGCTGAAGTTGTTAATGGGCAGTGTTGTACACTTATTATATTACTGGTTGATAGCCTGCTTGTGCTTCTCCCACAAGAATATTATTTAGGTGGATGACAATATATTTCGTTTTTTCTTCATGTTAACAAATAAACAGAATTCTTTTACTAGTTAACACAAAGAAAAATGTAATTAATCATTGGCGGAGCGATTTACCCTTAAGTCTCGTTAATCTGAAAATTTGGCAAAATAATAAAAATAAATATTAGTTTTAAATAATAAAAATAAATATAAGTACCTAATACGATTAATAGACTTCACGACAACTGGCTTAAATTAATTAAAGCTTGAAATAAACTAGGTTAAATATTTTCACATCACACGGTCAGTGATATAATTTTACGTAGTAGTTCGTAGCAATGACGATTGCTACGAGTTAAAAATAACTGTTCCATGTATGGGACGCATCTTAAAACAAACTTTACACATTAGTAGCTCTAGCATTATTACGTCAGTTGAAAATAATTGTCAAATCCGTATATTAATTTGTGACAGATTACTTTTGAACTTTTTTTCAAAAATATTTAGTGCACTCAGGTGTGTGACGTGAAACGATTTTAAATTTTTTTTCAACACAAGAAAGCTACGTTACAGTTACGTAAATTAAAATTGATCCTAAAATTCCCGGAGGATCGGGACCTACACGGGCTGTACCGCAAAGAACGGCTAGTTTAGTTAAAAAATACTTCATACAATTAATTTATGAATTAAACATTTGAAATCTCATTTTATGGATTTTGTGCGCAAGTGAAAACTGAAGTTTGAAACAGATACGGTTAGTTTTGTCAGAAATATGTATAAAAATAATAATGATCATAAATTAATGAAGTATGATTAAAATTCGTATGAATTGTTCAAATTATTTATTTTATGAAAGGTTTAAATCACCTTTCTGAATAAATCATATGCAAGTGTTGTCAATATTTTACACAACATATTTAAAATGAGTTATGTCAAAATAAAGATGAAGTGTTAATTTTTACTTCTATATTAATAATTTCGTCAAGGGTTACGGTAGACTTAATCGAAACTTTACCTAAATTATAAAGCGTTAAAAAATAATAATTTTGAGTCGACAACATCTATCTGCAAAATTCGGATTGTCAAGTATTTTGTTAAAATAGTGATTAAAAATTCTAACCGTGCTGACTGACAAATGGGCCATACTTCTTTGTATACCATATTTTTCCTATATGTGTTGTAGATGGCGTGAGCATTTATAGGGATAAGAGCGTATAGGAGCGCAGATTATCGTGAAAATTATTTCTCTTCGTTCATAAAAGAGTCGAAATTAAAAAATAGCAACACTATATCGTTGTCTTTGTTTAACCAACGGAAAAAGCATTAAAAAATCAATTTCTCCCCATCAACTTAAGACAGCCTTGAAAGAAGACGTCACTACAGTGTTGCTACTTTTTAATGTCTACTATTTGTGTTAGTATATAAGATTGCGTATTATGAGACTTCCGAGCGAAGCCGGGTTCTCATCTAGTATTATCAAAATATGTAATGACATATTAAGAATTGTTAATTATTTAAAATTTTTAAATTAATATTTTTTTGGGCTGAAATAAAGTCAATTATTTGATTAAGATAATAAATAATTCAATAATCTATTAGAACAAAATATTATAAAAGGCCTGACAGATATGTTTTCCTAAGCAAAGTATCGTAATATACGATAAAGTGTAATCAGTTTTGTATTTTATATTTAATATAATTCGATATTCCGTTAGTTGTTGTTTAAATTAATAAATCTTATACCTTTTACCAAGTGGAGCGAACACAAGTGATAAAGAAGAACTGTCGTTTAGAAAAATATGGTCACAGTAACTTTATTTTGACAGAAAAAATAGCTATGTGGGCCGTTGGAAAATTTAAAATTACTATCGCTAAGAATACAAAAAGCATAAATCAATCTTCCCAATTCCATCCAATTTCAGTAAACCCTCAAGTTCTTCTTCTAAATCCTTTTTACTCCCCTCATGTCATAAGTGGGTCGTATATACCCGTTATTGTAAACATATTTCAACCAATACAGCCTTATGTCGCTGCTTAAGAACATTTGTATTCATTCGTACATATTTTTACTTTTGAACTACGGTTGGACTCTCGAAAGTTTTGTATTAGAAGAAAAAATAAAATTAAAAAAAAACATTTGCTATAAAAACTTCAAAATGCTTTGTCATAAAGGTTCGTAATCTGAACAAGTTTTTACAAGAATATGTTATAAGACAATAACCGGTTTTAATATTATTTTGGTCCTATTTTGTTTAGCTTACACATTGTTGCGTGTTTCGAAAATACTTTATAGTATTTCATACCCAACTGCAAGACAATACAATGTGCTTGTTATCTTTTAAAAGAAGAAATTTATTTGATATTAATTATTAAATTTTATTTCAATATATTTAAAAAATACATCAAATCCACTCTTAACTATTATATGAATAGAATGGATTAACACTTTTTTTAAATGAATATTTAGTCACAATTCTCATAAAACAAAGAATTAATAATTACGAAAACACGTGTTTATATATATATATATATATATATATATATATATATATATATATATATATATATATATATATATATATATATATATATATATATATATATATATATTTATATATATATATATTTATATATATATATATATATATATATATATATATATATATATATATATATAGAGTGTAATAATTTACTCGTTTGTTCTATAATAATTTCTCGTAGTTCTGATAAAATAAAGTTCCTTGTAAGTTGATGCCTTACGTGCCGTACTATATGGCGTGACGTCGCCGAATTTTCGATTTCAATAGTATCGTCCGCGTCGGTAGTTTCCCTCGTACTTTGTATAATTTATTTTATTGCCTAGTGTCATTGCCTCTGAGATGGAGCATTTTACTTAAGTGTATTTAAGTTAGAGCCTAGATAATATTCGTAGCAAATTATGTAAATTTTCCATATCTCTGTTTTTAGGGTTCCGTACCTTTTTGTATTTCCGAGTTTGGGTGTTTATTAAATATATTCCAGTATTTATATATGTATTTCTATGTATTAGTATCGTTGATTAATGCCCATAACAAAAGCAAATAATTTGCTTACTTTAGGGTTAGATCAGTAAGTGTAATTTTTCCGCTGAGTATTTATTTATTTATTAATTTATTTGTAGGATCACTTTGTTGTCCGTCCGTCTGTCAACCCCTTTTCACAGAAACGCGTAAAGGTATTTAGCTGAAATTTATATCAAGTACTCAGGCCTACTCTCGCAATCAAAAGGTACAACCTTTTATGCCGCAAATTTTCGCGAATTTTCGAAACTCGCAAGGGAATCATAACCTACAGGGTACTTCCTTAATTCAGAATCTTTAAATATGGTACAAAGCAACGTATTTTAGCACATATAAAGGAAACATTATGGAAACCGTTAATTTTTAGTTACATCATATAATAAAATTTTTTAATAATTTTAAAGTTACTACGTCTTTCCTTATGAACGCGTCGAGGTATTAAATTGAAATTCATATCAAATAATTGGGTCTATAATAACTTTAAGCTATAACAAAATCAAAGTATGTACGGAAGTCTCGGTGCGCGAGTCCGACTCGCATTTGGTTAATTATTTTTATGCATGTTACTAATATTACAAAAATAAAAGTGCTAGGTTAATTTTTTACACATTAGCAGGAGGCGACGACGAACTGTTTGGATTGATCCCTGCTGTTGAATTTCATCATCGGACATCGCGGCAAAACTCAAAGTTCCATCCTCATCACCTCGGTGTCTGGAAATTCACAACTGCGCGATTCTCTAGGCACTTCTTACCACGTACTACTCCTCTGTGGAATCAATTACCGGCGGGGGTGTTTCCGAACGGTATACGACTTAGGCACCTTCAAGAAAAGAGCATACTCCTTCTTAAAAAGCCGGCAACGCAGCTGCAAGACCTCTGGTGATGTGGCTGTCCATGGGCGGCGGTAATCACTTACGATCAGGTGAGCCTCCTGCTCGTTTGCCCCTTTTTTCTATAAAAAAAAATCATCCCCTAAAGGACTGAAATAGGGGATGAAATTTTATATGGAACTATATCTAAACTATATCACCGAAAACTATGTCAACGACATATTAAACTGCTGGCGGGCAAAGCTGCGTGGTTCAACTAGTGTTATTATATTAACATAAAGTATGTAAAATGTTGAACTGAAAAACATTTTAATAAACGTTTGTAATATTCAAAAAAGATGACACACAAAAAGTTTCTTTGAGACTTGGCAGCTACATATCATACTTCTACAAATACTTTGTTGGTGTATGTTTAGGTATCAAACGTCGGACGTATGACAAATGGAACGACTGAGCCATCGGGGGTGCGGCAATATCCTCTTCCTGTTCCACTAAGAAACACAGACTTGAGAAAGAATAGAAATGACTTTACTGTAAATAAATCTTACTGTAAATGTTTAAACTAGTGAAATAGAAATTACAAAAATACAATCTATTCATTAAAAACTTAACAAAAAATATTGTTTGCTACAAATGGCAGTAAATATACAGGCTCTTAGTGTAAACACTGTTATCCTTGAAACCAGTGGTTTGGATTCACTTACAAAAACTAAATTCAATGAATTTTTTTTTAATAAAGTCTCCATTTTTCCTCAAAATTATTCAGGGACGTGGAAACCAGCATCACAGGTTATGTGTATTGTGTTTTTACTGGAATATTTTGTAGGTAGTTAAAACGGACGGCCAGTGCGGCAGGGCAGCGCCCTTTGCGCATAGTATCCATGAATTTACGGAAGGTGTCGGACAAAAACTTTCTCATATTTTTGAAAGAAAGAACGTTTTTTTTTTAATATAAATTATTTATATTGAATATTATTTATATATATAACCTTTTAAAATGACTGGCACATCTGTACGATAAGATATCTGTGTAAAAACATTTCATCGCGGCGGGTGAGAATTCTCTTCGAAAAATATATTTTATATCCAACATTTTATATTGACAACGCATCCGCGGACTTTATGAACCCCCTTTATTACTTTTTATGGCGTTTCTCATATTTCCCGTAGCTCAAGAATGGGGTTAGAATTTAAATTCACCGATTTATATCGATGGTGTCGATGCGATTACGTAGGGCGTTAAATGTCTTGAGAATATTCTTCGTTACAAAATTGAAATTTTCAGACGACTTTCTGTTTTATTTCATTTCAAAACATGTTCATTTTATGAAAAAAGATAAAATCAAAATATCGAAAAGTAGCACCTAAGTACATTGAAAATTTATTTCTGTAGTAGAGGCGTACAATACTCGTAAGTGTGAAATGCATGTTTCTATTTTTTGATGATATCAATGTTTGTTTGTTTTCTCACTGTTACTTTAAGACTATTTTCACTTACATGAAACGGATCCCTATTTTTTTTAATTTGGTCAATGCGCTGATAATGTTCATTCCAATACTTAGCAAAATACAGCTTGAATGGCAATTTAAGATGGGCCCAGAAGATCCGGCCATCCTTTCTGCAGTTTGGATATGATCAATGAATCTGTCTGATTCGGTATTTCCACTCTGGGACTTGTAAAGGCACGCTTAGATGGGGATAATGGTCGTCGAGGTCTACACGTAGCCAGAGGATGGATAGATCGTTGCCTCTCTGACGTAAGCACTAACTCCCGCCCGGGGTACAAATGAATGCTAAAATTTGTACCCCAGATAGCAAACATATAAGGTTTCGGTCGGAGAAGATATCTACGTCTCAGTTAAAAAGAACAGAGCCAGCTTAGCCGTCTCAAGGTGGTAGTGGACGGCATTTAAGTTCAAGTGAAGACCCCTAATATTTTTAAAGTCCACGTGGAATGGGGAAGGGGGTGCCTTAAAATCCTTGTTCCGTTTGCCCGGAGCAGCGAAGTGTGTGAGTGCAATTTTGTGTGGCAGTGGCAGCCTGGGTATCCATGATCAGGTTGGTTACAGACTCCTGAACATGGACGTCTAGAGGGAGATTCTGAGTCGTTATAAAGTACTACTGCCCCGTTCTTCACGCCTGCCGTCGTGCAATACAGGCAACTTAATCGCTACACGACTAATGACCGAAATATGAAGTAAGTTTATTAAGTCGCATTTTAGGTCTCACACCTAGGAAAAGGATCTGATCGACAGGGATCTTACCTGACTTATTACATGAATGGGTAATTTAAAACTAGAACCCTGTCTTTTACACAAATATTTAGTAGATAAGTAAGTTTATTAAGTCGCATTTTAGGTCTCACGCCTAGGAAAAGGATCTGATCGACAGGGATCTTACCAACTTATTACATAAATGGGTAATTTAAAACTAGAACCCTGTCTCTTTACACAAATATTCAGTAGATTTGTTGGGTTGCCTTTATATCCCACACTGAAAATTATTATAAACTAGCTGTGCCTGCGACTTCGTTCTTATAAAAAAAATTACTAAATAAAACTAGCCTACGCAACTCTTCATGACCGTTGTTTAAAAGATAAAAGTTCCGGGGTTTTACCCACATAGTTTTCCTTCCCGTTGGATATTCGGGGTAAAAACTATTATGCATCCTTTATTGGGTTTCAAACTATCTTTGTACCAAATTTCATACAAATCAGTTCAGTGGTTTAGGCGCGAAGAAGAGACACACAGACAGACAGAGTTACTTTCGCATTTATAACATTAGTGTGGATTATACAACAATGAAGGACACTTTTCACGGTATTTTAAAAGGAAGCGTAAATCGCCTCTGTGGTCTAGTGGTCCAGCGTTGGCGTTGACCACATGAGGTCTCGGGTTCGATTCCTGGGTTGGGCACTTAAAAAAGCATTTTTTCAGTTTTCTGATAAACACAAAATTGCCCGGGATTAGAAAGTGCCCGGTTAGCGATAGGCTTACCAAGTATCTTCAGCTAATCGTGGGTGCACTTGTTGTACCTCTGCCTACCCGTTCGGGGGTACGGGCGTGAAGATACTTTAAACGTAAGCGACTTGCATACACTTCACAATACTTTAACGATAGCGATAGAGTGCCGCCAGTGCCAATGTTTACACTTCCAGGGATTTTGACAAAGTAACATCGCTTCGTAGTGAAACGATATATAAATTCGTCATCTTCTCTGAATATAACGTTGTCGACGACGGTTGACTAATTTTAAAAAAACGTGATTTAGCGCGGTTTTCCCATACCTACATCTTTCCTTCTTTTATATTCTGCATCACTTGGTGAAACTCCGTCAAATTGATTATTTGAAATTTAACACTTGTACTGTGTCACAATTCATAAATTATATAATACTAGCTGGGTCAGCTAGTCCATTCTATTCCATACTATTCCATACTAATATTATAAATGCGAAAGTAACTCTGTCTGTCTGTCTGTCTGTCTGTCTGTTACGCTTTCACGCTTAAACCACTGGACCGATTTTCATAAAATTTGGCATAAACATAGATAAGACGTTGAGAAAGGACATAGGCTACTTTTTATCGCGGGAAAATATCTTATTCCCACGGAAAATAAAATTAATCGGAAGAAAGCGTACCGTAAAGCGTAATGTATTGCACTTTTACTAGATGTCGCTGCACGAAAATACATCGCGTTAACGTATTGAAACACCTATACATATAATGAAATCGTTGACTTAATCTTGATATTTCTTTTTTGTTTATATGTTTGTTTATTGTATAAACGCGCTAATTTCTGGAACAATAAGTTGGATTAAAAAATTTTTTTTTGTGTGTGATAGCATAGCTGCATTCATTAATCATTAGGATTTAGGAAGGTTATAGGCTATCAAGCATTACGTTATGACGTTACAATTATTCTTGGTTTAGTTAAAATATCGATATTCGTAAACTAAGTCGGAAGAAAATCGATACCGAACTGCTGTATCCGCGTGCGCTGGCGTAATGAATAAGTATATGTAAGTACAATGTACTACAAATATATTGATTTTAAGTAGATCTACAAAAAAGTCCGCGACACTATATATCTATCTCTTATAGCAACAACACAATAAGGAATTTTGAGTCGAAAAATTGCTGAAAATTAATAGATGAATTTTGAGCAGTAGGATTATTATGCGCAGGTGTACGCAGGCATATTAATCCTTACTAACGAAAAGTACCTACTTCATCAACACGAAAATCTTAGGAAGATAAACTGTGGCTCTTATACCAAGTTATTTGGATGCATAGTTTAAGAAAAATTGTAAAATGAAAATAATTCAACAATAGTAGGTATTTACCGAAAGGTTGTGCGAGACGCGACGCGCTACTCTCTGCCGAACGAGAACCGAACATTGCCGAGAGCCGAACTGTAAATGCGTTGGCTTTACTATACTTTTTAAGGTTCCATATTCAAAGTTTAAAACGGGACCCTATTACTAAGACACCACTGTCTGTCTCTGCGTTTATCTGTCTATCTGTCCATCACCAGGCTGTATGAACCATGATAGACAGTTCAAATTTTCACAAATGATGTATTTATGTTGCCGCTATAATAACTAAAACTAAAACAGAATAAAATAAATATTTAAGGGTGACCCCCATACAACAAACGTGTTTTTTTTTTTGCTTTTTTTTTCGATCTTAATAATGACAACTGGTAGACGTTTGAAATATCCACAGAATATTTAATTAAATAATCACTTTAAAAATAAATAATTAAAATAAAATAAATATTTAAGGAGGCTTCCATACAACAAACGTGATTATTTGCCATTTTTTTTATAGATGATGGTGCGGAACCCTCCGTGCGCGAGTTCGACTCGCACCTAGCCGGTTTTTTTAAGGAACATGAGTGGAAGTATATAGGTACCTCTAACTAGAGGTGGGTTGTTTCGTGATTTTGCCGTATCAAAATGAAACTATTTATCGCCACGCGATAGCGGTTTCTGAAACTATTTATTTTGAAAACTATTGATTACAGAATAGCGGCCTTGGCTAGCTGTTCTGATACCTGTCTCATTTCCGTGCCCTTTTTGAGCCCTTCCTATCGACGGATTGAGTTGAAATATTGTGATCAAATTATTTTACGTTAAATATTACGTATTTCTTATGTATTATATTTATAAATATCTATGTATTGTAGTTATAAATCGTACACATAATATATTTTACACTATCTATATATCTTCTATACAAATAAATAAAATTGGAGTGTCTGTTTGTAATATTAAAATAACCGGTTTTAACTAAATGCATATGGATGTATACACGGTACACATACCAAAATAATACATTTTACGATTTTTTTCTGTCTGTCTGTCCGTCTGTCTGTCTGTCTGTCTGTTTATTCCGGCTAATCTCTGGAACGGCTGGACCGATTTTGACGGGACTTTCACTGGTAGATAGCTGATGTAATAAAGAGTACTTAGGCTACATTTTAAAAAAAATCCCACGCGGACGAAGGCGCGGGCACAGCTAGTATTATATAATTTATGAATTGTGACAATGTGACGGTTTTGGGTGTTTATTAAATATATTTTAGTATTTATATAATACTAGCTGACCCGGCAAACGTTATTCTGCCTTTTTAACTATTCTTATTTTTTTCTATATTTTCTCACCTTTTAAATCTTCCTTGGACTTAAACAATTAATTCAAAATCAAAATTAGCCAAATCGGTTCAGCCGTTCTCGAGTTTTAGCGAGACTAACAACGAACAGCAATTGATTTTTATATATACATAAGATTTGTTAAATAAAAAATTAAAAGAGAAAACGCGACCTAGTAGCCACGATGGTGGTGACTCGCATAGCCAATCGGTCGCCTCTTATGAACTGCCTAGCAGAGCGGCAGGTGATCTGTTCTTCAAAGGGGCCCAGACTAACCTAGGGGGAAACTATGAAGTGTCATTATAGTCAAAAATGTTTAATATCTTATTAAACGAATCAAAGTATAATTTCAATATTTGCAATATCCAATTTTAATTTAAAACTTTGTTAATCTAAGAGTCGACCACAAAGAGCAGATCAGAGCGATGAAAAATTATTGAAAGGGGGTCGTAGCTAAAGGGTGGGGGTGGAGCCATCGACTCTTGGGAAATAACAAAGGTACTATTACTTGTAAAAGAAAATTCATATACTCTATTCTTTAAGAAATAAAGTTTATATTTGAATAATAATGTATATTGACAGACTAATAACGTGTGTGTTATATTACAAAGGGGGTACTGTAATAATCGTGATTTTTTAATCAAATTTCGTCCGAACAAGGGAAGAGGAGGCTATATTTTTTCATTATTTAATTTTCGGTCGCTCGTGGCTTTTTCTGTGCTCCTTGAAGGGACAGCGTTGTTTGAAGCGTTTTTTGGGTGTTTAAACATGGGCTCCTGTTACACTGTCAGTCATCGGATACGGGAAATGTCTGATCAGTATTAATATTAAATTTTTCTAGAAATGCACTGCAACATTTTAAATAATAGTAATAGTATATTTATTAAAAACAAACAAGGATTACAAAGATTACAAAAAATTAACATTAACCTACGCTAATTAAGAATAATAATTTTATATTTTTGAATTACCAGGGGTTCCTAAACTAGGCGAAGCCTGTATTTTGGGATACCGTAATTAATTAAAAATAAAATAATTTCATACAATAAAGGACGAGTGCAATAATAAATAGAATTATAATAAATGATTCATATTAAAAATAAAGTAATATATTTTTTTATAGCATAAGATAGCAAACAAGCAGATGGGTCTCCTGATGGAAAGAGTCAACCATCGCCTATAGACACCAAAGATGTTAATGGTGCGTTGCTATCTTATGGCGAGGTCTAATGCCACATGCATATGTTTACCGGCTACCTTACTCTCCAAACCGGAACACCACAGTGACTAGAAGTCACGCTATTGCGGCAGGAATAGGTAAGGCGGTGGTACCAAACCCGGTCGAGCCGATGAAGAACTCTACCACCTAGTAGTCACGATGGTAGTGACGCGCTACCCATTCGGTCGCCTTTTACGACCTGCCTGGCAGAACGACTGTTGGCCTATTCTTCAAAGGAACCCGGGACCAACTCCATCGTGACTACTAGGTAGTAGAATTGAGGAAAGTCTCGCCCGGGTTCACTGTCAACGCTCTAATCCTGCCGCAATAGCGTCGCTGCTTCTCATTGTCATGTTCCGATTTATTTGTAAGCTTGTGCATGTGGTATTACCACCACACAGATGGCGACACACCGTAGACTTATTTGGTGTATTCCTTGAATCAGTAGAGTCATCTGTTTATATCCTTACTTCTTATGATATAAAAAAGTAGAATAAAAACGGCTGAACCGATTTGGCTAATTTTGGTTTTGAATTAATTGTTGAAGTCCAGGGAAGGTTTAAAAGGTGAGAAAATATAGAAAAAATAGGAGTAGTTAGAAAGGCAAAACAACGTTTGCCGGGTCAGCTAGTTATATATAAAAATCAATTGCTATTCGTTAGTCTCGCTAAAACTCGAAAACGGCTGAACCGATTTAGTTAATTTTTGTTTTGAATTAATTGTTGAAGTCCAGGCAAGATTTAAAAGGTGAGAAAATGTGGAAGAAAAATAAGAGTAGTTAAAAAGACAGATCAACGTTTGCCGGGTCAGCTAGTTATTTATAAAATGTTAAGTTAAACATTTTACAAATAATTTATAAAATGTTTAACTTTTTTAATATATAGATTTTTTATAAATTATTTAGTTTAATTATTAAAATAACTACTGTGCTAAATTATGAGGTACATTGAACGTTTACTCTAAGTTCTCCGAATATTCGTTACATGCGGGTGTTAAATACGGTAGCGTGTAACCGTTCATTTCATGGTTAATATAGCAAATCGTTTGTTCGCGTCCTCAATTGCTGTTCGGTTGTGTTGTAATTATTATTGCTAGATAATGAAGCTGTAAAATAATTATAATTTGTTTTGAAAAGATATTAAAAATTATTTTTTGTATAAAATGTTGTTTTTTGGGCTGTTTGTATTATATACCTACTTAAATATTGTTTGTTAGAACTGCACTTACAGACGAAAATGGAATCGTCATAATATATTTGTAATCTCCTCAGCTACATTGACGAGGCTTTGGTGCATTGACAACCTATAATAGACTAATAATGTTTGATTTCTTGCACCAAATTAATTCTGTCAATAATCTGAGGCACAGAGAAAAGGAACACAGTATTTCGATTGGTTAATTCAAAATTGGTATTTTGTCGCGCGTGTTTTCTGCTCATTGGATTTGTTGCCACTATTTTTTTCAGATTATTATTAGATCTATTAGTCTGATATGTTAACAGAACGATTGGTCTATTATTAGGTATCTAGTCTCTTTACGCAATGTTCAATGCTTGGGTGTCACCGTTCGTTGGTAGCACAGGTAAGTTTTTTATGTGAAATACTTGGGTGTTGCAATGTCTCTTCTGTATTTAATTAAGCCAAAACATGAAAATAAGTTGATTTTAATGCCAATTATTCTACATGCATCGACAACAATGATAGATTTTAGGAGTAGTCACATATAAAGTAGAGTAGTTACATTTAAGGTTTTCTAAAACGAATGTAAAGCAAAAGCTAGTTTTCTTACTGCTATTAAATACCTGATTTTCTAATTTTTGTTCCACTTGTATTTTTAAACAAGTACAACAATAATTGTGTCAAGAATCTTCGCAACAGGTGTGTTGTTTGTATAAAGAGAATAATAAACATGGAGGAAGCAGGTTAAATATCCAAGGATCGTGACATATGGCACTCAGATCTCTCTGTCTACTCCATGAGAGATCTGGCGTGAAGATACATATATATGTATAACAAAAATTGCATTTAAGTATTTTCTCTAATTTTTAAACTGCTGCATGTCATATGCGAATTTCAAATTATGGTACTTAGCCCATACGTTGCCTACTCTTTAGTCTAGTGTTGTAGTCGCGGTAGATATTGGATGAGTATTTTTTAAATAAATTTTATTAAATTAATGGATAGTGGATTGGAGGCTAAACTAGGAAAACCTGTATTTCAAACCTCCAGGTCTTTTTTTTCTTCGGTACAGTACATACATTTAAAACTGATTTAACTTTAGTGTGTGGTGAAGTGTGTGTGTGTGGTTGTGTGTCTGTGTATAAATTATGTTTGTCTATGTGTGTATGCGAATGTGTGTGTGATTAAAGTTTACATAGAAATAAACGTTTGTAGTAATGTGTGTTATGTTAGTTTACATCATAGATTAATGATTCGGTTTTGTTGTAATATAGATTAATTAAAATTTTTTTTAATAATAAGCTTAGACGCAAATTCGTTTTTTGAATATACGGGGTTACTTTTAAATGTCCGGCCAAATTTTCAAGAGTTGTCCAGAATCGATAATATGTTCGATTTATGTAATAAAAAAATTCAAAATTTCATGTTTATCCGACACGGAAAACACAACAAAATGTCAAGCGCGGCTCGAGTAGTAGACTCGGTGCATCCAATTCATAAATTTAGTGGGACATTTTTAAACGAATATTTTTATGTTAGATATTTTTAAAATAATTAAAACGCACTTAAATTCAATATTAAGTTCTTAATTTAAAAATTTAGCCGGACCCATAAAAGTAATCCTATATATAAGTGACGCCTCCATGTTACTCGGGAAAGAAAATATCAGGCGATAGTACTAAATACTGGCGAGTTGCAGAACTATACCAGTTTTTACTAGTGTTTTTAACTCTGCGTATCTTATCAGTGAAACATGCAAACTGGTATTAATTTCTTTTAACCACGCTGAAAATACGTAAAACAATTGAAAAATGTAAGCAAGCAATAATCATAAGAATTTCGAAGGTCTTTTAAATTGTGTTTGATTTGTTGATAATAACATCCATATTCTTTATTATTAATATATACAAATATACTTAGAATAATAGGACACAAAAATATACTTAGAATAATATATTACAAATATACTTAGAATAATAGGACACAAAAATATATAAAATATCGTCTACTATATATATAAAATTAAAATATAAAAATATCAATGCAGGATAATTCTCGTTTAACCGAAATGAAACAAATTTCTGAAGTAAAATTAAGTAACCGAAATAAAGCAACTTTTTGAACTATTTTTGTTTATGCCGAAATTTTGGAATAATGCGAAGACACGTGTGTCAAGAAAAAACACTCGTTTTAGCGTTAAGATATTTTGAAAAGACATTTATTGTATTCAGTGCAAAAAAACTTATTAAAAAAATCCAAGCCTGTTCGGATGTCTGTATGCACGGATCTGGCAAGGTTATAATCACTAAACTTGGCATACGGAGGAGTTTTCTTTTAATAACTTCAGAATGTAGTGTACATTTCATATTGCAAATAGTTGTATAATTCTGTGATGTCTAATTATAATGAATAAAAATGCATTTTTTTTGTTTTTTTTTTCAATGTTTATTTAATAATATAATTAGCATTAGCATAAAATGTAGTTTAGCTTGGAAACTCATGATATGAATATTTTTAGCTTTAAATTTTTAAGTTTTTATGAACACCCTGGAAATAAACAAGAAGAAACTATATGAAAGCTTATTTGAAATAAGAAATTGACATTTATTTGTTTAAAAAAATATAATTGGTAAAAAAATATAATAAAATGAAAAAAAGTCTGTACTCTAACGTTTTCAAAAATCTACCGCTAAATGACCATTAAATTTAGATTCCGATAAAGTAGCAAAAAATTTTGATAAAATACTATTTATTAAATAGCGAAAAAATTCGATACTATTTATAATTAGTCATGTCTAAAATTTTTTAATATGATGTACTTCAGGGTTAAGGGTATTTCTGGAAGAGATAAAACGAATCTATAAGATCTTAAATAGCAAGTCTAGGGTATTAGGAAATCTACAACTGGTCGATTCTCGAGGCACTTTTCCCCGCACTACTTCTCTGTGGAACCAATTACAGGCAGGGGGTTTTTCCGAATGGATACGACTTAGGTACCTTTGAGAAAAGAGCCTACTCTTTCTTAAAATATCGGCAACGCAACTGCAAGTCTTTTGGTAATGTAGTTATCAATAGGTGACGGTGATCATTTACCATCAGGTAAGCTTCCTGTCCGATTGCCCCTTTTTCTATAAAAAAATTAAGGAATAATAAACAAAATAAAAATATACAAAATACCAAGTATAATATAAGTACCAAATTAATATAATGAATACAGCATGGTTGTTTCTAATGATCACAAAAATCGAGTACTCGCTTACATACCGAACAAAGAAATGCCACAAATGTACGTTGCTATATATTCTTGAACATTCTATTGACGATTTCTAGAGAGTCACTTTAAAAAGGAAATCAATTAGCCTAAACGATTAAAAAATCACCCAATACAATATGCAAATTGAATGCCAGTACCCGGTTACATCCCGTGGGAAATTCTGTAGTGTTAAAATCCCGGAAAATGAAGCCGGGAAACGAGTAGACAAGTCCGAGCTATTGATAGGTTCCGACGCTTCTGTGAGGTTCTTTTTTAGCGCCGACGCTAATCGTTTTTTATGGCCACGTATTGGAGAGTTCCTCTACTTTACTATGTAATAAAAAAAATATTTGGTGAACCTGGATATTATCTATTGTGAATAGGTTATATAAACAAATTCTATTCTTTCAGTTAAACCTATAATCTTCAATTAATTATTACTCATTCATAAATATTTTAAAAATATGGCAAGTAATAGATGTAAGTATGTTCTCTCACCCAAGTCTTGTACTAACTAATGCCTTCCGGTAGTAATTCCAAAGAAATCGAGTCATCAAAAGTGCATGTGTAGAATAAATTAATTTTTTATTTGCTAAATAAAAATAATTCAATAAAATATCATTTTAATAATGTAATTTAATGTTTACATAAATAGTATATCATTTTTTTTAAATTTAATACAATAAAATTTAATGATAATTTTCAAAAATTTGCACACCAAATCATGGCAGAATATGTTGGTAACTTATAATTATTTTATAGGAACTTGTAACATCCATATTCTTGCAAATAAATATTTTTTAATTTCAACGATTTGGATATTTCTTCTTTGTTTGGGAGGGTATACTTTCCATATGGTCTATAGGAGATAGGAATTTGGATGTTGCAGTATTACTGTGTTTAAATTATATCAAGGAATACCAAACGGGTACATATTCCAATCCTTCCTCTTGGTGTCTATCTTGGAGCCGTCTGCTTATTAGCTATCCTATGATATAAAAAACGTTAACAAGAGGCGTAAAATAACGTTGGAATATTTGGGAAATTGAAAAACACATGGAAAAATCAATGACATATTTTTTCAACGTTCCAAGTGTTGTTAATTATCTCTGTGTAATATATGTAGTCTTGACATTTCTTTTCTCAGTTTTGCCATTAGAAATTCTATCTTCTACGTTGTAATTAAATGAGGCAAAATTATCACTTGCGTTTTGCATTTTTTATACTTATTATATACAATAAATGTGAATTTATTTGAAATCAGAATTTATTTGTTTCTCTTATGACAACTTTATTATTAATCAATGCTTTTGTCAGGGACATTTTGAAGAACCACATGAAAATGAAAAAAAAAAATGCTTATTTCTTTTTTGGTTAAGTATTTATATTTAATTTTCATAAATTAATGCCTGAAAAATAAAACGCAGTAAATAATCATATGGTGCCACCAATATATAAAAGTAGAGCAACTTTCATGCTGTACAAATTTAAAAGTTCGAATCTATATTTATAGACGCTGAAACCATTGAAACGTGTGGGTTCTAGTGGGCCCCTTTTATTAGCTATCTCTTTTTGAAATGCAGTACCTTTAATAACACCCTCTCACTCTGTCATCCCATTGAAGGATATCGAATGTTCGATGCAACAGGTTATATTGGCTTCGACAGTAGGGCTACCGACATGATTGATTTTAATAATACGTGTATTTTTTATTTAAACACCGAAGCCAATAAATCGCACTTACAGACCGCCTTGTTAGTCAAATGATTAGCCAACGTGACTACGCAATCAATGGGGCCCGGTTCGATTCCCGATAGGGGCAGGCATTTAATTTTTTTTTGACTATCTGGAAAATATATATTTAAAATAATTGTTATCTATAATTTAGACTAATATTATAAAGAAAAAGGATTTGTAAGTGTATTAGTTTGACCGCCCCGTTGGTCGAGTGGTTAGCGACACTGACTACACAATCGACGGGGCTCGGGTTCGATCCCCGACGGGGACAAGCATTTGTGTGATGAGCATAAAAGTTTATATTTCCGGGTTTGGGTGTTTATTAAATAATAAATATATTCCAGTATTTATGTATGTATTTCTACGTATTAGTATCGTTGACTAACACCCATAACACAAGCAAATAATTTGCTTATTTTGGGGTTAGATCAGTAAGTGTAATTTGTCCCGTGAATATTTATTTATTTATATTTAGTTTGTTTGTAGGAAGTAATTTCTGAAACTACTAAACAAATTTTGAAAACGTAATCACCAGTCAGAAAGCTACATTACTTCTGAGTGTCATATGCCCGTGTAGAAAATTGTGGTAAAATACATTTTACCCCAATTTTCTACACGGGTTATTCCGCGGGAAATCTCTAGTATTTAGGTAGATTAGCCGGGTGAGACGTTGCGAACTCTACCACCTAGTAGTCACGATGGTAGAAAAACGTATATCCAATCGGATGCTTTTTATGACCTTTCTGGCAGAATGACAGTCTATTCTTCAAAGAAGCCCGGACCAAACGGGGAAAACTATATTTATAAATTTTTTTGATTTTTTTTTTATATTATAAGATAGCAAACAAGCAGATGGGTCTCCTAATGGAAAGAGTCAACCATCGCCTATAACCACCAAAGATGTTAATGGTGCGTTGCTATCTTGTGGCGAGGTCTAATGCCACATGCATAAGTTATACTAATCAAGAACGGGTTCTTTTTTTGGCGTCAGCATAGTAGTGATTTATTTTTGGATGGAAGATAAACGTTGCCAGCTCACGAAATTAGGGACGGAAGGTGTTAATTTAACTTGTCAACTTGTTATTATTTTTTGCCAAGTTTTGTGAAAATTAATTATTTTATGACGGATTGACAGAAATTTCACAATTTAATTATTTTTAGTCGCCAGTACCTCGGTCGGTCTTTGTATATCCAAATACAACTCAAAAAAAAGAACTTCCCGATCTTGATGAAAATTGGTTTACAGGAGAACACATGATATATATATATATATATATATATATATATATATATATATATATATATATATATATATATATATATATATATATATATATATATATATATATATATATATATATATATATATATATATATATATATATATATATATATATAAAAATCAATTGCTGTTCGTTAGTTTCGCTAAAACTCGAGAATTACTGAACCGATTTGGCTAATTTTGGATTTGAATTAATTGTTGAAGTCCAGGGAAGGTTTAAAAGGTGAGAAAATATAGAAAAAAATAAGAATAGTGAAAAAGGCAGAACAACGTTTGCCTGGTCAGCTAGTATGTCATATAATTTTTTTAATCGTCAATGAATTATGTATAGTCCCAATTTCCATATAATTCCCAACAAAAACCTAAATCATTCAAGATAACTTTACTATGCTTTTAGTTGTACTGCAGGTTTTGCTCTATGCCTAGTAAGTAGCCTGACTATGGGTTGTAATACTCTAAAACAAAAAAATCAACATTTTGTGATAAGAACACAGACTACATGAATACTAATAGACACGCCATTGGGAAGAAAACGTGTCGCCGCGCATATGAGCAAACGCTCCTACTACTGTCAAAAATTTCATACATTTGCAAGTTATATTATATTGTGAAAAAATATAAATAAGCAATACTGTTTGTACCACAGAGCACAGAATCGCAGTCGGTCGCGCCCCACTGCGACTGGGGCGCGACCGACTGCGATTCTGTGCTCTGTGGTTTGTACTGTTTTATCATACCGAATGAGATGACAAAGTTTAAAAATCATTTCAAGGGTGAAATGATTTTATTTCATTGGAAGTAGTATAACTCTGTATTTCTGTATATAATTGCAAGCTACGCTGACAAACTAAGACACTGTCTTGAAAAACGGATCCATTTAGTCTGTGGGTAACAATATTATTAAGTCCTTTTTTGCCACAGCCGTCGGAGCCTCGGTAGCGCAGTAGGCAGCGCGTAAGTCTCATAATCTTAAGGTCGTGAGTTCGATCCTCACCCGGGGCATACTTTTTAACATTATTTTTCCCAAATTACCTCAGATTATCACCTAAAAAGTGAGATATATTTTTAAGTATACCAAAAATATTATTTTTAAGTGGTGTAAAGTACACACGACAATTAAAAAATGTCATAATGAGCTATCAAACAACACATCCCATTATTAGTCATTTAAAATCAATTACTTTTTAATCACACACAGTGGCATCCCTGATATAAGTTATCGTTTTTCAGGCCCGGGGAATCACTTCCCGAAGGCGGGCTGTCCCGTAGCGGGATATTGAATTTATCGACGTCAGGTGAACTCTTAAAAAGAGTGTATTACGAAGGCTTATAGGTTTTCACTTTATGTGAATTTGCCTTTTAAATTCGACGGTTATTTCTTTGGAGAATAATTTTTAATGATTACATGACTGTGAATATTTGTACATATTTTATATTTTATTCAAGTATTCTTAATATACGCCCGTTGTTAACTTTTTTGGGATTTTGAGATTGACACTTGCGTACAAATATCCCCGTGCATATGAACACCAGAGCTCTTTTGGAAGCAGTTTAAGAGAATCAAGTGCCACATATCGCGGTCCAGATGGAATTATCTGTCTTCCTCCAAATTAATTAACCTGTTTATACAAATACACTGGTTCAAGAAACTTCGGACACCAATCAGCACCCGATTAATTTAAAATTGTCAGTCTTGATCTTCACTGGCTCCTTTTTTTAAAATAAATATTCACAAGACAAATTACACTTATTGATCTAACCCCAAAGTAAGCAAATTATTTGCTTGTATTATGGTTTTAGTCAACGATACTAATACATAGAAATACATATATAAATACTAGAATATATTTAATAAACACCCAAACCCGGAAATACAAACATTTATGCTCATCACATAAATGCTTGTAACCGTCGGGGATCGAACCCGAGCCCCGTCGATTGCGTAGTCAGTGTCGCTAACCACTCGACCAACGGGGCGGTCAGCGGCGGTCCTACAGCCACGTTCGTATTATATTTATATCTATTTTGTTAATCATTCCTCATATGCAAATGAAAAGAGCATATATTCTTATATTTTTACACTGATACTATTTTTCAAACCGAATCCCTCTCACACCTAATATAAAAGCGACGCATTTGATTAACGACCTGCGAGTATTTTGAAACACTGCGACACGACAATTTTATATATTAAATGTTGCATTTAAATTATAAAATACCTTACGAAATTTATTGTGTTATAGAGAACAAAACGACCAAGCCAGAAATAAATCTGGTTTACAAACTACATACAATATAACTTCGATAACTTATACCTCAATAACGTAAAAATCTCTATTACTTCAAAAAATAATCTGTTCCCTTTCCCTTGGAGTCCAAAACCTTCAATACTTAAAATATACACCCTCTATAACTTCGATAAATAATTTCAGTATTGGCCCTCACTAACTTAAAAAATGTTTCGACGACCTCTACAATATAAACTTAAACTAATAAGCGAAAAAAAATACGGCTTTCATCAAGGTCGCTCTAGCGGTGATTTCCTAGTCTGCCTATGATATTTTTCGATTAATTTCTTGACTTTGGTAAATAAATTTAAAACATAATTATGATGATCATGTAAAAATAATAATATAATAACTCGATTTTAAAATCAACCAAATGAATATAAAACGTAATTACGGCGACACTTGTCGGTATTTGCATAAATGACAATAAGTTTTAATATAAGAATTCAAAAATAGAGAAAAAAGTCTTATTATTTTGGGTTATACGCTATCTGAATTTCTTTACCTTAATTAAAAACCACAAATAATGTACAAAAAAGTTATTGATATTTAATATTGTCGCATTTTTCGAATGTTCCTCCACTGGGTACTGTAGTGCCCGGGACGTAAGACGATATAAAATAATTGGGTACCACAGTCCCCTGGACGTTCAAGTGGATATGCCTTATTCTTTGATATTTATCTAAGTAGATAAGTTAGAAATTGCTTAAAACAAATCCTTTTAATATGTTATCGTTATGATAGCCGTAATAATAAAACCAAAGTAATAATTTCGTACCAACAGTACGTGCCAATTTTATGGATGCGATCGAATAAGTATGTGACTAATCGATAAGCATTGGGAAAGGTGTATCGAGATTACCTAGCCTAAGGCGGATCGTAGGGGGTAAAGTAATTTTATATTAATATCGACAAAACCAGCAATTTATACGACTTTCTCTATTAGACTCTCGTATTAAACTCAACAAAGTTGTGATATATAATAACATAAGATTTCACTAAAATAATTTAGAAATTTCTTTTTATATATTCCCTGTGATGGATCGGGCTCCTTTGTAGAATAGGCCAAATGCTGTTCTGCCAGGCAGTTCATAAGAGGTAACCGATTGACTATGTGAGTCACTACTATCGTGGCTACTGTGTGGTAAAGTTTTTCATTGTATCGCCCGGGTCAATGCTTGTCATTGTCGTATTCCGATTTAGAGGGAAAGCTAGCTGGTAAACTTATGCATGTAGCATTAGACCTCGCTACAAGATAGCAATGCACAATTAACACCTTTGGTGTTTATAGGCGATGGTTAACTCTTTTCATCAGGAGACCCATCTGCTTGTTTGATATAAGATCGTAGTATCTGGTGGACTTATGGTATAAGATTTTTATGGTGCGTTGCTATCCTTCGTAGGGTCTTAGTGCCACATGCATAAGTTTACCGTCTATCTCACCCTCCAAACCGGAATATGACAGTGACAAATACTTACACTATTGCGGCAGGAAGGCAGGAATAAAGTGGTGGTTACGCAAAGTTTCGCACGAGTAATTGGTATCTCTACCTCACCTATTTATATTTATATATATATAATAGCGTCGATGCTTGTCATTGTCCTATTCCAGTTTGGAGGGTAAGGTAGCCTGTACAGTTATACATGTGCCATTACCATCCCGCCATACGAACAGAAACGCACACCATTAACATATATAGTGTCTATACGCGATGGTTTTTCTTTCCACCAGGAGAGCCATTTGTTTGTTTGAAATCTTATATTATAAAAAAGATAGATATATAACCATCTTAAGCATCCATACCAATATTGATATTAAGATACAGATAAAGTAGTGCGTTATATTATTATAAATCATGATCATGAATCTTTAGGCATTCACGCAGTACAAAGCATCATTTTTAAACTAATCCAAATATTTTTGGAATAATTGTATTCATTCTATTCTATAAATTTTAGTATTATTGGATAAATTTCTTCTCTGAGAGTAGCCATGGTACATATCAGCCT
The DNA here is from genome assembly GCA_036924255.1 of Apodemia mormo. Taxonomy (NCBI): domain Eukaryota; kingdom Metazoa; phylum Arthropoda; class Insecta; order Lepidoptera; family Riodinidae; genus Apodemia; species Apodemia mormo. The sequence goes on along the minus strand of JAUPFN010000020.1, from coordinate 6,489,864 downwards.
CTTTGTGGATGTACAGAAACATTTACCCCTAAGGACATACCATAGACCTGAGTATATCTAAGACATGTCTTAATAAAATTAATTTGCTTGCTTAAAATATAAAAAATAATAATTAAGAAAACCAAATTTGATTTGGTCAATGGAAACAGCTGATGTTTAAAAAATAAAGTAATGCAGATCTCTTAAGCGGCAATTATGAGGGAGTTCCAATTGAAACAATAGTATTGAAATAATCCACAATAATGACGAAATTTGACCGCCCTGTTGGTCGAGTGGTTAGCGAACCTGACTACGCATCAATGGGGTTCAGTTTTGATTCCCGACAGGAAAAAACATTTTTGTGATTAGCATAGACGTTTGTATTTCTGGGTTTGGGTGTTTATTAAATCTATTTGAGTATTTATGTATGTATATCTATGTATTAGTATCGTTGACTGACACCCATACTACAATCAAATAAATTGCTTACTTTGGGGTAAATCAAGTCTCAAACTTTTTTATAATACCTAGTAGTAATCACTACATAGTATAAAACAAAGTCGCTTTCTCTGTCTATGTCCCTATGTCCCTATGTATGCTTAAATCTTTAAAACTACGCAACGGATTTTGATACGGTTTTTTTAAAATAAAGAGATTGATTCTTGAGAAAGGTTTTAGTATATAAAACTTTCTGATATTCCCACGGGAACAAAAGCTACGCGGGTGAAACCGCGGCCAGGTCGCTAGTAATACAATAATGGCTAAAAAAGGAAGAAGGAAAGAATCTTTATTTGTAAAACTATGGACGTTACAAGTTAATAAAATTAGTCAAAGGCACCAACATGTTTTACCATTATATAATTCATTTGTGCACCTAACAATAAGCATATAGAGTGCCGGAGACGGTAGCCACTAAATTGATAGATCGTCTTAGAAAACATTTGATAGACTACACTCAAATATATTAACTCAAAAAACTCAGTGGTTTAGACACAGAATATTTTTATCGAATTCGTAATTTCTACACACCTATATATTTTGTTTACTAATTTATTTACTATTTTTTATAATTACTTCATAAATAATCTAGTACTACACCCGACATCTCTTTTTTATAGAAGAGGGGGCAAACGGGAACAAGGTGCACCTGAAGGTAAGTGAAGATAACTACCGCCCATGGTCATCCGCAACACCAAAGGTCTTGCAGTAACATTGCCGGCCTTTTAAGAATGAGTAAGCTCATTTCTTTAAGGTCCCCAAGTATTATCCGTAATTCTGAAATTGTAATAACTTCCCATAGAATCTAGTTATGGCGGCTAAAATAATGTTATCGTAAATGATAATCTAATCGTGAGTGACGTCATTTAGCACTTAAGGTTAGTAAACGAGTATCACAAGTTAAAGGGTTTAACATGATATAATAACGAATTTTTACTTATTTCAAGTAAAATCAACATTTTTTTATTACAACTTATGCATATGATTAGTAAAAGCCGTGTAAAAAATTAAATTGATAGTGACTTCGGCGCTTTGTAAATTATGTAGGTTAAAATGTATACTTATAATTTATAATTTTTATAATTTTATATTATAATTTTTCCCCGTGTTGGTCTTGCTCCTTTGAAGAATCGACCAACTATCGTTCTGCCAGGCAAGTCTTAAAAGGCGACCGATTGAATACGAGGCAATTCCATCGTGATAGATAGATAGATGGTAGAGTTTTGCATTGTCTCGCCCGAGTCTGGTACCACGACATTATCTATTCCTGTATCAAACGTCAGTGCTTGTCACTGTCGTGTTCCGGTTTGGAGGATAAGGTAGCCGGTAAACTTATGCATGTGACATTAGACCTCGCCACAAGATAGCAATGCATCAATAACACCTTTGGTGTCTATAGGCGATGGTTGACTCTTACCATCAGGAGACCCATCTGCTTTTTTGATATCTTGTAATGTAAAAAGATACACTATTAAGTTACACATTTGGGTATATTATATTAAATTGAAATTTTATTTTATTATTTTAACTTAAAATAATTTGTTATAATATATTAAAAATATATTGTAGATACAAGTAATGACGAACATTAGATTTTCAATAATATTTTCCAAGCTCCTTCTTTATGTTTGTAATTCTATGTTCGTTTGATCCCACTATTATGCTAAGTGATGTGTAGCTAACTTCTTCGTCGGGGCTGAGCGTGAACATCGAATGATAGAGATGGTACAACTTTTGAATTCCAGGTGAATTCAAAAGTTATACCACCTTTATATAAAGAATATATCATTTTACCAGAATACATCACCAAAGAGTCTACAGTTTATAAAGTATTTTTATTAGGGAATGCGTACAGTATTGGCTCCGCCTAGATCACGCATCTATTGGAGATTTTATCAAATAACGACAGAGGCATTTTATTATTTTAAATAAAAATAAAAGGTACAAAACAGAGAACAATATTTTATTCAAGGGAAATTATATAGAGCGGTGCACAGAACAATGGATATTATTATTAAAACTTGGTTTGAAATCGTAACACTATTTAGGTAAGTTCTGAACTTTAAACTCTATTGAAAGTAAATAAATTAGTTTTAGCACAACATGTAAGATAAATCGAGCTACGAAAGAATGACAATAGTTATTTGATTGAGTTCACAGCACTTGTTAATTTTCGGTAACATTTAGACCCTATAAAACAAGTTTAAATGTTGTGTAAGTAAACTCATACATACTTTAAACTACTTAGTAGGTACTTTACATATAACTTTTATTTATTTATTACATGTTATTGTTTATTAATATAATTAATGTATAAGTAATATCGTAATTTAAGCTTATGCTTATGTAGCTTACTTTTCACTTTTACTTGTAATTTCCAGGCGTTTCTTCATTTAGGAAAAGTATAGAATTTACATATATACACACAAAACAATATACTCACAACACAAAACATTTACCATCCATCTCAAAATTTAAAAAATTGTAGGGAATCTAAATGTATTCTATTTCTAGTTTGATAGATTTTCCAAATAATTGCGAATTTCTGCCAAAGCATGCACTGCGGTCGCATTAATACTCACTTAGCAATAACGGTAAATACCACAAAAACATACAAAAAATAAAAAGATTAACCCTTGCTGGGTATGCAAATATATCTGTTGTATTTGTATGTCTGTCTGTGTATCATAGCTCCCAAACATATAGACCGAACTGGATGCAGTTATTTTAAAGCGAAAGCCTGTGAAAGCGATGACTTTTAATGCGAATCAGATGTCCTGATGCAAGCAAAAAAATATGCACATGTGTGTTATTACACAAATATTTGTTTTTTTTTTTTCTTCCCGCTGCGTATGTAGATAAGGAAGTTACTGATTTTGCCTCGATTTTCGAAAATCGAGTTTTCACCAGATATCCACGTTTTGAGGTCCTAGGAATCTTTTCCGACTATTTTCACGATGACGTCAGTATGTCTGTATGTATGTGTGTGTGTGTGTATGTATGTGTGTATGTGTGTATGTAAACATCTTATAACTTTTGAACGGCTGCACCGATCGGAACGCAATTGATGGCATTCGATTGGATTCCACTCAACTTAGACTTCCTGAAAATTTGAACCAAATCGGCCCAGAATATTTTAAGAAATTTTGAAAAAACCTAAAAAAAATTTGGCGAAACAGTATTTTTTAAATATAACTTCCAGATTAATATGGCGAATGGGTAAAAAACTAATCAGCTCTATTCCTCAAAAGACTACGCCTAATACATAAATTGCATCAAAATCGGTTTATCCGTTTGGGAGAAAACGTTGACAAAAAATTTTGAAAAAAGTGTTTTTTCGACATAACTTCAAAATTTTTCAACCAATCAGTTTTTGTAGTTTTTTTCGCACTAAAATATCGTATAATAATGATATTTTAGTGCCAAAAAAACTACGTCAAATGCCGTTTCTAAAATTAAATCGAATGTAATTTTCAAAAGTTACAGCTTATCAAATATTAAAATTACGTTGGTTTTAGCAAATTTACTTAATATTTCTGAAATAACTTCAGGCTAATACACCGATTGACTTAAAAATCTTATCAGCTTTTCTCCTTTAAAATTTGCGTTAAATTCTGTTAACTGGATCAAAATCGGTCAATTTGTTTGGGATTTATCAATGACGAAAATTTAAAAAAAAATGTTATTTGAAATTGCTTCGAAATTTTTCAACCTATCGATTATTTAACTAAGGCAATATTTTAGATCTCAAAAATTGAGTTGAATGTCATTCGAGGGACTAATTTCGATCCGCGTTTCCAAAATATACAGCTTTTCTCAAATCTTAAAACTGCTATTTTACCAAAATAGATGTTTGAACTGAAAAAAAATATGTTTTCACTCTTTTGAGCTTAAAATACCTTAATTTGGCGGGAAGTTTCAGGGATGGCCTTTAGGGTCAACCGTTTAAACATTTTTTATCTATCTATCTAATGTATCAGGTCAGATCTTTGCTAAATATGAATCGATATTGATTTAAAATATGATCTATTTCTATTTTAATGTAGGATTCTACAGATTAAAGTTTTTTTACGAATAAATAAACGTACAACAATACAAAACTCTTCCTTTTTTAGTTGAAACTAGTATCACTCACTTCTACTTTTATTTCACTATTATTATACACTAAATTATTTAATTTTATCGACCGGTTTCACTTTTTAAAGCATCTTCAGGCCGTAATATTATTATATATATATATATATATATATATATATATATATATATATATATATATATATATATATATATATATATATATATATATATATATATATATATATATATATATATATATATATATATATATATATATATATATATATATATATATATATATATATATATATATATATATATATATATATATATATATATAGTGAAATAAAAGTACAAGTGAGTGATAAACTAGTTTCAACTAAAAATAATGGAATTTCACCAAGTGCCGACGATTGAAAGTGTAAAATCAAAACTCTTCCTTTTATTATACATGCGTTATTATAGACATGCTACGCAGCCCGCTGCGAGATCTAATATTTTTTTATGAATTTTATAAAATGTATTTTATTTTAGATAAAAAATAATCCGTATGCTAAGTCTGAATATTGAGTACATGTATACCGAACTTTATTATAAACCGTTCAGCCGTATTATTCTAAAAAAGGAACAAACTCACACTTATATAAAATATACATTCAGACACATACTCATCTCACATATGTAAATCCGATACATATCATAAATGTGAAAGTTAGTATGTTTGGATGTTTGTTACTCAATCACGCAAAACCCGCTCGTCCGAATTAGACAAAATTTGGTACACATATAAATGATGACTTATGTGATACTCATAAATACTTATATATTAATATCACAAAGGATACTTTTAACCCGGAAACATAAGATGTTACCGTGGTATTAATTGAAAACTTTTGTAATAAATAAAATATTCATGGCACATACTGACCTAACCCCAAAGTAAGCAAATTATTTGCTTGTGTTATGGGTATTAGTCAACGATATTAATACATAGAAATACACATATAAATACTAGAATATATTTAATAAACACCGAAACCCGAAAATACAAACATTTATGCCCATCGCACAAATGCCTGTCCCCATCGGGGATCGTACCCGAGCCCCGTCGATTGCGTAGTAAGGGTCGCTAACCACACGACTAACGGGGCGGTCAATAATGCTGCATTATGGGTGCAGGGTGCAACTTTATTACTTTTGGAATTTGGATAACTAATTATTCAAATACAAAAGGTGCTATTGTGAATATATAGAATTTGCTACATATTTCTGTAGATAGATAGAAGGAAATTAGTGACCGGCAGAAAACCCTAGAGCGCAATGTTGGGTATTGAATATCGGACAAAGAGCACTAATTGTCCGTACATTTCTAGCAACTGCAATGCGGTCCCTAACCACGATAATTCCTGTAAATATCAGCAGGTAATTTAACAATATAACGCTAGCAATGTGATGAAATATTGTATTACAGTTATTTACATATACTTGCATAAATTTTAATTTGACCCCCACGCCGTTTGTCGAGGGGAAATTGACTATGACTATGCAAAGACTCGTTCGAGTCCTGACAGGAAAAAAATATTTGATGCTTATATTTTAAGCATAAATGTTTATATTTCAGGGTTAGAGTGTTTATTAAATATATTTCAGTATCTATATTTGTATTTCTATTATTTTTTTATATAGAGAACTCTATAAAAAAATTACTCAAAATATGAAACTTGTAATTATAAAACTAACTTTGTAATATGGAATCATCCTTGTATATTTATAATAAGAACATAAAATAGAGAAAAAAGACCAGCCCGCTGAGTTTCTTCCGCTGGATCTTCTCAGTATGTGGTCGCGTTCCGATCCGGTAGTGATTCTAAAAAATCAATACAATTTATAGTTTTAAATATAATATTATATAATGATATTTTTTTTAATATTTGCATACAATATATTGGTAGAACATAAAATAGAGAAAAAAGACCAGCCCGCTGAGTTTCTTCCGCCGGATCTTCTCAGTATGTGGTCGCGTTCCGATCCGGTAGTAATTCTAAAAAATCGATACAATTTATAGTTTTAAATATAATATTATATAATGATATTTTTTTAATATTTGCATACCATATATTGGTAGAATATGTTGGTACTTTGATTTATTTTTAACAACTTATAACACCCATATTCTTGCAAATAAATATTTTCATTTCATTTCATTTAATTTCATTTCAAACGAGCAAGAGGTGCACCTGACGGTAAGTGATCACCTCCGCCCATGGACATCTGCAATACCAGAGGTCTTGCTGTTGCGTTGCCGGCCTTTTAAGAATGAGTAAGCTCTTCTCTTAAAGGTCCCTATGTCGTATCCGTTCGGAAATACCCCTGCCGGTAATTGATTCCACAACATAGTAGTACGAGGCTTAAAACGGTATGTTAGTATCGTTGACAAAAACCATATTATCACAAACAAGTAGTTTGGGTTAGATCGATTCGTATTATTTTTCCAGAGATAATTATTTATTTATTATTTATATTCATGCCTTATCCCCTACGAACGTTTGCCAGCTAAATTTACCTTCTTAAATTAAGCTACCTTTCCCTCTAAATAGTAACATGACAGTGACTAACATCGACTCTATTTCGGTAGGAATTGGTAAGATGGTACCAAACCCAGCCGAACCGCACAGAACTATCATCTAGTTATCACGTGACAGTAATTCCTATAGTTAATTGCTCACCTGTTACGAACTGTCTGGTGTAAAGTCATGTTGTCTATATATTGTTTATAGGGATACGGGAACTTTTAGTATTACAAATGCCCGAGTATTACGCCATATAATTTCTGTGACCAGGAGGGCATTTACCTTCTTTAATGCAATTTTTGACATACTTACTTAGCTCTGGGTTCAGGCAAGTAACGTTAAGTTAGCACGAACTTATACAGTAACTAAGGCCTCAATCCTTATTTAAGAGTGCAATCGAAAGTAATTTCTCTTTAAGGAAAGCTAGCTTAAACGTTTTTGTAGTAAATAAATAAATAAATAATTAATATTCACGGGACATATTACACTTACTGATCTAACCCCAAAGTAAGCAAATTATTTGCATGTGTTATGGGTGTCAGTCAACGATACTAATACATGGAAATACGTATATCAGTACTAGACACCCAAACCCGGAAATACAAGCATTTATGCTCATCACAAATGATTGTCCCTGTCGGAGATCAAATCCGAGCCCCGTCGATTGCCACGATAGTCAGGGTCGCTAACCACTCGACCGACGGCCAACAAGGTAGTATATGATACTCGTAGCAAACAAGCAAATATTTATGTTGATAAAAAGAGACAGTTATCGTCAATAGATACCAAACATGTTAATGTTGCGTTGCCATCCATGAAACAGGGATGTAATTTATTTATCGGATACTTTAACCCAGGTGAAGCGTTTAACTCTACCACACCTCGCCCGATGGTTTTGAAGTGTTCAGCCAATTGTTTGTATTTAACAAACTGCCAGGCAGGAAGGCAGATATTGTTTCTTTCAAAAACGTCTGGATGACACAGGAGAATACTGTACTGTTATTACAACCAAATCGATACTACGCTGTATGTAAAAAACGGAGGAAACAAAACGTATCCCCGTCGTCTTGTCCGTGTATGACTCTAACGACCTACCTACTACCAATTTTATTCAAGGTATTCTTTTAAACGACAAGTCATAAATCTTTATTTGGGCATTGTTCCTGATTGATTGCTAAAATAATTATATAATTTTATTTATGTATTTGCTGCTGTGGTATGAAGACATAAAAGAGTATTTATATAATATATATTGGTAACTATGTATTTTAGTATATATTTGTCTATAGTTATGAGTATATGTATTTTATTCTTATATATTGAATTATTTGTATTCATGTAAATTCAATATGTGTATTGTGTATTTATTTATATAATTATATTATATATAAATTTATGTTTTAATTATGTGTTTTAATTGTGTGAGTTTTGTTTTCACATAACTAGTGTATTCAACTAGTACGAAATTAAGTTTCAATTTTTATTTTCTTTTTCTATGTGCACCCCTTGTGCCCTCTCTGTACTCTTTGGAGGTCGACTGGCAGAGAATGCTCTTGGGCGTTAAGTCTACCTGTGCAAAAGTATGTGTGCAAAATTTAAATAAATTAAATAAATAAATAAATTTTATAGCAGCAGGCAATCTAAACTGCAAGAATTAATGACGGTAGACTTGCGTTTTGGTGCTATGAGGCTAGCTTGTTTACTACATTTTAATAGGTCCCGTATTCATATTTTATTTATATTAGGTAAACTGTCTGATTGTTTTATATCGAGAAATTGTAAGTATATAAATTGATTACTGAAACCGAAAAAATGCTATATATATGTTAATTAACAATAAACTAATTTTATTCAAAAACTACATTTTTATCTTATATCGGTATATTGGTAAATCTTATACCTTCGGGAACTTTATTGTAGAAGCGTATACAAATGAGTTATTTCTTAGAGAGAAGTATAACGTTCTTTATTTTTACCCAGGAAATTCAAGTTTGCAGCAAACTTTGATAGAATTATACCAATGAGGCAATTTTATGATAATGTATTTAATTTTCGTGGTCCGGTGCTGGGTACGCAACCCACCAAATGGCAAACGCTGTTTTAGAGGATGATTTAAAAAAAAATCTTTCTTATTCCTCGGCTATATCGTATAATAAGCCTATGTAAAAAATTTCAGCATTCTTTGCTCAAGGATTTAAGCTCGGCGTCAGTCAGTGGGTGGGCCAGGACTTTTCTTTTTACAGACACAAACACACAGATAAACGTCTCAGATTCATTATTACGATGGAGTTACACTAAGTATTTATACTAAAAATTGTACAATATATACAAATAACTCTGAACAGGCGTTACATACATTGAAACATGTCTACGATAAACCGCGGAACGTAAATTGTTTCGAAAATCGGCTCTTGTACGTATACCGTTAAATCCACGTATCTGCGGTTGCCAACGTCGCGATTTATTTTAACACATTTTGTTTATAAATGATATAATGCGATACTGTGCGAGTTTTGTGGGGAAACGGCGCTATAACGCGTTCGGGAATTATATAGAGTTGTAATATTTCTTGTCACAGTGTACTTAGTTATTCAAACACAAACATAAATTAGTTAGAAGCAAGTTTAAAACTAGGGCTTATCGACAAAGCGACATGAGGATGGGTTCCCAATGATACAAATGGCACATGAATTGGCGTATGAACTCCCTATTGGTAACAAACCGATATTTACTGAAGTCATCAGACGATTACTAAAGCGCGCTCTTAGTAATCGCTCCTAAAAATCAAGCTCTAAGCTGTGGGCAAGAAGCAAATTATTCACGAGTTGATAAATTTCGTGCTAAATTCTCTACAATTGCAACGAAAAAAGCTTATAACACTAATCCAAGTACTGTAAGTTAAACTAGCTAGAGTGCTAGGTAGGTTTAACTGCACTTAGGGACTGCAATACATCTCTGTTAATGTCTGGTATTAATATAAACGAAAATCATACACTTAACGAAGAAGTATTCAGCTTCTCGGTCATAAGCACATTATGCAGTTCCTTGATTCCTAAGTCTTGAGGAACACGTGTAAAATTTAAAACAGAAAATGTGTTATCAAAATTGAACTTAGTTAAGTCGCAGCGATCTTCGAGATAATTTAATACTTCTTCCAAACCATACTTCTTCTTCAAATAATAAAGATGGCACAGGGCGTTTCCTTCCGGGACAGGTAGTGACATCGTACCTCGGTGGTTCGTTACAAAACTACTTAGTAGCTACGTAGGCACAAGCAATAGTCTGATTTAGCACCTTTTAAACATTTTAAACATATTTATTTTTAATCTATGTTTATTGTTTTTTTAATCTATGTTTATTAGAGAGCGGTTGCTGAAATATTTAATTATATAGGAATTTTCTAATTGTTACACACATGGTAATAACAGTTCTGTATATTTCAACCACGTATAGAGTGTTAAGAATACTCACGTACATTTCCTAGCACTCGCGCTTTTATGTAGGGCATTTATTCTTAGAGCTCAGCGCCCCCTGTCTCTCGGGGGGTGTAACCGCACCCTGTATGTTTTGTTTACACGAAACCTCCTGATATTGTATTCTATTGATCAATTGGAGACTTAATTTGAACGTATAACTTATGTCAATTTGTAATTCGAATTTCTGACGTATATTTATTAGAGGTAATCTAATAAGATCACAGTAAGATAATGTTAAGTTTTTAATTTGTTTGAATATATTATTAATTGTGTCATGATGATGGTTTTTGTGGGGTGTGCAGAATGAACTAAAAGTCAATAGACTTTCCGATTCAACACAATTCCTTGGTTGGTAAAATGTTGGTAAAAAAAATAACTGTTAGGTACCATTTATGCATATCTATTGTACAATAAAAATGCCTCATAGTCGAGAGTTCAGCTTATTAGACTCAGATCATGAGTTCCTGGATTCGATCTCCAGGGTAAGTCGGACGAATGTGTTGTTAATATTTTTTCAGTGTTTTTTTTTTCGAAAATCCAAAATATTTCGAAAATCTCCCCGTGTTGGATCCGGGCTCCTTTGAAGAATAGACCAATTGTCGTTCTGCCAGGCAGGTCGTAAAAACCGCCCTGTTGGGCACGCGAGTCACTACCAACGTGGCTACTAGGTGGTAGAGTTCTGCATTGCGTCGCCCGGGTCTGATACTACCGCCTTACCTATTTCTGCCGCAATAGCGTCAGTGCTTGACAATGTCGTGTTCCGGTTTGGAGGGTAAGGTAGCCGGTAAACTTATGCATGTGGCATTAGACCTAGCCACGAGATAGCAACGCACCATTAACATACCTAGTGTCTATGGCGATGGTTGACTCTTATCATCAGAAGACCCATCTACTTGTTTGCTATCTTATGATATAAAAAAAATGCTGGAGCTACGCTTGCGTCTATCGTCCCGAAGTTATAAGCGCGCTAAAGCACACGCAATCTGGAATGTTTGCAAAAATAGCCGATAATAGCCGATCATATCTGCATTTATATATCATTACACGAAGCTTTGTGACGATAACGCAAGTGCGGCTCTAGCATTAGAAATAGACGATAATCGTTACAAAATCGGTGAAAATCGGAAATCAAGAGACGGGACAAGATTAAAAGTATCACTACGTATCTCAGAAGGAAACATCTACAACCGCACGCAACCATCATCAACCTCATAAACCCATCACATAGACTCTTTATTCTTTTAAAGAGTCTAAGTTAATGCATGCTTAAAATTGTAATAGGAAGGAATAATTACTTTTTAAACTAGATACAGTTAACTTGCCTATACCACCAATAATGAGTAGATACTGTATTTATTACAACTTAGGTTAATTGTTATATGAATTAATTTATTTTAATATAGACTCTAAGACCTTTATATACAAAATATTATTTTAAAAAACATACAAAAATACATTATTGTTATATATATGTATATATATATATATATATATATATATATATGTATATATATATATATATATATATATATATATATATATATATATATATATGTATTTATGTGTGTATATGTATATATATATATATATATATATATATATATATATATATATATATATATATATATATATATATATATATATATATATATATATATGGTACTTACATAACATTAATTACCATGTAAATAAGTAAATTTACTACCTATTTTATTAAGCTGTCGTACCACCTACTTTTCTGCTCAAACGGCACCACTACGTAAGGCGTAGTTAAACCTAGAGCGAATTACATTTCTAACTGGCACTGACGGCTGCTGCAATTGATTCTTTGTCTGTTGAACAGATAAGTCGGTGGCACTTTCTTTCTTCTTTTTTTTTTTTAATTATTATTATTATTATTTTATTACATAAGATTACCTTACGCATATGAGGTAAACTTGAGCTAACGAATACCTGTAACTTACAGACGAAAAACATTTTTACCGTAGGATTTTGGACTCTTCTAAGTATCAATTCGCTAAGAAGAAATCCACATTTAGTTATATGACCTACACAAACAGCGAAATTGCTACACCAGCGAAACAAACAAACAAAAAAAAAAAAACCCATCACATATGATTCTGCTACCATAATCTCAACGTTATAAATAAATAAATATTCACGGGACAAATTACACTTACTGATCTAACCCCAAAGGAAGCAGATTATTTGCTTGTGTTATGGGTGTTAAGCCAACGATACTAATACGTAGAAATACATATATAAATACAAGAATATATTTAATAAACACCCAAACCCGGAAATACAAACATTTATGCTCATCACATATTGTCCCCGTCGTTGGATCAAAACTGAGCCCCGTCGATCTCGTAGTCAGGGTTGCTAAGCACTCGACCAACGGGGCGGTCAACGAGCAACGTTGACCATAACAGCGGTTCAGTCTTACCTTCGGGTAGATATACATCGAGAATTGGAACGTGCCATTTATATTTTTAAAGCGTATACGCGGTGGTTGCTTTTACTATTAAGAATAGTCTGTTTTTTTTATATCATGATATAGCAAACAGGAATATGACTCTACTGATGAAAAAAGACTAGAATCGCCTAAAAATACACCTATAGACCCCAAAAATGTCAAAAAATAAATATCAGAGGACAAATTACTCGAATTGTTTCAACCCTAAAGTAAGAAAATTATTTGTTTGTAATACGAGTGTTAGTCAGTGATACTTTTTTTAAATATTTTTTTTTTTATATCATAAGATAGCAAACAAACAGATGGGTTTCCTGATGGAAAGAGTCAACCATCGCCTGTAGACACCAAAGATGTTACTATAGACTATAGAACGCACCATGTTGCTGTCTGTTGGCGAGGTCTAATGCCACATGCATAAGTTTACCGGCTACCTTACCCTCCAAACCGGAACACGACAGCGATTAGTTAAGGCGGTGGTACTAGATCCGGGCAAGACAATGCACAACTCTACCACCTAGTGTCATGATGGTAGTGAATCGCATAGCCAATCGGTCGCCTTTTAAGACCTGCCTGGCACAACGGCATTTGGCATATTCTTCAAAGGAGCCCGGGACCAACACGGGGAGACTAATACATATATTATACTAATACATATATAAATACTCAAATATCTATATTAATGTTATAAATGCGAAAATTTGGATGTTTCACTTTTTAAAGCATCAAGATGCTTTAAAAAGTGAAACCGGTCGAGTCGAGAAAGCATCAAGATGCTTTAAAAAGTGAAACTGTTCGAGTAATATAATAAAAAATTGTGTAAAAGTGAAATTTATGTACAAGTGGAACAGTAAAGTGTCTAATAACATGTAGTACAAGCTAATCGGGCAAATTTTGTTCTGCCATATAAATTATGTGTAGTGAATATTTTGGTGGGATGAGAATTAATAGTGGATGGGGGTAGGAAGTTGAAAATTTAAGCTGATATGTATTTTTGATGCCAAATAAAAATGGAACAAAAAAATTTTTTGTCAAAATATTAAAAATAAAATTACGGATAGATTTCATAGCGGTATGAAATATGTTTTACAAACTATTCTCATACCTATCAGATTTACAAAAACAAAAAAGAAGAAGAAGCCGTTTCGAAAGAGTGCTACCTGTGGTCTGGGACTCCATGACACGAGACTGATGTTTATGCGTATATATTAGACTTATTTAGATTATTTTATTACATTCTGAGTATTACAGACCATAATATTTTTCTTTTGAAAAAGGCTAGAGTAGCGGACTTCGCTATTGCCTCTATAACTGTCTAATATGGTCATGAACGGTAAGTAACCTAAAAAATTATTACAAAAAGATCTCCTCTGCAATAAAGTCCTTACCATTTTTGGCCTTAAGTATACGGTTACGAAGATATAATCCTTAACATTTTTCACAAATGGCGGCACTTTCGCCCCTTGATTTGTATGTATTTAGATTCAGTACGTCATACTGAACCTATCTCTAAAAAAAACTCCTGTAATTATGTATTATGGGTAAAAGTAACGGGCTCCCTTATTGCCTATATTAATATGGAGATTTAAAAAACCTAAGCAAATGCTCAATATTAGGTATATGTCACTGAAAATTATTTACGCTTACAAATATGAGCGTTTCTGTTTGTCCGTGTCTAATAATAAGTTTATTGTTCAATTAAAAGACGCTCCTGTGTTTTATATACCCCAATACATCACGAATATATGAAAATATTATCTGCGAGACACAGTAGAATCAAAATGATGTTTTCATTTCTCATTCTCATAACTATTTTATATTCCATCCATTACGAAGCACACATCTCGCACGAAATATACGAATACACGTTATTTATTAGGTGAGAAAATACTTTGATAAATCACCACTTTCTAAGGGGTACACGGTACCCTCCGACTCGTAAGGGTTGCTATTGCGTATACAAATCAACTGTACGCAGATGATTATTTTCTAACTAAGGTTTGCTTACGAATTTGTTTGTAAACACACTGTTAATTTGTAATAGTAGGTAGATAGTATTTGATAGGTCTAGTCGCAATATACGATTCTCCGTGCTATTTGTACTTCTTCTACTTAGAAACCATATCTGCTAGACATCAAATATAAAAAAATATATTTATTTGAAATAAAATAATTAAATAAACTTTTTTAATTTTTAATATAAACTTTTTAGCGCTCTCAAATGCTAATGTTAAAATCTATAGCGTAGCGAGAGTGCCTCACTTTAAGTGGAACAATTGCGTCTTATAAATTAAATTTATTAATAAAACATATGAAAAAATATGTCAATCTTAAAACAGAAACATAAAAAACAAAAATTAATTGATATATTGATGAAAGTGCTAATTTTGTTTTCGTGTTGAGTGTTCATCTATGTGTGGTTATGCATAATGTATGTTTGTGTGTGCATTGCGAGGACCACATGAAACGGATGTGGCACCACATACGCATTAGTTCAACCAAATGCTCTTATCCAGTGGCCATGTTGTTGAAAAGCGTTTGATTTTGGTCACCTTTTTTTATATATCATAAGATAGCAAACAAGCAGATGGGTCTCCTGATGGAAAGAGTTAATCATCGCCTATAGATACCAAAGATGTTAATGGTGCGTTGCTATCTTGTGGCGAGGTCTAATGTCACATGCATAAGTTTACCGGCTACGTTATCCTCTAAACCGGAACACGACAGCGACAAGCACTGACGCTATTGCGACAGGAATATTTAAGGTGGTGGTACCAGACCCGGGCGAGACAATGCAGAACTCTACCTTGTTTGTTATGTGACAGGAAATCAGCTATTTTCTCCCTTTCTTTGTACTAATCATTATATAAGCGTAGCTTTGTAGCCTGGGTTTGATCCTCGGCTCAGACAAGTATTATTAAGATTTTTTGGGGTTATACTTCTGGGCCTGCTTTGAAGAATAGACTACCTACCGTTCTGTCAAGCAGTTCAAGAGAGGACACGTGGTGGTAGTCACGATGGTAGTGACATGCTAGCCAATGGTCGCTACAATCAGGACTACTAGGTCGTAGTGTTTCGCAACGTCTCGCACGGGTTTAATACCCCAGCTTCATCTATTCCTACCGCAATAGCGTCAATGCGTCAATATGTCTTTTTCTTATACCCTATAGCAGTGTTCCTTAACCTGTGGTCCGCGGATTCCTGAGTGTCCGCGAGCATGTTTACGGGGGTCCGCCGTCTTAGCTATGAACATTTGAATTAATAAATAAATGCTAATGTTTTTTATTAAGGGGGTCCTTGAAATTTTGCTTTCATTTTCTAGGGGTCCGCCGGTCCGCGAACTGAAAAAGTTTAAGATCCACTGCCCTATAGTGTGGGGTAACGTATCCCCACACTATAGGGTACACGAATCAAAAAATAAACACCCCCACTTACACAGATCACATGTTTTACTCCGTGCCGTGCCGTTAGGGGTAGAAGTAGGTACCCTAGATTTTTTTTACCATTTTTCTCCTCGTGACAAATATGTACATTGTACATTTTTTCCAAATTACAGCTTTCGATAGATGGGCGGACGAACATGGCGAAACTATAAGATTTTCTAGTCGAATTCGGAATCCTAAAAAAATATGTAATCAAACTGGTCATTTTTGATACTACGAGTATCTCACAGTCGGTAAACTAGCGAAATGTGGTGAAGCAAAGAATCTTTTGACATTTGTTGGTTTGTTGACACTATACGTAATCCGCAGGGCCATCAGTCGATATTTTGAATAACAAACCAAAAATATTTCATACGATTTGTCAAATTTTCAATAATAAGCCAATGCACTATACGCGGAAAATATTTCAATATCACAATTTATGGCCAAAAACATATCGTGTTATTTGAAACAACCTTTATAAATTGACCTGCATTTGGACCTCTTAAAGGATAACGGAGAGTTCATGTTATATTTGATAGTTCTGAATATTTTTCCCCTTACGATATGCAAAATAAGCTTCATATATGCGATGTCTGTATTAGAGACGTCATATTTAAAGAATAAATCATATTTGAAGTTAATACAATGCAGCACTTACGTGATAGGGTTTGGGAAAGCAGGATTTAACTTTAGGAAAATATTAACGAAAGTACGTAACATATGATTTGATAACAAATCCTTAGCGACTTGTTGGTTCTAATCTAAGGTATCTCAAGTATCTAAAATCATTATAATTTATATTAGAGTAGCTGACCCGCACAGCTTCGCCTGCGAGTAGATTAACTTGTCATCGAAATAGTTTTTCATACGAATTTCATCCCCTATTTTACCCCTTTAGGGGTTGATTTTTGAAAAAATAGTCTATGTTTGACCGCAGATCTCTATATTATAACTATTTTCATGCCAAATTGCATTAAAATCGGTCTAGTCGTTAAACCGTGAAAGCGTAACAGACAGACAGACTTTCGCATTTATAATATTAGTATGGATGTCATCGATATAGTTTTTCATACAAATTTGTTCCCCAATTTCACCCCCTCAGGGGTTGATTTTTGAAAAAAAAAACGTATGTTTAACCCTAGATCTCTGACTATTTTCATGCAAAATTGCACGCGTATAGCCGTGAAAGCGTAACAGAAAGATAGACAGACAGACAGACTTTCACATTTACATATTTTACATTTAATAAAATCGTAGGAAGTCAATGTATGTCCGGGGTAAACTCAAAAAGTACTGCTTAGATTTACTTCAAATTTTGCATGAATATTACTAATAGGTCGGATCAACATATAGGCTACATATTATCACGCTATCACCTACGGGGGAGGAGCTGTGCGGAGTAAACGAAGTTCGCGCGAACGAAGTCGCGGGCAATAGCTAGTTTATAATATTAGTATAGATATGGAAGTATGGATTTTATACACCCCGTATTGGTCCGGTCCCATTTGAAGAATTGGTTTATTCTTCTGCTGTTTCACAAGTAGGTCGTAAAAGGCGAACGTTGACTACATGTCACTAATTTCCTGACTATTAGATGGTAGAGTTCCACAACTTCGCCCAGATATTTGGTACCACCTTATCTATTCCTGCCGCAATATTATTAATACTTGTAACTGTCAAGTTCCTGTTTGGAAGGTAAGGTAAAGCCGGCAGATTCATGTAAGTATGCATTTATTTGTGTAGAGTAACGCACCAATAACGTCTTTGTTTTTATATACGATGCAAGCCCCTCTCCATAGGGAAGTCGTCTTTTTTTTTTATGTCATAAGATAGCAAACAAGCAGATGGGTCTCCTGATGGAAAGAGTCAACCATCGCCTATAGACATCAAAGATGTTAATGGTGCGTTGCTATCTTGTGGCGAGGTATAATGCCACATGCATAAGTTTACCGTTCTCCAAACCGGAACACGACAGCGACAAGCACTGACGCTATTGCGGCAGGAATAGGTAAGGCGGTGGTACCAGACCCGGGCGAGACAATGCAGAACTCTACCACCTAGTAGCCACGATGGTAGTGACTCGATAGCCAATCGGTCGCCTTTTATGACCTGCCTGGCAGAACGGCAGTTGGCCTATTCTACAAAGGAGGCCGGGACCAACACGGCGTCTACTTGTTTTCTACTCAATAATATAAAAAATGGTCAGATAAATGAAATATTGCACGTTCCACTAACCATCAAAGATGTTCTGATCGAAAGAAATAGTCAATAAAGATGTTAATGATGCGTTTTTATTTTTGTAGCGGGGATGCAATACATGCGTAAGTTAACCCTCTAAGACGGAACACGAAATGATAAGCTCTGTCGATATTGTGAAAGGAAAAGGCAAGACGTTTATAACTAACTCGACGAGAACTTGCATAACTTTACCACCATTTTACCACCACTTTACCACCTAGTAGTGGTCATGTTGGCGAATTGCCCGCCATCTCCATACTGCCTGGTTCATTCTTCTAAAAAGGCCTGGTTTTGGATGGAGAAAAACGACATAAAAAATATATGCACCGACCGACTAATAATCGCTCGTTTTGTAGTTTAGTGGTCCGGTGTCGGTGGTGACCACATAACGACCCGGGTCCAGTTAGTAGGTCGGGTGACTAAAAGTGTTTTTTTCAATTTTTTTATTTAAACAACCTTGCCCGGGTTTGGATAAGTGCCTGTTTGGCAATAGGCTTGCCACCTACCACACTGTGGGATTAAGTATCTTCAGCTATTCAATGTTTAATATTAAAACACTTGTACTGTTTCACAATTAATTATTACATATATCGACCAACCTTTTCCGCTTCTAAATAAGCATCATCAGGGCAGTTACAACATAAAACTAAAAACAAAACATTTTATCCATGTTAATAAACAACTACATACGGGATACGGTCGTGAAGATATTGTTCCTACTTCTTTTTATAAACTGATCTAATTTTTGCACTCCATTACATCCATCTCCCTACATTTTTTAGATTATAGTGGATATCGAATTTTGCCAAGCAGTTTACTGTTTTAACAAAATACGTTGGCAAAACGCTCAATTTATACATGTGCAAATAATCGACTTACAAGTAATACAAAATAAACATGGTATCTCAAATCATACGAAATGATTGGAAGCTCTGTGAAAACATCTGAAATCTGTAAAACACCATCGCTTCGTTACAACATCGTGAACAAACATAAGGTTTCTTGGGGGTTCGAATCTTTTGTTTTTGGCCGCTAAAATTTCGCTAAATCGAAAAATTTTGTTTTTTAACGCTGTGAGAAAAGAAATATATAGCTGTTATTAACCACATAAAAATCAATTAGGATTTATATTGAATTAAACTTTTTATTAATATATTAGATTAAAGCAGCAGCGTTGATTAAATAATAATTTAAACCCGTATTGGTAAATTTTATTATTTATACTCAGTTCTCTCAGTATTGCAATCTATTTAAGACCGTTAATTATAAATGATCGAATGATTAGTCACCCTGAATTTGCCAACATTCATTTGTATTTAAATTACTGACAGAGACAAGTATTTTAGTGATGAATGGATTATTTCGGGGTCTGGGTTTTATTAAATATATTTCAGGATTTATATATGTATTTCTACATATTAATATCGTTAACTAACATCCATATTCTATATCACAAGCAAATAATTTGTTGTAATTTATTCAGGGTATATTTATTATTATTATTATTATATACAATATGTACATTTCATTTCAATATAAATCATTAAATAGAAGTTTAATTTGTATTAATGTTAGCAAGTATACAGAGAATAAGTAAAAATACAACATATATTTTTTCTATAGATTAATTATTTTTTTTGAGAAACATAAAACATTGGATTAAGGAAATAAATAATGACAGTTATGGATACTTAAATAACGCCAATTTATAGAAGTGAACACAATATAATATTTGTCATCATTAATATAATGATAAATAACAGTGATAATAATTTAAGAAAATATTATTAGCAACTGCCAAATACTATATTACTAGAAACATAATCGCAATGCTTTTGGATAAAAGCACTCATTTTGTGGGATTTTATCAAAGCCCACAATTATATACTAGCTGACCCGCACAGTACCCGGGCGAAGGCCCGCAAAAGATTAATATGTTTTCAATATACTTTTTTATACTTAGTTTCATTCACTATTTCATTAGCTTAGAAATCGAATTAAAACAATGAATATTCAACTATCTCTTGCCAAATTTCATTAAAAGTGGTTTAGCGGCTTAGCCTCGACAGCGTAACAGACAGACAGATTTTCGCATTTATAATTTAATATTGTGTGTATTAAATATTTCTACGACTACGTCCTTGGACTTCCTCTATTTAATCAATATTTATTTAAATCAAATGCAGTAGTTTTAAACTGTAATTAAATGTTAAACTCGCTCTACTTATGTGAGATTAAAATACTTTGAGTTTTATATCGATGTTTTTTATTGTACATACATGTTTATTTTTATATATTACAGACCGTTTATTTTATAGTACATACATGCGTTCATTTAAAAAAATAAGATAAATGAGAAAACCAAGTATTTAAATAATCTACATCTAACAGTTGAGCAACATTTTAGGCACTCCGATTACCCTAAGACGTTCCCTAACCGGTGTTTTCTTTGTTCAAAACCTTGGACCAATATTTGGCCTAATTATACAGTTGATTTCACACTTACACTGAATTTTGGCGCGTTTGTCTTTCTTACAATTCGACTTATTCGGGGGTTGTTATCGAACAAATTCACCGTAGCTCCATCATTGTTGTTTTATCTTAAATTTCATTGTTCCGGCTTTGTTATCTACATATATTCACTAAATAATATAGCTTGGAGAATTATTTGCTTTGAAACATATTGTTCGATAAATTATTCGTTGTTCATCAAAATCAACACATTTCTTACGTATAACGGATATGCTTTTATTAATGTCTTGTATTCTTGTACAAGGGTCATGTATTTTGGTTATCTCGGTATCCTTTGCACTACTCAAACGTTTTTAGATATCTCTTAACATTCAACAAGCCACAAGTTGAATAGCACACCACTTTTTTATTAACTTCGTTCTCGTACGGTGATAAATATAGATAAAAAAAAATTAATAATAATCTTTGCTCGCAAGAAATCGATATCAAGAGACATGGCTTATAACTAGACCAAAGAAGCAGTTAAAAAAAAACCCTTGTAGGATTTATCAAAATTGCTACGAGATAAAACATCACTGCCGTCACAGAGAACGGCAGGTCTCATTTATGAAATAAAGAGAGAAGTTACAATATTTATATTTTTATAATTAAAAGTTACAATGACAACTAAATTGGATTTAAGGATTTGGTGATTGCTATTCAGTCATGCCCCAACAGATAAAAGTATGTATAAACATAATTATACAAAATCCGACGTGTAAAAACAGGGGTATAAGGCTTATCTTTCTTCGGATATGTGACATTTTATCTTTGCTACATTGAAGGCAAAAAATACTGCTTGTTTGCTTTCTCATAATATAATCTTCTGGTAGAAAGAGATAACAATCGCTTGTAGTCATCAAAGATATAAATGCGTACGTGCGTTATACCATCCGTGTGATGGGTTGAAATGTCATATTCATTAGTTTATTGGCCACGTAACCCTTCCAAATTAGAACATGATAGTGATAAACAAAGAAGGAAAAGGTAAGGTTGTTGTAATAACGAGGAGTATCATGTATTATTTCACAAGTTATTTGGACATTTGGTAATTTGACATATATAGGAATAATTTTAGCTTAAGCCTCGTAGAAAATATAATTTCTATAACTAAAATAAGTCATTTTATTGATAAAGGAACCAAGCATTAGGAATAACACGGTACAAAATTATGTTTTGATAACGATACATAAAAATTAGTTGCTAAATTTTCAAATTTATATTAAAACCAACTTAAACTTAAAATTTCCAAATTTACTTTATTAGATAGAAGAAATATAAAATATAA
The DNA here is from genome assembly GCA_036924255.1 of Apodemia mormo. NCBI lineage: Eukaryota > Metazoa > Arthropoda > Insecta > Lepidoptera > Riodinidae > Apodemia > Apodemia mormo. The sequence goes on along the minus strand of JAUPFN010000020.1, from coordinate 6,467,329 downwards.
TTTGGTTAGGTGTACAAATTACTGATATCTAGCAATAATAAGCAAGAGATAGTTTGAAGTTTTGAACATAATGAAAGAGCGTCAGTTAGGCTGCTAAGGGATGGGAATCAGGACAAAGATTAAACATTTCGCGTGAACACTATTAATCAGATCGGCGATTGCACTCTCTAAACATTTGTCTAGTATTGCCTGTCTGACATAAGTATCGATATCGATAAAAATATTGAAATGATTGTAATACGCAATGTTAGTTTGTTGTAAGAGATGTACTTTATAAACTGTAACCGATAATTTAAAAAAAAAATTGAAATTAATTTTATATATTTATTTAAAATTTAATTTTACTGTAGTTTTAATAACTTAAAATATTTTTTTATTATGGATATTTAGTAATCATCTCAATCACGTTTGCTGTTTTTTTTTGTAAATGCGAGAGTATATCAATAAGAAACTCCTAATAAATTGAATGGAAGGTATAATAACAATTTGATTTTCATACTCCTAATTATGTAAATAAAATCGTCAAAATCATCTAGAAACTAGATTAGTTTTTTAACTTCTTGTCTGTTTTACATTTAAGTTATTCACGTACATACAATCACTTACTAAATTTTGATTTCTGACATTTTTATACATGTATGAGAATATTTGACTTACCAAAAATTTTGTCACTGCTTTATTAAAATTCTTATATATAATTTAAACAAAATTCCCTGGAACTAAGTCACACATAGTTTTATTGTAGCTTAGCTTTAGCTTGCGTAAGTATTGATTTTCGTCGGAATTATAATAATAAATCTTAAAATATGATATTCATAAATAACATTTTAAAACTCTAAATCTGCTCATTCTTTGACTACATATTAGTCGAAACAAAGTTCACCAGATTAGTTAGTACTAGATAGTGTCTAGTGCAGCATTACTAAATTTATTCGACGGATGTACTTTAATCTACGTTGTTCACCAGAAAATAATTTGCTGATTTAATATTTTTATTGTAATTATTGCTGAAATGCAATGATATTACCGAAGGAAAGAATTAAAACGTTAAAAGTTATGCAAATATTGCTAGGATCAGTTAATTTGTTTTTATCGATCGATTCGATCGTATCGATATTTCATTTTATTGATAACATCACTAAGTACACCCCAAAGGGATCAAGAGAGCCGTTTGGTTAGTGTGAACTAAATGAATCATTAATAATGCAAAGTTATCGCGCCATCCGTCCGCCGCGGTACATCGTTGTCGATACACGTAGGTGTTTGTGTAACGCTAATTTCGATTAATAATTGATGTTATGACTACACAACACTGTTTTGAATGTGATCTGTAATTATTATTTGAAATGTAGATTACCAATGTAGCAATACGTGTAAAAAGAAGTTGTAAATAGCATATGTGCTCCTATTAATCTATATATATATATATATATATATATATATATATATATATATATATATATATATATATATATATATATATATATATATATATATATATAAACTAACAAAAAGCAGAGCTTTGTAAGGGCTCGCAAAGTTATACTATCTAGTAATATTGTTAGAAAAGTATTTTTATGAGAATTATTACATCTTTTAATGTAAGGACTTTAATTATCTAACCTAAAAAACTCAGCGTATTTTCACCTAAACATTACATTTGCATCAAAGGCCCGCGTCGTCAGGCTTTGGACTAGGAATATTTGGTTTTTAAATTGTTGGTATTTTCAAGGAAAAATATGTATTAAAAATGAAGGTTGATCTTATAAAAAACACATTTTTGAAATATTGCTGAAATTATTTTTTTTTTGTAAAATCAGGATGTTCCTGGTTTTACGTCGATTTACGAAATCAAAATCAAAAAATGTTTTATTTAAATAAACCTTCAAAATTTTTGGACTACGCCGGCACGAAGAATTGACGGTAGCGAATACATTTTTCGAATTTTTCTCTCAGAGAAACCCTCGGAGTTCGATTCCAGAGTCAGGCAAATGAAAAAATGTGTTTTTTCAGTTTTCTGATAAAACAATTTTGCCCGGGATTGGAAAAGTGCCCTACTGGCGATAGGCTGGCCACCTATCACATTGTGGGACTTAAGTATATTCAGCTAACCGTGGATGCACACGTTGTACTTCTGCCTACCTCTTCGGGGATACGGGCGTAAATATACCTTTTTTAGCTTTTTACCCTCGCCCTCGGGCTAAGATTGGGAATTGATCTCAATACAATATAAATCAATTAATACATCTGTACTGTTTCTCAATAAGCATATTGTGAAACTCTCTAACGCTCTATTTACTCTGTTCCCAGCAAACATCCCTGATCTAGACCTAAATTCTCCTTGTGCCTCCCACAATATTACTTCGAACTTCCCTTGCATTCTCCTTTCAATGATTTTATCATACACCTTCGACGCCAAACTGATCAAACTGATGGCCCTATAGCTATTGCAGTTTATATTTGAACCTCGCCTTTATACGAGGGCACGATAACACTCATGCGCCGCCAGTCAAATATGAAGAAACAATTCATGAAGTAGGTAGTATCTTAATAAGTTCAAAAATTCTAATAGAAAATGTATCTTCTATCAATTTTAATTCGTTAATTTAATAAGAGATGGCGTTAGTAGTAATAAGATTCTAATACAAATTGTACCTTCTATTTTTTTATTTTTATAAAATGGTATTTTTATGGTAGATAACAAATCTAGACATGAATATAAACTACTACGTCGAAGCTCAAACCTAAAAATGCAATATTTTTTCAGTAAAATGTACCACAAAAGTGCATAGAAAGTGGCCTAGTGTAGGGCTCGCTTCGCTCGCCCTGATCAATTACTGTTCGTTAGTCTCGCTAAAACTCGAGAATTACTGAACCGATTTGGCTAATTTAGGTTTCGAATTAATTGTTGAAGTCCAGGGAAGGTTTAAAAGGTTAGAAAATATAGAAGAAAAATAAGAGTAGGTAGTTAAAAAGGCAGAACAACGTTTGCCGGGTCAGCTAGTAATAAATTTAAAAAAAATTAAATAAAACTATAAAGTTGACAAAACAATTTTTAAACGACTGAATTTAAACGATTTAAAAAAAGACAAATGGTTTTTTTTTATTCTAAAAACCATCACTTACTTTTGCTTTTTGGTTAAAAAAAGGTAGTCTATGGTGGTCGATATATACATATATTTTTGCTTAACTATACATTAAACATCAACGATGGTATTAATATATTGATATTCAAAAATTTGGTTACCGCGCGGGAAATAGGGACGCGTTTTAGACGACCCATGTCTCGGCGGCAACTCAATGTTGCCTGTTTGTAAACAACGAACTTGAATGTCTACCTACACGTGGTTGTCCATATTAAACATATTAATTGGATAACTAGGTCAAAATTTAGTTCCAATTTTTTAACTAAATATCTATCATAAATAAAATTGTTCTTAAATCATAAATAAATTTTATAGAATAGAGAATTTTAAAAAGAATATGAGACTCCCCTTTGGTAATCACCGCCGCTTATTAACAGCTGAAATACCAGGGATCTTTCAGATGTGTTGCCAACCTTTGAGGAATATCTATTTTTTACCGTTATTTCTAATTGATACAAATTTTATTTTAATTTACCGTTAATTAAAGCAAGCATAGACAACAAAGTTATCAATGATACTTTGCTACACTCGTGGCTGGGTTTTAAAACTTACCACACACAGCTGACAATGAAACACGAATTTTCAAACGGCAGAAAATGGTAAATCGATGCTATCAAACGCGGATGTGTTTGCAATCAAATATTTTTACACATAATCGTTATACCTCGAGCCGAGCCTTATATTTTACATGTTTTTTTAAAACTAAAAGAGAGCAGGCAACCCGGTGCTGGTCCAGACTCCCTTTGAAGAATATATCAACTGCAATTCTACCAGGCAGGTAGTAAGAAGCAACCGATTGATTATACATGTCACTACTATCGTGACTACTTGGTTCCACAACATCAAGCCTGGGTATATTATGGTATTAACGACTCACCTATTTCTACCACAATAGCGTCAATGCTTGTCACTGTCGTGTTCCGATCTGGAGGATGGTAACGTAAACTCTTTTATGTTTTTTTAATTTTTCATTAGACCGTCCCTTACACGCTGTATATAAATTACGTGTCACGCTGTATATAAATTACGTGTCACGCTGTATATAAATTACGTGATACACTGTACATAAATAACGTGTCACGCTGTATATAAATCACGTGTCACGCTGTATATAATTTACGTGACACGTTGTTTGTCCGCTATGGATTCTTAAACTACAGAACCGTTTGCAATGAATTTGTAGATATCTACTGTTTGGTTTAACTTAAAAGGTATAGGATAGTTTTTATCTCTATATTTTAGGTAATTTTTATATTTTACGTGTACTGCAAAATCATCATACAAAATTTCTCTTATTAAATTTGTATCAAGTCATGTAAACAAATTCAAACTGCCCACTTTACACAATATATACATGTCTAACATTCTAATATCTTTAGGAAATATAAGGACATACAATTCGTAATAGTGACCGTTCCACCCTTGACAAGTGTTGTGAAAAGGGATTGGACATCGGTAGGGTTACCTCAAAATAACAAACATTTGGTCCAGAGTATTTTAGGATAATTGATGAGATGTTAACCGTTTATTCTAAACGTCTATAAACTGAATTCACGTTTGATCGAAAAAATACGTCGATTTTTAGGGTTGCGTACCCAAGGGTAAACCCCGATAAAGTGTCGATCGATGGCATTCGATTAGATTCCGGTTAACTTTGACTTCCTGAAAATTTGAACCAATTCGGTCCAAGAGATTTTGAGAAATTTTCAAAATCCCTCAAAAAATTTTGGTGAAACAGTATGTTTTTAATATAACTTCTAGATTAATGTGCCTATTGGATACAAAATCTTATCAGCTCTATTCCTCAAAAAACTGCATCCAATGCCGTAAATTGCTTCAAAGTCAGTGTTATCGTTCGGGAATTATCGTTCGAAAACTTTTGAAAAAAATGTTTTTCGACATAACTTTGAAATCATTTTTTGATCGTCATAACTTCAATATTATTTTCAAAAACTACGTCAAATACTTTTCAAAAATCAAAATCGAATCAAATTTTCAAAAGATAGAGCTTCTCAAATATTAAAATTATGTTGTTTAGAACAAATTTAATTCTTAATATTTTTAAAATTCGTTTCAGTCTAATATACCGCTTTATTTAAAAAATTAATCACCTTTTATACCTAAAAAATTGCGTTATATACCCTAAATTGGATTAAAATCGGTTGTTTCGATCGGGACTTAGAATTGACGAAAATTTTTAAAAAAGGTTTTTGTCATTTCTTAGCCTATTGTTTTTGAAGGTAATAAAACAATTTAGGGCTCAAAAATTGCATTGAATGCTATTCGAAAAATTGAAATTGGGCATCACTTTAAAAATATACATATTTTAGAACATTAAAATACTGTCTTTTTTAAAAACTTTAGGATTTTTGTATACTTGGAGCACAAACATCTATTAATATAATATAATCTATACAAATAAATAAAATTGGAGTGTCTGATTGTAATATTAAAATAACCGTTTTTTACTAAATGCATATGGATGTATACACGGGACATATACCAAAATAACATTTTTTACAATTTTTTTCTGTCTGTCGGTCTATCTGTCTGTCTGTTCCGGCTAATCTCTGGAACGGCTGAACCGATTTTGACGGGACTTTCACTGGCAGATAGCTGATGTGATAAGAAGTAACTTAGGCTACTTTTGATTTCGAAAATTTCCACGCGGATGAAGTCGCGGGCTCAGCTAGTCTATTAATAAATATTATAAGGTATAGTTTTTGCTCCTTTAAGCTTAAAATGCCTAAATTTAGCGGAATGTTTCGGGGACAGTCAACTTATCTACTTTTTACTTTTTACTTACATATTTTTTTAGATTGTTTTTGATATCACAAATATTGATCGAAATGATTTACTAGTAATCGGAGAAAACTACCTTTAGAGGATCGAGTTACTAAAACAGGCCGCAACGGTCGGGGCGGGCCGTATCGAAACAAAACAAGCAGCAATTATAAAGATCTATTAGATTTAGGACAGGAAAGAATAATAGGACTTACAAAAGTAACTATGTATTGTTTTCCACGTGCATGAAATAAAAAGTTTTAAGTCTTCTTTATTTCATTTTATTAATAAATTCACTTTACTTATTTTTATATATTACCCGACGAAAAACGAGGGGCATTATAAGTTTCAGGTGTGTATCTGTGTATGTGTGTATCTACCATCCGCTAGGGCGCTACGACGCCACAGACAGACACACCTGTCTGTGGCATCGTAGCGTCCTAGCGGATGGTCCGATTTGGTTGGTTGCGGATTTTTAATTGAAAGCCCTGTTTTGTGAAATGGTTCTTAGCTATGTTTCAATAGAATCTGTTCAGCCGTTTCAAGATCATCAGCTCTTTTCTAATTGATGAAAGCAATTAAACAACTTGTAATGGCTTTATTTTTACTAAATTTTGTATTTTTTTTTTAAAGAAGAGGGGGCAAACGAGCAAGAGGTGCACCTGATGGTAAGTGATCACCGCCGCCCATGGACATCTGCAATACCAGAGATCTTGCAGTTGCGTTGCCGGCCTTTTAAGAATGAGTAAGCTCTTTTCTTGAAGGTCCCTATGTCGTATCCGTTCGGAAATACCCCTGCCGGTAATTGATTCCACAACAGAGTAGTGCGAGGCAAAAAGTGTCGGGAGAAACGCACAGTTGTGGATTTCCAGACATAGAGATGGTGAGGATGGAACTTTAAATTTTGACGCGATGTCCGATGGTGGAATTCGGCGGCAGGAATTCTCTTACTTTATTGATATTATAATTACATGGTAACCTTGACGCGATACTTTGAGATCCTCATTCTAAGATCATCAACATCTATTTAACTGCCAATTTTCGTATATAAATAACAGATTTTCTAAATATTGCAAGCAACTTTTTAACGACTTTCTGATATCGTTTGTACAAAAACTTGACAGATTTGTAAAAGCTCAGTGACAATGCAATACTATGGTATCATCCAACAAAGCTCATTATGTAGTGACTGGATCCAGAGTTTTAACAAGATAACCTTGTTTGGACTCATTGGTTTTGTTGCTAAAAGTACAAAGTTTGATTAATGCTCATGTTGACGAAGATCTGAAGACGGAGCTAAAAAAGTGGTACCGAAAACCACGCGTAGAATGTAGAAAGAGATAAGATGATCAAGTTCGGACTCGATGGATTTTTGATGAAGCGTACTTTCCATTATATATAGATAATGTCAAATATCTGAAGATAGAGCCGTAAGTGTGTCATTGAAACTCGCAGATAGAAATTCCTAATATAGTGGAATTTGGAGTTATTTAATTTGTTATAGTAGGTTCTTTCTCATGATGATAAAGCTCTGACGATTGAGCCAAAAAGTGACATTGGAACTCCAAGAATCCAGCTTCAAAATACAATAGCAATGAACGCCTAAACTAAATGAGGTAGTATTTTTTAATTTTCTTGTATTGGCAAACACAAGTGCTGGATGATTTTCTGGCTCTGATGATGGAACTGAAAAGTAACCACGAGAACTCCTTAACAAGATAAACTAATCGAAATTGGACTCATTTGTTCTGTTTGGACAAGCACTCTAGTGCTAGACGATTTGCACAATCTCATGATATACCTGGGAGTACGTTATAGGAACTTTGGATTAAAATAGAGAAACACCATCTACTTTGGTGTCATTTGTTATTATAAGGACTGGAGCGAAATGGCTTCCAGAGTCTGCTGATAGAGCTGGAAGCTCGAGAACTCTTCAGCTAAACTAGGTTAATCCATCAAGTGGAGACTCATTCGGTTTATTTTAGCAAACAATTTGGTGCTGGACGATTTTTAGTATCTGACGATAGAAACGGAAGGTAGTCATGGAAACTTCTAAAGTAAACAAGATAAATTTTTCGAGTTTGGTGTTTTTCGTTCTGTTTTAACAAACATCCTGGTGCTAGACGATTTCCGGGATCTTATAATAGAGCTGTTGATGGAGCATGGGAACTTCGGAATAAAATGGAGTAAATTCATAACAAAGTATTTGGAGCAGGATGTTTTCTAGTGTCTAATAATAAAACCGGAAGAAGCTCATGAGAACGTCTAAGGTAATCTATATACACCCATCAAATGTGGGCTAATTCGGTTTATCTTGGCAAACACTTAGGTGCCATCGGAGTCATCGGAGATTAGGCTAATATAGTTGGCCTATATTGATAGGAGATTTCCAGGGTTAGATAATAAAACTAGAAAGTGGCCATGGAACTCCTGCACTAAACAAAATAAGCACATTGAGTGTGGTTTCGTTTGTTCTATTTTTACATACACTCTGAATCAAAATAACGTCCAGGGTTATATAGTAAAGCTGGAGGCCATGAGAGTTGTGCAATAATACAACTTAAACTCATTGAGTAAGGAACCGTGGTAACTTAACCTGATGCTACAAGATCCCCTTTTGAAGATCATTAGGCCCTTTCACATTTGCTCTTAAAATGATGCATATGTAGCAGAATGGCGGTCTGAGGATGTGTCGGGGGTTCTTGAAATTTTTAATTTTATCTTGTTTCTTTTATTTTATTTATATCTGAATACTAAAAATATAAAAGTGTATATTTCCAATGACCTGAAATCTCTAATGCCCTTCGTATACAAACGCATTAAATAAGACTAGTAATAAACTACTTCATTAAAAAATTCAAATTGTGTCAACCCTGGAGGCATCATCAGCAGATGACAATCGCTCAAAGACCGGAACCCTGCAAGGCCCCGTTGCTAGTCATGACATTCAATATCCATTTAAAACTATGTCATTTACTTTGTCAAAGATATCGTATACTATTAAGCAATAGATTGTATACACGCCCTAAAGACACGTCGTTCTGTATTTTTTATTCATTCGTCGACAGTCGACATTACATTTATAATAAATATTAAAAAAACATAGTTTCAAATTGTTCTGTAAGCCTTTTTTTGTGCACTACCCGTTACTACAACGGTTCTACAAGTGTAAGGTTAACTGGTAAAAAATGTCTTTAGACGTTAAATTCGCCTTATGTATATTTTGTGCAATAAAGAGTTTAAATAAATAAGCTATCCAATAAAAAGATTTGGAAAGATGTATGGTTTTTCACATATTAATAAGGTGGTAACTTTAACATATTCTAAAGTAAGTATTTAAGATTTTACAGACTGATACATACTACGTAGTCACAATGTCCCACGCATTTCACGAAATCCCGCGCCCTCTAAACATATTCAACCCGATAACCCGGGCAAGTTTGCAAAGGATATTCGCATCCAAAAAGCTTTGTCAATGACAAATAGTCCTCTCCCCATCTTAGTTGGCATTTTGACAATAAATAAGAGACGATATCAAGGAAACAGTGGGTCGGCCATACCCCGCGGATTTCGACATAACAAATGACAAGCGATGGACTGAAGAAGGGTTGGACAACGCGTTATGGTATTAGCCGTTTCGTTTGATTGATTATGTTTCACGAAACTCTTACTCATATGAATTATTTAGGTTTCATGGAAATCCGAACTGTTATATGAAATATATGTTTGTATATTGTAATAGGTATCTATAATATATATTTTAATGCCCAACTTAAAAAATAAGTATCATCACACTCGGTTTCCTTCCAGGGTAGGCAGAATAAACCGAACGTCTATAGACTTTCAGGTTTACCGCGGTTCACCAGTTTGTCCGTTGGCGAGATAAAGGGTCCTCATCGCCGTATTATTCGACACGTTAACGATTATTGACTGTCTCTAGCAATAACCGGGACCGACAGCTTTACGTGTTCATCCGACGTACGGGAGTGGTAAAACATCACTCCGCCAGACTCCGAGCTGCTACTGAGATTTTAAATTTATCAAGAAAAACCTCGAAAAATCCTCGAAAAATACTTTTGCCCTACCTGAGCCAAATAGGCTACCTTAGACCACAAAGAAGTTATATCATAGGTAGAGACAATGCATAGCTCTATTAGGTGGTAAAGCTCTACATTATGTCGCCCGGGTCTGGTACCACTGCCTTACCTATTCCTGCCGCAATAACGTCAGTGCTTGGCACTGTCGTGTTTCGGTTTGGAGAATAAGGTAGCCGGTAAACTTATGCATGTGGTATTAGATAATACCACTGTCTAATAAAACAGACGAACACACTTTTGTAATTTCATGCTGTGCTTTTGCACATGCAGTTTCATGAGTGCTTTTTAGAAAGTATTTTGTATCTTTTCATGTGAAGATCCATTCATTCTAACTATTTACATCATGCTGTCGATAAATTCACTTCTATTTGGGAGAAAAATGGTTACGAATTAAAAAAACTGTAAGATTGGCTTAGTAGATATGAGTATGACTACAATAGTTGCGAAAAACTAATAGTTGGTACAAAATGCTAAACACACGCACATGCTTACTCATACACATACACACACACACACGCACGCATACACACAGGCACACAGATATGCACAAACTTACTTAAACTCCCATTTTACCGTAACCAGCTTCGCTGTTATTCAGCGACGTGATCTTAGGATCTTATATACTCTTTTCACAATACTGTTTAATCCCTTCGCCCCTAAATACTTAAAATCTAAATTTTAATTCCTATGCAATACCCACAATTTGGACCTTCGATCATCTGACAATCTCACTCTGTTCATCCCTTTACACCGTTCCAATTTTGTCTCAAATTCACACACAGTGCATGCTGCTCGAATGTGGAATGAGCTGCCCTTAACGTTGCGTCAAGCGAATACTTAGATCTCTTTTAAACAAACCCTGAAATGCATATGCTAATTATTATTGTTATTAACTACATAGCTAATGTGTTGAGTAAGCCCTTCCATTGGAACAGAGCTTCGATGCAAATATATTTTTTTCTTGAAAATTATTCTAGATTTTTTTATTGCCACTTATTTATGCATACAAAAGTGTTGTTGAATATTTGAGACTAACATGATTTTTCTCCACAAATGATTAACATTTGATTTGATTTAATAGAATAAACGTCACATGAATTTAGTATTTCATAAAATATGTAAATAGTAATTATACGCGCAGATGCAACACTCCTAGAAAAAACAAATGTATGTCAAAACGCATCTTTCATTATGAATCGTGCTTTAAATTTTGATTTTAGTGCACTTATCATGTAATCAAAAATAATAATTTTCCTCTTACAAATATGATGGATTCATTTTTTATATACAGTACATATTTTCTTCCAAATTATCAATTGACGCTTCATTGTTGCGTGACAAAAAACTTTATAATTACTATTATATTGAAGAGCTCTGCTATATATCTGGGACATTGATATAAAATACCCAAGATACACAGTTCCGAACAAAACTGACACTCGAAACTGTCGCTAATTCAGTCTAAAAAGTTTATAGTTATGGCACAAACGTGTTTTTGCATATTCAACCTTAAACGCAAGATTTAAAGTCATTTTAAAAAAAACAATGTACAAAATGCAAAAAAATTTTTGACTTAAGTTAGCCGGTAGGACAAGGCACATGTGGAGTCGAATATAAATATTTTTATGCATTGAGGTAGTATTTTAAGGGTTTGTAAAATTTACATTAAAAAAATCTTGTCGAAAATCTGTTTTTGTGTAGAACATTTATATATTAATAAAACAAATAATGACCATTAAAATAATTTATTTATATTTCAAACGTTATAGGTTATTGGTTCTATTACACAGAATCTACACATATAGGCAAACTGTGGGTTTATAGCTATGTAGTATTTGACGCTTGATATTGATACATTTAGTTTGCATAGTCTAATAGATTTAGAATATACTGAAATAGGAAATTTACTGCAATGGTGACTATGACTACGTTATAAAGTTCATAGATTCTTACACGATAACAGATACGATTTTTTTTCAGACTTATTATGTAATGTATCAACAACATAGTAAGGAAACGCATTAATTTCCTAGAAATAAGTTAAGCTTTTCATAGAATTCTCATTTGAATTAGATTTCAGTTTTTCTGTTTTTTTTTTGCAGTATTATGTAAACGAACATTTGTTTAGTTATAGTATCTGCAGACGTACGAGCGAATACTGCCCATAGGCATTTAAAACACAATAGGTTAGTTGCTAATGCGATGTCGGCTTCTGAAAATTTTATTGACCCTCGTGTAAAAAATTCCAATTAAACAATTTAGAGCTAAAAATTGTGTTCAATGTTATTTGGAAGATCAAACTCGTTGAAGATTTTGAAAAAATATACATATTTTCAAATACTGAATAACTAAGTATAATTTAAAAAAAACTTTGGATTTTTGAACTTTTTTAATTCAATAGTCTATTATTAGGCATAGTTTTTTTCTTTGAGGTTAAAATACTTAAACTTAGCGGGAAGTTTCAAGTGGCCTGTAGAGTCAACCAGCTCACAGATTTTTTTAATATAGTTACATTAGTTGGTTACATAGGTGTATTACATACACAGAAATCCTAATAGATACGTATATTTAGTTTGGAGTATAGTTTAGTACATATAATATTATTGCCAAAGGTAATTTTAGATTAGATATTTCCTGTTAATTATAAATTTCTTTTATAATTACGTTAGCTTTTTTGATAGGTGTGTTACTAATAGGTATTTTTAGTTTGAGGTATAGTTAGTTATGATATTAGATATAGAAAATTTAGAAGTTATAGGAAGTTCAGGTCTTACGTTTTTTACTTACATTTTAATAACAAAAATGTCGTATATAAATAATTAAGATGAATATGTAAATATTATTTTCAACGTACTAGCGGCCCACCCGGCAATGTAGAGATTTTTAATAAAATAAAGAAAGGTTAAATAAGTTCTAAAGTAAATATAATAAAATAATAATAATAAATATTCACGGGACTAATTACACTTATTGATATAACCCCAAAGTAAGCAAATTATTTGCTTGTGTTATGAAATATGCGCGAGCAAAGCCACGGGTAACAGCTAGTATGCAAATAAAACAACTCATACATATAAACAGTCACTTAAAATTTATACGAGACTAGCTGCAGATCTCTGCATTAGGATAAAAGTATTCTATGTGCTATTCCAGGTCATCTTATATCCAAGTCCAAATCCAAATTGGTACAGCAATTTTTTACGTGATTATCAAACATCCAAGCATACAAACTTTAACATTTATAATATGTATAGTATAAGATATCCGCAATCAAAAACAACATTTTATTAAAAATAAACTATTAAATCAAAAAATAAACATTTTTAATGCAACCTGTGCCTTCCACTTAAGAAATCGTTATCAACATGTGTAAACAGAACAAAATTCGATGCTACTTATGATTTCCTAGTGTTATATTAAAAGTTTCGTAATAAATCTCCAAAGTTCATCGTAAGAATCACAATTATATATTGTTATTTTACATTCGTATATATAGAATAAAAAGAATCACCTAACTTGGTCCTCAAAATTAGTAATCAATATAATCAAACATTTTAAAATTGTCAAATTGATGTCCTCTTCTCTTTTGGCAATTGGTTAACAACTATAAAAGGTATTCAAAATTATTAATGAAAAAAATTAATCTTATTAAAAAAAATAACTTATTAATGAAAAAAATCGACTCCACTAATAATAACAGGATAATTTTTTTATTATTCGACTAAATTAAAAGGAGGTTGTAATGCACTGTCCTTTTACTGAAAAAGTGACCATTGAAATTTTGTCGTATTATATTTGGAGCGTCGAGTACATTTTAAAAGACAAATAAAATGAAAATCATACATTACACCCTATATTTAGTAATATAAACGACAAAAATAAATCGATTAACTCTTATACTTACCGAAAATACAATATTTTATATTTTTTTAAAGTTCATGATGTTGTATTTTACAATTTATCACAGAACAATTCTGTATTTTTGACGCGCGGGCAGTGACGTGAGCGACGGGCTTCTATTTGAAGTGAGTGCACAATTTTAAATTGTGCACTCATTCTTAGAGGACGTTTTTGAGACACTGATTGTATATCTTGGGTTTTTATATATCAATGATCTGGGATTAAGATTTTATATGTCCCGTCCGCCCGCTTCGTTTGATATAAATAAGTTGACGATAGGAACGTAATATAAACAGATAAAATGACATAGTCTATTATTTATGAGATAACATTTACTCGGTGTATGTAAATTTTTATCAAGATCGGTTAAGCCGTTCTTGAGTTATAACGGAACAGACAGTCAGATAGACAAAAATTTTAACGCCTATTATTTGCGCAATCACGTGTACTCACTGTATACCAATTATTATAAAAAATGGTTAAGCCTTAATTAAGTGATCACGGAATATATTTTAGAGTTACAGTATTTTTCCCCCGTGTTGGTCCCGGGCCCCTTTGAAAAATAGGGCAACTGTCGTTCTGCCTGGCAAGTCGTAAAAGGTAAGCATTTAGCTATGCGAGTCACTACCATTGTGAATAGTAGGTGGTAGAATTCTGCATTGTCTCGCCCGGGTCTATAAAATATAGATAACCATACAGACATACATAACTGTTAACTTCCCGCTTCCCGTATGTATATGTGTGTGTGTGCGTGTGTGTGTAAATATTTTATAAATTTTGAACGGCGATTAGATTGGGTTTTGCCAAACTTAGACTTCCTGAAAATTTGAACTGATTCGGCCCAGAAGATTGTGAGAAATTTTGAAAAAGAGACTAATAATAATTTTTATAACAACTTTGACATTAATGTACCCATTGATTACATTATCCAATCAGCTTTTTTCTTTAAAAAACTGCGTTGAATGTCATAAATAGCGTCAAAGTTGGTTTGTCCGCCGAAAGTTATAGTTGACTAAAAATTAATAAAAAGAGTGTTTTTGACATAACTTCGAGATTTATTCACTAATCAAGTTTTGGTTTTTTACAATTAACTTAAAAAATTGCGTATAATTCCGTTTCAATAATCAAAACCAAAAGAAGGCTTATCAAATATTAAAATTATGCTATTTACAAATTACAAAAAACTTACTCATATTTTTGAAATATCTTTAAGATTACTCTACCTTAATCCGGCTTAATGCCACCCGCTGAATTCAGTCATCGAATATCTGTCAAAATTTAATATTCCGCCGTCACCATCTTGATGTCTGTTACTGCAATTTCCACGACATTTTTTGCACCGCACGATTTCTCTGTGGAAATTACCAGCGGATATATTTCCGAACCGATACGACATATTTTAACAGAAGAACTAACTCATTCCTAAAAATGCATGTGCAAAATAGTAGTTAGGTATATGTGTATATGTATAAGTAATATGTATATATAATAATTTGTATAGTATAGTATTTATATAATTTATTAAGATCTAAGTTCTTATATGACATATATTTTCTAAGGGACCGTTTTCTATTTGCCCAAAGGTTGACTGGAAGAGAATACCAATAGGCATTATGTTCGCCTTTTGCACAACATTTATTTAAGGTGTACAATAAAGTTAAATAAATAAAGGCCGGCAACGCACCTGTAAATACTCTTGGTATTGCAGCTGTTAATGAGCAGTGGTGATCACTTACCATCAAGTGAGTTTCTCGCCCATTTGCCCCCTATTCCATAAAAAAACACAAAAAGCTATTACTGCAAATACAATTTAAAAAACCAATATGATATATGAGTACTGATTATGAACATGGTTATGCAAGAATTTTAAGAATATCTCTATATTCCTACAATATATACTGAGATCGTATCAAAAATCTTCACCATTTCCTTGCCATTCGTAATATGTGACCCATAAGCGTTAATACTCGTTGACTTATTGATGCCATATATCACACAACCCTTTGGGCTTTTCGTATAATACTTCTCTATTCAAAAGCGTCACTTTTTGGGACGATTAACTTTCAATATTCAACATTTTTGTTTCCATTACTATGGCTGGAGTTTGATTAATTCATACAATTGTTTTGGTTATTTCTCTTGTCAAAGAATCGGTTACATATTATAAATATATGCATATTATAATATTATTATATCTGTATTATTACTGTATAATATTAATATATCAGGATGTAATATACATTACATCCTGATATATTATGAATATATCAGGATGTATATTACATTCTGAAGAATATGCTTTAAAAGTGAAACCGGTCGACTAATATATTAAAAATATAATTGTAAAAGTGAAATTTATGTACAAGTGCAATTATAAAAGTGTCTAGTAACAATGGAATTTCAACAAGTGCCGACGATGGAAAGTATAGAATATATTATATTATGAAAACTTTAATTTCACCAATATTCAGACATGTTTATATAGCCCAATTTGTACAATATTTTTGTTCACTGCCACTTCCTCGGATACATAAAAGAAAGATCTATGGCTACTTTTGACACTTTCTTCATAATAGTAGGCTTAAAAGAAGAACGTTCATCTTTTATAAGGCTTCTGGTAACAAGGTAGGGCAGCAAATAAGTAGATGGGAGAGTTCTGCACTAGCTGAAGATGGTTCTCTTGATCAAAAGGTATCAGCTATAGACACCAAAAATGTAAATAGTGCGTTGTTATCAGTGTGGTGGATTGAAATGCCTCATGCATAATTTTACTAATTAACTTACCCTCTAAACTAGAACACGACAGTGACATGCACTGACGCATATGCGGCAGAAATCAGCAAAGAGGTGATACCAGATATATATATATACACATATATACATATATATATATATATATATATATATATATATATATATATATATATATATATATATAGAATATTTATTAGATTAAAATATTTTAGACCCTATGAACTTGGCTAAGTTTATTTATTCTTTATGTCAACTCATTATGAAAGGTGTTTATTATTTCATATATGTTAAAAATGGTTACAATAGATTCAGTAGCTGTTTCTCAACCAACCACTCTTCGATCTATGTATGTATAGACTATCTATTCAAAGGGCAAAATCTAAGCAGGACACACACCCACATACAGGTATACTGGCGTCATCGTGAAAATATTAAGAAAAGGTTCCTATGACCTCAAAATTTCGGAAAACTGGTGAAAACTTCATTTTCGAAAATTGGGGCAAATCAGTAACTTCCTTGTCTACGTACGTAGCGGAAAGTTAAAAGTTAAGCACATAGGTAATACACTACCCGTACAAAGCTGGGGCGGGTCGCTAGTTTATAATAAAAATTTCGCGCTTTTAAATTAAATTAAAATTTACCGGGAAAACGCTTTGGACTGTCATGGCGTTCTAATGACATTTGGCCGTAGTATCTACATTATATACCTACTCTGTGGTTTCTATCTACATTACATCTAATCAGTAACTTCCTTGTCTACATACGTAGCGGAAAGTTAAAAGTTAAGCACATAGGTAATACACTACCCGTACAAAGCTGGGGCGGGTCGCTAGTTTATAATAAAAATTTCGCGCTTTTAAACTAAATTAAAATTTACTGCGAAAACGCTTTGGACTGTCATGGCGCTCTAATGACATTTAGCCGTAGTAATATCTACATTATATACCTACTCTGTGGTTTTTATGAAAACGACATCAAGATGATGTTTTACCACTGTAACAAACTCTCCCGAAGACCCTCTAAACTCACATTTTAAATATAACAAAATTGTCTGTTATATTTCGTTTATAAAGGAGTCAACAGAATTATAATCATATTATCTGGCCAAATGATTCATCTAGTGTTAAATTGAGGACCTATTTTGTGTTATATAGCTTACCCATTCATTCTTTTCAAAGGTACACTTCACCTCTTATAAACAACCATACTTTATCAGGAAAAGTATAAATTGATTCAAAAGGACTAAAATTTAATATATTGAAGATATTTGGCTTAAGAGAGGGAGTAATATATTACATAAATACACAAATACATAATAAAGGTATTTGATTTTAAGGAAGGGAATAATATATTAAATATATACATAAAATACATAATAAAATATATAGCTTAAGAGAGCGATATGACGATATTATTAATTACATCGACTTCATCTAAAGGAAGGAAGTACGGTAGTATGGAATATATGGACAAAATTATTGTAATATTTATGTTGGGAGTTGTAAAGCACTTTAGTGCCGCAATTTTATTATTGTGGGATATGTAAGAGGCGCCACCTCGCCTCACATGTGTGAATACCATGCCGACTGAAGGCCATCCTAGCGTATTCCCCAGAAATATATTGAAACTAAAAGGAATTAAAGTCCTTAATCTCAAAGAGAAAATCAATATATTATGAAGAACCAAGTTAATGGCAGATAGGCATTACTATTGTGGGGTCACAAAGTGATAGCCATATAGTTTAATGTCCAAACATGTGAATACATTGTTTGGAAGTTGATGAGTATAGGCATGACCAAAGTGCATCATTAATATTGAGCACAGCCAAAAGGCCAAATAATAAATATATTTCTCAAGTATACAATTAAGCATTGACTTGAAGTAAGTAAATGTTGATAAAAATATATACTGTTGTTATTTTAGTAACAAACAGTAACAAAATAATAAATAAGTATTGGCATGACAAAGATACATCATTTATATTGAGCACAGTCAAAAGTCCAAATAATAAATATATTTCTCAAGTATACAATTAAGCAGTGACTTGAAGTAAGTAAATGTTGATAAAAATATATACTGTTGTTATTTTAGTAACAAACAGTAACAAGATAATAAATAAATATTGGCATGACAAAGGTGCATCATTTGTATTGAGCACAGTCAAAAGGCCAAACAATAAATATATTTCTCAAGTATACAATTAAGCAGTGACTTGAAGTAAGTAAATGTTGATAAAATATATACTGTTGTTATTTTAGTAACAAACAGTAACAAAATAATAATTAAATATTGGCATGACAAAGGTGCATCATTTGTATTGAGCACAGTCAAAAGGCCAAATAATAAATATGTTTCTCAAGTATACAATTAAGCATTGACTTGAAGTAAGTAAATGTTGATAAAAATATATACTGTTGTTATTTTAGTAACAAACAGTAACCAAAATAATAAATAAATATTGGCATGACCAAGGTGCATCATTTGTATTGAGCACAGTCAAAAGGCCAAATAATAAATATGTTTCTCAAGTATACAATTAAGCATTGACTTGAAGTAAGTAAATGTTGATAAAAATATATACTGTTGTTATTTTAGTAACAAACAGTAACCAAAATAATAAATAAATATTGGCATGACCAAGGTGCATCATTTGTATTGAGCACAGTCAAAAGGCCAAATAATAAATATGTTTCTCAAATATACGATTAAGCATTGACTTGATCAAAGTAAAATAATTAAAATAATATATAAAATACTCAAGTTTGCGATAGCATTGACTTGGAGTACATAAATGTTGTTAAAATATATATTGTTGTTATTTTAGTAACAAACAGTAACAAAATAATATAAATATTGGCATGACAAAGGTGCATCATTTGTATTGAGCACAGTCAAAAGGCCAAATAATAAATATAATTCTCAAGTTTACAATTAAAGTTTGTGCAAGTTTGTTTTAACAATTACTTGACAAAACTAAGACAAGGTAATATGTTGTCTTCAATCACAATACCGAAACATTAATAGCCGGTACGCGATAAATAAACATATATAAAAGTAATCATTGCTCGCAATGAACTTCAAATAATCCAAATCATAAAAATTTCATAAGTAAAATCAATTAAGATAATCCTTATGACGAAAGTCAAATGAACTCAGGTTAATGTATAAAAATACATTAAAATAAGCAATTTAATATATCCAGCTCTGTGATGTAGCTCATACCTGGTTGAAGATTTGATTAGTTATGTAAATAGATCAACTTTGCTAGGCGATAGATAGTTGGTGTTTATCTGGGTTAACCCTCTGAATACACTGTTTGCGGTAGGCCTTATCCGAGTACCACGCACTGGTAACGAGGAGATAACCATAACGACAACATTACATGTGTGTCTTTATATAGATATACACAATGCATGCGACATGCATACAACCCTGATGCCTTCGCAAAGCCGACACTACCTTGTGACGAAGGTATGGTCCAATCAAAAAGCCAAATAATTAAAATAAATTATTACTCATCTAGAAATTAACCTTTGTTCTAAAGATATTATAGTCAAATTTCCTCCTATAACCCTAATAATTTATAGTCACCACAAGCAATGAAATATTACTTATTAATCGAATTTGAAGTTATAGATGAAATTTAGTAAGATCTTTGAACTCTTTAATATTGTGATTGAATACTCAATACATCTTAGAATCCAAACAATTCGTCTTATACTCGTTTTCTAATGAAACTAAGTTATTTATGTCTTCTCCAGATTATTAGAGTTCTATTACTCTTATTTCAATTTCTCTTTAATCAAATTTCAGAATTTAATAAGGTCTGAACTTTTAGAAATCAACGCTTATTAGATCTATTGTTGCTTTAAGTGAACAGTATTATGAAACATCTATCCACCCGAATAATCATAAGTAAAGTTCATTTGTACAATCCTTATGATGTATAGATTCAATCATGGAATCCAGGTTAATATATGAATATATACAGATAAACAATTTAGACAAATAACTCTAGTTCTGTAAAATAGTTCATGTCTGAGATGATTAGATATGAAAATGGATCAACTTTGCTTGGCGGTATAGTTGGGTGTATATCTGGGTTATCGCCCCAAACACCTTGCTCACGACAGAGGGGCATATTAACCGTGTGTCTGCACTGGTGAAGAGAAGATGACCATAATGACAACATTACATGTATGTCTTTATATAGATACACCCAGCACAACTTGTTGCCTTCGTAAAGTCGATATTCCCGTGAGATGAAGATGACATGATCTATTTACCAAGGTAAAAGGTAAAAATATCTAATCCAAAATTAGTAATTAACCTTAATTTCAGATTTATTTAGTAAACTTCCTATCTTACTAAAAGATCTGTTATGCACTGTCACTATAAACAATAATATTTCAATTATCCAAAAGAATTAATTTGATGAAGAAGTTTAATATTATAAATCCTATTCTCCTAAATCCCTATATAAATAATATAAAATAAGAATAAAATAAATAAATAAATAATTAAATTAAATAAATAATTTATACAAAATATGGTTAAATAAACATAATACGTTTGGAATAAAGTTCATTCATTCCTCTCTTGCACTCTAACTCCCTGAAGCTTTATTAAAGTCATTTAAGATTTTCGCTCCAAATTTAATTCAACAATTCAGTTTATATTAATTATTCCTTTGTTAGACACGAAGAGAGTAATTTGTATTAGTTTGTGATTATCTCGTTTAATATTTGTACTCGGTTTTAAACTTGATTGTAAATAAAATAATGTTTTATGAAGATTTTATTTTAGGAGACTGGCCTATGCAATCAATTTAAGTATTAGTTAATATTTAGTTTTATAATAGGATATAATAATTCGTATTAACATTTCATAATTTTAATAATTCATATTAAGGTAGATTTTCGTGTGAATTTTGTGTAGATTTATGCCCCCACTTATTGGTTGTAATATATTATTCCTACAATGACAGACCTTCTGCTTTCAACTCCTAAAAGATTCCATTTCCTCCTAACAATATTTCCAATTTGAAGCATTAATTCAAATAATCATTTAAACTAGAGAAAGTTTCTATAATAAATATTTCCTAAGCTTGAATCACCTAGTTTTAATTGAAAGTCAATAATAAACAAAGTATTCCTTAAATTCCTCAATATATTAAAGCATCAGTTCTTCCACCTAATATCTACACGCCCTACCCTATCACCTAATTGTTCCTTCATAAAAAAAAATTATAACTGCCCAAAATTATAACAATGCAGAAATTAAAATCGTATTTGCCATACCTCCAACTCTGCAACAAACCTACAGTAACTCTGCATTCAGCTCCGACGACAGCTAAGAAGTCACCCCCATGCGGCCTCGAAGACTCCAAAGGAATCAGTTCTCGATCCCTAAAGTTTAAATAACAAGCAGGATCAACTGTACTATGGAAATTATTCTAGGAACTTCCTTAGCCGGTTCTCATCTATAAAGATATGTGGTAGTTATCACCAGTTAGTAGATTTTAAAAGATAAAAACGCACGCAAAACTTACGAAACGGATTTGAATGAAATTTTACACACAGATAGTTGATGACTTGGATTAGCACATAGGCTATTTATTATCCCGGGAAAATCTAGTGGTCCAGCGGGATTCGCTTCTATAATGTTGCGGGTTGTACGTTGAAACTAGTTGATAATATTAATTCAGGTGCAGTAGTATTAGTATCTAATAACAATGGAATTCCTTCAAATGACGATGATGAAAAGTATAGTATAAAGTAGTTAAAGCACTTAAATCTATTCCTAATTAATAAGCTATTTAGCCAACATGCCTTTGAATTTGGTAATGCAAAGCCATTTCTTACTCCTATGAAAAATAAACAAACATAGCAATATCTCCCATTTGTAAGGTAAAGATGCAATAATAATAGTTCAAATGCATATGGTAAAAGTATAGTATAAACAATTAAAGCACATAAATTTATTCCTTGTTAGTTAATAAGCTATTTAGCCAACATGCTTTTGGCATTTGATAATGCAAAGCCATTACTTATTCCTGTGAAAAATAAACAAACATAGCAATATTAGCCAATTGTAAGGTATAGATGCAATAATAAGTGTCTAGAGACAACGGGATTCCTCCAAATGCCGACGATAAAGGTATAATATAAAGTAATTAAGTCAATTATTTCTATTTCCTAGTTAAATAAAAAAACTGTCTTGCCAACATGTCCTGAAATTTGATAATATAAAGCCTTTTCTTTATATTATATGAAAATTAACAAACATAGCAATCTTAGTCACTTGCAAGGTATAGGTATAATAATAATAGTGTCTAAAGGCAATGGGTTTCCTTTAAATACCGATGATGAAAATCTATATACATATAATTAAGTCCATAAATCCATTTCCTAATTAATTAATAAACTGTTATCCGTCAAGCACTGAAATTTGATAAAGTAAAGCCATTACTCAGTCTTGTATAGTTATACAAACTTAAATTGTAGTCTTGTATAGTTATACAAACTTAATTTAATTTAAATTGGAAAACTACATCACCTGTGTTGTTTAGAATTCCGATTTATACTGCGTCTTGATTAGCAGCCCTGCTGCAAAACTGTAAAACAGCAATTGCTCCACAACCATTGTTCACATTTTTATGGAAAGAAAAGAACATTTAAATAACAGCATAAATTATGGTTTTATTTTCCTAAAATCAAAATAGACTTCCCTAATAATAATATCACACAATTTCTATAAAGCAAACAAGCCCACGTCTCTCCTATATTATTAAACATCTTTTCAACAGCTATTCCTTAAAATAAATAATTTCCTTTCTTCATACAACAAACATTCTTCACTCAGTCAAGGATCGATCCACCTTTACACAACATTTTGCACAATTTCATTCTTGTAAACCTAATCATATATTTATCGGTAATATGTTTATTAAAATTGTATAGTCAACATTCAAAAGATTTACCTTCTACTAAAACTACATTCTACCAATACTGCTAGATTTAAATAAACTCAACGACTACCATATCAAATACGAAGTTGCATAAATACATACGTAATCCCTGAATAAATCTCTATTCTACATACTCACGGTTTTGATCAATAAATTTTTTACAAATTGTTTTTTCTCACATTAAGAGTAGGTATTTATATTATTATTTACACTCCGGAATATCCCTGATATATCTATATTATTGTCTCAAACGAAGAATCTCTTTTTATCACGTCAAGAACTTTAAAACCAATCCCCCGTTTTTTCCATTTTTTTCATTTTCCTCTCTTTTTCAAATCCTGTCATTCCCTTTCTTTTTCATAAATTCTTTTCCTTCCCATATTCATTCCCCTTTTTTTTAAGGTTTTATATGTTTATATGTTAGGTCTTATATATTATTGAGAATTAATTTTTTTATTCATTTTCATCTTTAATTCCATTGATATTATTTATTAAACCTAACACTGACATATTTTTAACAAAAAAAATAGTATAGGTTCTTATTATTTTCTTTTATTACACTAAACCTCTTAAGGTATAGATGAAGTCTGTTACACCACGGTGTGACGTAACGCTTCCAAATTTGCGTTTACTGTCACGTGATTTAATGTTTATTTTTTCTAAATTTATATCTTAAAAAATATATTATTAACTATTAATCCTTACCTTTTTAACAAATATTTTATTTTTTCTGAATTTATATCTTAAAAATATATTATTAACAATTAATCCTTACCTTTTTAACAAATATTTTATTTTTTCTAAATTTATATCTTAAAAATATATTATTAACTATTAATCCTTGCCTTTTTAACAAATATTTTATTTTTTCTGAATTTATATCTTAGAAATATATTATTAACAATTAATCCTTACCTTTTGAACAAATATTTTATTTTTTCTGAATTTATATCTTAAAAACATATTATTAACTATTAATACTTATCTTTTTAACAAATATTTTATTTTTTGTTATCTCCATATCGTAATTAATAATTAATTAAGAACTACGATATATCCGATTCATTCTTAGTGGAAACAAGACTATTCTCTCCCTTAAGTAGTGTGACCGAATCCGCGAACAAAACTGAGCATTTAATACGAGTATATACTCAAAGTTGTTTAAAAACGTCGCTGTGCTTTAAAAAGGGCAATACTTGTCAAAAGCCATCATTCAAGCTATTAGGCAAGATGATATCAAAATATCACATAAATAATGTCAGTGGGGTGCCCCGATTTGCATGTCCGGGGGTGGGGTGACAATAATATATTGTCGTCAAAGATACTCAGATGGCATTACCGTGTATCATATTTATTTGAAAGCTACAATTTATGTTGTATTCGAGCCCTTTTGCTAGTATTGCATAGTTCGAATGCGGGGTTCCTATTATATTATAATTAACGATTATAATTAATAGAATTTTAGAATTAACGATTATAATTAATGATTCGTCATTCGTAGCAATAACCGTAAGCGATCAATTTAATAATAAGGAAGAGTTCCAAAATTTGTATGGAAATTTGGTAATTTTACATTTATTGAAACAATTTTAATTTACGACTTGTAAAAATTGTTACTGATCGTAACAAAAATGTGTTTAGTTTACGACTTATAAAAATTGTTAGTAATCGTAACTAAATCGTAAATAATATAGGAACTGGGCATAAACGAAGTCTGTCAGAACTCGGGTATTTGGCTACTTGAGCCGTCTAGATGGACAAAAGAGCTTAAATCACACACATGTGGTGAACCCAAGTGAACTTGAGGTTCTAAAGATGTTTGGTCCATTCTGCTTACTCGCATTGTGTGATGATTTTTATTTTTAATACTTGAGCTGTCTAAATGGACAAAAGAGCTTAAATCACACACATGTGGTGAACCCAAGTGAACTTGAGGTTCTAACAATGTTTGGTTCATTCTGCTTACTCGCATTGTGTGATGATTTTTATTTTTAATAGCTGATCCGGCAAACGTTTATTTATTTATTTATTTAATACCTTATTGTACACTTATTCAAGAATACACACTTAAAAGGATAACAAAATTGCACAAAAGGTGAGCTTATCTCTACTGGCGGAGATTTCTTCCAGCTAACCCGAAATGTGGAGTATGGATTAATAAATGTTTTCCTAATTATATTTATAAGAGTATATGTCTACTATACAATGGATGTTATTATACATATAAACTTTCCTCTTAAATTACTCTATCCACTTAAAAAAACCGCATCTAAAACCGTTGCGTAGTTTTAAAGATCAATGCATGCATAGGGACATGTAGTGATAACGAGCTGCCCCGTGCAGCTTTGCCCACGAGTGAATGCAATAAAGTAAGTATCTTTACGCCCGTATCCCCGAAGGGGTAGGCAGAGGTACAACAAGTGCACCCACGATTAACCGAAGATATTTGGTTCCGCAAATGTGATATGTGGTAAGCCTATCGCCAACCGGGCACTTCCCAATTCCGGGGAACTTTGTGTTTATCAGAAAACTGAAAAAACACTTTTTTTTAAATTGCCCGACCCGGGAATCGAACCGGGGACCTCATGTGGTCAACGCCAACGCTGGGCCACTAGACCACAGAGGCGACCACAGAGAGTGAACGCAATATTTTTTTATATCATAAGAAAGCAAACAGGCAGATGACTCTTGATGGAAAGGGATAATTATCGCCTATAGGCACCAAAGATGTTAATGGTGCGTTGCTATCCTTGTGGCGGGGTTCTTATGTCGCAATCATTATTTTACGGGCTATCTCAACCAAAACACAACAATGACAAGCAGGCGGCAGGAATATGTAAGATGTTGGTACCAGACCCGAGCGAGAAGTCGCAGAACTTTACCTAGTGGTCACGATGGTAGTTACACGTTATGCCAATTGTTCGCCTTTTACGAACTGCCTGACAGAACTGCCTGATGGTCTATTCTTCATAGAGGACCCGAAATAACACAGGACGATTTGGAAAAATTTACAAAGACGCTTAAATGCTTTATTTTTAAAAACCATTACTTTTGCTATTTAATTAAGACGGCCAGGAAAATTGTTAGCTTTACCTGCTTTCTGCTCATCACACAAATGCTTGTCCCCGTCGGGGATCAAACCCGAGCCCCGTCGATTGCGTAGTCAGGGTCGCTAACCACTCGACGAACGGGGTGGTCAACCATAACCATATACTTAGACCACTGCTACCTAATTAATTAACCTTGTAAGAAATATAAATTGTAATTATTTTCTTGTGAGATAATAATTGGGATAATATGCTAAAAAACCCTCTATTGACAAACATTAAAAATAGCTATATCCAATTACCGTTCATTTTTCTTCACCAAATCCTCCGTAGTGACATGCGCCCGGGTAAGGGTTAGTAATCGTCCGGTGATAAATGACCGGCCGGGTGACACGAGACGGACTTAAGGACGCCTGGTTAAAGCCGCAGCCTGACTATTCTATATTATCCACTTTCAGCTATAATCTATTTATATACGTATTGTAACACTTATCTCAGGCTAGAGAAAACCCTAAAAATTTTGATATGATACACAAAGAAAAGGAAAAAGATATACGAAAAAATTTTTACGATAGATATACAAATAAAATTTTGATACATTAGTATTTAAACCTGCTACCATAACTCTGGCTGGCATGCTATATTTAAATGAGCCTTGTGTCGCTTAGTTCAATGTGGCGAAATTCTTTTTGCTTTGTGATCGATTACGTCGATTGTATTGATCGCTGGATATAGATACATATTATATCCTAGTCAAATAATTTATATTAAGGTTTAAATACAAATGCTTAGTTTTCAGATTTTTTCCTATATTTTGCAAGTAATACGTAGTTGTACATTACGTATTACTTGCAAAATTTCATAGTTCACGGTCGACAGAAAGGACGCTATAAATTTTAATTCTCTTGAGAGTGTCGAAATATAGGTATTTTTACGTTATTTTAGAAATTAAGATTTTGCATAACTTCGAAGGACTGGATTTTTCTGAGCGTTACCAAGTTATAGGGTCAGACAGAGGAATAAAAAAGTGGTCATAGTGATCATACAAGGGTTTCGTTTTTTCTTTTGAGAAATGTAACCCACACAATTTTTGTTTCATATATTTGCAATATTTCATAAAATTAAATAATGTAGTTTCTTATTTAAAATTAAAGTTTAGCTCGTGATCAAACAGAAGTCTTACATCCGTGGTTATCCGGGCCACAGGCGCGATACAGGTTGGTGAAGATAGTCGGGATTGATGGTTTTTGTATTGCTAACGCTATTTGGTGACATTTTATTTATTTTTTATAACTTGAATTAATATACGTACTATAATGAATGAATAACGAAAACCTTTTTCACACTATCGACCGCGACACCAGCGTGGTTTAAACTACTATGTTTATTAGCTGGCTTTAGTATCAATATAATATTCACCCACTACTGAGAAGAATAGACCAATTTTGCTTCGCTTTTTATGAATGACCTTCCTGCCAGGCAATTTGTTAGAAGCGAATGACTAAAAAACTATAGTGACTACTACTTTGTGATAGAGTTGCGCAAAATCTTGTCCGGGTTTCATGTAACTACCTAATCTATTATTAGATACTATTTTATCTAAATAAAATATAGAAATGTAATAACATTTCCACATTAGTTTCACTTCGAAATATATATTACATTTTTAATATATCACTCAACCTGTCAGCCCCAGAAGAGGGAGACTGACTCTAGGGACATGTAGGAAGAACTTGTAGGGAGCTAAGAGAACATGCACGAGAGTGAGAACGCTGAAACGTTCCCCGTGCATCTCCCACGATTCGGCTACGACGCGGTCCATATGACCGAGAGATCGGTAAGGCCATGGGTTGGTGGAGGGTCTAAAAAAAATATCACTCAACCGGTTTTACTTTTTAAAACATCTACAAGATGTAACATGCTAGTAGTTTCCATTTTGTTTTTTTTCATATTTTTGAAGTGAAACTAAAGTACAAATGTAATAATAACAATGTCTAATAAAATATTTGGTAGTTACATCAAACTCGGACGAGATATAATATATTTTTAATATATCATTCAACCTGAGTTATAAATGAAATTTTCCGCGTGTTGGTTCCGGGCTCCTTTGAAGAATATACCAACTGCCGTTCTGCCAGGCAGGTCGTAAAAGGCGACCGATTGGTTATGCGAGTCACTAACATCGTGGCTACTAGGTGGTAGAGTACTGCATTGTCTCGCCCGGGTCTGATACCAACGCTTTACCTATTCCTGCCGCAATAGCGTCAGAGCTTGTCGCTGTCGTGTTCCGGTTTGGAGGGTAAGGTAGCCGGTAAACTTATGCATGTGGCATTAGACCTCGCCACAAGATAGCAACGCACCATTAACACCTTTGGTGTCGTTGGTAAAAGTAAAACCTCTCATCGAATCTTTGATTTTGGGGAAAATACAGAAATCACAGGGTGCTAGGTCGAGGCTATGTGCAGGATGAGTGACGAGATGTACTTTTTCGGAAGCTAAAAATGACTGTTTTGTTGGGCGTGTGTGAAGATGCGTTATCATGGTGTAGGAGAATGCGGCTTTTGGGTCGTCTTTCGCGAACTTTTTCTAACACCCTGGGTAAACAAATGGTAAAATACCACTCGGAATTAACACTCTTTTGATCTTCAAGTGGAATTGTACAGATGGGACCCGTAGCTGAAAAAAAACGCAATCATTTTTTTACCAACGTATCCGCCTGTCTCACTTTTGTTGGCCTGTTCTCATTTTCAAACACTCATTCAGAAGATTGCTATTTTTTTTCGGGTTCAAAACAATAAATCCACGTTTCGTCTCCTGTGACAATATCATAAACAGCATTAGAATGTCCGTGGTCGTACTTTAGTAGCATCTGTGAGCACCATTCCACGCGAGCCCGTTTCTGCTCCGTTGTCAGTTCATGAGGGATCCAACGACAACAAAGTTTCCGAACTTCAAATTCTTCGTGTAAAATTTTCTGAATTTGGTTCATGCCAATCCCCAATAGTCCTCAAATTGTCTCATACGTAATCTGGGGGTTTTCTTCAATTAACCGTTTAACAGTAGCCACATTATTTTCGTTGACGGCAGTTGAAGGCCGCCCTTCACGAAATTCGTCATGTAAAGAAACTCGAACTCTCTCAAATTCAGCAAACCATCGCCTAACGGTGCTCAAACAAGGTACTTCTCTCCCAAAAGCATTTTGAAGACGAGAGGTTACAGTCTTGCGGAGAAAGAGAACTTTTAAAATCATAAAAAATCATTGCTCTAAAATCTTTTCCATTTAATTCCATTTTCGTTGCGTACGTAGAACTTTAATGTGTGATAAAAAAAACAATTGACAAATCATTTCCCGCCAATTGTTTTTTTTTATTACTAAGGTTGTAACGAGGTTGAAGGTTTTAACAATATAACATTCGAAATTCAATTAGTTCCGATTAGCTAGAAGTGCAAAACTTTTAGTGTGTGTTAAAAAAAAAGTTTTTGAAGTGAAAACTTCTTTAGGCGCGTTGAGCGTTTTGGTAGAGGGTAAAATCCTCGGTTCGCGTCACCGACATGCTAATGATAATAGTATATCTATAGCTATGTTTTGCATATAGTTTTAATTACTCTCAACTTAATAGTTCCGTTTTCACTTCTATCGGCAGTCCCACGACTGCTACTGTTTTTTTTTACTTTTTTTTAGTGTGCCCCATGTATAAAAAAAATAAGATTTCCCGAAAGCTTTAGATTCGATTATATTTTAATTGCATATTTTTTATCTTAGAACTCGGTCATTCATGAACCAATTTGGCAAATTATTTTTTTATGTTTAAATGGTACCAACGAAAAGACTCATTTAAATTCTGTAAAGATGATCAAGAATTCCAGGCATACAGGAAATTGGCTTATGCAGTTTTTCTGCATTAAAATTGTATAGAAAAAAATTATTAAGAATAATAGGTAGGAATAATAGGTAAGAATAACTTCAAGTTCAAGATGCTTTATTATTATTAAATATTAGATTTTTAGGTATCGATCAAAATTCTGCAGACATTTTAAAATAATTTTATCCTAAAAGTATACTGAAGTTATAGGGCGTCATATGTTCAGATCATTCCGGATGACCGGTGCGAATATCCGCGTACGGGTGTCCGAACAATATATCCGGTGAAGCGAGTAATCGGTTGGCAGTTAGGGCTAGTGCATAACACATATCTCTATGTGCTATGTATAAAGTTGTGGAGGTTGATATAACGCATAGCGTTATATAATAGTGCGCTATGTATACTGAACGTAAAACTAGAAAAATATAGTTTATCCATACTAATATTATAAATGCGAAAGTAACTCTGTCTGTCTGTCTGTCTGTTACGCTTTCACGGCTAAACCGCTGAACCAATTTGGATAAAATTTGGTACAAATATAGTTTGAGACCCAAGAAAGGAGATAGGATAGTTCTTATCCCGGAAATCCCACGGGAACGGGAACTATGCGGGTTTTTATTTTAGAAATTTTTCCACGCGAACGAAGTCGCGGGCATAGCTAGTAGTCTATAACGCGCTATAATAAATAGTTTATTTAAACTATCCACCACATCTCTAGTGCTATGCTGTATTAAATTATAATGTTTTAAATACATTGTATATAACTTATGTATTTTTATAATTAAATAAATTTAATTTTAGATAGTTTAGAATAAATAAAATTATATAATTACATGATAAAACCATTGATTGCATTATATGTTGAAAGAAAATAAAAATCAGATATTAAAATGGGTGTAAGTACTTACTATTGGCACAGCCGGCAGAACAGTTCTAAACTGTGGTCACTTTAGTACGGCAGTGAAATAATTAGCTTTAGCTATAAAACAGTTTTTACAAACTGCCTGACAAGGAGACGTTTACAGCTTAGTTCTCTATAAGGAACCTGGACAGATACAGAATTTAGAAATAAAAGTATTTCTATGATAATTCTAAGTATTTCTCGAGTCGATACGAGACATACAAGACAATGGTTAGAGCCCATATCATTCCTACGGAAATCATAGGTATATTAGGTGGTGGGTAGCAATTGCCAGATCAAAGTTCTCAAGAATCTGGTAAGGCCGGACATAGTAAACTTTAAATCTTAAGATTTAACTACTTTTTTTTAATAAAAATCCGATTCTGTGTTTTGTATCCTCTCCTATAATCATTGTTCAATTTGACCTTGTATCACAATATACTAGGTATACGTTTAGAAACAAAATGCGTTTCATCTCAATTAATGCAATTTCATATTATCAGGAATACTTTTTGGTTATAAAGTTCACAGTGCAAATGTGCAAAATATAAAAAGTTTTACTTCGTCACTAATAATTAATAAAAATAATTTAATATCTTTTTCATGAGTTTAATAATATCTGAAGTACTGGTCACCTAATGGATATTTTATATTTGTGAATAGATAAAATGTTGATTTTTTTATTTAAAAAGTATTTTGAAGGTATTAACACTGATAAATGAAAACAAATGTACTAAATGATAATAATTTTAGCTATGTAAGACTTTTATTAATAAATAATTAGTTAACATTCAAAAAATATATAAAAGCCTTCTATCTATCAACATTTTGTGTAAATACATAGATTGAAAAGTAAATCCTGAAATCTTTACCAACAAACGAGCTATTACAGTAAAACATCGACTAATAGCTGTGCGTCTGCGTAACAGTTACAAACTTTTAACTATTTTATTTTCTAGTAATGAATGTACTCACGTCCTTAAATGTCGATACATAATGAACTCAGTATAAAATTCGCAACTCAGATGACCTAACGCGTAACAGCTGGATTAAACCCTAACTTTTAATTGAACAGTGCAAGTGGTCATATTGCATAGTTAGGTTTTGGTAGTACGTACTCGTATTTATCTTTGATAGCAGATCGAAATTACATACCAATTTTATTTATTTGGGTTTTAATAGAGATTTTATACGTAAGTGATCCCCATCCCATCGCTTACTGCTTTATACCTGCTGAAAGTTCAGCCACATATGGTACTTATGGTATGGAGTACTGCTCTCACTTATGGGCGGGGGCTCCTCAGTACCAGCTCTTTCTTTTTGATCGCATTCAATGTAGAGTGGCTTGATTCGTCGATAACAGGACTATTTCAATCAGCTTAATTCTTTAGCGTTACGTAGAGATGTGGCATCACTCTGCATCTTTTATCGGCTCTTTCATTTGGGAAATGTTCCTAGGAACTGTTTGGATTAATTCCTGCCTTCGAATTTCACCATCGGACACCGCGACAAAATTCAAAGTTTCATTCTCACCATCTCGATGTCTAGAAATCTACAGCCGTGCGATTCTCGAGGCACTTTGTGCCCTGCACTACTCCTATGTGGAACCAGCTATCGGCAGATTTTTTTTCAAACGGATACGACTTAGAGTCATTCAAGAAAAGAGCTTACTCATTCTTAAAAGGCCGGCAACGCAACTACAATACCCCTGCTTGTCTATGGGCGGCGGTAATCACTAACCATCAGGTGAGCCGCCTGTTTGCCTCTCTTTTATAAAAAAAGTGAAATTTTCTGTTTATGAATATATTCAGCGGCGTTTTTTCATTGAAAACGTGCTGGAATGCTTAATTAATCGAATCTTTTTTTAACATAATAAAACAACAGTAATCGCCTTCCATTTTCTATATCTTCGGATCCCTGCATTAGATTTTTACCAAATTAAAATGAAGCACATAGGAAGTATACACTCCCAAATTAAAATAGAGTTTTTAAAATTGGTTCATAAATGACCGAGGTCTGAGGTAAAAAACATAAAATAAAAAAAATATATGCAATGAATTCAAAACCAGAAAACACCGAAGGTATGCCCTTACAAAAAATAATTTTCAAAATCGATTCATGAATGACAACATTTTTTTTTCAATATGCCCTTACAAAAAATAATTTTCAAAATCGGTTCATAAATTACAAACATTTTTATTTCAAAATCGGTTCATAAATGACAGAGTCCTGACTCCTGAGGTAAACAAACATTTAAAAAATACAATCTAATTAAGGACATCTTCTTTTTTGATTTTGGTTGAAAACTTTTGTACACTGGTATACACTGTTTCATATTTCTTAGCTTTTAAAACTTATATTTAATTTTAGTCTAAATTAAACCGTGTGAATTACTACTGTGTGACTAATTGCCTAATATTAATATGGTGATTGGTCATACAATAACGATTTTTTTTAACTTTTATGTTTATGATTACAAAAAAACCTGAAAGAAAAAAATCACTGAAAAATATGAAAAAATAAAATATTGCAGCGTCAGTTTTGTTTTGTATTTATTCCTTTTTAAAAAATAATCCTCGAAAGTAAAAAAAAACACTTTAAGATATGTACTAATAAATAAACATTAGCATAGAGAATAATATTCAATATTTGCACACCATATAATGGTAGAATATGTTGGTAACTTAATTTATTTTTAACAACTTGTAACACCCATATTCTTGCAAAAAAATATTTTCTTTCTTTCTTTTTTTCTATAATTAAACTAATTCAAAACCAAGTACCCAAATTATACCAACTAATTTTTGAAGGCAAAACAAAGATATAAAACAGAATAGGAAGTTGCCAAATTTACTACGGTTTTGGCATTATTATACATAGTGAATTCGATACAGACGTAATAAATAATACGCGGCGTAAATAAGTATAAAGTATTTGGCAGTCCTTGTGTCCACTGTAGTTGATATACGTATCCTGGAAATGACTTTCAAAATAGAAGAATGTTGGTTTTTTTTTCACTTGTTTAATATTTCCATGTCCCGTTCTCACGTGAAATCCTATCTACACTATCTTAATACTTGTTTATTTACGGCTATTAAATTTAATCGTCCTTTACATACCTAACAATAACATTGAAACTGTTGAGATTGGTTTTTCCTAGTAGCTTTGATATTGGTATTTTTAAGAGAATGCCATACATGCTCGTAATGTAACTGTGAAACTTTATATTATATTTATCTGTATATATATATTTGGATGTTTTGACGTTTGTTACTCAATCACGCAAAAACGGCTAGACTGGTTTTGATAAAACTTGGCACTCAGGTCTGGAATACATATAGATACTTTTAATTCTAAATTTGTTGTCCCCATAGGATTCACAAAAAAATATAGTATACAGCGGGCTGTAGGATAACGCAGTCAATAAAATCTTCAGAAGCCAATATCGCACTTGTGTCTATATTCTGGTGGTGCTGGTTTCTTATCGTATTTAGTGGTGATATTTGTGTTTAAAATATATGTAATGTTGATTATTTTTGTAAGTTCACTAGTGAGAATGACAATTATTTTGCACCAGAATATGTTTTAATACAAAATAAAATACTCTTGTTTTGAAGGCAAACCCATCAGAACATTTGTGCATAAAAAAACTAAAACAAATAAATTTGTACAAAAAACAGGTACATTATAAATACGAAACTGTATTTGTAATGTACGTTTCATTACAAATAAACTACCACCGGATCAGAATAATTACGCTCGATTTAGAACTAATGTCTAATAGATTCATCACCAACATATCCAGTTGGTCACTATTGTAATGATAGACTATAAATTATCATCATGCTAATTCCCTTGTGGCGTAAACAAAGTAAATCGAAAATCAACAATTGTTTCGGTTCATCACGATTCACCAATTCAGCTGGCGAGATGGGTTATGATCTAATAATGACTGGATAACCGGGACCGTCAGCTTTATATGCCCATTCAAGGGAGTGCAAAATTAAAATTCTACGTCCAGACTCCTTGCTATTCTAAGGGAATGCAGAATTAAAATTCTACGTTCAGACTCAGATTCTAATTCAGAAGCTTATGATTTTAGCCATATTAAGTATACATGTACTTTTCTAGCCTTATAGCCACCGCAAGTTACTTAATATTCCCCTTTTGATTGATTTATTGAAGATTGTGAAGTTAAATATCTTATAATCTTAATAACAAATCCAATGAATCCTAACTAAAAAGCACTTGTATGAAATAAACAAATAAATGTTGAGTTATCAGCCTCAAAATGATGGCGCTAAATTACATATTTTAGTTTAATCAATATTTATTATAAGTATATAAGTTCATAGCTAAAGATATTTTCTGAAAAAAAAAACATGGTTAAAAAATAGTAGTCACACATGTCGCACCTCCGATCAAATAGTGTCACAATTCAAAAAATTGTAAAATCACTTTTATTGTACCATTCGCATCGTATTATGCCATAGTTTTATCTCGAATGGTGATCTACTACTATTTTCAATAATTTGATATTATATGGAGCTAGTGACGTTAGTGGCGTTGGCTGGAAAAGCGACAAAAATAGGTAGGGGCAACTTTAAACCGCTTTTACTCGAGAATTGTTTTTTTTTTGACTTATGATACTATTTGAGCGGTGGTGCGATGTGCTTGCTCTTATCTGTTTCAAATTTCACCATTTATAGGTACTGTTATAGAAGCCACATCTAGGGATACATATAAAGAGTTCTGTCCAGTTTGCTGGTACAAGTTGGACAATAATCGCTAATGGAGCGATGCAGAGGACACAATTCATGTAGCGTGTCCAGTTTAGCAGTTATTGCCTCCCTGCGGCTATATTGCCAAGTAATGGGATAATCTTTCGATATTAAATCATTTGTTTCTTATAAAACTTGTAGTTTGTAACTTAGCTCTTATTTTCTTGATTTATATTATATATATAGTAACATAGAACAGCAGAAAACTTGACTCCACTAGTGTAACTGCCGAAAGAGTTTGCTAGCCCTGACTTTTAAAAAAGTATGTGTATGTGTGCAGCTCACACATGGTAAACGTGAAACTTAACATATAAACAAAACACCGCTTAATAGACATGAGTGGGGAGGCTACGAATCAGCATGGCACAAAGAGGAGACTGAGTATTATGTAAACACTGCATCTCATTCCCTCGCAGGCTAAATCCTATAGATGAATGCATTTATCTCTTTTTATTTATATATTCTCTCGTAGACAAAATCCTACAGATGTATGAGTTCTTTTTTTGTGGCTATTTGGCCCCCGTTTTCGTCCTGGCTCCTTTGAAGAATAAACCAATTGCCAATCTGCCAAGCAGGTTGTGAAAGGCTACCGATTGGCTATGTGAGTCACTATCATCGTGGATACTAGGTGGTAGAGTTCTGCATTTTCTCGCCCGGGTCTGGTACCACCGCCTTACCTATTTCTGCCGCAATAGCGTCAATGTTTGTCACTGCCGTGGTCCGGTTTGGAGGGTTAGCTAGCCGGTAAACTTATGCATGTGGCGTTAGACCTCGCCGCAAGATAGCAATGCACTATTAACATCTACTTATAAAACACTATAACATCTTTGGTGTCTATAGGCGATGGTTGACTCTTTCCATCAAGAGTCGCATCTGCTTGTTCGATATCTTTATCGTTCGATATCTGAAGTAAAAAAGTTAACAATTCTAAAAAAATTTCACTTTTATAATGAATCAATAGACATTTTTTTCTAAAATAGTCGATCTCTTAAAGATCCAAAGATAAAAAATTCGTTATCTCTATGATGCATGAACAAAGTTGATAATTCAAAAGATGAAAAATGATGAAAATGTATCTCTTTATTTACAGCAAATAAGACGATAGTTATACTGACTATACACTCGTATTTGCTTGCTTAAGTTACGAATATGTTGGTATGGCCGCGTTTCCGATCCGGTAGTAGTTTTTAAAAAAATATGTTGACGTGTCAAAATAACTTGTAAAAAGTTTTATTGAATAAAGTATTTCTGATTTCTGAAACTGATTTTATGAATTGGAGTATTGAGTGTACTAATTACCTGTCCCTTTCGTCTGCAATATATCTATCACAACAAGGATATATTACGTTATAACAATAAACATAGAAAATATGTATCAAACGACACTGGAGTCTCCAAAATGAACGACCTAAAAACAGATGAAGCCAGTATTCGAGGTAACTGAAAACTATAATCGTTGTAAGTAGTGAAAACTATAATTGTTGTAATCGACTTAGGAATTTAGGGAACTTAGGGTTATTGCTGAATATGAGCCTCGTCCAAATTGTTTAACCAATCCGTTTCCTTCGGATACCAACGAGCGCTTTTTTATTTTCGAAATGACTATTACATTAGACCTTATGGGTGGTTACTGAGTCACTGGCCTTTTGGGCGAGCAGAGTGCTCAACCAGAGCTTAAGTTAAAATTAGCGCTAACAGCGCCCGCGCTAAGGGTGCCTCGGCTTAGTGCGACGTTCGGACTAAAAGTGGAGGGCGGAATCGTAGCTGTACGGGGCGATAGAGAAGTATTCTTCGTCGGGACCGGCGACGACGATGTCGTTTTATGTGTGTATATGTCGGGATCGTCATCGGGATAGGAAAGTCCTCGAGGCCTCCTGAACCTGTCTATCGCATCCGCGTCGGCTACGATTTCGTAGTCTGCCGTGAATATGATTAATAGGTTAGAGTAGTTAGTTGCTTTATCGAAATAACGTTTTGCTAGCTCCTTCGTGTGATGCATGATGGTTGGGAGCTCTAGTGAAGGTCTATGTTGCGCACGTACCACGGGCAACCGGTAGCCATGCGCATAATCTTATTTTGTACGACCTGTAGATGGTGCAGGTTACTAGGAGTGACATGCCAACGAGCGCAACCAAATTATCAATCTATATACCCTCGGACAACCCATGATAGTCTACAAATTGCTTATAAAACTATATGTCGTTTAAGCTCATATACCCAGCAATTACCTCCAAATTGTTTTTACTTTCTTAACGAAAAGCCTTAAAATATAGTATTCTAAGTATTCTGGCATCTTATCAAAGTGTAATCGCTTCAAAAGTATTTGATGTATTCTTCAGACAAAGTTATAACGATGTGGCAAGGATAACATATTTCTTACTTAGTGTTGGTAGTATCTTTTAGTCGCGTGTGGATTTATAAGCATCGATGTAGGGTTGCGTTCAGACACGGGGACTTCAATATTTTCGTACTGAAGTAATTCTATTTTTTAAACAACGTATTTTTACCCTAGATGACTAGTTTTTGGTACATAGAAAGAATAAACTGAATGAACTTATTTCGTAATAATAAAATTATTACAACTTTCGTGAGACATTATAAACGAAATAAGTAATTTAAAAAAATCTGTGCACACTTAAATTCTATTAATGATATGAACGCGCCAACCACCTCGACCTCACTGCTCACACACCCGATGCCATCAAGCTGTGCACTACGAGCGTCGACCCGCACGAGCGAACGTCAAACTCACCCTGAGGAAGGACCTCATATAGATCCGAAACTAGTAGGAACCTACTCCGATAAATACGTGAGTGTAGCCGTTTTTAATTATTTAGTTTATCTCCTCATATACGTGTGATTAATTTTGTTGCAGGTTCCAAGACAGCTTAGCTTTTCTCTAGAGCATCCTGGTTTGATAACACAGTGGTCATCAGTAGGGTTGCTGTTGTTGCTCCTCATTTTTTTTTATGTCATAAGATAGCAAACAAGCAGATGGGTCTCCTGATGGAAAGAGTCAACCATCGCCTATAGACACCAAAGATGTTAATGATGCGTTGCTATATTGTGGCGAGGTATAATGCCACATGCATAAGTTTACCGGCTACCTTACCCTCCAAACCGGAACACGACAGCGACAAGCACTGACGCTGTTGCGGCAGGAATAGGTAAGGTGGTGGTACCAGACCCGGGCGAGACAATGCAGAACTCTACCACCTAGTAGCCACGATGGTAGTGACTCGATAGCCAATCGGTCGCCTTTTACGACCTGCCTGGCAGAACGGCAGTTGGCCTATTCTACAAAGGAGGCCGGGACCAACACGGCGAAATGACTATAAAAACGATACATTTATTTGGATAGAATAGAAAATTAAAGTGTAATTAAAATGTTACTTAAAAATCAAAGTATGCTAATGATAATAAAAAGTAGCAAATTAACTAAATTTGAAGAAATTGTACATGCATAAAAAGTTGCGTTTAATCAAACTTCTGAAAATATTTAAATTTAGGAATTTCCTAATATCTTCCGAAAGATAGTTTTGTAACTTAACTAGCTGCAGCGTGCAGCCCTTTGCATTATAAAAGTTTTTAGTGAATCCCACGAGATCGCCCAAATTTTCCGGGATAAAAAATAGCCTATGTGTTATTCTGGGTCTGTAGCTATCTACATATCAAATTTCATCGTAATCGATTCAGTAGTATTTGCGTGAAAGAGTAACAAACATCCATGCACATGCTCACAAACTTTCGCATTTATAATATTAGTAGCATGTCTCGGGATATAAAAGAACAGTTGTAATATACATAAATAATAGTCTAAATGCTATTATTAATAAATCTATTTGAGCATTCGTTAAGATTAGCGCTCATACTAACGCATCGACTACGATGTTGTAATATTTGAGAATGAATGTCGCAGAAGACTGTGAGCACAAAAAAAGTAGGTACAGAAGTCTATCTACATACCAAGGACGTTAGAGCAACGCACACATAGGACACTCACGGTCACGATATCTCAGAATAGTTGGGAATGGTGAAGCGCGAGTGCTACCCGATTGAGACAAGCGTCAGTAAACTTTTATTGCAAAAAAAATGTAATATGTATTACAATAGCATTAAAATATTTGAGTTATTATTTTATATTCCCGATATCCCTGTCACATTCTTAATAATAGACCGAACACCTAGATACAAGTGCTACTACCAGTTTTTTGTAGATACATAAGCCAAAGTTGATAACACTAAAGGGACTGCCAAGTGTGGTGTGAAAAGTGAAGTACATACATGAGTTTGACTTCTGTACCTATTTGTTTTGTGCCGTGAGTGTGTTATGTTAGAACGATCATACTATCCAATTTAAAACATTTATTATATCATGAATATCCTTATCCTTTTTAATTCGACGGAGAAGTAATTTTTTATCTTCTAAAAAAAGGAAAGATTCATTCTTCGTCGAAAAATAAATTGAAAACCATTGAAGGTGAGTGTAATCACTTTTATGCAGACCAAATATGAAGTAAGCCTTTTTTTGAAATATGACGGGTATTTCAAAGCCTATTCGGGAACACTTTCAAAGTTACTAAAATTTATATAGGTCATGTAATTTTTTTATTAGTACAATAGATGTTATCTTTTTGTGATGCAAGTCTCCTAGTATGACCAGGAAATACACAAGGGTGGTTTCACACGAGCCATGATGCAATCGCGTAACTAAGGCCACCTTAGTCGCCATACTTTATGCGCACTCACAATTAGTTGCCGCGAGATGGCAGGTGAAACTATTGCACAAAGAAATCTATAGAGCAGTAACATGTGTTTTTAATTTTATTAATTTAGTGCATATAATATTGTTATTATTGAATATTTTTGTATATTGTGTAGTTTATAAACATATCGTGAGGTTGAATGACAAGCTTTTATCCGATAATCTAATTATATGTATTCTTTTCATGGGTAATATTTATAATACTAAGAGTAGCAAAATACTGTACTTAGTAAAACTTTAGTGAAAAATCAATTTAATTAAATTTCAAAAATATAAACATAAATAAAGCTATTATTGAGCATACCGCTTGTGCTAAATGATTGGCACTAAAATCAAATATTTTAAACATGAATAGGTGATAAATTAACTATAATTATCATGTATATTTTTTAAATTATCACTAACTAAAATAGATTTATTTCATATTTTTCTAAATATTTATAACTACGTAGTAGAATTTTTGATATTACTGTACGTACAACGGTTTGAACGTACTAAACAAGCTCAAACGAATCAATTGTAAAATCATAAAAGGTATTTGCGTAATATTCTACATGGGTATTTTTCTTATACTGTTAGGTTATAGCCGTATTTATTATTCAATTAAATGTGTTATTCAACAAAAATGTCAATTGCGCGATCATTGTACTGAAACATAATAAGATAAGCACCACTCAATAGCACTTGTATTCTGGCGGAAAGCGTCTCCGCGCTGAAGTCGTTAGTAACAAACTCCACACATTTGTGTCACCGGATACAATCCCATTATAATTTTAAATTTTAAGCCCATCTATTTATGTTTGCGCCCAATCTGCCGCCACCGCAATCTTTGATGCGTTTTTAATTTGAAACACAACTGAAATTTTCCGAGCGAATCTTTCACAACTTTCAACAAGCACTTAAAGTATATCCTAAAAGCTTTTCTTTATGTTTTCTGCTCAGAGTAAAGTAACATGTTTCAAGATGTAATAAGTAGAACAAAATGATGATCAATTTTACTTGTCTATTTGTTCTTAAATAAATATGCAATAAAAACTACGTGTTCTTCCCCGGGAATGTTTATGTATCAACCAGATTTTAGCAAAAATGGGTTTTCGTCTTATAAAGTGGTTTGTAAACCAAAAAAATACTTTTTCTCAATATATCACTTTATAAAGAATTATAAAGCCTTGAAAATTAAGAGTTTTGTGAATTTTAAGACCTACTACCGCTTCCAGTGCAGAGGAAAGAAAAATGCGAATTGAAAGGACAAGAAGATTATGTAAATATAAATTAAGACATATTTAAGAAAAAGGATATATTATAAAACTAGCTGTTGCCCACGACTTTGTCCGCGCAGACATCGTTTACTCCGCACAGCTCCTCCCCGTAGGTGATAGCGTGAGAATATGTAGCCTATATGTTGACCCGACCTGTTGGTAATATTCATGCAAAATTTGAAGTAAATCCATACAGTCCTTTTTGAGTTTATACCGGACATACATACAGACAAACAAACAAACAGACAACAATTCTAAAAACTATATTTTTGGCTTTGATATCGATTGTAGATCACGCCCCAAGTATTCTTTTAAAAAAATATTCAATGTACAGTTTTGACTTTCCTACAATTTTATTATATGTATAGGATACAGATAACTGAAAAACTGACTGACGAAATCACGTATATTCGAATACACAAATGAACTTATCATACTGAATTTTGTGTACAGAAATTATAATATACAAATCCACCAACAATGATTTTATAAAGTTTGACAGAGGAGCGAATTCACTGCAAGCAAATTCACGTACAATGTCTCTTAAGGTAATTTAATAAGAAAACCGTTTAATAAGAAAATTGGTTTATTGAACGTGGACTCAGATTTTTATATAAGGATTTTCTTATTAAACGGTTAGGTAAATGTAAGAAAAGTTATCACTTATTTATGTCACAATATAATAACACATTAAAATAGAGTAAGTGATTTATTTATGTTTAAAAGCTGTAAAGTGTGAGCACATTGCTTACGGCAAATTGACATTTAATTTTTTTAACACCCTTATATTATATTTTTTTCTGAAACTAAATTGAAAAATAGGTTACCCGTATTTTTTATTTTCTCAAATTTCATTAATTTTGATATTTATTTTAACTTTTAAAATTCCTCCTTTTCTAAATAGACGTAATTACCAAATGGCGTCATTTATACGGCTGAATGATGCTAAGCCTTTGCTTTTGTGACCCGACAAAAAAGCATATGCCATCTATGACATTTTTAATATAATTAAACCGTTGTTTACATTTGATCATATTTCTATAAAGCGTTCTAGTTGGCCGTAATATTGTTGCGAAATCTATATATATAAAAATCAATTGCTGTTCGTTAGTCTCGCTAAAACTCGAAAACGGCTGAACCGATTTGGCTAATTTTGGTATTGAATTAGTTATTGAAGTCCAGGGAAGGTTTAAATAGTGAGAAAACATAGAAAAAAAATAGTAAGTAGTTAAAAAGGCAGAACAACGTTTGCCGGATCAGCTAGTATCAAATAAATTCAGTTGTTGATTTTTTTTTATATATCATAAAATAGCAAACAAGCAGATGGGTCTCCTGATGGAAAGAGTCAACCATCGCCTATAGACACCAAAGATGTTAATGGTGCGTTGCTAATCTTGTGGCGAGGTCTAATGCCACATGCATAAGTTTGATAGATTTATGATTTATAGTATACGATTATCTATGATTATCTCATGATTACAAATAGATGAGAGTGGAGTCGCTAAAGCGAGTCTTTGATAATTTTCTAACACAAATAAACAATACAAAAAATTTGACATTATCGCATGATGACATTCCCATTATACTTTTTAAACTATATGTTTCAACAAAGTAAAATAATCACCTTATTGTGCCGTTTAAGTGACGTCATAACACGTTTTTTTATTAATTTTTTTCTCCAGTATTGAGTAATGAAAAAAATTTAAAAATATATATTACTGATCAGAATTGAAAAATATAGAAATGGTATTTTTATTTTGACGACTTTAAAATTTTGAAATATTGTCAATTGCTTGACCGTTTAGTAGTTATTATACTACTATAACGTTATATCTGTCAAGTCTCATTATAGTGTCATTAATCCCGGGTCCCTATAACCAACGATCCGTCATCCGTAGCAGTAACCATTAGCAACCAATTTAATAATAACCAGGCATTCCACAAGTTGTTTGGACAATTCGTAATTTGACATTTATAGGAACAGTTTTAGCTTACGCCTCGGAGAAAAGTGACTTCTCGTAATTAAAACGAGACGCTTCATTACATAGTATAAAACAAAGTCGCTTTCTTTGTCTGTCCCTATGTCCCTATGTCCCTATGTCCCTATGTATGCTTAAATCTTTAAAACTACGCAACGGATTATGATGCGGTTTTTTGTAATAGATAGAGTGATTAAAGAGGAAGGTTTATGTGTATAATAACATTCAATATATTGTAGAGAAATACTACAATTTTTGAGTTTTCTGATGTCATGTCGTAAATAATTATAATTTTTTCCGCTTATATTGCAAACCCTACGAGATTTATCAAAATAATGTATTAAGTATTTGTACACCTTGAAAAGGTCTACAGAAAAGTCCGCGATGGTATGTCTAGCTCTTATGGATAACCCACAATAACATGTTTTTGTCATTTACTTTTTACGAGAAAAAATGGCTTTTTTTCAAAGCAATTTTAAGTAATACAGTACTAATCCTTATCCAATTAAATACCTTTAATATATTGTTGATTTAATATCAATATGGCCGTTTACAGCATGTAATTTAAATGAATATTTTCGAAGATATTACAGGTTTAAAATGCAGAGGCATAGCAGTTGCGGGGTTAGCGGCCGGT
Source organism: Apodemia mormo (assembly GCA_036924255.1). Taxonomy (NCBI): domain Eukaryota; kingdom Metazoa; phylum Arthropoda; class Insecta; order Lepidoptera; family Riodinidae; genus Apodemia; species Apodemia mormo. The sequence continues at coordinate 6,422,446 of JAUPFN010000020.1, read as the reverse complement.
CGGGTGGCGCGCGCGCAGTGTGTTCTGAAACCGCTGGGGAACGTGTTAATTTTTGGATAAATAAATATAGGACTTAGCTGAAAACCAAAATTTAGTACATTACTTTTTTAACTAAATATCACCATATAAAAATCATGTGGATGATTAGAAACAGTATTTACAAATTATTTTTCCTGTTTTCGGAATTTTGTATGATCAAGTAAAGTACATTCTATCATGTAACAAGTTAGCACATTCCTTAGATATCTTCAGGTATATCGTATAATTTTTGTAAAATTGTTATTTAACAATCAATGTAAAAAAACGTGATTTAGCAAACCAGTTTTTTACTGCTTTACTTACTTACTTTTCATTTTACTTTTCTTTTTTTTCACTGAGTGACATAGGCTATTGGAAAAAAAAACTTCCCACTACGTATGTAGATAAGGAAGTTACTGATTTTACCCCGATTTTCGAAAATTGAGTTTTTACCAGATGTCCACGTTTAGAGGTCCTAGGAATCTTTTCCGACTATTTTCATGATAACGTCAGTATGTCTGTCTGTATGTATATATGTATATATGTATGTATGTATGTATGTATGTATGTATGTATGTATGTATGTATGTGTGTGTGTGTGTGTGTGTGTGTGTGTGTGTGTGTGTGTGTAGGTGTGTATGTAAACATCTCATAACTTTTAAACGGCTAGACCGATCGATACGCGGTTGGATTCTGCTCAACTTAGATTTCCTGAAAATTTGAACCGATTCGGTCCAGGAGATTTTGAGAAATTTTGAAAAAACACCAAAATATTTTGACGAAATAGTATTTTTTTAATATTACTTCTAGATTTATGTACCGATTAAGTAGAAAAACTAATCAGCTCTATTCGTCAAAAAACTATGTCTAATAAATAAATTGCATTAAAATCAGTTTCTCCGTTTGAGAGCAATCGTTGACGAAAAATTTTGAAAAAGTATTTTTTCGACATAGCTTCGAAATTTTTCAACCAATCATTTTTTGTTGTTTCACGATATTTTAGTACTTAAAAAACTACGTCAAAAATCAAAATACCGTTACCGTACCGTTTCAAAAATCAAAATCGAATTTAATTCTCAAACTTATAACTTTTCATACGTTATTTTTAGCAAACTTACTTAAGTTTTTTTAAATAACTTTCAAGTTAATTTACCGATTAACTTAAAAATATTATCAGCTTTTGTTCCGTTAATTTAATCAAAATCGGTCAATTTGTTTGGGATTTATTAATGAAGAAAATTAAAAATAAAATATTTTTTGACATAGCATCGAAATTTTTCAACCTACCGATTATTTAGCTAAAACAATAATTTAGATCTCAAAAATTAAGTTGAATGCCATCGTCGTTTTCAAATATACAGCTTTTCAAAAATTAATAATACTGCAATTTTTAACAAAATAGATGTTTGAACTGAAAAATCTATGCTTATATTTTTTAATCTTTTGAGCTTAATTTAGTAAGAAGTTTCACGGATGGCACGGAGGGTCAACCATTTACACATTTTTTTCACGTTTGTCCTGATGCCTCGCTTTAATAAATCGCAGGGTCAAGCCTTCAACGTTGCAGGCTTAGATTTGAGCGTTGACTGCTTTTCACATGGCCAACTATATATCGCTCTTTCAAGAGTAACCTCTAAAGAAAACATATTTGTATTGTCTAATGGCAAGAAAGCTGTGAACGTTGTATATAAAGACATTCCATAATATATTAATTGTAAAAATAAAAGAAATAGGTAATAATGTAAAAACTAAAAATGTAGTACCTATATGAATTTAGATATTCCAAAGATAGCAGGAAATCTTCATAGGGAAAGGGGAATCGTTTTACTCCAAATTTAACGCGTGTGGGCTACGGGGAGTAATGAATAAATCAAAACTACTGGATCGATTTTAATCTTTTTTTTCCCGTGCGAAGCCGGGGCGGGCCGCTAGTTACTAATAAAAGAACTGGACATAAGCGTAATCTGTCAGAACTCGGGTATTTGGTTACTTGAGCCGCCTAGAGGAACAAAAGTTCTTAAATCATTACACAGTTCGGTGAACCACAGTGAACTTGAGGTTCTAATAACCTTAGTTCGTTCTATCTACCCGCAATATGAGGATTTCCATTTTTCTGATAAAGGAACAGGCATATAATTTTAAAAATGGTCCTTAGTCGTCGGAGCCCCGTTACCCTTGCCTTTTCTAGGTAGGATCTAAAAGCAACAAACCTACCTTTGAGCTTTAGAGCCAAATAAGCTAATCGTAAGACGACAAGACAGTAGAGGTTATATCGAAAATATATTAAAAAATCTATAATATATATAATATTATGACGCTCCTTCACTGCTACTTAAATAGTGAACATATAATTTTGAATTCGAGATTTTTAACTTGCTTGCATGAAATGAAAATATCTCTCACCATTAAAAAAAACGCCAGATACAATTTACAAAGAACAATTAAGCAAGAATTTTGTACATTAGCAAAAACTGTGCTCGTAAAAGTATTTTAATTAAAACACCTCGTATGTGCGAGTAATTATTGTGTTAAAGCAGTTTTATGTATAGTCGGAATACTCAAATATATGACCACAGATTAAATAATAGTTGTTATTGTATCATAACTTTATAGGATAGCAAACAAGCAGATGGCACCAATAGCAAGTTCGTCGCCTATACACACCAAAGATTTTATTTTATTTTTAGGGGCTCTTTATGTATCGTGGCTGAAATCTCACATACATAATTTTACCGGCTTACTTATCCTCTAAACCGGAACACAACAGCGACAAGTATTGACGTTATTACGACAGTAATAGGTAAGGCGGTGGTACCAGACCTGGGCGAAACGTTGAAGAACTCTACCACCTAGTAGTTACGATAATAGTGACTAGTATATAGCCCAATGCTCACAAACATTCTATATAGGCAAAAGTTTTATATATGTATACTATAAGGAGTGCTTGTTGTTATTTTGTCTTTAAAGTGACCGTGTTGGTCCGGGCTCCTTTAAAAGATAGACCAACTGCCGTTCTGCCATGCAGGTCATAAAAACCGTGTCACGACCATCGTGACTGTTTAGTGGTAGAGTTCGGCAACGTCTCACCCGGGTATTTGGTACCACCGTTTTATCTATTCTTTTTTTTTATATCATAAGATAGCAAACAAGCAGATGGGTCTCCTGATGGAAAGAGTCAACCATCGCCTATAGACACCAAAGATGTTAATGGTGCGTTGCTATCTTGTGGCGAGGTTTAATGCCACATGCATAAGTTTACCGGCTACCTTACCCTCCAAACCGGAACACGACAGCGACAAGCACTGACGCTATTGCGGCAGGAATAGGTAAGGCGGTGGTACCAGACCCGGGCGAGACAATTCAGAACTCTACCACCTAGTAGCCACGATAGTAGTTACTCGATAGCCAATCGGTCGCCTTTTACGACCTGCCTCGCAGAACGGCAGTTGGCCTATTCTTCAAAGGAGGCCGGGACCAACACGGCGAAAATTCCTGCTGCAATAGCGTCAGTGCTTGTCATTGTTATATTTCGACTTACAGGATAAGATAGCTGGTCCGTATGCATGTGGCACTGCTATCTTGCCACATGGATAGCAACACACCATTAACATCTTTGGTGCCTATAGGCGATGGTTTCTCTTTCCGTCAGGAGAGCCACCTGCTTATTTGCTATTAAAAAAAGTACAACAAGTCAATTGTTTTCTTACATTAATCAGGATTAACACCTGATATGAATACCTCTTAACCAGAATACGATAACCACAACATTTAAACTATTTCAGCAGGAAATGGTGAGGAGGTGATCCCGGTCGAGACTTTCAAGAACTCTATCATCTAGTAGTAACTATAGTTGTGACTACGCAAGCAACGGGGAGCGGGTTCGATCCCCGACGGGGACAAACATTTGTGTGATGAGCATAAATGTTTGTATTTCCGGGTTTGGGTGTTTATTATGTACGTAAAAGTTTTTATATATGTATTTCTATGTATAAGTATCGTTGACTAACACCCATAACACAAGCAAATAATTTGCTTACTTTGGGGTTAGATCAGTCAGTGTAATTTGTCCCGTGAATATTTATATTTATCTTTATAATTTATGTGCCTTTAACGAACTGCCTAGCAGTGGAGCCGATGCCCCGCACCAAATCTTCAAGCCTCGGGTATTCCCCGCAAAACTATCGGTAGGGTCTAAGACAGAACAGGAAAATCGATATAACAAATCGTTCGCTAATAACAATATATAAATGCGAAAGTCTGCTATCTGCTACAATTTTACAGCTAAACCGTTGAATCGATTAGATAAAATTTGGCTAAAGATATCAGAGGATATGGAGTAGTTTTTTTTAATCGACCCCTAAAGAAATTTGACATAAAGATATTTGAGGATATGAAGAGTTTTTTTTAAATCGACCCCTAAGGGGTTAAATTGGGGGATGAAAACCGAGAGTCTCGTTTTCAAAAAGTAACCCGCGATGGCGTTGTGTGGTCATGTGATGTGGCATGGTGGTGGGAACGCAATACATTTTATACCTATTTTTATGATGTGACTGTTGACTATCATAAAAATTAAAAATATGGATGATAGTATTAGTATTTTGTGAAATACGGATTTAACCTTGAAAAATGGAAAAATATGGAAAATAAAATATAGTTTTTCCTGATCCAAGTACGACAGTTGTGGTAGACAATAAATTCCAGGCCGAAAATCGTGTAAATTTAAAATATGTTTTCACATATTAATCCGGGCCCTAGTTATAAGCAAACATACTAGATCGAAGCTTTTTAAATCAAGCGAAATCAAAACAAACACCTGGGACGTCGGGGACAAATGGCACAGCACTAATTAAATATAGCGAGAAATATTTTAATAAGTTTATGAGGGCACCGCGAGCTTAAAACAAATATTATGTTACCTCGCTATGTGGGTGGTGAATTTTAATAACATTACTTGAGCCACGTTTTTAATTTTATAAAAGCACTGCTTTCTTTTGTTAAGAATGCTAATTCTGTTATTTCATGTTACTTTGTTTCTATTGTTATGTATTAAAATAAAGTATCGTCTCTGACACTTTTGACGGAATCTTATTAAGTTGGTGAGGCGATCGCCTAGTCATCGAAGTTCAATTACATAATGCATATATTCAATGAAATTTGTAGACATCTACTGTTTGGGCCAACTTAATATTCAGCATTATATTCAATATTACTTAGGCGATATTTAGTATTAAAAGTATACATTCGGTCATTCTTGCCTTGATTTCAGTTTGCTGGTAATAAAATTTATATTTTTACACATGATTAAGACAGATATACATAAACTGAAGTAATATTATAGTTCTGACCCCTTGACAAAAACAATTTTCAGACATCGTTCTAAGAAGACGTTTATCCTATAGTACTTGACTTGCAGATGCAGCAGATGATTCTTTTGTTTTATTCTCATTCCCTATGTGGGAAATGCATAGCAAATTAATGCTAACACTTTCAATTTCTGAAGATCGCCTATAGACACCCAAGATGTTAATGGTGCGTTACTATCTTGTAGCGAGGTCTAATGCCATATGTGTAAGTTTACCGACTACCTTACCCTCCAAACCGGAACACGATAGCGGCTAGCACTGAAGCTATTGCGGCATACGGCGGAATACGTAAGGCGGTAGTACCAAACCAGGTTGAGCCAATTCAGAAATCTACCACCTAGTAGCCACGTCGGTAGTGTCTTGTTGGCTATACAAGTTGGCTATCGTTCGCCTTTTACGACCTGCCTGGCAAAACGGCAGTTCGTCTATTCTTCAAAGGACCTCGACTCCAACATGGGGGAATATAATGAACTAGTTAATTTTTAGTTTTTTTTACATTAACTTTATAGAATCTGTGGTCTAATGGTCCTGTGTCGATGTTGACCACGTGAGGTCATGGGTTTGGTTTTCCGGGTTGGGCAATTCAAAATGTGTTTTCTCAGTTTTCTGATAAAAACAACGTTGCCCGGTTAGCTACAGGCTTGCTACATGTCACATTGTGGCACTATGTAACTTCGGTGGGTGCACTGGTAGTAACTCTGCCTACAGCTTCAGGGATACGAGCGTGAAGATACTTTACTTTACATTTAATACGTTTGATATAGATCTCAAGATTATTTAGCTTGTATTTTGGATTTATTTTGTTCAACTTCGCCATGTGGAGGCTAGTTTTTACTGAAATTAATATAAGTTTAATAGTGCTGAAAGGAAATATAAGAATATATTCATTGAAGAAATTACACGAATTGATCTAACCTCAAAGTGTTGTCGCCTCTGGCTCTGACAGCGCCATCTACACGTTACTAATAGAATTAAACGTGAAATCTCAGTTAAAACATTATGAATTGTGACAATGTGTGTTTAGCGTTAAAAATACGGTTTATAGAGGGCGCTGGCGTAGCACTACCGACCAATAGAAACGTTATCGTAATATCTCGATAAAAATTAATAATCTACCAACTATTCGTGCGTTCTATATAAGGTCGGTGTTGCTATGTCAGCCCGCATTTGCTTCTTAGACTTCAAACTATAAATTTCAGTATTCTGAACGTGTATTTGTGTGTAAGATAAACGTTGATATAGTTGATTATATATAATTGAAATCTTTGTGCTGGATATTTTATTGAACGATAACAAAAGTAAGCAAATTATTTGCTTGTAATATGGATGTTAGTCAACGATACTAATACATAAATATACTGAGATACAGTTACTAACAGCCAGACCCAGAAATAGAAGCATCTATGCTAACCACTGAACTAACTAGGCGGTCATATAGCACTATTAGATATGTTTATTGTTATATCCCATACATTTCTAAGTGACATAGCTAATAAAACATTTAACTCGTAGCTACTCATTTCCTTCAAATAATAGAATTCATCAATCTTAAATGAAATCATTTTAAAATCGAGATAAAGTTTCATTTAATCGCTCCATTAGTGTCGGTACCATTAGCAATTTTTCCCAATAACCATCCTTAATTGCTTCCACCGTGTACCCATTCTTTACTCAATCAAATTCTCAAGTCTTACTTTACGACTCCAATGCCAAGCAATCTAACAGCTTTAAATAAAATATTGTCCAGAGAAGCAAATTGGAAAAAAGCGGTTGGAGCGCTAAATTGTCGAGACACGCTTCAGGAAGTGGAATCAAAAATTTAAATTGCGAATATTCTTCAACCGTTTGACGCTTCTTTATTGGAGCTACGATGCGTTCATAAAATTGCAGTTCCTATTTTAAAAATTATATTTAAATTCCTATTTGATTTGTAGCAGCTTTTTTATAAAATGCTGTCAAATTCATGAGCGTTATTAGCTTTGAAGTACGTATATTATGTATTCTAGTTGCAGTTACCTTTTTAAATTAATATTAATGCTTATATTATTTTGTAAAACAGTTTACTTTAAAGACTAAATATCGTCAGAACTTGGTAAAAATTCATGTTAATTTGTATTAATAGTACGTTCCAAACACTTGTAACGTATTAGTACGTAACACTTGTAACAATAAGTAAGTAAGTCAAAAGTATTGACTGGTTGCCTTGATGATTCGTTAAAACGCGAAACCGGTTGCTGTTAATTAATAAGACCTGAGTAAAACAGTACAAGTGTTTGTAACATACTATTAATACAAAATAAAGAGTTTAGTTGATTTATATGAATTTAATTTTCTCTTAGAGCATTGCTACATGTCGTGACCGTTGGAAATTGTGTGGGATATTTTTGATTTTTTGGCATGTTTTTCACATTAATTTTGTGTAATTTGATTAATCTAATACTCTACCATGCCTCTTCTGAAAACGTACTAAAATTTAAAGAGATACGAGTACACAAAATAAGCAATGTACGTATCGCGCAAAATAAACGGTTGATTTGAGAGTTCCGCGGGCGCGACAAGTCCAGGCAATATACGCCTTACATAGCGTATCGTGAAAACTTGAAAAAATTATAAAATGCAATTTTTGCATTTCCCATACGAAAAGGAATTTTCATGATGATTAGTAGATTAGTGTACAGTACCCGCAGTCTCTGAGAAAAATGACTGTGATGTATGGACGGAGTGACGAACGGACAGACGGACATGACGGAATTACAAGAATTCCGTTTTTTGGCTGTTGGCTACAGAAACTTAAAAATAGTGTCCCGAATTATAATAGAAGGTTCACATGTCCGAGGCAATAACTGATGAGCGTTTTTCGTAAAAACCGCGAAAGTCAATACAAATTTTGCGACATAGAGATATGAAAACCGCGATTTTTCACTAAACGCGTTTTTTATGGTTCTTGTGTTCATTTAGATCGCTTATAACTACATTGTATTGTATTTTTTATGTATTATTGTATTTTTTATATTATATATTATACGTATTTATTTTTTATATAATAGGATTTATTTGTCTTTGGTTTTCATGTTTGTTTAGATTGCTTATATTGTATATTATATTTTATTAGTATTTTTTCTATATAAAAGAATTGCAAATATTCTTGTAGTTCTCCAGATAGAAAGAGATATCTTATAGACACCAAAGAAACGATGCGTTGCTTGTGAAACGGATTAATTATAACCTAAATATAAGTTAACCACTACCTTACCCTCCAAACCGAAACAAGACAACGACCATCACCAACGCTACTGTAGCGGGAATAGGAGACTACAGAACTCTTCCATTTACTTAGGAGTCAAGTATTAGCCTTCTTTTACCTTTTACGAGATGCTAATTAGTAAGGCCATACATATTTTCTTTAAAACTGCCCCGGATTAACAATTCTATGGATAGCATAAACGGTGAATGAAGACATAAACTTAGATTTCTGTAATGTTTCGTTAGGTTTATTGTACCACCGAAATTTAGTTTTGGTATTCCTGTCATAATACCATCAGTGCCTGCTATTTATTTTCTAGTTTCAAGGTTAAGTAGCAGTCTTCCTATTGCGCATATAGGTAGCAATTTTTTTGTCACCTACTTATGTATCTACGCAGGTATTTTTACGAGAGATAATTGTTAACTTCAGTTAGTCAAAGGCAAAAAAATTTAGTTTAATTAAACAGCAACTGATAGAATACATATTTATTTTTTATATTAAACACAAAACTGATTACACTTTGTTGTATATTATCACAATTCACTCTCAATTTCACAAGCACGAATGTCTCTAGAACATATTTGTCTAACCCTTTTATAACGTTTATTTTTAGTCAATTGTGGACCTAATTATTACCTCAATCAAACACTTGACTTTAGACCAAAGGTAATATTAATTTAAAATATGTTTAATCTATACATATAATAAAATCGTAGGAAAGTCATGTATGTCCGGGGTAAACTCAAAAAGTACTGCACGGATTGATTTACTTCAAATTTTGTATGAATATTACTAACAGGTCGGTTCAACTTATAGACTACATATTATCACGTTAGCACCTACGGGGGAGGAGCTGTGCGGAGTAAATGAAGTCCGCGTGGACAGAGTCGCGGGCAACAGCTAGTAATAAATAATTCTAAACATTTCATAGAATATAAGAGTTATTTTAATTATAAGTAAAGAATAACACATCAGCTTTATTTTGACGTAACAATTTAGAAATCGATGGCCGCATATAGCCATTTTATATATGTTTGTGTATAATATTGACAACATGTTGTTGTGTGGTATTTTAAATACCACGCGTAATTTGTGAAGGCATGAACAGAACAAACAAAACTATCATACAAATCCATCAACTTTTTTATGTAAATTCTTACTTTAGCTTTTTTGATTTCACACCACCCTCTACAACTACTTGTGAAAACAATTTCAACGTAAATTACACGAGATAAATCACAGAAAACGAAACATAACTTTTACAAACAATATGTGAAATAGAGAAAGTCAATTTGAAATCCCGTAAACATCAATACACCCTTGGACAAAGAGATAAATAAAAGTGGGCCGGAGGAAAAAAAACAGGAGACCGCTAACAGACCAACTTCCGAACACGGATATTTATGGACAAAAGGGGTGTTTTATTGCACGCTCTACCATTTTAACCCACTTGCCCCCGGCTATCCGCACTTTGTTGAATGCATATCACACCGTCAGTGATTCTTTTCTCAATTTTTTATACATTTTCATCGACAAAATGGATTTTATTGCAATCTAGTTCTAATAATACAAAGTTGCCCGGGATTGGAAAGTGCTCGGTTGGCGATAGGCTTGCCACCTATCACATTTGTGGGACCAAGTATCTTCGGCTAATCGTGGGTGCACTTGTTGTACCTCTGCCTACCCCTTCAGGGATACGGGCGTGAAGATACTTTTTTATTTTATTTACCTTCTGTACACGGGAGAGGTAAGTATTAGGCATATCATGTTCTTAGTGATATGCATGTCTTTTATTGTGTTTCTTTTACTTCTTTTTACTGTACGGTTTAAAAAATTAGCGTGTGAGTTGGGAAAAGAACAAAAAAGTGTAGCCGAAAAAACCCCATGTCACACACGTTGTGTGTAAAACGCCACGCCCGTATCCAACCTTGTCAATATCGAATAGAAAAATGTCATAATAGGCTTTACACGTTCTCGCATATTGTTTTGTAAAATTAACAATTTGTGTGACGCCTTATATCGGCTAGTATTAAATCTATGACACTAGCAATAATAACAAAAGGGTAAGAATTAAACACATATTTACTTGGTAACTGAGCATTTGAATCAAACCTTACGAGCTGTTCCGTTTTCAAAGCTTTTATTTAAAAAAAAAACAAATACAAAGTTTCCCAGATTACATACAAATCTTATATTTTCATACAATATAATATCGTTTACATAAAATATAATAGCATGAAATATGACTGTGTATTACATATTTTCTGCATCATGTTTCTATTGTCTCGGTGTTTGGTTCAGCATAGTACCTACGTAGTGTTGATGGGTGGCCTGCATAACTTAAGAATTTAGTTTTAGCTGTTAGTGTCAGCTGTTCTTAACTACGAGGGATGTTCTTAAGCAATCAAAAAATGCGCTTTGACTCACTATCCAAAACATATGCCGAATCACAGAATTTATAACATATTTGTCTAGATTATTATAATGATAAATGCAGTAACATTTATGGTAAAAGTGTTATGAAAAAATATGTAATAAATATATATGATCAACTCTTGTTTTATGTGCCATTAGTTTTAAAATGTGAAATTTTTAATATCTTTTATACGTTGTATCTCATTAACTGCTGTGAGTTCACATTTCTTAGCATCTGAAACATTACGCAGAAATAAATCTTTACCTACACAACTTACGATAAAGTTTTCGAAATTATCTACTTGTTATTTACAGCAGCAAAAAAGTATCAAAACTGTTATGAAAGTAGCCCAGGTTCACCATTTAAATTACAGATTCAAATTACACCACTGTGTAAATAAGGCCATGTTTTATTCGACGTTTTGGAAAAATAACTTTATCTACGTATTTATTTCCTTATAGTGGCCATTTCCCCAGAACAGATACCCAGATTCGCACTGATAGAGCGTATTGCTACACTCCAACATCTTTATACTTGACAGGTCATTTTATGTTATGGTGTTCTATGTGATTTGTGTTTGCATTTTATTATTGGAAAATTGTTATGTTTTTTTTTTTGTGAAAGGTTGATGTTGTGTATTATATTTTTATTTTAAACTTAATAAATCATTAACATGATATTTTAAACTGTTACAATGAAACATTAAAGAATTATAATTAAGATTCTCGAAACAGTAAACTAAGATTACTCATCAGTCCAAGATTTTATTGCACAGTAAGTTTACGGTAGATATTGTTGCACAAAAAAAAATTTGCAATTTACATCACACAGATCACATCTTATAATATGGTATTTTTATTTTATAGCATAAGATTGAAGGCAAATTATTGCAGCGTCATTACGCGACAGCCCTTTGGCTGTCGCCCATCTGATGAGTACATGAAGTACAGAACGTTTTGTCATAAGCAAAAGATGTTGAGTTTCGGCTTACGCCTAAACCAGGACGGGGCTGGATGACTTGTTGGTCACTGGTTTCCCATTTTGCTGACAAATTCGCAAAACAACTCAATCCGGCCTTAGCCGTGCCAAGCCGTAATGCCGTTTTCATACGCCAACAGTTAATCTCATAAGAGAGAAGCAATGCATATAAAATTATTGTCTTTGCTGATCCAAAGAAAAACTTTTAACTTACATATATACCATCCAAATTGCGTTAATTTCTTGTTTTATTTCTGGCGATTGTCAAAGATTGTACCACTTTCACTTAGCCCTATTTTCTACGAACAGGTTGGATCTTGGTTAAACACCATTTATTAGGGTTTTAAAATCTGAATTCCATATGCAGTTAATTAAATATTGGTTTACTTGAACTATGGTATGATATGCACTAAATAGTTGACAAAATTGTTAATTGGATGACAGATCATAACTTGGTAATAAATTTTGCGAAAAACAAAATATAAATACGCTAACGCTACTATGCGTTTACATTTTAAAAATGTGTCAATTTGTACGAAACCATCAGAATTGGTAGACAAGAAGAGAAGACAAACAGTCTTTTTTTAGTAGAAGTGTATAAGCTGTAGAAAGAAGGGCGCAAATGGAATACACCGCATCAATCTAGATATTTTTTAGGTTATTAAATTTTCTTTATTATATTTTTAATTTGAATGATTTTCTGAATTTTTGCCTAGTATACACAAGTTTGTATTTATTCACATCGTGTTTTTTAGTGTTGTATAGAAGACAAACAGTCAGACAAAATATTACGACATAGAAATATATTAAATATGCCAACTTCCTCTTATAAAACTTCACTCTTCGAGTACTTACGTAATATCAATAAAAATTATAATAGATACCCGATTGTAAACAAAACTAAATCATCTCTTTAACACTATAGAAATACAAGAGATAAAGATAATCAGAATTGGCCTGTTACTACTGTAAGCTCTGTAGTAAGCTACCTGACGCTAATCTACAGTTACTTAAATAATTATACACTGGCAGGTTTAACAATTGTTAAAATCAGTTCTTTAAATCATAGTATAGCAAACAATTATATAGCTGATAGCTCTCCTGATAGAAAAAGATAGCATCGTTAATAATACCAAATATACCTAATTATTATGCATATTGTATGTTACATCCATGTATGAGATAATAATGTCATGTATAAGACTAAACCGAAACATGACAGAGGCAAACATTAACGCCAATGCACGATATAGGCAAAATGGTGATTCTAAAATTTCGGATATGAAAAAAAGAAATTAAAATAAAAAAAATATTGGTGATTCTATATTATGGAAAACTATCACCTGGTAGATACGAAGTTAGTGACGGTAGCAGATTGAAATTTTACACAATATGTAAATTTACCAGCTACTTTACTTTACAAACCGGTACATAATTTTCAAAGGAACCCAGACCAATAGGGAAAACATGTGTATAGTAATTCGACTTGCATATATAGCAGGCCGGTAGCGTCACTCTGTATATTAAATATTTTTGCCAAATTTCATTACGAATATTACTCAAACTTATAAAACGATTAAAAAATATTGTTGTCGTTAAAGAGTTAATATTTCATAACAAATTTGATAAAAAAATGTGTAAGCGGTTGACACTACAGGAAACTTCCCGCTAAATTAAGATTTATTTATTAATTATTTTTTAATTATTATTTATTAATTATTATTTCTCGGGAACACGTCGAAGAGTGCCGAATCAAGCTTGTGTCTGAAGTCGAGAATCGACTTACCGATGTCTCGGAATGGGGTCGCCAAAACCTGGTTACTTTTAACCTCAAGAAGACACAGCTTTGCCTGTTCACCGCAAAAAAGACGCCCTTTGTCGTATCACCTCGATTTAAGGATACTCTCCTGACAGCCTCTACTAGCTAGCTAGTTTCGGAATCCTGGGAGTTGACATATCGAATTACGTTTAGTTTCGCGGTCATTTGGAAGGCAAGGCTAAACTAGCCTCCAAAAAGCTCGGTGTGCTCAGCAGAGCGAAACAGTACTTTTTGCCGGTACATCGCCTTCAATTTTATAAGGCACAGGTTCGGCCTCACATAGAGTACTGTTCGCATCTCTGGGCCGGAGCTCCTCAGTACCAGCTTCTTCCTCTTGATCGCATTCAGCGTAGAGCGGTTCGAATCATTGACGACCAGGCCATTTCGAAACAGCTTGACTCTTTGGCATTGCGCAGAGATGTAGGTTCTCTCTGTGTATTTTATCGTATATATCATGGAGAGTGTTCCGACGAGTTGTTTGGATTAATTCCTGCCACCGAATTCCACCATCGGACATCGCGTCAAAACTTGAAGTTCCATCCTCACCATCTCGATGTCTGGAAATCCACAACTGTGCGTTTCTCCCGACACTTTTTACCTCGCACTACTCTGTTGTGGAACCAATTACCGGCAGGGGTATTTCCGAACGGATACGACATTGGGACCTTCAAGAAAAGAGCTTACTCATTCTTAAAAGGCCGGCAACGCAACTGCAAGACCTCTGGTATTGCAGATGTCCATGGGCGGCGGTGATCACTTACCATCAGGTGCACCTCTTGCTCGTTTGCCTCCTCTTCTATATAAAAAAATATATATATTTTAAGCTCAAAAGAGTAAAAACTAATAAACATGAAGTTTTTCAGTTCAAACATCTATTTTGTTAAAATGGCAGTATATTGATTTTTGAAAAGTTGTATATTCTGGGAACGCTGATTGAATTTGATCTTTCTTTGAGATCTAAAATATTGCTTTAGCTAAATAATGGATAGGTTGAAAAATTTCGTAGCAATGTCAAAAAACATTTTTTTTCAAATACTTTCATCATTAATAAATCCTAAACAAAGTGACCGATTTTGATCCAATTAACGGTATTTGACGCAGTTTTTAAAGGAGAAAAGCTGATACGATTTTTAAGTCCATCGGTGTATTAGCCTGAAAATTATTTTAAAAATATAAAATAAATTATAAATATTATATAAAAATATAAAATAAATATTAAAATGACGTAATTTTAATATTTCAAAGCTGTAACTTTTGAAAATTTGATTTGATTTTGATTTTTGAAATACCATCTGACGTAATTTTTTTAGTACTAAAATATCGTAGAATACCAAAAAATGATTGGTTGAAAAGTTTCGAAGTTATGTCGAAAAAACACTTTTATTAAATTTTTCATCAACGATTTCTTTCAAACGGATAAGACCGATTTTGATGCAATTAATGCATTAAATGTGGTTTTTTTAGGAATAGAGTTGATTAGTTTTTGTACTCAATCGGTACATTAATCTGGCAGTTATGTTAAAAAAAATATTGTTTCGCCAAAATTTTTTTTGAGGTTTTTTCAAAATTTAGTCTAAGTTGAGTGGAATTTAATCGAATGCCATCAACCGCGTTTCGATAGGTCCAGCCGTACAAAAGTTATGAGATGTTTACATACACACATACACACACATACATACACACACACACATACACACACACACACATACATACACACACACACACACATACATACATACAGACATAGTGACGTCATCGAGGAAATAGTCGGAAAAGATTCGTAGGACCTCAAAACGTGGAGATCCGGTGAAAACTCGATTTTCGAAAATCGGGGCAAATTAGTAACTGCCTACGTACACTACGTACTACGTAGCGGGAAGTTAAAACTGTAATGCACAGACGATAGAGAAAGTAGTACAGGTAAATGAGGTTTTATAATTCAGACACAAGATAACATCCAGAAGATTAGTTACGTCTTTGGTGTCTAAACAAGTTAATTAGCTCTTGGCAAAATAAGAAGCAAATCATATTCCCGGTAGTAGAACAAAATACCTGTTCTTCATGAAAAATAGAAAACTTCGTTCAAAGCTGGATAAATAACACAGTAGTACTAGCTGAGTGACCGAGCTTCTCGTGGATTATGTTTTTCATATGAGAACAACTTTCCACAGAGATGACACTTGACTAGATCAATTTTAATTGTAAGACTAAGTATCTACGAGTAAATACATTTCGCCAAAATCGTTAGAGCTGGTTTGAAAAAACCAACTACATATAAATATACAAGAATTGCTCGTTTAAACTATAAGATACAATATAAAAAATTGCAATCTATTTTCAACTCAATTTCACGTCTAAATCGTCTAAAACCAAACAAGGGTAAAAAACACATGCTCCAACAAAAAGAATGACCACTACTAGCAAACAATCAATCCAGTCAAGAGGGATCCCGAGCTTATAAGTTGCCTAATATTGTAAGTCCAACCACGAACCTCCCAGGGGTCAGATTTTCCCATAAATTGAAGACGCTAAGTGATTTTCCCCTTTCAATCTTTCAATGCCCCAGTGGAGATTTTTTTACAGCTCTTAGTGGATTATTTCCTTTAACAATTCATGACGAGTGACCGTAGTATCTTCTTTTTAGTGAAATGTTAAAAAGGTGTTATTGTTTGGGTCAATTGAATAATAAATAGATATCTATTTTATGTTAGCCTACTTCTGATTGAAGTTTTTGTGGATTTAAGGTGTAAAGTTTTTGTGGGAACAATAATTATTTTCGGGAAACAATCAACATTATTAAAGGTGTGACAAATTTCATCTAATTCCCGTTTTGTTGTCAATATTTTACACACTCATATTTAAAATGAGTATATGCGGCCATCAATTTCAAAATTGTTATGTCAAGATACAGTGTTACTTTTTTATTAAAATATCTAATGAAATATTAAGATTTGTTAATTATTTAACATATTTAAAATTAATAAGATTTTTGAGCTGAAATTAAGTCAACTATTTGGTTATTAACTTAATTATTACAATTAAGTAAATAAACTATTAGAATAAAATATTATAAAGGCCTGACATATGTTCCCAGGCATTCGTTTTTGTGAAACTGAGAAGTGAAGTGTCGTAACATACAATTAAGTGCCATCAGTCGTGTATTTTGTATTTAATATAATTCAATATTCCGTCAGTTGTTGTTTAAATTAATAAATCTTTTACCCTTTTACCAAGTGGAGCGAAAAGGAGCGAATATCCAAACATATAATATTCACTTTCATAATTATATTTAAGGAGCTTAGGCTTTATATATGACTACAGGCTATAAGACAACAAACTTAAGCAGATGGCTTCCCTGATGGAAAGACACAAGCGATCGTCCATAGATACCAAAGATGCTAAAATGATGGGATACCACATGAATGAGTTTACCTTACCCTCCAAACCGGAACATGGTAGTGACAAGCACTGACGCTATTACGGCTGGAATATGTAAGGCGGTGTTACCAATAACCTCGGTGAGACGTTGCAGAACCATCCAGTAGTCATTATGGCCTATATTATCTTTCGCCTTTAACGAACTATTAGAATGCCAAATGGTCTTTTCTTCAAAGGGGATCTCATGGATTAAATGGATACGCCTTTCAAGACAATTTCTTATATTGTCAGTGTAGCCTGCAATTACATACAGAAATACAGAGTTATACTACTATTTTACTTTACGATGAAGTAAAAGTCACTTCGAGGGTAATTTTTAAACCTTGTCATCTCATTCCGTACGACAAAACAGTACAACATGATTTATTTCTGTTTTTTCACAATATAATATAACTTACAAATGTATGAAATTTTTAACAGTAACAGGAGCGTTTGCTTATATGTGGCGACACGTTTCCTTCCCAACGGCGTATGTATTAGTGTTGATGTGGTTTGTAGGGGGTCCGGCCCTACGCCTAATTTTATATAATATCTTCAATTATGATGAATGAATTAGGAAAAAATTATGTATAAATAAAAATCAAATGTTGTTCGTTAGTATCGCTAAAACTCGAGAAAGGCTGACAGATCCATGAAAGCCCAGGGTAAATTTTAAAGGTGGGAAAATGTAGGAAGAAAATCGGGTAAAGTAGTAACAAAAGAAGAACCACATTTGCCGGGTCAGCCAGTTAAATTTAATAATAACGATCGGAGCATCCTTCATCGATATAACATTAAAATGGTGATCTTTAAATGTCACTTAATTCTCTACGAATTTAATATATCGCACACCTAGATATAAAGGGAGCTAACTCAAAAGTTAAGATTTTTGCGTTAGGCACACCATCAAATTTCTTATCTCAACACCTACCGATTAATTGTACAGAGTTAACAATAACTCTACTACTCAAGACATTATTCATTAACAATAAGAGTTATTTTTAATTGTACCACTACTCTTGATATTTGAAGTCAGTATTATTTTGAATTGTCGACATTTTGGTAGTCAAACCTGAGTTATTACGATAAAACACATACAACAATTTTGAGTTGGACCAGTATTGTTGGCAGGGTGAGTAAACTTTTTACTTTAATTCAAATTGTTGCAGTATTGCTGAAACATTAGTAGTTGAGTATGTTAAGCAATAGAGAAACAACTACAAAAATTCAATTTTTAGCTCCAAAAAGGATTAAAACACATATTTTTCTACAATATCGTTGTTTTATAGATAGATAGAGTTCTGCATTGTCTCCCCCGGGTCTAGTACCACCGCCTTACCTATTCTTGCCGCAATAGTGTCAGTGCTTGTCGCTGTCGTGTTCCGGTTTGGAGGGTAAGGTAGCCGGTAAACTTATGCATGTGGCATTAGACCTCGACACAAGATAGCAACGTACCATTAACATCTTTGGTGTCTATAGGCGATGGTTAACTCTTTCCATCAGGAAATCCATCTGCTTGTTTGCTATCTTATGATATAAAAAAAAATGGCTCTCTTGACGGAAAAAGAAACCATCCCCAATAAACATCAAAAATGTTAATTGTGCGTTGCTCTCCTTGCCACGGGATGGTATCACCACGTGCAAGTCTACCAGCTACCTTACCTCCAAACGGAACACAACCATGATAAGCATTGACGCTGTTGCGGCAATGTTTTGCTCAGCCCGTGATTCGAACCCGGAATCTCACGAATTACATGAAAGAATTAACATAATCAGGTTAATTTCTCAACCGACGAGTCATTTTATGTGCACAATAATATGCAGTGACCTATTTCCTTAAAAGAAACCCGATAGGCGATGCAAAAGACAAAGCGTGACAAACAGACAAAGATTTAAATGGAGTCGCCGATGTATGACCGAAACGCTACGCCATCATCTATAGAATAATAGAAGATTGCTGTTGACATAATCCTGATGGCTAGAATTAATATACAGGTTGTTTTTAAACAATCTATTATTAATAGAAAATTAGACAAAAAAAAAACACTATTTTATGTTTCAATTGATGAAGATTCTGCTAAATATTTCGACTCGAATGAGTTCGTTTATTTGCGAATTACAAAAATAAATACATGCATATATACATTTACGTCAGATCTCGTACGGGATAGAAAGAGAGAACCAAATGCCGTATTACGTCAAAATTCCTGCAAATTATACTCTCTTCATATTAAAACGCCGGCTAAAAAGATTCCACCATCGGACAGCGCTCGATCAATCTGGTCATGGTATATCAATCTTGATCTTCTCAGATACCTACATCCTTTCACATTCGCATAGTATATTTGTTCTTTTAACCTTTCATCTACCAATATTTTTATATGTTCAAACCAGCGGAGCATGACCTTTCTTATTTTTACACCAATTCTTTCTTTTAGGCTTACCTCACTTTCATTTCAGTATGACGAAACCGCTCCGTAAGTGTTACGCTGTATATTTTAGTGATCTCATCTCGACCGCGTTGATTATACTTTTATGCCTTTTCTAAAATCACCATCTTCACTTCCATACAACAGCGTTGTGATATTCACATATATTATTAGAGGGTAGACCGAGGCGTATCAGATCGTCTAATATTTAAGGAACGAAATATTATACTTAAGTGCTTTTTTTTATAATTAAAAAAATAGTAATCATAAACCATTGAGCTATAATAATATAAATATTTAAAAATATAAATTATTAATACATTGTTCGAATTAAAGACCAAAGAGTAAAAAAAATATTAATATCCGATTCTCTCCAACTATACGTAGATTTTAAATTAATTGACTAACGGCCGGTTTTTGAAACGTAAATTAATTTTACCAAGCAATTTGTCCGCGTTTAACATAATTTTACAAGTAAATGGTTTGTTAAACACAGATTGATTATTATTGCTTGTTAAAATTAACTTATGTTTCGGAAATCGGCCATTAGTGTCTTAACTCCTACTGAATACTTTGAAATTATTAAAAATATTTTAATAATTAATAATCAAATAAGTTCAAATTATTAATTGACAATGACAGGAAAAACTCTTTTTTGTAAACTCTTATATTCATAAATTTAAGCAGCCCGACAGTATTTACCAAGATTGTAAACACAATTAACAATGCACATTAATTTCACTTCGCAATATACATATATATTTTTAGTATTACTCAGCCGGCTTCACTTTTTAAGCATCTTCAGGATGTAACATACTTAAAAAGCGAAACCGGTTGGGTAATATACCAAAAATATATATGTTGTGAAGTGAATTTAATGTACAAGTGCATTGTTATAAAATTGCCTCGAGAATCGCACAGTTGTGGATTTCCAGACGTCGAGATGGTGAGGATGAAATTTTGAATTTTGTCGCGATGTCCGATGGTGAAATTCTGCGTCAGGAATTAATCCAAACAGTTCCTCGGAACACTCCTCATGATAGATCCGATAGAAGATACAGAGCGAAGCCACATCTCTACGCAATGCCAAAGAATCAAGCCGATCAGAAATAGTCCTGTTATTGACGATTCTAGTCGCTCTACGTTGAATGCGGTCAAAAGGAAGTACCTGGTACTGAGGAGCACCCGCCCACAAGTGAGAGAAGTACTCCATATGAGGCCGGATTTGCGCCTTTTATCGCTTCAGAAAATACACCAAGTTCGGTTCACTTAAGTTATCAACATGTTTTCGTAGATTAAAAGTTGCAATACTGTAACTTATTTATCACAACACCAGTTTTCTTATTATGCATCACGAATATTTTCCTGGAATAAAAATAAAATTGCGCGCCGAGTACCTGTAATTTTATTCAGCTAATTATAAGACATCCCAAATTTAAGCAAATAATTAAGGTTGATTCATACATTTAATGTATTATCTATTTATAGATTAATACGTGAAGCAAACAATTTTACTATTATTAAGACAATTACACGAATGGTGGACAATTAAATTTTATAAAGAAAGGTTTTACATTGCGGAGGACTGAAGAAACCCATTATTTTTAAATAATATCCATTAGAAATTAAATAAATAAAAATAAACATTACAAACACTACATTCATTTGACATACTTACATGACAATATACATATATTATACATACAAAGTATACTATTTTCTTTACAACAAAAGCTGTTGTCAAACTTTTGGATATTATTTAAAAAATAGATTTTATTGTTTAATCTATAGTCGAATTTCGACCATAGAGTGGTCTCTAGTAAAGTGAAATAAATAAAATAGTTACTTATTTTAGAATGTCCTTTTTTGTATCACTCTGTAGTTGTAGATAAACGTCACGGTGTCACGCGACACTCGCTTTGTTTATGTATTGTCACTTTGTCTTTGTAAAGATTACGGTTCGCCGATTTACTAGCGAAGTTTGGTGTCGATCTCAATCGACCTAGGAAATCCTACTTGTTTTATTTAATCTTAAATACAAACAAAGCTGTTGTACGCAACCTACTCTTGTATATTTATTGTATTATTACAATGCTAATAAATGACATATATTATGTAAATCTCCGTATTTGTCTAAACCATTTAAAGATTTGACTATCTGGCTTCCTGCCAAGCAGTAAGTAAAAGGCAAACAATTGGTCAAACCTGTCAAACGAAACTACTAAGTGCGGAGGCAAAGTTGATCCGTGATAATTGTATTTCGTAAATGAAATATTGTTTTAATATGATAATACTTAATATTGCCCCGAGGCAACCAAGCATTTTACAAAATCAAAAAATTCTATATACTTTTGAAAAAAGTCGCCTCTGTGGTCTAGTGGTCCAGCGTTGGCGTTGACTACATGAGGTCCCGGGTTCAATTCCTGGGTCGGGCACTTAAAAAAACGTGTTTTTTCAGTTTTCTGATAAACACAAAATTGCCTGGATTGGAAAGTGCCCGGTTGGCGATAGGCTTGCCACCTATCACATTTGTGGGAGTGGGAGGAAGATACTTTTCAAAAAAAGATTAATTTTAGAACACCGTTTATAAATTCAAAAATAAGATTGTTTGAATTGTCATAATTAATCATTTTATTACATAAATTGATCACTAGTTCGCATATATTACTCCGTTTTGTACCAAATATCCAATTAAAGGCCCGTCTGGGATCATGTCAATAACAATTAGCTTATTGCGATACCAAAAATTAGTGTGTGTTGCGATTAATACGTTGCTTGAAAGTTTAGTGTGATTAAAAATATGTCGTTACTAGCTGACCCGCGCAGCTTCGCCCGAGAGTATATTAATAAGTCATCCAAATAGCTTTTAATAAAAATTTCATTCCCTATTTCAGCCCTCCAGGGACTGGTTTTTGAAAAAAAAATTAGCCTATGTTTAACCCCGGATCTTCAACTATATCCATGCCAAATTTCATAAAAATCGGTCCAGCGGTTTAGCCGTGAAAGCGTAACAGACAGACAGACTTTCTCATTTATAATATTAGTATGGATTTAGAAAAGATACAATTTTACATGTTTTGGATGTACACTTCGTTGAATACACTTAACTGTTATTATGAAAATCAAATTAATTTGAAATCGCCAGAAAATTCGTTCCTTTGTATTACTGAATCCACAATTCCTTTACCCGTTGATCCAGTAATACAAAAGAACGCATTAAAAGACAGTAAATTTCTACTATAACTTTTTAGGTGTTTTCAGCAGATGATTAAATTAATTAGGAATTTGTCATTATAAGATTTTATCCTTATCAATTATCATTACAGCACAATGATTAGCAGATCACAGCGTGATTAAATGATATTGTATTATAATTATTTGTGCATTAGTCACAACAAAGAAAACTATTTCAGAAATCTTGAGACATGGCGTATAAAATGATTTTGTGTTATTTGTGCATTATTGACAACAAACATAACTAATTTAAAAATCTTGTAAGTAAGAGAGATATTACTATGTCGATGAAGTAAGACGTCTTTTCAAGTCGCCGATCAAGTGGTAATTAAAGCTTCGGATTTTTTGACCACTCAAAAATAATTTTTATTGCCATAATAGCAGATGGGAATATTCAAGTGTTGGCTTTGTATCGAATATTAAAAGCTCGATGGGCCAAAATTGTTAAGAGTTTTGTATTGCCATAATTTATGTTGAAGCTGACAATTACATTGATGTGATAAATCTGAACGAAATTACAAAATCAATATTTATCATCACAATGTATTTTTGAGGTAACTTCAATAAAAATTGTCGCCAAAAAATTCAACTTTTTCTTACAACACCCGGGCTACAGCAAGATGTGTTAAAATAGTGACATAGTCTGCTCGTCTGCTGCAATTTGTGGTCCTGAAAGGTGTGACGGCCGATAGGTTTATTATAACACGATTGAAGTCAAGGGAAATGTCAGTCTTTCAGTCTATAAGAAGAAATAGTTTTGACGCCCTTAAAACTTAAAATTTAACTTTTTTCGTTGTTAAAATTACACATCCGTACTAATATTATAAATGCGAAAGTAACTGTCTGTCAGTCTGTCTCTTCTTCATGCCTAAACCACAGACCCAATTTGGATAAAATTTGGCACAAAGATAGCTTGATTCTCGAGAAAGGACTTAGGATAGTTTTTATCCCGAAAATCACACGGGAACGGGAACTATGTGGGTAAAACCCCGATACTGTCTTTCTTTTAAACCGGGGTATTAAATAATGAGTAACTTGGCTATTTTAATTTTAAAAATTTTCCACGCGGACGAAGTTTATTTATTATTCTTATTCTTTAATATTATAACATCATTATCTTACAATAAAAACTGCGTACATCCTCATTTGGTTAATTTTAATGGATGTTAAAAACTCTTCATGCATATACATATATTTAGCATTTTATTAAAACTTTGGCGTATATGGGGCTGTACCAAATTAGGAAATTAGTTAATAGGAAATTACTTAAAGAATATTAATATTATAAATGCAAAAGTTTAGAAATTGGGATGGATGGTTTAGTTGGATGTTTGTTACTCAATCACGCAAAAACTACTAAACGGATTTGAATGAAATTTGGCACACAGGTAGATGATGACCTGGAATAATACATAAGCTTTTTATCCCGGAAAAATTAAGTTATCTCGCGGGATTTGCCAAAAACTTTTATAAAGCAGCCGACACACTGCAGCTCTATTCTATTTACCATATGTTCTATTTACCATACTTTTAGCTCCACAGGGCAACTTAACCTTTAACTTAACCGCAGTAACCAAATTGGAAATTCTGAAAAAAAATTCGCTCCACCCTTGTAGACAGTTATATTATCTTATATAATAAATGAGTAATTATTGTATTCATGAAACAATAATTTGAATGAAATTTTGTATTTCTTATATATTTTATACAAAATAAGTTTATTTTTACAACTAGACAGTCTCTTAATAAAAATTTCATGTGGCGTCGTTATGAAAATTTTAGTGGTCAAAATTGTGTGAGATAACAAGAGGCATTTTATTAGAATTACCTTCTTTAGAATAGAATTTCCCCCCGTATCGGTCCAGATCCTCTTTGAAAAATAGGCCATCTACTATACTACCAGGCAGTTCGTAAAAAGCGAATGATTGACTATACATGACACTACCATCGTGACTACTAGGTGGTAGAGTTCTGCAACTTCATGCCCGGGCCTGGTATTACTACCTTACTTATTCCTGCCGCAATAGCATCAATTGTTTCCTCTGTCATGTTTCTGTTTGGATTTGCACGATCTGCCTGATGAGAAGCCGATCATATGGTGGGTGTTCTTATCTTAATTCGATGGTGGAGGAGAATGTGATTATTTATTTTATTAAATCTCCGGTGTTGGTCTTAGCCTCCTTTAAAATAAACTATCTGCCACTTTAACAGGCAGTTCGTGGAGTACTATGATTGTAACTACTAGGTGGTATGTTTTGCAAAGTCTCGCTTGAGTCTGGAACTGCCATTACCTTACCTATTCCTGTGGCAATAGACAGATGAATTTTCTATAAAATTTAATATCATTAAGTTGTTCACAATTTTTTTTAAACATATACACTATACCAATATAGCTCAATAGCTACTGACGAAAGCTTATCATCGTTAAGTTGCTCACAATTTTTTTTAAACCCATACTACACCAAAATATCTTAATAGCTATTGCCGAAAGTTTAACATCGTTAAGTTACTCACAGTTTTATTAAAACATACTACATCAAAACAGCTCAATCGCTATTAGACAAAGTTTATAATCGTTAAGTTGTCCACCATTTTTTAAACATACTACACCAAAAGATATATAACATATATTAAAGAACGATCAAAGTTTTTACGCAATATTGAAATGGATAAATATCTTCTGCCTAGAGTAAATAATGTGTATGGTAAAAGGATGCTACAATATACTTTACCCTTGTATCTGAATGAATTACCAACTGAGTTGCAATCGCTCTATTCGCAAAAAAAAAAACATTAAAATATAAATTAAAAAAATACTACATTAATAACATAATTCAGTAAAACATAGTGATTATAATTTACTCTTTGTAATTCATTAATAATATATTATCCACAGTCGACTCTACAGCTGCTGCCGGATAAACTTTAAAAGTTTTAGTGCATAGCTGTTTTTATCAATATATGTAACATGTGAAAGTTTTGGACATAAAATTTAAAAAAAAAATAGCTCAATCTCTATTGACACCAACATTGTTAATTATATACTGCTGTTTATATGAAAAAAAAGCACTAGCAAAAATTTATTGGCTAGCCGAACTCTTAGGCCGAAATAAGACCATGACAGAAGTATAGTGACAAGAGTAAATAATGCGAAAATACGACTGAAAAGTGAAAAAGCGTAGTCAGTAATTTCACTGTTTCGTAAAAACCGTAAAATATATTTCAGGTTTTTAAATATTTTTTAATTATATTTCAATTTCTTTTCATTTTCCTTCAAGGTTATATACCACTTTGAAATCGCTTTTAATTTCTCTTAAATGTTTACTCAATTCACTTGGTATTAAAAACCATATTGATAAATATTATTGATTATGTTATAAAAACTTCTTTAAAACCTAATTATTAAATATTTTATAAGTCTGCAAAGCTTAAATTGAATAAAGATATACTATTCCACTTTACCTGACTAATGCTACAATATTTCAGTATTACCTACATAACATCTGTTTTTTATTTGTTTATTTAATGCCTTATTGTACAACATAAATAAGAAATATTTTTTATAGTAAAATTATTGGCTGTTATATTAATTACATCCAATAGTTTTACTCAACTTGACGATTATTGAATGAGCTATTTATTATAATATACTAGCTGCAGCGTACAACCCGATGCATTATAAACGTTTTTGGTAAATCCCTCCGGATAACCTAGTTTTTCGAAGATATATTTCAGGTCATCATCTACCTGTGTGCCAAATTTCATTTTAATCCGATCAGTAGTTTTGCGTGATTGAGGAACAAACATCTATCCATCCAAACATCCAAACTTTCGCATTTATAATAATATTATAAATGTGTTATTAATATAGATTCTTAATAAAAAAGAAATGAAAAAAACGAGTCGCAGAATTATATTAATATTACTAATATAGATTCCTATTGTCATGAATCTTCATTTCAAAACTACCCTGAATAAGACGCCTTTTTTGTCTGTAACATTATGTACAAGGTTTGGAGGAAATTCACAACAATTTACAATTAATAGAGAATAGGATAGTTTCTTTATTTCTGAGGATTTTTTACATCAACGAATTCTGATTAAGAATGTAGTAACGGCGAATGAACGCAGCTCCCGAATCGGCCATTACAGTCACGAGCGCCAACCAATTTTAAATCATCGATCTGATTACAATGATGTTCAGTTTAAAGAGCTAGGAAACGATTATTAAAACAGCTTTATAAAGACTGATACAGGGAGCAACAACGTGTTGAAATATGTCTAGCATACTTACACTATTAAACTAATGTATTGCTTTATGAAGGGACACATTCCTTATTTAGCCAATATTTCAATGCAAGAAATTTGAAATTCCTCTACTAAAATATTTAACACTTTATAAATTAAAAATCCGAATCGAAAAAAAGAGCTCTTAAGGTACTTGTTTATACTTTTAACGGATATAATTCAAAGACCAAGTTACGGTGGTGCATTTGATATCTCTCGGGGGTCCGTTTTTTTAACTGTCATTAATTTTGAGTATAATTTCCCCCGCCCCGAAAGAACATTTCTTGTGGGATTGGCAAGGGGCGATTAAGTCGAGTTTAATGTCGCCCCGAAAAAATAAAAGTAACTAATCAACAGATTGATTCTAGCTCGCGGGCAACCAAGTTTTGAGTATTTCGTTTCTGCGACTCGTTTTTTCCATTTCTTTTTTACTTGGCAGCCATTTTATGAAAATTTTGGTATTATTAAAAGGCTTTTGGTTTGGAGTAAGTAAAATATTTGTTTCAGTCTTGTGTGTATTTTGTAATAATATTTTTATTGACTACTAGCTGACCCGGCAAACGTTGTTTTGCCTTACATATTAGGAATCTATAGCGGACAAACAACGTGACACGTAATTTATATAAGTCTACGGGATTGTCCTTCCATGCAGCCAAAATGACATTAAATTTTCTAATTTTCCACGCAATTTTCTTAATATTTTCTTTTATAAGAACCTTCTCCTTACAATTACAAACACAACAAAAAAAATTTACCGAAATTGGTCTAGCCATTCAGGCGTGAAGTCGTGACTAAGGAAAATAGGGATTGTTTTTTATATATATTTTCTTAATATTTTCTTTTATAAGAACCTTCTCCTTACAATTACAAACACAACAAAAAAGTTACCGAAATTGGTCCAGCCATTCAGGCGTGATGTCGTGATCAAGGAAAATAGGGATTGATTTTTATATATATAGACAAGAAGTTAATAGATGGTTGGATCATATTCGCAAATTCATACACTATGATAACTATTTCTATTTTTAGGGTTCCGAAATAAATCAAAAACTCTTGTAGTTTCGCTATGTCCGTCCGCTCGTCTTTCATGCGCAGTATAGTCCAGAAATCCTTAGTATTACTAACATTGAATATACATATTAGTCACGGTAACGAAGTCGTAACATGAAACATATGTTTTAGGGTAGCTCCTGTACATGTTAATTTTTGTCTTGTTTACTCCCATAGTGAGGGGTATCGTTGGATAGGTTTCCAAAAACACTGTAGGTTTGTGAAAATAGTTTATTGATTAAAGAACTTGTTTATGAAATATTAAACTTTAAATTGCTAATTTTTGTTAGAGCCAAGTATCCCTCCCTCCTCTGCCAGGTAAACGGTTGGTTTCGGGGGTGGGAAAAAAATTCATGATAGTAGCAAATTCAGTGAAGTTAAAAGGAAAGTGTTATTTTCCTATTAGAAGGCTTTATATATTTTTGAGTATAAAAAGTATCTTTACGCCCGTAGCCCCGAAAGGGTAGGTAGAGATACAAGTGCACCTACGATTAGACGAAGAGACTTGGTCCCACAATGTGATAGTTGACCAGCCTATCGCCAACCGGGCATTTTCCAATCCCGGGCAATGTTGTTATTATCAGAAAACTGAAAAAACACATTTTTGAATTGCCCGATCCAGGAATTGAACCCGGGACCTTATGTGGTCAACTCCGACAATGGACCACTAGAACACAGAGACGATCTATTTTTTTTAAATATAGTCGACTAACTTATAAAATGTGCTTTTAGAAGTTTGTATAGATGGAAAACCTGTGTTGCGGATACACCCATATTGACATTAAATTAGTTGAATGCTTGTAGTACAATCTAATAAAAGCCCTCTCCGTAGTTCACGTTATTATGATGAGCAACTTCGGAACCATACATTGCGCGTAGCTTGACAGGCACTTTACCAATTTATATTAACTAGTCGCGCACCGTTGTCCGCTGCTTATTCTTTTTTGAATCACACAAGGACATTTCCTTGGGCTTAGGAAAAAATCTTCGGATTGCTCTGGGCGCCTATAAAGAATAAACAACTTGCCTATTTACTAAGTAGCTTATAAGAGGCGGAAGATTCTCTATACAAGTCACTGCTATCATAATTATCATTTTAGTGGATTTCTGCAACGCCTCGCCCGGGTTATGTGCCACCATGAAGCTATATTATATCTGGAGGCAACACTTCTAATACCTATTTGAAACCAAATTTTAAATACTGCTCATCTTCTGAGATCTAACCCTCTCTTTCTAACACAGCTGTATAAATAGAGATGGGGAGACCTTACAGAGATGTAACGGAAATATTTGTTTCAATTGATTCTTACGAGTAGCTTCACCTATACCTAATACTTCATGTGTGCCACTGCCTTACTTATTCATACCGCAATAATGTCAGTGCTTGTCACTGTCGTGTTCAAGTTTGAAGAATAAGGTACTACCTTTACTACCTTTACTGTAAATTAATTAAATGAAGTAAATTTGTCGCTAGCTTATTCTTCAAACTTGATGATGAAATGAAAACTTACGTGTGATATTTACATCCTGCCAACTCAGCACCACACAATCTACATCTTTAGTTTCTACATGCAATGGTTGTCTCTTTCCAGAGATCAAGTTACTCATTTGCTCGTTTTCTATCTTATGATATAAACAAATATTTTATTAACATTTTTATATTATCAAAATGTTTTTAATTTAGAGTGAACAACATTAATTTATTCAGTCTTGTGAAGTTGAATGTGCAATAACTACATTTTGGATCACTTTTACAGTTTATGGTGACTATAACTACCAACTTATTTAATTATAAATACTAGTCTAACTAGCCGCGTCCCGCAATACGCTGCTTAATTATTTTTTTCTTCGACATAAAAACTAGTTACTGTCTCGTTACGAATACAGTATCGGTACGAATAAGTAAATACATATGTCGCAATTACTCTAACAAGATCACAACGTAATCAACCTACACTTATTTGACGTGGAGTCTAATATATTCACGGTGCTAATAATAATTTATTTATTTCAGCATGCGTATAGATTAGTGCATTCTATTACATCGACTATGACGTAGCAATACTTGACAGTGAACGAAACCGAGCTGCCAACTTACGCACACGATCAATCTTGCATAATGAGACCAGATAAAACTTTTAGTTTAATTTATGTAGGAGTATGGTAGTGCCTCTGCTAAGTCCAGTAAAGCAAAGTGCTAGGGCACTCTGCCTTCCTTTTTTTAAAGCGTTTCGTCGTTTTTTGGACCCTCCTAACTTGGGTCTTTATACCAGATAAAAAAATCTCAAGGCATAATATCAATAGTGAACTTTATTAAATAAAGGATCAATTCTATAGCTCTTATATTTTATTGATATTTAACCGATTTCATTTGATTGATGATTTTCGAAATTCCTATGGTACTTTATGAAGTCTTAGAAAGCTGAAATTTTGTATGAAAGTTAGTATTAATATACAAACAAAAAAAATGTAAAACCTGGAACTTTTCAACCCCTCAAGTTACGGGATGGAATTTTGTATGAGCCTTTCGCAAATTTTGATGTTTCAGGTCTGAAAATTGTTTTTTATTTCCTAGGACTCCTTGATATTAATAACAAAATACAATTTCTATATTTTTTTTTCCAAAAAATAGATAAAATGAAAAGAAAATCAGAAGCAACTTACAAAAAGAAGTTAAATCCCCCCAAAATATTTTCATGTACAATGTCGCCAAGTTCATACAACATGGCTCGCAGTGTCAAAAGTAATCAGATTTTATGTAGAACCAAATTTAAAACTCTTGACGCCTTTACTCTACAAGGGTTAACTTCACAAACTATATTTTAGTCAAATTATGTGGTTTGTCCGTTTTGCTACCGTCACGCGGGCGTAAGGTGAGAAATGTATTTTGTTTCATTACTTTCAATACTTTTTTGTTATATAATATTTCTTGTAGTAACGAAATGGCCAAGAGACATATTTTGATAAATGTCTAGAGTTTGTGAAGTTAGAACTTGTAGAGTTAGGGCGTGTAGAGTTAGAAGCTTGGTTCTACATGAGGTCTGATAACTTTTTTAAAGTGCGAGCCATATAGCTTTGTCTTGACAACAATTTAAATGAAAATGTTTTGGACGGGATTGTTATTTCACTTCATTAGAGATATAAAAGTTCTCCAATATTTTTATATGTCATAAGATAGTGAATACGCAAAAGGATGAAAGGAACAACCATTACCTAGACATAAAGTAGATGCTATCCACTTGACAGGGATAATTTTAGCAGCTAGCTTACTCTTTTTAGCGAAACACTACGGCAATAAGCTCATTCGCTATTGTGACAGGAACAAGAAAGTGTCACCTAATTTCGGCGATATGTGACAGGACTCCATATCTCAGAGAATGATCGGAGGAAGATTTTAATATAGGTGAATATATTTTATGGTCAATATAAAAATTTGTAATCAATACATTCGCATACCTATTACGTGGTGTAATTGAATTATAATATACATAATCTAGCTGTGTTTATAACTAAGGAATATAGATACACGTCCTTAGATTTATCTTTTTTTTATTTTTTAGTTTTTAGAGAAGAGGAAACATTTTTGTTTAAAACATTTGTCTAGAAAACTTTATTTTAGGGGTAAAGGTCCGGCCAAATTTTCACGGGTTGTTCAGAATTGATAATATGTTTGATTTATGTAATCCTGTATAGTAGAGGATCTGAAGTAAGGCCGACCTTCACACACTGCTTACCGAATAAAAATGACATTTTATCAAATAAAATGTAGTTCTGAATATAATCAACTAATTATTTGCGACAGGAATAGGTGCGGTAATGCTACCAGACCCGGGCGAGACCATGCAGAACTCTACCACCTAGTAGCCACGGTGGTGGTGACTCGTATAGCCAATCAGTCGCCCTTTACCTGTCTGGACCAAGGCCCCCCCCTCCCTTTATATATGTGCAGATATACATTTTATTTGATACTAGAATAGCAAGCGGCTTCTAACATTTCAATCATTTACACATACATTATATGTGTATATATTATATGTATATATATATATATATATATATATATATATATATATATATATATATATATATATATATATATATATATATATATATATATCTCTTAACTCCACATGTATGCAGGGATAATCCAGAGCTGTATTATGTCACGTAATCCTTACTGATTCGCATTGCTTCCTCTATTGACACGACCTTCGCACAGTACTAATCAATAATATGATGATAGTATGTGAGTCTTGGTATTGTTGGTACCTATAGCCTTCGAAGTTAGTGTTGTATATTGCTATGTAAAAATGTCTGCATGGCATTTTATTATAAATCTGGATACATTAGGATACTTTTAAAGAGACACGATTAAAAAAAAACATTAGCCAGATTTTTAAATTTCGCATTAAACGTTCTCAGGATCTCGACCCTAGTCCCGTGGGTTATATTTTTGACGTTTAGTTTGTTCGTGACGTTCTTTATAACGCTAATTCTGAGATGGATTTTAGGGGGAACGAAATTTCGGATCATCCATAATATAGAGTTGTTTACTGTCTCCAACCTAATTATATTAATGAGACGAAAACATATACTTCAATTTAAAATAAAATAATTTTATAAATACGAAAGTTTGGATGTTTGGATGTATGGATGTTTGTCACTCAATCACGTAAAAACTACTGAACAGATTTAAATAAAATTTGGCACACAAATAGATAGTGACCTGGAATAAATAGTACATAAGTTACTTTTTATCCCGAAAAAATTAGGTTCCACGGTATACGCCAACAACTTTTATAATACAGCGGGCTTCACGCTGCAGCTAGTAACTTATTATTTTCTAAAAAGAAGCAAAATTTTACAAATGTTATATATGTGATACTAGCTGTTGCCAGCGACTTTGTCCGCGCGGACTTCGTTTACTCCGCACTGCCCCTCCCCCGTAGGTGACAGCGTGATAATGTAGCCTATATGTTGACCCGAACTGTTAGTAATATTCATGCAAAATTTGAAGTAAATCCATGCAGTACGTTTTGAGTTTACCCCGGACATACATTGACTTTCCTACGATTTTATTATATTTATAGATAAGAAGTGAATAGATGGTTGAATCATATTCGCAAATTCATACTCTATGATAACTATAACTATTTCTACAGACAAACAGAAAAACAGACAAACAGACAAAAAATCTAAAAACTATATTTTTGGCTTCGATACCTATCGATTGTAGATCACGCCCCAAGTATTCTTTTAAAAAAATATTCAATGTACAGTTTTGACTTTCCTACGATTTTATTATATGTATAGATTAGTGAATGCGAATGCAGATACCAATATCAAGACTGTAAATATGTGAATATGAATATTTGGACAAGGTGGAATAACACAAGGTTTGGTTTGAGTCATATTTTCACGAGAATCAGTAATCAAAACACATATTATAGTAGTAAAACAAGAAAAAAATATAGTAAATTCTTATAAATAGCAAGTTATATTTTATAAATATCTCTAGGTTGGTCCGGACCTCATTTGAAGAATAGACCATCTTTCATTCTTTTTTATTTCGCGCGAACTTCGTTTACTCCGCACAGCTCCTCCCCCGTAGGTGATAGCGTGATAATATGTAACTTATATGTTGACCCGACTTGTTAGTAATATTCATGCAAAATTTGAAGTAAATCCATGGAGTACTTTTTGATTTTACCCCGGACATACATTGACTTTCCTACGATTTTATTATATGTATATAGATCATAAGGCAGCTAACAAGCAGATGGGTCTCCTGATGGAAAGAGTCAACCATCGCCTATAGGCACCAAAGATGTTAATGGTGCGTTGTTATCTTGTGGCGAGGTCTAATGCCATATACATAAGTTTACCGTCTACCTTACGCTCCAAGCCGGAACATGACGGCGACAAGCACAGACACTATTGCGGCAGGAATAGGTAAGGCGGTGGTACCAGACCCGTTCTGTCAGGCAATTCGTAAGAGGGGAACGATTGATTATGCTATTCACTATCATCGTAGCTACTAGGTGTACATACTAAACAAGAAAATAACTTCTCATAGCAAGAATGACGTGCAGCATATGCTGCTGCAACTCAAAAAGCTGCTGATGTTTATATTAATTGAGCAATGCATAATACATTTCCCCCGTATTGGTCCGGGCTGTTTTTAAGAATAGAACGGCTGTCGTTCTGCCAAGTTGCTCGTAAGAGACGAATGATTGGCTATGCAAATTGTTACTAGGTGGTGTAGTGTTGCATTGTCTCGCCCGGGTCTGAGTGCTAAGTGTGAGTTTTTCTTTTCGCATTCGATCGTGAGCGCGTTTCGAGTTTACTAGGAATTTGTATGTGATTTGTACAGCGCCACCTAGTAGTAAACGTGAGAAATCAGTTTCATATCAATCTGATACCATCGCCTTACCTATTCCTGCTGCAAAAGCGTCAATGCTTGTCACTGTCGAGTTCCGGTTTTGAAGGTAAGGTATCCGATAAATTTATGCATGTGACATTAAGACGCTGCCACAAGGATAGTGACGCACCATTAAGATTTTTGATGTCTATAGGCACGGGTCTATTTCCGTCAGGACGCATATCTATGTATATTTTGCTGTCGTATGATATAAAAAAAACTAAGATGCTATATTATAAAATAAGTCGTCCTTTTCTTTAAATACCTTTCAAACAAATAAAAACTGTTATTACGTATCTACACACAGTTAAGTAATCTTACATCAGTTAAGGAGCCTTAATATCGGTTTAGCCGCAATTGAATTATCAATGATTGACTTTGAGCGATAGTTGGTCATGCATCACACTCGCATTCGCCTTTACATTTGCATTGCTTGATATGTACGTGAGTTTTGATGCGAACTAGTGAATATGATACTGGGATACCGAGATGTGCTGTGTGTCGTAAGTTGCATTTTCTAAGCCTTGTGCTTATTTATTAATAAAATAATGTGAAAGTTTTCACATGAGCGAACGTGAATACGAACATTTGTAGCATTTTTGGTATACCATAACACAAGAATGAACTAATTCAATATAAACTAAACTCGACCTCAATCACATATTTGCAAGAGAGGCTAAAAATCTCAATTGTGAATGCGACCTACAAAAATATGCAAATAATAACCAGCCACTTATTCTTTTTACTTTTAATATTAAGGTATAAAAACTTAAATTAAATATAGGAGCCAAATATAACACCTTCAATGTAAATTTTAGGTTAGCTTGGTAATAAAACTGTATCGAGCAAGGGCTTACCGATTACTAGGCGCCATCTTGAAAATATTAAGCAGAGATTTAGCCTCACGCCATATTATCTTTAATCCTCAAGAGAACGGACTAAATCGACCATGAAAAGAAGCATAAAAATTAACGAAAAAAACAATAGAATTAACATAGAAAACATCTGCGACGAAAATGACCCCACTACCATGGGTCTCACTATGAAACGACACATTCGAATTCGAGAAATCTCGTACATATTATAATTTATAATATGTATGAGATTCCTCAAATTCGAATGTGATATTTAGATATTTGAATATTTGTTACTCAATCATAAACAGTTAAACTGATTTCTTTGAAATTTGGCAACAGTTAGAAAATGGACTGAATTTCACCAAGAACTTTTATTTTGTAGCGGGTTGCAGGTTGCAACTAGTTGTTGCAACTAGTAGATCGCTAGTTAGCGATCTTCTGTGGCCGAAACTCGACCATAGACTAAACAATGAATAAAAAATCTCTTAGACAACCGACTTTAGCTGTACAAAGAAAATAGTTTAATTTACATGTGTGTATAATATCGTTTGTTTTAGATGAGTGTAGTGTGTGTGATATTTATTTTTATTAATTTAATGTATTACTAATGCATTTTATTTTAAAATATTTATTTTCTGCAGTCCTCCGCAATTTTAACTTTAACTGTGCCAAATTTCGTACTCCACCGTCTACACAATTGTCTTAAAAAGGGGTCCAAAGTTTTCCCTTCGCGTATTAATTTTCAGATAATTATCGCTGGACACTTTATGCGAATTCATTTAAATAAAAAGTTAGCAAATTATTTGCTTTTGATATGATTGGTAGTCAACAATACCAATTTTCTATTCAATTTGAAAATTGGATATATAAATACAATATTTATTTTTGTTAGACTTTACTGGATATTAGAACATTATGTTATAACATAGTTATTTACAAAAATAAATTAGGAAATGCTTTGAAAATGAATTGAGAGTAATTATTTAAACATATTTTTGAACTTATAAGTTAATATTTACTTTATAATTTTGTTTTACAAGCAGTATATTGAAATATTTAAATTACTTTGTAAATAATTACGTGCACAAAATTAATTATTATACTACATTATTTTTATTTACAAATCTCGCCTCGCAGTGTATGACTGCCTCGCAGTGTATTTAGTCTGTTCGGTTAATTATATGAATTCCCAGATTCAAGTCAAAAGTCGAACACAAGTGATATTGAGATTCAATCCAGCTCAGAGTCCAGTAGTAGTTTTTTTTACAACTCCGTGTCTCAAATGGGAATATAAGGTACCCAATCTCAGTTATCGTAAAAAGTTAATAATTCTTATAAGATTTTTCAAATTTGGAAAATAGGATCACCTATATTGCCAAACACTTAACTAATCGTGTAATAATGTTTGCTTTGCTCTGTCAATCATACAGTAGATCTGGCGTGATGATACTTTATTGAGTCGACTACTTACAATGTATTCAACAACGTATAAATTATTTACAACATTTTTTTTATCCTGTAATTATAAAGCAAAAGAGATTTTTCACTCATCGCATACAGTACATACGGTAAGGATTAGTAGTAACGATCTGGAGAATCTTTCATAGTCTGTTAACTCTGTTTGCAAGATTTTGTTACATTCTCTGAAAGGCGACTGGTGTCATTTAGTATATTTTTATATACAAATATTAACTTAATGTGATTTTGTAATATATATTCACGCCAAATCCCTTACGGGGTAGGCAGAGAGAATTGAGTAACATATATATCAAATAAAACCTAGAGTTTTTCCGGCGAATCCTAAATATAATTAAAGATTTTAGAATATTTGAGTTTACTCCTAATTTTCTCTCCATGCTGGTCCAGGCCAAGTTTTCCCCGTGTTGATCCCGGGCTCCTTTGAAGAATAGGCCAACTGCCGTTTTGCTAGGCAAGTCGTAAAAGGCAACCGATCGGCTATGCGAGTCACTACCATTGTGGCTATTAGGTGGTAGAGTTTTGCATGGTCTCGCCTGGGTCTGGTACCACCGCATCCCCTATTCCTGCCGTAATAGCATCAGAGCTTTTCACTGTCGTGTTCCGTTTTGGAGGGTAAGGTAGCCGGTAAACTTATGCACGTGGCATTAGACCTCGCCACAAGATAGCAACGCACCATTAACGTCTTTGGTGTTTTTCCATCTAACTCTACTAACTCTTTCCATCAGGAGACCGATCTGCTTGGTTGCTGTCTTATGATAAAAAAGACTTTGATATTCAAACCATCTGCAATTTTACCTAGCAGTTCGTAAAAGGCAAAACGATGGCCAACCGTTTCATTATGACCATTACTATTAGTTGGTGGAGTTCCGCAATGTCTTACCCTGGTTTTTATATCACTGCTTGTCTATTTGGTATTTTAGTTTAGAGGATAAACGGATACATATGGCATTACTATACCATCACTTATGTATTTGGCATTGCCATTCTGCCACACGGATAGCAACACACAATTAACATCTTTGATG
Source organism: Apodemia mormo (assembly GCA_036924255.1). Taxonomy (NCBI): domain Eukaryota; kingdom Metazoa; phylum Arthropoda; class Insecta; order Lepidoptera; family Riodinidae; genus Apodemia; species Apodemia mormo. The sequence continues at coordinate 6,384,409 of JAUPFN010000020.1, read as the reverse complement.
TCTATAGTCGATGATTTCTCTGTCCAACAGTAGAAGCATCTTCTAGAAATGTATTAAAATTAGTAGAGAACTTATACAAAACAGCAGTATAAACATATCTAAAAATATTGTGAGATTTTACAAATCATGAGTTGCCAATAGTAGGGGTTCTTATCTTAAGAACCAACCGCATTGATTCTTCGCCTCGCACCCCCTCGGGAGAAAATTTATCCGGCAAAAAGCAATAAACATTAAAAATAAAATGGCGAATCCTCCCCCAAATGTGTCACTTCGTAGTTAGCTATAGATGTATTTGGAGGAAGATGTAGTTAATCAATACTTATCGAATTCTCTAATCACGTTCCTACAAATGAATTCTTGCCTACTGAATACTTGCCTAGAATCATGGAGTTACTCATTGGAATCGTTGGGTGTTTATCCAGTCAAGGTTTTAGCGAGAAATTATACATTCACACAACATACACTTTTTATAGTACACATTTTGCAAAATTACTTACACTATTCATTATTATTGGTATATCGTGTTTGTAAAAAGCAGACAAAAATCGTAATGGTAAGGTTCCCACCTGTATAAGTTCCGAATCCACCACACGGATAGCATCATTGGTGTCTATAGTTGTTTCCATCAGGAAAACCATCTGCTTGTGTGCTATTTTATAAAAGAAATCTAAAAAAAATGCGGGAAACCCAAAGAGAATATAAACCCAACATGAATCACGCACATACATTCATACACAATAAGTACTTTTTTTTTCTATCACATGTTTAACTTTCGAAACACAAACGTGCCTGGTTTGAAGATTTTTTTATACTACATCCTCATCATCACCATCTGAAATATGGACCCGTGGTATATGATCAATCAGGTATTTATATAATCAGGTATTTTAATAGGCGATATTTTCTCTTTCCATCTGGATCCCAACCAAGCAATCTGTTTGTTTACTATCTAATGATATTTAAAAAAAACACACTTTCCATGCTTCCGTAAACCAACCGGTTGGAAATTAATTGTAATTACCTTATTGTGAAACAGTACAAGTGATTTAATTAATAAATATTGTATTAAAAAATATGTTTATATGTTTTTATTCAAAGAAATCATTAATTAAATTATGGATATCTGCAAATTTACGCTTAAATCAAAATAAAAAATCATTTTTTACGACAATAACAGCAACATACCTTCACGGCTAGTTTTTATATATAATAGAATAGAATCCCAAATTTTTATATTGGCTTCTAAGTTCCATTGTTAGTCCGAATTCCTTTGATGAATAAATTTTCTACCCTTCTGTTAGTCAGTCAGGTAGTTCGATAAACGTAATCAATTGGCATCTTTCGCAAATCGTGTCTGTGGTCTAATGGTCCGGCGTTGGTGTTGACCACATGAGGTCCTGGGTTCGATTCCCGGGTCGGGCAATTCAAAAATGTGTTTTATTAGTTTTCTGATAAAAACAACTTTGACTGGGATTGGAAAAGTACCTGGTTAGCGATGGGCTCACACCTATCAGATTGTGGGACTAAGTGCCTTACGGCTAATCGTGAGTGCATTGATGGTACCTCTGCCTGGTTCTTCGGGGATACGGGCGTGACGATACTTTTTTCCTGTTACGTCTTTGCATGAGGTGTTGACCCCTTGTTGGTCCCAGGCTCCTTGGAAGAAAATACCAACTACCGTTCTGCCAGGTAGGTCGTAAAAGGCGACCGGTTGGCTATACAAGTCACTACCATCGTGGCTACCAGGTGATAGAGTTCAGCATTGTCTCGCCTGGGTCTGGTACCACCGCCTTACCTATTCCTGACGCAATAGCATCAGTGCTTGTCACTGTCGCGTTCCGGTTTGGAGGGTAGGGTAGCCGGTAAACTTATGCATGTGGCATTAGACCTCGCCACAAGATAGCAACGCACCATTAACACCTTTGGTGTCTATAGGCGATGGTTGACTCTTTCCATCAGGAAATGCATTTGCTTTTTTGCTATCTTATGATATAAAAAAAAATCAAGAAAACCATCAACTTATTTGCTATTCTACGACAGAGGATAAAAAGGTAATGGAAATTGATCTTTCCCTATAAATGGAAATATTAATAAACTTTTGTATATTCTTTCTAGTAAAACTCTGTCCTAATTCATAAGCTGCCACAATGATCACAATAAGTGCAGCATGTTACATAACCACAGAATGAACGTCGGAACATCATCTCACCCTACCGTCCAAGAGCTCTTCCAATAAATGCAATAATCGCTTGCCACAAAAAACAATAATTTCTAATAAGACGATATTGCTGTCTCCTAATAGTCCTTCGAGGGCGCGAACACATGATACGAGATAGGAAATAATGTTTTTCTCTTATACTTTTCTTAGCAATATACTTTTATGTACTATCAATTTTAATTTTGGCGTAACTTACCGACATATTGGTATGCTGTTAGTGTTCTAAACCAGAAAAAAATTAATTTAAAAATATATATTTTTAAAATGGCGTAATCCTCTCAGCAAACTGTTTCATTTGCTAGCAATATCAGATTGAATAATTAATCCGCCCCGGTCCCGGCCTTCGCCGTGTTGGTCCCGGGCTCCTATGAAGAATAGGCCAACTGCTGTTCTGCCAGGCAGGTCGTAAAAGGCGACCGATTGGTTATCGAGTCACTAACATCGTGGCTACTAGGTGGTAGAGTTCTGCATTGTCTCGCCCGGATGTGGTACCACCGCCTTACCTATTCCTGCCGCAATAGCGTCAGTGCTTGTCGCTATCGTGTTCCGGTTTGGAGGGTAAGGTAGCCGGTAAACTTATGCATGTGGCATTAGACCTCGCCACAAGATAGCAACGCACCATTAACATCTTTGGTGTCTATAGGCGATGGTTGCCTCTTTCCATCAGGAGACCTATTTGCTTGTTTGCTATCTAATGATATAAAAAAAAATTTAGAATTCTGTTACATTGGATCAAGAATAATGTCACTACTTACTTTTTTGTATATACCTATAGCACCGACCACACAGCCCATAGACACCTTATAACAGGAGAGTGACTTCTGTCAACACATCTGACTTATAGTTCCGATATAAATGTCCACGCGGAAATACTCAATCAGTGTCGACCAATCTGATTCTCTGAGTGCTAAGTGTAAGTTTTTCTTTTCGCATTCGATCGTGAGCGCGTTTCGAGTTTACTAGGAATTTGTATGTGAATTGTACAGCGCCACCTAATGGTAAACTGGTTTCTCACGTTTACCACTAGGTGGCGCTGTACAAATCACATACAAATTCCTAGTAAACTCCAAACGCGCTCACGATCCAATGCGAAAAGAAAAACTCACACTTAGCGCTCTGTACATTACTATCTTTCACTGTGGCCTTGAGGCGAGGTTGCAAAGCCGTGAGTGTAGCCACTCACGGCTTTGCAACCTAGCTTCGTCTTACCTCAGATAGTTGCCAGAATGCATTCAATACGGAAAATCAAATATTAGGCGTCTACGGGCTGTGTGGTAGGTGACCTATGTCTGTCCCTTTGAGTGGATAGCGAACCTGACTATGTCATCAATGTGATGCGGGTTTGTCTCCCGACAGGGATAAATATAATTTTCTGTTTATTAAATATGTTTGAGTATCTGAATATGTGTTTCTATGTATAAGTATCGTTGACTAACTTATTATTTAGTCAATGATATTTATACATAGAAGAAACACACATTAGGTAAATAAAAAAATAATTACGTGATTTTTTTATTTACCTGTTTTGTAGTGACCTGGCAAATGTTGGTTTGCCATATAAATTACTTGTATTGAATATTTTGGCAGGGCACTTGAGAGGGGGGGGGGGGTAATTGAGACAAAACCTATCTATCTTTTAAGTTGGATTAAACTGTAGATATCTACAAAATTTCATTGAAATCGTATATATAATCGTATTGATATGCACGTATTATACATATTATAAGCTTTTCTATTGAATCATTGTGTCTATTGAAGAAAAGCACAACGCGCAGCTTCGCCCGCGAGTATATTAATATATCATCGAAATAGCTTTTGATAAAAATTTCATCCCCTATTTCAGCCCTCCAGGACTGATTTTTGAAAAAAAATTAGCTTAAGTTTGACCCCGGATCTTCAACTATAGCCATGCCAAATTTCATGAAAATCGGTCCAGCGGTTTATCCGTGAAAGCGCAACAGACAGACAGACTTTCGCATTTATAATATTATTACTTGCAGCAGCGTGCAGCCCGCTGCATTATAAATGTTTTTATTGAATCCCGCTGGATTACCTCATTTTTCCGGGATAAAAATAGCCTATATGTTATTCTAGGTCATCCTCTATCTGTATGCCAAATTTCATTCAAATCTGTTTAGTAGTTTTTGCGTGATTGAGTAACAAACATCCATCCAAACATCCAAACTTTCGCATTTATAATATTAATTAATTAATAATATAGAAGTATGGATGTAATGATGTAACGAAAAAAATGATAAAACTTATTTTATGTTAAGAAATTAATTGATCATCTATTCTTCAAAGATATCTTCCAAGTACCTTCTAACTCTTTCTCTACCAATCACGTATAAAATAACATAATGGAACAAAACTATAATTAAACTCGGAACCGATTTTATATCTCTTATCACTAATATATATTTATACGCACATATATGTATATTCCTTATATCAACAGACAAAACATCAATAGTGTCCGCCGTGAAAGCCCCTAGATGTTTGCCATAAACCCAAGACAGCCGTAAGAACGTATTAATTTATGTTAGCAGCCGACAGTAATGATCGGAGCGCCGATTACCTCCTGTTATTGGAAAATATTGGCGCGGGCCCCTCCGGGAATATGATCCGATAATAGTAATGTATTACCGCAGATGAAAGGAAATGCTTTGATTAGTTGTTCTTTTATCTCGGCAGAATAATTTCTCGATATCACGATTATCATGTTTATGGATAGAATTATTATAATCATTGAGAAAATAATAATTTCGAGATAGATTTATTACAATCTTTCGTAAAAGTGAAATGATAGGTTGGGTTGAAATGATAGTATAATTAATACATATAATAAAATCGTAGGAAAGTCAAAACTGTATATTGAATATTTTTTTAAAAGAATACTTGGGGCGTGATCTACAATCGAAATCGAAGCCAAAAATATAGTTTTTAGAAGTTGTGTCTGTTTGTCTGTACAAATTTTACATGAATATTACTAACAGGTCAGGTCAATATATAGGCTACATATTATCACGCTGTCACCTACAGGGGAGGAGCAGTGCGGAGTAAACGAAGTCCGCGCGGACGAAGTCGCTGGCAACAGCTAGTAATTAATAATAATAATAACAGCGCTGGACAAATCACACGAATTTCATCTAACCCCAAAGTACAGTACCCGGCGATAAATATTGCACATCGACCTTTGGAAAGAGACAATCGGCTAATTTCGGCTTCGTAGAGCGTTATCTCTGTCGCACAAAATACAAACAATCCGGTACCTATTAGGAGCTGTTAAAACAAGTATGATTTGCTTCTTTTGATATTTTTATTCTTTGTATAAAATACACTAATTTTTCTATAAGTGATGGCTTTAGGTTGGGGTAAAATAAAATAAAAAAACATTTTTACATTATGTTTACGTATTTAATTATTTTGGAACATTACAGCTTTAGTGTACATAATAAACACCATTATACCTATTGCTAAAATGAGACATTGCAATAAAAATAATAATAATTCTAATTCTCAATTACTTCCATTTCACTATCTGTGCTCTCAAAGAGGTCAATATCACTGTCACTATCAGCCGTATTTATTACTAATCTATCAGTGTAATTGTCTAAACTGTGTTGAATGCTTCTATATTCATTCTCACATTTGATTGCATGATCGCAAACCTTTTTCCACTCTTCAGCGCCGATCATGTTTACTTTTTCAGTCAATAATGTTTTTACTGTAGTTAAGTTCATACCCACATTTCTAGAGGCTACATAGCCTTTCAGTTGAGACCATATATTTTCAATTGGATTAAAATCCGGATGATATGGTGGCAATCGCAACACAGTGTGCCCATGTTCGGCAAGTATTTTGTCCACAGAAAACTCTGTATACCTCTCCTTGTGCTGACATATAATAGCGTAAATCTGGGTTTTTGTTAATTTTGGATCAACTGGAATTTCATGTCTGTTTAACCAGTTGATCATTTCCCGTTTAATGGTGTTTGAGTTGGGGGGTCTCTCAACATACTTGTTGTGATAGGGTGCGTTGTCTATAACTAGAACAGAATCACTGGGTATATTTGGGATTAATTGGTTAACCAGCCATTTCTCATAGTTATCGTTATTCATTTCATTGTGATAGTCACCTGTAGTGTCCGTGGATTTATACGTTAAAAAAGCACCGGGTACAAAGCCTTTTTCATTTCCCGCATGAACTATTATCAAACGTTGACCTTTTGAAATTGGCTTTTTTACTCCTTTTTTCTTATCGTCACTCCAAGATTTCCCTTTAGTGTGGGATGCATGTATATATGACTCATCCATGTAGACGATATTTTTTCCTGTTTCGCGAAATATTAAAAGACAAAGAATAAAAATATCAAAAGAAGCAAATCATACTTGTTTTAACAGCTCCTAATAGGTACCGGACTGTTTGTATTTTGTGCGACAGAGATAACGCTCTACGAAGCCGAAATTAGCCGATTGTCTCTTTCCAAAGGTCGATGTGCAATATTTATCGCCGGGTACTGTAAACAAAATATTTTTACTTGTGTTATAGGTGTTAGTCAACAATACTAATACATAGAAATATATATATACATATATTACATAAATACTGTTCTTAACATAATAAACATCCAAACCCAGAAATACAAACATCTATGCTCATTGCTCATCACACAAATGTTTGTCCCTGTCTGGAATCCAACCCAGGCTCTATCGATTCGTAGTTAGGTCGCTAATCACTTGACCAACGAGGCAGCGATCTAACGAGAAGTATCTGTTTAAAAATAAGAAAGGATATGATCCTAGGTTTGTTGGACATGTTAAAAGAATGCAGAGGAACGATTATCAAAACAAATAAGTATACAATATGAATTGGTTGGTTGTAGGCATTGGGGGAAATCAAGACTAACGTACTTTGATTAAATTGGTTTTGCGCTGTCCGAAGGTGGTGTCAAGTGTTTTCGAAACCAGCGTGTTCGCATCCGTTACCATTATTAAAAAACTCGAGCACTCAAAAACTCAACAGAGATCATATATAAAAATAGCTAATCAATAAAAGAAAATCCTTAATTGGCCAATGTAATGTAAATATTATATTATTGTACCTATTTTGATATTCGGCTGTGGATTTTCAGTTGAAATGAATAAATAATATTAGCAAATTTAAAAACATACTTATCTGAGTTAATCAAACTACTATGTACGAAATCAAATTTGCCTTATTTTTTCTATAAAATAACTCTACGTACATATAACCACATGCAATGCAAACTCTTGACGCCATCTTCAAACAGTACCCTGATCTGACGCTAGTAGGTATTTCCATCATGGTCTTAATCGATAATTATAAAATTAGCTGACCGCTCCGTCTTCGCCTGGGTAAGATTTTAAAAACTACCCCGTATGATTTTGAATATGTGCTCATAATTTTCTCAAGGTTTGTAACCTTGTCATATTATAAGAACCCAACAAAAAAAGATTTATTTAATTTGGTGCATTTATTCCGAAGTTACGCGCGTACAAATACGTCGGTGATTCATTTTTATTTAAATAGATACACATTTTAATGTGAATTAGTGTACCGAAATATTCATAAAGATTAAATTTAAAATGTTGAAACGAGCAAAAGAAGAAACAAAGTGCTTGTATACAACAATAATATGGAACATGATTATTTTTTAAAAATAAAATGAATAAGTATATATTTTAATAGAAGTTTCAGTGTATTGAATCAAAGCAGTTTTCAAAGTGCACGTTTTTAAGTTACATAGAGTAAATCTGTACGGATACTGTGTTGGAGATCTGTTAATGTGTATGGCGGGATTAGTGTTTGGTTTTGATATTAAGCTTGGTGCATGAAATAGGAGATTTTTATTAATAAATAGATAATGCTACATCGATCTTGCTCTTAAGCATTGTGTAGAGCTGCGTTTCCGATTTGGAAGTAACATATTATCCGACAATCTAGTGAAGATACATATTATATTCAGATTGTTTTATTATTATTGTAGTTTATATTACAGTCGTAAATATGAAACGAATTTAGAAAAGAATCTTAGTATTATTTATTAGTTTTTTATTAAACCCTTTTTGGACACTTATATACAGACGAACAATCTAAGTAATATATAGTTAATATAATGTACAAAAGGTGAGCTTATCTTGATACAGATATTTCTTGCAGCTAACCCTGAAAATAAAGATGAGGAAAGAACGTGAAAGACATGTGCAAAAACGTAAAATATAAATGCAAATACAGTAAGTAACATAAAATTTATATTAATAAACTTACTCAATACAAAAATAAAATTATACATGAAGAAAATAACTAAACCACATTTATATACTTAAGTAAGTTAATTTTCTTACTTTTTTATATTATGAGGTAGAAAACTCCTATAGAAAGAGTCAACCAAAAACACAAAAGTTCTAAATAGTGCGCTGCTATCTTGTGGCGAGGTCTTATGCAACATATAATATGAGTTTACCGAAACCGGAATCCCCAAACCGGAACACGACAGTAACAAGCACTGAAGCTATTGCGGTAAGGCGGTGGTACCAACCCCTGGCGAGATGGTGCAGAACTCTACCACCTAGTAGCCAGAATGTTAGTGACTCGTATAGCCAATCGGTCGTCTTTTACGACCTGCCTGGCAGAATGGCAGTTGGCCTATTCTTCAAAGGAGCCCGGGACATGGGGAAATTATCTTACATCTAATAATTAAAATAAATAATAATTTATGTCTTACAAACCGCAATTGAGTACTAGGCTTAAAGTAACTACGCCCAGTTCGAAATACGGGTATATTTTTCGTCTAAAGCTTCGGCTTTTAGATTACTCGTCCACAGCGTTCATTCTATATACATTAATACAAAATAATGTAGTCTGCTTATACCAGTAATACTGCTAGAATATTTACACAAAAACCAACAGATTTGTTTTCTCTGTTATTCATCACATAAAGTTACGGTAGCTGGATGGCCGAAGTTTGCTCGGTATTTTTTTTTTGTAGAAAACGACGTATTAAAAAAATGCGACCTAGCTAGAACGATTTATCGCCCCCGAAACCCTTGCTTACTAGATTTCGTGAAAGTCGTTGGTGCCGTTTCCAATATATATAAAGCGTATAAGGGACGGTCTACCGAAAATCGAAACCATAGATTTGGGCCGTGATTCTGAGATGAACACTGTTGGAAATTTGAATAGGAATTTTTTTATTTTTTAACGATTTTTTACTATAACTGTGTATAATTTGATTTATTCTATTACTTAATAGCATTTTTTCTAAAACAATAGTAAAAATTAGGTAAATACACAAAATAACTACGGACGCAACGAGTTGGAGCAATGTACGCTTTACATTGCGAAGCGTGAAAATAAGAAAAAAATCATAAAACATAAATAATGACTAATGTATTTCCAGCAAAAAAATAAATTGCCACCATGACTAAAATATAACAATGATATATCTCTCTCTCTCGCTCTCTCTCTCTCTCTCTGTGTGTGTGTGTGTATGTGTGTGTGTGTGTGTGTTTGAGGGTACTAGATAGATGCATAGGTATCTTTAAATCAATCTGCTTAGATGAGTTGTACTTGTATTGTGATCTAAGATTGGTCTCTTTTCCTCCAATTCATGGTTATCTTAACACAAACATGCCAGATTCGAAGACTCTTAATTCATCACTCTAGGATATGGAGCAACTTTCTGACATTCGTTAGCGTGTTATGTATTTTTTTAATTAATATTTCATCTATCAATCATTCTACATGTTTAAACCACTGTCGGCAGTGTTAAGTACATCACAAATAAAGTTCCAAGACATGTCTACCTACAGGTACAAAATATCTTTATCAGTGATTACTAACAAAAATAACAAACTTATATAACATGTATAATAATGTAAATAACACAGCTGAAATAGCCAAAAAATTCACACTTAGAAATTAATTTAATATTACCAGACAAATAGCACGAAATATCTAAACTAATTTTGGTCGGATCAATTCATGGCGCTGAGTTTCATCATCGAACGTCGCGTCAAAATTCAAAGTTCCATCCTCATCACCTCGATGTCTGAAAATCAACGCACAGTTCCGTTTTACTACGCACTTTCTACATCGCAGTTCGCATACTCTTTTGTGGAATCAATTACCGTTGTTTCCGAACCTGGATATGACTTGGAAACCTTCCAGAAAAGAGCTTACTTATTTTCAAAAGGCCGGCAACGCAACTGCAAGACCTCTGGTATTGCGGATGTTCATGAGCGGCGGTGATCACTTACCATCAGGTGCAGCCCCTGTTCCCTTTTCTATAAAAAAAAAACTCAAATTAGTAAGCTAATTAATTGTTTTCGATACGGGTGTAAGGTGAACGAAATAAATACACTAGAATACAAATAATGTTGAAAATATGTTAACACCAACTTTATAATATACAAATATTTATATGCTTCACCTGTCTGGGATCGAACCCGAACTATGTCTCAACCGACTTGCGTCGTTAGTACGATAGCTAAGCAGTCAGTAACGAAGCTTTTTTTGTATGGTATGAATTAAAATTTTAATGAATACTAGCTGTTGGTCGCGACTTCGTCCGCGGGGACTGCTTTTACTCCGCACAGCACCTCCCCCGTAGGTGATAGCGTGATAATATGTTGCCTATATGTTGACCCGACCTGTAAATAATATTCATGCAAAATTTTAAGTAAATCCATGCAGTACTTTTTGAGTTTACCCCGGACATACATACAAACAGACAAAAATTCTAAAAACTATATTTTTGGCTTCGATATCGATTGTAGATCATGCCTCAAGTATTCTTTTAATAAAATATTCAATGTAATTTTTGACTTTTCTACGATTTTATTATATGTATACATAATAATAATATTTAGATACTCCTTGCCTAGAATATATGCACTATGCAAGTTTTTTTTATTACATTAGATAGCAAATAAGCAGAGGCTCTCCTCACGGAAAGAGAAACCGTCGTCTACAGACACCAAATATGTTAATGATGCGTTGCTATTCCTGTGACGGGATGGCCATACCACATGCATAAGTCTACCGGCTACCTTACCCTCGAAATGAACACGACCAATGGTACTAAACACCCGGGTAAGACATTGCGGAATTCTTTCACGTAATAGTCCCGATAGTAGTGACACGCTAACACGTATAACAAATCGGTCACCTTTTACGACCTGCCTGGCAGAACTGCAGTTGATCTATCTTCCAAAAAAGCCCCGACTAACACCGGAGAAACCCGAATGGTACGGGGGATCTTCAAGGATAACCCACCTAATGTTTATAGATAAACTAGCGACCTGCCCGCGGTTTCACACGCATAGCTTTTGTTCCCGTGGGAATATCGGAAAGGTTTATACACTGAAACCTTTCGCAAGAATAAATCTATCTATTAAAACAAACCGCATTAAAATCCGTTGCGTAGTTTTAAAGATTTAAGCATACATAGGGACAGACAGAGAAAGCGACTTTGTTTTATACTGTGTAGTGATAATTACCTACCTACAGGTGATAGGAACATCTTAGAAATCAAAAAACAAAAGTAACGTGTAGCCGAATATAATCTTATTTATCGCGAAGGGACGTCTTCTCTAAATGGGATTCAATGAGCAAACGGAGCACTTAACGCTTTTGATGTCCAGGAAGACGCAGCCACCCTCTTATTGCGAATAAGGCTCTATTTACACTAACGGAGGACTTGTGTGTTAGTAGTGAATTTAAAATAGAGTTTTGAGACAGAACCTTAAGACATCTTTAAACATTACTGACAAATAGTTTCAACAATATTTTCACAAGGGTTCTCGTCTTTGTATAATGCATGTTGGAAAATTTAAAAAGAATCTTCACGCCCGTATCCCCGAAGAGGTAGGCAGAGAGAGGTACAACAAGTGCACCCACAATTAGCCGAAGATTTTCGCCGTGTTGGTCCCGGCCTCCTTTGAAGAATAGGCCAACTGCCGTTCTGCCAGGCAGGTCGTAAAAGGCGACCGATTGGCTATCGAGTCACTACCATCGTGGCTACTAGGTGGTAGAGTTCTGCATTGTCTCGCCCGGGTCTGGTACCACCGCCTTACCTATTCCTGCCGCAATAGCGTCAGTGCTTGTTGCTGTCGTGTTCCGGTTTGGAGGGTAAGGTAGCCGGTAAACTTATGCATGTGGCATTAGACCTCGCCACAAGATAGCAACGCACCATTACCATCTTTGGTGTCTATAGGCGATGGTTGACTCTTTCCATCAGGAGACCCATCTGCTTGTTTGCTATCTTATGACATAAAAAAAAAAAAAAAAAAAAGAAGATACTTAGTCCAACAGTGTGATAGATGACAAACCTATCGCCACCCGGGCACTTTTTCCAATCCCGGGCAACGTTGTTCTTGTCAGAAATCTGAAAAAACACATTTTTAAATTGCCCGACCCAGGAATCGAACCCGGGAATTTAAATTTATTCATTACTAGTTGTTGCCAGCGACTTCGTCCACGCGGAGTTCGTTTACTCCGCACTGCCCCTCCCCCGTAGGTGATAGCGTGATAATATGTAGCCTATATGTTGACCCGACCTATTAGTAATATTCATACAAAAGTTGAAGTAAATCCATGCAGAACTTTTTGAGTTTACCCCAGACATACATACAGACAAACAGACAAAAATTCTAAAATTTATATTTTTGGCTCCGATATCGATTGTAGATCACGCCCCAAGTATTCTTTTAAAAAGAAATTCAATGTACAGTTTTGACTTTTCTACGATTTAATTATATGTATATAGATTATTATCCTCGTGTTGGCCCAGACTCATTTGAAGAATAAACCACCTACCGTTCTGCCAGGCAATTCATAAAGGGAAACCATTGGATATGCAAGTCACTACCATCCTGGCCACTAGGTGGTAGAAATGCTGCATTGTCTCGTCCGGGTCTGGTCCTTCTTACCTATTCCTGCCACAATAGCGTTAATGCTTGTAATGGTCTTGTTCCGGTTTGTAGAGGAGGGTAGCCACTAGCCGGTAAACTTGTGCAAGTGATATTTTAACACCTCCCTACACGGATATCAACGCAACATTAACATCTTTGATGTCTATAGGTGGTAATTGTCTCTTCCATCATTTGCTTGTTTGTTTATTTTATATCATAGATAACAAGCAAGCAGATGGCTCAAATAATCAATTCTTTATAATATTAGTGTAGACCACGCCTAATACATGTGGAAAGTTGCCTTCCTCTGATTATAAGTCCACCATTACAGTTATTTTGCCACTAATACATGATATACGGCACAGTAATACTGAATATCCTCACGTGTAGATGATAGTTTCCTTATTAGATATATACCAATGCTTAATCTTATTTTATGCCGCTATTATCTGATATTATTTCAATAATCAACGGTTTTTAATCCAAATTGTTAATAGGTCTTAAATTAGACGATACTAGAGTTACCTTGAATAGGATAAATAAATACGTCATAAGATATTCTAGACTTTAGTATGAAAGAGAATAAAAAAGGCTGTCAAGCGTGAGTTGGACTCGCATACCGAGAATTCCGGTAAACGGTTAACTTTTGATCGCATTTTTTTCTATTTAATTAAAAATTCATGGTTTTTGGACTTTATTCTTTACATGTATTGTAAGATATTGCTTCTTGCTAAAATTCATAATTCTAGGTCAACGGTAATTACCCCATAGGTTTGAGTTCCCTTTCGAAATCGCAAAAAGTCATAAAACATCGTTACAAGCTTCGAGTTCATATTGTGCAATAAAACACCACTTATATACACTTTACAACACAAATATATAAAACACCACAATGCAAAAAATATATAAAACTTCAATACACTGATACACACTAATACCACTCACTATATTAACACTAGAATTAATTGACTACACTGAATCGCTAAACTAAAACACTTCCCGTACTATATATCGCCAACTATATAAAAATAATGTATTAATACTATTCGCCGACATATCCCTATTTATGCCCAAGGTAAAGTTCGGCATTGTTCCTGAACGTTCCGAAATTATCGCGGAAACAATAATTCTTAATGTAAAAAAGTCCTAGTACACCCTTTTTAACCCTTATTTCCTATGACAGAAGATCCATTAAGGCATATCTGCTTGGGTATCGGCAGCTATTGTTTATGAATAGAGCAGCTGTCTCTTTCATTTTATTTCTAGATTATTCCAGTGTTCTCACTCTTCACTTTTCTAGATTATTCGCAACAATATTTAAATTATTTAAATTTAAAAAAAATCTGGACAAATTACACGAATTAATGTAACCGCAAAGTAAGCTAAATATTTACATATGTTTTTGGTGTTAGTCTACGAAACTAATATATAGGAATACTTATATAAATACTATAACATACATAATGAACACCCAAACTCAGAAATGCGAACATCGCACAAATATTTGTCCCTGTTGGGAATCGAACCCGAACCATATCGATTCCAAGTTAGGTTTGCCAATCACTAGACCAACGGGGCGTTCAATAGGTGACATAAATTGTCAAATATTTTGATTGCGTTGGCTTACAAGTTTGATTTTTTTCACAGCTGACAGGAACCGTAGACCAGTGATGGGACTCGAGCCGAGATTCACTCGGGTCACTCAAGTAGCTTTATTCTACTCGAGTAAAATATATGATAACTCGGTTTACGAGTGACTCGAGTCAACACGAATACTCGGAACATTCGAGTGGTCACTTCATTATTTTTATAATACCTGGCTATCTTGTTAAAGTAATGCGAAAGCCTAAAAAGAATTTATATTAAAAATAGGTACCTGCTACAGACTAAGTATTTTTAAATTTATGTAATAATATAATAGCGACTATAAGCCACAAAAAAACCAGCAAAAATTAAAGATTTAATTTTTTTTTTTTTAATCATTTTTATTTAAGGAACTTTTACACCATGTGTACGCCAGTTCCATCGTACCCTATTACAACACTAAGATTTAATTTGATTGATTTATAATATTTTACTTATTATTGTATTTTATTTAATATAAAAAAACACGTCTTGACTCCAGAAACATATCAATATAAAGATAATCGAGACTCATCTGCACTCGAGTGGCACTCGAGTAAATCAGTTTTCACTGGCGAGTGACTCGAGTGAAAAAGTCAATACCAATCACTACCATTGATCCGAATATTAGATAAATTTGAACTTCATACCTCTACGCGTTCCTGAGAACAAGGGTATGGTAGACGAATAACGAAGTGATCCTATGATGGGTTTTTCTTTTTCAAGTACGGAACCCTGAATATCCTACAAAACCGTTAGAAAGGGGGTTAAGTTTTTCGAGTATATGTATGTATGTATATTTTTATATGTATTTGGCACACTCTTTAGCTAAGTGACTTAATGGATTCGAACTTCATGAATTGAACTTGATACGTCTTAGTTGTAAGAATGAAATAGGTTTTATAATTTTAACCTGCCTGCTCTAGAAGAAGGGTTATCTGTTTTCGCATTTTTTTATATTATGAGATAGCAAATAAGCAGATGGATCTCCTGATGGAAAGAGTTAACCATCGCCTACAGACACCAAAGATGTTAATGGTGCGTTGCTATTTTGGGGCGAAATCTAATGCCACGGGCATAAGTTTACAGGCTACCTTACCTTTCAAACCGGAACACGACAGTGACAATCACTGACGCTATTGCGGCAGGAATAGGTAAAGCGGTGGTACCTTATACACGGCCTCGCCCGTTGCGGAACTCTATCACCTAGTAGCCACGATGCTAGTGACTCGTATAACTAATCGTTCGCCTTTTACGACATGCCCAGCAGAACGGTAGTTGGCTTATTCTTCAAAGGAGCAAAGGCAACGCATTGATTGCAGTCAAGTTATTTTTTATACAATTTAATCGTTATTCACTGATAGACGATTTTTATTTATTTACTGATAGACATTTTGTATCATAAGGTAAGGCGATATCAAAACCAGGCGAGACGTTACAAAATTCACGATCCAACTGACACATTTGGCCAATCTTTCATCAGTTGGGAGAGGTCTGCAATATTTAGCCCGGTCTGCTAACACCGGATTATCTATTTCGGCTGCGTTAGCGTCAATGCTTGTCACTGTCGTGTTCCGATTTAGAAAGTAAGGTAGTCGAAAAACTTATACATATGGCACTATCATCTTTGGTACCTATAAACCTTTCCCTCAGGAGACTCATCTGCTCGTTTCTATCTTATATTTTATACAAAAAAAATGACGGATTATTGAAGTAGAGTCAAAGAACTTCACTCGCTTACTCGAATATCTTTTATAAATCTTTGCAGAGGAAATTATGTTAATATTTTATTAAAACTTGTCCTGTCGATCACCAGTCGGAGATGGGATGGCGTATCGAATGCAAATCGAACGTGGTAGGTGTCAGGCGTTGTTATAAGATTTGTACACCGAATAATTGGCACGTCTACGAATTTACATAGAGCTGAAAATCCAATTTTTGGTTTTAGTTTTGAGATCATGTCATTTTTTATTTAATCTATAATTATTTTGCTTTTTTTAGTTTTATTATGTTTCCTTTTTTTAAGATTCGAGTCTATGCTAATACTAGTTGCATCGTGCAGCCCGCTGCATTACAAAATTTTTTGGTGAATCCTTCGGGTTTACTTAAATTTTCCGTGATTAAAATGAGGAGCAGGAGCTTATGTGCTATTCCGAGCCATCATCATCTACCTGTGTGCCAAATTTCACTCAAATCCATTAATTAGTTTTGGCGTAATTGAGTAACAAACATTCATCCATTCAAACATCCAAACGTTAGCATTTAAAATATTAATATAGATTATAAAGCGAAAGCATTTGTGTTTTTGTTTGTTTGTCACCCAAAAATACTGAACTGATCTTTAAAAATCATCTATTGTTAGAAAGTTACACTATCTACAAGTGATATAAGCTACATTTTTACCCGATTAAACAAAAGAAAGTCATTAGTGACTTTAGGTCATGCAATAAAGTCGCAAGGAATTTTAACATAATTTAGAATATTGAAAATTAGTTTATCTTGTCTGAAACTTTGATCTCGCGATGGTTTTAGCATAACATTTTGGGATCTTCTCTTACGACCCCTACATATATTCAACTCTTTGAACAATTTGGCTCATAACTTCTTTTTAAACGATAGCTGTTGGTGCTTAAAAATATGAAATACATTTGCTGTAAACAACGTTTTTTTATGTTAGTTGGATAGGCAAACTGGCAGACGTGCCACCTGATAGTAAGTGTTCGACGTCGCCAATGAACATAAACTGGAACAAGCCCAGGTAACTCATCTCTCCAGAATACAGCAAAGCTTTTTCACGGGAGAAACAAGTAAAATGGTGGTACCCATGCAGCCGGGAGCGCGGCACAGTGCATCTCTTCCACCGGTAAATTAGCCAAAGTGGTATTTTAATACGTATTTGATAAGCTGTAACTTTTGAAAATTTTATTCAATTTTAAGTTTTGAAACAGCATTCGATGTAGTTAAGTAAAAAAATGTCGTAGAAGGTCAAAAAATGATTGGTTTAAAACAAGTTAGATTGAAAAAACACTTTTTTCGTCAACGATAACTCAGTCTTTTGAGGAACGGAGCTAATTTTTTTACTCATTTGGTACGTTAATTTGGAAGTTATATTAAAAAAATACAATTTCGTAAATTTTTTTGAGGTTTCTTTAAAATTTCAGGAATTGATTCAAATTTTCTGGAAGTCTTAAGTTAATCGGAATTCAATAGAATGCCATCAACCGCGTTCGATCCGTCAATCCGTTTAAAAGTTATGAGATATTTACAAACCCACATACGCACACACCCACACACATGCACCACACGCACATACATACTGGCGTCATCGCAAAATTGTCGAAAAAAGTTCCTATGACCTCAAAACGTGGAGATTTGGTGTAACTCGATTTTCGAAAATCGGGGCAAAATCTGTAACCTCCTTATCTACATACGTAGCGGGAAGTTAAAAAAAGCTAGTGATACTCTTGGTAGCTGGGTAAATTAACAAGTTTTCTTGATTTTTAAATAGGTTTATTATATAAAACCGATCGTGTTTAACACTCGACACTAAGGTCCGAATCAACATATTTAAACACTTAATTATTTTTACTATGGATGAATTCATTTAAAAAGTATGTATTTCAAGCGGACCCAAAGTTAAAACAACTCTCTAAATATCCTCAATAATCTAAAGACGGTTTTCTTGGATAATTTGATTTGAATTTAATTAAATACAGGCATCGATTTCTGAACCGACTTGAGGAAGGCGTTGTAATTTCCCTCGCTGCTGAGGCTCCGGTCCGGAATTCTTGTTATGCAGTGATTGGGAGTCGAGCTCTGTTTTGTTTGTATTTGACTCATCGGTATGCACCGACAGAAAATATCAAATAGTTTCCTTTTAAAGGGTGAATAATATTGTTCTGTTTTACTCCAGGCTGTTTATTCGTAGCAATTAAGTAAAACGTTGTTATACTTATATTATATAACCTTATATAATATAAGTATAACAACTTAATACTAGTGTATATTAACCTGTAAAAAAATAATAAAATTTAAGCGTCTGTTTGTAATATTAAAATATCACCTTTCTATTAAGTGCATTTGCACATTAGTCATGCTAAAATACTCGCATGTTTTTATACCAAAATAATTTACTGTTTTTTTTTTTCAGTCTATCTGTTTTTCAAGGTTACGGTTGCATCTTTTCTGTCAAATAGATGAATAATTCAATAGCGCTTACTGATTTTGATGATTTCTTTTGTTTCGGAAAAAGTTACTTTAGAAATCGTAGGTATTATATTAATTTTGTCAAGAATTCATGACAAACAAGGGAATCCTTTAATTCTTATAACATATGAACGACATTCGGGCAAATATTTAAGGTTATTGAGATATTTGAATTAGCGTAAAGCCATTACGATGAAATTAAATATATAAATAAATATTTACGGGACAAATTACACTTACTGATCTAACCCCAAAGTAAGCATATTATTTGTTTGTGTTATGGGTGTTAGTCAACGATACTAATACATAGAAATACATATATAAATACCAGAATATATTTAATAAACACCCAAACCCGGAAATACAAATATTTATGCTCATCATACAAATGCTTGTCCCCGTCGGGGATCGAACCCGAGCCCCGTTGATTGCGTAGTCAGGGTCGCTAACCACTCGACCAACGGGGGGTTTTAATAATGGGGCTTGGCGATGGTAAATATGGAATTTTTCAAAGACTTACTGTATGTGTATGTTTTATGTCCTATGAAATAATTTTTAACTAATTGTAATTAAATTGTATGACAAGAGAAAATGTCCTATATTTCACAATTGTATCGGATGAACACGAATGGAAATTTCGCATAACGAAAAAATAAGAAATAAGTCTGCCGTATTGGACTGGGATCCCTTTGAAGACAATACCATCTGCCATTCGGCCAGGCAGTTCTTTAGAGGCGAAATCGTTCGCCTCGACTTTGCAAATCACCACCATCGTGGCTACTTATAGGTGCTAGACTTCTGCTTTGTCTTGCTCTGGTCTGGTACATTCACCTTACTCGTTTCTACCTCATAGCGTCAGTCTCTGTCACAGTCGTGTTCCGGTGTGAAGGGTAAACTTATGCATGCAGCATTAGAACCCCAACCACAAGGACATTGTGCGTTGCTAGCACTATTAACGTATTTGGTGTCTATATGCGATGGTTGTCTGCTTCCATCATGAGACCCATCTAATAGTTTGCTATCTTCATTACATAGTATAAAACAAAGTCGCTTTCTCTGTCTGTCCCTATGTCCTTATGTCCCTATATATGCTTAAATCTTTAAAATTACGCAACGGGTTTTGATGCGGTTTTTTTAATAGATAGAATGATTCTTGAGGAAGGTTTAAGTGTATAAACCTTTCCGATATTCCTACGGGAACAAAAGCTGCGCGGGTGAAACCGCGGGCAGGTCGCTAGTATAATATAAAACAACAAAGTTATGGATAAAGATTTAGGTGATAAGTTCTAGTAAAATAAGAAAATTGATCAAGGTTTTTGCAATTTACTGTGTTTTAAATCCTATACTTTGAACGAGCAATTATTGCATATTTTATGTAATTGGTTTCTTTAAACGGCTCTTAACATTTAGGTAACTTTCCTAACACAAGAAATGTTTGGCATAATTTTGGAAATAGGTATATAATCTTTTACTTTAGACAGAATATTTTACTATTTAAATTGACCTAGGTAAGTGTCAACTTCGTGATAAGCTGCTTACATATAAGAAATATCATCCGAGTGAAGCTCTGCCGCCCAGCTAGTTTTTAATAATGCATTTAATTTTATATAACGTTTATAGAACAGTAACGTTTTAATACATGTGGTGGATATCTTTTGATAGACAGTTAAATACTATGTTCCTGCTGTCAAAATACTTTTTAATACAAACTCAAGTAAATGCAATAAATATGCATTTTATTCCGTGAGACACAAATTCAAAAACAATTATTTTTATTATGGATATTACAATTTCATTGCATTCAAATTTAAAATTGGTTTATTCAATTGAAAATGGCGTAAACGAAAATATCAAACTGCAATAAGTGCAAAAAGCCGGCCATACTGTAGCCGGCGACCGCAACTATTGGCGCGCGAGTGCAATTGACAGCGCCG
The DNA here is from genome assembly GCA_036924255.1 of Apodemia mormo. Taxonomy (NCBI): domain Eukaryota; kingdom Metazoa; phylum Arthropoda; class Insecta; order Lepidoptera; family Riodinidae; genus Apodemia; species Apodemia mormo. The sequence goes on along the minus strand of JAUPFN010000020.1, from coordinate 6,363,491 downwards.
CTCAATTTATGGCCCACACTGTCTACTGGCTCTTGCGAAAAATAATTACTGGATGTGACTTATTCTCATTTTTATTCAACAGTATCTAACCCGCATAAACTTTCATCCCCTTAGGGGTTGTTTCTTTTTAAATTAGCCTATATTTGACCCCGGATCTTCAATATCCCACGTGGAGTTTCATCTGAATCGATTCAGCGTTTTAGTGGCAAAAAAGTAACAGACGGACAGATTCGCATTTATAATATATAAATATGGAAATATGGACCAAATAAGTAAAAAAATTGGGAAGAAAATGGCCTATACTCATCCCAAGATTTTAAAGTATCACTATATGAAATTTCATCACTATCGGCCTAGCGGTTTAGCTGTGATAACGTCAGACACAGACATACAGTTACTTTCGCATTTATAAGTATAGATTAGGGGTTCGCCTTGAACTGCGAACTCACCGTGGTATTCGACGTCTGCTGACGGACTCAGCCACTACGTAGTTACTTATTGAAATTCTTTAAGTTGACGTATTGAGCAACGTTCAGTTCCATGGTAACTTAGAAGGTAAAGCAAATTGGCTTCAAGAAAATATATATATATATATATTTATTTATTTATTTATTTATATCATAAGATAGCCAACAACAGATGGGTCTTCTGATGGAAAGAATCAACCATTGCCTAAACACACCAAAGATGTTGATGATGCATTATCTTGTGGCGAGGTCTAATGCCACATGCTTAAGTTTACAGTTTTTACACCTTATTCCCGAACCGGAACATGAGAGTGACAAAACACTGACGTGATTGCAGCAGGAATAGGTAAAGTCGTACCAGGCCCGAGGGAGATAATGCAGAACTCTACCACCTAGAAGCCACGATGGTAGTGACTCCCATAGCCAATCGGTCGCCTTTTACGACCTGCGTGGCAAGACGGCTGTTGGCCTATTCTTCAATAGAGCTCACACCAATACGGGGGAAATTATACCAATTGAAAATGATGATACGCGTTGTGAAGTGTAGCCTATGCCAATATGTTATTCAGAAAAAATGTTGCTTGCTACAGCTGAAAGAATTTTCACAATCAGTTCAAAGTTTACCTATTTATAATAATGGTATTGACTGTGCGATACAAATCTTGCTAATATTCCTTTAAACTAGTTCATCTAAATGTAATACTGTAAATTTCCAGTATTCATATATCAATGGTGGTCAGTATTTAATTAATTCTCGCATTGGGATAGTGTGGATTTTGACTGTAACTGAAGCCAACGGTTATTTGTTTGTCCGTTTTAAATTAACGCCTGCCGTGTGGCGATTGACTGGGCTACACATGTTACTCCTGTACTTGACTTTTTTCGATACTTTTACAGTTCTTAATCTATATATATAAAAATCAATCCCTATTTTCCTTGGTCACGACATCACGCCTGAATGGCTAGACCAATTTCGGTAATATTTTTTTGTTGTGTTTGTAATTGTAAGGAGAAGGTTCTTACAAAAGAAAATATTAAATAAATTGCGCGGAAAAAAAAATTAAGAATACTTGACCACCATATAAAGTTTAATGCCATTTTGGCTGCGTGGAAGGACAATCCCGTAGACTTATATAAATTACGTGTCACGTTGTTTGTCCGCTATGGATTCCTAATATGAATGGCTAAACAACGTTTTCCGGGTCAGCTAGTATTTTTATAAACGCTTGTACTATAAAAGTTGAACAAATGAAATGAATTTTTTACGCTGGTTGCCTTACAAAAAGAATAATGCGTATTGTGTTGTCAATATTTTACACACTCGTATTTAAAATGAGTATATGCGGCCATGAATTTCGTAATTGTTATGTCAAGATAAAGTGTTAATTTTTACTGCATCTGCTCGACCGGGCCTGATGCCACCGCCTTACCTATTCCTGCCGCAATAGCGTCAGTGCTAATCACTGCCGTGTTCCGGTTTGGAGGGTAAGGTAGCCGGTAAACTTATGCATGTGGCATTAAACCTTGCCACAAGATAGCAACTCTTTCCATCAGGAGACCCATCTGCTTGTTTGCTATCTTATGATATAAAAAAAAAGAATTGTTAATTATTCTGTATGTCTGTCTGTCTATAATTGTAATTATTATATCTGAGTTCTGCATCGGCTCGACCGGGTCTGGTACCACCTACCTATTCCTGCCGTAATAGCGTCGTGTTCCGGTTTGGAGGGTAAGTTAGCCGGTAAACTTATGCATGTGGCATTAGACCTCGCCACAAGATAGCAACGCACCATTAACATATTTGGTGTCTATAGGCGATGGTTGACTCTTTCCATCAGGAGACCCATCTGATTGTTTGCTATCTTATGATATAAAAAAAAGAATTGTTAATTATTCTCTCTGTCTGTCTGTCTGTAATTGTAATTATTGTATCTGAGTTCTGCATCGGCTCGACCGGGTCTGGTACCACCGCCTTACCTATTCCTGCCGAAATAGCGTCAGTGCTAGTCACTGTCGTGTTTCGGTTTGGAGGGTAAGGTAGCCGGTAAACTTATGCATGTGGCATTAGAACTTGTCACAAGATAGCAACGCACCATTAACATCTTTGGTGTCTATAGGCGATGGTTGACTCTTTCCATCAGGAGACCTATCTGCTTGTTTGCTATCTTATGATATAAAAAAAAGAATTGTTAATTATTTAACATATTTAAAATTAATATGATTTTGAGCTGAAATTAGTTCAACTATTTGATTAAGGTAATAATTAAGTGAATAAACTATTAGAATAAAATATTATAAAAGGCCTGACAAATATGTTTCCAGGCATTCGTGTTTGGGAAACTGAGAAGTGAAGTGTCGTTACATACGATAAAGTACCATCAGCCGTGTATTTTATATTTAATATAATTCAATATTCCGTCAATTGTTGTTTAAATTAATAAATCTTTTACCCTTTTACCAAGTGGAGCGAACAATTGTAATAAGCTTCAGTACCACAATTCACGATTGCTTGGTACAGTCAAGATAACGATTTGTACTCGTAATATTTAAGAGTTCGGGTAAGACTAGCCAGAATACCGCCATCCCCTTGTTTATAACTGCCATTTTAACTTCAATGCTTATTGAAGTCGTTTTCTGGCAAAAGCAAAAGACACACAATCACAAACACACCCACACATACACATCTACATAGAAAAATCAATTGCCACCAAGCGTTATAGCGGCTGCACCTATTTGGCAAATTTTTAATTATATTTGTTATTGTAAGAAGGTTTTTATGGAGTTTTTTTTTTAATCGTACGGGAATGTTTTTTTAAATAAATAAATAATAATAATAAATATTTACGGGACAAATTACACTTACTGTTAAACTCCAAAGTAAGAAAATTATTTGCTTATATTATGGGTGTTAGTCAACGATACTAGTACATATAAACACATATATAAATACTAGTATATATATAATAAACATTCAAACCCGTAAATACAAACATTTATGCTCATCACACAAATGCTTGTCCCCATCGGGGATCGAACCCAAGCCCCATCACTTGCGTAGTCAGTGTCGGTAACCAGTCGACCAACGGGGCGGTCAAAATGTGTATATAAATTGTGTTTAATTTATACACTTACCCATCTGATTTTTTCATTACTACAGCCGTGTGAAGCTGGCGCGAGATAGCGTATAGTATATTATATTATTATATACTACAGCGTACTATATTATAAGTATACGACAAATCAGAATATTAGTTTCTCTTTTGCTATTTGCGAACATCCATCCAAATATCCATGCATTCAAAAATTCGCATTTATAATATTAATGTAAACAACGAGCAAGTATTGTTGGTACGAAAAATACGGGTGGATATTTTTCGTACCAACAAATTCGAAATAAAAACGAAACTAAATTGATGTAACTAATTTACTACGAAGATCGGGAAAATCAATCAAGCTGTTATACAAGGGGAGAAAATTAAAAAACCGATCTCCGTAAAAAATTACCAGCAGGAATAAATCATCTAACAGATAAGAGAAATAATTAGCTCCCCGGGCTTAAGACGCTTTTTCCTAATTAAATATAAATATCAAATGAAGCAATCAACTCGATGGCCCTTCGATTTGCTTTTTTTGGCGAATATTTTAATAGGGTACTTGTAATTTATGAGCAAAAAATTTGTGGGTAATTTTTAATATTTTTGTAATTTCTTTTTAATTTAACTCTCCGTATGGGTATGCGTATGTGAATGTTTGTGAATATGTGTATGACCAATTTTATCGTAAACGCATTGGCTGATTTTAAAATATCAGGTGTTATAATATAGAGGATAAAAAAGCCCAGGATTAAATGCTGCTTAAACCAATCTAATAATATTTTGTTATAGTGTGGTTTTAAATCTATTGTAAATATTGTAAAGTTTGTTTGAAAAAAATATAATATAAGACAAGCTTCTGAGTTTATTCTGCCGGATTATCGCTGTGTATGGCCACGTTTCCGATCCGGGGTCAGCTACAAAAACTATTATGTAAACATTCATTTACAGAGATCAATATGTGAGTTCAATTGAGAGTAAGATCAATTGCTAAACTATATCCTCTTAACTGGAAACTGGATGTATTTTCCTACTCCTCCTATACACTTCTGACTAATTTCGATGCGAGTTCCAAGATAGCTTAGCTTTTCCCCAGGACACCCTGAGCTCGCAACTCAGAGGTTATCAGGACGGATGCCGCTGTTGATTCTGGTTAAGTTACAGTGGTGGGAACGAGAAGTGGACCCATTGCCCTCTATATCTTCTTGATTGTAGTTAACCCAATCTATTGGAACAATCTAGCATTTGTATTTATGTACTAGCTGTTGTCCGCTACTTCGTTCGCGCGGACTTCGTTTACTCCGCACAGCTCCTCCCCATATGTGATAGCGTGATAATATGTAGCCTATATGTTGACCCGACCTGTTAGTAATATTCATGCAAAATTTGAAGTAAATCCATGCATCCATTTTGAGTTTACCCCGGACATACATTGACTTTCCTACGATTTTATTGTATGTATAATATAGATAAATTGGTGATGGGCCGAATTTGGTTTGAACCAAATTCGAACTATGGCCAAAAATTTGGTGAAAATAAATAATTCTGACGATTTCGAACGATCTTTGGTTCTTTGCCGCGCTTTCTCGAGAGCGACACGTCGTGACTTAGTAACGAATTTACTTAAATTATTTTATACTAGCTGACCTGCGCAGCTTCACCCGCGAGTAGATTAACATGTCGTCAAGATAGCTTTTCATACAAATTTCATCCCCTATTTCAACCATTTAAGGGTTGATTTTTGAAAAAAAAATAGCCTATATTTGACCCCGGCTCTTCAACTACTTCCATGCCAAATTTCATGAAAATCGGTCCAGCGGTTTAGCCGTGACTTTCGCATTTATAATATTAGTATGGAAATTAGTATGGAAGTAATATGGAAAGTATGGAATAATATTAGTATGGACAGCCTATGTAACTCGGCGATCATTTAATATCTTTCTAATGTTGGAAGAATTTTTTAAGTCGGTTTAGTAGCTTTTGAGCTTTGAGTATATCTATGCTTTTTAGTTTATTCGATACATATAAAAATACAAAGATACAAATTTTTTCTGTTTATAATACGAGTATTAGTGTACATTGCAGTCAAAATAGTGCAAGTAGATGTTTTTCTAGTGCCGAATGATCGGCATCCAAACCGAATTTCAACCGAATGTCGAAGTTCGGTTCAAACTACCGAAATTCGGTTAAACTAAATGTAAAACGAATTACGGCCCATCCCTAGTATAAATGTTTGTTCGATGACAATTTGAGTATTATTGTACGTCATGGTCGTCACATTTGGTAGGCGAATAAATGAGAAAAAATTATAGTTGAGTTCCAACAAGAGCCAAATAGGGAGCCAATATAGCCCCCCTATAACCCCTTATCAAGGATTACCGAAATAACGGGGGGTCCAAAAATCCAACCACTAGTTTTGTAAGATATAAACCTACTAGGTTGTCCTTACTGTCACACGTAGTATTACACACTTCGCCGTGTTGGTCCCGGCCTCCTTTGAAGAATAGGCCAACTGCCGTTTTGCCAGGCAGGTCGTAAAAGGCGACCGATTGGCTATCGAGTCACTAACATCATGGCTACTAGGTGGTAGAGTTCTGCATTGTCTCGCCCGGGTCTGGTACCACCGCCTTACCTATTCCTGCCGCAATAACGTCAGTGCTTGTTGCTGTCGTGTTCCGGTTTGGAGGGTAAGGTAGCCGGTAAACTTATGCATGTGGCATTAGACCTCGCCACAAGATAGCAACGCACCATTAACACCTTTGGTGTCTATAGGCGATGGTTGACTCTTTCCATCAGGAGACCCATCTGCTTGTTTGCTATCTTATGATATAAAAAAAAAACGTAGTATTAATCCTATGGATCTATTCATGTTCATTCGTTAAATCTATACCCTTGACGTCTATAGGCAATATTTATATATTTGTTTTTAATAACCACCTGCTTGTCGTCTTATGATGAAAAAATGCTGAGACTTTTAAGCCCAAGGGGTGATTACATTCGGTTCAAAAATACGCTTGTAGGTTTCCTAAAACCTGTTAGATGTTGCTGGCTTCGCCCTAATACAACATTAACATCTTTATCAGCAGGGAGACCGGGCATATTAACTAGTAAAGGCATCAGATATGAATCTTTAATTTTCCAAATTTATTAAAACGCTAAGCGAACTCCACGTTCAAACAGCGATATTTTTAACGACTGAGACTAGTCACGGAATTAAATTTATCGATATTATAATAGATATCGATATTTTTGTTTGATTTTGATTTTACAAGTCTATAAATCACATTCACGAGTATTGTATACGTAAATTGGAAAATGTCGTATAAGTTGGAGATAAAAAATTAAATACTTACCAAAAAAAGGTTAATGGTACCTACTTAGTTCGCTTAAGTTCCTTAACGCTTATTATTAATAAAATAATAGAAGCAATGCTTCGTCCTCTCTCGCTATAACTCTCATAATATTAAAATATACTAGCATGAGATCACATCTCTATAATAATACAATTATAATAATTGAATTATGTGCTGTTGAATTGTGAATTGTGTTACACAATTTAAATTGATTTATGATAATCTGGTATTGAAATATTCTTAGAATATCTTATAGTTTTATATATTTAAGGATTATTGATAAGAAAGAACGGCGTCTCCTAACACAAGTGCTCGTGTACTTAAAAGGAGACTCCATTCATCACTCAAATTTTTGTACAAATATGATACTGAATAAATAATTTTTAATTTTTAACTTTAATAACATGTTGAAGCTTAATTTATTTTAGCTTTAACAGGAATCAACATTGATATAGAAAGCAGATTACTTTTTAAACAATTTATCAAAAATTTTGACACTGGTGTTAAACCAGCGACCATTTTACCTTAAAATCAGACAACACTTTTGCCACTAAACTACGTGTCGGTGGTTCAATGTGGCAAAATTCTCCTTTACTTTGTATTCGATTCTGTTGATTGTATTGATCGCTAGATATACATAGTATATATATTGTATATACAAGTTATCTAAACAAGTTCATCATTGCAGATTAAATTCACATATTATATAATATTAATTAATACTTTCGTGTTTTTGGCTATATTATTCTTCTCGAACAAAACCTGCATAAGAAAAAACTTAAAATCTTTTTTTTTAAACTTTTTTTTTTGCTATGATTACTATAATATTAGCTACTAAGTGATAGTATTAGTACTATATAGATAGACGTACGTACATTACGTTATAGCATTCAAAATATCATAACATCCCTCCCGAGTATAGTACCAATATTATATCAATTCCTTTTGCAATAATCACGGCACTAACCGCTGTGACATTTCGGTTCCAAATGTTACCTAGCCGGTGAAATTATATATTATTGTGTATCTTACAACGCATCATTTACATATTTGGTGTATCGACTAAGGCTACTACTTTCATCAAAATAGTCCTCTGCTAATTTACTATCTTGTATTCTACAATATTTTTATTGTTTTTATGATTATCACAATAAAGTTGACTTCCTTCAGATTATGAAAAACGGTAAAGTCAATAAGATCGCGACCTTTATGTGTCAATAAAAACGATGACACTATCACGAAGCAATGTGACTGGATCACAAATGCACAAATTGATGTGTGCACGATACAATACAATCAATTCCTATCTATTAGGTCGTCGCCGTAACCGATATGACATCACCACTTGATTGTACGATAAACTTGTCCTATATTGTTATCATTCAATTATTCCTTATTGATGTGATATTGATTGTAGATCTGAAGTCATCGTTTAATTTAAATTCATTCACTAAAGAATCAACTTTTATTCATCAAATAGATATGAATGGGAAATTGAATGTGCAGGACCCATGATGTTAACACAGCTATTGTTCCCGTTAACTCCCACTAACCAACACGGTGAGGATTTCTTGCAAATATAGCAAGATGCTGCATAGTTAATGCATATGCATAGGTACGCAGTATACATATATGATCAATAAATCTTATATATAAAATTCTCGTGTCACAATGTTCGTCCCATACTCCTCCGAAACAGCTTGACCGATTTTGATGAAATTTCGTGTGCATATTTAGTAGGTCTGAAAATCTGCTACTAGCTATTTTTTATACCCCTAAGTGATAAGGGTTGTCCAACCCTAAAATATTTTTTTTTTATTTTAAGGAAAAAAAAAATATTTTTATTTTTTTATGGTTCAGTATTAAAAAATATATACAACTCTAAATTTTTACCCTTCTATCACAAATCCTTATTTTTTAATTAAATAATTTATATGGCAAAACAACGTTTGCTGGGTCAGCTAGTATTTATATAGTAAATCTTGTTTTTGCGTAGGTATTTCCTTTTAAGCTTATCTTTATGAACTAACTAGATGTGCCCGCGACTTGATCCGCGTGAAAATTTTCTAACAACAGACAGACAGACAAATATTGTAAAAAAAATATTATTTTGGTATATGTACCGTGCATACATCCATACGCATTTAGTAAAAAGCGGTTATTTTAATATTACAATCAGCAACTTCAATTTTTTTATTTGTATAGATGTATAGATTAAATTTGTATTACTTTATTTGGCTAAAACTTTCAAACTACGTATATGGAATCATAAACCTAGCTATTTAATATGTGTAAATTTTATTATTTACTAATTGCAGCGTGCAGACCGGTGCATTGTAAAAGTTTTTGGTGAATCCCGATGGGATCAACTAATTTTTTGGGATAAAAAGTAGCCTATGTGCTATTCCAGGTCATCAGCTACCTGTGTGCCAAATTTCGTTCGGATCTGTTCAGTAGTTTTTGCGTGATTGAGTAACAAACATCCATCAAAAGATCCATCCAAACATCCAAACTTTCGCATTTATAATATTAATTAGAATATCGATTTTAAGAGCATAAGCTCGTTAAGGTGCCGTTTTTTTGTTGTTTTAGCTTCAACAATGCGTAAATTCAATTAACGGTAAGGGTAATATATAAATTGACTACAACTCGATATTATAAAGCAGCCATCCCTAGCCCGGGTACGCGATAGGAAATTAAAATTTTCCTCTTCATTTAAAAGAAGCACTGCCCCCGGCTAACTCCTTAATGCGCTACATCTATTTCAGACCGGTACATATTTATATTCATCGAAGCTAAGTACAAATGAGAAATATGAGATATCCTGTTTGCTATGAATTTCTTCTGCTATTTAATATTTTTCCTTTAACAAATTAATGTTTGTGCCATCTCTTTCACTATTTTTTTTACTCTGATTACTATATTTTTAGTAGTAAATAAGTATCGAGATATTTATGTAGAAAAAATTAAATAAAGGTAAAGTATCACCACGCCCGGTTCTCTTGCGGGGTAGGCAGAGTAAACCGAACGTCTATAGACTTTCCAGTTTACCGCGATTCACCGGTTTGTCGGTTGGCGAGGTTAGTGGTGATCCTTATCGCCGCATTTACAGACATGTTAACGATTATTGACTATTTCTAGTGATAACCGGGACCGAGAGTTTAACGTGGTCATCCGAGACACGGGAGAGGTAATATTAACACCATCCGCCAGACTGCGAGCTGCTACGTAGGGTTAGATTTTCGGGAAAAACCTCGAAAAAACCTCAATAACACCTTTGCCTGACTCGGGGATGGAACCCAGAACTTCATTACCTGAGCCGAATAGGCTATCCCTAGACCACGAGGCAGTTACGAGTAAATAGATATAAAAATATTTAAAAAAAAATGATTGTATGTAAGTTTTAAAACTTTTAAAATGGATAATCTCAAAAACTACATAACTGATTCTAAAAAATCGTTTATCAGTAAAAAGCTACATAATCGCGAAGAAGCATATTTACGTAAAGTTCTGCAACATCTTGCACGAGTATTTGGTTCCACCGCCTTACCTATTTCTGCCGCAATAGCGTCAGTGCTTGTCACTGCCGTGTTCCGGTTTGGAGGGTAAAGTAAACGGTAAACTTACGCATGTAGCAATTAGATCTCGCCACAAGATAGCAACCCACCATTAACATATCTGGTGTCTGTAGGCGATGGTTGACTCATTCCATCAGAAAACCATCATCCACTGGCTTGCTATCACACAATATAAAAAAAAACTGCGAAATACCACACCCCATTGTTTGCGTAATTCTTGTAATTCTTGTAAAAAGGGGTACAAATATTTTACTACACTTACCTAATACATAATAAATAAAAAAATATAATCACGACATTTCTCTTATAGAGGAGTAGGTACCTACTCAAATTTAACAGAATGTCAGTAGTCGTTCCAAGACATCGTGATTCACAAAGACAGACAGACAGACAGACAGACGGAGATTATACAATACTTATGATATATATATATATATATATATATATATATATATATATTTATATATATATATATATATATATATATATATATATATATATATATATATATATATATATATATATATATATATATATATAAGATAAGACCGTAAAAGCATATAAAACACTTGCCTGACTCGGTAATAAAACCTAGGAAATCATCATTTGACCCGAACAGGCTAACCCCTAGACCACACATCAGTAATAAAAAGTATCTTCACGCCCATATCCCCGAAGAGGTAGGCAGAGGTACAACAAGTGCACCCACGATTAGACGAAGATACTAATTGGTCCCACAAATGTGATAGGTGACAAGCCTAACGCCAACCGGGCACTTTCCAATCCCGGGCAACTTTGTGTTTTTCACTTTTTTTTAATGTGCCCGACCCGGGAATCGAACCCGGGACCTCATGTGGTCAACGCCAACGCTGGACCACTAGACCACAGAGGCGACTAAATAATACTTTTTTAATTAATTATACTTAAGCTTACCATCGGTTTTCTACAAAGGCGAATTGAAATATACCACGAAATAATCACTCCGCAACGTAAAAAATGTGAATGTGAGCGTCTTTCAAAAGTCTAGCTAAGCGAAGGCAATTATTTTCTTAAAAAGCATTCAATACAACGTCAAAGGCACACTTAATAACTTTGCTTGCTGGCTCAAACTTATGTTGAATCGCGCGCAATTCCCTTGAGAGTTTAAAGGATATGTTTTAGGTGTTCGTGTTTCGACATACATATTATATTCGAAATTTATTTTGAAAACTGAAGTCAATCCAGTTAAATATTTAAAAACGGAGCCTGGCAAATAAACATTGAAAATATGTTTTACTCAAAATATGCATATTATGAAAATTAATTTTTAGGGTTTCGTACCTAAAAGTTAAAATGGAACCCTATTACTAAGCCTCCGCTATCTTTCTGTCCAGTAGCCTGGTGACAGTAGACAGACGTCTATCTGTCACCAGGCTGTATCTCATAAACCGTGATAGCTAGAAAACTGTTTTCTTCAAAAATTATTTATTTCCGCACAAAAGTATGTATTTCCATAAATTATGTGTTGCTGCTATAACACATATTAACAATAAAGTAAAAATTAAAAAGGGGCTCCCATACAACAAACGTAATTTTAAAGCAATTTTTACTTGATATTAATTTATTAAGTACTCTAGGTAGGTACTCTAGGTACCTATTTATTAATATCAAGTAAAAAAATTCTTGAATATTATCAATATCAAAACTTTTTTATCCATACTATCCATACTTCAATACTATTATACTATATACTTTACTATTTACTATAATTTACTATAATTTTACTATCCATACTAATATTATAAATGCGAAAGTAACTCTGTCTGTCTGTCTGTCTGTCTGTCTGTCTGTCTGTTACGCTTTCACGCTTAAACCACTGGGCCGATTTTGATGAAATTTGGCATAAACATAGATAAGACGTCGAGAACGGACATAGGCTACTTTTTACCGCGGGAAAATATTTCGTTCCCACAGGAAATAAAATTAATCGAAAGAAAGCAGAGCATAAAGCGTAACGTAGAGCACATTAACTAGATGTCGCTGCACGAAAATACATCGCGCTAACGTATTGAAACACATATACATGTAATTAAATCGTTGAGTTGATATGATACGAGTATTTTAAAGTTTGTATGTTCATTGAATGCGCTAAATGCTAATTCCTGGAACTACAAGTCGGATTGAAAACAATTTGATGTGTATGATTAATGATAGCTACATTCATGAGGATTACGCTACAATTATTCTTAGCGTAGTTAAAATATCGATATTTGTAAAATAAGTCGGAAGAAAAGCGGTATCGAACGGCTGTACCCGCGTGCGCATGCTAGCGTAATGCTTAAGTACACGTAAGTCAATGTACTACAAATAACTATCTCTTATAACAATAACACAATAAGGAATTTTGAGTCGAAAAATTATAGAAAATTAATAGGTGAATTTTAATCCTTATCATATTAATCCTTACTAACGAAAAGTACTTCATCAACACGAAGATCTTAGGAAGACAAACTTTGGCTCTTATACCATGTTATTTAGATGCATAGTTTAAAAAAATGTAAAACGAAAATAACTCAACATACCTAGGTACTATCTAGGTATTAACCGAAAGGCTGTGTGCAGTGTGCACGATGCGGCGCGCTACTCTGACCGCCGAACGAGAACCGAACATTGCCGGGAAGAGCCGAACTGTGAGAGCGTTGGCTTTACTATACTTTTTAAGGTTCCATACTCAAAGTTTAAAACGGGACCCCATTACTAAGACACCACTGTCCGTCCGTGCGTTTGTATGTCTATCTATCTGTCCGTCACTAGGCTGTATCTCATGAACCATGATAGTTGAAATTTTCACAGATGATGTAGGTATTTATGTTGCCACTATAATAACTAAAACTAAAAAAAGAATAAAATAAATATTTAAGAGTGACCACCATACAACAAACGTGTTTTTTTGCATAAACTCACTTTTGCATTTGCATAAAGTCATTTTAAAAATAAATAATTAAAATAAAATAAATATTAAGAAGGCTCCCATTCAAAAAACGTGATTGTTTGCCGTTTTTTTTAATAGATTATGGTACGGAACCCTTAAGGCGCGAGTTCGACTCGCAATTGGCCGGTTTTTTAAGGTACATGAATGGAATCATATACCTTTAACCTCTGCGGCCCGCGCGGAGTAAACATGTGACCGGCTCCTTTCGCAATAGACTTCTTTGATACGGAACGTTGGATTTTCCTTCTTTGAAAAAAAAACACTTTACTTTGTAGTAGTTGAATATTCGATCTATTTTGTGTATTTTACGGTGTTGTTGAGGGATACAACATGATCGTTCGCTTTGGCCTGATATGTGTCTAATTCGTTAGTAAGTAGGTGTAAGTACTGTATTTGTATAGCTACTTAATAAGGATTTGTAGTTATGATATTATTAAATCTTGCTTTAAATCTTCCCCATTGTGGAAAACTGTTTAATTTTTGAAGCTGTAGGTATACCAACATGAGCAATCGTTTAAGTAGAAGAAGCACAAATTTTCCAAACAAGATCATATTGATTGGTTAGTGGTTACTTAGGGGAAAGTTCCTGAATCAGGCTACAAAAAAATTTTACATAGGTAAAGACCTTCGTGAAATCGTAACCAACATTAAAGACTTGATATTTAAAGTGTACCCGCAATTCGGATATGATAGATTTACCAAAAAAAAATCAATTGATGTGTGTAAGGGCAATTTTATCTGCAAGAAATGCAAGCGTTGACGCCATCTATACAAATAAATAAAATTGGGGTGTCTGTTTGTAATATTAAAATAACCGTTTTTACTAAATGCATATGGATGTATACACGGTACGTATACCAAAATAACTTATTTGTTTTTAGAATTTTTGTCTGTCTGTCTGTTTGTTCCGGCTAATCTCTGGAACGACTGGACCGATTTTGACGGGACTTTCATTGGAAGATAGCTGATATGATAGCGAGTACCTTAGGCTATTTTTTTTAAATTTTTCCACGCGGACGAAGTCGCGGGCTCAGCTAGTTTACTATATTTACTATATTAATATTATAAATGCGATAGTAACTCTGTCTGACTGTCTGTCTGTCTGTCTGTTACGCTTTCACGGCCAAACCACTGAACCGATTTGGATAAAATTTGGTACAAATATAGTATGAGACCCAAGAAAGGACATAGGATAGTTCTTATCCCGGAAATCCCACGGGAACGGGAACTATGCGGGTATTTATTTTAAAAAAAAATTCCACGCGAACGAAGTCGCGGGCACAGCTAGTATATAATATTTTCAAAAAAGTAGGCATTTGGAAATATATTAACTATAAAAATAAATACCTAATACATAAAATAAATATTTAAGTATACATACAACAAACGTAATTTTCTTTTATATATGATGTACGGAACCATTCGTGCGCGAGTCCGACTCGCACTTGGCCGGTTTTCTACATATAAGTAAGTAATAATAATAGTAAGTAATACGTGAAGTAAGAATTTTGTACTCCTATTTAAATTACGCGAACGGTGGAGTATAAAATTTACCACAGTTAATTTACATCGCGGAGGATTTCTAATACATATATTTTAAAAAAATATGCATTAGAAAAACATTAAATTAATAAAAATAAACATTACACGCACTAGATTCATTTGACATATATATACACACACACATATATATATATATATATATATATATATATATATATATATATATATATATATATATATATATATATATATATATATATATATATATATATTAGATTTTTTATGTTACTGCTGGTCTTAGCTGTGATGGCCCATAAGGCCAGCAGTAATTGAGACATTCCGAAAAAAAAATGTATTTATCATTGTATTGAAGGAAATACAAATAGGTTCTTTATTTTCAACAGATTTGCTAGAGCCTCGGTAGCGCAGTAGGCAGCGCGTAAGTCTCATAATCTTAAGGTCGTGAGTTCGATCCTCACCCGGGGCATTGCTTTTTACTTTTTTTATGCTTTATTATTCAAGAATTTATTTTTAACCGACTTTCATCATCTATATTCATTGCATATATTTTTTTATTCTATGTTCATCGTGTCAATTATGAGCCTATTTTGCCAATTATGACAAACATTTGTGTGACAAGCATAGATTTCATATTTCGTATTATAAGATTTACAAAAAAACGTACAATTTTTTAATATTTTCTTATACATAAATATTTTCCTGAGAACAACGAACTAAACTAAAAATGTATTATCTAATCATGTGTAGGTATTTATTCCAATGTTATTCGCATGCAAACTTTTCAGATATTCATTTTTATTTATATAAATAAACAAATATAATATATGTAATAATAATAATAATTAAGCCTTTAATTTTCCTATAAACAGACTGTAACATTTACATATTTTTTTTATATATACATATAGTTTTCTTATCTTTACATTAGTAGATAACTTTTATTATAAATACTAAGGTTAGTTTTCATTTTGTTACAGGAACCCATTTTTAGGGTATAGGCCTCCTCTTTATTCCATTTTTCTCTGTTCTGAGCTATTTTTATCCAGTTTTTCCCACCGTCGATACTATCTCATCTGTCCATATTTTTTGTGGTCTGCCGACATTTCTTCTTCCTTGTGGGCCAGTCCATTTCGTGCTCTTGAGCGTCAATCGCAGTTCTTTGTATCTCGCTATATGACTGGCCCAGCCCCATTTAAGTTTTAATGCTTGGTGTAGTGCAGCTGTCAGTTTTGTTTTTTCTTATTTCTTGACTCCTTGTTTTTTGAATTTTTCTTAGGTGTAGCATGCTTCTTTTCATGGCCCGTTGACAAGTTCTTATTTTATTCTTTATCCTGGTTGTGAATGTCCACGTTTGGGAGCCATTGCTCCCAATAAATAAATATAAGCTGGACAAATTACACGAATAGATCTGACAACATCTTTTTACCGAGGGTCATTCCTTTGATTTGACAACAAATTTGAAACTTACATTTTTGCAGCAAAGGTAGAAGGCTCAACGCCCTAGAAGCGCTAGAAATAAATCGACACACAACAGAACCGAAACTTTTAAACGATCAAACTGAACTTAATAACTCCTCCTTGTTAAATATTTTTAATGCATCAATTTTAAATGAGTAAGAACAATAATCGTGCATATATAAGTGAATTTAATTTTTGAACATTCTATTTTATTAATTATTATTTTAATTATTTATGATTAATTATGTTATTAATTATTATTAGAATCATTTACTGACATTAACTATTTAACCGTAATTTAAGATTAATTTTGACATCTTTATTTTACATTTGGTCATTGAATGCAATAATAATATTAGAGCAATTAAATTATAAATTGATTATTTAATGCATTGGAATTCAATTAGTAATGATCACACAAATAGTGATTTTGACATTAATTACTTATTATCATTTTTAATTTAGTTGACTTTATTTAATATTGACATTTTTGACATTATTTTGTAAGTAATTACAATTAATATTATAAATTAGAATAAGATTATATATTGAAATTACCTAAAATTTAAGGGAGAATCCTTTAAGCTAACTTTTTTAAAAATGCTTTGTTTATGTCTTGTATAAAGTTAAACTGTCAGTAAAGAATATTACGTCCTGAAGATGCTTTAAAAAGCGAAACCGGTCGATTAATCTAAAATTATTTGTCTATATTTGTAGTGAAATTAAAATACAAGTGATTATAACCTAGTTTGGACTTAGATCTAACCTCAATGCAAGCAAATAATTAAATGGTGATATGGTTGCTGGTCAACGATAAGTACTTATACAAAAAATACATAAGATAAAATGTGAAATAATTTTTAAAAACACCCAAACCCAGGAATCATTACTGAAAGACATTTGTGCTAATCACACAAATGTTTGTGCCTGTCGGGTATCGAATCGGTTTTTGGTAGGCATTGAAACCAGTTTAAAAAATACCGGTTAATGGAGGGATAAAGCGGTTTTTATAAAAGGTTTCGCGCAGAGCGTATCTGAGGTGATATAGAGTGCTTCATACACCTAAATAAACCAGTTTAAGCCAAAACCAGTATGTATGGGTGTATGTGTATGCATATATATATACACAAAACATAATACAAAATAATGGGTCGGAAACTTACTGTAATGTCGCATCTAGTTAATTTATGTCATTACTCCATACAATGACTGAGTCGATTCGATCGACTCGCTTCACAGTGAGCAATGTTATTTTTTTCTACCCACATAAGTTGACTAGATATAAATAATTATTAAGTTATGTTTAGTAATAGATGTAAAAAATAATTTTAATTGTAAAGTAAAAAAGTATTGTTTGCGTTCGTCCGCTCATAGTGTAATTAGTGCATGTCTAGTCATATTCTCATGTAAGTGAATTTATTTAGTTCTTAATGAGAATAAAGATTGTTAAACCTTAAGCCAATACCGTAGATTTGTACGGGCAAAGATTAAGGGGTGCTCTATCAGGGGTGGCGCAGGAGAAAGCGATGGAGAAACCGCGTTCTCCAGGCGACACTGATCGCCAGGCCGGAAATCTCAATGATTCCCGGTAGATCGTTCGAGGCCACAAAGCCTCCTGGTATTGTACTCGATGATTTCGCACACCGTTCGTCTTTGAGCCGTTTACTGGGAATTCCCTCCACCCAAGAAGTATGCCGGCAAGGCTGACAGGTGCAAGTGGGGCTGTGGATAACTGCGCAAGCGTACCCACCACCTCGCTACCAATGCGGCACAATATGGCACAATGAAGCGGACGCAGGAGTTTTAGTGGGTATGGTCGATTCCATCCGGCGAGTCCCATACTCGGGCCGCATTGTGTGGCCCGGTAATGCGTAAGTGCATTTCTCCTGTGAGAACAAAAAAAAAAGATTCGCCAACCACTTGACCAACGGGTGATACTAAACTCTGTGCACGGAAACGTTATATAGTGTGATAACTTATGCACGTGGAACTCCAACCCAGCCACGTTGGTAGCAACGCACCATTAACATTTTTGGTCCTTATGGGTGATAGTTATCTCATTCCATCAAGAATAATCTGCTTGTTTGCTATCCTATGGAATAAAATAGAGTAAATATAATAAAACACTGCCTATTTCGCAAGGAAACCGCTGGATAATATTAATTTTTATATTTTCTGAATTAAAGAAGGATTACGCCAGTTCGATTGCGGTGTAAGCAGAGTTAATCGAACGTCTCTAGACTTTTCAGTTCACCACGATTCATCGGTTCTTCCGTTGGCGAGGTGGCAATCCTTATCGCCACATTTTTTCAAGCTCATAGCGATAACAGTCCGACAATATTATATCATCCGAGGCACAGAGCACCACCATACTGTGAGCAGCTACTGATATTTTGGACTTTCGAAGCCCGAGATCGAACCCGAGACCTCTTGATCTTAATCGCTACGGTTAACTCTTAGACCATAAGCCATTAAATATTGTGTGCACTTTCAGATCTCAAGAACTCATATACAAGTATTTTCTGTACTCTGTTCTCAATTGAAATACAGTCAAAAGATCACATGATCTAGTTGTCTCATGGCTATATTTAGTTAATAAGCAATGATGCTGTTCTGATATGATCAGAGTGGACTATTTATAGAAAATGCATCACTGATCATGCGCACAGCGTGTGATTTTATTGACAGTGCAATATTAGATGTCGCCTGTCTTCGTCATAATTTACTTGGGAAAAAATCTTTTTATATTACACATGTTTAAACATCACTTTTCCGAATGGAAAAAATATCCGACAAACTCAAAATATGCTTTATTCAAATGAACTTTCACAGGCACTTTTGACGAGTCCACATTTTTAAAATTACTACCGGATCGGAACGCAGCTACTGAAAAGATTTTTCGGAGGAAACTCAGCGAGCTTGTCTTTATTCTATTTTTCATAATTAATTACAATATTATAACAATTATTACAGATTACCATAAATATATACAAGAGATTGGTATAAGGAGCAACCCTTTTTTATACAGTTTTGTTTAACACATTTTTTAAATTTATTTACAAGTAGATCTCTTATTTTTTCGGAAAGTTTATTGTAAAAGGGTATATACCCCCTCACAAAAGAGTAACGTATTCTATGGAGACGAGACGCATGGATAATAAGGTTGTTTTTGTTCCTTGTATAATGTATTTAGTGAGTACATCACCATTTTTTTCTAACAAGCAAATATTTTACGAACATACATTAAGTTCTCAAATATATATCAAAACACCGCCTACACTCATCATCTAATCTCATCTCATCCGAAGCACGAGATCGTAATTAATTTTTATAATATATAAAAAATTACGATCGTTATTGTAACGCTTCTAAATTATATTAATGTTAGCTGCCGTACTTATTTCTTTAATCAATTGCCATTGTAATCCAAAAACTTCGGAAGAGGCAAACAATCTTCTGAAACACCAAATTCTGTAATTAAAAGTGTTCCAAAACCATAAATCTATAAGGCAGTGCAGATATTTTAAATTAAAATGTTCATATCTACGACTAAACGCTGATAGCTTCACCACAATGCTCCGGTTGATAAATTGGCAACTAGGGATGAGCTATAAATAAAAAACTTTCATGAAAAATTGTTATCGTTAGGATAAGAATTTTTACCCGAGCTTGCAACGAAAAGAAAAGGTTATGTCTTTATTTGTTTCTAATTTAAATGTTACTACAGTTTTCGACTTCTGTATTTTTTTATAAACTACTTTTCTAAAAAGTATCTTCACGCCCGTGTCTCCGAAATGATAGGCAAAGGTACAATCAATACCGTCTTTACCATAAGGGCACTCGGGGCCAGTGCCCAGGGCCCCCATCTTCAGAGGGCCCGGAAGGATCGACATTTTCTCTCACATTTATTTCAAAATAAAATGGTCGGGCATTTTCGCAGCTTAAGAGAATAAAAAATGAATTGCGAACAACAATGTTACAAGAACGGCTAAGTAATTTGTTAATTATGAGCATAGAAAATGATATTCTTCAGAAAATTGAGTTTGAGGATTTAATAGAAGAATTGTTCAACAGAAATCTCGAAAGAAGCTATTATCGTAATCACAATAAAAAAACAACAGCATACATACTAATATCATTAATGACATATTGTGTTATGATAATATATTGGATTAATAAAGCTCATAGTGAAAAAAAAAGTATAATTTGCTTTCTTTACATTCCAAAAGGGCCCCGAATTCTTGTGTGCCTTAGGGCCCCAGCATAGTCTAAGACGGCCCAGGGTACAATCAGTATACCTACCCACGATTTGTCGAAGATACTTAGTCCTACAATGTGATAGGTGGCAAGCCTATCACCAACCGGGCACACTTATCCAATCCCGGGCAACGTTGTTTTTATTAAAAAACTGAAAAAAAACACATTTTTGAATTGCCAGATCCGGAAATCGAACTCAGGACCTCATGCGGTCAACTCCAACAACATGAGGTCCCGGAGACTTAGACCAGGGATACGTTTTATCTAGTCAGAAAAAAACAATTTGAAATTCCATCTTCACCATCTCGATGTCTGGAAATCCACAACCGTTCGTTTCTCTCGACACTTTTTGCCTCGCACTACTTTGTTGTGGAACCAATTACCGGCAGGGGTGTTTCCAAACGGATACGACTTGGGGCCCTTCAAGAAAAGAGCTTACTCATTCTTAAAAGACCGGCAACCCAACTGCAAGACCTCTGGTATTGCGGATGTCTATAGGCGGCGGTGATCACTTACCATCAGGTGCACCTCCTGCTCATTCGCCCCCTCTTCTATAAAATAAAATAAATAAATAAATAAATACAATTGTCTGGCTCGAAAAATAAAATTTGACACCTCTATTTTAACGAAAGAAAAAGACGGAAAGCATTTTGTAGCTTTAACATCTTACTCATTCTTAAAAGGCCGGCAACTCAATTGCAAGACCTCTGGTATTGCGGATGTCCATGGGCGGCGGTGATCACTTACCATCAGATGTACCTCCTGCTCGTTTGCCCCCTCTTCTAAAAAATAAAGCTGGTTTGGATTTACAAGCTATTTTATTTTCTATTGTTACTTACAAGCTGAACCGCACAGTTTTGCCTGCAAGGTGTGTAATAAGTTAGCAATATTCGAAATTTCACACAATCTTGAATTCCCTTTTCAACCCCTTAGGGGTTCCTTTTAAACAAAATTAGCCTACATTTGACACCGGGTCGGTCGGAAAATCTGTTCAGCTCTCTGATAAAACTCTCCTGATAAAATTGTTAACCCTTAAAAACAAATAAGTGTTAAGTCTTACCATCATGAGAGATGTTTACTTGATGAACAGGATAGTGCATGATAATTATATTACTATGAAAAAAATCTATATTTATTGTCGCGGAACACTTCAACCTAGCATTTACCATGCCACTTTTAGTACCTATTAGTTGACCTAAACGAACTGCCTGACAAGTAATTAATTAACCTAACAAAAATCAACACGTAACAGACTAAAAGATGCAGATGGCAAATTACAATGCCAGAGAGACAAATTATTTTCCAATATTTCTTTTTTAACTTATAAAGTTTTATAATTACATATTACTATCTGGACTCATAACAATACAACCTAATGAGATACGTGGACATCTGTTAAGACCCTCAAAACTTATAATTTCGTATTAGCGACATCTAGTATATACAGTATAAACTACATAGATTGATCAATACGTAGACTCTATGAATAACTAATAAAGCGTTATATTAATTCAATTATAGTACTATAGATGACTCTTACATAAAGAAACTGTAGTTGTTTTGTCGAAAACAGGTAAAATAACATTAATCTATACATACCTATAATAAAATCGTAGGAAAGTCAAAACTGTACATTGAATTTTTTTTTAAATACTTGTGGTGTGACCTATAATCGATATCGAAGCCAAAAATATAGTTTTTAGAATTTTTGTCTGTTTGTCTGTATGTCTGTTTGTCTGTTTGTCTGTATGTATGTCCGGGTAAACTCAAAAAGTATTGCATGGATTTATTTCAAATTTTGCATGAATATTACTAATAGGTCGGGTCAACATATAGGCTACGTATCATCACGCTATCACCTACGGGGGATGAGCAGTGCGGAGTAAACGAAGTCCGCGCGGACGAAGTCGCAGGCAACAGCTAGTTATAAATAAATTTACAACAACTGTAGCAAAAGCTTGACCTACACAAACACTGAAATATTTGAATTACAGTGCGTATGATACTACATTTTTAGAGCGCATATTTTACAGCAATTCTGTAAGATTTCAGTGCAGTATAAAATTGATATCTTTAAATTTATGTCAGTTTTTTAGTCATAGCTATATTTTAATGTAGCTTTGAATCTTTAGAGATCATTATTTTTAAGTAACTAGAAAGCGTGGTTTTCAATACATCTCAATGTTTTTTGAAGTGAAAACTTCTTTAGGTGCGTTGAGCGTTTTGGTAGAGGGTAAAATCCTCGGTTCGCGTCACCGACATGCTATTGATAATAGTATATCTATAGCTATGGAGAGCCAGACTAGCGCACGCGCAGTAGCCTGTGTACATGTATACACTAATACATCGACTATTTCCGATTGTATTATGTGCGCGTTGGACGCTTTATATAGTTATATAGTTTTAATTACTCTCAACTTAATAGTTCCGTTTTCACTTCTATCGGCAGTCCCACGACTGCTACTGTTTTTTTTTTTATATTACAAGATAGCAAACAAGCAGATGGGTCTCCTTATGGAAAGAGTCAACCATCGCCTATAGACACCAAAGATGTTAATGGTGCGTTGCTATCTTGTGGCGAGGTCTAATGCCACATGTATAAGTTTACCGACTACCTTACCCTCCAAACCGGAATACGACAGTGACCAACACTGACGCTATTGCGGCAGGAATAGGTAAGGCGGTGGTACCAGACCCGGTCGAGCCGATACAGAACTCTACCACCTAGTAGTCACGATAGTAGTGACGCGCATAACCACTCGGTCGCCTTTTACGACCTGCCTGACAGAACGGCAGTTGGCCTATTCTTCAAAGAAGCCCGGGACCAACACGGGGAAAAATGTGCTAAAAGAGCCGGTGACAGTATATTTTATTCCCGTAGATATGTTTCATTATGAAAAATTTTTCTAGTATATTAAACAAGAGAGAGTTTTTCATTTTGTTTCGTTGTCTATAGTTACCAGTTTCAAAACTAATTAATACCTGAGTTTACGGATTTTTTTCACTTTTCATAGATCACCAAATTTTTTTCTCTTTTTCTGAAAAACATAACTTGTCGAGGGTCTAAGGAACCTATAGCATCGTGTCATACCTATGGCCCTAATACTATTTTTTGCCACCTAGCATACTATGTATAAAACTAAATTCCACTAGCTAATCGTAAAATCTTAGATGACGCTCTGTTTAGGTTTTGAGGAATACGACCACTGACTGACCACACAATAGCAATTGAATTAGTATTTTAAGCAACGATTATAAACTGTGACTGTCCAAAATTATAGTGTGATTTTTGAAGTTCTTCAACTATGTTTTTTTTTATATCATCAGATAGCAAACAAGCAGATGGGTCTCCTGGTGGAACTAGTCAACCATCGCCTAAAGACACCAAAGATGTTAATGGTGCGTTGCTATCTTGTGACGAGGTCTAATGCCACATGCATAAGTTTACCGGCTACCTTACCCTCCAAACCGGAACACGACAGCGACAAGCACTGACGCTATTGCGGCAGGAATAGGTAAGGTGGTGGTACCAGACCCGGGTGAGACAATGCAGAACTCTACCACCTAGTAGCCACGATGGTAGTGACTCGATAGCCAATCGGTCGCCTTTTACGACCTGCCTGGCGGAACGGCAGTTGGCCTATTCTGCAAAGGAGGCCGGGACCAACACGGCGATTTACGAAATAATTTTAAAAAACAAGATTTTTTTTCAAACTGCATTAACCTACTTCCAATTTCCTACATCTCTAAGTCTCCGAATCGTCACTAAATTTCATGGGATCAAAAGGGAACAAAAAATATTTTTTCAAATCGATTATATGAGAAATAAAACATTTTACTGAAGGCTGAAGAGAATAACAAACCAAAACATCATCGATGTATTTTTTTGGTTTTGTTATTATTTTTAAATTATAGCATTGAATCGACTTCGATAAAGTAAACATATATGAGACAACTTTTGACACCAACAAATTATAAAAAAATCTTTAAATTCAATTTTTGGCTGGCAAAGAGGAAACATACAAAAAACATACAGTTCAACTGAGAACGACCTCCTGTTTATCCGACTAGTATAAGTTGGTTACAAGTTTATATTGAAATTAAAAATCTCAACTATAATATTTTTTTTTATGTATAGTAGAGGGGCAAACGAGCAGATGGTGCACCTGATGGTAAGTGATCACCGCCGCCCATGGATATTCGCAATACCGGGGGTATTGCAGCTGCGTTGCCGGCCTTTTAAGAATGAATAAGCTCGTTTCTTGAAGGTCCCTAAGTCGTATCCATTCGGAAACACCCCCGAGGGTAATAAATTCTACAAAGGAGTAATGCGATGCAAAAAGTGTTGACAAAAGCGCACGGTTGTGGATTTCCAGACATCGAGGAGGTGAGGATGGAACTTTAAATTTTGACGCGATGTCCGATGGTGGAATTTAGCGGCAGGCATTAGTCCGAACAACTCGTCGGAACACTCCCCATGATAAATACGGTAAAAGATGCAGAGCGAGCCTACATCTCTGCGTAACCCCAAAGAGTCAAGTCGATTAGAAATAGTCTGGTCGTCGACGATTCGAACCGCTCTACGTTGAATGCGATCAAGAGAAAGAAGCTGGTACTGAGGAGCTCCGTCCCAGAGGTGAGAACAGTACTCCATGTGAGGTCGAATTTGGGCCTTGTAAAGTTGGAGGCGATGGGCTGGCATGAAGTACTACTGCTTTGCTCTACTGAGTACACCAAGCTTTTTGGAGGCTAGTTTAGCCTTCCCTTCCAAATGACTGCGGAACTGAACGTTGTTCTATATGTCGACTCCCAGAATTCCAATACTGGCTGAGGCAGTCAGGAGAGTGTTTTCGAACCGAGGTGATACGATAAAGGGTGTTTTTTTTGCGGTGAACGCACAGAGCTGCGTCTTTTTGGGGTTAAATGTAATAAGGTTTTGACGACCCCATTTTGAGACATCAGTTAGTTGATTCTCGAGTTCAGACACGAGCTCGGTCCGGCCCTCTTCGACGTGTTCCCGAGAAATACCGCTACGGCCGGAGTATGTAGCATCAACAGTACTGTCGTCCGCATAGCAATGTATGTTACTAATTCGCAACATATCATTGATGTGCAGAAGAAACAGTGTCGGTGATAGCACGCAGCCTTGGGGAACACCAGCATTGACAGGTTTAAGATCGGAGCATGCACCGTCGACTACGACCTTAATGCTCCGATCAGCCAAAAAACTGGTGATCCACTTGCATAGTTTCTCGGGAAGCCCATAGGAAGGCAGCTTTGAGAGAAGCGCTTTATGCCAAACCCGATCGAAGGCCTTCGCTATGTCTAAACTAACTGCCAATGACTCCCCCTTAGACTCAACTGCCTCCGCCCAACGATGTGTCAGGTATACTAGAACATCACCAGCTGAGCGGCCACGGCGGAAACCGTACTGACGGTCATTAATCAGCTGGTGCTCTTCTAAATACTTCAGGAGCTGACAGTTTATAAGTGTCTCCATGACTTTGGAGAACAAGGAGGTTATGGCTATTGGCCGATAGTTTGACGGATTAGAGCGATCACCTTTTTTAGGAATGGGATGCACTAAAGCTGTTTTCCATGAATTCGGTACCACGCCGAGTGAATAGGAGAGCCGGAATAGGTGCGTCAATACTGGCGCCAACTCTGGAGCACATACTTCAAGCACAACAGGAGGGATGCCATCAGGCCCACTCGACTTGTGGATGTCCAAAGAAAGAAGTGCTTTACGCACAGCTGACTGCCGAAACTGCGGTTCTGGCATGGAACTATCACACTGCGGGATGGTAGGCGGTGTGTTCCCTCGGTCATCATATTATAAAATATGCGAATGTAAGATTGCTTATTACACTTTCACGCGAAAACTACTTAACCAATCATCATGAAAATTTGTACACGTATTCTTGAAGGTATCAGAAGTAACGTATCCTATGTTACTTTTTATACTTTTTATCAAAAAAAACTTATTTAATAGCTTAAGTGCCAGCGAAGCCGAGGGTAAAACCTAGTATCGTAATAAATTGATATATTAAGTTCAAATACAGGGTTTTTATTTTTTTGTCTATATTGATAAATTACCTTGTTATTAATTGTATAACGATGGTATTAAGGATTTTGTTCCTTAAAAGTACTCTCAAATATTTACTGCTGTTGGTGCCATTAGCTATAGATTACATTTATCATATCCATAAGAAATTATTAGTTTATAATAATATGCAATCACATGAAGTTCACAATATTATATGTAATAAACATGCTCTCTTTGATATTAGCGCCATCTACACTTGTTAGTACTAACTATCACAACCGATCGATTCTTGTGATGCACTTTTATGTTTTAGTATAGATGGGGCTCATAGACATGATCTCAATTTCGACGACTTAGTTAAAGCTATTTATCCCGGTTATCGCAAAAAAATACGAAATAGTTGTTATCAGGTCGGTAAAGTGCAGTAAAGATAATAAATACCTAACACGCAAATCAACGAACTGATCAATCGTTGCAAATTTATGAACGTTCGGTTTTGTTATATATAAAGTAACAAACCAGACAAACTGATGGCTCTCTTTATGGAAACAGTCAATCGTGGCCATCATTGACAACAAATATGTTAATACATGTATACATACAATATGTCTAATTGATAACCTCTGTATTTTCGTCGCTTGAAAATACAGGATAGGTATGTAACATTTGGTTTAAAATTTAAGTGAGGTTGGTTTTCAATATTATGATTACTTCCAGACTTTTGTTCCATTTTGTTCAACAATATAATTCTAAAGATAAGGATATTGCGCTCAATATTTATGAAAACAAGTTCACGAGACGAAAGTTTTGTGATTGTAAGATAGGAAACTTATCAATATGATATGTCCATCAATTAGATAATACATATCGTGTTGTCGATTGCAACTATCAGTTCGATAATAGATGCAAATAGTATTTTGATGTTATCATAACTTTTACATGACATATCAAAACAAAATATGAAAATTCTGAGAATTTAAAAAAAATCCGCAAATATAACGAATAATGCTAGCAATATTTTGCGATTTGTCTTTTTTATCTTGATAATGTCACAACTGATTTTACAAATAAACTACACACAGACTAAGTTTTTTTTTTCTTTCGCATGATTAAAAAAAGCGCCTTATTCAGGGGTTTCAGATTTTATATCGGCGGGTTATAACTTACTAAAATAATAAGAAACGACTAAGAATTGGTCACTATAGTACTATTTAAGAATCAATATTATTGACACCACTTTTTTTGATGTTTTTTTTTAATTTTTGAACTTGTCAAATGATATTCTCAATCAGTGTATAAAAAAGCTTCTATTTATACACTGTCTCAAAAATCTTTTTTTTTCAATATTATTTGTATTTAAAATCTCATACTATTCATTTTTTTCATAGTGAATGAATTAATTCTTGTAAATTGTATATTAATACGTGAAGCTAAAACTTTGTATCCCTTTTAAGGACAATTTCGCTAACGGTTGAGTAGGAAATTGGACCTATTTAAAGTTTATATTGCGAAGGACTACAGAACCCTAATATTCTTAATAATATGCATTAGGAATACATTAAATTATTAAAAAATATTACGCACACTACTGTTAACAGTAACTGATAATAGTGTAAAGTTTTTTCATGTGACATACATGATAATATTGTTACGTGCTTCGGGTTCGTAATTTGCAAGAAAACGCCACTTATATTAAAACCGTGTATTTACAACACTAAGGTATAACACACTACGATGAAATACGTAAATATACTGATAAGCTAACGTAAATAATCTATACACACTAGTAACATTCGCTATACTAACACTAAACTTAACCGACTACACTGAACGAAAACACTTTTCTTATTCACTTTACTACACACTGGCCACTTCACTTCACACTGGTCGCTCGTACTATTGCTTCCGATCGCTGTATAATAACTATCCTCTTTATGTCAACACATTCCTATATACTCCAGGTAAATTTCTACCTCGTTCGCGAAAAATCCAAGTTTATCGCGTAAACAGTAAACAATTCTAATTGTAAACAAGTAAGTACACGCCATGTTCAGCCTTATGCCCATTGACAAAAGATCGATTACGGCGTAGCTGTTTGGGTAACGGCAGCCATTGTTTATCAACAGAAGTAGATATCTCTTTCTTTTACTTCTAGATCTCTCCAGGGCTTCAACTCTTCACGTTTCTAGATTATTCGCAACAATATATTAGACCCGTAAAGAGAATAGTAGACATGCAGATAGACTAGATAGACTTTAGTCTATTATCAAATTGTCAATATTAAATAGATTTATTTTCTTTACTTTATGGTCGAAGTTTGACCTCAAGGTAAAAGCTAGTTTACTTAAATACTTGTATAACTTTTTGTTTAAGTGCTTAAAAGACTATAAATTTATAATATGTTCGTTCAACGTAGTCTGTATTTTGGTTATAACTTTAGATATCGCTTTCGTAATATCAATTTTGTATTTTGTAGTAAGTACGTAATAATAAATTTATCGTACTGTTCAAATTTGCTATTACTTAATAATTTAGTTAATTACTAGTATATAAATTATAGAGGCAATACGTGTTTATTAAAAGGTAATAAAAAGAAGAAAATAAAATATTTCGACATAATAACCATCGTAAAGACAGTACCATACAATAGACGCGCCAAAATGTTATCAATGGGGTGTTTCCGAACGAATACAACTTAAGGACCTTTAAGAAAAGAGCATACTCCTTCCTAAAAGGCCGGCGAAGTAGCTGCAAGACATATGGAGCTGTGGCTGTCCATTGGCGGTGGTAATTACTTACTCGGTACGCCCATGATCTGCTGCTGCTATTGCCATAATATAGAAAACAAATAGATGGCTATCTTGAAGCAAAGAGACAAGCATCGCCAATAGACATCAAAGATGTTCTCATTATGGCAGGGTCTTAACGCCACGTGCCTAAGTTTGCCAGGTACTTCACCATCCAAACCGGAACACGACAGTTACAAGTACTGCTACTTTGCGGCAGAATTAAATAAGGCGGTGGTACCAGACCTGGGCGAGACAATGTAGAACTCTACCACCTGGCAAATGTAATGCATGTAGTATTTACATATTTGGAGTTATATTAATTTATTTTGCGCTGCCGTTATTGACAATAGTCAATAAGTTTATTAAATATATATATTTTTTCACAACTAAATGTAACAAATAGCTTGCAACTCCCTTTGACACGTTTGTGGCATTACCATGCCGTATCATGGATAACAGTGCGCCACTGCCACGTGCGATGGTTACCTCTTTCCATTCATGAGAGCCGTCAGCCACCTTTTTAGCTGCTGTATTATAATTTAAAAAAGCTATTGCTTGTTAATTTTCGATAACATTTAACCCTTTGTTTAAAGAGACACAGAGATGCTAAATACCAGTATTATTCTGGTTATTGTAAATTTAAACATTTTTACTCTTTCACATTTTTTATATTATATGATGGCAAACAAGCTAATGATTATCTTAGGGGTAACCATCGCCTATAGTCACCAAATATATTAATATTCCGTGGCTATCCTTGCGGCGGGGTGCAGTATAAAATTGATATCTTTAAATTTATGTCAGTTTTTTAGTCATAGCTATATTTTAATGTAGCTTTGAATCTTTAGAGATCATTATTTTTAAGTAACTAGAAAGCGTGGTTTTCAATACATCTCAATGTTTTTTTTTATATTACAAGATAGCAAACAAGCAGATGGGTCTCCTGATGGAAAGAGTCAACCATCGCCTATAGACACCAAAGATGTTAATGGTGCGTTGCTATCTTGTGGCGAGGTCTAATATCACATGCATAAGTTTACCGGCTACCTTCCCCCAACCGGAAACAATAGTGACAAGCACTTAGGTACTCTACTGCGGCAGGAATATGTAAGTCTGTGGCATATCTCTACCACCTATTCCTACCTACCATCTGTCATAATTTACACACTATATATTTGTTATTGTTGAAATACCTGATTTCAGATTTTACTGCATTGTCGTTGACAATTTCAGTTCTAGATCTGATGATGCAGTGAAATGTGAAACCAGCTGGCTATTTAATAATAATACGTATAGAATGCTTAAATTTAAAAAAATCAGTATGGTGGAGTTTCACACCAAGCGTCGACGAAGGAGAATAAAACAAGCAGCCTTTGAGCTGCTTCTGGGACATTTTTAAACAGAAAAAACACGAAAACGCTAGTAGCCAAAGCCAGAAATTGAACCCCAAAGCACTGTCTGAGCCAGACAGTCTGTAGTAACAAAGAAAGCAGTATTGGAGGTAAATAAAACAATTTATATTTGAAAAATGTACTTACACATATACAATATCACAAACGTTTAATATCATGAAGCTTATTTCATGATCTTTTTTACTACAACGACTTCTAACCAGTGTTTTTTCTTCTCTTATTTTATCTTAAACCAATGGCAGTTTATTAATTTTTTCCAAAATACGTTTCTTTGGATATCGCTCATTTGGTGTAACATTGGCGTATTTACAGCTAATATTTAAAAAGCTAATATTTAAAATCGCTCTCCTGTTAAATACGTAATATTTAACAGGAGAACGATTTTAAATATTTATATTTTTTTGAAATTAGTTTATGGTCTTATTATGGCAATTCATGCTTATTTTTTATTTAAACAATAGTAATAGTATTTTAGTATTATTAAAATTTAACTTTTTTATCATACTCAATCAATCAAGCAATCTTTGTCATTGTTTACCTCGATTTAAAAGTAAAATATATTTTCGCCGATGTTCCGCCAAATGATATAGTAGAATAGATCATTTTTTATAAATAAATTAATAAATAAAATCTACCATGCAAACATCCTTGAAAAAACAGACAAAATTGCGGCTAGTGCATCCACAATTAGCCAACATTCCATGGTTCATGGTCCCATGACCACAAATGCAGTCAAGTCCCCGGATTAAACTAAAAAACTCATTAAAAACAAATTGCTCGATCCTGGATTAAAATCCTGGACCCCAAACTTTTTTGTATTATATCGACACCGATATTGCTAGACTGTTAAGCTAAGTGAGGTAACTAGTATTAGCCAGAGATTTTACATATAGTATTTACTACACAACCCTTAATTCAATAAAGAAGATTTATTGTATTTTATGTATGATTGTATCTTTTATGAGTGACTACACTCTGCAAAAAAAGTTAAATTAAAAATAGATCCTTTTTGGCATTAAATTACCATTACATTAGATATTATAAAAATTAAGTTTGCAGGATAATATAATGCTAAAACTTTAATAAGTGTTCGGTTGAGGATTTAAATGTTACTGTATGGAATAAACACTAAGCTAAATATAATCAAGAAAATAAGAGACGTAATATTGGAGTTGAAGAGATTAACCGAAATCAATATTTTCAGAAAAACTTTTTAGATGACTAAAAAAATGGCTAATTGAAAAATTGTCTGGAACACTGGGAATTTCCTATTATTATTAATATACATTTCATAAATTATTTTACGTTTCGTAATGAAAAAATAAATGGTATATTTCGGATAGATAATCAACAAACACAACACGAAAAATTTTATTTAAAACAAAACAATGTTTACAAAACATCATTGTGTCACATAAGAATGAAGATACATTTTATTTTTCCTGTGCTATTTTCTGAAATCATTTTTTTAAACTTTAATAAAATTGCATAATATGTTTAGAGATAATATTTAAACGTTTATTTAATTAACGTTTCTTACAAAAAAGACGATAAATAAAAATCATCTTACACGGCTATAACATGTTAAATTACACGTTTAGTAAAATGTTAATCTAATTAATGTCTTTTGATTTCCTTTTATCTACATTTGCGGCAAGTGATACCTATGTGTTTTCTTTTATTTACATTAGTGGTAAGTGATAATTTGTGGTAAGTGATACATTCATAAAGTCATTTTCAGTAAGACTATAACCTATTCTTAACATTATTAGTAGCTAGAATAACTATCCACAACCAGTATATACACAGACTAATTCACACAAAAAGGTTTCCTTTTTAACAATTCAGTGCGGAACCCTAAAACAAACCTATTCAAATGTAACAAACAATCTTCACCAACATTTGGTGCTGAAGATTCCGTACTACTTTTGAGATTGCGACGACATTCGGAATCAAAAATTGATAACCTAATTTATTGTTGTCTTCTTCCTCAGGAGTTCTTTCCATTACTTTGGCTACTTTGTCTACTGTATGAGCTTGTAGAGTTGGATCTGCCAAATGATGGTGGCATTCCCGTTGGTGTGAGAGGGGGTGAAGGAGGTAAAAGATTTGTAGCGGGGTGGTAGACTTTGGCTGACATTGACATATTGCCATCTGAAAAGAGAAAAAATATGAGTTAATATTAATAATAACAAAATATTCATCAC
Organism: Apodemia mormo; assembly: GCA_036924255.1. Classification (NCBI taxonomy): domain Eukaryota; kingdom Metazoa; phylum Arthropoda; class Insecta; order Lepidoptera; family Riodinidae; genus Apodemia; species Apodemia mormo. The sequence continues at coordinate 6,330,337 of JAUPFN010000020.1, read as the reverse complement.
AATGATCACTGTAAATGGTGGACGGTTTCCAATGCGTTGGTCTAAGCCTAAGGTTTCCAAACTTTTTTCCTCACTTTTAAAATTTTTTGGTTCCGATGAACCCCCTGAATCTATATTTCTACTATACTCCAAAAAACTTTAAAAAATATTAAGATTAGATATAAGTATGAAAATTTGCGTTGCAGTAGAGTCCCAACCATGAATTAACAGTTTTCGAAAAAAGTTTTCGAATTGAATGGGTTACGAATTGTGAGCCTCATTTTGGTCACGTCACGTCACGTCACGTCGTCATTTCGTGTAATTTGTTCAGCGATATTGTTGTTTATTTATTTTACGTCAATGACGGCTATAATGTCCGCATCACGCCTGTAAAATCTTCTCCAAACTACATTTTATAAGTTGATCGACTATTACTCAAAAACTTGTAAAAACAAAATTAGGGATGGATAACCCTTAACATTTAGGGCATCCCTCTAAATGTCCACCCCTAATTTTTTTTTTTAATTTTATGGACAAAAATTTTTATTTTTATTTTTTTATGATTCAGCATTAAAAAATACATATAACTCTAAATTTTTACCCTTCTATCACCAACCCTTATTTTTTAATTAACTAATATTAAATAATTATAATTAAAAATTTTTAGAGTTTTTTAACACTCTAAAAGTTTTTGTCCATAAAATAAAAAACAATGTTTAGGGGTGGATTAAACATTAAGGGGGATGAAAAATAGATGTTGGCCAATTCTTAGACCCACTGAATATGCATACGAAATTTAATCAAAATCGGTCAAGCCGTTTCGGAGCAGTAAGGTAACTAACATTGAATTTTATATATAAAACAAGATATACTATAATGAGTAATGGAAGATTGTAAGGAAAAAGTTAGGTAGTATTGCTTTTTTATATGCATTGATATAAAAAACCTAAGATACACAATCAGTGTGTCAAAAACGACCTCTAAAAATGAGCGCACAATTTAATTTGTGCGCTCATTTCAAATAGAATCGCATCGAACGCGATACTGTCAATTTTATTACTTTTTTGTACATTGCTTTGTAAAAACAACTATAAGTGTTGCGCCTAAGGTTGAATATGCAGTAGCATATATTTTTGCCCTATCTATAACTACTTAATGAAATTAGGGACAGTTTTGAGTGTCAGTTTTGTTCGGGACTGTGCATCTAGGATTTTTTTATATCAATGTTTATATGTCATAAGGTAGCAAGTAAGTAGATGGCTTTCTTGACGAAAAGACAACCATTGCCTCAACACACCAAAAACATTAATGGTGCGTAGCTATTCGTATGGCGGGGTGTTAATAAAATGTAATATTTATTTGCAAGAATATGGGTATTACAAGTTATAAAGAACTAGCTGACCCGGCAAACGTTGTTTTGCCATTCATATTAGGAATCCATAGCGGACAAACAACGTGACACGTAATTTATATAAGTCTACGGGATTGTCCTTCCACGCAGCCAAAATGGCATTAAACTTTATATGGTGGTTAAGTATTCTTAAATTTTCTATATTTCCGCGCAATTTCCTTCATATTTTCTTTTACAAGAACCTTCTCTTTACAATTACAAACACAACAAAAAAAAATTACCGAAATTGGTCCAGCCATTCAGGCGTGATGTGGTGACCAAGGAAAAAAGGGATTGATTTTTATACATATAGATTATTTAAGTTACCAACAAATTCTACTATGTGCATATATTTAAAAATTATAATTATAAATAAAATAACATTTAAAAATGTTGTTTAATTTTTTTTTAGAATTACTACCAGATCGAACGCGGACACACACTGAAAAGACCCGGCGGAAGAAGCTCAGCGGGCTTGTCTTTTTTTTCTATTTTATGTGCTTATTATTAATGTAAAGGAATAATGTCACATTCATAACAATTAATATTGTTCTTTAAAGTCTCACTCGGGCTTGATATGAATAGCACATACGTTTTTCAACCGATAAAAAAACGGAAGAGGTTATAAATTCGACGCGTATAAATTTTATATTTTTATGTTAAACCACGCATAACTTTTTACAGAGTCGTCCGATTTTGATAATTCTTTTTTTTAATACCGTCATGCCAAAATATCTGCTTATTTACTAACACATCTTATTTACTATCCCCCGTAATTGTACCGGGTTCCTTTGAAGAATAGGCCAACTGCCGTTCTGCCAGGTAGGTCGTAAAAGGCGACCGATTGGCTAAACAAGTCACTAACATTGTGGCTACTAGGTGGTAGAGTTCTGCATTGTTTTGCCCGGGTCTCGTACCACCGCCTTACCTATTTCTGCCACAATAGTGTCAGTGCTTGTCACTGTCATGATCCGGTTTGGAGGTTAAGGTAGCCGGTAAACTTATGCATAAGACCTCGCCACAAGATAGCAACGCACCATTAACACCTTTGGTTGGCTTTTCCATCAGGAGACCCATCTGCTTGTTTGCTATCTTATAATATTTAAAAAAAAAAACAGTAGCAGTCGTGGGACTGCCGATAGAAGTGAAAACGGAACTATTAAGTTGAGAGTAATTAAAACTATATGCAAAACATAGCTATAGATATACTATTATCATTAGCATGTCGGTGACGCGAACCGAGGATTTTACCCTCTACCAAAACGCTCAACGCGCCTAAAGAAGTTTTCACTTCAAAAAAACACACGATGTAAAAAAAATCTATTTCAAAAGCACAGACCACATGAATACTAATTCATTGGGAAGGAAACGTGTCGCCGTGCATTTCAGCAAACGCTCCTATAACTGTTAAAAATTTCAGACATTTGTAGGTTTATATATTGTGAAAAATATAAATAAACATGTGGTCTGTTTTATCGTATCGAATGAGATGGCAAAGTTTAAAAATTACCCTTGAAATGATTTTATTCCATTGGTAAGTAGTATTGCTCTGTATTTCTGTATGTAAATAAATAAACAAATAAATATTCGCGGGACAAATTACACTTACTGATCTAACCCCAAAGTAAGCAAATTATTTGCTTGTGTTATGGGTGTTAGTCAACGATACTAATACGTAGAAATACATATATAAATGCTGGAATGGTATGTAATTGCAAGCTACGCTGATGAACTGAGAAATTGTCTTGAAAGGCGTATCCATTTAATCCGTGTTCAAAAGTACGCCCTGACAGCTATAATAGCACGCCCTGCTTTTTTTTACTAGGATATAGCTTTCGATTTCTATTTCGATTGATTTCGATTGTAGGATATAGCTTTCAAATAATACCGTCATATGACTGATTTCATATCATTGCATTTTCTTGTCGTGTTGCGGCCTAAAGGCTTAAAACAGATGGTAAAATTGTTCATAAGCTTTTACGTCTTAGGCTTTAGTATAAAAACGTATTAATCACGTGTTTAGTGTCTACTAGAAGTGGTCGAGTTATTAGCAGACCTGACTCTGCATTGGGACTTGGGTTTGGTTTTCGAGCGAGTCAACATTTGTGTTTCTGGATTTGTGATCTTTATCAAATACGATGTCTAAAGAAAACCCTGTCCGATCCAAAGAGACATATAGATTGGTTAAAGGCATTACTGGAAAAAAAGACGTGTAGCACTCGGCGACTGCCGCGGTAAAGCTATTGCATAGCATTTTTTATCAACTTATGCAATTACAATTATATATTTATTTTATTTATGCAGTATTTTTTTTTCTTTGTTTATTCATATTTAAAACACTTTGTACACAAATTATACGAGTACAGATATTCACTGTTGTACGTAGATGATAAATACCTATACACCTATATACTTTCTCACAAACAGCTGATTACGATAGTTTTCCAATACAACCAATGCCACCTAAAGGCGGGTTGTTGAACTAAAGAGACAAGTGTGATATTTCAAAAAGTCATTAAAAGTTCTGGTATTTATCGATAGATGGAAAAACTAAAAGTATCACCCCTGTGCCGGTCGGAGTGGGCGGTGTTAGGTTTTTTCGTTACGAAATTTCTGGATTCGGTCTCCACGCTCAAGGCCCGCGATAGAAGCTATGCAATAGCTTAAAAATATTAAAATGACTTTATTTCTGAAAATAAAAAAGATATCGTTTTTAATATTCGTATTTTTACTTATATCTTTTTAAAAACACCTTGTCGCCGTTTGTTTCATTGTTTCGCTTCGGCGGCTTTCGCACAAACACCATGCGAAGGCACGGTGTTCGTTTTTCGGCTTTTTACAAACGAACTTTAAACGTGCCGCATACTCGCCGCGTATCCTTCGGTAACATCCGACTTGCGCGGCATTCTTTGATAATAGAATTTACTTATTTATAGGTGGTGTCATACTTAATGTATGAAATAACCATTTAAGATTGTTTTTTTTTTTACTGGGAACACTAATTAATTAAAATCCATAAAATAATCACACATTATGTTACCGTATTACGGTACCAAATAACACCTTAAATTATCCGACAGGGTTTTCTTTACACACTGTATATTTCAATATTTATATATGTATTTCTATGTATTAGTATTGTTGATTATATTGATATTTAGACAAATTTTTGCATACTTCGGGGTTATATCAATTACTGTACCTTATTCTTATCCAGTAAGTACTTCAGTACTAATTTTCTTTTATACTAACATTATAAACAGGTAAAGTTTGTAAGTTTGTTTATAAAAAGTAATTTTTGGAACTACTGAACCGATTTTAAACCTAATTACGAATCGATAGGATTCGGATTCGATTCCTGACAGCGCGATCATGTGTGCGATGAGTACCTATAGATGTTTTTATTTCTGTACGGTTGCAAATTTTTTGTAAATAAACTATGTATATAATAAAATTAATCTTTTGACTGATCTTTTCTTTAAAAAATAATAATAAAATATCATTATTTTATATTATTATTATTATTATTATTATTATTATTATTATTATTATTATTATTATTATTATTATTATACTTACGATTTGACGAAGATCGTGAATAAACATTTTTTGAATGGAACTCTTTGGCTGGAGGCATTTTGTATCTGTAAAGAAAAAAATATGTTTACAATTTTTTTACATTAAATCTTTATATTATTACGTGAAGGAAAAACTTTTTTCGAACTCGATTTTCGAAAATCAGAGCAAAATCAGTAACTTTCTTGTAAAGGTACATACGAACAAAGTTCAGTCAAAATAAAAACAAAAGTTGATATCATTAAATAAATTGAATTATACTCAAAATAACATGTTGTCTCCCCGTGTTGGTCCCGGGCTACTTCTCCGTGTTGGCCCCGGGCTCCTTTGAAGAATAGGCCAACTGCCGTTCTGCCAGGCAGGTCGTATAAGGCGACTGAGTGGCTATGCGCGTCACTATCATCGTGACTACTAGGCGGTAGTGTTCAGCATCGGCTCGACCGGGTCTGGTACCACCGCCTTACCTATTCCTGCCGCAATAGCGTCAGTGCTGGTAACTGTCGTGTTCCGGTTTGGAGGGTAAGGTAGCCGGTAAAGTTATGCATGTGGCATTAGACTTCGCCACAAGATAGCAACGCACCATTAACATCTGTGGTGTCTATAGGTGATGGTTGACTCTTTCCATCAGGAGAAACATCCGCTTGTTTGCTATCTTATGACATAAAAAAAATAAAAAAAGTAGAATAAACTGTATTATAGCTGTCTTCGACTTCTTTCGCATAAAGTTTTATTAATTATTTGAATGAGGAATAAGTTTTATGGCATCTGATTTTAATCAAGTGAAGCCAAGTTCTGTCTAACTATGAAAACCGCATTACTCAGCATTTCAGCAAAGTCCGCAAATAAACAAAATTACAGACTGTTTCTTATATTCGTAATAGATCAAAGAATAAAATAATGTCACATCTTTAATAGATATTGCGACGGCATTTGACGTAATTTTTTAAAGTTCTAATATATTGTAAAGTCAAAAAATTATATCATGATTCAAGATTTTACTTGAATTTTTTTTTTTATTATACTCTTTTCCTTTTAGCATATGTAGATTGCTTGAACCGCTACATTACTAAAGAGAAATCGCTCGTTAAAATACTACTACTTACTAGGTTACTAGGTGGTAGAGTTCTGCATTGTTTACTAAGTGGTAGAGTTCTGCATTGTCTCGCCCGGGTCTGTTACCACCGCCTTACTTATTCCTGCCACAATAGCGTCAGTGCTTGTCACTGTCGTATTCCGGCTTGGAGAGTAAGGTAGCCGGTAAACTTATGCATGTGCATAAGACCTCGCCACAAGATAGCAACGCACCATTAACACCTATAGTGTCTATAGGCGATGGTTGACTCATTCCATCAGGAGATTCATCTGCTTGTTTGCCATCTTATAAAGTATCTTCACGCCCATATCCCCGAAGGAGTAGGCAGAGGTACAACAAGTGCACCCACGATTAGCCGAAGATACTTGGTCCCACAAATGTGATAGGTGGCAGGCCTATCGCCAACCGGGCACTTTGCAATCCCGGGCAAATTTATGTTTCTTAGAAAACTGAAAAAACACTTTTTTTATTATAGTTATCTTGTAATATTAAAAAAAATTGATGATGTAATCACTGTTTTCAACTCAAGTTTCGTGTAAACATATGAACATGAAATATGTACCTTAGTCTCATTTTCATCAAAATCTTTGCAGAGCTATTATTTTCTCCAGAATTATGATAAGTTTTCAGGAGTGATAAATAAACAATCGATATCTAGGGTGCGATAAAGACGCTTCTACATCTATTATTAATGCTCTCTTAGATTGGGCCTTACCGTCTTCGATGAGGTCGCATTAATAATTCCTTGATGTATCTCAGGGGCTTGGTGTTGATTTTACGGTGGTTGTAACTCAAATATACGATTGTTAATATAGATAAAAACATCTATATATATAATAAAATCGTAGGAAAGTCAAGACTGTACATTGAAAATTTTTTAAAACAATACTTATGGCGTGATCTTCAATCGATATCAAAGCCAAAAATATAGTTTTTAGAATTTTTGTCTGTTTGTCTGCATGTATGTCCGGGGTAAACTCAAAAAGTACTGCATGGATTTACTTCAAATTTTGCATGATTATTAGGTATTAATAGGTCGGGTCAACGTATAGGCTACACATTATCACGCTATCACGTACGGGGGAGAAGCCGTGTGGAGTAAACAAAGTCCGCGTGGACGAAGTCGTGAGCAACAGCTAGTATAAAATAAAATAATATAATATAGTCGTGTTTTTTATACCATAACAAAGTAAACAAGACTCCCGTGATATAAAAACAATAGACACCGCCTATCAACTGTTTAAACTCGCAAGAGTTTATGTAGTATCTTTAATACTTTATTATATTGTATTCAAATAATAAAAAAGAGATGTTGATTATGCGTTGGTATCCTTGTGGTGCGGTCTTAACGCCATATGCATAAGTTTACCGGCTACCTTACCTTTCAAACCGGAACAATACCGTGATGAGCACTGATACTATTGCAGAAACAGGTAAGACGGCGGTACCAGACCTGAGCGAGACCATGCAGAATTTTACCACTTAGTAGCGACGATGGCAGTGACTCGCATAGCCGATCGATCGCCGGCCGGCAGAACAGGAGTTGGTCTATTCTTCAAAGGCGGCCTGGAACAACACAGGGAAGCGGTTGTTGGTAACGGTTCCGCTTGGCCTGAATTTGATTTAGCTTTCTTGAAAGTTGGTATTTTCAAAAATTCCTTATTAGCGGATGCCTTCGATTAACTTACTATCCAAAATCCAATGGCCGACTTGTTGAATTTAAACTTTAGTATAGATATGTGTTTTTTCAAATTAAATTGTATCAATACCTTCTTATGTTAAAGTATATTGATGATGGACATGTACTATAACCCCGGTAATGCCCGGTTGGCGATAGGCTTGCCACCTATCACATTGTGGGACCAAGTATCTTCGACTAATCGTGGGCGCACTTGTTGTACCTCTGCCTACCCCTTCGGGGATATGGGCGTGAAGATACTTTTTTTACTTTAACTCTTCTTATTAAAACGTCTCAGTACAAAGATTCTACATTTACCCGAATGAAGTAAAAGGTGGGTTAAGTTTTTTAAATGTACGTATGTATGGCTGTTTTTGGTTGTTTTTCTGGTTTGCGTGTTTTATTTTTAGTGTGACATAGGATATACAATTTTTACCCAACAAGAGAGTGACATAGACTATACAATTTTTACCCAACTGTGAGAGTAACATAGACTATACAGTATTTACCCGACTGTGAGAGTGACAGAGGATATACAAGTTAAACCAGGGCGAAGCAATGTAGAATTCTACTAAGTTCTACGTTAACTCGCCCAGGTTTGATACCTATTCCTGTCGCAATAGCATCAGTGCTTGTCACTATCATGTTCCAATTTGAAGAGTAAGATAGCCGATAAACTTTTGCTTGTGGCATTAAGATTCTGCCACAAATATAGCAACGCACGATTTACATCTTTTGTGTCTATAGGCGATGATTATCTCTTTCCAAGAGCCATCAGCTTGTTTGCTATCTTGTGATACAAAAGCAACAACTTATTCTGTGATAAATTATTAATAACAAAACAACAACAGAAACTAATCCTGAAGATACTTTAAAATGCGAAACCAGTTGATTAACAATATTCAAATATATATATTTTATACGTTTGATATGAAATGATCATAAAAGTGCACTATTTATTATATTTACTAAATAACAAGATATTAAGACGAGATATTCTTATGTTTTTACGTCAATTTTATCAAAATAAAGCTATATTACGTTCACAATAAAGTCTTATTTAACTTGTACCCTCATCGAGAATACCAAGGATAGACTTCATAAAAGAATAATCCATACAAAGGGACTATAGGTATCGTGAAAATTGATTACATTTGATATCCTTTGATGGCGTTTTACGAAAAATTCGTGTTCAAAATGGCTTGATCGATTTTAATTGAATCTCCAAAATGGATCGGGGTAATCTCTTTGTTAAAGGCTTTTAAGGGATTAGTCGCATTTCAATACACAAAGAGGTTTCGTGCGCAATATTTTTTAAAAGACTTTCAGTTTGGTTTCACTTTCAGATCGGTTATTGCTCAAAGATATTCTTATTTAGATTTTTACGTTATACTTTCGATGAGAAATATACATTGGCGCAATTTGGCAGTAAAATCGAATCGCGCCGTGCTGGCAAACGGCGTGCCGCTATCTTGTGGCATCACGCGTTCGCGGCTGGTATTCTTACGTGATATATTTATAAAATTTATTTTACTTTTAGACATATCTCGAGTCGAACAATCGTTTCTAATTTTTTATTTTTTATATCATAAGATAGCAAACAGATGGTTCCTCTGATGGAAAGAGTCAACCATCGCCTATAGACACCAAAGGTGTTAATGGTTCGTTACTATCTTGTGGCGAGGTATAATGCCACATGCATAAGTTTACCGGCTACCTTACCCTCCAAACCGGAACACGACAGCGACAAGCACTGACGCTATTGCGGCAGGAATAGATAAGGCGGTGTTACCAGACCCGGGCGAGACAATGCAGAACTCTACCACCTAGTAGTCAAGATGGTAGTGACTCGCGTAGCCAATCTGTCGCCTTTTACGACCTGCCTGGCAAAACGGCAGTTGGCCTGTTCTTCAAAGGAGCCCGGGACCAACACGGGGAAAAACAAGTATTTATATATAGAGTATATGATGTCTATGTATAATTTAATCTTAAATTTTTTTCTGGTATCACCTATCAATTACTTAGTCTTACCGCGTTAAGAATAAGTTATTTTAATACATGGTATAATCGATAAAACCTTGAAATTACCAGTGGGAAAAAATAGTTCTCGCTTAAATTACATGCATCGCCTCATACGGCAAATGTGTGTTGATGTTATATCAATGCCTTGCCTCGTTCACATTCATACCCTTTCATACAAACTCGACACCACCATAAATTTTAAATAATAAAATAACAAAATCACAAAATATATTAAAATAGAATAATCGTAAATGCTTCTACGGTTGATATATGGTTTTAATAATTTTATCAAAACGTGTACAGAACTTGGTATTTGTGGAAGGTACCAACTGTATCGGAACGATGCTTTCACACTGTGTGTGGAAAGTTTGTCTCCGTTTGAACTGCAACAGCGCTAAGCGACATTTTAATGTAGATACGACTGTATTAAATAAAGAAAAACTAATAGTTCACTGTATCTAATTATAGTATTTATTTTTATATTACAAGATAGCAAACAAGCAGACGGGTCTCCTGATGGAAAGAGTCAACCACCGCCTATAGACACCAAAGGTATTAATGGTGCGTTGCTATCTTATGGCGAGGTCTAATGCCACATGCATAAGTTAACCGGCTACCTTACTTTTAGGTTTACTTATAGGCAGACTTACAACCAGTGCACTCGAATTTTAGTCCCACAATGTGTTAGAAGACAGGCATATCGCCAACCGGGCACTTATTTAATCCCAGGCAACGTTACTTTTATCAGAAAACCGAAAAAATACATTTTTGAATTGCCTGGCCCGGGAATCGAACCCGGGACCTCGTAAGGTCAACACCGATACTAGACCACTAACTAGACTACAGAGGCGATTAAAGAAACAGCAGACATTGTGTTTAATAAAACCAAGAGTTATTTCCATATGCATGAAATAGACAACGACGCACCGAACTATGGATAAAAACAAAATATATATTATGATATTCATATTATATATTATTTCTAAAAGGTGTTTTTTCCTGGAGTGGCTCGAATTCTTTAACTACTTCACAAAGAAAAATAAAAAATACCCAGTTAAAGCTTAAGTTTTCTACTTTGGGCTAAAAATATGAAAAAATTTGAAAAAATCTTTGTGTTAATAAAAAAATTAAAAATAATTTTTATAACAATCGACCGGAGCACATCTGTGGGTGATACATCAAACATCTTAATAGAGTTTTATATCTTCGCACGGGTCAGCTTGTTATAATAAATCAAATTATAAGAGAATTACAAATAATGATTTCTGAAATATTTATAATTCCTAAAATAATAATTACTTAACTTTCGTAACGTTTTTTCAAAAGTAATTATAAACTAAATAATTATTTTTGAAAAAACGGCTACTCACGTTTAATCAGTATAGGCAAGGATTTAGAACGTTATTAGATAACAGAACTTATTTTACGATACTTAACGTTTTAACTGTAGCGATATCTCAGTAACAAAATTATGTTCAAAAATTATATGTACTCGTATCGCTACTCAAATTACAGAACGAAATTATTAACGCTAATAATATCAATAAGTATCCGTGTTTCATGTTATTTTGTGATTGGTTCGCTGCGTTTCATGCTGTTTCGTGATTGGTTCGCCAACTAAAGGTAGAAGAAAACGTCATAATACCATAACCCTTAACATTAATTCGTAGTGTATAACAGAACGTAATGAATAACGTTATTAAACAGTAACAATAGCTGTATCATTTTTGTATAACGCTGTGCTTGAAAATAATGTGCCGTGAGCAATAACGTTACCACAAAATACCGATATTTAACTCCTTGGGTGTAGGTTCTGACTAGTTTCTGATCTAAATAGGTCCTTTACCACTTTTATTGTAGGTGAGTAAACGGTACGATATTACTTCATTTAACCACGACACATCAGGTAAACGTATTGATCTTAACGATTAAAACTTTCAAATAACGAGGAATTAAATCAAATAAATTTAAAATTATCTACACTATTCCAATGTCAGCTTTTGTGTACGCTCTATGCAACTTGCATATCTATTTATTTATGTATTTACTTTTCATCGGCGACAGCCATTTTCCTTATCATATGTATGAGATGAAATGTATGTTTGTGTATGTGGCGTGACATGTTTGATTGTGAAGCTGCGTTGATTGCAGCGAGTGAAATTCATACACGAATGAATAAATATTTCAGTTTAGATTTACTTAACATTTAGAATTACATGTATAATTAGTATTTCAATATGACGGTGATATATATAGGAAGAAGTGTTTTTCTTTTATGTCGGATACTAAACAAGCAGACATCTTTTTTAACTTCCTAATATTTATATAGATAGAAATTACACATTTTGCCCCGATTTTCGAAAATCGAGTTTTCACCAGATCTCCATGTTTTGAGGTCTTAGGAACCTTTTCCGACTATTTTCACGATGACGTCAATATGTCTGTATGTATGTGTGTATGTGTGTGTGAGTGTGTGTGAGTGTGTGTGTGTGTATGTAAACATCTTATAACTTTTAAACGGCTAGACCGATTGAAACGGGGTTGATGACATTCGATTGGACTCCGCTCAACTTTGAATTCCTGAAAATTTGAACCAAGGCGGCCCAGGAGATTTTGAGAAATTTTGAAAAAACCCAAAAAAAAATTTTGCGAAACAATATTTTTTAACAACTTCCAGATTAATGTGCCGATTGAGTACAAAAACTTATCAGCTTTATTCTTCAAAAAACTAGGTCTTATGCATAAATTGCATCAAAATCGGTTTATCCTTTGGGATAAATCGTTGACGGAAAATTTGGAAAAAAGTGTTTTCTTAACTCGACATTACATAATCGCTTCTATGGTCTAGTGGTCCAGCGTTGGCGTTGGCCACATAAGGTACCGGGTTCGATTCCCGGGTCGGGCACATAAAAAAAGTGTTTTTTCAGTTTTCTAAGAAACACAAAGTTGCCCGGGATTGGAAAGTGCCCGGTTGGCGATAGGTTTGCCACCTATCACATTTATGGGACCAAGTATCTTCGGCTAATCGTGGGTGCACTTGTTGTACCTCTGCCTACCCTTTCGGGGATATGGGCGTGAAAATACTAAACTCGACATAACTTCGAAAATTTTCAATCAATTATTTTTGTTAAAAAAAACTACGTCGAAGCCGTTTCAAAAATAAAATTTGAATCTTATTTTCAAAAGTTTCAGCTTTTCAAATATTAAAATTACGTTATTTTTAGCAAACAACTTAATATTTTTGAAATAACTTTCAGGCTAATACACCGATTGACTTAAAAATCTTATCAGCTTTTCTCCTTTAAAAACTGCGTCAAATACCGTTAATTAGAACAAAATCAGTCAAAATTTCTTTGTGATTTATCAACGACGAAAATTTTTGATATTGCTTAGAAACTTTTCAATCCATCGGTTGTTTAGGTTAAGCAATATTTTAGTTCTGAAAAATTGAGTTGAATGCCAATCGAAAATCGATCATCGTTTCCAAAATATACAGCATTTCAAAAATCAATTTACTGCCATTTTTGACAAATTGACATTTGAACTCATTCCATCAGGAGAGCCATTTGCTTGTTTTCTATGTTATAAAAAAATAAAAAAAATTAGCTCATTACTCAATCTGTTCAATTTTTCTAAACCTATTGGGTTATGTGTATATACGGTTTGACTCGTGTTTAATAAATAAAAGTAATTAAAAAAATAAACTGACTTTAAATATCTGTCAACTATACCGATATCTCAAAAACTACTAAACATGAAACAAACGGTTTCCTATGTTGAAATATACCTGAGTTACATCAGAACGAAATATCTCGATATGACTTTTAACTCCCGAGAAATTCACAGACAAACATTCAAACATACATACACTTATGAAATTTAGTACACGTTATTTGACGCCTAAACATATCATCATACTCACATATTATCCAATTCCAACAATATTGCATACATACATGTAAAAGCGGTAATAATCGAACTTTATCAGGTTTTTACAATGAAGTATGTAAAATATAACATCCACGCAAGATATATTGTCTTCGCTTAAATAAACGTAGATTTTTTTTTCAATTAATATGTAAATATAAATAATCTCGTAATCCAGTGATTTCTCTCACTTCACTCCCCTTCATTAGTCAAACGAAAAAAAATGCCAATAGAAAATTGCCACCCGAAAAAGCGACAATCACTAATTACCCCCAGCATAAAGCCATACAAATCGCTAAGAATGTTTGCTAATTTATATAAAAAACGGCTAAGTGTGAGATGTTTTAAGCAAAAAAATATTATTTTTTCTTCATAGTTTCTTCTCCTTCACGTTTTTCTCCCCTCAAGGCTTAACTTTAACAAATAAATTACATATCAGAAAATATATTATATTGGAACTTTGGAACATTGCAAGAAACAGTAGAGTAGGAATTTGGCACACATATTGCAAAAATAGTTATGTGACTATCAACAATTAATATTAGCAAACTAGAAGAAAGTAAGGTTAGTGAACTTGAGATAAGGGATACTATTATAAGGTTAAAAATTCACTCTTTAGTCTAGCCTACTTTAATAGAATAAATTTGTTAATTTAAGACTACAACACTACAGCAATTATACATATCGCCAAAATTAAGAAAAAAATCTGTAAATGATTGACCATGCAAGCTATTCCTAAAACTTTCCGCTAAATTAAGAAGAGAAAACTATAAGCATAGACTTTTTCAATTCAAACTTATATTTTGTTTAAGATGGCAGTATATTGATTTTTGAAAAGTTGTAGGTATATTTTGGAAACGATGATCAATTTTGATCTTTCGAATGGCATTCAACTCAATTTTTGAAATCTAAAATATTGCTTTAGCTAAATAAACGATAAGTTGAAAAATTTTGAAGCAACGTCAAAAAATATTTTTTTTAAAAAATATCGCCATTGATAAATCTCAAGTTGACTGAGTTTAGTCTAATAAACGGTATTTGACGCGTCAATCGCGATTCAATCGGTCCAGCCGTTCAAAAGTTATGAGATGTTTACACACACACACACACACACACATACATACATACATAGTCGTTTCAAGGACCTCGAAACGTGGATATCTGGTGAAAATTCGATTTTCGGAATTACATATCTACATACGTAGCGGGAAGTTAAAAATCAAAAATAAGGACATAAAACAAATTAAAAGATAGACTAACTTTCACATTTATAATATTAATGATAAATGCCAAAGTTAGTAAATTTTTTGTTTGATGATATTAATATATATACAATGGATTTATTAAAATTTGCGCAAGAGTAAACAAAAAGAATTTACAAAATGCCTATGACAAAAAGTATGCAATATAATAATTATAAAGAATACTAATTGAATTAATTACATTTTCGGCCGGTTTCCTAAGCGCAAATCAATTTTAACAAGCAATTAATGTGTTTAACATTATTTTATAAACAAATGATCTGTTAGACACAGATTACTTTGCTTGTTAAAATTAGTTTTCGTTTCAGAAACCGCAGTTTATATTTTATTATCAAGTATCTAGTAAGTAGCACTTCAATAAATAAATATGAATTTTCCTACAATAGGAAACTCATTATTATACATCTGTATAGGGTATAGGGCGCGCGCCTGTTACGATGAAGAAAATGTCGCCAGATTGACAGACTAACTAGGTGGTAGAGTACTGCATTGACTCGCCCGAGTCTGGTATCACCGCCTTACCTATTCCTGCCGCAATGGCTTCAGTGCTTGTCACTGTCGTGTTCCGGTTTGGAGGATAAAGTAGCCGGTAAACTTATGTATGTGGTATTAGACCTCGCCACAAGATAGATACATATCTTCACGCCAGATCCCTTATAGCGTAGACAAAAAGAACCGAGTGCCATGCATCACGATCCTTGCAGGCTTGTCTCGCTTCCTCCACAGTCATCACTCTCTTCATACACACACGCCGGTTGCGAAGACTCTTGACACAAACTTCGGACAGTACTCGATCAATCACAAGATAGCAACGCACCATTAACACCTTTGGTGTCTATAGGCGATGGTTGATTCTTTTCATCGGGAGACCCATCTGCTTGTTTGTTATCTCATGATATAAAAAAAAACACGGTTTAATTTTTATTTATGCACCAAAAATATATAACGGTAACCTAACGCCTAAGGATATTTTAGACTAGCTAACCTCATGTAATGATCAAAATAATTAAAACAACATCTTAGCCTGCAACAGAAAATATTTTTATAGTTATAAATTTACTTAAGGAACTCTAAACTCAGAAAAACTCGAAGCGTCTCAGCAAACGAACTTATTTAGCCGGCGTTGGATTTAATAAGGATTTTTCAAGGAGCCCGGTTTTCACCGAAGATTTTAATTTTTTTTCCGTTTCGTCGTTTGCTAATCTACGCGATATATTTTCGTTGTAAATTGAATTAGTGCGATACAGACGTTTTAATGAACGCTTTTTATCAAGTCGAAGTAGCTTAGTGAGTAAATTCTATCGCCAGCCTTACAAAATGTGAAAAATTGTAAATGAGAATGTTGAGTACACATACAAAGTTGCCCTAGAAACTATCGCACGTTGAATGATGCCTATCGTATCATATTACATTATCGTGCTATTCCAGGTCATCATCTACCTGTGTGCCAAATTTCACTCAAATCCGCTCAGCCGTTTTTGCGTGATTGAGTAACAAACATCCATCCATCCATCTATCAAAACATCCAAACTTTCGCGTTTATAATATTCATATAGACAATATAGATATCACGGACACTTTTTTAAATGCTATAAGTCACAAAATAGGTATTTTTGATTATGAATTTTGAAAATGAAAAGATTATCATTATTGTTATATACTATTTAATCCATTCACGTCGCAATGTATCGGCAACATACATATAATACATTTTTGTGTCACTCATTAAATCAAGAAGATTATTAGATTTTAACTACTTCAGAGTTAAAAGATAGAATAACATAAATATTTTGTTTTGTTATTGTGAACAAAGGTTGTTCGTTACGATTGTTCACAATAACAAAACGAATTATTTATTGTTATTCGATCTCAGATTAAATAGATGACGCTTATTTTTTTCTTCTGTTTTAGAAAGATACTAAGATTATCTTGTTTACACAGCCTTGTGTGGTGTAAGTTTTTACTACAATAATAAATAAGTACTTCCATTTTCGATGCGTTTTATACAATAGTTTATTTAATATTTTGCGTCTTATCTATCTGACATTTTTCTAACTTGTTTGGTTGTTATTGTTGTTGAATTTAATATTTGTCTGTTGTTCAAAGTACAATACAGATCATTCTTATTCTTAATGTGGATCGCCAAGTTTTTGACGGCCCCCTTAGACTATTAGGATTTTTTTATACACAAAACACGCGAAAATGTGCATAAATTGAACAATCTAATAGTTACCATTTTTATATAAATACTAGCTGTTGCCAGCGACTTCGTCCGCGCGGACTTCGTTTACTCCGCACTGCTCTTCCCCCGTAGGTGATAGCGTGATAATATGTAGCCTATATGTTGACCCGACCTGTAAGTAATATTCTTGCAAAATTTGAAGTAAATCCATGCAGTACTTTTTGAGTTTACCCCGGACATACATACAGACAAACAGATAGACAAACAGGCAAACAGAAAAACAGACAAAAATTCTAAAAACTATATTTTTGGCTTCGATATCGACTGTGGATCACGCCCCAAGTATTCTTTTAAAAAATATTCAATGTACAGTTTTGACTTTCCTACGATTTTATTATATGTATAGATCAGAGGATATCCGCTTTTTGTTTTCTCTTACATACTTTTACCTTTTAGACCGACTTCCCAAAAAGAGGAGGTTAACAATTAGGCTGTATGTTGTTTTATGTTTGATATTTCAGAACCCGGCCATTTGTGAACCGATTTTGTAAATTATTCTTTTTTGTTTGATAATCTGGTCCCATTTTCATTTGATGAAAATTTGATGTAGGATTTCGGAAACATAGGGTATGGAAAGTCGGTTGCTGCAATTTTACTACGTTAAAAAAAATATTCTGTATTCATATTATAACCATACATTACGGGATAAGGTGACTAAACAAGCATGAATAGATCTTAGTTTGCCTTTCGTAACATCATCATTTGTAAAGGATATATTGAATATTATGTACTAATTGTACTAAAAACATTTCTCGATGCTTTTGAATTACACTGTGTGGCATATTGACTGTTTAAGAGCTTTTTGCTAGAGCAATAGTGTTAGTGCTTGTTTTCTCTACATTCATATAAAAATGTCTTTAAAATGAGGTCATGAATTTTTACATCTAGAAATGTTTGCTTTAATTGAATTGGAATTTATATAAAAAATGCGATAAGATCGACAATATAATAAATGTTTATATATATATATATATATATATATATATATATATATATATATATATATATATATATATATATATATATATATATATAGATATATATATATATATATATATATATATATATATATATATATATATATATATCTAGCCGACCCGCACAATTTCGCCTGTGTAAATTCACATTTCGTCGTAGATTTTCATAAATTTCATCCTCTATTGATTGTGGCTGAACCTTGACTTTGATTTAAAAAAAGCCTATATTTGAAACCAAATCTTCAACTAGCTTTGTTCACCCGAGTAAAGTCGGGTTTTCATCTATTTATAATATAAACGGGTTTATGAGTCTGGGTTGGTTCATGTCCTGCAGCTGCTCATTAGAATTCAGACTCAGAGAACAATAGGGTGGATCGAAAAAAAATTTTTTTATTTTTTTTCTTAGCATGGGGGTAGAATTTGTAGCTTATAAAAAAAGAATGTTTTTCAAAAAAAAAAAAATTTTTTTTCGCAACATTTAGAGATAGCCCACTCGTTTTTTAATAAATTAATGGATCAAATGGACTTATTCTACCGAAAAAATTTTTTTTCCGTCAAAAATCGTGGAAAACATGAAAAATTAATTGCATATGATTTTTTTTTCACTTACCTTTTACTTTAATACAGATAAAAGGGCTGCTTAATTCTTTATTTTTCGCTTAAGTTACAAAAATAATAGGAAAAAATTTTTTTTTACTTCTGATTTCCATTTGGCTTTCAAAAAGACATTCCACAGATTCTAAAACATCGTTTAAATATTTTAAAATTTTTTAGTCCATTTGATCCATTATTTTATTAAAAAACGAGTGGGCTATCTCCAAATGTTGCGAAAAAATTTTTTTTTTTTTTTGAAAAATTTTCTTTTTTTATAAGCTACAAATTCTACCCCCATGCTAAGAAAAAAAAATTTTTCGATCCACCCTAGAGAACAATAGCTGACTAAATACGTGTAATGTCTTGTGAATCATCGCTCATCAGTACTGTCAAGGGCATTGTTTGGTCTGGTAACCTAATTATTTAGGTACTTACTTTCCTTGACATTGTCCGGTATAGATTAGATATAGTAAAGCGTTGCTAATTATCCACTTCCTTTATGATTATACATTTAGTTATCAAGTACAAAAGTGATATAGTAATTCTTAAATAATATTTTCAAATCGTTTCATGATGTATTGTTTTGTTGAAATAAAATGAAAAATATTGATTTGCAAGAATAAGAGTGTTACAAGTTATTAACACTTTGATAGCTGATCACGACCTGGTGCCGGTATGCTCTTTTTTTTGTACATACGCCGATCACAACGCCAGCTAGTGATCCGTTTTCATTGAATTTTTACTAAAAACCACCGACCACACAGCCCATAGACACCTAATAATAGGCGAATGACTTGTGTCAACACATCTGACTTATAGTTCCGATGTAAATGTCCACGCGCCAATGAGTAGTAATTGGGTAATCAGTGTCGACCAATCAGATGCTCTGTACATTACTATCTTTCACTGTGGCCTTGAGTTAGCCAATTACGGCGTTGCAACCCCACTTCGTCTTACCTCAGCTAGTTGCCAGAATGCATTCAATACGGAAAATCAAACATTAGCCGTCTATAGGCTGTGTGGTCGGTGCTAAAAACACGACGCTCTGTCGTTATCGGCGTTCATTGCTATGTGTAGCTCCATGCTTTAGCTACAAACACATGGGTAGGCGATTCATTTACGAAGACATGAAGACGGGAAAAGGGGGACAAAATTGCCAAGAGTATTTTTGTATAATCTTTTTGTACCATACGTTTTAATTATGTGAGAGTTTTTTTTTCACAAAAAAGGTTATGTTGGGTCGATTTTAAAAAAAAATACAATAGTATATCTTGTTTTATTTATTACAATTAAAATATATTAGTTACTCTAACATATACATTCGAATCGAATGCATTACTGTTATAGTTTTTTTTCTATAGAATTTACAATAATGTCAAAAAAGGCTGGCGCACGGGAAGATGCGCGTAATAAAATGGCTTATGGCAGGCTGTCAGTGTTAAAATTATCGAAGTTACTAGAAAACTCTACAATGATATGGTGTGCAAATTTAAAAAAATATCATATTAAGTAGTTTAAGAATTTGTATAATACTTATTTACATACTTTTACATTATATTTAAATTAATATTTATATGTATTAAAATTCGAATTTTATCAAATTATTTTTATTACATTGAAATTTTGAGATAAATTTTATTAAGCAATATATTTTATTAAAAAATAAAATATGTTCAAAAATATAAAGTTGATTTCAGAAATTTTGTATTTCGAACTCTTTTATTGTTTCAAAATTTTTATTTTGTATAGAATTTTAGGTTATCATAACTCATACCTAATTGATTGTTTTTACGATGCTCCAAATTGGATCATTACAAAAATCGTTTATTTAATATAAAAACATCGTTCATTTATAAATTTAGGGTCGTGGTAAATTTAGTTAATTAAAAAGCAAAAACTTAATTACAATCTCTATAATTTATAAATATTAAGATTATAGTTAAGTCATATATCCATACTAATATTATAAATGCGAAAGTAACTGTCTGTCTGCCTTTTCTTTACGACTAAACCACTGAACCGATATAGATGAAATTTGGTACAAAGATAGTTTGAGACCCGAGAAAGGACATAGAATAGTTTTTATCCCGGAAATCTCACGGGAACGGAAAGTATGCGGGTTTTTCATTTTAGACATTTTTCCACATAGACGAAGCTAGTTTAAAATAAAACAATTATTAAATCAGCGCCGTGATAAATTTTAGTAGGCAAAACTGAGAATTGTGCCATTTAGACACTATTACAATTTACAATCTATATATATATATATATATATATATATATATATATATATATATATATATATATATATATATATATATATATGTATATATATATATATATGTATAAATGTAAATGCGGATAAGTCAAGGAGTTGATATTGAATTTTATGGAATAAATAAAACTTAAAGGTAACTAAAGAAAACGATATGTGGCCCCTCGCCCATGTTTCTTTTACATTTATAATATTGATTTTTTTGTATTAGTCTAAATTAGACTAATACAAAAAAAATTGTTTCTTTAAAAAAATTAGTTTTATTGATAATTCGAATAAAATAAATAAACATCAACAAAGGTAAAATTATACAACAGTATAGCACAATACAGTTACTCTTTATTCTTTACTCTATGATCTGGCTACTGAAACTATTTCTGAGGTATGCGGAATAGGTATATAAGTCGTATATATATTTCGCATATCTTAGAAATACTTTTATCGATTTTGATAATAAAATATTCTTAAATTAGACACACATCAAAGTCGAAACTCCTAATCTTATACGCGGATAGATAAATAAATATATAATAGAATCGAACCCCAATCCCATTGATTGTAATTCGCTAACAACTCGATTAACGGGGCGGTAAATACTTTAATCCAACTCCTAGTAATCAAGTGCGGATGGAAAGATAAAAATAAAAAATTGTTAAACTTTCTAAGGTGTCTCTATAAGTGACTGGTCTTGTTGGCTCCTATAATGTGTGATCATACCATTATAAAAAATATATAAAAATACTTAAGCAAAGTAGGAACCTAATTTCGATTGAATTTTTTTATAAACAAAATATTTTGTACAAAGACCAAGGCAAGTTATTTCATTTTTATTTAATCCCTTTGATGTGTACTTGAACGCGAATTTGAAAAACATAGAGACTTCAAACAAAACAGCACAAACCCTTCTAACGCCAAATATTAAATTACTCAATATTTCATACCTATACTAATTTCGCTATCTTAACCCTTCGCCGGCCGCGGAACGACAGAAAATATTGCCGAAAAAAATACACCAAGAAAAAACGTCCCAAGCTTAATTGACATTCTTTATGGAAGTCAGTCTTGACTCGGGGATATTTTTTAATTAGATATATTTTATGGGCTTTTTTTCGAAAGGGGTACGAATAAAGGGTTAACATTTGTTTGAGCTGAGGGGGGTCAATATTAGCTTTCTCTGTAATCAGGCGGGAAAAAATGGTCGATTAGGCCCCCAAGACGTAAATTTAGGATCATTGGTGGAGGCTACGTGCTAGGTGCGGCTACCCACCCCACTGTCTCCTTACATAATGGGACACGATTATAAGTATTCTTAATGTGAGACAGGGGCTTAGTCTTGAGATGTTACATAAGATTAGGATTATTTAACTGAAGTATTAAACCGTTTCTCAATTTAGTAATGTGTATTTTACAGCCAGGCATTTGTTGGTACGTCCTGGCAGTAAAATCAGCTCCTATCCCTTGACGCCATACGACATGACAATCTCTGCCGAAATGCGTCAACCGCTTCTATTCCAAACCTTCCATGTAAATCATTGTTATGCATATTTTCCCTGCAAAATAGTTTAATGACTCACGTCTACCAGTCGTTCCACGAAGGCTCATTTTTTTAAAGGTATCGAGAATTTCCAATGAACAATATTCTGAAGTAATTTAGTCTCGTTTTAAGGTTCCGTATCCAAATTTAATGAAATGAAAAAATATTTATTTGCAAGAATTCAGGGTGTTACAAGTTTGTTCTATCATTACAATCTTCTTGAAAGGTACTTGGATGAAGTGTTCCCTGTGTTGGTTCCGGGCTCCTTTGAAGAATAGGCCAACTGCGGTTCTGCAATTCAGGTCGCAAAAGGCGACCGATTGGCTATGCGAGTCACTACCATTGTGGCTACTAGGTGGTAGAGTTCTGCATTGTCTCGCCCGGGTACCACTGCCTTATCTATTCCTGCCGCAATAGTGCTTGTCGCTGTCGTGTTCCGGTTTGGAGGGTAAGGTAGCCAGTAAACTTATGCATGTGGCATTAGACCTCGCCACAAGATAGCAACACACCATTAACATCTTTGGTGTCTATAGGCGATGGTTGACTCTTTCAATCAGGAGACCCATCTGCTTGTTTGCTATCTTATGATATAAAAAAACAGGCTGTATCTCATGAACCGTGATATTCAGACCGTTGAAATTTTCATAGATTTTTTCATAGATTCCTGTTGTCGCTATAAAAATAAATACTAAAAACATATAAATATTTAACGGAGTTTTGGACGTTTTTTATAGATAATAGTACGAAACCCTTCGTGTACCAGTCCGAGTACTTTTTAATATGAATGAATTATTGTGATTAATATAAATGTGATATTATGGCTACGGATTAAAACATTTGATCTGCGATCGAGTAGATAAGGACTGGTCGACTTTTTGCTTTGCTTGACATTAAGCTTATAGAGCCATTAATCGATCGACGGTTTAAGCCCCGGCTCACTGACGCTGATTGACTAACGAGTAAAACTGTCGTGTCCAAAGAATCTTGGAAAAAGCAGGAAACACAAATGATCCGCGAGATAGGCTTGCCGGTATATTAAACTGTGGTATGGTAACCATATACGCGCAGGATTTATGGATAAGCCATAAAACCGCGGTTTTACTCACCCGTCGATCAAAGCCTTTACCTACTCTATGGATAATCTGAGTGCTAAGTGTGAGTTTTTCTTTTCGCATTCGATCGTGAGCGCGTTTGGAGTTTACTAGGAATTTGTATGTGGTTTGTACAGCGCCACCTAGCGGTAAACGTGAGAAACCAGTTTACCACTAGGTGGCGCTGTACAAATCACATACAAATTCCTAGTAAACTCCAAACGCGCTCACTATCGAATGCGAAAAGAAAAACTCACACTTAGCACTCTGACACCTTTACGGAAGTACATTGTGAGTAGAAAGGTAAGTAGCTTAAATCTTTACATATGAATTGTATTATTTTAGACAGGAAAAGTTTATCATTAAAACATATGAAAACTATATACTATATAACTATAGTCGCCTCTGTGGTCTAGTGGTCCAGCGTTGGCGTTGACCACATGGGGTCTTGGGTTCGATTCCCGTGTCGTGCACATAAAAAAAGAAGTGTTTTTTCAGTTTTCTGAGAAACACAAAGTTGCCCGGGATTGGAAATGGCCCGGTTGGCGATAGGCTCGCCACCTATCACATTTGTGGGTGCACTTGTTGCACCTCTGCCTACTCCTTCGGGGATATGGGCGTGAAGATACTTTATATGAAAACTGATAAAAAGACAAATAAATATATTTATATATCTAGATATGATTGATGAATCTGTGCCGAAACTTGATAGACCAAGAGATATGAGGAAAATGCAAAAACATTTTATCTTGGAGTTTGTAGCTACTACCATGGCGGGATTTGTATTGCTGGGTTTAGGTGTTTATTATGTATTTATTTCTATTTATTAGTATCGTTGACTGAAACCCATAACACAACCAAATAATTTGCTTACTTTAGCGTTAAATCAATTCACGAAATTTGTCCACTGATATTATTATTATTATTTATTTATTTTTCTTATTGAATAGTGTGCTAAGTGTTTTTTATCCATCTTTTTTTTATAGTATAAGATAGCAAACAAGCAGATGGGTCTTCTGATGGAAAGAGTCAACCATCGCTTATAGACACCAAAGGTGTTAACGGTGCGTTGCTATCATGTGGCGAAGTCTTATGCCACATGCATAAGTTTACCGGCTACCTTACCCTCCAAACCGGAACACGACAGTGACAAGCACTGATTCTATTGCGGTAGGAATAGGTAAGGTGGTGGTATCAGACCCGGGCGAGACAATGCAGAACTCTACCACCTAGTAGCCACGATGTTAATGATTCATATACCCAATCGGTCGTCTTTTAAGACCTGCCTGGCAGAACGGCAATTGGCCTATTCTTCAAAGGAGCCTTCATCCAAGTAACTTTCAAGAAGATTGTAAAATGTGAATGACTAGCCTAGCATATCTCTAACTTTTGTTTGTTTGAGTTCTGAAACGTCTAACCCGGGTTTGTGGGGGGTACCAACCTTGACCGCCACGTTGGTCGAGTGGTTAGTTATTATATATATATATATAAACTAGTTTCTCGTATCTATCTCGTCCAATTCTGCCCTGACCTTTTAGTAGTCTGCAAATATTTAATTATAATCTCAATTATATTAAATATTTGCAAATATTCAATTATAATCTATACATATAATTAAATCGTAGGAAAGTCAAAAATGTCGGTGCTCGATCGAATCGATAAGTAGTTAAGCGGGGGCCTACGCAATCAACAGGCTTCGGGTTCAATTCCCGACAGGAGCAAATATTTGTGTGATGAGCACAGATGTTTGTATTTCTGGTTTTGGGTATTTGTTATGTATGTTATAGTATTTATCTATCTATTTCTACGTATTAGTACCGTTGACTAACAGCCATAGTATATGCAAATAATTTTCTTACCTTGAGATCGATTTGTGTAATTTTTCCAGCAATATTGTCATTATTATTCATTAATATTTCCTGCCCTAATAGCGTAAGTGCTTTCCACTTTCAAGTAAGATAGCCGATAAACTTATGCATGTGGTATTTCAAGCCACCACACGGATCAACATTAACACTTTTGTTTATATATAGACGATAGACTGATAGTGGTATCACAGTACCGCCAGCGGTGGTTGAAATAGCCACACATGGCTCGAAAAAGCCGAAATTTGTTTGCTACCCCTCTTATCTATTAAACTTACTTCACAAAAATGAAGTTTGCTTTTACGTCCCATACTCAGAAAAGGAGCTCAAAGACGCTATACCCCGTATTAGTTCTGGGCTCCTCTGAAGAATAGATCAACTGCAGTTCTGCCAGGCAGGTCGTAATAGGCGACCGATTTACTATGCAAGTCACTACCATCGTGGCTACTAGGTGGCAGGGTTCTGCATTGTCTCGCCCGGGTCTGGTACCACCGCCTTGCCTATTCCTGCCGCAATAGCGTCAGTGCTTGTTACTGTCGTGTTCCGGTTTACAGGGTAAAGTAGCCGGTAAACTTATGCATGTGGCGTAAGACCTCGCCACAAGATAGCAACGCACCATTAACACCCTTGGTGTCTATAGGCGATGGTTGACTCTTTCCATCAGGAGACCCATTTGCTTGGTTGCTATCTTATAATATATTAAGTTACACGGTCGTTTTAATTTTGTTTTCAAAAAT
Organism: Apodemia mormo; assembly: GCA_036924255.1. Taxonomy (NCBI): domain Eukaryota; kingdom Metazoa; phylum Arthropoda; class Insecta; order Lepidoptera; family Riodinidae; genus Apodemia; species Apodemia mormo. The sequence continues at coordinate 6,304,095 of JAUPFN010000020.1, read as the reverse complement.
CAACCCTTAAAGGGTTGAAATAGGGGTTGAAATTTGTATGAAAACCTATCTTGACGACATGTTAATCTACTCGCGGGCGAAGCTGCGCGGATCAGCTAGTACTCTATAAGGGTATTCCCAAGTTTTGTTATATAAATTAAAAATAACTTGCGTTAAAACTGAATGTAATTGTTTGCATGTAGGTACAAACTGGTAAATATTTAAAACCAGTTTTTAATTGTTCATTGTTTAATTTAGCGTAATTTCGGTTTTCGTAAGATTTCATTTTATCCTATAACCTTGATAACTGGAAAAACATATAATGTGATGCAATATAAATATTTTTATACCAGCTATCCTGCCAGACATTTAAATTTTTTAAATTTATGAATCAAGAAGGAAGAGCTTAATACTAAAATAGACAGACAAAAATCATTTTTGATGTAAATATAAGGTTTTTAGCCAGGTCTTAAAATTAGTAAAGCAGAAAAAAAGAAATAAGTTAATTTCCTTTATCAGTAGAAGCCAGACCCTTAACAAAAATAAAACATTTTTTATTGATCAAGAAAACGTTCATTAAAAAAATGAGGAACAAAATATTTTTAGGTATTTCGTATATTTGTCAGAAGAACTTTTTATTTAAACGGCTGTGATTTAAATTAAAAAATAATATTCTCAGCTGATGTTTTTTTTATTTACATTATTTAAAAAACATTTTTAACTTACCACTCACTACGTAGGTATGTAAACAAGGAAGTTACTGACTTTACCCCGATTTTCGAAAATCGAGTTTTCACCAGATGTCCGCCTTTTGAAGTTTTAGAAACCTTTTCTGACTACTTTCACGATGACGTCAGTATGTATGTGTGTGTGAGTGTGTGTGTGTGTGTGTGTGTGTGTGTGTAAGTGTGTATGTAAACATCTCATAACTTTCGAACGATTGGACCGATCCAAACGATTCTGAATGTTGATGGCATTCGATTAGATTCTGCTCAAGTTAGACTTCCTGAAAATTTGAACCGATTCGGTCCAGGAGATTTTGAGAAATTTAAAAAAAACGCCAATAGAATTTTGGCGAAATAGTATTTTTTAAATATAATTTCCAGATTTATGTAACGATTGAGTACAAAAACTATTCAGCTCTAATCCTCAAAAAACTACGTCTTATACATAAATTGCATTTATCCGTTTGAGAGTAATCGTTGACGAAAAATTTTGAAAAAAGTGTTTTTTCGACATAGCTTCGAAATTTTTCAACCAATTACTTTTTGGTATACTACGATATTTTAGTATTAAAAAAACTACGTCAAATGCCGTTTCAAAAATGAAAATCGAATCTTGTTCTCAAAACTTATAGCTAGTTATTTAATATTTTTATGTAATAACTTTCTGATAGCTGTATGATCTTTTTTTTGGAATTTTACAGGAATTGTGCATTATTTTGAGATAAAAGTAGCCTATTTGATAATCTGGCTATAAATTATCTGTAAATTCTAGATCGGTACTTATAATTTATATTACTAACTCAAGTATTTTTAGTTTTAAATTTAATCGACCAGCATTTAAATAAGTACATTAATCTAATCTTCTATATATATATATATATATATATATATATATATATATATATATATATATATATATATATATATATATATAAAGAAAATTGCGCAGAAAATTAGAAAATTTAAGAATACTTAACCACCATATAAAGTTTAATGCCATTTTAGCTGCGTGGAAGGACAATCCCGTAGTCTTATATAAATTACGTGTCACGTTGTTTGTCCGCTATGGATTCCTAATATGTAAGGCAAAACAACGTTTGTCGGGTCAGCTAGTACATTATAATTGAAGTACTCGTAAGAGACATATTTGTAAATATACCATGAACGAGAGTAGTACTAGTAGGAATTTTGTTCAAAATCGTAGAGCTGTTTTAACTGAAGTAGCAAAAATCTTTATACAACTCAAAACTTTTCACAAAATATTAATTGAATTGGAGTCATAATATGCTAAGTGAGGAAGACTCATGATACCTAAAACCGTTAAAAACTAAGTAATAACTTAAATTATGGTATGACTATTTTTTTTTAATTTGCTGCAAATTAATTCGAATGAATCACTCGGTTCTTACATAACATTACATTCTTTTTCATTCTGTTTGAGGCTTATAAAAGCATAAGCTGGAAATATGAAATTAATAAATATAATCTAGGAGTTTATCTAAACATACTAGCGCAACCAACTTCCAAAATTGCAAAATCTTTAATGGACATATTTCTGCACCAATAACGCTTATGATTAAATTTATTAGTATAGGATACGATGGGACTGACATGTTCCTACGGAATAAAAGTCCCTTAAAACAAAGTAGATTTAAAAAAAAGCATAAACTAACCTGCTAAAGGCCGGTGTAATCGATGTCGTAATTAGTAGAGTCGTATACATTGTCTAGCCTATTCCTTTCTATATAATATTAGTGGCTATCACTAATTTTATTTCAATGGTAGATCCTCGTAAATTTACGTATAAGATAATTCTTAAACTTTGATGTTAACTCTATTTCTTTAACTACACAACATCATACTATGGTAATGCAAAGTATCGACGGGGTTTGGTACCACTTCCTTGCTTATTCCTGCCGCAATTACGTCAATGCTTATCGCTGTATTGTTCCAGCTTGAACGGTTTTTATTAATTTCATAAGATAGCAAACAAGCAGATGGGTCTCCTGATGGATAGAGTCAACCACTGCCTATAGACGCCAAAGATGTTAATGGTGCGTTGCTATCTTGTGGCGAGGTCTAATGCCACATGCATAAGTTTAGGGTGAAGCCAAATTTGTGCATATGGCATTACCAGCTTCCCACACAGATAGCAATTCGCTATTGATATCTTTTGTGGCTGTTGGCATTTGCAAGGTAAGGTAGTCGTTACCAGTTCACGTGGAATTTTAGTCCCGCAATGCACTATTTACATCATTTATCATTTTACATCTACATATGGAATTTTTCTGCTTTCTTGCTAGCCCGTGTCATGAAACAGAAAATAAATAAATAATAATAATAATAATATTCACGAGAAAAATTACACTAACTTATCTAACCCCAAAGTAAGCAAATTATTTGCTTGTGTTATGGGTGTTAGTCAACGATACTAATACATAGAAATACATATATAAATATTAGAATATATTTCATAAACATTCAAACCCGGAAATACAAACATTTATGCTCATCACACAAATGCTTGTTCCCGTCGGGGATCGAACCCGAGCCCCGTCGATTGCGTAGTCAGGGTCGCTGACCACTTGACCAACGGGACGGTCAAATAAATGCTGGTAACATTAAAATTTAGCAACTTTAGTAATATATGTAATTACATCTCCTCAGTTAATTTTTCCCAGCGTCTGTCCCGGGCTCCTTTGAAGAATAGGCCAACTGCCGTTCTGTCAAGCTGTTCGTAAAAGGCGACCGATTGGCTACGCGAGTCACTACCATCGTGGCTACTAGGTGGTAGAGTTCTGTATTGTCTCGACCGGGTCTGTTACCACCGTCTTAACTATTCCAGCCGCAATAGCGTCAGTGCCTATCACTGTCGTGTTCCGGTTTGGAGGGTATGGTTTGCCGATAAACTTATGCAAGTCACATTGGATCTTGCCACAAGGTAGCAACGCACCATTAACACCTTTGGTGTCTATAGGCAATGGTTGACTTTTTCCATCAGGAGACCCATCTGCTTGTTTGCTATCTTATAATATAAAAAAATATACTACTGCTACATGTACAATCTTTTACCTCTCAACATGTATAGTAAAAATATATTTGCACGTCATTTTTTTTGTTTGACGATTACTAGGTTTATAACGGTAAGCTAATATGACACACATACCTAATAAGAAGAGTGACAAGTTTCGTAGCGGTTTCACAGAAGTTCATTAACCCTACGTTACTCATGAGTCATTGAATTAAGCAAAATCTAACTTTATTATGACTAAGACAAATAAATAATTATCTATATAGTACCTAATATAAGGAGAGAAAAGTTTAAACCCCTTTTTATGCAAATTACGTAAACGGAGGAGTTTGAAAAAAACCGGCCAAGTGCAAGTCAGATCCGCGCACAAAGTGTTCCGTACCATCATTTATAAAAGTAAATCATGTTTATACGAAACCCTTCGTAAGCGAGACTGACAGACAGACAGCAGAAGTTTAGTAACAGGGTCCCATTTTACCTTTTAGATACGGGCCCTAAAAAGATTGATTAAGGTTTATAGAAAGTTCGCCTCAAAATTAACGATATTTGTTATATGCTTATATTTTAATTTCTTCTTCTTATATATTATTAATATCTTCTGAAATGTAAATTGTACAAACTTTTGAAGAATATTATTACTAGAATTCACAATTATTTCAAGTATAATAAAACGGATATGGCATTAGACCTCGCCACAAGATAGCAACGCACCATTAACACCTTTGGTGTCTATAGGCGATGGTTGACTCTTTCCATCAGGAGACTCCTACCAATCCATTTATTTACTACATACTATTTTAAGCCATTCACGTCGCAACATATCGTCAACTTAGATATAACACGTTTTTGTATCTCTAATCATCAAGATGGATTTTAACCACTTAAATTATAAAATGAAAAATGGTTGTTTACAATAAAAAAGAAAGCTCTCGCTTTCATCTTTCCTCTCTTGTCAGCACTTGAGATTTATTGATGTTTAGCACACACGTCATGTTGGTAATGTCACAAAAAGGCGCGAAATTTTAAAATATCTATTTAACTAGAGCCGGCGGCACGTCTCTGTAACCCTTAATATGCCTGTCAAATGCGGCAAATACCTGTCGAATGGTAACCCCACCCGGGACTAAATATGTAGGCGAGTTATTAATTGGCTAACTACATATAACATAACCTAATAACTATGGCTATTTGTAATTACACCAATTGGGTATCTGCCTATATACTGACGGTAAATATTAAATATTTATAAATTTAAAAAAAAGTGTAAACTTATATATACACGTAAGAAGTTATACTTTATCCTACGTTATATAACTTCCATCCTAATATCCTTATCCTTCTCGTTATTATTTTTTTATACAGAAATTGAAACTAATAATAGAAAAAAACTAAAATATTGACTAATTAATTTCATACTGCCGGTATTTTCGTGACGGCGCGCGCGCATCGTAACAATTTATTCTCATAATTTTTCCCTAACGCGTCAATAGAAGTGTAACTTCAAAACTTCTGGTCATGTTGTTTCAATTTAACGCTCAAGTATTTGTTAAACTTAATTTATATTCCTTTACATCCTTGACATCAAGATAGCAACGTATTATTAATATCCTTGCCATCTATTTGCAACAGCTATTTTTATCCATTGAGAGAAAATTGTTTCATTTCCTATCCTATGTAAAAAGATACAAGGCATTTTACGACTTCTTTAATATTTTCCCTTTATTGTATAATTCCATTAACTAAGCGTTTGGGTTAACCCTGGCCGTTCTACGAAATTAAGGATTGACGTTTTATATTTCAATTAAATATTTGAGTTTAATCATAATTGTAAGCATACATACGAGTATATCCATACCAAATCCTTTATAGGGTAAACAAAGGGAACCGAGTGCATTTACATTGTGATCCAAACTTAATTGACTTGCTTCCTCTACATTCAGAACTCTTTTGATGCAAATATGACCTTTGACATTTGTCAGACTTCGTCACTAAGTACTTACATCCATCTGTATTTGCATTGTACATGTGTTTTTGTTCTGTTATTCCTTAAACATCCCCGCAGGCATATCACTTAACATTTGCAACATGCCAGCGATCAGCGAACAAAAAAAATTATCAAACGTCGCCAATAACTTGCCGGTCACTGGATGAACCTTTTGGGATGTCACAGTACCAAAAGTATTCAAGCAGCAACGACTGTCACTGATATACAAACTATTATGCGTCTTGCAATAACTGAACAATTATATAATACTAATCGTTAAGAAGGTTCCAGTGAAAATATATATAAAAAATGGATACACCAAGAAACGCTTGTATTAAACTATGGAAGAAACAGTTATCTGAATGTTGTTTTTTTTATTTTCGATAGGTAAGCGCTTGACCTCGATCTCGCCTGATGGTAAGCTAAGATGAGGCCTAAGATGGAACGCGCTTACCTAGAAGGTACCTGTTCACTCTTCTCTTGAACACAGACTCAGGACCGCCGCGAAGGACTGGAACATGCTTTGTTCCAGTCCTTTGCGGTTCACGGACTTGTGCTTTATAAAGGTTGAGCAGCTGTCCGGGGTTAAATACTGTCTCACCTTCGCCAGAATACCAAGCTTTTTTGAGGTAACTTGGGCTTTATATTCGATGTACGAACCAAAGTTGAGAGTAGGCGTTAAGGTGATACCAAGGAGCTCAAAGTGGTCAGTAATCGGCACGTACACACCCTGGAAGGCGGAGATAAATGGAACGGACTCCGTTTAGCGGAGAAAAGATACGCCTGGATCTTAGTTGCATTAAACTTGACCAGATTGGCGTTGCCCCAATCGGAGACTGCCTGTAAGGACAGGTTCATACGATCGACCATTGCCTCTCTGGATCTGTGCCGTACTGGCTCGCGCACTGTATACGTAATTCTCCACAACTGTGCAATCACCTGCGTACCCGTAGATAGCGGGCTTCAGCAGATTGTTAATGTGTAGCAGGAATAGAATTGCGGAGAGAACTGAACCCTGAAGGACTCCGGCATTTATAGCCATTTGGTCGGACGAGCAGCCGTCGACGACTACTCTAATCGACCTACCACTCAGAAAATCTGAGATCTAGGCGCAGAGACCAGTAAGTAAACCATACGATGGAAGTTTACCAATAAGACTATCATGCCAGAACCTGTAAAAGGTCTTCGAGATATCAAGGGAAACAGCTAGTGCCTCCCCATGATTCTCGATGGCCGAGCTCAAGATGTAGGTGGCATACGCTAGAAGATCCCCAGTGGACCGATTTCGGCGAAACCCGTATTGGCGGTCACTGAGTAGATCGTTTGCTTCTAGGTGCACCATTAGTCTGCTGTTCAGTACACGCTCCATAGTCTTACAGAGTATGGACGTGACTGAAATTGGCCTGTAGTTGGAGGGGTCAGCACGACTGCCTTTTTTGGGCACAGGCTGCACGTTGGCAAGCTTCCATGATTTCGGTACTTTACCAGTCGTCATTGAAAGGCGAAAGAGGCGTGTCAACACAGGAGCGAGTTCAGGCGCACAGGTTTTTAGTACTATGGCTGGAATTTCATCAGGACCACTGGCTTTGTTCACATCCAGATTCCGCAGCGTTTTAAGAACTTCAGTCTGACGGATGCGAATATTCACCTCGCATCCAAGTAGACTGGGTGGTTTCACGCTGGTGGGATCCAGACGCGAGTTTTCCGTAAATAGAGTAGCGAACAGGTTTGCTTTCTCTACGGCGGTGTAAGCCAGCGTCCCATCCGGTTTCAGAAGTGGAGGAAGTGAAGGGCAGCAGAAATTCGATTCAACCGCCAGGGCCCAAAATGCTTTATACTACCTGAGGGGTATGAAGTCAGTTTGTTCCCAATGACGTGGTCAAATCGAGCTTTCAGTAGAGCCGTTTTGCAGGACTTGTTGAAGGCTTTCTTCTTGTCTGATACGTCCTTGGCCTTGCGGTGTCGAGCACCTACACAAGGATTTGTCTCATATTGAAAGTAATAGCAGCTGTACAACATGCAGTAGTGCTAATTTTTCTATGCAGAGTTTGCTAAACACTTCAGCTGTAGATATAAGTATAGCAATTGATTATAAAATATAAATTGAACAGTATGCTTTAAACTAGAAAGCGCATACGCTGAAATTGAAAAATTAAACCTAAGAAATAGTAAATTGTTAAAAACCTTATCAAGTTATGAAAGAACCATTAAATAATTTAAAAAATAGGCGTGTTAGAAGTTACAGTTTAAATGTTACGACTCTCACGGTAAAGAAAATAAAATCCATAATTGTTTCATACGAAAAGGCAAATATTATAACCAATCTACCTAGAAAAAATCTAGGCGATGACTTTACTTTGTTAAATAAGCTAAATTTAGAAAATCACCCAAAAAAAACTAAGAAAACTAAGTAACAAGAAACATATAAAATAAAAGCCAGTAAGGAACGGAATCCACAGGGTTAAAAATTACACAAAGGTACACAAAACAATATGAAAACAAACTTATCTCTTGATGAAATTACAACGAATATAATTAAGGCATCCGAAAAAGACAAAATAAAAGAAAACGTCACCAAAAACCGAAAATTATTATTCTTGAAGATCAACAATTAGTTGGGACATCTTCAATGATGATTAACATGTGGAAAAACAAGTGGAATGATAGCTTCCCTATTTTAGGATGCACTAAACCAAATGCAAAAGCCGAGGGCATTTTTTTTAGATTGTAAAAAGTTCTCGCACTTAAATAGTTATGACAGGGTAATGTTACAATTAGATTATTAATTAGCGATCTTGTAACGCTTTAAACAATAATATATTTCAAATAGCGATCTTGTTACGCTATATACAAGCCTCAACACTTACATTATCAGATAATATCAAGCCCGGGCGAAACGTTCCAGATTTCTACCACCTAGTAGTCATAACGTAGTGATATATTTGCCTTCTTTTGCCTTTTAAGGTATGACTAGCAGTAAATATCACTTTTAATTTGTCATAATTCATAATTTTCTATATATCGTTGTATGTCAATAAAAACTCATCATGAAACATAATTACCTTTTTGAGACATAGACATTACAATTATTTTTTTCCCGGTCATGTTTTAGAAAGAAATGTAGTAAATGAGTTTAGCCTCTTCATATCTCATTAGGAAATGTACTTGAGGATTCGGTGACTTTTTCCAGGTCAAGATAGAGTTTAAGTTGATAACATTGTGTCAAGTCAAGTCAATTTTCCCCCACCAATACACACAAACATACACACACATACATACCTACATACTGAAGTCATCGTAAAAATAGTCGGAACAGGTTTTTGGACCTAAAAAGGTGGAGAACTGATGAAAACTCGATCGGATCGGAAAAATCGGGGTAAAATTAGTAATTTTCTTATTTACATACGTAGCAGGAAGTTAAAAAAATCTGTACAGTAAGCTATTAGCATTCTGTCTTTTTGCTATCCTGTAATATATAAAATAAATTGATTAAAAGTAGTTAAAATAGTCGGTATTCGCTATATTATAACGACATTAAGACAAAAAGTATGTCAACATATTCCATTAAAATTAAGTAACATTTTAATTTATGTATAGTAGTGGTAAAACCTGACGATATACAAGATCCTGTCCGATGTCGGTTTGAGTCAGCACATTCTTTGTGTCTTAATCAGAAAGTGAAAGTAGTATTTCTGTTACAATTAGAAAGTTGCGATGTACCTATGGCGAATCTAAATTAAGTTATTTTTGTATACAATGCGAAACATTGCACACAAAAACCTATTCTATGTTTTTATGACTTAAATCCTTATAGATTTTAAATCCAACTAAATTATGTCTGTAATAATATAATACATGAGGATTTAAATGTTTTCACTAAAGCTAAATTAATTAATTAATAGTTAAATATTAGATTTCTGAGGAATTATGTTAACAGAAGATTGTAACATGACTCTGTTATCTCAACAGATATATCGATGTTATTATCTCAATAGATCCTTGATCTTTGTACTCATTTAAGCACTGTTAAAACTTTATTAAATATAATAGCCGCATTGTATATAAACCTGGTTAAATTTGTAAAATGTATTTTTTTATGAAATTTGGTAAAGAGATTTTCGGGATCGAATAGCCTAACATTTTTTCGAAATTGACCTCTGAAGGAGTAAAATAGGGATCGAAAGAATAATACATAATATGATATGCAGAAAATATGAAATTTCTTAAATAGATGACCTGTTAATACATTCGCGTGAAGGTGCGCAGGTTTGATACTTGCTAGGCTAAACTAATATTATAACAAGAAAAAAAATGATTTTTTGTTTGTTGAAAACTTTAAAAACAACAAAGAAAAGTATCGACACGCAGGATTTGACCCTGCGATCCTCTATCTAAAGCTGGGATGCTCTATCACTGAGCTAGTGTCGACAGGCTCGACGTGGCGAAATTCTTCTTTGCTATATGATCGATTCCATCGATTGTACTGATCGATAAGTACACGATACGTATACAATATACGATACCTATAACTAGTTAAATAAGTTCATCGTTACAGATGAAATTCACATTTATAATTTTGATCAGCACTTTCGTGTTTCTATTTAATTATTTTTGTTTGTTTGTCTTATACGATTTAATTCAAAAAACTACTCAACCAATTTAAAAAATATTTCACCTCAAGAAAGCTAAATTGTCAAAGAATGACGTAGTTTACGTTTTTACCAGACAGAGCAAAGGGAAGTAATGTTTTTGGTCACGGGAACATAGTCGCGAGTAACTGCTAGTAAGTAATAAAAGTAGACCATTGAATATTTGCATTTCGTAAGTGTTGTATTACACAAAATTTTTACAACTCAATAATTTAAGGTTATTGAAACTATCCGTGTGTCAGGATGGCAATGCCGCATGCATAAGTATATCGGCTACAATATCCTCCAAACTGAAATACGACAATGACAAACATTGACGTTAAGGTAGTGCTACCATGTATCGAGACGTTGCGGAACTCTGCCACCTAGTAGTCATGATGGTAGTGACACGTACAATTTGCTTGGAAAAACGACAGTTGGTCTATTCTTCAAAAGATCCTCAAATGGTTAAATGTCTCAAAATTAATTTAATACCACATTATAGATTTAAATTTTTACAAAAATAAGAAGCAAGTCACGTTTATATCTCGACAATAAAGAAGAGGGCTTAGAGCTGAACCTTGGTGTAGACCAAAATTAACTTGTAATCAGTTTAGACATCATCAACACAGATGGAATTATCTTTTTGTTATTGTTACTACCATCCATAACTTGTAAGTCAAATAGAAGCACTGTTTCTTTTAACACAGTTCGTACTAGCGCAAAAAAGACAAGGTTAAACACATGCTTTAAATGTTTTAGTCTACGAATGCTAATGAACTTTTTTTATTATTCATTATTTTTGCAATAAAAGGACAAAATTCTTATTGTTCTTTTCCGTAAAATGCAAATTAAATCAATTGTTATTATATATACACTTTACTGACATAGAAGTATCTGGCCATGAAACCTTGTATTGTCTGTCCTTTTATTGTTTTAAATGAAATAAAATTAAAACAAAAAGGGCAATGACACATGATTCACTACATATAATAATCATTTACCGTTATTTTGTTTTTTTTTTCAATAAAAGCAAAATACATATTGTTTTTGCATTGTTATATATAAATTAACTAGGAAGACCGCACAGCTGAAACTCAATTTTTGTACATTTTCAAGTCTCATCGGCCGATTTCGAATACCTGTCCCTTTAATCACATCTTATTCCGAACGCACCTGCTAAGACATCACAATTATAGTCAAAATGTTTTCCAAGTACGAATACAATATTTTTTTGTCTCATCTTGTCAATCGACAAACTGACTTAACTGATGAAACAATAGCTTTACTTTTTTTTATGTCATAAGACAGCAAACAAGCAGATGGGTCTCCTGATGGAAAGAGTCAACCATCGCCTATAGACACCAAAGATGTTAATGGTGCGTTGCTATCTTGTGGCGAGGTCTAATGCCACATGCATAAGTTTACCGGCTACCTTACCCTCCAAACCGGAACACGACAGCGACAAGCACTGACGCTATTGCGGCAGGAATAGGTAAGGCGGTGGTACCAGATCCGGGCGAGACAATGCAGAACTCTACCACCTAGTAGCCACGATGGTAGTGACTCAATAGCCAATCGGTCGCCTTTTACGACCTGCCTGGCAGAACGGCAGTTGGCCTATTCTTCAAAGGAGGCCGGTACCAACACGGCAAATTTCAGAGCTAATAAGCATTTTCCTTATATTTACTGTAATAAAACTACCTAACCTGCACAGACTAACACGTCCATGATATAGTTTTTATACAAACTTTCTTCTTATATCTTAGCAGTTAAAAAAATAATCTTTATTTGGCCCGGAGCTTCCCTATGTTAATTTTCATCAAAATCAGTTCAGGACTGCCGTAAAAGCGTAACAGACAGACAGTAATACAAACTTCCGAATTTATATTATTAGTATAGATTAGTATGATTAGCAAACAAGCAAATGGCTCTTCTGATGGACAAAAACAATCATCGCTTATAAACACCAAACATGTTGGTTCTGGGCTCCTTTGAAGAATAGGCCAACTGCCGTTTTGCCAGGCAGGCAGGTCGGCTTTTCGAGTCACTATCATCGTGGCTACTAGGTAGTAGAGTTCTGCATTGTCTCGCTCGGGTCTGGTACCGCCTTACCTATTCCTGCCGCAATAGCACTAGTGTTTGTCACTGTCGTGTTCCGGTTTGGAGGGTATCTCGTCACAAGATAGCAACGCACCATTAACATCTTTGGTGTTTATAGGCGATGGGTGGCTCTTTCCATCTGGAGACCCATCTGCATGTTTTCTATCTTATAATATAAAAAAAAATGTTAATGACGTGTTGCTATCCGTGAGCCCCTGTTAGAATTCCACATATATAAGTTTACCTGTTACCTTACCTTTTAAACCGGAACACGATATCAAAGACCACCGACGCTATTGCGGCATAAATAGGTAGTATTAATACTCGGTCGAGACGATGCAGAATTTTATACTTTTTCTTATTAATATTTGTTCCTATATGTAACTAGCTGTGCCCGCGACTTCGTTCGCGTGGAAAAAATTCTAAAATAAAAATCTTGGGTTTTACCTACATAGTTCCCGTTCCCGTGGGAATTTCAGGATAAAAACTATCCTATGTCTTTCTCGGGTTCCCAACTATCTTTGTACTAAATTTCACCCTAATTGGTTCAGTGGCTTAAGCGTGAAGAAGAGACAGATAGACAGACAGATTTACTTTCACATTTATAATATAATAATAATAATAATAATTCACGGGACAAATTACACTTACTGATCTAACCCCAAAGTAAGCAAATTATTTGCTTGTGTTATGGGTGTTAGTCAACGATACTAATACGTAGAAATACATATATAAATACTAGAATATATATAATAAACACCCAAACCCGGAAATACAAACATTTATGCTCATCACACAAATGCTTGTCCCCGTCGGGGATCGAACCCGAGCCTCGTTGATTGCGTAGTCAGGGTCTCTAACTACTCGACCAACGGGGCGGTCATTAATCAATATTAGTATGGCTTTGCTAATTATGCCATTAAAAATACATAAAAATGTACAAATTACCTAGTTTAATGATTAGATGATAAAATCATTTGATAGTTATTAACTTTTTACCTTACACCACTAAACCTCTGTGGTCTAGTGGTCCAGCTTTGGAGTTGACCACATGAGGTCCCGGGTTCGATTCCCGGGTCGGGCACTTTAAAAAAAAAGTGTTATTTCAGTTTTCTGAGAAACTCAAAGTTGTCCGGGATTGGAAAGTGCCCGGTTGGCGATAGGCTTGCCACCTATCACATTTATGGGACCAAGTATCTTAGGCTAATCGTGGGTGCACTTGTTGTACCTCTGCCTACCCCTTCGGGGATATGGGCGTGAAGATACTTTTTTTTATCCCTCTTAACAAATGTATTTAAAACAATAATTATAATTATACGCAATAAAACTATGATATTAAAAATAATAAGTTAATATTCCCCGTGTTGGACCCGGGCTCATTTTAAGAATAGACCAACTGCTGTTCTGCCAGGCAGGTCGTAAAAGGCGACCGATTGGCTATACGAGTCACTACCATCGTGGCTACTAGGTGGTAGAATTCTGCATTGTCTCACCCAGGTCTAGTACCATCGCCTTACCTATTCATGCCACAATAGCGTCAGTGCTTGTCGCTATCGTGTTCCGATTTGGAGGGTAAGGTAGCCGGTAAACTTATGCATGTGGCATTAGACCTCGCCACAAGATAGCAACGCACCATTACCATCTTTGATATCTATAAGCGATGGTTGGCTCTTTCCATCGGGAGACCCATCTGCTTGTTTGCTATTGACTGGCTAAATATGTCAATACCATCATGACTTTGGATAATAGAGTTCAACAACATTTTGTTTGGGCTTAGTAACACTGCTTCACCTATCCCTGTCACAATAGCGTCATTGCTTAATATTGTTATATGCCTAGAAAATAGTAGAGCATAACAATACACCAATACATATTTTGGTATTTAATAGGCGGTGGGTATTGTTTTCCTTCTTCGTTATTCTATGAAATAAAAACCTATCAAATGTTATATAATTAGAATTTCAATGTAATTTATATATTTGTGTTTGTCTTTATGCTTGTGCACGATGTCTTCCACTTTCCTTTCCCAGCTTCACTTTATGGGTTAGCTGGAAGAAATCTCTGTCGTTAGAGATAAGCTCACCTTTTGTGCATTATTTTAAGTATCTTTTTTTTTTGTCATTATATAAGTGTACAATAAAGTATTAATAAATAAATAAATAAATACATTCTGTATTATTACAGTCTATAGATGGCCGTTATTACGGCAATCTATAGACACCAACAATAATAATTTGTCGTCACTATCTTCATACGACACAGAACATCAGTCTTCGGATTTTAGGTTAATGGCATACAATGTATGCTTGCATGCTTGCATATAGCGAGATGTAAAAGCACAGATTTTTATATAATAGCAATTATTATGCGAATGTGTCAGTAATTTTCTCATTAAACAGCAATCTCAAATCCCTACCTGTTGGTAGAGTCAAACGAAGGCCACCACGAGTCACCACTGTTACTTATTGCTTTCCATAACCAAACGCTTATCACGATTCAAAAGTTTTTTTTCATAATCATAAGATAGCAAACAAACAGATGGGTCTTCTGATGGAAAGAGCCACCCATCGCCTATAAACACCAAAGGTGTTAATTGTGCGTTGCTCTTCTATCTTGTGACGAGTTACCCTCCAAACCAGAACACGACAGTGACAAACACTGGCGCTATTGCGGCAGGAATAGGTAAGGCGGTGGTACCAGACCCGGGTGAGACAATGCAGAACTATACCACCTAGTAGTCACGATGGTATTGACGCGCATAGCCACTCGGTCGCCTTTTAAGACCTGCCTGGCAGAACGGCAGTTGGTCTATTCTTCAAAAGAACCCGGGACCAATACGTGGAATAACGTGAGTTTCCAAGTAGGATACAACAGAATATTATATGATAAAGGATGCTAAAGATCTTTAAAATTAATCCAACATTATTCATCACCAGGAGTATTGATAACACAGCAGAAAATTAATTGCTATTTTAGATTAGATAATGATTTAATGTTTTAGCTATAAACAATTAAAAAAATAATAATTTCATATATATGAAATTATTATTTTTTTAATTGTTGATAGCTATATAATATGAATATATATTCATATTTTTTAATTAAAAATAAGTTATTAAGAACGAAAAAATATAACGATCGTTAAAAAAATGACATAAAAACTAAAAAAAAAACACTTACTCGCAAAAACACCCAAATAAATCCAAAAAAATAAATAATTCACTATCACTTTCCCATAAAGCAACACAGAAAATAGATAGAAAAATTGAAATTAAAGGATACCAGTTTTGAATACAAGCTCTTAACAAGTGACTGAACTGAGCACTGAGTTACTGACCAATATCACTTGCCTTACATTAACTTGTTAAAACATTAAAATTACATTTGAAACTTAATAGCATGCAGTTATAGTTGAAATTTGCTTGATAAAACTTATAGGGACCAATCACATTGTACGGTATTGAGGTCAATGACGTCTTTTTTCTGCGGTAGATAAACGAAAACTGAATTTGCGGAAGAGAGAAATTGAATGATAATTGTAAAGTGTGCGAACAAGATAGATGTTATAATAAACTGATTGAATACTTCTAACTAGTATTCAACAAGATTTGCAAATTAGCGTTGAAATTTATTCATAATCTTATATATAAAATTCTCGTGTCACAATGTTCGTTACAGTACTCCTCCGAAACGGCTTAACCGATTCTCATGTAATTTTGTGAGCATATTGAGTAGGTCTGAGAATCGGCCAACATCTATATTTCATACCCCTAAATGCTAAGGGTAGTCCACCCCTAAATTTTTTATTTTATTTTTCAGATAAAATTTTTTGTTTTTATTTTTTTATAATACAGCATTAAAAAATATATACAACCCTAAATTTTCAACCCTCTACGATCAACCCCTATTTTTTATTCAATAATTTATATGGAAAAACAACGTTTGCCGGGTCAGCTAGTTTTATATATATTATATCCTTTATTTTAGAGCATAATTAAAACGCATCTCCAAAAAATTAAACGCGTCTGGAAATAAAAAATGCGAAATGACTGAGTGAAATAGAAACCCATTCCATTTTTTTTTTGTATCATTAGATAACAAAAAGGCAGTTGGTTCTCTTAATGAAAAGAAAAACCTTCTTCTATAGGCACCAAAAATATTAATAGTGTTCATGTGACAGGATGGCAGTGCCACATGCATAAGTCTACCAGCTACCTTACCTTTCAACCGGAACAGGACAATGGCGAGTATTGACAACTAGCTGTGCCCGCGACTTCGTTCGCGTGGAAAAAATTCTAAAATAAAAACCCGCATAGTTCCCGTTCCCGTGGGATTTCCGGGATAAAAACTATCCTATGTCCTTTGTCGAGTCTCAAACTATATTTGTACCAAATTTTATCCAAATCGGTTCAGTGGTTTGGCCGTGAAAGCGTAACAGACAGACAGACAGAGTTACTTTCGCACTTATAATATTAGTATGGATAGTATGGATATTGCGGTAATAAAAGGTAAGGAGGTGATACTAAATACCCGGGAGAGACGTTCCAACACTCTATCACTGAGTCGTCACGATGGTCCTGACACGTATAGCCAATCGATCGCCTTTTACGACCTGCCTGGCAGTCTGTTGTGGTTTTAACAGTGTGATAAAAACCGCAATAGAACTATATTAATATAGTGGAAAGTTCCATTTTGGGTTTCCATAGTGTGAAAAAACCCCAAGAGAATAAATGTCCATTATATTAGTACGCGTAATAGAGCCAAAATTATTTTGGTGGGGTTTTGATACACTCAATATTTTTTAACGCAGTAATACTGCAACAACCAACTTTTTAGGAACCCTGTATTTTAGGAACCCTGCATAATATCTTAACTAAATTAAAATAGGACCACACTGAAAGTATAAACCTTCAAACGAAAAATAATTTTCAAAATCGATTCATAAATGTCTGAGTTTTGAAAAAAATCATAGAGCCAAATCGATAATTTCCTCTCTTTGCGAAGTCGGTTGAAAAACCCCAATAAAATTACTTTCCATAATACTAGTACGTGTAGTAGTAGCAAAATTATTTTCTTCGGGTTTTTAGTGCACTATAAAATTTCAAAATAGTCATAAAACTTATATTTTGGTCCCTAATAATCTTCAGGTTTTTCCTAACGCCTTTTATGTCTAAAGTGAGTCCAAAATATGCTATAATATATTCTATATTAATGTTAGAATATTCTGATTACTAATCTTAGGTACCTTGATACTGTTGATAATTATTTTGTATTTCGTCAGAAATTTTTGGTGCAATTTTCTATGCGTCATTCGGGACAGTGTCGATTGCCAAATTTTATTCATTCTATTATAAGATCGTTTAGTTATTAATCTCACAAATTTCAGTTTCGAAAAGTCACATTTTTGCTTTGAAAGTGTAAAAGTTATTAAAAAAAAACTGATATATCAGGTGCATTATTTGCCAAGAGCTCGACTATTGGTGACGTGGTAAGATTTCAACATATCATCCCTAAAGTTCAATGCCTGAAATACTTTTTACGCAAAAAGCTGTGTGGCGTATGTTACTTAAGTTGTTTGTTATTATGTTTAAGTCGAAATGGCTAAACTATATCCCTGAAATTCTGCTAGCTGAACTACAGACAAATAGCATTATTCCTTTGCTCTCCAAAGTGATAAAGGTCATCATCAACAAAAACATACCTGGCGGATAGCCGTATAACTTATTATTACTTTTTCCGAGGTCGAACAGCTGGATATCCTCACTGTTTCTTACTCATCGCTGAGCTGAGGTATTGAGAGTAAAAGAGAAGCTCTCACCAAGAGCCTAAATTTTGCAAAACCCTTTGATCGGGAATGGCATAAAGCTCTCCTCTCAAAGCTGTTTTCGTATGGTCTGCCTGTGAAGTTACGGTCATGAAATGCCAGCTTTCTAACTAACCACAGCATTAAGGTCGTCGCTGATAGGGCTCTAATGAATTAGAAGTTAACATGGAACTATTATCTACATCTGAGAGAATTTAATGCTGGCGTTCCTCAAGGCTCTGTACTGTTCCCAAAACGTTCATCGTGCATGCAAATAACGTGCTGAAAGTGTATGATATTCATTACCATGTAGATGTCGCGGTATACACGGAAAAACCAAATATATCGCGAGCACAAGTAGACGAGTGATATAGTGGTGACAGGTTTAGCTATGTGGTTGCCTTTTACGACCTGCCTGGCAGAACGGCAGTTGCTCTAGTCTTCAAAGAAGCCCGAATGAACCCATTGTCATATCCCAAGAATTGATACAAATACTGAAATACGTATTTTAGATCTATCCCCTTTTTATATATCCCTATTTCTTTGAATTAGGGAATAGAAGTTTATATGGGTTTTCTTCTTCACATAGAAACATAGTTTCATGCTAAGATCTGATAACTATACAAGTACATACTTCTTATTACAAAATAAACAATACGTATACATATAGAAAAATATTTTAATAAGCAATTTACAAAAAGAAGTGAAACCCTACTAAAACATTTTCATGTAAAATATAAGATCCTTCCAAATACGGGAACGTATTTTAACATAGCGTTCAGCGCGTCTAACCAAAGATATCTAGCAAAAAAAAATGTGATTCAAGGTAGTCCCTTTTCGATTTTTAAAAACAAAATAATGTTTTCTCATAACGATTTATGCCTTTTTGCATAAAATAATCCACTTTTAACGCAAGACTGAGTAAGTAATAGTAAATAACCATGAAGTATTAGGTAAAGGTGGAGCAAGCACTCGGATTAATCACTTGAAATATAAACTTACTTGATATCTTTGTCTATGAGGTCTCCCCATCTCTTTTTATATGGCTGTGTTAGAAAGAAAGGGTAAGACCTCAGAAGGTGACAGCAGTATTCAAAGTTGTGTTTCAAGTAGGTATTAGAAGTGCTGCCTCCAGTTACAATAATGCGTCATGGTAAATAACCACAATATGGATTATTTTATGCAAAAAGGCGTAAATCGTTATGAGAAAAAATATTTTGTTCGTAAAAATCAAAAAGCTTTAGTACCTTGAATGATGTTTTCTTTCTGGGTTTCCATCGTTGGTTCGGTTTTAAAATGCAACCAAATAGCTAAACGTATTGAACGCTGCAGCTGTGTTAAAATGTGATCAGCTATTTTGAAAGGACCTTATATACTAGAAAAAATAGTGTATAACAGAAAAGTAATAATTCATCTTAAAACAATGTGACAGTAACGATACGGCCTAGCCACAGTTTTTGACTAAGGTGTAGAGTTTGTGAAGTGAGGGCTTAGAGAGTAAAGGCGCGTGGAGTTAGAAGGTTTGTTCTACAAGAGATCTGATGACTTTTGTAAAAGTGTGAACCATATAGCCTTGTCGTGGTAATATTTTACATGGAAATCTTTTAGGAAGGATATGAGTTGTTGGTGGGATATATGATTGACTAGCGACCTGCCCGTGGTTTCACCCGCGTAGCTTTTGTTCTAGTGAGAATATCGGAAAGGTTTATATACTAAAACCTTCCTCAAGAATCAATCTACCTATTAAAAAAACCGCATCAAAATCCGTTGCAGAGTTTTAAAGATTTGAGCATACATAGGGACAGATAGAGAAAGCAACTTTGATAATATGTAGTGATATGATAATATTTTCATTTCAGTCCATTTCACAAATATGTTTTAATATTATACACTTCTTATGTTTGGATTATTTTGTTTTTCATGTTGTGGTGGTACTGGTGATGACTTCGGATCTTTTGACGGGCTGGCTGGAGGTAATGGTGGTAGAAGATTCGTAGCCGGTTCATACACTCTTGCCACAGGCAATATTTCTGAAAAAAATCATCTATATCTATATATTATATCTATTGTTTATTTTCACCATTATCACTGTTTGGTCCTGAGGTAACCACAGCTGCTAGACGGTATACACAGTAAACACTTGGAGTTTTCCCCAAATCATTTTTTCATACTGGATTATTTAAAAACTTGGTTAACTAATAAATTGCGGTAGACTTCTGCCACCAAGTGGTGCATGTCGGCGTTGTGCTTTAGTTTGGAGGATATAGTAGCCCGCAAATTTATGCATGTAGTATTCCTACCTCACCACAATGATAGCAACGCAACATTAACATCCCCGTGTTGGTTTGGGCTCCTTTGGAGAATAAACCAACTCCCGTTCTGCCAGGACTACCATCTTGACTACTAGGTAGTAGAATTCCACAAGAATTTAGTACCACAGCTTTACCTATTCCAGTCGAAATTGTCAATACTTGTGATTGTCGTATTTCGGTTTGGGGAGTTAAGTAGTCGGTAGACTTATGCATGTGGCCTTGCTATCCTACCACACGGAGAGCAACGCTCCATCATCATCTTTGCTGTCTATAGGCGAGAGTTTCTATTTCCATTAGGAGAGCCATTTGCTTGTTTACCATCTAACGATATAATAAAAATTGCTTTAAAGCTTGTGTTTTTTTAGAGCACAAAATAAATGTTGTGTTCTAAAAATTCGCATTAATTCTACTGAAGTATCATCACGCAGGGTTCTCTTCCGGGGTAGGCGGAGTAAACCCAACGTCTATAGACTTTCCAGTTCACCGCGATTCACAGGTTGGTCGGTTGGCGAGATAAGTGGAGATACTCATCGCCGCATTTACAGACATTTTAACAATTATCGACTATTTTTAGCGATAACCGGAATCGACAGCTTTACGTGCTCATCCGAGGCGAGGGAGTGGTAATAACCACTCCACTAGACTCCGAGCTATTACTGAATTTAAGATTTTCGTGAAAAACCTCGAAAAACCTCAATAACACTTTTGCCCGACGCGGAGATCGAACCCGGGACCCCATGATCAGAGCTGAATAAGCTACCGCTAGATTAAAAGGCAGTCACTTCTACTCGGTTTCCACAAATGGGTATTCCATACAATTAAATAAATGAGAAATAGCCATGACATGCTAATAAGGAAGCTTTTGTTTCCTACTTCTTTTAATTTTTTAATACAAGGATAAATCTATCAAGTTTATTACAAAGAAATTTAACATGTGCTTTCCAGTTACAATGTTTGACAATAATTATTTCTAAAAATTTTGCATTTTCATACTATATACATTTTCTATACTTTTGTTGTTGAAAAATATTTTTTTATATCATAAGATAGCAAACAGGCAGATGGGTATCCTTATGGAAAGAGTCAACCATCGCCTAGAGATACTAAAGATGTTAATGGTGCGTTGCTATTTGTGGCGAAGTCTAATGCAACATGCATAAGTTTACGGGCTACCCTATTACCCTTTAAACCGGAACACAACAGTGACAAGAACTGACGCTATTGCGGCAAGAATAGATAAGGCGGTGGTACCAGACCCGGGCGAGACAATGCAGAACTCTTTCGCCTAATAGCCACAATGGTGAGTCGCATATCCAATCGGTCGCTTTATACGACCTGCCTGGCAGAATGATAATTGGCATATTCTTCAAAGGAGCCCGGACCAACGCGGGTCATTTTTTTTGTTAGTGTGATAAGTTTGAAACTCAATTTACTTTGTTTTTGAGTTAACATTTAGATTATTATTTCTTAACCAATCATTCAAGACTTTTAAGTAAAGATTCAGTGGTTTAGGTTACCAGATTATTTATATCCTTATAATTAATAAGAAGGGTAGTATCGTCAGCTGAATGTTGAATAACTTCAGGAAACTCATTAATGTAAATTAAAAATAGTAAAGGCCTCAAAACACTGCCCTGTATTATTTCGAAAACTCCACAATTATAACAACAATATAATTATAACAACACAATTATAACAACAACAATATATTCTTTTCATTTCTACATATTTTAGATATTTTTTCTAAATAATTTTGTGTCACATATGATTTTCCTCTAATACCTTTTTCCCTGTATCGGTCCCGGGCTCCTGTGAAGAATAGGCCAACTGCCATTCTGCCAGACAGGTCGGAAAAGGCGACCGATTGGCTATACGAGTCACTGCCATCGTGGTTACTAGGTGGTAGAGTTCTGCATTGTCTCGCCGGGGTCTGGTACCACCGCCTTACCTATTCCTGCCACAACAGCGTCAGTGCGTGTCACTGTCGTGTTCCGGTTTGGAGAATAAGGTAGTCGGTATACTTATACATGTGGCATTAGACCTCGCTAAAAGATAGCAACGCACCATTAACACCTTTAGTGCCTATAGGCGATGGTTGACACTTTCCATCAGGAGACCCATCTACTTGTTTGCTGTCTTATAATATATAAAAAAATACCATATTTTTGAAACTTTGTATTTAAAATTATGTTTTAAATTAAAAAAATACCTCACTTATATTTAAAAATGCTCAAAGAGGATACATTTTGCTTTCGAGACCTTTAGTCATAATTTTATTAAATTTTTCTTGATAACTCCCGAACGGATAAACTGATTCCGATGCAATATATGCTTTGGACGCAGTTTTTTGAGTAAAAGAGCTGATTAGATTTTGTACTTAATCGATAAATAAATCCGGAAGTAATATTTAAAGAAAATGCTGTTTCACCGAAAGTTGTTTAGATTTTTTCTTAAAAATTCTCAAAATATTCTGGACCAAATTGGTTTAAATATATAGGAAGTCAAAGTTAAACGAATGCAATCGAATGTCATCAACCAAGTTTCAATTGATCAAGCCATTCAAAAGTTATGAGATGTTTACGTACATACATACATAAATACTGACGTCATCGTGAAAATAGTCATAAAAGGTTCCTAGGACCGCAAAACTCGGAGTTCTGGTGAAAACTCGATTTTCGAAAATCGGGGCAAAATCAGTAACTTCCTTATCTACATACGTAGCGGAAAGTTTAAAAAAAAACGATTTAAATATATATAAAACAAAGTAATATATTAACTTCTTCGATTAAGTGCATTTTAGATAGGTTTTCATTTATAACTGAAATTACATTCAAAATAAAATAAAATATACTCACGAACAGATCCATTTGATATTTTCTCAGTATTTTGAGGCATAGTAACTTTCTTTAAGAATATATTAAATCTCACAAAATGCGTAATGGCGTCGATACTTACAAATATTCAATGGAGAACAATTACAAATACAAACCAGGGTTTTGATAAAGCATTGCGTTGTTCGGGAAATAACCGCAGATGACCAATGGTATAACTGATAATACCTAACCCTAGTCCGCATCGTTCGTATTACTTTTATATTAATACCATCCGATCCACGCAGCTTTACCCGCGTGTAAATTAAGAATTTTCAAACAATATTTCAACCTCTATTTTGCTATATTAAGTTATGAATTTCAAAAAATCCTTTCCTCCTTCAAATTGTGAAAACTATCACTGTAAAAATTTCAACCTTATAGGTGCAAGGGTTTAACTTCGTCATGCTGATACCCGCTTCATTAATTTCTAATTATCTTGTTGCTTATTGTAAACTAAAAAACAATGCTTACCAATGTATGTAGTAAAGTTTATTTTTTGTAGAATTAGTAATTGGAAAGAAAAATGAGAAATACAATTTACAATAGAAAATTTTAATAATATAACAATAAATAATAAATAAATATTCACAGGACAAATTACACTCATTGACCTAACCCCAAATTAAGCAAATTATTTGCTTGTGTTATGGGTGTTAGTCAACGATACTAATACATAGAAATACATATATAAATACTGGAATATATTTAATAAACACCCAAACCCAGAAATACAAACATTTATGCTCATCACACAAATGTTTGTCCTATCGAGAATCGAACCCGAGCCCCGTCAATTGCGTAGTCAGGGTCGCTAACTACTCGACCAACGGGGCGTTCAATAATCATGCGACAGCTAGTAGTGATATTAATGCTAAATCGTTTGAAGTACCAAATAAAATGAAATATATTCAGAATACGAAAAAATTTAACTCACTTAACAAAAAACAGATAAATAACAGAGTTGTATAAATATAGCGAAGGGTTCCGTACCATCGTCTATAAGTTATAACAAATAACAAAAAAAAAATACGTTTGTGCCCACCTTAAATATTAATTTTATTTTAATTCATTTATTAATAAGTTTTAAAGTGAATATATAAATTAATATTCTGTAAATATTTCAAGCGTCTGTCACTTGTCGTTATTGAGATTGAGATTTTTTTTTATATTATAAGATAGCAAACAAGCAGATGGGTCTCCTGATGGAAAGAGTCAACCATTGCCTATAGATACCAAAGGTATTAATAGTGCGTTGCTATCTTGTGGCGAGGTCTTACGTCACATGCATAAGTTTACCGGCTACCTTACCCTCCTAACCGGAACACGACAGTGACAAGCACTGACGCTATTGCGGCAGGAATAGGTAAGGTGGTGGTACCAGTCCCGGGTGAGACAATGTAGAACTCTACCACCTAGTAGCCATCATGTTAGTGACTCGTATCGCTAAAATATCACGTTTGTTTGGTATTATATTGACGACACTATTTTCTTCCACCAGGAGAATCGACTATCTGTTTGATACTCTGTGATAAAAAAAACGTGTGTGTGTACTTGTAGGAAGTGGGTCAGATATGATAAATAAAATGCGGATGTGGTGATATAACAGATTTTTATATTTTGATCAACTTTCCATTATTAATTACTAGTTCTCATTAACAATGTAAACTATAATTATTCCTCACTAATTACTACAAATAAGTCATAATTTAAGCAATAGATAGTCAATTATAAATTGTACTGCGACTAATTTATAGTTGACAATAATAATTAACTTGTTTGCACAAATTAATTATCCAAGAGTCAAGGATAAGCTACTAGCAAGATACAACAAGTGTACCGAGCCACGCCAGAGCCTAGACTGCCCGAACGGGGGGCGCTCAGAGCCTTTTATACAGGTAGCAAAACAATTTGAGTAGTAGGGATATCGAACGATGCGCTCGGTGACTCAGGCGTACACCTGTTGTTTACAATATTCTTGCACTTGATGGCGCGGACGCCGTCACGGCCATACTGACATGCACACGTCCTCGTGTGCGAATCTTTATTCATCTGAGGACAAAGAACGCCTCGTTCATCCTGACATATCTTTTAGAAAACTAAACATAATCTTTTTTTTTTTTTTTACAACTCTATAATTAGCGTGATCTTTTAACGAAATGTTACAATATTTGCTGGTCCGGTAACCCCTTCAGCAACTACAACTATTAAACTTTTCTCGTTAGTTTTGAAACCGGAGACTGGATCCTACTAAGCTAGGAATCCCTCTCATCAGTTACAAAAACCGGAGACTGGATTTTACTAAGCTCCCTCTCATCAGTTAAAAACCGGAGACTGGAGTGTATTAAACTCCCTCTCATCAGTTAAAAACCGGAGACTGGAGTGCACTAAGCTCCCTCTCATCAGTTAGAACCGGAGACTGGAGTTTACTAAGCTCCCTCTCATCAGATCAAAACCGGAGACTGGAGTGTGCCGTCATCTTCCTACATTTTTTGTCAATCCTGCATCTTTTGTCAATCCTAAATTTTTTGTTAAATTACTTCTTTTACTTTTTTTTTTACATTGATTTCTTCTCATAGTTTTATAAGACTCCCATTTCCTTTATTATTACTTTTTTTGCTCTTTTTTTTTACTTACATTTTTAGTGATATTTTTTTTATCATCATTTTACTAATTTTTTTTTTTCGTTTACTTTATATCGTATTTTTTTTGCTGATGATGCAGCCTCATGAACAGTGGCATTAGTTATTACAAGATTAGAGAATCTCCTTCGCAGGTATTTCGAAGATATTAAAAACTCTGACTGTTATAACTATTTACAATATACACTGCATTTCTATCAATATTGTTTGGACCAGTTTTATGAACAAGATCATTATCATGAGTATACGCCGTCACGTCATCCTTGTTATAATTTTCATATAGGTAAAGGAAGAAACCCTACAGGAATATATGGGAAACTTCGAGGAGGCTATCGTGGGCGCACTTGTTTTCTAAAATTGCAGTAACTTTTAAGGAGCCCTTATATTTTGAATCAAGTTTCGTTTAGTGTCGTTCTTCATTCCTAACAGAGACAATGTCATCTACACTAAAAGGTCTAACATTTCTTTTAACTCTACTCAACCGTAGAATGTCCGATTGGGCTGATTTTTTGATTCTATTGGATACACTGGATCTTCAAAGCTTGTAGATACTTTTGTAAATTTTTAGTTGCCTTGAATACCGAATGTCAAATCAATCGTGGCAAATCCAGAGACCCTATACCTTAATGCTGTTGAGCGCGTGTTGAACATTACCTAACCGCTCTTGCCATGATTTGTCAGAGTTATACTCCGCTATCATTATTCAACCCTACAAGATTCGCGTAACACGTTGGGACTGACTATTAGCTCTATATGTGCCTGTCGCAAGAAGATGTAAATCTGTAATTTTTTTTTAAAATATTAATTTGAGTTCAGTTGGTAATAAACTTTAAAATCGTTATTAACGGTCTTCAAAGGGTCCACTAAATCAATTTAATCTCGCTGGTTTTAATTCAATTGGTTGTCAATTGTTTTTAAAAATATCTACTAAGCGCTCTCTATCTTTACTTACAAGGTCAGTGTTTACCACACCCTTGCTAACAGATTTTAAAATTGAGCAGGATTAAGTCTTTAAGTACTGTTAAGCATTAACCTGTTGTTGCTTAGTTCCTATTCTACCTCGCTCCAAAATTTTGCGGCCTAACGAAACATTTTTATTTAGGCTCATCAGGTTCAACGTAAAATATAACCTCCAAATTTAAATTTTGCCCTGTGGTTAGAATTTGATCTGCTGAGTGGAAACTACGTCAGGACAAGCTACGTCAGGACAAGCTACTACTTAGATTCTTTTTCATAAAACCGTTCTCCTACAAAGGAATCACAAGTTCTCCTACAAAGGAGTCAAATATAAAAGGTAATTAAATTTCACTTAGTGTAATACACCATGTGACGCTCTGGAACAGATGTTGACTGGTTTCCTGTTTTCGGAACTCGAAGTGGCAACTTCTTTCTTCTTGTAGCGTATCGGACGAATGGAAGCTATGTGGCTGGGCCGGGGTCACAACATACGTAGCAGACCACTGGTGGTCGGCCACTGGACACGCCACCAGCGATAGTGGTAAATGACCTGCGTTCGCTGCAAGCAAAAATTATTTGAGATAAGTTTCTGTTTATCACGGCAATCGTTGTCACGATGTTCCAATCTATCACAAAAATTGTAACTTCCTCGAAATACAGTGGTGCTCTTAAATCGGTTCATATCTAAGTCTAAAAGGAAGATATCTTCAAGTCATAATATAGCTTGCCAAGACAGCAGCTTGTGAAGTAGAGGACGGCATGACTCTTAAGTGAGTGAGTAGCTACAATGATCAGATCAACCCCGTCAATTTTTTTCTTTTCTATATTTATTTTACTTGAGGTACACCAGCTAGTAAGTTACACCACAAAAATCCTACGAGTCAGATGAAGGGTCTTTGGAATGACAGAAGCATCTCATTAAAAACAAAGCAGAGGCTGGTTTGTACGCTGGTGTTCTCCATATTTACGTACGGCGCAGAGTCATAGACACTAAGAGCTGCAGACAGACGTCGCATTGATGCGTTTGAAATGTGGTGCTGGAGGAAAATGTTACGTATCCCTAGGACAGCACACAGGACCAACGCCTTCATACTAAAACAACTTGGAGTAAAAACCAGACTGTCTGTTACGTGCCTTCAAAGAATTCTATAATACTTCGGCCACATCTCTAGAAAGCAAGGAGACAATCTCGAAAAGCTAATAGTGACAGGAAAAGTAGAAGACAAAAGACCACGTGGTCGTACTCCTATGCGATGGTCAGACCAGGTTTACACCAATCTCATGTCTAAAAACTTTTATGATGCTCTGCACGCCGCTGAAGATAGAGTTCAATGGCATAATATTGTGCTATCAATAACGATCTAATGAGGAGGTTACGACCCTCAGTAATGAAGAATACGAAGCAAGGAGAAGGACACCAGTTAGTTATATCGTCTGCTTCATCAGAATCAAAGTATATCAACTAAAGGGGAGTAGATGCATTTACAGAACGTGAATTAATATTTTCTACTATTTTTCAAAGAATAGTTTCCATACCACAAGTGAAAAGAGACATTTACTGCTCTACATAATTAACCGAAATAGTTTGATGCTGAAGTGGGAGTGAATCCGATCCCACTTCTGATGTAGGAAGTGGGTCAGATATGATAAATAAAATGCGGATGTGGTGATATAACAGATTTTTATATTTTGGTCAACTTTCCATTATTAATTACTAGTTCTCATTAACAATGTAAACTATAATTATTCCTCACTAATTACTACAAATAAGTCATAATTTAAGCAATAGATAGTCAATTATAAATTGTACTGCGACTAATTTATAGTTGACAATAATAATTAACTTGTTTGCACAAATTAATTATCCAAGAGTCAAGGATAAGCTACTAGCAAGATACAACAAGTGTACCGAGCCACGCCAGAGCCTAGACTGCCCGAACGGGGGGCGCTCAGAGCCTTTTATACAGGTAGCAAAACAATTTGAGTAGTAGGGATATCGAACGATGCGCTCGGTGACTCAGGCGTACACCTGTTGTTTACAATATTCTTGCACTTGATGGCGCGGACGCCGTCATACTTATCTACGCACGTAAGAAGTTACGAGTATCTACAATGTGTTTTTTACTTGATACAAAAGCCGAAACTAGACTGTTCAGAATCAGCAGTAGAATCGATTTCAATAGTCTTTAAAATTTTTTATATTTTATCACAAAAATCCATAAAATAATTGTTTATGTGGGCACACTAGTTTCTCTAAATTCACAATCACACTAGAATCTTCTAAATTCTCACCACTGATCCATTTTGATAGTCAAAAGCCTGTAAGTATGATGGGAAATGTTATCATATTTTTAATAGTACCTACCGTGTATGGGCAATCAATCCTGTTCATTTACGCGTAAGATGACCTTACATCTGGGACGTCATTAATACACCAAAATCTATCGATAACTCGATGAGTATTTGTTATTTCCGTTCTATTTAATGTTTTATTAATTGTTTATCCCTGAAAAGGGTAAAAGGAGGGGTTAAACTTTGTATGAAATATTAAACACTCATTATGAAAATCAAAGAAATTTTGTATTTAAGCTCTACAATACAATTTAAGAAACATGTACCTAATTAAGAATTTTTTGAATCTTTAAAAAAAAGTGTCTTCACGCCCGTAATTCTGAAGGGTTAGGCAGAGGTACAATAGATGCACTCACGACTAGCCTTGATGACCTTACATCTGGGACGTCATTAATACACCAAAATCTATCGATAACTCGATGAGCATTTGTTATTTCCGTTCTATTTAATGTTTATCCCAAAAAGGGGTAAAAGGAGGGGTTAAACGTTGTATGAAATATTAAACACTTATTATGAAAATCAAAGAAATTCTGTATTTAAGCTCTACAATACAATTTAAGAAACATGTACATATTTAAGAATTTTTTTGAATCTTTTAAAAAAAGTATCTTCACGCCCGTAATTCTGAAGGGTTAGGCAGAGGTACAATAGGTGCGCACTCACGACTAGCCGAAGATACTTTGTCCGACAACGTGATTAGTGGCAGGTCTATCACCAACCGGACACTTTTCCAATCCCGTGCAATATTGTTTTTATCAGAAAACTGAAAGGAAAAACCTTCTAAGAGATCCTTTTAAGGGACAAAAAATAGTTTAATATTTTTTTTAATTTAAAATCTCTTGAAATTTTTAGTACTTTTGCATTTAAATCTAATTAAAGAAACACGTGTGTAAGGATTTTTTGAACATCATCCCTAAAAGTATTCTAATTATAAAGAAATTAAAATAAATAAAATTAGTAGGACATACGCTCTGTCATATACTTGAAGGAACACGTTTAAATAGGATTTTTTTTAATTTATTCCTTAAAGAGGTGTTAAAGTTTTTAAATAGAATATATTTGATCATGCAAATTACTTGAAATTTAGAATTTATGCTCTTCAATACAAAAAAAGATGTATGGAATGGTTTTTGAATTTCCCTTATTAGCGGCGCAAAAAGAGTTTTTACCTGTATACAGCGTTTAAGAGACAGTTCACGGTCTACCGAAAATCGAAACGATAAATTTGAACTATGACTGTGAGATGAAAAACGCTCGTGTGTTTTTTATTGTTGATTTATTCAAATACGCTACAGGGTTTGTTTTTCTAAAACATAGTAAAATTTAAGGAAATAAACAAAAGAAGCAATGTATTATGTGCCACATACCGCATAAAATAAACAGCTGGTACAAGAGTTCCCCAAACGCGACAAGTCCTAGCAATGTTCATTTTACATTGTGTTAACGTGAAGCAGTTTGGCCGAATAAAACACTTGAATCACTTTTACACGCACAATATAATTTTGGGCAGAGTAATGCCCTCAACAAATGATAGAATTACAGTGAATCGAAAACATGATGTCCCCGCTTATTTATACCATTCTTTATCTATTTTATTATGACTTCATAACACAGGTGTGCCGCACATCTGGCCGGCTAGTAGTTGTCGTCAAGCGCGCGCGTCAGTTGATAACAATTGCGTGCCGTGCAGCCTGCTGCATTATAAAAGTTTTTGGCGAATCCCGGGGGATCACCTAATGTTTCTGGTATAAAAACCTATGCGCTATTCTAGGTCATCATCGACCTGTTAGCCAAATTCTATCCATCCATCCATACGTCCAAACATCCAAACTTTCGCATTTATAATATTAATATAGATATAGATTAAGCTAAAAATTATACGTCACGTGGCGCCGGCCATCAATTTCACCGTACGCCTCGACTACTATACTATAATTTACGAAAATTTCCATATTAATATACCTAAGTCGTTAGCGCAAACGGGTTCACATGTAAAGGAGCACATTTTAATATGACACACTAGCTGCAGTGTGCAGCCCGCTGCATTATAAAAGTTTTGGTGAATACCACGGAAATAATTTAGTTTTTTGCGATAAAAAGTAGCTTTTGCGCGATTCTAAGTCATCATCTACCTAAGTCTTAAATTCTATCCAAATCCGTTCTGTGGTTTTGGCGTGATTCAGTAATAAACATCCATGCATCCAAACATTTCCCACTTATAATATTAATACAGATTTTTGTTATTTTAGCCGTAACAAATATTGTAGGACTTTGATTAGATATATACTCATTGTTTGGGTTTGATACCTGACTGTTTTAATATAATAATTCCGTGGTTTGAAACTACTATTTTAAATATATTTTTAACTGAATTGGCAAAAATATTTTAAATATAAACATTAAACACATTACATTAACTACGTAGGGAGTGCATCACATAATAACGAAGGATCATATCTTTGCCAATTTATTTCCTGTGGCATGTATGGCAATTATATATTAGCTTTCCACGATATCTCATGACCATGACAGCAATAACTACAGCAGAGTTGAAATTTGATTTCGCGTTATGTCCCAGCTTTATATTCATGGTGATTATTGCAAACTTGTAGCGGTGAGGCCACTTTTTCAAACTGGTCATTTTGACACATATGTTTACTCCAGCACGAAGATGTATCTGTTTCATAACCAGCGCCTGTTAATCAATCTGGGATCACGTCGTCTAACTTACATTCTTTTTATTATCGTAACCGTAATTTTTCTACTTTCATCGCTAAGCAACGCTTTTTCATATGTACTATTATTAAACGAAGAACACAATATGCGTTTTTAAATATACACAAAAAACGCATATATAGATGCAGGCAACAAGTAGGCGAAAAAAAACAAAAGTTCATAGAGCGGTGGATGTAAGATATTTAAGAACGCTCATTTACTAATTGTCTACTGTTATCAGTCTGGCGCAAGTCATTTGGAAAACCCAAAATGTTCGGGCAGAGTCGTCTTTTTAATGGCTGTATATATTATATAACCCACACATATTACGAAGTACGCAAAAATCTAGATCTACTAGCGTAAAGGCTCTTAAAATGAAACGGATTATGTTAGCGCCATGACCCACTAGGACTAGATGTCAATTATTATTTTATCTATCGTTTAAGAAGTGGTAACATCCCGCCATTTTTTAAAGGAATTTTATTGTATCCCGTGGGATTTTCTGAATAAAAACTATCCAATGTCCTTTCTCGGGTCTCAAACTATCTTTGTACCAAATTTCATTTAAATCGGTTTAGTGGTTTAGGCCTGAAGAAGAAACAGACAGACCGAGTTACTTTGGCATTTATAATATTAGTATGGATTATTATAAGAATAATGATACAAACCCTGTTTTAGCAATAAATATTTTGATTGATTAATTGCTTGATTTACAATACAACCTGTATACAAATCGATTTCGTGATATAATATATTTATATTTAAGATATTATGTTCAAGCGTCAGCCAGGCAAAGGTAGCCCAGAAATTCAGCTGTAGCGTTGACAAATAAATTTTTATCGCTGGTCACTGCGTTATACCTTAAATATAATTTACACAGAATCTATAATCTACACATAATTT
This sequence comes from Apodemia mormo, assembly GCA_036924255.1. NCBI lineage: Eukaryota > Metazoa > Arthropoda > Insecta > Lepidoptera > Riodinidae > Apodemia > Apodemia mormo. The sequence goes on along the minus strand of JAUPFN010000020.1, from coordinate 6,271,091 downwards.
ATTTCTTTGTAGTGCTAGTTTCGGACGGAGGTTGAGGTGGAGATTCTGGAAGATCTGATGTTGTCTGTGGTGCTGGTGATGGTGGACGCTGGTTCCAACCAGATGTGAACGGGCCTGCCGATCCAAGTCCTGCAATTTATTCATTATTATGTTCAATATATAAAAATAAGATTAATGAAATTAAAGTTTACTGTTTATATTTATATTTAAGTCTATTGTGTTATTCAATTTATTATTTTTTAAAGATATTTTTAAGATTTATAATATAAGATAGCAAACAAGCATATGGGTCTCCTGATGGAAAGAGTCAACCACCGCCTATAGACACCAAAGTTAATGGTGTGTTGCTATCTTGTGGCGAGGTCTAATGTCTATATTAATAATGTATGTAGTCAACAAAGTTGACGAAACGTTGGTGATAAAATTAAAAAGTTTCACATAAGCTATTTGCCCATCTTTCCCTTTAAATAAGAATAAATTAAAGTTTACAAACAAACAGACGGATGGACCTCGGGACCTTAGTAATAGGGTCCCGATTTAACGTTTGGGTACGGAACCCTAAAAACAGTGGCAAAGTGTAAATTGTTAAGGTACACTTAAAACAATTGTAATAATGTTCTTATTAGTTTTTGTTTTTTAATTGAATTTAATTGCTTTTGAAAGTCCCGCCAAATTTTCAGAGGCTGTTCAGAATCGATAATGTGTTGATCCCGGACTCCTTTGAAGAATAGGCCAACTGCTGTTCTGCCAGGAAGGTCGTAAAAGGCGACCGATTTGCTATACGAGTCACTAACATCGTGGCTACAAGGTGGTAGAGTTCTGTATTGTCTCGCCCGGGTCTGGTACCACCGCCTTACCTATTTCTGCCGCAATAGCGTCAGTGCTTGTCACTGTCGTGTTCCGGTTTGGAGGGTAAGGTAGCCGGTAAATTTATGCATGTGGCATAAGACCTCGTCGTAAGATAGCAACGCACCATTAACACCTTTGGTCTATAGGCGATGGTTAACTCTTTCCATCAGGAGACCCATTTGCTTGTTTGCTATCTTATGCTTTAAAAAAATATTCGATTTATATAAAAAAAAAATTAAAAATTTAAAAGTTTCATTTGTATCCGACACAAAAACAAAACGCATGGATATAATTTATTAATATAGACATTAGACCTCGCCACAAGATAGCAACACACCATTAACTTTGGTGTCTATAGGCGATGGTTGACTCTTTCCATCAGGAGACCCATATGCTTGTTTGCTATCTTATATTATAAATAAAATGTGTAAATATTATTTATACATAGATTAAAAAATAACTAAGTGACAAAGTAATGAAGCATACCTGATGCAATATTAGTGGCACTGAAATTAGCTATTTTGTCCTCAAAGAAGTCCATGTTTATTTAATTTGTACAACAAAATTTAAAACAATAGCGTAACACAATGTTTAACAACACAGCGCAATGTTAATACAACAGAATTTATTTTCAGCAACAATATTAAATAATATTTAAATTATGAAATTAGCTATTTTGTCCTCAAAGAAGTCCATGTTTATTTAATTTGTACAACAAAATTTAAAACAATAGCGTAACACAATGTTTAACAACACAGCGCAATGTTAATACAACAGAATTTATTTTCAGCAACAATATTAAATAATATTTAAATTATGAAATTAGCTATTTTATCCTCAAAGAAGTCCATGTTTATTTAATTTGTACAACAAAATTTAAAACAATAGCGTAACACAATGTTTAACAACACAGCGCAATGTTAATACAACAGAATTTATTTTCAGCAACAATATTAAATAATATTCACGAAACAAATAATATATATGCTTGTTATCAACAGGAAATTTCGAACGTAGGTACTAAATAAACCAGCACCAAACGATAATGATAATTAATTATTCAAATAGACTTCATTAATATTTGTGATTTTTTCACACGGCTTGTGATTTTTCTGATTACAATAACATTAAAATGCAATGGCAAAATTATGATATCAGTTAATTTGTAGATTACTGGTATAATCCATAACTTGCTAAGGACATTTACCTTAGACACATACCAATGACGTGTATAATATTTACACACGTCATTGACACATACCAAACTTTAGAAATTTTCAATTTCATTTTGAATTCGCGTGCCTGGGCTGTAAGTTATTTTTCATTTCTTTTCAAATTCGCCTATCTGGGCTGTATGTTTTTTAATTTTATTTTAAATTCTCCTGTCTGGGCTGTATGTTATTTTTAATTTCATTTTAAATTCGTCCGTCTGGGCTGTATGTTATTTTTAATTTCATTTTAAATTCGCCTATCTGGGCTGTATGTTATTTTTAATTTCATTTTAAATTCGCCTGTCTGGGCTGTATGTTATTTTTAATTTCATTTTAAATTCGCCTGTCTGGGCTGTATGTTATTTTTAATTTCATTTTAAATTCGCCTGCCTGGGCTGTATGTTATTTTTAATTTCATTTAAAATTCGCCTGTCTGGGCTGTATGTTATTTTTAATTTCATTTTAAATTCGCCAGCCTGGGCTGTATGTTATTTTTAATTTCATTTTAAATTCGCCTGCCTGGGCTGTATGTTATTTTTAATTTCATTTTAAGTTCGTGTCGGCACCATCGTGTCCATTAGATGGTAGACTTCCGCAACATCTCAAATAGGTTTATTACCACTATTCCAAGAGGAATCGGGGCATGAGCACCCCCAATTTCTTTATGCGATCCACTTCAAATGCCCTACTGATGATATTTCAACCAGACATTTTTTGTATATTTTTATTAAAATACAAATACATTCTGTATACAATAGTTAATAATATTCTTAATAGATATTTAAAAAAAAACATTGTTTATACCTGTTTTTTAATTGTTGATTTCGTTTCGATTGCTCCAACTTGATGCGCCCGTGGAAATCTCGAACCCACCGATTATTTTAAGTGGTATTGGGCGCAGAATATATTGCTTATTTTGTGTATTTCCTTAAATTTTACTATTTTTTTTTAGTAAATGCATTGTAGAATATTATAACAAATCAAAAAAAAATTAATATAACAATGTCGTGAAAAAAAATTTTTTTCGGTAGTTTGGATTTTCCGTAGACCTTCCCTTACATGCTGTACATGACCTAGGTTATACCTCTTACGCAGAATCATAATGGACTATTTCTGGCTAATTCTATTAGAGCATAAATTGCGTAAACTTAAAATAAAAATGTCATATCTCAGATCAACAACACCCACCAAGAAACTTACACACGACAAAACACATGATAAAAGAACTTCTCTCATATTGTCCAGCTAACTTAAGGGGAAGTTTGTTAACCGGACCGCGCGTCCGTTTCAAGATTATGACGCGGGAAACTTGAGAAATAGTGGTCAAACTTCCCCTTAAAGCTTTTGAAGTTGGACATGCCGCAGGCTATTGTTTATGAATATAATTGAGTAGTGACTGACCAAAGCTCCAATTTCAGATATTAACAGTTTCGGATCTAAATTTGATTTCTCGTCGTCAAACAAGATAGCAAATATATGTATGTTTCTTCTGAAATCACCCATTACCCATCGCCTACGCTAATATTATACCTGTTGGTTGAGTGGTTAGCTATCGTAACCACAAAATCAATAAGCTCGTGTTCCATTTTCAACAGGGACAGGTATTTGTGTGATATGCATAATTATTTGTATTTCTGAGTTGGGTGTTTATCAAATATGTTTCAGTATTTTTTTTATTTAAAAAAAATACTATTAAAATACTATTTCAGTATTTTATTTTTAATTATGTGTCATTTATATAATAGCGTTTCTAGGTATAATTTTTATCCTTGAAATATGTCCGTTGGTAACGCTTTATTTATTACTAAGAAAGTTACTACAAAATACTTAAAAATATTGTAGGTATATATTATCCTAGAAATACATTATTATACACAACGCATAGGTAATATGTATTGTTTATAAATATAGCTTATCATTAGCAACATGTTTTAAACAGAGTAAAAGGATACATAAGTAAATTACTATAGATGTTATCAAAAAAATATATTTTTAAAAATGTTCAATTATTTAATGTATATTTAGTTTTTGAAAAAGATTTTATTTGAAGAATATTTCACGATTTCGACTAAAAAACAAAAGACCTTATTAGGACATTATTACAATTGTATTTATCTACCTTAACAATGAAATAAGTAATAAAAATAGGTATATAGTAATATTATAATATCAAAAGTAAATTTAACAAAATTTGACTAACTATTAACTAATTTTTTTATATCATAAGATAACAAACAAGCAGATGGGTCTCCTGATGGAAAGAGCCACCCATCGCCTATATACACCAAAGGTGTTAATGTTGCGTTGCTATCTTGTGGCGAGGTCTAATGCCACATGCAAAATTTTACCGGCTACCTTACCCTCCAAACCGGAACATGACAGTGACAATCACGAACGCTATTGCGGCAGGAATAAGTAAGGCGGTGATACCAGACCCGAGCGAGACAATGCAGAACTCTACCACCTAGTAGCCACGATGGTAGTGACTCGCATAGCCAACCGTTCGACTTTTACGATCTGCCTGGCAGAGCGGCAGTTGACCTATTCTTCAAAGGAGCCCGGGACCAACACGGGGAATACAACAAGCAAGTAATTTGCTTTGATCAATTAGGTAAATCGTCCATTCAATATTTATTTATTTGTTTACATGGAACATAAATACCCTAAAAATTTTACACGATTGAAGCTAAAATTATATTTTGGTTTGGTAATCTTAAATGTTCAATTTGGATTGAAACTTAAATGTTCAGTTTGAACTGACGTTGACATCTAATTTTGGTTCCGGTTACAGTAATAAATCTTTGCACAACATTAATAAGTAATGTATTTACCTGCAATGTTTTTATTTATTACTAGCTGACCCAGCAAAAGTTGTTCTGCCAGCTCTGTGTCTACTTTTCTGTTTTTTTTTTCTACATTTTTTCACCTCTTAAACCTAACCGGAACCCTGATGAATATTTTAAAACCAAAATTAGCCAAATCGGTCCAGCTGTTCTCTAGTTTTAGTGAGATTAACGAACAGCAATTGATTTTTATATATGTCGCAGTGAAATTGTCACTACCGTTAGATTATAATCTACCTAAGTGATATTATAATTTAACTGCTAACCTAACCTAACCAAATTATAAACTCACTAGGTAGATTATAATGTAACGACTATTGTCAATTTTACTGCGACATATATATAGATCATTTCGTAATATATATGTATATTTCTCATTCAATATAATTGCTATAAAGTAACACAAGTTATTTTACAAGTTGGCAATCATCTCCAATAAAAAATTCCCCCCTATTAAATTGTCACGTAGCAAGCCAATTTAACACTCAATTTATATAAGGAAAATGACTGGAATCTAAAGAAAGGGTAAAAGTGTAAGAATTTATACAAAAAGTTAAACTGAGTTCCGAATTAAGAGCTTTTATTCACGTTTTTACTTTATTCGCATTAAACAGCTACATTTGTAGTTCGTTATTTTCAAATTTCCATCGATCAACTGATTTAAATTAACTTTAGTATTTGACATAATGTATATTATATATACTCGTAGCTATGTGACACTATTCGTACGAAACGCTTCACATAGTGAGTATTAAGACATGTAAATACATGTCTCAATACTTTCTTCTTTCTTTTTAGGGTTCCGTATCTAAAAGATAAAACAGAAATCTATTACTAAGCCTCCGCTGTCTGTCTGTCCGTCTGTCTGTCTATCACCAGGCCGTATCTCATAAACCGTGATAGCTAAAAAGCTGAAATTTACACAAATCGTGTATTTCCGTAGCCGCTATAACATCAAATACTAAAAATAAAAAAATAAAAATATTAAGGGGTCCCCATACAATAAACGTGTTTTTTCATATTTTTTTGCTATGATGGTACAGAACCCTTCGTGTGCGAGCCCGACTCGCACTTGGCCGTTTTTTTTAATGTGTTAATTATTTAATTCATAATAGCAAAGAATTGTTTTTGGGAACTAAAATCTTCAATTAGATTCTGTCTTTGATTTTGTGTTATCTAAATTATGAAGTAACATCAAGCACCGGTGACCTATTACAAAAAGTGTAAAGTACTAGCTGGATTTTGCAGCCCGCTTCAGTATAAAAGTTTTGGTAAATCCAGGCTGTATCTCTGATAAATATCTAGAAAGCTGAAATTTTCACAAATTGTCTATATCCGTTGGCGCTATAACAACAAATACTAATAATAAAAAAATGAAAATATTAAGGGGGTCCCCATAAAATAAACGTGTTTTTTCGTATTTTTTTGCTATTTGATTTTGAGATTGATGATACGGAACTATTACGGGGTGGTTCAGGTTTGGTTTTTTAAAAATAAACTTTTATTAACACTTTAAAGAATTTATTACTTGAATTTTATTATAAGAGAAAGACCTGCACCCGACGAATGTCCAATTCAATCTGGTTTTAAAACTCGTTAATAGAATTGAGGAAACAACAGAAGTTTCCGATTACATTACGTAGAATGCAAATGGAAACTTAGCATATTTAATACACATATTAACCCATTCGACTTTGGCTATAACAACCCCCCCGTTAAGATCGATCATCACATCTCAAAGTGATGAGAGATTAAAACAAAACTAACACGAGATATTGGACTTCCGTTTGGAGTATACAAAAGAAGCTAAATTACAAAAATTATTTAATATATCGGATTCTATTCAATTATATCTTTAAAAGGAAAAATAGCTTTCATCTAAATCTAAGTCATACATATAACTTTAAGATTTCTTTTTTATCTTCCGCATAATTATTGTGTACATAATAAATATAAATTGAATTCAAAACAATTGAAAATGAATTTGCGTGCTAACGTATAGCAGAATAGGCGATTAAACAAACTAGATATAATATCTTTGTAACACTATTTCTTGAAACGAATTATTACTATTATTATTATATTAAGTATTTAACTAACATAAGTATTTTAAAATACAAAATTACATAAACATGAAATTATAAAAGACAAAAATTATAATAGACAAAAATATTATTAAACGTAGAAATTATTATATTAAGTTTACTTTGACAACATTGAATTTAAATCATTTGATATTAGGATTAGATACATTTTATGCTATAACATTACATTTCGTGATCTTTTACTAGATTTGTTAACACAACGTTTCTTTTTAAAGGAGTCGGTGTGTTTATAAAATTATCATCCACTGTAGAGTCACTTTTACTACTGCTATTTTCCTTAAATACGACAAGAGATGTCGGATGATCACTACGAGACTTTGAATTGTGACACTGATTAAATATTTGTATACAACAAGGACTTTTATGATTGGGTATATTTTTACGGCATTTATACAGAAGATATATTATAAATATAATGCTACTAAGTAAACTTAAAGACATATAATGAATGCCATATGTGTCAAAATGCGATGGGTTTTCTATATTAGATAACTCATCTTCCATAGATCGAAGATGGATGCTGGCATGTAACAAAGAATCAAAATTGCCAATATTTTTTAAGTTTGAATGTGGAAGCTTAGTAAACGTTTTATTAATTTTTGAATGTTCACAACAATCGTCTAATAGAATGTTAAAATTTGAAACTACATTAGTTACATTACCCAGTGACGTTTCGTCAACTGCGGTGAACTGCAAAGTTTTATAAAATGCTTTACAATGTTTAGGTAAGGTCAAGATGCCAGTGCCGAATAATATAATATCTGAATTTACATCTGATTTTTCACAAGTAATATGGCATTTTCCTGGCTCTGACTGAACGAATATCCAACGATTAAAACTAAGTTTATGGAATACATCTATAGAACCATGAATAATTTTAACTACACAGGAATCAGGGAGTTTTGTAACCACTTCACTTAATAACGTTGTTTCACACGTAGGATTGGCAACGACTGAAAACAAATCGGCGAGCACACACACATAACACTTTTCACTTATTAGTTTGCACTTGTCAATGTCCCTTAATAGTGAATAGAACATGCGATCACCTGTTACTGCCACATATGAGCTAGTTGGCTCTACTAGAATATAAGTGTCTGGTTTCAATATGTCGTATGGGACAGGTAATGGTATTATGTTATAAAGGTTATAGGTTTGAGGTAGGACTAAAGGAATGTGAAGGACGAATATTATTTTATTTTGATGATAGTAGCAAACTAACGTAGAAATATCTGTTAATTCCTGTATATTTTGTAGCGTTAATGGTACAGGCAAATCGTAATGGCTAGGGAGTCTATTTCTATGTTTATCTAATTCATTATATAACTGATAGGGGCTAAGTACAGTCGGGTGTAAAATATTAAGTTTCGCAAATAAAATAGCATTATTTATGTCATCGATATCAAATGATGACGTCAATATTATAGCTTCCAAAGAGTTAGACAAGGAATTAATTTGAGTTTTTAAACTAAGCTTATCATTAGAATTCGAAACTGAATCGAGTATCTTATGTATCATTTCCATATTTTCTAAAAGATGTTTTTCGTTTAAATTAACCTTAGACATAGAATTATTAAACGATGAAATAGTTGATTGTATAACGTGAATGTTATCTTTCATCAGATGAGCGAGTTGTTTCTCGTCTGTCTGGACATTTTGTATAGCTTCCGAATATTTGACAGCATCTTCGGCATCCAATGTACCGAAGATAGTTTTCAAGATAGAACCTCCTAAGTCAATAAGGCCTATTTTAAGACGTTGTTTTGTATTATCACTATGAAGCAAATACGAAACCGAAGAAAACTTGTTAACATTAATAAGATGCTGATTTTTCAGCGCTGAAAGCGAATTTATGCATTCCGACTGTATCTTTGACGACGTAAGAGAGTTACAAAATACATTTAATTTTTCTAATAAAAATTCTATTTTGTCTAGATTAGGTTGTACATGACTTATATCTAAGTAGGCTAAAACTTTCCAATTGTTATTAGTAAACTTAAGATCTAAGAGCTTATCGAAATAAAGGCCCGGACTACGAACAATAGGTGATACGTAATCTGATATCGTTAGCGGCGAGAGCGCGCATCTGAAATAGAACGGAGGAACTTATGTTATGATTGTTATGTTATACTTACTAGGTATATGGCTACTAGTAACTTACTGACCTAGAACACTATAAGTTATGACGTGTCGTCATTTGCCGGTTTTATTTCGTCGAAATGATGACGAACGTGCTTACGATTAATTAATAACGTAGCCGTATGATTACCATTGAGTTTTATAATTTTATAAGGACCTTTCCACACTGGAGATAAGGCCTTATTTTGCTTGTGGTGGCAACGGACATACACCGTATCGCCAGCATTATACGTAATAGGCTTTGTTCGATTATCATAATAATTTTTTGACTTTTCTTTAGATGCTTGTATGTTTTGCAAAGCCTTTTGACGGCTATAGTAAAGACGGTGATTAAGAGCTCGAATATAATCTGTATATGTGTTGTTATCAAGGACGTCTATGCTAGACGGTAAATAGGGCTTAAAGCCGAATAAAAGTTCTAAAGGGGAGTAACCCGTTGTACTATGTACATTTGAATTATAAGCTATCATGGCGCTTGGGATGTAGAGGTCCCAAGTGTTTTGATTTTCGCCTATATAGGACCTTAAATATTCTTTGAGAGTGGAGTGACTCCTTTCAAGAGCTCCACAAGTTTGAGGATGGTATGGTGAGGCAAAAATATGCTTTATACTAAATAATTTACCTAATTGTTTAAAAAGATCTGAACAAAAGTTCGTGCCTTGGTCTGAGATTATCATTTTAGGTATTCCTATATGCGAAATATAATTTATAAAAGTTTTGGCCGTATCTTCCGCTGAACATGATTGCATAGGATAGGCCTGTGAATACTTCGTAAAATCGTCTTGCACGGTAAGTAAAAATTTATATTTATATTCATATGTTTCAGGTAATGGACCGACGAGATCTAAATAAATTTTTTCATTAGGTCGCGATGCTGTGGAGGTGATTATCATCGGAGCCCGATTGGTTTGACGTAAGGGCTTGTTAATTTGACAAGAGCGACAATTTTTAACATAGTCTTCGATGTCTTGCCTCATGTTTTTCCACCAAAATTGAGATTTAATTCTTTCTAGCATACGAGAGATACCTGGATGTCCGGCTATAGGTGAGTCGTGATTATCTTTCAATATTTGCTTGACTTCGCTAGGTGTAGGATATTTAATACAATTATGATAGATGTGAATTTTAATGTTAGTCGTATGGAAAAGAAACGAAATGATGTTATATATTTTTGTAAAAGAAAGCTTAGAGAAGGGGTCTGTAAAATCTGATATTGCTATCTCTTTCTCTTCGGAATACCAGTATTTTATCATATCTCGATATTCACGAAGGGAATTAAATATGTCTTTGTAAGTCATTTCGTCAAAATGATTTAATTTAATAAACAAATGTGTGAATACATGGTTATCATTAGAAGTTGAATAATACGTATGAAGTTCACGCTCAATATTTCGAATATTAGGCTCACTAGTAGATGCGTCTATGATTTCGCTACAATAGGGAATTGAATCGTCTAAATCGACTGATGTTGGATACGCGATTAATTTTATTTTAGTTTTTAATAAACTTTCGTTGTGCTCTTGAATTTCGGTGTCAAATGTAATACCGGGTTGTTTTAAAATTTGAAGAAATTGTTCATAAGTTTCAGATATTGACGGGAGATTGTGAGAATCGATGTCACTTCCGGGTGACAGTGTAGGATTAGGTAATATAGAATCATCAGTTGTATTTTCATCTAAGGCGAGTACTGGATAGCGAGATAAAGCGTCAGCGTTTGCGTTTAATTTTCCCTTTTTATACACAATTTCGTAATCATATTCCTCTAGTTTAAGGCGCCATCTAATAAGTCTAGATCCGGCATCTTTAACGCTAAACAGCCACACTAATGGCTTGTGGTCTGTTATGATTTTAAACTTACGGCCATATAGATAGGGACGGAATGTTTTTACTCCGAATAAAATGGCTAAAAGTTCTTTCTCTATGGTAGAGTAATTGCCTTCGGCTTTATTTAGAGTTCGTGACGCATATGAGATAGGTTTATCTTTGCCTATATCTCCTTGCGATAGTACGGCACCTACCGCGTAATTAGAAGCGTCGGTAGTTAATAAGAAAGGTTGATCAAAGTCTGGATATTGAAGTAAAGGCGCTGACGTTAATTTATCTTTAAGATTTGTAAAGGCTAATTCTTGCTCGTGAGACCATTTAAATATTGCGTCCTTTTTCAAAAGAGATGTTAAAGGCTTTGTGATTTTTGAAAAGTTATTAATAAAACGTCGGTAGTAGCCGACTAAGCCTAAGAAGGATTTTATATCCTTTGGATTTTTAGGGGTTGGAAATTGAGTTACGGCCTTGATTTTATCTGGATTTGGGCAGACACCCTTGTCTGTGATTATATGGCCTAAATAACCGACTTCGCGTCTAAGAAACTCACATTTATCGGGCTGTAGTTTTAAGTTAAATTTTCGGAAACGGTCAAAGACTAATTTAAGTTTTGAAATATGACTTGGAAGGTCGTGACTATAGATTATTGTGTCATCAAGATACGTATACGCATGCAACCCTTGAAGACCCGAAAGAACTGTATTCATCAGTCTCTGGAATGTGGCAGGGGCATTTTTCAGCCCAAAAGGCATCCTAGTGAATTCGTAGTGCCCAGAGACACTTGAATTTGTATTAATAGTAAATCCCGTTTTCGGGGCGTCCTTTGGACTCATTTTGGCCTGATGGAAGCCACTAGCTAGGTCGAGGGTGCTGAAGTATTTACAATGTCCTAACTGATCTAAAATATCTGTGATGAGAGGTAGTGGATAGTTTTCTGATACAGTGACATCATTTAACCTACGGTAATCTATAACTATTCGCCACTTCTTTTTACCTGAAGCGTCCATTTTCTTAGGGACGACCCATACTGGAGCACTCCAAGGTGAAACAGAAGGACGTATGATATTTTGGTCCAGCATTTTACGAATTTGTGAATCTACCTCTTCTTTGTGGCACTCTGGGAAACGGTATGATTTTACATGAATAGGAGGCGCGTCTCCTGTATCTATAGTATGTTCAATCGCGCTTGTGAATGTTAAAGGTTCACCTTCCATATGAAAAATATCTGTATAATGTGAGCAGCATTCTAAAAGAGTTTCCTTTTCTTCTTGATTTAAATGTGAGCAGCGAATAAGATCAAGAACTTTTTGAATTCTATCTGATCTAGAATAGGATAAAGAGTTTACGGATTGTGACGGAATATCATTTGAAATGTTTTCTTGATTGAAAGGACTTAGTTCTACGGCATAATCCTTGATTTCAATTGCTGAGTCAGTAGTATTTAAAATTGAAACATTAATTCTTTTGTTAGATTTTATTGTGACAATACAATTAGCGAAATAAATACCATCTTTAAAAGTATGATCTAATAATAAGCCTTGGTTGTTAGGATAGCGTTCAGGTGTGTAATTGGACACCGTACATTCAATAACAGCTTCGGAGCGAGCGGGAACTATATAAGTCGGCTGAACATAGTTCATATCCATGGTTTGCCCGCAGATATTAATTGTTTTAGAATCATAATTAATATTAGCTTTAAAATGACCAAGAAAGTCGCTACCTATGATACCGTCATATTCTAGACTTACATCGTCATTAAAGATGTGGAATTTATAATTATAAATATTATTGGATAAATAAAAATTAATTTGAGATGTACCTAAAGACTCGGAGCATTGCTCGACATTGTTTATTCCTTTTATTTTAACGATTTCACAGGACAAGATATATTTATTACTTAAGCTAGATTTTTTTATAAGACTTATACTCGCACCGGTATCTATAAGAAAGCGTAATGGTCGCGTAGAAGATTCAGTTTTTAATTCTATGTGAGGCAATGATATTTTTGTAAAAAATGACTTTATCTCATATATTCGAGTATTAGACTCGATTTGATTTTTATTATTATTAATATTAGATTGGACACTTATTTGGGGCTGGCTACCCGTGTGGCGGTCCAACGATTTAGAATTATGGACACATCTTTGGGACTGGTTACCCGTGTCGCTGTCCATGGATTTTTGATTTTGTACACTTCTTTGGGGCTGGTTACCCGTGTCGCTGTCCTTTATTTTTTTATTTTGGACACATCTTTGGGGCTGGTTACCCGTGTCGCTGTCCATTATTTTTTGATTTTGGACACATCTTTGGGGCTGGTTACCCGTGTCGCTGTCCATTATTTTTTGGTTTTGGACACATCTTTGGGGCTGGTTACCCGTGTCGCTGTCCATTATTTTTTGATTTTGGACACTACTTTGGGGCTGGTTACCCGTGTCTTGGTCCATTGATTTTGTAATATGGCTAAACGATTTAGTATTTCCTAAAGAAGTGTGTTGAGATGAATTATAATTATATTTTGATTTAAAATTAGAATAAGAAGATTTAATATTGGATTTTGTAGAAACAGATTTTGTAGAAAATTTTACTGTGCCTAAGTTACTCGGAAAACGGCGGCACTTATTCGTAATCCGATCATTTAGTTTAAAGCATTGTCGCCGACATTTTCACACGGAATTTCATAAGGTGTTGGTGACGATGGCAACGGCGGCTCGTATGTAATATGATGCGCGTTTGCGGACTTGTTATAATTACTAGAATGATTACGCTTTTCATTATTATATTTCCTTCTATAACAGTCTTTTATGTCATGACCATCTTTTTTGCAATATCTACAAAAAGCATGGGAATTGGAATGATTATTATAATTTTTATTAAAAGGTTTTGGATTTTGGAATTTCGAAAAATCACGTGGCGGATATGAACGCCTATCTTTATTAAAACATTCGGATTCCGTATGTCCTGTTTTTCCGCACGTTTTACACTTGGATGTGGCAAGATTCGATTTATATAAAAAGTTTTGTATTTTCTCTTCTTCGAGAGCAATATTGATAGCGTCATTTAGATTTTTAGGACTTCTACATCTTACATTATTACTTAAACGCGAATGTAACCCTAAGGAGAATGAAAATAGTGCTAAATCTTCTGTCATAGCGATTCGACCAGATATATCCTTCTTTAAGGAGTCAGAATTATAAATTTCGGACTGTAAATCAGTAAGACAACCTTCAACACGCAAGGCAAATTGTGAGACGGATTCATTTAATTGTTGCTTACATGACTGTAGATCTAGTAATAAATGATTATAATGATTTCTTTCGCCGAAATTTTGTTTAAGGAAACATTTTAATTGGTTAAAATCTTCAAAAATTTTATGTGAGCACGCAATTTGCGCCTTGCCTTCTAGACGTGATAAAATATATTTATTTAATAATGTTTTTTGAGACGGCGATGCTAAATCTAAGGCATTTTGGCAATTAGTAAGAAAGGCTGTGAGAGTTTCACGATCTCCTTTATAGGGGCTAATAAAATTGCATAATACATTAATAGGAAATTGTTCGCTTAGTGAAATTTCTACCTTTTTGCTTTCGGTCGACATTTTTAAAATTAATTTAAAGAATTACTAGATTATTTGATTCCTAGGTTAGTATGTAAGTATATTATTTTCCTGATATTTATAGATAATTATATTTGTATGCTCTAAGGATAAGAAATTGGCAAGGAATAGGTATGTTGAACGACACTAATTAAATATAGCTGAAATGTAGCAATAACAGATAATTTACTCACAGGGACAGGAACACTAGGAACTTGAGCGGCATAGCAGCAACGATGAGCATCAGCAGGCAGTTGCGGCGCGTTTCCAAACGCAACCAATGTCAGGAACAACAGGAACGGCAGCGGAACAGTAGCAGAACAATGTCAGGAACGATGGCAGAAACGGCAGCTGTGTGTATTTTACACGCGCGAGATTGTCGTGATGCAGGAGTGCAGGATACAGAACTGGTCTGCAGGCTTACGAAGTAAGGCTGACTGTCGAGACGCAGTCTATGCACTTGAGTTTTTACGAAGTGGCTACAGGACACGAGATCACACTCCGGAGACGAATTGGTTCATAAAGTTATTTTATTCATGGAGTTTTTATTTTATCACGATTTTTATTTTTCGCGAACCGTTATGGAATACCAGCGGAACGATATACGGAACCGGATTTTCAACGCTGGTATCCCACTTCTGACACCACTATTACGGGGTGGTTCAGGTTTGGTTTTTTAAAAATAAACTTTTATTAACACTTTAAAGAATTTATTACTTGAATTTTATTATAAGAGAAAGACCTGCACCCGACGAATGTCCAATTCAATCTGGTTTTAAAACTCGTTAATAGAATTGAGGAAACAACAGAAGTTTCCGATTACATTACGTAGAATGCAAATGGAAACTTAGCATATTTAATACACATATTAACCCATTCGACTTTGGCTATAACAGAACCCTTCGTGTGTAATAATAATTAATTCAAATAATCAATTAATTCAATTTAAATTAATTAATTAATTTAAATTTTTAATTTAAACCCAATAATTATTTTTTTAAATTCTTAAACACATGTTAATTACATCCTCCGGAGTTGACATTGATGGTACGGAACCCTTCGTGTGTAATAATAATTAATTCAAATAATCAATTAATTCAATTTAAATTAATTAATTAATTTAAATTTTTAATTTAAACCCAATAATTATTTTTTTAAATTCTTAAACACATGTTAGTTACATCCTATCCTAAATTTATAAATTCGCTTACAAGCTTTTCAATGCAGAATTTGAAACTTCTGATGTTAATTTCATGTTTCTGCATCAATACCTTCCTGTCTTTTGTCTTTGTAATCTTAAAATTTAATCATTTATGACCCAATTTAAAAAAAAAAACATTTTAGTTTGAAAGGGCATTCTTCCCGTGCACTCTATTTTAATTTTGGCGAAGATCTTATGCATGGTCCCGAAAATGAGGAATCGGTTGCTGATGTTTTACTGGGTTTAAAATATTAGTAGCAGCAACAAAGAGAGTTCAGATGTTTTGATGTGTGGGTCCGCATGTTTGTCACTAAATCACGTAAAAAAGTCTGAACTGATTCAAATGAAATTAGGTACACGTATAGATAGAAATGACCTGGAATAGGATACAGAATATTTTGTGTTCTGGAGAAATGTTTAAATCCGTGGAATTCAAAAAATCTTTTATACTGAACCGGGCTGCAAGATGCAGCTCTTTATACTTTTTGTAATCGGTTATCGGTGCACCATATTACCTACTTCATAATTTAGATAACAAAAAGTCCAAAACACAATGCAATTGAAGATTTTAATGTCATAAAAACAATTCTTTGCTATTGTGAATTAATAGTTTTGAAAATGTTTAATCACCTTATTGTAAACAATAGCGAGACACAATTCACAAATAATACATTGGTATTGAAAGTTTGTGTTATTTATCTCGGTATTTAAAGGTTATACCGTAATATCCTTAAAACTTTTAAGGCCCTTACCTGTCTGCCTTCAGGTTAAAACCTGTCGAGACTCGATGGCGTATGATGCACAAACAATCCAGATAATGCTACTATGGCCATATTTTGACCAGACAAAACCAAATATGCAAATAAGGGATGATGATAATAATATTCTTAAAATCCCCGAAGTTTCCCCCCGTTGGTCCCGGGCTCCGGTTACTTTGAAGAAGAGGCCAACTGCCGTTCTGCCAGGCAGGTCGTAAAAGGCGACCGAGTGGCTATGCACGTTACTACTATCATGACTACTAGGTGGTAGAGTTCTTCATCGGCTCGATCGGGTCCAGCACAACCGCCTTACCTGTTTCTGCCGCAATAGCGTCAGTGGTAGTCACTGTCGTGTTCCGGTTTGAAGGGTAAGGTAGCCGGTAAACTTATGCATATTGCATTAGACCTCGCCACAAGACAGCAACGCACCATTAACATCTTTGGTGTCTAAGGCTTTGGTCCTTTGGCGATGGTTGACTCTTTCCATCAGGAGACCCATCTGCTCGTTTGTTATCTTAAGATATAAAAAAATGATTTTTTTCAAACAAATGCGTTAATTATTAACTAGCTTTCGCCCGCGGCTTCGCCCGCGTAGTATTAGTAGTAAGTGTCCTTCCCCAGAATTAAGGCTATCCATTTGAAATATCATCACAAACAGCTTTGCAGATTAAACATAACCATGAATCATACATTAACAAAGATAAACAAACAGACGAACAATTAGACGTCACTTTAATTTTCATTATGAATGGTGAGAATTCTGTAAGGTTAGTATGGCGATGGTTGACTCTTTCCACCAGGAGACCCATCTGCTTGTTCGCTATCTTATAATATAAAAAAAAGTTTGAATATTATTTTAAAATCCAAGGTAAAGTAATCTAAGGTACAATAAGGTAAAAAATTGATATAATTTCCAGACTGATACACACTATAAGAATTTCCGCTGTGTTATTCCTGTTTGATACATAATTTAATTTTACTACCAAAAAAACGAAAGAATGCAAAATGTGTCCATAGACTACAGGCCCATGTCCAAAAAATGGATGGGTCATATGAACGTGGTGACGTATATAGGACGATATAAGAGCATAAAACAATAAGATTCAGCGCTATGTCGTCACTTGTAAGCTGTCCAACTGAGTGCTGGTGATAATTCAACAGTGCGGGTAGAGTGCATTTTGGTCATATATTTTTGTACGGCATTTTTACCATCGATAAATCCATGAAAAATAATAAGAAAGCGCGCAGTGCCGTAAAAAATAGCGCTACAAAGTCGGTATTTTTTTGATTTTCTGACAATTTCCAGGGTTTTGGTCATTTCATTCTGTACGGCATCAGTTTCATACTGTTTCAATACAGCTTCAAATCCATTTTTCCTCAACACCGTACAAAAATCATACAAAAACTTGCAATCCTCGATGGATTGCAATCTCCTCTCCTTTCGTGGTCCGGAAGGTGATTTGAAACAACATAAAATTAATTTATTTTGAAAGTATTTTGTACATTTTCGTTGATCCAAATGTTTGTAGGGGAAAAAAACTCAAGGAAAAATCCATAGAACGAAATGTAAGAAAAATCCATGTTATAACGAAATGAAAAGTGAAATTCATTACGATATATTTTATACGACATTTGGATAGTACATTTGTACTTATTGCAATAGTTTATAAAAATTTAATGCCGCAGAAATCTGAAAGTACATTTTGATAAAAAAGTAATAAAAATATTAAATGAGGAATCAGGCGAAGAAATGGATGACGATCGGAACAAGTCAGTGCCAAACACTGTCGCTATGGTGGCAGGAATGCGTAAGGCGGTGGTGCCAGACCGGGTAGAGACAATACAGAACTCTACCTCCTAGTAGCCACGATGGTAGTGACTTGCATATCCAATCGTTCGCCTTTTATGAACTGTCTGGCAGAACAGCAGCTATGGTCTATTCTACAAAGGGAACCCAAATTTTTTAAAGAATAGACTTTCTGCCAGGCAGGTCGTAAAAGGCGACCAATTGGCTATGCGAGTCATTACTATCGCGGCTACTAGGTGGTAGAGTTCTACATTGTCTCGCCCGGGTCTAGTACCACCGCCTTACCTCTTTAAGCCACAATAGCGTCAGTGTTTGTCACTCGTATTCCAGTTTGGAAGGTAGGATAGTCGCTAAACTCTCACATGTGGCATTAAGACACCACCACAAGGGTGGCAACGCACCACTAACATCTTTGGTTGCCTTTTTTCAATCAGGAAAGCCATCAGTTTGTTTACTTTTACATGATACAAAAAAATAGATTCTCAGCTTTAAATGTCTTATGTGTACACGTGATTGTAATAATAAAATTATGTTAAAGTGACATCTACCTGAACAACTAGTAATTAAACGCTCAAATATTGATATCAGGTATCAACCTGGTCCAATAGATCTAGCAAAATTATAACATAGAATAAGATGTAGTTTATCATATTTCTAATAGAGGTCGCTGTAATACACTACTCGTGTTTTTGTATGAAGAGGTACATTTTTGCACAGTTAGTATAAAACAAAGTAAATCTTTTACACACCTCAGTGGATTTTAATGCGACTTTCATCAATAGACAGATAATATTATACACGCTCATATTTTAGAGAAAAGCCCAGATTTTCAAAAATGTTTACAACATATCATTAAACTTTTTTACAGGGCTTGTTTACCGGTTAATTTTCAAACTTTTTTTGTTGAAAATGAACTTAAGTATTTAGTCCAAATGACCGCTACTGTGAAACAGGTCGTTTCGTGCGAGCAAAATGCTCAGCCAGAGTTTAAATTAATTGGGCTACGAGTCCGCTCTAAGGATGTCTCCTGTGAGACCGAACCTCGGCTTAGGGCAGTATCTTGACGATCGTAAGTGGCATCAGGATTTCGACTTGTTAGTGACTCTTGACCGGCATCGTGAGTTGCAGCCGACTGTGCACTGCAGTTAGGATGTGACGTGGCCTTCGCAGTTTTTTGTAAGTGACGCGTCCGAGACGTAATCGGCTGCAGTTCTCACCAGAGTGTTTGGGTTGGACGGATCCGATATTAGGTACCTCGGGCTGCCGGTAGCTATATGCATGTATCAGTTTTGTTTTACTTGCAATCAGTGTATGAGGTGTGGGAGACTTTGGGCGTATTCAAACCTAAATTAGCGCAAGTAAATACATAAGGAGCGTTTTGTATAGATTTGGCTCTACCTTAACCTCAAAAATACCGGTTTCCTTATAGAACAGAATTATAAGGGGTTTATTAATAAACCGGTTTAAAGGGTTTGTAACAATATTTTTTTGTGTACCTGTACCTACCAACTACCAACCACCAACTGTGTGTACCTACAATTCCACGGCTTTGACTTAAACCGCTCTCATCTCAGATACGCTCCAAGCGAAATCTTTTATAAAAACTACTAATTATTTATTTATAAGTATTTTTAAACCGGTTCCAGACCCTGGTACAATACATATCTAATTTAAAATATTTTTATTTACACCTCGTGTAGATCCAGGCTGCGTTGAAGAAGGCCAACTACATTACTGCTAGGCATCTTGTAAAAGACCAAATAAGTAGGTGGCAGTGTTCCGCAAAAACCCTGGATGTACCATTTATAATTTTTGGTCAAAATTCAAACTTCTATATATATTGTGTGAAGGAAACTTTGTACCCATTTTTATGACACTTACGCACACATTTTAAAGTTTACATTATGGAGGAGAACAAAAATCTAATACTTCTAAATAATATGCATTAGAAAAACATGAAATTAATAAATATATACTCATTACAACATTCATGTGAAATAATATACACACATGTATACAATTTTATTTACGGCTAAAGTCTGTTCTCAACTTAAGAGATTTTATTTTTGTGTTATAGCACTCACCGCTTTCTTGGGAAAACTGGAAAAATTATAAGAAATACGAAAGTACTGATCAAAATTGTATGTGTAAATTTCATCTGTAACGATGAACTCATTTAACTAGTTATACGTATGTATAGCTGGCGATCAGTACAATCGACGTAATCGATCATATAACAAAGAAGAATTTCGCCACGTCAAACCTGTCGACTCTAACTCAGTGGAAGAGCGTCCTGGCTTTAGGTAAAGGGTCGCAGGTTAAATCCCTGCATGTCGATATTTTTCTTTGTTGTTTTTTAAAGTTTTTTAAGAGATTTTATTTTTTAGTCTATGGTCGAATATCGACCACGGGACGATTGCTAATATTAATTATTGTGCGTTATAAACGAGCACGCCTTGTTATTATTTCCAATTATTTCAATGTGCAGCACTGAAAATAAAGCCACATTTCTTCCATCAACGTAAGGGAGGATTTTACGATTGTGTCGATATGGGATCACTGAGACTGCGTTACGGTTTGCTTCACTTAGTGATTTTATATCTCCTATCAATGTGGCTCGTCTTTGACGTTCAGGTCTTTTCACACTACTGATAGACTTTCGCCCGTGTTGGTTTGAGCTCCTTTGGAGAGTAGGCCAACTGCTGATCTACCCGGTGAGGCGACCGATTGGCTATTGTCACTATTATCGTGGCTACCAGGTAGTAGAGTTTTGAATTGTCTCGCCCAGGTCTGGTGCTATCGCCTTACCTATTCCTGCCGCAATAGCGTCGTATATTGTCGCTGTTGTATTTCAGTTTGGACCATAGGTTTGGATCGGAGATGAAAACTGTTGGAAATTTCTGTGAGAAATTTTTGATTTTTATGATGAGTTTTGTTTACCTTAATTTTGTATACTTAATTTGATTTTTTGTGATATTCTACAGTGTAATTTTTTTATTAGTAAAATTTAAGGAATGATAGAAAATCAACAACGTATTATGCAAAGACCTACAAAAAATATTTTTGTATGTCTTTGGTATTATGGCGCCACATGCCAGGCAAAACAAATGGCTGCAGGTGGTTCGAGAGTTCCACCGGCGCGACAAGTCCGAGCAATGGACGCTTTACAATGCGTAATGTGAAAACAAGACAAAATAATAAAACACAAATTTTGCATTTCCCACAATAAAAGGACTGCCGTCGTGACTCGTTACTAGTATATAAAAATGCATGTTTTCTTAATTTTTCCGTACGCCGTCCTCTACACGCCGCGCTATATGTAAATTGGTAAAACTGTAACATCTATCATCATTACTTTCAGTTGTTTCAAATGTAAAACGATATTGACTTTGAACAGATACAACAATATGTTGAAATACGTTACAACTTTAAAAATAATTACAGTCAAATTCTGTAACATCACAGTGTAACATATTAATAAACAAACACGCCCACACAAGCACACGCGTGCCCACGTGCACACGTTCACACGCGAGCTAGCGCGCACGCACGTACGCACGTACGCACGCAGGCACGCACGCACGCACGCACACATGCACGCCCACACACAAACACACACACACACTACCTACTGGTGTTGCCACAGTCCTATCAAGCCAATCCAAATTTACGCATTTATAACATATCTATATGGGATTTCGAGCTGTGTGAAAAGGTCACATAGTTTAGTACACTGTCAATCCGCAGTTTGTTTGTTTGTTGCCGTTTTACTGTTACCACCTGCCCGCTTGATGTGACAATGCACTCCTTCAATTACACCTTTCCTTACACTTCAACAAAAGAAGATATTTATTTACAACAAGGTAATCCTTCTTATCTATTAAGCAATGTAACGTAAGTTGTGAACTATTCATACTGTAGCAATTCAATCACTCTCGATAGTTCCAATAACCTTACAAAGGGCAAAGGTCTTAATAGCAATCCTCTTGGTTTAGTTTTGTTTTGAGCAATAACAAGGTTTCCCAAAGTTTACGCCGTGACGCCCTGAAGCGCCGTAAAGAAGAAATAGAAACGCCGCAAAATCAACTTGGAATGTGATAAAAAAATAAAAAATTAAACTGACTTCAAATAAGACAGATATTTTATACCCATATCCCAAAAAATACCAATCCGATTTTGATGAAATTTAGACTGTTCCTGTAATTAAGTTGGATTATACCTGATTATAATCAAAAAAATATCTCGATATGGCCTTTAGTGTCGAAATATTCGTAAACAAACAAACACACAAACGTGTAAATATATATTGGCACTGCGTCTGAGAGGCGAGATTTAGGTATATCTTACCTCGGCATTACAACGACCTTTTAAAGCACATATGCACAGAAGCATTAACATTTAATTCGAAACACAATGCCTATTTTGTTTTTATATATTTTTTATCAATCATCACCATGGCGTACCGAGAGGTGGGCAGGGAGGGGCAGCTGCCCCCCTGGAATTTATTTACCTCTCTACTATTTACTGTTGTAGATAAAAATATAATAAGATAAAAATGTAGTCTTAAAATGTTATTTATGGTTTTAAGATATAAGATATGGTTTTAAGCATTTTCTGGGTTGAAATACTGTACATATATAGAACTTATACAATATGCTCCTGCAAAAGAAAGAACCCTGAGAAAATTTAAAATGTTATAGTGAATAGAGTTTTAGCAAATGCCGATTCCAAAACGCGCATTTGTTTTATACCATAAGGTAGCAAACAAACTGATGGCCCTCCTGAAGGAAAAAGCCAACCGTCCATAGGTACCTAGATAATTATGATTAGATTTTAATTACTTTAATTCGCAAAATTTTCTTATGCACCCAAGTTTTTTCTTTCTCTCAGCAAAACAAGGTAAACTGTGAGAAAATGCTTAAAAGCATTAACTACGCTTTTTGTACTAATTTGTGTAATAAAGTGTTTAAATAAAAAAATTAAATAAATAAATAAATCGCCAATAGCCACAAAGCGTTAACGATGCGTTATCCTTATAGCGAATTTTTAATGCGGCATAGAAAAATCTCCAATGTACGGTGTTAATTACTTACCAAGGTATTTGGGACATAAACCTTACATAAATTAGTATCATCACGCTAGTTTCCTTAAGGGATATGTAGAGTGAAACGTAAGGTTGTACTTTCAATTTTTTCCCTATCTCCGCATTTTACTTACCTGATAACGATAGCGCTTGTTTGCAGCGATTGATAGCTTTATTTGCTCATCTAAAGCTCATGAGTACTAACACTTCGAGCTATAACTGAGATTAATTGTGTATTCGAGAAAAAAATCCAATAAAAGTTTCGCTCGACCCGAGGACCAAACCCGGGACCTAAACTAACCCGACGATGAAATTTTACTTGAAAAAAGTATCTTCACGCCCGTATCCCCGTAAGATCAGGCAGAGGTACAATAAATGCACCCACGATTAACCGAAGATACTTGGTCCCACAAATGGTAGGTGGCTAGCCTATCGCGAACTTTATAATCCCGGGCAACATTGGTTTTATTTGAAAACTGAAAAAACACATTTTTTTAAATTGTCCTACCCAGGAATCAAACCTGGGACCTCATGTGGTCAACGCCAACGCCGGACCACAAGACCACAGAGGAGGTCTTACGTAAGTTTCAAATATATTGCACCTTTTCAATTATTTAACACCAGCATCTCCTCAGCAGAAACAAGTTTTAGTATCGTTATGAAGAACTAGCTGACCCGACTAACGTTGTTCTGCCTTTTTAACTACTCTTATTTTTTTTCTATTCTCACCTTTTAAACCTTACCTGGACTGCAACAATTAATTCAAAACCAAAATTAGCCAAATCGGTTCAGACTTTCTCGAGTTTTAGCCAGACTAACGAACAGCAATTGATTTTTATATATAAAGAAGAAGATAAGACAAACCGTAACTCCTTTTCACCACAAAGTAATAAAATAGTAATATTAACTTTTAAAAATATTAAAAGGTCGTAAAATTGCTATAAATTTTCATTTGCACCATCTATAGATTCATAAAATTGGACACAATTTGTGATTTCTTCCAAGACAAGGGTGCTTCCGTCATTAGGGTCGTAAAACGGGACACCCCATGTCGGGATTGACCACACTTTATAGCAAGAAAATAGGAACGGTAAAAATTTTACAACCCCCAAACACACGGTGATCTTAATGCTGCTTAAGCGTTTAATGAAAAGGAAAATTGGATGTATGAATTATTCATTACTTTGTCATTTTGTAGATTGATTTTGTATTATTATGTGTATAATTATGGTATTTGTGAGTAACAAAAACACGGGTAATGTATGGAGGTTGATGACAATATAAAAAAATAATAATGATATAATTCTTCATGCCCATATCCCCGAAGGGGTAGGCAGAGGTACAACAAGTGCACCCACGATTAGCCGAAGATACTTGGTCCCACAAATGTGATAGGTGGCAAGCCTATCGCCAACCGGACACTTTCCAATCCCGGGCAACTTTGTGTTTCTCAGAAAACTGAAAAAACAGTTTTTTTTTATGTGCCCGACCCGGGAATCGAACCCGGGACCTCATGTGGTCAACGCCACCGCTGGACCACTAGACCACAGAGAATAATGATATGATTCTATTTATAAAAACTAACGTTCACCTGCATGTGTGTATAATATCACGTATGTCACACGGATGAATTGTATGCATTTTGCTTTTAAAAATTAGGTTTCTGTCAATGACATTTTACTAATAGACAGGTCATACGCCAACATTGCTGCTGCAAATGTTACTACAGTTACTTATATTATGACATGTGACATGCGAGAATAAATAAAAGTCAGGCAATGCCTCGTTTTCATGATGCTATTTGGAATGCGAACAACGCATCTAAACTTTCTTTAAATCATTGGATCCTGCAGTACTTCGCGCCAAATTTCATACTTCACCGTTCGCGCAATTGTTTTAAAAAGAAGTACAAAGTTTTCCCTTCACGATTTAATATATAGATATTGTGGTACTTTAAAATGCTTGTATTTACTCTTCAATTTCGCTAAATTTTAGTGAATATTTTAAACTGGACAACAATCCGTCGAGTAATCGGGCAAGGGTTCCTCTATGTTGTAGTGGCATTTGTATTTGTCAGCATTTTGTATTACCATAGTAATATTTTATATATCAAATAGGATTAATAATTTTGATCGGCGAAAATTTACCTTTCTACTAATACTAATTCCAAGAAAAACTTATAAATGTTATTCTAATAGCTGACCTACGCTTCGCTCACGGGTAAATTATTGGAACGAAGTTCCTTACGGTAGGCTTGGAGGGGATAGGGATTTTACTGCGCGACCGAACTGAAAAAAATGTGATAGTAAAACCGTAAGAAAAAATCCGTGGAAAAAAGTGCGTGGAATAAAACCGTTAAATGAGACGTGCGCAGGCGCGACAGTCGCATACACAAGCGAGTAGTGCCGTTTAGCCGAAGGAACTTCGTTCCTACCAGGTGTCCCACGACAACACATCATTTTTTATTTATTTAATTCTTTATTGTGCACAGTAATCACTTACATAACAACAATAATAGAAAACAAGTACAATGGCGAATCTGTAATCTATTTGAGAATCAGAATCTGTAAATTACTATTTTAACGTAAGAAATTCCATACAATATGTAACTTGCTATTTCACCATGCTAGGGGATGAATTTCGAAAAATCATTTCTTATTCCTCGTCTACATCGTAAGAACAACTCCTGTGAAAATTTTCAGTTACCTTGGTCTAAAGATTTAGGCTGGGCGTTAAGTCAGACAGCCAGGAATTTTCTTACACGGTTCTGTCCACTAGGAACCTTTATAGTTTTGCCATGTCCGTCTGTCCATCCAGCCGCAGTCTAGCTCAAAGATTATTTGTACTTGGAAGCTGCAATTTAGTCTGAATATACATATTAGTAACCTACGTCGACAATATTAGACACGTAAAGCGGGGATGTTTATTTTTTCTCGCATACCCCAAAGTGTCAGGTGTCGTTGGACAGGTATTAAAAAAACATTGCAGATTTGTGAAAACAGTTTTTTAATCAAGTTTTTTTTTTCACAAACGAATCCCTTCGTTCCGTTCCGGATGGGATCCGTTTGTGAAATATAAAGCTTTAAAGTGCTAATTTTTGTTAAACTCAAGTCACCTCTCCACTTTGCCAGAAAACTGAAAAAACACATTTTTGAATTGCCCGACAGAGGAATCGAACCTGGAATCTCATGTAGTCAACACTAACGCCAAAATACTAGACCACAGAGGCTATTTTTTTAATAATTTAATATCTCCCAGGTGGAATTGGTTCATGTTTTCAGGAAGTGTAAGTTTGGCGAAACCCAATAGAATGCCATCAACCACGTTTCGGTTGGTCAAGCCGTTTAAGACACACACACATACACACGCAAACATACCTCATTGTGAAAATAGTTGGAAAAGGTTCCTAGGACTTCAAAACTTGGAGATCTAGTAAAATTTCGACTTTTTGAAAATCGGGACACAATCAATAACTTCCTTCGACTACTACCGTAGCGGGAAGTTAAAAAAGAAATTTGCAAATCTGTCTATATACACGGACTTACGTTATAAAAACATATAAACATCAGAATTTATAACTCGTTTGATAAAATACTAGATCTTTCATGTACAAAATGATTGCGCACCTGTCATTTATTATTATAATCATGAAAAAACCCTAAAATATTTTCACTTAGGCCCATTCTACGTAACGTCACTCATTAACCTTTGTGTTTAGTTATACCACATCCCACGGATTTGATCGTAAAATCCTTGGATCCCAACGATAAAGCACATAGAAGTCGTATTCTTGCGGTAGCGAATGTCTTATACGTGATTCTGTTTCTGTTTTACGTAGCTTTTAGGAAATGTTTAGACAGGAAACAATAAAACAGTTTATTTATTTAGTTTAAAATTGTAATTCACGTTTTCATGTTACGATTTCTAGCAAATATTTTATTGCACAGTATATATGCAACTGGAGTCTATATATTAATACGTAAAGTGAAAACTTTGTATCCCTTTTAACGAAAATTACGCAAACTGAAGAGTGTATAATATGGTGCAGTTAATGTGAAATCGGTGACACTTTATTAAGTAAAAACTAAATTAGTACCTGAATCGTGCTATAACAATTATATATCTTGTAACTGAATACAAGTTTCTAAGATTCTCAGGCGGATTTCGATCTCTGGAGTAAACCTTACATGGCTGGGAAGATCTTCCATTTTCCACGTGCTTTCGTGACGTTATCAACCATCATATTGATTATACCTCGATAACCATCATCTCCCCACAACAGTTAAATAGAGGTGAACGGTACAAATCTATTAACACGCCATTGGTGACGTATATGTCCGAGAGACCGGGTGATTCAAAAGATTCGAAAATTTTTCACCCTCCGTCGATTCGAGTTGCGATTTCGAGTAACTGCTTCATTTTAAGTCCTTCACCGTTGGTGCCACTCATGAATTTGCCACGGATGCACGTTCACGAGTATCAGGTCCGTAAGACCAGCGTCACCAAACATGTATGTAAAATATTTATAATATTTTCATATAGTAATATATATGTAATATTTTTTTTTTGTTATAAGGATATATATTTCTGTTTATTTTCTAAGAGTTTGCAATATCCTACGATTGACAAAAGCTGATTTTAATCAAAAAAAAAATAAACATTTTTAATAATTTCAAATTTTTTTATAAACATATGGGTAAATAAAATATTTTTAGTGTCGTTAATGTAATTTTTAATAAGTAATAAACAACCTGTGATCGACTGAATTTTTGTGTTTGATTTTCATAAATGTGTTTATAATTAAACCTAAACTAACTAAAACTAGGATAACTAGCCAATGGTTGGCGAAATCTTAGGTCGAAAAGCCTGGTCTGTGAGACCGGCGTCACCAATGTTGTAAGGGAAATTTACGTCACCAATGGCGGGTTAAATAGCATGCAATAGAAATAAATTAAATTTGTAATACCCATGTTTCGAATTAGCACTTAAAGCTGTCGATCGTGGTTATCGCTAGAGATAGTCGATAGTTGTAATCAGGTCGGTAAAATGCGGGGATGCACTCATCTCGCCAAAAGACAAACTGGGGAATCGCGGTGAACCGAACAGTCCTTTCTTAGTACAGTATAAATAATACGTCATCCAAATTTTTACATATTTCGTACACATCGAAACTCTCCAAAAATATGTTAATGTTATATAATGTTATAATTTAGTGGAAATTATTGAGTGAGTGAGTATATATATATATATATATATATATATATAGAGTGAGTATATATATATATATAAAAATCTTAAATATATATTTATTATAATTTCTATTAAATATTTTAAAACATAATTGTAATAGTTTTACTGGCATTTCTATCAGTTACATAGCCTACCTTCTGCCTTTTACGCGTATCTAGGTAAATACTGCGCTATAAGAATGACGGATGTAGCCGGGTGAATTTGAAGGATATCCCGGTGCGATAGATCATACCCGGTTCGTACATAACGTGACCTGAATTTGGTAACGGATGATTTTTTATATCTTTATCTCCAGTTATTGTGATATTTTTATTATTCTGTATTTGTTATGCAAACCGCCCGCCCCGTTGGTCGAGTGGTTAGCGACCCTGACTACGCAATCGACGGGACTCGGGTTCGAGCCACGACGGGGACAAGCATTTGTGTGATGAACATAAATGTTTGTATTTCCGGGTTTGGGTGTTTATGGGATATGTAAAAGTATTTATATATGTATTTCTATGTATTGGTATCGTTGACTAACACCCATAACACAAAAAAATAATTTGCTTACTTTGGGGTTAGATCAGTAAGTTTAATTTGTCCCGTGAATATTTATTATTTATTTATAAAACCTTTTAATATGTCACCGTGAAATTGTCAATGCCGTTAGATTATAATCTAACTAATTTGGTTAGTTTAGGTTAGCAGTTAAATTATAATATCACTTAGCTAGATTATAATGTAACGAAATTGCTCCCTAGGTAGATTATAATCTAACTGTATTGACACTTTCATGAATAGGTAAGGCCTATCGCATCCAACTTTACTAGGCCGAAATTCAACCTCACGTGAAGTACTGTTCTCACCTCTGGGCCAGAGCTCCTCAGTACTAGCTTCTACCTCTTGATCGCATTCAACGTAAAGCGGTTCGTCGACGACCAGGCTATTTCTGATCGGCTTGATTCTTTGGCGTTACGCAGAGATGTAGGTTCGCTCTGCATCTTTTATCGCATTTATCACGGGGAGTGTTCCGACGAGTTATTCGGATTAATTCCTGCCGCTAAATTCTATCATCGGACATCATGTCAAAATTTAAAGGTCCATCCTCACTACCTCGATGTCTGGAAATCCACAACCGTGCGCTTTTGTTGGCAATTTCTGCCTGGCACTAAGTACTCCTTTGTGATTTCAATTACCGGCAGGGATGTTTCTGAACGGATACGATTTGGGTACATTCAAAAAAAGAGCTATACTCATATTTAAAAGGCTGGCAACGCAACTGCAAGACTGGTATTGCAGATGTTCATGGGCGGTGGTGATCACTAATCATCAGGTGCACTACCTGCTCGCTTGCCCCCTCTTATACAAAAAAAAATAATCCATGCCTTAGTAGTTTATATACCTTACAACCTTTAACCTTTACTTTACTTACTTATAGTTAAAGGCGTGAAGTAAGTATGACGACTTGGTCTGATATAGCCTTAGTAACGTAGTGTACCTAGTATTTTAAGTATGCCTCGTCGTGTGTAGAGAAAACAGGAAAAGGTAAACCTTCACAGGCCCTACTCTTACAAAAATACCAGCTGAAACATGTAACTTCGCCCACGAATAAATTGTAGTAAGAAATTTCATACTGTATTTCACCATCTTAGGGGATGAATTTCATAAAATCCTTTATTATTCCTCGTCTTCGTAAGAACAATCCCTGTGAAGAGTTCCAGCTTTTTTCGTCCAAGATTTTAAGCTGGGCATTGACATGTCAGCCAGTGAGTGAAATAAATAAATAATCGTAAATTGAAATAAAATTAGTTTCGTACACAGAGATTCGTCCTTGAATATATGTCACACAAATTCGTTGTTTATGACATTAAGTTGAAAGACTTAACTTTTAAATCAAATACTTTTAATAAAATCACACAAATGTGTCTTATTTGAGTTACCGCGTATGTACAATTCGATTCATTTGAATATCAACAAAAAGCTGTAATGGCACGAACAGCCGAAATCATTTTGTTAAATCAACACCATTACCGCAAACGAGATCAGACATGTTTATCTGTAGAAAAAGAGACATCAATAACATCGTTTAAGGGCCCTCCAGACCCCATACGCGGCTCCCATTACAACCAGCTACACAAAAAGATCACATTCGATATACATCAAGAATCGAACATTAGCCGCCGCTTCTTTTTCTCGTATGACGACACACAGATACTTAGTTCTTCCAACATTTTATACTTCGGCATCACCAATACTTGATTTTTTTTTCACTGTCGATAAGGAAGCACTTGACCACGATCTCGCTTGATGGTAAGCTAAGATGCGGCCTAAGATGGAACGCGCTTCCCTAGAAGTTACCTGTTCACTCTTCTCTTGAAGATCCCCAGGATCTCTGTTGAAAGTTGATGAAATTACATTTAAAAAAAACAGTAAATATTTTTAAAGACCGTTATTAATATTATTATGTTTTTGGTTAGCGTTAAATGGTCAAAATTCTATCAGCATGTCATTGGTTTAAAATATTATAATTTAAAATAACGTTATCTATAATAATTTAAAAACGAATCTCTGTAATAATATTTTACTACGATTTAATTTTTTTATATCATTAGATAGAAAACAATCAACTGGCAGCATGATAACAATGTCACATGCATAAGTTTATTGGCTCAAAACCGGATATAACAGTGACAAGCATTGACGCTATTGCGGCAAGACTCGGTAAGGTGGTGGTATCATATACCCGGACGAGATGTCAAAAACAAAAGACGTAAGTATTATACAAATCTGTAATATCTGTCTGTACAATTTTTTTGACAAACTTTGATAAATATTTGTTTTATGACTCACTGGCATCAATTTTACCATTTTATTTTTTGTCTGTCTATCTGCTTGTATGTCTGTATGTCCCGTTATAACTCGAAAACGGCTACACTAATTTTGATTATAATTTTCGTTATGACAGGTTATATAGTTGTTTACCTCCAATGAATTTACGGTTTAAATGGCTGTAATTAGCTAATGACAAAATACATCCCGAATCTTATTGACGTATTAAAACTGATGAGAGGATAAACAAAATCACATTTATCATCAATTTTATATTAATACTAGCTGTTGCCCACGACTTCGTCCGCGCGGACTTCGTTTACTCCGCACAGCACCTCCCCCGTAGGTGATAGCGTGATAATATGTAGCCTATATGTTGACCCGACCTATTAGTAATATTCATGCAAAATTTGAAGTAAATCCAAGCAGTACTTTTTGAGTTTACAGACAAACAGACAAACAGATAAACAGACAAACAGGCAAAAATTCTAAAAACTATATTTTTGGCTTCGATATCGATTGTAGATCACGCCCCAAGTATTCTTTTAAAAAAAATATTCTATGTACAGTTTTGACTTTCCTATGATTTTATTATATATATATATAGATTTAACAAAACAGTACTAAGTAGAAAATATGTAAAAATCAGTATTAAGTGCAGCAGTATTAGTTAGACTCTGCACTTGATGATACTGTTTTTACTGCTACGTCCAATCTACAAAAAAACTGTAAACTGATTGACCCTGCAGGCTATCGATGAAACTTCTCGCTACATTGAGGTATTTTAAACTCAAACATGCGAAAGCGAAAGTTTTTTACTTCGGGAGGTTTATTTTTGACAGTCATACAACAAAAATGCAAAATCAACTGTATATAACACTATATAATAGCTATAAAAAATAAAACATTATAATACTCAACTATCAAAAATATAACCGTATGTAGCCAAGAAGTACGACACTGAATAATCAACTTTATTTCGTGGAAATAGATGCGTAAACAAAAAACGTGTTCCCTTTCACAAAACTTTAGAGATACATCCAAAAGAAATTGTAAAATAAAATCAAATGTAACTCGTGGCATCCGTCTCAATTTTCGCGAATATTCCGGCCGCGGGCGCCTTATGTGTCGTATGGAAATTGCTATATTTTCTGAGAACGTCATTTCCTTTAACTCGGATTTGATTGGTTGATTAAATTTATGTTGTTTTTTCATCAATCACTTGATAGAAAGCTTTTTGTATATATTCTATAAGAATATTTTTATTTTAGTTTGTTTTGTATCATTACATACTCAACAAGCAGATGGCTCTCCTGATGGAAAGAGACTATTATTACTTTTTAGATTTTAGTAGTGCCTTTCTATGTTTTTATCCTTGGCGGGATGGTAATGCCAAACACATAAGTTTATCCTCCAAGTTGGAATGCGACAATGACGAGCACTAATGTTATTACGGCAGAATTAAGTAAGGCCGTCGTACATAAATCCGAGCGAGTCATTGTGGAACTCTACCACCTAGTCACGATGGTAGTGACATGTATAGCCAATCAGTCGCCTTTTATGAACTGCCTGGCAGAATGGCAATTGGTGTATTCTTCAAAGAAGTCCGAACTAACTAGGGGAAAATATAATATTGTTACAAACACGATAAACACCCAAATTTAGAAATACAAACATCTATGCTCTTAAATAAATTATTGTCCCTGCCGGGAATTGAACCCAAGCACTATCGACTCGTAACTAGGTTCGTTAACCACTCGACCAACGAGGCGGTAAACAGTTAGCAGATCGGTAAAATACTTATGTTTACAATTGTTCAACCGGTGAATACCGGTTCAAGGTAACTATGTCTATCTCGCAAGACAACCGAAGTGATGATACTTATTGACTTATGATATGATAAGGAGAAAAGTCAATCTACGTGTCAGTTTATATTTAAACTGACACGTAGATTGACTTCTCCTTCTTCTCTCTTGTGACGTTTATATACAGCGTATAAAGGACAGTGTGCCGAAAAATGAGGAAATCGTGGCATTTTTACGCGCTAGTCATGATGGCAATTTTTGACGTGAATACGACTTTAAATTTGCCTTCATAGGACAGTTCAAAAACGGATGATAACAAAATTGGGGGATACTGTTTGGTGTTATAGCTACATAACTATTTCCAATATCCAAAATCTAATTATACCACTGGATAGCTAAAGAATCAAAGAATTTGATAAGCTGAACGCGGATTACGATACTTGGCGGGTACTGAAGTAGGAAGTGCCGCCGTTTGCAGGTGATTTTTACTGCGTTACATATTTTGCATATATGACTCAGAGAAACTATGAAATACGATTAAGTTTTATTCAAAAGTTCTTGTAATGATTTATTCATTGTATAAAATCAAAAAATAATTTGCTTAGCTTATAGTAAATATATAATGGCACTTAAGTGAAAAATTCAGGGAAAAATTGTAATCAGCCAAGAATAATCTTTAAAAAGTCATATCCAAATACAAGGAATGTATACCATCTGAAAGGGATTTTAAATAGCAATCTAATGATACCCTTGACCACATGAAAAAGTGTACGTTCTTCGCTCTAAGGGTGTCTCCTGTAAGACCGTATATCCGTAATCCTAGTATATACATAGTAATAGCGGTTCACTCTCTGGTAGTAGCGCCACCCTAGATGGACGTGGTCTAGACCACCTAGGTCCGTAGGCTGGTTGATGGGGGACATTGTGATTGGAACGACAAATGAAAAATGTTAGCATCGCAAGATATTATTCTTGACGTAGACGTATTCACGTAAAAGATGCACGGCTTCTATTGTTTTTGAAAAATGCAAAATTTGTGTTTTGTGATTTTTTCATATTTTCACGTCAAGCAATATAAAGCGTACATTCATCCACTCATCGCACCCGCAGAATTCTCGAACAGTCGGCCGTTTATTTTGCACGGTTTGTAGCGTGTAACTTATTTTGTGAATTTCCTTACAGCTTTTATAGATGGGGGGGGGCGGGGGGGGGGGGGATCTGTACAAGTAATCCTAAAAATGTCACTAACATCACGAAGTCTAAATACCTAATTACGAAATATCTATATATATAAATATCAATTGTGTTCGTTAGTCTCGCTAAAACTCGAGAACAGCAGGACCGATTTGGCTAATTTTGGTTTTAAAATATTCATTGAGGTTCAGGTTAAGTTCAAAGGGTGAAAAAAGTAGAAAAAAAACGGAAAAGTAGACACAAAGTTGGTAGAACAACGTTTGCCGCGTCAGCTAGTAAAAAATAAAAATAAGGAATAGTTATTGACAAAATCTAATTGAAAAAAACATTGAAACACAATGAAATAAAATTGATACATCTGAGACTAATTTGTACTATAGAGAGTAAAATTAGTCAGGTGCATGTCATATTTAATAGGTGGTAGAGTTCTGCATTGGTTCGCCCTTGTCAGGTACCACTGCTTTACATATTCCTGCCGTAATTGCGTCAATGCTTGTCATAGTCGTGTTCCGGTTTGGAGGGTAAGGTAGCCGGTAAACTTATGCATGTCATCCTGCCACACGTATCCGTTAACATTTTTGGCAAAAAAGCAAATGGGTCTCCTGATGGAAAGAATCATCATCGCCTATGTCTACTAAAGATGTTAATGGTGCGTTGCTATCGTGTGACGAAGTCTAATGTCTCATGCATAAGTTTGCCGGCTACCTTACCCTCCTAAACGGCACACGATCGTGACAAGCACTGACGCTATTGCGGCAGGTATTGGTAAGGCGTAGGTACCAGACTCGGGCGAGACAATGCAGAATTCTACCACCTAATAAATACGATTGGCTGGATTGACTGGATGTAGTACAAATACAATACATAAGTCTGTATTTTATTTATTCACAAATGATAAAATAAAACCACCCTATTTTAAATGCGAGAGAGAAACTGAGTATCCGAATCATAAAGTATAAGAAAATTGCAAGGAATATACCAACCGCCATCAAAGCGACATTTGCCGGGATACAGGATGATGTATGATATAAATTCTATACAATGTGATGTATAGAGACGTTCTGCATGCATCTCGTGACATTGATTTGCTACTTTAATAAGGTTCATGCAAGAGTGAAACAACAATAAAAGATATGACTTAAGGACATGACAGTAAAATATTTCGTTACTGCTTCTCTCGTAAGTTATTTCTGTAAAGTTTTATAATCTTTAAACTATAAGTTAACTATCTATGAATTAAAAAATATGCATGAAAATTTGTTTTAAATCTTGTCTACCCAATCTCAGTGTAACAATTTTACAAAATTTCTGCTTGTGTCTATAACCTTGGTATAATTTTACGATGCCACATTGTACTTTCTTCTGCAGTTATAGAATGAGTTGAGAGGTGCAGCTGCAAATAAAAAAATCAAATATCACTTGAATTTTTTGTAATTATTTTAAAAATACATATATTTAAATGAACATTGTGAATGATTTTAAACATGCGAGCCTGTATTGTATACGTTTTCAAATTACAAATTCAATCAGAATTGCGTTTAAGTTTTTAGCATGATTATGAAGCGTGAACCTAGCCAAGTTAGTAATCAACTTTTCGGTTGTAAATCTTGAGAGTCTGATCTTTTTCGGACATAAAAATATTATTGTTTTTCTGCCTTTTAAAAAATGACTGTTGAAGCCTGGATTCAGAAAACATTCTTTCGTATATTATATTGTCTATACGTTACAAATTTGTCAGCAACTTACCTCCTTCCTTCTTTAAGATACGGGAGCCCACCGCGCGCTATTAGAGCTCCTAGTCACATACAACTTCATGGAACCTATTTTAAAGCGTTTTTGATGACATTTTTAGATATGTGATATTTTTCAATTATAATATATAATTGGACCAAATCAACAGCCATAAGCCTTTGAGAACACCTCGCAATGAGATGGTCCCGGTTATCGCAAGTAGCTACCTTTTTAACTGTCGAATGTGGCGAAAGCCTGGGCTACAAATTTCGCATGCCAAAACATAATTTATTTATTTTAATGAAGAGCGATTTGGAAAAGCAGTTGACTGAATGACTCATTCTTACATTAAATATCCAGCAGTAATACAGATAAATGTTGTATTTGAGGGATGGGTGTAGCGACTGCCGAGACCGCGGGCAACTATTTATATTGAATTTGTTATTTTTCTACGGAATTTATTATTTCACATTTGCTACTCGATTTCGTCATATGTTTGAGTATCGCATACCTTAACAGGCCACGAATGTGTTGGTAAAATTTATATTACAACTGAATGTTTGTTTTTTGTAATATCTTTGTGATAGCATCGAATAACTATGCACATGCTCTATTATTTAAAAACTGAATTATACAACTCTTCAACTTGCTGCTTATAGTGTCATTTTCGTTTATATATAACCATATATGATAGATGAGATTTAAATAGAAGTAACAACAGAAGATAGTTTACGCCAGCCTAACTTTGAGTTTGTGCTGTTTCAGGTGTTTGAAACCTGCAATTTAATTGTTCCGTAGAGTGTCAGAGAAAATTATTCTACTTACAATATATAACTAGACAAACATAGACCTTTGTTTAAATAACTAGGAATTTATTCAGTGTGTAAAGAAAATAATCCCTGTCGGATCGTCAAAAGGCATTATTTGGTAGCCAATTTACACATACATATTTGTGCCATTATTTAATGGATATAGATACATATATTTTCAAAATATTTGCTTGATTTAAGGGGAAGTCGCTCAATTTTTGTATTAAAATACGGCACTTTAAACTACGATATATTTTTTTAATTTAATAGAAATATTTTTTTTTTTATATATACTTTTTTGGGATCGGACAGGGTTTTCTTTACACTCTGTATATTTTTTAACCTTAAAAAATGTATCTGTTTATTTAAGTCTGAATAGTGCTCAACTGAAACGATTAAAATTAATTTTAACCGACGAAAAAACAGAGGAAGTTCTCAATTCGTTGCGTATATTTTTTATGTTAGACCCCGCATAACTTTTTACAGAGTATATAGTCCGATTTAGATAATCGTTTTTTTATTGGAATAGGTATACCCCGAAGGTGGTCTCATTTAATTTTTGAAAAAATCGACCTAAAATGTACGAAAACAGAGGATGAATGATTACTCACTCACTGATTTCAATTTATGACCACGCAAAACTTTTTACAGAGTATGTAGTCAGATTTAGATAATTTTTTTTTTGGAATAGGTATACCCTGAAGGCAGTCCCATTAAATTTTTGAAAAAATTCATCTATAATGTACAAAAACAGAGAATGATTAATTATAAACTCACTGATTTCAATGTATGACCATGCAAAACTTTTACAGAGTATATAGTCAGATTTTGATAATTGTCTTAAAATGTTACGGTTGCCAACCCTGGCCAGAACCTGGGTACGCCCATGCACCATTTATATCTTTGGTATCTACTCGTACAGGCGATTGTTGGTCCTTTCCGACAGGAGATCCATCTGCTTGTTTACTATCCTAAGAAATAAAATAGTCTATTTGACTTAAATCTTGATGGTCTATCTCAAGCGAAAAAATATTATATACTAGATGGCACGGCAAACGTTGTTCTGCCTTTTTAACTACTCTTATTGTTTTCTATATTTTCTCACCTTTTAAACGTTCCCTGGACTTCAACAATTAATTCAAAACCAAAATTAGCCAAATCGGTTCAACCGTTCTCGAGTTTTAGCGAGACTAACGAACAGCAATTGATTTTTATATATATAGATTAAGGCTTTTTCGAGAGTCGTTCGGTGATTGGTCTGGCGGTAACGTGTTCACGCTTCGAGACTTGGATGAGTAGCTTGCTAAAAAGTCTAAAACTAAGAAGTAGAAAAGAAACTAAAAGCTTTAAAAGTACCCTTACTAAAATAACCGTACATAACATTGTATATAATGGCATGCGTTGCTACTTGATTATTTTAGTGCTGTGACAACGCAAAAAGTGCAGCCAGTGACCACCAAGCAATCGGTGTAATTTTTGATGATTTTTCGTTACGTTTAAGAGCTATCGTTGATCGCTGGCGGATGGCAAATGATAGGTGACACTACTACGAATGATTGGCGGCGACGAGTAACGTCAAAAACTCCGCAGAAAGTAACGGCTGCAGAGGATCGTGTGATGGCCTCATCGTGCGATCCACAGTCTGCCCCGCACAGGCAGGTTTAAAAGCGAAAATACGGGTCTAGTGGCTTTTTCTACTTGACATACGGGCAAACCACGGTGCAAGTTAAATACCTGTGTTGGGTCGGGTGAGGATATAATTTAATTTAATAGCCTTTAACAGTTACGACTCCAGATGCAAATTTTCTTATATTTTTTTAGAATCTGGAGCCAGAACTAGATTTTTTCTATAATTTTTATATTATATTTCTATCTATTATTTTTAATTATTTTACTATTATAATAATTTCAGACATATTTTAAAAACGTGTAAATACTTATTTAAAAAGAAATAAACTGTCATCCTATCATCAGCCCCGTGGTCCCAGATGTTTCCGGGAACAGCAGGGTGACATTTTCCCCCTATATTACTACTCCTGGCAACTGAAGCAACGGGGAGTGTGCCTGGCTCCCAAATATTTTTACAACCAGTTCGGCTGTCCGTTTTTTCTGCGCCGAGTCAACTAGCCAGCCACCAACCTAAGTCAAAGACCAGCCAGCTGATTACGTCGCCGGACCTCCTGCTCCTTGAGTTCTTCGAAACTACCACTAGCTACACTACTAAATTTCTAGACAGATGAGTGATGAGCTTAGAATTTTTTTCCCTTGTTGCACTTTTTTATCTACAATGCATCCACGACAGACGGCGGCAATTATTAAACTAGCACCAATGTTTCTCAAAACTGGGATACATTTAATTAACTAAAACTAATACAAGTTAAAAAAACCTGTAGATATACAGAAAATACCTCGAAATCAACTCAGCGCGTTTTGCCTAAAGCGATGTAAGATGTTGAGAGCTATAGACCAATAAAGTAAACATTTGAAATAAATTCAAATGCGTACTAAAATATTTAGTTTTAAACTTCACCTTGTAAATGCTTCAGCTTCCGCAACGGAAGGAGTAGGAGTTCGAAATTCAAATTCGAAAAATACCCTCCTTTCCGTTTCCGCTATTTGATTTCTCCTGTTAGTTTTCGCTGTAGAATTTAAATGCATTTTCGCGTTAATGTCTTTTAATTTTTAACACAATGTTGGAACACATATCTTTATATTAATACATTTACCTAATATTTTTAAATAATATGCATTAAGTATACATTAGATTAATAAAAATATACATTGTATACACCACATTCATGTGACATACATTATAATGTACACACATGTACCTACAGTATACAATTATATTTTATTATATTATATTTACTCGTATATAATTAAAGTCTTTTGTCAAACATAAAAACTTGTATTTGTTTGCTAGGTAGATGCGTAATTTTTTATGGAAACATCCAATAAATTAGTTTTCAGTTTCTAAAAAACAATAGTAAATACATTCACATTCAACCATCATCTATACCACAATCTTCAATTTATTATTCTTTCTCTTTTCTCTTTCTTTCAATAACTTCTTTCAATCTCAACTTTCTTTTCATTTCAATATCATAAATGTAATCCGCACGCATAACACCGCATATTTTCCATTATAATCTCATATCGACATCGATTTTAAACATATTTTCACACCGCAATATCTCACCTGAATTTAGTACCAACGCCTTACGTATTCCTGTCATGTTCCGGTTTGGACAAACAACTGATAAACTTATGCATTTGGCGTTACCATCCGTAATCGTCATAAACATCTTTCGTTCGTATAGAGGATGGTCTCTTTCTATTAGGAGAGCCATCTTCCTTTTTGCCATTTTATGATATGAATAACCTCAACTTTCGCTTTTATACAGATTAGCACAGAATCTAGGAAAAATTTCTATTTTCTTTTTCTTTTCCGGAGTTACAATTACGCTTTGAAGAAGTTTCTCTAATACTCCATTCACAAGGAATAAGAAGAGTGCATGCAACAAAAAACCTTGCATACACTCTTCTCACCTTATGTTTGTTACTTCCATCATCATAACTATTATTTACATAAACTGGTGATCGCCTAATGATCGAAATTCGATCACTACTGTTATTGTTGTATCACGGTATTATACAAGGCTTTGTATAATACCGTGATATATGTGTGAGTATATGTCGAATGCTGTGGCCAACGTATTGTAGTATGTATAATAAATACATTTTTAATTAAATTATTTTTCTAATGCAAATTATTTTAAATAATTGCATTCTGTACTTTTTCTCTGTATAACTTTAGCTGTGCCAAATTCATACTCTAGTGCACGCAATTTTCCAAAAAAGAGGTGTAATATTTAACCTTGACGTATTAATATATTACAGGTAACTTGTTCAAATACATCGACAGTAACTGGAAGAACAAATACATCGAGACAAAATGCGCCTGAATATATGCTCTTAACTTCGCTATTCACAACGAAACATTGCTTTCGAAAATTGTAAAACTATTACACTCATATGTCTATGTAGGAAACAAATAGCGAAAGATATACATATTTATAAAGGTTATAGCGATTCAAAGCAATATGCAGCGAGTCAAGGACGGTCTATCGAAATTTATTCAAATGGAATACTCTACTTTGCTTATTTAAAAAAATAGTTTTATTTGTTTTTAAATTTAAAAAAAATCAAATTAGAAAATATACAAATAACCAAGTATTATGCGCCACGCACTGTGCTACGAGATACTGCTGATACGAGAGTTTCGTGGCGCGAGAAGTCGGAGCAATGTAATCGCTCCGATTTACATTGCGGGGCGTGAAATTAGAAAAAATTATAAAACGCAAATATTGTATTTCCCACATCGCAAAGAATCGCTATGGTGACTAGAACTTAAATATGGCATGTTTTCTTAATTTTTCGGAACACCGTCACTCTATGATATAAAAATTCAATATATTATGTCGAAATAACATTTATTTATTTATTTTCTTAACATGTTTCTCTTTACTTTATTTTAACATTTTTAGGGTGTTGTTGTTATAAGTTACCTGGAAGAAGGGTTGTACAGTATATCTTAAGATAATCATCACATACAGATATCAGAGATAGAACAAATAGTAGGTACTCTTATGTTGCTGGAATCTATACCAAATTATAGAATTTGTACTGCACATTTTCTCAGTTTATTAAATACTAGCTGTTGCTCGCGACTTCGTCCGCGCGGACTTCGTTTACTCCGCACAGCTCCTCCGGTTGACCCGACCTGTTAGTAATGTTCATGCAAAATTGGAAGTAAATCCATTGCAGTACTTTTTGAGTTTACCCTGGACATACATACAGACAAACAGACAAACAGAGAAAAATTCTAAAAACTATAATTTGTCTTCGATATCGATTGTAGATCACACCCCAAGTATTGTTTTAAAAAAATATTCAATGTACAGTTTTGACTTTCCTACGATTTTACTCATCTTGATATCCTATAAACATGATGTTGATAAATTGTGCTGAACTAGGAGCATTTTGAAAGTTGAATATAGGATCATCTGTTTAGTCGGAACCAAATACTGAGAGCAACAGTCAGATTGTTAACGTATAAATATCAAAGCGAAGTAAAAACTTAATACAAAGGTACAAATCACTTGCGCTGGATATTGTTTTGATATACCACCTCGAGCCCGTCTTACTCCCTTCCTCAATGCAAAGATACTAAGGACAGCTACACTTTGCAACATTGCTATTGAATGTTATCAAATTTAAAGTTACTATGTACTTGTATAATAAGGGTCGTAGCTACCACCGTATCTGCTGTTTCAATTAAATGGGGCCCCTAACGTGCGTAAGCAAAAATTCATAAAACTTTCCAGATGGCAAAAGTCAAAAAAAACATTACTTTTTTTTTCAAAAAAAAAAGTCAATGAGAGTATATAGGTATTTAATTAAATTGTTTATAATAAAGTTTTGAAAAACTGAAAGATAATTTATGATGAATAAATATTTCTTTTAATTTTATGCATTTTTTTCTTTTGTGAGAAATCTCTACCCTTCATAAGGGCCCCCAAACAAATTTTTATACGGGGCCCCGCCAAAGTACGCTACGCCACTGGGCACTGATAATAGGCTATATTGGGCTAGTGACTCAAATCTGTCGCAAGTTACAAGGGCGTCATCATATTATTTACTTCTTATAGGTCAACACTAGTCAGCGACTTTTTGTTGTAGTCAAAAAGATCAAATCAAATCAAAAAAAGAACAATCTACCTCCTCCCTTACGGGAGTCGCAAGTAATAAAGTGTTTTAGGAATAAATACAAGGAATATCTGATCAATGCTCAACTTTAGCAACAATAACACATTTATCTATATACATATAATAAAATCGTAGGAAAGTCAAAACTGTACATTGAATTTTTTTTTTAAAAAATACTTGGAGCGTGATCTATAATCGATATCAAAGCCAAAAATATAGTTTTTAGAATTTTTGTCTATTTGTCTGTATGTATGACCGGGGTAAACTCAAAAAGTACTGCATGAATTTACTTCAAATTTTGCATGAATATTACTAACAGGTCGGGTCAACATATAGGCTACATATTATCACGCTATCACCCACGGGGGAGGAGCAGTGCGGAGTAAACGAAGTCAGCACGGACGAAGACGCTGGCAACAGCTAGTATTATCTAAATATTATTTTTAGTTAATGTGTAATATTTTAGATTATATTCTATTACAATCTTGCAACGTATGGATTGGGCAAGGACATTATTGTTACATTAGGTTAACTGATACGTTGTTAAAATTAATTAATATGTAACAGTTATATATTTATGTTATACCAGTAGTAGCCTATATATTATAATAAGTATTAGAAGCAGCAAAAACCCAAAGCCGTCGAGTTAGCGACCAAAAAAAAGTCCACTGGAGTAAGTTTATAATTTTTAACAGTTATTATTATCATAAATCAAGTCAGCTCAAATATTTTTAATAACATTATCCTATATAAAGTTAATGGTAATTTTAGTGATGTATAAAATTTTAACAGTATTTGCTAATATAAATAACAACTGTTAATTGTTAAAAAAATGTAGTACGAAATTTAATATGTTAACTGTTAAAAGACCCATGCCTAGTATGGATACATATCATACATGTGAAAGTTTGTATGTTTGGATATTTACATGTTTGGATGTTTAGATGTCTGTAACTTAATCACGCAAAAACGGCCGTACCGATTTAAAAGGAATTTGGCACACAGGTAGATGATAACATGGATTACCATTAAAAATATTTTTTTATCCGAAAAACTACATTTTTCTCGTGTGATTCAACATAAACTTATGATGCAGCGGGCTGTCGGATACATTTTGTAAATCATATTATCAGAATTACCTACCTACTTTTATTAATGAGGAAAATCACACTAAAATATGTT
Source organism: Apodemia mormo (assembly GCA_036924255.1). Lineage (NCBI taxonomy): Eukaryota > Metazoa > Arthropoda > Insecta > Lepidoptera > Riodinidae > Apodemia > Apodemia mormo. Next base: position 6,227,131 of record JAUPFN010000020.1, on the reverse strand, counting down.
TCTATCACTCGTCTTCAACGGCATTGATATTCAAAAACAAATGTAATCTATTTTTCGTGTAAAGACAGTATCCCTAAAACCTCCCCTCAATCGAACCCTAATAGATATGTATCGAATAAAAAATTGCCTCACAATAGCTCGCACCAAGATTGGAATTTTTTTGAAGCAAGAAACCAATTACATGTGACACACGAATTGGTCTTATTCGTTTTTATAGCTTTTATTCCAAAAGCTCATATTGTATTTTTTATTTGTTATTTGATACGACTTGAAAGAGTGGATAGTTATGTAAATTGGGTTCGTGAAAATCTATTTTTGATAACAATTCGGGAAGATTATTGTTAAGATTATCACAAATTGGGCATCGAATAAGGAAGACCTCTTTAGTTTTTGACAGACTATTTAAAAAGTGATCTTGAGACACCATCTTTAGTGACTGTGTAATCCTAGACGCGAGCGAGAATCTCTTTCACATTTATTGTAGAGAAATTTATTGAAGATGGGATTGATGTTGGCTGATACCTATTGGTTCTTTTATACAGGGTGTCCCAGAACTCAACGTCAAGCCGAAACGGGATGACAGGATAGATCATAACCATCACGAGAAAAATCAGAAAAAAAATCTATCCCATGCAGTTTGAAAATTATGGGCATTTTAAGAAAAACCTAGAAATTTGGTCTAACTGTTCCATTTTTCGGTTATTGTGGTTAATTTTTATTATTTTTGTTCATTTAAACTTTGGAACCGTAACCCTAAATAACATCTCGAGAATCACAGTCTAAAATAATGACACAATTACCCCAAGTTTCCTAGAATTTAGACTATTTGTTAAACTATGAATTTAAAATTTTCAAACTTTGTCGACTTTGAAACACCCTCCTTTAAAAAAAATGTACTAGAGTGCCTTGGCAAGTGCCATTAAGAGTTGGCGCATTTAATCAGGATTGTAAAATGGTACAATACTTGTTAGTTTCATACTAAAAAAAAACGAGTAAAAAATAAAAACCTCAAGTAACCCGATTTTTGCTAACCCATTTTACTCAGTTAAAATGTTTTTTATTCGCACAAGCCTTTAGTAGATTCTTTATTTTACGGCAAAATGATGAGAGAGATGGATAGTGGACATGTTTGCAATGAGCGAGCGAGACAGATAGTGACGCCACGCAGTGAGACGGAGATGCGTCGTTTAAACGAGTGCGAATGAAACAGATACTGGACATGTTTGCCATGAGCGAGCGAGACAGATAGTGACGCCACGCAGTGAGACGGAGATGCGTCGTTTAAACGAGTGCGAATGAAACAGATACAGACGCCATACCAAGCAAATAGCTACGCTGCCAGTCTGACACCAGTTAGTACATTTCGCTCATTCGTCTACTGCGCACCTTTCCGTATTCGCTTGTGTTAATTTAGTACTGACAACTTTGGCTTTTCTTTTTGGACTTGGATTTTTGTGAATTGGACTTGTTGATTACATACCGGCAACTTTGGCTTCTCTCTTTTGGAATTGGACTTTTGTGTTGACATCCTTGTCATCACTATGCCTACGCGCTACACTTCACAAGAATATGCGAACATGCATCTCATTTATGGGGAATGCAGATGCAATGCAAGTGCCGCCGCTAGACTTTATCCTGAAAGATATCCAAATTTAGAGCGCTATCCGGATCACCGCGTGTTTGTTAATGTGCACCGTTCACTCACAGAGGGCGGCCATTTTCCGAATCAAATACGGGCTGGAGGTAGACCTCGCTTTCCTTACGAAGAAGAAGTGTTGGAAGAGGTCGCAGATGACCCAAGTATTTCCGTTCGTGGAATTGAAGAAAGAACGGGAATACCCAAAAGCACAGCACATCGTATTTTACAAAGAGCTGAAATACATCCGTTTCACGTACAACGAGTTCAAAGTCTTCTCCCTCGAGATTATCCTGAAAGGATTTCATTTTGTAGAACAATGCTACAGAGGCATAATGGAAATCCCCAATTCATCCAAAAAATTCTCTGGTCAGATGAATCTACATTTAAAAAAGATGGCTACATAAACTTACACAATTTTCATGAGTGGCATGTGGAGAATCCACATTTAATGCGAGAAGACCGATCCCAATATCGCTTTAAAGTTAACCTGTGGACAGAAATTTTAAACGGCAAAATTGTTGGGCCTTTTGAGCTGCCTGAGAATTTGAATGGCACGAATTATCTAAATTTTTTACGAGAAAATTTACCAAGTTTGTTAGAGGACGTACCACTAACAGATCGTCGCCACATGTGGTATCAACAAGATGGCTGCCCAGCGCATTACGCAGTGCAAGTAAGAGATTTCCTTGACCAAGTTTATCCGGGAAGGTGGATTGGACGTTCAGGCACTATCTCGTGGCCAGCCCGTTCCCCAGATTTAAATCCCCTGGATTTTTTTTATTGGGGCGTTCTCAAAGAAAAAGTTTATTCTAAGCCCATTGAGAGCGTAGCCGAGCTGCGTGAACGAATTTCTCAAGCTGCTGAGGACATCAACTCTCGAGGATATGCCCGGCTAATAAGTAGATCTTTTTTAAGAAGATGTAGGGCGTGTGTTGAAGCTGATGGTAAACAATTTGAACATTTGTTATAATAAAAAATGTTATTTTCAAATCTGACTTTTATTCCAATAAACCTAAACAAAACAAGGTCAACATTTTTCATTATTTTATTAGTATTTTGTTGCTTTGGTAAAAGTGGCGTCACTATCTGTCTCGCTCGCTCATGGCAAACATGTCCACTATCCATATCTCTCATCATTTTACCGTAAAATAAAAACCTACCAAGGGCTTGTGCAAATAAAAAACATTTTAACTGAGTAAAATGGGTTAGCAAAAATCGAGTTACTTGAGGTTTTTATTTTTTACTCGTTTTTTTTAGTATGAAACTAACAAGTATTGTACCATTTTACAATCCTGATTAAATGCGCCAACTCTTAATGGCACTTGCCAAGGCACTCTAGTACATTTTTTTTAAAGGAGGGTGTTTCAAAGTCGACAAAGTTTGAAAATTTTAAATTCATAGTTTAACAAATAGTCTAAATTCTAGGAAACTTGGGGTAATTGTGTCATTATTTTAGACTGTGATTCTCGAGATGTTATTTAGGGTTACGGTTCCAAAGTTTAAATGAACAAAAATAATAAAAATTAACCACAATAACCGAAAAATGGTACTTTTAGACCAAATTTCTAGGTTTTTCTTAAAATGCCCATAATTTTCAAACTGCATGGGATAGATTTTTTTTCTGATTTTTCTCGTGATGGTTATGATCTATCCTGTCACCCCGTTTCGGCTTGACGTTGAGTTCTGGGACACCCTGTATATCTTGAGACCTACTCTACTCCCGGTTCTCCATAATTTTTTCTTATGATCCATGATCGAGCCAAAATCCGCCATTTCCCTCTTTTTTTTCATATATTATAAGATAGCAACCAAGCAGATAGGACTCCTGATGGAAAGAGTCAACCATCGCCTATTGACACCTAACCGTGTTGGTTCCGGGCTCCTTTGAATATTCTTCAAACCAACTGCCGTTCTGCCAGGCAGGTCGTAAAAGGCAACCGATTGGCTCTGCAAGTCACTACCATCGTGACTACTAGGTGGTAGAATTCTGCATTGTCTCGCCCGGGTCTGGTACCACCGCCTTACCTATTCCTGCCGCAATAACGTCAGTGCTTATCACTGTCGTGTTCCGGTTTGGAGGGTAAGATAGCCGGTAAACTTATGCATGTGACATTAGACCTCACCACAAGATAGCACGCACCATTAACATCTTTGATGTCTATAGGCGATGGTTGACTCTTACCATCAGGAGACTCATCTGTTTGTTTGCTATCTTATGATATAAAAAAAAACAAAGATGTTAATGGTGCATTGCTATCTTGTGGCGAGGTCTAATGCCACATGCATAAGTTTACCGGCTACCTTACCCTCTAAACTGGAACATGACAGCCACAAGCACTGACGCTATTGCGGCAGGAATAGGTAAGGTGGTGGTACTAGACCCGGGCGAGACAATGCAGAACTCTACTTCCTAGTAGCCACGATGTTAGTGACTCACATAGCCAATCGGTCGCCTTTTACGACCTACCTGGCAGAACGGCAGTTGGTCTATTCTTCAAAGGAGCCCGGAACCAACACTGGGAGAATTTAAAATAGTTGTTGTTACCCACGACTTCGTTCGCGCGGACTTCTTTTACTCTGCTCCTTCTGTTCGATAAATGATGATATATAGCCTATATCTTTCCTCGATAATTGGGCTATCTAACACTGTTAGATTTTTTTAATCCCGACTATTAGTTCCAAAAATAAGCGCGTTCAAATAAACAAACAAAAAAACTATTCAGCTTTATTATGAGTATAGATAAAGCACATTAAATTTAAGTTACGCTGTTGTAATAGGATACGTCCAGCAATGATATTTTATGAATTTGAAAATGTTTAAGAAATATACACGATGTCGTTAAATAGTTAATTTAAAATTTATTTCTACATTTATTGGTTAAGTAATTATGTCAGAACTTATTTTTCTTAATATATTAAATTATTTCTGTATTTATCAACTTTTAAAAATAATTAATATCCACTTATCAAAGTGTGACATACATTTTAACCATGTATAATAATGTAATAATTCATTATGTTTCATTTCAAATTTCTATTATACAAATTCCTTATGTACTATCATAAGTCTCAAATTGTATGTAAATAATCAAATGTGTATTATGGAATGTTCATTTTAAATTATGTTTCTTAAGCATGTTGTGACCGATTGTAAATAGTTTTTACATCTATCTATTAGAAATCAATGAACTGTTTTTTTTTGCTTGTATTTGTTGTAAAACTGTTATTGGTCTTTAATAAAACAAAAAAATAAAAAAATTGTCTATTAAGTACCACACTGCAGGCCTCTGCATTATAATATTTATTAGTGGATTCAAAGGGAATAACTTATTTTTCCGTCATGATGTTAGTGACATGTATAGCTACTCGATTGCCTTTTTACGATCTGCCTGGCAGAACGGCAGCTGGGCTTTTCTTTACAGGAGCTTGGACGAATACGGAATTATGTTTTTATTATAAGCCGATTATAAGAAACTCTTCAAATGGGTTATGATGCTACTAAGAATCAGTCGCATGAATCATTTTTGTTTGTGTCATAACTCATGACACTCATGACACAAGGGTTTTTAAGGGAACTAGATATTAGTATATTTTAATTAAAATTTAAGGTTAAAATAATAATAAAATTTTCAATACTGTTAATCATCGGCACTTGGTGAAATTGCATTTAATTTTAATTACAACACACTTGTTGACAGAACTTTCTTAGGCGGCGTTCGTTTCTTAGTAAGATAATGCGGCAAAACTGGTAGACATATAAAAAAATTGTCATTAAAATTAAAAAATAATAAAATATATTTACTTCCTGATATATTTTTTCTATAGTGTCAGAGTCAAGGCTGCACATTATAAAGACTTGACTCTATATCAGTTTTATGGTACATGATACATTCAACACAAAATTTCCATACCTTTGATAACACTTAAGAAAATAATACCATTTTGTTGTGGAATAAAAATTTACAAACCATAAGCCGAGGGAGTCATAATGGGAGAAAAATGGATACATCGTACAAAGTTCCAATAAAATTGCGTTACCAATAAGACGTTATTGAGGGGGTGGGTTGGAGGTATAAATTTTAATACATGCAACATTTAATAATAACTTTCGAAGCATACTTTGAGGGTAGGAAATCTATGATTGATTCTTAGTTACGCTGTGTTAAAAATGAAATTTCTTTCAATAGAAAATTCAACATGTCTCAGAATAATTTTTATTCATTTATTTTCTTGTAATGTTTTTCTTTATTGTATCTTGACATTTTCAGAATGTTTTTGTTTATCTGAAAGAAGAGTTGTATAGCGTAAGTATTAAGGTAACAATCATCACATGTAGGTAACAGTTAAGGTAATAATCATCACATATAGATAACTCTTAAGGTAATAATCATCACATGAAGGCATGTCTTAAGGTAATAATCAACACATGTAGATTTTTTTATAGTAGAGGGGGCAAACGATCAGGGGGTGCACCTAATGGTAAGTGTTCAAAGGTATTTTTAAGGTAGTAATCATCACATGTAGGTAACTCTTAAAGTAATAATTATCACTTGTAGGTATCTCTTAAAGTAATAATCATCACATGTAGGTACCTCTTAAAGTAATAATCATCACACATAGGTATCTCTTAAGGTAATCATAACATGTTGGTAAAAAATGTGTTTTTTCAGTTTTCTGGTAAAAACAACCTTGTGGCGCGGTCTAATGTCATATGCATACGTTTATCAGCTACCTTACCCTCCAAATCGGAACATGACAGTGACAAGCACTGTCGCTATTGCGGCAGGAATAGGTAAGGCGGTGATACCAGACTCAGACCCAGAGACCATGCAGAACTTTACCGACTAGTAGCCACGATGGTAGTGACTCGTATAGCCAATCGGTTGCCTTTTAGGACCTGCCTGGCAGAACGGCAGTTGGCCTATTCTTCAAAGGACTCCAGGATCAACACGGGGGAAAAAGTGTTTGCCTAGTAGATAGGCAAATAGTTTATTGCAAATGCCAGTATCAACACAGACAGAATGCTAGTAAACTAACTTTACCACACGCTACTAAGGTTTTAATTATACTGATGATACTGTTATGCTAATGATAAATGAACTATTAATTGCTATTACAATATGATTGGAATACAAAGCTGTCGCCCGGATTTCGATATACGATTAATCAATTAATATTTAATTTGTACAGAGTAAATACTGCCAGACTTGGCAATAATACTAGAAATAATTTGCATCGTTAAATTCATATTATATTGATTTTAATTATACACTTAAGCTGTCGCCATTTACTAGCTATTGTTTTAATCATGTATTTTTTATTTACAATTGGGGGTAAACTAGCAAGAGGCGCATCTGAAGGTAAATGATCACCGCCACTCATTAACGTTAGCAAGTTAAGATTTTTTTTTAATTTACGATTTTCGCTTAAATTTAAAAACCTTAACTCGGTTGATATTGACCCTCGGAAAAGAAAAGTCATATCTCATTCTTGGTTTAAAATTAAGTAGGTATATGCTCTACACATATTATCTTAAAAAATGTTTTGTGTATCTTTCACCGTTTTTGAGTAATTGCTTACAAACATTTTTGATCTGTTTTTCAACTCTTGCCGGTGGTTGACGCCAAAAAAGCTTTACATAATTGTTTTATATTGTTAAGACTTTTTTTATATTATAAGATAGCAAACAAGCAGATGGGTCTTCTGATGGAAAGAGTCAACCATCGTCTATAGACACCAAAGGTGTTAATGGTGCGTTGCTATCTTGTAGCGAGGTCTTATGCCACATGCACAAGTTTGCCGGCTACCTTACCCTTCAAACCGGAACACGACAGCGACAAGCACTGACGCTATTGCGGCAGGAATAGGTAAGGCGGTGGTACCAGACCCGGGCGAGACAACGCACAACTCTACCACCTAGTGATAAAGACTTCATGATATGCAAAATGCAAACAAGAGTGATAATTTTGGTATAAAACCTTGTTTTACTAGAGTAAAAGTAAACGAATATCTAAATATCCAAACATGCAACATGCAGGTTTAACCATTTTTTTTTAGTCTTAGGTGAGGTCTAATGCCATAGGCGATGGTTTCTCTTTCCATCAAGAGAACCATTTACTTGTTTGTTATCTAATGATAAATAAAAAACAACATATTTGACATTGATATGAGCATCTGCTCCTATGCGTGGCTACGCGTTCTTACCTGATATCGTGTCTAATAGTATTCATGTGTTTTGCTGTACTTTTGATTATTTGCACGGTCTGTTCGTATATTATCTGCACGGATAAGTGCTGTCAACGGGTGTATTCGAGTGACGTTTGCCACAAACTTCATTACACACACGGCACCGCGCATGTACAATTAATGGCTAATTATCGCTCTAATCCCATAGCGTGCTTGTTTTAATCACATTTGCTTGGTCAAAATCTGTGGGTTTTTTTATATTATAAGTTAGCAAACAAGCAGATGGGTCTCCTGATTGAAAGAGTCAACCACCGCCAATAGACACCAAAGATGTTAATGGTGCATTGCTATCTTGTGGCGAGGTCTAATACCACATGCATAAGTTTACCGGCAACTTTACCCTCCAAACCGGAACCCGACAGTGACTAGCACTGACGCTATTGCGGCAGGAACAGGTAAGGTGGTGGTACCAGACCCGATCGAGCAGAACTCTACCACCTTGTAGTCACGATACGGTGGTAGTGACGCGCATAGCCTCTCGGTCGCCTTTTACGACCTGCCTGGCAGGACGACAGTTGGCCTATTCTTCAAAGGAGCCCGGAACCAACACGGGAAATAAGGTTTAGATATCCGCGAAAGCTTTTAAAATGCCACGTCTTTAGTGAATAGAACTGATTGAAAACTGGCACGCTTGGTTACAGATGAAGGACACATATCACGTCCTCTAAATTTACCTTATGTTGCCGTTACCAAGAACACTGTAGTGGCATTACCTACTGTAAAAACATTAAAGATTTGTCGTTTAGACATGTGTAATTAAGTGTCACTGATTCGAAAAACCTCATCGCAATTTCGACAATTTTTTACAAACTCTCCAATACGTCAACACAATATATAAATGCTCACAGTCGATCGACTTGGCTTAAATATGGCGTGACAAATTTTACACTCGCACGCTTCGACTTGTTTCAGTATCGGCTTAATTCACCCTACATGTGTACAAGCGATAAGTAGTAGCGATATTCCATTCTTCATTTTTGAAACAAGGCTATTCTTATCGATATGACTAGCAGTAATTATGTTTAATCAAGTATTTTGTCTGAATTTAACTGTACATATATTTTCATTAACTTCGTTTCCAAACGGATTATTTCATTTTTTGTATTTTACTGTTTGCAATAAAAAATATTTGTTTTAATATATCAAGCGAAAGCAAATTGTTCATTAGTATAAATAGTCTCCGGAGTAGAAAATTTCAATTTTGTAGAAGTGTTAATATAAAATTTCATTGTTTTCAACAAATTTACTTCATGAAAGTTATTTTAACTGAAAGTTATTTTAAAATTTAAAATAACTTTCAGACTAATATACGGATTGATTTCATAATTAATCAGCTCCTATACTTAAACAACTGCGTCAAATAACGTAAATACTCGTAGTACCAAATTTCCTGAATCGTTTAGGATTTATTTATAATAAAAAAAAATGTTTTTTACATTTCAACCAATAGATTTTGTAGCTAAGACAACATATTAGAGCTCAAAAATTGCGTTGACCGCAATTCAAAACATCAAATTCAATCATCATTTTGAAAATATACAAGTCAGAAATAAAAATTCTGTCACTTTTAACAAACTTAAATTTTTTTAACTTCTGATCTCAAAAATCTATGCTAAGGTATAGTTTTACCTGTTGGTGTTGAATGCCATTCGAAAGATCAAAATTAATCATCGTTTCCAAATACACAGCTTTTCAGAATTGAATATACTTTAATTATTAACTAGTTATATTTATGTTTGAACCATTGATATAAAACTGAAAAAAATCTATGCTTATAGTTTTTACCCTTTTCGGCTTAAAATACCTCAATTTAAAGGAACATTTCAGAGATAGAATGTAGGGTCAACTGGTTTACGGATTTTTTACCTTTATCAAAATTGTATGTGTGTTTATTATTTACTAACTCGCCAATTCTGACGGATAATGCTACTCGTATTTTTATGTAGGTATTGTAATAGACATATTCTGACACAATCTTTCAAGAATAAGATTTTTATCGACAGAAAAATAATTTTCAGTATCGGACGCTATTAAATGTAGATCTAATTTTTATATCTTATGAGTGTTTAAAATATAAACCATAATTATATTCTAAGTTTATAGATAGAAGACAAATAATAAATAATAATAAATATTTAAGGGACAAATTACACTTACTGATCTAACCCCAAAGTAAGGAAATTATTTGCTTGTGTTATGGATGTTAGTCAACGACATTAATAGATAGAAATACATATATACATACTAGAATATATTTAGTAAACATCCAAACCCGGAAATACAAACATTTATGCACATCACACAAATGCTTGTCCCCGTCGGGGATCGAACCCGAGCCCCTTCGATTGCGTAGTCGGGGTTGCTAACCACTCGACCAACAGGGCGGTCAATTTCTTATATTTCCATATCAACGTATTAGTTAGTTTTGTTACTTAATCATTTTGAATATTAAAAATTCATTTAAAAGAACCACATTATTTCTTATAACTTGGACCAAAAACTATAGCTAAAGTTGGATATAAAACTCTTTTTTTTCAAAAGTTTAGGAGAGAGAAATGATGTAAATATTGGATATGGTACGACATTCTATTCAATTCTGTTATATTCGTAATTTTATCATACCTACTTAGTTTCCTCTTGCCATTTCTTTTTCGTAATTCTACGAGTTTTTAAAAAGGGTTTGGTTTATTTGGAAAAAAACTCAAGTGTCTCTTAAGTTAATCTGATATTTTGTGGTTATATCTTCATAATGTCATATTTTTCTACATCAACATAACTTCTATAAAGAATTAAACGAACAAGCAGTGCTGAGTTATTATGTTAAACACAGAAAAAACTGCATGAACCGATTTTTAATATTTTGTGTCTCTTAAACCCTGTATCAAGTCTTCACTAAATTTGTATGGAGCCAAATAGAAAGTATATCCTCCTTAACAAAAGAAAAATTATCCAAATCAGTCTAAGTATCTCAAGTAAGTTTCCGACGAATACAGAACATCCCTTTTTGCAAATCGGTTAAAAAGGAATGAAATCGTTATATCTTAGTAAATACATTTATACTACGTCTAAATAACAGGAAAGGGTATGTAGGTACTTCGATAACACCTATACATATAATTAAATCGTAGAAAAGTCAAAACTGTACATTGAATATTTTTTTAAAACAATACTTGGAGCGTGATCTACAATCGATATCGAAGCCAAAAATATTGTTTTTAGAATTTTTGTCTGTTTGCCTGTATGTATGTTCGCGGTAAAGTCAAAAAGTATTGCATGGATTTACTTCAAATTTTGCATGAATATTACTAAAAGGTCGGGTCAACATATAGGCTATATATTATCATGCTATCACCTACTAGGGAGCAGCTGTGCGGAGTAAACGGACGAAGTCGCGGGTGTTGCCCGCGACTTCGTTAGTTATTAATAAAATAAAAATAATGATATTATTCTATTTATAAAAATAAAAATATTGTGGTAATTTGAAACCCATGTATTTAACCTACAATTTCGCTTAAAATTTAGTAAATATTTCGAACTCTACAACACTCTGTTGAGTAAGTGGGTGCGGTTTCCTAGTAGCGTCTTTTTTTTAACTTCCCGATTTTGCCCCGATTTTCGAAAATCGAGTTTTCATCAGATCTCCACGTTTCCAGATCCTAGGAACCTTTTCCGACTATTTTCACGATGACGTCAGTGTGTCTGTATGTATGTCTCTCTGTGTGCGTGTTTGTGTGTGTGTGCGTGTGTGTGTGTGTGTGTGTGTGTGTTTGTGTGTGTGTGCGTGTGTGTGTATGTGTGTATGTAAACATCTCAAAACTTCTAAACGGCTTGACTGATCGAAAAACGGTTGGTGGCATTCGATTGGATTTGGATTCTATTATCAACTTAGACTTCCTGAAAATTTAAAAATTTATAGTTTTTACTCTTGAACTCAAAATACCTTAATTTAGCGGGAAGTTTCAGGGATGGCCTGTAGGGTCAACCGCTTACACATTTTTTTATTATCGATAAGGGAGGAATATATCTTAACCACGATCTCGCCTGATGGTAGGTTAAAATGCGGCCTAAGATGGAACGCGCTTCCCTAGAAGGTACCTGTTCACTCTTTTCTTGAAGATCCCTAAATTGTACTCGTCGGGGAACACATACTCAGGAAGCATGTTCCAGTCCCTTGCGGTTCGAATGAAGAATGTCGAGTCGAACCGCTTTGTCCGAGTACGTGGAACGTCCACCATATGGCGATGCCTAGAATCTGTGGGCCTCGACGATCGATAGAAAAACGGGGATGGCGGAATCAAGTTGTGTGTCTGTCGTAATTTTATGTTCATCATTTTGTGTTGCCAAACTTAATAATCGAAATATTATTTAAGATTAATTATTCTGATCAGCATAAATTACAAGGCAATATTATTTTTTCAAATAATTATTTACCTTATCCATTTACTTATATTTCAAGGAACTGATGATATACAGTACTCCGTGGTTCTGCTTATTGAGACGTATAAGCATGAAATATTGGCCCCAGTATTTTTACCGAAGCCACTTAATCCCGTGATAAATGTATCTGCGATCCTTTTCCGATTCCGTATTGAAGTGGCATAATAAGTGTCTTTTTACAGAGCAGTGAATAAGTTGCCGATTCTCCTGACAAAATAACAACCATTGTTTATTGATTATGATTTTTATTTTTATTGAAGTCGTTGAACTCTTAGCACTGTAGTGGTCACTGTAGCAGTAAAAAGGTTAAGTATTGCTCACTTTAAAATCTTCATATTATCCATATTGTTCATCACAATGCGAATAACCACAATCTTCAGTATTTAAAATTTTTTTTTCGTTATCCTCGTTTAAGTTAATAGATCAATGTGATCAATAGATAGACTGCCTACCAGGCAGGTAGGCAGTCTATCTATTGATTATATCCTCAATATATCCTCCCTACCAGGATTCATATAAAAAGCAAGAAAGGGCTGAACGATATCCAAACCACCAAGGAATAGATTTCTGTGCATATTAAAAAAGTCACAATTTTTAATACATTTTAATACACGTTATTAAATTTTTTACTTTTATTTTTATTTAATTGAATTTTACGATTCTTTATGCGTATTGATTGTGATTTAAATTTGATGTCACAAAATGTTGTTTTAGTAATTTTGAAATTCAACTTATACTGATTAGCAATTTTATATAATATTTGCTACTAATATTTCCCCGAGTTTTTCCCGGGCTCCTTTAAAGAATAGGCCAACTGCCGTTCTGCCATACAGATCGTAAGAGGCGACCGATTGGATTTACGAGTCACTAACATCGTGGCTACTAGGTGGTAGAGTTCTGCATTGTCTCGCTCGGGTCTGGTACCACCGCCTTACCTATTCCTGCCGCAATAGCGTCAGTGCTTGTCGCTGTCGTGTTCTGGTTTGATGGGTAAGGTAGCCAGTAAACTTATACATGTGGCACTAGACCTCGCCACAAGATAGCAACGCACCATTAACACCATTGGTGTCTATTGGCGATGGTTGACTCTTTCCATCGGGAGAACCATCTGCCTGTTTGCTATCTTATGATATAAAAAAATACTATATTTACTTAACTTTTATATGTTATTTTCAAAATATTTAAGTAAAATTCATTACTCTAGACAAAGAATTCTCTCTAGTTGACTTTATTTTTCTCTATTTCACCTAAATGTATTTTATGACTATTGTATAACTTGTGTATATTTTTACGTAAAAATAACGTCGACAAATGTTCCTATGTGTACCTACGTCGAATAAAATGTTATTTGATTGATTGACTAGCTGACGTAGTGAGTAGAGTGACATATGCCATGTGACGTCTATGTCATGTCACAAGTGACATGCCATCGATGTAATATTTCATACAAATTTGCATTCTCTTTCACGATCTTAGCGATTGATTTTTTAAAAAGGTCTATGTTTGGCCCAGGATTTTTAACTAACTGCTTGCCAAATTTCATCAAAATTTGTTCAAGTCGTGTGAGCTTAACACACAGGCAGACGCAAAGACTTACGCATTTGTAATATTAGTATGGATAGCAACTCCGTCCTAAGCGAGGACGATATTATAACACCTAGAATCCCCAGTGTCATTCATACCAATGACACTGAGGATTCTATTTGGCGGAATTTTCTTTTGGTATCGACTGTTTCAAACGTAACACATTACAGCTTACGGATATGTAAACCAGTTAAATAAGTTCGCAGTTGCAGGTGAAATTCACATTTATTTATTGAGCAATATCTTCATTCATGTATTAATGTTATGCTAGCTGTTGCCCACGATTTTATTATATGTATAGATAAACTACTCACTGCTCTCGTTTTAGAGATAACTTAACATGTTTAAGCAAAGAATAATGTTGACACTGGCTGGGTTTGAACCAGCGACCTTCGACCTTAGCGCATACAATATCGTAACGCTAGACCACAGTACCTTTCACTGGGGAAAAAGGCATAGTTGAAGCTGGCAACATTTTGCTTGGCAGCCTATCGATTGTATTGATTTAGGTACCCTTAAGGTTGAAGAGGACGTAATTAGTGCCGTTGTGCAACAAGGGGAATGCGCTGCGGAAACTATAAGAGTAGGTAGCATTCGTCGCTCTACTAGAGGCACTGGCACAGTCTGGGTTCGATGCCCGGTTTCAGCAGCCTCTAAGTTAGCTAAAAAAGAGAGGATTTTAATTGGCTGGGTGTCAGCGCCAGTAAGGCTCTTAGATAAAAGACCTTTGCGCTGCTATAAATGCTTGCAGAGCGGGCATGTGAGGGCACAATGTAATTCTGACACTGACAGAAACAATGAATGCTATCGTTGTGGCCAAACCGACCACAAAGCGAGAGTATGCTCGGCTGCGCCTAAGTGCTCGCTCTGCACTGAAGCTAATAAGCCCGCTGATCACGTTCTGGGGAGTAAGAAGTGCTTCCCTCCGAAAGCTAGGAGAAAGGAAAAAGTTGCTGGTGGGTCCGTATCTTTACAACCCCGGCTGGAGGAGGAGATGATAACCAGCTAAGTTAATGGCAGGTTATCATAATCTCCTCCAAGCAAACATAAATCACTCAGCCGCTGCTCAAGATCTACTATTACAGAGTATGGTTGAGTGGTTAATTGATGTTGTGGTTGTTACCGAACCATACTTCGTATCCTCAAACGAAAATTGGGCTGGTGCTCTTGATGGCCTGGTGGCCATTATTCAATCAGGAGCTTCTAGCGCTGTGCCAATGTGTGTGAAAGCAAGAGGGGAAGGGTTTGTGGCAGTAATGTGGCGGGAAATTCTAATTCTGGGAGTGTATTTTTCTCCAAATCGAGTCCTCTCAGAATTTGAATCATTTTTAGGAGACCTAAGTACTCTGATAAGTCAAAATACCGCACACCCCGTTCTTATTATGGGTGATCTCAATTCAAAATCCACAGCTTGGGGCTGTCCTTCAACAGACGCTCGCGGTGAGGTTTTAGAGGACTGGATAGCTATGCTTGGTGTGTCGGTTCTCAATCAGGGATCAGTTAATACGTGCGTGCGATGGCAGGGAGGATCAATTGTGGATATCACTCTTGCGTCGCCCGCCATTGCGCGCCGTGTTAGTGGTTGGAGGGTACTGGAGAATGTGGAGACTATGTCGGACCATCTTTATATCCGATTTGAGATCTCTAGTACTCTAGGTAACGCTCGCAACCAGGCTGGCTACTCTCCCTCATTAACGAGGAAATGGGCGCTGAGGGCTCTAAACAAGGAAGCTCTAATAGAGGCTTCAATTGTAGAATCATGGTCCGATGCCTTGTCTACAATAGTAGACGTCAATGAGGAGGTGGATTGCTTTAGACAAAGCATGACACAAATTTGTGACGCCGCAATGCCGCGAACTAAGTTCCTTTCCCCAAAGCGCCAGGTGTTTTGGTGGTCCGAGTCTATTAGTAATTTGCGTGACAACTGTGTGTTTGCAAGACGCCAGTACACTAGATGTCGCCGACGTCGCACTGAGGATCGACAAAACGAAGCACAATTGTATGAGACATACAAACAATGTAAGAAAGCCCTTCAACTTGCCATAAAAGAGGCTAAGATTCGCTCTCGACAGGAACTGCTGAGAACTCTTAATAGAGACCCATGGGGACGTCCGTATAAAATGGTCAGAAATAAAATCCGTCCATGGGCGCCCCCAATTACGGAAAGTCTTTCACCCGAGTTTCTAGAACAGGTCATTCGCAGTCTCTTCCCTCACCGTATCATCTATGTGCCACCATACACTTCGGCTCCCCAAATCACAGCTGAGACTGATGAAGGCAATCCACCTCAAGTTACGCAGATGGAGCTGGATATGGCCGCAGACAAGCTCAAAGCTGGACAAAAAGCACCAGGTCCTGATGGCGTTCCTGGACGCGTCTTATTTTTGGCACTTGAAGCGCTTGGAAACCGATTCCGAAGACTGATAGACTCATGTCTTGAAGTGGGTCAATTCCCCCAAAAATGGAAAACGGGTACGTTAGTTTTGCTTAAGAAAGATAATCGCTCAGTAGATTCCCCTTCCGCTTATCGACCAATAGTCTTACTGGATGAGGCCAACAAGCTCTTTGAGCGAATCATTGCTACCCGTCTCATGAAGCATTTGGTAGAGGTAGGTCCTAATTTATCAGATCACCAGTTTGGGTTTCGCGAAGGCCGATCGACAATCGACGCTATAAGGCTCGTAAAATCTTACTCAGATGAAGCTGTAAGGCAAGGCGGTTTCTTGCTGGCAGTGTCCCTTGACATTGCCAACGCATTCAATACACTGCCCTGGCCGTGTATAGTCGAGGGATTGAAATTTCACAACGTACCATCCTACCTGATCCGTATTATACATAGCTATCTTTCCCAAAGATATATCATGTGCCCTCGTGGTGGTAACCAGGTTATGACCTGGGAAATGGTATGCGGTGTTCCACAGGGGTCGGTACTTGGGCCGCTCCTGTGGAACATCGGATATGATTGGGTATTGAGGACTAACCTCCCCACTAATGCAAACGTAATCTGCTATGCAGATGACACGTTAGTCACTGCCCGCGGGACCACCTTCTTGGAGGCTTCTCTTTTGTCCACAACCGCGGTAGCATTAATAGTACAAAAAATAAAATCATTAGGACTGGAAGTGGCTGTAAATAAAACAGAAGCTATCTGTTTCCATGGTCCAAGAAGAGCGCCTCCGGCAGGGTCAGTCATTACTGTCGACGGGGTGGACATTGAAGTTAGACCTACTTTAAAATATCTAGGGTTAACTTTGGACAGTAGGTGGAATTTTCGTGAGCACTTCAAAAGTCTCTCACCTAGATTAATGGGAGCAGCGGCAGCATTAAAGCGACTAATACCCAATATCGGTGGACCTGATTCCAGCAGTCGTCGCTTATACCTGGGAGTGGTGCGATCTATGGCTCTTTATGGGGCACCAGTGTGGGCAAACTCTATAAATTCCAAAACCGTTAGCTTTCTAAGGAGACCTCAGAGAGTGATGTCCATTGGGGTCGTGAGAGGATATCGTACAATCTCATATGAGGCAGCGACACTGCTGGCAGGTTCCCCTCCTTGGGACTTAGAGGCTGAGCTCCTGGCAGTAATGTATGACTGTCGAAGACAACAAGGGCGGGAAAACCAGTCTGAAGAATCACAACAGTTGCGGATGCTCAGAGCCCAACAGATTACAATAGAAAAGTGGAAGGAAAGACTTGCACATCCCGGAGCAGGGACAGGGACAATTGAGGCTATTCGCCCAGTTCTAAGACAATGGCTGAGTAGACAGCATGGTCCATTAACGTTCCGGCTTGTGCAAGTGTTGACAGGACACGGTTGCTTCGGCAAATACTTATGTCGTATAGCCGGAAGAGAGCCAACAAGTGGATGCCACCACTGTGGGCATCACGAGGATACCTCGCAGCATACGGTGAGTGAGTGTGTAGCGTGGACTGAGCAGCGGAACCACCTTGTGGCAGCTGTGGGGAACGACCTCTCGCTACCGGCCATTGTGAAAGCAATGGTTGAAAGTGAGAGGTCCTGGAAAGCTGTTCTTTCATATTGCGAAGAAGTGATATCGCAAAAAGAAATTGCGGAAAGGGATAGAGAAAGTACAACAACTCTTTCTATCCGAACTAGAAGACCTGGGCGTCGGAGGAGAATCTATCACGCCCTCCTCCGACCCCCATAAATTAAGGCCAGTGTGGCAGGCGCGGGGGCGCCTGTCGCACAACTGAATGGTCCTGAAGCGGTGAACGCGCTATTCCTGGGTGTCAGTGTTAAGAAGAGGATGAGAATTAAGGAGAAGAAGTTTCAAAAAACCACAGTCGTCGAAACAACGGATGCATGCGAGAGCGTTCCCGCTGTCGCGATATAAAGCTACAAGAGGGACAACGTGGGGTTTTAGCCGGTAGGAGTCCGGCATAACCTTTCTGCTACCCCCGTAACGGAAAGGTACCCATGATGGGTTTCCCCACGGAAAAAAAAAAAAAGGTACCCTTAAGGTTACGTTTGTGTAAATTAGTTAAATGTGTTCACAGGCGACATTCACATTTTTTTGCGTTATATTTCGCCTCTTCCTGAATATTGATATGACGTCAGCCTCAACCGCTTCTTCACTGGTCACAAAATGCCAAACCTTTCAATAAAGTATTTGACGTTGCTAATGTATTTCTCCGACTCGTATATAATTAACTATCAGAAAGCAATTATTCAGCGTAAATATAGGGCTCAGTAATAACAGAAGAGTACGAACAGATGAGGCTCGGCATCTTAAATTTAAAATACATTTAGAATCATTAAAAATTTACCAAAATACATTTTTATCGCTCAATATAATCCATAAACTTAAGTAACCATGCTCCAGTGCCTTAAAAGCCTCCGGTCAGGATTTTAATAAAAAATATATTTGACATTTTCTCCCATTAACATAATCAAACAAGCCGTGACAGATCAGCACAGCCTCCACACAAAGGCGATGTCAAACTCTAAGCATTTATTACGGGAATAACGTTACTCTCCCGTTTTTAATATCAACAGAAATAATAAATAGGTTACCATTCGCTTTATGAAGGAAAAACCTATTAACGAACACCAAATGTATCAGGGCCTGTATCATTAAACCATTCGACTTAAGAATCATACCTCGTGCGATATTTCGATTCATACCAAATAAAATTGGTAGACTCAAGGATATGGCGGGGTCTTAATGTCACGTGCATAAGTTTATTGTCTACCTTACCCCTAAAACGGAACACGACAATGACAATCAATGACGCTATTGTGACAAGAATAGGTAAGGCGGTGGTACCAGGCTCTACCATCTAGTAGCCACGATGGTAGTAACTCGCAATGTCAAACGTTTACCTCTTATAAACTGCCTGGCAGAACGGTAAATGGCAACTGACGAAGCACAACTGTAGGTTCTAAACATATATAGAAGCGAAGTTTTCCACTGAAAACTCTTGATATTCCTTTAAATGGAACATGTAATAAAAACCATTCGCTCTTTTTGTTTGTTGTATCTTGTATGTAGCAAATGGATCTTACATAAATCCCATAAACAATATGAATTTTATATTATCGGATATTTACTTATCTTTTAATCTAATTCTAATCATGAAACAATCTAACTTATTTTAAATCATTTTGCATAGGAAAACTTATTAAAATTATTAGTACGGGTATATAAATAAATCCTTGCAAAATATCCAGGAATATGTCGCAGAACGTTGGTGAGAGGAGGTGAGAAATACTTCCCCAAAATGTTGTGTAAACACCCCAGAAGCGAAGAGCGACAAAATAAAATATCTATTACTATTAAGGATAATGATGGGCCTTCTTAAACATGACTTAATATCAGTAGGGAAAAAAATTAGTGTCATCAGTGAGAGGCGGCTGTATTTATTTTTTGTACGTAATATAAAGGTGTTTGCGATACGGTGTGCGAGGAAATGTCGTACATTACCTTGGTGTCGTTTACGTAATGGATGGTGACATTACAATTGCGAATGGTTTGATAATAAAATATTTTTTGTGTTTCTTTATATTTTAATAAATTCAGAATATCCCCGACATTACAATTGCGAATGGTTTGATAGTAAAATATTTTTTGTGTTTCTTTATATTTTAATAAATTCAGAATATCCCCGACATTACAAAGCAACTATTTGAGATGAGTATAATATCAGTTATTTTCATAACTTTTCTAAAAAAACTTCCGTGACGTCCCCACGCTACCACGACCTCTAACTCAAAGTATTTAATTATCAACTAAGAAAGGTGAAAAATCTGTTTAACCGATTTTATGTTTATTACCAATAATATCGCCATTATAAAACAACTTTATAAAACTCATTTTCAACGTTGATCATAACTTCGAAAAAAATCACTTCTGAGATGGTCTCATAGTGGTATATAACAATTAAAAAAGTATAAGGCAAACGATTTCTAAGCATGTGACTTCTATGCTGCTCACTGAGCAGTAGAATTCTGCTGCATCTTGCTCGGTTTTGGTCAAGGAAGTTACATTCTACCTGAAATGCTTACACGCGCTTCAAAATCGTTCCGAAGAGTACCACGACATGAGTGGAGTGTGTCTCTTTCTACTAAATAAAGCGCCAATCGCCATATATAAGTGTGGCCATGCGTAGTTTGCAAATTACTACTAAGTAATTCTGCTAATTTGAGAAACAGTTTTTGCATTGCATAAGTAATTACGTGATAATTAAAATAAGCACATTTTAGAACTCACTGTGTTAATTACAATACATTTTATGCTAATGTGTCTATCGACGTTATGAACAAAATGGATTCAACGATTAACGAATATATGAAAATCTACCATCCGAAAGTTTTATTTACACTGGCAATTGCAAGAAAGGGACAACATCCACTCATGTCGTTGTCTTGCTCAGAACGTTTTAAGAAACAAATGTCAACTTTATTAGGATCGAAATAAAGTACATTTTTATTTTTTAAAATATTGCTTTGTAGTAATTCCAGTTATCGTAATATAAGTTCCTTGGTTTTGGTACTACCCATTGACTAGATCTTCTGTGTGGTCTATGGTACTACCGCATTGCCTATTCTTGATATTTCATATTCTGGTTTGGAGGGTAATATAGTCAATAAACTTTTGCTTGGGGTATTACCGTCTGTAACAGTACTATTTTGTGCCCTAATGATGTTGTTAAAACGCGAAATCAGCTCGCGCTAATAAATAAAGCATAGTAAAACAATACAAGTGATTTTAGCCTTTCAACATATAGTTCGTGTTACGAAGAGAAGCAATTGCAATCGCTATTCAATTTTGAAAGTATCCACATTGTATTGATATAAGAAGCGAAACCTTTTTTATCGCTTTTTACGAAAATTACACGGACGGATATCCTCGTGGTCTAGGGGTAAGCCTATTCGGTACATATCATGAGGTACCGGGTTCAATCTCCAGCGGGGTTATCACGTATCTCGCAATGCGCAATTATCGTAATTGTTTAATTATTGCAAGACACATAATTGTCTATTAGTCTTGTCTATTAGTGGCAGTTATTACCGCTTGATTAATTTTGGTGCTGTGACATCGCAAAAAGTGCATCCACTGACTAACAAGCCATTGGTAACGTTTTTGATAATTTTTTCGTAATACTTAAGAGTCAGCGCTGATTTCTGGCGGATTGCAAGTCGAGTCGTCGTCGGGTCGGAGTCGGGTCGAACAAAAACGCTATTGAGGTTTCTTTGAGATGAGACCACAATGCATGCGGCACTTATTCCCTGTGCTTACCTCGTAAGGGATAAGACTTAAAAATATGTATGTATAAGACATGTAATGATTTCATCTTGAAGTTGTATGTTTTATTTTTATCCTCATGGTTAAACCATACCCGAAGTCCATTAAATCATATTCCTGCGAAAGAAATACACACTAGGGTAACGACTAACGACAAAAGTTGTGAAACAATCATCTATCATCACACACATATTTCGATGTAACTGCGGTACGGTCTGCATAACCTGTAACAAATTTACGCAAAAAATACTTATATATGAATTCAACTCAAGTTGGTTTGTGCGGCCGTTCCCTTGACCAGACTAAAATACTGAGCGTCTTCTACTAAAGATCGGCAGGATTCATCGGTTTATCGATTTCCGAAACGAATGTTGATCGTCATTTCTTTCCCCTCTCCTCCATCCTGTCATCAATATTAACGGCGACTCTTTGTCACCCGCAATAATTGCTATCGACAGTTTTACATGATCGCAATTTTGCAATAATTTTCAAGTAATTATTGGGAAGAAAACGTATTTACACTCCTGTAAGTACCTATAAAGGCATATCTTCATAATATTAATTTAGAAGCAATACTCGTAGTCATTAAGGTTCGCATATATGGCGATGAGAGCTACCAAATATTTGTCTGTCGCACCTGTAAGTCCGTACGATACGTAAGATAGAGCTGTACTTTCTTCACCATAATATATAAAAATAATTTATAATCTCCATCGTCGACACTAGGCGAAACTTCGTCATAATGATTAATATAAATTTTGAACTTGCACAGTTTCACAAGTGCAAAATTTAAAATAATAATTATGACGGAGTTTCACCAAGTGCCGTCGGTGGAAAGTATAAATTATAAATCTATTTAATTAAAAACAAATATAAAATTTATTGATTGTGACAGTACAGGTTATTAAATCTATTACGATACTAATACTAAACAACCATTTTTAAATGTCTGCCTCTCTGTCATTCTGTTCATACGGGGTAATCTCTAGAACGCCTGAACCAATTTTGATGAAACTTTCACTGAAAGATTGATGTATTTATAGAGCAGGGCATAAGCTACTTTTTACCCAAATAATAATATATAATAATATTTTTTTACCTTTTCATGTTAATTCCGGCAAATATAAAGGTCAATAAGTTATGTATTTGATTATTTTTATTATAGTAAAGTGCACAATATATTTATTACTCTTTGTCATTGCACAGAGACGTAGGATATCGTATTTTTCATAGGAAGTGTTCCGATGATAGAAATTGGCGGCAATGGATTAATTCCTGCCGCCAAATTCCTGAATATCTGAATATCCACAACTGTGCGTTTCTATGCACTTTTTGCCTCTACTCTGTTGTGGAATCAATTACCGGCAGGGGTGTTTCCAAACGGATAAGATTTGGGGGCCTTCAAGAAAAGAACTTATTCATTCTTAAAAGGCCGGCAACGCAACTGCAAAACGTCTGATATTATGAATGGGTGGCGGTGATCACTTACCATCAGGTGCATCTCCTGTTCGTTTGCCCCCTCTTTTATAAAAAAATTTAAAAGTAAGTAGAAAATAAGCGAATGGCATTCCTGGTACAAAGCAACGAAAGCACTATTATCGCTTACATACCTAAGCATGTAAATGGTGAGTTAATATCCATACTAATATTATAAATGCGAAAGTAACTCTGTCTGTCTGTCTGTCTGTCTGTCTGTCTGTCTGTCTGTCTGTTATGCTTTCACGGCCAAACCACTGAACCGATTTGGATAAAATTTGGTACAAATATAGTTTGAGACCCAAGAAAGGACATAGGATAGTTCTTATCCCGGAAATCCTACGGGAACGCGAACTATGATGGTTTTTATTTTAGATTTTTTCCACGCGAACGAAGTCGCGGGCACAGCTAGTTATAATATAATGCCAAATGTGAAGTTTTGCATGTTCTCTAAACTAAAACACGACGGTGACATACTATTCGTTAAATAATTATTATGATTGCTTTTGCTGACGCTACAATATTAAGTTGAAACGATTACAAGTAAAACTTGTATCATTATCGAGGCTTTAGCTATGTCTTAATCTACAGAAGAATAGTGCTAACTTTGAATTGATGAACCAGACTTATTGAATCCTATACATTAAACGAGCAAATTCAGTATATTTATATGTAATTGGTTGCTCCAAAACGGAAATTTTCGTTTTTTTTTAATTTACTATTAAAATTGATCTAGGTAAGTATCATGTCCGTAACAATCCGTTTTCATATGAAGAAATATCACTACCCAGCTAGTATTCATATAAATATCTATAAAAATATAAATGAGCTTAAGAATTTTTCGTTTGTTTGGACGCGCTAATGAACTAATCAGTGTGAAAAAAATTTATTTGTGTATTAACATATAACCTTTATATATATATTTACTTATTTAATACTTTATTTTACACAGAAAACAGCACAATCAGGAAAAACAATTAAACGTAACATAAATACAATGATAATATAAATATAGACCGCCCCGTTGGTCGAGTGGTTAGTGACCCTGACTACGCAATCAACGGGGCTCGGGTTCGATCCCCGACGGGGCCAAGCATTTGTGTGATGAGCATAAATGTTTGTATTTCCGGGTTTGGGTGTTTATTATATATATTCTAGTATTTATATATGTATTTCTATGTATTAGTATCGTTGACTAACACCCATAACACAAGCAAATAATTTGCTTACTTTGGGGTTAGATCAGTAAGTGTAATTTGTCCCGTGAATATTTATTTATTTATTTATTTATTTATAGATACACTAATATATTTAATAAACATGCAAGACGTTGTGTAGGCGTTAGGCGGTTCTGCCGCAATAGCGTCAGTACTTATCACTATCGTGTTCCGGTTTGGATGGTAAGGTAGCCGATAAACTTATGCATGTGGCATTTACCTCGCCACAAGATAGCAACACATCATTAACACTTTTGGTGTGATTGTGCTTTTTTACTATAAGTACTAATACCTGAACAACCATTTTTAGAATTGCTGTCCGTCGTCTCTCATTCTGTTTGTACGGGGTAATTTCTGGACCGATTTTGATAGAACTTTTGACCGCCCCGTTGGTCGAGTGGTTAGTGACCCTGACTACGCAATCAACGGGGCTCGGGTTCGATCCCCGACGGGGACAAGCATTTGTGTGATGAGCATAAATGTTTGTATTTCCGGGTTTATATATATATATATATATATATATATATATATATATATATATATATATATATTAGGCTGTATCAAAAAAATCGACTATTTTTTTTTTGAAAAATATAATGAAAATCTTGTTCAGAATACCGAAAAAATACGCCAGTATAACGGACAGCTCTTAATTTTAATATTAAGAGGTCCCGCTTCACGATTTTCCATTTCCCGTTTAAATAACATGGGAAAATCTGATTCTTCAAGTTTGGGATTTTGTAGCTCTGCAACGAATTATCAAATTGGTTAAACCATGACATATTCTTATAGGAAATTTAATGCTCTACAAAAAAGGTCTCTTACAAAATTTTGATTAATGTACTCCTTCAAAAGTTATTCAAGGTCAAAGTTGAAACCATTGTAAATTGTAAGAAATTTTCACTTTTTTGGAGCATTTATCATACTTATTACAATATTTTGTCATAAATAAGCTTTTTTAAAACTTTTTGGAGTTCCACAATTTTTTTCTGACTATTGATTTATATTAATTATCCTTGATATTAAAATTATTGAGTATAATAATAAAATAACAAAATAACAAAAAAAAATTCTTTAGAATCCTGATTTTGATGGCAATTTTGATAATTAATATAAATCAATGGTCAGAAAAAAATTGTGGAACTCCAAAAAGTTTTAAAAAAGCTAATTTATGACAAAATATTGTAATAAGTATGATAAATGCTCCAAAAAAGTGAAAATTTCTTACAATTTACAATGGTTTCAACTTTGACCTTGAATAACTTTTGAAGGAGTACATTAATCAAAATTTTGTAAGAGACCTTTTTTGTAGAGCATTAAATTTCCTATAAGAATATGTCATGGTTTAACCAATTTGATAATTCGTTGCAGAGCTACAAAATCCCAAA
Source organism: Apodemia mormo (assembly GCA_036924255.1). NCBI lineage: Eukaryota > Metazoa > Arthropoda > Insecta > Lepidoptera > Riodinidae > Apodemia > Apodemia mormo. The sequence goes on along the minus strand of JAUPFN010000020.1, from coordinate 6,201,378 downwards.
CTTGAAGAATCAGATTTTCCCATGTTATTTAAACGGGAAATGGAAAATCGTGAAGCGGGACCTCTTAATATTAAAATTAAGAGCTGTCCGTTATACTGGCGTATTTTTTCGGTATTCTGAACAAGATTTTCATTATATTTTTCAAAAAAAAAATAGTCGATTTTTTTGATACAGCCTAATATATATATATATATATATATATTCTAGTATTTATATATGTATTTCTATGTACTAGTATCGTTGACTAACACCCATAACACAAGCAAATAATTTGCTTACTTTGGGGTTAGATCAGTAAGTGTAATTTGTCCCGTGAATATTTATTTATTTATTTATTATTTATTTATTATTTATTTTACTGAAAGATAGAGGAGTTTATAGGTCAGGACATAAGCTACTTTTACTGGAGTGAGCTAAAGGAAGTAATGATTTTGGATCACGCGAACGAAGAAGTCGCAAGTAATAGCTAGTATTAAAAGAAAGTATCTTCACGCCCATATCCCCGAAGGGGTAGGCAGAGGTACAACAAGTGCACCCACGATTAGCCGAAGATACTTGGTCCCACAAATGTGATAGATGGCAAGCCTATCGCCAAACGGGCACTTATTCAATACTAGCTGTTGCCAGCGACTTCGTCCGCGCGAACTTCGTTTACTCCGCACAGCACCACCCCCGTAGGTGATAGCGTGATAATATGTAGCCTATATATTGACCCGACCTGTTAGTAATATTCATGCAAAATTTGAAGTAAATCCATGCAGTACTTTTTGAGTTTACCCCGGACACACATATAGACAAACAGAAAAACAGATAAATAGACAAACCGACAAAAATTCTAAAAACTATATTTTTGGCTTTGATATCGATTGTAGATCACGCCCCAAGTATTCTTTTAAAAAAATATTCAATGTACAGATTTGACTTTCCTACGAGTTTATTATATGTATAGATTATACATTGTTTCTACCAGAAAACTGAAAAAACATAATTTTGTATTGCCCGACCCGCGACTCGAACCCGGGACTTCTTAGATGCTGTCCTGTATCTGTGTCGTACGTACTGTCCGAAGGTGGTGTCAAGAGTCTTCGCAACCGGCGTGTGTGTATGAAGAGAGTGATGAATGTGGAGGAAGCGAGAAAAGCCTGCAAGGATAGTGATGTATGGCACTCGGTTCTCTCTGCCTACCCCGTAAGGGATCTGGCGTGACGATATGTATGTAGTAAGTATTTATTGTGGAATCAATAATAGACGAATACTCGTTTATTGTAATCGACAGGTCACACCTGTGCAAGGGTTAACAGGGGTGAAATTGAAATTGATACATTTTGTTTGCGATATTGTGGCGGTGAAAGCAATGGCTTGTTATTAGAGGGAGCAAGCGATTAATGACTGATAATTTACGTACAAAATGTGACTGAGTTCAGCGGGGAAAATTTGCTTTAATAGTATAGTAAAATCGTAGTTTGAAACTAAACTTGACCGCCCCGTTGATTGAGTGGTTAGCGACCCTGTCTACACAATCGACGAGGCTTAGGTTCGCTCGCCGATGTTTGTATTTCTGGATTTGGGTGTTTATTAAATATATTCTAGTATTTATATATGTATTTCTATGTATTAGTATCGTTGACTAACACCCGTAAAACTAGCAAATAATCTGTGATGATTTCTGCATTTCTGGTTTACAAAGTTTACATTGCGAAGAACTGCAGAAACCTTTTATTTAGTCTATCTACTGTTCAAGCCCTTTCCTCTAATATTTCCTATAACATCCATTGAAATAACTTTTGCAAATTAGCAACATACGGAAAAAATTTCAACTTATAAACTCATATTTCCTGAATAATATTGATGTATAAAATGCCAAAAGTAAAATAAACGTAAATAAAAAATAACCACTAGTAAAATCTACAAAACCTGCTATGTAAGTCGTAAACAAACACCAATCCTTAAACTAGCCAACGGTCATTCGATCCTAAATAAACGTATAATTTATATAATTACAAATAAATTAGTGAGCTAACGTCATAATTCTGTAGGTGGCCCTAACAATATGAGGGTATAAATATTTATTAAAGGCCCCGAAAGTGTCCTCTATTGGGTCAGCTAAGGATCTACGAAAACCGTTGACCGGTTCTAAAGGTGGTATATATATATTTAAAAACTATACATCAATAAAGAATAAGGTTCACTTGCAATAAACTATTTAAATGCTTTTCAAATTAATTTAACCTTTTACAATTAAAATAATTTAACCATATTTTTTTTTTAAATTATAAGATAGCAAACAAGCAGATGGGTCTCCTGATGGAAAAAGTTAACCACAGACCACAGTTACTCCATGGAGTCAACCCTTGCCTATAGACACCAAAGGTGTTCATGGCCACAAGATAGCAACCATCTTGTGGCGAGGTCCAATGCTATGCAAAAGTTTACCGGCTACCTTACCCTCCAAACCGGAACACGATAGTGACAAACTCTGACGCTATTGCGGCAGGAATACACAAGGCGGTGGCAATACCTTGGCGAGACAATGCTGAACTCTACTCCCTAGTAGCCAATCGGTCGCCTTTTACGGAACGGTAGTTGGCCTATTCTTAAAAGGAGCCCGGGACCAACATGGGGAATAGTGAAATATATTTAAAAAATTGCCAAATAGTTTGATGCAAGCAAACCTGTGATCGGTATTTATGGCTTTATAAAACACGTAGGTCTTCTGTAACAGTAATTATTATTTTCTGTAATAATTAATTCAACAAATAATAATTATAGGTGACGTGACAAAGTGTGGGTTATCATTGGATAGGTTTTTAAAAAATATAATTTAAACTTTCCAAAGACGGCACTTGGTGAAATTGCGTTATATTGATTTTGTCAAACACTTGTACTATTTCAATTTTTTTTCACAAACCTGCAATATTTTTAAAAAATATTGTAGGTTTGTAAAAATAATTTTTCGACTGAAGAACTCGTTTGTGAAATACTACGCTTTAAAGTGCTAATTTTTGTTAGAGTCAAGTTTTGGTTTTGGGAATGAGAAAAAATTCACGTTAGTAATAAGTGTAGTGAAGTTAAGAGAAAAATTATCATGGCTTAGAAGACTAATAGTTGATCAACTTATAAAATTAGCTCGATACATTTTACTGCGTGATGGATATATCAGTCATTGACGTTAAATTGGTGACATAATTATCTAACTATTAAGAAACAATGGAAGTCCGCTGATCTTATTGAGAAGGGCAGCTTTGTAACCCTACAGTGCGCGTAGCCCGACACGCACTTACCAACTTTCATTTTCACATCCATTTTAAGTATTCATAGTTACCAAATGGTGAATTGTATTCAGGGAGTTGAAAAAATTAAAAAGGGGGACCCTTTTTAATTTTTTCAAACTATATTTTCTAAATTTCTAAATGAAAAAATTCAAAAAAAGTAACTTTTTTGAAAAAATTTAAAAAATATATACGAAAAAATATCGGAAAAAAATGTAATAAGTGAAGGTGGTTAACATAGTGAAAATATTAATTCCTAAAAGTTTATTTTAGGAATTAATATTTTCACCATGGTAATCACCATTTCCAATCGATTACAGCAAAACCGAATTGGAACAACAAAGAGCTATTTTATTCACCTTATTCAACTTCCCTTAGTATACAGTAAAAAGTAATAATACTTAAATAACTAACAGATAAAATAATTACTCTCATATACCATAGACGGAGTTGATTAGCATAAAATACTAAAATAATATTTCCATATCAAGCCAACAGTTTAAATGCTTTGGTTTCGCATCAACTGATCAGCCTCATGCCTAATTTATCGATAAGCTATATAGGTATCCCACCAATGCAAATGTAAAAAAATAAAACCCATCAGAATGAATTGCCTAATCTAGTAGGTCCAGGACAATTACTTCAACTATCAGTTAAAATACCACTTATTTTATAACAACCACATCAAATTTTCGTTGCTCGAACCTATCATAGTTTGGTCAAATGCTGTTGAAATATTTAACCCTAGGGGCAACCCGGCCGCTATGCGTATACTGTCACACACGCCTTTACATTATTCACTATTCGCAGTTGTTTGCTTGCGTGCCTAAATGATAATCAAAGGGCATTTTAAATAAGAAAGGTATGACTATAAATATTTGAGCGTCATTACACACTGTGTAGAAGTTTAAATGAAAAGTGATATTGTATGCGATGTCGTATTACAACCTATTTCAACCAACTTCCGAAACATAAAGGCGTTCTCAATTCAGATGTGTGTGTGAGTGTGTATGTGTGTGTGTGTGTGTGTGCGCGTGTGTGTGCGTGTGCATGTATGTGCTTTTTACGTATGTTCGAGCACGACTTCATCATATACATCGTGTAAGGGACGGTCTACCGAAAATCGAAACCATGGATTTGAACCATGGTTCTAAGAGGAAATTTCTGTGGGAAATTTTTAATTTCTATGATGATTTTTCCCTTAACTTTATATTTATTATTATTATTATTATTATTTCCCTTAATTATTTATTATTATTATTATTGTATTATTATCCTTAAGTTTGATTTGATTAATTCTAAAAATCTACAGTAGTAAAATTTAACGAAATACACGCGCTATATGCCGCGCCAAATAAACTAGTTAGATAGTTCCGCAGGAACTACGAGTCAACGCAATTTACGCTTTACTTTGTGTGGCGTGAAAATACGAGAAAATCATAAATTGTAAATTTTACATTTTTCACTAAAAAATAATTGCCGTCATGTTTAAAACATAAAAATTACATGTTTTCTTAATTTTTCTGTACACCGTCTCTTACACGTTTTATTATTATTATTATTATTGTTTTGTTTAAGAGAGTAATACATGGGGCGCACTAAAAGTTTTGCACTTCTAGCTAATCGGAACTATTTGAATTTCGAATGTTATATTTTTAAAATGTTGCAACCTTCTTAGTAATAAAAAAACAATTGGGGGGAAATGATTTGTCAATTGTTTTTTTATCACATATCAAAGTTCTACGTACGCAACGAAAATGGAATTAAGTCGAAAACATTTTAGAGCGATGATTTTTTATGATTTTAAAAGTTCTCTTTCTCTGCAAGACTATGCCGCTCGTCTTAAAAAGGCTTTTGGGAGAGAAGCACCTTGTTTAAGCACCGTGAGGCGATGGATTGCTGAATTTGAGAGAGGTCGAGTTTCTTTACATGACGAATTTCGTGAAGGGCGGCCTTCAACTGCCGTCAACAAAAATAATGTGGCTACTGTAAGTGGTTAATTGAAGAAAGCCCCCGGATTACCTATGAGACAATTTGAGGAATATTGGGGATTTGTATGAGCCAAATTCAGAAAATTTTACACGAAGAATTGAAAGTTCGGAAACTTTGTTGTCGTTAGATCCCTCATGAACTGACAGCGGAGCAGAAATGGCCTCGCGTGGAATGGTGCTCACAGATGCTACTGAAGTACGACCACGGACATTCTAATGCTGTTTATGACATTGTCACAGGAGACGAAACGTAGATTTATTGTTTTGAACCCGAAAAAAAACAGCAATCTTGTGAATGGGTGTTTGAAAATGAGAAGAGGCCAACAAAAGTGAGACAGGCGAGAAACGTTGGTAAAAAAATTATCGCGTTTTTTTTCCATCTATACAATTCCACTTGAAGATCAAAAGAGTGTTAATGCCGAGTGGTATTCTACCATTTGTGTACCCAGGGTGTTAGAAAAAGTTCGCGAAAGACGACCCAAAAGCCGCATTCTCCTACACCATGATAATGCACACACGGCCAACAAAACAAAGTCATTATTAGCTTCCGAAAAGGTACATCTTGTCACTTATCTTGCGCATAGCCCCGACCTAGCACCCTGTAATTTCTGTATTTTCCCCAAAATCAAAGATTTGATGAGAGGTTTTACTTTTATCAACTCCGAAGAGGCAATGATAGCGTTCAATCAGCACGTGGAAAACAGATCTATGGTCCTCCTGTTTTAAAATATGGTTCGATCGCATAAAAAAATGTTTAAAATGTAAAGGAAATTATTTTGAAAAGCAATAAACATAATATTTTGGTTATAACATGTTGTTTTTTTAAGTTACGCAAAACTTATAGTGTGACCTACGTATAAGTAGCTGTGTTTACGCTCGCGCTGTTTTAAATCGTAGTAATGTTGGCGTATGACCTGTATATTAGTAAAATGTCATTGGTTACAAACTTAGAAAAGCCCAAATATTATCTCTATATTAGTATAGATTAGTCTATTAGTAAAGTTTCAACTCGAGGATTGAACCCTGAACCTAAATATTTGACACAGAAAGTCGTACAAATAATTTACGAGGCAGTCAGACACGAGGTGGCTGCTGTATTTTCGTTGAAAACCTTTAATATAGATTGAAATCTTTAGTTCCAATTTACAATTTATAAAGACAAAACCAATTTTCTAAATTGAAGACCACGCCCGCGCCGATCATTAGACATTATCAGCTAGCCCTTGCTATGAAGCAATTATTTATCGCTCGCTACACCAAATGGGTTAAGTTGTATGAGTTAATTTGACGCACGCGATCTGATTCATTCCAATAAATCGTTTTGTTTACTGCTAATGATGATAATCATGAAGAAATTGTGAGTTTTACCTGATAACCTATCAACATTATTAGGTACTAGTTGCTGTCCGTGATTTCGTTCCCTTGAGGCAAAAACAGTATTTATTTTGCTAAGTCGAGTAAAAAGTAACCTATTCCTATGTGGTAGACTTTTACTAGGTAGTAGAGTTCTTTATTGTCTCGCCCGGGTCTGGTACCACCGCCTTACCTATTTCTGCCTTTCAGAAAAGCAGTTTGCAAAACGTTAACAACTGGCAAAATATTATAAGTGTTTATTGTGATATCCGGGTTTAAAAGCAGCTTTTAAAAGTTAGATGATTGATGTAATAATGTTTCCTTTTGGATGATCCTGTCAGCTCTGCTTGGTACCAAGCATTTGGCACGAAATCATTGACAAACTTGCTTAAACGTCTTCATAAAAATTACTATTAATAAATATCATTTGTAATACAGTTGACAAACACAGATGAACGTGGCTTTACTGTTTTTCTGTATTATACCCTTCATTTATTTATTGATATTCCCTAAATCCATATCAAAAGGCTAACTTTTTTCATAATTTCAATGAAAAATTCTTCAGCACAACTTGACTAACTTTAAAGTAAAAAAGGTATTGACTACTTTAGAATGCTAACATCTAACACAGATCTTTTTACTGTGTAATTTGTTGTATTAATTAATTAAAATTAGTGTTAAGTTTTTTTTCTCAAAGGTTATTTATTGTGAAGTAGAAATTATTATAGTTATATCTAACTAAAAACCGTCTTGCATGCTATTGAGAAATGGCGGAACATTATTTTACTTACAGTAAAATAATATTGATCTCAGCATTTATTCATTTATTCGTACATTGCTTGGAACGTGATATAATATAAAGATGTTAATATTTATTTGTAGTACAATGTTCCGCCATTTCTCAATAGCATGCAAGACGGTTTTTAGTTAGATATAACTATAATAATTTCTACTTAACAATGAATAACCTTTGAGAAAAAAAAACTTAACACTAATTTTAATTAATTAATATAAAAAATTACACGCAGTAAAAAGATCTGTGTTAGATGTTAGCATTCTAAAGTAGTCAATACCTTTTTTACTTTAAAGTCAGTCAATTTGTCCTGAAGAACTTTTCATTATATCAGCAGATATTGCCATCGAGACATTAAAAATATTATTGTATAATCTGCATTTTATACCTATCATGGCGTAAAGTTCCATGCCAAGAAAATAGCAGCAAATAACCAAAACAGAAACAAATAAAATCAATACGAAAAACGCGGCAAAGCACTCAAGATATAAATCAAAACCCTCGTTGAAATCGAACCCAAACCCCATCCAGTGCATCTTCAGGAGAATTGATGTTGTCGATAAATCAGTTGACTGTATTCTTTGCCACTGCGAACGCCCAAATACTCGACTAATATAGATTTATGCGTTCGCGTTCATTGACGGGAACTTGTACAGATATTGAACAAACAAAAGATTTTTTTAAATATTATTTGTGACAAAAACTATATTAAAAATAAAAATAGTATTTTAAACGCAGTATAACCACATAATACTTACTAGAGACTAACAGAAGTCAAAGTTACGTATATAGAGAAATCTCTTTTATTAGGGATAAGCTCGCCCATTGTACAGTCTGTTTTAATAAGTCTCTATGTACTACTCTTCTCCTTTAATTCTGTACAATAAAGTATTAAATAAATAAATAAAAAATAAATTACATACAAGTAATATTCGAGCAGAGCACCCATAGACACCTCTTACGGACGCGATATCTCGGAATGATTCGGAACAAACTACCTTTTTTTTTTTTTTTTTTACAAAATACCTGATGTTGATTTTCTATCAAAGTTTAATTGAAAAGTCTGAAAGAGTATTTCAGTTTCTGTTTTAAGTTCTTTTTTGTTTTAAACAATTTGTGATCTTGATGTTTAAAGTTTAGTATTTCCGCCGTGTTGGTCCCGGCCTCCTTTGTAGAATAGGCCAACTGCCGTTCTGGCAGGCAGGTCGTAAAAGGCGACCGATTGGCTATGCGAGTCACTACCATCGTGGCTACTAGGTGGTAGGTTCTGCATTGTCTCGCCCGGGCCTGGTACCACCGCCTTACCTATTCCTGCCGCAATAGCGTCAATGCTTACCACTGTCGTGTTCCGGTTTGGAGGGTAAGATAGCCGGTAAACTTATGCATGTGGCATTAGATCTCGCCACAAGATAGCAACGCACCATTAACATCTTTGGTGTCTATAGGCGATGGTTGACTCTCTTTCCATCCGGAGACCCATCTGCGTGTTTGCTATTGTTGTTGTATCGTATTACTAATTGACCCGACAAACGTTGTTTGGCCGTACATATTAGGAATCCATAGCAGACACACAACGTGACAATTTACATAAGTATACGGGATTGTTCTTTCCGGCAGCCGAAAGATCACCGAACTTTATATGGTGGTTATTATTCTTAAATTTTCTAATTTTTCGCGCTTTTTTCTTAATATTTTCTTTTATAAAAACCTTCTCCTGACAATAACAAACACAACAAAAAAGAATTAGCGAAATCGGTCCACACATTCACGCGTGATGTCGTGACCACGGAAAACAGGGACTGATTTTTATTTCATACCTAGATATTTCATATAATTAATTCTCAGGCAATGAACATAAAAACATACGGTTTTATTATTAGGCGCCTCTGTGGTCCGGCGTTGGCTGTGACCACATGAGGTCCCGGGTTCGATTCCCAGGTCCGGCACATAAAAAAGTGTTTTTTCAGTTTTCTGAGAAACATAAAGTTGCCCGGGATTGGAAAGTGCCCGGTTAGCGATAACCTTGCCACGTATCACATTGTGGGACCAAGTATCTTCGGCTAATCGTGGGTGCACTTGTTGTACCTCTGCCTACCCCTTCGGGGATATGGGCGTGAAGATACATACAGGCGAATCGATAACCTCGTTCTTTTGGGAAGTCATTTGAAAAAGCATTAAATTATATATTGAATATTGCCAATAAGATTTTTTATGTATTTTATACATACTACGGACGGACTAATGTTACCTGTTTAACGTATTAATATTTTCAAAGCTACATTTCACAGTTCAACATTTTTACAAATCATTAAATAGCACACAATCAGGTGGTTGTTCTGATGAAGATAGACAAGTATCGCCTTTAGACACCAAAGATGTCAATGGTGCGTTGCTATCTGTGTGGCGGTATGGTTGTGCCACATGCGTAACTTTACCGGTTACCTTATTATTAAAACCGGAACATGCGAAGACTTGATGCTATTGGTGCTATTGCTGCAGGATTATGTATCAGGAGTGTTACCCAGGAGTCATGATGGTAGTGACATTTTTAGCCAACCATTCGCTCTTGTGAACTACCTAGCAGAATGGCAATGATCTATTCTCCAAAGGGGACCCGGACTTACAACATGACACAAATGCAAAAATGTCACATCGCAAAGAAGTAACAAAAATACAGAAATACACTCAAACTTTCGAATTGCGTAAATGATATATTTTTTTTATATCATAAGATGCAAACAAGCAGATAAGGTCTCCTGATGGAAAGAGTCAACTATCACCTATAGACACCAAAGGTGTTTAGGTGCGTCGCTATCTTGTGGCGAGGTCTAATGCCAAATACATAAGTTTACCGGCTACATACCCTCCAAACTGGAACACGACAGTGTCAAGCACTGACGCTATTGCGGCAGGAAAAGAATAGGTAAGGCAGTGTTACTAGAACAATGCAGAACTCTACGATCTCGTAGCTACGATGGTAGTGATTCACGTACCAAATCGGTCACCTTTAATCTTTAAGAAAATATTAAATTCACGTCCTCAAATCATATCGGTTCAGAAACCGAGCTGCTTGCAATTAATTCCACAGTGTTATTATGCAAGGTAAAAATACCTAAAGATTAGCTAACCATGAGAAAAAACCCACATATTACTCAAAAAAGACTTAACCGAGACTAGGTCTTATGCCACATGCGTTAGATTACCGGTTACCTTACCCCCAAGAAAACGGAACACGATAGTGACAAGCACTGACGCTATTGTGGCAGGAATAGATAAGGCGGTGGTACCCGGGCGAGACAACGCAGAACTCTACCATCAAATACGTCAATTTTTTCAAATCAGTTACCCGATTGGAAATTTTTTGTGGAGAGAAAAGATGGGCGTGTCGTCAAAGTGAAACTGTTTATAAAAAGTAGGCTTATTAATATACATAAATGAAATTGTTTCGAAGACCACGCTCTATAATATTTAAATGTTATAATATTCATAATTTTTTTCACCTTTTCCCACCACATTACCACCTAGGAGCCACGATAGTAGTGACTCGTATAGCCAATCGGTCGACTGCTAAGACCTGCCTGGCAGAACGGCAGTTGGCCTATTCTTCAAAGAAGCCCGAGACTAATACATGGAAAAAAATGTTTATAGCATAGTATCAATACAAGTTATCAGTGCAAGTGTTTATAACATAATATCAACACAAGATAAAAGTAGTCAATATTTGTACGTACACTGGAATGCTAAAACATTAGCGGGGATCACATAACACATTTTTGGTGTCCAATCGCAATAATAACTGAACTAACGTATACCCCAGTCGGTATAGACATAATTTCGACCGACTTTTTAAACGCCAGCATTTAGCCAATTTCACCATATTGATTTTCAAAGTAGGTTATCATGTGAGTAAAGCTACTCCTGAGATAGACACGTAAATTTTTTTGGTTTCGTCGTAAATTTTAAATGTGTGAAGGGAACCCCCCCCCCCTTTTAAGACAATTGCTCTAACATTGGAATATGAAAGACAAAGTTAATGTTTTCTTTGCGGAGAAGTGTAGACACCTAATATTTTTAAATAAAAAGCATCGAAAATACATTAAATTAATAAAAAATCATTACACACACTGCATTAAAAGAGATGTTATTGTTTAGTCTTTGGTCGAATTTCGACCCCAAGTAGGGTTGCCAGCTCCAGGCTGATCATTTCCTGGACATTCCTGGGGCCACGAATGGAATCAGAGTTTTGGTCTCCGGTTCAAGACTAAACTAAGTAGGAATTACTTAAAACTATTGGTTGATGAAAAAAATACTTTTTTTGGAAAAATCTTTTTAATTACTTTCTTAAACTGTTAAATACAAAAAATGTAATTCAACTTTTCTAAGTAACTTTTTAATGCTTAAATACTAAACTTTGAACATCAAGATCACAAATTGTTTAAAACAAAAAAGAACTTAAAACAGAAACTGAAATACTCTTTCAGACTTTTCAATTAAACTTTGATAGAAAATCAACATCAGGTATTTTGTAAAATAAAAAAAATATAGGACAAACATTGAGCACTTTATATTATAAAGTTTATTACGATTAATGAAACTTTAGTAGATAGATAGTAACTTTTCATTCCGACTTTTTTATTATACAAGGCAATCGCTAGTTTACTAAAAAAGTCTCAGAAATAGTATATTAATTATAACTAGCGATTGCCTGTGGCCGAAATTCGACCATAGACTAAACAATTAAATCTCTTTTAAGTTTGCCAAATTACTTTAGCTGTAAAGAAAATAATATTCATATGTGTCATGAAACTATTATATTATTCATTGAACTATTACTGCTATTCATCCGAGACATATATACATATATATTAACATATGTATGAATGTAGTGTGTGTGATCTTTATTTTTATTTATTCAATGTGTTTCTAATGCATTTTATTTCAAAATATTAGGTTTTTGCGGTCCTCCACAATGTAAACTTTAAGTGAGCCAAAGGGAATTGAGGGTCCATACAAAGTTAGCCTAAAAATCAACACATGTTGATAGATGCTTATCATTTTTATTTTGTACTGAAATATAAATTGTATCACGGACACTTTATAATACTAAAATTCATGAAAAACTTTCAAAGATGTATATTACTTGAACTCACAATTATTACTTACTATTGTAAGCCATTCATGTCGAAATATATCGTCTAAATAGATATAATTTGTTTTTGTATCTTTCATCATGAAGATTATTCGATTTTAACCCCTTAAAAGTTAAAAGGTAAATAACGTTTGCTTACAACAAAATACATACTCGTATTTGTTATTTGTTCTCATATTAAAAAGATGACACTTGTTTTTTTTTTGTTTCTTTAGGATGATACTAAGAATAATTTGTCTATACAGCATTCTGTGTAGTAATTTTCGATTATAGTAATAAATACTTCCATTTTCGTTGCATTTTATACTATAATTTGTATAAAAATATTGCGTCTTACCTATCCGATATTTTTCTATTTTTTTGGTTGGTCATAAATAAAAAAAGTGTCAACTTTAAGGCAGTAAATAAAAGTCTTTACTTGATTTATAAATATGAAAAAGCGTACAAGTTTGAATAGTTTCATAACCATCCAACAATATTCTTTTTTAAAATTTACTTGCTATTAAAAAGTGACCGTTGAATTCTAATATTCTAATATTGTACATTAAATTAATTTAATAATTTTTGTTGTGTATGTTCTTGTAGCTCTTTTAGGCTGATCTAATCAATCTCCTTTCATACTCTACCGTTCACGCAATGGTCTTTAAAAGGGTACAAAGGTTTTCCTACACGTATTAATATATCGTTATACCACTGAATTTAATAAACGTTTTCTATTATTAAAGCGATGGTATTCAAGGTGGAAAAGTGGAAAGCGGAACTCTGCGGGCCTACTATTGAAAACAATATAAATCTTTAACCAATATTGATATAAACAATAAGTTTCAAATATCGACAAAAAACGGTACTCTTGAAACCAATATTGCCCACATTGATTCGGTATAGTAATGACCTAATTATTGGAAATAGATGTCATCGTTACACGTCAAGCTAGTGTTACAAGTGGAAATTTTAAGTACCGTTTTAAACTAAATAACGAATAAAAGCAATAATGAGTAGTTTCAAAAAATTTCGAAATCCGTGTGGCGCTGTTGCCGAATCCAATAATTGAATATAGTTGTCCATAGTATGAAATACTTCAAAACTTATTAAATATTTATTTCAAATTGAAATCGGTTTTCAATAGTAGCCCTACTGTAGTTACAAAAGATGGCTCACCTCGCGGAATGAGAAACTATCACCTAAAATCAACAAAGATGTTAAAAGTGCGTTGATATCCGTATGGCGAGATTACAATACCACATACATAAGTCTACCGGCTATTATATCCTCTAAATCAGAACACGACGATGATACGCATTTAATCTACAGCGCAAGCATTAACAATAGGAAAAGCGGTGGTACCAAATACGGCAAGACGTTGCAGGTCTCTACCACATAGTAGTCACGATGATAATGACACGTATAGCCAATCGCCTTTTACGACATGCCTGGCAGAACGACAATTTGTCTATTCTTCAAAGGATCCCGGATTAACACGGTAAAAAGATTGGATCCCTATCATAGCATGTTGATAAATAGACAAATATAAAAATTGCTAATCTTAAAAATTGTTTATAGTATATTAGTTTTTCAAAATTACCATAAACAAAAGCAAACGAATACCATATACATGCAAAAGGTTTTAGCGATTCTAAATTATTTGCACATTCCTATCCATCAAAACGGAATCCATTAACCGCCAATAAATCCCGATCAAGCCTGGAATGATATTTTCGAGCGTGAAAAATGGCGAGAACAGGCGTAAGCTTGAAGCCATACATCACACCAGGGCTTTAAATTGAGAGATATATTATTAGAGTGTTTTGCCGAAAAAAAAAACATTTGAAATCACGTTGATCCAGTTGTAAATATGATCAGCTATAGATCATAAGATTCTAAGTTCTGATCTCGGGAAGAGTATTTTTAGGACTATTTTTTTAGAGACATTTCAGTAGTTGCTTATTGTCTGTGTCTATTCAGTATGTATGTATGTTGAGTCAAAATAGCACGTGAGAACCACGACTTCAACCATCGGTTATCTCACTAAAATAGTAATATTGCATGCCTCCGTAAAGCCAAGTAGTGTTCTACTCTTGCTTTAACAAAATCACGCAACTTTATAAGGTAAAAATATATTTTATTTATTTTGCACTTATAGAACAATACAAATACACGTAGGTATACTAATAAAACCACTTGTTTAATGTATTTGATATTTTTTAACATTTTTGAGTTTAGTGTAAAAAAACTTATTAAAAAAATCTTGAGCCTGTACCTGTCTGTAATGATCTGACAAAAACACGGCTGCAAAAATTTACATATCAATATATTTTTATTAACGTCAGAATTAAAGCGCGCAGAGCCCTATTACAAACGCCTAGCCTGTGTTATTAATAATATGGTAAAATTTATTCTTTTGTCTAAAATAATTCTAATATCTCCTGTATGTTCTATTCTGTTATCTATATCTATAGTTCTATTTATCTTAAGATATGGACGAAATATAACAGAATATTGTGTTACTATATTTAAAAAACCCCAAATAACATACAAAAAGTTTAAAACCAAACTAACCCTTTTTAGCAACTTATTGATTCATCTGAACAAGAGTTCCTTTGTTTAATCGAAGATGTACAATTAAGTTTCCCTACATTGTGGCGGTGTGGCGGCGCGCCGGTGTAATCGCCCGTGACACCCTTCGGGAGGCGAGCCTATAGCCTGGCAATTAGGGAAGGGGCGATTTGGATAACTTTGTACTTGCATGTCGACTATAAAAATGCTTAGTGTTTACTACACGACACATTGTTCGCCACATGGTCAGAACAACTGTTTGGTTTGTTTTACCCACGGATTAAACTGGTTACGCCTTTAAAGGCAATTTCTTAGGATGTCAATGTCGCTTGCATTTACACCCAAGAATATAGAGTTATAATACTTACCGATGAAATAAAATCACTCCAGATTCATTCCTTAAGCCTTAACTTTAATAGCACATTATTACGTATTTCTATCGTTTTACGATATGATATATTTACAAGCTTTTGACATTTGACATATGAGCGGCTACGCATTTTACGCCCAACACCGTGTCTATTAGTATTTATGTGGTCTGTGGTTTTACCTATAACATATTCTGTTTACTTCTTCTACCAAGTGTAAATTTTTGAAAAAGTTATAACTTTACAAATGTACAAATAGATACTAGCGATTGCCTTCTGGTCAAAATTCGATGTTATTGTTGCTATGGCTCCGTGTTTTAAGAGATTTTATTGTTCCATCTAAACAAATAAATAAAATTGGAGTGTCTGTTTGTAATATTAAAATAACCGCTTTTTACTAAATGCATACGGATGTATACACGATACATATACCAAAATAACATTTTTTACAATTTTTGTCTATCTGTTTGTCCGTTTGTTCCGGCTTATCTCTGGAACGGCTGGACTGATTTTGACGGGACTTTCACTAACAGATAGCTGATGTGATAGGGAGTAACTTCAGCTACTTTTTTTCGAAATTTTCCCACGCGGATGAAGTCGCGGGCTCAGCTAGTCTATAATAAACAAAACAATAAAATCTCTTCTTAGTTTGACAACAGACTTTAATCATAAACAAAATAGTTTATATGTATACATATATACAATGTATGGCAAATGAATGGAAATGTGTGTAACGTGTAATTTATAACTAAAAAAACTTCTTTTTTTAAATATCACTTGTAATGAATATTACTAAAGTCCGGATACGCAGTAACGACCCCTAGGGTCAACTGTATTAGTCATTTCGAAAAAAAAAGAATATTATACCATTTAAATATTAGAGGTCCTCAAAACAATTTCACTTATGTATATTAATAAGCCTAATTTTTTGAACAGCTTCATTTTGACGACACGCACATATTTTCTTTCGACAAAAAAATTCCAATCGGATAACTGATTTGAAAAATAGACGTGTTTGATGGTAGAGTTCTGCATTGTCTCACCCGGGTCTGGTACCACCGTCTTACCTATTCCTGCCGCAATAGCGTCAGTGCTTGACACTGTCGTGTTCCGGTTTGGAGGGTAAGGTAGCCGGTAAACTTATGCATGTGGCATTAGACCTCGCCACAAGATAGCAACGCAACATTAACACCTTTGGTGTCTATAGGCGATGGCTGACACTTTCCATCAGGAGATCCATCTGCTTGTTTGCTATCTTATGATATAAAAAAAACCCACGTTTTATTATCATGGGTGCAACAAATACGTCAATTTGTTAATAAAAATTATGTACCTAATCACGCGATTAAAGTAAAAAAACTATGCACTCGTTTTGCAAGAGCAAGGTTGGCTCTTTCTATTAGGAAAGCTATCCGTTTGTTTGCTATTTTATAACATCAAAAATATAAATCTTTACAGTACATTTTGAAATATCATTAATTTTTTTCGGGAAGATTAATGATTTTTTTATAAAAAGTTATAGCCGTATGTCAGTAATTCTTAAAATAATACCATATTTTTTCTAAATTAATCCGTCGCTCTGATTCAAAGTTGCTATGAGCATAAATTATGTTCGTGTATTTCTTATTTCACAAAACACAGAACGTGATTTTAATAATGAAGCATTATGAAAGTTCAGTGCACACAATTATAACCCCTATATTTGGCGGTGTATGTTCTATAGTGGCGTAGATTTTTTGTAAGGTCTACTAATATATAATAACATTATGGAATACCAAAAGCGCTGAGGGTCGTCGCATTACATCGCTTGAATGAAACAGAAGTACTAGTCTTATTATATCACCAATCATTTGTTTCTACCCTACATCCTTACAAAAAATGCGCAGCTCAAGAGTTTTCAATCTTTCATGCGACATAATTATCGTCAGATATCTACTCTGTATTGCGTGGATGTACAGATCCTAGAAGAGGCAAATATTTCATTTTTCTAATTAATTAAGTTATTAAAGTTTTGTTATATTTAGCACAATAAAGGTCTTGTGGGAGTGCATCGCGCAAGGATCTCTCGGGATTTTTTTGGTTTTTCTGAAAAAGCAGTAAGAAAAAAAATGACAAAAAGAATACAAATTACTACATTACAAGGAAATCGTTCCAATTTTTTGCTGTAATATTCATATCTGTCTGATTAGGCGTTTTGGCGAGAATTTAATTACACAATGCAAACGACAATTATGAGTATAATATGATAATTAGTAGTATTAGTTATTGGGAGAGTATTAATAGAAGATAAATGTTCCGGGCCTCTTTTGTAAAACAGACCATCTGCCATTCTGCCAGACAGTTCGTAAGAGGGAAACGATTGGTTACGCGAGTCCCTACTATCGTGGCTAGTTCTGCATTGTCTCGCCCGGTTCTAATACCACCGCCTTACCTGTTCTTACTACAATAGCGTCAGGGCTTGTCACTGTCGTATTCCTGTTTGGAGGGTAAGGTAGGCGGTAGACTTATACATGTGGCGTTAAACCTCGTTACAAGATAGCAACGCACCATTAACTTTGGTGTCTATAAGCGATGGTCGACTCTTTCCATCAGTAGACCCATCTGCTTGTTTGCTATGTTATGATATAAAATAAAAGTTGCGGAATTATTTCCTATATTGGAAATTATCGTCTAATTCAGTGTCGTTTTACTATTTGTTAAATTATACGATCGTTATGAGGCGTACACGTTTGGATTTTCCAACATTTTTTTACACCTACCTACCTACGGGTACCTATTGAAAGTGCATAATTTAAATTATTATGCTTCGAATGCGGATAACGAAAGTCCCTACAAAAGCTGTTACATGAACTGATTGAACTTTGCTGCTACGAGTTAAAACCGTAGTGTGCTACGACCGAAATTGGCTATGCGAGTCACTACTATCGTGGCTACTAGGTGGTAGAGTTCTTCTGCATTGTCTCGCCCGGGTCTGGTGCCACCACCTTACCTATTCCTGCCGCAATAGCGTCAGTGCTTGTCACTATCGTGTTTCAGTTTGGAGGGTAAGGTAGCCGGTAAACTTATGCATGTGACATTAGACCTCGCCACAAGATAGCAACGCACCATTAACATCTTTGGTGTCTATAGGCGATGGTTGACTTTTTCCATCAGGAGATCCATTTGCTTGTTTGCTATCTTATGAGATAAAAAACACTGCTTACGACGCGACGTTTCACTATTACTATCGGACATCAGTTCTGGATATATGTATATATTTCAAAGTGGAAACGATGGTACTAATGCTAAAATACCGCAAGTTTAAGGCATTTTATTGACAAAACCACAAATGCAATTACGGTATAAAATATATGTATATGTTAAAAGTAAAATTTCCACAAATGAATTGTATTCCTTTATTTTTTATGGACATCTCAACTGTGAGAAAAAACCGTGTGGTGTCGTGGGACACCAGATAGGAACGAAGTTTCTAATTACAAAAATATTGATTTCAAGTTCTACTCGAGATATAAAGAAAATAATTATACATTTTTCATTATGATTTTTTAGACATAAAAATCAAAATAATAATAGCAAAATGCAATAATATTACAGGCATCATGCAGACTATACATTAGACACTGTATACTAAACAGTGTACGCACATATACATATCATGTGCATCATTAAATAATCTACAATGTTATAGTAATTATTACAATATAATAATATGAACGGGTGTATAATGTATAGCCATTGTTTAATTAGTAATACTTGTGTTTGATACTTAGTAATTCACTTACCACTACAAAGTTTACTCACCGTAATCATAAATCATAAATGGCGCAGTTCAGTTTTAATTCGGGGTATTATGTAACGCTTATCACATCATACTTAGACTGTACACTTTTATATGACGTTACGGACGCTTTTTAGCGGATAGGGACTGCGCAACGCCCATAAGCCAAGTTTCATACTCTACCGTTCGCGCAATTCACTTAGATAATGGTTCAAAGTTACTTCACGTATTAATTCATAGATGTATTAGTATCGTTAACTAACATTCATCTCACAAGCATATAATTTGCTTACATTGGAGTTTGGTTAATTCGCATAAACTCTCCTGTGATATTTATATATGTATGTAGGTACTTACAGTTCTCGAAAACTGGATATTATAGTATTCAGTATATGAAATGAAAACCGTTTGTTTTTATATTAAATATATATTAAAATAAATAAATAAATATTCACGGGACAAATTACACTTATTTATCTAACACCAAAGTAAGCAAATTATTTGCTTCAGTTATGGGAGTTAGTCAACGATACTAATACATAGAAATACATATATAAATACTTACACATACATAATGAACACCCAAACCCGGAAATACAAACATTTACGCTCATCACACAAATGCTTGTCCCCGTCGGGGATCGAACCCGAGCCCCGTTGATTGCGTAGTCAGAGTCGCTAACCGCTAAGTCGCTGAAGAGTCGAATAGAAGACGAAACAGTTCGGTCGGAATATCCATTCCTTTCCCTGACGCATAGGCTCAGGATGACCATAGCGCAAAGTCAGCGCAAAACCACTTGTTGCTAAAACAATTTCCCACACCGTAGCAGAGCTACTACCACGTAAGATTAGCAGGAGAACAAGCAGGTATGTATCAGCACGAGCTCACGAAGAGCAAGCAGGTATACATCAGCACGAGTTCGATCCATAATCTAAACGTTGGACTTGGCACGGAGAAGCCACTTTCATCAGGACTTCTTTAATTGTTCCTAGCGATTGGTAGGTTTCAGAATCCACCATATGAACGTTTCGTACTATCTGGTACTCATCAGGTCAGCGAAGAAGCTGACTACGTTAAGGGCGGTTAAATATATATGTTCTATATAAATTATATATGTTCTATTTGATTAAGCTTGATCATTTTTCCTAGCAATTAATAAATGGTTCTTGAAATATTAATTTAATAACGAAATTCAACGGCAACCTGTAAATTATCTATGTACTTTTTGGCCACAAAATATGTTTATATTACATTATTATCCGTATGATAGGGATATAATGCAATATGTAGAATTTTACCTGATATCTTCTCATCATTCGCCTCTGTGTTCTAGGGGTCCGGTGTCGGAGTTGACCACATGAGGTCCTGGGTTCGATTCCTGGGTCGGGCAATTCAAAAATGTGTTTTTTCAGGTTTCTGATAAAAACAACGTCGCCCGGGATTGAAAAGTGCCCGGTTAGCGATAGGCTTGCCACCTATCACATTGTGGGACCAAGTATCTTCGGCTAATCGTGGGTGTACTTGTTGTAACTCTGCCTACCCTTTCGAGGATACGGGCGTGAAGATACTTACTTACTTATCTTCTCTGTTAATGTAGGAGATGCTCATTCTATTGTGACAAGAAAGCGTAAGGCAATATTGCCCAACCCAAGTGAAATTCTACCACTTAGTAGTAATGATAGTAGGAACACTTTTGGTCAATAATTCGCCTTTAACAAACTGCCTGGAAGACGGCAGGTAGTTTATTCTTTAAAATAAACGTACAGACTCCAATGAGGGCTCTCCTGATGAAAAGAGACAATGATGCGTTGCAATCCGTGTCACGAGAATGTTATGCCACATGCATAAATTTACTCCTACTACATTACAATAAAAAACCAAAACACTACAGTAATAAGCTCTCTATTTCGATAGAAACAGGATAGGCGGTGGTACCTAATTATTTTTTTTAATAATAAAATTTTATTTGCCAGAATTTAATTTGAACGAAACGCTGCGCAACTCTACAACCTAATAAATTTCTAGCCATGTCTAGTTGAAATTTCATCTTTGTGATCTCCCTCAGGGTGGTAACAGGTAAAACAGGGGGTTGTCTCTTGAAAAAGTCTCAATAACTCGTCAGCGCGGAACACCGAATGACATCGTTAGTGGAAGTGGTACGAAGAAAAGGCGAACTATCTACTTACTAGACGCTACACTGATACCTATCGGTCCCATGTACAGGCTGTTTTGTTACGCGAAGTACAATATAAGAATTCTTTACCATCAAATTTAATGTTGTTTGTAGTTTTTTATAGTATTTTTATATATGTCATTCGATAGCAAACACTCAGACACTCAGGCTCAGGCTCTCCTGATGAAAAGAGAAATCATCGCCTATAAACACTAAAGATGTTAATGGTGCATTGCCTCGTGTGGTGAGACGGCAATATCATACCCAAACCGGAACACAAAAGTGAAAAACACTGACGCTATTGCGGCAGTAACTAGGTAAGGCGGTGGTAACAGACAGGGCGAGACAATGCAGAAATCTACCACCTAGTGGTAGCCACGATAGTAGTGACTCACATACTACCATCGTTACCATTTACGAACTGTCTGGCAGAACGGCAAATGTCTATTCTACAAAGGAGTCTATTCTAAAAAGGAGGCCTAGAACATTACGAAGTATTTTAAAGGTTGGTTCCAAATTATTTTACTTTCTATATCATCTCCTTATAACTAATACAACTAATAATTATATAATACTCCTAGTTGTCGTTTGCACTGTGTAAATATAATTATTACTTATTTCTCTATACGACTGTATTGATGTCGCCGCCTGGTTCCGCCGCAGAAGTGGGACTTCTCTTGGATTTATTCCAATAGTCAAACAAGCACGGTAGATATTTCTAAAATGTTCTAATCTAACATAACATTTTATTTTGATTTTATCTAAATCTAAAGTTAGCATATTATTTGCTTGTAATATGAGTATTAGTCGAAGATAAAAACTAAACGACTTAGCGTAAGACCGGCACTCTCTGACCAACTGAGCCACGTGTGGTGTTGTTGTTGTGGGTTGTGTGTTGTAAATATTGTAATTGATTGCACTGATCGCTAAACAGATATATACATACATGGAACAAACATTTAAACACATACATAGTGAGATAACGAAATTTCATAATACATAGAAATACATATATGAATATTCACACGTTAACTCAGAAATATTTGTTTCTATCCAAAATCGAACCCAAGCCCCATCAATTGCATAGCCATGGTCGGTAATCACTCGAATAACGGTGCGTTTTTTAATTATAATATTTTAGGCTAGTAAAATTTGGTTAGGTATAATTAGAACACTTTACGAACAAAGATTTCACACACTTTTTTATCTTCAATCCTCGATTTGAACCATGATGTGAACTACGATTTGAACCTTATGTTTTTTAACCAAATATTATTGCGAAAAATTAACTATTCATATACAATATTGTGGGAGTGTTTTGTGAGACCTTTAAGGTACGAGTATAATCACTGACCTCTTTATTTATTATTGAAGCCCGCCGAATTTTGGTCAGCAAGTAATTTATTATTTTACAAAAATAACAATTTATTACCTTGTTAAAGTTTATTTACGAACTTTTTAATTTAGTGTGACTCACACCCAATCTATATATTAATACATGAAGGAAAAACTTTGGACCCCTTTTTAAGACAATCGTGCAAACCTACCGTATGAAATTTGGCAATGTTGTAGTTTACGTTGAAGTTAATTTAAAAATATTAGGTTTCTGCAGTCTTAAAAACCTAATGATTTTAAATAATGCACTAAAATACATTAAATTAACACAAATAAACATTACGCACACTACATTCATGTGGCACACATATCTACATGATAATATTTACACACATATACTATTTTGTTTACGGATAAAGTCAGTTACCAAATTTAGAGGAGATTTTATTGCTTAGTCGTATGGTCGAATTTCGGCCACAGGTGATCGCTAGTACGGTTAAATTTTCAATTTCGATCAGTTTATGTACTTTATCTACTGTTGTGTATAAATGTAAATTAATGCCAACAATTTCACAGAAGGTAAAATATTTGAATAACCCTTTATACTATACTTGTAGTACATGCATATTCTTAACTAAAAAGTAGAGTATATCATCACCTGGTAACCACACTTCAATGAAAAACTCGTCTTAATCAACTACTTTCTCGCGACATGAAAGAAAAAAGAAAAAAAAAACAGATTTTCTTATCTATATTGTCGATATGAACAGTTCTGTATTATAGTGGTAATAATAGTTCTCATTTCTCTAGTCATAAAATTATCCAGATACGCAATAATACTATGTTTAAATAATTAAAATGATAAAATATGGTTTATATATTTTTAAACAGAAACAGTGATTTAAAATCCCATTGTGCGTCATGATTTTTTAAAACTGTAAATAAAAGTATTAGGCCTTAAGGTCATTTAAATAAAAATATCTAAAGAATATTGTAAAAATAATGAGAAAGGAGCAAATAAACAACATCCCGTACATAAATATTAGAGCGATTTTAATAACGTTCAAAATCAAGTCGCGACTATGTTCATTTAGCGGACCGTCTACTCATGGACCTACAATTATTTGTTACGCAGATTAAATTTTTAATACCATGACACAAAGTTTATTTTTAAATGATACAGCAGGCCTCCTTTTCAAGAACCTCTCGACTCGACCCGTGATCATGCATCACTTGCTTAACGTACGCGGTTTGAATTTCGAATCGTGGAATTCGGAAATAGAGCACATCGTTCATTATTTTAAATTTCAAATAAAGAATAATTGGACCAAAATCGTTCAAAATAAGCTACCTATTTTAAAAACGAAGTACCTACATAACTTTAAAACTGCTTTAGAATGAGTCTCATAATACGACTTAAGAAATTTTCAAGTCACAGTTTTGGCCTTATTAATATATTTTTCTTTCTAAAAACAATACTTCTCTCTGCCTACCCCGTAAGGGACCTGGCATTAAGATATATATGCATGTAAAAAAATACTTATCCAATCATATTTACAAAATATCTTAGTGCCAGTTCTCTTGTTAAAAAGGTAGAGTGAATCGCCAATAAATGCTTCTGCAACTTTACTGTGATTCATCAGTTTTTTCAGATATCAAAATGTGTGGAGTTTGCTTTGCTAAAGTTTAACAACTATCAGTTCGGTATAAATAGGACCAACTTTTTACAAGCTTTTCTGAGAGATAAGAATATTAAAATACAACAATCAGACCGTTTTTTTTTAAAAACAATTATTGTCCGACTAGAGAAAGGAATCTGAGACTGAATCTGAGAGTTGATTGTTTAAAGATGCGTTTAGTGTGAGCTGTTAAATCAATGTCATCGTTTAGTTCACGTATGCCTCACTTCTCAATCAATCAAAATCAATTCATTCTCAGAAAATTAAGATCACGGTGTCATTCAATTCATCTACAAAATTTTTGAAAAAGTTTAAATCCTAGATAAAAAAAATGCAAAATTATAAATAATTTATAAAAAGGGAGTTTTTTTTTGCAAATATCTCAAAAACTTGTACATATATCGGAAATTAAAAAAAGAACATGAAATTCCTAAAAAAATTGTCTTCCAGAACTCTATCGTCAATATTTATAATTTTAACTTGGCGGTAAGATTCGCTTATTACGCCGAATTCTTTTTTTATCAACTATTAAATGTGAATACACGAATGAACAATAATCCGTTTAAAAAACAAAACCCTCTTTTTTGTAATAAATTGTTAATAACTTTTACTTTTTTATGCGGGACTTCAACGTTTTCCAAATCTTTCTAGATAAAATTACGAACTGAATGACAACTTGGTCATAATTTTCTGAGAAGAAAAATTCTATAATTTTCTGAGATGAATTCTATAATTTTCTGAGATGAATTCTATAATTTTCTGAGAGGAATTTTATAAAACGGCACGTGTGGACTAAACTAGTTCAGAAAGAATAAAGGTTTGGACGTCGTTTCCACGCTGGTATTTTCTTTGATTTGAGAATGAGTCCGATGAGTCTAAAATGTTTATTTTTGAGTATATCGTGGATGCAATTACTATTTAAGATGCATTTCTTACGTCTACGTCATAACAGCTATACGTCTGCCAAAAATAATAGGACGAAACGATTTCACTAAACTTAAGTATTTTCATAACTACTTCTTGGATAAAAATCCTTAATTATTTCAATATACATATGACAGCAACAACATATCTTCGCGCCAAATCTCTTACGGTGTAAGCAGATAGAATTAAGTGTCATATGTCACGGTCCAGACAGATTTGCCTTGCTTCCTGCACATTTATAACTCTCTTCATGCTAACGCACCGATTTCGAAAGACTCTTGATACCTCCTTTGGACAGCACCCAACCAATTTGATCATGGTACGTCAGTCTTTTTCCGCCGTGTTGGTCCCGGCCTTCCGCCGTGTTGGTCCCGGCCTCCTTTGTAGAATAGGCCAACTGCCGTTCTGCCAGGCAGGTCGTAAAAGGCGACCGATTGGCTATCGAGTCACTACCATCGTGGCTACTAGGTGGTAGAGTTCTGCATTGTCTCGCCCGGGTCTGGTACCACCGCCTTACCTATTCCTGCCGCAATAGCGTCAGTGCTTGTCGCTGTCGTGTTCCGGTTTGGAGGGTAAGGTAGCCGGTAAACTTATGCATGTGGCATTAGACCTCGCCACAAGATAGCAACGCACCATTAACATCTTTGGTGTCTATAGGCGATGGTTGACTCTTTCCATCAGGAGACCCATCTGCTTGTTTGCTATCTTATGATATAAAAAAAAAAAAAAAGTCTTGTTTTCCCTTGGTACCTACGTTCATCCACATTCGTATTGTACATCTGGTTTGTTAATCATTCACCTGCCCTTCTTTCAACACGTCCAAACCAACAGAGCGTGCGCTTTCTCATTTTTACACATCTCGGTATTGCTAACGCAATTCGCGATTGTACACCACAGATTTTTAGTAACGCTTTCATTTGGATCGCGTTAATTCGACTTTCACACTCTTGTTGACATACCCAGCTCTCATATATGTCATCTCAAGGAATTAAATTTAAATTTGACTTAATTTTCACTTAATTTTTTTTAAATCTTTTCTTTAAAATTTTTACACAACGGCCGTAAGTCGAAATCACTGATAGAGCCGATTATTTATCATGTCCCGGTTAGGAGGATGGGGTAGCTGGTAGACTTATATGCATGTGGCATTGCTATCCGGCCATACGGATAACAACGCACACAGCGAGCCATCTGCTTGTTTGGCATAAAGACAATTAGACCGTGTTCCCAAGATAACACTTTTTTTATTAATAACGCTAGTGAATAAAGCTGAATTTTTGAGAACAATTTCGTTTTGACGAGACTATATCTTTTCTATCTTTGAAAAATCTCGAATCGGGTAACTAATAAAGATAGATAAAAAAGGAAAAGTTTAGAGTGTCGGTCTAAGAAAAAATTCTACTTTACGTGTAGAACAAAGTTACCCTTGAAGTACAATAATAATTAACAAACTGTTGTGACAAAGCTAGGTTATTTTAAAATTGATTAACATCAATGTAAAAATCTCGTAATTCCAAAACTTTAGAGTGGAGGACTCGTCAGAAAAACCATCGAATGTGTAGGACCAAAGTTTCATCGTATTTTTCATAATATAATCAAGCGATTAAACTCGAAAAATAATTATTGTTATTAATAAAAAAATTTCCTTCACCGAATCAAAATTTTCAACGCCCCATAACTTTGTTAGTTACCCGACTCGAGATTTGTCGATACGTTTCTATCTTCTCGAGTCGGGTTGGTTGTCTCGTTAAAATGAAGCTGTTTACAAAATTTCAGCTTGTTGCTTGATTAACAAATCAAAAAAAAAGTTTGTTGGTGGGACCACGGTCTAAATAGGATTAAAAAACAAATTTATTGATAGTACGATGATAAAAGCTAAGTTCAAGGTTTGGTCTATTTGCAAGATGTCCTGCAAACCCAGTAAATCCAAATTTTCAGGTCAAGGATGTTTTACTAGAATAAAACATTCAAGATCGCTTATAAAGTCAGACTGATCATGCAACTGTCACTAAAACATCGAGTTGCTATAGCTTTGTTATCGACATGCAATCGTTTTGGAATCGTAAAGCTAAAGCAACAACATTGACTGCATGAAATGAATTGATTTATGCAAAATAATTCAACAGGGATAACACAATGTGGAAGCGAATGCTAATTATTTTTGTAGAAAAAGACACTCACTTGAATTGGTAAATTAATCGTTTCTTTGAGGTAACAGAGCTTATACAAGCAGCTTTTATGAATATTGAGCTGATGCATTCTACTTACAGTAAGTCACGAATGTAGTTGTTCTTAAGGCGAGGTATTTCGACGCGCGTCAATTCTATAAAAAATGGATGGCGCGATATGTTCTAAAACCGCTGGGAAACTAGTTAATTTTCGGATAAATAAATATAGGACATCAGTTGAAAACTAAAATTTAGCACATTCTGTTTTGTATTTACAACTAAATATCACCATATAAAAATCACGTGGAAGAGTAGAAATATTATTAACAAATTATTTGTTTTAAAGATTTTTTAGCCTGTTTTCGGAATTTTATATGATCGAGTAAAGTACATTCTATCATGTAATAAGTTAGCACATTCCTTAGATAATATCTTTAGGTATATCGTGTTTTTAATTTTTGTAAAATTATTATTTAAGAATCAATACAAAAAAAAAACGTGATTTAGCAAACCAGTTTTTTTCCCGTTTGTCGCGATGCCTCGCCTTAAAATATATTTTGTCGAGTATTTGACGTTCCTTTTAGAAAAGAGAATGCCTGCACTTAGAGCTCTTTTAGTCTTATTCTTTACTATGATAACGTAACTGCTTAGGCTATTATATATATATATATATATATATATATATATATTCCTTCTCTGACTAAAGAAAACTTAATTACACTTACAGTAAATACAAGAGACAATATTCCAAATTTTGAAAACTTCGATAATTACATAAAAAAGCGTATAAATGTTGAGGGAAAAGCAAAAATCGTACAAAAACATAAGAACTAACTCTAAGTGTAAACATTTCACTTCTCCAAGAGGTGCCTGAAGTATATGTTAAAAGATACCCTAAGAAAAACGAACTCCGATTCTTTTTTAACCTAAAATATATATGTAGACTGTCCACTTTACATGTCTATTTAACTTATTCGTCTCGAAACATGTGAATTTGAATTCAGCACGGCTAAATATTGTTAGGATTTTACTTATATTAATTTATCAGTTGCAGCTCAGACTCTAAAGGTAATGTCAAATGTGTTTAACATTTCTTGAAAGAACATGTCCAACTTTAGGGCTATCACGAATAAAAAGCAATTGTCGTTAACCATAGCAATATCATCATCATGTCACCCAATGAATAGGTAAATTGTAACTCACCTACTCACCTATCTAATCTAATCTTTATCATAATCTGAATAAGTATCATTCGTTTCGATCAATGTCATGTACGTTATTGGTCTCGACGTTTGTAATACATATTTCTCAGTTTTGACCGTATATCCTAAGAATAAATTCAACGAGCTCGTCTTTCCTGAATAGTCATGTCTAAAAAATTAATCCCTAAAATTGATCCATTAGACTAATTTTTATCTCAAAAAAATCTATTTCAGTTAAATGTTCCAAAAAACTTTCAGGACGTGTTATGCTCTGCGCGTAGTCAGTATAAAGATAAATTATATTTCATTGCTTAGAGACACGATCATTTCTAGGCCTCAAGAAGGGAATTCTTCAAACGTTGATATTAACTTGTATTAGCATGCGATTTTTATAATCCAAGGTATGAAAGAAAGTGTCGATGTGAAAATGAAAAAGGAAATGAATAAAGTAAAAAAAATGGCAGATGCAAAACTGACAAGAAAGACTTACAATACCATGGGCGTACCGACGGGGGGGGCAGGGAAGGGCAGCTGCCCCCCCGCCTGTAATTTGTTTACCTCTCTACTAACTACTACTGCTGTAGACATTAAGATAAAAATAGTCTAAATGTTACGGACCCCCCCCCCCAGAACCTGGGTACGCCCATGTTCATTACGATTGTGGATAGGTGAAAGAATTACGCAACGTCTCGCCTGGATTTAGGATCACCACCTTACTTTTTTTGCTGCAAGAGCATCATTGCTTTTTACTGTCATGTTCAGATGATAACAAGGCCGGCAATCTTATACATTACCATCCCGATATAAGGACAACTTCCAGTGAATACTTTTTGTTTCTATAAGCAATGGTTATCTCTTTCCATACGTAGAGAAAACTGCTCGTTTGCTATGCCAGGATATATAAGATAACTAACTCACTTTTCCTAAGAATAATAATCCTTGAAACAAAAGAGCCCTCCTCCGTATTAACTAAGCGAACTTACACAAGCATCTTGGGAATGTCGTAGACAAGTTGCATTCATATTGTCTTATCTTTGTCTATTGGAAGGGAAGTATATATTTTTACTGATAGCGCTGTGACAGCCACGACCTTTCTTTGTAGATTTATAGCATAGGGGTTGTACCTAGCGCGTTCATAATGAAACCTAGCTTTGTTTTAGTATTTATAATTAGAGCATCCACTTAATAACTATGTCTACTAAGGAAACCAGTAGTAGCCTCAAATTATTTGTTTTCTGTCAAATTAACTACAGGAATTGTAAATATTTTTTTACAAATACCCTATTTTAAGGTTCTGAATATTAAAAACGAGACCCTTGTAGTATCACTTCGTTGCCTGTTTGTCGATACTTCATTTCTTAGGCCCGCTTAAAGGTATCAAGTTGAAATTTATATAAAACTAGCTGACCCGGCAAACGTTGTTTTGCCATACATATTAGGAATTCATTGCGGACAAACAACGTGACACGTAATTTATATAAGGGATTGTCCTTCCACTTAATATTTTCTTTTATAAGAACCTTCTCCTTACAATTACAAACACAACAAAAAAAAATTACCGAAATTGGTCCAGCCATTCAGGCGTGATGTCGTGAACAAGGAAAATAGGGATTGATTTTTATATATATAGATAATCGAGTCTACGGTGTACAGCTGTGAAAAAGTCAAACTTGTAATGTAAGTCAAAACAATCAAAAGTTATGACCATCCTTGTCGAATATTTAGTGAGTTCTAGCAATTTCAAAAGGGAATTTGATTCCCTGTTGAAATTGCTATGCCTATAAAACTTCCCGTTGATCTAGAATTATGAAATTTGGCAAGAAGCAATTTCTTAGAGCACGTGTGACGAAAAAATCCGAAAATTGTAAAATTTTATTTGCGAAAGTTTTGACCGTTTATGACACATATTTCGCAATTTGACAAGATAATCAAAACCTATAGAATACTTCTATGTGTAGCTAAGATTACCTACATGTTGATACGGAGCCCTCGGTCTGCGAATCCAACTCGGATTGTACCGTTTTTTTCGATTTTGGATCTAAATCGAATATTAAATCAGATGTAATTCAATGGAAAGCATCTAACCGTTAGCTAGAAGATTTTCTACGATTTTGTCTATTTATAGAAAGGGATTATGCAGAACTCTTTGTACGAAACAACGTTTAACTAGATCATGAGAATGATGGGCCCCTGCTAAAAGCTTTGCAATCTATTTACTTAGACTGCAGGCTATGTATCCTGGTAGATGGAATCAATTTCTAATTTAAAGTTGTTGGTCAAGTCCCGTTTAATTACGTAACATTGACATCTATGATATATAGGTGATTGTTTTTTTTATTTTTCGATGGAGAGCCATCCAGAGAGCCATCTGCTTATCTATTATCCTGTTACGTTGTTTTGTACATTGCTTTTTAAAAACAACTTTAAAACTTGCGCTTAAAGTTGAAAATGCAAAAACATATGTTTTTGTCATAACTCTAAACTTATTAGACTAATCAACGACAGTTTTTCAGCACATGTTTTCAGTGCCAGTTTTGTTCGGAACTGTGTATCTAGGAGTTTTTATATCAATGGCTTTTAAAGAAATATTAAATTCAAGTCCTCAAGTCATATCGGTTCAAAAACCGAGCTGCTTGCAATTAGTTCCACAGTGTTATTATGCAAGGTAAAAATACCTAAAGATTATCTAATCATGAGAAAAACCCACATATTACTCAGAAAAAGATTTAACTAAGAAACATAACAAATAAATCTTAAAATTTACCAGAGGTAAATTGTTATGAATGAACATCATTTTCAGTATTTCTCGACGATGATTATTCTGTAAATAAGCAGATAGACAATATTTTTAGCAATACATTACAACAAGATTTATAGTTACGTAATCTGTAATAAGCAAATAATACGTGTTGTGACACGATCAACCGTCTAATAAAAAATATGTCACCGAATATTAAGGCCAGGCCCTTGGCCGAATATTAAGGCCAGGCCCTTGGCCGAATATGCGGTATTTGGCCAAGGGCCTGGCCAGATATTTAGTATCCGGTATTCAGCAAATTCATGGATTGTGGCATCTCTATTTTACATAAACGTATGTTATGTCAGTCCTTTGTGATCCGAAAAACTACCTTAATTATAATTCTCTAATTGCAACTTTACATCCACCATGCCTTTTATAACACTATATTATATACGTGAAGTAAAATTTTTGAAGTCCTATTCAAGACTAAGACGCGAATGGAGAAATATGAAAAAGTTCTGAAAAGTAATATTTTTATATGACACTGTAGCATGCAGCCCGCTGCATAATAAAAGTTTTTGGCGAATCCCGCGGGATCACCAAATTTTTCCGGGATAAGAAGTAGTCTATGTCCTATTCCAGGTTGTCATTTACCTGTGTGCCAAATTCCATTTAAATCCGTTTAGTGGTTTTTTGCCTGATTGAGTAACAAACATCCATCCATCTAAACATCCAAACTTTCACATTTATAAAACCAATTTTTATATATTTTCTATAGATTCATTAGAATCACATTGAATTGATTATAATTAAAGATTACACACACTTCCATTCAGTTGACACACATTATAATATAGGTACACACATGTATACTATTTTGTTTATGGCTTTTGTATACAATCTTACAAGACATTTTGTTGTTTAGTCTATGGTCAAGCAGATTCATAGAATTATTGTTGAATTTTGACCAGACGGCGATCGCTAGTAACATTAATCCTACTCTACCTCAAAATGTTATTCTTATCAATAAAGGTTGTTTGGTAGAGATCACTCTTTGGCGATAAGGACGCCTTTGTGTACTACAAGTCTTTAAAGTTTGTACTAAGCATGTATTTTTTACATATACGTACTTTGTGCACAATAAAAAGTTATCATTCATTCATTCATTCATTCATTCGTTCATTAAATAGCTCAATTACCGCAATGTTGTAATTTGAACAGAAACGATATAAATACTCATGTATCTAGAAATTATATAAATGCTTATATATCTATCTATATTTTGTGCAATGTTTCATCAACTAATTTATTTCATTGTGATTTGATGTCTGTAAGCAATAGCTATCTCCTTCCATCAGAAGAATGATCTGCTTGTTTGTTATCCTATGATATAAAAAACACTAGGACACAAAAAACACAATTGACTATTGAAATATAAAATATAACAATTCTCTATCTTAGAAAAGCAAAAGATTGTATGAATTCAAAAGATACAAGTTATCCCGTAGGAATAGTATAACGAGGCAAACAAATGCCGGGAAACTAAGGGCTGCAATATTTATTTACCCCGGACAGTAGTATGCTTTTATTGGGACAGTGCCCTGGTCACTTCGGAATTTGTGCTATTTATTTATTGTGCCTTAGTCGGACCGTGACATATGTTGCAGACAGCCGCGCAGGAAAGTGCTACCAATATTTTTATTGGATTCAGTGCTTTATTATTTCTTTCTCTTTAGTTAGTTAAGATAATAGAACTAAAATTAATTATAGAAACAATATCTATAAAAATACAAGTAATAAGCTTAGTTGTAAGGTTCTTGGTTGTATTCACGCCTGCGGAAACCAATTTTTATGTCTTTATTATTATATAATATTGAATTTTTTAATAAAAATTTAAAATTGTATCTAAATATCCACTATCTACCTATTAGGTGTACATTTTTTTCAAAATATAAATTATATTATTTAAATATCACTATTACGTAGGGTTCATTATTCTATATATATCTAGATAAGCTTTATAAAGATATTCTATATATATCTTTATAAAGCTTTATGTTTGGAGCATAGCTTTATATGGTAGCGAAACATGGACATTAACACAGAGGGAAAGAGAGAGACTAGAGTCATTCGAGATGTGGTGTTGGAGGAGAATGGAGGGAATAAGTTGGACAGAGAGGATAACAAACAAGGAAGTGCTCAGAAGGGTTAAAGAAAAAAGGACACTGTTAAGAACATTAGAAAACAGACGAGGGAAAATGATAGGTCATCGTTTGCGACACGATGAACTATTCAAAACAGTGATAGAAGGAAAGTTGGAGGGAAGACGAGGTAGAGGAAGACCAAGGATAGAATTCATAAGCCATGTCAGACACAAAACCAACACAGCCTCCTATCAAGCGGTGAAGGAGCTCGCCCTTGATAGAGAAAAATGGAAATCGCTTCACAGACAAGAGCCTAGCTCTTAAATATGATGATGAGCAATTGCCCTGTGGTCAAAATATGACCATAGACTAAACAATAAAATCTTTTCTAAGTCTGACAACAGACTATAGCCGTAAACATAATATTGTACATATGTGTACATTCATGTATTTCAAATGAATGCAATGTATGTAATGTTTGTTTTAATTAATCTATGTTAATATTATAAATCCGAAAGTATGGATGTTTGGATGGATGGATAGTGAATGTTTGTTACTCAATCGTGACAAAACTATTCAACGGATTTGAGTGAAATTTTGTACACAGGTAGATGATGACTTGAAATAGCACATAGGGTACTTTTTATCTAGGAAAATTTTATTATTTCTACTAAATTCACCAAAAAAAATTTATAATGCTGCACAGTACAACTACATGGAATTATAAATGCGAAAGTATGTTTGGATGGATGGATGGATGTTTGTTACTCTTTCACGCAAAAGCAGCCGAATCGATTTGGATGAAATTTAGCACACATATAAATGATGACCTAGAATACCACATATTATCCCGGAAAAATAAGTTGTTCCCGTGGGATTCACAAAAACTCTTATAATGGTAGCGGTCTGCAGGGTGCAGCTAGTTTAATATATTTCTAATGCATGTTTTTTAAAAATTAGATTTCTGTAGTCCTCCGCATGTGGACTTTAACTGTGCCAAAAAGTCTAGTTTTTACCAAATGATCTGAAGTAATGTGTGATGAGTGAGTATCAGATAATGTACTTATCCCTAATACTAACGCTTTGACTAATATATAAGTAATGTATATTTTAATATTAAGTAATATATATTTTAATGTAATTATACGAAATCGACCACAAAGCAAAGAAAAATTTCGCCACGTTGAACCAGTCGAGATTTGCTTAGTCGGTTAGAGCGTCCCGGTCAGAGGGATGATAGCAGGTTTAAATCCTGTCGTATCAAAATTCATCTTTGTTGTTTTTAAAGTTTTTCAAGTTTTCCCAAGACAAGATAAGTGCTTAAGCTCATACATGTGTAGTTAAAAACATGAAAGTATTGACTGATATTATAAATTTAAATCTCATATGTAACGATGAACCCATTTAACAGGTATATATGTATGTATATATAGCAATCAGTAGTTTTTCGACCTAGATTTATGTTCTAAGATAGCTCTCTACAGTCAAAGATAATGAAAAACGTGGCTTTAGTCAGATTTTTCACTTATTAACTTAAGTCGTTAAAATAGATACTTTGAATAGACCATACCCTATTTATACTAATTTGGTTAATAACAAGTGATGTTAGTGACAGTACATTGGAGTATATTAAACGGCGGAGAAGGTGGCGAGAGTCGCCCAGCATTTGGTTTTTATACACCAATACTTTGTCGCATTCTTCTCGACTTTTGTATATTGGTTAGCATAGACCTTCGATCTGACAGACACGACATTAAATTATATACCAACATTTACAGTTGCTTTGTTATAATTTCACTCTAAGAAATTGACAGCGAAATTATATTTAACAAGATGACGGCTGCATTTTCTACTGACCCGATAAGTTGTAGACAAAGTACACACAAAGCATAAATTACTAAGAAGGATGGGGACAAATTGACAGAAATAAAAGATATTGTTTCTAAGGGCATATTATTTTAATAATGTAATTTCTTCCCGTAGTGGCCCGGTTTATTTATGTAGTACTGTTTATCTATTTTTCAGTCAGGCTACTAATAAAAGGCGAGTTATTTAACTATATTACGTGCTTTTGTCACTACCGTCGTAACTATTAGAGGTTAAATTCTGAGATCTTATTTCAGCTTGAAAAAGAACCTTACATATCTGACGTCTTACCAACCTATATCTACCGCCATAACTTTAGTGCTCTTTATAGTCTGTATATATTGATACTGGCAACGCACCTAGCAAAACATAATTATAACTTAAATATCCACGGATGACGATAAGGAAAACCATTTAGATCTGCTTGCACCAAATTTTCACATACACCACTTGTCACTGAATTTTGTATGTTTATATTATTAAGAAACCTATTGTAAGAGAAAACAAAAATATTTTTAATTTAATTACTTTAATTTAAATATTTTTTAAATTATTTATATCATAGTAAAACTCATTAAAAAGTTAGTATTAATATAGTTTGGTGCAAGCAGAGCTTAATTTGTATTTAATTAGTTTTCTTCGCTATTGTTTTAATATAAATAATATTTTTTAGTATATTTTCATATATACCGAATTCTAATTAAGTATGAAAGTATTTTCTTTACTTAAAGTATGTCTAGATCGCTCTATTAGACCGATTTTGCATTAATTATATAATTACTGTAAAATATTTGTTAATGTTGTAGTTTTTGGTGTGCACTAAAAGGTATTAATTCATGCATTATTTGTTTATAATCGTGTGCTATAAAAAGAGTAATTGGCTCAAAATACATTAGGCAATTGCAATAGATTTTAAGTTCTACGCTACCGCCCGCTAGCTCGTCTCGGACAACTAATAAGCCTACACCACGCTAATAAATCTCGCATAATGTCGTCTGCCTGCGTTATTGATTCTCGTAATTTGCTTTCTTCGCCGAATTTTCCTGTTTGTCACGCAGAGTAATTCGAAAAACATAAAAATAAGTGACAAATAGAGTTGGGATGGATTGAGATTGTTCTTTTCGTCTTATCCATGCGGCAGATATGATCGCTAGATGATCGAAGTGTTGTTGCTGACTCTATCAGCGATATTGTGCTACACTGTAAGGAATTTTTAATCTATTTTTCTGGGGTAATAATCAGTAACAAGTCTTAACCCTTATTAGTTGCCATTGTGAACTTCACACCAAAATCAAGAGCTAGAATTGTATCGGAATCTTGTGATGTTGAAACCAACCCCCTTAGAAAGAAGTAATAATAGCTCACTGGCTTACATCTCAATACAGAGGCGGCGTAAAGCCGTGGGCGACCTGGGCCACAGCCCACGGCCTCGCGGTTCGAGAGGCCTCGCGTCACGGAGATTTATGTATTACTCAAAATCCATGAAAGCGCCGAAAAAAATCACGTCGCTATCGCTCGCGAGGAAACCCCTGCTGCGCGTCGCCGCCGCGCCTGGCTAAAATAGGGTATTCCACGAACTTGCGTTGCGAGCAGAGGGCCTCGCAAAATGTATCTTGCCCACATACATTTATGATCAAACTAGCTGTGCCCGCGACTTCGTTCGCGTGGAAAAAATTCTAAAATAAAAACCCGCATAGTTCCCGTTCCCGTCGGATTTCCGGGATAAGAACTATCCTATGTCCTTTCTTGGGTCTCAAACTATATTTGTACCAAATTTTACTCAAATCTTTTCAGTGGTTTGGCCGTGAAAGCGTAACAGACAAACAGACAGACAGACAGACAGACAGAGTTACTTTCGCATTTATAATATTAGTATGGACTAGTATGGATGTATGTGGGCAAGATACAATTGCGCCGCCACTGCTTTTTCAATAATAACTCTAAATAAAAAAATTAAAATTACCGGCACAATCATGAATCATAAGACCAACGTTCTTCCTCATATGAATCATTTACAAAGCAAAACATGAAAATAGCTGATGATCTTTGAGTACAAATCCTACATACTCAGTTCAAAGCTACCACGTTGAAGCAACATCATTGAAGTAACAGAATACCAAATTTTGTATCGATCAGGCCTGTACTAATTGTTTATTTACTTTCATAAGGTAGAAAATTATTGATGACAATTTAATTGGTTTCACCAATCAAGAACGTTTAAAAAACTAGATTCAAATAGAAAAAGAAACACATCCAAATAGATTCACTCATTTAAGAGCTTACCAGTAGCGTCAGCAAACATACACAGTGGTCAAACTTATAATACCCCTTCTTTTTTGCGCCGGAGGTTAAAAATAAAGATGTTTTGGGTTCATTATAACCAATTCACCTTTGGATGACCAAGAATATACAGCACCCTTAATCAAAAATATGATAGATAAATTTAGATGACGTTCTAAAGAGAGAAGATGTATGTTCTAAAACCTTTACTTTTCTTGGATTTAAGTCGAGTAGACCTGATTTCATACCTCAATTGTGCCCAGGATGTATGTTTCAGAGTTAGCATCGGTAATAACTAAACCTTTTTATATCACCATGTAGCAAACAAGCAGAAAGCTTTCCTGATGGCAAGAAATAACCATCGCCTATATTACAACAGAGATTTTAATAATGTGGAGCTATCCGTGTGGCGGGATGGTAATACCACATCCAAAAGTTTACCGGCTATCTTAACCACTATCAGAGTGCTAAGTGTGAGTTTTTCTTTTCGCATTCGATCGTGAGCGCGTTTGGAGTTTACTAGGAATTTGTATGTGATTTGGACAGCGCCACCTAGTGGTAAACGTGAGAAACCAGTTTACCACTAGGTGGCGCTGTACAAATCACATACAAATTCCTAGTAACTCAAAACGCGCTCATGATCGAATGCGGAAAGAAAAACTCACACTTAGCACTCTGAACACGTCAATCAAACTTTGACGCTATTGTAACAGGAATACGTAAAGCCTGGCCTACATAAGGTACGTGGTACATGGCTCGGGTGAGACGTTGCGGAACTCTACTATCAGAGTGCTAAGTGTGAGTTTTTCTTTTCGCATTCGATCGTGATCGCGTTTGGAGTTTACCAGGAATTTGTATGTGATTTGTACAGCGCCACCTAGTGGTAAACGTGAGAAACCAGTTTACCACTAGGTGGCGCTGTACAAATCACATACAAATTCCTAGTAAACTGGAAACGCGCTCACGATCGAATGCGAAAAGAAAAACTCACACTTAGCACTCTGGTAGTCATGACGGTAGTTATATATTTAGCCAATAGAATAACTGCTGTTAACTTAGACAAACAAGGTCTTTTTCTTCTTTATCTTCTACTTAAACATTTTAAGAATAACGAAAATAAACTGCTTCTTAAAAATAATCCTAAAACAATTGTATTTAAAAAGTTGCTTTGCAATGTGTGCAAAGATTTATAATGCCCTCAATCTCACATACACATTATTTCCTAGAAATAGTTTTAATATGACTTTAAAGAAGTTGACCGCCCCGTTAGTCGAGTGGTTATGGTTATCAATACTGATTATGCAATCTCAAGCATTTGTGTGATGAGCATAAATGTTTGTATTTCTGAGTTTGGGTGTTCATTAAATATATTCTAGCATATGTATTTCTATGTATTGGTGTCGTTGACTTACACCCATAACACAAGCAAATATTTTGCTTACTTTGGGGCTAACACCAAAGATCAGTAAGTGTAAATTGTCCTGTGAATATTTATTATTTTATTTATTAAGTGGCTAATTGAAAGGAATTTTTACTGTGCTAATGATCTATTTGAAATAAATTTACTTATTGATAAAAAAAAGCCTATTAAACAGTATAACATATGTTTATTTATTAGAAATGTGTTATGACTAATACTGTACTGTAATAAATGTACTGAAACCGGCAAAAGTCAGATGCTCAGAATAAAATTTTGTTTACTCTGACAGGTCTGAGTAAGTTTCGTAGACATTCAGACAGATTTAAGTCAGACAAGTTAACATGAACTCATCCAACGACATATTATGACAGAACGATAAAATGAAGAATAGTCATCTTCAAAAGGGGCAGACCTAGTGTAGTTCTGGGCCCACATTGACTTCTTTAAAGGCAGCCTTAAGCCTTAGTACACCGAATTCCTTCAACATGAAATCTTTCGTATCTCACCACATCTAGAGACCTATTTGGTACATAGCTATTACCTTCTTGTTTTCAAAGATATTGGAAACATATTAAATTTTATGTTATTATAATTGCTAGCTCTTACAGTACCGAGAGAAGCACCTTCTGAAATATTACTGCCAGTACGGTTCCCTTCTTCATTGGTCAGCTGGAGTATATAGAGTTTAGTAAAATGCGCTTATTCGGAAACTTTTCTTCGATATATCTATAGCATCTTATGAAATTATGCTATTATCATTGTCCCATGATGCCATGCACCACCGGCATGCTTAGACTCCAAAGAACACCATCATGATGAAAAACTTTTAATTTATAAATAGTATACAGTTAATTTTTTTGAATGACATATAATAAACAGGATAAAATCAACAAAGTCAAAACATTATGTTTGCAATTAAAATATTGGTTGAATAATTAATGGGATTGCTGAATTTCATCACCGCAATTGTTATTGAGTGCATGGAATGGACAACGTCTTAGTGTTGTGTATGAAGATCAAAAATTATATCGATGATTATTATCGATACCTTTCAACTATTTCTGATTTATTTTGAATTTACTTGAATACTTTTTGTTATATAAAATTTCAAATGAAGAAGAAAAAATAAGACCACATGTTAATTAACAATGGTGTTAGCGTGGGAAAACGGAAGACGGGAACGGGATGGGACGGGAACGGGAAGAAACATTACTACGTAGCCATGAGGATACCTAGATTTGAACTATACTATAGATAACAATTATCTCTTGACATAAGAGCTCCTTTTTTAAGTTTATTACTTAAACTCAACTTAATGGAAAAAATATATAACTATTTTTTCAATTAATTGGCTATCGAGTCACTAACATCGTGGCTACTAGGTGGTAGAGTTCTGCATTGTCTCGCCCGGGTCTGGTACCACCGCCTTACCTATTCCTGCCGCAATAGCGTCAGTGCTTGTCGCTGTCGTGTTCCGGTTTGGAGGGTAAGGTAGCCGGTAAACTTATGCATGTGGCATTAGACCTCGCCACAAGATAGCAACGCACCATTAACATCTTTGGTGTCTATAGGCGATGGTTGACTCTCCACCAGGAGACCCATCTGCTTGTTTGCTATTTTATTATATATATATATATATATATATATATATATATATATATATATATATATATATATATATATATATATATATATATATATATATAAACATAAGACATACCATTAATCATAATTACCCTACATGCGTATTTTTACGCCTATTTTGATCGAAAGAGACAACCTATAGATACCAGACATGTCAATGGCGCAATGCGATATGGTGACAGGGCTGGAATAGCAAATTCATAAGTTTACCGGCTACCCTATTATTCTCTGTATTGAAATACGACAGTAACAAGAACCGACGCTTTTGTGGCAGGAGTGGGTAAGGCAGTAAGACCAAAATCTGGACGAGCCTTTGCAAAATTCTATCATCCAACTTTTTATACTCATGGTTTTAGTAAGGCCAATTTCGTTGATATTCCGTATATGTTTAGGCCTACTTTCTATATATTATTCCTAAAATTGGGCATGGACCACCATCTGTAATTTTACATGATAGTTCATGCAAAACTACGAATGCTGAAACATTACACTACCAGGTGGTGGTTTGGTATCGTATTTTTGCCTGGGCAAGACGTTGCAAAACCATCTGTATTTACGGTGATATTAACAGGTTTGACCTATCAGTCACCTGGCAGAAACTTTAAACTTTCTGGCAGAAAAGCAAATGGTATGTTCTTCAAAAGGGGCCCGAACCAACATGAAGAAAATCTGACTTATGTGTAACACACTTATGCAAAACAATTTTTTATCGATACATATATTTTACTACGCGCTTCACTTTAGGCTCGATAAATACAATACAGGTTGTTCAATACGAGTGGTCCATTATGTCGAGAGCACGAATTAATGATGATTTTATTCCGCGACAATTCTGTCAGCAGCCATTTCGAAAGTTTATCGTTCATGTATCTTTGTTTTAATAGTTTCGCTGGTGTTTTTCATCTTCATTACGTAAATAATTGTGTTAATTTGGTATTTGTCGATCATTTTGCAAAACAATTTTTATAATTCATTTGCATTAAGAGTTTAATTAAAAATGTTTGGTAGAAATCTAAAAAAAAATCAGTAGTTCTTTATTTTTATTAAAAAGAAAATGATAAATGTTTGACAATTTTCACCTAAAATGTCTAAAAACCAACGCATGTTATAAGTTGCTTATCATTTTACAATAATTAAGTAATTTCTTCTGTTAAAATTATGTCACAATTATGTTAAAATTATGTTACAATTGACGAAAAACCTACAATGGTTATAATTTCTTTAATTCGGACAAATGATAATTTTTAACTATTCACGTCGAAATATACCTGAAATATAAATTTAATGCGTTTTTAATAAATGTTTTTATAAAAAATCTCATATACTATAATAACCAGATCCAACCATAACCAGAATATCCCATTGACCACGTTGCTATCAACAAGGCAACATAGAATTTTTTTATTTTTTATTCAATTTTAAGTAAAAACTATTATTTTACAAGTACGAATTTTTATGGACCAATAAAAGCCGTGTTTAAAATTTAATTGATATTGCCATCGGCACTGAGTACAATACAAATAGTCAGCGTAATTATGTTTTTGGTGTCTATAGGGGATGATTGTCTTCTTTCATCTTTTTTAATTGATTTAGGTAATATTATACGAAATAGGAATTAGGAAAGGTATAATAAAAATATGTCACGGAATTATTTAAATGCAGAAAAACTGCATCAGCCAACTTCCAATATTTTATATCTCTGGAACTCAGGATAACATCTTTACCAAATGTATATGGGATTGTTTACACATATTTTGCATTGTCTCGCCCGGTTTTCACCTTACCTATTCCTGCCGCAATAACGTCAGTGCTTGTCACTGTTGTGTTCCGATTTGGAGGTTAAGGTAGCCGGTAAACTTATGCATGTAGCATTACACCTCGCCACAAGATAGCAACGCATCATTAACACCTTTGGTGTCTATACGCGATGGTTGACTCTTTCCATCAGGAGACCTATTTGCTTGTTTGCTATCTTAAGATATAAAAAAAATATCATAAGATAGCATACAAGCAAATGAGTCTCCTGATAGAAAGAGACAACTACCACCTAAAGACACCAAAGATATTAAAGGTTCGTTTCTATCCTTATGGAGAGGTTTTAATGCCACTTAAATAATTTTACCATCTACCTTACCCTTCAAGCAAGAACACGAGTTAGCAAGCATTGACGCTATTGAGGCAGGAATAGGTAAGGTGGTGGTAACAGACTTTGACGAGATAATGCAGAACTTTTCCACCAAGTAGCCACGATGATAGTGAATTGCATAGCTACTTGTCATTCTCCTATGAACTGCCTGAAAGAACGGCAGATGTCATATTCTTCAGAGGGCCCTAACCATAAGGAGTAAAATATATTCTCCTAAATATAAAAACAATGGTTCAAATCGTTTAACA
The DNA here is from genome assembly GCA_036924255.1 of Apodemia mormo. Lineage (NCBI taxonomy): Eukaryota > Metazoa > Arthropoda > Insecta > Lepidoptera > Riodinidae > Apodemia > Apodemia mormo. The sequence goes on along the minus strand of JAUPFN010000020.1, from coordinate 6,158,154 downwards.
AATACCTTAATTCCCAGGTATAAAAAATATTGCCGATTTTTAGTTAAAAGAATTTTAGCCAAAGAAGAAGTTATCTTCTTTTTTGGTCCTGTCAGTAGAAAAGCATTCCTATTCTCATAAAATCAACTATCTGAAAAAAAAAATTTCCTATCCAAACACGAGTTCGATTAATATGTACAAGGCTTATTCGTGTATTTGGCGGCAATTACATGTGTTCGGACCCCAGTAACGCAAATCGACAATCGGCCACAACTGTTAATGGCTGGCAATTCTATTAGTTTTTATTATTTCTGTCTGTTCCCAGCGGCAAAAACGATTTTCCTTATGGCATCTGTAATTGTACTTCGATATAGCTCTATAACTAAATACTGTAATTGTTTGTTGAATCCCAATAGATAAATCTTGTGAAGATGTAGATAATTCTAAATAGCTTATTTAAGCAATATGATTTTTAACGTAGCAAAACTGTAACAACTGAATTACCATACCATGTACTACAAAATTTTACATCAGCTATTCACTAAAACAAAATAAAAACAACACGAGGAGTATGCTCTTTTAAACAAAAAAAGAATTTTAAAAATCGGTTTGTAAATGGCTGAGTTCTGAGGTGACCAACAAAAAAAACTTATAGCCGAAGTGATAACCTTTTGGGAGCCGGTTAAGAAAAATACCGTATACCATTAAGTTTTCTTTTACACTGTTGTCGGGCTATAAGGCTCACTTGACAATAAATGATCACCAATGACCATCCATGGATAGCCGCAATTCCATAAGTCTTGCAATTGGGTTACCAGGCTTTAAAAACTGAGCAAGCTCTTTTCTTGAAGTTCTCTGAATTGTATCTATAGCTGAGACGTTGCCAACACACATATTAGGAGTTCGAATTCCATTTCTGGAGTTCCGAAGAAAAGTAGGGACGCTTATATTTTCGCTATATCCATTCGTCTGTCCATCTGTCCGCAGTCCGGCTCAGAAAGCTGTTATTTAGCACGAATATACACACTAGTCCCATCAACAGAGTAGTAACATAAAATGTAAAATGGGGATGTTAATTTTTTTCCCCCGTGTACCCCATAGTGTGGGGTATTGTTGAATAGGATTTTAAAAAATATTGTAGGTTTGTGAAAACAATTTTTCGATTAAGGGCTCCGTTTATGAAATATTAAGATTTAAAATGCTATCCTCCCTCTATGCCAGCTAAATGATATCTTTTGGGGGTATGATAAATTCACGATAGTAGTTACATACATACATACATATCTTCACGCCAGATCCCTTACGGGGTAGGCAGAGAGAACCGAGTGCCATACATCACGATCCTTGCAGGCTTGTCTCACTTCCTCCATATTCATCACTCTCTTCATACACACACGCCGGTTGCGAAGACTCTTGACACCACCTTCGGACAGTACTCGATCAATCTGATCGTGGTATGTCAGTCTTGGTCTTCCCCGGTACCTACATCCTTCCACATTCGCATTGTATATCTGTTTTGTTAACCTTTCATCTACCATTCTTTCTACATGTCCGAACCAACAGAGCATGCCCTTTCTCATCTTTACACCGACACTTTCTTTCAAACCTAACCTCTCTCTCACTTCGACATTACGAACACGATCCGCGAGTGTCACACCACATATTTTTCTCAGCGACCTCATCTACGGTAGTAGTTAATATAATGAAATTAAAATTAAAACTCTCAAGGCTTAGAAGGCTTTACATATACATTTATTGGATAATAGGGTCAAAATTTAAATTTTTACCCTTAGCGTAGCCTAGCTACTAAGCCTCCGCTATCTGTGTGTCTGTCACCAGGCTGTATCTCATAAGTCATGATAACTAGAAAGCTGAAAACTTCACAATTTTTGTGTTTCCGTTGCCGCTATAACAAATAATACTAAAATAAAAAAAATGAAAATATTAAAGGTAAACAATAAACGTGTTTTATCGTATTTTTTTGGTATGATGGTACGGAAGCCTTTGTGCGCGAATCCGACTCGCACTTGGCCGGTTTTTTACATATTTAGATCTAAAGCTTTAAACATATACTCCAAAAATGTTAAAGGTGGTTTTGCTATCTTTGTCAAGGAGAAATAATGCCACATATTATATTTTAATTATAAAACACTTGTACTGGTTTCACTACATATATATTCTTCCAAATTATTTAAAGTCTACCGGTTTCGCGTATTAACGCATCTTCAGGACTTATAGCTAAACAAGAGCAACTAAGAATTCTTGTTTAGCTATAAGTCCTGAAGATGCGTTAATACGCGAAACCGGTAGACTTTAAATAATTTGGAAGAATATATATGTAGTGAAACCAGTACAAGTGTTTTATAATTAAAATTAAAATGCAGTTTCACCAAGTGCCGACGATTAATAGTATAGACCACATATTATGTATATGATGTCCTAAAATTAACGCAACATTTGAATTGATTATGAATCTATATCTTATCTAATCTTATCTAATTCTTATCTATCTATATAATCTAATCTAATCTTAAGATAGCAAACCAGCCGATGGTTTTGCTGATAGAAAGAGAAATACTCGTATATAGACACCAAAGATGTTAATGATGCGTAAATGTATCCATGTGGAGGGCCCTTCCATACCAGAACACGACAATGACAAGCATTGACGCTATTTCTGCAGAAATAGGTAAGGCGATAGTACCAAATACCCAGGCAAAATATTGTGAAACTCTAACATCTAGTAGTCACGATGGTAGTGATACTTATAGCCAATCGGTATTCTTTTACAACCTGCCTGACAGAACGGCAGCAGGTCTCGTCTTCAAAGGAGCCAATACCAACACAGAGGACTTCAAATAACCCTATGAAGAATCATTTAAAGAATCCTGCAATGTGTGTGTTAAATCACATTATCAAGGGGCCAATACTGACAACTGAAATGAGAGAGTATACAATCTGGAAATGCCTCATGCAGTAAATGAGTTTTTTCACATGTTGTTAAAACCACTGACCACAACTAAACCTAAACTGTCAGCTGTCAAATTGCTTTTTTTCATTGTTGCCACCACTTTTTTTATGTCATAAGACAGCAAACAAGCAGATAGGTATCCTGATGGAAAGAGTCAACTATCGCCTATAGACAATAATGGTGTTAATGGTGCGTTGCTATCTTGTGACGAGATCTAATGCCACATGCATAAGTTTACCGGCTACCTTACCCTCCAAACTGGAACACGATAGTGACAAGAACTGACGCAATTTCGGCGGGATTAGGTAAGACGGTGGTATCAGACCTGGGCGAGACAATGTAGAACCTAGTAGCCACGATGATAGTGACTCATATAGAAAATCGGTCGCCTTTTACGATCTGCCTAGTAGAACGGCAGTTGGCCTATTCTTCAAAGGAGCCCGGGACCAACACGGGGAAAACTGCATGAAAGGCAGCAATTTCAAACCTTGATCAGTTTACCAGCAACGTTGCCCTCGGAACTTCGAACTCGGAAATCGGAACTTGGAACTGACAATCATTGACGCTATTGTGGCAGGAGTCGTGACGATGGTGTCAATCCCAGGCGCGACGTTGCAGAACGTTGTCATCTAGCAGTCATGATAATCATGATAAGTTTGTTCTACTGTACGCCTTTTCCGGATTTACTAGTAGTAGGCCAAATGGCTTATTGTTCAAACCGGGCCGGAAACAACACGGGAGATTATGCCTCAAGGCATAAATTAAATTAGCGAACTGAAAATAAGATTGTTTAAAAAGTAATTAAAATAATTTAAAAGACTTAATGTAATGTAATGTAAGTTAGGAAAAACTAACTAAATAAAGCCTCATGGTCTAGTATTGTAGTCATAACCTATTCAGCTAAATTTTCAGGTTAGATCCCAAAGAGCCGAATTTCATAAAATTACAGTCACATAAAGGTCGGTAGACAAAATGACTACTTGTTAGTAAGTAGTAGTGAAAGTTGTTTTTGTCTTTTTTTTTAATTTTCTTTTTTGATTTATATCATAAGATATCAAACAAGCAGATGAGTCTCCTGATGGAAATAGTCAACCATCGCCTATAGACACCAAAGATGTTAATGGTGCGTTGCTATCTTGTGGCGAGGTCTAATGCCACATGCATAAGTTTACCGGCTACATTACCCTCCAAACCGGAACACGACAGCGACAAGCACTGACGCTATTGCAACAGGAATAGGTAAGGCGGTGGTACCAGACCCGGGCGAGACAATGCAGAACTCTACCACCTAGTAGCCACGATGATAATGACTCGATAGCCAAACGGTCGCCTTTTACGACCTGCCTGGCAGAACGGCAGTTGGCCTATTCTTCAAAGGAGGCCGGGACCAACAAGGCGTAAAACTCTCAACTTTTGACGTACATTACAACTATTAAAAGTACAGTAGATAAGTAGATAGTCTTTAATGACGACAAAACATGTCGACAAAATTATCACACGTTTAGTTCAGCTAAAAAATCGTCATTTTGCCAATTTCATTTATAACAACATAAAAGGAAATAATTTCTTCATGTATTTTATATTTTATATAACAAAAGTAATTAACTATTGTAAGTACGATTGATAACAATACACTTTATTTAGTTTAAAGAACTATTAATGCACTAATTGCTAAAATTAATTACAAACTATGAACAATAAATAATATATTTCTATCAAGTATTTATCATTATCTAGTTTACATGAATAATTTACGAATAATGGAAAATTTAATGTAGTAAACTACATTAAATTTTCCATAAATATTACACAATCTCGTTACTTATAATGGCTCTACATATTTTTCATTAAAAATATAAAGATCTCAGGTAGCGTGACATCGTACATGGCTTATAGCAACAACTGTCATCTATGTCGCCCAGAACACGTGCATTACAACAGATACCCTGAAGCATTGGAAGATACACTCAAACACATTATAATTTCTAAATTTTACACTGTTTGCCATTTGCATTGTTGAAATATCGTTACTATTTAATTTAAGTGATATAAAAAGCTTTTACATTTCATATTTCAATATATTTAGGTAAAACTTAAAAAAAGAAATACACGACAAACACAAAACACAGTTAAAACAGCCTAAAATAATTACAGATGTTAAATATCTTAGGAGCAAGATTATAAACATAATTCGTCGACATTCCTACATTCTTTTAAACATAGATTTGCTCTTTATCTTTCTGATGTTTACAGGTAAAGAGTTCCATAGTTTAATATCTAGACGCCGCGGCGAACAACAATTAATAGAATGTGGAATAATACTAAAGAAATTTCAATGAAAATGTTTTAAATGAGCGTATAGGGATGTCTTAATAATTTAAAAAAAGTAAATCTATTTTTAAGATTTAATAGGGCTATAGAGTCAAAAGTGTACTGTACAACTGCTTTCGCAGAAATGCATACATACCTACTTAGGTATGTATGCATTTCTGCGAAAGCAGTTAGCCACTTGAGCTTAGCACGGAAATTTGTGGAGTCCAAACTTATTGGAAAATTTTGAAGGCCCTCAAGCTAAGATAGCTTAAGGTAAGCTGTGCCAGCATAATCAATGTTTGGTAAAATTAAGGGCTGTACCAGTGACCGCTTAGTAGAAATAGACAAAAGGTTACGAAGACGATTCAAGTTACTATAGGTGGCATATATTTTTTTTGCTAAGCTTTTTGGTATAGGGTGACTATGATATGCAGTGAGTCCGCTCGTGACAACGGTCAATGTAACTTGGCCGAAACGTTGAGCTTTAAAAATAAGTTCTATATATGTACGTGTTTTTGACCCATTTATATCTATCTATACATATAATAAAATCGTAGGAAAGTCAAAACTGTACATTGAATATTTTTTTAAAAGAATACTTGGGGCGTGATCTACAATCGATATCGAAGCCAAAAATATAGTTTTTAGAATTTTTGTCTGTTTGTCTGTATGTATGTCCGAGGTAAACTCAAAAAGCACTGCATGGATTTACTTCAAATTTTGCATGAATATTACTAACAGGTTGGGTCAACATATAGGCTACATATTATCACGCTATCACCTACGAGGGAGGAGCAGTACGGAGTAAACGAAGTCCGCGCGGACGAAGTCGCTGGCAAATTCATTAAATTTCTTATAATTCGTTTTCATGTGTTTATGGAATATCTAAATACATCCGAGCATTTGTGCCACTTAAAGAAAAACAGTCATCAATTCCATGGATATAAGTTATGTGAGAAATTGTAGGTCCTATCACAACCATACCATAAGTACCATGGTAACGTTCATACAACAAGCAATAAATTTACTTTTAGATTAAATAAGTTCTTGCTATTTTACCTTTAATAATAATTATTTTTTTGATTTTATTTATTTATCCCACTATACGAATTTCTTAGTAACATTCATTTGACTGTACCCGACAGTACAACGCTGGCCACAATGCAAACAAAAGAGCAATCTGCAGCGCACAAATCTTAACATTCATTATAACGAAGAAAATGGCGAACCTGAATTTATTCCGGGTAACCTTGCTACACGGCAGCTTCACTCTCGGCTTAATGAAGAAAGCATTTGCTGCGGTACAAGTACTAGATAATATTTCTTTTTATTATTGCCTTGTAGTTTCGGTTTAGAAGTTGTACACATGGCAAAAAAAATGTTTTGCATCATAATAATGTTATAAAAATAAATCTTATATTTTCCTTCTGTGACAAAAATCCATATCCAACTGCTTTCTGGCCCAGAATTAATAATGAGAAAAACCATCTATCTTCCTTTACGGCCGCAAGCGCCAGCACAATCATTAGTTGATAGAGTTTGCTCTTGTCAATACCAGGTATCCAGCCCATTCTCTATTATGATAAGACTTTTTTTATATCATAAGATAGCAAACAATCAGATGGGTCTCATGATAGAAAGAGTTAACCATCGCTTATAGACACCAAAATGTTAATGGTGCGTTGCTACATTGTGGCGAGGTCTAATGCCACATGCATAAGTTTACCGGCTACCTTATCCTCCAAACAGGACCAAGACAGTGACAAGCACTGACGCTATTGCGGCAGGAATAGGTAAGGCGGTGGTACCAGACCCGGGCGAGACATGTAGAACTCTACCACCTAGTAGCCACGATGGTAGTGACTCGTATAGCCAATCGCTCGCCTTTTACCACTTGCCTGGCAGAACGGCAGTTGGCCTATTCTTCAAAGAAGCCCAGGACCAACACGGGAAAAGTTGATGCTCAATACAGAAACATTACGTATAAGGTCTTTTTCTCATCTATCGTTCGTTGTAACAAACAACAACAACAATGTGTATATATATATATATATATATATATATATATATATATATATATATACATTGAAATTTGTATATATATATATATAAAACCCGAGATTCGAGAACGGCTGAATAACGGCAGCTAGTATTCAATAACCGTTTTAAAAAGTCATTGATAACATTAAAATTTTAAAACTATAGGTACTAATAATTATTCAGTCATCTGAATTCGATCGCAAATCATTAGGTTAATAAGTTTATTTCATGAAATAATTAACAATAGTTAGCGATAGCTATAGCTATATTTTATATACATATGTAATTGTGCCAATTCCGTTCATCAATTTAAGTAATTTTCTTAATAAAACGTTAATGAAATGTTTTTCAAAACAAAATACATTAAATTATAAAACATTTTTCTGCTAAACCACACGAGTTTCTACGGTACTGTATAATACACCTGAAGCGGGCAATCGTTCCCAGTTCGTAATGAGAAAGAATATTGCTCGATAGCCCTGAGGCGTTTTTAATTTTCCGAGGAATCACCTCTGGAACATTCTTTTGGAGTTGTAACTAGGGGGGGACAGTTTGACGCAATGAGAAGTAGAGGCTTGCTTACATTAAATATTGAAAATGTTTGAGCCCTTATGTTCTTTTAATTTATTATAAAATTTGTGAATTGAAAGAGCGAGAACTTTGTTGATTTAATACTTTTCTATTAAAAGTTTATTTTTTAGGTTTAGGCTATGTAGAGAAAATATTTATTAGTTACTAGCTGTTGCCAGCGACTTCGTCCGCGCGGACTTCGTTTACTCCGCACCGCCCCTCCCCCTTAGGTAATAGCGTGATAATATGTAGCCTATATGTTGACCCGACCTATTAGTAATATTCATGCAAAATTTGAAATAAATCCATGCAGTACTTTTTGAGTTTACCCCGGACATACATACAGACAAACAGACATACAGATAAACATACAAACAGACAAAAATTCTAAAAACTATATTTTTGGCTTCGATATCGATTGTAGATCACGCCCCAAGTATTCTTTTAAAAAATTATTCAATGTACAGTTTTGACTTTCCTATGATTTTATTATATGTATAGATAAGAGTATCCTTCATCTTTAAGAATTTAAGCGTACCAGTTTTCGACTTTCTAGTACCATAGTAGTCGTAAATCACTCGATTCTCCCCGTATAGGTCCAGGCATTTGTCATTCTGCCAGGCAGTTCGTAAAAGGCGAACGTTTTGCTATATGAGACTCTACTCTTAACTGCTAGATGGTGAAGTTCAGCAACGTCTAACCCAGGCCTGGCAACACCTATGCTCCTTTATACGCCTATCCGTGTCGCAGTAATGTCAATGCCTGTAATTATGGTGTGCCGGTTTAGAGGGTAAGGTAGTTGGTAAACTTTTGCATGTGACACTAGAAACCCGCTACACGGATAGCAACGCGCCATTTACATCTTTGGTGTTTACAAGTGATGGTTGTCTGTTTCCATAAGCAGGGCCATCTGATTGCTATAGTGATAGGAATTCTCTGTTCAAATACAAAATAAACATTTAAAAATCAAGTCGCTCTCAAAGAGAAATAAACACTTTTAATATTATATTTTACTAGCTGTGCCCGCGACTTCGTTCGCGTGGAAAAATTTCTAAAATAAAAACCCGCATAGTTCCCGTTCCCGTGGGGTTTCCGGGATAAAAACTATGCTATGTCCTTTCTTGGGTCAAAACTATATTTGTACCAAAAATTTTATCTAAATCGGTTTAGCGGTTTAGCTGTGAAAGCGTAACAGACAGACAGACAGACAGACAGACAGAGTTACTTTCGCATTTATAATATTAGTATGGAGTATGGATTATTATGTTAGCATGTACGAACAGAGTGCTAAGTGTGAGTTTTTCTTTTCGCATTTCGCATTCGAGTTTACTAGGAATTTGTATGTGATTTGTACAGCGCCACCTAGTGGTAAACTGGTTTCTCACGTTTACCACTAGGTGGCGCTGTACAAATCACATACAAATTCCTAGTAAACTACAAACGCGCTCACATTCGAATGCGAAAAGAAAAACTCACACTTAGCACTCAGACATTACAGGTTTATACAGTATTATCTATAGATTTTAACGTATCGTCGCGTCGTACAGAAGCGTTAAAATAGCAAATGTTTTCGGTCAAAGAATTAGGTAGGGGTACTTCAATGCCGGATCATTTATATGGCATGTGTAGATAGTGCCTCCAATACCGGTGGGATGTCTTTATGAGCCAACAACTAGCCCTTGCTATTAGACGATCGCTATTAGTTGTGGAATATGAAACTTGTGAAACTTTTAATGGATGCGGTAGTTTTGATTATTCAGATTTAATGTTGTTAACGTTGAAATTACAGGATCATCTAGAACCTACCTCAGACTACAGTCTCTCACAAAAGGGTGTATTAATAGGTATTAAGTCAATGAAATTTGTATAAATAAGAACCCTTGTAACGAGTGATAAATAAATTAATTATGACCGTTGAATAGAAGAGCTTTCAATGGTTGGGCCACGTGCAGTACTTTTATCTAATTTAGTTTTTATTGACTGTTAGTCGAGACTCCGTCCACGAGACCTAAAATCATTACTTCCTTTTATACATTCAGGTAAAAGTAGCCCATGTCTCTCCAGGATAGTGTAGCTTTCTAATGGTAAAGTAATTTTAGGATCTGTCCAGTTTTTGAATTTATCTGTTACAAACAATGATGAAAAAAGTATAGATGCGTTGTTCGCATTCCAAAATATCATCATGAAAGCAAGCCATTGTCTGAGATTTATTTAGTCTCGCACATCACACGTCATAATATAAGTAGCTGTGTTTACGCTCGCGCTGTTTTAAATCGCAGTAACGTTGGCGTATGACCTGTATATTAGTAAAATGTCATTGGTTACAAATTTACAAAAACCCAAATATTATCTCTATATTAGTATAGATTAGTCTAGGATACCATAATATTGGTGCTTGTGTTTGCTTTTTGGAGGGTTTGGTATTTAATAAAACTTACGCATGAAACTCAACTTTTTTCGACATTTTGGCTAAATTACATTGAACCTGATCAAGGCATGAGACATGGTCAACATATGTTGACTGAAACTTTTCTAATTTTTACAAGTTAAAATAATAATAAACTGACATAATTGAAAAGCTAATAAAGCTTATCTTCTTAGCTGAGAAGGCAAATATAATTACAAGTTTGATGTCTATTCTGATTGCAAATGATAACTACCCCAGTTATCATTTGCAATCAGAAGGAAGTTCTCCTTGTTTGTTCAATTTTACTGTTAATATATAGCTAAGGATGAGTTTCTAGGTTTGAACCCAATATCAGACAATTGGTATAAATAAAATATTAACACTCCTTAAAAACTATAAAATGGGGTAGATATTATAGACCCCATTTTTTGATAGGTTGATGCCGTTTAGCATGACTGTTAACACTTTTTAGCCAAAAATTCCCAACTTGAACCTCCGTCTACGCTTCAGGTGAGCGCAATGGCAATAATTTAACAAAGTGGCCTTTTTTTTAATCTGTTGGACCTACCGTGCACATATTTTTATTATCCAAATAGTATCAACTACTACATGGCAGAGTTCCACAACTCTCGCTCGGGACTGGTACCACTGCTTTCTCTATTCCTGTTTTTCTTTGCTTTTCATTATGGTATTCCGGTTTGGAGTGTTTTAGCCATTAAATTAATATACGTGGCCATGCCACTGAATCTTTAAGTATCATTAGGTGATCGTTATTTTTCCTTTAGAGAGCAGTCAGCTTGTTTACTATTCTATGATATAAAAATATTAAAAGTTACAAAAATGTAATTGTCAGCACTTTAGATGAATTTATTTATAAATTTTAATTAAAGGTAATTAAAAGGTAAAGGTAATATTTAATTTAAAGGTAAATTTATTAAATATCAACTTTTTTTGACAGTTGCTTGCTTATAATTATTTATCATTTTGACCCATATGGTTGGCGGTAATTTAAGAAAAAAAAAGAGTGTCATAAAATTGTTTTGTGAGAGCACCCTCAAATATGATTCCCTCTGATGTACAAAAGCAGATCTTATATTAAAAAGTACGTATTTCAAATTCTCAAAGATGTTTGGCACTACTTGAGCTATGAATTTGCGGATCACATTTGATGTTGAAATTGCCACAATTTCAAAATCTAAGTCTTATAATTGCTAAAAACATATAAGCAGCTAGAGAGCCTTTCGATAAACAATTAACTTTACTAATTTTATACCACATCCAAAATAAAAATCAGTATTTTAGTGGATCCAAACAATTGTTCCTATCTTTGTAGGCACGTAAACACGGTAGCCGATCGTAAAACAAAATGCGTCTTTATACAACATGGCATCATTTATTGATTTGTTGCGTGGATATCTGGTATATTTAACACTACTAAAGATCGCACTCTGGTCGAAATTCGACCACAAACTAAATAATAAAATCTATTTTGACTTTAGCCGTAAAGAAAATATTATACATGTGAGTATATTGTCCCGTATATTAAATGCATGTAGTAGTAATAATAATAATAGTAATAATAATTGCTTTATTTCAGATATATTCCATAGTGTGGTGGTGTACCAGTTTTGGTACACCACGAGTGTATAGAGGAAATACACTCGTACAGCATATCCGCGTGAAGTTGAAACAAAAGAAAATAGTTACTCTAGCGTCGCCAAATATAGAGACAGCCTTTGATAGGGCCCACTAGCCGTTTATTAAATTACAATTGGCAGAAATGGACTGCTTGGTTCTCTTGAAAAGGACGATCTGTAGTATATTAAAGACCCATATGTCAGCATTAGGTACGCCAGAGCTACACGCAAGAAAAGAAACACCGAAGGATGTATACAAGGCTCTAAAGGCGGACCCTTTTTATGAAACGTGCTTCTAAATCCACTGCTCCAGGAATTAGAATACCACAGAATGTACCGTCAAGCTTTTGCTGATGACATTTTTAGCGTTTGACGAAGTCTGCGATTCAGAGAGAGACGAGAGCGAGAGAATGCCATTCTCCCGCACGTCTGGACGTAGGGTGTCAAAAGCCTCTAGAAGTTTGCTCCACAAAAGACCTGTACAATGGTAATAACCAAAAACTAAAATATGATACACACCGTCTAATCATAGGTTAGATAAGTATTGGGCTATCCCAATACATGAAAATACTAGGGCTGATAATAGGTAGCAAACATTGATATTTAATGATCACGTAACTCCAGCTACTAAAAAGATTATTACAATTTATAAACAGCTGGCGAGACCAGCTCGAGTTAACTAGGGATTAAACTCCAGTATCTTCACGCCGGAATCACCGAAGAGGTAAGCAGAGGTACACTCACGATTAGCCGAAGATACTTAGTCCCACAATGTGATAAGTGGCAAGCCTACCGCCAACCGGGCACTTTCCAATCACGGGCAACGTTATTTTTATCAGAACAGCGGAAAAACACATTTTTGAATCGCCCGACCCGGAAAACGAACCCGGGACCTTATGTGGTCAACACCGACCACGGACCACTAGACCACAGAGGCGAAAATTCCAAATGGTGCAAATTATTTATATAGTGGTGGTAACCAATTATGCTGTATGTAGCTAGCGCGTAGGCACTTGTGGCAAGGAAGGAAAAGATCTGTAAGCAATTGAATGTGGTACAAAGAGCTTCACACAAAATTTGTGCCGAACCTATAGGACAGTATCCCTAAACTCAGCCCTGATCTTGGCTGGACTATTCCCCGTTAACCTTCGTGTACAGGAAGCTGCTCTTTTTATGAAAGCAATAGGGAAGTGTGGCTGGGAAGTAGAACAGACAAGGGGGTCATTACCCTCCACCTAGGCAGGAATCTAGGTATGGATGTTGTAGGATTTGATAAGGATTAGATCCTATCGTGACTGAAACTCTAATATGTGACCTTGCCCCCCTGGCCCGAAGGCTGGATCTATCCTTGAGAACATATAAAAAAGACAAGCGACGAGGATCAGTATCTCCGCTTCACCTATTCCTGCCGCAATAGCGCTAATGTTGTCTTTGTCATATTCCGTTTTAGGGGTCAAGTTTGTCGGTAAATTATCCATGTTGCATTACCATCCCACCACAGGGATAGTAACGCACCATTTATATATTTGGTGTCTATGTGCGATGGTTGTCTCTTTCTGTCTTTGTTTACTATCTTATGGTAAAAAAAACTTATATACCGTAGTCCCACGAACAAACTTTTCTTGATTAATAACTAGCTGAATTTTTGTGAACAGCTTCGTTTTGACGAGACAACCATCTTTTCTATTTTTGACAAATCTCGAATTAGGTAACTAATAAACTTATGGGGCTTTGAAAATTTTGACTGGGTAAAGGAAAAATATTTATTACTATCAACAATTATATTTCGACTTTAATCGTTTGATTATATATATATTTTATGTTATTGAGATAGGCAAACTGGCAGACGTGCCACCTGATGGTAAGTGGTCGACCTCGCCAATGAAAAAAAATGGGATACCTGGGCTATAACTAGCCCAGGTATTCCATTCGTGTGTTGCCTATCCAAAGACATAAGATGTTAAGTCTCGGTGCCAGTAATTACACTGTCTGTCTTGCCCTTCTCTCCGAAACACAGCAAAGCTGTTTCACGGTAGAAACAAGCAAGATGGTGGTACCCATGCAGCCGGGAGCGTGGCACAGCGCATCCCTCCCACCGGTAATATTACGAAAAATACGATTAAACTTTTATCCTACACATTTAATGGTTTTTCTGACGAGTCCTTCACTCCAAAGTTTTGGAATTATGAGATTTTTAAATTAATATTAATCAATTTTAAAACAACCTAATTTTCTCACAACACCTTGTTAATTATTTTTGTGTTATAGCACTCACCCCGTGCTTGGGAATCTGGAAAAACCTTAAAAACAACAAAGAAAAATATCGACACGCAGGATTTGAACCTGCGACCATTTCCCTAAAAAAAATTAAAAATACGAAAGTACTGATCAAAATTATAAATGTGAATTTCATCTGTAACGATGAACTCATTTAACTAGTTATACGTATGTATAACTAGCGATCAGTACAATCGACGTAATCGATCATATAGCAAAGAAGAACCTTGTTAATTACTTTGAGTATATAATATATCTATGGTTAATTATTATTGTAATTGAAGGGTAACATTGTCCTGCAAGTAAATTGTGAACATTTCTTAGTCCGACACTTTAAGCTTTTTTATATCAATCTTTATTAGTTACCTGGATCGAGAATTTTCGAAAATAGAAATGATAGTTGTCTCGTCAAAACGAAGCTGTTCACAAAAATTCAGCCTGTTATTAATAAAAAAAAAAGTTTGTTCGTGAGACCACGGTCTAATAAGCATTTAAACAGTAAATTTTAACCCATTTTATAATGGGAGTTACAGTAGTCAATTTTCATTTATTTGTTAGTGAAGTAAGTATGCAACGTCAATTTCGACCGATTAAGACGTCCGGTTCCGGCGATAAACCGTTCAAGTAAGGCAAGAGTGTCCAATTTAACGTCATATCTCACTAATCCGTTTCAAATAGGCTGCTCGTAATATTTTACGATGGTACACTTTCATTAATATAACTATTATGTTTATGTCTGTATCAAACTTAATAAGACATTAATCTAATTTATGACCCGTAAAAGTATTTTATGTGTGGCTTAAAGATTACAAGGTGCATTACTTGCGGGTATTGATTTTGCGACCGGAAAGAAATCACTGCGTTAATGAAGTAGTCTAGCGTTCAAGTATATTTTAACGCTCCAATCACAGACCACATGAGTCTGTATATTGACTAGATAAAAACCCGGCTTCGCTCGGCTGAAATGTTAGGCTCATTATATACAATCTTATGTACTATCTCAAATAGAAAAAAATTAAAAAGTAGTAACACTATAGGGACGCCTTCTTCAAAGTATTATGAAGATTTGAATGGGTCGTGACTACGTTTGACTACGTGTTTTTTTTTTAAATTTCTACTCTCTTATGGACGAAGAGAAAACAAGTTTCAAGATAATCTACGCTCCGTTCTACGGTATCTTAATAACTACTCACGTCATCTACACCACATATTGTATCATTTAAAGAAATATGGCTGATATGTGTGTCAGCACCGTTAGAATTTTAACCACGATTTTAACAAAATACTCGATAACCCGAATTAGGCAAAATATATCCACGTTGTCGACTCGAAATGATTATTTTTTTATGTTTAATAAATCAGGTAAGGTTTCGATCGAGTCTACCGTACCCCTTAACAAAATGATTAATACGAGAAGGAAAAATTTTGGACCCCTTTTTAAGACAATTGCGGAACGGTGGAGTATGAAATTTAGCACAATTATAGTTAACATTGCGGAGGACTGCAGAAACTTAATATTTTTAAATAATATACATTAGAAATACATTAAATTTATAAAAACAAACATTACGCACACTACATTCATGTAACATGCGAGATAATAATATACACACATGTATCATATTTTCTCTACGGCTTAAGCCATTTATCAAACTTAAAAGAGTATTCATTGTTAGTCTATGGTCGAATTTCGGCCACAGGCCATCACTAGTACTAAGAGATATGGCATTGGGAAGGAAACGTGTAGCCACGAGGTATTAATAGTAATACCTCTCATTATTATACTTGCTCATATGTGTGGCTACCATTGACATAGGTCAATGGTAGCCACACATATGAGCAAGTACTCCTACCTTTCACTGTCAAAAATGTCATACATTTGTAGTGTTAGGTATATTTATTTGTAATATGAAAAATATTGTAAATAATACTTGAATGTAATATTAATTAGACATTAGAATTCGTCGTTATCAAAATGCTGAACTAGAGTGGCGCCACTTCCGCAACATCGTGGAATCATTATATCAAATTATAAACTTGGAAGTGGTTCCATCTGAACTGATCTGTTTGAAGTTGACATTTCTCAATCTACCCTACTTTTAATTATTGTAAAACTGTGTGATATTATAAAATACCTTGTACCGGCCTACTCCGTTCATTCTGCTGTAAGGCTTGAAAGAATAAACATCTATGTACGTCAAACTGTCTATTATTAAAAAACGAACCTTACAGTAGATAATTATGTTATTGTTGTCAATATTTTAGCAAACATATTTAAAATGAGTATACATGGAGTATACGTGGCCATCAATTTCTAAATTGTAATGTCAAAATAAAGATGAAGTGTTAATTTTTACTTATTATTAAAATATCTAATGAAATATTAAGAGTTGTTAATTATTTAACATATTTTAAATTGATATGATTCTTGAGCTGATATAAAGTCAACTATTTGATTAAGGTAATTATATATATATATATATATATATATATATATATATATATATATATATATATATATATATATATATAAATTGCTGTTCGTTAGTTTCGCTAAAACTCGAGAACGGCAGGACCGATTTGGCTAATTCTGGTTTTAAAATATTCAGGTTAAGTTTAAAAGGTGAAAAAATGTAGAAAAAAAACCGGAAAAGTAGACACAAAGTTAACAGAACAACGTTTGCCAGGTCAGCTAGTATACAATAAAATGTAATCAGTCTTGTATTTTTTATTTAATATAATTTGATATATTCTGTCAGTAGCTGTTTAAATTAATAAATCTTATACCTTTTACCAAGTGGAGCGAACATTATATTATAAAAAAATAAAAACAAACCATCTTATACTATTTTATTGTACTGAATGAGATGACAAGGTTTAAAAATTATTCTTGAAGAGATTTTATTTCGTCTATATTAATCTATATTATAATATTATAAATGCGAAAGTTTGGATGTTTGGATGGATATTTGGATGGATGTTTGTTACTCAATCACGCAAAAACTACTGAATGGATTTGCGTGAAATTTGGCACACAGGTAGATAATGATCTGGAATAGCACATAGGTTACTTTTTATCCCGGAAAAATTAGGCGACCCTGCGGGATTTGCCAAAAACTCTTATAATGCAGCGGGCTGTACGCTGCAGCTAGTCAGTAATAATTATAACTCTGTATTTATGTATGTAATTGCAAGCTACACTGACAAACTACGAAATTGCCTTGAAAGGCCATTTAATCCATGTTACAATACATAAAATTCAAGTGAGTATTAAATCACGCTATAGCAATTATTAATCTTGTAACAATATATATAAAAATTCAGTGCTCCTTAGATGGACTTTGCCTGCTCGGAAGATCTTTCCTTTTCCATATTATGACCATTTCAGCATTACGATAACATTAGATAAAGGGACAAGGTAGAAATTTTTACTTTACTAATTTTTGATGACAGACATGCGTCGCGAAATCACGCAGTGAACCTGAAGAATAAATAGCAAATATGATTTCCATAGTCGATACTTGGCAAATCATTAGTATTTACACTGGTATATAAATCTATTGCGTCTGTCTGTAGATTTATTTAATTTTGCAAATTTCTTGATAAATATTTGTTATGCGAGTTACTGACATAAATTTTACTATTTATAAATTTTTGTCTGTGTTTCTCGTAACTCAAGAACGTCTAGACCTTTTTTTTATCATAAGATAGCAAATAAGCAGATGGGTTTCCTGATGAGAAGAATCAACCATCGCCTATAGACACCAAAGGTGTTAATGGTGCGTTGCTATCTTGTGGCGAGGTCTAATGACACATGCATAAGTTTACCGGCTACCTTACCCTCCAAACCGGAACACGGCAGTGACAAGCACTGACGCTATTGCGGCAGGAATAGATAAGGCGGTGGTACCAGACCCGGGCGAGACAATGCAGAATTCTACCACCTAGTAGCCACCATGGTAGTGACTCGTATAGCCAATCGGTCGCCTTTTATGACCTGCCTAGCAGATAACGGCAGTTGGCATATTCTTCAAAGGAGCCCGGGACCAACATAAAAATCGTTTTATACGTTTGGGAGTTATCGTTGAAGAAAAATTATGTCAAAAAAATGTTTTTGACATAATTTCAAAATTTTTTAACCAGCTATTTTTAACCTTTTACAATATGTGAGTTCCAAAATATATGTCAAATGCAGTTTCAAAAAAAACTAATCAAGTTTTCAAAAGTTACAGCTTTTTAAATATTAAGTAATATTTTGTTTTTTTACAGAAAACTTACTTAATATTTTTAAAAACTTTAAACTAATAAATATACCGATTGACTTAAAAATCTAATCAGCTGTAAGAACTACGTTAAATACTATAAATTAGATCAAAGTCGGTTGATTTATTTGGGAGTTGTCAATAACGAAAATGTTTGTAATATGTTTTTTTTTTATATTACTTCATCATTTTTGCTGCCTATAGATTATGCAGCTAAGTAAATAATTTAGAGCTCAAAAATTGCGTTGAATTCTATTCGAAGGATCAAAATTTATCACGGTTTCTATATATTTATAAGAAAATTTAGATGTTGTTTTAACTCGTAAAAAACTATGCTTAGCTATAATTTTTTGTTTCTTTGAGCCTAAAATTTAATTTAGTGGGAAGTTTCGGGTTAGCCAGCAGGGTCAACCGACTTACAGATTTATTGCTTTAGGGGTTTACCCATCAGGTGAGTCAACCGACTATAAGGGCATCGCTTGAGAAAAGCCACGCAACGAAATACTTTGGATCGTCTTTATGTTGACTTCGCTATGTAATATGCAAAAAAGAATGCCAAGAAGTTATTTTTTCTAAGATAACGGAAGAAATCAAATACCCTTGGTATCTGTAGGTGATGGTCATCTGTTTTCATTAAAATAACCCCGTTCTTGTTTTTTAGTCTGTGATATAAAAATAAAAGATTAATATTCCTATTTATTTAACATTTTATAAAAAGTAATGACTATAAAATATTTAATTCATGTTTATTTTGAATACAAAAATACGAGGTATTAAAAGCATCAAGTGAGATCGTGGTCCGAATATTTTTACACCCTGTTCCAACAATCCGTCCGCTGATAAGCAAAGTTGCTGAATGGTACGGGCCGCTAAAATACCGCTCTGGATTATAACAATATTTTTATTTATTTAAGTACTTATTAGATTACTGAACGATTTGCTTTTGCCTTTAGAAGATATCATGCCTTAAAGATATTTAGATATTTAGAACTATTACACTGCTTATTTTATTAAACAAAGATTAAAGTAGCTTTGTGAAAACGTAAGCTGTTTTGGTAATGTAATATAACTATTTATTTAGCTAATTAAGAGCGTAACTTATTTCCAATAATAACATTTTCATAATAAAACATCCTTCAGGAGTTTCTATGACTAAACCATGTTCACATAATATAAAACATCGTTAAGGAATAATCTATTATAAAAAAAAAGTATCTTCACGCCCATATCCCCGAAGGGGTAGGCAGAGGTACAAGTGCACCCACGATTAGCCGAAGATACTTGGTCCCACATATGTGATAGGTGGCAAGCCTATCGCCAACCGGGCACTTTCCAATCCCGGGCAACATTGTGTTTTTAAGAAAACTGAAAAAACACTTTTTTTATGTGCCCGACCCGGGAATCGAACCCGGGACCTCATGTGGTCAAAGCCAACGCTGGACCACTAGACCACAGACTATTATACTGCTTATTTTATTAAACGAAACAAATTTTTTAACAAAGGTTTTACGAAACGAAAAAAATTATTTAAACAAAGGTTTTAAGTAAAGTAACTTTGTGAAAACTTAAGCTATATTGGTAATATAATATAAGTATTTATTTGTAACTTATTTGCAATAATAACATATTCATAATAAAACATCCTTTAGGAGTTTCTATGACTAAGCTATATTAAAAAGTTCACATAATATGGACATTTGAACTATTCTGCAAATCCGAATAAGATTCAATTGAAGTTAGTTTACATCTTATGTAAACAGTTAGCTAAACAGCTTAGCAGTTTCCGTGTCACAAGGCAATGCATCGAGCATTATACGTATGTGTTAATGTTTTAAAATCCAGAGAAATGAACATATAAACTAAAAAATATACATATAAATATAAATATAAATATAAATATATATATATATATATATATATATATATATATATATATATATATATATATGTATATATATATATATGTATATGTATATGTATATATATATATATATATGTATATGTATATATATATATATATATATATATATATATGTATATATATATATATATGTATATATATATATATATATATATGTATATATATATATATATGTATATATAAATATATGTATATATATATATATATATATGTATATATATATATATATATATATATATATATATATATATGTATATATATATATATATATGTATATATATATATATATGTATATATATATATATGTATATATATATATATATATATATTTTATGCATAAGTATTATAATACAGTTGCACATAATACTCCACTTGATATTACTACAAAAGCTACTTAATAAAGTAATTGCAAGGTACATTTGGCTTAATGAGAAGAAATTTTTCGATGGTAGCAGTGTTTTAGTGGCGTGAACGAATGCAACACGACCCTTTGACATCGACTAACGTATTTAAATTCATAGTCTTATGAAGTTAGCCGGGACTAAGGGAGGTGGGATGGGGGGTGGTTCGAAGCGTGACTGTACACTTTTTGGCTTCAGTAAAGCCGGATCGCCACTAACCAGAACAATGTAAACTGATGTAAGTTAGGTTTCCCTTTTTTAACAATAGTTTTTGATATATAAAGAAATAAAAAATTATGCGGCATGATTTTCACAGGAGGTCGCAGAAAATGAATCTAGGTGAAATTTCGATTATATTAATTAATTAGAGACTCAGTTTCTTATTTTTTATATTAATTAATTTGAACTACAATTGTCTTACAGATGTATATGTTTTGTAAGATGAGATATGATTAATAGTGATGATCATAGATGAAGCGGTTGTGAATATCACTGATGAAATGTTGTTTTGTTTAAAACTAAAAATTTAACGAAGCTTTACATACACTTTTGACTACGGCTAATAAGTAAGGTTAATATTGAAGTGTATACGGAAGCTAATATTTAGTAATATTAACGTGAATTATTTATTTCGTTAATTATATTTCTATAAATTATATTTAATACTTGACCGGGTGATCTTTGTTTCACCAACCATGGCCGTAAAGCAAGTTGTAATAGAAAATGCATTCCTGAAAGATGAGAAGAATAATATCAAGTGCTTGACACGTAGGCAGTTTATAGGGAAAAATAATTTAGTTAAAGTTTATAGGCAAAAAAATTACGCTTAATGCTGTTCAACAATCAAAATCTATCATCCCGTTTAAAAGTTACAGCTTTTGCAGTTAAATCAGGTATTTAACAATCAGCGAACAAATCGCGAAAATTTTAATGGCTCACATTTATTACAATACTAGCGACCTGCCCGCGGTTTCACCCGCGTACCTTTTGTTCCCGTGGGAATATCGAAAAGGTTTTTATACTAAAACCTTCCCCAAGAATCATTCTATCTAGTAAAAAAACCGCATCAAAATCCGTTGCGTAGTTTTAAAGATTTAAGCATACATAGGGACATAAGGACATAGGGACAGACAGAGAAAGCGACTTTGTTTTATACTATGTAGTGATGCGTAAGTCATCACTAAATAAAATTGTGTATAGTAATATCTTTCAGGGTTGAGTACTAGTAATTCAAATATACACAGAAATGATCTTTGGTTAAATGCACATTTCAAATTCGGTGTTAAACCAAAAAAGCAATTTTGTTATTTTTATTTTATTTTATAGGATTCTTCCCCGTGTTGATCCCGGGCTCCTTTGAAGAATAGGCTAACTACCGTCCTACCTGGCAGGTCGTAAAAGGCGACCGATTGGCTATGCAAGTCACTACCATAGTGGTAGAGTTCTGCATTGTCTCATCCGAGTTTGGTACCACTTACCTATTCTTTACCTATTCCTGCCGCAATATCGTCACTGTTGTGTTTCGGTTTGGAGGGTAAGATAGCCGATAAACTTATGCATGTGGAATTAGATTTCGCCACAAGACAGAAACCGGATCAACACGGGAAAAATTTCTATAGATATATCATATATTTATGGCTGATCGATAGTTTGAATCATCTGTGAAAAATTAATAAAATTTAAGTTGTGACATTTCGCTTTCTGCCGTTTTCTTCGAAGGAGTTAAAATGCTATAGTTCGTGCCACAGCATAAATTAGCGACAGTAACTCGCGAGAAGAAACCGGCGCGCATATAATCGCTATTTTGTTTAAGATTAACAAAATATAACCACAATTAATATTCAAATGGTGACTGCGAATAAGTTTCGATTAGCTAAGACGGGTCACGCTGTTTAAGTTTGCCTTTGATGCGTATTTAAAATGACTAGCGATTGCTTGTAGCCGAAATTCGACCACAAACTAAACAATAAAATCTCTTTTAACTTTGATAACCGACTTTAGCCGTAAAGAAAATAATATTCATGTGTATATACTATAGTGTATGTTACATGGATATAGTGTGGGCAATATCTATTTTTATTAATTTCATGTACTTCTAATGCATTTCATTTAAAAATATTAGGTTTCTGCAGTCCTTCGCAATGTAAACTATAATTGTGCCAAACTTCATACTCTACCGTTCGCGCATTTGTCTTAAAAAGCAACTTGTAAAGCTCATCACACATGGCTAAGATACTATAATATTTGATCTTAAGATGCCTTAATATATCTTAAAGCAAATTTCAGAAATCGCTCACCATACAAATCGTATGAACCATCACACACAGCTAAGATAATATATATTTTACCCTTCTTAAGATACCGAACGACGTGGAAATATATATTTCATGCGAAGAAATATATATTTCATATCTTAAGATATGATCTGAAGATACGAAATATATATTTCTTCGTATCCTAATATAAATACATGATGTTTTTATTTTGGGATATGCGCGGTCGCAGTGCCTCATAATCTATAATATTATAATGTTATAAATGCGAAAGTTGGGATGTTTGGATGGATGGATGGATGTTGGTTACTCAGTCACGGAAAAACTGCGGAACGGATTTGAATGTAATTTGGCACGTAAGTAGATGATGACCTGGAATAGCACATAGGCAACGTTTTATCCCGAAAAAGCAGGTGATCCCGCGGGATTCAACAACAAATTTTATAATGTAGCGGGCTGCACGGTGTATCTACTTTAATATAACAGTTACTATGCGTTCCAACTGAGAATAGGATCGCGCTTGTTATTAACTTCATATCACAAGTGTGAAATTAGTAATGTCAACAAAAAAATACTTGTTTAAAAAATATTGCTGATTTATTAAAAAACATTATAACGTTTTAATATTTTCATCAATAAAAAATTGTAAGAAACATCAATAAAGTCGTGTTAGTTACACCACTTATAATTCAAGAAGGATATTTCATATAATTCTATATCAAAATCGTTGTCTGAGGAGCTGTCTAACAAATCAAGAAGTAAGGCCGTATCACTCATGGCTAATCAACCTGTATATAGAACTCCAACGACGCAGACTAATATTATCGTATCTTAGCCGTGTGTGATACGTTAAGATACTGTAATATTTTATATTAGAGCATCCTAAGATCAAATATTATAGTATCTTAACCGTGTGTGATGAGCTTAAAAGGCGAGAGAGATTAAGAGACATACGTGTCTTTAATATCGTGACTACTAATTAGGAGGTCGTTTTTCGAGCCCGCTGAGTTTCTACCGCCGGTATCTTCTCAGTGAGTGGCCGGTAGTAATTCTGAAAAAAGCGACTCATAATATTTTTACGTTTCATAGAATATAAAATACTAATTTTTAGGGTTCCGTACCCAGAGTGTTAAACTAAGAGTTCGCTGTTCGTCCATCTGTCTGTCTGTCCGTTTGTCGCCAGGCAGTATCTCATGAAACGTAATATTTAGATACTTGAAATTTTTACAAATGATGTATTTGTGTCGCTACTATAACAACAAACACTAAAAACAGAATAAAATAAATAATAAAGGGGGTCCCATACAACCAATGTGATTTTTTACCATTGTTTATAGAAAATGGTACGAAATGGTAGTGCGCGGTTCGACTCCCACTTGGCCGGTTCATTAGATATATGCACAACATAACACAGGAGAATATGTTGGTAAAGATTAATTAATTTTTATTCAACCGGTTCAATGCAGATACAGAGACTCAAATTTGATCTAATTTACGTTATTTGGCGCATTCTTTAAAAAGTTTTTAATTTTTGTCCGGGTCTGGTACCACCGCCTTACCTATTCCTGCCGCAATAGCGACATTGCTTGTCACTGTCGTGTTCCGGTTTAGAGGGTAAGGTAGCCGGTGAACTTATTCATGTGGCATAAGACCTCGCCACAAGATAGCAACGCACCATTAATACCTTTGTTGTCTATTGGCGATGGCTGTCTCTTTCCATCACGAGACCCATCTGCTTGTTTGCTATTTTATACCATAAAAAAGTGCCTCAAGTTATGAAAAGCTTTTACACACACACACACACACACACATAGGTACTGAAACAAATGTACTGATTTAATCGTAAAATTAGTTGGACCTGTAGTCATGCTAACCAAGGCGGTCAAGTTTATTAAGTTAAGTAAATACGCTCCCCTTCCTATAGTTCGAAAACAAAACAAATCATATCCCTTTTAACCAAAGCCCGTAATTCACCTTAAAACGAATTAAAAAAGGTAAAAAATAAATTACCCCTTAGATCTTAACCGTGGTTATTAATAATTATTTTAATATGCAAATAATGATAATAAAATTTCGTAGGTTTTCCTGCTTTTTGTTTGCTGTTATATTGGGTTAAACTTAATTATGTCGAGGGAGTTGAGTCCACTTGTTTTTGGACTTAATTTTTATTTATATGCCCCCGTTAATTCAGACCTCGTGTGTTTATAATGAAGGACTGGAACGCATAATTTATGCTTGGGACGGTGCGTATAAGATTGCTTTGATTACAAAAAATATCTTACATTGTTCATTTAGTGACGAATAATGCCTATATAATTTTATCCTACATTTATAGCATAATATATCCCAGTAATATTATCCAAAATTAATAATTTTATATTTATGTATGTATTTACTCGAATATATGATATGTTTTATCTTGTAATGATGTTATGGGATCACCATTCATCTCACCAACCGAAAACTGGTTAATCTTGGTGAAAGAAAAAGGCTTAAAGCGTTTGGTTCATTCATCCATCCCGTTGGTCGAGTGGTTAGCGACCCTGACTACGCAATCGACGGGGCTCGGGTTCGATCCTCGACGGGGACAAGCATTTTTGTGATGAGCATAAATGTTTGTATTTTGGGGTTTGGGTGTTTATTATGTTTGTAAAAGTATTTATATATGTATTTATATGTACTAGTATCATTGACTAACAACAGCAAATATAATTTAATAATAACACAAGCAAATAATTTGCTTACTTTGGGGTTAGATCAATAAGTGTAACTTGTCCCGTGAATATTTATTATTTATTATTATCCTACCTCTCAAGGGATCTGGCGTGATACTTGTGATGATTTTAGCAACTGATATTCAAGATTTCAGGCTGAAGTTTCTGAAACCACGCTATGATTTTTCGTTGGTCAATTGGTTAGCAAACCTAACTAGGAATCGATGGTACTCGGGTTCGATTCCCAACAGGGCAAACATTTGCGTGATGACCATTGATATTTATATTTCTGGGTTTGGGTATTTATTATTTATGTAACCGTATTTATATATGTATTTCTATCGTTATGAGTACCATTAACTAACACCTATAACACAAGCAAATAGGTATTTTGTTTACTTTGCGGTTAGGTCAATTTGTGTAATTTATTCAGCTATATTATTATTACTATTATATTATTATTATTAATTTCGGAATCTAATTGCTTCTTAATAAAAAATCTTGTGATTGTGGTTCCCTTGCGGCGTAAGCAAGGTCAAATAAACTAATAAAAAAACAAATTTCATTCATTCATTCAAACGATCCAGTTCACCCATTGATATAAAACAATCTAGATGCACAGTCCCAAACAAAATTGACATTCAAAACTGTCCCTAATTTCACAAGGTAGTTATGGATGTGGCAAAAACCTATGGTTTTGCATATCCAACCTTAAGTGCAAGTTTTATAGTTGTTTTTACAAAGCAATATACAAAAAGTAATAAAACTGACGGTATCGCGACTGACGCTATTCTATTTGAAATATGCGCACAATTTAAAATTGTGCGCTCATTTTTAGAGGATGGTTTTGAGACACTGAATGTGCATCTTGGGTTTTTTATATCAATGAGTTCAACATGATTTTCGATTCGTCGGTTAGCGAGATCGGTGGTGAGTTCCCCAACGCTGCATTTTCAACAGACTTCCCAAAAGGACCTTACCAATTCAGATGTATGCTTTTCTTACCGACTTGATTACAAAAAATACAAATTAACTTTTAAAGATTGCCACCTACAATCATTTAATATATGATCGTTTAAAGACTTAGCTTAAAAAAGTTAAAAAACTAATAAATAATCCAAACTTTGTAAAAGTTAATTCGAAAGTAAAAGATATCCTTCCGAAGCAATCCATCCGTGAAGAAGGGGTCGGCAAGTGAAGCGTGAGAGGTGATTAAAAATGTTATCTTATAAAAACGGCGGGTCCGTGAAATCGGGTGTAATTAATTCAACTCGCAAAAGAAATTAAGTGAAGGGCTTATAATCTATGGCGTTATTGATAAAGAGTTCCTGATTAGTTATGGCTTGATAATCCCCAGACTAGATTGTTTTTAGTATAGTATTGCAAACAAGCAGATGGCTCTCTTAAGAAGGAAGAAACTCTTGCCTATAGACACAAAATATTTTATTATACGATTAAATTAGCACCTGTACATTAATTTCACTTATAACTTTATTTTTAATATGTCACTCAACCGGTTTCAATTTTTTTAAACATTTTCAGGATGTTGATAACCTAACTGAATGATGTATTAAAAATAAAGTTATAACTTGAAATTAATGTACAAGTTTTTTTATATCATAAGATAGCAAACAAGCAAATGAGTCTCCTGATGATGGAAAGAGTCAATCATCGCCTAAAGACACCAAAGGTGTTAATGGTGCGTTGCTATCTTGTGGCGAGGTCTTTTGCCACATGCATAAGTTTACCGGCTACGTAACCCTCTAAACCGGAACACGACAGTGACAAGCACTGACGCTATTGCGGCAGGAATAAGTATGGCGGTGGTACCAGTCCCGGGCGAGACAATGCAGAACTCTACCACCTAGTAGCCACGATGTTAGTGACTTGCATAGCCAATCGGTCTGCTTTTACGACATGCCTGGCAGAACGGCAGTTGGTCTATTCTTCAAAGGAGCCTGGAACCAACGAGAAGAAGTTCTAATGGAATTCCATTACACTAACACTAAGTGCTGACGATGGAAAGTATAGAATATAATAACAAAATATTTTACTAGAGCCTTGCTATCCGTGCGGCAGATGAAAACATGCATAAGTTTACTGGCTACCTTACCTTCTAAATCAGAACAAAGTAGTAACAAGCACTGACACTGTTGCTGGAGGAATAGGTAAGGCGGTGGTATCATACCGGGCGAAACAATGCAGAAATCTACAAATAGAAGTCACGATGTTAGACTTGTTCATCCAATCGTTCACCTTTTATAACTTAGGTACTTGGTAGGCAAAGGCCTTTTTCCTGCCAATAAAAATTATGACTGTTATAACCAAAATACAAAAAATAGTTTAAAGTACTTGGAAATAATCCAAAAAGCGAAAATTCGATAAAATATTTTCAAAGAGGAAATGAAGAATGGGGAGAAGTTCGGAAAAATTGAAAAAAATATTGAAATGTTAAAAATTAAAAAATCTTAATTAACAAAATATTTTTAACGCAATAAGGCTGGTTTTAGTGTCACGCTAACCGCAAGCTGACGGTCGGCGCTAATGGGTCAATATGCATGTAATCATAGGTAGCGTTTTTTAGTTGCGCTGACCGCTCAGCGCTGACCGCCATAAGCTACACACATCAGCGCCGACCGTCAGCGAGCGGTAAGCGTGACACTAAAACCAGCCTAAAACCGCAGCAACCGAGTTCCGATTTTCTATACCTGCATCAGATCTTCACCAAATTAAAATTCCCACACAGGGAGTGGGATTACATAACATATCCTCTCAAACGAAAAAATAATTTTCAAAATCGGTTCACAAATGACCGAAGTCTGAAGTACCTAATAAAAAAACATACGGCCGAATTCCTTACTACCTTCCCTTCCCTCCTCTCCCTCCCCTCAAAAAAGTTTTAATTCGTAATTCGTTATCTCTGATAACTATAAGTAATAATTATTATGTTTCTAGGTAAAATATATTCAATTTAAGTAATATGTGCGATTTTTTTATGATTAGGTTTTATATGTAACTAGCTACGACCGCGACTTTATCCGCGTGGAAAATTTTCTTAAGACCGTCCTGGGGTTTCACTTGTAAGCGTTCTCACGGGATTTCCAGGGTAAAAACTATCCTATGTCCTCTCGAGTCTCAAATTATCTTTGTACCAAATTTCATCCAAATCGGTTCAGTCATGTTAGGCGTGAAGAAGAGACAGACAGAATTACTTTCGCATTTATATTATAAGAATGGATATTGTGAACTATTCGGCCGAATACCAAAGGCAGAGGCCGAACACTAAACGGGTGATTCCATTCTAACTGTGATATAATGTCAGTCCATTTCTAGAAGTTATTTATAAATTGTTAGTTTTTTTTGTCGTAAACGTTAAAATTTATGAGGTAATTAGTTTAAATCATTTATTACGACAAAAAAACTAACAATTTATAAATAAATTCTAGAAATGGTTATGACACGGTACTGACATTTAAGTGATATATTGTAAGTTTTCTGTAAGTGGCAAGTTATATTATATAAAAATAATGTTGAAATATGTTTATAATTTTCCAATAAGCACAAAAATTTCATAAATTAATTATTAATTAATGACCTGTGAGAACAAACAATACAGGACATTGAATATCACAGTTAGAATGGATTCACCCAAATAGTAACCAAATAATTGTGGCATCTCAAATGTTTAGTATATACAGAGAAAGTTCTCCACGAGTTATTAAAACACAGAAACTTTATTTCCCGACCAGACAATATAATATCAACTGTTATGAGTAAGTTTAAAGATGGCAGTATAGCGGCGATGTGCGGCGAGCAGGCGAGTCATCGCAGAATCCAACCGACTAGCAACTACAGATCGACGGTAACATTTAAAACCTGATTGCATTTTATTAAATACTAGCTGTTGCCAGCGACTTCGTCCGCGCGGACTTCGTTTACTCCGCACTGCCCCTCCCCCGTAGGTGATAGCGTAACAATATGTAGCCTATCAACATATAGGCTATATGTTGACCCGACCTATTTTCATACAAAATTTGAAGTAAATCCATGCAGTACATACATACAAATGACAAATAGACAAAAATTCTAAAAACTATATTTTTGGCTTCAATATCGATTGTAGATCACGCCCCCAAGTAATCTTTTAAAAAATATTCAATGTACAGTTTTGACTTTCCTACGATTTTATTATATGTGATTTTATTAGATTTATTTGATTGTTTTAAGATTAGAGTTTTAAATTCTAGGATTTTCTTGTAAGGAAGCTGTTACTCTCGTTAACTAAAATGTATATGTTTAGGAATTGAATTGTCACAAAGCTATTCTTAGCGGATACTATATTATAAATTACAGCTTTCTGTGTGCCATATTTCAACTCAATTCATTTAGTTTAAATTATACGTGTATAGTCATTCATAACAAAAGAATTTGGATGACAAACAAGATCAATTGGATTGAGACTAGATATGCGCAGGAATCTATTATAAATTCTCCAATCTATTATAATATTAAATTGATTGAATGTAAACAGGAACAATCTACACAGGAATTTGATGTGAGCTGTACGGCAGGGTCGGCAGGTGGCCTCGTTTAATTAATAACAGCAATAATTGACTGCCTCTGGGTGTTATTGGAAACTATCATAACATTTGGGTCACGAAACTGTATGACACGTTACGCAAGAGGTCTTGATATTTTTTACAATTTTTTTAGTCATTACATTTTTTTGTTTTTGCAAAGATGTATACAATAAAACTATATTTATATTTTGCTTAATTTATAGTATACAGTGTGTAAGGAACCGGCGGATGCAAATTCCCTTTTTTGTGAGAAATGAAAAATTTTCGTTTTATTATTTTTTATTATTTTCATAACACAATGTAAATTGCTTAGACTTGTCGCGTTCGCGGAGTACTCTCGAGCCAGCCGTTTATTTTCCGCGATATGTGGTTCATAATACATTGTTTAATTTGTGTATTTCCTTAAATTTTATAGGAAAAATAATAAACCACGTAATTATCATTTGTGAAGAAAAGTAGATAATATACAAAATATTTTAACTAAATATACCGATAACGGAGATAACAAGGGTCATTATTTGCCAAAAAGCAAATACTTTCTTCGTGAAAGAAATTCAAAAAATTTTGAATAGACCAGTATCGTATTCAACATTGGATGTATATAAATTTGTCAAAATTGTCTAAAGTAACGCTGCCCTTCATTTTCTCCTTAATTTAACATGATACGTAATCACCATAGCGACATAAATCCCTTTAAAAAATATAACAAAACTGTTGCTAGCTTATTCATAAATAATAATAATCTGAAATTTTCAAAAGAAACAGACTGACTGACATATTTATTGATCCATAGTATAGTTAAAATTTTAGCATATATACAGCAATTATGCCGTAAACGTCATCTAGTAAAAGTTTTAAAAATGTCAAGTTTTAAGTATATGAAATTCAATTTAGCTTTGCGGTAAAACCCTTTGATAAAAGCTGGAAATTTGTTAATCGGCACACAGTATCAAGATTATTTTATTAATGTATATGATAGTACAGGCTACCAATAGCCGTTGGGTGCAATCAGAATGTCTAACGTCTTCAGTTTTGTTACCAACAAATTATCACATGGTACTTATAATTTACTAACTAACTCGAGCAACTTTGCCCACGATTAGATAAACATGTTGTCGATATATAGATAGTTTTTTTTATAAAAACTTTCATCTCGTATTTCAATACCTTAGTAGTTAGTTTTTGAAAATAAAGTTAGTTTATATTTCATTACAAATTTTTAACTATCTCTATGTAAAATTTCATTAAAATCAGTTGATCGCTTTAGCCGCGAAAGCGTAAAAAACAAACTCACTTATAAATATCAGTTAGGATTATATATTTGTAAGCGTTGTTGTGTTTGTAGTAGTAAGTATTATAGCTGTTTATAACTTTTAAACACAGTAAAACTGTAGCGTCTGACTTCCCATTTCCTATATTTATTTATTTTTATTATCGAATAGTGGTAAGCTAAGATGCGGTCTAAGATGGAGCGCGCTTCCCAAGAAGGTACCTGTTCACTCTTCTCTTGAAGATCCCCAGGTTGTACCCATCCCCGATGGGTACACTTACTCAGGAAGCATGTTCCAGTCCCTTGTAGTTCAAATGAAGAATCGAGTCGAGTCGACAGAACTGACATTTTCCAATCATATTTGGTTGCGTGATAGGCGGTTAATTTGTCCAAAAATTAAATTATAGAAGCATAATGAAATTTCAGCACATGTAAAACTTCATTATGCTTCTATAACAATACCAGTATTGCCAGTCTAATGAAGTAACTTTTACGTTTCATTAATAACTCAAGTTATGACAATTTGGTTAATTTTTTTTAAAATTGTAATATTTTCATGATAGTGAAATTCGGGTTTACTTATATATATATATATATATATATATATATATATATATATATATATATATATATATATATATAAGAATAGTTCTCCTGTCGACTTATACAATATAAATAACAGCAGACACACTTACCAATTTTTGTAACGTCAAAGGGTAGCAAAAATATATGGTTCTCCTGATGAAAAGAGACTTAGTGTGATATGCATATGCACAAATATTTCTATTGCCTTACCCTCTTGTCTAGAATATGACAATGTTAAGCAATAAAACGTAGCGTGACAGGAAACGGAGGTATTTGTACCAAACCAGAACGAGTCGTTTCGGAAATCTACCTATTTTTAGCCATAATGACTACATGCGAATAAAGTTGCCAGTAAAATTAGGTATAAAGCATTCTGCCACAAGAATTATAATACAAAAATTTGTATTAAAAAAAATTTCATCCTCATCATCTCTCATCATCCTCAAATCCACAACTGTGCGATTCTCGAGCCACTTCTTCCCCCGCACTATTCCTCTGTGGAACCAATTACCGGCAGGGATTTTTTCGAGCGCTTTCTTAAAAGGCCGGCAACGCAACTGCAAATCTTCTGATAGTGTGGTTGTCCATGGGCGGCGGTGATCACTTACCATCAGATGAGCCTCCTGTCCGTTTACCCCCTGTTCTATATAAAATAAAAAAAAAACACCAATAATATCATTTATATATAGATGACGATCTTCTTTAATCATAGGAAAAGGCGTGTATTGCTACGATATAAAAAACTGAAAATGTATTTTACAGATTTTCGTAGACGTGCTACAAAATTTCGTAGCATTCTAAATACTTATGATATTATAATCATCACAGTAAAAAACTCTATTTAGTAGGTACATGACAAATAGTCGTGACGTATATAATGTACGTGTTTTTTCATATTGTAAGATAGCAAATCGGTTGACCCGTTAAGTGGTAATGAACAGACATCCATTCGTATAAATCAATTAAACATGTAACTGTCTTATAAGTCTTATTCTTGTAGGACAAAAAAACTAGCTTTATCAAAACATTTTATCGCAATCTATCTTATCTTTAATTTTTTTTATTTCGAATATCAAATGATGACTACTATAAAAATTAATTAAAGTTATATTCATGAAAATTCTCTATGGGAAACTACTTTTTTTATTATCGAAGATAGCAAACAACTAGAAGGCTCTCCTGGTGGAAAAAGACACTCTTTCACCTATAAGCACTAAAGATGTAAATGGTGCTTTGCGATCCTAGTGGTGTGATAGTAACGCCACAATGGTACACGGATAGTTAAGCCTTCGCATTTACGAACTGCCAGACAGAATCTTAGTAGGTCTATTCTTTAAAAGGGCTCGGACAGACATCTTATATATTATAATTAACACTCCTTTTCAATCAATTCTTTTTTCGAAAAATCTCACTGACTTTAGTTTCCTTAGCTATCTTTTGTCAAATTAAGTTACTGGACCATAAAAAGCACCATTCTCAACAACCCATCATTCAAAACAAACAAAATTTATATCAGCAATTAAGTTACGAAACACTCGCAAAATATTGCTAATTAATGTAAACACAAACGATTAGGACTCCAAATAAACACACCAAATGGCCGTCTGTAGCAATAAATACCTATAATATTTTTAATTACAACAAAAAAAGACATAAAACAGGGAGATAAACGTAGTCATATTGTAAATGAGAGAAAAATACGTTAGGGAAACTGGATTTTTAAATGTAGTATAATATATAGCTACAACAGGACCGGACTCGGTAGGTCATCAAAATAAATAAATTATGATGTAGTGGAGTGGTTTTTAGCTGCTTCATATCTGCTCTTTTGTGGGGCACAGAGTTAAGAATTTTCTCAGAATATGGTTGTATTTAAAACTATTCTTAAGTTAATTTTTATAAAAAGCGCTAAAATTTACAAAATACAATTTAATTATATAGTTGTAAAATATTCGACACTTTCAAATATATAAAAAGTTGAATGATTTGCAATTTCCAATATTTAATTGGGAGCTACAGCCAACTAAAATAAGAGATATAAATCCGTAGTGTTTTGTGTCTGCATGCACTGATATAACTCAAGAACAGCTTGATGAATAGTAAGAACATGCGATTGCACAAATGCTAAGCTATTGCACAAATGATGGCAATGGTGATGATGATATATATTCTGACAAACTAATCTTGACCAGTTTGGCACGCATAACGTATAAGAAAACTCTGTACGTTATTGTTATCATATATGTATATATAACGCATTTTAGCCCAGCGAAGCGGGCAGGTGATAACTAGTATACTATATGATAGCAAACAAGTAAATGGCTTCTTAAAAATCATAGACACTAAAGATGTTGATCGCAATCATTTGCGTGGCGTAGGTATAGCGGTAGTACCAAATCCGAGCGCAACATTGCAGATCTTTGCCTCACCTAGTTAGGCAGATGGTCAAAAGGGAGCAAAAAAGACGGGGTATATGTTGTTTTTCTATTAGAAGCTATTTTAATACAGCTGGGTAAATTGAGAACAAGTTTTTTTTTTTATATATCATAAGATAGCAAACAAGCAGATGGGTGTCTCCTGATGGAAAGAGTCAACCATCGCCTTTAGGCACCAAAGATGTTAATGGTGCGTTGCTATCTTATGGCGAGGAATTTAATAGTTTGCCTCTAGGAAAAAAAAATTGCAAATAAATATAATTTTAAATACTTCAGCAATTGTCGGTAAAACAAAGAGATATATTAAGACCTTCTACACTTTTATTTTTATCGTAATTATAAATATCAATCGTTAAATATTGTTATGTTACAGCTTTTGTCAATTCTATAACTTCGTAGTACATTTAAATGTGTTTAAAAAATCGCCGCGCTGTCTAATGAATTTATGGCCAGGAACTTGTCCTCGCTCATAATTTTTTTCTCTAGAGACGCGATAAACACTGCGATAGCAATGGCGCGTGACGAGTAGTGCGCTTGCGCTTTTATTTCTTTTATTTGAGATTCAGTTCGGACCTGTTAACGAGCGACACAGTCTATATATTAAATAATAATCATCCTACCAGGTGCAATTAAGGAAAAGCTGAAAATTTGCACGATTTGTACTTTTGTTATTAGAGTGAGCTTAGTTTAATAATTAAATTATCATAGTCTTATAAGTATCGTATATATTATCATATCTTAACGTCAAAATTAACAACGGAAATTGATGAGCTTGTTTTATAATTTTGTTATATAGATTTCTTACTGTCATCATATCGAAATCCTTGATATAATTTCACTGATTTGGTTACGATTTATCCGTTTTGGTTTTCGGCGTAATCAACACCTTCAAATCTATGGTAATCGGTCAATACTCATTCCGACAATAATATGTCTACTTTTATAACTCATTTAAAGATTCTTTTTTTTTTAATTATTGCCTTCTCTTCAGTTTTGGTAGGTAAGTATACATATTTTATTAATATTATAAAGGAAAAAATTCAGAACGAGCTTTACAATATGTGGTTAGACTTGTGTACATTTATATGGGGTATAGTTATAAACCTGGTTTTGCCTGGCTACTTAGTTCGCGTGAAGGGGAATATCATGTATCCTCGTTCGATTTAAGTTTTACGCTTAATTACTTATAATATGCTAATTGGAAAAGATACTAGTATATCCACGAAGGTCTCAGACTGTATTTATTTATGAAAAAAAGAATTTATTGATATAGTAAGCATATAGTCGTGTAGCGGTTCAAGCGATCTTAATATACAAGCAAAATAATAAAAAATAGTGTAAATGAATTTAAAAATAAAATCCTAAATCCGCGATATCACAATTTATCTTGAACACAATATATACAAGTTTCAACGCTTTCCCCCTTTGGTATTTTCCGACTTCAGTCTCAGGCAGTACACCTTGCCTGGCTAGAAAGATCTTCTACGTCCTTCCAGGACGTCATCCCGACGTGATCCCCACCAATTACAGCGACTAATGCAACAGTCGTCTCTGTGGTGAGTGGTCTAGTGGTCCGGTGTCGGCGATGACTACATGAGGTCCTGGATTCGATTCCCAGGTCAGGCAAATCAAAATATGTCTTTTCAGTTTTCACATAAAAAAACGTTGCCCGGGATAAGTGCCCGGTAGGCGATAGACTTCAACACATTATGGGATTAATTATGTTCGGCTAATCGTAGCCGTGGGTACACTGGATGTGCTTCTGCTTACCTCTTCTAGGATACGGGCAAGGAAATACTTTTTTTTGGCATAATTACGTTAAGTCTAAAAATTATTGACACTATAGCTTAAAATGTATTGTTAATTTTATATTTTCATATTTGTATATGAAATGAAAATATTTGTATTTTTATAATGAACACACTCCTGCTGGACTGAGCTTATAAAATTATTTTTACATTACAGGTAAAACTTTTCCTGTAATTACAAGCAATAATCGCTAATAGGTAGCAAATGTGTTCATAGGCATTACCCCCGGTCGAACAACTGCTGAATTGTGGTGAAATAAGTCCATATTTTTCCCCATACTGATCCCGGGCTCCTTTGAAGAATAGACCAACTGCCGTTCTGCCAGGCAGGTTGTAAGAGGTGACCGACTGGCTATGGGAATCACTACCACCGTGGTAAAGTTCTACATTGCCTCGCCAGGTCTGGTACCACCGCCTTACCTATTCCTACCGCGATAGCGTCAGTGCTTGTAATTGTCGTGTTCCGTATTTAGAGAGTAAGGTAGCCGGTAAACTTATGCATGTGGCATTTATAGACCTCACCACAAGATAGCAACGCACCATTAACACCTTTGGTGTCTATAGGCGATGTTTGACTCTTCCCATCAGGAGACCCATCTGCTTGTTTGCTATCTTTTTATATAAAAAATTCTTGTGTCACAATGTTAGTTACCATACTCCTCCATAACGGCTTGGCCGATTTTTATAAAATTTTATATGCATATTCAGTATGCCTGAGAATCGGCTACTATTTTTCATACCCCTAAGTGATAAGTGTTGTCCGCTCTTAAACTTTTTAGTTTTTGGACAATTTTTTATTTTTTTATAATGTGGCATTAAAAGTATACCTAGACAGCCCTATTTTTGAACCTTCTATCACCAACCCTTATTTTTAAATAGCGATATTAGTAATTCAATAATTTATATGGCAAAAGAACGTTTGCCAGGTCAGTTAGTATGATATAAGAAAAGGCCAAATAGTGGGCAACTACAATTATATTATTTAACTAAGAATTTTTCTTATCTTCGATTAACGGTTTGTCCAAAAGTACAAGTAGAATAGTTTGATCTTTAAACGATTAATGGATCACCCCACTCCCGTACATTATAATTGCAATCGTAAACAAGGCAGTGGCCAGTCCCAATTACAGGATGCTCGTAAAATTTGACCCCGATGTAAACAGCCTTTAGTTTCTCCCCAATACCGGTACATGCGTAACAATTTTATATACAGGTTGGATATTTTATAGATTTAATAAATTTATTTGTAATATTATTATACTTTGTAACAACGGTAAATAATAACAAATAAACAAATTATTTTCTTGATATTAAGATATGAAAGCCGTCTATAATAACTATAGATTTAATTTATATCACAGAACACAAACAGACAGATTCTCCTGTAATGAAACCATATAACCATCGCCTATAGACAACATAAATATTAATGATACGTTGCCGTACGTTTGGCATATAATGCCATATACATAAGTATACCAACTATCTTACCATCGAAACTAAAACACAACCGTGGAAAGTAACAAACAAATTGACCACATTTAACCTCTCTTGACACGAAACCAAGACGATACATTGCTGAGCGAATCGAGTGTCATACATGGCGGTTCAGAAAGACTAGCCTTACTGCTTGCTTATAGATGCTTTTCTAGGATGTCACAGATTTAGAAATCTTGGTCCGTGCTTTCTCTATCAGACCTGAAACCTCTTAGTGCCTTCTCTAATACTCCATCGAGTTTCTCTTGTTTCAATTCTTATTTCAATAGATTTGAATATTTTTTATAATATGCTATATCAAAGTGATGGCTCAATATCTACTGCAATCTATATACGTGAAACGATTTGTTCATCTTGGCAGGTACCACATTGATTTTTGTGACCTGTCTTTCTTGACACTTCTTATCGCCCACACAACTTTGTGTAAAGTTTCCGAATGCAACTACATGCATATCTATAAAACATTTATTTTATTGTTTCAAGATATTTTCTGCGCTTGTAAAACTGAAATTTTCTGTATCTTCAAACTAAAGGTTTTCATCAGTCTCTCTTTGTGTGATCAAAATTTTCATATAACGTTTCTCTTTCACTAGGTGACAAGTTCTAAGTTCTAGGTGACATTCAGCAATGATACAAATTATTTTCTTCCTATCTTCCATAAAGTCATTCGGTTAAGCAACTAAACATGACTATATGTTCTAGTCAAGTTTTTTTCTTTGTTTTATTACTATTTTTCACTTCAATATTCCACCATAAATCAACATTATTGGAATTGCACATCTTTGGACTGCCTTTACACTACATACATTTTCCGCTACATCCAATATGTTGCGTTTCACTTGCCAAAATAAACTTTCTGCATTTATCCCGATTACCCTATCCCATACTCGACTTTCATACAAAGTCCTTACGCTGAACCTTGGATTTTTTGCTCAATTTTCATTTCAAACTCTTAAAATTAAATATAACCAATATGCCGTATATATAAAATTAAATATAATTAAATATAGTAAATAATATAATAAATTAAATATAATAAAAACCGAAAACATTCTTACTAAATCTTAGTCACTCATACTCAAACTCTCTCTCTCTCTCTCTCTTACACATACACACACATACACATACGTAAGTCACGCAGAGCAGTCAGCAAACCAAAATTATTGTGCCTGATGTTATCATTTTTTATTTTGTTCCCAAATTTTAATTTTTATTTTTTTCTTGTTTTATTTTTAATTTTCTTCTTGTTCTATTATATAATTTTATTAACTCCCGTGAAATTTTTGTTAATTGTATCTACGGAATTTATTGCATGGTATCCACGCCACAGACCTTGCCTAGTGTGGGGTCCAATAGAAATTTAAGTTATTGTACTGTACTTTTGAAATAAGAATAAATAAATATTATCTTATCTAAAAAACATGTTTGAGTTTAAGCTATATATAAAAATCTATGTAATTTCCTTAGAAAACTTACATTTTTACTTCAGCAATGAATAAAAATATTTATTCTACATTTTAAATTAATCAATCGTCAAGTTTTGTTTTTTTTTTTTACATTAAACTAAACATCCTGTATATATATGGCTAGTTGTTAACATTATCAAATTGCTCTTTCTAAATGGCACGACCGATAAACTATCAGCCCATTGTCCACCCTAGGCTACAGGTTCGACTTCGGCATTTGAGTGGAGGCCTTAAAATCAATTGCCCGTAACATTGGCTAACCAACTGGAAAATATATCCGACCGGAACTCCGTCGAAGAGCCTTTTTCGTTAATACCTCGAAAAGGAAGATCAGTAAAACAGTTTGGTTGGTTCAACTACATAAACTTACGACATTCTCTTTCATTAATGTTTGAGTGTTGTGTGGAAAACGCGATTTTTATTACAACCAGTTTTGTTGGCTAGCGATACAGCACCTGATCGTCATGGCCATATTTGGAAAAGATAAAATCTGTATTTTTTTTTTCAAGAAGTAGGATCTATAGCTTTGAGTTAATGTTATTTAAAAAAAGATTTGTTGATGTTCTCGGTCGGTCGGTTCAATAAACCGAGATAACATACTGGTAAGAAAACTGGTGGTGAATATTGCCCTAAGTTAAAGATATAAAGTAAAGTATCTTCACGCCCATATCCCCGAAGAGGTCGGCAGAGGTACAACAAGTGCACCCACGATTAGCCGAAGATACTTGGTCCCAGAAATGTGATAGGTGGCAAGCTTATCGCCAACTGGCCACATTCCAATCCCGGGCAATTTTGTGTTCATCAGAAAACTGAAAATGACACTTTTTTTATGTGCCCGACGCGGGAATCGAAAACGGGACCTCATATGGTCAACGCCAATGCTGGACCACTAGACCACAGAGGCGACCAACAAATTGAAATACAAAATTTAATTCATTTCATTATTATTAAAAGTGTCATTAATTAAGCAGAGAGTAACAAAAGACTAAAGATGAGATTAAATGTCTTATTTCATAGAATTTTTTTAAAAAGATATTTAAATATATTACTTCATATAAATTAATAAACACCCAAAACAACACCAGAAATTCAATCTGATCAAAAATGTATGCTCATCAAATAAATGCCCGTCCCTGTCGCGAATCGAACCCGATTACCTGTATGTAATACCTGATTCACACAGCGAGGTACCACAATAATTCATGATCAACATAATAAGACAATTTTATATCCAGTTAAAGTTTATTGCAAAAAATAGTGGAAGTTCTATTATTTTTACAAATAAAACGTTGCGTAACTGTTACTTTTAAATAGGTTCCGCCAGGTCCGTGAGGAAATTGAAATATATATATATATATATATATATATATATACATATAAGACTGTGTTCTACTCCATATTAGTTTGCCCCGAACTGTTAACTTACAATGTCATAATGTTACATCCGGTAGAAATTATAAAAAAATTGAGAGTTGTGTTATTGACACCCAGTTGGAATGGCGTCCCTTTCACTATATCTGTGACTGTGATTTAAAGGAGGTGTCAAGTTGAACTGAACAATAGAGTCATTAGTATGAAAATGTTGTTAAGTGACCAGGGAGGAACCCTATTCACAGTTGTGTAATAATAATTGCCTTGACTATCTAGATATATTTTTTTTATAAATATTCACGGGACAAGTTACACTGACTGATCTAGCCCCAAAGTAAGCAAATTATTTGCTTGTGTTATGTGAGTTAGTCAACGATACTAATACATAGAAATGCATATATAAATACTGGAATAGATTTAATAAACACCCATACCCGGAAACACAAACATTTATGCTCATCACACAAATGCTTGTGTCCGTCGGGGATCGAACCCGAGCTCCTTCGATTGCGTAGTCAGGGTCGCTAAACACTTGACCAATGGGGCGGTCATTATTAATATTATTAAGAAAAAAGGTATTTAAATGTAAAATATATTTTAGTATTATAAATGCGGAAGTTTGTATGTTTGGACGGATGCGAGATTCAGTAAAAACTTATATAATGCATGGCGCAGCTAGTTATTAAATATTTTTGTATATCTATACTAGCTGACCCGGCAAACGTTGTTTTGCCATATAAATTATTTAATTAGAAAATAGGGGTTGATCGTAGAGGGTTGAAAATTAAGGGTTGTACAAATTTTTCAATGCTGAATCATTAAAAATAAAAATAAAAATTTTTGTCCATAAAATAAAAAAAATTTAGGGGTGGACAACCCTTAACACTGAATATGCATACGAAATGTCATCAAAATCGGTCAAGCCATTTCGGAGGAGTACGGGAACGAACATTGTGACACGAGAATTTTATATATAAGATTAACTGGCGATCGCCTGTGGCCGAAATTCGACCATAGACTAAACAATAAAATATCTTTTAAGTTTGACAAATTACTTTAGCCGTAAAGAAAATAATATTCATGTGAGTCTATTAATTATCACATGAACATAGTAATATT
This sequence comes from Apodemia mormo, assembly GCA_036924255.1. Taxonomy (NCBI): domain Eukaryota; kingdom Metazoa; phylum Arthropoda; class Insecta; order Lepidoptera; family Riodinidae; genus Apodemia; species Apodemia mormo. The sequence goes on along the minus strand of JAUPFN010000020.1, from coordinate 6,116,258 downwards.
TATTTTTATTAGTTTAATGTATCTTTATTGCATAATATTTAAAAATATTAGGTTTCTGCAGTCCTCCGCAATGTAAACTATAATTGTTCTAAATTGCATACTCCACCGTTCATGCAATTGTCTTTAAAAAGGCTCTAAAATTTTCACTTAATGTATAGATAATTTCGTCAAGGGATACGGTAGAGTCGATCAAAACATAACCTGTAGGGCTACTCTTGAAAACCGATTTCAATTTGAAGTAAATTTTTAATGAGTTTTGAAGTATTTCGTACTCTGGACAACTATATTCAATTATTGGATTCGGCGACAGCGCCACACGGATTTCGAAATTTTTCGGAACTACTCATTATTGCTTTTGTTCCTTATTTTGTTTAAAACTGTGCTTAAAATTTCCACTTGTACTAGCTTAACGTGTAACGATGACATCTATTTCCATTAATTAGGTCGTTACTATACCGAATCAATGTGGGCAATTATTGGTTTCAAGGGTACCGTTTTTTGATGATATTCGAAATTTATGGTTTTTATCATTATTGGTTAAAGATTTATATTGTTTTCAAGAGTAGGCCTGCTGAATTATAAAACGTAAAAAAAATAACTTCGAGTCGACAACATAAATCCACAAACTTCGGATTGTCGATTATTTTGTTAAAATAGTCAAACAAATCGTGAGAGACAAATCGGTCATATTTCTATGAAAGTTACAAATATTATGTAGTATAAATGGCGTGAGCATTTATTAAAGAATCGTAGAATGGAACGTAGATTATCGTAAAACTTATTTTGCCTTCGTTCATAAAAGAGTAGAAAGTAACAAAATATCAACACTATAATGCCGTCCCTTTCAAATCAACAGCTGAAAGAAAACGTCACTTATTGTAGTGCTACTTTTTAATTTTTACTATTTGAGATAGTATACAAGATTGTGTACTGTAGTCTTACATGTCACCCGAGCGAAGCCGAGTTTTAATCTAGTTCTAAAAATTGTCGGCAAGCTGATTCAATTGGAAAAGTTTTAGTTTCTTAGGTGGTCGGAAAGTGCCTATAAAATCACTGCTAAATGTTAGGCGTTTTAAATGTAATTTAGTGTATTTTTTTATTTGTACACATTTTAAGATCAAGCACCACAGTCTGTAAACGATAACGTGCGATATGTAAATAATGTCAACTCGTCTAAAAGTGCCTGTAAATGTTTATTTAAATGGAACATTTTTTGTCAATTTAAATTTGAAATTAAACTTAGATTTTTGGATCCCTTCTTACAACCCCTATATCACGGCTACCCTTTGACTGCTTCAGCTCAAGTTTTTTTTATGTCATAAGATAGCGAACAAGCATATGGCTCTGCTGATGGAAAGAAAGAAACCATCGCCTATAGACACCAATGATGTAAATGTTGCATTGCTCTCCGTGTGGCAGAATGGCAATGCCACATGCATAAGTCTACCGGCTATATTACCCTCCAAACCGAAAAACGACGGCAAGCATTGACGCTGTTGTGTATATAACATTTTTATAATAAAATTAATTTGACTACCAAATTTCAAGACGTTCTTATCAAAGATACTCGAGTTATTGTCGAACATATATTTATACATACATACCAACGCTGGATTATTTCAGTAGAGTCAAAGAACTTCGCTCGTTACGCTCGCTTCTTCAATAAGGAATCCTTAGGGAATAATTATCTTCAATGGCTGAAAATATAAGTTCAAATATTTCGCGTTATAACTCAGTACTATTTGGTCAGTAGGACCTTTATTTTTATTGGTCGACTGTCAAAGATGTCTAACATTATCCGATAGTTTCATTACTAACCGTAACAATTACTTTTACCATACTAATTACATGTTTTTATAACTTCTAACAGAGATCACGTATTTTTTTTAATTGTACAGGAAAGAAGCAGATACTCTCGGTGGAAAAACACACATAAAAGATTTTCCCCGTGTTGGTCCCGGGCTCCTTTGAAGAATAGGTCAACTGCCATTCTGCCAGACAGGGCAACCGATTGGCTATGCGAGTCACAACCATCGTGACTACTAGGTAGTAGAGTTCTACATCGGCTCGACCAGGTCTGGTACCAACGCCTTACCTATTTCTGCCGCAATAGCGTCAGTGCTAGTCACTGTCGCGTTCCCGTTTGAAAGGTAAGATAGCCGGTAAACTTACGCATGTGGCATAATAGACCTTGGCACAAGATAACAACGCAGCATTAACATCTTTGGTGTCTATAGGCGATGGTTTACTTTTTCTATCAGGAGACCCATTGACTTGTTTGCTATCTTATTATATAAAAAAATGTTAATAATGAGTTGTTATCTGTAAGACAGGGATGTCATTTTTATATTTCCGCCAGTTTACCGGCTACCTTAGCCTTCAAACTGGAACATGACAGTGACAAGCACTGATGCTAATGTAGCAGGAATAGGTAAAGCGATGGTACCAGACCCGGGCGAGACAAAGCAAAATTAATTATTTTGGACTAGCTTAATTCGTGTAAATCGTTTCGCGATGTTTAGCGATTTTACTGTTTATATAAATTTATATACACAAGAACAGATTCAGTTAATTTTTTTAAGTAACTATATAAAAAAACATTTAAAGATAATAAAAGTTAAATAATTGAAACCACTAAATAACGTCCAATCAGTGCAAGAACTTACCGGAGAACCCACCGCCACAGAATGCTGAAGACTACCGCAAACTCCTCCTACTCATTGTGTCGAAGGACCTTCTTACCTGCTGCAATAATGTCAGTGCTTGTCACTAGCATGTTCTATTTTGGAGGGTAAAGTATCTGGTAAAATTATGCATGTGGCAGTACCCTGCCATATGGAAAACAACATACTATTAACACTTTTAGTGTCTACCGACGATTGTTATCTATTTCCATCAGGAGGGCCATCTACTTGTTTGCTATCTTATCATAATATATATAAATTACGTTGTCATGTTGTTTGTCCACTATGGATTACTAAACTACAAAATCGATTTCAATAAAATGTTGTACTACTGTTTGATCCTACATAGGAGATAGGATATTTTTATATATATTAATCCGTCCCCTCTCAATACCCCACCAAATTTTTTAATTTGAGTAATTTATGAAAAACAACTTTTGTCGGGTCAGCTAGTAGTATCTATATTAAAAAAAAATTACTAGTCTAGATGATAATATCTCATGAAAGTTCAAATAATTTAATAACTACAACAGTCATTAGATAATATTTTAGACTTCACAAACAAAATTGGAGTAACGACATTCACTGTAAATAAATTAATCCTGTTAAGAGATAGTTTTTAAAAATATTTCAAATTTGGAGTAATGACATTACCTGTAAATAAATTAATCCTGTTAGGAGATAGTTTTCAAAAATATTTCATTTATGCTGAATTTAAAAAATAATACCAAAAATATGAGAACGAAAAATATTCTTATACAAAGGCGTTTAGATTGCTCATTTTTTTATAATTTCATGGCTCACAACGGCCGGTCAAACATAAAGATATCTTTTAAGCAAAGGTTTAACGTATACCAAAGAGGAAAACCTGACATAAATTACATTAGAATATAAATTAGTGTGATCGTAGTATGCAGAAAAAATGGCCGACGCTTTGACTTAGACACACAATGAAAAATGCACTTAAATTACTTGCACATAAAGTACATAACACATTGTAATTTAATATATGATTTTAAAATGAAATCAAAAGCATTAATGTCCAGGGAAGCGTAGTTTTGAATGTAATTATAGAGCCTTATGTTAAAGGCACATACACCGGATTAACGACGTACAGTTGATAGAAATAGATTAAAATGGTGATTTCTATTACATAAATTATAAGGAATTAACTTACTAAAGAACTTTCAACCTAGAGGAGCCTTATATTTCTACAACCACATCAAAATGCTTTCATCGTCTTATTCAGTTTTGAAGAATAATTAAAATGGTAGAATTTAAAATAAATTCTATTTGCACTACTTTTGAAGGATCATCTGTCATTCTGCCAGGCAGTTCGTAAACGGCGCACGATTAACTTCATGTGTCACTACCATTGTGACTTTTAAGCGGTAGAGCTCTACATCTCGCCCGGACTGTGGTACCACTGCCTTAGCTATTTTTGGCGCAATATTGTCAATGCTTGTCACTATCATGTTTTCGTTTGGAGGGTAAGGTAGCTAGTCTACTTATGCACGTGTCATTGCCATATTACCACGCGGATAACAACGCACCTAACATCTTTGATGTCTAAACGCAACTAACTGGCTATACGTGTCACTACCATCGTTTTCCACTTTGGAGAAAGTAACATTTACACCTCGTCTCATGGATAACAACGTACCATTAAGACCTTTGATGACTTTAGGCGAGGTTTGACTCTTTCCATCAGAAGAGCCATCTGCTTTTTTGCTATCTTATGATATAAAAAAAACAATAAGGTAGCGATTATTTTAGATATCAATTACGGTATTGTTATTATATTTATTATATTTATATACATTTTTATTATTATGATTATTTTAGATATATATATTAATAAGAACGGTTATCACTTACAACCTAAAGAGAGTTTTTACTTCTTTGCATTCTTACATTATAGATATCTCAAACTTTTTTCGGCGTAAACGGAGTCCTAAATCGACAACCGTTATAAATTTTTATATATATTCCACTAGCTGCAGCGTGTAGCCCGCTACATTATAAAAGTTTTTGGCAAAACTCGCGGGAACTACTCATTTTTTTGGGACCAGAGGACTGACAGACCATGAAGAAAATATATTCTAGTTGTACCCTGCAGTCTTAAGCTTATAAAAGTTTTTCACAAATCCAACAGGAATAACTTCTTTTTCGACACAAATAGTATCCTATGAGTTATATCAGATCATTATCTACCTGTGTGTCAAATTTTCTCAAAGTTCAAGTCGTTTAGTAGTTTTTGTAGCGTGATTGAGTAACAAACATCCATCCATCTACCCAAACACTCAAACTTTCAAATTTATAATATTAATCTAGATTACCAAATAAAATTTTACTTTTATGTGGTAATGAAATATATATAAAATAACAAAAAAGTCTCAACTTATCTGACGAAATGCAATAATCACCACGTCGCCAGCAACAACCTGTGTTGTGGATGCGATGTCATCTTTGAGACCATTCCAGTAAAGCCTATTTCGCAACTTAAAACATTATAGTGAATCATATTAAAAATGGTGTAAGAAAATAATAATCAGAAACTGCCTGTTTTTTCTCCTTATAACTGTTTCACGAATTATTATAATTAATTTTAACATATTTGATATTATCATCCGATTACAAACTCAAATAAATATATACGAAACTAGCCTCCAAAAAGCTTGGTATGCTCAGCAGGGCGAAGCAGTACTTTTTGCCTGCCCATCGTCTCCAACTTTATAAGGCGCAAATTCGGCCTCACATGGAGTACTGTACTCCCGCCGGGCTGGGCTTCCCAGTACCAGCTTCTTCGACTTGACCGCATTCAACGTAAAGCGGTTTTTTTGTAATCAATCTTTAATTTTCTAACACTTTATTTATTTTAATTGATGTTTGACATTAATTATTATTTAACCTTTTTTTCTAAATTTTAAGTATTTCTATTTCATTTCAATTTTCACGACTTAAGTCTTTATTTATTAAACTTTAATTTTAGAAAATATATTTGTAAGCTTGATGTGACTTCTTACAATAGTAGGAACAGTTAAAAGTTTCAAAAAATGTACATTTAAATGACGATTGTAAACTCTATATCTTATTTTGGTAATCCAATAAATAAATCTTATTCTTTTCTATTCTTACCAGGTGCTTCTGATTTTAATTATCTTAAAAATCAAAAGCCCTTTATTAAAATTCCACTTAAATGTAAATTTCAATGCGAAGATGTATGTATACGTAGAGAGCTACTTCACAAATGATCCCCATATCGAATAATATAAGAGAAACTACTAAACAAGTGCTATAAATCCCCTTTGTTCACAAACTAGAAAAACAGAAATAACAAGGAGCGTACAAATCAAAGCGTATTCCCAAGTCAATCGTTGAAAAGCAAGGGGTAACAGAGAAAGTCGACAATCAGATAATAATAGATATATTTTCTCTCCATATTACAGGGCCGCAGTCTGAGGATGATATAGTGCGAATAAATCGGTCGCGACGGCCCCCGCGGGTGTCTTTACGCATCGACAGAGGTCGAACCTACTCTTATGCTACGAACACATACACTGAACAACTTCGAGGCATAGAAAAAATAAAAACTTTTAAAGAATTTTAAATCGAATCGATATTTTTTATTTACTTACTAGCTGTTGCCTGCGACTTCGTCCGCGCGGACTTCGTTTACTCCGCACTGCTCCTCCCCTGTAGGTGTTAGCGTGATAATATGTAGCCTATATGTTGTCCCGACCTGTTAGTAATATTCATGCAAAATTTGAAGTAAATCCATGCAGTACTTTTTGAGTTTACCCCGGACGTACATACAAAGAAACAGACAAACAGACAAAAATTCTAAAAACTATATTTTTGGTTTCGATATCGATTGTAGATCACGCCCCAAGTATTCTTTTAAAAAAAATCAATGTACAGACTGTCTATAAAAATAGAAATAATTAAACTACAGCTGGTCTTATGCTATTAAGTAAAACAGTTTTAAGCATTTACTTCACACAAACTAATACAATTTATTCTACATTTTCTTGCTTACGGACTTTAAGTTAACTAAGCTGAATAAAACAGGCTGTAACACGGAAGGAAATAACTTTGAGACGCTCTCACTATTGAATCTGAAGGCCCTTTATAAAAATGGTTGATTATAATTTATTAATTTTATGATAAATGTATGTATAATTTATGTACTTTTTAAAAACAGTATAAAAAATTACTTCATTACATAGTATAAAACAAAGTCGCTTTCCGCTGTCTGTCCCTAATCCCTATGTATGCTTAGATCTTTAAAACTACGCAATGAATTTTGATGCGGTTTTTTAAATAGATAGAGTGATTCAAGAGGAAGGTTTATATATATAATATTTATAAAGCAAAACAACGTTTGCCGGGTCAGCCAGTATTATATATACATTACTTACCGCCCTGTTAGTAGAGTGGTTAGTGACCCTGACTACGATGGGGCTCGAGTTCGATCCCCGACGGGGACAAGCATTTATGTGATGAGCATATATGTCTGTATATCCGGGTTTGGGTGTTTATTAAATATGTTCTATTATTTATATATGTATTTCTACGTATTAGTATCGTTGACTAACACCCATAACACAAGCAAATAATTTGCTTAATTTGGGGTTAGATCAGTAAGTGTAATTTGTCCCGTGAATATTTATTTATTATTATTATTTATTACTATATGTAAGATAATAAAATGTATAAGCGTAGTAATGTATGAGTATGTAAGATAACAAAACGTAAAAAATAAACAAACTATTATCTCTATAATTAAGCGTATTCCTATATTACACGTGTGTAATTTATACTAGCGACCGCCCCCTACCATGGACTAAATAATCAAATCTCTTTTCAATGTAACAACAACCTTTAGCCGTCAATAAACTAGTATACATGTGTGTATATTATTATCATCACATGAATGTAGTGTGTGTAATGTTTATTTTTATTATTTTAATGTATTTCTAATGCATATTTTTTAAAAATATCAAATTTCAGGCCTCATTCTTCACGTTAATGTCTTAAAAAGGGATATGAAATTTTTGTTTCACGTGTTACCATATAGATAATGATGTAATTAAATAAAGGAGACTATAAATAACGGAAATGATTAACAATGGATTTATCATAGTTATTCTAGCTATCCTAGACCACGTTGTTGTTTGAGTGGTTAGCAAATACGTTTAACAACGCCGATCGAAACAAAGTTGGAGCTCAATTCCCGACAGGAACAGACAGTTGTGTGATGAGCATAGATATTTGTACTTCTGAGTTCGGGTCTATTTAATATGTTTCAGCATTTCATTAACATATCCCTGAGAATTAGTATCGCTGACTAACGTCAATACCAAAAGCAAATAATGTTCTTACTTTGGAGTTGATCAATTTGTGTAATTTGTCCTTTAATATATACTAGCTTTCGCCCTCTTGTCGAAATCCTGCAATATATTAAACAACTAGCTGCAGCGTGCAGTCCGCTGCGTTATAATAGATTTTTTGCGAATCCCGCGGGATCACCAACATTTTTCCGGGATAAAAAGTAGCCTATGTGCTATTCCAGGTCATCATCTACCTGTGTGCCAAATTTCATTCAAATCCGTTTAGGAGTTTTTGCGTGATTGAGTAACAAACATCCATCCAAACATCTGTCCAAACATCCATCCATACATCCAAACTTTCGCATTTATAATATTAATATAGATAAAATATGTTTTAAGTTTGAGATAAGACTTTGTCCGTAAAGAAAATAGTACAACATTTATGTATATGTTTATCACGTATGTCACATAAATGTGGTGTGTATTGATTACTTTTATTAACTTAATGTATTTCTAATGCATATTATTAAAATCTGCAATCCTCAACAATGTTAACTTTAACTGTACCAAATTTCAAACTCTTTCGCTTGCGTAATTGTCGTAAAAAGTGGTACAAAGGTTTGCTTCACGTATTAATATATGGAATAGTATCCAAATATAAAAAAAAGTATAACCTTAAGGAGCGTAACTAATACCGATGTTTGTAGACTATGTAATATTCCGAAAAGTATTGCTTTTAAAGGAGCCTTATACTTTCCTATTTCAACTATATTATCTAAAATTCAACGATATAATCTTAAAAGTAATGCTTTTCAACTAAATTGAATTTAATAACAACATTACCTATTTCAGCTATATTGAATTTTATCACAATAGTCTCAATAGTTTAATCTTAAAATACTGATTTTCAACTATGTTGAATTTAATATCAACATTACCTATTTCAGCTATATTGAATTTTATCACAATCGTCTCAATAGTTTAATCTTAAAGTACTGATTTTCAACTATGTTGAATTTAATATCAACATTACCTATTTCAGCTATATTGAATGTTATCACAATCGTCTCAATAGTTTAATCTTAAAGTACTGCTTTTCAACTATAATATTGAATTTAATACCAACATTACCTATTTCAGCTATATTGAATTTTATCACAATCGTTTCAATAGTTTAATCTTAAAGTACTGCTTTTCAACTATGTTGAATTTAATATCAACATTACCTATTCCAGCTATATTGAATTTTATCACAATAGTCTCAATAGTTTAATCTTAAAATACTGATTTTCAACTATGTTGAATTTAATATCAACATTACCTATTTCAGCTATATTGAATTTTATCACAATCGTCTCAATAGTTTAATCTTAAAGTACTGATTTTCAACTATGTTGAATTTAATATCAACATTATCTATTTCAGCTATATTGAATTTTATCACAATCGTCTCAATAGTTTAATCATAAGTCCTGATTTTCAACTATGTTGAATTTAATATCAACATTACCTATTTCAGCTATATTGAATGTTATCACAATCGTCTCAATAGTTTAATCTTAAAGTACTGCTTTTCAACTATAATATTGAATTTAATATCAACATTACCTATTTCAGCTATATTGAATTTTATCACAATCGTCTCAATAGTTTAATCTTAAGGTACTGCTTTTCAACTATATTGAATTTAGTAACAACATTGCCTATTTCAGCTATATTAAATTTTATCAGAATCATCTCGGTAGTTTAACATTAAAAATATTGCTTTGCAAAGTAGCCTTATACTTTCCTTTTTTAACTATGTCGAATTTTAACACAATCATCTCGGTAGTTTAAGCTACAGATAGAAACACAGAGAAAATACAGATACAGACATTATGAGACAGATTTATTCATATATAAAATCATGCGATATCAAACAAACAGATAGTTCTCCTGGTGAAAAAAGTAAACCAACTACTTTAGGCACCAAATATGTTAATAACTCGTTGCTATGAAAACTGGAATATAATAGCGACAAACACCGACGCTAGTAGTCGCAAATGTAACGAAAATTTCGTAAAACGTGATGGAGATCGAATTATATTACGAATATCGAAGTATAAATTTATGCAACGATTACACTTTGACTGGTATTCAACACCGATTAAATGGACACACCTTTCAAGACAATTTTTTTGTTTGTCAGTGTAGCTTGCAATTTCACACAGAAATACAGAAATACTACTTACCGATGAAATAAAATTACTTCAAGGGTAATTTTTAAACCTTGTCGTCTCTTTTGGTACGATAAAACCATACAAAATGGGCTATTTCTTTTTTTCATGAAGCAATCTATCTACAAATGTATGACATTTTTAATAGTGATAAGAGCGTTTGCTCATAGGTGCGGCGACACGTTTCCTTCACAATAGCGTGTCTATTAGTATTCATTTCGTCTGTGTTGTTTAATATAGTATTTTCGACATTTACCAGAACTTTAATGAGCAAGGATCAAACAACTTGTACCATAATATCTCTAGAAAGATTTATATTTTCTTAGTTCTATTCATAAATATACCTAGAATACAATAAAATACGTGCATCACGATATATTACTGCAACATTTAAGTTACAAATAATTTCAATACAAATCACACAAGACGATCTTTTTACTAAAATGAATTAATTATCTTCCAGACAAAAATAATAATTAAGGCAATGGAAAGTGAATAAATTGAAAAGATATATTATCCAATCTTCATCGTTAGCGCTAGATGAAACTGCATTTCAGTGAGATAATTCTATATAAAGTATACTTTGTACTTTTTTTAAATAAAATCCTTATTCTGTAAGGGTACAAGTAGGGTGGGGTTAAGTAATAGACATGTGTCGTTTTGCGTTTTTGAAATAACGAAATGATCACGTTAATTGATTTCAGATAACGATATAAAAACTATCTATTTTTAATATCTACTTTTTGAACGACGGTTAATAGGTCAAGGTTTATGCCAAAAGCCTATAGAGTTACTATCGAATTAAACCACCTTAGCTATAGCTATATTACTTAATTACCTTTTAATGAAATTGTCTTCATACTTTATTTACCAAGTTTAAAACTAATAAATGAAGTATTAATGGACAAACGAGTTTTGTATTTATATATAACAAATAAAAATATGAGTGATAGTGTTAAACACATTAATTATATTTTGTTTTAACTATACGCGCATCTGCGTTACTTCGTTTACACAAAACCAAAACAATGTGAGAGCCACTTCACTCGTTAAATTACAAAAACAACAGAACACTCGTTATTAAAAATTGATCGTTGCGATACAGCGATACGTCGCGATCGTCCCATACGCTATACGTTGCTTGATATATTACCGTTGTCAAAGTAGATAGTCTATTTTTGGTTGAAAACGATTAATGGTTATGGCAACAACTAAATAGTTTCACAACTATCTATGTTATATAGTGCTCACGTCCATTAGGTAAAACCAGTAAATAACAAATTGATCTTTTATTTCACTTCACATACACACATAGTTATTGTAAATCTACAAGGATATTTTATAAATAAATATTGCATTGGTTTAAGGTATTGTTATAATATTTTATAGCAGCTTTATTTCATTTATTTTTATTTGTATCAATTAACTGAACATTTAGTTCCATTAAGTGACACTGAAATATTAGATATATCTATTCTAATAAAAAATACTAACTATTTAACCAAAACTTAAATAATTTAGTGATTCAAAAGAAGGCTTAAAATAGTGAATATAAAAATAAAATAACAGCTACGATAAAAGTAAAATGTTATAAAAATCGACAACAGTAATAGTAATTTAATCAATCTAAATTACAATTAAACTACTAGAACCATAGAAACGTAATAGCATCCAATGTGACCCAAGCATAAATGCGAACAGAATATTCTTACGTGATAGTTTTTTCGCTTGGGGGGCAATAGAGCGATGTTTTCTGAAACAATAGATATGGAGCCGGTTGTCTGGAATACGCATTTTACTTTATTTACTGCGTTAATACAGCTTTATCTGCTCGTTTTGTTTAAATTCAGAGATGTTTTAATACTTATATAATAACGCAATCAGAAAATTTCCTACTTCAAATACTAAGTTAAGTGCAATATACCAAGCTGCTTCAAAATTAATAACTTTTGTAATAAATGTATCGGAGTATTTTTCAGTAATTGTTCGTCGCTTTGGCTGTGAAGCGAAGGTCAAGTAAACTGCAGAGACACCAAACAGAGACCGTTATTCATAATAAGCTCTGACATAGAAGGTGCAGACTAAAAGAAGCATCAAAGTCTGGCTTCAAGGTCCTTCACATGTAAGTGAAGTTATCTATCTATATTAATACGTGAAGGAAAAACCCCCCGTGTTGGTTCCGGGCTCCTTTGAAGAATAGACCAACTGCCGTTCTGCCAGGCATGTCGTAAAAGGCGACTAATTGGCTATGCAAGTCACTAACGTCGTGGCTATTAGGTGGTAGAGTTCTGCATTGTATCGGCCGGGTCTGGTACCATCGCCTTACCTTTTCCTGCCGCAATAGCGTCAGTACTTGTCACTTCCGGTTTAGAGGGTAAGGTAATCGGTAGACTTATGCATGTGGCATTAGACCTCGCCACAAGATAGCAACGCACCATTAACACCTTTGTTGTCTATAGGCGACGGTTGACTCTTTCCATCAGGAGACCCATCTGCTTGTTTGCTATCTTATGATATAAAAAAAGTATCATTTTTAAGACAATCGCGAAAACGGTGTATAAAATTTGGCACAGTTAAAGTTATCGTTGCGGAGGACTGCAGAAACCTAATATTTTTAAATAATATGCATAAAAAGTACATTAAATTAATAAAAATAAAAATTACACACACTACTTTCATTTCACACACTTGATATTATACACACATGTGTACTAAACTATTTCCTTTATAGTTAAAGTCAGCTGTTGTCAAATTTAAAAGAGATTTTATTGTTTAGTCTATAGTCAAATTTTGGCCACAGGCGATCGGTATTATAGATAAAATTGACAAGCAACTAAAATGTACTTTAGGTTTTGGTTTCTTACGAAAGCTATCCGCTATAATATAAAAAGCCTGGGCCGTTTTCATAGTTCCTAGAATTGCCTTCCACTTTACCTAATCCTGCTGCAATAGCGCCAGTGTTTGTCACTTGTATTCTAAATAATGTAAGTTTTACAAAAATTTTTTTACAATAAAATAGTAAAAATATAATTAGCTATTAAACTTTTATATCTCTAGCCCGTGCTAGAGACGTGATACACATATTAGGATAATAGCTAGAAATATATTATATCTTTGGTGTCCATTTATATGGAGGATTAGGTAAAGTGGAAGGCAATTCTAGGAACTAGGAAAACGGTTCTGAATGCTAAGCGTGAGTTTTTCTTTCCGCATTCGATCGTGAGCGCGTTTGGAGTTTACTAGGAATTTGTATGTGATTTGTACAGCGCCAACTAGTGGTAAACGTGAGAAACCAGTTTACCACTAGGTGGCGCTGTACAAATCACATACAAATTCCTAGTAAACTCGAAACGCCCTCACGACCAAATGCGAAAAGAAAAACTCACACTTAGCACTCAGGTCCAGAACTCTACCAAATATTAGTGAACTTTTAGGACGATTTATCTCAATACGTTAAATAAATAAAAAAGGATTTTTTTCTTAGGAGATATTATGTAGCTACATTATGCCAGTATTGAGGCGATTGTTTCGATAATCTTCGTATTGATCCAAATATCAGAAAGACTATCAGCTGTCTATTTGGAAAAAAATGACAAATCCGATAAGACTGATCGATTAATTTTATTGTACTGTCGTAAAAGGCGACCGATTAGTTATACGTGTCACTACCATCGTGACTACTAGTTAGTAAAGTTTCGCAACGTCTCGCCCGGGTGTTTGGTACGGCCGCCCTACTTATTCCTGCCGCAACAGCGTCAATGCTTATAGGTAGCCGGTAAACTTATTATGCGGCATTACCATCCCGTCACACGGATAGCAACGCACCATTAACATCTTTAGTGTCTATAGGCGATGATTTTCCTTTCCCATCAGGAGAGCCATCTTCTTGATTGCTATCTTATGATATATAAAAACGCAAAAAATATGAAACCTACCATAGTTGCCCATCACAGTAATGTGGATTACAAAGAATCGTTGTTTTATGTTTTAACCTTTACCTTTTCAACACCAAATATGCCTTATACTCCTTCAAGTACATTTGTAAGTTTATCGACTATTACTCGTAAGCTTATAAAACTTACTAATACACCATTAGTTTTCCTTTTACCTTAATTAACCGTAATTTTTTTACACATCCAGAAGAACTATTTAGCTAGCAGGGAGGCTTGACTCAACTCAACTTGACAAACAACATTATTTTATAGATTAATATTTCACAATTGTCCCCGTAAATGAAAAATAGCCTCCACAGTCTCAGAATATTTTAAAGCCTGTCCCGTATAATAGGTCCCCAAAAAACAAAAAGCTTTCCCTTACATCTCGAGGAAGTACAACATTTTTTTTAGTATTTTATTTTATCACTTTGTCGATCTGACTAATATGTATATTCGTGTTAAATCACAGCTTTCTAGTGCTAAGAAACTCTGAACTAAGCTTAGAATAAATAAATGAACATAGTGAAAAAAAGGTTTCTACGGACCGGTAGACTACGAATCCCTAAGAAAAGGTTTTGTTTTTTAAGCTGATTGGTACTTCGCTAGCAGAAGCCGTCTAAGTCGTAAAGTTGTTGGGTTATGAAATTAGTCAGTGTTGTGGAAGCAAAATTGCATTCAAGCCTGTTATAGGTACATATACATAAAGTGTACAGACGCTATCGGTAGGCTGGTTTGTTCAGCACTGTGCCATGCAGGTTTTTTTAAAATTAAAACCCAAAACCACAAGTTAAATAAGGTCCAAATTCGTTTTCAATGAACTCTACCGAAATCTAGCATTAGTTTTAGTTTTGACCATCATTTTATTTTAAATAAATTACATGATCTACACAGCATTCTCGTCTCTAGAATAGAAAAGAAGTTGTAATGAGGGATAACACGTTGAAATATTTTGTGTGCTTCAAATCTGAACTAAGCTTGGCGCACTCCCATTCGCCTAGATCAAAATCGAAATTGAGACTAAATATTCTTCACTTCTTATAGTTCCAGATATTTTCCAGGTTATTCACGTCTAGTTATTGTTGCAAGAGATTTTCGCCTGCTTAAAAATCCAGTTTTGTTTCAGATTATTCACGCCAACTTATGATTCCAGGATATTTGGGCCTGTTTAAAAATTCAGGTTATAGTTCCAGGTTATTCACGCCTACTCAAAGTTCTAGTTTATTTACGCCTACTTTTAGTTTCAGGTTTTAAATTTTAAATTATGTTTTAACTTTTAAATTTTGTTTTTAGCTTATTCACGCTTAGTGATAGTTCTAGATTACTCACACCTACTTACAGTTTC
The DNA here is from genome assembly GCA_036924255.1 of Apodemia mormo. Taxonomy (NCBI): domain Eukaryota; kingdom Metazoa; phylum Arthropoda; class Insecta; order Lepidoptera; family Riodinidae; genus Apodemia; species Apodemia mormo. The sequence goes on along the minus strand of JAUPFN010000020.1, from coordinate 6,100,748 downwards.
AGGTTATACACACTTACTTATATGTAGTTCCAGATTATTCATATCCTGCTTAAAATTCCAGGTTACAAATCCAAGCTATGTATGCCTACTAAAAAAATCCTACCTCTTTAGTTTTTTTATATTTTTTATAGCAAACAAGCAGATGAGTCTCCTGAGGGAATAAGTCAAACATCGCCATAGATGCCAAAGGTTTTAATGGTGCGTTGCTATCTTGTGGCGAGGTTTAGTGTCACATGCATTAGTTTACCGGCTACCTTGCCCTCCAAACCGGAACACGACAGCGACAAGCACTGTCGCTATGCGGCAGGAATAGGTAAGACAGTGGTACTAGACCCGGGCGAGACAGTGCAGAATTCTACCACCTAGCAGCTACGATGTTAGTAAATCGTAAATCCTATCAGTCTTCTCTTACGACCTGCCTGGCAGAACGGCAGTTGGCTTATTCTTCAAAGGAGCCCGGGACCAACACGGTGAGCCCGTGTTATTTTTTATTTGCCGTTACACGTGTATTCCGATTCTGCACCAATGACGCTTATGAAAAGATTTATTAGTATAGGATACGATGGGACTAACATGTTCCTAGGGAATAAAAGTCCCTTAAAACAAAATAGATTAAAAAATAACAAAAACGTGTATTCCATTTGTCAAAGCTTCGTAGATGAAAAATTAAGAAGGTAATAAATATGTAGATGAGTTATTTCGTCTTTTATAATACATCAAACATATTTGCGTTCGTTTTGTAATAAACAATTACTGTTCACTGTATTACCGGTTGATATTAAATAACTCAATTCGTTTCTAATTTGTCGACAATTGTTCCCGACAAAGGCAAGGCACGAACGAGTGCTCGCGAGTATGAAGGAAGTCGTCAGCTAGGACTAGGGTTGTAGCTGAACAATTATCGACATTTATTTTCTATTTTAAAAAATATTTATAAACGTTAACTTTACTACCTTTCGTCAAATTTCTGCACGGATTTTATTGTACACTATAACGCGCGTTTATGTAATGCTCTACTGTTACTTAATCGAAATCAAGCAGCTTTCTGAAGAAAAAATGTATCTATTTTATTTACATTGCACTTTTGGAATAATATGAATACACATATATTAAGAAAAACTCTCGGCTTAGCGTATTTGATATTTTTAAAAGACATCAAGTGTAAAAAAAAACTGATTGGTAAAAAATTCCAACCTTGCCCGGATGTCGGTATGTACGCATTTGGCTCGATTACCGCTACGAAAATTAATATATCGAAAAAATTTTTCTTTTATTCACTTCTTCCGTGTTAGTTTAACATAATTAGTAAAAATGCATATTTTTCTGTTGTTTTATTCATAAATACTTGATATTTCTTAATATGTCAAAATAAACATCAATGGCAATAATTCTCGCATCCCCACGGTCTAGGCTATGATCGACGTCAATGTTACCTTGATTTTTTTAATTATATTTGATTATATTCATAAACCACTTTTACTGGTTTTACTACAATTGGATTGTTTCCATCGTCGGCACTTGGTGAAACTGCATTTTAAATTATGTATTACAAATAAACTCACTTGTACTTCCAGTTCACAGGTTTTACTACATATTGAATTTGACTTTTAGATTTTGTTTGTGGTAATCAAATAATTTAATTCATACATTTCATTTAAGTTGATTTAAATCCCTCATATATACTAATAACGAAAACTATTTCTTTAGGCGTGCACTTTTTGATTTTTCAAACTATTTAAATTCTAGTATAGTGTGCCAAATGAATAGAAGCATGTGTAATGTTTACATTTTATTACATTACTAGCTGCAGCGTGCAGCCCGCTGCATTATAAAAATTTTGTTGCGATTCCCGCCGGATAACCATATTTTTTCGGGATAAAAAGTAGTCTATATGCTATTCCAGGTCATCATCTACCTGTGTGCCAAATTTTATTCAAATCCAAACATCCATCCAAACATCTACCCAAAGATCCATCCAAACATCCAAACTTTCGGATTTATAATATTAATATAGATATTTTTATGTAAATTATATAGACATTTATATAGAATTATATAGACATTTCTGCACAAAATGAGCCAAATTTCGTACTTCTTAGTTTGCGTTAGTTTCATTAGAAACAATATAAAGTTTTCGCTTCACGTAATAGTGGTATATAGACAAAATAGTAGTAATTTTATTTAAAAAAATTAAAAATTAATTAGAAAACGTCATACCTTTAAATAAAATACTAAAGTAAAATCTGTTTATGGTTACGAGAATTTCTTAAAAATTAAAATTTACTTTAGCACTCATACATGTACATCTTTTGGAGTGCCACTAAAACAACAGCAGACATGTAAGAAATGGAACCAATTTATCAACGGCCAAATTGTCTTTCTACGTCCACCAAAATTTCCGTTCCCTTTGTTGTTGTATGTTTTGTTCTTCAAGTTGTGAATGTGTTTTATTTTATAAATCATTTATTATATAATTAATTTTGTTGACAGTTTCAAGTATTTTTTGACGTCTGTTTTCTGCTATATACTACATTTAACTGCCAATCAATTCTTTTCTGCCATGTAAGTTTTTTGCTGATTTTAATAATAAAATCAGCAAAAAACTAAATTCATTGCAATTGAAAATAGAGATAACTCTATTTTCAATTGCAATGAATTTGATTTATCGGCTAACTTATCCTCCAAACAGGAACATGACAATGACAAGCACTGACGCTATTACGGCAGGAATATGTAAGACAGTGGCACCAAACCCGGGCAGACTTCTACCTCCTAGTGGTAAATAAATTTACTATTCAAATTTCATTTCAAGTAGTAACTTTATTTGCGAACACTCTTTTATAATTAATAGCATAGTTTTATGAGATGCTCCATATAAGATGAAAGAGCAGATGAGGCATAAGATAAAAGTACGTTAAACTATTATACTAAGCTAAAAATAACATTACTCAATGCCTTATCACGCTTGGTTTTGTAATATCTAAATTATACTCTTTAGGAAATTCCGCTGTATGCAAAAAAAATCCATAACATATCACTACAAAAAAAAAGAAACTAACCTTATCTTAAGAAAATCTGAATTATCGATATGACTGTAATAGATAAAAGCGAAACATCCCTACTCGAACAAAGCAAACGCCATTGCCAGTGGCGTTGTCGGGGCGGTGCGCCGATGCGTTTATAATATTTCATTTATTCATAATAAATTATAATCGTATGCGATGTGGAGACTTTGCTTAATTACATTTAGCAGTTCTTCTGTTGCCGTTTTACTACTGAATGAGGCTGCATCTTATGGCAACGCTTCGCTTCGCATAACCCTCATTACAGGGTTTGTATTGAGTTTTTTATTCTGCACCTCATTGTGTTTTGAATCTTATTTAAAGAACTTTGATTTAAGGTAAACAACAAAAGATATATTGGTTAGGTTTTTGGAAAATGTTAACTAAAACAAGGTAGTCGATAGGGACGTCATCTCAATTATCTAACTTTATGCTTATCAACAGGCTGAAAAAGTATAATTAATTATAACAAGAAGCACTGCAGGCTTATTTTGTAATTAACGCCAAAAACAATAATAATCAAGCAAAGTTTATCCAAGTAAGTCGTCATACTCTACTGGCAATTTATCGATTACGATAATTAGCACCTCAAAATGCTAAATCCAAAATCTGTAAACGGTTGACCCTGCAGGCCATCCCTGAAACTTCCCACTAAATTAAGGTATTTTAAACTCAAAAGTGTAAAAAATATAAGCATAGATTTTTCAGTTTAAACAACTATTTTTAAAAAATGGCAGTATATTAATTTTTGAAAAGCTGTATATTTTGAAATCTAAAATATCGCTTTAGCTAAATAATCGATAGGTTGAAAAATTTCAACACAATGTCAAAAATATTTTTTTTTTAATTTTCGTCATTGATAAATTTCAAAAAAAATACCGATTTTACCTAAACTAACGGTATTTGATGCAATTTTTTAAGGAGAAAAGCTGATAAGATTCTTAAGTCAATCGGTGTATTAGTCTGAGAGTTATTTAAATTTTTTAAGTAAATTTGCTAAAAACAATTTAATTTTAATATTTGAAAAGCTGTAACTTTTGAGTTTTCAGTTTTCTGATAAACACAAAGTTGCCCGGGATTGGAAAGTGCCCGGTTGGCGATAGTCTTGCCACCTATCACATCGTGGGACCAAGTATCTTCGACTACTCGTGGGTGCACTTGTTGTACCCCTTCGGGGATACGGGCATGAAGATACTGTAACTTTTGAGAATTAGATTTGATTTTGATTTGTGAAACGGCATTTGACGTAGTTTTTAGTACTAAAACATCGTAGAATACCAAAAAATGATTGACTGATTAATTTCGAAGCTATGTCGAATTTTTTTCAAATATAATAATAGTAATAAAAACTTTTATCAAAATTTTTCGTCACCGATTACTCCAAAACGGATAAACCAATTTTGATACAATTTATGTATTAGACGTCGTTTTTTTGAGGAATAGAGCTAATTAGTTTATAGAATACAGCTAAACTGCCTGGCAGAATGTCAGGGTAAAACTTGTTAGCATTATTATTGAATAATTGAATAACTTAAGAATTTCGTCACATACTTTTAAATTTTGGTCATTATAAGAACAAAATAGCTTTTATAACCGACTATGTCCAGGCCTTCCTTTGAAGAATAGACTAACTGCCTTCCTACCAGGGATTCGGTATAAAATCTTAATACGTTAACCAAAAATGTCCCTACCTTCATAACTAGGTACTATTTTTCAGAGTTTTACAACGACTCGTCCACGTTTGGCACCATCGTCTTAACTTATGCTACCGCAATGCCGTCAGTGCTGTTATATTCTGTTACATTCTGATTTTGACGATTACGGTAAATTTATACTTGTGGCACTTTCACACCACCACACAGATGGACACTTTTCATTAATATCTTTGGTATTTTAGACAGATTATCACGTTCGTGAGAGATGTCTATGTGTGCGTTGCTCGAGTGCCCTGCGTATGTAGTTTGACTTCTGTACTCATTTGTTTCGTGTCTATAGACGATTATTGTATCTTCTTTCATTATAGTATATCATTATAGTAGACGATTATTGTATCTTCTTTCATTATAGTAGGGGATTCCAAGAGGATTTTGGTATTTACTTGAACACATCAGGTTAACATAGGAAGGGGTATCTCGCATACTGTTAAGGCTCTCTACCAAATTTAAGCTCTTTCTATAGAGGGGAGTAACTATGGCAAAAAAAAAAACAAAATTAAGATAACTTCGGCTTATGAAAATTGTCAGGTTATACTTTTTTCGTAATTCTTACATAATGTCCTCCATAATAGAAGAAAATTCAGGCGCGCTCGAGAATGTCAAGAAAACATTTTCTTTGCAATTTCAACCCTTCCACTCCCTAACGCTACACTTGAATCGGCAGATTTTCTAAATTTTAGCTGGCTGTTAACCCACCATACCCTAATCTAACGCGCTTCAGTGTTCCCATGTCTCTGATTCTTTTTTTTTTCAATCTGTAGATTTTTTCCCCACCATTGAAATGACAAACATTATACAACTTTTTATTTTTCCTATGATTTAATCTGCAAAATCCAATAGGTCCCTACGACGCTCAGGTAACTTCATTTAGCAACTTGGGCTCCCTTTCCCACTATTACGAGAAAATGTTAGAATGTTAGTTATCACTTATTGCTAAGGCAGATGATAGACTAATATAAACTAGCGGTCGCCCTGTGGTCAAAATTCGACCATAGATTAAACAAAAAAAATCTCTTATTTGTCAACCTATTTTAGCCGTAAAGAAAATAGTATACCTACATATGTGTGTATATTATCATGTATGTCACGTGAATGTAGTGTGGGTAGTGTTTATTTTCATTAATTTAATGTATTTCTAATGCGCATTATTTATAAATATTAGGTTTCTGTAGTCCTCCGCAATGTAACCTTTATTTGTCCCAAAGGAGAGTGATAAGATCGGCCTAAAAGGGCCACAAAAATATGGCGTCAGCGAAAATTATTAAATTAATTTAATTTACAATAAGTTAATATTAGAATTCAACTGACACTTTTTAACCGAAAGTTAATTTTAAAAGGGTTTTAGTTGGAAACTAAATAAACTTGCACGCTTTTTCTTATTTCTAAATCAAGCAAAGATTTTTCTTTTCTGCCTTAAAATTAACACTTTCTTTTATTTTTTACCAACCAAAATAAATTATAAACATGTCGGATAGGTAAGACATAAAATTTTAAACAAACTATTGTTTAAAATGCAACAAAAATTAAAATATTTATTATTATAGTCAAAACTTACAACATAGAAGGCTATATAAACAAGTACTCTTAGTATCATCCGAAAGAAAGAAAAAAAAAACAAATGTCATCTATTTACACTGTGAACGAGTGATAAATATTTTATTTTAAATAAAAGTTATATCGTTTTTTAACTTTTAAGTGGTTAAAGTCAAATAATCTTCATGATGAGTGATACAAAAATGAACTATATTTATGTTGACGATATATTGCGATGTGGGTGGCTTAAAATGGAATGTAATAATTGTAAATTCAAGTAATATTAATCTTTGAAGGGTTTTCGTGAATTTTAGTACTATGAAAAGTGTCCGTGATACAATTTACATTTCAGAAGAAATTAATAATTTATTACAATAAGGTAAGCAGCTATCATCATGTGTCGTTTTAGGCCAAACTTGTATGGAGCCTCATCATTCTCCTTTCACACCCTACCATTCGCGTCATTGTCTTTAAAACGGGAACATAGGTTTTGCTTCACATATTATTAATATTTAAGATGATAAATATCATATTTGTAAGATATTATTTATGACACCATGATAGACCATAGAATCCTATCATCTCTAAGTCGGTTTGTTCATAATTTTATCTCTTAGAAATACTCGTTTTTCATACTTTACGCTTCCTCCGGACGTAGAAGCAATAATTCTTAGTATTGTTCTCGACTCCTTCAAGAACCCGGTCCTAAGTTTGAGTCTAGGAGTCGCTTTGTATCGGTGAATTATGACGGCGGTGCGGAACACTCGCGAGATATTGTTTGGGTTTTTCAGATTATTATTCAATGCTATCTTAAGATAATATAGATTTTATATGAACTTAATCTTTATAAACTAGGAGTAGTTTATAAAAATTTTATAAACTACTCCTAGTTTATAGGCGAGTTTTGTTTAAAGGCGATAATTTCTCTCCTGATGGAAAGAGAAGTTTTATCGTCTTTAAACACCAAAGATGTTAATGGTGCGTTGCTATTAAGTGTGGAAGATTTTCCAATCCGTGCATAACGATTCGTTTTTTTTTAAGTTATAGAATAACAAACTTGCAGAAGGCTCTTGATGGACAGAGAAACGTCGTCTACAGGACACCAAAAATATAAATGGTGCGTTGTTATCTGTGTGGTGGGATGGCTAACATAAGTCTACCTTACACTCTTAACCCGAACACGACAATAACAAGCATTGACGCTGTTGTGATAGGAATAGAAAAGGCAGTGGTACCAAATACCCGGACGCGACGTTACGAAACTCTACCACCTAGTTGTCACGATGGTAGGATACGTATAGCCAATCGGTCGCCATTTACGACCTGCCTGGCAGGTTGACCAACTGCCGTGTTGGTCTATTCTTCAAAGGAACCCGGAACCAATACGGGGGAAATATCTATCTAAAGATATAAACAAAAATTGTCCCTGTCAGGAATCGAACCCAAAGCCTATCGATTGCATAGTCAAGTTTTAAAATCACTCGACCAACCGTTATATACAAGGATTTAAAACGTTACCAGATAACAGAATTTATTTTACGATACTTAACGTTATTACTGTAGCGATACCTCAGTAACAAAATTATTTTCAAACACTATATGTATCGCTACTCAACTAACAGAACGAAATTGTTAACGCTAAATACCGTTATAATATCGATATTTAAGCGACGTTGCCGCATTTCATGTTATTTCGTGATTGGTTCGCTAACTAGCATTAGAAGACAATATATCTACGTTAATAATGGGTCATAATATGTACCATATACCATAACGTTAATTCGTAGTGTATTACAGAACGTAATGAATAACGTTATTAAACAGTAACAAATTCGATATAATTTTTGGACAACGCTATGCTTGAAAATAACGTTATGACATGCCGCGAGCAATAACGTTACCACAAATTACCGATATTTAAATCCTTGATAATATATAATACTAGCTGACCCGGCGAACGTTGTTTTGCCATATAAATTATTATTCAAATAATAAATAGGGGTTGATGGTAGAAGGGTAAAAATTTAGGGTTTCAAAATTGAATCATAATAAAAATAAAAATTGACCAAAATATAAAATATAAAATATTAGGGATGGCCACATATTACTTTGGGTTATGAAAAATAGGTAGTAGTCGATTTTCAGACCTAATGAATATGTATATAAAATTTCATAAAAATTGGTCGAGCCGTTTCAGAAGAGTATGGTAACTAACATTGTGACACGAAAATTTTATATATAAGACATCTGCCGATTACTTTCATTGCTTTGTTTTCGTGAGTCAGCTGTAACATAAAAGTTATTTCTTCGGTAGGTACACTTAAGGAAATTAATCTTCCACGTGTCACGCCTCTCCGAATCTTGAAGTATTTATGGATTCTTTCCATGTTTCCATTATTACTTGTCTCTAATTTTAGGTGCGATTATACATGTATGAATGTACCATGTCAGGTATTCTTACACATTAATCGAATCCTATTACACGATCCTTCCCTATGGTACATAGAGCATCTGCCATTCAGTCAGGCAGTTCGTAGAAAACGAACAATTGGCTAAATATCTCACTACTATTGTGACTGCTAGAGTTTGCAACGTCTCGCCCAGGTATTTGGTACGTATCGTTAGTACTTCTCACTGTCGTGTTCTGGCTCCGAGGATTAAGTCGCCAGCAAACTCATAGAAGTGGCATTGCCATGCCGCCATACGGATAACAACGCATCATTAACATCTTAGGTGTCTATAGGCGATGGTTTCTCTATCCATCAGAAAAGCCATGCAGTATGCATCCTATGCCAAGCATGTTTGTTATCCTATAATATAAAAAACGACTCATTGCGGGAAGTAATAGAATGCTTTATTGCTGAAAAATCTTTCACGGCTTTTTTTCAATTTCAATCGTAATAATATATGATATAATACATATATATATATATATATATATATATATATATATATATATATATATATATATATATATATATATGCACCCACGATTAGCCGAAGATACTTGGTCCCACAACGTGATAGGTGGCAAGCCTATCGCCAACCGGACACTTTCCAATCTATATATAAAACTATATTTAGCAATCAGTACAATCGATGGATCGACCTCAAGGCAAAGGGAAATTTCATCCAGTCGTGTCCAAATTTTTCTTTAAGTTCTTAACCGATAAACATGCTGTAGCATTGCATCTAGGGATGAAAGTTATAGCTACATTCATTTCACTATCACATCATTAAGTTGTTTTTTGTCACTGTTATATCACGCGTGATAAATAAAGACCGTTACATTTTATTAGTGACGATTATTGTCACAGTGGGTGCGTTTTATTTCGTATGTTACTTGTCGCAGTAATTATAACTTGATATAGTTATTTATACGATTACAATTAATAAGTGATTAGTTAAGTTAAATAGCGTTATCGCTCAATGTTGTTACTTTGTCTCTTTCGCACGATGGAATTCTGCGAATACTACTACTTATATGTAATATACGGTATATAACTGGTGTGGCAAGTGAATTATGTTATAACGAGTGATATACCAGTGATGCGTGAAATGCGTGCATTATCTTTCTTCATCGGAATATATACTTCAAATTGTAAAAAAAAGGTGTTTCATACTTATACTGGATAAGATATCATATTGACGACTACTCAGCGGTATATTATTTTCTAGCAGAAGTCTCTAGGACTCGTGGATGGGACTTCTGCTCATATTTTCGTGGATATAGTATCTTCACGCCCGTATCCCCGAAGAAGTAGGCTGATGTACAACCAGTGCACCCACGATTAGCCGAAGATACTTAGTACCACAATGTGGCAAGCCTATCGCCAACCGGGTACTTATCCAATCCCAGGCAACGTTATTTTCATCAGAAATCTGAAAAAACACATTTTGAATTGCCCGATCCTGAAATCAAACCCGAGACCTCAAGAGGTCAACACCGACACCAGACCACTAGACCACAGAGGCGATATTGGATATTTTGCAAAATAATATTTATTTTATAATACCTACAATTATATGCTATTTAAAAATTTCTTACCATACCATAAATTTTGTAAGCAATATATTCTTCTATAACGAAAACGTTTAAAGAAATACTAGCGAAGATATCCGGAAAGCATTTATGAATGTGTCACAAGTTTTATTTATTTTCCAGCGATAAATATGTCTGCCAATCCGTTGGAAGCCATTTTTATGGCCCACAGATTATGTGTAAGAATATTAAATGCCGTAACATTTCTCATATATATCATACATGTGAAAAATTAAATGTATATTTGGATGTTAGTGAATGTATGTTAATCACAATATAAATCCGACCCTTGAAACTTCCATGTCTAGAAGTCTTTCATACATAGTATGGTTTTAAGGTATTTTATTCTGTGGAACCAATTGTCAAGACACATATTTCTGAATCGATACGACTTTAACGCCTGTTTGGCGTGCTTAAACTATAAAGAAAATCTACACTACATGCTGTTTGAGTGCGAGGAATTGAAGTACCAAAGACCTAATTCCTTAAAGGGGATTGCACATATTGGGAGCTGTTTGAGCATCCTTCTAAGGTGCTGGATCTTTGGAATGAACTGGTTTGGCAGGAATAGCCACTATAACTTTGTGCACAATGGTCTGTAGTGTGGCCAATTCCGGTATAACCCGCTTCGATAGATAAATAGACTCAAATGCCTTCTAGAAAAGGGGTTGGTACATACATGTAGGCTCATTTAAGTAAACAAGTACACGAAATATAATGTTTTTACATTATACCTTACTACTCGCCCTATTACTGACATTTTTATTACAGTGCAAATTTACAGTCACACTATAATTACAGCAAATATTCATACGTGTAATTTTATATCAATGAGGGAAAATTATATTAAAAATTACCATTGACCTAAAGGTCAAACAATAAATTACAGTTTTATTTTATTTATTTGAAAAATAAACAAAGAAATATCACGAATGTTACTAAAATTCCACCTACTCACGACTTATTATCGCATATAAGAAACTAATAACACTTAGATCATATCGCACAAAACTATTGAAATGCTTTTTAAATGACTATAAGTATTTAATGCCTGGTTCCTATAATCAACGATTTGTCATTCGTAGTAGTAACGATTAGCAACCAATTTAATAATAACGAGGCTTTCCACGAGTTATTTGGACATTTGGTAATTTAAGATTTATAGGAACATTTTTATTGTACGCTTTGAAGAAAATATTACTACTCGTATTTTAAACGAATCGTTTTACTGATATAGAAACTGGGTTTTACTGATATAGAAAGTATTTAAATAGTGCAAGAGGGCCTTAGTTTAAGTGCTGGGTCAAATACATAAATGACAAAAAGTCAGTATTATCACGGCTGAGAATTATTGTCATCAAACTACTTCCTAGCAACAGTTGGTTTAACTCTATTGTCGTTATTGACACTGAAAGGACCCAAAAAAGGGGTTGACATTCTTGAAGCTTTTAATGGTACTGTAACTCCTTTTTTGTGTTAACAATTATAAGCGCTGGCCACTTGTCTAGTCCCAATAGTAGTCCTAATAGTGACGTCTAGTCCCAATAAATGAAGTATCAGCAATAACTTTTTCATTTGTGAAAAATAAAGATAAAATTATCGAGTACCGATACCTAGAGAGCCGCAGCCAATGACATCGCCTAGATCTCTACAGTACGTTATGCCCGATCACATGTCAAGGTGTACCGGACAGGTTTGCCTGTACAGTTTAACTGTTCAGGTGAATTTGAGCTGTATAGAGAACAAAACATGCAAGATTGTGTAACATACACACTCTGGTTTACATGTGCAGTTAGCAGTTAGACTGTGCAGGCAAACCTGTCAGGTATATCTTAGCGTGTATAGCCTGCTATAGATATATTGTGAAAGCAAATATGAAGAAACATTACCGAAAATTTACTGTTTTAAAAATTTACTGTTTTCTTTATAATAATCTTAACAATTGATATCATCGACACTTGACAAAACTTATTTTTAATGCTTTTCCTATTAAAACACCCGTACAGTTTTACCTATATACTAATACATGAACCGATAATTATTGTATAGTCCTTTTGCGATGATTACGCGGACGGAGTGGTATAAATTGTATCATAGTTAAAGTTTGCATTGCGGAGGTCTGCAGAAACCTAATATTTTTCTAAAACTTGCATTACAAATACATTAAATTTATAAAATAATTTTTATAAATTCGTTTATAAAATTAAAATCGTAATGCATAATACATTAATTTGACATACATCGTAATATACACACATCTACACTATTACGTTTATGGCTTAAGTCTCTTGCTTAACTCAAAAGAGGTTTTATGATTCAATCTATGTCGAACTTCGATTAAAGGGTGATCGCTAGTTACATACATAATAACGAATCGTCAGTGCTACGAGAATATTTACCAACAGCACTGACACGGTAACATGCTTAACCGTTTGGCTGGGTATACCAACAGTAATTAAAAAAAATACCGCAAATTTCTTTGTCATCATACCACCTCACTAATACGGCTTGTCAAATAACCCCAAAAACGATATATTTACAGCAAATAATCGAGAAATTGGGGTATCTTTGGAGGTTTATGATTGCTTCAGGACGTTTGATCCACCCTTATACCATTGTGCTTTAAAAAACCTTAATAACCTATCATAAACGTAAATTAAATTTAGTCCATTCGTTTGGGAGCTATGCTGCGGACAGTCATAAAAATACATACGATAAACTTATAACACCTCTTGTTTTTGCGACGTAAGTTAAAATATATAAATATATATTTATAATTTAAACTAGAATAGGCGTTTATTTTCTATCTCACCTGATCATCGTGAAAGTGTCGATGAAAACAAATGTGGTACACGCCCATCAAAAACAAAACTTATCCACTCTACTCTTAAAGTTTCCAGGACTATATTTGTCAGGAAAAGTAGACCCAGGCAGTTCGTTCCTAACTTTGGCGACTCGAACCAAAAACGAGTTATCCAACCGTTTTGTTCGATTTTTTGGTATAAAATCGAACAAAACGTATTTGGTATATGTAGTTAAACAGAACAGAGTTTTGGATATAAATACATGTAAAAAGATAACTAAAAAATAGTTTTATGGTTCAGAAACATTTTTTCATTATACCTATATGTAACTGCTACTTACAGAAATGTATAATGAAAAACTTGGCTACTTTGATGTTTAAGAAATCTTGATATATATTATTATGCCTACCATTCTTTTTACCTATTTTTGCGTTTTTCGACAATCCGGTCTTCGCCTCCATTTGCAAGTAATGGAGTATAGTAAAATTTAAGAATAAGTTATTTGATATATCGATTTTTGTAAACCACTACAACATTAGTTTCTTAACAAATAAAATTCATATTCTTCCCGGCATTTGGTATATTTCTAAAGAAACTAAAGTCTTATTCTCTACAATAAGATAACATTTGTCGTGTTGGTTTTGGCCCCCACTTGAAGAATAGACCACTTGAAGATAGATTTGCTTTCCTGCCAAGCAATTCAAAAAAAAGGCGAACATTTTGGCAGAATTAAGAAATTAGCTTGATGACTACTAGGTGGCTACTAAATTTAGGCAAAGTTTCGCGCTTTTTTGGTACCACCGGCTTACTTATTTTTGCCGCAATAATGTCAGTTCACATTACTGGTGTCTTCTGATTTAGAGGGGTATGATAGCATTTCAATCCACTACATGGATTACTACACTACACTACATGGATCTTTGGCATCTATAGAAGATGGTTACCTCTTTCTATTCGGAGAGCCATCTTCTTGATTAATATTCTATCAAATATTAAAAAAAAATAACAATACTTCTCTGCAGCATAAAAAGTGAGCATCCCTTTGAGCTACTGTGACTGCCGACCATTCTTGTCATAGTACCTTATATCTTAAGTTTCAACTATGTAAAACAGTATAAACTGAAACAATATATATCAGCTCTAAGTTTTCTTCTCATGTAAGTGACTATGTCTGTAAAGAGAATAAAGTATCTTCAAACCTAAGACTTGTGATAGCACATATTCTTATATGAAGCAAACCTGTGTGCCTACGTCTGTTTATAAACTTAAAGGAGATTTTATTGTTTAACCTAGGGCCGAATTACGATTACAGGATGATCACGAATTATATAATTTACGAATTAAGTAGAGTAAATAGAAACAATTTGTAACAAGAAATGCATTCATACATTTAACGCCATCTAGCGCCAAGTAGCAAAAATATATCAGAAACAAACCGCGGTAAAAATATTTTGTATCGCTGTTTAGGAATAATTTATTTATACAAATTAGTTTAAAATAATGTGCCTGTATAAGTATATGAGGAGTAATGTAAGTACTGACAGATATTTAATGCGATAATGTGACATGTAAACAGCCTCTAGACCGAACTCTAGAACAAACGCTTGAAAACCTCGAGCAAATTATTATTTTACTTGGGATTCAAGTCCATACCTGATGAGCCTTAAAAACATCTGAGAATTCCTAAGAGAATATTCACGCTAATAATTGATTTTGTAGAGACATTCCATAACGGATACTTCATCCGTCATGGATTGTAGATTTTTTTTCATATATCAAAAGATAGCAAACTAGCAGCTGGCTCTGCTGCTGGTGGTGAAAAGGGAAACCATCGCTTATAGACAATGATGCGTTGCTACCCGTATGGCGGGATGACAATCTCATATTCATAAGTCTACCGGCTACCTTACCCTCCAAACCGGAACACGGCAATGAGAAACATTGACACTATTGTGGCAGGAATAGATAAGGCGGTGGTACCAAATACCCAGACGAGACGTTACAAAACTCTACCATCCACTAGACACGTATAGCCAATTGGTCGCCTCTCACGACCTGTCTTTCTGAACATCAGTTGGTATATTCTTCAAATGAGCCTGGACCATAATGGGGGATTTCTAGATACATATCTTTTTTTTCTAGATACATAGCTTTCTGCAAGGAAAATATACCCGTCGCATATAGACACAATAGATATTTATGATGACAATTTGTCGCGTCTGAGGTAAAAAAGATTAAAGGGATTTTGGCGTCCTTACTAAAGTAATTCAGTGTTTTACACATGCGATCTTATAGTATGTATAAATACTCAAAATACTTTGTCAAGCTCAGTTACAAACGTATATAGAAAATTCCTGTAACCTTAAGACTAGTACTGACAAATATCACCTGTAAAACCTTGTACTTTGTTGGTAGGTGCACTAGAAAACCTACCAGTGATCACCTTCGCAATTAAAAATTACAGAGCTTAGATTATCCTTGTAGAGTTGCCAGCCTTTCACTTTTTTATAGGTTACATTTTGTAATAGTGCACAGTAACTACATAACCTGATTCCAATAATCTCCTGCTCAACCCCGCCACAATACCTAATTCGTTCATCTGCACAAATACCTAAGGATAAGAATTCCTTCACTGAAGCGGTTTTCATCATATATTTAATCATATATTTAATCTCTTTGGTTTTTATCAAAGGATATACCTGACTTGTACGATTTTCAAATCAAGAGCTAATTATGCACTTACTACCATAATTTACGTTCTTTTTTGCCCTTTGTTTGATACTTTTAAACAGGTATGAAAATTACCATTGCACGATGATATTATTACATAGTATAAAACAAAGTCGCTTTTTCTGTCTGTCCCTATGTCCCTATGTATGCTTAAATCTTTAAAACTACGCAACGGATTTTGATGCGGTTTTTTTAATAGATAGATTGATTCTTGAGGAAGGTTTTAATATATAAACCTTTCCGATATTCCCACGGGAACAAAAGCTGCGCGGGTGAAACCGCGGGCAGGTCGTTAGTTGACTATAAAATTAGAACAAGGTTGCAATTAATATAACGCTATAACATAAATCTCCGAACTAACGTATGCAGAAAACTGTTTTTATTCATTGTGCGAATATAAAAAAGAAAATTTAACCAACCTCACAAAAAGGAGGCTTTTATATTACTAGAAAGCTAATAAACAGATGACTCCCTTGGTGGAAAAAGCCAACCATCGCCTATAGACACCAAATATATTAATGGTGCGTTGCTATCTTGTGGCGAGGTCTAATGCCACATGCATAAATTTATCGGTTACCTCACCCTCCAAATCGGAACACGACAGCGACAAGCATTGACGTTATTGCGACAGGTATAGGTAAGGCCACCGCCTTTAATGGCTCATTGCTAACAGTGTGGCTACTGGCTACCTTACCCTCTAAACCGGAACACGATAATGACAATTATTTACGCTGTTGCGGCAGGAATCGATAACGCGGTGGTACCATATATCAAAACTCTATCTCATAGTAGACACGATGTTTGTGATGGTAGAGCAGAATGACAGATGATATATTTTTCAAATGGCCCAGACCAACACGGAGATAACAATAAAATATATAAGACATAATTGAAAAAAAGAAACAAAAATAAATGCCCCCTGAATTGAGTGTCTGTGCCCTTAAGGCTTAGGTCAAAAATCATATCAGACCAGATTAATAATGAATAATGATCAAGTAGGCAATAATTATAACGAAACAACCCTTCCTCGACAATGCGCAACAAAAGTCAGCCCGGAAACAATGGATTCGTGGATAAATAATAATAAAACTCTACGCCTTAAAATGAAAATTGTGTTCAGGGAATGAGTTAAGGAAGTGATATTTATGTCCCGGCCAGCTTCATTACTTAATGAGGTCTAAAAGCAAGTGTGGAATGCGCGTTTTAGGGGAACTTTTTAATAATGCTAATATATTTTCATATTTCTCTTTAATTTAATTAGATAGCGATAATTATAGTCACGTTTCCATTTTTTTTATAAAATGTGTGCGCCTTATGTTTTGGTCCTATACAAACTTTCTCTGCCTATTTAATACATTAAAGGATACTATATGTTGCATGAGTTACGCTTTTAAGCTCTAATGTACGCTTACCTGCTTTTTATAAACTTTCTCCAACACCTGTCTTTGTACAGGTTTTGCTGGAAGAGATCTCTTAAAGAGATAAGCACACCTTTGTACATAGTGTAATTTATATAATACTTGTGTATAGATATGTTTTTTTTGTACATGAAGAGTTAAATAAATAAAATAAATAAATAAAGGATGAAACCAAAAAAAAATATTTCCTAATGCTAGCTAATATAAATAAGGAATACTATAGGAAGAATAAAATAAAAAATACTTTATAAAGTTTTATTGATTTTTTTAAACACTTATATAATACTATATATATATTTATATCATAAGATAGCAAACAAGCAGATGGTCTTCCTGATGGAAAGAGTCAACCACCTAAACACATCAAAGGTGTTAATGGTGCGTTGCTATCTTGTAGCGAGGTCTAATGTCACATGTATAAGTTTACCAGCTACCTTACCCTCCAAACGGGAACACGCTAGTGACAAACACTGACGCTATTGTGGCACGAATAGGTAAGGCGGTGGTACCAGACCCGGGCGAGACAATGCAGAACATATAATTTATATATTTTGAAGCCAACTTGTTTCGCCTATTAGAGCATTATCAGAGCTTAAAGTTTATATATTATTTAAATATCACTGTACACACGTAAAGACAATAACCAAAAAAATTTTTTCTATGTTTATTTATTTAAATACTTTATTGCACAAAGATGGTACAAAGGCGTAACTTAATGTTGTTAAGCGTTTTCTCACAGTTTACCTTTCGTGGTGCTGAGAGAAAAAGCTTTGGTAGTGCATAATAAATTAATTACAAGCTATCAATAAAATACATATCAATACATTAGACAGTAGATTCTAAATTAGCAACAACTAACCTATTTTTAGGATATAGTACAGCAAAGGAAGTAAGCTTTATAACAACTTAGTGTAAAAATACATACATTCTATACATTAATTAAATATAGATTGATTACTCACATAGAAGAAAAATATATACACACCGATATTCAATAGTTATTATAGAAATATGCTTTTAACATTTACACAAATTAACGTAAGATAAAATTTTATGTTTCTCTTTACGATATCAGTCATAGTAAGAGTTTTATTGAATATATATTTTATTAGAAAATAAACAAAAAATGGAAGTAAATTTAAAGAAATATAATATTAGCCATCCTTGACTGCCAACTTATATGGTAGCTAGAATAATTATTAATCTGTAATCTTTGGTAAGTACTTAAACATAAATAAAAAGCATTAAATTCTAGCACATTTTTGTAATGGATATATCGTAACTTCGTAAATCGTAAAATTGATTATTTCGTGATGTCCAAGTATAGTCACGGTAAAAATAGGTTCGTCACCTTAAGATCTAGTTTCGCTTGCACTAGTGTTCGAATCAATCATGCCAACATACCAGTCCAAAAAACAGTTTTACTAACATTAAATAAATGTGACGTTTTCTATTTAATAAAGTTTATCTCAATTGAAGAGATTTAACTTTACTGCTAATTTGAAAATAAAGGATTATTATATTTATGACAAATATATTTTGCAATAAAATATTGAATAACACTAGAAATCTAGAAATAACAACGGTGACACTAACCCGTGACAACAGTTTTATCATAAACTAGCTGTTGCCAGCGACTTCGTCCGCGCGGACTTCGTTTACTCCGCACAGCTCCTCTCCGTAGGTGATAACGTGATAATATGTAGCCTATATGTTGACCCGACCTGTTACTAATATTCATGCAAAATTTGAAGTAAATCCATGCAGTACTTTTTGAATCTACCCCGGACATACATACAGACAAACAGACATATAGACATACAGACAAACAGACAAAAATTCTAAAAACTATATTTTTGGCTTCGATATCGATTGTAAATCACGCCCCAAGTATTCTTTTAAAAAAATATTCAATGTACAGTTTTGACTTTCCTACGATTTTATTATATGTATAGATAGATATCAATGACAGGTCAAATCAATAAAAAGGTTTTAATTAAAAAACATTAGCATCTCTTTAGTTAATAATCATTTACACAAGATAAAATTTCCTTATTTTAGTAGTTTAGTGCTGATGCAAGCAAGTCTGAATCATCTAATCGAACAGTTAAGCATAATTTTCTACACATCAGTATGTGACAAACTTTCAAAAGATCATACGCGCTCGCAGCTTGTTATATGAATCAATTTGACAACCGATTAACCTATTCGTACCGCTACTGTACATCTACTGTCTATGTAAAGTTTTCTATTTCATGAAATGGTTTAACCATATCGATGATTAATAAGCGTTTGACGATATATACAGCTAAACAAGCGGCTACTTCATGGTTTGTTCAAACATTAGGAATCTTATCGTAGAATAGTTATATTATCCACCGTAAGAGGCGCTGATATCGTTTTGTTTTTGTGACGCACCATGGCGACGGACAATAAATAATATAAATATTTACGGGACAAATTACACTTACTAATCTAGCCCCCAAAGTGAGCAAATTATTTGCTTGTGTTATGGGTGTTAGTCAACGATACTAAAAAGTATATATATAATATAGTAAAAGTATATATATATATATATATATATATATATATATATATATATATATATATATATATATATATATATATATATATATATATATATATATATATAAATACTAGAATCTATTTAATAAACACCCAAACCCGGAAATACACATTTATGCTCATCACACAAACGCTTGTCCCCGTCGGCGATTGAACCCGAACCCCGTCGAGTGCGTAGTCAGGGTCGCTAAACACTCGACCAACGGAACGGTACAAGGGTTATTCTTTATAATCGTGTGCTATAATTATGCTGTTAAATATTCAGTGCTTACTGGAGTTAAAAGTGAAAACCTGTTGAATTTTGAGAATTTCACTCAACAATATGTTTCTACACATACACTTAAAGTAAAATTAAACATTTGTAATTTTTACTAAGCTTTTGATATACGTTTTGATATAATGGAAATCCTACAAATGTTGGTTGACATATCATCAAACGTTGACGTTTAAGTAATATGGTTATTTTTAGCTAGCCAGTTCATGAAACACAACCATCACATAGAATGGTAGTTTTATTATCATCAATAAAATGGTATTTCACCATTATGTCCAAAGTACAGCACAACAAGGCAGTATTGGATAAAGTAGGATAAGAGATCCAATATAACATCCTAATTAGTGTTAGAAAGAAAGAAAGAACGCTTATTTGTACGTACCTATATCCAAATAGCCTTTACAGTGTATGACAAAAACCCTTTCCATTCTCAAAGACATTATTTGGTAGTTTAGTGCGATTATATATGTTATTATGTAGATATTAATAGACAATTTTCCCGAAATAAATCCTAATTAATATTATTAAATGTTACATTAAACAACAAAAGCTGTGGCTTAGTGTTGCTCAGCTTAAAATATTTGCTAAATTTTAGGGAATTTAAAACCAATACAATTCAATACAAGTTACGTATTTTTATAGCTTGAATAATTTCCACTCTTTTCTGATATTTTTCTTCCGAACCTCAGGCATTAAATTATACCATAAAGCGGCCAGGAAACCAATTGTTTATATCAATACTTTTTAATTGAAAGTACTTTCTCAAATAAAAGGCTGAAAATGTGGTTTCCAATGAGATGGAACTTGGCTTGTTTTACCAGTAAAAAACACAATTTTTCCTTCCAATGGGCGCTACCAAACTTGTTTTCAGCAAGCTCAAACAAATGACCAGCCTTAAGCTCCGCCCACCGTATCGGTTTTGAATATCAGTTCGATTCTGCGCACGATGGTCTTTCAAAACTCACGTTCGCATGGATATTAACCTAAAAACTGAATATTTTATAATAGGTGAAATTGTGTGTCATCAAGCGGTTCTCTTGTGAGGAAGGCGGAGTACATCGAACTGTTACATCCCTATTTTCCATACAATAGTGCTGATCTGCAATTATCGATACGTTATTTTGAAAAAATAACACATCACAAAAATCCCCTTATAAAAGCCGCGGCGGACTACGAGCCCGACGCGGCCGCCCCACTCAGGTTCAGGAGGCCACGCCATGTACCTTCCCATCCCGACGATCCTATTACCATCACAAACAACAACACCGATTCAGATATAGCACGCACAACACTACACCGTCGTCGCCGATCTCGACGGCGAAGACTTCTTTATCGCCCCGCGCTTAACGCGGGGCGCAATGCCACGACTCCTCCCACCAACACTAGTCCGAACGTCGCACTAAGCCGAGGTCCGGTCTCACAGGAGACAGCCCTTAGCGCGGGCGTTCATAGGCCCAATTTTAATATTTTAAGTTCTGGTTGAGCACTCTGCTCGCCCAAAAAGCCCGGTGACGCAGTAAAGACCCATAAGGTCAACTGCAATAGCCATTTCGAAAAGAAAAAAAACATGTAAGCTTGTAAGTCAGCATATTACTGTATAAAATACTCGCCGTTTCCCTAATTTCGTTCAGTTAGATATCAACTAGTCTAATTGCTGGCCCATACCCGGCTTCTGCCTGCCAGCTGGCCTTCAGCAAGGAAACTAGCTTAATATACTCCGGGTCGAAACCGCCCTTCATCAGGGCATCGCGAAGTGTGATCCAAGTTTAAAATACAGTTGTGTTCATAAAGTCCAAATTAGCTGTAGTAAAAATTGTGTAGAAAATAACAATAAACTAGTTGTGTCCCAAAAAGTGTTTTTTTATAAGTGCTAAGTGATGCTAACAGAACGTCTATAAAATTTACAGTCTGCCACGATTTATCACTTCATCGTGTGGTATTCACTGTCATTGCATTGTTCCGACCTGCTGGCCTACTCTTGAAAACAATACAAATCTTTAACCAATATTGATAAAAACAATAACTTTCGAATATCGTCAAAATAACGGTACTCTTGAAACCAATATCGCCCACATTGATTCGGTATAGTAACGACCTAATTATTGGAAATAGATGTCATCATTACATGTCAAGCTAGTGTTGTAAGTGAAAATTTTAAGTACCGTTTTAAACAAAATAACGAATAAAAGCAATAACGAGTAGTTCCAAAAACTTTCAAAACCCGTGTGGCGCTGTCGCCGAATCCAATCATTGAATATATAGTTGTCCAGAGTACGAAATACTTCAAAACTCATTAAATATTGCATTAAAGTCATTACAAACTATTAACATCTTCGATGTTTATGGGCAATAGTTATCTCTTTTTCTCTGCAGGAGAAACATATGTATGCTTGCTATTCAATTATATAAAAAGTACATTTTTGTACAACAAAGTGTTACATTAATAAACAGTTATTAATACAAACATTTTTTTATATCATTTGATGGCAAACAAGCGAATGGAAAGAGAAACTATCGTCCATAGACACCAAAGATGCATAGGCACCAAAGATAAAGAAAAACACCAAATAGTGCGTTGCTATCCAAGTGGCGGGATAGCAATGATATATGCAAATGTCTACCAGATACCTTATCCTATAAACTGAAACATAAAATGACATGAATTGACGATATTGCAGCAGAAACAGGTAAAGCTCGACGTTTCGGCCAAGTTACATTGACCGTGATCACGAGCAGACTGGAGCAGCGAGTTTCGTTCACGTCGGGATCGATTTTCATCTACCCCCTTCTGGTCTTGTTTTTTCGAATTTAGCCTACACACAACACTAACCGTATTTTGGACTTTATTTGTTTGCAGGTGCAAAGTGCAGGTGCAAAGTACGCGTTATTGACCCGTTTATATATTTTTAAAAATGATAGTAGAACGCGTTAGTTTAAAAGTTCATAGAAACAGGTAAGACGGTGGTAAAAAATATCCAGACGAGACGTTGTGGAACTTTACCATCTAGTTAAAGCTTAATGTTTCCCTATGAGTGTGTATGTTTTTACATCTCTACGTACATCTAACGCCGAGTTCCTATAATCAACGGACCGTCATTCGTAGTAGTAACCACTACCAACCAATTTAATAATAACAAAGCGTAACATTCTGTTTAACCTTTTCACAGCCGCAGTCGGCTATAGCCGACAAATTGTTTTGGACGTTCAAACGCCAATGTCGGATAATGCCGACTCAAATATTATGCAAAAATAAAACTATTAATGCAATATTTTTCACTGTATTTTTATCGTCTATACATTGTCAACCAATTTTTATTTATTACATTGGTTTCACTTTCCCCATTCGTGATTTATATGAAATAAAAAATAAGACAATGTAACGATAATCCCAAACTGATCACAAAGTCTACGCATTACGCCGTAGCGCCATTGTCGTGTCATGCGGACAGCTAGTGATATAGAACATGCGCGTAAGATTTTATTTAAATATTTCTTCGCTTCTGTGATTTTTAGAAATAATTGCCAAATTATTTACAAATTTTTATAACCATTTGGTAATTGGAAATTTATAGGAACTCTTTTAGTTTTCGCCTCGTAGAAACGTTACTACTCACAATTAAAGTGAGTCGTTTTTTATATAGGAATCCGGCATAAGAGATGGGAGCATTTTATACAAATTATTCTAGTCTTAAAACCTTTTTCCGTCATTAAATCAATGGTTGAGCCAGTGAGAAAATAGACAAAGGCAGAAAGAAATTCCATCCGTTCGTTGTGGAAAACCAAAACAATCGCACAAAGCAGTTTAACAATTCTTTTTTGGTTCGAGTCATTAAAGTTTGGAACTAACTACCTAGGTCTACTTTTTCTGACAAACATAGTCCTGGAACCTCTAAGAATAGAGTGAATAGGTTTCTTTTCGATGGGTATTCATCTTCATCAACTCTGTCCATCAGGTGAGATAGAAAACCTATTTCAATTAAAATAAAAAACATATTAAGTATCACTAACATCATGGTTACTAACTAGGTGGTAGAATTCTGTGATGTTGCGACCGTATCTTAATATCACCGCCTTACCTATTATAGACAGTGATTCCAGGAACAAACTTTTATTTGATTAAAAACAAGCTGAATTTTCATGAACAGCTTCGTTTTGATGAGACGCCCATCTTTTCTATCTTTGAAAAATCTCGAATCGGGTAACTAATAAAGATAGATAGAAAAGAAAACTTTAGAGTGTCGGACTAAAAAAAGTTTACACTTTACGTGTAGGACAATGTTACTTTTCAATTACAATAATAATTAACAAGCTGTTGTGAGAAAATTAGGTTGTTTTTAAATTGATTTATATCAATTAAAAAATCTCATAATTCCGAAACTTTAAAGTGGAGGACTCGTCAGAAAAACCATCGAATGTGTAGGACAAAAGTTTCATCGTATTATTAATAATATAGTCAAGTGATTAAAGTCGAAAAATAATTATTATTATTAATAAATAGTTTCCCTTCACTGAATCAAAATTTTTAAAGCCCCATAATTTCAGGAATTTAAATCAGGAAACTAATATTTCCTGATTCGAGATTTTTCGAAGATAGGAAAGATGGTTGTCAAAACGAACCTGTTCACAAAAATTCAGCTTGTTATTAATCAAAAACAAGTTTATTCGTGGGACCACAGTTTATATATTTAATCTCTTTGGTTTTTATCAAAGGATATACCTGACTTGTACGATTTTTAAATCAAGAGTTAAGTTTTAAGATTAGAATTATCCACTTACTACCATAATGTACGTTCTTTTATGGCCTTTGTTTGACACTTTTCAACAGGTATGAAAATTACAACCGCACAATGCAGCACCTTCGCTATTGCAGCAGTAATAAACCGTGATCGCACCACGGTCTATTACTGCTGCAATAGCGAAGTTATTTTTAGCTCTCGTATTCTAGTTTGGAGGATAATGTAGCTGATAAACTTATGCATTTTAGCAATATGTACCTGCCACGCGTATAGGAATGCTTTATTATGATCTTTGGTGTCTCTTTCCATCAGGAAAAAGATTAGCTTGTTTGCAATCCTAATATATAAAAAATACAGCCGAAAACACTTCGTGTAAAAAAAGTTAATCTTACGTTAAAAAATTTAAGTCGTCTCTGTGGTCTAGTGGTCAGGTATCGGTGTTGACTACATTAGGTCTTGCGTTCGATTCCCGGGTCGGGCAATTCAAAAATTTGCAGTTTTCTGATAAAAACAACGTTGCCCGGAATTGGATAAGTGCCCGGTTGGCGATAGGCTTGCCACCTATCACATTGTGGAAATAAGTATCTTCGACTAATCGTGGGTGTACATTACACTGATTGTACCTCTGCCTAACTTTGATACGGGAGCGAAAACACTTTTTAAATTTTAATTTAAACACTCCGATATGACCCGGATATCAAACCGAAAACCTCTAGATTTCCAGTAAGGTATTAGATCAGCAAGCTAGTCTTATACAATAATAAATATTTTTTATACAAGTAAAATGTGTAAAATGTATTTTTACTGGAATTCAAAGCTACAGTGTAAAACAAAATTGTTACACAAAGTAATCAAAGACATATTACTTCAGAAAATAATCCTCGTGTTTCCAATTTAGTGACGTTTTTACGACGGTCACCGAAGTGATCGGGTCAGGCATGCGCACCCAATTCGGGTTTTTTCTTCAAGGGCGTGGCGATCGAACATCAATGAATTGTGCACGCCTAGTGATGGGTGGAATCTCGATAAAAAGAAGATATTTAAATATCAGAGCTAATAAATTTTCCTTGGGCTGATACAGGCTCCTTTTCTAAGAAAGATTTTGCCTTGCCTTTTTTACATTATTAAATAGAAAACAAGTAAATGGCTCGCCTCTCAATGGAAAGAGAAGCCATCGCCTACAAACTGGTGTAGATGGTGCGTTAGTAAAAGATGTTAATGGTGCGTTGTTTTCCGAATGGTGGGATGACAATGCTACATCGTCACCTATAGACACCAAAGATGTTAATGGTGCGTTGTTATTCTTGTGCCGGGATCTCAGTACCACATTCATAAGTCTACCGGCTATCTTACTTATCCTCTAAACTAGAAAATGACAATGACAATCATTGACGTTATTACGGCAGGAATAGGTAAGGTGGTACCAAATACCGGTAGTGACACGTATGGCCAATTAGTTAGCTTTTACGATCTGCCTGGTGGAAGGGCAGTTGGTCTATTCTTCAAAGGAGCACGGATCAACACGGGGGATGAAGGGCTTATGCCAGGTATCTTGTAAAAGATGAGAGAAGGCTATTTATTGCGTGGTATTATGTCAAACACTTGTACTATTTCACAAATATTTCACAACTAACATTTAATTGACTGACATAATCGCCATAGCGACATAAGTCCCTAATAAAAAAAAAGAATAAAAAAATTTAATTATTGTGAAATAATAATAATAATAAAATTATTAGAACTTGATAACAATACCTACATACCGTTACAGAAAACTGCAATATTAAATACGTGCAGAATAGTTAGAAAGTTCATGCAAGTAGATGAAAAAGAAAATGCACCCTTCATATGATACATACACTCTTACACACAACACACTGCGTTTACTTGGTTTCAACCCGTAAACACAGTTAAAGCCAGTTTTTGAACTGAGAAAATAAAGAAGATAATAATAATAATAATAATAATAATTCACGGGACAAATTACACTTACTGATCTAACCCCAAAGTAAGCAAATTATTTGCTTGTGTTATGGGTGTTAGTCAACGATACTAATACATAGAAATACATATATAAATACTAGAATATATATAATAAACACCCAAACCCGGAAATACAAACATTTATGCTCATCAGACAAATACTTGTCCCCGTCGGGGATCGAACCCGAGCCTCGTTGATTGCGTAGTCAGGGTCTCTAACCACTCGACCAAGGGGCGATCAAACCGACCGAAACCGACCAGTTTCGCCTATTACAGCATCATCAGGGCTTTCAGTTATTTATATATTACTTAAACATTACACACGCAAAGACAACAACTAAATACATATATTATATGTTATCGTGATCTCATTCTAGGTTCTGCAACGCTTCGACCAGGTCTGCTACCACCGCTTTACCAGTTCCTGCCGCAATAGTGTCGGTGATTGTTGTTGATAGCGGTAAACTTATAAATGTGTCATTCCAACCCCGCCACACAGACAGCAATATACTTTTAATACTAAACATATCTACATATCCACCAAATTTCATTGAAATCGGTTCGGAAAAAATTGAAACGCTTAACGCTATAAACTATTCAGTTTTCTAGCTATCACGGCTTATGAGATACAACCTGATGACAGACAGACAGACGGACAGACAGACAGCGGAGTCTTAGAAATAGGGTACCTTTTTTAGCTTTAAGGTACGGAAGAAAGAAAGAAAGAAAGAAAGAAATCATTTATTTGCCAGAATATGGGAGTTACAAGTTATTAAAATTTGATTAAGTTACCAACATATTCTACCATGATATGGTGTGCAAATATTTTAAAATTATAATTATTTATCATTAAACTAAAAATGTTGTGAGTCGATTTTTACAATTACTACCGGATCGGAACGCGGCCACACACTGAGAAGATCCGGCGGAAGAAACTCAGCGGGCTTGTTTTTTTTTTTTTAATTATAGTTACATGATACAATTACACACATTAATTGACATCACAACTTATTTCTATGAATTACAAAATTAATTTTTTGTTTAATTAAAATATTGACATTTTACAAAGTTTAAACACAGAAGAAAGATAATAGATAATTTGAATCAATTTAGTTAAGTTGTACAATTTAATGTATATTTATCAACATGTTCTACCTTATAAACTAAATTTTTTAATATGCAATTTTATAAATTACATACTTGTAATTAAAAAAGAGTAATTTCTAATTCATGTTAGTTTAAATTTATTAATTACAACGTTTTTTTTATAATTATACACAATACAAGATTTATTATTAGATTAATATTTAATTTTATCAGCAAGAAATTCATTTACATTATAATAAGTTTTGTCTAGTAGTAAATCAAATAGTTGTTTGCGGAATTTATTAAGAGGTAAGGATTTAAGACTATCAGGAATATGATTGTATGTATTAATTGCCATACAATAGGCATTTCTTTTAAAAATGTGGAGTTTTTGACTGGGTACATGTAGTTTTTCACTATTCCTAAAATATGTATTACCTAATACTTCAGCATTTGTTTTAAACAAGTGTTGATTTTTTTTTACAAATACGCATACCGCCAGGATATAAAGACAAGGTAATGGTAGTATTTTAAGTTTTTTAAAAAGTGGTTTACAAGAATAAAGTTGATTCACATTACATATTGCACGTATACATTTCTTTTGTATTCTAAATATTTTTATTAAATCTACTGAGTTTCCCCCTAAATATAGGAGGATCTCCTGATAAAAAGAGACAACTATCTACTATGACATCAAAGATATTAATGGTGCATTGCTATCCTAGTAGTAAGTTCTTAAACGCATGCATAAGGGGCCATCCATAAATTACGTTACAAGTTAAGGGGTGGGAGGCGGTCGACGAAGAGTGACATGTATGACAAGGGGTAGGGAGGGGTCTCAAATTTCGTGACATCATATTTTTTCAAAATATAATATTTTATATCTAAGTATTACAACAAAAGTAAATTTAAATTGTACCTATAGATAACAAATACCTGTACCTATAGGTAAGAAATAATCGAATGAGATCATTATTCCAATGTAAAATTGTAAAATATGTGACATCACACTCCCGTAGTGTGATTACAAATGTGATCAGCTCTGACAAGAACCCATAAGCCCATATTCTTACAGTCATCTTTCAGAACAGTGATCAGTATTTGGAGTTCAAATTAAGTAGAACATAGAAGTAAAACATCGTCTGCGTAAAAGAAGCAGTTTACCACCAGATCACTCTTCCGCATTCCCTCATTCACCAATCTTATCCTTTAGAGACACTTATCTAGATACAGAACAAAGAGGCGAGCTGACAACACACAACCCTGCTTGACACCAATATTGACATCAAACCAAGGCGATATGTTGCCATCTAGCCGCACATATGCTTTGCAGTCCCAGTATAGAGACTGCACTGGACGCAGCAAGGGTCCATCTGTCCCGTAAGATGGTAAATTGTCCTAAAGTTTCTTCTGTACAAGTCTATCAAATGCTTTCTCTAAATCCACAAAACCGCAGAAAACCTTCTGGCCAATAGCCAGATGCTTCTCTACGATTTTGCGGAGTAAGAAAACTTGGTCCGTACATCCTCTTCCAGATCTGAAACCCCTTGTGCCTCCCACAATATTCATCAGACTTCTCTTGCATTCTCCTTTCGATAATCTTACCATACACCTTCGATGCCAAGCTGGTCAAACTGATGGCTCTGTAACTTGTGTAGTCTATGCATGAACCCTTGCCTTTATACAAGGGTACGATGACCGTACGCCGTCAGTCTACTGACTCTGCCGACCCTCCAACAGGTATTACAGAGGACCTAAAAAGAGTCCCAGAAAGCAGAACCGCCGTATTTGATCATCTCGGCAGATACCATATCAATTCCCGCGGCCTTTCCATTTTTCAGACTTCTCATCGCCCACACAACCTCTTGCAAACTAATGTCCCCGAATGCTGCCTCTACTGCTGAGTTGATAATAGACTCAGACATAACTGCAGTATCCTGGGCATACCCATATATATCTCCAAAATATTCCCTCCATTGTTTCAACACATTTTTTGTGCTTGTAAGAATGTCACCATCCTTATCCTTAATCCTATCCATTCTAGATCCTGACGAGCAACTCCTAGACTTCTTCATCTCTCTCCAAAAGAGTTTGGTTTTTACCTCGAAGTTGTTCATCAGTCTCTCTTTCGCTTACAATCTTTTCCTTTCACGCTTTTCTTTCACCAAGTTGTGCGTTAATTGCGGTTATCGCTAGAAATAGTTAATAATAATCGTTATCAAGTCGGTAAAATGCGGCGATGGAGATCACCACACATCTCACCAACCAACGAATCAGTTAGTTTTGTTCAAACAAACTATTTTTGATAGCCTGTTAGGTATTTAGCGTGGCGAAATGTTATAATGGCGAATATGAATCTAAATAGCATACGAGTTTTCACCAGATGTCCACGTTTTAGGGTCCTAGAGGTATCTTTTCCGACTATTTTCGCGATGACCATTCAGCGGCGTGCACAGAATTATGACACCGGGTATGCAGCTGTGTACTCGATCACAAAAACTTTTTCTTATAGATTTGTAGCATAGCTACAGCCACGCGACGGATCTCTAAGTCGGAAATCATGCCAACAGAAATAAGTCTTAGATGTACTATTATTCATGTACATCTTCTACGGCAACGCAAACAAAACAGCAATCGACCGTCGCGGCGAATGAAATTGTAATAAAATAAGTAAAATAATAAGCTAAATTAATATCTAACTACTCACCTAGTCAGCTTCAATTTTCACTGAAGGTTCTAATTACTTGAGATTACTATACACCGGTATAAATAAACGCAAGATTTTGACCAACTCAAATATATTATCCAAGTGAGTGATAGTTACAGAACACATCCCTTGCGAGATATCCGATATGGCCTTATATAATATAAACTTAATAATAAAATTACGGGTTAGTAAAAAAACAAACTACTCATTCATTTATAGATTACTAGCGACCTGCCCGCGGTTTCACCCGCGTAGCTTTTGTTCTCGTAGGAATATCTGAAAGGTTTATATACTGAAACCTTCCTCAAGAATCAATCTATCTATTGAAAAAACCGTATCAAAATCCGTTGCGTAGTTTTAAAGATTTAAGCATGCATATGGACATAGAGACAGACAGAGAAAGCTACTTTGTTTTATACTATGTAGTGAAATCTATGCGCCTATCCTTTTTTAAATATGATTTTAGGATATCGTCATAGAAAGTTGGATTGCGTTTTAATTCTATCATTAATGTCGTTTCTATAGAAATCATAAAAAAACTCTGTGAGTCGTTGATTTTGTGTGTTTCTGTGTATTGTAACTCGGGTACACACCTACATTTAGACACGATTTGAATCTTTTCACTGAATGACAAAATAGAAAAAACTTGTTATTTTTAATTTTTAATAAATACACATTTTCAACACAAACTTCACAATCAAATAATATTTAAAAAAATCAACAAATGCACTAGTAAAAGCAAGTCACTACAATTATTATAGAAACTCAGTAATAACCTATTAAATGTACCTACACACTTTCAAATATTAAAATGAAAACTTTATATAATATACTGGCACAAACAAAATAATAAACAATGCTTAACAGTTATCATTCGAAAAAGCAAATGGCCCCCGCGAAACACAAAACATTTCTGCTATTTAAACAAATAAAACCTTACTAAACAAAAATACATAATGTGATCATATTGTTTGCCAATAATATTTCGTATATTATCTTTACCCGGATTATAGAACAAGCTCGCAGTACTTGCCCTACAGAATAGCATGATTGTGTGAGTGAGCCAATTACGTGCGGATAGGTAATAATGTCTCGCACACATTTACAATGTGAGGCAGATTGCTAGCGGCATTAGTTCAATATTATTTATCGTTTAATAAACGCCTGGCAAACATGTTTGAGTGCTGTGCTTGCAAATAGGTGCTATTTAAAAATATTAGGCGTTTTTAAGTTATTATATTTTATTTATTCATTTATTTATAATTAATTAAAGTCATCTAAAACGTATGAACGTTTTATTAAAATATAGGTAAAGCAGAGCTTTTGTGCCTCTATATTGTGCACGCCCCTGACGTCAGTATGTCTCTCTCTCTCTCTCTCTCTCTCTCTCTCTCTCTCTGTGTGTGTGTGTGTGTGTGTGTGTGTGTGTGTGTGTATGTGTGTATCTTATAACTTTTGAACGGCTGGACCGATCGAAACGCGGTTGATGGCATTCAATTGGATTCTACTCAACTTAGATTTCCTAAAAATTTGACTTGACTTCCTGAATATAACTTCCAGATTTATGTACCGTATGAGTACAAAAACTAACCATGTCTATTTCTCAAAATATTATGTCTAATGCAGAAATTTCGTCAAATCGCTTATTCCATTTAAGAGTAATTGACGAAAAAGTTTGAAAAAAGTGTTTTTTTGACATAATTTCAAAATTTTTCAACCAATCATTTTTTTGGAATTCTAGGATATTTAAGTACTAAAAAAATAAGTTGAATTCTCTTTTAAAAATCAAAATCAAATCTAAATTTCAAAAAGTTACAGCTTTTCAAATATTAAAATTACGTTGTTTTAGCAAATTCACTAATGTTTTTGAAATAACTTTCACGCTAATACTTTTCTTTTCTGCTTTTAAAACTGCGTCCAATATCGTTAATTAGATCAAAATTGGTTAATTTGTTTGGGATTTTTCAATGACGAAAATGTTTGAAAAAAATATTTTTGACACTGCTTCGAAATTTTCAACCTATCAATTATTTAGCTACAATATTTTAGATCTCAAAAACTGAGGTGAATGCCATTCAACAGGTTAAAATCGATCATCGTTTTTTTGCTATGTTTTCCCTAGTAGGCTTAATCTTATTTATGAAAATGTGTCCCATACATATTATAAATGTGAAAGTTTACATTTTTGGATGTTTGAATATTACTTGATACTCAACACGCAAAAACAGCTGGACCCGTTTGGATGAAATTTGGTAAACGTGAAAATAAAAAGTATCCTATCCTATTCCAGGTGGAAATTCTGGTCAGAACTCGATTTTCGAAAATCGGGACAAAATCAGTAAATTTCTTATCTACATAGAAACGTAGGGGAATGTTAAAAAAAGTGTGCGTATCTATGTTTACTTAAGTGCGCACGTCAGAACTTATGCTTCTTTGGCGTAAGAAATCAAAAAATCTTTTTAAAAATTTTATCCTTCACGTTATCCTTGTTTGTAGAGAAAACGAAACTAATAATAGAAAAAAGGTACCTATTTAATACATCGAAAAAAAGTTCTATAAGGTGTAACGCATTATCTGGTTAAATAAATTTTATTTAAAAAAAAAAGTATCTTCGCGCCTATATCCCCGAAAGGGGTAGGCAGATGTACAAAAAGTGCACCCACGATTAGCCGAAGATACTTGGTCCCACAATATGATAGGTGGCAAGCCTATTGCCAATCAGGCACTTTCCAATCCCGGGCAACTTTGTGTTTCTCAGAAAACTGAGAAAACACTTTTTTAATGTGCCCGACCCGGGAATCGAGCCCGGGACCTCATGTGGTCAACGCCAACGCTGGACCACTAGACCACAGAGGCTTATTTAGGTATCACAAAATAATTATTTATACGTAATTTAAAAACTGGACCAACTTTTTTTGAAAAATTGTTGAATCCTAAAATGTTGACTACCTAATTTAATGATGTCGGTTTTTCGTGACGGTGTGCGCGTGCATCGTAAAAATTTATTTACTCTCATCATTTTTCCCTAAAGCCAAAAGAATTATAACTTCAAAAACGCGTCGCTTTATCTAACAAGGTGATGTAAAAATGAGTCTAGCTGAAATGTATTTTAAAGCAACAAGCGACGCCCGCATACCAAAACGCTGATCTTAAAAAAAATTGATTAAGACAAAAACTGTAGAAAAATATTTCAAGTTCAATTTTGTATAAATATTTTTTTCATAAAATTAATAGCAAGGGAGATAGCGTCGAAAAACAGCTATTAGGCGCCATTTTTACAAAATGGCGGCGTGAACGGCAAATATGGGAAGTTGATATTCGGGAAGATGACATCAAAATCTTTAAGTACGCTAATTTTTAAAACTCCCGGAAAACCTTCCAGATAAACTTTTATTTTCGAACTAAATTATTAAACTGAAAGTGACGGAACTAAGTAGTAAGTTACAATGTCGACCACATATAATGACTGCAAGTTATAGTCTATAGGAATATGAGTAACCGATATCTTTCCACCACGTCAATTGAAGCGGTTGGTATTGTAGGCGTGTGTGCGGGCGTGCCGTCTCGCCTCGCTATTGGTTGATTGGAAACCAATCGATACCCAATAACTGTCCATACGTTCTAATTTTAAATAACGCAAGCGTATTGGGCGGCAGTATCTCTTAATAAATTTTCAACACTAATTTATACATGTAACAAAAGGCTAAAAACGTAATCACTACATAGTATAAAACAAAGTCGCTTTCTCTGTCTGTCCCTATGTCCCTATGTATGCTTAAATCTTTAAAACTACGCAACAGATTTTGGTGCGGTTTTTTTAAATAGATAGATTGATTCTTGAGGAAGGTTTTAGTATATAAACCTATCCGATATTCTCACGGGAACAAAATCTATGCGGGTGAAACCGCGGGCAGGTCGCTAGTATTTAATAAAAGTAATTTCAAAATTAAGCCGATTTCAATGTCTGTAAACTACACACATATTTAAAAACTACTGAACCAAATTTGGAAAATACCTGATTTGAATCAAAAAGGATATTCTCTATCTTTTAGTTTCCGAGAAATTCGTAGATAAACATACATATACAAACATACTGCTTA
Source organism: Apodemia mormo (assembly GCA_036924255.1). Lineage (NCBI taxonomy): Eukaryota > Metazoa > Arthropoda > Insecta > Lepidoptera > Riodinidae > Apodemia > Apodemia mormo. The sequence goes on along the minus strand of JAUPFN010000020.1, from coordinate 6,065,972 downwards.
CACGTATAAACATACATACTATATACCTACCTACTTACGAAATTTAACTCATGTGCTTGGAAGCCTAAATAGCTGATAATCATACCTCTGTTTTTTTGGTTAGGGTAATTAGGTCACAATTTAAGTAACTATTGCACGTCTCAAAGCGAAGTGTTAGGTTAGTGCTCTACTCTTACCATACCAAAATCTAGCAACTTTCTAGAGAAAAAAATATATATTTATCTTGTTTAGTTTTACTTTTGGAAGAATACGTTTACCTACCTGTGACAAAAAACACCTTTTTAATATTTCACATTTTAAAGACATTTAGGTATTATCGCCTCTGTATTCTAGTGTCTGATGCCGGTATTGACCACGTGGTGGTGTGTGGTGGTGGTGTGGTGGTGGTTGTTCGATTCCTGGGTCAGGCAATTCAAAATTGTGTTTTTTTCAGTTTTCAGTCGATCAAACCCTGGGCAACGTTGTTTATTTATATTATAAACATCGTTGCCCGGGATTTTAGGGGACTGTACAATTTTATAACAAGGTTCCGACATGCTTGACTTGCCTTTTAAAAAATTTAAGAAATGCATAAAAGATTTATTAATAAGTAAGGCATATTATAATTTAAATGACTTTTTAATTGATGACTGGAACCATTAATTAATAGTACATTAACTATATATAATATTTTTTTTAAGTAAATTAATTTATTTCTAAACTGACGTGGATATTGATATTGTTATTTTATCCCAATTTTTAATGAATTATTTTGATAATGATGTTAAATTTTATTTTATGGCCATATTTTACAAATAGTAAATTAATTTTAAGTTGCTATAATGTTTTACCCAATTTTATCTTTCTGACTTTCAAAAAGTGATTGTATGAATTTTGAATTTTTGAATAAAATATATTGAATATATTGAATTGGATCAGAGTTTTGTGTTTTTGTAAGGAAATACATAAAGTAGGCAATGTATTAGATATGCGCCACATATCGCGTAAACTAAACAACTGGTGTGAGAGTTCCGCGGACGCGGTGAGTCCGAGTATAACGCTCTAAATTGCGTGTGTTGAAAATAAGGAAAAAACATAAAACGCAAATTTTGCATTTTTCACAAAAAAGTAATTACCATCATGACTAGCACATAAAATTACATTTTTTTTTCGGTCATCCGTCCCTATACACGCCTTATATGCAAAAAAAATCTGATTTGCCGACAAAAATAACTAATTGCAACTTATTAGAGTATAATCAGGTTGAAAAAATAAAAAAAATAAGTCAAATAAAATTATCGTAAATTTTTAATTAAAATCTCAACCGCGTCTTTAAAAGACTACAATACGGGGCTCACAATAGCATGACTGAATTGGACAAACTAATTATTGTTCGTGCTCTCTTCCAGTACCATTTTTTATCTATATTCTTTTGCTTAAAGGATAAAAATAATTACAAGATAAAAGATATTTCTTGTGACGGGCGAGCCTTTATTCCGTTTCGTTTTTGAGAGGGCGATCTGTCGACGGTGCTTGTGATTCTATTTGATGTTGGATTATTGTGGATACACCTCAGTTTAATTATTAGATTATCCAAAAATATACAATATTATGTTAATCACAATTTGCAAACATATTTTTGTATATTTACGCAAAAACACTAACAGATTGGCTAAGACACGCGTGTTCTCAAATAAATTATGAACCATGAGCCATGTGATAAAAAGAGGTGAAAATTAACATGGGACAGTATGAATAAATTAAGTAAAGTCCTAAATACAACATATTTCCTTTTATATTAATTTTAACCATTATAAGAACAAAAAATATTTTTAAGCTATTGCATAGCTTCTATCGCGGGCCTTGAGCGTGGAGACTGAATCCAGAAATTCCGTAACGAAAAAACCTAACACCCCCCACTCCGACCGGCACAGCGGTGATACTTTTTAGTTTTTCCATCTATCGATAAATACCAGAACTTTTAATGACATTTTGAAATATCACGCTTGTCTCTTTAGTTCAGCAACCCGCATTTAGGTGACATTGGTTGTATTGGAAAACTACCGTAATCAGCTGTTTGTGAGAAAGTATATAGGTATAGGTATTTATTATCTACGTACAACAGTGAATATCAGAGTGCTAAGTGTGAGTTTTTCTTATCGCATTCGATCGTGAGCACGTTTCGAGTTTACTAGGAATTTGTATGTGATTTGTACAGCGCCATTTAGTGGTAAATTGATTTCTCACGTTTACCACTAGGTGGCGCTGTACAAATCACATGCAAATTCCTAGTAAACTCCAAACGCGCTTACGATCGAACGCGAAAAGAAAAACTCACACTTAGCATAATTAGTGTACAGTGTTTTAAATATGAATAAACAAAGAAAAAAAATACTGCATAAATAAAATAAATATATAATTGTAATTGCATAAGTTGATAAAAAATGCTATGCAATAGCTTTACCGCGGCAGTCTCCGAGTGCCGAAACTAAACTCGAAAAATATTTCAAGTTCAATTTTGTATAAATATTTTTTTCATAAAATTAATAGGAAGGGAGATAGCGTCGAAAAACAGTTATTAGGCGCCATTTTTACAAAATGGCGGCGTGAACGGCAAATATGGCAAAGTTGATATTCGGGAAGATGACATCAAAATCTTTAAGTACGCTAATTTTAAAACTCCCGGAAATCTTTCCAGATAAACTCTTATTTTCGAACTAAATTATTAAACTAGGTGGTAGAGTTCTGCATTGTCTCGCCCGGGTCTGGTACCACCGCCTTACCTATTCCTGCCGCAATAGCGTCAGTGCTTGTCGCTGTCGTGTTCCGGTTTGGAGGGTAATGTAGCCGGTAAACTTATGCATGTGGCATTAGACCTCGCCACAAGATAGCAACGCACCATTAACATCTTTGGTGTCTATAGGCGATGGTTGACTCTTTCCATCAGGAGACCCATTTGCTTGTTTGCTATCTTATGATATAAAAAAAAGGAATAAGTAAGGCGGTGGTACCAAACACCCGGGCGAAACGTTGCTGAACTCTTCCACCCAGTAGACTATTTTTATAAAATCACTAGCTGGCCTGGTGAATCTCATTCCACATAATATTGAGTGAGCAGATTTATTATTATAAAATTAATTCTAAGTTTTTAAGTTCAGTAATAAATGTAAATAAAATTTAATTTAAAAAATTGTAAATATTAACATATATTTTAATGTCGTGCTAGTAACAAATTTGTATTGATATTTTTTATAAATATAAAAATTTAACACTTATTACGGACGAAGGCAAATACAAAAACACAAAAATTGTAAAAGTTTTTGAATTATAAATGGTATAAGTAATAGATACGACTCTATTTTATATATATTTTTTGTATATATATAAATATCACAAATATTCGCCTCTGTGGTCTAGTGGTCCAGCGTTGGTGTTGACCACATGAGGTCCCGGGCTCGATTCCCGGGTCGGGCACATTAAAAAAAAAGTGCTTTTTTCAGTTTTCTGAGAAACACAAAGTTGCCCGGGATTGGAAAGTGCGGTTGGTGATAGGCTTGCCACCTATCACATTTGTGGGACCAAGTATCTTCGGCTAATCGTGGGTGCACTTGTTGTACCTCTGCCTACCCCTTCGGGGATATGGGCGTGAAGATACTTTCTTTTTTATCACAAATATTTAAGATAGAACAATGTTATGTCTTATCTACATTGTTCTTGTAGTTATTTTGTTTACTTTACTGTTAATGCTAATTAACCCTTTCTAAGGTATTTTTTAAAGCAATTAAACTACGGAAAACCGAAAATGTTATTACTTATTTATATAATTTATACTTTTGAAATTGGTTACTTGTGATATTCATTACAAAATTAATAAGATCAATAATATTGTATACATATAAAAATCAATTCCTATTTTCCGTGGTAACACCATCACGCGTGAATGGCTACACCGATTTCGCTAATTCTTTTTTTTGTGTTTGTAATTGTCAGGAGAAGGTTCTTATAAAAGAAAATATTAAGAAAATTACGGGAAAAACTACAAAATTTAAGAATACTAACCACCATGTAAAATTCGATGCCATTTTGGCTGCCTGGAAGGACAATCCCGTATACTTATATATATTACATGTCACGTTGTTTGTCCGCTGTGGATTCCTAATATGTACGGCAAAACAACGTTTGCCGGGTCAGCTAGTAATAAATAATAAAAATAAATATGGGACAAATTACACTTAACTGATCTTACCCCAAAGTAAGCAAATTATTTGCTTGTGTTATGGGTAATACATAGAAATACCTATATAAATACTGTTACATACTTAATAAACACCCAAACACAGAAATGCAAACATCTTTGCTCATCACACAAATGCTTGTCCCTGTCGGGGATCGAACCCGAGCCCCGCTGATTGCGTAGTCAGGGTCGCTAACCACTCGACCAATGGGGCTTATACTCATTTAGCATTAACTTATATGATACAGATTGATCGCCCTCACTCGACCAATGACCCCATTGGTCGAGTGGTTAGCGACCTTGACTGGGGCACCCCCGACGGGACAAGTATTTGTGTAATGAGCATAAATGTTTGTATTTCCGGGTTAGGGGGTTTATTAAATATTTTCCAGTATTTATATATGTATTTCTATATAATAGTATCGTTGACTAACACCCATAACACAAGTAAATAATTTGCTTACTTTGGGGTTAGATCAGTCAGTGTAATTCGTCCCGTGAATATTTATTTATTTACGTTCCCCGCCTACATCGTGTCTATTAGTATTTGGGAGGTCTGTAGTAACAATATATTATATTTATGTTTTTTTTTTATATCATAAGATAGCAAACAGATGGATCTTTTTAGTGGAAATAGACCACCGTCGCCTATAGACAACAAAGTTCCTAATGTTGATTTGCTACTCTTGTGGCGGGATCTTAATGACACATACACAACATGACAGTCACAAGAACTGACGCTATTGCAGCAGAAATAGGTAAGGCGACGATACCAGCCGGTCTTCACAAGTGGCGTAAACGCTAGGGGAATAGAAATATAAATGTTTGGACGTGACGTAATCGTTCGATTATGCTTATGTCAAATCCATTTTGTCTTTCTATTCTCCTAGCGTTTATGCCACTTTTCTAGACTCGCAGGCCCGGGTGAGACAATGCGGAACTCTATCACCTAGTAGCCAAGATAGCAGTGACTGGCATTTTGCAATCGGTTGCCTCTTACGAACTGCCTGGAAGATGGCAATCGGTCCATTCTTCAAAAGGAGCCCGGATTAAAACATGGGATAATTAATATGTTTATTGACTATTAAATATACCTAATTATGTTACTAAGAGGTGAAAAAAAAAAACAAAAAGCATCACGTCACTCCTTAATTAAAATGTTGACACAAAAATTGTAGTTCAAACCTTCTAATTAACACTTAAAAAAGAGAGCAAACAAGGAGCTGTGTTAATCCCAGCTAACGGTCAGGTAGGCCCGCATCAAAGTTACATTTTAACCCTTCCATTCCGAGGACATTAAGGCCCACCCCGGTCATCTTAATCAACCCTTCAAAGGACAATCGACTTGACCCCAAGGGAGGGAAATTGTCAAACTAATTATTGTAATATCCCATTATTAGTGTTTGTGTTGTTCAATGTGTTCTAGAGTGTTATTGTTTGTTTTTAATAGTTTTTACGGTAGCTTGTAGGTATTATAACATTTTTACAGCAAAAGGATGGGAAACTTATGGACGACTCCTTTAAAATACGTCTGCAAACTCATAAACGCTATCAACTTGACTGCGATGACATTTCTCAGCTTACTTTACTTACTTACTACTAAAGTACCTTAATAGGCATCAGTCTTATAAGACGGTAAGACTTATATTGTTAATTATAATATATAATTACAAAAACTGAGGTTTACAAGAGAGAGTAGTTAATATCTAGAAATAATTCTATATACAATTATGAATTTCTTTTCTACAATGATCATCTATAATAAGAGATAGGATCATCTAGAATAAGACCTGTTTGTGATTTTTAATAATATTTATATTCTATGCTATAGTTACAGAACATTGGCTAGGAAGCCAATGTTCTGTAACGCGTAGAATCCACGTCACGTTCAGCTTCAATGATCACCAGATTGCCAGCTTGTCCAGTAGGAATTTGAAATATAGTGGCTCGATGATTATGATTAATTTATGTTAATTTAAATGTGAAAGTTTGGATGTTGGATATTTGGATGTTTGGATGGATGGATGGATGAATGGATGGATGGATGGACAAAAATAGATTTTAAGTCACCTGACAGTGAACACAAATCTGAAATCCTTACGTCATACCGAAGTAAAACGTTATCTTGATGTTATCATTTTCACACCATGATAGCGCAGAAGATTTTGACGGTAACTTTTTTTTATAGAAGAGTGGCTAAATGAGCAGTGATGCCTCTGATGGTAAGTGATCACCACCGCCCATGGACATCCGCAATACCAGAAGTCTTTCAGTTGCGTTTGCGTTTTAAGAATGAGTAAGCTATTTTCTTAAAGGTGCCCATGTCGTATCCGTTTGAAAACATCCTGCCGGTAATCGATTCCACAACAAAGTAGTACGAGGCAAAAAGTACCGAGAGAAACGCACAGTCGTGAATTTCCAGACATCGAGATTGTGAGGCTAAAACTTCAAATTTTAACGCAATGTCCGATGAAGGAATTCGGCGACAGGAATCAATCCAAATAGCTCGTCGGAACACTCCATAGTAAATACGATAGAAGATGCAGAGTAAATTGTAATTTCCATTTCAAAAAGAGGAAATTTTAAAATTGATATTATAATTTATTTAATTAAAATTTTACAAAAAGAAATTAAAATTAATAACTACATTATTTAAAAAATAAATAGATTTTGGTTAATTTACCTAATAACATAAACTATTAAACAGTTTTTCAGTCAATAAACTATTGCTATGGGTGACTACAAGGCTCTTTGATGTAATATCAGAGCCTCATCAGTAAAAGCAGTATACCATGATCAGAAAATTGATATTTAAGACAGTAACATGAAAGATCACTCCAGAATAATTATTACTGCTAACGAAAAAAATTCCTCATTAATTCTGGTAGAATTGTCACTGTGTACACAACAAATCGCGATAAAAATTCAATTTTTCAGAAGGACATTGTAGAGATCTTTTACAGTGTCATCGTCGATACAACAAAAAGGGTTAAAGATGGTTGATAAACAAAAAAGACGCGAAAAAAGTTAATTTAACTTCGAGGAAGCGAAATCGTAACGCTGAACTTTATAGAGATGTTTACAGCGTGTTCTTATTAACATCGATATGATTTCGTTTAACAAGAAACACATTGTATTTTTGCTTTTTTTGTGATTGTTTGATTCCAAACAAATCTAATGAAATATAGCACATTAAAAATAAACACTATTTTGAAGCTGTTATACTTTTTCGGGCGTTTAGAAAGCATAATAAGGGTAAAATTTTTACGACACACCCGCCTGCAACAGCCAAAAAACGACATGATAACTGATATTACGAAACTTGTGCACACCAGCAGTCATTGACATGAAGTTAGCTGATATTGCAGTGCGCGCAAACAACGATAGTCAACAAAAACTTGGGGCTTAGCTAAGTTTAACGTCTAAGATGCGTAAATAAGTACACACACATACACACGTTTTTTTAAACTATATATGTGTACTAGCAACATTTTGTTTTTAAAAAAAAAGTAATTCCACGCCCATATCTACGAAGAGGTAGGCATACTACAAGTGCACCCACGATTAGTCGAAGATACTTGGTCCCATAAATGTGATAGGTGACAAGCCTATCGCCAACCGGGCACTTTTTGAAATCGCAGGCAACGTTGTTCTTGTTAGAAAACTGAAAAAAAACACCTCTTTTGAATTGCTCAACCCAGGAATCGAAACCAGGACCGCATGTGGTCAACTCCGACACCAGACCACTAGATCACAGAGGCGATTTCTTTTTTGGAAAGAATGAAATTTTAACAGTGCTGGGATTGGACCAGCGAGACAGCGATTCCTACTCCTATTTAACATAAACAATAATAATATGTAATATAAATAATAATGGTGCCTAACAAATAAGTGAAATTCTTTAGCTATTGATCTAAAAATACATTACTACATTTATACTTTACAATACAAGTCATAAAAATCAACGTACAACTTAATATGAACAACTAATAGTAGGCCTTTTGGAAATAACACAAGAAAATAAAATACAATTAAGATCCCATATTGATAAGTTAGCGAGTATACACAGTTCAGTTTTCATGCAGTTTAAGGACAGCAAACCGATATCTATTAATTCACACAAAAATGTACAGAATGAACTTAAGATTTTTTAAATACACTTATGATCATGTTTCATATATTAAAAGCATTTATTTACACTAGAATTATTCATTGTATTTTAAAAGTAATAGTATGTATGTATGTGTATGTGATAATATAGGAATAATACACAGAAATCTATTAGTTTGATATTCTAAACCAAACTTTGTTCTTCTCATATTAATTTGATAGCAAAATTGATGACTCCTCCAAGGACAGCGGGTGTAAATTTTCTACACAACTAGCTGCACCGTGCAGCCCGATTTTCGAACGATTTTTACGAATCCCGCGAGATCACCTAATTATTCCAGAATAAAACGTAGCCTTGTGCTATTCCAGGTCATCGTCTACCTATGTGCCAAATTACATTCAAATCCGTTCAGTAGTTTTTGCGTAATTGAGTAACAAACATCCATCCATCCAAACATCCAAATGTCGCCTTTATAATATTAATATAGATAAAATTATTTAATTAACAACTCTATAAAAATATCGATGAATTCAGATAGAAAAAGTCATCGGCAAAGACAAAACAACAAAAGACATTCTTTGAGTTAACTCACCGTTATAATTTACTCCTGATTGAGATTAAGGCGAAATTAAGAAAAAATAAAGGGACAAAAAGAAGGGTGGTGATTGTCTTTTTTATCTAGATGATTTCGTAAACAACCCCAAAAAGGGTTCAGCGATTCCTTTGAATGAAATCTTTGATTAACTACTAAATCAACATAAATCTATATTACTTATTGTTGCGAGCCGAATTCTTTTTCAAAAATAATATCATGTATAACCTTTACAAGTTAATTTTCTAACGATACCTACTTTAAAAAAATTTAAACTTTAGTTTTTTCTAACAAATATACTGTAAATACTTTTAAAGTAAGATTTTTTTATGTCAAACTATATGGCAAGACGTTAGGGAACTCTACCACCTAATAGTCACAATAGTAATGACACGTAGGTATAGTCAACTGTTCGCTGTAACGAACTGCCTGAATGGTAGATGGTCTATTGCTCAAAAGGGGCCCAGACAAACACGGAGTAGGTAGGCGTTGACGTGATTGCGACAGGAATAGGTAAGGCGATGGTATTAAACCCCGTCAAAACGTTGCTAAAACCTCCAAGTTAGAAGTAAAGAATATCCCGCCAAAAACATTCTGTAAAAAACTAGCCAAGTCTCGATGGAGCTGCTTGTTTATCTCTAAAAAGTAATTAAATCTAGACAAAGTTGTGCCAAGTCTAAGGTTTCTTACTGCGATTTCTTTATTTTTATAGTTAATGTTGTGTGACTTGGCCGATGACTTGTACCCACTAATGTATAAAGAATGTTGAGTCTTAAGTCTTATCCAGTAAATGTTGAGACTCAATACGCGGACAATAAAAAGAAATTGCTGTAAGGTACCTTAGACTTGGCACGACTCTAAATCGATTTCATTACTTTTTAGAGATAAACAAGCAGCTCCATCGAGACTTGGCTAGTTTTTTACAGAATGTTTTTGGTGGGACTCTGGTTAAGACTAGACTGAACAGTCTTTATACGTTAGTAGGTATAAAGACTGTTCAGTATATGTATATATATAGACACCAAAGGTGTTAATAGTGCGTTGCTATCTTGTGGCAAGGTCTAAGTTGTAAAATCACATGTATAAGTTTACCGGCTACCTTCTACTCTTGTATGGTGTCTATAGGCGATGGTTGAATCTTCCCACCAGGAGAGCTTCAAGAGAAGAGCGAACAGTACCTTCTAGAGAAGCGCCGGCTGTATCTTAGCTTACCATCAGGGGAGATCGTGGTCCAGCGCTTCCCTATCGATAAAAAAGCTTTCTATTTGTTTGCTATCCTGTGATATGAAATAATCTATTTATTATTTTCAAATGCGTAGTAATTTTTAAAATTACGTTATAACGTAACGAGGTAGACTGAATAAGCTGAACTCTTTACCAGGTAATTAGAAACAGCATTTTATTTAAACTACGCGCCAAATCGTAACACAATTGTGCCAATTTAAACGCCAATTAGTCTCGTAGCAAAAAAATTAATTTAGATTTCGATGTCTTTCGTGTTATCGGCTAAGTGTGTAACTTTTGATTAGGCTAACAGATTATGTTATCGGTTAGACTTTCTGCGATCGAATTCGCCGATCAAAGTCGTGGACAATTGCTGGTAAAATTTAGGCTAAGCCGTTATGGATCCCTAGTCAACGTTTCGATTCATTTTCCAGGGTCGTGTGAAATATTTATTTACAAAAACCATAGAAGTAGCTCGGAATCTTCTATGGGTAATCTTATGTTTCAGAGAAACACATAGCCAGTTTTTTTTATAGTATAAGATAGTAAACAAGCAGATGAGTCTCGTGACGGAAAGAGTCAATCATCGCCTATAGACACCAAAGGTGTTAATGGTGCGTTGCTATCTTGTGGCGAGGTTTTATGCCACATGCATAAGTTTACCAGCTACCTTACCCTCCAAACCGGAACAGGACAGTGACAAGCACTGACGTTACTGCGGCAGGAATAGATAAGGCGGTGGTACCACACCCGGGCGAGACAATGCAGAAATCTACCACCTAGAAGTCACGATGTTAGTGACTCTTATAGCCAATCGGTCGCCTTTTACGACCTGCCTGGCAGAACGGCAGTTGGCCAGTTTTTCAAAAGAGCCCGAGACCAACACGGGGATTTTTTATTTTTATTTTAAATTAATTTCTTTACGTAAATTATTAAAATACATCTTGCAAATATGCGTATTGTTTTCATATACAAATTAATGAGTTGGTAATTGGCCAAATTAAGAACATCACTTTTATTTAAACATTCTGCGTAAATAAATATTATAAATCTTCAATTACGTCCCCGTATACATACACAAAGGTCCATTAATTAACTAGCGACAGGAGTGTCATCTCAACACTAGTGTCATCTGGTTGCTAATTGAGGCTCAAATTCTAGACTTTTAGAATATTTACAGAGGGGTTGTCAATTAGACATGGTATAGCTTGTTAAACGGGTCTAGCAATGAGTGTTTTGTTGTGAATGTGCTACTAATTACTACTACACTACATACTATTCTCATAGCTCGCGAGAGTGTAAGGGAAACAGTCTTGTATGGATTAGCAAAGGAAATAGTGTAATCAATTAGGCGATTTATGGAGCCTATATTTGTATGTCAATTTATATGCTCCTTGGGATGAAATTATGTGTTTGTCTTAACGCTATTGTATGGAAGTGAAGGCTGGGTATGTCAGAAATCGCATGAAAGTAGATCAAACGCGGTCGAAATGATAGCGTTAGAAAAAATCTGTGGTGTAACACTCAGGATCACGTTCGTAATACTGAGACAACATAGGACTGCCTCTCCTGCACCGTTCTAATAACAATGATGATTGCGACAGGAATAGGAAAGGCGTTGGTATCAGACCCCATCACAACGAGATAACAGTCGTTGTAAAAGTAAGAAAGCGCATGCTCTACCGGGTTGGACGTGTTGAAAGAATGGCAGATGAATGATTAATAAAACAGACACACAATGCTAATGTGGATGGATGTAGGTACAGGGGAAGAACAAGACTGATGCATGTATGTGTGTATGTGTGTCGGGTACTGTCAAGGTGATGCTTAGGTGATGTCAAATGTCTAAGGAAAAGGCGTGTATCATGGAGAGAGTTATGAATGTGGAGAAAGCAAGGCAAGTCTGTTTGGACCATGATATATAACACTCAGTTGTCCCTGCCTACCCCGTTAGGGATTTAACGTGAAGATATGTAAGTGGGTCATTTTGCATAGTTGTCTAAATTAGTTGCCAGAAAACTTATCAATGGGGCATTATATCCCCGCCCCAGACGTTGCACCATTAGCATCTGTACCTATAGGTGATGGTTATTTCTTTTATTAGGAGGTCCATCTACATCTTTACTATAGTATGATAAAAAAAACATATTGTGCATGATCAAAGCTTATGTGCTTGGAGAAAACGTAATTTGAAGAAATGTATAATAATACCAAATAAGATATAGTATAAGCATCTATTTAGGGAGCAGATATAGAACTCATCGCATCATCAGTTCAACTCATCGGCTATTAGGCCTCGAATCGAGTGGAACGTCATTCGGCCGCCTGCGGAATTATCCCCGACATTTGAATAATTTTTACATTTAAAATCATTCACAACGACGACATCCAAAGGGTAACCGCGAATCGCGACCATTGCGAAGAGATAAGAAGGAAATTCAAGAAATTGGACCAAGACAGAGACGAACGAGAGATGGTTAATGCCATAAAAATTAAATTTATTAAAATTGTGATATTTTTAAATACTAAGAGTAGCTACAACGAACACAAAATTTAAGAGTGTGTTAATAATTTGGATCCTAGACTAAAATACTTTGTATTTGACGGATTCTGATCAACTATTTTAGCTATATCATTCGGTCCAAAAACTATCAAAATAGTTCAGCTATATCTTTTCTCCACAACATTATCTAAAAATTACCCAGTTAAAGATCCCCAAGACCAGCAATCTCTAGATCTATGGATCTTTTTTTTATATCACAAGATAACAAGCAGATGGTCTTGATAAAAAAAGTCAACCATCGCCTATAGATACCAAAGAGGTTAATGATGCGTTGCTATCTTGTGGCGAGGTCTAATGCCACGTGCATAAAGTTTACCGGCTACCATACCCTCCAACCCGGAACACGACAGCGACAAGCATTGACGCTATTCGTCAGTCGTCGTCGTCGCCAGTTCGGTTGCACCTAACTATTAATACTCTTTTTATTGATTTTACTGGTCAATTTATATGGTTACATTCATTTACAAAGTAGTTTAATAGTTTGTTTCAAGTGGACTTTAATGTATAAACTGTGAAAATGTTTTTATGTCCGCAAAATAATAGCATGATGAGCAATATGATTGTATTAGATTACCTAATAATGCTTTTGCGGAACATACAAGATTTTTTTAACACTATATTATGCATATTGTAAAAAAGCGTATCTTTACGCCCGTATCCCTGAAGGTGTAGGCAGAGGTACAAACTAGTGCACCCACGATTAGCCGAAGGTACTTAGTGCCACAATGTGATACCGGGCACTTATCCAATCCCGGACAACGTTGTTTTTATCAGGAAACTGTAAAAATACATTTTATGAATTGCTTGACCGGGGAATCGAACCCGGGACCTCATGTGGTCAACACCGACACCGGACCACTACACACATAGACCACATAGTCGATGTGCATATTGTAATGTCAAGCATGTATATTGTAATGTCAAACAATATGTATATTGTAATGCCAAACATGTATATTGTACTGCCAAACATGTATATTGTAATGCCGGGCTTGTGTATTATATGATATTTAATGTTCTGTTATTCCACTCAAACACGCTTATTCTTTTATCTTAGACAAGCATGCAAATAAATTCTGAGTGATTCTTTTAAATACGGATTTTAAGCAGATTTTCTGTAGAATAAGTAAAAACGAATCCGTCAGTCCTCCAAAGGTTTAAGTCTCTTTGAATATTTATAAGTTTTCCTACTATTTGATTAAGTTATTGCAAAAGCTTAATTCGGTATTAAAATACAATAAAATTTTAAAGGAATTAAATCTTTATTTATTTTAAAACATTGTTTTCACTTTCAGAGAATATTTTCTTTTATCTTCGCAATCGATGTGTTTGTATTAAGAAAGTAATGAATATGGAGGTAGCAGGACATATCTGTAAGAATCGTAACATATGGCACTCGGTTATCTCTGTCTATCCTGTAATTGTTCAGCGTAAATATGGTAGATACTTTTTTTATAACAAAAACTTATATGGAAATAATCCTTGGTAAATGATGTATTATGACGAAAGAAGGTTTCCGAATAATCAATAATTACTAGCACTATGTGCGCTTGTTAAGTAGGCAGCAATGTGTTGTGGCAAGGAACAAGTTAACTGCTTCTAGGAATTAATAACCATCTGTTTAAGTGCAAACAAATTAGACATTTTAGCTTCCCGCTAAGAAAATTAGAAATGTTGAAAAATCGGGAAGTTATTGATTTGACCTCGATTTTTGGAAATCAAGCTTTTATTAGATTTTTACGTTTTGAGGTCCGACGAAGAGGTTGTATTTACGCGATGATGTCAGTATGTATGTATGAATAAATGTACGTATGTACGTATATAAAAATATATGTGTGTATTTCCTATTATAACCTTTCACACTTTTCGAGCAGCTTGATTGATCGAAACGCCATGAGGGGTTTATTCGATTTGGTTCCAACTAGGGTTGCCACCTCTTTCTACTTGATTTAAAGGTTACCAGCATCAAAAAACAGGTTTAAGTTTTTTAAGTGAGCTAAATAAAGCAGCATTATTTTATAATAAAATATTTCATTTTAAATTCTTGACAGAGGAAACACCCTTAAAAGATCTTCATTTTGTGAAGCAAATTTAAAAAATATTTTAATGTTAAACACATGAACGAATTAGTTCAAAGTCAAAGCCAAGGTGGGTCAAAAAGAACCATCATGTTAAACCATACTGGCCAGTGTATACGAGGCATTTAAATACCTGGACCTTAGACTTCAAAAACAATGTAAACGTTGAACGGGAGCAAAGGGCTCTCTCGAACTGAGTGAATATGATAGCGCGTAGGTTTGTAATGTTGGCAGTACTAGAGAGATGAAAATTACATTTTTTAGAGCAGACTGTGCCAGTTTTTACATCAGCAGCCTGCGGAAGAATTATTGCGAATAATTCTTATATGTGAATAATTCTTGTATGCTCTTCGGCTTCAATAATATAATGACGCATTCAGGGTGCTAATGGGGCTGCCGCGCTTTTGTAACGCATCTAGCATGTTCGCTGAGGCACATGCAGGGTACCTTCAGGGTTTCTGGACCACAATGCAGATATGCGAGCTATGTCATTTGTAAGGTGAGTGCTTACCAGCCACAACAGCATTTTGAGAATAATAGCTGGCAAACTGAGCTGTCCAGTCATGTCTCGATGTGCCCTGATACATGTATGTTGCTCCGTTATCAAGGATTAGTTTCTAAGTAATAGTTTACTACTTCTTTAAGATTTACTTAAAAATAGTATTTTTTCGACATAGCATCGAGATTTTTCAATCAATTAATTTTGTCAGCGAACTCTGCAGTACTTAGGTACAAAAGCTAAGATAACTTTCATAGAACTGCGTTGAATTCCTTTCGAAAATTTTAAATTGGTGAAAGCATTGAAAAGATATACTTAGCTTTTCAAAAATAAAAATAGTGTGGTTTCCAAAAACTTTTAAAATTATAAGCTCAGAGAGCACAAAAATCACTTTGAACTTAAAATACTTCAACATAGTGGGAAGTTTCAGTAATGACTATTTCAGTAATGAATTTTGCAGGGTCCGGTTTCTAAATATTATGTGCTAAAATTTAGGCTACTTTTGTAATACCGGCAAAATACATATTTACCGTGAGATCAACAAATACTTTAATCACGCTTTAAACTGCGACGCGCAGCTAGTGACACCTTTCATATTTATTAACTTAAATAAATTAACATGTAACTCTCATTGTGCGAGTGACGATATATTGTAAGGCATACGACTGTCTCCCTTATCTCAAAGATACATTATGAAAGCCCATATCTGTTAAAACACTACTAATTGCAATAACCACGCTCGCAACGCCAGCTACCGGCAATTTAACTGAATAGACGATGATACCCCGCGTCGCTGTTGAAAAGCTTTTAATATCAAATGAACCGAAATTGGTACGTGTCAAATAGTATTATTAGGTGGAGCTATAGAGGGTTCTAACTACATAGACGAATACCAACGCGGCTAACTATTAACTTTCAAATTTAGCCGAGTTATACATCTCGGTACTGAAACTTCTCTAGATGAAGTTATAAAAATATTTTTAGTAATGCGACTTTTTGTATCATAAAAAAGCAAAGGAACAGATGACTCTGCTGATAGAAAGAGCTCGTCTACATTACCTTCCAAACTGAAACACGATAGTGACGAGCACTGATACTATTGTGACAGGAATAGGGAAGGTGATGGTTACGAACCCGGGCGCGATATTTCATAGATGGTCTAGTCTGCGAAATGGGAATGGACTAACAAGGGACTTTCATTTAACGTGTGTCGAGTTCCCACATTAAATATGTTGCTTGGTTGCTACTCCAGTCCAGCATCGAATGGGGGAAGAGAGGGAAAAAGGGAAATTTTTAAACTAACGCGTTCTACTTTCATTTTTTAAATATAAACGGGTCGAAAACGCGTACATATATATAGAGCTTATATGTATGTACGCGTATAAAGACTGTACCACGGTCAATGTAACTTGGCCAAAACGTCGAGCTTTACAAGCAAGCAATCATCCCATACTCATAATCTATATTATTAATATTAATTAATTAATTAATAATATTATAAATGCGAAACTTTGGATGTTTGGATGGATGTTTGTTACTCAATCACGCAAAAACTACTGAACGCATTTGAATGAAATTTGGCTCATAGGTAGATAATTACCTGGAATAGCACATAGGCTACTTTCTATCCCGGGAAAATTAGGTGATCCGCGGGATTCACCAGAAACCTTTAATGCAGCAGGCTGCAAAGTGCAGCTATCATCTTTACATCTTCTATACATATATATATATATATATATATATATATATATATATATATATATATATATATATATAAACAAATAAAATTGGAGTGTCTGTTTGTAATATTAAAATAACCGATTTTTACCAAATGCCTACGGATGTATACACGGGTACACTGGACCGATTTTGACGGAAATTTCAGTGGCAGATAGCTGATGTGCTTCTTTGAAGAATAGACCAAATGCCGTTCTACCAGGCAGGTCGTAAAAGGCGACCGATCGGCTATTCGAGTCACTACCATCGTGGCTTATAGGTGGTAGAATTCTGCATTGTTTCGCCCGGGTCTGGTACCACCGCCTTACCTATTACTGCCGCAATAGCGTCAGTGCTTGTCACTGTCGTGTTCCGGTTTGGAGGGTAATGTAGCCAGTAAACTTATGGATGTGGCCAAATAAAAGTAGCCACGCACCATTAACACCTTTGACGTCTATAAGCTATGGGTGACTCTTTCCATCAGGAGACCCATCTGCTTGTTTGCTATCTTATGATAAAAAAGAATATTATTATATATATATTAATACGCTAAGAATAAGATGTTTGCCTCCCTTTTTAGAGAAAACCTGACTATTACTCTAAATAAATTCTATATCATTTTATAGATAATTGCTTGCTCTACCGGCATCAACAACTAAAAAAATATTACTGCTTTTGTTTTTATAAATTATTAAAATGAAAATTATATAAATATATTAAGACATAATACATCAATGCTGCCATCTGATAGATTTAATTTTGAAACAACGTCAACATGATTGACGGTCGGTAATTTTTTTGTTCAATTTCAAATCAACTAAGAAATATTTAATAAAATTACTTAGTGCGAATTATTCGCACGGGTATTGCTAGTTATATTTGATCATAATAATATATGTGCATACATGTAAAAATATTTTTTGTAATTATTACTTTCTGATCTAAGGTCACAGATAAATAATGCTACCTCATCCTCCAAACCTGAACACGACAGTAACGAGCAATGACGATGTTGTGACAGGAATAGGCAAAACGGTGACACTGAACCCGGTCAAGACGTTACGAAAATCTATTACCGAATTTCCATGATGGTAGACACGTTTTGTATTTGCTCTCCTTTTACGATTTGTCTAGCTAAATAACAGTTTGTTTTTTATTCAAGGAGGAGCCTATAATCTATACATATAATAAAATCGTAGGAAAATCAAAACTGTACATTGGAATATTTTTTTAAAAGAATACTTGGGGCGTGACCTACAATCGATATCGAAGCCAAAAAATAGTTTTTAGAATTTTTGTCTATTTGTATGTATGTCCGGGGTAAACTCAAAAAGTACTGCATGGATTTACTTCAAATTTTTCATGAATATTACTAACAGATCGGGTCAACATATAGGCTAAATATTATCACGCTATCACCTACGGGGGAGGAGCTGTGCGGAGTAAACGAAGTCCGAGCGGACGAAGTCGCAGGCAACAGCTAGTTACTAATAATTACAATACATAATTATAATATACCTATAATTGAACACGACGTAATTCAATTTTATAGGTATTACATAAGTAGAAGAAAGTCACAAGCACGGATTAAACTGCAACAACCAAGCAAATTCCTAGGTGGTCAACGTCGCTTGCATTTACACAGAGTAATACAGAGTTATAATACTTACCGATGAAATAAAATCACTCCAGGGGTATTTCTTAACGCTTAACTTTTTATTCGACACCATAAATTAGCACAATATGGCATATTTCTATTTTTACGGTTCTGTACCTAAAAGGTAAATCAGAACCCTATTATTAAGCCTCCACCGTCTGTCCATCTGCATGTATCTCATAAACCGTGATAGCTAGAAAGCTGAAATTTTCACAAATTATGTATTTCCGTTGTCGCTAAAACAGCAAATACTAAAAATAAAAAATGAAAATATTAAGGGGGCTCCCCATAAATAAACCCCCCCCCCCCACCTGGCCTAGAACCTGGATACGCCAATGCGTTCATATGAGATGTTTGTGTCATCTATGGTCACAAATGACACACATCGAGTGATACAATTTTTTTCAACAGTAACATTTTACAAAAATACGTCGTTTCACTTACCAGGAATAACAATACAAATCTTTTAAAACAACGCACCCAACTTTAGCATCACATAGAACAAGAAAACGCGGCACAGTGATAATTGTAAACATAATTAACTGACGCCACGCACTCCGCGTAATGTATTCACAGTTTTGAAAATTTGATAACTTTATCCAAATTCGTAGGTCTAGCGGCACGTTTGGGAAATCTCCTTGCTCATTATCGCTTCTATCGCGGCCATGGGAGGGAGGTGCGTCGACGCTGCTAATGTATCCGCGCTCGCACCTTACGCCACACCCACTAACGAAACGTGCGATGTGCTAAATGAAGCTTTTTTATAAGATAGCAAACAAGAAGATGGGGAAAGTGTCAACCATCGCCTAGAAACACCAAGGTGTTAATAATGCGTTGCTATCTTGTGGCGAGGTCTAATGCCACATGCATAAGTTTACCGGCTACCTCGTCCTCCAAACCGGAACACGACAATGGCAAGCACTGACGCTATTGCGACAGGAGTAGGTAAGGTGGTGGTACCAGACCCGGGCGAGACAATGCAGAATCCTACCACCTGGTAGCCACGATGGTAGTGACTCGTATAGCCAATCGGTCGCCTTTTACCATCTGCCTGATCCTGAATCTAGATTAATGGTCACATAAATAATTAAACACCGTGTACATAATTTTAATAAGTTTTTATGTATTAGATTTAATCTAATAACAAACGAAGGAGTATGAAACATGTCACAGTTACGTCGCAGAGGAATACAGGAACTTAATCTTAATATATATATATATATATATATATATATATATATATATATATATATATATATAAATTACGTGTCACGTTGTTTGTCCGCGATGGACTCCGAAACTACTGAACCGATTTCAAAGAAATGTTGTACTGATTTTAATGAAAATTTGTAGATAACTACTGTTTGGGCCAACTTACTCTCCCTCGACTACACCACCAAAATATTACAAATAAACATTACACACTACATTAATTTGACATACATCATAATATAAACACAAGTTTGTTGTCAAACTTAGAAGTCATTTTTTGTTTAATCTATGGTGGAATTTCGACAAGAGGGCGATCACTAGTTATTATAAAACGTTACAATTTTATTTCAATTTATATGTTCCCTGTGTTAATCTTACTCTGCTTAGCATCCCGTAAAATGCTAGAGAAGGAAACTAATATATTTTACTAACATCATGACTACTAATCAAGTAATAATATTCTGCCACATGTCGTCCACGGGCTTATCGCTTCATACAATCACAGTTTGCGTAGAAAAATAATTATATGCTATAGTTTCATCTTTTGCCAATAGATGGCACTTCATTCAACTGTAAATTTATTTGAGTTGTGATTTTTACGTTCAAATAAATTATATGTTACTTAAGTTTAAATAATAGTATTTTGCCACTAAATTAAATAAAATAAAATAAACATCTCACATATTATTTAATAATAGAAAGGCAACACTCGATTAACCACAATACAGTTATACGTTTCATTCTACGCTTTGAAGATAATAATCTACTGAAAGCAATATCAAAAATAATGTTTATGTATAAAATTTCTAACTTAAAATATATCTATTTAACAAATAAGTTAATAATACTACGTACATAGTGTATGAAAAAATAATTAAAATTTACAAAAGAAATTAATATTTAATATTGTTATTCCGAAAACAACGATATGCTAGGAACGGAACGACTAATGTTATTATTCGAGTCAAACATGGCCGATTTGTTACTTTTTGTGTTTGTGAAGAATGCGTTTTGGATTGTTTCAAATAAATAGGGATTTTATTTTGCGACCTCACTACGTTTTATGAATTGCTATCTACTCTATTAAACTGTGTTTAATCTTATTGGACTCCGATTACTATAATGACTTCAGAAAAAAAGTGCTGTGTTCATTAGACCTTCATATTACGTGATATATTATAATAAAGATAATTACAAAATAAAGTTTGACGAATTTACTACTTGTTTTATTTTACAAAATTTAAATTTAAAATAAAAAAAGATACAAGAGGGCCGTATGTAAATATATCGTGAGTATAGAGCTGTCTTTACCCACGAGATGGCGCCTTTAAACGAGATCAGCTGAGGTCTCTAGAGCCTATTTATAAAGTACTTTGTGATGTCGTCCGGGCTTGTTACCACCGTCTTACACATTTCTGTCGCAACAGCGTCAGTGCTTGTCAATATCGTGTTCCTGTTTGGAGGATATGGTAGCCGGTAAACTTATGTATGTCGCATTTCATTCATGCTACACGGACAGCAACTCGCCAATAACATCTTAGGTGTTTATATGCGATGTTCTTTTGTTGTTTCTCACACTAGGAGAGCCGTTTGTGTTTGTCATCGTATAAGATAAAAAAATATATATAGTGCCACATCCATAGCTAAACATTTCATAGGTATACGTAAATCCGTGAGAGCGTCCGCAGTATAGCATCAGGAGAGCCCTTAAGTGACAAAGTCAGAGATGGATTTTTGCTGTTACCGCCTCTTAGAGTGTTAATATCGGTCGAATTTATGTCACACAAGTTTTAGGCTCTAACTACACAGCACATTAACGGATGACATATCGCTTTTGACTTTTTAATTACCTAATGCTATTATAATTAATAATCTCACGTAAAATATTTTTGCATTTTTTAAAAATAAATAAATAGGTATTGTCAAAATATTGTCAGGTGAATGTAAAATTAATTAATTAATGGAATAATTAAGGTTGACTAATAGAGAATGACACGTCGCATTAAGTCCACCTCCGTACATGTTTGTCGATAAATTTTAAATCTATACTAATAATTTCGTCAATAGTTACGGTAGACTTAATTGAAACCTTGCCTAAATTATAAAGCGTAAAAAAAAAATAATTTTGAGTCGACAACATATATCCGCAAAATTCGGATCGTCGAGTATTTTGTTAAAATAGTAATTAAAAATTCTAACCGTGCTGACAGAAAAAGCGGCCATATTTCTTTAAAGGTTACAAATATGTGGTGTGGATGGCGTGAGCATTTATTAAAGTGTTTTAGAACGGAGCGCAGATTATCGTGATACTTATTTCTCTTCGTTCATAAAAGAGAAGAATTAACAAATAGCAACACTATAGTGTTGTCTTATTAAACCAACGTAATAGTTGAAAGAAGGCTATCTTAAGTTGACGGGGGGAAATTGTTTTTTTTTTTTTGCCTATTTCAATTGTTTGTTAACTGTTCTTAACTGTGCGACCAACAATTTTTTTGTACATTTTTAGTTTTTTTTTTTAATTTTCTAAAATTGACACTTAAGTTGACGAGGGGAAATTGATTTTTTTATTATTTCCTTTTGCTATTTCAATTGTTCGTTAACTGTTCTTAACTGTGCGATCAAAAAATTTTTTTGTAAGTTTTTAGTTTTTTTTTTAAATTTTCAATAACATATTCGTTCAGGATTATATAAAAAATCAATTTCTCCCCGCCAAGTTAAGACAGCCTTGAAAGAAAATGTCACTGCAGTGTTGCTACTTTTTAATGTCTACTATTTGAATTAGTATATATGATTGCGTGTTATGAAACTACCGAGATTTTCATCTAGTAAATATATAAATATCACAATTTATGCAATACAGAAGTACCTACTTCTAAGTTATGACTTTTCGTGTTTTCTTTTGTATGCTTATATGGACTATAATAAAATCGTTTTGATAAATTTATTCTAATGTTTTTAAAATAAACTAATAATATTTTAAATCAACAATTTTTGATAAAAATATAGCTTCATAATTTTGTAAATTATATTTCTGCTACCGAAGTAGTATTTATATACATAAATATTAAGCAAATAATTAGCGGCAATTATTCGAATATATTTAAGGGGTACGGAACCCTTATACACTACCTACCTTATATACTACCCTTAATACCTAAAAGGTAAAAACAGGGCCCTATAACTAAGCCGCCGCTGTCTGTCTGTCCGTCTGTCTGTCTAACTGTATATATTAAACCGTGATAGCTAGAAAGCTGAAATTTTCACAAATTATGTATTTCTGTTACCTCTATAACAACAAATAATAAAAATAAAAGAACGAAAATATTAAGTGGGCTCCCCATACATATTTTTTTCGTATTCTTTCGTTCAATATTAATAATGATAACAGATAGACGCTTAAAATATTCACAGAATATTTAGTTGTGTATTATCTTTCAAAATAAATAATTTAAAAAAAAATTAAGAAAATATTAAAGGGGGCTCCCATACAACAAACGTAATTTTAAGCAATTTTTCACTCGATCTAAGTAAACTGGTAGAATCTTGAATAGGGATGGTACGAAACCCTTTAAGGCGAGGTATTTCGACGTGACGCGCGTCAATTTTATAAAAAATGGGTGGCTCGGTATGTTCTGAAACCGCTGGGAAACGTGTTAATTTTCGGATAAATAAATATAATACATCAGCTGAAAACCAAAATTTAGCACATTCTTTTTGTATTTACAACTAAATATCACCATATAAAAATCATGTGGAAGATTAGAAATATTATTAACAAACTATTTGCTTTAGAGATTTTTTAGCCTGTTTTCGGAATTTTATATGATCGTGTAAAGTACATTCTATCATGTAATGAGTTAGCACATTCCTTAGATGATATGTTCAGGTATATTGTGTAATTTTTTTAAACCGTTATTAAATGGTTATTTAACAATTAATATAAAAAAAGTGATTTAGCAAACCAGTTTTTCCCCGTCGTGATGCCTCGCCTTAAGGGCGAGTTCGACTCGCAATTGCCCGGTTTTTCTTTATTTCTTTTTCAACTCTAATGTAATAAAAGACAACATTATTTATCATTTTAATATTTAAAAAACTATCTAAATTAAAGCCAGTTTCAATAACCAGGTATATGAGGTTTAAGCTATTTTATATTAATTAAAATACTTCTCTACTACAGTTCTATCATTTTACTTTTATTTGACGCTGAAAACTTATTCAGCGTCATATAAAAGTAAAATGATAGTATCGTACCCAGGCTAGTTAGTATATTTGGTACGCATAGGTATTGAAACAATTAGTCTTGGTCAAATAAATAAGGATAAATAAATTTAAAGACTTCACTTTTTGTTTATTTTACGAAAAGTAACAAAAAAATGCACTTGCAGTGTTTTGATAAATTAATTAAGCGGTTTCGCTTTTTTCTCATCCCCGACGCAAGCAGGAGTGGTGTTATAAGTTTCAGATGTGTTTCTATGTATGTTTTAACTGTGTATCTGTCCGTGACATCGTAGCGTTCAGAGTGCTAAGTGTGAGTTTTTCTTATCGCATTCGATCGTGAGCGCGTTTCGAGTTTACTAGGAATTTGTATGTGATTTGTACAGCGCCACCTAGTGGTAAACTAGTTTCCCACGTTTACCACTAGGTGGCGCTGTACATATCACATACAAATTCCTAGTAAACTCCAAACAAGCTCATGATCGAATGCGAAAAGAAAAACTCACACTTAGCACTCAGGTGAATGGTCCGATTTGCTTGTGTTTTTTTTTAATTGAGAGCCCTATTTTGCGAGATGGTTCTTAGCTGATTCATTAAAATCACTAGCTCTTTACAACTTGATGAAAGGAATTAAGCAACTTGTAAAGGCTTTACTAAATTTTGTATTCTATTACTTCAATGATATTGCAATGACATGGTAACCTTGACCAGATTTTGCGGAATACTCTTTCGATGATCATCAATTTCTATTTAACTGTTGTTCGTATGTATTTATCAAAATTTCTAAATATTTAAAATCATTTTTAAACGTCTTCCTGAAATCCGTTTGTATTAAAACTTCGCCAACTTGTGTAAGTTCAGTAATAATGCAATATTATGATACCACCCAGCTGATCTCGTGATGTAGCCTGGATGTAGGGACTGGAAATTACAGACGCAAAGTTTTGACGAGAACCAAGTTTGGGCTCATTGATTTTGTAGTTATAAGTACTAAATTTAAATAGATGATGACGAGAATCTGAAGATGGAGCTGAAAGAGTGCTATCGAAACACATAAGATACTCGAGTATGGACTCATTGGTTTTTTATATGTACTGCCACGCGTCGACCAATTCAAAAATGTGTTTTTTCAGTTTTCTGATGAGAACAATTTTGCACGAGATTGGATAGGTGCCCGATTGGCGATAGGTTTACCACCTATCACATTGTGAGACTAAGTATCTTCGGCTAATTGAGGGTGCATTTGTTATACCTCTGTCTAACTCTTCGAGGATACGGGAGTGAAAATACTTTTTTATCATCAATCCATGCAGCCAGTTTCGGTTCAACAAAACTGTTTGTAGTGTGATATTCAGTATGCCGAGCTTTATAAACCAAATCAATGATAGTGTGCGTAACGTTTGTTTTGTTAATTTATTGGAACGAAGTTCCTTACGGCAGGCTTGGAGGGGATAGGGATTTTGCTGCGCGACCGAACTGAAAAAAATGTGATAGTAAAACCGTAAGAAAAATGCGTGGAATAAAAGCGTTAAATGAGACGTGCGCAGGCGCGACGGTCGCGTACACAAGCAAATAGTGCCGTTTAGCCGAAGGAAGTTCGTTCCTACCTGGTGTCCCGCGACACCACATCATTTTTGTATGTATTTCTAATACGTACTATATTATTATTATTATTATTTCTAATACGTATTTATATCATAAAAAATATGAGGTTTCTGCAGTCCTGTGCAATATAAACTTTATTTGTGTCCCTCTGTTCGCGTAATTGACGTATAACGGGATACAAAGATTTTGATTTTTGTATTACTATATAGACTAGGGATCACCCTGTAGTCGAAATTCGACCATATAGTCTATGGTCTGACAATAAAATCTCTTCTAAATTTGACAACAAATTTTAGGCATAAACATAAGAGTATACATATGTGTATATTATAATGTAATTATGTCAAGTGAATGAAGTGTGTGTTATATTTATTTTTATCAATTTAATAAATTTTTAATGCATCTCATATAAAATAATAAATTTCTGCATTTCTTTTCTACGTAAACTTTACACTGTGCTAAATTTCATATTCCTCCGTTCGCGTAGATGTCATAAAAAGGCGTACAAAAATTTTTACTTCACATATTGATATTATATAGATACTTCATGTTGCTACACGTGGAATTTCATGCGATGCGAGCTATCAATTTATGTTGGTTTAAACTCGATTGTCACATTAAACAAAATGATTATCATGTGCTTTAGTGACAAAATCAGAATCAGTTCAAAGTGACGCAGTTCTATAACCAACTTTATACTTTACGACCAAAATAAAAATTAAATTATGGATGACGAGCAACCAAATTTGAAAATAAAAATTCTTAATAAATATTTACAGTAATTGTAACAAACTGGCAACTTTACACAGCAACAATAATTCTCACTTAACAGAAAAAAACGGAATGAAGTTTCTTTGAAAAAGGTCCCATTAAGATCGTGAATTATTAACGCATATAAATAACAGTTATTTTATTGTCGCACCTTCTGTACTTAAAAGAGCTCAACTTTCAAACATTAATAGCTCAAACAGCGCCTACTGGAGTTGGTTGGGATTAACAAAATGCGACTGTCACGCTTCTTAATTAATAGGACTTCCAAAGAAAACAATAACATTTTATTAGCATTAATATAATGTCAGCTTCACACAGACAGCCATGAGTAAAGTTTGAGTGGAATCTTTTTAAGGCATAAAAACATCATTTATTGGATTGGAATAAATCTCTCCAAAGGTTGAGATCGTTGAATATAAGAATATACTCACAAATATTGGAACTAGTAGTGAATTTTTGCAGACTTTTTTCCTTCACTCTGTCTGAGCTACAAACATTGGTCACAGATATGAAAAATAAGAATAAGCGTTTACAGGTGAATACTAGGAAAATTAAGATTAAAATGGATGTAATCAGTGAACGGATCTGAAAGTTGTGGTTAATGATATAGTATTGGGATAAGTGGATATATTTTGTATGTGTGAAAAATAGAGTGGGTGAAACGACAGGAAAATTTATCTAAAGCACAATCGAATTGGCGTGCCCGACTTGCTTCACACAACTGCGCGCCTAATATAAGACTGTTATATCGTTATATGATAGAAAAACTCATTAAGTAACATTGTTAATATTATGGCAGAGACAAATCAAACAAAAAAATTTTTCTGCCCGTGTTTCGAAAAGAAATGTGGTAAATTAATTTTTCCTCTTCATGTCTTATTACAAAATGTGTTTAGGGATTTGGAATTTTTTTTCAGGTCAAGATAGAGTTTAATTAATGACATTGTATCAATAACACAACGTCACCCATAACATTAAAACTACACTTTTACTTTAAAGTACATTTAGCTGTCAATGATAAGATGAGATGAAAGCACTACTTATACGTGCTGTAACACTTACCGTGTAAATACTGAAATAAAAAAATCGAAATTGAAACCAAGTTACAGCAAGAATGTTAACAGTGGCAGACGAAACAGTGACAAAATAAATTTACCATACGAATGTGAATTGGTGTTGGTACCGGAGAGATCAAAACTGACGTAGCAAAATCGAACTAATCGGATGATATTTTATGAAACCAACCTGTTTGTATTAATAAAGTTATAAAATAATATAGGTCGGAGTAATAGTGAGGCAAAGGTACTTGGACCGTGATATATGGGACTCGGTTCTCTCTGTAAGAGATCTAACGTGACGATATGCATGTATATTAAACTTGTATGAAATTTGCTTAAAATTTTATCGCTTAAAACGTAGCGTTAATCATTATTGTGTGAAACGTCATTAACAACAAAATAAAGTCACCGATGACAAGTTGAAGAAGTTTACAGAGTTTAGCAGTTATCGCCCTTTTTTGAGATAAACAGAATTTTGTTGACCGTTTTATTATGCTATTAAAAGCACTTGTTAGTATCTGACTTGATGTTCTTTGGAATATTCGCGCAATATAATTAAGTTGCCTTTATATTTTTCAAGCAATCAAATATTTTTATAACTTATTGACAATCTATACATATAATAAAATCGTAGGAAAGTCAAAATTGTACATTGAATATTTTTTTAAAAGAATACTTGGGGCGTGATCTACAATCGATATCGAAACCAAAAATATAGTTTTAGAATTTTTGTCTGTTTGTCTGTATGTATGTCCGGGGTAAATTCAAAAAGTACTGAATGGATTTACTTCAAATTTTGCATGAATATTACTAACAGGTCGGGTCAACATAAAGGCTACATATTATCACGCTATCACCTACGGGGGAGGTTTTGTGCGGAATAAACGAAGTCCGCGCGGACGAAGTCGCTGGCAACAGCTAGGAAACAAATAATTTGGGATTGCTTTGGGTTAGTATTAACTAAGACTTTAAAACATCAGAATCACCTAAATCTGACCTGCCAGGTTGCTTTTTTGAAGCTGTGATGCTAAGTTTATAGAGCTAATGCAGGAAACACATTTAAGGTATTAAGAATCAAACTCCTAGTATGGTATGATAGGGCTATACTAAACATAATCAAGTATCTGAACGATAAAAAATATGTTTAATCGTCTATTACAGCATATATGCAGTATAAGTTCATATGACCCTTGTTTAACGAATCAAATCATTCAGCTTGTTTCATGCCATTTAAATCTGGAATTGTCATCAAATTATCAGCTAACGCCCGTAACTATTTTTTGTAGTCAACCACTTCACTAGACATAAAAATTAATTATTAACCTATCCTAACCTAACCTATAAATTAATAATTATTTGCGCCATCACATGTTCTCACCTTATACCAATTCTAATCAAAATTGATCAATCCGTTATTAAGTTAAAGCGTACATATTCATACAGAAAGACAAAAAATCTTATTTTTATATATATATAGCAAACAAGCAAATGGGTCTCCTGATGGAAAGACTCAACCTCATATATAGACACCTATAGACATCAAAGATGTTAACAGTGCGTTGCTATCTTGTGTCGAGGTCTAATGTCACATGCATAAGTTTACCGGCTACCTTACCCTCCAAACAGGAAAACGAAAGTAACTAGCGCTGACGCTATTGCGGCAGGATTAGGTAAGGCATTGGTACCAGACCCGAGCGAGCCAATGCAGAACTCTCCCACCTAGTAAAATTTAATTAAAATTTATATGATTGAGGTATAAAGCGAATATTTATCACGTAATTATTTTTGGGTTATAGCACTCACCACGTGCTTGGGAAAACTTGAAAAACTTTAAAAACAACAAAGAAAAATATCGACACGCAGGAATTGAACCTGCGACCGTCTCCCTAAAGCCGGGACGCTCTACCGCTGAGCTAGTGTCGACAGGCGAACTTCTTCTTTGCTATATGATCGATTCCGTCGATTGTACTAATCGCTAGGTATACATATGTATAACGGCTTTAGGGAGACGGTCGCAGGTTCAAATCCTGCGTGTCGATATTTTTCTTTGTTGTTATTAAAGTATTACGAAATTGTACAACAATTTTCACACGTATATATTATTTAGTAGTACGGAGTACCACCTTTTACTTTCTGTTGGGAAAATGAACGAAATGTTATTATTTTTATTAATAATTCGACACTAAACAGTTTCAAAACAAAACAATCTTAAAGTGACACGTAAAATGACACCATTAATATTTTGAGTAATGCAAATGAAGCCAAACTTGAGAGTAACGACTCCGGTACAACTATAGGCCAATTAACATAAAATAACACTTAAAATTCCGACCAACCCCTCTTAAAGTTTATTATAAGATGTTGGAGATAACTTGGCAAAATATAAATAAAACCACAATAGAATAATTACTAAATACGACGACGCGACGTCTCGGTAACCCCTTATCCAGCTTCCATTACTTCCGTCTTTACTTAAGACTTGTTACATTGATTTATACTTCACTAGCTTCTAACCGCGGCTTCACTCACGCTAACTGTTTTTTCTATCCCTCAAGAATAATCCTTTTTCTTAATCAATTTAACCGTCCCGTTCGGTCGAGTGGTTGGTGAACCTATCACGGATGACAAGGCTCGGTTTCGATTCCCGACAGGAATAAACATCTGTGTGATGAGCTTAGATAATTGTATTTCTGGGTTTGGGTGTTTATTACGTGTATTACAGTATTTATATCATAAATCTTGTTTTCTTTTTTTCACTTATACTCACTTTCAATTTTTGTTATAGATTTTGTCTCACTGTCACTTTTTATAGAAATCATTATCAAAGAAGCAATTTTACCTTGCATTTATCTTTGTTTGTTTTGTTAAAATTTGTTTTAGTTAGTTTTAATCTCAAATGTACACCATGCCTGCTGTTTATAACTAGGGATTTTTTTTTAACAACCTGTATGGTTGGTTTTGCTGGAAGAAATCTCTTAAAGAGATAAGCACGCCATTGTACATATATTTTCTTTTTAAATAAGTATTGTTTTGTATTTTTGTGTGTACAAAAGAATAAATAAATAACTAAATAAATAAATGTATTTCTATGTACGTTGACTTACACCCATAAGACAAGAAAATAATTTGCTTACATTGGGGTTAAATCAATTCGTGTGTTGTCCACCGATATTATTAATATTATTGTTCATCCTTTTCTGAACTCCTAAAAATGTGTGTTCTCCCCGTGTTGGTTCCGGACTCCTTTGAAGAATAGACCAACTGCTGTTCTGCCAGGCAGGTCGTAAAAGGCGACCGATTGGCTATACGAGTCACTACCATTGTCTCTACTAGGTGGTAGAGTTCTGCATTGTCTCGCCCGGGTCTGGTACCACCGCCTTACCTATTCCTGTCGCAATAGCGTCAGTGCTTGTCACTGTCGTGTTCCGGTTTGGAGGGTAAGGTAGGCGGTAAACTTATGCATGTGGCATTAGACCTTGCCACAAGATGGCTACGCACCATTAACACTTTGGTGTCTATAGGCGAAGGTTGACCCTTACCATCAGGAGACCAATCTGCTTCTTTCAATCTGCTCTGCAATCTTATGATATAATAAAAAAATGCGTGTATGTGTGTTTTTTACAATATTGCAACCGGTTAGGTGTGCGAGACGTGAAAGAGTAACAAAAAAATCCTAACGTATATTATAAATGCAAAACATTTATAATATACGTTAGGATTCACTTATTAAATGGATATGCCTTTCAAGACAAGTTCTTAGTTTTTCATTGTAGCTTGCATTCAGACACAGAAATACAGAGTTATAGTACTCGCCAATGAAATAAAAACACTTCAAGATATTTTTAAACCTTATCATCTAATTCGGTACGATAAAACAATACAACATGGTTTATTTCTGTTTTTTCACAATATAATATGTGTACAAATGTACATTTTTGGTTTGAGTTATTTGGTTGGAGCGTTAGCTCATGCGCGGTGGCACGTTACCTTCTACGGCTTGTCAATTAATTTTCATGTGGTCTGTGTTAGGATTTAATAACTCAAAATGTTGTTAAATTTTAAGACATAGACGAAAGGTGTTTAATTTTCCGTAATGACTAAAATAATGGGTATTTTAGTCAGTTCAGTATAGATTGCTCTCTTACGGTGGTAGCAAATAATTTTCAACTACTAGCTGACCCGCGCAGCTTCGCTCGCGAGTATATTAATAAGTCGTCCAAATAGCTTTTAATAAAAATTTCATCCCTTATTTCAGCCCTCCATGGACTGATTTTTGAAAAAAAAATAGCCTATGTTTGACCCCGCATCTTCAACTATATCCATGCCAAATTTCATGAACATCAATCCAGCGGTTTAGCCGTGAAAGCGTAACAGACAGACAGACAGACTTTCGCATTTATAATATTAGTATGGAAAAGTATGGATATGGATAAGTAGATAACAAATAGCGGTAAGCTATAGACCAAAAAAAGGTGCATTTCCGTCGTTGTTGCATAAGTTTACTGGCTACACAGCAAACTAGAAACCAAAAATTAATTATATTAATTAACAAATTACGAAGAAATCAGAGCCTGTTTTTAATTAATTAAAATAATTAAACACAAGCTCTGATGATATTTTGAAAATGATGAAAAATTAAGGTGGCGATACCAAACCCAGGCGAGACGTTATAAAACCTTGCCACGTGGTTAATTTGTTTATTTTTAATTATTATATTATGGATTATGGAATGACAGCTATTTTTATCTAAGCTAAGATGCCTTTTAATAGACGTATTTATGATTCTGTTTTTGCATTAGAAAACTTGGTACTTTACTTTGAAAGCTTTGTGCTTAAGTTATAAATAACGCTATCGAGATAAACCAAACTGCAGCTTTCAATACAATTTCAAATACGGCTTCAAAAGACATAGAGGCAAAGGAATGAATGGTGTCTATTAAAATCTGTTTACACTGACCGGGAGAAGTTTCTTTCAATGCTGTGACCGGCGGAGTCAATAGGACATCATTACATGTGCGCCTTGTCTGTGCTGTGTTTGAGCTATCTCGCGCAAGTTCTATAAATATCACTGAGTAAAAATATTCTAACTATCACACTTAAATGTATGAACAAATGTTTGCCGAAAAAAAAATCAAACTGTACCGTACTATTTAGAATTCTTACTTTAGAAGCTTCAAAAGAGCCTTGATAAATATAGAAAATATTAGGGGTACGAAAAGTTTTAAAATGTTTGTCGCACTTGGTAAGGGATTTTGTAGTCAAAATTGCGGCATAGGAGAACCTTCTATGTTGTATGTATTTTGTATGTATGTCAAATCTCCCTCTATGTTGAGTTCATCGGCTTTCAGTTGAAAAACATCGTTAAAATTTTTAGTCTGTCCAATTTCATGATTATCAATGTTCCATGTACCTTTCATATTGCTTATGATTGTTCATATATATATATATATATATATATATATATATATATATATATATATATATATATATATATATATATATATATATATATATATATATATATGAATATACCTGCCTGGCAGATAGGTCGTTGGTCTATTCTTCAAAGGAGCCCGGGACCATCATAGGGAATATTGTAATAATATTGTAGAAATTAATACTGCTTTACTGGGGTATCAGTATTTCAAAGCTTGAAATTCTGAGTTACAAAAGTTTTTTTTCCAATTTAAATAATAAAATCAATAGTAGCTAAAAAAATCAGAAACATTGTATAATATCTCAACGAGCAAATAAAGTTGTTGATGCCTGTCAATCAGTGCCAAAATTACAACAGAATTGCCGAATTCTGTGTCAGAACGCGCAGTATAACTTAAAAGAAAAATAAACGGTAACCCACGGTACATCTAAGTGTATTAAGCCATTGGCTTCACTGAGAAGCAATGTTGTACTTTATGAGATCACATACGAAAAAATATTTGTTACAAGTAAACTTGATTTATTAAACATAGCATGCAAATCGTTCCAGTCGGTCAACATTTGTCCAACGCTATGAATGACCACGGAATGACCATTTGCAAATATTCCTTTTGTAACAAACACTTACAACATAATATATCCTCGTGTTGGTTCTGATTCCTCTGAAGAATAGGCAATCTGCTTCCCTGTCAGATAGTTCCTAAAATTCGATGGATTGGCCAAGGGTTTTCACTATCATTGTGACTAATTATAGGTGGTAGAGTTCCGCAATATCTTGCCTGAGTCTGTTACCACATTTTAACTATTCCAGCAGCAAGAGCATCAATGCTTGTCACTATCGTGTTCTGGTTTGAAGGCACAAGGAAGCCTGTAACTTATGAAAACTTATGCATAAGTTACATGTTACAATACCATACCGCCATTGGATAACCAAATTTGAAATTTTTAGTTAAAATTAAATAATATTAATCCGAAATTCTGCCAGGCAGTTCGTAAAAGGTTTACGACTGGCCAAACGTGTCACTACCATTGTGACTTCTAGTTGGTAAAATTCCGTAACGTCCCACCCGGGTTTGATAAAACCACTTCACTTTACCTATTCTTGCTATAATAGCGTCACTGCTTGTCACTATCGTGTTCTGGTGTAGAGGGTAAGGTAGCCGTCAAACTTATGCATTTGGCGTTATCATCCTTTTACACTAATACTAACGCAGCATTAGGGCTATCTACTTATTATCTTACAACATAAAAAATATTGCACATTCATTCACAAATTGTTAATTATCCTATGATATAAAAAATTAGCATCACAAATGGCAACGCGCAATTAAGGCGAGGTATTTCGACGCGCGTCAATTCTATAGCATTTTCTATAGAAATGACAAACACTGGGTATGTTGCGGCAGGAATAGGTAAGACGGTGGTATCAGACCCGGGCAAGACAATGCAGAAATCTGCCACCTAGTAGCCACGATGCTAGTGACTCGCAATAGCCAATCATTCGCTTCTTGCAAACTACCTGGTAGAAATGGCATGGTCTATTCCTTTGAAGGCGAGGTATTTCGACGCTCGTCAATTTTATAGGAAATGGGTGGCGCGGTATGTTCTGAAAGCGCTGGGAAACGTGTTAATTTTCGGAAAAATAAATATAGGACATCAGCTCAAAAATAAAATTTAGCACATTCTTTTTTGTATTTACAACTAAATATCACCATATAAAAATCATGTGAAAGATTAGAAATATTATTAACAAATTATTTGTTTTAGAGATTTTTTAGCCTGTTTTCAGAATTTTATATGATCGAGTAAAGTACATTCTATCATGTAATGAGTTAGCACATTCTTTAGATAATATCTTCAGGTATATCGTGTAATTTTTGTAAAATTGTTATTTAACAATCAATACAAAAAAAAAAACGTGATTTAACAAACCAGTTTTTTCCCGTTTGTCGCGATGCCTTGCCTTAACATATTTGGTGTGTATAATCGATGGTTATCTCTTTGCATCTGGAGAGCCGTCTGCTTAATTGTTATCCTGGGATATAAAAAATATCTTATCCAAACGCTAAACCCTATATTTCGATAGAATATTATTAGACGTACCTAACCACTATACGCGTATGATTAAGCCGTATAATGTAGGAGCTCATCACGGCGATGTTTGTCTGTGTTGTAGACACAAACTTGCGTCCCTCGCTTATTGAACAAGTTGCAAGTTATTACATCTTCCAATAGTGTAAGATATTAAGAAACTTACATGCGTGGTTTGGTTCATATATATACCAGAAGAAACATATTTGACATAATTAAAACAAAATTTACATATGTATGCTTAAATGTTTTTACTAATGTTGTGTAAAACTTACATTTAATAGATTTAGGTTTAGCAGGAATTTTTAAATACCTCAAATACCTACATGATTAACCCAGCGACATTTTTAGGCACCTTAATCTTACGTATTACAATAATAATTAATTATTAACATGTTTAATTCTGACAATATTTCAAGTCACAAAACGTTTTGTGAATTGCCTAAAAAAGGTTCAAAATTGGGCCGAAACGTGGTTGTACTAATGATGTATTAGAGGTTTTTGAGAAAATTCCACATTCCTACTAAAACACAATCTATTTAAACCAAGATGGATGCTATATACATAATAATAAATTACATATTTTTTTTATAAAAATAAAATAAGAAGTACGTCAATTCTGTTCTTAAATCAGACTTTGTCTTGTTTTGTAGGTCATGAGCTTTGTTATGGGGGAGGGTCCAAAGTTTCAAATGTACAAAAATGAACCAATTGCACCTCCAACTTTTAAATGATTCAAAAATCATTAATTTAATAATTCAAATTCGACTTGCACGAAACCTTCATATCTACGGTGGATGTTGTCGTAGTAATAAAGCAAGAAATGGCCAAGACGTATTCAATGAGATAGGTTTGTAATCTGTTAGTGGGTGTGGACGAAATTAGTGGATACGAATTGTAAATATCCATCCCGTGCATGCTATTTAACAGGGATTATTCTTGCATATTACACGAAGAATAAGACAGTATTTTTCTAAATTCATCCCCAATGATGGTAAAATATGGGGTAAAATATCATATGACATTTGTCGTAGTGAAGAAATGTTAATTTTTTTATATATACATAATGCATATGTTAAGAAAACAAGAAAACAGATGGATGTCCCGATGGAACCAGAAACCATTGCTTATAGACACCAAATATGTTAATGGCGCATTACCATCCTTATGACGAAGTTTGCCACACGTATAAGGGCGCAGCTACATACATCGGGCTACGGCGAAGGTTCGCGCTAGTACGAACTATGTTAGCGACACCTGCTTACGTCATAATGACGTCGTATTATCACTGGTCACAAAACCGCGGCCTACAGGTTATATTTGTGCGGCCTGCTGATGAAAATTTGGGGGGCACGCGACAAAGCGAACAAGAATATTGAATCATTCCTTAAAATATTTTCTCCTCAAATTCTTAATTCATTATCATTCGTTCCTTAAATTCTTTAATTTTATGCTACTGTGTACTGTATTTCATTCGCCCAAAGATTACGAACTTATGATACAGCTTCATAAACATGAAGGTCATGTCGTCGTATGTTATTTTTTTCTACCATGGAACAAAATAAAATAACATATTACGTCGATACACTAGGTCAATATCATAATATACATGAAATTACCTTAACGTATGTACACGGATAAATTCTAATTTGTTATTACATTATTATTGTTTATCCTAATTATATTATAGTTTCTTTATCTAGAATCGCTCAAATATCACTGCAGGGACGCGTCTAGCCCCTTCGCGAAGCAGTTCGCGACACCGCGATAGCACGAACCTTCGCCGTAGCCAGATATATGTAGCTGCGCCATAAGTGTTCCGGCTACCTTACCCCCAAACCAGAACACGACAGCGATAAGCACTGACGCTATTTGCGGAAGGAATAAACTAAAGAAATAAAAAAGCAGACATTTTATAAGCTCGACACCGATTTGTATGGTCATCTCCGTTCTGTGGTGAACATTACCAGACAATTTAACGAATAATATTAATTGCTTTAAGGCGATTTTATTGTTAGAACATTGTTACACCTTAGAACTTAATAATTCCGTATGTCGAGATTGGTTAGTGTAAATCAAATAACCCTTCAAGTTAGGTAAGTGCCTCAGGTAACCCTTACATTTGACCCAGCAAACTGACAAGTTTCTTGGGATATTTGGTAATGTAGCCATAGTTTTGGGATAATTGTGGAAAATTCAAAATAAATAATTATATTATTTCCGTCATAATAAATCAGTTATAAACAATGATATGCTAGTAGAATAATATCATAATAATAAAATCAGTTTTTAGCTTTATCTATTATTACTACGATTTCAGAGGTTAATTTATAAAAAATAGTAACTGTGGTCGAAATTTGATCTCAGACTGAACATTAAAATCTTAGTTTGAAAACAAACTTTAACTGTACCCAAATATAATTGTATATACATATTATAATGTTTGTCAAATTATGTAGTATGTTAAATTTTATGAGTGTATTTCTATTGCACATTTAAATATAAAGAAATTTGTTTTGTACATGGAACTATTATCTATTCATCCGAGGGTTTGCGCTCACCTCCGCAATGAAAATTTTGTGGCAAATTTCACATTCCTGCTTTCGCGTATTTGTTGTAAAAGCTGATATATTGTTTTACTTCACATATTAATATTTAGATGTATTACTTTTAATAATATTGAAATTAGTAATAATCATCTGTGAAAAATAGCTGCTAGGATAAGTGAAAAAAATATTCCTTAAATTTAGAGGAAAAATAAGATTACTCAGCATTCCAAGTGCTTTGATGAAATATATGTATCTTATTATTAATTTCAGATTGAGAGCAGAAATGAAATTACATTCATTTTGCAGCTTAATACGAGCAAATGTCATTAAATTTTCTTATTTATCTTTCTTTAATTGTCTATAATAGAAATCTTAATACGAAAAAACTATTATTCATGGAAATGATAATTTCAAACTGAAATATATTAAAAAAGAAGCTCAAATGAAAACTAGATTCATTCTACAAACTTTATCTGTTAAATACCTTTACATTTAAATCATTTGTAGCCTAATCAAAACGGTAAAAATAAAACTAATTGGACAATTTATTGAGATAATTCAATTACAAAATATATAATATGTTGACGACATAGATACTTATTTTCTATCCAAAAATATTCCAAATTCCAGCTAAAGTAGACCAAAACTTACAGACATCCTACACCAAGACTCATCAGGCCGAAAGAATTGTATTTGCAGTTTAAGTTACTGACCTGTATTGACTCAACCGATTTACTCCCACTTCGTACTAAGCCTGTTAGTTTCCGAGTTATTAGCGAGCAAACATAATAGTCTAATTGATGTTTGCAGAGGCTTACGTTATTTCATATGGTAAACGTGAAATGGCCTACAATGGTCATGTTAAAGATTTCATCGGAATGGAGATGAATAGCTGGAAAATTGAATTGTTATGAAATGTTATAAAATGTGTCTAGTAAATAACACAAATTATTAATTTTAATGATATCTTATTATTATTATTATTTATATTATAAGATAGCAAACAAGCAGATGGGTCTTCTGATGGAAAGAGTCAACCATCACCTAAAGACACCAAAAGTGTTAATGGTGTGTTGCTATCTTTTGGCGGGGTCTAAAGCCACATGCATAAGTTTACCAGCTACCTTACCCTCCAAACCGGAACACGACAGTGACAAGCACTGACGCTATTGCGGCAGGAATAGGTAAGGCGTTGGTACCTAACCCGGGCGAGACAATGCAGAACTCTACCGCTTAGTAGTCACGATGGTAGTGACTCGTGAAGCCAATCGGTCGCCTTTTACGACCTGCCTGGCAGAACATCAGATGGTTTATTCTTCAAAGGAGCCCAGGACCAACACGGGGAAAATTTCATTAGTTTAACTAGCTGTTGCCTGAGACTTCGCGCGGACTTCGTTTACTCCGCACAACTCCTCCCCCGTAGGTGATAGCGTGAATATGTAGCCTATATGTTGACCCGACCTGTTAGTAATATTCATGCAAAATTTAAAGTAAATCCATGCAGTACTTTTTAATTTTATCCCGGACATACATACAGACAAACAGACAAACAAACAGACAAACAGACAAAAATTCTAAAAACTATATTTTTGGCTCCGGTATCGATTGTAGATCACGGCCCAGGAATTCTTTTAAAAAAGTATTCCGTGTACAGTTTTGACTTTCCTACGATTTTATTATATGTATAGATAACTATGTATATCAAATGTATTATTCACTATGATTTACAGAGTGCTAAGTGTGAGTTTTTCTTTTCGCATTCGGTCGTGAGCGCGTTTCGAGTTTACTAGGAATTTGTATGTGATTTGTACAGCGCCACCTAGTGGTAAACGTGAGAAACCAGTTTACCACTAGGTGGCGCTGTACAAATCACATACAAATTCCTAGTAAACTCGAAACGCGCTCACGATCGAATGCGAAAAGAAAAACTCACACTTAGCACTCAGTTGACCGACTCGTAGCTGTAGGAATAGCGTTACGCACTCTCCCCTGTATCTCAAAAATGAATGTTGGAACAAAAACATGTTTGGAATAAAATATAACACTTTTATGCTCTGCAATTTTCATCAGTAATTCTATCGGAACTCAGAATTTTAATTAACTTCCACACATACACGAGATTTTATGAGACTTGTAACAATTTTTAGAACGCCAAAATAAAGATGAAGTTTTATGGTATATCATAAAGTAGTAAAACAAGCAGATGACTCTCAGTTATAGACACCAAAGATGGCAATGGTACGTTACTATCAGTGTGGTGGGATGGTAATGCCACATGCGTAAGTATACTTGCTGCCTTACCTTCCAAACTGGAACTTGACAGTGACAAGAATAGACGCAATTTTTTTAATATCATAAGATACCAAACTAACAGATGGTTCTCCTGAGTCCTGATGGCAAGATACAACCATTGCCTATAGACAGCAAAGATATAAATGGCGCTTTGCTATACTGGTAGCGAGGTTTTAATGCACATGCATAAGTTTACCGGCTATCTCACCCTCCAAACCGGAACACAATAGTGACAAACACTGGGTATGTTGCGGCAGGAATAGGTAAGGCGGTGGTATCAGACCCGGGCAAGACAATGCAGAAATCTGCCACCTAGTAGCCACGATGCTAGTGACTCGCAATAGCCAATCATTCGCTTCTTACAAACTAAAGAAATGGCATGGTCTATTCCTTTGAAGGCGAGGTATTTCGACGCTCGTCAATTCTATAGGAAATGGGTGGCGCGTTATGTTCTGAAATCGCTGAGAAACGTGTTAATTTTCGGATAAATAAATATAGGATATCAGCTAAAACCCAAAACTTAGTACATTCTTTTTTGTATTTACAACTAAATATCACCATATAAAAATCGTGTTGAAGATTAGAAATACTAGGTATTAACAAATTATTTGTTTTAGAGATTTTTTAGTCTGTTTTCGGAATTTTATATGATCGAGTAAAGGACATTCTATCATGTAATAAGTTAGCACATTCCTTAGATAATATCTTCAGGTATATCGTGTAATTTTTGTAAAATTTTTATTTAACAATCAATACAAAAATACGTGATTTAGCAAACCAGTTTTTTCCCGTTTGTCACGATGCTTCGCCCTAAGGGGGCCTGAACCAACATGGAAGAACTACATAGAAATATTATATTATTATTTTTAATAAATATACACGGGACAAATTACACTGACTGATCTAACTATAAAGTAAGCAAATCATTTGCTTGTGTTATAGGTGTTAGTCTACGATACTAATAGAAATATATATATAAATATTGGAATATATTTAATTAGCACCCCAACCCGGAAATACAAACATTTATGCTCATCAGTCATCAGAACCCGAGCCCCGTCGATTGCGTAGTCAGGGTCACTAACCATTCGACCAACGGGGCGGTAGAATTTTTGTTATTGTTGCTATTATTGTTGTCGTATTGTACTTCATTATAGAAAATGAAATAAAATGGTAATCTCGTCGTATCTTATTCAATTTTATTCTACAACTTTATATCTAGATTTTAAATCTAAGTTGATGACAAGTGTCCATAGCCTAGCCAGATGCGGGGTAAGACCAGATATTATAATTTTTTATTTAACTTGTAAGTATTAATAAATAGTGTTCAGTTTTTGCGTTCCTAAAATGTGTTGGACTGCATCTATTTTGACCTACATGAGAAAAGCGAAGGAGTTAATTGAAATTTGTCCGATCTACTATGTGGTAGATTTCTGCAAAGTGTCACTCGGGTAATTGGTACCACTGCTTTACTAATTATTGCCGTAATAACGTCAGTGCTTGTCACTTTAGTTTTCCGGTTTTGAAGGTGGGATAACTGGTAAACTTATGCAAATGGCATTGCCGTCCCTGCACATGACTAGAAATACACCATTAACATCCTCGGTGTCCGTAAATACAATGCTGTCTTTTCCATCAAGACAGCCATTGACAGCCTTTTTTGCTATCTAATTATATATAAAATGGTTTTCGTGTTGTAAAATGAAAAACTTTTTAAAATCTTAAGTTCATTTTTTTTCCTAAATATTATTAATTTTTCCCCTAACTATTTTAACTATTAATTTAGCTTGGTGATGTCTTTGTCGTGTAATTTATATATTTGAAAGTTGTACCTTGTCCTAGTGGTGTTTTAATTACTTGTAATGTGGTTGTCTGGACGAAATCGCTTGTTAGCGATAAGACCGCCTTTTGTATCAGATTGTTTACTTTAGATTGTATTACTACTTTAGTTCTCAAGTTGTACAATAAAGATTATTATTATTATTATTATTTGTTTCATCAAAAAAGTTTTGCAATAATCGGAGTTACATGCAGTTGGTTAAAGACACAGGCAAAGACGCGGACAGTTGTCAGTAATGTGTTCATTACGTCGATATATTGAACATTAACGTTTACCTAATAACATAATCAAGTTACCCGTGAAGTTGACAAATAAAAATCGCTCCATGATTTACCCCACACGCCGAACTGTCATTAAAAATAACCCGGCGAGGACAGCGGGCTTCATAATTCGATGGATACACCCAAATTTCCATCAGAGTATGGCACAAGTTGTCAGACAAATAGTTATTATTATAAAAACAAAAGATTTGCTGTCACTTGACCTGAAAAAAGAATCTAACAATGCGACGCCTCTCAAGCTACTGTATGTATACGCTCTATAAGAAATTTTACTGTCCGACAGTCCGACTTTTTACTGTCCGATGTGACATTAAAAAAACGGACGATGGATTGTCCGTCTTTACTCGGATGCCGTGCAGTTTAGGGTAACTCTCTGAAACTACACGCCACGTACGCGTAATTACGCTAGAAACAATGAGTTTCTTCGAGAATTGGCAGACGTACGAAGACTTAGAAGACTGTAATTTACACGAATATACATATTAGTCACGCCAACAAAGTGTTAATACTTTATAAAATTTTGAAAATATTTTTTCCAGGGTTTCCTTGCACATTGTGGTCTAGTGCTCCAGCGTTGGCGTTGACCACGTGAGGTCCCGGGTTCGATTCCCGGGTCGGGCACATAAAAAAGTGTTTTTTCAGTTTTCTGAGAAACTTAAAGTTGCCCGGGATTGGAAAGTGCCCGGTTGGCGATAGGCTTGTCACCTATCACATTGTGGGACCAAGTATCTTCGGCTAACCGTGGGTGCACTTATTGTACCTCTGCCTACTCCTTCGGAGATATGGGCGTGAAGATACTTTGTAGACGCTCCTTCCTATACGGTTAGGTAAAAATACTACATCGGACACGATCTAGTATTTTTACCTAACCGTCCGTACCGTAAAAATATCCTCGGACGAAAGATCTTGACTCGATAAACATGTGTTTTAATTGTATCTGCAAACTTACGAGCAAGTGATCCCCAATGTTGATCCGGTCTTCTTAGAAGAACAGAGTGCTAAGTGTGAGTTTTCCTTTTCGCATTCGATCGTGAGCGCGTTTCGAGTTTACTAGGAATTTGTATGTGATTTGTACAGCGCCACCTAGTGGTAAACTGGTTTCTCACGTTTACCACTAGGTGGCGCTGTACAAATCACATACAAATGCCTAGTAAACTCCAAACGCTCTCACGATCGAATGCGAAAAGAAAAACTCACACTTAGCACTCTGACCAACTGCTGTTCTGCCAGTAGGTCGGAAAAGGCGACCAATTGGCCACTACCATTATGACTACCAGGTAGTAGAATTTCGCATCGTCTCGCCCAGGTATTTGGTACCACCGCCTTTCCTATTCCCGCCGCAACAACGTC
Source organism: Apodemia mormo (assembly GCA_036924255.1). NCBI lineage: Eukaryota > Metazoa > Arthropoda > Insecta > Lepidoptera > Riodinidae > Apodemia > Apodemia mormo. The sequence continues at coordinate 6,022,619 of JAUPFN010000020.1, read as the reverse complement.
ATTACTTGTCATTGTCATGTTCCAGTTTGGAGGGTAAAAAGGTATATGGTAGACTTATGATTGTGGCATTGCCATCCCGCCACAAGAATAGTAACACACCATTAACATCTTTGGTGTCTGTAGGCGATATGCGATGCAATGTGGTTTCTCTTTCCATCAGAAGAGCTATCTGTTTGTTTGCTATCTCAAGATATAAAAAATTGGAATCCTGAAAAAAAAGTTACAGCGAATGGACATTTTTGCAACCCAAAAAATTTGTTGGAAATGTGACGTCAGCTTCTGAGAATTTTGTTGACCCTTCCCTTAAAAATCTCAATGTAAAACTACTCGGAAAAATTGTCTGTCCCAAAGTTTGACTGTTCGTATGCAGAAAGTATTAGCAAATGGAATTGTTGTAAATTACCAGTCATCTATATGATGTGAATGGAATAACTCACTACGGCGTATAGTGCGATGGCGGAACGTGGACGTTATTAAATAGCTCTTCAGAGTGCTAAGTGTGAGTTTTTCTTTTCGCATTCGATCGTGAGCGCGTTTCGAGTTTACTAGGAATTTGTATGTGATTTGTACAGCGCCACCTAGTGGTAAACTGGTTTCTCACGTTTACCACTAGGTGGCGCTGTACAAATCACATACAAATTCCTAGTAAACTCCAAACACGCTCACGATCGAATGCGAAAAGAAAAACTCACACTTAGCACTCAGAACAGTTCTCATTATACAGTCGCTAGAACACACATACAGATCCGATGTTTCTCCAGAATTTAAGTGGTTCAATCAATTCAATTCAATGGTAGGTTTACCGAAAAGGCGTACCGCTCTACGTTAGACTATATTTAATTAGAGAGGTTATTATTGAGATGCTCCGCCCCAAAGGTACAAACCATTGTTCATGTAGACCGTACTGGCGTTTTATAAAGCATTAGTATATGGCCAGACGTGAAGAATACGTCAAGCGCGATGCAATAACCCCAGTTATTTTGTCCTCCGTGTTGATCAGGATCACCTTTGAAGATTAGACCAACTGCTGTTCACTGCCAGGCACGGCGCAAAAGGCGACCAATTTACTATACCTATGTGTCACTACTAATTCCGCAACGACTCACCCGGGTATATGGTACCACCGCCTTACCTATTCCTGCCGCAATAGCGTCAATGCTTGACATTGTCGTGTACCAATTCAGAGGGCCATAGCCGTTAGACTCATGCATGTGGCATTGCCATCCCGCTACACGGATAGCAGCGAACCATTAATATCTTTGATATCTATAAGCAATATAGATACCAAAGACGGATTTGTTTTGAGCTACGTATACAGCGCACGATATATCGCATCGTCTACAACGTAGCAATACCTGATGATGAACGAGGCAAAATAAGCACTGCAAGCATTTACGCGTGCGATAAAACATTACCAAAAATTTTACACGCATTAAGATTAGTAAAAGTTGCGATCGCTGTAAGTTTTCACTTATACCAACCGATCGCATGCTCTGACCGCGCCTTCTATTTCGTATAGACCAACACGATATGCAAATATGGGACATAAAGGTCATATATCGTGATAGCGTCGTGGTAATTAATAAAATATGTCCTCTCTGTAGATATTAGTTGGGCGCGGAATCGGACAGGCATATTAGACGATTGCTATACCAATTTGATTTATGACTGGGTGTGTTTAGAACGTATTATTTCTAATCCTTTTGGCTGCTAAGAAGTTAAAAGTTAGTTACATACCAACATGGTCTTTCATAGCAGTATCTTATTTTATCTATTATCAGTAGAAAATCGGAAAAAACTTTTCCGACTATTTTCACGATGACGTCAGTATTCCTGTGCGTGTGTGTATGTGTGTGTGTGTGTGTGTGTGTGCATGTGCGTGTACGTATGTATGTAAACATCTCATAACTTTTGAAGAGCTTGACCAATCAAAACGCGGTTGTTGGCATTCGATTGTATTTCGTCTATAGTGCGCGCGGAACTAGTTGGCCGCGCCATACGTAATACGTAAGGCGCGGCCAACTAGTTCCGTGCGCACTATAACATAGATTTTCTGATAAATATGAACCGATTCGGCCCAGAAAATTAAAAAAAAAAACAAAAGAAACTTAAGTGAAATAGTATTTTTTAATTACTTCCAGATTAATGTACCAATTTTTTATCGTCGACAATATTTTACTATTTAAAACATTACTTTGAATGTCGTTTCAAAAATTAAAATCAAATAAAATTTTCAAAACTTACAGCATTTCAAATATTAAAATTATGTTATTTACAGCAAAATATATACTTCATATTTTTAAAATAACTCAAGCTAATATACCGATTTATTTAAAAATCTAGTCAGCTCTTCTACTTAAAAAAAACTGCGTCATATACCTACAGCTGTAAACCGGATTAAAATCGGTTAATTCGTTCGGGATTTATTAATGACGAACGTTTTTGAAAAAAAAAAAATTACATTTCTTCGCCTTTTTTAACCTTTCGTTTAAAAAATTGCGTTGAATACCATTCAATTCAAAAAATCAAAATCGGTCATCGTATTTGAAAACATACATCTTTTTGAAAATTACAATACAGTCTTTTTATTTTACAAACTTTAGGTTAATGAACTTTTTGAGCTCATAAATCTATGATCAGGTATAGTTTTTGCTTACATGAACTTAAAATACCTACATCAATTTAACGGAAAGTTTCAGGGATGTGCTGTAGGGCCAACCGGCTTACAAACCACATTGTTATCGTTGTATCGTTGGATAAGTTTTTAAAAAAAATTGTAGGTTTGCGAAACAATTTTTCGATTAAGGGATTCGTTTGAAAAATATAAAGTTTTGAAGTGCTGTTTTTTATCCTAACTATCACAGCTAAATAGGCTATACAAGTTTATGAGTATAGTAAAAATAATGATATATGATACTATCTATAAATATTATAAATAATATAAATATATATATATATATATATATATATATATATATATATATATATATATATATATATATATATATATATATATATATATAATATATATATACACATTTAATTTTTACTTTGTATGGCAAACGTTGCGTTGCCATACAAATTACTTGTATTAAAAATTTAGGTGGGGTACTTGAGAACGGGGGGGGGGGTACGTTTTAAATGTAGAGTTTTTTCTTATTAACATTTTTGCTACATAATATATTGATAAGTTCTTAGGACTGGTTTATTGGGTTAATAATTTTGTCATATATAATTTTTTTATATATATAAAATAAAATATTTTTGAAACAAAAGAATCTGTGAAAATTATGTTAAAACCGTCACTTGTAGCAAAGAACTTCGGCTCAGTTTCATGTTATTGAAAAAATGTTATCTCACTTAAATGCTTACAGATATTTATGTGGTGTTTTTGGAACAGGGTATGTTAGTTTTATATTTCTAAAATATTATTTACAACATTTAAAAACAACATTTCTTATTCTTATTCATAAATAGTTCTTGAAAGCAATAGCATGCCTGCTTTACATTTTTACAAATCTTACTAGGAAGAAAATGTTTTCAGAAGTTTGAATGTTCTTGTTATCTATGGCCTATAGTTATAAAAAGAAAACGTTTGTATTTATGTATATAATTGAGATAAAAACTATCCTATCTTTTAAGTTGGACCAAACAGTAGATATCTACAAAATCTAATTGAATATGTTCTGTAATCTAATTGAATATGTGTGTAATATGTTTAGTAGTTTCGGAGCCCATCCCGGACAAACAACTTGACACGAAATTTATATATATTTAGAAGAAGATGTACTTGGAGCAGTTTTTTATAAGCGGTGAACCTGTGGTGATTATATATCCGTCATTGACGTTAAATAATGTAAGTGTTCATAGGGTGAAACAATAAAAATAAAAAAAAAAAACTTAAAAAAATTCAATACTTTACATAACCATGTAGTAGACTAGCTACCTGCCACCGGTTTCTCACCCCTAAAATTCCTTCTTTTTAAAAACATTTTTTGGATTTTCACAATTTCGTACCTTAAAAGAAAAAAAAGCGGAATTATTATAGGATCACTTATTGTCCGCCCACCTGTCTGTTTATTTAAATATCTGTTAAGACCCTTTTTCTCAGGACCCGTAAAGGTCCTGTAAAAAGGTGCTGTTTGATATGCAAATGTCATACAAGCACATACACATAGACAAGTTTTAATAACCGTATCTTGAACACAGATGTCAAAATAGTGGACAAAGTTGTACCGAAAAGATGACTCTCTTTAATTAATTACTATTTACATTAGGTACTCTTCGACTGTATTTTTGCATGTTATATAGCTGATTGAAGTTAATGTTCCAAATACCCCTTATTCATTCAAGCCTCTTTTTGAAGAATAGATCGACTGTTACTGCTAGGCGTATGTTAAACTAACATCGTGACTGCTAACGGCCGGTTTCCGAAACGCAAATTAATTTTAACAAGCAATTAATCTGAGATTTTGGATTTGCCTGAAAAAAAGTTTAAAGTGCACATAAAAAATGTATTTTGCAAAAAAGCATATTATGACATAAATGAATATTTTAACGATACCAATGTTTGGCTAACATAAATCATTAATTGCTTAATTTTATTTTATTTTGATATTAAAATTTTGTGAGTTATTTTACTTCTACGTAAAATTTATACATTCATATGTTAAATGATAATTATTCTACTACGTTTTAGTAATTTGACATATTGTATGACATTATTTACAGTAATTATTTTAATTTGTATTTCTTTATTTGTACGTTTTTAAATTGATATTTTTATTAGAATGTATAATGTACGTACATTTACAGTACCCGGCGATAAATATTGCACATCGAACTTTGGAAAGAGACAATCGGATAATTTCGGCTTCGTAAAGCGTTATCTCTGTCCCACACTACCTATGTGACGTTTAGTCAGTCGTTGTTCAAGTACGATAGAGTGCAGTCGCGTCCCGAAAAAAATATACATTTAGAGTTGATAACACCCACAAATTTAAATAATTTAAAGTTGTAATATGGCATCTTTCGGAAAAAGAGGGAAACCTTTACGAGGTCAGTCACGTGAAATTATCTACAATGTTTATAAATACTTTGTAAGCGAAGCTGATAGATTTTAAAAAAAAGTAGATGAAAATGTAAGTTGTTATTTTAAGAAGATTCAAGAGCGAGTTGCAAATGCCACTGGAATTTCAAGAAGAACTTTGAACAATATATTAAACGAAGTCAGTACTGAAACACATTCGACTGAAATTAAGTTCAGCACTCCAAAAAAAGGGAGACCAAAAAAGCAATTTCGTTTGGATATGGACGATTTTGATTACGATGTTGTTCGAAGAATGGTGTATGATTTTCACTTACGATTTAATGAACTGCCAACAATAAAATCATTAAAAGCTAAGTTATCTGAAGCTATTAATTACAATGGGTCTGAAAAAACGTTGAGAAAAATACTTCATGACATGGGATTTCAGTTCACTAAAATGGAAGATAATCGAAAAATTCTAATGGAAAAGCACGACGTTAGTCTCAAACGAATGGAATACCTTGATAAAATACGCAAATTTCGCGAAACAGGAAAAAATATCGTCTACATGGATGAGTCATATATACATGCATCCCACACTAAAGGGAAATCTTGGAGTGACGATAAGAAAAAAGGAGTAAAAAAGCCAATTTCAAAAGGTCAACGTTTGATAATAGTTCTTGCGGGAAATGAAAAAGGCTTTGTACCCGGTGCTTTTTTAACGTATAAATCCACGGACACTACAGGTGACTATCACAATGAAATGAATAACGATAACTATGAGAAATGGCTGGTTAACCAATTAATCCCAAATATACCCAGTGATTCTGTTCTAGTTATCGACAACGCACCCTATCACAACAAGTATGTTGAGAGACCCCCCAACTCAAACACCATTAAACGGGAAATGATCAACTGGTTAAACAGACATGAAATTCCAGTTGATCCAAAATTAACAAAAACCCAGATTTACGCTATTATATGTCAGCACAAGGAGAGGTATACAGAGTTTTCTGTGGACAAAATACTTGCCGAACATGGGCACACTGTGTTGCGATTGCCACCATATCATCCGGATTTTAATCCAATTGAAAATATATGGTCTCAACTGAAAGGCTATGTAGCCTCTAGAAATGTGGGTATGAACTTAACTACAGTAAAAACATTATTGACTGAAAAAGTAAACATGATCGGCGCTGAAGAGTGGAAAAAGGTTTGCGATCATGCAATCAAATGTGAGAATGAATATAGAAGCATTCAACACAGTTTAGACAATTACACTGATAGATTAGTAATAAATACGGCTGATAGTGACAGTGATATTGACCTCTTTGAGAGCACAGATAGTGAAATGGAAGTAATTGAGAATTAGAATTATTATTATTTTTATTGCAATGTCTCATTTTAGCAATAGGTATAATGGTGTTTATTATGTACACTAAAGCTGTAATGTTCCAAAATAATTAAATACGTAAACATAATGTAAAAATGTTTTTTTATTTTATTTTACCCCAACCTAAAGCCATCACTTATAGAAAAATTAGTGTATTTTATACAAAGAATAAAAATATCAAAAGAAGCAAATCATACTTGTTTTAACAGCTCCTAATAGGTACCGGACTGTTTGTATTTTGTGCGACAGAGATAACGCTCTACGAAGCCGAAATTAGCCGATTGTCTCTTTCCAAAGGTCGATGTGCAATATTTATCGCCGGGTACTGTATATTTATTGATAATTGTAATGTGACTGACAATTAACTAAGCTTTTATATATAACTACTTGTATTACATCTTCTTTTTAAGATTGACGTTCAAAAAATGTATCATAGGAATACTTATTTTGAATAAAAGCTTATTCTATTCTGTGTTTAACAGATGATTTGCTTGTAAAAATTATGTTAAACACAGATTAATTGTTTGTTAAATCGGCCATAATTCTCTATTCAGGAAAAGCAGATGCTTGTTTGCTGTCTTATGATATACAAAAAATTGAAGTTTATCTTTTAAATATTGTATGGAATGATTCGTTTTTGTTTCCCCTTCTTATACTTGTAACGTATCTGTCACATATTATAGCCACATTAACATTCCTCCCAATATTAAGCTAACGACCACACAAATGGAGTGAACGACAAAAATTAATAACTATGAACAGTTCGCATGTGAACTGACAATTAATGCGTGGGTTATTTTGACCCCGGTGACTGCGGAAAATTGATTCAACTATTGGGGTTAATGATTATAGTAAACAAATAGAGGAACCATGGAACCGTGTCATGGGTGGAATTTGAATATTCAAAAAAACTAAGCTGTATAGTGTATATGTATAAGTTTACATAAATATTTCCGAACTTACACTTCTCTTAGAGCGTCTAGAGAAAAATATAAAAATATTTTTTTTATGATGAGCGCGCACATCCAACAGCTAGGCGCAGGCACACTGGCAGCTAGCTTCATGAAGTTAGCTGATATTACTAGGCGCAGGCACACCGGCAGCTAGCTTCACGAAGTTAGCTGATTTTACAAGGGGCCCGCACATCAGCACATGAACTTAACTGATGTAACGATGGGCGCGCACACAGACAGCCAGCGACATGAAGTTGGTCAACAAATAGAGAATTTAATGTACTACTTACTAGAGAAACAATGCTAAATAGAAGTCGTGTTCCATTTCATGAACACTCGCTGCAGCGCTGAAAAAGTATTAAATCGTCTAAACAAAATAAAAATTAAGCAGCTCTGCAGCGTAAAATAGAGTATAATGTATATTTGCGACCGAAATGTCGTAACCACCATGAATTTCGAAAACGAAACCTTACGCGTTTCATTTAACGAGCTCTAACGTAGGTGCACTCTATGGACTGCACTTTAGTAGCCCACAAGTGGCGTGGCCATGCGTTGTCTAGTACATAAGTTCATAGAAGTCTTTGCCAAAAGTTGTGGCTTAGCTATAAAAACGTCTTACGTGCTTACATAAACACATACACACTTTTTTCAAATTGTCTATTTTTCTGATTGTTTGTTTAATCTTATCAAAAATTATAATAAAAATAAATAAACTTTTTAAAAAATTAAAAAAATTAAATTTAAAATTAATTAAAAAATATGGTTCTTTTTTTAATTTTTTTCCTTGTAACATTATAATTATTTTATCCTATTTAACCGTCCCGTTGGTTTTCAATCCTGTCTACGAACAGGGACAAGTATTTGTGTAATGAGCACAATTTTCCAGGATTTAGTTATTGTAAATAAATTTCAGTATAAATAAGTTAAGTCCGCAGTGTGGTGTCAGGGTTTTATGGAACGAAGTTCCTTATGGGACGTAGCGGAGGGGTACCCTAGCCGGCAAAAAACGTCCGTAACTGCTGTCCCATGACACCACAAGGTTTTCTTTTTGTTTGTAAAACATGGTAAAACATTGTAGTAGAGGTTTACCCAGGACAGGATCCTTTTCGATCTTCTACGCATTTACTTAAAAATAGCTCCCTGTCCGTTTACCCTCTATTCCGAAAAAAAATCCATTAAAACCTAAAAATATAGACTGCGTTATACCCAGAGATTAAATAACTGAGGTATAATTAAAATATATTGCCACTTGAACTTATAGCTGGCTTTGAGCTAAGAGTCTTATTTTTAATAAAATACCTTTTGTTCAAAGCTAACTATAAATAAAATAGGAATAATTAAAAACATTTTGTAAAGTGAAATTTGACTCTAGGTGAATTGAACTAGCCACCTACGCTAGATGTCATAACGATACCGCTTAATACTGATAGATTAGACGTAGGTAAGGCAATTGGCTCAAACTTGTTTATAAACAACAAACTTTTCCCGCGACATCGTTCGTATGAGCCAAAATCATGACTAACTTTTGCCGATCAGATAAAAAAGTAGCCGGTGTTATTCATGAATAATAATAAAAAAAAATTAAAATCAATCCAGTAGTTTTTAAAATTACCTATTAAATAGGTACTTAAATCTATATATGTAAAAATCAATTGCTGTTCGTTAGCCTCGGTAAAACTCGAGAACGGCTGAATCGATTTGGCTAATTTTGGTTTTGAATTAGTTGTTGAAGTCCAGGGAACGTTTAAAAGGTGAGAAATATAGAAAAAAAAAGAGTAGTTAAAAAGGCAGACCAACCTTTGCCGGTTCCAGCTAGTGTTATATAAAGGAAATATTAGATTACTAGCTGACCCGGCCTTTTACGACTCGCCTGGCAGAAAGGCAGTTGGCCTATTCTTCAAAGGGGCCCGGGACCAACACGAGGGAAAAACGGATAATTATCAGTTTCTCATTATCGTTAATATAGTAGGGGATTTTGGTATTTACTCGAACGCGTCAAATTTACGTACGAGGTACGAGGGTACCTCGCATACTGTTAAGTCTCTCCACCAAATATAAGACCTTTCTATAGAGGGGGGTAACTATAGCAGAAAAAAAAATAAAGATACCTTCGGCCTGTGGAAATTGTCAGATTATACTTTTTTCGTAATTCTTACATAATTTCCTCCATAATATAAATAAATTCAGACGCACTCGATAATGTAACGACAACATTAAGGTGAGGTATTTCCACGCGCGTCAATTCTATAGAAAATGGGTGGCGCGGTATGTTCTGAAACCGCTGGGAAACGTGTTAATTTTCGGAAATATAAATATAGGACATCAGCTGAAAACTAAAATTTAGCACATTCTTTTTTGTATTTACAACTCTACAAATATCACAATATAAAAATCATATGGAAGATTTTTTTAGCCTGTATTCGGAATTTTATATGATCGAGTAAAGTACATTCTATCATGTAATGAATTAGCACATTCTTTAGATAATATCTTCAGGTATAATTTTTGTAAAATTGTTATTTAACAATCAATACAAGAAAACGTGATTTAACAAACCAGTTTTTTCCCGTTTGTCGCGATGCCTCGCCTTTACCCACCATACCCTAATCTAACGCGCTTCAGTGTTTCCATGTCACTGATTCCTTTTAATTATTTTTTATCCGTAGATTTTTCTACTAATACGTTAATTATTTACAAACACGTACAAATCTTTTTCTTTTGTAGTACTAAGTATAGATATTATCAAAAAAAACTCTAAAGTATTCCTACAGTATTCGGATTTTTATGAGTGATATTACTCATCTATCAATTACTAAATGAATTTCACCCGCACGCGAGATATTTATCTGTGCATGTTATAACGTATTTCTATTAGACCACGACCACACCTTCGGATTTGATTTTATTACAGTGACAACGCTTTTGTGCGCCATTTGTATCTATCATCTATATTTTAAGACAATTAAAAGGGTTATGCTTAGTCATATTCAACTTATTTATATATTAATACGTGAAGGAAAAACGTTGTACCTTTTTTTAAGACAATTACGTGAACGGTGGAGTATGAAATTTGGTACAGTTAAAGTTTACATTGTTAAGGACTGCAGAAAACTAATGTTAGCAACTGCGCTTATCAACATGACTAGCCGGACAGGTGTGGCGCACCTGTGTGATTTATGCACCTGTTATTGTGAGATAGTGATGTTATTGTTAATAACAATGAACAAATATAGACAAGGATAGTATAAATAAGCGGGGCTCAGATGTTTTTTAGATTTATTGTAATTCTATCGCTTGTCGAGGGTATAACTCTGCCCAAAAATTATTGTGTGTGTAAAAGTGATTCGAGTGATTCGGCCAAACTGTTTCTCGGTTATACTAATTTGTTTAAACAATAAGCATTAGAAATATCGCCTATAGACACCAAAGATGTTAAAAGTGCGTTGCTATTTGTGGCGAAGTCTAATGCCACATGCATAAGTTTACCGGCTACCTTACCCTCCAAACCGGAACACGACAGCGACAAGCGCTGTCGCTATTGCGGCAGGAATAGATAAGGCGATGGTACCAGACCCGGGCGAGACAATGCAGAACCTAGTAGCCACGATGGTAGTGACTTGATAGCCTTTTTGCCTTGATAGTTCAATAAGCAATCAAATAGGCGGTCGCCTTTTACGACCTGCCTGGCAGAACGGCAGTTGACTTATTCTTCAAAGGAGACCGGGACCAACACGGCGAAAATATATACTATTTTCTTTAGAGCTTTAACGGCCGGTTTCTGAAACGCAAATTAATGTTTACAAGCAATTAATCTGTGTTTAACAGATCATTTGCTTGTAAAAATTAAACAGAGATTAAATGCTTGTTAAATTCAATTTACGTTTCGAAAATCGGCCGTTATTCAGTTGTCAAACTTAAAAGAGATTTTGTTATTTACTCTATGGTTGAATTTTATCTACAGGGCGATCGCTTGTTGTGTTAAATAATAAGTCGCATAACTATTGGCACGCCTTAGAAGCAAGGATTTAAAACGTTATAATTTCGATATGCTTGCTGTTTCGTGATTGGTCCGCCGCGTTTCGGGCTTATGATTGGTTCGCCAGCTAGCGCTAGAAGACAACGTCATAATATCATATACCATAACCAATCACGACGACGCAAATATATCGAAATTATGTCGTTATAAATCCTTGCTTAGAAGTAAACTCGACACGTATGCCTTGACGCCAAACGGCATTACGCTATACGTCACACATTCACAGCTTTTATGCCCACTTTGTATAATTTTAAAGAAATAGTTTAAGGAAAGGAATGAATATTTATTTTGTTTTTTATAATGCCATTTATCACGTTTAACAAAGAATTCTTTATTGCATATTTTCTACATAAAATAGGCTACGACTACTGTGTGTCCTACGACTACTTATTTTTTTAAATGACATCCCCCCGTGTTGATTCGAACTCCTTTTAAAGAATAGACCATCTGCCATTCTGCCAGGCAGTTTGAAAGAGGCGAACGATTGGCTATTACCTATCACTACTATCGTGACTATTATGTGGTAGAGTTTTGCAACGTTTTGACCGGGTTTTGGTACTTTGGTAGTGCTGGTCACCTGTGTGTTCCAGTTTAGAGTTTAGTTTAGAGGATTAGCCTTAATAAACTTGGTAGAGCTCCTCAACTTGTCACACAGGTTTGGTACCACCGCCTTATCTATTCCTGCTACAATAGCGTCAATGAGTGTCACTGTTGTACCTATTCCGGTTAGGTTTTTTTTATATAATAATTTTAATAACCAAACACGGATTAATTGCTTGTTCAAATTAATTTGCGTTTCGGAAACCGGCTATTAGCCTACTGAAATCTTTGGATAAAAGCTACTTACTTTAAAAAACTAATTGATACTAACTTTTACAAATAAAGCATATTTATACATTCTCAAAAATATATTAGCTAAGTCACCCATACATCCATACGCTCAAAACATTAAACTTTTAAACCCTATTATGAGTCTCAAAGCGAATGACACACGAAGAAAAAATCACTTGACATCCACGCTACTGAATTTTTCATGTTTCATTAAGACTTTTACAAAATTTTTCTTCTTTTGCTACAAAGCATATTAGACCTTATAATAGTTGCACAAGTGATATATCAGTTTATAATAAATCATTGTAAAGATACCCGACGGAGATTTAGCAAAGATTACTACGTTTCGAATGAGGCTTTCCATATGTGTCTACGTAAGTATAAATATATTCTAATAGATATGTTTTGTGTTTCATTTTGGAGTCAACAAAGGAAAGAAAATACGCTTGTCTATTATATATTTACTTACTTATTATATACAACGACATTTAAACAAAATCAACCATTCCAGTCTGAAAGTAATTTTTTTTTGCTAAAAAGCAGCTCAGAGTATTGTTGCACTTAGTTTTATGCAGACTAGCGATCGCCTTGTGGTCGAAATTCGACTTAAGAGTAAACAATAAAATCTCTTAAGTTTTGCAACTGACTTTAGCCGTAAAGAAAATAGTATACATTAATAAATGCGAAAGCTTGAATGTTTGGATGGATGTTTGTTACTCAATCACGCAAAAACTACTGAACGGATTTGAATGAAATTTGGCACACAGATAGATGATGACTTGAAATAGCACATAGGCTACTATTTATCCTGAAAATTATAACAAACGCGATTTTTTTAAATATTTAATTTATTCTGTTTTTAATATTTATTGTTATAGCGGCAACAGAAATCATGATCTGTGAAAACTTTAACTGTCTGACTATCACGATTCATGAAATATAGCATGGTGACAGACTAATAGTCAGACAAACGGACAGACAAAAGGACAAACCGACGGGCATCGGAGTCTTAGTAATAGGTCACCGTTTTATCCTTTGGGTGCGGAACCCTGAAAAGGACGCGATGTACTAAAATGTAGTGTGGAAAATATCACTGGCTCTTGCCCGCTACTTTGTTTGCGTGGCCTAAAAACGTAACTTCACTTTACTTAGTCTGATAAAAATATTATCTATGTTACTCCGAAATAATGTAGCTTTTTATAAGTGATTTTGAAGTGAAAACTTCTTTAGCCGCGTTAGACGATTTCTGAGAGAGGAAAATCAATTGGATTCGCGTCAGCAACATGCTCACGTTAGACGAGTGATTAGAAAACATATTAACTATGAAATCCATGGGGCTAGGGTTCGAATCCTAACGTGACCAAGTATTTATATGATTAATAATTTAAGTATTTATTGCTTTTTTATTATTTTATTTGTACGCTTTAATTTAATAAAATAAAAAATATACTTATTTTACATTTTTATTTCTTTCATTTTATAATATTTTTTAAAGAAAAAAATGAAGAATAAACTTGGAAAAAGTTTTGCAAACTATGATATCGTAAATCTATGCTTGTAAATCTACACGCTAATGTTTAAGGTATACATAGCTATACACAGATAACTGTGTTCGTAAAATAGTGTATTAACTAGCGACCTGCCCGCGGTTTCACCCGCGCAGCTTTTGTTCCCGTGGGAATATCGGAAAGGTTTATACACTAAAACCTTCCTCAAGAATTAATCTATCTATTAAAAAAACCGCATTAAAATCCGTTGCGTAGTTTTAAAGATTTAAGCTTACATAGGGACATAAGGACTAGGGACAGACAGAGAAAGCGACTTTGTTTTATACTATGTAATGATAAGCCAATAGATTCTACTGTAACAAATTTGTACTCGTAAATACAGTTTCAAGTTTTCACTTCTGTCGGTAGTCCTTATAACTGCTTCGATTTTTGAAGTGAAAACTTCTTTAGGCGCGTTGAGCGTTTTGGTAGAGGGTAAAATCCTCGGTTCGCGTCACCGACATGCTAATGATAATAGTATATCTATAGCTATGTTTTGCATATAGTTTTAATTACTCTCAACTTAATAGTTCCGTTTTCACTTCTATCGGCAGTCCCACGACTGCTACTGTTTTTTTTTAAATAGGTTTAGTAGATTTCGAGCTTATCCAATACTAACATACAAACAATCATATTTTCGCTCTTTATTAGTGTAGATAAAGATTCCTGTACACTGTACACTGTATAACGGTACCGCTGCAAACGATAATACATTTATCATTCAAAAAAAGGCGGTCAAATTGCCTCTTTATTGTCCGATTCGATTTTTTTTTATTCATAATAGGTTGAATCTATTTGTTATCATAAATTACCGTAAAATAACTGACATTAAAAAAATAATAACATTATCTCGAAATAGAGAATATAATATATAAATTGCTGTCAGTATTTATGTGGTCTGTGATATTATCTAATTTTAAAACACTACCAAAAAAACAAGTGACTTTGGATAGTTTTCAAATTCTAATGAAGAAATACTGCAATGCATTTTTTAACCATGAAAATGTGCTTAGAAATAGAAAGAATTTTAACCTTAATTATATACCCAGACACATGTTTATTTTTAAAAGTTTTTTTATAAGCTCAGTTCTTTTCAAAATTTCCCAATTCCAGTGAAGTTCATTGAAAAATAATCCAAACCATACATAGGTTAAAAATACGGGTCCTCGGGCGCTCGCATCTCGACATCGGTCGTTCATTTTTGATGAGGAATCTTTTGATATCCGTCCCCCCAAACTCCCTCTGACTCAGATAATACGTGGGACACACCGCTATTACGTTTAGCGAGGTACAGGCCCTTTATTTTTATCCGAAATCTACAGTATTTGTTTCGTTTGTTACTTATATATTTTTGAGAAGACTAATCGTGGTTTTATTTCACTACATAGTATAAAACAAAGTCGCTTTCTCTGTCTGTCCCTATGTCCCAATGTATGCTTAAATCTTTAAAACTACCAACGGATTTTGATGCGGTTTTTTTTAATGGATAGATTGATTCTTGAGAAAGGTTTTAAGTATACAAACCTTTCCGATACTCCCACGGGAACAAAAGCTTCGCGGGTGAAACCGCGGGCAGGTCGCTCGTATTGTAATAAATGAGTTATTTTTTTATAACATAAGATAGCAAACAAGCAGATGGGTCTCCAGATTGAAAGAGTGAACCATCGCCTGTAGACACTAAAGATGTTAATGGTGCGTTGTTATCTTGCAGCGAGGTCTAACGCCACATCCACAAGTATATTTAGCTTGGTTTCAAATTTGGAATGGTACAGGGCACCCATTGCAGGAAGTAATTTATCCCTAAGAAGACTGACAATTTCTTCTCTATTACAGTCACGTTGTTAGAATGTTGAGCATTTCTTAAAAACAGTAAGACGTGCAATAAACTTCTTTTCATTTTATTAATGAAGCTACCCTAACTGTAAGAATTGACCTTATATGTTCCTAATATCCAAGGACTATTTTGACGACCTTACTTCAGGTGGTCCACATACGCTTTAATACTAACGATGATGCCGATTACATAAGAAGGAACTTTAAAACTAATTATCAAATCATTTATTTAACAGATTTAATATTGAAAGACATGGTTGCAATATATTTAGAAAATACACATATAAAAATAAATTACACATTATGAAGCTAATTTTTCAACTTATTTTTTACTAGCTGCTAGCCCGCAACTTCGTCCGCGCGGACTTCGTTTTCTCCGCCCAGCTATTCCCCCGTACCTACGGGGCGATAACGTGATAATATGTAGCCTATATGTTGACCCGACCTGTTAGTAATATTCATGCAAAATTTGAAGTAAATCCATGCAGTACTTTTTGAGTTTACCCCGGACATACATACAGACAAACAGACAAAAATTTTAAAATCTATATTTTTGGCTTCGATATCGATTGTAATCACGCCCCAAGTATTCTATTAAAAAAATATTCAATGCACAGTTTTGACTTTCCTACGATCTTATATATATAAAAATCAATCCCTATTTTCCTTGGTCACGACATCACACCTGAATAGCTAGACCAATTTCGGTATTTTTTTTTGTTGTGTTTGTAATTGTAAGGAGAAGGTTCTTATAAAAGAAAATATTAAGAAAATTGCGCGAAAAATTAGAAAATTTAAGAATACTTAACCACCATATAAAGTTTAATGCCATTTTGGCTGCGTGGAAGGACCAATCCCGTAGACTTATATAAATTACGTGTCACGTTGTTTGTCCGCTATGGATTCCTAATATGAAAACAACGTTTGCCGGGTCAGCTAGTTTTATTATATGTATATATTATTAGGGGATGAGACTCAATATATACTGAAATCCATAGTTAAAATAATGCAAACAAAAAGTATTATTTTGTGAGGCTACGTATAAAACACTTGAATCACTTTTACACGCTCAGTATAATTTTTGGGCAGAGTAACACCCTCAACAAGCTTAATTTTTGTGGATGTTACTCCTGTGTTGTAATTCTATACAATAAATCTAAAACATCTGATTCCAGCTTATTTATACTATCCTTATCTATGTTTGTTCATTGTTGTTGACAAAAACATCATTATTTCACAATAATAGGTGCATAAATCACACAGGTGCACCACACCTGGCCGGCTAGTCTTGTTGATAAGCACAGTTGCTAACATACGATAAAACCTCTACTTATTGTTAAAAAACAGGCAACTCACTTACCTATTAAAGATGATGGCACTTGGTGTAGCAGTTATGACACATGGTATTCGCACCTGTTAAAGATGATGACATTGCTATCACCTAATATCCTAGGTGAGTCTTCTGCTTCCATCTTTTATTTATTAAAAACATATTTTATTAAACTATGTAAAAAATCAAATTAAAATAATTGGCTGTGTGTCACTTAGCAAAACCCCAGTAGGAGGTCTATTTCGTATTGAAATTTTTGAATATGGCAACACTCGAGGATTCAGTACTCGAGTGTATCCGAAAATTTTCGGCGTAATTATACAGTTGAGAGCATCTCGATTTTAGTTCACCGATATCGTGTTTTGCACTCGAGTTCACTTGCGTATTTATAACATTAAAAAGAAGGTTAATTTAGCAAATGTGCTCAAGTGAGTCAAATGCGGTTTTCCGGCCCTTTTTAAAAATAGGCAGTCTGAATTCTTGCTGGGCAACTCGTAAGAGGCAAGCGGAGGCTTAACGTATCATTAACTCGGATATGGCTAACTATGACTATTAATAATTTTATGGCTAATATATTTTTATATCATCTATACAATCTATAAAAATAAATAAAATTGGACTGTCTGTTTGTAATATTAAAATAACCAGTTTTAACTAAATGCATGTGGATGTATACACGGTACACATACCAAAATAACACTTTTTACGATTTTTGTCTGTATGTTTGTCTGTCTGTCTGTTTGTTCCGGCTAATCTCTGGAACGGCTGGACCGATTTTGACGGTACCGTAACATTTTAACCGTAACATTTTAAGATTATATCTTTATGTTATTATATTTTTTACTACAACAGTAGATAGTTAGTAGAGAGGTAAACAAATTCCAGGGGGGGCAGTTGCCCCTCCCTGCCCCCTGTCGGTACGCCCATGGCCAAGCCCGTTGTCAGGCCCGCACAACACGTTGCAAAGCTCTATCATCTGGAAAACACGACGCCAGTGATATATTTCACTAATTGTTCGCCTTTTATAAAGACCGCCCCGTTGGTCGAGTGGTTAGCGACCCTGACTACGCGATCGACGGGGCTCGGGTTCAATCCCCGACGGGGACAAGCATTTGTGTGATGAACATAAATGTTTGTATTTTCGGGTTTGGGTGTTTATTAAATATATTCTTGTATTTATATATGTATTTCTATGTATTGGTTGACCGCCCCGTTGGTCGAGTGGTTAGCGACCCTGACTACGCAATCAATGGGGTCCGGGTTCGATTCCCGGCAGGGACAGGCATTTGTGTGATGTGCACAGATGCTTGTATTTCTGGGTTTGGGTGTTTATTAAATATATTAGAGTATTTATACATATATGTATTTCCATGTATTAGTATCGTTGACTGACACCCATACTACAAGCATATAATTTGCTTACTTTGGGGTCAGATCAATTCGTGTAATTTGTCCAATGATATTTATTTATTTATTTATTTATTTATTGGTATCATTGACTAACACCCATAACACAAGCAAATAATTTGCTTACTTTGGGGTTAGATCAGTAAGTGTAATTTGTCCCGTGAATATTTAAAAAAAAACAGGAAGGCTCTGCCTATCTTCAAAAGGGAACTGTTGAAAATACCATGTCCAGTTCGTCCTGTCATTTTAAAAAAAGAACGTAAAGCCGCTGGTCAGTGCCACTGAAGAGGTTAGCAGTAGAACAAGCGCAAGTTCTGTCAGGATGACAGTTATCGAACTGACGTTACCACTCTGGAGAATGATGTAGAAAGACACAAAGATGTGGAAAAAGAAGATCTTCCCAGCCAGGCAAGGTGTGTTGCCTGGGGACCGAAACTCGTCTGAGAAACGTTGAAACTTGTAAATGTATAGTGTTACAAAATAAATAATTGTAATATCGCGATTTAGGATTTACTTGTTTTTTTAAAATTTTTTTTCTTGTAGCGTAGTAGATTTTTTTATGTAAGTTGGATAGGCAATTAGTGGACGTGCCACCTGGTGGTAAGTGGTCGACGTCGCCAATGAACATAAACCAGTTTACCTGGAACTAGCCCAAATAACTCATTTATGCGTTGCCTGTCCTGAGACATAAGATGTTAAGTTTTGGGCTTCTCGCCGAAACACAGCAAAGCTGTTTCACAGAAGAAACAAGCAAGATGGTGGTACCCATGCAGCCGGGAACGCGGCACAGCGCATCCCTCCCACCGGTAAAGATTGCTTAATCGCTACAAACTAAATGCATATCGTGTGGCACATGAACTTTTTTTTTTTGAAATGGCTATTACAATTGACCTTATGGGTCGTTACTGCGTCACCGGACTTTTTGGCGAGCGGAGTGCTCAGCCAGAACTTAAAAATAATATTGGGCCCTCAGATTAACAAGGGGGAACTAGGGCGAGATTGTATTCGCTTTTGTATTTGTATTCGTTTTGGTGGCCTCACTCGCATGTTCGCTGCACTCCATCTGCCCCTTGTTAATCTGAGATTGGGCCTATAAACGCCCGCGCTAAGGGCTGTCTCCTGTGAGACCGGACCTAGGCTTAGTGCGACGTAGGACTAGTGGTGGTGGGAGGAGTCTTGGCATTGCTTCGTCTTCGAGACCGGCGACGGTGTAGTGTAGTGTGCGTAAAATCTGAATTTGTGTTGTTGTTTGTGGTTGTTGAAATGATCCTACATCATCGGGATAAGAAAGTACGTGGCGTGGCCTCCTGAACCTGGGTAGGGCGGATAAACTTTATACTGCAAGCGTCACTATATACTTGAAGGCAGCTTGTTCCCTGAGGACCGGAGCAATGATACACAAATGCGAAGAATTGAAGATTACATATAATGAGTACGTAGCTAGAAAGTTCAGTTATTAAATGCACACCACGATTGCCAATCTACTTCCACACTTCTATCGGGATATTATTGAGGCCAATCGCTTTTCAGTGCTTCATGGAGTGAAGTTTTTTCCGCATTTCATTCGTAAGGTTGTGCATTTCATTCGTAATTTTTCTGTGTTGTCCCGGCCCCGTTTGAAGAACAGCCCATTCTACCAGGCAGTTTGTAAAAGGCGAACGATCGGCGTACGTATCACTACCACCATGACTATTAAGTGGTAGAGTTCCGCAACGTCTTGCCTGGGTATGTGGTACCACCGTCTTACGTATTCAGTTCGCAATAGCGTCAATGCTTCTCAATTTCGTGTTCCGGTTTGGAGAGTAAAGTTGCCGGTAGACTTATACATATAGCAATGCCATCCCGCGACAAGGATAGCAACGTACCACTAACATCTTTGGTGTTTATAGGCGATGGTTTTGCTTTACAACATAAAGGCATCTGCCAGGCGCGTGCGCTCCTTATAGGCAGTAAAGCAGTGCTTTACCTTTATTTTAATAAAACGTTCATACGTTTTAGATGACTTATAAATAAATGAATAAACAAAATATAATAACTTAAAAACGCCTAATATTTTTAAATAGCACCTATTTGCAAGCACAGCACTCAAACATTATGTTTGCCAGGCGTTTATTAAACGATAAATAATATTGAACGCCCAAGTCCTGCCGCCAAATTTCTGCTTAACATTGTAAATGTGTGCGAGACATAATTACCTATCCGCACGTAATTGGCTCACTCACACAATGATTCTATTGTATAAAGCAGGTAATGCGGCCTTGTTCTATAATCCGGGTAAAGATAATAGACGAAATATTATTGACAAAATGTATGCTCACATTATGCATTTTTGTTTAGTAAGGTTTTATTTGTTGAAATGTTATTGACAAAAGTGAAGCCATTTTAAATTTTTATGTGATACGTGATATGCATTTTGTATTATTATGTTTTATTATTGTATATGTTTTCTTAAAATATATATTAATGATATTATTATTTTAACATTTGAAAGTGTGTAAATTAAATTAAATAAACAGTAAATAATTAAAGTAAACAGTTATATATATCTAAAATAATTAGTGATTTGTTTAATCTAGCGCGTTTCTTGATTTTTTAAAATTTTATTTGATTGTGACGTATGTTTTGATAATGTGTGCTTACTAAAAATTAAAAGTAACAAGTTCTCACAATTGTCATTTAGTGAAAAGATTCAAATCGTATCTAAAGGTAGGTGTATATGTTTTATAATTAAACCAGCAAAAAGGAAATGTAACTCGCAAGTTTCATGTTAAAAGTTATGAAACGTATGACTGGCTGTGTGGTTGTCTCCATACGATTAAATTATTTTGTTTTCCTTGCATATTGTTTAGTAATTCTAATACAGTGTGGACTAATTCTGGATATTCAGATTTAAATATTTACATCGGGAAATAGTACCTATTTTAAATAACAAGAACCTTGAACATGGAAACATACCTAGAATACAGCTGACTAGGTAAGTAGTTACCTGTTATAATATTTTAGTTAGCGACGACCGACCGCTGTTTTTTCTGCGTTACCGTAGAAGATGTAGATAAATAGTAGTACATCTAAGACATGTTCCGTTGGCATGGTTTCCGGCTTAGAGATCCGTCGCGTGGCTGAGGCTACGCTAAAAATCTATATAAGAAAATCTATACTCCGCCGCATACCCAGTCTCATAATCCTGTGCACGCCACTGGCATCTGCTTTTTGGTATCTAATGATATAAAAAGGTCAACAAGTCATTATTTGAAATGAATCAAAAGGAGACGGACAGCTTTATGTAATGCTTTTGAGAAAAAAAATTGTTTAAGAAATGGAACGAACTTATTGCAGGTTTGAAAAGTAAAGAAAACCTCAGCGGCACAGTTATCAATCTCCACAGTTTTCACTACGTCAGTAGCAAGAACAAAGGCACATAGTTTATGCACTCAACGCACGTTTCACTTTGCAACGGAAACATCTTCAGGATAAAAGAACACTACTTACTTCACTCAACAAGAGTATTATTTCGGCTCTTATCTTTTTATAATTACTATTAGTCAAAAATTGACCTTAAGTTATATAGGTATAAATTAAATAGGTATATATGTATAAATTATAGGGATAATAATAGGGGTCCAAAGTTTTAGCTTCATGCATATCTATAAGTATAATACATCGGTAACGTCTGTTTGTACATTAAATTTTTTAGGCAAATTTCATGATGAGTATTCGTTTTATGACCTACTTACATCAATTTAACCGTTATGAATTTGTTGTCTGTTTGTATGTATATTTTAAAACTATAACTCGAAACGACATGACCAATAACTGAAATTGACATAATATAGAAGTGCTTGCGCAAATGATAATTAACCGTCGCCTTAGGACGGTTTTTGTCTGTCAGAAGGTGCACCAAATGGTAAGTGACAACCGTCGCTCATGGACATCCGCAATAACATAGGTCTTGTGCAGTTTCGTTAGCATCCTTTTAAGATTGGTAAGCTCAATTTTGAAGGTCTCTAAGTCGGTTATTATTCCACAACAGATTAGTACGAGGCAAAAAGTCTGTATGTATGACCAGTTGTAATTCAAAAACGACTTAACTGATCTTGATGAAAATTAGCTAGAAATGAGGACACGTTTATGCGAAAATTATCGGCGATACAATTATAATAATATCTCTTTCTATATTAATTTTTTGTCGTCGATGAAATTCAAAAACGACTTAATCGATCTTGATGAAAATTAACTAGAAATGAGAACACGATAATGCGAAAATTATCGGCGATACAATTATAATAATATGTCTTTCTATATTAATTTTTTGTCGTCGATGAACTTATACTCAACAAAGCGGGTGAGTAAGATCTATTAGATAATAAAATGCATCTTAACCAATTCCTTAGTAGGTACATTAAAAAAAATGTAAAGCATAAGTTAATCTATGTTAATAATACCATACCTTAATAAGACCATAAAAATTTAAAATTCAAAGAAACAATATCGAGTGTGCATATTCTATCCCATTCGCACCGCATCAGGATACTTTACGAGCGCACGGGGAAATACGACAATTCCTCTTTTTTAAAAGGGAATACGCAAAAGCATAGAATTTATTATGCCTCGTTTAAACTTGTCGTATATTCAATTGACGTGAAAAAATTCAAAAGCCGGGGTTAACTAATTTCTTTTTTGAGGGCAGATTAATCATTGTGTTAGATACTCTTAACCGACTTTAAAAAGGAGGAGTTTGACCTGTATGTGTGCAATACGAGTATTATTGGAATTAAATTTAATTTGAGTATGAAGATAATAATAAAAATTTTAATTGTTCCAATATCTGAATTATTCTAGGTTGACCTCTGACCTCTATACTAATTAATACTAAATTTTTAAACGTAGATTCAATGACGGTAGTTGTTTTTTTTCTGTGGCTAACAGGGCCATAAACAATTAATTTCCCCTCAAAAGCCAAAAACCGTTGCCGGTATAAAAAATTTGTTACCAAAGTAACTATTGTTTCTATATCAAATAAATTGGAACCTTGTTGTTTTTGTAAAAAGCCTAGTCAAAAAATCGAAGCTTGCATTTTTGTAAAAAAACACTCGAATAAAAAATATTGTTTTGGCTGTCATAAAGTGATTCCAGTTAATGTTCTTACTATAGTGTTTAATGTTTATTACTAACTAATTCTGCACGCAACTTCGTCCGCGTGGAGGGTTTTTAAAATAGAAGTAACCGAAATTACTTCTTATTAGGTCAGTTATCTGCCATTGAAACTCCCGTCAAAATCGACCCAGTGCAGCCGTTTCAGATCAGCTGGACCAAACGGACAGATAAAAGTTGCAAAAACAAAGTTATTTTGGTATAGGTGTGCCATGTAGACATCCACATGCATTCAGTAAAAAGCGGTTATTTCAATGTTACAGACACTCCAAATTTATTTCTATAGATTTGCTCATCTTTATTAAAACACTAGCAGTTATTGGTGACTGCGTTCGCATGACCCAAAATCATTACTTCATTTTGCTCAACCTAGTATGTCACTTCTGGATAATGTGGCTTTCTACTGGTAAAAGAATTTTAAGTGGTAGAATAGTTTTCGAGTTAAATCATAACAAACAAACAACCAAACAAATTAAATCTTTCCTCTTTATGATATTAATTTAGATTAGATTTCAAATACACATGTAGTTACCTACCTTTTGAATTTAAGAGATATTAGTGGACAGGAAATGTTGTCACTTTTTTAGTTTTGTATAAAATGATGTATTTAATCGGCGGGGTGATCACGTAACTCGCAATGCGAAATTATCGTGATTGTTTAGTTATTGCAAGACACATAACAGCCTTGTACATTAGTGGTAGTCGTTGCCGCTTGATTAGTTTTGATGCTGTGACACTGCAAAAAGTGCATCTAGTGACCAGCAAGCAATTGGCGACGTTTTTGATGATTTTTTCATTACGTTTAAGAGTCATCGCTGATCACTGGCGATTTGCAAACGTTACATGATACGCCTACCGAAAAGCGTTAGATTTGTCGGCATTAAGGATCGGCAACTGCTACCTTACGAGTCGCTTCTTAAACACAATATGATTAAATTGTCTGGTCAAGTCACCCCAAATACATACTCAGTTAACTTATATTTACAGTCTATATAGTCGCCTCTGTGGTCTAGTGGTCCAGCGTTGGCGTTAACCACATGAGGTCCCGGGTTCGATTCCCGGGTCGGGCACATTAAAAAAAAGTGTTTTTTCAGTTTTCTGAGAAACACAAAGTTGCCCGGGATTGGAAAGTGCCCGGTTGGCGATAGGCTTGCCACCTATCACATTTGTGGGACCAAGTATCTTCGGCTAACCGTGGGTGCACTTGTTGTACCTCTGCCTACCCCTACGGGGATATGGGCGTGAAGATACTCTGGTTGTGGCAAATGGATTTTCAAAATTCTTTATAATTTATACTGTTGCTTCTACTGTCAATACTAGCAGCACAGGTATCTATTAAATTGAATTTAAAGCAATACACCTATAAATAATAGACAGTACCGTTTGTGAAATCATTTGAGAGCTTTTGAAAAAAAAAATCATACGAGAATCCGAGTTGGAGTATGCGAGTTCAATTCTACTGCTTAAATAGGACTCATCGGTGGCGTTATCACGTAACTCGCAATGCGAAATTATCGTAATTGGTTATTTAGTGCAAGGCACATAACAGCGTTGCATATTAATGGCAGTCATTGGCGCTTGATTAGTTTTTGTGCAGTGACATTGCAAAAATTGTATCTAGTGACCAGCAACGCCGATTTTTTTTTTTTTTAATTTTACAAATTTGATTGTGGCCACTGGTTTGGCAAAGGCTCCGTTGTTTATCAACGAATCATATCAAAAACTCTTCATCACCTAGGCTGACTGATGAGGTCCTAGTCTAAAGTATTAGTATTTTAATACTGAATACTCAGGAAATTTTGACGAATTCAGTATTTTCTTTAAAAAAGGACTAATTCCTATTTTGTAAACAAAATTTGAGAAATTAAGAGTAAGACGCAGCATCATACGTCTAGGTCACGGCCTGGCCACGGGCCACGAAAAAACACTTTTTCGAAATTTTTCGTCAACGATTACCCCCAAACGGTTAAACCGATTTTGATAAAATTTATGTATTAGACGTAGTTTTTTAAGGAATAAAGCTGATTAGTTTTTGTACTCAATCGATACATAAATATGGAAGCTAGATAGATATATTAAAAAAATACTTTTTCGCCAAAATTTTTTTGGTGTTTTTTCAAAATTTCTCAAAATGTCCTGGACTGAATCGGTTTAAATTTTCAGGAAGTCTAAGTTGAGCGGAATTCAGTCGAATGCCATCAACCGCGTTTCAATCGGTCTAGCGGTTCAAAAGTTATGAGATGTTTACATACACACATACACACACACATGCATACATACAGACATCTGACGTCATCGTGAAAATAGTCGAAAAAGGTTCCTAGGACCTCAAAACGTGGACATCTGGTGAAGACTCTTCAAAAATCGGGGTAAAATCAGTAACTTCCTTATCTACATACGTAGTGAGAAGTTAAAAAAAATTACGACACAGTGTTAATTTTAATTTCATTTCAATATAAATATCATATCTGCTATATGTTCTGAGTGCTGAGTGTGAGTTTTTTTTTCGTATTCGATCGTGAGCGCTTTCGAGTTTACTAGGAATTTGTATGTGATTCGTACAGCGCCACCTAGTGGTAAACGTGAGAAACCAGTTTACCACTAGGTGGCGCTGTACAAATCACATACAAATTCCTAGTAAACTCGAAACGCGCTCACGGTCGAATGCGAAAAGAAAAACTCACACTTAGCACTTCGTAGTCTGAGTCACTAACCACTCGACCAACGGAGCGGTCACACAAGCATAAATGTTTGTGTTTCCGGGTTTGGGTGTTTATTAAATATATTTTAGTATTTATATATGTATTTCTATGTATTAGTATCGTTGACTAACACCCATAACACAAGCAAATAATACGCTTATTTTGGGGTTAGATCAGTAAGTGTAATTTGTCCCGTGAATATTTATTTATTTATTTATTATTATATACAAGGGTTATTCTTT
Organism: Apodemia mormo; assembly: GCA_036924255.1. Lineage (NCBI taxonomy): Eukaryota > Metazoa > Arthropoda > Insecta > Lepidoptera > Riodinidae > Apodemia > Apodemia mormo. The sequence goes on along the minus strand of JAUPFN010000020.1, from coordinate 5,996,165 downwards.
ATAATTGTGTGCTTAGGGGGTTAAAAGGTGTTAAAAAGTTTTTGCGTCACGTATTAATATATAGACATTCTTTTCCGTGCTGGTTCCGGGCTCCTTTGAAGAATAGACCAACTGCCGTTCTGCCAGGCAGGTCATAAAAGGCGACCGATTGGCTATGCGAGTCACTCGTGGCTACTAGGTGGTAAAAATTCTACATTGTCTCGCCCGCGTCAGGTACCACCGCCTTACCTATTCCTGCCGCAATAGCGTCAGTGCTTGTCGCTGTCGTGTTCCGGTTGGGAGGGTAAGGTAGCCGGTAAACTTATGCATGTGGCATTAGACCTCGTTATAAGATAGCAACGCACCATTAACATCTTTGGTGTCTATAGGCAATGGTTGACTCTTTCCATCAGGAGACCCTTTGCTATCTTAGGATATAAAAAAAAGACAATAGACATCAATAACAAGAGAAAATATTCACTATTAACTTTCTCCTTCATTTAAGATAAAAACTATTTATTCATGTCGCATTTTATTATACCGACAACTATAAAACAGTCGGGCATTGCGTGAAAACGAATTATTAGGGGGCAAAATGCAATTTCCCTGGCCAAGGCACCAATATGTCTCCGGGACGGTCGGAGCTCAGTAAATGAATAAAAATCAACCGCATAGACGCGGCCGTTTGTTACCGCCCGCGCAAACTGAGAGAAATGTGGGGGAAATGGAATAGCGAACTGTGTGGCTCACGACCTAGCCGAATACGTTATAGCGATGGATGAAACGTGTATACTTTAGTAGCTGTTCATGACTTTGTCCGCGTAATAATCACGCTATGAAAGTATTGCAAATTGCTAATTCTGCTTCTAGTCAGCGACAAGCTGTCACCAGTGACTTGGTTCGAGAGACCCAAAAACACAACTTAATTTTGTTCAGTAGAGAAGAAGTAACCTATAGCCTTTTTATGAATGTGGCAACCATTTCATTTAATTTCTTTCACACATCTATGCGCTTATCAATTGCCAGCTCCTGATCGCGGAATGTCTTGTTTTACTTGACTTGGTCAGGCAATGGCTTGCTTTCATGATACCATTTTGGAATGCGAACAAAAACGTTCAACTCAATAATGTGTACTTTTTACATTATTGAGTTGAACGTTACGTCACTTCTAAATTTAGTCGCTTATTAGCTTAGATGAAGCTTAATAGGCATCGATTCCACGTAAATATCAGTGGAAAAAAAAGAATTTTTTTTTCCAGGAGCCATTTTATGTTTTTTGTGAACGAAAATGTATCTATCTGAAGATAAAGGAATATAATGGCTCTTATTATTTTTTTAATAAAAAAATAATATATTCAATTAAATGTCTCAAAAACAGCGTAAAGCTATAAATTCTGGTTATCTCAATAATAAACATACAATGACTAATGGTGGCAAATGGTGTCATTAAAATCATCAACCAACACCACCCGTATATTTCATGACTCTTTTAAAAAATACTGAAAAAATTCAATTTTCACTCGAATAGTGATTTTCCGTAAAAGTTCAACAGCTTAAAGTATTTTAGTTATAATAGAAGCATACAGACGGCCAACCTTATTAGAAAAAACTTCATCGGAAAGCGGTGTTTTAAGCAAACTTACTTTGCTATTTTTCTTAGAGAGAGTCTTTAATTATGCCTCTATCTCAATGCAATAAGGTTGTGAAACATAGATCGTAGAAAATGTAATAAACAGTTATCTTTGTACGTTTATAGTTAATATTGACTCGTCAGCATTTCGTTTCAAACTTTTCTCATTTCGTATCCAGCGCGACTCAACTCGAACTCTGCTGAGTGCCATCCTTTTTGTCTGGACTATATCATCGTAAAGATTAAAGGGTTAATAAAGCAATCAAAAGTCGCACTTCTTTTAATTTAAGACGAACATTTTGATTGGACAAAATTAATCAGTGATCTGTCATAACAAGATTTTCTTCTTAATAATAACAAACATCAAGTTTTTTAATTCTACGTTAACTTACGCCTTATTTTCAATGTCGACATTACGACATTATTAAAATTAAGACAATATGCTAAGTTATTTATTAATTTCAGATCACTCTAAAAGGATTAATTTTAAAAAGTTTAATTTAGTGGGCGTGAAAACTGTTGATGAATGTTGTTCATTCATTATAAAACATACTTAATCAAAATTTTACTTACTTAAAATCGGTAATGAAAGCAAAATGGATCCGGTCAAGATGTCGATGATAAAATCAATGGTAACACTCGCAGATTGCGCTTAAATTTGTTTTTAAAATAATACCGGTGTAAAAATTGAAAATCCATTGAAACTGAACACAGATTTTGATGTATATGTTGAATAGCAGGTAACGTTGTCAGTCGCCACAGGTAACAGATTGACGTAGATAGACAATGTGAGTGTGTAATTTACATGGATGAAGAATACCAAGGTATGATGATCAAATTGACAGAGTGCTATTCAGGAGTCGTATTCAAAGTATCCAACTTAATTTAATTACTAACCAACCAACAAAACTTATTTATTTTAGAGTAATTGAATTTTCATTAGTGCTGATACCAGAAAGTGTAAAATGTATAGTTGTTAAATCACAATTTAATTACTGAGACATAATGTCCGGTATACAAAAGAAGTTTTACTTCTTACATACGTACGCACGCTTTTTATATAAATAATTGTAGCATACACTAATAATAACGTAATACCTATTTAAATCCTGGTTTAACCGTTCACTCTCCTCACGGCTTATTGAATAAGCTTTTTTTGTCAGGCACACAAGAGATGTATTACTTCATACTGCATACACACGCCTTTTTAATAAAAATAAATATGGCGTAAATTAAACAAACCCTACATATAATATAATAACATATTTAAAGCCTGGTTTAACCGTTCACTCTCCTCACGACTTATCAAATAAACATCCATCCGCAGAACTTATCAAATAAACATCCATCCGTAGAAATGTTTTGGTCTGGTACAAAAAATAAATATAAGTTCTTACAAGCATAGATGAGTTCACACGGTTTTTTAATAAAAACAAGTGTAGTATAAACTAAATAAAGCCTACATATAATATAGTCACATATTTAAGGCCTGGTTTAACCGTTCATTCTCCTCACGGCTTATTGAATGAACGCCCATCCGCGAAGACGGATCATCGCTTTGTCTTGGGATCACCTTGCGAACAATAAACGGCCATTATTGCGTCTTATTGTTATGGCACATGGCCTCTGACCGAATGTTACCCATATATTCATCCCATTATATGATCGTGAATAACAGTATACACACGGACAGACAAATTGTAAGATAATTTGGTCTGTTTTCATATTTTAATAGTTGAAAATAATCGAACTGCCGCATGGTAATTAAACAGATAAGTCTATACGTTTATGATCATCAAGCCCCGGGTTTGAGTCAGACAAACAATTGAATTACGATTTTTTGAGAAAAATTCTCAGTAGCAGCTGGGAGTCTGGCAGTGGTGAGTGAGCAAACCCCTGCCTTGGATCTCTGTCTGTCGCGGTAGTCCTGTAACTGTCTGCCGCGATAGTCATAAAACTGTCTGCCGCGGTAGTCACAAATATAAGCGGTAATCACCTATTGACATTTAGTACATGATTACCCTATAAGCGAGCCGACGAAATTATATCCAAATCCCATTTATTTTTATTTCATATACCTAAATAAATTAGATTTTGTACTCAATTTCAAAAACACAGTTTCGTCGAATTTTTTTCTATATTTTAATATGTTGCGAATTCCCAGTGTTGGTCCCGAGATCCTTTGAAGAATAGGCCAACTGCCGTTCTGCCAGGCAGGTCGTAAAAGGCGACCGAGTGGCTATGTGCGTCACTATCATCGTGATTACTAGGTGGTAGAGTTCTGCATCGGTTCGACCGGGTCTGGTACCACCGCCTTACCTATTCCTGCCACAATAGCGTCAGTGCTAGTCACTGCCGTGTTCCGGTTTGGAGGGTAAGATAGCCGGTAAACTTATGCACGTGGCATTAGACCTCGCCACAAGATAGCAACGCAACATTAACATCTTTGGTGTCTATAGGCGATGGTTGACTCTTTCCATCAGGAAACCCATCTGCTTGTTTGCTATCTTATGATATAAAAAAAAGAATTAGTAACATACATTGCTATGCAGATGATAGTACTGGTGATGCTACATACTCCGGCCGTAGCGGTATTTCTCGGGAACACGTCGAAGAGACTCGAAAGAAGCTTGTGTCTGAAGTCGAGAATCGACTTACTGATGTCTCGAAATGGGGTCGTTAAAACTTGGTCAAATTTAACCCCAAGAGAACACAGCTTTGTGCGGTCACCGCAAAAAAAAAACATCCTTTATCGTATCCCTCGATTTGAGGATACTCTCCTGACCAGTGATGTACAAAATATCCTATAAAAAGTATTCGGAATGGTGCTCACAGATGCTACTGAAGTACGACCACGGACATTCTAATGCTGCTTATGATATTGTCACAGGAGACGAGACGTGGATTTATCGTTTTAAACCCGAAAAAAACCAGCAGTCTTGTGAATGGGTGTTTGAAAATGAGAACAGGCCAACAAAAGTAAGATTTTTTTGATCTTTTGATCTTCGAGAGCACTCTTTTGATCTGCAAGTGGAATTGTACAGATGGGACCCGTAGCTGAGAAAAAAAACGCGGACATTTTTTTACCAACCATTCTCGCCTGTCTCACTTTTGTTAGCCTATTCTCATTTTCAAACACCAATTCACAAGATTGCTGTTTTTTTTTTCGGATTCAAAACAATAAATCCACGTTTCCTCTCCTTTGACAATATCATAAACAGCATTAGAATGTCTGTGGTCGTACTTTAGTAGCATCTGTGAGCACCATTCCACGTGAGCCTGCTTCTGCTCCGCTGTCAGTTCATGAGTTCACTTTCAATTCTTCGTGTAAAATTTTCTACATTTTGTTCATACCAATCCCCAATAGTCCTCGAATTGTCTCATAGGTAATCCGGGGGTTTTCTTCAATTAACCGCTTAACAGTAGCCACTAGCCACATTATTTTCGTTGACGGCAGTTGAAGGCCGCCCTTCACGAAATTCGTCATGTAAAGAAACTAGACCTCTCAAATTCAGCAAACCATCGCCTCACGGTGCTCAAACAAAGTGCTTCTCTCCCAAAAGCATTTTGAAGACGAGCGCCACAGTCTTGCGGAGAAAGAGAACTTTTAAAATCATAAAAAATCATCGCTCTAAAATCTTTTCGACTTAATTCCATTTTCGTTGCGTACGTAGAACTTTGATGTGTGATAAAAAAAACAACTGACAAATCATTTCCCGCCAATTGTTTTTTCTATTACTAAGAAGGTTGCAACGTTTTAAAAATATAACATTCGAAATTCAAAAAGTTCCGATTAGCTAGAAGTGCAAAACTTTTAGTGCGCCCCATGTATGTAGCCTATATGTTGACCCGACCTGTTAGTAATATTCATGCAAAATTTGAAGTAAATCCATGCAGTACTTTTTGAGTTTACCCCGGACATACATACAGACAAACAGACAAACAGACAAAAATTCTAAAAACTATATTTTTGGCTTCGATATCGATTGAAGATCACGCCCCAAGTATTCTTTTAAAAAAATATTCAATGTACAGTTTTGACTTTTCTACGATTTTATTATATGTACAGATGTAGTCCTGCTTGACGCACTTGATACATGTATGTCACGTGTTCAATTCAACAATTAAGATTCCTTAGCTCATACTAATTACACCTATGCGGGCTCCTTAATGAAGTTAAAGGGAATTAATTATTTTAGGGCTATAAATTTAATCCGTAGCGGCCTACTTTATGACGTTAGGACCTTTGCTTGATTAAAGCATTATCTTTGTTCTGTTATCTTCTGCTGTGAGGTTGAATAGTAAACATTAAATACACACATCTAGCTAGAGATCATATCTCGTTTTTGGAATTTGAGTGTTTTTTATTTAATTATTTTTGGATTAGAGGAAGTTGTACAACAACGTCACGTGCCTATTTTTTTCAAGCGTTGAGACTATTTTCAAGTATACTTTGATAGACCGTGATCCTAGGAACATTTTTTTCATTTAATAACCAGCTGAATTTTTGTGAACAGCTTTGTTTTGTCGAGATGTCCGTCTTTTCTATCTTCGAAAAATCTCGAATCGGGTAACTAATAAGGTTAGAGCGCTTCGAAATCACTTAATTATTTTATGAAAAACATGAAAAAACTTTTGTCCTCAAATTCGATTTTTGAAGTGAAAACTTCTTTAGGCGCGTTGAGCGTTTTGGTAGAGGGTAAAATCCTCGGTTCGCGTCACCGACATGCTAATGATAATAGTATATCTATAGCTATGTTTTGCATATAGTTTTAATTACTCTCAACTTAATAGTTCCGTTTTCACTTCTATCGGCAGTCCCACGACTGCTACTTTTTTTTTTTTTTCTGACGAGTTCTCCATTCTAAATATTCAGAATTGTGAGATTTTTTAATGATATTAATCAATTAAAAAACAACCTAATCTTCTCACAACAGCTTGTTAATTATCGTTATAATTCAAGGGTTACTTTGTCCTACACGTAAAATGGAAACTTTTCTTAGTCCGATATTCTAAAATTTGGGTCTATATTTAGTAGCATAACAATTTTTGTACTATTTTAAGTAGGCATCACGTTTTTACAACTAATGATAATTTACCATAACAACTAAACGCATAACTGTTTTCGCATAATTTTTACTAGCATAACCCTATGTAGCATAAAGATAACATAGCATAATGTTTAAAGGCACACATTGAGGAAAGCATAATAATTAATACATAAACATAATGATCAACGGCATACACTTAAAAGTCCTAATTAAAATGCAAGAAATAGGTGGATAGCAGACTGGAGCAGCATTGCATAAATAGCAAGACCAAATAGCAGACTGTATTGTAGCAGCATACTATTCCCGTACCAAGTGGGGTTGGACCAAGTCGGAGCCTATTTCTGAGTGTGGGATCTAAAGAGAACCTAACTAACCTACTTCAACTTTAGCATTGGATAGCTTTGTTTCTTTGTGGCGGGGGGCTTATGCCATGTGTTTTTATGGTAAGATAACATTAGGAAAAATAAAAAATGTCTAAAGACTATTATGCGTATCATCAATAGTCGAATTATATGTAGTACAATAGATTGTTATGCTTAAAACACATTTCGCAAAAAAAAAGATTATGTTTAAATTATATAATGACACTACTATATGCTATATTCATTATGACAAAGTAAATTAGGAAAAAAAATTATGCGTACGAAAAAATTTTCCGAAGATAGAAAAGATGAGTGTCTCGTCAAAACGGAGCTGTTCACAAAAATTCAGCTTGTTATTAATAAAAAAAGTTTAATCCTGGGACCACTGTCTATGACATCTCACTTGGCCAAGGAACTTATATACTATAACTGGAATTGTTACGAAGCAATATTTGAAAAATAAAAATGTACTTTATTTCGTAGCAAATAAAGTTGACATTTGTTTCTTACATAACAGAGGGGAAAAACGTTCTGAGCAAGACAACGACAAGAGTGGATGTTGTCCCTTTCTTGCAATTGCCAGTGTAAATAAAACTATCTAGATGGTAGATTTTTACACATTTGGTAATCGTTAAATCCTTTTTATTTATACACGTCGATAAATAAATTAGCATAAAATGCATTGTTATTAACATAGTGAGTTCTAAAATGTGCTTATTTTAATTATTACGTAATTAATTATGCAATGCAAAAACTGTTTCTCAAATTAGTAGAATTACTTAGTAGTAGTTTGCAAACAACGCATGGCCGCACTTATATATGGCGATTGGCGCTTTATTTAGTAGAAAGAGACACTCTCCACCCATGTCGTGGTACTCTTCGGAACAATTTTGAAGCGCGTGTGAACATTCGTAGAATATAACTTCCTTGCACTTGGCTGTGTCATTGCCAACTCTATCTCTGAAATGATGTTGCAGGGCACGGACATTTTGACATATTTTTTTTTTGATTCAAAAGCACTAGAACTAGCAGCAAGTGCGTTCATCAGCTCTTAAAGAAAGAGCACGACGATTTGCAAATTGCAGCATTCAACGACTACGCACAGACGTAATCACCATGATGACGTAAAAAATTATATAAAACTTTGGTCCAGTGCCCAGAGAGTCAAGGTTTACAATCACTATTATGATTAGATAGTATTTTATAGTTCCGTACTCAGCATATTAAAATGGAATTCTTATGAGGTCACTTCTATCACATATTATATATTAGTTACTATTGTTACTTCTATCTCCATCCATGAGAGAGATGGAGACAGCAAAAGACTCATGGAATTCTCTAGAGGAAGCTTTCACCTTTGAGAACGATGGTTTCTTAGATAAAAAGAAGGATATAAAACGCATTATAACTGCAGAAATAAAATATAAATATAAACTAAAAGATAATTTATCCATAGATAAATTAAAATGAGAAATAATTTTGCTGTAATATTTAGTAACAAATAAAAGGTTTTTTATTTTATTTTATTTTTTATTTTATTTTCTATTTTTATTTTATTTTAATTATTTTTATTTATTGTTACTTCTATTTCTGAGCGGCTGACAATCACAGCCTATTCTTCGGAAATTACATATGTAATTACATACCCCCGTGTTGTTCCAGGCTCCTTGGAAGAATAGGCCAACTGCCGTTCTGCCAGGCAAGTCGTAAGAGGCGACCAATTGGCTATGCGAGTCACTACCTTCGTGGCTACTGGATGGTAGAGTTCTCCATTGTCTCGCCCGGATCTGGTACCACCGCCTTACTTATTCTTGCCGCAATAGCGTCACTGCTTGTCACTGTCGTGTTCCAGTTTAGAGGGTAAGGTAGACGGTAAACTTATGCATGTGGCATTAGACCTCGCCAAAAGACAGCAACGCAACATTAACATCTTTAGTATCTATAGACGATGGTTGACTCTTTCAATCAGGAGACCCATCTGCTTGTTTGCTGTCTTATGTTATAAAAAAAGAGCTGTCACTCGTGACTTCATTCGCGTGCCACAAAACTATGACTTCCTTTTATTCATTTAAGTAGTAAAGTAGCTTATGTCTTTAATGAATAGTGTATCTTTCTACTGATAAAATAATTTTTAAGATCAGATGTGTTGGCCGGATCAACATGGGAAGAACTTGATACATATCTTAGTAAGGATTATCTATTACACTATTTGCTCTTAAACTTAACTAAAGGTTTGAAAAGTATGTAAAACTAGCTGCAACTTACAGCCCGCTGCATTATAATAGTTTTTGTAGAATCCCACGGGAACAACTTGTTTTTTCCGGTATAAAAAGTATTCTGTATACTATTCAGATCGTCATCTATATGTGTGTCAAATTTCATCCAAATCGGTTTGTCTGGTTTTGCGTGAAAGCGTAACAAACATCCATCCATCCCTCCAAACATACTTTCGCATTTATAATATTAGACTCATCACAGCAAACACCTAAAACTTATATAAACATTTGTAGATAAAATCCCTGATGATGCTTTAATAAGCGAAACCGGTTGGATGTAAAAAGTAAAAAATTAAAAATATACGTGAACTGGAAATACAAGTGAGTTTATTTGTAATACATAATTTAAAATGCAGTTTCAACAAATGCCGACGGTGGAAACTATCCAATTTTGTAGATAAAATAATTTGGTGTTATAAAACGGAGACAGGTAATAAAACATTTGCTAGTAGTACAGAACCCTATTCACGCGATGGCAATGAGCCTGGCCTTGGTATCTAGTGACACGATTGTAGAATATTTTTAGAGCTTGCTACTCGAATAGATAACAGCGATAAGCCGTACACTTCAAAACCTGTTCCGCTAGATATAACGTCTTATGAATCAAAACATGTTCGTGCTCAATACGCAGTAAATAAAATGAGTTTCGCCAACAAGGTAGTGCTGGTAACCGGTGCTAGTTCCGGAATTGGAGAAGCGACAGCCATTTTATTTTCAAAAGAAGGTGCTAATGTTGTAATAGTTGGAAGAAATGAAACTAAATTAAAAAGTGTCGCTGGAAAATGTGAAAAACACGGGAAAAAAGTACTCAACTTAAAAGCTGATATAACAAACGATGAAGAAGCTAAAAAAATTATTGAAGATACAATAAGTGAATTTGGAAAGTTAGATGTACTGGTAAATAACGCAGGACACGCTAAATTTGCAAGTATTTTGAGTGAAGATGCGATAGCTGCGTATGATTACGTAATGAATACTAACCTTAGGGCCCACGTACACATGACAACACTGGCTACCCCACATCTGATTAAAACTAGGGGTAACATTATTAACGTATCAAGTGCAACAGGTACAATGATGCCCAAACGTCCCGAATATATTTTTTATTATCTGTCAAAAGCAGCATTGAACCATTTTTCTCGATGCACGGCTAAAGAGTTAGCTCCACACGGAGTGAGAGTTAACGCTATTAGTCCTGGATTAGTCGAAACAGACATGTTAAAGAACGCTGGACTTAATATAACATTTAAAGATATGAATCTTACCGCAAAAGTTTTGGAATTAGATGAAGTAGCGGAAAATATTTTGTATCTAGCCAGTGATAAAGCAAAAAGTGTGACTGGTTCGAATTTTGTAATAGACAATGGATTTTCTTTCACAGATTAACAGTTAAATATATCTACTTAATACCTGTGCATTTTGTGTGTCATCTCAGAAGTTTTGAACCATCGATAACAAAGTAAAGACCATCTACCACTCTTCCAGGCACTTCGTAAAAGGCAAACGAATGGCTATATGAGTCACTTCCATCTTGATTACAAGATGGTAGAGTTTCGCTACCACTCGTCCGGGTCTGGTACCGTCGCCTTACCTATTCCTGCCGTAATAGCGTCAATGTTTGTTACTGTCGTGTTCCGGTTTGAGGAAAGGTAGCCTGAGTCTAAGTTAGCCTTATGCATGTGGCGTTAACACCCCGCTACATGGATCTTTAGTGTCTTTAGGCACAAAATAAAAAGGTACAGAAATCAAACTCATGTATGTACTTCACTTTTCATCCCTACGCTCGGCAGTCGCACTAGGTTATCAACTTTGGCTTATGCAAAAAAACTGGTGGTAGCACACTAGTCTAGGTGCTAGATTTATTTCTAAGAATGAAACAGAAAAAGGCTGAGCACTCTGCTCGCCCCCGCGACCGGTGAAGCTGTAACAGCCCATAAGGCTAACAGCAATTGAGACATTCCGAAAAAAAAAAACAGAAAAAAGGGAATGTAAACCAATAATAACTAAAATAATTTAGAGTTATTGTTATACCTATCACAAATTTTCTGCACAAAAAAATTCACTGACGCGTGTCTTTTTTTTATTTATTTCCAAACATTCCGAGATATCGCGTCCGTGAGAGGTGTCCATGTGTGCGTTGTTCAACGCCCTTTGTATGTAGATTGCCTTCTGTACCTATTTATTTTGTGCTTTAGGCTATGGTTATCGCTTCCCATCAGAAGAGCAATCTTTTTGTTTGCTATTTTTTTATATCATTGGATATCAAACAATGATGTGGTTCTCCTGATGGAAAGCGAAATTATCGTATATAGTCACAAAATATGTTAATAGCGCTTGTTATCCGTGTGACGGGGTTGGAATGTCGCATAATTCTACCGGCTACCTTTCCCTCCAAACTGGAACACGACATGAGACAGCTTACTGATGTGGATACTGCACGCCTTGTTTACTTTAGTTACTTTCATAGTGTTATGTCATATGGAAATCTTCTCTGGGGGAATTCCGCTGAAATAAATACTATATTTGTATTACAAAAAAGGGCTATAAGGACAATTTACAATCTTAGTCCAAGGACCTCCCTGAGAGAAAAATTCCAAGAAATCAATATCTTAACTGTAATTTCTCAGTATATATTCGAAATCTTGATGTACGTTCGTAAAAATATTTGCTTATTTAAAAAGAATAGTGATATTCACTCCCTAAATACAAGAAACAAAAACAATCTTCCTGTGCATGTGTCTCGTCTCCACAGAATAAGCAACTCTTTTATGGGGCAAAGTATACGCTTCTACAATAAGCTGCCTGATGGCATTAGAGATTTACCAGTTAACAAATTCAAAAAATGTGTTAAAACAAAACTGTGTAAAAAAGGTTACTATAAAATATCTGAATACCTTGATGACAGGAAAGCATGGGATTAACTGCTCCTCATATCGGCAATCCTTATTATTAATGTAACAATTAGATACTAATTAAATATTATGTAATATTTTATTTAAAAAATGTTATGAACAAAAGACAAGCCCGCTGAGTTTCTTCCGCCGGGTCTTCTCAGTGTGTGGCCGCGTTTCCGATCCGGTAGTAGTTTGAAAAAATGTTGACGCGTCAAAATAACTTGTAAAAAGTTTTATTGAATAAAGTACTTCTGATTTCTGACAGTGACAATCACATACGCTATGGTAACAGGAATAGGTAAGGCGCGGGCGGTGTGACCAGACCCGGACGAGGCGTTGCGGAACTCTACCACCTAGTAGTCACGACAGCAGTGACACGTATAGTCAACCGTTTGCCTTTTACGAACTGCCTAGCAGAATGGCATGTGGTCTATTCTTTAAATGGGTCCCAGTCCAGCTAACGCTCTGAAAGCTAAGAAGTGACTAGCCAGACCCGATCAAAGGCTCCATCAAATCAAGATCAAAGGATCCAAAGGGTCAAAGGCTTTTTATTACAAGTTTTCTCTTGAAAATCAATCTTTCCTATCGAAAATCTAACATTGTTTAATTATTATATTTATTGTAATAATGTTTTTTTTTAGTAAGCTCTAGTAATTATATTTTCTTTACCGACAGCAAAAAACGCCACTACTAAACTTACTGAGACTTGTATTTTAGAAGAAAACCTCGAAAAAAACTGTTTCTTACTGAGACTTGTATTTTAGAAGAAAACCTCGAAAAAAACTTTCTACCAACTCGGGGATCGAACCCAGGACCTCATGGTCAGACCCATAGAGATTTACCCCACATAGTTTACCCCCAGACCACGACGTAGTTTAGGTTTTGTCATAAATTCTTCCTATATTAATATCCAGCATCTTTTTAGCCGAATAAACGTCACAGATAAACATTTAATAATATTTCCGCATTATTACACAGAGCTAAAATATTTAAACAGCATGCTGTAACTATAAAAATCCTTTATTTCTTAAGTTCTAGTTAAAAACGTTCTTCTATAATGTCTTTGTGACATTGTTTCGCTAACGACCTAACCTTTGTCTGAAGACTTCTTTGTAGTTAGTGTTGCGATAATAAGCACATTCAAAACATGTCAACATAAAATTATATGGTTAACGAGGAACAGCCTAGCTGTTGACAGGGATAGCGTCCTATTTTATTGAATTACAACTTCTTTAGAATCGTTGTGATGTGAAACACGATGAAACGGAATGGGTCGCGATAGAGTAACAAACACATAATGTATAGGATTAAACCGGCAAGAGATGAGAAAGAATATATTACACAACTAGCTGACCCGGCAAACGTTGTTCTGCCTTTTTAACTACTCTTATTTTTTCCATATTTTCTCACCTTATGAACCTCCCTGGACTTCGACAATTAATTCAAAACCAAAATTAGCCAAATCGGTTTTAGCGAGACAAACGAACAGCAATTGATTTTTATATATTTAAGGAATGATTATGATTTAAAAGCGTCGATTTTACTCAATAATCACATATCACCGCGTAATCTAATGTTACATTTACGCGACGTTGAATAAGGTTGAAAAGTGCAAAGCAAAAGAAACAAAAATATTTTTTAAAGATGTAACTAGACTGCAAATAAACATTTAATTTGAAGGGATTTCCTAAGATAACTTGGAATAAACGCATCAAATTCATCATTTATTTGGTTAACTTTTTAGTCAAACTATACTCCTATTACATTCTTTAAAAAAATTATTGCTACCGCTGAAAATATAGAGAATTTCGACGCCAAAGTTTATTTTTGTGAAGTAAATTGAGATTTTTTTATTGAAAATAATAAACAAATATTTAATATTCTATTCGGTTAACATTTTTCTTTAGACATTTTGCTATGCTCTGTATTTTTTGCGTGGGATATTTTCCTTGGGTTTCTTCGTACTCGAGCGTCAAAGAAACCCAGTCTTGTGAATGCTGGGGTAACATCACGCCTTAAATAGCTGACCGTCGGGCTATCATGTATCTCGCAATGCGCAATTATCGTAATTGTTTAGTTTTTGCAAAAATCATAACAGCTATGTATGCTAGATAATTAAGTGCTGTGATATCGCCGAAAGTGCTCCAGCGATCAGCAAGCAATTGGCGACATTTTTCATGATTTTTTTGTTACGTTTAACAGTCATCGCTGATCGATGGTGGTTCGCAAATTTTAGGTGATACGCCTGCCGCGCAACTTCGCCCACTTACCATGTCGTCGATTTAGTTTAGTCACACAAACTTTCATGTCCTATTTCAGCATCTTAGGGGTTCGTTTTTTTTTAAAGTTAGCCTATGATTGACCTCAAAAATCTGTGCTTAGATATATTTTTATCGCTTTATGATTAAAATAACTGATCTTAGCTGGAAGTTTCAGAGATTTTTCTTTCAAGTTATAGGTAGGTACTTTTAAACTATAAATTAGTCAGTCCGAAACAACGCCAGCTAAATCAGCCCCAGTCGTCTCCTACTATGCAAGGAATCTTAAATAACCGCGCAGTGAGAAACATCCCGTTTTTAACATTGAAAGTGATAGGTGACATAGATATCTTAATATGATAAAAAAAACTCGCCTATAAACAAAGAAACACACGTCCCCACCCATGGGTGGGGCGCAAGACGCAAGGTCACGGAGTTCTGCAGTATGGTGTGCGATTTTGACAGAGCTAGCTACTAGATGTGTAATCACTATCAGTAACTTCCTTATCTACATACGTAGCGGGAAGTTAAAAAACAGAAACATATGTATAATACAGATAAATTATTTATAATTCGATACACAGATTTGCTACATTCGTTTAAGTACATACCGTTTCTTTGTAAGTAGATCCCTTAAGAGCGGCTAATTTAAAGCAAATATTGAATCGCAATCGACTTACCCTCGCCTGTTATTCGTCTATTCGAGTGAATGCATCTTTTATTTAGGCAACAGAATCAGTAGACCGATTTTTAGACGTTTGATTACGAATGTATTAAGAATACATTAAAATTATTTAATTTGTATCTTGTTACGTTAAGTTTTTTTTTTTAATATCATAAGATCGCAAACAAGCAGATGGGTCTCCTGAAGCAAAGAGTCAACCATCGCCTATAGACACCAAAGGTGTTAATGGTGCGTTGCTATCTTGTGGCGAGGTCTAATGCCACATGCATAAGTTTACCGGCTACCTTACCCTCCAAACCGGAACACGACAGCGACAAGTACTGACGCTATTGCGGCAGGAATAGGTAAGGCGGTGGTACCAGACCCGGGCGAGACAATGCAGAACTCTAGCACCTAGTAGCCACGATGGTAGTGACTCGATAGCCAATCGGTCGCCTTTTACGACCTGCCTGGCAGAACGGCAGTTGGCCTATTCTTCAAAGGAGGCCGGGACCAACACGGTAAGGTATAGAATAAACTTGTCCTTGGGTTTTTTTAGAAGTGTATATGCTATAGAAAAAAGGGCGCAAATGGAATACACCGCATCAAACTAGATCTGTTCTTAAGTTTTCTTTATTATATTTTTGAATTTATTGCGTAGTAAATGCAAGTTTGTATTTATTCACATCGTGTTTTCTACTGTTGTATACAGTATGTGTATGCATAGATGTACATAAATCATGTGTGTGCTTATTCATCTATGTATACCCATTCATATTATTATATTGTAATAATTACGAGTATAACATTGCAGATTGTTTAATAACGCACACATATATATGCATACTTAACGTAAAGTAAGGTAAATATATTTAGTCCCTGGGATATTTGTCCGGGCCAAATAGTAAATAAGAGTCGAAAGTTTATAAAAAGTATCTTCACGCCCATATCCCCGAAGGGGTAGGCAGAGGTACAACAACTGCACCCACGATTAGCCGAAGATACTTGGTCCCACAAATGTGATAGGTGGCAAGCCTATCGCCAACCGGGCACTTTCCAATCCCGGGCAACTTTGTGTTTCTCAGAAAACTGAAAAAACACTTTTCTTATGTGCCCGACCCGTTAATCGAACCCGGAACCTCATGTGGTCAACGCCAACGCAGGACCACTAGACCACAGAGGCGATGAAATTTATATGAAAGATTATATTGATGCCTTGTTACCATATTCGCAGGTGAATTCACTGACGCGTGTCTTTTTTTTATTTATTTCCAAACATTCCGAGATATCGCGTCCGTGAGAGGTGTCCATGTGTGCGTTGTTCAACGCCCTTTGTATGTAGATTGCCTTCTGTACCTATTTATTTTGTGCTTTAGGCTATGGTTATCGCTTCCCATCAGAAGAGCAATCTTTTTGTTTGCTATTTTTTTATATCATTGGATATCAAACAATGATGTGGTTCTCCTGATGGAAAGCGAAATTATCGTATATAGTCACAAAATATGTTAATAGCGCTTGTTATCCGTGTGACGGGGTTGGAATGTCGCATAATTCTACCGGCTACCTTTCCCTCCAAACTGGAACACGACATGAGACAGCTTACTGATGTGGATACTGCACGCCTTGTTTACTTTAGTTACTTTCATAGTGTTATGTCATATGGAAATCTTCTCTGGGGGAATTCCGCTGAAATAAATACTATATTTGTATTACAAAAAAGGGCTATAAGGACAATTTACAATCTTAGTCCAAGGACCTCCCTGAGAGAAAAATTCCAAGAAATCAATATCTTAACTGTAATTTCTCAGTATATATTCGAAATCTTGATGTACGTTCGTAAAAATATTTGCTTATTTAAAAAGAATAGTGATATTCACTCCCTAAATACAAGAAACAAAAACAATCTTCCTGTGCATGTGTCTCGTCTCCACAGAATAAGCAACTCTTTTATGGGGCAAAGTATACGCTTCTACAATAAGCTGCCTGATGGCATTAGAGATTTACCAGTTAACAAATTCAAAAAATGTGTTAAAACAAAACTGTGTAAAAAAGGTTACTATAAAATATCTGAATACCTTGATGACAGGAAAGCATGGGATTAACTGCTCCTCATATCGGCAATCCTTATTATTAATGTAACAATTAGATACTAATTAAATATTATGTAATATTTTATTTAAAAAATGTTATGAACAAAAGACAAGCCCGCTGAGTTTCTTCCGCCGGGTCTTCTCAGTGTGTGGCCGCGTTTCCGATCCGGTAGTAGTTTGAAAAAATGTTGACGCGTCAAAATAACTTGTAAAAAGTTTTATTGAATAAAGTACTTCTGATTTCTGACAGTGACAATCACATACGCTATGGTAACAGGAATAGGTAAGGCGCGGGCGGTGTGACCAGACCCGGACGAGGCGTTGCGGAACTCTACCACCTAGTAGTCACGACAGCAGTGACACGTATAGTCAACCGTTTGCCTTTTACGAACTGCCTAGCAGAATGGCATGTGGTCTATTCTTTAAATGGGTCCCAGTCCAGCTAACGCTCTGAAAGCTAAGAAGTGACTAGCCAGACCCGATCAAAGGCTCCATCAAATCAAGATCAAAGGATCCAAAGGGTCAAAGGCTTTTTATTACAAGTTTTCTCTTGAAAATCAATCTTTCCTATCGAAAATCTAACATTGTTTAATTATTATATTTATTGTAATAATGTTTTTTTTTAGTAAGCTCTAGTAATTATATTTTCTTTACCGACAGCAAAAAACGCCACTACTAAACTTACTGAGACTTGTATTTTAGAAGAAAACCTCGAAAAAAACTGTTTCTTACTGAGACTTGTATTTTAGAAGAAAACCTCGAAAAAAACTTTCTACCAACTCGGGGATCGAACCCAGGACCTCATGGTCAGACCCATAGAGATTTACCCCACATAGTTTACCCCCAGACCACGACGTAGTTTAGGTTTTGTCATAAATTCTTCCTATATTAATATCCAGCATCTTTTTAGCCGAATAAACGTCACAGATAAACATTTAATAATATTTCCGCATTATTACACAGAGCTAAAATATTTAAACAGCATGCTGTAACTATAAAAATCCTTTATTTCTTAAGTTCTAGTTAAAAACGTTCTTCTATAATGTCTTTGTGACATTGTTTCGCTAACGACCTAACCTTTGTCTGAAGACTTCTTTGTAGTTAGTGTTGCGATAATAAGCACATTCAAAACATGTCAACATAAAATTATATGGTTAACGAGGAACAGCCTAGCTGTTGACAGGGATAGCGTCCTATTTTATTGAATTACAACTTCTTTAGAATCGTTGTGATGTGAAACACGATGAAACGGAATGGGTCGCGATAGAGTAACAAACACATAATGTATAGGATTAAACCGGCAAGAGATGAGAAAGAATATATTACACAACTAGCTGACCCGGCAAACGTTGTTCTGCCTTTTTAACTACTCTTATTTTTTCCATATTTTCTCACCTTATGAACCTCCCTGGACTTCGACAATTAATTCAAAACCAAAATTAGCCAAATCGGTTTTAGCGAGACAAACGAACAGCAATTGATTTTTATATATTTAAGGAATGATTATGATTTAAAAGCGTCGATTTTACTCAATAATCACATATCACCGCGTAATCTAATGTTACATTTACGCGACGTTGAATAAGGTTGAAAAGTGCAAAGCAAAAGAAACAAAAATATTTTTTAAAGATGTAACTAGACTGCAAATAAACATTTAATTTGAAGGGATTTCCTAAGATAACTTGGAATAAACGCATCAAATTCATCATTTATTTGGTTAACTTTTTAGTCAAACTATACTCCTATTACATTCTTTAAAAAAATTATTGCTACCGCTGAAAATATAGAGAATTTCGACGCCAAAGTTTATTTTTGTGAAGTAAATTGAGATTTTTTTATTGAAAATAATAAACAAATATTTAATATTCTATTCGGTTAACATTTTTCTTTAGACATTTTGCTATGCTCTGTATTTTTTGCGTGGGATATTTTCCTTGGGTTTCTTCGTACTCGAGCGTCAAAGAAACCCAGTCTTGTGAATGCTGGGGTAACATCACGCCTTAAATAGCTGACCGTCGGGCTATCATGTATCTCGCAATGCGCAATTATCGTAATTGTTTAGTTTTTGCAAAAATCATAACAGCTATGTATGCTAGATAATTAAGTGCTGTGATATCGCCGAAAGTGCTCCAGCGATCAGCAAGCAATTGGCGACATTTTTCATGATTTTTTTGTTACGTTTAACAGTCATCGCTGATCGATGGTGGTTCGCAAATTTTAGGTGATACGCCTGCCGCGCAACTTCGCCCACTTACCATGTCGTCGATTTAGTTTAGTCACACAAACTTTCATGTCCTATTTCAGCATCTTAGGGGTTCGTTTTTTTTTAAAGTTAGCCTATGATTGACCTCAAAAATCTGTGCTTAGATATATTTTTATCGCTTTATGATTAAAATAACTGATCTTAGCTGGAAGTTTCAGAGATTTTTCTTTCAAGTTATAGGTAGGTACTTTTAAACTATAAATTAGTCAGTCCGAACAACGCCAGCTAAATCAGCCCCAGTCGTCTCCTACTATGCAAGGAATCTTAAATAACCGCGCAGTGAGAAACATCCCGTTTTTAACATTGAAAGTGATAGGTGACATAGATATCTTAATATGATAAAAAAAACTCGCCTATAAACAAAGAAACACACGTCCCCACCCATGGGTGGGGCGCAAGACGCAAGGTCACGGAGTTCTGCAGTATGGTGTGCGATTTTGACAGAGCTAGCTACTAGATGTGTAATCACTATCAGTAACTTCCTTATCTACATACGTAGCGGGAAGTTAAAAAACAGAAACATATGTATAATACAGATAAATTATTTATAATTCGATACACAGATTTGCTACATTCGTTTAAGTACATACCGTTTCTTTGTAAGTAGATCCCTTAAGAGCGGCTAATTTAAAGCAAATATTGAATCGCAATCGACTTACCCTCGCCTGTTATTCGTCTATTCGAGTGAATGCATCTTTTATTTAGGCAACAGAATCAGTAGACCGATTTTTAGACGTTTGATTACGAATGTATTAAGAATACATTAAAATTATTTAATTTGTATCTTGTTACGTTAAGTTTTTTTTTTTAATATCATAAGATCGCAAACAAGCAGATGGGTCTCCTGAAGCAAAGAGTCAACCATCGCCTATAGACACCAAAGGTGTTAATGGTGCGTTGCTATCTTGTGGCGAGGTCTAATGCCACATGCATAAGTTTACCGGCTACCTTACCCTCCAAACCGGAACACGACAGCGACAAGTACTGACGCTATTGCGGCAGGAATAGGTAAGGCGGTGGTACCAGACCCGGGCGAGACAATGCAGAACTCTAGCACCTAGTAGCCACGATGGTAGTGACTCGATAGCCAATCGGTCGCCTTTTACGACCTGCCTGGCAGAACGGCAGTTGGCCTATTCTTCAAAGGAGGCCGGGACCAACACGGTAAGGTATAGAATAAACTTGTCCTTGGGTTTTTTTAGAAGTGTATATGCTATAGAAAAAAGGGCGCAAATGGAATACACCGCATCAAACTAGATCTGTTCTTAAGTTTTCTTTATTATATTTTTGAATTTATTGCGTAGTAAATGCAAGTTTGTATTTATTCACATCGTGTTTTCTACTGTTGTATACAGTATGTGTATGCATAGATGTACATAAATCATGTGTGTGCTTATTCATCTATGTATACCCATTCATATTATTATATTGTAATAATTACGAGTATAACATTGCAGATTGTTTAATAACGCACACATATATATGCATACTTAACGTAAAGTAAGGTAAATATATTTAGTCCCTGGGATATTTGTCCGGGCCAAATAGTAAATAAGAGTCGAAAGTTTATAAAAAGTATCTTCACGCCCATATCCCCGAAGGGGTAGGCAGAGGTACAACAACTGCACCCACGATTAGCCGAAGATACTTGGTCCCACAAATGTGATAGGTGGCAAGCCTATCGCCAACCGGGCACTTTCCAATCCCGGGCAACTTTGTGTTTCTCAGAAAACTGAAAAAACACTTTTCTTATGTGCCCGACCCGTTAATCGAACCCGGAACCTCATGTGGTCAACGCCAACGCAGGACCACTAGACCACAGAGGCGATGAAATTTATATGAAAGATTATATTGATGCCTTGTTACCATATTCGCAGGTGAATTTGCTAGTAGTAAATAAATTTAATGAAATGATTTTATTTTGCAGAAGTAATCTAAGTTTACAACGGGATACTCGTACGTTGTGGATTCATGTTCCACTAGATACCGCTGCTTTACGGCGGACCGTTGGCTGTGCGCCCGCTTGAGACCGTTATTTAATTGATAATATGAACAACCCCATTTCTTATCAATATCATAACCGGATTGGCCTACACTCTCTTTTAAGAATGGACCATCTACGGTTCCACCAGGCAGTTCTTAAAACTTGAACGAATGGCTAAAACCCAACATGTCACTTCCATGTGACTACTAGGAGTTCTGCAACCTTTTGCCCAGGTTTGGTACCTCCGCCATATATATTCCTGCCGCAACAGCGTCAATGCTTGTCACTGTCGTGTTCCGGTCTGAAGGCTAAAATAGCCTGTGAACTTACGTTTGTGCCATGACATTTAACCACATGATAGCAACGCACTATTAACATCTTTGATGTCTATAACAATGGCTGTCTCTTTCCATATGGGGAGGCTTCTGCTTATTTGCTATCCTATTATAGAACAAACATGGTGTCTCTCGTAGGACAGACCGAGTAAGACTAACTATGTGGAAACCATTGTCAGTGGAGGATCCCCACATCTGGCTAATTTAAAGAAAATGATTATCTCATTTTTTAAATCCCGCAAAAGGCTGTGGTGAGTATTTCGCTTCTTTGCTTCAATAACATGACAAGTTTGAAAACTCAGTTTTGTACTAAATTTAATGTATTATCAAATACAATTTTACAGTAGAGCATTTTTTAACTTACAAAAAATTATTTTACTTAATTGTGTAATTTTTTTTTTCTTTATTGTAGATTACGTAGGTATAAACTTTAACACAGCTGTCTCAAATCATGAGAAGTTATATTCTCATCCTTCCTTAACTGTCTCAAATCATGCGTATGTTTTATTCATAAGTAATCTAAAATAAAGAAAAAAATTACACAATTAAGTAAAATAATTTTTTGTAAGTTAAAAAATGCTCTACTCTAAAATTGTGTTTTTAAGATAACACGTTATTGAAGCAAAGAAGCGATTTATACCTAATGGGAGAACCTATTCAACTCGTTTTCTCTCTCTTCTTAAAAAAATCTAACCGTTTAAGGATTCAAAGTTAATCGGTTGAATATTAATATTTTTCGAAAGAATACGAACAATAAATAATAATAAGTAAATAATAAATAATAATAAATAAATAATAATAAATAATAATAAATAACAATAAATAATAATAAATAACAATAAATAATAATAATAATAAGTTTCCCATATAACAATAAACATTCCGTACTCTATATCAAATTTTATACAGTGTTACTTTTAAAAGTCCAGCAAAATTTTAAAATTATGAACTAAATATTGAATTAAAAGTGCCTTTTTAATTATTATTGTAAAATTATTACAAGATAATATAAAAATACTCCTTTAAAATGATCCCACTTAATTCATAAATTGCATTGAATGCAAAAGCTGGCAGTGTGTCATTTTACATTTACCTACCTATAATTACGATAGTGACTATTTATTATGTAATACTTCATTTATTCCGCACAGCTCCTCCCTCGTAGGTGATAGCGTGATAATATGTAGCCTATATGTTGACCCGACCTGTTATTAATATTCATGCAAAATTTGAAGTAAATTCATGCAGTACTTTTTGAGTTTACCCCGGACATATATTGACTTTCCTACGATTTTATTATATGTATATAGATATAGATATCGCTCTAATTATATTTTATCCGATTACTTTTAATTTGGTTGAAGGCAGCGAAATGCTTTGGTTGGATGGTTTAAGGTACTAAAATATTTTACTTCGAATTTTACGTAATTATATCCATGCGTTTTGTTTTATGTGTCATATAAAAACGAAACTTTGAATTTTTTAAATTGTTTTTATTTATGATATAAATCGAACATATTATCGATTCCGAACAGCCTCTAAAATTTGGCCGGACTGTTAAATATAACCCTGTATTTACGCATAAAGCTTAGTATAAAATACCTCGTTTTTCGATGTTTAATTTCTTTTTGCGCATCTGAAGTTATTAAATTATACAAATTAATCTCACCTCAAAAAATATTGTAAATGTTAGGAAATAAACATTATAGTTTGAATCATCGCCATTAAAACGTAGCCCGTGTTGGTTTGGGCTCCTTTGAAGAATAGGCTAACTGCCGTTCTGCCAGACATGTCTTTAAAGGCGACCGATTGGCTGTGCAAGTCACTACCATCGTGGCTACTAGGTGGTAGAATTCTGCATTGTCTCGACCGGGTCTTGTACCACCGCCTTACCTATTCCTACCGCAATAGAGTCAGTGCTTGATACGGTCGAGTTCCGATTTAGAGGGTAAGGACTAAGGAAGTAGGTAAACTTATGCATGTGGCATTAGTCCTCGCCACAAGATAGCAATGCTCCATTAACATCTTTGGTGTCTATAGGCGATGCTTGACTCTTACCATCAGAAGACCCATCTGCTTGTTTGCTATCTTATGATATATTAAAAAAAAGTCCGGATTATATATACTCTTTGTCACTTGCTAGCAAGGAACTTATAACTGGAATTGTTACAAAGCAATATTTGAAAAATGAAAATGTACTTTATTTCGTTACTTATAAAGTTGACATTTGTTTCTTACCTAACAGAGGGGAAAAACGTTCTGAGCAAGATAACGACATGAGTGGATGTTGTCCCTTTCTTGCAATTGCCAGTATAAATAAAACTATCTAGATGGTAGATTTTTACATATTCAGTAATAATTAAATACTTTTTATTCATACACGTTGATAAATAAATTAGCATAAAATGTATTGTAATTAAACAGTGAGTTCTAAAATGTGCTTACTTTAATTATTACGTAATTACTTATGCAATGCAAAAACTGTTTCTCAAATTAGTAGAATTACTTAGTAGTAATTTGCAAACTACGCATGGCCGCACTTATATATGGCGATTGGCGCTTTATTTAGTAGAAAGAGACACACTCCACTCATGTCGTGGTACTCTTCGGAACGATTTTGAAGCGCGTGTAAGCATTCCGGGTAGAATATAACTTCCTTGCTTGCTAGATTTACCATAGACAATAATAACAGAGTAAAAGTAGAACTTGTACTTTTACGTCTTTATATCTTTGGTTTCCTTATAGAATATAGTGCATTTGTTGGATCGCTACGGTTAGGTCCCACTTAGTTGTACGATGGCCGTTCCGAACAAGTTTTGCATAATAGGATTTGTCTTATAGTTCGGAAGATTCTGTAATAGCTGCTGCAGCAATTTTTGAAGCAATCTTTGGACGTTGTTAAACTATAAAGCGTTTGGTTTAACTAAAAAAAACTTGATAGCCAATTTCAACAGTAATATATCTACACATATAATAAAATCGTAGGCAAGTCAAAACTGTACATTGAATATTTTTTAAAAGAATACTTGGGGCGTGATCTACAATCAATATCGAAGCCAAAAATATAGTCTTTAGAATTTTTGTCTGTTTGTCTGTATGTATATCCGGGGTAAACTCAAAAAGTACTGCATGTACTGCATGGTTTTACTTCAAATTTTGTATGAATATTACTAACAGATTGGGTCAATATATAGGCTACATATTATCACGCTATCACCTACGGTCCTACGGGGGAAGAGCTGTGCGGAGTAAACGAAGTCCGCACGGACGAAGTCGCGGGCAACAGCTAGTATAAAAATAAAAAAAGACGTTGTTGCTACAGAAATAGATAAGGTGTTTTAAGGCAGAGGGGGCAAACGAGCAGATTGTGCACCTGATGGTAAGTGATCACCGCCGCCCATGGACATCCGCAATACCAGGGGTCTTGCAGTTGCATTACCGGCCTTTGGTACCAGACCCGGGTGAGACACTGCAGAACTCTACTTAGTAACCACGATGATAGTGATTCGCATAACCAATCGTTTGCCCTTTTACGAACTGCCTGGCTGAATGGCAACTGGTTTATTCCTGAAAGGGGGACCGGACCAACACCAACCAAAAAACAACCAAAATAATTTTTGATGGCGATATGATTGTGAGAACTTCATATCCTGTAAACACTAGGTTGTAAAGTTCTGCATTGTCTCCCCCGGTCTGGTACCACCGTCTTACCTATTCCTGCCGCAATAGCGAAAGTCGTTGTCACTTTCTTGTTCCCGTTTGGAAGGTAAGATAGCCGGTAAACGTATGCATGTGGTATAGACCTCGCCACAAGATAGCAACGCACCATTGTTGTCTATAGGCCTTTGGTGTCTATAGGCGATGAGTGACTCTTTCCATCAGGAGACCCATCTCTTTGTTTGCTATCTTATAATATAAAAAAATCACTAATATGTTGAATATTTGCTGAGAGTATATAGATCATATCCTTACCTTATCTCTGGGAAAATTTACTATAACTCGCAATCTACCCTCAGTAAACAAAACCAATACCGCCCGCCTATAAATTCACAAGTACGTCCGAAACACTTGAAGTGTGTCTTAACCGCACAGCGTTCATGGTACGTACATATGTTAGCCAAGAAAGGGTTAAGCAAGTGCTACCTGTGGGTGGGGGTGGGAGAGGTGGATTTACACCCCTCATTTGTTTGCGATGACCCCCGAGCACTATCTTACGAGCGGTGTACCTATTGCCTTGTCTTTTTAAGGTTGGATTACAGAATGCTTGAGATAATAGTGTCTTTATGTATTTTTGTGTTTATATAAATAAATAAACAATAAATAAATATTTACAGGACAAATATCACTTATTGATCTAACCCCAAAATAAGCAAATTATTTGCTTGTGTTATAGGTGTTAGTTAACGATACTAATACATAGAAATACATATATAAATACATACACAATAGGTACATAATAAATACCCAAACCCGGAAATACAAACATTTATGCACATCACGCAAATGCTTGTCCCCGTCGAGGATCGAACCCGAGCCCCGTCGATTGCGTAATTATATTTATGTATTATATGTATTAATATCGTTGACTAACACCCATAACATAAGCAAATAATTTGCTTACTTTGGGGTTAGATCAGTAAGTGTAATTTGTCTTGACGATTGCGTAGTCAGGGTCGCTTACCACTCGACTAACGGGACAGTCAAAATATATGCACTTTTGATATGTGCATCTTAATTTTTTTTATTTATATAAAAAAGGGACAAACGAGTAGGAGGCTCACTTGATGTTAACTGATTACCAACGCCCATGGACAGCCATAGCACCAAAAGTCTTGCAGCTGCGTTGCCGACCTTTTAAGAATGAATAAGCTCTTGAAGGTCCCCAAGTCGTATCTGTTCGGAAACACCTCCACAGGTAATTGATTCCGCAAAGGAGTAGTGCGAGGCAGTAACTGCCGACAAAAGCTCACAGTTGTGGATTTAAATATTACGGAATGATCATGTTCACTTTCGGGAAAGGAAGAATAAACGTCAATTGCTCTAATTCACCATGATTTACTTCACAGTTACTCGGTTTACGATAATGGCTCAGCCGCACTTGCGTTTGTGGTCACAAAGCTTCATGCAATGACACGATAAATGCAGATGTGACCCCTGCCTAGCTGGTAAACTTATGCATGTGGCATAAGACCTCGCCACAAGATAGCAACGCACCATTAACACCTTTGGTGTCTATAGGCGTACATTGACTTTCCGTCATGAGACTCATATGCTTGTTTACTATCTTATACTATAAAAAAACTGGCTATGTGTTTCTCTGAAACATGAGATTACCCATAGAAGATTCCGAGCTACTTCTATGGTTTTTGTAAATAAATATTTCACACGACCCTGGAAAATGAAACGTTGACTAGGGATCCATAACGGCTTAGCCTAAATTTTACCAGCAATTCTCCACGACTTTGATCGGCGAATTCGATCGCAGAAAGTCTAACCGATAACATTATCTGTTAGCCTAATCAAAAGTTACACACTTAGCCGATAACACGAAAGACATCGAAATCTAAATTCAATTTTTTTGCTACGAGACTAATTATTGGCGTCTAAATTGACACAATTGTGTTACGTTTTGGCGCGTAGTTTGTGTTGCATCACTTGCATCTATCATTAAGATTAAATAAAATGCTGTTTTTAATTACCTGGTAAAGAGTTCAGCTTATTCAGCCTATCGATTTACGTCATAACGTAATTTTAAAAATTACTACGCACTTGAAAATAATAAATAGATTTTTTCATATCACAGGATAGCAAACAAATAGAAGGCTTTTTTATCGATAGGGAAGCGCTGCTGGACCACGATCTCGCCTGATGGTAAGCTAAGATACGGCCGGCGCTTCGGCCTGTTCACTCTTCTCTTGAAGCTCTCCTGGTGGGAAGAGGCAATCATCGCTTATAGACACCATAGATGTTAACGGTACGTTGCTATCCGTGTGTTGGCTTAGATATATGCCACATAGAGTAAAATTATACATATATTTGACCGTCCCGTTGGTCGAGTGGTTAGCGAATCTAACTCCAAATCGTTGGGGCTTGGACTCGATCCCCTACAAGGACAAACATTAGTGTGATGAGCATAGATGTTTGTATTTCTGGGTTTGGGTGTTTATTATATACATATAACAGTATTTATATATGTATTTTTATGTATTTGTATCGTTGACTAATACCTATAACACAAGCAAGCATTTTTCCTCGTGTTAGTCAGGAGTTTTGAAGAATAGGATCTGACTGGAGTACCAACCAGGTGAAAGAGTTCTGCAACATGTCGCCCTTGTTTTGTTACCACCGCTTTACCTATTCCTGCTGCAGTAGTGTTACAACTGTCATTGCCGTGTTTCGTTTTGGATGGTAAGGTAGTCATAAAACTTATACTTTAGGTATTCCATCTTTACCACTCGGATAATTATACTCTAGGCGATGATTGTCTGCTATCCTATGGTACCATTAAAATAATAAATTTATTGCTGGGGCATTCATTTAAGCATGAGATGCCTGTTTTATCTTTTATTATTATGGCATTTATGGCATTATGTAAAATATTTACTCGTAGTGTCTATTTTCTCGCAAGGGTGTTTGCGTAACAAGTACCATTGCGATATTGGTAAAGAGAACTGAACTTTGTACAACACGATCCAGACAGGCATGGCCTTGCTGCCTCTACAGCCATGGCTCTTGACACCACATATATATTTGATAGATCACAGTTTGTCAGTTTTGGTTTTCCGGTAGGTACCTATATCCTTCCACATTCTTATTGTATATCGTTTCATTTGCGCTTTTATTAGCTTCTATACATCTGAACCAATAAAGCGTGCCGGTTAATAATCCCACTATTTTCACGATCTTCGATTTTTTAACTACCAATAGGTTCAGTATTGCAAACACAACTGGCGAGTAAGTTATGGACTTATGAGATCACAACAGAAAATATGTTGTGTGAGGCCGCGTGTTGACGAGACGATTTCTACCCGGCACTGTGCCGGCACGGCGCCAGACCGGTGCCGGTTATATCTGTAGCACCAAAGTCTGTACATGAAACCTACGCGGCTCTAGGTCCGGTCTAATTCGGCACGTACCGTGTCTAAAGCGGAGAATTCACTAGACGGACATGCCCGCGGGCAAGCCCGCAGACATGCATGCCGGACTTTGCTACTATAGATCTGTGCAATATCTGTCAGCCGGCTGTACACATTGGGCCAAGCATTGGGCCAACTGTTGGGCCAACTGTTGGGCCAACATTAAATGTTTCTGTTTACACATTGGTGTATTGACCATTCTGCATTGGCTCTTTAATAACGATGGACGTAGAATCTCTTACAGCCGTAAGATTTGTCATTAAAGATTCCTTTTTCTTTTTTAGTTCAATAACAGGAATACTTATCTTTTTTTATATCATAAGATAGCAAACAAGCATATGGGTCTCCTGATGGAAAGAGTCAACCATCGCCAATAGACACCAAAGATGTTAATGATGCGTTGCTATCTTGTGGCGAGGTTTAATGCCACATGTATAAGTTTACCGGCTACCTTAACCTCCAAACCGGAACACGACAGTGACTAGCACTAACGCTATTTCAGCAGCAATCTGCTATACGTTTCTAAGCATCATTAACCTGAAATAAAAGTATTAAAAAATGGTATTTTTAATAACCTAACCTAATACCTAATGTCATCTGAAACAGTGCACTGCTCTGAACCTCCTCTCACCAATGAGGCAAAACAATGCGAAATGAGACAAGACGAGAAAAGTTTAAAAAATAACTAGTATTGACTTGAATTCAATACGAACAACACGTATTCGGAATTAGGATAGATTCCATATAATAATTCCGTATAAGATACTGAAAATAATAATTACTTTATACTTTAAAATCAGTCCAAATCTCGTAAATATGTATCGATAAGTAATTGTTATTTTCAATATGTTACAGAATTTCTCGATAAAGATGATCATATTCAAAGACCTACAAAAAAATATAGACGTAGGAAAGCGCTCGTATCGTGAGTCACGAATGTGATGACGATGCAGCAATATGAAGCCGGCGGCTTACTAGTCGGCCGCGAGCTAGAGAGAGTGAGAAACGTTCTTTTTGTGACAATATTTATTTTGAAATCATGCCATCCTGTGTGGTAAACAATTGTTAAAACAATTCATGTTTTGAAAAAAGTCTTCCGGGATCACTTTTCACAAGGAAGTATCCAAATTTCCATAAATTTAACAAAACTGAAATAATATTTGATATAATTTCTCAGAACACAAATTTGAAGCGGCATTGTGACAGTGTGGTAAGTTAACATACGAATAAATTTCCGCAAACATTGGGGAAATGTCCCTTTTATTTAGAAAATATATGTTAATGTTAGACTTATAGTTTTAATTGGATTCACCGTACTATATACGTATATACTACATATATACATATTTATAAAACATGGCTCGCCGTGTTTCATGCTGTTTCGTGATTGATTTCCCAACTAGCGCTAGAAGATAACGTCATAAAATCATCTACTTTTTTTGGAATAATTAATAAAACTTTACTGTCTAACTAGTAGTTTTATATGCCTATAATATATATATATATATATATATATATATATATATATATATATATATATATATATATATATATATATATATATATATATATATATATATATGTGTGTGTGTGTGTGTGTGTATTTATGTATTCCGTTCATTTTTTTGTTTATAGTAGTATTTGGTTTTATAGATTTAATTTTATTATGGTCTTATAGATTTAATTTTATTGCAATTAATCCACTGTATGTCAAGTCGAAAATTATTTTTGTTTTTAAGGGGCTGACAAGACCTAATTAGTTGAAATTGATGTTTTAAAGCAGTTTTTTAAGAAAAATTATTTGTTATAGCACTTCAAAAAAAATATATGTTAATATTCATCATATTTCTCGGACTCGATACATAATTGAAAAAAATTGGCTCGATAGAAAATAATTGCGAAGATTGGTCTTGAAATCACCATTACGGGTCTATATCTTTATTTCTTTGACGTATGGGTCTGCAATTGAAAACATGAAGTCAGCATATTCATACCTAAACCGCTACCGAATCATATTTGACAAATAATCTACACTTTTTTTTTAATTTCAATATTTATTCATTTTAAGACCCTGGCCGCCCAGTTACACTGATAGTGTGGTCTCGTTTACTCCGATAGAAATAGACAGAGTGAGCGATTTCGGTGCTGACAGCGTCTTAATATTTTCTTCTTACGGGTTGGCTGGAAGAAATCTCTATTACTAGAGATAATCTCGCCCATTGTACTTATTTTCTATTATTATTGTTATGTTAGTGATTACTATGTACAATAAAGAATTAAATAAATAAATAAGCTTGTATTTTATTTTTCGTTTTATTTGTTAGTTTGCCAATTATCATTCTTGTGTGTACTTTCAGTTTAGAAAAGAAGTTATATATTACTATTAAAGATGAGTATTAAGAATTTATAATAAATAGTTAGCATTATAAGAAAAAAAAAATTAAAAACCTATTGAATTATTACTTGTAATTATTTAGAACAAAAATGTAAAATATGCTGAAAAAGGTTCGTAAAAATATTATTCATATTGTAATTAGTGCATATTTACATGTGTAAATATGCATTAACATAATGGCATATGTACAGTAGATAAAATAAATAAATTTCAAGACCTTCTAAATTTGTTTGCCTTTGACATAGGAAATAGTAATACAAATAAAATATCAAATATAATTAATATAAGTAAAACGCATTATAATTTATAAAATGTAGTAAAATATTAAACCAGTAAATGGAAATTTGAAAGCCAATGCTTGCAACACTAATCTCTAGCACACGTACGTAATGTTTTACGATGCTTGCAAGTGTTGGCGTTGGCTTACGCACACATGTACAAAAGTTGTCTTCACCGATTTGTTTCTAATTGCTTACAATGGCTATGTCTATATTTTTTGTAGGTCTTTGATCATATTTAATAATTTTGGTGTAATAATGAAAAAGTTTCAATTCATAAAGGACATTCATCATCATCAGTCATTCATTGGTTCATTTTGATACATTTCTATGAATTGTAAAACCTCAGTGTTTGTTTACGCCATCGTAACTCGGGAACAACAATTTAACTCAAGCGCAACACAACCGTCTTTACTGACGTATGACAATGAACTGAATAAGAGGCCAACGTGTGAACACCGTTGGCGGAGCGCGCCAAGATCCTTTGATGTGCGCACGAAAAACCGACAACATTCGCTTGGCCGGCCAATGTTAGCGCCAACTGCCAACATAGCGCCAAGTAGGCTTCTACACGTTGGGCCAATATGTTGGCCCAATGCTTGGCCCAATGTGTACAGCCGCTATTAAGTCTATTACCGACGCGGGACGTTCGGTCTGTAGTAGTAAATGCGGCATGTCCGTCTAGTGATATGCTCGCTTATGCTCGGCGCGCAGTCTTGTTTGGCAGTCTGTGCACAAATTACATATTATGTAGTTATGTACTAAGTCTAAGAGCGCTTGCTGAGGAGGCCAGACGTATGCATGGCGAAGGCCGCATTTCAACGATGACAGCGCTTGGAAGGAAGTATGGAAGTATGCAAGATTTGGCTCTGGCTACGAACCGGGTTAAAACCGTGTACGTAGACAAGCTTAGACGTCGTCGGGCCAGCGCAGTGCCGGGTAGAAAGTGTGTTCACCGAAATCACATAGTTTCCGTTATGATCTCATGTCAACGAGACAACATTACCTATAATCCTTCTTACCTATCCTTAGTTATTTTAATTTTTTTTTCTGTCTTCTTGTACCTATTATTTCAAAAGGTACGCTTTAATACTTTTAACGCATCATCGAATCTTATTAATTAATGACTAATATAATGATTTTGCCATTATTAAACGAAGACTAACAAATGACTTCTGACAATACGTAAAACATTTTGATTATAAATAATTTTTAGTTATTGCCAACCCTAATGATACGTAAAAGGCAAAACCGGTTGACTTCTATGAATAAACTAGCTTTGCCCCGCGACATCGTTCGCGTACCCGCACACATTACTTCCTTTTACTCACTCGGGTAAAAATTAGCCGATGTTGCTGAGTGATAATGTAGCTTTATATTGGGGAAAGATTTTTTAAAATCGGTCCAGCAGTTTTTGATTTTATTCTTTACAAACAAACCAATCTTACCACTTAAGTCTTTATTAGCATTCACTCGTGACTGCGTTCGATTGACCAAAAAACATTACTTTCCATTCTTCAGGCGGGTAAAAAGAGACCTATGTCACTCCTGGATAACGTAGCTTTCTAAAGGTGAAAGAATTTTTAAAATCGATTGATTAGTTGTTCAGTTAAATCGTAAGAAACAGACAAACAAAAATCAAACCTTTCTTTTTTAATATTAGTATTATTATCTAAATTAAATAACATTAGTATAAAAGTATAGATAAAAGTTATTTCATGAATACGAATACTGTTAATAGAATCATCACCACTGGAGACAGCAGCATAGTTTAATCAATCATCGTAATTACAGTCTCACGTTGGAGGGTTCCAAAAGTGACAATTTTTTACCATCGCAACTTGTCCCAAATTCCCCAGCCAAGTCGGGAAAGTAATAGATAGGACACAAAGAAACAATTCTAACGGTAATTGGGGTAGACGCCTCGAGAGAGCTTCTGACACGTTGACATATGACGATATTGTAGAAATTATATGTGTATACTGTGTACTTGTGAATTTTTTATACGAATAATGGGAAATGTTTTCATAAAATCTTAGTCTTCAAAGTTAAGACAAATAAAGCCTCTCAATCGAAAATGCTGTCTACCTTTCTGCCAGGTAGTTTGTAAAAGACAAATAAAGGCACTTCTGTCATGACTACTAGATGGTAGTCTACCACTGGTAGATTTTTACAACGTATCGTCAAGGCTTGTTGTAACCTTACCTTCACTTACTGGTATAGTGTTATTGTTTAGTTCCGGAATTAAGGGTACCGTAATTCTACATTTGGAATTCCAGCTAAAAGGATAGCAACGCACCATCACATCCAGATGTCCAGCTCATTAGAGCTGCTTGTATGTTGGCCTACTTTTCTTGATGTGACTAATAGTCTAGATATTATGTTTTAACTAGCTGACTCGTGCAGCTTTGCCCGCGAGAGCACCTGTTATAACATGGACGACATGTTTTGCATATAGATTTGCAATATAGGTAGTTTTTCATACAAACTTTGATTAATTTGTATTTATATTATCTTATAAGCAATTGTACTGTTTTACTTACTGTTGTACTAAGTAAAACAGTACAAGTGATTATAACATAATATAAATAAATTTTTTCATACAAATTTTCACCCCATTTTTCAGCCTCTTAAGAGTTGTTTTTTTAAAAAGTTAATCTATGTTTGACCTTGGATCTTTATCTTCATGCGAAACTTCATAAAAATCTGCTTAGTGGTTTAGCCGTTAAATCGTAACAGACTGACAGACCTTTGCATTTATAATAATAGTATGGATATGGATGCTTACTGTTTGTTTTAATAACGAATAACCGCTATTAAATTAAAGCTATACACTCATTATTCTTCTGTACTTCTTATAAGAAGTCTTATAATAATCTACTTTAATTAACATCTTAGTTAATTATGTCTGCTTCTCAAATAAATATCAAACGCGTACATAAAATGTACAATCCGAATTGTACGAATTGGAACAAACAATAGAAGATTGTTAATGTAGGTATCTATAAGTGGGAATAAATATTGTTTGTTGGTATCATAAATAAGGCTGGAGACAGACGGAGGGACACGCGTCACCTTTTGATACATTTCCGCTGTCGTTATTAATGACAAGTCATCGGTGCCGTCCCGGCGGGCCGCACCTCAGGGTTGGGACAAACTTCTTATCAATTATCACTCCGTACAACATTAAGTGTGATAGTAACTTGACTCAAAAAAAAAATTGTGTCGTTTTTACTGGCGCAAACTACCCGAGGTAAGAAGCGCGCTAACCTTTCTTAATATCTACCTACTAAACTTGTTTTTTTACATATAGCGTTAATTTATAAGGAAAATATTAAAAAAATTCTATGCAAATGTACATTTTGAAACTAGAAAAACTATTAGAAAATTTATAATAATACTCAAAAATTAAAATAATAACCAATAAAATATTCTTTGTGATTTTGTGAAAACAAACAATCTATTGTAAAACTTTAAAAATCACTTTGAAATCAAGAAAGTAATTAAAAAAACTAAGTCTAACAAACGGACACTTATTACCTATTAGAAACTAGCTAGTGGTTAGAATTGTTTTTAAGAAAATCAGGTTAAATAAGATTGGTTTTCCCTTATGTATAGTATAATGGACTAAATCGAATGAATTAGTGAATAAAAAATATGTCATTAATATGACGTTAGATTTATTTTTTATGATGTTGCGGTCTGAAGGTAAATATCTGGTAGACTTACATATTACATAGCATTGCATTCCCTCCACACGGACGACGATGCATTGTTTTCTTTTATAATTAGAAAAGTAATCTTCTTGACTAAAACATGAAAGTAAAAAACAAATACACATATTATACTTCGATTATTGACCGCCCCGTTGGTCAAGTGGTTAGCGACCCTGACTATGCAATCAACAGGGCTCGGGTTCGATCCCCGACGGGGACAAGCATTTGTGTGATGAGCACAAATGTTTGTAATTCCGGGTTTGGGTGTTTATTATGTATGTAACAGTATTTATATATGTATTTCTATGTATTAGTATCGTTGACTAACACCCATAACACAAGCAAATAATTTGCTTACTTTGGGGTTAGATCAATAAGTGTAATTTGTCCCGTGAACATTTATATTTATATTTATTTATATTTATTATATCTTATTTTATCTAATATCACATAGATCCTTGTGGTAGTGTATTGTCACCCCCGTGTCTCGAAAAAGCACTTAAATTTATAGCTTATGGTTCGTGTTTTCAACAATAACAAGCTTGGCAATTAGAGCGATATTTTGCTGGCCGAAAAATCGAATCGTGGTGAACCAATATATTGTTGATAACCAGAGTTGAAAATTAAAAAAGGAACAGGCTTGGCGTAATCTTGCTTATTTAGGATATTTCAAATATGTGTTTTAAATATAATTTAATATAAAACAATTGCACAACAATAATTTGTTTCATATTTATTGTCGAAATTTACTGATATTTGTTTAATTAAAAATATTCATTTATTTTTGACAACCCTAAACAACTCATACGTCGCGACCTGCACAGCATAATAATAGATCGGGGTGCGGGGTGGTACATCGCCACCCTGTAATATCATGTGAGAGACGCGTTGGTAAATTTATCAATAGCATTATATCGCGAAAACTGAGGAGCACTCGCCTCGCCTTATATTTTATTCAGGGTACGATGTTTTGACATCGATCTCAGAGATGTCGAGAAAATTTCTTGTTATAACTGGGTAAAAATCGTTTATGTGATTTCAAATTTGTAAAACTATTATTGTATCGGAAACTCTATTTAGGGTTCCGAAATAAACTAGGAACCCTATAGTTTCGCTACTTCCGTCCGTCCGTCCGCCCGTCTGTTCGCACGATATCTAAGAGATCCTTGTTACTATAAAGCTGTAATTTGGCACGAATATACATATTTGTTACGTCAACAAAGTGGTAACAAAATCTTAAAAAATATTTTTTTGTCAGGGTAGCTCCCCTACATGTAAATTGGAGAAGTTATTTTTTAATTTCCCGCTACGTATGTA
Source organism: Apodemia mormo (assembly GCA_036924255.1). Classification (NCBI taxonomy): domain Eukaryota; kingdom Metazoa; phylum Arthropoda; class Insecta; order Lepidoptera; family Riodinidae; genus Apodemia; species Apodemia mormo. Next base: position 5,959,537 of record JAUPFN010000020.1, on the reverse strand, counting down.
GATAAGAAAGTTACTGATTTTGCCCTGATTGTCGAAAATTGAGATTTCACCGGATCTTCATGTTTTGTGGTCCTTTTCCAACTATTTTCACGATGTCAGACAATCAGTATGTCTGTATGTATGTGTGTGTGTGTGTGTGTGTGTGTGTGTGTATGTGTGTATGTAAACATCTCATAACTTTTGAACGGCTGGATCGATCGAAATGCTGTTGATTGCATTCGATTAGATTCCGCTTAACTTAGATGTCCTGAAAGTTTGAACCAAGTCGGCCCAGCAGAATTTGAAAAATTTTGAAAAAACCTCAAAAAATATTGGCGAAACAGTATTTTTCTAATATAACCTCCAGATTACCGATTGAGTACAAATACTAATCAGCTCTATTTCTTAAAAAACTACGTCTAATGCATAAATTGCATCAAAATAGGTTTATCCATTTGGGAGTAAGGGACCATCTATAAATTACGTCACACGAATTTCATGATTTTTGACCCCTCCCCCGTCCTTGTGACAGCTGGTCACATTTTGTGAGACCCCCCTCCCCACCTAGTGTGACGTCACATATTTTACAATTTTACATTGGAAACATGATCTCCTTTGATTATTTTTTATCCATACAGGCATTATATTTAAAAAAATGTGATGTCACAAAATTTGGGACCACTCCCTACCCCTTGTCACACAATGTCACACTTCGTCGACCCCCTCCCGTCCCTCCGTAATTTATGTATGGCCCCTAATCGTTAACGAAAACGCACGCACGCACGCACGCATACACACACACACACACACACACACACACACACACACACAGACACACACACTGTCGTCATCGTGAAAATAGTCGGAAAGGTTCCTACTTCCTAGGACCTCAAAACGTGGACATCTGGTGAAAACTCGATTTTCGAAATTCGGGGCAAAATCTATGCTTGTGGTATTGGCATAATGTTATATAGGTACTTCTCAATTATAACTTTTAAATTATTAGTTAACAATGGTTTAACCAAGGAAGTTATATTCTATCTGGAAGGTCCACATGTACTTCAAAATCGTTCCGAAGAGTACCACGACATGAGTGGAGTGTGTCTCTTTCTACTAGGGTGTCCATACATATTTGTGCAACAGGACAATTTCATACTAAAAAAGCGGAATAGAACTGATATAAACAGCTACGATAAATCCTAGATAGCACCCACGACTATCAACTTTTGAAAGTCGTGTAGGTTAACAATGTCTGTTATCGCTCTTATTGACGAAGGAAAATGCACATTCATAATATGTTGTTTTGACTAACACCCATAATTTGCTAACTTTAGGGTTAGATCAATTCGTGTGATTTGTCTAATGATATCGCATTATTACGACAGGCTGTAGTGAGGTGGAGGGGGAGGGATTGCAACTATAAATGCTAGCATATTAGTAACGTGCCGGGCCGCAACACATTGAGTAGTTTTATGTACAGTTAACTGCCAAACTGCACGTTGAGGCTAGTTATTTGTGGCCTTTAATCGTTCTTCACCCATAATTTCTGATTTTGTAAATGCATACTTAAAACACGGAGAAAATTGTGTGCGCTCAATTCCGCTCTGCAAATCTGCCGCACTTTGTCCCGGCATAGTGTACGAGAGTTTATATAAAATGTATCAAAGTGATCTAGGCGAATTTTTGCGAAGCACCCTGACCAGCTGCGGCCCATCTTAATGTGTTAGAGCGTAAAATAGGATTATTAAAAATAATAAAAGTTGGAATAATTTTACTTGATATGTAACTGAAATAAATAGCTAGATTTGTTTTCATACTGAGCTGTTTCGCGGGTAAAAAGTGTGGTAAAAAAATCTTTGCATGTGTGATCTTTCTACCGAATTGAGTATTATACATACATATAAAAGATCAAAATACTCTTCTAGAAAATGTATGCATTAATTACGGACAGATGACAATTACATTACATTGCTTTAAAATTTGTTCGAGTGAAGCAGTCCAGCGATACTGAAGAATCAATAAAACTTAGAGGATACGGTGAGAGAAATTGCAAAGTCTTAATGCCAGTCTACTGACAGGGTCCTGGATAAAACACTTCGGTTCCGGTTCCAACGTTCAAGTTCAAAATGTCCAATTCCCAAAATATACATTGGGAATTGGACATTTTGGACACTTTGGATTTTGGACACACAATATTACAAATATACATTCCCAAATTATACATAAACATTTTCAAAATGCCCATTTCCTAAAATGGTCCATTTTTCTCCATGTTGGTCTCGTGCTCCTTTGAAGAATAGGCCAACTGCCGTTCTGCCAGGCAGGTCGTTAAAGGCGACTTATTGGCTATAAGTGTCACTACCATCGTGACTACTTGGTGGTAGAGTTCCACAACGTTTCGCCCGGGTATTTGCTACCATCGCAGAAGCTATTCCTGCAGCAATAATGTCAATTTTATATCATAAGATAGCAAACAAGCAGATGGGTCTCCTGATGGAAAGAGACAACCATTGCCTATAAACACCAAAGATGTTAATGGTGCGTTGCTATGTACTGACGAGGTCTAAGGCCACATGCATAAGTTTACCGGCTATCTTACAATCCAAACCGGATCACGACGATTACAAGCATTGACTCTGTTGCAGCGCAAATAGGTAAGGTAGTGGTGCCAAATATCAGTGCGAGATGTTGCGGAACCACCTAGTAGTCACGATGGTAGTGAAATTATTTCTTGTCAAGAGTTAAGTAAACTTTTTGACAAGCAGTTACGCTGTTGCGGCAGGAATAAATAAGGCGGTGGTACCAGACCCGGGCGAAATAATGCAGAAATCTACCACCTAGTTGTCATTGTCGTGCTCCTGTTTGGAGGGTAAGGTAGCTGGCAGACTTGTGCATGTGGCATTGCAAACCAGCCACACGGATGGCAACGCACCATTTATATCTATGTCTAAACGCGATGGTTTCTCTTTCCATCAGGAGAGCCGTCAACTTGTTTGCTATCTTATAATATAAAAAACAAATATTCATTTTAAACACTAATCATCTAGACTAATAACAAGTCGTTTTTCGTTTCAAATCTGTAAATTATATTGAAATAGGCTGATAAAAACCGTCCATACTAAAGGAAAGTGTTCAGTAGTCGATTTTAATACCAAAAATGTAAAACAATTAGGTACTTAAATATTGAGCTAATTATCCTATAACATGTTTATACTCATACGGACGCCCACGCATAGATATCATTTTTATTCAAATTATCCTTTATTTGCACTATTGAAGTTCATTATTTACAAACAGTGATTTGCTGAACTTGTGACTAGACTCATTAGCTATTAGTCACCGCGCGGATGATAACGGAGCTTTCACTCGCTGTCACAGGATTCGTGGGATTCGAAGAAATAAAAGTGACCGTATTTTCTGAATATTACTCTACTAATTTTGTTGTGGTTGACAACTACATAATAGTCAAGCAATATTTTGATAACGTCATTTTCCTCTCTATTATACACCCGAGCAAATTTTCCATTATACAAGGAGTAAATTTTCCTTAAAGTAATCCTAAAAAACTGGTATTTTTCATTTTGTGTTTTTTTATCTTGCGCGCTAATATACACCCCAGTACACCCGAGTAAATGTCTTTTAAGTAATCCTAAAAAACCAGTATTTTTCATTTTGTTTTTTTTTATCTTGCGGGCCTGTTGTCATCTAAAGAAAGCAATATTTTATTTATTTACTTATTTTAGTTTACTTTCTTTCGTATTAAAACAGGGTGGTTACAAACTAACATCATAATTTTCGACCAGGGTGGGTTTGCGATCACCTATTTTAGTAAGTGAATTAAACAAAGTTCTATCAAGAAAACGTGTGGTCGTAAACTGATGAAATGCATCTATATGCTTCTACAACATCAAATTCTAAATTATACAGTCATGAAAGCATTATTGAGATCATAATAAGCAAAATATTTTATAGCTTTATGTGTCCGAATGCAACCACATAGCCGCTTTCGAGCGTATTTGATATTTATATACTTCAGTTTGCGATCACTGGATTTAAAAAGAAATATAAGCTAAAAAATAATGTCACTACAACTTTCCAACAAACAATGTTCTATAATTGACATAATAACGCTTCTTGTTTGAGTGTAACATTAGTATAAGGTAACAAAAGGTAACTTTGTTCGCCACCCGGTGTGGTATTTTTATTGCAATACGCGACACATAAACACACCATTAAGTCATCACCCGAACTCCGGCACTATTTTCTTGATTTCGGTTTCAGTGTTGATCTTATCTTATGGATTATTAAATCCTCGGATTAAAAATGACGGCTGCAAATTAAACTGTAATATGATTTTTTTTTCTTAAATGGAACAACTTCAATCCACCGTTGTCAAAGAATCTCATTTCTTGGGAACCTGCAAGAAAATAATGAACAAGAGGTTAGGTATCTACTACTAGTTAACAGTTACTACCAAAAAGTATGTAGGTAATGTATTTAGTTACTACAACACAATGATTTTAGTATTAAATAACAAAATTACGTAAAGTAGGTTCTTATTTTATTACGATGACATTCCTTAGGGACGTATTATGAAATGTTAGATTGAATTGTAATTTATTTGTATTAACATGTCCGAATTTTTGTGTTATTATTGCTACCCTACTTAAGAAACTTGTAAATACAATAAAAAAAATACTCAAAAAATGAAATTCCGCAATCAGCATACGCTTCACTATTACAGCACTTAACGCTACAATTTTTCACCATTTTACAACAGAAAAAACTTATAGTAACTTATAGTAAGCAAAAAGTATCAGCTATATTTTTAAATAAAGCGCGCCAAAGCGTACGGCCATCTGAGTGTGGCCGTGCATAGTTTACAAATTACTACTAATTCTACTGATTTGAGAAAACAGTTTTTACATTGCATAAATCATTACGTAATAATTAAAATAAGCACATTTAAGAACTCAATATGTTAATTACAATACATTTTATGCTAATGTATCTATAAACGTGTATGAATAAAAGGGATTTAACGGTTACCGGATATATAAAAAATCTACCATCCGAAAGTTTTATTTACACTGGCAATTGCAAGAAAGGGATAACATCCACTCATGTCGTTGTCTCGCTCAGAACGTTTTTCCCCTCTGTTAAGTAAGAAGCAAATGTCAACTTTATTGCTAACGAAATAAAGTACAATTTTATTTTTCAAATATTGTTTCGTAGTAATTCCAGATATCGTATATAAGTTCCTTGGGTTTAACGGAACGTAATTTGGCGCGATTTCACATCTGTCAGAGACAAAAATCTGATTGTCAAATGTCAAAACTGTGGACACTGTTTTCAAATAAGGTTTGAGAGTAAATATTTTAAAAAATGCAAACCCGACTTTATGAAGATAAATTGGCTAACCATAAATTATTTATAGACATTAAGAAAAGTTTTAGTGAAAATTCCAGTGACAAACTATGTAATTTAATGGAACTAAAAGATGAAGTTTTATACATATGGAACTTTACTGAAAATTGCTTGTGTTGTGTTAATTTAAAACATTTGGATGAGCATGATGAAGAAACACCTTATCAGGTGAGTACCTACATGTATACACTCGACGTTAAATAGAAAAATATTGGAAACAAATCGTCGTTACATTTGGATACATTTTGAGGTTATGCTTACAAACGTCGTTCAAACATACTTGTATGTAATTGTTTTGTTTACCTTGTGTGATTGAAAAGTTTACTGCTGTTAATATATTTAATTTTATTAACTATTTATTACACATATACCACGTATAAAATTTTATTTGTTTGATCCATTAAAGAGCCAAATAATAATTACTTATGTCTTTTTGAAACTATATTTGAGAATAATTAAAAGTGCAATTCATTAAAATCTATGTATGAACATTTTCAAACCATATCTGCTTGAAATGAGGTATTTTCAGTTTCTTTTTACATAACTGGCTCAATCTTACTTATTGTTTTGAAGAGAAATTGTTAAATTCTGTCCTGAGCTATCTTCCATCAATCAGCATGAAAATCTGTTTCTAAAAGTTCATGAATATGATATATATTCTTAAATACTGTGATACAATGATCTAGATTGTCAGCGCCAATATGTTCATCACATAAATGCCTGTCCCTGTTGGGAGTTGAATGTTTTGTGTATAATTTAAACAAATGTCTCCATGGGCAGACAACGAGGGATACCATCACCTAATTGTTTCTTTTTTACTCTTATGATTATTTTTCAACTTTCCAACAGAACATCACCAATATACATATTTAAATGGTTTTACATACAAGTACGACCGCCCTGTTGGTTGAGTGGTTAACGACCCTGACTACGCAATCAACGGAGCTCGAGTTCGATCCCCGACAGGGACAAGCATTTGTGTGATGAGCATAAATGTTTGTATTTCCGGGTCTGGGTGTTTATTATGTATGTAAAAGTATTTATATATGTATTTCTATGTATTAGTATCGTTTACTAGCACCCATAACACAAGCAAATAATTTGCTTACTTTGGGGTTAGATCAGTAAGTGTAATTTGTCCCATGAATATTTATTTATTTATTTATATTTAAAGGCTCAAGTTCTTTAATTAGTTTGTGATAACTAGATAAAATAAAAGCCCTTATATATATATTCAAATATAGAAAATCTCATTGAAGTTATGTGTCCTCGAAGTAGCTTTTACTATCTAAATAGTATTAAAAGTCCTAAAACCTGGTGTTTGAGTTTAGCAATTTCATATATATTTACTTTAAACATCTGTCACTACATAGTATAAAACAAAGTCGCTTTCTCTGTCTGTCTCTATGTCCCTTTGTATGCTTAAATCTTTACTACTATGCAACGGATTTTGAACCTTTTTTTTAATAGATTGATTTTTGAGGAAGGTTTTAGTATATAAATCTTTCCAATATTTCCACAGGAACAAAATCTACACGGATGAATCCACGGCCAGGTCACTAGTTCTTATATATTTAGATTATTTTTCTCAACCGAGGAAGTCAGAGTAATTTTCTATTCAGCTTTGTTAAGTTAAGGAAGTGTTTGTTTAAATTGTTTACATGATTTTCTCCATTGTTAAAGTTCCTTGTTTTGGCGGTTTTTCAGAAGATATTAATTTTATGAAATTAAATTTTAACAAAATATAAGTTCTCATCCTTCAACTTCCGTCTTTGAGACTTTTTTCCTAACTCATCAGCTAGGGTAGGATAAAGGATACAGGAAAATGACAGCCATTCTCTAACGAGCCCCTGTATCCTTTAATACATTGTACAGTTATTTCGCTTCACATTCCTAGTTGTAGTAGATTTCTACATTCATGCACTAAGATCTTATGTGAAAAGTTGGAACTAAGTGATTTTAAAACTACTAGTAGAAGTTTAAACATTCCAATTGATGATAACATTGGCAGCCTTAGTTAAACCCTTAAACAGGTTTCATTGCGGTAGATTCCTATCAGATCAGAAAAGTTTTCATTACTGACTGTATATGAATTTTGAGGAAGTATGTCAAGCCTGCCTAGGTTTTGATTGCTGAGTGCTAAGTGTGAGTTTTTCTTTTTGCATTCGATCGTGAGCGCGTTTGGAGTTTACTAGGAATTTGTATGTGATTTGTACAGTGCCACCTAGTGGTAAACTGGTTTCTCACGTTTACCACTAGGTGGCGCTGTACAAATCACATACAAATTCCTAGTAAACTCCAAACGCGCTCACGATCGAATGCGAAAAGAAAAACTCACACTTAGCACTCTGAAGCGAACCTATAAGTGAATGAGATAATTCATTGTCTGAAAGAATTGGGTATGCTATGATTTTGTAGGACATTATTATTTATTTACTAGCTGTTGCCAGCGAGTTCGTCCACGTGAAATTCGTTTACTCTGCACTGCCCCTCCCCTGTAGGTGATAGTGTGATAATATGTAGCCTATATATTGACCAGACCTATTAGTAATAGTCATAAAAAATTTGAAAAAAATCCATGCAGTACTCTTTGAGTTTACCCCAGACATACATACAGACAAACAGACTAAAATTCTAAAAACTATATTTTTGGCTTCGATATTGATTGTAGATCTTCAAATATTCTTTTAAAAAAATATTCAATATACAGTTTTGACTTTCCTACGATTTTATTATATGTATAGATTATAACTTTATTGTACACCAAAAATATACTTTTTCATACCTAATATTTGTTGGCACTATCCACCAGTCAACCTTTAGGCCAACAGAATGTAGCTGGGAAGGTGCCACTGAGAAACTTAGATTAGATGCAATGAATATTTAATAACATACACATGTAACATGTGTACATATTTAAATATTTATACAGGGTGTAAAGAAAACCCTGTCCGATCCGAAAGAGGTATAAAGGTAGGTCAATGACATTATCAAAAAAAAAAATATTTTTATTAAATTAAGAAAAATATCGTAATTTAAAGTGCCTCATTTTAGTACTAAAATAGAGCAACTTCCCCTTAAATCAAGCAAATATTTTGAAAATTTATCAATCAATATCTATAAAATAATGACATAAGTATGTTTGTTAGTAGTTTGTTAGTAGCTTTTTTTTGTAGGTTTGTAGTTTGTTAGTAGGTTTTCTTTACAACCTGTATACTTACATACATATAATTACGTACATAAATTTATTAACTTTACTTAAATGAAAGTAATCACATCAGCTGAACATTTAAAATAACTATGAAGGCAATGTGTTAATATTTTATCAATGATATTTTCCCTCATGACTTTTAGTAGGGCACTCTCACTATATCTGGAGGGTTATAGTTCATAATTATTAAGGTTTATTAAATACTGTCTCACCACTCCCATCACTTTTCTATGGAGCAACCTCCAAGAGGTGAAACACACCAAGATTATCCAAAAGTATTAATTTTAATGGTGTGAAAGTTTATCTACACCTTTTTAGTTTAGACAAGTGTGCAAGTTATATTTTCCAGAAAAAACTAATTGCTTGACATAGCTTAATTAAAAAGTGGATAAACTATTTGATTATTAGCAGATTTCTTTTTTCTATCATTGACTGGTATAGGGGTGATAGTTATCAGGTCAGGATTAGTGGTTTAGTTTAGTACGATTTAAGATTTACTGGAACTGTAGATATGTATGTGTGTAGCAATACATATTTACAGAAGTGGCCGCATTTCGGATCCCATAGTAGTTTTTTTTTTTAAATGCTGAAGCATTAAAATAACCTGTAATAAATGTTATTGAATAAAGTTTTTCTGATTTCAATGAAGAGTGCCTAACCGTTACATTGGATTATTTGGTTCAGGTAGCCATATGTCGTAAACAAATATCAGACTGAAAAGCTATAAAATGTTTTTTTGCTTAAGAAACAAAAGAGCCGCACTTTCACATCCAAAAAGTTGTAGGTTGCCGACCCCTGTACTAGGTGGTAGGGTTCTGCATTGTCTCGGCTGGATGAGATATCATCGCCTTACTTATTCGTGCCACAATAGCTTCAGCGCTTGCCACTGTCATGTTCCGGTTTGGAGGGTAAGGTAACCGGTAAACTTATGCATGTGGCATAGACTTCGCCACAAGATAGCAACGGTGTCTGCTCTTGTTTGCTATCTTTTGATATAAAGAAAAAGTTTTTTGAGGGTAAGTAGGGTAGTTATAGAATGAGTACTTCTAACACAGTAAAAAGTGGCTTATTTAGTCATCCTTGGTTTTCAACTTTATACTGCATGTGAGGGAGGTAGGAAAATGAAAGAGATAGGATGATGAATACAAGTCGTCGTGTCCATAATACGACTTGTATTGTAATATTTAAAAAGAAATTAGGAAAATATTCTTATATGTAAAAATCAATTGCTGTTTGTTAGTCTCGCTGCAACACTAGAACGGCTGAACCGCTATGGCTAATTTTGGTTTTGAATTAATTGTTGAAGTCCAGGGAAGGTTTAAAAGGTGAGAAAATATAGAAAAAAATATAAGTAGTTAAAAAGGCAGAACAATTTTTTGCAGTTTCAGTGAAAGTTTGCCAGGTCAGCTAGTTTAATAATATAATATTATTTTGGTACTAAATTATATATAGAGATTTAATTATATAAGCTAAAAGCCCTGATGATGCCATAATAGGCGAAATCCGTTGGCTTTACAATAACTAAATGTAAGTTGTGAAGTATTTACTTGTGAAATAGTACAAGTGTTTGACAAAACCAATAGTCAAGATATACTTATAAAAAAAAAAACTGATGAGCCACAAGATGTAACAGCACGGATAAAAGTTAGTTTAGGCTAGATATTGACACTTAATGGACGCCTCTTTACCCAATTTCATCAGCATATGGTTGCACACAGGATAGTCAACAGCGAGTATTGAACCCTTAATCACTAGGGAGGGTGTGAAATCTCCTACTAGATAAGGAGAAGGAAAAATATAGCCGCCACTGTAGGTTATAAAAAAAATATTAGTTGATAGTTGGTGTTAAAATGAAGAAAATTTATTGTATAACAACTTATTTACTATTTAAAATTAGAAGTATTTCTTAAATAATAGCCCTTTATATAATAAGCAAAATTATTCTAAATTACAAATAGGGCAATGACCTCTTGTGCAGAATTACAAGTATTACTAAGATTTTACATATGATGATGATACAAAAAAAAAGCACAAAATGTAAAACTTACCAGGTCCAAAGGTTAAGTCTATCGATGTCACCCTGATGAAACTATGAAGAAGATAAAAAAATCTCGGGCGGGAGATCCACCCAAAGCGCTAGGTGGTATACACATTCCCAAACCTGGCGATGGGTGTGGATTATAGATGACCTCACGGGATACATGGTCCGCCATGTTTTCAAGCTCGGTTTTATTAGCAAACTCAGGATCCATCCGCATATTGAGCGATAATTCCAGTAATGTTAACACACAGTGCCTCGCTCATGTTCGGGACATTTTGGTATCTTGGATTAAACATAGTTACGGGCCATACCCCATGTCTGTCAAAGTATATAATAAATTACCAGAAAATTTGAAAAGCGAATATAACTATAATAAATTCAAAAATAGTATAAATAAACTTTTAATTGAAAAAGCCTATTACTCTGTCAAAGAATATTTAGAAGACAAATCACTCTAATAAGAAGTTGCTACCCCATTGCTATTCCAGTTGCTGCGCCTAACAAGGTACATAATATTATGTAAATCGTCTTATGCACGTAAAGTGAAAAATATTATGTAATGCAACTGTACAATAAATAAAAAAAAATTCGCCAAACACATTTCATAAGACGAGAACTAATATGGTTTCGCGTGATAGTTGCACTCTTCATTTCAAAAACAATTCTTTGCTGTGTTTAATGCGTTTTTTAGACCATTTTTGTCTTTATTCCCAAAAATATTTAAATAATTAAAAACAAGGAATGAAATCGTGACATATATATCCGAATCTACATATTGAAAAGCGTCATAGATAGCTCAAGATGACATTCGACGGATCAATTTGACAATTCCGCAACTGGCGACATCTAGCGGAAAGTCAAAAATAGAAAAAAAATTGTCAGCATTGAAAATGTCGTGTATCATATATAATCTTAATTCTTTTTTTTAAAGGAAAATAATAGCTACCTACGGTTTATGTAACACGAAATTAGCGCGTTACAGTACATGCTATTAGTGTTAATAAATCTATATCCTTCCTACTAATATTATAAACTAGCTAAACCCGCGACATCATCCGCGTGGAAAAGTTTCGAAAAAAAAGTAGCCTAAGTTACTTTATATCACATCAGCTATCTGCCAGTGAAAGTCCTGTTAATATCAGTCTAGCCAATCCAGAGATTATCCGGAACAAACAGACATACAGACAAACAAAAATTGTAAAAAATGTTTTTTTGGTATATTTACCGTGTATACATACGGATGCATAGTAAAAAGCGGTTATTTTAATATTACAAACAGACACGCCAATATTATTTATTTGTATAGATGCGAACTGATGTTAAGCCAGTGGGAATCCTTAAAATAATAGTTATATTTTATTTTATTCTATTGCCATTTATAAAAAAGATTATTTGTTACCTAATGGAAATCGATTAATTGGTCCCGGCCTCCTTTGTATAATAGGCCAACTGCCGTTCTGCCAGGCAGGTCGTAAAAGGCGACCGATTGGCTATCGAGTCACTACCATCGTGGCTACTAGGTGGTAGAGTTCTGCATTGTCTCGTCCGGGTCTGTTACCACCGACTTACCTATTCCTGCTGCAATAGCGTCAGCGCTTGTGGCTGTCGTGTTCCGGTTTGGAGGGTAAGGTAGCCGGTAAACTTATGCAAGTGGTATTAGACCTCGCCACAAGATAGCAACGCACCATTAACATCTTTGGTGTCTATAGGCGATGGTTGACTGTTTCCATCAGGAGACCCATCTGCTTGTTTGCTATCTTATGATATAAAAAAAAATTGTCTTTATTTTAGTGTCATATCAGTGGTATCAATACACATAAATGTAGTTAAAATGAAAGAAGCTTGTTTAAAATACTGCAATAAAACTTGGATATAAACTAAAACTCTCAATAAGTCATGCCGGATAAATAAATAAAAGCAGGGATAGAATCAACTTAGAATTTTTAATCTCGTCGTTGACTTTATCAGGTTTCCATATATCTCTTGGAAAAATGATTAAATGTAGATTTTGTCTGTAACAGGACAAAAGCAAACTTTGCTTTGATTTATTAATAGCTTTAAGCATATCTGAAGATAGCATAATAAATTTTATGACGATTAATAAGCGTTATTGATCATAAAAAACTTTAAAAACAACAAAGGAAAATATCGACACGCAAGATTTGAACCTGCGATCGTCTCCCTAAAGCCGGGACGCTCTACCGCTGAGCTAGTGTCGACAGGCTCGACGTGGCGAAATTCTTCTTTGCTATATGATCGATTGATAAATTCATTTAGAGCTTTATTTATTTTATAGTTATTTTTCACAAAGAATTTATTGGAAATTAGATTAGTCTCATAAAAACAGGTAATGCCAAAAAATATACCTTTCAAGTTATTTTAAATCATTATTTTCTAAGAATTTAATCAATAAACATGTGGTGTTTTTATTACGTTGATTATGACTTGTTTCAAATCTCTGAAATCCTAATTACTATAATATACCTACTGTAAGTATTATGGTGGAATATTTTATTGCGTTTTAACTATTTTTGGACTGTAATGTTTATTCTCATATAATACACTAGCAGTTGCCCGCAACTTCGTCCGCGCGGATTTCGTTTACTCCGCACAGCTCCTCCCCCGTAGGTGATAGCGTGATAATATGTAGCCTATATGTTGACTCGACCTATTAGTAATATTCATACAAAATTTGAAGGAAATCCATGCAGTACTTTTTGAGTTTACCCCGGACATACATACAGGCAAACAGACATAAATTCTAAAAACTATATTTTTGGCTTCGATATCGATCGTAGATCACGCCCCAAGTATTCTTTTAAAAAAATATTCAATGTACAGTTTTGACTTTCTTACGATTTTGTTATATGTATAGATTAGATAAGTTTTATAAAAATAGGTAATGGCAAAAAATATACCTTTCAAGTTATTTTAAACTAGCTGTTGCCCACGACTTCGTCGGCGCGGACTTCGTTTACTCCGCACAGCTCCTCCCTCTTAGGTGATAGCGTGATAATATGTAGCCTATATGTTGACCCGACCTATTAGTAATGTTCATGCAAAATTTGAAGTAAATCCGTGCAGTACTTTTTGAGTTTACCCCGGACATACATACAGACAAACAGACATACAAATAAACAGACAAAGATTTTAAAAACTATATTTTTGGATTCTATATCGATTGTAGATCACGCCCCAAGTATTATTTTAAAAAATATTCAATGTACAGTTTTGACTTTCCTACGATTTTATTATATGTATAGATCATTACATTGTTTTCTAGGAATTTAATCAATAAACCTGTGGTGTTTTTTTATTACGTTGATTATGACTTGTTTCAAATCTCTGAAATCCTAGTTACTTTAATATACCTAAGTAAGTATTATGGTGGAATATTTTATTGTGTTTAAATATTTTTGGACTGTAATGTTTATTCTCATACTAGCTGTTGCCAGCGACTTCGTCCGCGCGGAGTTCGTTTACTCCGCACTGCCCCTCCCCCGTAGGTGATGCGTAATAATATGTAGCCTATATGTTGATCCGACCTAGACCGAGGTAACATCTATTTGTCAAAATTTTCTCCCGCATTTAACCTAGTTTTTGGCAATTAATGATTTTGTGGCTTTTATTTTGCTTAAAATATGATTGTGGTGCAAATTTCATTCGTCATTTACAGTCGAAAATCATATCGGTAGGTGTCGAAATTTTCACGCACCCCTATCAAGATATAAGATCCCCTAATCGTTCTAGAACGCAGACATTTTTGTTTTGCGTTTTAAAAACGATTTCGGTAAAATCATTTCCATTCGTAAAAATTGTTTTTATTAAAAAAATTTAGTTAACGTTGTATTCAAACGATTGATTTTATCCCAAAATGTGATGAATGAAATTCGGGTGTTCGGATATGTTATTTTTTTTCACGTCGGTATAACTCCGTGATATAAAGACGTATTTAAAAATTTATATTTTTGTTAAAGAGAGTATACTATCCATTTCGTATACTTACTTATCGTATCCTGCTCACTCATAATAGATCCCGTAATGTAGTTACTAATTTTCGTAACTTGCTACGATGAAATGTTTGTGGAAAAAGCAAGGAAAAACAACAGTTTTTTTTAGTTCCACCTCTGCTCCAATGTTTGAATGGCTGTGACTAAGGTCCAGGTTTATTGACAGTTTCAGCTGCCTTTTTGTATCATGCTTACTCGAAATAGATCCTATAATTTAATTACCAATTTTTCGTAACCAGCCACGATAAGGTGTTTGTGTATAAAGCAAGGCAAATCAACAGTTTTTTTTTGTTCACCCTTTCTTCTGCTCTAATATTTGATTAGCAGTAACTAAGGTTTTTTTTATATCATAAGACAGTAAACAAGCAGATGGGTCTCCTGATGGAAAGAGTCAACCATCGCCTATATACACCAAAGATGTTAATGGTGCGTTGCTATCTTGTGGCGAGGGTCTAATACCACATGCATAAGTTTACCAACTACCTTACCCTCCGAACCGGAACACGACAATGACTAGCACTGACGCTATTGCGGCAGGAATAGTTAAGGCGGTGGTACCAGACCCGGGCGAGACAATGCAGAATTACCACCTAGTAGTCACGATGGTAGTGACTTGTATAGTCAATCGGTCGCCTTTTACGACCTGCCTGGCAGAACGGCAGTTGGCGTATTCTTCAAAGGAGCTCGGGACCAACACGGGGGAGTTTCGTACTGTGAGTATTTTCAGAATAACAATTCCAATATTCGTGTCTTACAAGCCATGTGCTACTATAACACGTTTCAGTCCAGTTTTATCAACAATTCCAGCTGCCTTATTGTTTCCTGCTCACTCATAATAGATTCCATAAATTAATTACCGACTGTCGTAACTTGCTACTATGAAATATTTGTGGAAAAAGCAAGAAAAATTAAGTTATTTTTCGTATACTCACAATACTTATTCTGGTTGGTTATTACGAATATTGGAATTGTTATTCTGAAAATACTCATTGTAAGAAACCATTATTCTCTAAGAATAATAACTATTTGATACCGTATTTCTCAGCGCTACTTAAGAAGTAACACAATATCATAAAGATGCTACATTGTTATTTTGGAGTGGTGCTGATTTCGCGTACAATGCTGGACTCAACTGATAAAGAATAATAACAGATTTTGACCGTTGTAGTTGTATCCATACTTGAGTTTTCTAAGGATTGGGTTGTTCTTGGTAAATGAGCAATGTAGATATACAGTGAACTAGAGGTACCCTCAACATTTTGGAAAAAATAATGGTAAAAGAAAATAATGGTAGGTCAAGTTCTTTAAAGTAAACGCATGTGGTTATTTACTAAATTGTTACATTTGTCAGGTTGAAATATATTTAGGATGTGGTTATTACATTAGATATATAATTAAGTTCCTTTTGCACCAAATTATTTAAACTAACGATTGCTCTCTGGTCGAAATTCGACCGTCTGTGGCGTTAACAATAAAATCTCTTTTAAAAAAATAAAAAGTACAGTTTAACTGCACAGGTAAAAATGAGCTGTGAAAAGAACAAAACGTGCACAGTTGTGTGACATGCATGCTCTGTTTCGATGTGCAGTTAAACTGTAGGCAAACCTGTTAGGTACACCTTAGGGTGTATGGCCTGCTTAAGGCGATAACATACGCCAAACTACGAAATATACTTCTCTTTGAAAGCCTACTTCTCCTAAACCGTTAATCCAATAATTTAAAAAAAATATACATTGTACGTAAAATATAATTAACTTTAAATTTTAAGTTCGTTTTTTCAAATTTCATTGTTATTTTTGACGAAAAAAAATCGAATATCTCTCTTATTTTTACGCAAGAATTTTCTTATAACTTCTAAACTACTGAAACGATTTTGGTGATTTTTTCACTATATTACAGACAATTTATTGCTTTATAAAATTTAAGTTCAACATTTTACAAAATCATTATAGTGTGCCATTAAATCAATAAAAACCTTATTATTTCATTCGCGGAGAGCGCTCGCTCCGAAAGTCAGTCTCCCGATAGCGTTCATACGAGGAGGCTGTGTCGCACGTCAGCGTATACCGCTCTCCACATTAGAGTCAAAGAGTAATAATACAGATAGTGCGTTTGGCACAGTAATAAGGTTGTGCTGTTTAAAAATTGGACATTTCGTTTACGCTTGAACGTTTTTTATAGTAGATAATAAGTTTGCAGCAGGAAGGCTGATTTTTTACAGAGGTTGTTCTTATGATGTAATTTAATCCCTTAAAGAGGTAAAAGGGGCGTTAATGATTGTATTAAAAATTGTTTATTGCTTAAAATTTAGTATTAATGCTTTTTAATTTTGCCGCAATAGCGTCAGCAACGCACCATTGCACATTTGGTGTCTATAGGCGATGGTTGACTATTACCATCAGGAGACCCATCTGCTTGTTTGCTATCTTATGAAAAAGTCAAGATTTAGACATACTGACTCTTGACCGGCGTCTTGAGTGTTGTCGGGCCGAGTCGCAGCTGGCGGCGACTTTGGCGTGTGCGTGTAAATTGGGATCATTGGGATAGGATAGGAAAGGCATAATATCTATTTTAAAATCTGGTAAAGTATTTCAGTAGCTTTTGCACAACTCTCTCGAACGCTTACTCCATATCCACAAAACCTTAGCAAATCTGGCTAATAACCAGATATTTCTCTACGATGTTGCAGGATGAGAAAATTATTTTAATTCTAAATTAACGACGCCATTTCTAGTTAAATTACACGTACGTGGATGTACTGGTCACTATAAATCGCCCTATGAGGAGTAGTGATTTAATCGGAAACCTCAGAGTCCCTTAGGAAACCTATTAAATCGTATGGTCAGGGGGTAATTAATTCGGCGGTAACGTTCCAAGTGAGATTAATGGCGGTCTTAGTAATCGAGACCTCTTTCCAATGTCCATTGTGAGTTGTTCATTGTTATGTGCTTTGATTGACGATTCCCTTAATGATTTCGATGTTTTAGTGTAATGAGTTTAGTTTCTACCCCGAGAAACTTAAGATAATGTTGTCTCCAATAATGATTCCCTTTTTCAGTGATACTCTCGGAACAACTAGCGAAGTCTCTGTATCTTTTAGGGTTCCGTAGCCAAAAACATAGATAATGTTGTCTCCAATCCAGCAACGAGTCCGTTTTTCAATGATACTCTCGGTAAAACTAGCGTGGTCTCTGTATCTTTTAGGGTTCCGTGGCCAGAAACATAATGTTGTTTTCAATAACGATTCCCTTTTTAGGGTTCCGAAGTTAACACCGTTAAAATCAAATCATATTTGAAAAATACTCTTTAAAAGAAAGCTTACTATTGTGTGAACGATTATTTTACTGATAAGAAACCCTGGATTAGTTAATCAAAAAATGTTAATTTGATATGACTATGTACAATAATATCATTGTTTTCATAATTTTAAAATTGACTTTCAAAAAATGTATAAGTTATATTTTGAATAAAAATATTCAATTCAATTCAAATTTAGCTAGAAACCTTTGGTTTCGCTATGTCCGTCCGTCCGTCTGCACGATAGCTCAAAGATCCTTATGACTAGAAAGCTTTAATTTGGCACGGATATACATATTAGTCACGGCAACAAAGTGGTAACATAAAATCTTGAAGAAAATTTTTTTCAGGGTAGCTCCCCTACATGAAAAGTGGGGATGTAAATTTTATTCTCACGTACCCCACTGTGTGGGATAGGTTTTTAAACAATATTGTACATCAGGTGCACCTCCTACTCGGTTGCCCCCTCTTCTATAAAAAAAAAACAATATTTTAGGTCTTTGAGAACAAGTTTCCATTAAAGTACTTACTCGTTTGTTAAATATTACGCTTTTAAATGCTAAGTTTTGTTAGAATCAAGTGTCCCCTCTCTCTGCAGGCTAAACGGTGGGAAAAAATCATGGTAGTAGTAACTACAATGAGGTTAAATGGAAAACTATCACGGCTTAGAAGGCTTTACAAGTTTTTGAGTAATAGTCGACCAACTTATAAAATGTACTTAGAGAAGTTATAGGCTGTGAACCTGTGGTGCGGATATATATTTGTCATTGACGTTGAATAGCTTAAATGTTCATAGTGTGAAACTATGAAAGCTCTCTTCTTAGTGCGCATTATTGTGATGGGCAACTTCGGAATCCTATTTTGCGCTTGGTCCGACACGCACTTTACCAATTTATTCAGTGACTAGCTGACCCGGCAAACGTTGTTCTGCCTTTTTAACACTCTTATTTTTTTCTATATTTTCTCACCTTCTCCAGACCAGGTAAGGTTTACCTGGACTTCAACAATTAATTCAAAACCAAAATTAGCCAAATCGGTCCAGCCGTTATCGAGTTTTATCGAGACTAACGAACGGCAAACGTTGTTTTGCCTTACATATTAGGAATCCATAGCGGACAAACACGTAATTTATATAAGTCTATAAATTACGTGTTTGTCCGATAAGTCTACGTGATTGTCCTTCCACGCAGCCAAAATGGCATTAAACTTTATTTGGTGGTATTATATATATATATATATATATATATATATATATATATATATATATATATATATATATATATATATATATATATATATATATATATATTATTTTATTGGTTAATTCAAGGCCACAGTGAAAGATAGTAATGTACAGAGCATCTGATTGGTCGACACTGATTACCCAATCACTACTCATTGGCGCGTGGACATTTACATCGGAACTATAAGTCAGATGTGTTGACACAAGTCATTCGCCTATTATTAGGTGTCTATGGGCTGTGTGGTCGGTGACATGAAAGCATATATAGCAGAGAGATAGACAGGCTTTCGCTTTATTAAAATTAGTATGGTTAAGCATGAAAGTGAAGATCTTGAAAACCTGAAAACATTTATTTTGGAACATTCATAACAAAGTTTAGTTATGAAGCTAAAGGTTATTTTTTTCTGATGGGTTTGTTACTTCTTTTTTCTTTTTTTATTATCGAAACATTTGAATGAAATAAGGCACTACGGATCTACATTATTAGAATTGTGATATTGTTTTTCTGCGTAAAATACTTCAATCAGTTTAACTTCAACAGTGGATTAGTTAATTAATTAATTTGCTGCAAACTACCAAATTCCGGTCACGCTATTGTATTTAAAATACTACAGTGACCGTGTTACGAGTATATATATATTAAAGTTACTTGATAGACCAAATGATTACTTTAACATCAGAACCAGTTTCTTCGTCGAGTGATTAATGTGTACGTCTAATATGTACTTCCCTCTAAACCGGAATACGACAGTGACAAGCACTGACGCTATTGCGGCAAGAATAGGTAAGGCGATGGTACCAGACCCGGGCAAAACAATGCAGAACTCTACCACCTAGTAGCCACAATGTTAGTGTAACGCATAGGCATTCGTTCTTTAACGGGGGCTCGGACCGACATGGGGGTAAAGTAGTAGTTTTTAAGTTTATCCATTACAAAATTACAATCTAAAGTTTTATACGTTTGTGTAGATGTAGATTTAATGTTTCGACAATTGACTAAACAATAAAAGCTTAACTGTACCAAAATTCATACACCACCGTTCACGTAATTGTCTTAAAAAGGGGAACAAATTTTTTTCTACATTTATTTATATAATATAGGTGCTAAATAAATGTTGTTCGATTTTGTACAGTAAACATATTACTGCTAAGTACCAAGTTCTAATAACGATAAACATAATCAAAAATCTGCAATGACTGATATGCCCACCACGTAAAGTTATTACTGCCATTACCTAAATAAACTTCATCAGATAGTCAATTTCTGGCAAATTTCATCTTGAAATGGTCGAACAATTTACCTCGGCTCCCTTAAAAGCTTAAACCAAATATTGTCACAATTACGAGATAGCATCGGCCTATAAACATGCGGACGAAACTTTCCCTTTGGCTGTATCTTATGGAGGCCATCATGTCTTAAAATTGTGACGTTATTGTACCTGGTAAATTGTACTGGTAGATAATTCTGGTGCTTGTAAAAAATGTATATTTCTTATATTTTAGTAAGCTTAAAAAACAATTCACTAAAATGTAGCTGTTTTTTTTTTAATTTAACCACCTAAATTATCAGTTTTTGTGGGTTCCGAGGAAAATTAGGAATCCTTATAATTTCGCTATGTCTGCCCGCCCGTTAGTCGGTCCGCAATCTGCAAAACAATCTTCCTTCTACTTAGTCCGCATTATTGCGATGGGCAACTTCGGTACCCCGGACACGCATTTTACCAATTTTAATCACTAGTCCGCGACTTCGTTCGCGCGGACTTCCTTTACTGTGCACAGCTCCTCCCCCTTAGGTGATAGCGTGATAATATGTAGCCTATATGTTGACCCGACCTGTTAGTAATATTCATGCAAAATTTGAAGTAAATCCATGCAGTACTTTTTAAGTTTACATACATTGACTTTCCTGCGATTTTATTATATGTATAGATAACAACAAGCAAGTAGGCGATTCTCCTAATGTAACGAGGTAATTGTCTATAGATATTAAATAAATAAATAATAAATAAATATTCACCGTCACGGGATTAATTACACTTACTGATCTAACCCCAAAGTAAGCAAATTATTTGTTATGGGTGTTAGCCAACGATACTTATACATAGAAATACATATATAAATACTGGAATATATTTAATAAACGCCCAAACCCGGAAATCAAACATTTATGCTCATCTCACTAATGCTTATCCCCGTCAGGGATCGAACCCGAGCCCCGTCGATTGCGTAGTCAGGGTCGCTAACCACTTGACCAACGGGGCAGTCATAATTATAGATAAATTTAAAATCCTAACCGTAGAAGGCTATGGCTACTATTTTATCAGAGAAAAGTTTTTTCGTATATGTGTCATAATATTAAATTACAGGCAAGTAAAATTTCAACTTTCACTCCCTTAACGTTGATTTTGAAGTAGCGTATGTGAGGTCCCGGATCCTTAACTATCTCCTTGTCAAATTTCATAAAAATAAGTTCACTGATTTAGCAGTAAAAGGGTAAGGGTAAGGGTTCTTGCTATTATTATAAGATTTTTTAAAATAATTGCGACAACATTTTGTTATTACAAACCGGCATATTTTATCATTTTCCTTCAGCTCGTTCTCCTATGATTTTTAAAATGACACTATTTGACGTATCACCCAAGTCTACCAAATTTAGTAGACTTTTACTGGGGACACTTTTTATCACCTAATTATCAATCTAGACGTGTAGTATATCTATGATTAAATTATTATTTCGTTATTTTTTTTTTATTTTCCAAACGTATTAACCTTGACTAAAGTCGGCGAGATTTTATTTTATAGTCTATGGTCGAATTTCGACCAAAGGGGGAACGCTAGCTATGATTTATTAGGTAACAAATATCACTTGTAAACATAGTCATGAGTATCTTAAATTTACTTACACTAACAATATAGATATTCATATGTCTTATAAAATGAAGAATTATTATTAATACAGTTAATTCAAAGGAAAAAGCTTATAGAAATTGCTTTGTATATGATAAATTCTTACGTTTTGGTCCCGGATAATCCTTTAATAACACCAGTATCTAAACTCTAAACATCATTAAAGCGGAAAGGAGTGATCGCGGTTCTCCCTTAACAAAGAGCGCTAAGACGTTTCCTCCGTGTCTTAAGATCGTTTTATTACCAACCCGGATGGACTTTTGGGATAGATGGTCGGGAATGTAAATTTACTGTACGGAACCGGACGCAAGGAGGTGAGCATTGGATTGTTTTGTTTTCGGTCGAGCCACATTAAGAGAGACCGCTTTTATACCGTGATGTAACGAAGGATTATAAAGAATTATTATACTTAAAGGATCTTATTAAAATTACGTGTGTAAACTTTTATTGTGCTGTAACAGATTACGCCATGGGTCGAAACATAATCAAGAATACGAAGTTTATATAAATGAATGTGTCAAGTAATTCTAACTGTAAACTCATTTCCTGTACTGACAAACAAAAAATAATTTCAGTTATTATCAATAACCTTAGAAAAGTATAATAATGCCGTTTCCCTTGTGAGGTAGTTAGAGGAACCGTACGTCTTTGGACTTCTGTTTACCACGATTAACCGGTTTGTCGGTTGATAAAAGAGCGGTGATCCTTATCACCGCATTTTATCACCTAAAAAAGGTTATCGCTAATTTCTAGCGATATAAGGGCCTGACATCTTTATGTGCTCATTGCAAAGTGAAACAGACATAACACTTTTGCCCTACTAGGGGACCTTAAGACCTGCCCCAAATAGGCTAACACCTAGACCACCACGCAGTCATTTTTGGCACTAATAAATAATTCACAAAAAAAACAAATTAACTTTGTTATACACGCTTATATTAAATTGTGTACTTTTTTGATTTGATGCAGTTGTAAAGGAAGTAATCGGAAAGAAGTGTACGTTTTACGAGGGCATGTATATTTCTTTGGCAAGGTCTGTAGCCTAAAAGGCTTACTGGATTTTCTACATTCCTCCCACAATTAAAACTAATCTAACACCTTCGTTAAATTTGTCTTAAGTGTGGGAGTGATGTAGAATGTATAACTTTTCGGATTGTGTTGCAGTCAACAGAAATCAGAAGTACTTTATTTAATAAAACTTTTTACAAGTTATTTTGAACGAAAACTTTTTCAACTTTTTCGACCTTTTTATATCAAGAAAGCAAACAAGGGCGGGGTCTTAGTGCCACGTGCATAAGTTTACCGGCTACGTTACCGTCCAAACCGAAACACGACAGTGACAAGCACTGACGCTATTGCGGCAGGAATAGTTGGTAGTACCAGACCCGGGCGAGACTATGCAGAAATGTACCATCGAGTACCACGATGATAGTGACTCGCATAGCCCATTATTCGTTTTTTACATAAACTACATCGTAGCAATTATTTGCATCATCGGTTATGTGACGGTGTGTAAGATACTTATCTTAGCCAAAAATCTCAATCGATTCTAAACCGAAAGCAATATGCGATTAGGTCGCAATTTGGTATCATTTAAACATAGATGTGGATGTAACTTAAGACGATCGCGTGTTTGTAAGCATTTCACTAAGGCCTTTGTTCGGACGTGTTAGATCGATGTGCCTAATGTATGAGAATCG
Source organism: Apodemia mormo (assembly GCA_036924255.1). Taxonomy (NCBI): domain Eukaryota; kingdom Metazoa; phylum Arthropoda; class Insecta; order Lepidoptera; family Riodinidae; genus Apodemia; species Apodemia mormo. The sequence goes on along the minus strand of JAUPFN010000020.1, from coordinate 5,935,722 downwards.
AAATGCAGTGCTGCTGGGTTTAATTTGCCGGGTGTCCATTTGTTCCGATTGTGGGCTTATTTATTGTGGCGTAGCGAATTGGTTGTTTAGAAGGAGAGAACTAGTTAGTTTCTAATTTAAAGAGGAGTGCTTTACATTTAATATTCATATATAATTTACTAGAAGTTTCACTATATAAGAAATCTTGTGTAAAATTTATAATTTTCATAATACTGGGAAGTAACTCGAAAAAGGCGAACAATCACCACTACTATATTGATAACTAGCTGTTGCCAGCGACTTCGTCCGCGCGGACTTCGTTTACTGCGCGCAGCTTCTCCCCCGTAGGTGATAGCGTGACAATATGTAGCCTATATGTTAACCCGACCTGTTAGTAATATTCATGCAAAATTTAAAGTAAATCCATGCAGTACTTTTTGAGTTTACCCAGGACATACATACAGACAAACAGACAAAAATTCTTAAAACTATATTTTTGGCTTCGATATCGATTGTAGATTATGCCCCAAGTATTCTTTTAAAAAAATATTCAATGTACAATTTTGACTTTCTTACGATTTTATTATATGTATAGATGTATAGATTAAGGCAGTCCACGTAAGTGATGCTAAAATCTGAAGTACTGTTTGCTGTAATGACAGGTATCTGTATAACTAACATTTTTAGTGTCTGTTTGCGCAAATTATTACTGAATGACTATATATTCATATACTTAATTATCCTATAAATTAAATAGAAAAAAAATCTTTTTAATTTGGTATCGGACTTAGCCACAAAGAAAATATTATACACGCGTGTACATTATCATGAATGTAACGTGTGCAATGCTTATTTTTATTAATTTCATATATTTCTAATGCATATTATTTAAAAATATTATGTTTCTGCAGTCCTCGGCAATTTCAACTTTAACTTTGCCATTCTTCAACGTTCGCGCAATTGTCCGAAAGAGGGTTAGAAATTTTTAATAACTTGACATATTAGTATTAGATTACTAGCTGACCTGGCAAACGTTGTTCTGTCTTTTTAAATACTCTTATTTTTTTCTATATTTTCTTACCTTTTAAACCTTCCCTGGACTTCAACAATTAATTCAAAACCAAAATTAGCCAAATCGGTTCAGCCGTTCTCAAGTTTTAGCTAGACTAACGAACAGCAATTGATTTTTATACATATATAGATATAGATTTAAGCTATAAATATTCCGATTGATTTTGGTCCCGTTTGAATTGATTCATGTTCAGTGTCGGGATTAAGAAGTACCCTCTTAAGATGAGAATTTGTTGGCTCTCGGCAAATTGTGTAACCCGATTGCTCGCCTTGGGACAGGTGCGGGCTTCCTTACCGATTTTAATTAATAATGTCTCAATAGTGCGAGCTTTGCTGATTTAATTAAATACTCTGAAGGTTTCATTAATATAATGAAGTTAATCTGTATTGAGAGCTTGTACATACGTATTACAAGACTTATTTAATGAAAATGACTTAAAACCGCTTAACTAATATTATTTCGTGTTGGTCCGGTCTCTCTTTGAAGAATCCATCTGCCATTCTTCCAGGCATTCGGACGATTTGCTAAGCATGTCACTACTATCACAGAATACTGAAGACTAAGTCTCCAGTATTCTGTACTACTATCGTGACTTTTAGGTGGTAGAGTTCCGCAACCACTTCCTCGGAACGGTACCTCCGCATTACCGCATTACCTGTCACTGTCGTGTGTCGGTTTGAAGGTAGCCGGTAAACTTATGCATGTGGCATTACCAACTCGCCACACGATTCGGCGATGGTTTCTCTTTGCATCAGGAGACCAACTGTTTTTTTATCATTAGAAACCAAATAAACAGTGTTTGTTATCTAATGTTGGTCCCGGGCTCCTTTGAAGAATAGACCAACTGCCGTTCTGCCAGGCAGGTCGTAAAAGGCGAACAATTGACTACGCGAGTCACTACCATCGTGGCTACTAGGTGGTAGAATTCTGCATTGTCTCACCCGGGTCTGGTACCACCGCCTTACCTATTCCTGCCTCAATAGCGTCAGTGCTTGTCACTGTCGTGTTCCGGTTTGGAGAGTAAGATAGCCGGTAAACTTATGCATGTGGCATTAGACCTCGCCACAAGATAGCAACGCACCATTAACACCTTTGGTGTCTATAGGCGATGGTTGACTCTTTCCAGAAGACCCATCTGCTTGTTTGCTCTCTTGTGATATAAAAAAAACAGATGGCTTTCCAGATGGAAAGAGATACTATAGCCTAAAGAGACCAAAGCTGATAATGGTGCGTTACTATCTGTTTAGCGGGATGATAGGCCACATGCATAAGTCTACCGGCTACCTTGTCTTCCGAACCGGAACACAACACCTTTTTTTATCGTTGATAGGGAAGTGCTTGACCACGATCTCGTCTGATGGTAATCTAAGACGTGGCCTAAGATGGATGGATGGATGCTACAAGCACCGATACTATTGCGGCAGGAATGGCTAAGACGGTGAAACCGAAACCCGGACGAGACGTTGCTGAACTGTGCCTGCAGCCAACAAATTTATTTTATTTATTTTAAAGCCAAATGTTTGGATTTCAACTAAATTGTAGTTGTAAAACAGTACAAAATTGTACTTAAAGAAAATCAATATATTGCAATTTATATGTTTACCGGCTGCCTTAAGAGCCAGTTTTTTTCGAAATGACTATTGCAATTGACCTTATGGATCGTTATTGCGTTACCGGGCTTTTGGGGCAACAGAGTCCTCAGCCAGAGTTTAAATTAAAATTGGGGCTACGAACGCCCGAGCCGGTAAACACATGTATTTGCCATACCATTCCTAACTCACGGATAACGACGTACTATTGACATCTGTGGTTTCCAGTGCCGGCTTTATGGTGGCACAACCTGGACGGTTGCTAAGAACACTCGGGCACAGGGCGCCAAATGTCTAAATAAAACACTAAGAGGATTTATTCCTCTTAGTGACGAATAATGACTGCCTCGCCTGGATAGCTGAAGCAGGCCCTGCGGGTGTCTATATTTTTTTTATATCATAAGATAGCAAACAAGCAGATGGGTCTCCTGATGGAAAGATTCAACCATCGCCTATAGACACCAAAGGTGTTAATGGTGCGTTGCTATCTTGTGGCGAGGTCTAATGCCATATGCATAAGTTTACCGGATACCTTACCCTCCAAACCGGAACACGACAGCGACAAGGACTGACGCTGTTGCGGCAGGAATAGGTAAGGCGGTGGTACCTGACCCGGACGAGACAATGCAGAACTCTACCACCTAGTAGCTACGATGGTAGTGACTCGCATAGCCAATCGGTCGCCTTTTATGACCTACCTGGCAGAACGACAGTTGGTCTATTCTTCAAAGGAGAAATATCAGATTTCAAACTGCTATTGAGATTTAAATTTTCGAGCAAAACCTCAAAAAAATCATGATAAAAATATTGTCCGATTTGAATATCAAATCCTAGACCTCATAATTTAAGCTGTATAGGATAACGAAAAGACCACATGACAGTCGATGAGTGAATCAAAATTGATCCATAGCGAAAATTTTACCATTGATAATAACATGAAGACATCGACGTAGCTAACAATAGCCTTGATAACCTCTCAAGAACATAAACAATTCCCTCTGAGACAATATATCTCGCCCCCAACTCGTAACGAACTGCCCGTATTAACTACACATTGCCGACGTCATAACTTATTAGTAGGCACCAAGGGTATACCGATAGATGGATAAATTACAGAGGCACGGAAACGAATGATTACTTCCTGCTGCATACGTCAGATTCCTCTCCTATAGGGATAGTCTTATTGTATAAACTGTAATTAGTAATTAGCAGTCTAGTCAAAATGAGACTGTTTCGTGGTCTACAGGTTAACCTATTCGGCCCAAATCATGGGGTCCCAGACTCGATCTCCGGGTCGAGCAAGAGTCTTATTGAGGTTTTTTGGATTTTCTCGAAAATTCAAAACCTCAAAAGCAGCTCAGAGTCTGGCTGGTGTCTTACCACTACCGTGCCTTAGATGAGCACATAAAACCTTCGATCCTGGATATGGCCTGGATATCTAGATAGTCGATAGTCGTTATTAGGTCGGTAAAATGCGACGATGGGGATCACTAACTCACTCACTCACTCGTCTCGCCAACCGAAAACCGGTGAGACGTGATGAACCGAAAAGTCTATAGACGTTCGGTTAACTTTGCCTACCCCGCAAGGAAACCACGCATGATGCTGCTACCGCTTTACCTATTCTTGGTACAATAGCGTCAATGCTTGTCCCTATTGTGTTCCAGTTTATAGGGTAAGGTAGCCGATAAACTTTTGCATGTGACATTAGGTACTATTCCACGACATGGACGACAACGCACTATTAAAATATCTAGTGTATATAGGATATATTTGCCTCTTTCCATTCGGGGAGCCTTGTTTGCTATTATATGATGCCTTGACGCTTGGTCGTCCACAGTTCGGCTTGATGATATCTCTCTAGCTGACCCGCGCAACTTCGTCCGCGAGTAAATTAGCATGTCGTCAAGATAGCTTTTCATACAAACTTCATCCCTCTAAGGGTTGACTTTTGAAAAAAAAATAGCCTATGTTTGACCCCGGCTTTTCGACTACTTCCATGCCAAATTTCAGGAAAATCGGTTTAGCCGTGAAAGCGTAACAGACAGACAGACAGACTTTCGCATTATAATATTAGTATGGATAGTATGGAAGTATGGATTCAAATATTTGAATAGCTTTTTTCGATTTCTTTATTTTTTGAGAAATGAAACGTTTGTTCTAACCCTAAAGAAAGCAAATTTGTTTGTAATATAAGTGTAATTGTAATTTCCCCGTGTTGAATCCGGGCTCCTTTGAAGAAGTTCCAGTTTATACAATTAGACTATGCCGTTCAGCCAGGCAGGTCGTAAAAGGCGACCGTTTGGCTACGCGAGTCACTACCGTCGTGGCTACTAGGTGGTAGAGTTCTGCATTGTCTCGCTCGGGTCTTGTCGCTGTTGTTGTAGTGCCTCGCCTAGTTGTTGACCTCACCACAAGATAGCAACGCACCATTACCACCTTTGATGTCTATAGGCGATGGTTGACTCTTTCCATCAGGAGATTCATCTGCTTGTTTGTTATCTTATGATATAAAAGAAAGGTAAATCGATACTAGTAACTCGCTCCAGTCTGTTTAATAAATTTACATTAAGTATACTGTATAATTTATAACTGTAATTTGATGTTCTTTAAGAAATACTTTCGATATGTACTTTTTATTAGATAGTTATAGTCGAATGTGTTATTTTTTTAAGTTTAGGGCTTCCGATTTCTCAATTGCTATAAATTGCCTGATTTCTGACCAATCTTATCTATCAGCATAAGGAAGTTATGCATCAGTGTTTGTCTATCGTATTACGGTTTGGAAGGTAAGGTAGCGGTTAAACTTATGGACGTAGCATTAAATCCCTGTACCGCTTTGTGAATGTAGTCTAAAGATTATAAAACATACTAGTTTCCATTTCCGATGATTAACCTTACATTTAATTTAAATATGAACTCAATTGAATAAAATAGTTTTGAGCTAATCCAAAACAGGTATTTCTAAGCCAACAGTACAATCTCTATCAGGGTCCAAGCCTTCATGAAAACATTGCTAATACTATCTGCGATCATCGGCTTAACATGTTCACTTAATGAACACCCGTGGGCGTACACACGCGGTAGCCCGGCCAAGAAGGGGGTCGGGGTGGCGCCCAACTCCTTAGAATTAATCTAGTTCAAATCTATAGTTCTAATACAAGAGAACCTCAGTGTCTTCGCTTCTATTATAAATTACATCTCAAATATTTCTCCCGCAACTGCAATAATCGGTAAATAAAATTAATTGCTAGGTATCCGTGATCTTTATATATTAAAGATGCCACGAATATTTAGTTACTATTCGGTATTCGGCCGATTATTCAAGTATTTGGCCGTATAATGAATACCTAATCAAGAGGAAAACGCACATATTAATTAGACAATTAAGATATTTTAACAATAAACGTAACAATAAATAAAAATCATCAGAAGGAAGTTGTTATGAATTAAAAATATTACTTTCACCATTTCTCGACGAGGATTATTCTTTGGACAAGCAGTTAGACAAAATTGTTAGCAGTACATTACAACAAAACAAGTTACTTAATCTGTAATAGACAAATAATACTTGTCGTGACACGATCAACTCGCTAATGAAACAAATATGTCACTGAATATAATAGTCGATATTAGAGATGGGTTAGTACCGATATTTCACAAGATTAGGTGATACTAATATATTCACTTTAAAATATTATAATGTTTTAACTAATATGTCAGTATTAACTAATATTTCACTGTAATTTGGACCTTAAAACAACAGTAATACTGCAGGAAATACGTCTGTCTCATTCGTACGTGCGACGCGGCGTATCGTGAAAATATTAAAATATTTTCACGAATCCGACGGGCGCCAATCTAGTGAATCCGAACTATTCCGAAGACCGAATGATATTATCCGATTCATTTTGGATAGCCGTTACAGATATTAGGCGAATATGAAATATTAGCATATTACAGTTCGCCGGATTCCTAGTCCACGAATCCTTTCAATATTACTAATATCTTAGCGAATACTAATATATCAGTCACACCATTAGTCGATATTTGGCAAAGGGCCTGGATGGATATTCGGTATTCGTGGCATCTCATATATCTTCCTGTAGCTAAGACTCTTCAACTCGTATTAGAAGTCAAATTGTGCCACCTGAGAAACTAACCATACCAAATATCAGAAATTTATTTAAAACTTTACAAATTAATGGAATTTTGTTTCTAACATGCTAGTTTCGGATATTCTTGATTCATGCATCTGATGAAATTCATTATGGAATATTAATTTACTCCAGTATTAACGGTAACGAGGAAATATTATAAATCTCATTAATTAATCTTTCATTTCTAGTAGTTTCAGAGTAGTATCAGATTATTTTGTCGAATAGTGAACGCTAATATATAAACTGATTCGACGATCTTTTCCGACGTATCCAATTTTCACAAGTGTGAAATATACATTGTGATTTTGTATTGTCTCAACTACCTTTTACTTGAAGACAATCTTAATATATTTAGTTGTTTCGAGTTCCATTGAAAAATTACCACCACTACCACAAAATTACACATGATGGTTATTACATGAACCATCTCCCTTATACATATAACAAACAGTTCGTAAAAAAGAACGAATGGCTAAACATGTTTCCCTTGGGCTAAACATGTTTACCTTTGGCTAAACATGTTTACCTCTGGCTAAACATGTTTACCTTTGGCTAAACCTAAAGGTTATCTTTAGCGTTTTAGTGTTACGTAAAGTCTGCTTAAATAAGATACCACTGCGTTACCATTTTATGCCCCAAAAGCGAAGGCCTTGTTCCTTTTGTGGTCTGTCCGTCAATTTTTGTCCTTATTGGAAAATAATAAACATATTTCAACATTATTTTCATATAATATAACTTGCCACTTACAGAAAACTTACAATATATCACTTAAATGTCAATACCGTGTCATGTCCATTTCTAGAATTTATTTATAAATTGTTAGTTTTTTTGTCGTAATAAATGATTTAAACTAATTACCTCATAAATTCTAATGTTTACGACAAAAAAAACTAACAATTTATAAATAAATTCTAAAAATAGACATGACACGGTATTGACATTATATCACAGTTAGAACGGAATCACCCATATATCTTACTGACAAGAGTAAAGCAAAACTTGTAATTCCGGAAAGTTATTTTTTGTAATTCTAACGAGTACTAAAAGTATATTATATACGAATGAGTCATATTTACACATATTATTACCTACATAAATAAACGTAGTTAATTGCTGTCTTTTTGTTGTGCTATATTTTACACGGTGTCCAATTATCGAATAGAAAAAAAGGTGCTGAAAATTAGCTGTGGCTAAAACTGTGTAAATGTTAATTTCAGTCTGTGCAACTTTTACGCTCAATAATTGATATAATAATTAATTGATATCTTTTTTTTACATTACCTGTTGCATTACAGTTTTTTCACCTTTACATATTTCTGCACCTATTTTCGGAAATATAAAAGTCACAGTTACTGAAATATTCCTTGATGACACAGACGATTTCCTTAAAAATAGAAAAACCACGAGAAATGTTAAACCTTTTCCGAATGTTACCACAAATTAATGAGGAGGATAAATATATTTATTCCTATCCTTTCAATATCATCATAGTGTGATTTTCGTAATATGTGTTAAAATATAATTATTTATAGAATATTTTATTTGAGTTGATTCCTTCGCCAATGGAAAATAATAATGTACCTACTGTTATACGATAAAATATTTATTTAATACTTATAAAATATCGAAGTTTAGCAAACTTCAACAGAAACACACAATATTATATCTATAGAAAAGCAAACAAAATGGCGTCATGTAATACGTACATCGAATACTTGAGACTCGTTCTTTTCCCGCCTCCAAGTGTCGTTGGCGGCATTAAATCTTAATAAAATCCGTCATGCATCATGATGGCGCCCTTTGATTTCTCACTCGGCAAACCGCGTCTCCGTATATCAAAGAAAATCACAACTCTTTTCATTGCGCGCCGATAGAATGTTTACAAAAACCAGCTTAATTGATCTACCATTCCGCCCACCGGTTTTTAAAAATACCTACGGTGCGATACACGTGGCAATACAGCGGAGACCACATTAAAGTGGACAGTGCACCTTCAATTTACTAATACAAATAAGGTTGGTCCTTCGAGCCCCCAGCTACTGGCGACGCTTTCAAAAGAAGGTCCTATTGTATTCAACCCTCAATCAAGGTCTCGATTATCGAAAAGAAAACACTCATCTATATTTTAAATAACGATCAGGGCACAGGTCGGGGTGAACAATTGATGGATTGTTGCATTGCCTCTAAGAGCATTTGTGTTCTTAACAAAGAAATCTTTTGTTCACAACTAGAAATAGATATCTGTGATTGAACTTGTAGTTTAGTTAGTATGTTATTTCACTACCCAAGCAAAGATTAATTTGTTGTCGCAGTCACCACAGCAACATATACCGCCAGGCTCCGGCGATATGTGACATCAAGAACATTAGGAATACTTACTTTATCTTTAATTCAAACTTCTAACCGTTACCTACTACCTTTTTACCGTTACCACGAATTACCTCAAAATGGAATAAAACAACATTTATTTATTTAGTTACAGGCATTTTTATTGTAAGAAAATAATGATGTAATAATCCGCATAAAAACGCATACAAAGTCGCGGGTATCGGTTTGTTATACTATACCTATTGTGAAAGTCATATAAAACTAAAAACCACTAAATAGTGGTTTATGAACATGAGAACCTATATTAATATTATAAATGCGAAAGTTTTTTTTTATATTATAAGATAGCAAACAAGCAGATGGGTCTCTTGATAGAGTCAACCATCGCCTATAGACACTAAAGATGTAAATGGTGCGTTGCTATATGGTGGCGAGGTCTAATGCCACATGCATAAGTTTACCGGCTACCTTACCCTTCAAACCGGAACACGACAGTGACAAGCACTGACGCTATTGCGGCAGGAATAGATAAGGCGGTGGTACCAGACCCGGGCCAGACAATGCAGAACTCTATCATTTAATATGTTTGGATGGATGGATATTTGTTACTCAATCATGCAAAAACTACTAAACGAATTTGAATGAAATTTGGCACACAGGTAGATGGTGATCTTGAATAGCACATAGGCTATACTTTTTATCCCGGAAAAATAAGGTGATTCCGCAGGATTTGCCAAAAACTTTTATAATGCAGCGGGCTGCACGCTGCAGCTAGTAAAGAATATTTTTTGTAGTATTTAATGATATTCTTTAATACAATCGAATAATTTAGTGTTTTAGTTTTACAGATTATTCTTATCCCAAATAAATTTTCTAATACAATCGATTGATTAAGTGTATTAGTTTAACAAATTAGACTTATTCCAAATTAGTTTTCTAATACAATCGATTGATTTTGTGTTTTAGTTTAACAAATTAGTCTTATCCCAATTAATTTTCTAATGCGATCGATTGATTAATTGTTTTATTTTAACAAATTAGTCTTATCCCAATTAATTTTCTAATGCGATCGATTGATTAATTGTTTTAGTTTAACAAATTAGTCTTATCTCAAATTAATTTTGCTTGTATTTAAATGAGTTCAGATTTTTTTTATATTTTGGTCAACCTAATTGACCTGACTATATATGTATATGTGATTGAGCACTTTTGCCTTGCTTGGGAAAATTTGAAAAACTTCAAAACAACAAAGAAAAATTTCGAAACGCTAGGATTTGAACTTGCAAAGCAAGGAAAAATTTCGCTACTTTGAACTAGCCGACATTGGCTTAGTTAGTTGAAGCCATGATCTCATGTCTAATTGACCTAATTGTGAAAGATACTGAAACCATTTTTATCATTCGTTTCTGGATAATATTTTTTTATATTATAGGTTAACAAACCTAGGGTCTCCTGATAGAAAGAGTCAACCATCGCCTATAGACACTAAAGGCGTTAATGATGTGTTGATATATTGTGGCAATGTCATAATGCCAGATGCATAAATTTACAGGCTACCTTACCATCCAAACCTAAACACGACAGTGACAAGCATTGACACTATTGCGACAGGAATAAGTAAGGCGGTGGTACCAGACCGGGCGAGACAATGCAGAACTCTACCACCTACTAGCCACGATGGTAGTGACCCGCATAGCCAATTGGTCGCCTTTTACGACCTGCCTGGCAGAACGTCAGATGGTCTATTCTTTAAAGGGAGCCCGGACCAAGACGGGGTAAATCTTGTAATATCATTTACTAGCTGACCCGGCAAACGTTGTTTTGCTGTATAAATTATTACACATATAAACCTTCATTTTGAATCACTCTATCTGTTTAAAAAAACCGCATCAAAATCCGTTTTAAACATCTAAGCATACATATAGTCATAGGGACAGATAGCTTTACCGATCCCGATGACCCGATAACTTTGGCCAACGGTTTACACGATGACACTACACACCTACATTCGCGACACCGTCGCCGCCGGCGGCGACGAGGACCCCTGTTTCGCCCTTCGGCGAACCGAGCCCAAGGGCAAGGTTCGGCGGACGGACAAAACAATGCCACTAGCCCTCTCATCGCAAATCACGACCCCACCCTAAGCCGAGGTTCGGTCTCACAGGAGACACCCTTAGGGCGGAGGGCGTACAGCCCTACACCTTTAAATTCTGGCTGAGCACTCTGCTCGCCCACGCGACCGGTGAAGCTGTAACAGCCCTTAAGGCTAACAGCAATTGTGACATTCCGAAAAAAAAAAAAAGGGACAGATAGCAGAAAGCGACTTTGTTTTATACTATGTAATGATTTGTCGTGGTATTGCTTTATTACTAGTGAACCCCTTTCTTAGAGGGCTATATTATGTCTGTATACGCTTACTCGATCCGTATAAACATTTGATTAATGCAATAAATAGATCAATCAGTCAGCTACTTTTTTGCATTTACGTTTAATATCTAAAAAATTCAGACGTACCGTAGATAATTAGATTTATTTGACGAGGAAAAATAAATGCTTGCCTGATAAGCAAGTTTCGCCGTAATTACATTTTTTTTTGTAAATTAACATTCCCTTTCGGGTGTTCCTACACTAATCAAGAGTATTCAAAGGAAATATCGCAAGAAAAAGTCTAAAATTTAAAAAAGGGCGTCGACAAACAGCATTTAATGAACGCCCCCCTCCCATACATCATTAACTGGTAGGGGTGTCGCACAAACAATCTCGCTCCAGTTTCGCGAAAGGGACCGGTTGATAGTGGATTCGTTACAGCAAGACCTCGAGTGGTGCCATTGTGAGTTGAGGACGTCTGCGCTGTTGTGTCCGAGATGTGGATAATTGCCCCCGGTAACTGTGAAGGAAAAAATGTTTCATTCGAAGATTGTCATTGTTCTCTCGTTTCGATATATTATGCTACATTGTTACACTATTTTTAAACTTTGATATTATATTTTTGTTTTTAATTTATTAATAAAACCCACCACTACTACCACATATTTTGTTCTGTGTCGGTCTGGGTCACTTTCAAAGAAAAACCCCCCCTAAATTGTTACACTATTTTTAAATTTTGTTATGTTTTAGATTTTTTATCTATACATATAATAAAATCGTAGGAAAGTCAAAACTGTACATTGAATATTTTTTTAAAAGGATACTTGGGGCGTGATCTATAATCGATATCGAAGCCAAAAATATAGTTTTTAGAATTTTTGTCTGTTTATCTGTTTGTCTGTATGTATGTCCGGGGTAATCACAAAAAGTACTGCATGGATTTACTTCAAATTTTGCATGAATATTACTAATAGGTCGGGTCAACATACAGGCTACATATTATCACGCTATCACCTACGGGGGAGGTGCTGTGCGGAGTAAAAGAAGTCCACGCTGACGAAGTCGTGGGCAACAGCTAGTTATTAATAAAATGTACCACTACTACCATATATTATTATCTGTGTTGGTCTGGGTCACTCTTAAAGAAAAACCCACCTATTTTTTTCTGCTAAGCAGTTCGTTAAAGGCGAAAGTTGGGAAACGTATCACAGCTGTCGTGACTTATATGTAGGAAAGGAGAAGAGATCGTCAAGGAGGAGGGACACGTCAAGGTTTGGTACCACCGCCTTACCGTTTGCCAGTATTTGCCACTTTAGCGTTTCCGTTTAGAACATAAGGTAGCTAGTATACTTATGTGTACAGCATCCCTGTCACACGGGTGGCAACGTACTTACCATTAACTTCATTGACGATGGCTATTTCTAGCCATTGAGCCATCTGGTTGTTTGCTTTTCTAAAAACATATTTACAGTTCCAAATATTATCTATACAAATTAATAAAATTGGAGTGTCTGTTTGTAATATGAAAATAACCACTTTTGTCATATGGATGTACACACGATACATAAATAAATAATAATAAATAAATAAATATTCACGGGACAAATTACACTTATTGATCTATCCCCAAAGTAAGCAAATTATTTGCTTGTGTTATGGGTGTTAGTCTACGATACTAATACATAGAAATACATATATAAATACTTTTAAATACATAATAAACAACCATACCCGGAAATACGAACATTTATGCTCATCACACAAATGCTTGTCCCCGTCGGGGATCGAATCCGAGCCCCGTTGATTGCGTAGTCAGGGTCACTAAACACTCGACCAACGGGGCGGTCAGATATACATATACCAAAACAGCATTTTTTTTCAATTTCTATCTGTCTGTTTATTCCGGATAATCTCTGGAACGGCTGGACTGATTTTCACGGGACTTTCACTGGCAGATAGCTGATGTAACTTTGGCTACGTTTTTTCGAAATTTTTCCACGCACACGAAGCCGCGGGCTCAGCTAGTATTATATAGATAGATACGTTACCTTACAGTTAATGATGTAGTTTCGCCACTGTACGAGTTATATAGCTGAAAATTTAATGAGTACTTGTATTACTTGTAAAAAAGAGTTGAACTTTTAAAAGGGCTTAACATTTCCTCGAAGATATTTTTTTAATTATCATTAGGTAGCAAACATGTAGATGGTTATCTTGATGGAAAGAGAAACCTTATAGAAACCAAAGATGTTAAGGGTACGTTGTTGTCCATGTGGCGGAATTATATTGCCACTTGCGTAAATTTACCGGCCACCTCACCGTCCAAACCGAAAAACGACAGTGACAATCAGTTTCGCTATTGTGCTAAAAATAGGTTTGGTGGTACCATATACCATATACCGTATACCCGGAAGAGACGTTGCAGAACTCTATCATCTAGTAGTCATAATGGTAGTGAAACGTGTAGCCAATCATTACGATCTGCCTCACAGAATGGCTGATGAAGGTCTATTCTTCAAATGCGGCCCAGACTAACATGGGGAAGCTTTATGTAAGCTTAATTTAACGACCCCGTTGGTCGAGTGGTTAGCTATCCTGACCTGAATCGACGGGGCTCGGGTTCGATCCCCGACTGACACAAGAATTTGTGTGATGAGCATAAATGTTTGTATTTCCGGGTTTGGGTGTTTATTAAATACTAGCTGTTGCCCGCGACTTCGTCCGCGCGGACTTCGTTGAATCCGCACAGCACCTCCTCCGTAGGTGATAGCGTGATAAAATGTAGCCTATATGTTGACCCGACCTGTTAGTAATATTCATGCAAAATTTGAAGTAAATCCATGTAGTACTTTTTGAGTTTACCCCGGACATACATACAGACAAACAGTAAAAATTCTAAAAACTATATTTTTGGCTTTGATATCGATTGTAGATCACGCCCCAAGTGTTCTTTTAAAAAATATATTCATTGTACAGTTTTAACTTTCCTACGATTTTATTATATGTAAGTATAGATATTCCAGTATTTATATATGTATTTCTTCAAATAGTATCGTCGACTAACACCCATAACACTAGCAAATAATTTACTCTAGTGTTCGATCAGTAAGTGTAATTTGTCCCTTGAATATTTATTTATTTAATTTACTCGCTTAAACAAAAAACACAAAAAATTAAAGATTATTTTGAAACTTTTGTATAAGTACTTAGATGAAAATAAATGATAAAGTGACGCGAAATAGTGGTATTATATCCTCTTAAACGTACAGTTATAGTACTATTATTATATCTTCTGTCTATAAATGATATATCACCAGGAGAGCTATCTACTTGTGTGTTTTGTGCTGTAATATGAAAAACCCACATTACATTTAGATTTGTAGGTACTGAAGCAACCTTAAAACATTTGAACACAGTAGAGGAAAAGGGATAAAATTATTTTTTATTATGTTCAAAAATATATATTTTTTAGAATTTATTTTAATTAATTACTAACTTTTATATTAAAGTCTCTATCGTAGTCTAGTTGTCAAGTTCATAATGCTGATAATCTATCTATATATATAAAAATCAATTGCTGTTCGTTAGTCTCGCTAAAACTCGAGAACGGCTGAACCGATTTGGCTAATTTTGGTTTTGAATTAATTGTTGAAATCCGGGGAAGGTTTAAAAGGTGAGAAAATATAGGAAAAATAAGAGTAGGTAAAAAGGCAGAACAACGTTTGCCGGGTCAGCTAGTTTATATATATAAAAATCAATGGCTGTTCGTTAGTCTCACTAAAACTCGAGAACGGCTGACCCGATTTGGCTAATTTTGGTTTTGAATTAATTGTTTAAATCCAGGGAAGGTTTAAAAGGTGAGAAAATATAGATAAAAATAAGAGTAGTTAAAAAGACAGAACAACGTTTGCCGGGTCAGCTAGTTCTTAATAAAGCCCATATAATATAAGCACTATCTCAACAGATCCTGAATAATGCCTGTGAAAATGTATTAAAATGCTTTTCCAGCACATAAAAAATTGCTCTTGATCCGCAATTGTTTTGGCCAGGTTTAGTGCCTATTTCTATCGCAATAGCGTCCATGCACGTCAGTGAAGCTGGTAAATCTATGCATATGGCCATACCATTATACCCTTCCCCCACAAGGATAGCAATTCATTATTAAAATATTTGGTGTCTATAGGCGATAATTATCTTTTTCCATCTAGCAATATGGCTTATAAAAAATGTATACAAATACCAATGAAAAAAATGGATTCAGTATTTTTGGCAGTTACTCAAAAATATAGGCGCTATCAAAATAATAAAAAATATTCATAAATAACAAATCGTGTCTAAAAATATCTGATTCCTGATTCCAGTATTTAATAATCTCCACTCTCCGTTATGAATAACTTTAACGCCAAAAATAGAATCAACTTTATGAGTATCTTAAATTATATTCGATTAACAAATTGAAGTAAAATTGAAAACGTATCAGACGGGAAAATACTTGAAAAGACCCCAGGTTTACGTTCAATCTTTTAATTTCGATTTTTGAGCAATTGTTTAACAATTTTCTTGTTCCTGGTGCAAAAAAAGAGTTTGATTTCCGAGTGGAACCCTACAGTTTCCTGTGAAGTGGCGTTATAATTATCCTTTAATGATTCCTTCCAAGCCTCCATCGGCGTGGCCCCGGTATTAATATTCCATGCATTGAATGAACGTCCACATTAAGATATATTTACTCAGTGACAAAAACATTCATTCGAGTTGTAAACAAATAAATAAATAAATAAATATTCACGGGACAAATTACACCCACTGATCTAACCCCAAATTAAGCAAATTATTTGTGTGTGTTATGGGTGTTAGTCAACGATACTAATACATAGAAATACATATATAAATACTAGAATATATTTAATAAACACCCAAACCCGGAAATACAAACATATATGCTCATCAAACAAATGCTTGTCCCCTTCGGGGATCGAACCCAAGCCCCGTCGATTGCGTAGTCAGGGTCGCTAACCACTCGACCAACAGGGCGGTCAAAAGTAGATATTGTATTAATCTATACATATAAATGAAATTGAAGTGTCTGTCTGTGACTTCAAAATAACTAGGCTTTTTCAAGTGCAGTGTGTTATTTTACAATATCAATATCCAAACATTTTTAAAATTTCTGTCCGTTTGTCATTCTGTTTGTACGAGATAATCTTCGGAACAGCTTGACGAATTTTGATGGAACTTTCACTAAAAGATAAAGAGGAGTTTATAGGAAAGGACATAGGCTACTTTATACCCGAGTGAGCAAAGGGAAATAATGATTTTGGATCACACGAACGAAGTTGCGAGTTATAGCTTATGTATGTAATAGTAGTCATACTATCATATTATTACTTATGCTTACTGAACGTAGTCAGAATAATCATGAAGTAGCTATAGGTAGAATGTTAAAAATATACAATCGTAAATTTAGTCATCAGTTAAGCCACGATTAGATATTATAAGTTTTTGAAACAGATGTTTGCGAATGTTAACTATATTTTATAAACGCTTATTTTTGTAACAAAATTTGACAAAATATCTTTTAATCGCGTCTCATCCCACCTCAAAATGCCTTTTAAAAAGTATCTTCACGCCCGTATCCCCGAATAGGCAGACAGAGGTACAACCAGTGCACCCACGATTAGCCACAGATACTTAGTTCTACAATGTGATAGGTGACAAGCCTATCACCAACCGGGTACTCGTCGTTTTTTTTATCGGAAAACTTAAAAAACACATTTTATTTTCCCGACCCGGAAATCAAACCCGGGACTTCATGTGGTCAACACCGACATCGGACCCCTAGACCACAGAGGCGAAAATGCCTTTTAATGAATAAAATACTTGTCACATTCCCATCCCATCTCACCACAAAACGCCTTTTAAAGAATAAAATAGTTGTCACATTCCCATCCCATCTCACCTCAAAATGCCTTTTAATGAATAAAATAGTTGTCTCATACTCCCATCTCATCCCACCTGCTAATTTAATTTCTAATGCATTTTATATAAATATGCATTAGAAATTAAACTTTTTCTACTTTACCATATAATCTTTCGATGTGCCGAATTTCATATTCTTCAGTCCGCGCAATTTTCGTAAAAAGGTGTACAAAGGTCTCTTTGCGTATTAATCTATACATATAATAAAAGCGTAGAAAAAACAAAACTGTTCATTGAATATTTTTTTAAAAGAATACTTGGGGCGTGATCTACAATCGATACCGAAGCCAAAAATATAGTTTTTAGAATTTTTGTCTGTTTGTCTGTATGTATGTCCGGGGTAAACTCAAAAAGTACTGCATGGATTAGCTTCAAATTTTGCATGAATATTACTAACAGGTCGGGTCAACATATAGGCTATATATTATCACGCTATCAACTACAGGGGAGGAGCAGTGCGGAGTAAACGAAGTCCGCGCGGACGAAGTCGCAGGCAACAGCTAGTAATATATAAATAACAAAATCCATTAAAGATATATGGATAGTCGGACTATGTCTCACGATATATTATACGAATTTGTAAAAAAAGGACTTTATTTCTTTCCACTCGAGTTATTCTTATAAGAAGTTCTTCAGTATCCGAGTCTGTACACAGAGAACGGAAGTGCGCTTTCGAGTCGATTGTTTCACGAGATTTTAATAACGGTGCAACGCAAAGAACAAGTCGTCAGCCCATTGTTGACTTCAAGATGCTATGGTCCGCCTTTCATTCGGAATAATTCCAATTTGATTTTATCAAGTTCCAGGCCCAGCGGCTATAGATACTAAGGCTTTTCATCATGAGAAAGAGAAAAAATCGAATTTTTATTCCAATTATTTTGGTTTTTCGTTGAAATTCAGAGACGTCGCCATTAAACACCAACTCGAACGGGTCTACTTTCTATACATTATATGGTCAGAGACCATCAAGAAAAGAGCCTATTCATTCTTAAAAGGCCGGCAACGCAACAACAAGACCCTGGTAGTGTAGTTGTTTATGGGCGGCGTTAATCACTTACCATCAGGTGAGTCTCCTGTCCCCTCTTCTATAAAAAAGGCTACATTCACGTCAAATCAGTTTGGGCTCGTCTAGTTTCGGACTAGTATGAAATGTTTCATCAGGACCTGTCCAACTCGTGTCGAAACTATTCGCCAGAATTGAGATTTTAAGATAACCCTCAATAACACTACGTGACCGGGAGTGCGTGCGCTGAACCTAATAAGGTAAAGTTCCGTTTTGGGCTGAACTCCTTTAGAAGAATAGATTATCTGCCGTTCTGCCAGGCAGTTCGTAAAAGGCGAAAGATCGACTATGCAAGTTACTATCATCATAGTTACTATCATCATAGTTACTATCATCATAGTTACTAGATGGTAGAGTTTCTGTATACCAGGCCTGGTACCACTGCTTTACGTATTCCTGTCGCAATATGGTCAGTGCTTGTCACCGTCGTGTTTCAGTTTGGAGGGTAAGTAGGTAACCAGTAAACTTATGCATATGGCATTAAAACCTCACCAGAAGGATAGCAACTTACCATTAACATCTTTGGTGTCTATAGGCGATGGTTGTCTCTTTCCATCAGGAGGGCTATCTACTTGTTTGCTGTCTTATAAAAAGAGATAATCCTCAATGACACTACCCAACTCAGGGATGGCGACCGGGAGTGCATGCTCTAAGCATAGATCGGAATAGGTAGTGCAATTTGCCGGGATTGAGTGAAGTTATCGTAGTATGGATACGCGATTGAATCCCACTAGTCATGGTATTTTTTTCTTAGTCCTATAACTTTGTTTCACGACACTATTTTGTATTACCTGAAGATATTTTTTTTTTATTTTTATCATTGCTCTCTTTCGATTGGCATAGGTTTGATCAATGGCCGCGACAGAATAAAAATAAATAATTAAAAATGCAAAAAAACTACTTACAAAAATCTTCTTCATTAAGTATCAGGTATTGATAAACAGATCATCTCTTCTAAAGAATATCACTAGTTTTATTTTGCCTTGTGTACCATAACTAGTGGGATATTGGGATTACATGACGTATCCACGCTAAAATAACGTCGCGCAATCCTCTACCTATTCCGATCTATGCTAATAAGGTAATCATTAGACCACGAGGCTACGGTAATATTATCTATACAGTATTCCAACTTCTTTTTTTTATACAAACTGACCAAGCGAGAGCTATAACTAAGCACTTCAATGTCGGCATTGCGCTCGGCATGCAGATAGACGCGACTTTGCCGCAGTGAAAAACGTAGGGTGTGTTGTTTTTTTATCAATAACTCTTTTTTTACTAAAAATAAATTCAATAACATATTTAATATGACGAGTGTAATTAAATTTACCAATTAGAAAACAACACGCATTTTAATTGAAGACTTCCTATTCAATTCTCAAAGTATTTTATTTGTTTATATAAAAAAATATATTTACAATCACAAAATTAAATGGAAACACAAAGTAGGCAAATGTAATTAAAATGCTGGAGGCGGGCTAGGGCTGCCCGCCTCCAGCCAATTCATGTTTACATACCGCACGGCTGTAGGCATTTATTTCAAAGAAACGGCCGAGTTATAATACTGTATAGATAATATTACCGTGACGAGGCAGTCTTAACGTTTTTTTTTTTTTTTTGTTTAAAGAAGTATAATTTCGGCGAAAGTTGGCTATTTTACCTCATGTTAATGAATTATTTACGTGGAGTACACACCGTGGCAATAGTTCTATTTACCCTGTCTCGGTGTTCTACAACAAAGCAAAGTGTTCACAACACTATTATGTCGAATTGAAACAATTTAATTTGTTACAACTGGCAACATAGTTGATGCACATTTTTTAATATAAACATCAACAGGCAAGCGCTGATATCGCTGATGCCTCAGTGTTGGTCGGCAAGAGGGCCCAACTCTTTGAAGAATAGAACATCTGCCATTTTGCCAGGTGGCTCGTAAATCGACACATCTTTGAAATGTGTAAATAGGTTTTATCACAAACCATATGAATACTAATAGACACGCCATTGGGAAGGAATCGTGTAGCCGAGCATATGAGCAAACGCTCCTATCACTCAAAATTATCATACATTTGGAGACATATCGTGAAAAATTTTAAAAAATGATGCTGTACTGTTTCATCGTAACGAATGGGATGACAAGGTTTAAAAATTACCCTTGAAGTGATTTTATTTCATTGGTAAGTAGGATAACTCTGTATTTCTGTGTGTAATTGCAAACTACACTGACAAACTAAGAAATTGTCTTGAAAAGTGTATCTATTTAATCCGGGGGTTTTATACTGTTTTTCTACACATACCTAAAACATATATTTAATACTTTTAATAATTAAATTGTATGTCAGGATAAGCTATCCTCGTTTACCTACCTACAGATAATGAGCTAATAATAAATTCTACGAGGTTGCGAGCATTGCAGGTCAAGTCGAGGACAGAAAAGAGCTGTAATATAACAAGGAATTGAATACATAATACATATATTTCTGCAAGTGACAGATTTCATTAAAAATAATATATCGTCGATGAAATACCAATAGCTCCTAACTGAAAATTTAGTCCAAAATTACTTTTTTATTACAAAAAACATAAACCTCATATTCGCATAGATTGAATTCACTCCTATCTAAAATTTTTTTACCAATAAGCTTCTTGACATATGTGAAAATATCTACTGAGTGACAGAATTCATTCGTTCGTATGTATTTTATGGAAATATCTCCTAACTGCAGCGACAACCGACTACACTCCCAACATTAAATTGGATTAAAGTGGATCACTTATGAGGTATTGATTCAAGTTCTAGAATCAATACCTCATAAGTGACTAAATCCCTATAAAACGTAAATATAACCACATCCCTTAGTAACTAATAAAAAGGTAATAGAAACTTATTTCCTATCAATAGTTGATCAAAATTAATAAATCCTTATTTGTAACAGTTTTTTCTTCTGGTGTAAAATTTGATTCTCAACACTTAGGAAGTATTGATACTTCATCGACGATATATTGAATTACAAACATTCAATAGAGGCGAATTGTTTAACTCTATTCGGTCATTTAGTAGTGTGGGTTCGTTTTTTCGTCTGTTTACATTCAAAGTTTCAAGGGCATCTAGTCTTCCTTTGCTATATAACGCAGTAGACAAACAAAATTATTTGTTATTTCAAACTTGTATCCTTCCGCTCGGAGATGAACAACAAATGCAGACTGAGTTGATGATGATGTGAGATATATAGTACTTGTACTATATCTCTGTATTGCGGGTTGTAAATTCAAGCTACACCAACAACCTAAGAAATTGAAAAGCCTAACAACTGACTGACATTAAAGTCTGCATTTGTTCTTCATCTCCGAGCGGAAGGATACAAGTTTAAAATAATGATTTCGTTTGTCTACTGCGTTACAGCAAAGGAAAAATTATCGATAAAGTAAAATCAGGAGATAGGTATTTTTTAAGCTTTGGATTCTTATCCGGCTCGTTAAAGTAGCAAAACATGCCACATTTCCATTTTTCACAATATACTCAATATTCAGTAATTTATTATTTTGTATGTTACATTTACATATTACATTAATAATTGATGTTACAATAATTAAGAAGTCGTGAACGTAAGATACTCTAAGGGTTAAGGTAGGAGGTAAGGAGAATTTATGATAGGCTAGCTGTGGCCGCGACTTCGTCCGCGTGAAAAACTTTTGAAAAAAAAGGAGCCTAAGTTACTCCCTATCACATCAGCTATCTGCCAGTAAAGGCTCGTCAAAATTGGTCTAGCCGTTCCAGAGATTAGCCGGAACAGACAAACAGACAAAAATTGTAAAAATGTTATTTTGGTATATGTATCGTGTATACATCCGTATGCATTTAGTAAAAAGCGGTTATTTTAATATTACAAACAGACACTCCAATTTTATTTATTTGTATAGATTTATGCAGAAATCGTTAATAGCGTAGTAACATTTATCAACCGAAAAAACAGTATCTTCACGCCCATATCCCCGAAGGGGTAGGCAGAGGTACAACAAGTGCACCCACGATTAGCCGAAGATACTTGGTCCCACAAATGTGATAGGTGGCAAGCCTATCGCCAACCGGGCACTTTCCAATCCCGGGCAACTGTGTGTTTCTCAGAAAACTGAAAAAACACACTTTTTTGTGCCCGATCCGGGAATCGAACCCGGGACCTCATGTGGTCAACGCCAACGCTGGACCGCAAGCCCACAGAGGAGATTAATTTATCAACCAATATACTTTTTTACAAGTTTTATTATTTTCTTCTGATTTAGTTTTATCAGGTACTGTATTATATATTTTTACACACATTATATTTGGTCCGCAACTATTCTTTCTGATATTAGCTATTCTAAACTAAATTTAATCTACTAGACCGTGGTCCCACAAACAAATTTTTTTTGATTAATAACAACCTGAATTTTGTGAACAGCTTCGTTTTGACGAGACCTCCATCTTTTCTATTTTCGAAAAATCTCAAATCGGGTAACTAATAAAGATAGATAAAAAAGAAAATTTTAGAGGGTCAGACTAAGAAAATTTTCCACTTTACGTGTAGGTAACCCTTGAATTATAATAATAATTAACAAGCTGTTGTGAGAAAATTAGGTTATTTTTAAATTGATTAATATTAATTTAAAAATCTCATTATTCCGAATCTTTAGAGTAGAGGATTCGTCAGAAATACCATCGAATGTGTAGGACAAAAGTTTTTTCCATTGATATAAAAAGGGAAGATACGTTACCTAGTCACAGCGCCTGGTCATACAAAACTAGGTCCGTAGACACAGTGACAATTGTTGACAATCAATCACGCGCGGGACCTCATATCATACACTTATATTTTCCGACTGTTTTTACCATTAAACACGCATTAAAATACCTTCTTGTATATTCAGCCAGTGTTATAATCACTCAAGGAAAAAAAATAAGACACACGGGATTACTTTCCATTCGTAAGTACGGTTAAAACAATTTGTTTGAAAATAAGATAAAATTATTGTTTAGTTAGCCATGTTTGCGAGAGTGAGATAGTACAATATAAAAGTAAGCGAGAGAAACGTAGTTTGCTACGTTCGTCGCATTACTTTGTGTTCGACTGATCGAGCTTAGGTTTAGCAATCGAGATATTAGAGCGTAACATATCTTCCCTTTCTATATCAATGGTTTTTTCGTGTTTTTCATCAAATAATAAAGCGAATTAAGTAAAAAAATAATTATTGTTATCAATAATTTTCTACACCGAATTAAAGTTTTCGAAGCCCCCTAACTTTATTAGTTACCCGACACAAAATTTTTAGATAGAGAAGATGGGCGTCTCGTCAAAACGAAGTTGTTCACAAAAATTCAGCTTGTTATCAATCAAAAAAAATTTTGTTTGTAGGACCACGGTCTATACTTGCGAAGTGTCGTGAAATATCGGCTTGATTAAAAAAAAATCTATATTAATATTATAAATGCGAAAGTTTATATGTTTGGATGGATGGATGTTTGTTACTCAATCACGCAAAAACTACTGAACGGATTTGAATGAAATTTGGCACAGAGGTAGATGATCACCTGGAATAGCACAAACGCTACATTTTATCCCGGAAAAATTAAGCGATCCTGCGGGATTCGCCAAAAACTTTTATAATGCAGTGGGTTGCACGCGGCATCTATTCTTATAAATTTTTTCTACTACTTTCTTATAAATTGGAAGCAATGAGCTTCCAATGTTATGTATATTGAAGTTAGAGTTACTTATTTTGAGGCTTTTAAATTATGGTTAAAGCTTTCGGTTTCTTTAATATTTTTGAGGATACGTATTGTTTTTTGATGATATGTATATATAATATCATATCTACAAGCATTTGACACAAGCGTTTGCTCATATGAGTGGCTACTCGTTTCCCTCCCAACACAATATCTATTAGTAATTATGTGGTCTGTATTATTTTCCTTTTATATTATCATAATTTCAATCTCATATCGTCAGCCGTGTTGCCCGGTGTATAATATAGAGTGGATATTAAATAGTTCTACAATAGAAGTGGTCGGTGGGTCATTAATGATGCATGGTGTCGGTTTCGGACCGTCTTTTGTGTGATCTCCAACTGTTTACATTTGGCCCGTAGAAATGTGAATTAGAAGGTTATTTTACATTCGTCTTCCCACGTGTACCGTATGAATGCACATTGAATTGTTAATTGCCATTCCATAGTACCTTTATTTATGAACCAACTGTATTTGCGAAATGAAAGGTTGAGTTTACAAATGAGTTAGTTTGTGTAAATACTGTTTTTTACATGTGCCACACCCTTTTGAAAGCAATTGGATTTGAAATCAAAACTATGCATTTGTGAAGGTAGTTGTGCAAGTTAATAAATAAATGAAAACTATTTTATAATGTGTGATCATTGTGAGAAATTCTATTCGCATAATCTCGGCGCTTCTCCGCTTGCATTCTACCTTTAAATAATCTTTTTTTTATATTAGCGATAGGTAAGCGCTTCACCTCGATCTCGCCTGATGGTGAGCTAAGATGAGGCCTAAGATGGAACGCGCTTCCCTAGAAGGTACCTGTTCACTCTTCTCTTGAAGATCCCCAGATTGTACTCGTCGAGGAACATAGACTCGGAAGCACCTTTGCGGTTCGAATGAAGAAGATAGAAAAGATGGACGTCTTAATCGACGAAAGGCGACTGTCGTCAAGCATTGCAACAGTCTTTTTTTTACATTTAAAGTTAGTCTGGTGTCAAACTTAGAAGAGATTTAATATTTAGTCTATGGTCAAACTTAGTCATAGTTTGTTCATCCGATAATTTTTGTGATAGATATTTTTTTTATATTCTAAGATAGCAAACAAGCAAATGGCTCTCCTGATGGAAACAGAAACCATAGCCTATAGACACCAAAGATGTTAAATGGTGCGTTGTTATCCGTGTGGCGGGTTGGCGATGCTACATGCATAAGTCTACCGAGTATCGGCTACCTTACCCTCCAAACCGGAATACATTGATAAGCATTGCGGCAGGAATAGATAACGCGGTGGTAACAAATACCTAGGCGAGACGTTGCAAAACTCTACACCTAGTAGTCACGGTCGTAGTGACACGTATAGCTAATCGGTCGCCTTTTACGATTTGCTTGGCAGAATGACAATAGACCAACCTATTCTTCAAAGGAGCCAAAAGATTGTTTGTTCATCCTATAATTTATGTGAAAGATATTTGTGCTTGAACATAATTAGAATTATGGTTAAATTTCTACCAGACGGCGATCACTAATAATGAAAGTTAAAACACTATCTATTCGAGTTAAATATATAAAGCCGTGTATAGTGTGGCATCTTAGTATATTATATATATGTAGTTACAATCGAATACCTCCCGGCCCACCTAACCATGAACATTGTTTGTTCGCAAGCCAAACCTGACCTCTCGCGCGTAAAATTACTATCACCTCCACCTAAGGTAAATATGTCGGCAAGAAATTCGCTTTGAACCCTTTGGGTCCTTTGTTGTTTAACTAAAACTATTCTTCGGTGATCCCTGGATAAACAGTGCTTGTTAATAAATTAACGTGTTATTAATATATGTTACTGTGACCATATGGCGGACAGGTGTCCCCTCGGGCACTGTACTCGTCAACACGATAAACAAAAGAGATATTGTAGTATTTCCAACGAATTTCTAGTTTCGCTTTGTTGATTATTTAACATTTAAATTAAAGAAAAGAACCTTTCTTTGACCAAATTAGAGAAACACAAAAAACTGACAATCTCACTAGAGCGATTTAGTACTTACCAGCACTTGTAAAAATATCTGTTCAGAAGAAGAAGATGAATGAATATTTTGTACATTCCTTGAGTGTCTTTGGCAGCGACGAATATTACTTAGATAAACTAGAATAATTTTCTATGATTTTTAAATAAATTAAATAAAATATATCGCTAGGAACAATCATATAAAAATATTGAGCCTTTAATTTGATTGACTTCTATCGTCATATTTAAGTGTTACCATTGTATTAAACTTTAATTACATTTTGCATTAAAAAAGCAATAAGTTTATGTATCATAATTTGCATTATTAGTATCAAATAAAAATTCTCTGTGTTTTTGTACTAAAGAATAGTTTAAAGCTAATTTCTTTTTTATTAAAAGTATCTCGGTAAAACCGTAGCTCAGAATTTTGTCCATCTAACTTAGATTCTGATTCTGAGATTAGCAGTTGTATTAAAGACACCCAATGACAAGATAAATAAGCACAGACTACTAAGAAAAGAACTGAATGTTCACGTTAACCTTACCTAAATTCCAACTTTATTTAGCTACTCTTCCCCCAAGTTTAAAAAATATTTATTAAATGCGTATAAGTTAAGGTGTTGATATATAGAATCTTACGGAATATATTAACTTTAAGATAATAACTAAAAAAAAACGATGTATGAAGTCTAGCCCGTGTTCTTTTAGTTAGTGGTTATTACATCCTAAACTACTGTTCTTTCAAGACAGGAGCAATAAGATTCTAACGAGACCCTACTAACGGTTAATAGCTACTTAAATTACACTAAACAATATTGATTTGCCTTGATGATGCGATAAAACGCGAAATCGGTTGGTGTAGAATTAAAAAACCAAGTAAAACAGTACAAGTGTTTGTAATATAGTTCAAGTTAACACGGAGTTTTACCAAGTGCCGACGATATTCAGTGTTCAAAGTTCAAAGCTAGTTGAAACGGTGGCTCCGAAAAGATAGATAATTTTTTCGCAAGTTTTCTGATTTCAGGAAATCTCAGTTGAGCAGAATCCAATCGAATGCCATCAACCGCGTTTCGATCGGTCCAGCCGTTCAAAGTTATGATATGTTTAACCATACACATACACATATATACATACAAACATATTGACGTCATCGCGAAAATACTCGGAAAAGATTCCTAGGACTATAAATGGAGATCCGGTGAAAACTCGATTTTCGAAAATCGGGGCAAATTCAGTAACTTCCTATCTACGTACATTACGTACTACATAGCGGGAAGTTAAAAGTGGTGGCAGGAATGGATAAGTGGCCGGATAGGTTTGCTACCTATGACATTGTGGGACTAATGGCTAATTGTACCACCTTGTCTTAGTTTAGGACAGTCCTTAGGGACATGTTGTCACATTCTTTTCGTTTAAAACAAAAAGTGACAGCATACTATTTAGGACTTTCCTAAGCTAAGACAATCTTGGTGCAATTGGCCATAAGTATCTTTGGCTAATCGTGGGTGCTCTGGTTGTGTATTTGCTTACGTCTTCAGGTATACGGACGTGAAGATACTTTTTTTCCTTTTGTTCCCAATACAAAAACAAGTACACCGGTTAACTCTACAGACCATCCCCGGCTTCAAACACGTCAACTTTCCTCTATATTGAAGTATTTTAAGCGCAAAGAAGTCAAAACTATAGCTAAGCATAGCTTTTTGACCTCGAAGAGTTCAAAAATCTGAGTTTTCGTAAAAACTACACTATCAAAAGTAAAACTCTAGAACAATCTCCCTTGGTATTTCCAAGGAGCTTTGACATGAATATTTTTAAGAGAAGAATAAGAGTTTCCTTAGAGGACGGTATTGCATTAGTGGCAAGCTCTTTTTGATAGTGATGTGGTAACTGCTTTCCAATAGGTATATAAAAAAACTATTTTAAGAAAAGCTGTTCCTTTCATATATTTATTTCAACAAAAAATTTACAGCGTCACATGAATATAAATACCGTGCTAAAACATTTGCATTACATTGGCCAATTAAGGATTTTCTTTTTGTACACTTTTATTGTATACATTTTCTAACGTGATAATCGACTGTAACCTTTTGAATGACATTTGACGCAGTTTTTAAAGGTCTAAATGTTGTATTGGTTACAAAATCTCGGTGTCGCGCCATCTCGAAAAAACAGATTATTTCAAACTATTACTCGCCACTTCGTTCACGTGACACAAACCGTTAATTCCATTTGCTCAGTCGGGTAAAAAACCTATGTCACTTCTGAATACTATAGGTTGTTGGTAGTAAAAAAGTTAAGATCGGTCCAGTAGTTTGTCTACAGTAGTTATTACAAACAAACAAAAATACAAATGTTTTTTCTTTATATATCTATATAGATTTTTCTTCTACTATAATACCGGAACGAATCTTCAGTAGATTTTGATAAGATTTGCGGCAGTTGAGGCAATTTTTAACTCGATCAAACAAATTACGTTTCGATTGGTTAAGCAGTTCAAAAGTTATGACACACACACATAGCTGCAAACAAACAAAAACACACACACACGCACGCACGCACGCACGCACGCACGCACGCACGCACGCACGCACACACACACACACACACACACACACACACACACACACACACACACACACACACACACACACACACACACAACCGCACAAATATAATATATATTGTATTTGTGCGGTTTAAATAAAATATATACAGATATAGTGATGTCAACGTCCGTATTAAAATAGCTAGAAAAGCTTCACCTTCAACCTTTCAGCTTTCAAACACTCAAAATTTCGAGATCTGATGAGAACTAAATTTTTTAAAATCGAAGTGACCCCAATAACTTAGCGGGAAATTAACAAAATAATGGCACTATTGCAGTGAGATTGTAGTTAGTACCAATAATTCTACAGATCACAAAAGGACCTTATTTCACATCTGAAAAACAAGGTCAGGGGGAGAGAAGGGTGGCACTTACTAAGTGCTTTACTTCATATCCGAAATCCCGGTAAAGTGAGTCCAGTAAAGCCTGCGCTGTTCGATGGTCGACGCGCTCGTTGCGATCTTAGTAATAGCAATAGCTTTGTATTAAAGCCGCTAGGAAGACATTTCTTTGGGTGGTACAATGTATAAGATTAAGCGATTGTCTCGTATATAATATTTTAAATGGGAATTTGACATTATTGTTTTTTTTAGATGTATGCTAAATATCTTGCCATATTGTTATTACTGCTTGACTAGAGACGTGTATAACTCGCATCGTTATATTGTTTAGTGTTCTGGTAAATCTACGATATAGTTAACACTTGCTTACATGTTAAAAGAGAATGTAAGTAAGTAGGCTTGGATCATTTAACAGTTAACATATTAAATTTCGTACTACATTTTTTTAACAATTAACAACTGTTATTTATATTAGCAAATACTGTTAAAATTTTATGCATCACTAAAATTACCAATAACTTCATATAGGATAATAATGTTATTAAAAATATTTGAGCTACCTTGATTTTTGATAATAATAACTGTTAAAAACTAGAGGACCTTTTTTTTCGGTTGCTAACTCGACGGCTTTGCGTTTTTGCTGCTTCTAATACTTATCATAATATATAGGCTACTACTGATATGATATTACATAAATAAATAACTGTTAAATATTAATTAATTTTAACAACATACCAGTTAACCTAATTTAACAATAATTTCTATGCCTATAAGTAAGTAATAGTATGTAAAAATACCTATATGTGATGAGTTATAACTATTCCAAAACTACAGCTTCTGAACTTGCTAAGATTTAAACTTCACATGTTTAAACTTTAAAAAAATGGTAAGGTGCATATTAGGCCACGCGCAATGTAGGGTTCTGAAGTTGTCCATCAACATCGCGGACTAACAAGAGGGCTTTTATAGTTTCATACTATCATAGTATAAACATTTAAGCTATTTAACGTCAATGACAAATATATATCCGCACCACAGGTTCCACAGCCTATAAAAACTTCTCTAAGTACATTTTATAAGTTGTTGTTTGTGGTTGATTATTACTCTAACCCGTGACCCGTGACTAACCCGTGATAGTTCTCCTTTTAACTTCATTATATTTACTACAACCATGACTTTTTCCAAACCCCAAATATAACCGTTTAGCCTGCAGGGGTGGGGGGGGGGCACTTGACTCAAACAAAAATTAGCATTTAAAAGGTGAATATTTTACAAACAAGTCTCTTAATCGGAAACTTGTTCGTATACACCTTTAATATATTTTTAAAAACTAACTACTTTTACTAAGCTTTCTAGTAATAAGGATCTCTGAGCTATCATGCGAACGGACGAACGGACGGACAAAGCGAAACTATAAGATATCCTAGTTTACTTCGGAACCCTAAAAAAGAGTTTAAAGGGCAATGGTCCCACCTCTTGCTCCCGCCACATTAACTTCTGTAAACCCAAATCAACAGTATGAAAAGTTTTAGCTTTTTAGACAATAAACCAATCCTGAGTGCCAAAGATAGGAATTTATGCACAATCTTGTATAATCGCTTCGGCTCTTGCCTTACTTCCCAATGCTATATCGGCGTGGCTTAGCGCTTTTTCATCAATCCTGCTTTATTACGGCGGATTCGCTTTTGTCTACGTCCGGATGCCGGTCATTTAGCCTGACCGTGCCAGTGTCTATTACGGCTATACGATTCCATTCGTATCTGTCGCGAGCCCGCCTGTATCTGTCTTCGGATGTCATCGCCTCGCGGTTATGGCTCCGGGATAGACTTTTTCTTACTTAGGGTTCCGTACATATACTGCAGTCCTTGTTATATTGACTCCACTCATTTTATATTTATATATTTAATCTAACTATATATATAGCTCGCGAATTTGATTTCGTTTTATCTATACATATAATAAAATCGTAGGAAAGTCAAAACTGTACATTGAATATTTTTTTAAAAGAATACTTGGGGCGTAATCTACAATCAATATCGAAGCCAAAAATATAGTTTTTAAAATTTTTGTCTGTTTGTCTGCATGTATGTCCGGGGTAAACTCAAAAAGTACTGCATGGATTTACTTCAAATTTTGCATGAATGTTACTAACAGGTCGGATCAACATTTTCAAACAACATTTTCAACATTGTCAAAATTTGAAGTAAATCCATGCAGTACTTTTTGAGTTTACCCCGGACATACATTCAGACAAACAGATAAACAGACAAACAGACAAAAATTCTAAAAACTATATTTTTGGCTTCGATATCGATTATAGATCACGGCCCAAGTATTCTTTTAAAAAATATTCAATGTACAGTTTTGACTTTCCTAAGATTTTATTATATGTATAGATAAACGGGAAAATCTGTCGGTCTGTCAGGCTGTCCTGTGTGTATATGTCTGTTACGCTTTATGTTCTAAACTGCTGTTTCACCAAGCGTCGACGATGAAAAGTATCCAATTCATAAGTTTACCAATCACCATACTGTTCAAATCGGAACATGGCAGTGACTAGCACCAGGACCGAACCCTGGCGAAACATTATTATAATTTATTACTAAGCATTTGACCGCCCCGTTTGCGTTAGCCTAGTGATTAGCGAACCTAACTACGTATCGATGGGGCTCGGGTTTGGTTCCCGATAGGGACAAGAATTTGTGTGATGAGCATAGATGTTTGTATTTCTGGGTTTGGGTATAGTAATCAATGTTGTATGTAATTAATAATGTCTATGTATTAGTATTGTTGACTAACATCCATAACAGAAGAAAAATAATTTGCTTATTTTGGGTTTTGATCAATTCGTGTAATTTGTCCAGCAATATTATTATTATATTATTAACTTTATTATCTACTACATTTTTTATAGTACATGGGGCACACTAAAAGTTTTGCACTTATAGCTAATCGGAACTATTTGAATTTCGAATGTTATATTTTTTAACGTTGCATCCTTCTTAGTAATAAAAAAAAACAGTTGACGGGAAATGATTTGTCAATTGTTTTTTTATCACACATCAAAGTTCTACGTACGCACCGAAAATGGAATTAAGACGAAAAGATTTTAGAGCGATGATTTTTTATGATTTTAAAAGAAAATGAGAACAGGTCAACAAAAGTGAGACAGGCGAGAAACGTTGGTTTTTACCAATCGCGACCATACCAAAAATGAGAAACGTTGGTGATCGCCTTTTTTTCTCAGCTACGGGTCCCATCTGTACAATTCCACTTGAAGATCAAAAGAGTGTTAATGCCGAGTGGTATTCTACCATTTGTTTACTCAGGGTGTTAGAAAAAATTCGCGAAAGGCGACCCAAAAGCCGCATTCTCCTACACCGTGATAACGCTTCTTCACACACGGCCAACAACAGAAAGTCATATTTAGCTTCCGAAAAAGTACATCTCGTCACTCATCCTGCGCATAGCCCCGACCTAGCACCCTGTGATTTCTGTATTTTCCCCAAAATCAAAAATTTGATGAGAGGTTTTGCTTTTACCAACTCCGAAGAGGCAATGATAGCATTCAATCAGCACGTAGAAAACATGTCTTCAGATCTGTGGTCCTCCTGTTTTAAAAATAATATTTTGGTTATAACATGTTGTTTTTTTAAGTTACACAAACTTATAGTGTGACCTACGTATAAGATAGCAAAAGTATAAGGTAGCCGGTGAACTTATGCAGGCATAAGACCTCGCTGCAAGATAACAACACACCATTAACATCTTTAGGGTCTATAGGCGATGGTTGACACTTTCCATCAGGAGACCCATCTGCTTATTTGCTATCTTGTTGTTGTTGTTGTTGTTGTTGTTGTTGTGTTGGTCCCGGCCTCCTTTGAAGAATAGGCCAACTGCCGTTCTGCCAGGCAGGTCGTAAAAGGCGACCGATTGGCTATCGAGTCACTACCATCGTGGCTACTAGGTGGTAGAGTTCAGCATTGTCTCGCCCGGGTCTGGTACCACCGCCTTACCTATTCCTGCCGCAATAGCGTCAGTGCTTGTCGCTGTCGTGTTCCGGTTTGGAGGGTAAGGTAGCCGGTAAACTTATGCATGTGGCATTAGACCTCGCCACAAGATAGCAACGCACCATTAACATCTTTGGTGTCTATAGGCGATGGTTGACTCTTTCCATCAGGAGACCCATCTGCTTGTTTGCTA
This sequence comes from Apodemia mormo, assembly GCA_036924255.1. NCBI lineage: Eukaryota > Metazoa > Arthropoda > Insecta > Lepidoptera > Riodinidae > Apodemia > Apodemia mormo. Next base: position 5,902,285 of record JAUPFN010000020.1, on the reverse strand, counting down.
TCTTATGATATAAAAAAAAACATGCAATAAATAAACGGAATCCACAGGCAAAATCCAACTCGCGCTTGATATGTTCTTTAAACATACATCAAGTGTCATCCATTGTCCGTTTGTTTTCTGTTTGGCAATTTTTAACGGGATTACACGCTCCGGCTTGATCACGTCTCCGCAACTACCCTCTATTTATGAGGCAATATTTTACGTAATATCGAGTAAAGTAGCCTTTAATCTACTGATATAATAGGGGTTTAAGTGGAATATCGTCTCGTGTTCAATTGTGTTTGCTTTCTTATTGCTATGGGGTCGTCTTATAATGTCCATCTTACTATTATTGGAGATGCGACACGATTCACGATCATTGATGTATGGCGCAGGTGGCATTTCTCAGATAATATTTAGCTTGTTATTAGAATTACGATGAACTAGGTTCGCCTCACAGACCCAGTTCTATTTTCTGAGATAAACTGAGATGAGATGGACATGGTATATCAGTAGTATATCAATTATCAGTCTGTCTCAAAAATTCACGTAAAACGTCAATCGAGTGAAAGCGCTCAGCGTTCTTACACACATAAATGCGATACAACGTCGCGTCATGCTACGACGTAGCTTAGTATGTAAGAAAATGTGTAAAAGTCCAAAAAGCTTCGACTCGATTAACATTTTGCTATGTTTCGGGCCCACAATTTTTTCAGCACACTTATCAAATATGCACACGCAGACATTCGTATTTTTTCTAATATTTTTTATATCATAAGATAGCAAACAAGCAGATGGATTTCCTTATGGCCTATAAACACAAAAGATGTTAATGGTGCGTTGTTATCCGCGTGACGGAATGGCAATGCCACATGCATAAGTCTACCGGCTACCTTACCCTCCAAACCGGAATTCGACAATGAAAAGCATTGATGCCATTGCGGCATGAATACTAATGGCGGTGGTACCAAATACCCGGTATTTCATGAGATACCAAAGAAGCAGTCTGCTCTCCTAATGGAAAGATAACAATAGTCTATCGACATTGATAAGTTATTATCCGTGTGGCGAGATGGTAATTCCACATGCGTTAGTTTACAGTAGCAGTGACGTTGTTGGTTGTGCGTTGCGAAGGTTTTTGGCAGAAATAAATATGTCGTTGGTACCACAATGGGCCGGCACCTTGTGGAACTCTACCACATACTTGGTAGTGACTTTGGGCTAAGTTTGGGCTTTTACGAGCTGCCTGGGTGATGAGATGTTCAATTTCTTCTAAGGAAGCACGGGATATAATAAATTATTGATCCCGGCTTAATAACCAGCGTAATGTCAGCGATAGCCACAAACGTAAACAAATGCAGCATGAGAGTTCACTGGCCATAACATCAGTCGATAAACTGTTTTATAAAAAAGATGAAATTAATTAAATTTGCTATTATCCGCTAACTGTTCTATGTGTTTTTCGCGATAGCACCAAAAATAAAGGCGTCGGTTTAATCAATGGATAAAACTCACCGATGGTCCGGATAAAAAGAAGACCCCAGCGACACAACTATCCACCCACATCCACCACCGATTTCCACCCACGCCCCACGTCGGCACCAAGCACAAAAGCACAATAGCACAATTTACGTACTCAAATTACGTAAACACAGATAATGCCTAATACACAAATTTAACGACTACCTTACTCTTCAAACCGGAACATGACAAGCCCTGGCACTATTGTGATAGGAATAGGTAAGGTACAAAACACGGGTAACACGTAAAACTATCGTATGCAACAAACGATTGTCGTTAGGATTAGGAAACTTAGATTGAAAAATGGAAATCGTCACTTTATCGTCAACTCGTGTCTAGCTACATTTTCACGTCGATAATCCTGCAAAGAACAGGCGTGATGATATTTACAATCTGAAATTATAATCTATACATATAATAAAATCGTAGGAAAGTCAAAACTGTACATAGAATATTTTTTCAAAAGAATACTTGGGGCGTGATCTACAATCGATATCGAAGCCAAAAATATAGTTTTTAGAATTTTTGTCTGTTTGTCTGTATGTATGTCCGGGGTAAACTCAAAAAGTACTGCATGGATTTACTTCAAATTTTGCATGAATATTACTAACAGGTTGCGTCAACATATAGGCTATATATTATCACGCTATCACCTACAGGGGAGGGGCAGTGCGGAGTAAACGAAGTCCACGCGAACGAAGTCGCAGGCAACAGCTAGTACAATATAAAACAGCCCCGTTGGTCGAGTGATTAGCGACCCTAAATACGCAATCCGCGAGGCTTGAGTTCGATTCCGACGGGGACAAGCATTTGTGTGATGAGCATAAATGTTTGTATTCCGGGGTTGGGTGTTTATTAAATATATTCCAGTATTTATATATGTATTTCTATGTATTTGAATCGTTGACTAACACTCATAACACAAGCAAATAATTTGCTTACTTTGAGGTTAGATCAGTAAGTGTAATTTGTCCCGTGAATATGTATTTAATATTTTATTAAAGTTCTAATGATTTTTGTGTTTTTTCCAAAAGGCCCAGCGGTCATAATCGTGTAATACCATAACGTTCCATCTTCCGATACCGCTCTGGCACTGTTCCCAATGTAATGGGATTAAATCATGCGACATTAGCGTCGACTCGCCCGTCCGCCACGCCACCATAAATAATCCTCCTTTTATTAAACTCGTCGAGATAAATGATTATAGACTTCACTGTCCCCTTGTTTGTGTCCTGTGTTCCTTCGGCACTGTGCTTCTATTGTATTATTCTTAGATTATTTATTTTATGGCTCTTCTTTCTGACCTTGGTCTCTGGCTCAAAGACAACATGCAAACTTTCACTATGGGAATAACTAAATATTTAATTAATAATAATAAACAATAAAACATAGAGAAGAAAGAAGAAAGTTTTCCCCGTGTTGGTTCCGGGCTCCTTTAAAGAATAGACCAACTGCCGTTCTGCTAGGCAGGTCGTAAAAGGCGACCGATTTGCTATGCGAGTTACCACCATCGTGGCTACCAGGTGGTAGAGTTCTGCATTGTCTTGCCCGGGTCTGGTACCACCGCCTTACCTATTTCGGCCGCAATAGTGTGAGTGCTTGACACTGTGGTGTTCCGGTTTGGAGGGTAAGGTAGCCGGTAAACTCGATTTCGCCACAAGATAGCAACGCACCATTAACATCTTTGGTGCCTATAGGCGATTGTTGACTCTTTCCATCAGGAGACCCATCTGCTTGTTTGCTGTCTTATGATATAAAAAAAACATCTACATATGTTCTTGCCTTTACTTTTTCTTTTAAAAACTGGGCCATCTGAACTGCAAAGATCTGTAGGCAGCTATCTGCCTATGAAGTGAACAAGAGCTACACTTATAGACGGTATTTCGTCCTGACTATTTAGTGGTAGCTATAATTAAAAGAATATCTGTCTGCTATAAAATTTTTAACTTTCATGACAAATTTTCATTAAAAGAGTTTTGTAAAGTCATATATTTTTTATGTAAAGGGTTGAAGACGATATCATCTTGATACATCGCCTGCAGAATAATTTAGACCATACACAAAGAAATTAACCTATGAAACTCAATAGTTCATAAAGTAGAGACAATTTTTTTCGATTTCATATTTTTTACCCACGCTTTATATTCTATTTACTAAACTTTGACGTTTCTTTGTAATTCTTTCAATACATACTATGTCAGTTTATAAATGAGGCTGTAATTCTTTCGCTTGTAATCCAGTACTACTTCGACTCAAACAATGATTACGATATCCTTGTTTAGGTTGACGTAGAATTAGGTAGAGACAAAGAATATTGCAATGAGTGTTAGTAAGCAGATTGGTGAGGTTGTTTCAAGTTTTGTATGTAACGAACGAATTAGTTTCTTTGAAATTTTATATTTAACTAGCTGACCCGGCAAACGTTGTTTTGCCATTCATATTAGGAATCCATAGCGGACAAACAATGTGACACGTAATTTATATAAGTCTACGGGATTGTCCTTCCACGCAGCCAAAATGGCATTAAACTTTATATGGTGGTTAAGTATTCTTAAATTTTCTATTTTTCCGCGCAATTTTCTTAATATTTTCTTTTATAAGAACCTTCGCCTTACAATTACAAACACAATAAAAAAAATACCGAAATTGGTCCAGCCATTCAGGCGTGATGTCGTGACCAAGGAAAATAGTTATTGATTTTTATATTTTTTTAGTGGCCGTGTATAAAATTACAGTGATAGCTTCATCGGCACTGCATAGCACACTACACACGCATGGCGCCAATGATGGTAATTATATTTTAGACTTGTGGCATAGAGCTTCTTGTGTAGATGTATCCCAACAATGTGTCCGCTACACGACAGTAGGTATCTATCACTTTTATTAACCCCCGGGCCCCAACCCATGAAAGAAGTTGTTATATATTTGACGTGTGGCGTGTGGGTTTGTGGCACAGTAGCTCTTAAACTGGTGAACAGATTTGGATGCGGTTTTGTTATTTAAAAGCTGGTTTTCTAGCAGTGTTTCTTAGATATGTTTTTCAAAATTGGTCCAGCTGTTTCAAGTAACTAGTATAGGCCTAGTCGATACGAAATATGGTATTCTGTCACTTCAATCAATGTAATGGCGTAGTAACTTTGACCTGAGGCTGATAGATTTCTATTTAAAGATCATCAGCTTTTTTGGTGTTTTGCTCTGCAAATGTTGTATATGAAACAGAAAAGTGTAGTCCGGGCTCTTTTGAAGAATAGACTAACTGCTGCTCTTCCAGGTAGGTCGTAAAAGGCGACTGATTAGCAAGACGTGTCGCTACCATAGCGTCTACTAGATGGTAAAGTTTCTCAACGACTCGCCCGGGTATTTGGTACCACCGCCTTACCTATTCCTGCAGCAATAGCGTCAATGATTTATTCGTTTTCATTGTCGTACTCCAGTTTGGAGCGTAAGGTAGCCGGTAGACTTATGCATGTAGCAGCATTGCCATCCCGCCACACGGATATCAACCATTAGCATCTTTGGTGTCTATAGGCGATAGTTTCTCTTTTCACCAAGAGAGCCACCTGCCTGTTTGCTATTTTATGATATAAAAAAGTATTCATATAATACGAGTAAAAGAATGTTGTGGTTAAATTTTTAATTTAGAGTACTGGCGGAAGCGATAGTTAAAGCGGTAAACCCCATGAGATTTCGAAATTATGTCGAACTCGCATTTAATTCAAAGATTTAACTTTTCTGAGAAAATAATGCTCCGTTTTATAGTCTTTTGAGTTATTAAAAATAAACAACATGTACAGTTTGTAGAAGTCTTTGTGCTCCATACCTGCCGCGATGGCTTATATCAATAAAATTGATATCAAAACAAAAGACGTCCGACGCGACGTCCACGAAATAACGAAAAGAAAAGCTTTTATCATCGCATCTGGAAACCGAGTGGTTGTATGATCGAATAAGTCACACCCGCCCGAGTACTAATGGTATTACCTTTATTAATCATTTGCCATTCGCCATTCGTACGAATAGTGTTTCTCAAAGTTTATACTTTTTTTTTATGTCATAAGATAGCAAACAAGCAGATGGGTCTCCTGATGAAAAGAGTCAACCATCGCCTATAGACACCAAAGATGTTAATGGTGCGTTGCTATCTTGTGGCGAGGTATAATGCCACATGCATAAGTTTACCGGCTACCTTACCCTCCAAACCGGAATACGACAGCAACAAGCATTGACGCTATTGCGGCAGGAATAGGTAAGGCGGTGGTACCAGACCCGGGCGAGACAATGCAGAACTCTACCACCTAGTAGCCACGATGGTAGTGACTCGATAGCCAATCGGTCGCCTTTTACGACCTGCCTGGCAGAACGGCAGTTGGCCTCTTCTACAAAGGAGGCCGGGGCCAACACGGCGAAAAATTTATTAGTTCATACATCGTTTCCCAAAATACTTTATGTTGGTAAATGCTATAATGAGGATCAGTACTATTTGCTAGTTAGTTATTTGCTTTTGCTAGCTGACTAACTAACTGGTTGGTAAGTAGTGAAAACCAGTTTTCTGTTGACGCGGATTTGAAGGATGTTTACTTTTCTAATAAAAGTAATTAATTTAAAACTAAACATTCTCGATTATTAAGTTTGTCGGCTGGCGTTGATGGCCAATCTTCTTGGTTGAATTAAATATGCTATGTCCTTTGTATTAATAAATATAAATAAAAAACTGCCGCCTTTTTTTTTTCACAGAAAGAAAAACCTTTTATAACCCATTATTTATCGATAAATTTAATAGATCTAAATATTTATTTAATAGTTTTTTTTTAATAAATTAAAACGAATAAAAATACTTACCTAGATGTTGAACCCAAACCAAAATATATGAATGACCCAGCACCACTTTTATATGATTAAACTTTATACGTGCTAAAATTTAATAAGTCAATAAGAAAATTTGTATTTAACAATAAGTAAATAATTCTTTTTAATGTTAATATGTTGTGTTTGCAGTTTGAGAACTACAGGTCTGGTCTTGTATTGTCAACTCGATAGTATCAAAAAAGATATTTGATTAGCGGCCACTGCTGGCAGGGACACAATTTTAGTATCAATGCACATAGATATAGATTTTCTAAATGTAACACCAGAAATTTTCATGGCCGAGTGCCTTAGCCTCATGTAAACAGCATCTAACTTAGTGTTACTGTACTATTAACTTTCATCTTTACAACAATGATTATTAAAAATTAGGCACTTTTACTGTTTCACAAAAAACTCGTAGCTAGCACTTCAGTTCATAATAAACTAGCCAGTACTGCAGCCAGTACTGACGATGCAGTAAAATGTGAAATCGATTGCCTATTTAATTAACGATAAATATATAACGTGTAAATTGTGAAACAATTTTAATATGGAGTTTCACCAAGCGCCTATGATGGAAAGTATAATAGTACATCATGACATGTGTGATTTTTGTCTATAATCGAACAAAAAACAGAAACACAATTTTCAAAAATTAGAGTTTTGAAATAACAAACATATAGGAAAAAGCAGCCGAATTAATAACTGGAATAAAAATAAAATTCTGGGAAGTCAACTGAGAAAAAATCGCAATCATAATAATCATTAATAGTCAGATTTACTATTGTTTCAAACAATGCAATATTATTGTTTTTAATCTCACCCATTGTCTGTAATTATTATACAACTAGCTGTTGTCAGCGACTTCGTCCGCGCGGACTTCGTTTTCTCCGCACAGCACCTCCCTCGTAGGTGATAGCGTGATAATAAGTAGCCTATATGTTGACCCGACCTGTTAGTAATATTCATACAAATTTTGAAGTAAATCCATGGAGTTTACCCCGGACATACATACAGACAAACTGGTAAAAATTCTAAAAACCATATTTTTGGCTTCGATATTGATTGTAGATCACGCCCCAACCCAAGTATTCTTTTAAAAAAATATTCAATGTACAGTTTTGACTTTCCTACGATTTTATTATATGTATAGATTTTACAAATGTATACTTATATGTATTTTCCTACATACTTGACATGTTAAAATAATAAAAAGGAATTTCTTACCTATCCAGTTTCTCTAAATCCAAACACCTCCCCAACGCATTATAGCTGTTTTCGGTGGCTACATTGCGTCAGGGGAAATATTTTTAAATAATCCAATAGTGGTCACTGTGATGTGGGAGATCCTGAATATTAGTTATTACGTGTTGGTAGTTTAGGTAAAGATACACATTTTCTCCTATTATTTGTATTGAAATATGATTAAGGCGATTATAGCTGCGGATGACCTTGAGTTAGTGAAGGGAGCAGCGCAAGTACTATCCTGCGCGCCGGCATCCCCCGACGTCAAAGAAAATTTACATTGAATGCAGATACGTTTTAACATTTTTGTTCACCGATATGAACTTTTATCATCATGAATCGACTGAATGTTGGTAAACACAAAACCAATAACCGGTAATCGGTCATTTCTCTAATATCGATTCATTTTAGAAAAACGATAATTATCGAAAGAAAAACCAGTCAATATCGAAAATCGACAAAAAAAATCATATAACCATTTTACACAATAATGACTGTTACTTAATAGTTTTTTTTAAGTTTTGTTAGATATAATACATCCCGAGTAGCACTTTATTTAATACATACAATTAACAATTAATATTTAACAAACCAAGTGATCACTTTCAAAAACCTTCTAAAACTTTAACTAGCTTGTTTGGTGTTTATGGATGGATGAAAATCATTACCTCGCTGTTGGTTTCGGACTCCTTTGAAGAATAGACCAACTGCCGTTCTGCCAGGAAGGTCGTAAAAGGCGACCGATTGGCTATGCGAGTCACACTGACATCGTGACTACTGAGTGGTAGAGTTCTGGATTGTCTCGCCCGGGTCTGGTACCAAGGCCTTACCTATTCCTGCCGCAATAGCGTCAGTGTTTGTCACTGTTTTGTTTCGGTTTGGCGGGTAATGTAACCGGCAAACTTATGCAAGTGGCATTAGACTTCGCCACAAGGTAGCAACGCACCATTCACACCTTTGGTGTCTATAGGCGATGTTTGACTCTTTCCATCAGGAGACCCATCTGCTTGTTTGCTATCTTATGATATATAAAAAAAATATTTAAAACCACAAAAAATCGAAAAATATGCGAGATAAATGGTAATTCATACCTTTTGATCGCGTTGACTTATAAGTTTGATTTTGTCACACCTTAAAGGGATCGTAAACCCGAGTATTTGATATTTTTAACTTGATGCCTCTAGGCGTTCCTGGAAAAGGGGGTCTTGACAGACGAACAGACCAAGTGATCTTATAAGGATTCCTTTTTTCCTTATTAAATACGGAACCCTAAAAATCAAGGCGGTAGTACCCGGGCGAGTCGTTGCAAGACTCTACTACGTAGTTAAACTTTGTTCATCATTCAATTTTGCGTGATAATAATATTAGTAGAATTTCTGTTATCCCTTTATCGCGCCACTAGTATATCGTGTTTATGTTCGTATCTTCTATGTATCATCACGTTTATGTAATTGACTTTTGGATTGATTAATACGCTTCGTCAATTAACGTTTAAAAGCATGGCATGCCCCGTACATGCCTTGGGGATTTGCATAACGATCACTAACATTAATATAATGGTTATCCGCCATTTTAATCTATAATCGTTTAATTAATATAGGATAATTGGTTTTGATAAGTTGCCGGTAACGAAATGTATAATTAACGAATTAATGTGTATGTAAAGTATTAATTAGATAGTACATAAAATAATTTATCTTGGTGATTATAAAAATATATAACAAAAATTAAGTTAAAAGTCAGTAAGGATTTTTCATTGTTGAGTTTTTACAGTATGCCTATAAACACCCCTAAAACAATTTTTGACTATGTCCTACACGTGAAGTAGATACTTTTCTAATAGTCCGACACTCTAAAGTTATCTTTTTTACCTACCTTATATTTTGTTACCTACTCAATTGGAATTTTTCGAAGATAGAAAAGATGGACGTCTCTTCAAAACGAAGCTGTACACAAAAAAATCAGCTTGTTATTAATCTATATAATATTATTATTTTTATATATATAATAAAATCTTAGGAAAGTCAAAACTGTACATTAAATATTTTTTTATGAGAATATTTGGGGCGTGATCTACAATCAATATTGAACAAAAAACAGAAACATTTTTAGAATTTTTGTCTGTTTGTCTGTATGTATGTCCGGTGTAAACTCAAAAAGTACTGCATGGATTTACTTCGAATTTTGCATGAATATTACTAACAGGCCAGGTCAACATATAGGCTACATATTATCACGCTATCTCCTACGGGGGAGGAGCTGTGCAGAGTAAACGAAGTCCGCGCGGACGAAATTGCAGGCAACAGCTAGTTAAAAATAAAAATGTTCCCGCGTTCACGATCTATACAAGATATATGTATATGTATATTGTATAACTAGTGTGTGATCTCGTAATAGCTATAAAGTAGGTAATAAAATTGCTGTTTGCAAACACTAAATGTGTCTAGGTTGAGCTCATTGGATAGATTTGTTGCTTTTCAAACGATACACGTAATAGGTGAAAGTAGTTTGACGATAGAGTATTTTGTTTTGGGGGTTTCAAACTTTTATGAGTTATGACTGTACCGCGCGTATATTCTTTTGTAGGTAAGCTATAGATCTAGTATTATGTTGACAATTACCTACGTTATGATTATTATCAGAGTGCTAAGTGTGAGTTTTTCTTTTCGCATTTGATCGTGAGCGTGTTTCGAGTTTACTAGGAATTTGTATGTGATTTGTACAGCGCCACCTAGTGGTAAACTGGTTTCTCACGTTTACCACTAGGTGGCGCTGTACAAATCACATACAAATTCCTAGTAATCTCCAAACGCGTTCACGATCGAATGCGAAAAGAAAAACTCTCACTTAACACTCAGCTGAAACATAGTAATACAGAAATATTGGTTAAGCGATTTCATTAAAACGCATAAATTACTGTGTCAATTAATATCACGTCGTTTGACGGTTTTCTAGGCGTGCCCCTTGATGGGTGATTAGGGGTCATTATACTGAATGTAACGGTATTAATTGAATGCTAATATCTTGATTACATTAGTCATTTTCATTAACTAATATTAATTAATTAATAATGCGCGGTTGTAGTTTTCAACAGGGGCGTAAAACTTACAGTAAAGTAAGTATAAGATACGTGTTTGACCTTGGCGTTGTTACAAAAATTGGTACAAAAATCAATCTAAATACAAAAAAACCGGCCAAGTTTGAATCGGACTCGCGCACGAAGGGTTACATACAATGATGTATTAAAGAAAATCACGTTTGTTGTATGTATACTTAAATATTTATTATATGTATTTAAGTATTTATTTTTGTATTTATTTTCCAAACACTTTTTTGAAAATACTCGTTTCTACCTGTTTATTAAGATTGAGTAAAAAAGGCTTAAAAATTACGTTTGTTTTTTCTTTAATGTTTATTATTATTTAATTATTTGATTTGAAAGGCAATATACAACTAAATATTCTGTGAAAATTTTAAGCGTCTACCTGTTACCGATATTAAGAGGCACTTCACACTTTAGACTAACTTTTGACGAGAAATCAAAATTTATAACTCCTAATTTTCATATTATAAGGTACATTTATTTAATTAAATGGTACCATTAGATAGTTTAATCTTTTAAATATTGCCTCTTTGAAATAGATTTTTTAAACATCAATTGTATTTCTTATAATAAATGTTCTCCGAAATCAAGTTTCGACAATTACGCAAGGAAGCTATTTTTTCAAAACGTATTGCTACTGCTAGAAACAACAAACTTAATTAGAAAAAATACTAAATTATTAGAAACATCCGATAATCGTGCCTGAATGGATTACTTTTTTCTTAAAAGATTTATAACTATATCTAAATAATTAAGCAAATGTGCCTTTTTCAACGAAAATTAAAGAAACATTAACTGGTTTTTTTGTTATCAAATAATGACATTTTCCTATAGATATTGGCATAGAATAAAACTATATTCTATTCTTATGGAAAAGTAAGTCACTTAAATAATACTCATTTATTTTTTATTTCAAAAATAAATAAAAGAAAATACTATAAAATCCGCTACGTCCGTTTGCCAAAATTAGTACCGCATAGTAATAATTAAAATATTAAACGTATCAATACTATTATCATTTTACCAGCACTAGATTCACTATATGGACGACGACGTCCAGCTCTTTCATCGATTAGAAAATACCTAAATTTCAGTTGGGCAATTTTGTAAAATGGCTCTTAATATTTGCAAAAAAATTCGAAAAAATACGTTTGTTGTATGGGCACCCCCTTAATAAATTTTTTTTTTATTTTTAACCAACTTCAAAAAAGGAGGAGGTTCTCAATTCGGCCTGTATATTTTTTTTTATGTATGTACACCGATTTCTCCGAGGTTTCTGAACCGATTTACGTGATTGTTTTTTTTTTGTTTGATGCGAAATGGTTTCGAATTGGTCCCATAAAAATTTGATTAAGGTAGGCCCAGTAGTTTTTATTTTATAAGCATTTTTTTAGTTATTTTACCTATCTCGATGTCTGAATTCAAATCTCGCAAGTAAATTTGATCCACTTCCCGGTTACCGATTGAGCTGAAATTTTGTATACATATGTAAATTGGATGACAGTGAAAACTTATTATGGCATAGATCTGGTGATGGAATCGGAAGGTGACTACAGGAACTCAGAAATTAAATGGTTAAAAATCGGTTAATGACAAGATTTTATCGAGTTTGGGCTCATCTGTTTCGTGTTGACGAGCACTTAGGTGCTTGGTGGTAACTAGGATCCTCCAGGGTTCGATGATGAAGCCGGAACGTGGTCATAGGAGATTAGTAATTAAATGACACATTTCTATCGAGTTTGGGCTCGTTTGATTCGTGTTGACGAGCACTATGGTGCTTGGTGGTAACTAGGATCCTCCAAGGTCCCATGATGAAGCCAGAAGGTGGCCATAGGGGCTCAGTAATTAAATGACACAACTCTATCGAGTTTGGTTCGTTTTATTTGTGTTGACGAGCACTTTGGTGCTTGGTGGTAACTAGGATCCTCCAAGGTCCGATGATGAAACCAGAAGCTGGCCATAGGAGCTCAGTAATTAAATAACACAACTCTATCGAGTTTGGGTTCGTTTGATTCGTGTTGACGAGCACTATGTTGCTTGGTGGTAACTAGGATCCTCCAAGATCCGATGATGAAGCCAGAAGCTGGCCATAGGAGCTCAATAATTAAATGATACAACTCTATCGAGTTTGGGCTCGTTTGATTCGTGTTGACGAGTACTTTGGTGCTTGGTGGTAACTAGGATCCTCCAAGGTCCAATGATAAAGCCAGAACGTGGCCATAGGAGCTCAGTAATTAAATGACACAACTCTATCGAGTTTGGGCTTATTTGATTCGTGTTGACGAGCATTTGGGTGCGGTTGGTCACTAGTTATAAAATAAAAGGAAATACTCTTGACAAAAGTCGTCGTTCTACGTCTGTCAAGTCGATCAGTTCAAGATATAACTTCCACGTTGTTCCAGTAAGCGTGTGAAGTAACTTTTCTTTTTTTATGGTAGTCCGACAACAGTTGCTGCTCCGGAAGGAAATTAAAATGTGCTGTGACTAATGACGTCTGTTGTTTTGGACATAATAATTTCTTACAGATTGTACATGCCACTTCAGCGTATTGACTTATGGTGGTTATAAAATTACGCTCAGTCATTGAACGAAATCCTTGTGATGTCTTACGTGCTGCCGCTAGCCGGTTCTCACGTTGCTGAGCAGCTTTCGTATCACTTCTAATCTATGAGCTCTCTTCTTGGCGGACTCCTTAGATAAACGCTCCTTAATGGAGACCAATTCTATGAGCCATCTGCTCGGCAGACTCGTATGATAGAGGCTTATTAATGAGATCAAGTCTATTAGCTCTCTGCTCAAAAGACCCATTCGCTAGACGCTCTTGGATCTTACCGAGTCTAGAATTATATTATTCAAAAGTTTCTTGACGTAAACGTGATTTCATATATTATGCTTTCATTGCCAACAAACGTTTTTCACGATCTTTAATAATCTCACAAGAACGTGACATTGTGTTACGAAGAGCATTTTTACGGTGACGACTACTTATATTTCAGTAGGGGAGACCAAGATGCTAAATAGGTAGTTACTCGAGCGTCGTAGGGATTTATTGGATTTTGTAGACTAAATTATAGGAAAAATAAAAAGATATATAATGTTTTTCATTTCAATGGCGGGGAAAAAGTCTGTAGATAAAAAAATGTTTAAAAAACTCAGTGACATGGAAACACTGAAGCACGTAAGATTATACAAAAACCCCCTTTTGGGCTCCCCTACTATTCGTTACCGTTTCTTGAGATCTATATTTGTTAAGGCGCGCAGCACCTGTTGCAGGTCTACCCAAAATAAGTTGACAATACAACAATACACTAAAAAGTATTAAATAAAAATAACTACGTTAAAAAAAACCGACTTCAAAATCTAAAAAGTAAAAAATAATAAATATTTAATATTAATTAAATACTACCTATTATTTATATGTGCTATTTACTAATAGGTTTGAAGTCGGTACCAAGCCTTAAGCAAATAATAATGTTTTAATTACTTAAATGAATACGAGCAAATTAATACAATGAAATTCCTACTTTGAAAATTAAGGTACGTAAATAAACCTCATAAAGAGCAATTAAGTCTTAATATTACAAGCAGCTTCAATCAATACGAAGAATACTGAAAAAATAATTACAAAAATGTATTCGACAGCATTCTTAAACTAAATGGTCATGTGAATTAATGTAGAATTATCAATTAAGCTAAAAGGCATCAAAATTTTTAATTTCAAATTGACACCATATAATAGTAGAAAATGTTGGTAGCTTAATTAATTTTATGCAACTTGTAATAGCCACATTCTTACAAATAACTATTTTCTTTCTTTCTTTCAAAAATTTTATGTACTTATTCAAAACTTTCGTCAACGACGTCTGCCCGCACGTGTCTGCCGGTGTAAGTATTAAATTGGCTTGGCACCGACTTCAAACCTATTAGTAAATAGCACATATAAATAATAGGTAGTATTTAATTAATATTAAATATTTATTATTTTTTACTTTTTAGATTTTGAAGTCGGTTTTTTTTAACGTAGTTATTTTTTTACTATTTGTTATAGCCACAACGGAAATACATAATTTGTAAAAATGTTAGCTTTCTAGCTATCACGGTTTATGAGATGCAGCCTGGTGACAGACAGACAGCGGAGGCTTAGTAGTATAGTTCCGTCTTACCTTTTAGATACGGAATCCTAAAAAAGACTAGACAACTTGGTTCATTCCTACTGCATAAGGCAATTAGTGTTAAGATTACTTAAGCCACACAAAGATTACTTAAGCCCTTGCTTGCACCTATTAGAGGGGCGTAAGGCCAATAGCATATCACAATAGAACATTACAAATAGAAACGTTTATCTGGTAATGGCGTGGTTAGCGTGCTGATACAACGTGACGTAGAGAAGCATTCTGTATTTGTCACGAGTTAATAAGTCTCGTTGTTTTTAGAAGGCTTATCCAGGTGGTCGAAGTCCTTCTCAAAGAACTTATAATCTGCCTGCCAGCTAGGCAACATGTAAGTGGCGAGCGAATTCGAAAATGTTGTCGCTACTATCGGGAATATTAGGTAAACATTAATACAGAGAATTTTGATTTTTTTCACAGCTTCAAGGGACTGTAGATCTCACTATATGAAATTTCAACTCGATTCTTCCACGCGCTCCCGAAATGTAGGGTAACGTGACCCAAAAAAAAAGTTAATTTTCTCTAACCTATGGAACATTCGTCAGTTACAGGAGTCTTCGCAACCGGCGTGTGTGTATGAAAAGAGTGATGAAAGAAGCGCGACAAGCCTGCAAGGATCGTGATGTATAGCACTCTGTTCTCTCTGCCTACCCCGTAAGGGATCTGGCGTGAAGTTTTGTATGTATATTAATTTGATTATTTGAAAGTCACATGACATGACCTCTGCTACTAAAATTTTAAATATCTACATATTATAACAATTTACTAGATATGGAACAAATACCGGATTCCTTTGGGTTGGGTTGGCCAATTGGGAATCTAAACAGATCCCCGTGTTGGTCTTGGTTCTTTTGAAGAACAGACCAACAGCAGTTCTGCCAGGCAGGACTTAAAGGGCTACTGACTGGATTTAGATGTCACTACCATCGTGACTACTAGTAAACGTTAAGCAACATTTCGCCCGAGTATTCGGCCTTATCTATTCATGCCGCAATAGCGTCAATGCTTGTCATTGTCTGCCACACTTTCCATCAGCAGTGCCATCTGCTTGCTTGCTATCTTATGATATAACAAAAGTCAAAATCTTCAAAGTGGCTAACGCAATGGCAACTATTTACTTCACATCTACAATTTCATAAACTTTATTGGTGAGTCTAGAGTTTTATTTTTTTATCAATATATATATGTATATAAAAGGCAAAAGTGACTGACTGATGTATCAACGCACAGGTCAAACCCTTAGGGATAGAAACTTGAAATTTTGCACACGTATTTCTCTTATGACGTAGGCATCCACTAACGAAGAATTTTTCAAAATTTAACCTCGAAGGGGGTGAAATAGGGGATAAAAGTTTGTATGAAACTTTTTATTCCCTGGACATATTGGCATAAAATTTCGTATGAATTGAGTACAAAAAATTAATTACGTGTTTAAGCGTTTTTCAAAATTCGATCCCTAAGGCGTAAAATAAGGTAAGTAGCTTATAAAGAAAGGTCAAATAAGTTCTAAAGTAAATATGTAAAGTAAATATGCGTGAGTGAAGCTGCGGGTAACAGCTAGTATTATTATTATATAAATAAATGTCTATAAGTAAGTTAAAACGACACAATCGCGCAGCCACAAAACAAAAACTGTAATAAGAACAATAGCGTTGGTTGTAATAAACCTTTATTACGGCGGATTCCCCCCCATTTGGATCTTATAACCCGCTCGTGTTTTAAATTTTAATGAATATAGATATCTTTATTCAGCGTGTATGTGAAGTAATTTACGTTAAAATGGTATTTCGCTAGGATATAATCATCCATTCTTCCTATATGTTTGAGGTGTTCACGTGGCTCCTCCTAAATTTCATAATCCAAAGCAATCCACCTGCAGCATCAATAACCTGGATAATTTTCCCTGTGTTGGTCCCGGGTTTTCTTGAGGAATAGGCCAACTGCCGTTCTGTCAGGTAGGTCGTAAAAGGCGACCGATTGGCTATGCGAGTCACTAACATCGTGGCTACTAGTTGGTAGTTTGGCGGTAGCGAGCACTACCGTCAGCTACCGCCATCAAATGTCTAACCACGACTGTTATCTCTTACTAACCCCGTGGATTATCTCTTAGTGACCATGTCGGTCGTCTCAAATGTCTAACCTCGATGGTTATCTCTTACTATCCACGATGCTTACCCTCTAGTGACTTTGGCAGTCGTCTCAATTTTCTAACCACGATGGTTATCTCTTTTATCAATTAAAATTCTTAACCTTCATACCATATGTTACAACCATAACGGTTACTACATTCAATAGTTTCTAACCATGATGGTTAACAACATATAATTTCTCACACTTCATATTTCTACTGCAAATAAGAACACTGCGTTTTATTTAAACTTAAAGTACACCCGTGCCAGCTGCCGTTGAACCTTCGCCGAGCCTCCAGCCTCTGCATCGTCTGCAACTGGTGAGACCTTCTGAAAATTACTTACAGGAGTCTATTGCTAGCGGCCGTTCCGTCCTGCCGCTGTGAGCGCTTAGTGGTACCGACGGCATTCTCACCGCTACAGTAGAGTTCTGCATTTTCTTGTCCGGGTCTGGTTCCACCGCCTTACCTATTCCTGCTGCAATAGCGTCGGTGCTTGTCGCTGTCGTGTTCCGGTTTGGAGGGTAAGGTAGCCGGTAAACTTATGCATGTGGAATAAGACCTCGCCAAAAGATAGCAACACACCATTAACACCTTTGGTGTCTACAGGCGATAGTTGACTCTTTCCATCAGGAGACCCATCTGCTTGTTTGCTATCTTATAATAAAAAAAAACGCTAGATAACTTACACGGAATTTAGAGAAAATCGGATTACCTTACATCACGATACTGTTATATTTGAGTTGCTTCCTAGTTCTTACATATTGAAACTCTCTTCATACAATCCTTGGACTACATTCGGTTAGTTTAAATGTGACACGTCAATCTTGATCTAGTCGGCATTCGTATCATTATGTTATATTCACTTATTACTATTTTTTGTTATAACAAGATAGCAAACAAGCAAATAGGTCTCCTGATGGAAAGAGTCAACCATCGCCTGTAGACACCAAAGACGTTAATGGTGCCTAAGGTCTAATGCCACATGCATAAGTTTACCGGCTATCTTACCCTCCAAACCGGAATACAACAGCGACGAGCACCGAAATTATTGCGACAGGAATAGGTAAGGCGGTGGTACCAGACCCGGGCGAGACAATGCAGAACTCTACCACCTAGTAGCCACGATGGCAATGACTGGCATAGCCAAGCGGTCGCCTTTTGCGACCTGTTTGGCAGAACGGCAGTTGGCCTATTCTTCAAAGGAGCCCGGGATCAACACGGGGAAAGAGTAAAAAATTATAATATATTCTGTCAATATTTCTTCTGCTATTATTTTTACATGTCCGAACTGATGGAGCAATATCATCTTGAAAATCAATTTCTGTGTAAAAATAATAAAAAAAATTCTATAGTCTAGTGGTCCAGCGTTGGCGTTGACCACATGAGGTCCCGGGTTCGATTCCCGGGTCGGGCACTTAAATAAAAAAGTGTTTTTTCAGTTTTCTGGTAAACACAAAGTTGCCCGGGATTGGAAAGTGTCCGGTTGGCGATAGGCTTGCCACCTATCATTTGTGGGACCAAGTATCTTCGGCTAATCGTGGGTGCACTTTTTGTACCTCTGCCTACCCCTTCGGGGATACGGGCGTGATGATACTTACAAAAAAATAAAAATCTAACCAAATGGAAAATAAACATTTTTAGCTGTGGTGATTACAAAATTCGCGGGCAAATCTTATGGGTGAAAGTACGGATAGTCTGGTTGAGTGGTAAAATTTTGTACATACAGAAAGTCTGTACTTGATTCTGATACCGAATCTATATTAATATTAATAATATTATAAATGCGAAGTTTGTATGTTTGGATGGATGTTTGTTACTCAATCACGCAAAAACTGCCTAACGGATTTGAATGAAATTTGGCACCTGTAGATGATGATCTGGAATAGCACATAGCATACTGTTTATCCCGGAGAAATTAGGTGATCCCGCGGGATTCACCAAAAACTTATAACGCAACGGGCTGCACGCGGAAGCTAGTATAATATATGTGTAAAAAATAGGTGCTTAAATTTTGACCTAGTTTTCCAATAAAAATGCTACCCAAGTATGAAGAACGGGGCATGGCGCATAGAAATTCATTGTTTAAAAACAGCGATTTATCGATTTACCCGAGACTCGTTAGTACCTACAACGTGCGGTGACCATACTTTTTGAATAATGTTTCACTAATTTCCTTGAGGTTTACTGCGTGGTTAAGCAACATTCTTTTTTATTATATTTTTATTCTTTACTTATGATCATTAACTATCATGTCCTTCAATGTGTACAATCTTTTACCGGACAGCCTCTATACCTATATCCGTACTTTAACTCATACTTACAATGATTGGGTTCGGTAATATCAATATAATCGGTATTTTTTTTATATCATAAGATAGCAAACAAGCAGATGGGTCTCCTGATGGAAAGAGTCAACCATTGCAAATAAACACTAAAGATGTTAATGGTGCGTTGTTATCTTGTGGCGAGGTCTTATTCCACATGCATAAGTTTACAAACTACCTTACCCTTCAAACCGGAACACGTCAGTTACAAGCACTGACCGAATTGCGGCAGGAATAAGTAAGGCGGTGGTACCAGACCTGGGCGGGACAATGCAGAACTCTACCACCTAGTAGCAACGATGATAGTGACTCGCATAGCCAATCGAACTGCCGCAGAACGGCAGTTGACCTATTCTTTAAAGGAGCCCGGAACCAACCCGGGGAAAAACTCTCTCTTTGAAACCCTATACGTGTTATCTATATTAATATTATAAATGCGAAAGTTTGGATGGATGGATGTTTGTTACTCAATCACGCAAAAACTAATGAACGGATTTTAATGAAATTCGGTACAAAGGTAGATGATGACCTGGAATAGTACATAGGCTATTTTATCCCAGGAAAATTCGGGGTTCCCGCAGGATTTGTCAAAACTTTTATAATGCAACGGGCTGCACGCTTCAGTTAGTATCAACTTTGTGTATCATTTTATTAGCAATAGTGATTAGAGTTAGTTAAAATACACATTTAGTTCAACAATAGCGTTTAGTCCTTTAGTATTCACATAGTCATAAAGCTTATTTTTGAAAGTCGTCAAATATATAATTGTGTTTATAGACACTTAATATATTCACTAATTCAACAAACAATAATAATTATAATTAAATGACGCACTCGTCATTACAACGGCGTTTTATCTGGAGACGCAGCGCTCAACCCCTTAACGTCTAATCGTGAATTATACACCGTAATAAAATTCTTTAATCAAAGAAAACAACCGAGCGCCCATTAAAGCGTGCACACGTCGCCACCTTGCGTCGTTACAACGAATATTTACATACATGTGTCATTTAACCCCCCACACCCCCGCCATAATTAAGGGTATAAGAGAATCTTAGCGTCTTATTACGCGAACGTAACGGTATCCTTTTAGAAAATTGTAACAACAGTGTCGTTAAAGCCCCCCGCCCCGAAATGATCACCTAAGAAATTTGCCGCCAAGTTCGCCGGTTTAAATATTCTGAAGCTAAGAGCACACACGAAACTTAAATGTGAAATATCCTCTAATGAATCAGACAATATTTTAAGGCGTGGGAGGCAATAAAATCCCCCTACACCCGCTAATGTACACCAACACTGTCTCTGTTTAGGGAAGGGGTGGTTGCGTAAATAAATATCGATGCGGACATGCCGAACGGCCTTACAGAAATGTTATACTCGTTATGAGGATTATGGCGTAATAAAATCTTCGAGTTTCGAAATAATATAGCATGCGGTAGATCAGAGAAAAGGTTTACTTTTTAATGGAGCAGGCAGGTGAAACCTAGAGTCAGATCACGCTTAGAAATGCTTAAAATGCCTAGAATATGCCTGAAAGAAAGTGTCGGTGGTAAGATAAGAAAGGCCATGTTCCGTTACCTCGGACATTTAGAATGAATGGTAGATCAAAGGTTAACAAAACAAATATACAATGCGATGTATATAATATACAATGTGGAATGTAGGTACCGGGGAAGACCAAGACTGATATACCATGATCAGATTCATCGAGTACTCTCCGGAGGTGGTGTCAAGAGTCTTCGCAACCGGCGTGTTTGTATGAAGGAGTAATGAATGTGGAGGGAGCGAGACAAGTCTGCAAGAATCATATAGAACTCGGTTCTCTCCGCCTAACCCGTGAGGGATATGGCGTGAAAATATGTGTGTATGTTTATACTCTGAGGATAGTAGTGTAATAAAATTTTCGAGTTTCGAAATGATAACACGCGCGGTAGGGTAAAGGTTTACTTTTTAATAGAGTAGACAGATGGAACCTACATGGGGCACACTAAAAGTTTTGCACTTCTAGCTAATCGGAACTATTTGAATTTCGAATGTTATATTTTTAAAATGTTGCAACCTTCTTAGTACTAAAAAAAACAATTGTCGAGAAATGTTTTGTCAATTGTCTTTTTTATCACACATCAAAGTTCTACGTACGCAACGAAAATGGAATTAAGTCGAAAAGATTTTAGGGCGATGATTTTTTATGATTTTAAAAGTTCTCTTTCTCCGCAAGACTGTGCTGCTCGTCTTCAAAATGCTTTTGGGAGAGAAGCACCTTGTTTGAGCACCGTGAGGCGATGGTTTGCTGAATTTGAGAGAGTTTTTTTACATGACGAATTTCGTGAAGAGTGGCCTTCAACTGCCATCAACGAAAATAATGTGACTACTGTTAAACGGTTAATTGAAGAAAACTCCGGATTACCTATGAGACATTTCGAGGACTATTTTGGATTGGTATGAGCCAAATTCAGAAAATTTTACACGAAGAATTGAAAGTTCGGAAACTTTGTTGTCGTTGAATCCCTCATGAACTGACAGCGGAGCAGAAGCGGGCTCGCGTGGAATGGTGCTCACAGATGCTACTAAAGTACGACCACGGACATTCTATTGCTGTTTATGACATTGTCACAAGAGACGAAACGTGGATTTATTGTTTTGGACCCGAAAAAAAAAACAGCAATCTTGTGAATGGGTGTTTGAAGATGAGAACAGGCCAACAAAAGTGAGACAGGCGAGAAACGTTGGTAAAAAAATGATCGCGTTGTTTTCTCAGCTACGGGTCCCCATCCCATCTGTACAATTCTACTTGAAGATCAAAAGTGTGTTAATGCCGAGTGGTATTCTACCATTTATTACCCAGGGTGTTAGAAAAAGTTCGCGAAAGACGACGAAGTCATTTTTAGGTTCCGAAAAAGTACATCTCGTCACTCATCCTGCACATAGCCCCGATCTAGCACCCTGTGATTTCTGTATTTTCCCCAAAATTAAAGATTTGATGAGAGGTTTTACTTTTACCAACTCCGAAGAGGCAGTGATATCGTTCAATCAGCACTTAGAAAACATGCCTTCAAATCTGTGGTCCTCCTGTTTTAAAAAATGATTCGATCGCATGAAAAAATGTTTAAAATGTAAAGGAGATTATTTTGAAAAGCAATAAACATAATATTTTGGTTATAACAGTTGTTTTTTTAAGTTACGCAAAACGTATAGTATGACCTACGTATAGTAGTCAATTTAAAATACTTAGGCTCATTACTATTCACCAAAATGGCCTGGCGGGAAAAGGGATATAAGGCATATTTATTTTAAAACTATCTGAAGCGGCGAACTTCCTACCGCCTTAGAACATATTAAAAATAGTTAAATGTTTGACATACAGTTTCTATAGGAATATAAAAGTTGTTATTGTTATATATATATATATAATAAAAATGTATAAAAAAATAGCCGAGTTGGTCCTTCCGTTCTCGAGCTATTGATGTTTATTTATATACTAGCTGCAGCAGCCCGCTGCATTATAAGTTTTGGGCGAAACCTACGGAATTGCCTAACTTTTTCGGGATAAAAAGTAACCTATGTGCTATTTCAGGTTATCATCTACCTGTGTGCTAAACTTCATTCAAATACATTACTAGTTTTTGCGTGATTGAGTAACAAACATCCATCCAAACATCAATTCAAACTTTCGCATTTATAATATTAATAATTAATAATATAAATTCATCTGTGAATACACTAAGATGTCATTAATAACATCTGTCTAACAAATTTTTATATCCTGTTACATCCCTTAGGTTTGATTTTTAAAAACAAATACCCTACCTCTAGCCTTTTTTTTTTTTTTTTTTTTTTTTTACGTGGGGAAACCCGTCATGGGTACCATTCTAATCACGGGGGCGATTAAATGGTTATGCCGGACTTCTACCGACTAAAACCCCACGGTTGCCACCTTCAGCGCATATGGGTGAGCCCCGGGATCTCCAACTAGAACGCACACGGTGCTCCCCCGCGTACTCAGCTGCGATTTGCAGCTTTTCTCGAAATAGCTTTAAAACGCTGCGCTTTTAAAACGTTTACGGAAGTATGTTGGCAACCTATATACTTCTGTACCATTCCATGGCTGCTAAGCAAGTGCGTGAGACCCCCGTCTCACGCACTAAGCGTTACCAGAACGCAAGGGTACTGGTAACAGTGTACGGCCTTCCCTGCGTCGCATCCCGCGACGGGCAGGTTCCTCTCGCTCCCGATCGCGCTCGGTTCTTTCCTTCTGTGACATTACTTTTTCACAGAATGAAAGTACCGCTTTCCACACATTCTCGTTTGCTACCATACCTTCCAGTAACCTTGACAACGAGAGGTCAGTTCCACTTATGGCGCAAAGTGCGTTGCGCTCCTCAGTCCAAGCTGGACACTGTTCTAGAGTGTGTTCAGCGGAGTCCTCGGGACTGTTACAGTGGTGGCAGGCAGCATTTGGCTCTCTACCGATTCGGCACAGATACCGGCCGAAGCAACCGTGCCCCGTTAGGATCTGCGTCATGCGAAAAGATAAAAAGCCGTGACACCTTTCCAACCACTGTTTCAGTATTGGCAGAACGGCACGAACGGTTCGAAGACCCGATTCAGCGTTCGCCAACCGCCGAGCCCACGCCTCTATCACCTCGTTTCGAAGCCGTGCTTCTCTTCTCTGCATCTCGATGGGAGCCAACCGAAAACCCCGGTTCCGTCGCACCTCCTCTCGCCAATGGAAAAGTGACGAGAGGGCTTTGGCGTCTAAGTCCCAGGGTGGTGTCCTGGCCAGCACACACGCAGCATCATACGCGACAGTGCGGTATGCCCGGGCTACTCTGATTGCCATCATCCTCTGCGGTCGGCGTAGCAGGGTGATATTCCGGCTTTTCAAAGAGTCAGCCCAGACCGGTGCCCCATAAAGGGCTATCGACCGCACGATGCCAACGTAGAGCTGCTGGCATGAAACGTTTGGTCCATTCAAGTTGGGCAACATCCTACAGAGAGCAGCTGCCACACGCAAAAGCTTGGGTGACAAACGCTCAAAGTGAGCATAGAAGTTCCATTTGCTATCCAGCACGAGTCCGAGATATTTCATTGACGTCTGAATAGCAATTGGAACGCCCCCTATCACTATGCTGGAACCCGCTGGAGGTGCTTTCCGAGGTCCATGAAAGCACAAAGCCTCGGATTTATTAAGAGCGACCTCCAGCCCCAGACGCCTTATTCGGCTCACAACTTGGGCCACGCCTGCAGTTGCAGAAACAGCTGCCTCACGAAAAGATTTGCCCTTTGCCGTAACGAGCGTGTCATCGGCGTAACATGTCACCTCTACCCCTTCGGGATTGGTGCCTCGCAACACCCAATCGTAACCTATGTTCCACAGGAGTGGGCCAAGTACCGATCCCTGTGGAACACCGCGGGACATGCCCTACCTCTAGCCTTTCTATAACTAAATGTATCCTTGCCCAATTTTACAATCATCGATTCAGGGTTTGTCGCAAAAGCATAACAGACAGACTTTCGGTTTTATAATATTAGTTGTCTATAAATACAAGTGTTAGATATTTTGCCATTAACAATTTTTTAATAATATATTTTAACACTAACATGTGTTACAAATCTTTCTATATATAAAAATCAATTGCTGTTCGTTAGTCTCACTAAAACTCGAGAACGGCTGAACCGATTTGGCTAATTTTGGTTTTGAATTAATTGTTGAAGTCCAGGGAAGGTTTAAAAAGTAAGAAAATGTAAAAGAAAAATAAGAGTATTTAAAAAGGCAGAACAACGTTTGCCGTATCAGCTAGTATATTAATTTAAAAAAAATGACAAAAGTACTTAACTTTTGAATTTCTGCAAAGCACTATTTGTCTTTCACACTTAAAACGTCATCTCTCGACTCCTACGTGGGTGCAGTTCTCTTAAACAGAGATCCAAAATTTTCGCGTCAAGTTTCAATATACATTTTATTGATACTTATTGATACTTGAAGCGAAAGGGAAATTTTATTATACATATATCGTAAAGACGAACGATTGCCTATACAAGACACTACCATCGTGACTACTACGTGTCAGAATTAGTCAACGTCACGCCCGGGTCTGGTACCACCGTCACCTTTTCTTTCCACACATTCTTGCCACAATTGCGTCAATTATTGTCTCTGTCGTGTTTCGGTTTGGAGAGTTAGGTAGACAGTGAACTTATACAAATTGGGTGTCTGTAGACCATGATTATCTTTTTCCTTTAGCTGAGCAATCTGCTTAATTGCTATCTTATGATATAAAAATGACTAGTATCCGAATTTAAGACATCATAAGGTTATACCAAACAAAGTTTCTTTTTTTCAAATAATGCTGATTAAAATGTCGTTAATACCTAGTGCTAACGACTCTACATAAACAGTCGTCAAAAATCAAATATCAATGCAATTAAAAACTTTTTAAATAACCACGCGTTCGGAAAATATAATCAAAGATACCAATTACTGCGGCCTCTCGACGTAACACAAAATGACTTTACTGTCGATCAAATGCAGCACAGAGTAATAAATACAGTAGATACTACTTTAAACGGTTTTTTTCGACTTTCGATAAATGTACTGTGTGTAGTAAAAAACAAAAACAAAACGTGTATGACAGTATCTTCACGCCCGTATCCCCGAAGAGGTAGGCAGAGTTAAAACTATTGCACCCACGATTAGCCGAAGAAACTAAGTCCCACAATGTGATATTTGGCCAGCCTATTGCCAACCGGGCGCATTTTCCAGTCCCGGGCAACTTTGTTTTTGTCATGCTGGGGCCGTACTTGCATCTATCGTCCCGAAGTTATATAAGCGCTAAGGCACACGAAGTCCGCCAGCGCCAGCCAGCAGAAATTAAAATAATTATATTTGTTTTTTAATTAAATCAACACGTTGCCCTCGTTGGTCAGGGACCATCCATCCACCCTTCTGCCAGGCAATATATATATATATATATATATATATATATATATATATATATATATATATATATATATATATATATATATATATATATTGTTACGTACTCCGGGTTCGTAGTTGTAAGAAAACGTCACTTATATAAAAACCGTGTATTTACAACACAAGTACACAAACAACAAAATGTAATACACTATAGACACTAGTCACTCTCTGTACTATCCATAAACTTAACCTACTACACAATAAAACACTTCTCGCTTCGCACGGGTCGCTTCAAGTAATGCTCTCGATCGCTTTATAAAACTGCTCTGTATTAGTCAACACATCTCTATTTATACCCTGGGTAAAGTTCTACCTGGATCCAGAAAAATCTAAATTTATCGAGTAAACGATGAATCATTTCTTATTGTAAACAACTAATGATAGTACACGCTATTTTAACCCTTATGCTCTATATTACAAAGTCCATTATGGTATAACTATTCGGAGAATGGCCAATTACCTAGCTGTTAATTTTATATTTATATTTTTAATTTCTTAAAAAAATACATAAATTGATTTTTTCGATATCTCCATGACAGTCTCCGTGATTCTTCCTTTGTTTGAAAAATTATACCTACTGGCTAAATGTTCTATAAAATTTAACATAGGATTTAGGACTGTTCTTTTCGCTGTCCTCTGCTCGTATAGCTGTGACAAATAATTTACTCTAACACTGTATTAGTTAGTCTGTACAGATCCATTCGCAGTCACATTTTTAACGCGCGTTGAAAGCGAATCGCGATCGCAAACTTTATAAGTGTCGGTGCCCCCGCGGCTTCAGGTGCCTCGTTAGACCAGAGTGCTGCTTCAAAGGCTAAATGGCGACCTGGCTGTGTGATTATCGCCCGCTTTCGATTATGTTTGTGCTGCGACCATTTTATAAAAGTAGGTACTGAGTTGATTGTATAGAAATAATATGAAGGTTTGTCCGTTTTTTCGGCGACTCTGACCCATATTTCCAGCAACCATCACATCGTACCCATATCTCTGGGAACTATTTTGTCTGGTCGATGAGTGTGATGTGTGCATTTATCGTGTCATTGCACGAAGCTTTGTGACGATATACGCAAGTGCGGCTGATGACTAATTCAGAATGTATATACTGACCCGGGATACGAATTTCGATCTCATGCTTCCAAATCTGAATGGTTAACTTTATAAAGTTTCATATTTCCGGTTGCAAATGATTGAGATGAAAGGGTTTTTGGGTTTGATTTTAATTATAAAACACTTGTACTGGTTTCACTACATATATATTCTTCCAAATTATTTAAAGTCTACCGGTTTATAGCTAAAAGTTTTTGGGTTTATTTTGTACTGGTTTCACTACATATTTATTCTTCCAAATTATTTAAAGACTACCGGTTTATAGCTAAAAGTTTTTGGGTTTATTTTTTTGTGTATATGAGATACTACAATCGTAAGTCTATTACTGTTTGTAACGTCATTTGATTGGTGAGATGGGGTGGTAATCCGTCAACGCATTTTACAGTAATTCCTAGTTTCTTGCAATAAACAGGGCCAACAGTTTTTTGTGCTTATTCGAGGCACGGTAGTGTCAATACAGCACCAACAGACTCAGGACTATTGCAAACAAGCAAATCACGGAAAAACTTTATAACACTGGACCCGAGAATCCAATCTGAAATGTCATGATTTAAACCGAAAAGATTAGCCTTTTCGGTTAAGTACATATCTTTCAAAAGTATATATTTTTAGAGATATATACTAATATGTTACAATTTTAATTAATGATCTGTAGACATTCATTTCAAGATAATTCTTATTGATTTAAATTAGATATATTCCAACTTAGGGAATAGTCCAAGTTTCGTCAAAATCGGTTCAGTAGTTTTTGAGATATGAGTATAGTTCATATTTGAAGTCGGTTTAACTATTTAAATTACTAGCGATCCGCCTCAGCTTCGCAACAACATTGATGGACCGTGTTCCTAGGAACATTTTTAGAGAATCTCGAATCCAGTAACTAATAAAGGTAGGTAAAAAAGATAACTTTAGAATGTCAAAGAACAAGTTTGCGTGGAGGACAAAGTTACCCTTGAATTATAATGATAATTAACAAGCTGTTGTGAGAAAATTAGGTTGTTTTTAAATTGATTTATTTTTATATATATTTTTAAATTTTTAAATTCAAACATTCATCCTCTTTATCAGTCGCAAAAGCGTTGATTTTTGAAAAAAGAAAGTTATGAGTTTGGCCCCTCAGTCTTAACTATATCCTTGCAAATTTTCGTCAAAATTTCATCGTGGTTTAGTTGTAAAAGCAAAACAGACAGACAGATGTTCTTATTTTATACAGGTTGACTGGTAAAAGATTGTCCGTTCTGAAGGAGGATGTACAGTAGGTACTCGTTTCTGATACCGAATATATAAATTATAAACAAATAAGTACATTTTTGATCTAATTTAATCCAAGAAAAAATTTGAGTATGGACACTCGCGCACGGGGCATTGAAGTTCATTGTTTACAAACTAGACTCGTTAGTACAACATGCAGTGACTGTATTTTTTAAATATTACTACACTGACTTCGTTGAGGTTTACTATGTGTTTAAGCAATATTCTCATTATATTTTTAATAGTCAAACTCATTAGATAGCAAACACTCAGACGGCTCTCGTATTGGAAAGAGACAAGCATCGCATTTAGACACCAAAGATGTTAATAGTGCGTTGATTTCCGTGTGGGGGGGGGGGGTTATACAGCATGTATAAGTTTACTGGTTAACTTACAGTTCAAACTGGAACATGATAGTGATAAGCATAGACGCTATTGCGACAGGATTAGGTAAGGTACTGAACTCGGGTGTGACGTTTTGGAACTCTACTAGATAGTGAAACTTATTTAGAACTAGCTGTTGCCTGCGACTTCGTCCGCGAGGACTTCGTTTACTCCGCACTGCTACTCCCCTGTAGGTGATAGCGTGATAATATGTAGCTTATATGTTGACCCGACCTGTTAGTGATATTCATGCAAAATTTGAAGTAAATCCATTACTTTTTGAGTTTACCCCGGACATACATACAGACAGACAAAAATTCTAAATTTTTGGTTTCGATATCGATTGTAGATCACGCCCCAAGTATTCTTTTAAAAAAATATTCAATATACAGTTTTGACTTTCCTACGATTTTATTATATGTATTGATAATTTGCCCGACCAAGGATACGAACTTAGCCCTTCATGCGTCTTTACCGAAGCCGGTACCGCTATACCACAGATTGGACTTATATAAATATAGTCAAAATGTTTTTTTAAATATATAAAACTCTAGACCTCAACATTTACAATCTATTGTCCTTATATTAAAAATAATCCAATCCACGAAGGTGAAAATTACAAAGAAAATCGTTCAGCGATCACCCTTTGCGGCACTAAATATTAAGTGTTAATAATGTCGCCGACACCCCCGTGCCTGTTAGGATCAAAAATTCAACAATTCGTTACGCCCAAGTTGTCACAGAAGGGTTAAAATACCGCCGATTTTCAAAGTCATTAGCCATTTATCCGATATTGGTATTTTAAATGACTTCATCTAAGGATTTCTATATTAGAGCACCTGAAACTCATTAAAATTTGTAAGGAGACAATTTCTCTTAACGAGAATATTTTAGAATATTATTAATGACTAGCTTTGCCCGCGACTTTGCGTGGAAAAAAGTCTATAATAAATGGAACCTAAGTTACTCCTTATTACATTAGCTTTCTGTCAGTAAAAATCTCGTCAAAGTCGGTCCACCCGTAGAGATTAGCCGGAACAAGCAGACAGACAGACAAAATTTGAAAAAAAATGGTTTTTTGATATATGTACCGTGTATACATCCATATGCATTTTGCAAAAAGCGGATACTTTTATATCACAAACAGGTACTCTAATTTTATTTATTTGTATAGATATAATAGTAGTTCTAAAAACGAACTTTTTTTTATTAATAACAAGCTGAATTTTTGTGAACAGCTTCGTTTTGACGAGATGTCCATCTTTTTCTATCTTTGAAAAATCTCGAATCGAGTAACTAATAAAGATAGATAAAAAAAACTTTTGTGTCGGACTCAGAAAATTTCCACTTCACGTGTAGGACAAAGTAACCCTTGAATTATAGTAATAATTAACAAGCTGTTGTGAGAAAAATTAGCTGTTAGGTTATTTTAAAATTTTTTAATATCAATTTAAAAATTTCATACTTCCTAATCCTAATTCATATCCTCTTTTCTACGATGCAGTCACTCTAAACTACTTTCTATTCTTTACTTTATTTTTACTTTGTTACAGGTAATATTTTGTGTTCGTGCATATGATATCAGAGATTCCCATAGTGATGCCCCTGATCTCTGTAAGTCTGCATCTAAGTTTACATTAGAGATACTACGAGTAGTGATTTTGCCGATTATCGAATATCCATCCAGGCCCTTGGTCTAATTCCGAATATTCGGCGGCGTATTTGTTTAATTAGCGGATTGATTGTGACGAATGATTTGTTATGACAGATTAATGGTCCGGGAGCTGGTAACGAATTTTAGGAAGGTCCTTTTGGCAGATTGGAATTGCGAAAAATATAATTAAAAAAAAAACGAAATCATCGTTCGCGGTTATGTCGTTACTACGCAGTATATAACATTTACAAAAAACCCCTTACCTATTCCTGCCGCATTAATATCAATGCTTGCCATTGTTGTGTTCCGGTTTCGAGGTTAAGATAGCCGGTAGATTTATGCATTTGGCATTGCCATCCCGCCATACGGATAGCAAAGCACCTTTAATATATTTGGTGTTTATAGAAGACGGTTTCTCTTTCCATAAGTAGAGCCATTTACTTGTCTGTTATGATATAAAAAAAACCTGCGAAGTCTTTCTTGCACGCTTTTGTTTTGCTTATATTTTTCTATTATTGGACAGCAAACAAGCTATAAGCTAAATAGCAAACAAATATGTTAGTAGAGCGTTGCTGTCCGTGTGGCGGAATGGCAATGTCACATATCTACATACGTTTACCAGCTGCCTTGCTATCCAAACCGGAACATGACAATGGCAAGCATTGACGCCATTGCGGCGGAATAGGTAAGGCAGTGGTACCAAATACCCGGACAAGCCTGCGGAGAGGAGAGAGGGAGGGGGATGAATGAAATGTGACAACCTATGTAAAGGGATGTTCGAAAAACCTTATAATTTGTATGACACTTTATGGATGGTCGTAATTGTAGAGTGCGCAAATTACATAAATTCAGAATAGGGTAAATCCGGGATATATGCCCACCTTTTTTATTTTATTCATAAGTCCTAATATACAATTAATACGCACATTATTTTTATATGTGAACTATCTTTATTTTGTTATTCAATCAATTTTCATTGTTTTTTAGAGACTGGCCAATAATTAAATTGTATATTTTGATTTGAAATTTAAACTGCATAGAGGTATATATGCCTCGAATGTGGTGAATATGCCCCAAACCTAATTTCTTGGAGGGGATAAATGCCCTTTACAAGTAAACAAACATTTTAAACCAATAAGTCTTTATTAAACGCTATTATTGTTTACTAATTAGACACACATTATAGGTTTAAGATATTTTTAGTGCTTAAAAATGCTTCGTTAGTTTTCTTTTGGTTTTGTTTTATCTTTTCTTTGTGTTATTCAACCACTTTTTTATTTTTACCAGTTGTCATACTATCTTTTGATTGACAGAATTTGTTGTTTTTTCTTTAGTTCTTTTTAAATCTATTTGTCTATCTTCTTGCTACTCCTTTTTGGTTCTTTTCACTAGTACTCATTTCGTACCTTATCCTTTCTTTATTTCTGTTATTTTTAAATCAAAATTCAGCACTGTCATTTGTTACTCTAAATTGTCTGTATCTACTAAATTATTTGCAGGTTCCAGATTGTATTCATATGTCAAATTTGTTATGACTGAGGTATTGTCTGTAACAATAGAATCCAGTTAGTAAACATCAAAGTGGAGTAGGAATATATGCCCTTAGAGGCATTTATCCCAAAACACATTGGGGCACATATCCCTTTTGACTAGGATAAATGCCTTCGAAAAAAAAATTAAAATACGTTTATCTTTATTTTAATAAGTAATTAATAACAATGCACACAACCTAGTCCTAATACAGAAGTAAAAATAAAGTAAACTTACCTGTTATATCCAAAGTTATGGAAGGCCGAAAATCATTCACAAAGTAAAATCACGACTGTTTAACTCATCACTGTCAGTAACGCTCCTATGCATAGCCGGACGCACCAATGTTTTATGGCAGACTGTAGTGGAGGATGGACACATTCGTGTTATAGGGCATTCGTTTGCTTTCGCGTTTTATATTTCTCATAATTGTAATGAGGCGTCTATCCCGCTTGGGCGTATATCCCGGACTTACCCTATATGGGTAGTATATTAGTATTTTTACGATTGCGTCACTACCATCGTGACTACTAGGTCGTAAAGATCCCCAACATCTCACCCGAATTCGGTACCACTACTTGACCACTCCTTCCATAATAATCCCAATGCTTCTCAATATCGTATTTCGATTTTGAGGGTAAGGAAGGCGAAAATTGTAAGTCTTTGGTACCGCTAAGTGCGGTAGTCGGTACTTAGGAGTGTGTCACGTTTAACCAAACATTCGCCTTTTACGAACTGCCTGGCAGCATGGCAGATGGTCTCTTTAATGGGAGGCCTCCTTTGAAGAAGAGACTATGTTCCAACTTGCCAACCGTTCTATTGACCAATTTGCGGCTAAACTCGCAGATTTGTTTTGCTTCATCTACATTCATCACTCTCTTCATCAACTCACCAGTTGCGAAGATTCTTGATAGTACTTTCGGGCAGCACCCAATCAGTCTGATCATGGTGTCAGTCTAAGCTTTTATCAAAAGTTGCAAAACATAATTTTTTCAACTCAAATGGAAAATTTATGTCAAAATATACAAAAGTTGTTTGAGTAACAATGGAATTGACACGAAATTATTTGAACGAATTTTTATTGCACTCTAGAGTTTGACATTCTGTGTATATGCTCAAATGAATGTAACGACTACTTGTCTAAACACGTACGTTTTCGTGAATAATAAACTACTCATCATCAACAGCGCCATCCCCCAAGGAAATATAATGAACCTAATCAATATATAACGCAATCAAAACACGCAATTAAAATTGCTCCCGCGGTATTTGCATATGAAAACCTTTATAATTGATCGCTCATGATCCACCCGCGTTCAATTCCAAGACAATGGAGGGAGGTAAACAAATTAGGCCTCAGGAAAACAGGAATGAAACACTCGATTCAAATTGCCCCTTATCATAATATATAAATTACGTTTAGCATCATTCCTGTGTTTTGGATAACATGACACGCATGAGATGACAAAGGGTATGTTTCGTTGATTCGGACATGTAGAAAGAAAACCAGATGAAAGATTAACAAAACATATACAATGCGAATGTGGAAGGATGTTACGTGCCGGGGAAGACCAAGACTGACGTACCCTAATCAGATTCATCGAGGATTGTCCGAAGGTGGTGTCAAGAGTCTTCGCAACCGGCGTGTGTGTATGAAGAGAGTGATGAATGTGGAGAAAGCGAGACAAGCTTGCAAGGATCGTGATGTATGGCACTCGGTTCTCTCTGCCTATCTCGTAAGAGATCTGGCGTGAAGTTATGTATGTTACACGCATAAGAATTGAAAAGATTCGGCTGGGTTAACAGTCTGAATCTCTAGCGCAATTCGCGATTTTTTGTTATATTCCACTTGTAGGTCTTGATCCCCTTTGATTGGCTATTGGTGTCACTACCATCGTGGATACTATGTGGAACAGTTCTTCAACGTCTCACCCTGGTTTAAGTACCGCGGCCTTATTTATTCCTGCCGCAATTAAATGACAGTCAATGTCAGTGTTTATTACGTCATGTTCCAGTTTATACGTGTCGCTACCATCGTGGGTACTATGTGGAAGAGTTCTGCGGCGTCTCGCCCGGTTTCTGGTACCGCCGCCTTGCCTATCCAGTGTAAATGTCAGTCAGTGTCAGTGATGCTCCGGTTTAATGTGAGATAACTCCTAAATTTATGCATAATGTAGCAGGTCGTAAAAGGCGACCGATTGGCTATGCAAGTCACTACCATCCTGTAGTGGTAGAATTCTGCATTGACTACCGCTTTACCTATTTCTGCCGCAATAGCGTCAGTGCTTCCCACTGTCGTGTTCCGATTTTGAGGGTAAGGTAGCAATTAACTTATGTATGTGGCATTAAACCTCGCCACAAGATAGTAACGTGATGACGATGGTGGACTTTTTCTGTCAGGAGACCCATCTGCTTGTTTGCTATTTTATGACGTACCCACCACTGTTCCTTTTTTTGGAACTCTCTTTTCCTACGTAGGTACACGGCAGTAGTGCTGCCTCTTTAAGGTACGTTTTGATACTGTGCAGTGTGGCGTGGTTTGATACCACGGCGGCTCGACTGGTTGCGCCCCCATGGTGTGCTAATGAAATATAGCCCTAAATGTGCTAAAAATAGAATACATTGCTGTTAGATGTAGATGAAATGTTACATTCATAAATTTACCGGCTAATATTTTCTTCAAACCGGAACCAGTCACCAGCGTAGGTAAGGTAAAAAATTAGGTTGTTATTAATCAATTTCAAAATCTCAAATCCGACATCTTTCGAGTGCAGAACTAGAGTGGAGATAAACTATCGAATGTGTGGGATATTTATTTTGTTTTTCATAAATTTCAAGTGAATAAAGTGAAAAAACTGGTTGTTATTAATCCTTTGAATTTAGTAAATCTATGTTATCATCCTTTGACTATATAAACGCACATCTACTTTGAATATTTTACTCAAAGCATATAGATATAACGATAACGCCTACCAATATTTTTCTTTCACCAAATTGTCATGATTGAAGAGACTCCCTTATTTAAGTTACCTTATCCGTGATTTTTCGAAGAGATACAAGATAAGCGTATCGTCAAAACAAGGCTATTTACAAAAATTTACCTTGTTGTTAATCAAAAACAAAAATGATCCTTGGACCACGCTCAAGAGGATGCGCTAACAGGAAACCGTTAGGCTCCAATTAATTATAATAGTAAAACAAGTACACGTGTCTTACAACAATAAATTATGAATGAATGAATGAATACAGTTTATTTCGCACCAATAAATATAAGAATAAAAAACATTTTACAATCATACTAAGTAGGTACATGGGTACACAAAGGCGGTCTTATCGCTACAGATCGCGATATACAGCGATCACAACGTTTATAAAATAACAATTTATTTTCTTTCGGTTGTATTTCTAATAAAAATATAAACTATGATAAATTACAAATTTATTAAAATTTTGTATTAACTTTTTTGTTTCCCGCTTGTTGTGTTATTTATTTATTTGTGTGTGTATGTGTGTCTGTATGTCAGTATGTGTAACATGTCAGGTATAAAAGTACAAAAAGTAAAATTGACAATGTAATGAAAAAAATAAATTTGAAACAAAAACTTGAATTTAAACATCATAATTTGTAATTTTTTTATCATTTTTCTACATTTTTAGTTACAAAAGTTACTGCAAGTTAAAAACTATGAGTCTGAGAAACTTAAGTTACGACCTTTTTTGAAGAGAATCAAATTTTTTATAAAAATATGTTTTATTTTTTCCATCTATCAATCAATTTTCGCTGTAAAAATAAAAAAATGTGCATTTTATTCGAAAACATAACTTTGACAGATGGTACCAGTGGACCAAAGCAGGCGACATTAAAATTGACGAAAAGTCATTTAAAGAGCGTGGAATCCTGGATATATTTCAGCAATCAGAATGCCAATATCATTAAATGTGTCCAAGCATTAGAAATTTGAAAAAAAATAAAAATATTTACATGCATTTCTAATGGGAAAAAATCAAATTAAAACGGCAAGCACTTAATACTCGAATTAAGAGCTCTAACTTGGTGGACATTTTTTTTTTCAATATGTAGAACAAAATTTTGCTTGAGCACCTAAAAAAAAAATGTTTGTCGCAAATGAATCACCCTAATATATATATATATATATATATATATATATATATATATATATATATATATATATATATATATATATATATATATATATATATATATATATAAAGATTACAAAGTTTACTTAACGACCCTGGTGTACGGTTTGATATGCGAAACCGGTAAACTTTATTTCATAAAAATCGTAAGACCGTAATAAGGATATTTTTAATAATAATTATCAATTATATTTATTTATATATACACTTTTTATTTACAAAACCCCGATGAAGCGTTAGCACGCGAAACCGATAGGATTTAATTAGTGAAATTAGTAAAACCAATATTGTGTCAATAATAAGTTGGAAGTGCCAATTTAAGTAAGGTAATCAAAATACAGGTAATCAAAATATTAAAAACCCAACATTTATAACGGTTGGTTTAGTACTAAATTTAAGATAAAATTGAAGCCAACATCGTATTTAGGATTATTAAGAATGTAACAAGTAGAATATGCAACGAATCATTAAAAATATTACCGTTTGATAATCTGAAATATCATGCGAACTTCATATTTTCCCGGCGCGATATCATGTCTGTGCATTGCTCGTTGGTGGGCCATCAAACGTTCGGAAATTATAGTTTTTGTTTATCTAGGATTATTAACAAGCTGCTGAGTTTCCAAGTGAAAAGAATTGACTATCGCATAAAGATATTAGAGACAATTGTGTTATAATAAGGAGCAGTTATCAATAACTTTATGAAAAGCAGATTTTCATGGATGAGTCTTACGTGTTCTCCGTTCAAAAATCCTAGTTATAAAAAATTGGTATTTGTGTTATGGAACCAAAAAGACTTTCAATTATGTTAAAAGACAATATTATTAATGCAATAAAAAAAATTAACCAGAATTAGCGGTAAAAAGAACTGACGATATCGTGGCGGGAAAAGGGGGAAATTGCAGAACTCCACCACCTAATTTTAGCTCAGTTATGATGAGGTAGTACCTTGTATATATTGAGGAACACATAGAAATCCTAAGTATGTTCACATATAACACAATTTAACAATTTATTGAAAATTTCAAAAGTTACTCTCATATAATCGTTATCTGTGACTCCTATAAAATAAAATATATCTTTGCATTAATCCGAGTTTTCTGTCGTATTAAGGCCTAGGAAGCAAAAACCTACTTTCTTTTACTCCACAGGCTTCCTTGTTCCAAGTTATTCCAGCATTTCTAAAACTTCTTCCTAATTTTATTAGAGCATAGGCTCTTTCGTGCACCTCTGTGAAAGGCAGCTCGCTATAGGCACGAAATATTTTAAAGCTTTTGTTTGCGATTCTTCCGGAAGTACCCAGCGACATACTTACTCGTACTATTTACTACTTGTGTAATAATATCTCAAATTTACCACTGAATTATAAATATTAAATCAAATCATATAATTCAAAGGAATTTGTGTGTTCTGTACGTACGGTGATTACCTGGGGCCCACCAGGTCTTGTTGAGATAAAGACCAAGAGTTGAATTAATGATTTTAATATCATAAAATAGCAAACAAGCAGATGACTCCTCACGGAAAGGGAAAGCCATCGCCTATAGTCACCAACAATGTAATGGTGCGTTGCTATTCTTATGACAAGTTGCAAGTAACCTCTGTAGTGTTGTTGAGTTCTGGTCACACTATTTCAAGTTTTCCGAATTGTGCGCCGCCGGGTATATGTATAACTGAAACCATAATAGCGTTGATACCACAATTAACATTCTTTAATGTGGTTACTTGACATCTTGTAATCCTATATACCTCCAGGCTACTACCTAAAACCTTTTTTATTTAGTACATTTTTTTACCTCGCACTACTCTGTTGTGGAACCAATTACCGGCAGGGGTATTTCCGAACGGATACGACATAGGGACCTTCAAGAAAAGAGCTTACTCATTGTTGAAAGGCCGGCAACGCAACTGCAAGACCTCTGGTATTGCAGATGTCCATGGGCGGCGGTGATCACTTACCATCAGGTGCACCTCTTGCTCGTTTGCCCCCTCTTCTATAAAAAAAATAATAATATTAATTTCTTCACTAAATTTAGATTTACATATATATTGTCTGCCACCAATGTGTTTGATTTTGTTTTGTATGTTTGTTTCAATGATTTCTTACAGTAACAGAAAAAGCTGAAGTACCAATATCCAAGCGAATGTTACAGAAGTTACAAGAATAACGAATAAAGTTACCAGTAATTTCCTGGCTCCACGCTCAGATGAGCGCGTCTGCTACACTCGCGACTGTCTGCTCGCCCGCGGCGACGTTTCAAGAGCTACATACAGCTCTCTGAAAAATTAATATATACCAAGTTTTATGTGTGCTCTGTATGCTAGTGGATGGAATGGATTAAATGTTTGGCAGGTAGTAGGCACTTTGGTTAATGCGACCGTTTCAGTTCCGCGTTCCTTTCTCGTTTTGAGTTCATAATGGATTTCTTAAGCGACGATTTTTGTGGGCCGTTATTATTTATATGAGCTGCGCTGTATTAAGTTTTAAACTTGATGAGACGTTCTGGATTTAAGTTTGAGTTTTGATATGAGATTTTTTCTATGTGAATTTATTTTTTAAAAACTTCAGTATATGTGGCTTCAGCTATGCGCTATTCGCATTGATATTTAATATTTTTTTAAACTTATCATGATCAAATTAATTGGTTACTGTCCGAAAGTGGTCTAAAGAGTTTTCGTAACTGGCGTGTTTGTATGAAGAGAGTAATGGATGTGGAGGAAGCAAGACAAACCTGCAAGGATCGTGACAAGGCACTCGGTTCTCTCTGCCTACCTACGGGGTAAGAGATCTAGCTTGAAGATATGTTGTTATAAAAATTAGCAGAACTTTGTACAAGTCACATATTTATAACATACTAGCTGCAGCGTGCAGCCCGCTGCAATATAATTTTTTTTTTCCAAATCCTGCGGGATCACCTAATTTTTCCGGGATAAAAATTATCCTACGTGCTATTCCAGGTCATCACCTACCTGTGTGGCAAATTTCATCCAAATCCGTTCAGTAGTTTTTGCGTGATTGAGTAACAAACATCCATCCAAACATCCAAACTTTCGCATTTATAATATTAATTATTTAATTAATAATTAATTAATTATTATCTATATACATATAATAAAATCGTAGGAAAGTCAAAAGTGTACATTGAATATTTTTTAAAAGAATACTTGGGGCGTGATCTACAATCGATATCGAAGCCAAAAATATAGTTTTTAGAATTTTTGTCTGTTTGTTTGTATGTATGTCCGTGGTAAACTCAAAAAGTACTGCATGGATTTACTTCAAATTTTGCATGAATATTACTAACAGGTCGGGTCAACATATAGGCTAGGCAAATATACTAGGCTATTATCACGCTATCACCTAGCGGCCAGGTGCTGTGCGGAGTAAACGAAGTCCGCGCGGACGAAGTCGCTGGCAACAGATAGTAGATTTATAAAATAAAACATATTACCGATTCTGTGGTCTAGGGGGTCTCGTGTTCAAATTCTGCCTCAGACGATTCAAAAAAATTTGTTTTTTAAAGTTTCCTGATAAAAACAACGTTGCCCAAGATTACATAGGCTTGCCACCTATCACATTGTGGGACTCAGTATCTTCAGCTAATCGTGGGTGCACTGATTGTACCTCAGCCTACCTCATCGGGGACACGGGTGTGAAGATACTGAAGATACATATTACCACGTTAGAATGAAGGTAGAAGAGATTACATCCCACGATGAAATGCAAATAGTTTGACCATTTACACAACATAGGGTCAACTTAATTTGTTATGTAATAACTTTTAAAACGTGGTGAAACTATAGCTACCGACTTCCCATTTCCTGTGGCTGCATCATGTCTTCAATCAATTAAAATGGGACCACGGGAAGAATACTCTCAAAAAATTTCAAAAAGTTTCTATATACCTAATTGTTTTGTGACATATAATTTTGTAATGTGGTTTACGTATGGTAATCGTAGTAATTTATTTGCTTTTTTCTATAATTGGAATGTTGATTTTATTTCTTTTAGAAGCAAAAACTATAAGTTTACTCGAGGTAAGTACCACTTTTAGAATATATTATTATCCTATATTTATGGTTGTCTGGAAGAGATCGCTCTCTTCGTGATAAAACCGCCTTTGTGTATCTAATATGATAGTAATATTTATGTATTTTAAATATTGTCGTTTGTTTTTTAAATATTGTATTGTATTTTAAATATTGTATTGTAATTTGTATTTTAATTGTATTGTAATTTGTATTTTAAATATTGTATTGTTTATAGCGTATTCTCGATAAGTAGCTCTGGTCTACACGAAGTTTATGACTAGTTCTTTGACGATTTATGGAAACCGATTATATCCTATCAAAATATTAAGACACCATGTAATGAGACCCATTATATCAAACTATTAAGTCGCGTTCGTTCGTGGGTAACTATTAACTCCCTATAAATTGTTCTGAGGTCGGCCGATAACACCTTATCGACTTGTTAAGAGCAATATCGGCGCTATAATTGTATCCTGCGGGGATGGCGGTTAATCAACCCTATTATGGTATCATCGGTAGTATTATGGTACACTGCACTTCGTCTAATGTTTTGATACATTGCTAAAATTTGTTATAGTTATGAATATAATATAATTTATAAATGTCTAATATGAAACTTGTCACTTTTAGCTATATATACCTATGTTTAGACAGAACAATGTGAATCTGCGAGACGTATCAGATGTCGTTTTTAT
The DNA here is from genome assembly GCA_036924255.1 of Apodemia mormo. NCBI lineage: Eukaryota > Metazoa > Arthropoda > Insecta > Lepidoptera > Riodinidae > Apodemia > Apodemia mormo. The sequence continues at coordinate 5,861,172 of JAUPFN010000020.1, read as the reverse complement.
ATAAGTTTATTCTATAACTTCAAAGTTGTTCATCCCACATAATACTTTAAACAGCCATCGGATGATCAGTTTTCCTGATTCGGTTTTTCCATTGGATTTTTTACATAGAAAATTTGCTGATGTTGCACTGATGAAATGGCGTTTTTATATAGGTTCTATAACTTCAAAGTTGTTCACTTAACAAAAGGCTAACTAGCATCGAATGGACGTTTTTCTTGATAAGATTTTACATTGAGATTTGCTACGTAGAAAAAATTGGTAATATGTAACTAACTTATATGAAAATGCCATCTTGTAGATACTACTAGCTGTTGCCAGCGACTTTGTCCGCGCGGACTTCGTTTACTCCGCACAGCTCCTCCCCCGTAGGTGATAATATGTAGCCTATATGTTGACCCGACCTGTTAGTAATATTCATGCAAAATTTGAAGTAAATCCATGCAGTACTTTTTGAGTTTACCCCAGACATACATACAGACAAACAGACAAAAATTCTAAAAGCTATATTTTTGGCTTCGATATCTATTGTAGATCACGCCCCTAGTATTTTTAAAAAAAATATTCAATGTACAGTTTTGACTTTCCTACGATTTTATTTATTTATTTAACTCTTCATGTACAAAAAAAAACATATCTATACACAAGTATTATATAAATTAAACTATGTACAAAGGTGTGCTTATCTCTTTAAGAGATCTCTTCCAGCAAAACCTGTACAAAGACAGGTGTTGGAGAAAGTTTATAAAAAGCAGGTAAGCGTACATTAGAGCTTAAAAGCTTAACTTATGCAACATGTAGGTTCATGCAATTAAAATTAAACCAATAATTGTATTATTTAAAAAAAAATAAGAATAATATTGAAAAAAAAAGAATAGTAAAAAAAACAGGAAAACCAAAAAGAGCTAATTTCCCAAATCGATACATCATAGTTAAATAAGTTAAACCATTACTCTAAAAATAATAATAATAAGACCAGCAAAAAAAATTAAACAAAACTGTTTAATTTTTATAATAAACTTAAACTTCTAAAAACTTATAAAAAAAATTAAACAAAACTTACATTAAAATAACAAACGTAACGAGAAAAAGACCTCCAGGATTACATGTTAGAAAGATAATACTGTTTAATTTTCTGTTTGAAAGAACCAACAGTCTCACATTCTTGTATATGGTAAGGTAGCTCATTCCATAGTTTAGCCGCCAATATTGTAAAAGAGTTACCAAAGAAACACGTATTGTACGATGGAACTGAAAAATATTTGATATTAGTACATCGACGAATTGGTCGGCTACTAGGAGGAGCTAATTTAAATCGCTCACGCAGATAAGGCGGAGTAGATTTGTTAATTATATTATATAATAAAATTAGTATATGGGCATTCCTGCGGAGGCGAATCGGAAGCCATTGTAAATCTGAGCGGAAATGGGACACGTGGTCGAATTTACGCAAACCGTAAATAAACCTGATGCATAGATTCTGAAGACGCTCAAGTTTCATATTTTGCTCATCTGTGATATCTAAGTAGCAGACATTAGCATAATCCAAAAGCGGGAGGAGGAGGGTGTGGGAGAGCAGTATTTTTGTATTATGAGGAAGAAAGTTCTGAAGTCTTTTAAGCGAATGAAGTGAGTAATGAAACTTCTTACTAATTTCATTTATGTGCTGGGTCCATGTTAAGTTACCATCCATGATAAGGCCCAAGTTTTTTACCTTATCGGTGAAGGGAATAGGGATATTATTATATTTCACTTGTTGTAATGTTGCAAAATCAATCCTGTTACGTAACTGTCTACTGCCTATAATAATAGCCTGTGACTTCACTGGATTCACTAAAAGACCATACGACTCAGCCCACTGCCGAATGGAGTCCAGATCACCGTTGATTGCGCTAATAGCTGAATCCAGATCAGCCAAAGTTGCGTGTCTGTAAAGCTGCAAATCATCTGCATATAAATGGTAGGAGGAAGAAATGATTTTAGTGACAACATTAATAAAAATAGAAAAAAGTAAAGGTGATAATACGCCTCCTTGTGGAACTCCAGCAACCAGAGAAGTCCATTCGGAACAGGCTTCCTCAGAGCGAATAATTTGCTGGCGACCACGAAGATAAGAATTGAACCAGTTTATCACAGAGGACGACACATTGAGGGAACCGAGAATACCCAGAAGTATATCAAAGTCAACCGAATTGAATGCATTACTGAAATCTAATAGAGTAAGGATGGTAATCATTTTGTTATCCATAGCTTGCCGAATGTCATCGGTGACCTTTATGAGTGCTGTAGTGGTGCTGTGAGATGGACGAAATCCAGATTGAAATGGACTTAGTAAATTATTCTTTAAAAGAAAATATGTTATTTGCTTACTGACAGCATTTTCGAGTATTTTGGAGAGTACTGGTAGAATAGAGATCGGCCGAAAATGAGAGGGATCAGTGGGATTTGGTATTTTTGGAATCGGAATGACGTAAGCATTTTTCCAAGTCGTAGGGAACACCTCATTTACTAAAGAATAATTTAGCGTGTGAGTAAGGGCTGGTGTAATAATGTCAGCAATTGGCACAAGCATTTCTCGGCATAAGTTGTCATACCCGGCCGCCTGAGATGAAATAGACAAAATAGCCTTCTTAACTTCATCCTCTGTGATATTCCGAAAAACAAACGAATCAAAGTTATGAAGTGAAGGAACTGAAAGAGACTGTAAACAGGAAGTTTTTTTGTGATTCAGAAACCTTAATAGGGGGAGTTGAAAACAATTAAATTAATTGACATTTTTTGGTTTTCTCTTAGTTTCCCCACACCTAAAGACTTAAGAAATCTCCAAGTCTGTGATGGGGGAAGTTGTTCCAACGATGTATGAATATTGCGGCGTTTTGCATCTCTACACAATCTATTGCAAATATTTCGCAACTTCTTATAATGCGCTATATTATTTTCTGTGGGATACCGCCTACATTTACTTTTAGCTTTATTACATTTACTCATCATATCCTTTATTTCAGTAGAAAGCCAAGGTGCTGGAAAGTGCTTAGATGGAGCATTTAATCAGCTTAGATGGAGCATGTTTATCATAAAGCCCAGTTATTTTAGCTGTGAAAGCTTGAACTTTATCGTCTATTGTTGTTGCATTGTATAGTGTAGTCCAATCAATAATTGAAGCATCATGTCTCAGGCTATTTATTATATGTATAGAATAGATAAGATAGCATTTTCATATAAGTTAGTTCTGTGCCTTTGAATTTGTTCATTTAACACAAGACTAACAGCTGGTATTGAATGAACGTCTCTCCTAATGCATTTTTTCTACTGAGATTTGCTACTTGAAAAAACGTTAACTTCAAAGTTGTTCACTCAGCACAAGGCTTACTAGCATCAAATGGACAGTTCTTCTGATGCGATTTTTCCATTGAGATTTGCTACATGAGAAAAAATAAATAATATTCGCCTAATTAGTTTAGTGACAGCTGCATTGTGTAGAAGCTTATTGTCGCAGGTTTGATCCCTATATAAATTAGGTAATTTATTTTATTACTTGCGATGAACGTTAATTTTTTTAAAACGAAACTTTCCATGAACCTTTTACCTTGAATACCATATAATGATGTATTAGTACTAACATCTCGTGACTTTTTGTAGTGGTCATCGCGGTATTTTGTAGTAATATTAAGCGTTTTCTCGCTTTTGTCGTTTTAACATAATTCAAATGTCGAAATCTATAAATGTATATCACAAATGACTTTCGAAAACTTTTCTAATTATCGATTTCTTCTAAGTACTTTTATACACCTGCACTCCCTACCATTAGTAAAAACTTAATAAGATAATCCGTGTGCTTCTGACACTGATATCTCTTATAAGGATTAAAAAGACAGGTCGATAGTGATAAAAAACCTCAAATATGTTATCAGTTATCGCAGACAATAATAGAAGTGATTAAGTGACTGAACAGAATATAATAATAATAATAATTTGAGGAAATAACTTTTCGTACACGTTAGCCAGTGACTTTAAAAAGCAAGCACTTTCCCGGAATCAATCAATTTATATATTTTTATTTAATTAAATTACAAGATTCAAAAACTTTGAATTTAATTGTCTGTATGTGTACGAAATATGTAATAAAAGTGGTAAAGGGAAAGCAATTTGTTGGCTATAGAACATACGATCCGCCCCCTAAACCCTTATCCAAACTTATCGTCAACCGTGACCAATAAACTTGAAACAGAATTTAATTCACACCACAACAAATATACACAAATACATACATATTTTCGTCGAAATAATACGACAGTAGTAATTGAATCGGCCTCGGGCGAACTCGGGGTATGTCGTTAACGTTCCTGAGGGTTCTTGCTATGGCAGTACCCCCAGATATGCACTAGAATGCTTCTACAAAACAAACGTGCGACCGCAATAAGGATATCTCCGAAACAATGGGTGTGATAGGGATGGCACGAATTGAAAGTGTTTATAATAAACAAAGGATGTAGTCTTATTGGTACTACTGTTTTAATAGACTATTGGACACCCGTTGGCGAAAATTTCACCTTAGGAAGACGACACAAATTGTTAGGGTCGGTAATGCCGATGTTTAGACAGAGGCGATTTCGCTCCGAGCGTATTAAGATGTCCTTTGATGTTTTGCGGTCCAAACGTTGGGTTTGACCAGTTAATTAAATGTAGATGATATCGCTACAGACGTGTGCCTTGATCGTTTTGAAGGATTAAACCCCAGGCTTATTATTTTCTATAGCGGTTTAATAGAATGTTTTGGAAATAACTATTTGTCAAATACCTTGTATTTTAATTCATTTCTGTTTATAAACTACTAGCTGACCCGCGCAGCTTCACCCGCGAGTATATTAGTAAGTCATTCAAATAGCTTTTAATAAAAATTTCATCCCCTATTTCAGCCCTCCAGGGACTGATTTTTGAAAAAAAAATAGCCTATGTTTGACCTCGGATCTTCAACTACATCCATGCCAAATTTCATGAAAATCGATCCAGCGGTTTTGCCGTGAAAGCGTAACAGACAGACAGACAGACTTTCGCATTTATAATATTAATATGGAAAAGTATGGATTAAACAGACAGATTATAGCTTTTTTTAGCTGTAGGCTATAGAAATAAGTTGTAGAATTAGTGCAGTTTACTTGGGTCTGTAGTTACCTGTTTCTATATAAACGTTTTTATGTATGTATGTATGTATGTAATATGCCTTTATGTTAATGCTTGACATTGTCTCAGAAGTTCATCAATGTGGACAGCTTTGTAGCAGATTAACTTTTATATATGGCATAAAACTCTATTCAACACACAGTCTTCGCAAAAATTATAATTTTTTATCGATCTCCGATTGGCTAATTCAAAATTTGTATTTTGACGCGCGTGTTTACAGCTCACTAGATTGGTGGGTACTAATGCTTGCGTTTCGGTTGGGATTACTTATAAGATTCATTAGATCTATTAGTCTGACGTGTTGGCAGAACAATTTGTCTGTCATTAGGTCTCTACTCTATTTACTGAATGATTCGAATAACAACCAACATTGTCTACCTTTCAACTGCACATTCATATATCGAATAACAAAGCGTCACCGAAAACTGTTTTCTGACAGGTGAAGAATAATGGACTTGATCTAAAGGCACTCTGCCGTCGAACAACGATTGTCGAATTGAGCGATGATGGTGTCAAAAGCCCATCTACTGGACGCCCGATCCATCATAACCGCTATTACGTACACAAATACCATTTTATATAGACCTGCAAACACCATACTTGTAAAGTCGTATGAGGTAGCTTGGTTGGCCCGGTGCAGTTCACAATATATTGGACTAGTTTCGGTGCAAATTATTTTCAGTACAAGTCCAACCTGACGTTTCGATATGTTTCCAGATGGATTAATTTGATTAGCGTCCAACAGATGTTTCTAAGCTTTGTTTATTAGGTAGGTGAGTTTAATGTTTACCCATACAGTGTAATTTAAATAACGTGGACATACAATAAAGGAAAATATGTAAACTTAATAACTAGGTATAATTAATTTAATGCTTTGGTCTTTTTTGCGGAACGTGACAAAAACTGGACTAAGAGATAATGTTAAAAATTATTTTGTTTTCTTTTGTATTAATTTAACTACGGTCCGCTTGCACTATACTTTTTAAATGGCTTTTATTATGCTTTGTAAGAATATTTCATTAGTTTGATGCAAGCGGACCTAAGTTCCGTAAAAAAGATTTTTTTTTATGAAAGAGAGCGCAAACGAGCAAGAGGTGCACCTGATATTGAGTCATCACCGCCGCCCATGGACATTCGCAATACCAGGGGTCTTGCAAGTTGCGTTGCCGACCTTTTAAAAATGAGTAAGCTCTCTTCTTGAAGGACCTCAAGTCGTATATGTTCGGAAAAACCTCTGCCGGTAATTAGTTCCATAAATGAGTGGTGCCAGGCAAAAAATTCCGGGAGAACCGCACGGTTGTGGAATTCCAGACATCGAAATGTTGAGGGTGGAACTTTAAATTTTGACGCGATGTCCGATGATGGAATTTAGAAGCAGAAATTAATCCAAACAACTTGTCGGAACACTCTCTATGATAGATACGATAAAAGATGCAGACCGAACCTACATCTCTGCGTAATGCCAAATGCGATCATGTGGAAAAAAACTGTATTGGGATTGTTTTTTTATATCATAAGATAGCAAACAGGCAGAAGGGTCTCCTGATGGAAAGAGTCAACCATCGCCTATAGACACCAAAGGTGTTAATGGTGCGTTGTTATCTTGTGACGAGGCCTAATGCCAAATGCATAAGTTTACCGGCTACCTTACCCTCCAAACCGGAACACGACAGCGACAAGCACTGACGCTGGTACCAGACCCGGGCGAGACAATACAGAACTCTACCACCTAGTAGCCACTATGGTTGTGACTCGCATAGCCAATCGTTCGCCTTTTACGAACTGTCTGGCAAAACGGCAGTTGATCTATTCTTCAAAGGAGCCCGGAACCACCACGGTATCCCCGTGCTACCTTATGATATAAAAAAATGTCATCACGCCACAAGGGTAGCAGCACACCAATAACATCTTTGGTGTGTAGGCGATAGAACCTGTTTCCATCACGAAAGCCATATGTTTGTTTGCTATCGTATAATATAAAAAATGTATCATAATATTAAAGATACATATCTTACGGGAACTTATTTTTTTCTATATTAATCCCGCATCGAACGCTCCAACACGCGCGTGGCCGCAGTATTCTACTGGTATCTATTAATGAGTATCCATTATATTTTATCATTAACAGCGTCAGAGCCATAAAGTTACCCGAGATACAGTTGGAAACATTCTGCATTCTTCCCTAAATCAATTAGGTTTTATGCGATTCCATCCGCAGCGATATCTCCACTGTTACATTCAATTTTCTAGCCCATTTCCGAATACTATAATTAAATTTGTCCTATCTACTGTGTCTGATGGTTGTTTTGTTTTCTATTTTCCTTTGAATGGTCTTTATTTACTATAAAGGAGCCTTATGTTACGTTATGTCCTTGTATTGAAATATGTTTATGTATTTTTAAACTTTTTATATGTAGAAAGAATGACAGATGGACGACTAGGTAACTAAACAGATATATAATGTGAATGTAGATGGATGAAGGTACCGGGGTAGAACAAGACTGTCGTACCATGACCAGACTGGTCGAGTGCTTTCCTAAGTGGTATCAAGAGTCTCCGAAATCGGCGTGTTTGCATGAAGAGAGTTATGAATGTAAAAGAAAGGCAAGTCTGTTTGGACAGTGATATATGGCATCTAATTCTCTCGGCCTACCCCGTAAAGGATCTGGTGTGAAGACATGTATATGTATTTTCTATTTTCCTTTGACCGGTTCCTTTATACTTTACGAAGTTATCTCCTTGTATTGAAATATGTGTATATTTTTGAGCTATTTTATGTGTAGAATAATACTTATGGTGCTATTACTAAACCTCTTTGAACATATGTGTAGATTAGCACTCATTCTATCGCATTACCTATGACGTAGCAATATGTTATAATAAATGACCCTTCGGAAATATCAGTTTTACGACTAGCAAAGTCGATCAGCACTAACTAGCCTGGAGTGCAACCGACGTACACTCGTACTTCGATCAAGTTTGACAAATGACTTTCACCGTTTATTAAAATAGTTTATCTATATTTATGTGTAAATATTCATATAATATATTTGTGTAAATATTCGTATATCAATATTTATGTGTAAATATGATGTGAGTCAAATGCTTGGTAGCATGTTTTTTTTTAAATTTATTTACCATTGTTGTACACATTTATTTACCATGTAATAATTAACATGTTCAATGTTAATTATTACATAAATTAGAATTACAAAAAGCATCGAAAATACCACAACGGTTTATATGATTGTAACAAACTCTCCCGAAGACCCTCTAAACGCACATTTTAAATATAACAAAATTGTCTGTTATATTTCGTTTATAAAGGAGTCAACAGAGTTATAATCATATTATCTGGCCAAATGATTCATCTAGTGTTAAATTGAGGACTCATTTTGTGTTAAATAGTTTACCCATTCATTCTTTTCAAAGGTACACTTCATCTCTTATAAACAACCATACTTTATCAGGAAATGTATACTATAAATTGATTTAAAGGACTAAAATTTAATATATTGAAGATATTCGGCTTAAGAAAGGAAGTAATATATTACATAAATACATAATAAAGATATTTGAATTAAGAGAAGGAGTAATACATTACATAAATACATAAATACATAATAAAGATATTTGACTTAAAGGAAGGGAGTAATATATTAAAGATATACATAAAATACATAATAAAATATATAGCTTAAGTGAGCACTATGATGATATTAATAATTACATTGACTTCATCTAAAGGAAAGAAGTACGGTAGTATGGAATATATGAACAAAATTATTATAATATTTAGGTTGGGAGTTGTAAAGCACTTTAGTGCCGCAATTTTATTATTGTGGGATATGTAAGAGGCGCCGCCTCGCCTCACATGTGTGAATACCAAGCCGGCTGAAGGCCTTCCTAGCGTATTCCCCAGAAATATATTGAAACTAAAAGGAACTAAAGTCCTTAATCTCAAAGAGAAAATCAATATATTAGGAAGAGCCAAGTTAATGGCAGATAGGCATTACTGTTGTGGGGTCACAAAGTGATAGCCATATAGTTTTAATGTCCAAATATGTAAATACATTGTTTGGAAGTTGATGAGTATAGGCATGACCAAGGTGCTTCATTAATATTGAACACAGCCAAAAAGCCAAATAATAAATATAATTCTCAAGTATACAATTAAGCATTGACTTGAAATAAGTAAATGTTGATAAAAATATATACTGTTGCTATTTTTGTAACAAACAGTTTAATAAAATAATAAATAAATATTGGCATGACCAAGGTGCATCATTAATATTGAGCACAGCCAAAAGGCCAAATAATAAATATGTTTCTCAAGTATACAATTAAGCATTGACTTGAAGTAAGTAAATGTTGATAAAAATATATACTGTTGTTATTTTAGTAATAAACAGTAACAAAATAATAAATAAATATTGGCATGACCAAGGTGCATCATTAATATTGAGCACAGTCAAAAGGCCAAATAATAAATATGTTTCTCAAGTATACAATTAAGCATTGACTTGAAGTAAGTAAATGTTGATAAAAATATATACTGTTGTTATTTTAGTAACAAACAGTAACAAAATAATAAATAAATATTGGCATGACAAAGATAATATGTTGTCTTCAATCACAATACCGAAACATTATTAGCCGGTACGCGATAAATAAACATATATAAAAGTAATCATTGCTCGCAATGAACTTCAAATAATCCAAATCATAAAAATTTCATAACTAAAATCAATTAAGATAATCCTTATGACGAAAGTCAAATGAACTCAGGTTAATGTATAAAATACATTAAAATAAATAATTTAATATATCCAGCTCTGTGATGTAGCTCATACCTGGTTGAAGATTTGATTAGTTATGTAAATAGAGCAACTTTGCTAGGCGATAGATAGTTGGTGTTTATCTGGGTTAACTCTCTGAATACACTGTTTGCGGTAGGGCTTATCCGAGTACCACGCACTGGTAACGAGAAGATAACCATAACGACAACATTATAGGTGCCTTTATATAGATATACACAATGCATGCAACATGCATACAACCCTGATGCCTTCGCAAAGTCGACACTACCTTGTGACGAAGATATGGTCCAATCAAAAAGCCAAATAATTAAAATAAATTATTACTGAACTAGAAATTAACCTTTGTTCTAATGATATTATAGTCAAATTTCCTCCTATAACCCTAATAATTTATAGTTACCACAAGCAATGAAATATTACTTATTAATCGAATTTGAAGTTATAGATGAAATTTAGTGAGATCTTTGAACTCTTTAATATTGTGATTGAATACTCAATACATCTTAGAATCCAAACAATTCGTCTTATACTCGTTTTCTAATGAAACTAAATTATTTATGTCTTCTCCAGACTATTAGAGTTCTATTACTCTTATTTCAATTTCTCTTTAATCAAATTTCAGAATTTAATAAGGTCTGAACTTTTAGAAATCAACGCTTATTAGATCTATTGTTGCTTTAAGTGAACAGTATTATGAAACATCTATCCACCCGAATAATCATAAGTAAAGTTCATTTGTACAATCCTTATGATGTAGAGATTCAATCATGGAATCCAGGTTAATACATGAATATATACAGATAAACAATTTAGACAAATAACTCTAGTTCTGTAAAATAGTTCATGTCTGAGATGATTAGATATGAAAATGGATCAACTTTGCTTGGCGGTATAGTTGGGTGTATATCTGGGTTATCGCCCCAAACACCTTGGACTTACGACAGAGGGACATATTAACCGTGTGTCTGCACTGGTGAAGAGAAGATGACCATAATGACAACATTACATGTGTGTCTTTATATAGATATACACAGCACAACTTGTTGCCTTCGTAAAGTCGATACTCCCCAGAGATGAAGATGACATGATCTATTTACCAAGGTAAAAGTAAAAATATCTAATCCAAAATTAGTATTTAACCTTAATTTCAGATTTATTTAGTAAACTTCCTATCTTACTAAAAGATCTGTTATGCACTGTCACTATAAACAATAATATTTCAATTATCCAAAAGAATTAATTTGATGAAGAAGTTTAATATTATAATTCCTATCCTCCTAAATCCCTATATAAATAATATAAAATAATTATAAAATAAATAAATAAATAATTAAATAATTAAATTAAGTAAATAGTTTATACAAAATATGGTTAAATAAACATAATACATTTGGACTAAAGTCTTTCATTCCTCTCTTGCACTCTCCCTGAAGCCTTAAAATAAATCATTTAAGATTTCCGTTCTAAATTTAATTCAACAATTCAGTTTATATTAATTATTATTTTGTTAGACACGAAGAGAGTAATTTGTATTAGTTTGTGAATATCTCGTTTAATAATTGTACTCGGTTTTAAATTTGATTGTAAATAAAATAATGTTTTATGAAGATTTGATTTTAAGAGACTGGCCTATGCAATCAATTTAAGTATTAGTTAATATTTAGTTTTATAATAGGATATAATAATTCGTATTAACATTTCATAATTTTAATAATTCATATTAAGGTAGGTTTTCGTGTGAATTTTGTGTAGGTTTATGCCCCACTTATTGGTTGTAATATATTATTCCTACAATAACAGACCTTTCTGCCTTCAATTCCTAAAAGATCCTATTTCCTCCTAATCCAATTTTAAACATTAAATCAAACTAACATTTAAACTAGAGAAAGTTTCTATTATAAATATTTCCTAAGTTTGAACCACCTAGTTTTAAATTGAAAGTCAATAATAAATAAAATATCCCTTTAGTTCCTCAATATATTAAACCATCAGTTCTTCCACATAATATCAACACGTCCTATCCTATCACCTAATTGTTCCTTCATGAAGAAATTATAACTCCCCTAAATTATAACAATTTAGAACCTTAAAATTAAAATTGTATTTGGCATACCTCTAACTCTGCAACAAACCTACAGCAACTCTGCATTCAGCTCCGACGACAGCTAAGAAGTCACCCCCACGCGGCCTCGAAGACTGCAAAGGAATCAGCTCTCGATCCCTAAAGTTTAAATAACAAGCGGATCAACTGTACTATGGAAATTATTCTAAGAACTTCCTTAGTTGGACCTCATCTATAAAGATATATGGTAGCTATCACCAGTTAGTAGATTTTAAAAGATAAAAACGCACGCAAAACTTACGAAACGGATTTGAATGAAATTTTACACACAGATAGTTGATGACTTGGATTAGCACATAGGTTATTTATTATCCCGGGAAAATCTAGTGATCCAGCGGGATTCGCTTCTATAATGTTGCGGGCTGTACGTTGAAACTAGTTGATAATATTAATTCAGGTGCAGTAGTATTAGTATCTAACAATGGAATTCCTTCAAAATGACGAAGATGAAAAGTACAGTATAAAGTAGTTAAAGCACTTAAATCTATTCCTAATTAATAAGCTATCTAGCCAACATGCTTTTGAATTTGGTAATGCAAAGCCATTTCTTACTCCTATGAAAAATAAACAAACGTAGCAATATTAGCCACTTGTAAGACAAAGATGTAATAATGATAGTTCAATTGCATATGATAAAAGTATAATATAAACAATTAAAGCACATAAATCTATTCTTTGTTAGTTAATAAGCTATTTAGCCAACATGCTTTTGGCATTTGATAATGCAAAGCCTTTTCTTTACTTATATGAAAATAACAAACATAGGAATCTTAGTCATTTGCTAAGTATAGGTATAATAATAATAGTGTCTAAAGGCAATGGGTTTCCTTTAAATATCGATGATGAAAACCTATATACATATAATTAAGTCCATAAATCCATTTCCTAATTAATTAGTAAACTATTATCCGTCAAGCACTGAAATTTGATAAATTAAAGTCATTATTTATTCTTGTATAGTTATACAAACATAATAATCTTAGTCACTTGTACGACTCTGCTAAAATAAAATCAAAATGAGTTATTTATCACACACACTATCATCAGATTATTCACAATAATTTAATTTAAATTGGAAGAACTACGTCACCTGTGTTGTTTAGAATTCCGATTTATCCTGCGTCTTGATTAGCAACCCTGCTGCAAAACTGTAAGACAGCAATTGCTCCACAACCATTGCTCACATTTTTATGGAAAGAAAAGAACATTTAAATAACAGCATAAATTATGGTTTTATTTTACTAAAATCAAAATAGACTTCCCTAATAATAATATCACACAATTTCTATAAAGCAAACAAGTCCACGTTTCTCCCATGTTATTAAACATCTTTTCAACAGCTATTCCTTAAAATAAATAATTTCCTTTCTTCATACAACAAACATTCTTCACTCAGTCAAGGATCGATCCACTTTTACACAACAATTTGCACAATTTCATTCTTGTAAACCTAATCACATATTTATCGGTAATGTGTTTATTAAAATTGTATAGTCACATTCAAAAGATTTACCTCTTAATAAAATCTACTTTCTACCAATACTGCTAGATTTAAATAAACTCAACGACTACCATATCAAATACGAAGTTGCATAAATACATACGTAATCCTTGTATAAATCTCTATTCTACATACTCACGGTTTTGATCAATACATTTTTACAAATTATCTTTTCTCACATTAAGAGTATTTCTTTAAGAGTTTTTAATTTTTGATTTTCCTTTTATATAATTATTGTATCAAACTAAGAATATCTTTTATAACATCAAGAACTTCCCAACCTTTCACTAGAACTTTCTTCTTCTTAATCTCTTAAATGAAAATTTCAACATTCATTTTATACCTTCTGGAACGAAAAATCCCTTTCCTCATCCGAGAAGCAAAAATCCCTTTTTTCTCATCTTCAGGTCTATTTATAACCTCCGTTTTTCTTTCCATTTCTATCTTTAAATTTTTCAAATTTATTTTCCCTTATTTTTCAAATCCTGTCATTCTTTTTTCCCATATTCGTTCCCCCTTTTTAAGGTTTTATATGTTTATATGTTAGGTCTTATATATTATTGAGAATTAGTTTTTTTTTTATTTATTTTCGTCTTTAATTCCATTGATATTATTTATTAAACCCAACACTGACATATTTTTAACAAAAAAAAAATAGTATAAGTTCTTATTATTTTCTTTTATTACACTAAACCTCTTAAGGGATAGATGAAGTCTGTTACATGATGTATTTTTTTTTTGTTATCAATGAATTATATATGTGCAAGTAATATAAAATATTAATTAATTTTCGTAAAAAGTGATACAAATATTTTGAGGGTACGCGTACGCTGTGAAGTTATTTTTCATTGATTTATATGTCTCTTAAAATTACCTATTTCTATTAATCCCGATATATCCGGTACTAGTTTAAAAAAATGTTGACGCGTCAAAATAACTTGAAAAAGTTTTATTGAATAAAGTACTTCTGATTTCTGATTTCTAAAATTAATAAAAAAGTAAATCTTATGTTAAGCAATCACCAGATATAATAAAATATAATGCCAAAAAATCACTATAAACTGCCAAAAATAGTAATTACTAGAATTTAATCCCCAATTCAATATGAAATAAAACCAATAAATTAATAGCCCGCTAACCTACATAAAACAAACATTTCTAAAATAATCGGAGAACAAGCCAGAAATTAAAAATAATCACCAAAAAATTTTATCGCATTTAAAAGTTTATCCAAATATGTTAAACATTTTTTTCCTATAAAAGTAAACGAATGTAGAAACATAATTGAATACCCAAAAATTATAGATTAATTCTTAAAATAAATCCATACCACCGAAAATGTCTATTAAAGTCTGACCTTCTTAGGGCTTTTAATAGAATAACGACTACTAAAAAAAACATTTATTAAATCTTTTTCATGTTAAGAAATACAACACTTCTTTTTAAAATAAACTTAAAACGTCCTTTGTGTAATTTTAAAATCTTAATTAAGAGGCAATCTTCAAAAAACTTAAATACTCAGTCTTATTAGTGTAATTATCATTATTTTAAAATCTTAATGAAGAATCAGTCCTCAAAAACTTAAAAACACAGTACTGACCGGTAAATGATTACACAAAATATTAGATGATTTGTATCAGATGATTTGTCGCCTCTGTGGTCTAGTGGTCCAGTGTTGGCGTTGACCACACAGGGTCCCGGCTTCGATTCCCGGGTCGGGCAAATTAAAAAAAAGTGTTTTTTCAGTTTTCTGAGAAACACAAAGTAGCCCGGGATTGGAAAGTGCCCGGTTGGCGAGAGGCTGGCCACCTATCACATTTGTGGGACCAAGTATCTTCGGCTAATCGTGGGTGCACTTGTTGTACCTCTGCCTACCCCTTCGGGGATATGGGCGTGAAGATACTTTTTGTATCAGTATTGCAGCTCATCAGAGGTCTAATTATGTAATAACAAAAAGAAAAATAATGGTCACAGCGCTGGTACCGGCGGTGGCCCAATTGTGTGGCCGTTCATCAAAAGTGTCGGATAAATTACTAGTGTCGAACGATTTGTTCCACAAAAATTCTTGTATTTTCCGGTAGTCGATAAAAAAGAAGTAGGCGGTAGCGTAATGTCATACTCTTCCAGTGTGGCTTACAGCCTGCCATACCGATGCCAACACATTAATTTAAAAAAGCCAATTCAACCATTTGTACCATACTAATTTTTGCACAACTAATCATCATCGACTAGCTATTTACAAAAATCACCATGCCTACTTTTCTGACGGTTCAAATGGCCGCCATACCATACCATACTTCAAAGAAGTAATTTTTTTGCAAAACGATTTGTACCAGTATTGCATTTGGATTTTTGGAAAGTGTTTGATAAAATGTGATTGTTAATATATTTGCCAGACTTTTAGTAGGAGGAAAAAATGCTGTCATACTTGAAAAACTTACTGTACTGTACAATACGTAAAATATTTTTTACAGCGTGGCATTATTATATTCTGTTCGTTTTGATACAATTGTACCTAAAAAAATGGAAAGGCTGCGGGAATACATAAGGTGACTGCTGAGATGATCGAATACGGTGGTCCTGCCGTTTGGGACTCTTTTTGGGTCCTTTGCAATACATGTTGAAGGACCGGTAGTGTACCCGAAGACTGGCGGCGCGCGGTCATCGTACCCTTGTATAAAGGCAAGGGCTCACGTATAGACTGCAATAGCTATAGGGCCATCAGTTTGATCAGCTTAGCATCGAAGGTGTATGGTAAGATCATTGAAAGGAGAATGCAAGGGAAGTCCGAGGGAATATTGTGGGAGGCACAAGGGGGTTTCAGATCTGGAAGAGGATGTATGGATCAAGTTTTCTCACTCCGCAATATCGTAGAGCAGCGTCTGGCTGTCGGCCAGAAGGTTTTCTGCGGTTTTGTGGATTTGGTGAAAGCGTTTGATAAAGTTGTGCGAAAAAAACTTTGGGACATTTTACCCAGTTATGGGATAGATGGGCGTCTGCTGCGTGCTTTGCAATCTATGTACTGGGATTGCAAAGTATGTGTACGGGTGGACGGCAACATATCGCCCTGGTTCGATGTCAATATCGGCGTCAAGCAGGGTCGTGTGTTGTCAGCTCGTCTGTTTAGTCTATATCTGGGTAAGTGTCTCCAAAGATTGAGGTCAATGAATGTGGGAATGCGTATGAGTGATCTAGTGGTGAACTGCCTGCTTTATGCAGATGACGCTGTACTGCTAGGCTCAACTCCATCTGAGCTGCAAACACTGGTCACAGTTAGGAATGAGGATTGTAAGAGTATGGGCTTACATTTGAATGCGAAGAAAACTAAAGTTTTAGTGTTTGAAAGAGAAGCAACCAGAACGGATGTAAAAGTTGTGTCGATGATGTAGTGCTGGAACAAGTGGATGAGTTTGTATATCTTGGATGTGCTTTTAGCAGGGATGGAAGGTACACCGCTGTTGTTGAAAGAAGAGTGTGCGCAGGGAACAGAGTGAATGGAGCGTAAGGGAGATTACTTAATAGCACAATTCTAAGTCAGGGTGCTCGTCTAGCCCTGCATAATCATGTGCTTATCCCAACGCTATTGTATGGAAGTGAGAGTTGGGTATGACAGAAAGGGCATGAAAGTCGAAGTGAGAGAGAGGTTAGGTTTGAAAGAAAGTGTCGGTGTAAAGATGAGAAAGGGATGTAGAAAGAATGGTAGATGAAAGGTTAACAAAACAGATATACAATGCGAATGTGGAAGGATGTAGGTACCTGGGAAGACCAAGACTGACATACCACGATCAGATTGATCGAGTACTGTCCGAAGGTGGTGTCAAGAGTCTTCGCAACCGGCGTGTGTGTATGAAGAGAGTGATGAATGTGGAGGAAGCGAGACAAGCCTGCAAAGATACTGACACACGGTTCTGTCTGCCTACCCCGTAAGGGATCTGGCGTGAAGATATGTATGTGTACCTAAAAAAATATCCCAGGTTGTAACCATGGAGTGGACGACGTAAGCCAACATGTAAAAAATAATTTTTAGATGATTTGTACCAGTATGGCATTTAAATTTTTGGAAATTATGTGATGCAATGAGACCATTATTATATTTGCCATACTTCTAGTAGGCGGAAAAAGTGGCGCACTCCTTGAAGAACTTGATTTTTCGACACAGTTTCAAGGTACAAGATATAAAATCATTGTTATAAGTATGGCATGAACCTAGACCTGTATTCGAGTAATTGTTTGAGAGGTGGAAGGAGAGAATAGTACAATATTATACAACACCTGATTATAAGACCAGATTACCGCCACCTATGTGTTTGAAATTTTGTTTTTATATTCGTAAAACTGCAAATTTAACGGAAAAATTAGTGCCACACTGGTACATATCTTTCGAAATACGAATAAAATCTAACAATTAAAAAAATATTTTACTCATTCGCCACCTCCCATGTATATGGCATTATCAGACTTCTATTTATGATCATACAGAAAACTGTTAAAAAAAGTTTTAGGGTGGTACAAATCGTTTTGCAAAAAGAAAAGTTTACTCCTTTGCGGTGGTAGGGCGGCCATTGGGAACCGTCGGAAAAGTATGGCAAGGTAATTTTCGTGAATGGCTACTCGACGTTGCTTAGCTGTAAAAAATTAACCTGGTACAAATGGTTATATATTTTTTTAATTAACGTGTTGGCGTTGTTATGGCGGGCTGTAACCCACACCGGAGAAGTATGGCACCATACTACCGCCTACTTCTTTTTTATCGCCTATCGGAAAGTACAAGATTTTTGTAGAACAAATCGTTCGACACTTGTAATTCATTCGACACGTTCTATCCGGCGGCCCAATCGCGTGGCCCTTAAGCCACGCGATTGGGCCGCACGTACCAGCGGCGCTGTGATCATTATTATTTTCCTTTTTGTCATTACATAATTAGATTTCTGAAGAACCGCCATACTGCTACAAATCATCTAATATTTTGTGTCTTCATCTCCCGGCCTATTTGTGTAGTTATAATTATTTAAAAATCTTAATGAACAATCGGTCTTCAAAAAACATAAAAACAATTTTTCCCCGTGTAGGTTCGGTCTCCTTTGAAGAATAGACCAACTGTCGATCTGCCAAGCAGGTCGTAAAAGGCGACCGATTGGCTATGCAAATCACTTCAATCGTGACTACTAGGTGGTAGAGTTCTGCATTGTCTCGCCCGTGTCTGGTACCACCGCCTTACCTATTCCTGCCGCAATAGCGTCAATGCGTGTCACTGTCGTATTCCGGTTTGGAGGGTAAGGTAACCGATAAACTTATGCATGTGGCATTAGACCTCGCCATACGATAGCAACGCACCATTAACATCTTTGGTGTCTATAGGCGATGGTTGACTCTTACCATCAGGAGACCCATCTGCTTGTTTGCTAAAAGAAAAACAATTTTAAAAGAAAAACAAATGTTAAAAGAAAAACAATTTTAAACAGACAGGTGGTACATTTTAAAGAAAACCTAGTGATAAATTTGGGTAATAATAGCATAAAAATTGCTTATTAAAATTTCGTGATTGTTTACTAATTTAGGGTACTTATTGAATAAATTTTGAAGCAAAGGTTTGACTTAAATAGCTAGAAAGATTGTAATTTAAGGTATTATATTTTTGGTACTTTGTTTGGTTTGTTCTTTGTGCTTATTAAACATTTTTTGGGTAAGGTATTTTATGGTTACCAATTTTTATTTGTGGTCATTCCATCCCAAAAAGTAATAGTCGTTTAAAGTTGATAAATATGGCGATTTTGAAAACGACTGGTTTTGTCAAAACAGTACGTAATGCTCTACAAACTGGTAACGTCCGATTACTCTAGCAGCTGCCTGCATCACGACTCTCACGAGGAAATCGGCGTAAATCTTATTTTCTAAAATATTTAACTTGTTAATTATAATATTTTAAATGAAATATTAGTTAATATTAAGCGTTATTTCAAGCAGCATTAGTAGAGTTCCTGACTGCAGTAATCGAGCTTGATTGCAATACCATTTCCTAAAGCTTCAGTATGATTTAACATTCCTCTGTTTGTGTTACCAACTTCATCTACAATTATTAAAATGTCTGCCATATTCATTTCAAAATTAGCTTAAATTTCTCGAGATATTCGACCTTAGCTGTGATTCATTTAATTAATAACTGTAGCAACCTTATTGGTCGAATTCTTACCGGTCTGTATTTAGAATCACTTGGTTCTTGGTTCAAATCCTCGATCGAGCAATGTGTTAATTCACAAAACAAGATTTTCAAATCGGTATAAGCACGCCAGTTCTCTAGCGAGGTATCTGAATTGAATTGATCGTCAATAGACGTTCCGGCTTACTACGATTAAAAAGTTTATCGGTGGACGAAATGACAGGTGACCCCATTGCCGCATTTCACCGGCCTGATAAAACGGCTATTGCTTTACTCATTTGCTATTGCTATTGGTTACTTGTGTTAATCGAAACCGACTACTCAGCAGTAGCAAGAGAGTGTTCCATCATCAAACTCCTAGGTCCTACTGTGATTTTAATTCTCGGTAATAAGCATTTTGTCTGACCTGGGCATTTGAAGTGGATATCATGAATGAAGTCGAAAATATATTGGTCTGTGTGGGAGGGATGTAATGCTACATACATAAGTTTACCGGCTACCTGATCCTCCAAACCGGAACATCGCTAGGAGCGTTGACACTATTGCAGCAGGAACATGTAAGACAGTATCACCAACTCGGGCGAGACGTTGCAGAACTCTATTACCTAGTCGTCACGATGGCAGTAATACCGGCGAAACCTCGTCTTTTACGAATTGTTTAGCAGGAATTCAGATGGTATATTCTTTGAAAGGAGCCCAGATCAACACGAGAATAATACGTCTTAGGATTGGCTACGACGACATGGGAAGTAACACCCATTAGCTTACCGTGGTAATAGTTGCTCCTTCCTTCCTATTGCTCCTATCTTCGGAGATATACGAGATAAGAAGAGTAAAAAAATGAGATATGAAAAACGCCAAATGTTTACCGTGTTAAAGGAGTGCAAAAAGATAATATTTTTATATGCATTACAAATGCATTTAATCAAAAAAAAATTACATTACTTATGGCCGGTTTTCGAAACGCAAATTAATTTTAACAAGCAATTAATATGTGTTGATCATTTGCTTGTAAAAATTATGTTAAACACAGGTTAATGGCTTGTTAAAATTAATTTGCGTTTCGGAAACCAGCATTTACACTAATATTCATTTAACCCACATTAAGATATTTGCAGATATGAATTATTTTGTTTTTGTTTTTAGAAGAGATTTTAATATAGTCAACGATGAAAGTTGCGGTCAAATTTTGACCATTATATAAAATATCAAAAAAGATAATAATAACTGTTGAATTTTCGCCGTGTTGGTCCCGGCCTCCTTTGTAGAATAGGCCAACTGCCGTTCTGCCAGGCAGGTCGTAAAAGGCGACTGATTGGCTATCGAGTCACTACCATCGTGGCTACTAGGTGGTAGAGTTCTGCATTGTCTCGCCCGGGTCTGGTACCACCGCCTTACCTATTCCTGCCGCAATAGCGTCAGTGCTTGTCGCTGTCGTGTTCCGGTTTGGAGGGTAAGGTAGCCGGTAAACTTATGCATGTGGCATTATACCTCGCCACAAGATAGCAACGCACTATTAACATCTTTGGTGTCTATAGGCGATGGTTGACTCTTTCCATCAGGAGACCCTACTGCTTGTTTGCTATCTTATGACATAAAAAAAAAATATTTACAACGCATAAAACTATATAAAAATAATGTTAGTATCTTCTTTAAACATACATACATCTTAATATTCTCTGAATGAATATGAATATTTTGCTTTGTTTATAATAGTTAACATTTGAGTAGTTGAAACTAAATATTTTTTATGGTGCAAAATCGTATCATATCCACGTTGCCTAAACTTATTACGTCGATTAAAAATAAAATACCTATGTAATAATTATCATTTGTTCAATTCCACGTAACAATATTTTCTGTGTAGTGTAGGACAAAAAAAATCTGTGATATCATTTACATTTTAGAAGAAATTACTAAAAAATAATAAAATGATAAACAACTAAAACATGTGTTGTTTTCCAGGCGAACAATGTAGAGACAATCATGGTTCTGTTTTATAATTAATGAGCCATCATCAATTTTACGGCAGATCCTTGTATATAGAAGCTAGAAAGCACCACAAGCATGTTAAACTGGTATTTAAAACTCAAATTTTCTCAATATTTCCCTAAGTAAAATTACCAGGTAGGTATCGAAAATATGGCTTATCTCAAGATACTACGACTCCCCCTAAGAAAAAACAATAAATCACAAACATGCAAATCCCGCTAATAACTTGCACAAAACCGAAAACCATTTCACGGCTGCCGAAGCCGCTTTTACTGTAAGCATAATTTTATTTACAACAGTACGGCACGAGTACGACACGATGTCGGGCCGGGTTTACATTACCATGCTGTTTTGCCATATTTTTGTTTATTCGAGTTTCATTCATTATAACTAAAATACTTTTTATTTATTCTTCCTTTTTCTTTTTCCACTACAGCATATACGATGATAAACTTGTTTAATGATATATTAGGTTTTTTGTAGTTTTAATTCCTTACCTTGTCAATCGTCTTCCCAAATGGACGAGGTAGTCCATTCGGCTGTATGTTTTTTTTTTAATGTTTGTTACTTCTCTCTCGCCTATTTATATATCGATTTTGAAAATTCTTTTTTTTAGATTATAAGATAGCAAATAAGCAGATGGGTCTCCTGGTGGAGTCAACTATAGCCTATAGACACCAAAGGTGTTAATGGTGCGTTGCTATCTTGTGGTAAGGTCTAAAGCTGCATACATAAGTTGAGAGGTTTTTAAATTTGGCGAAGATCTGATGCAGGATTCGGGGGACACAGGAAATGGTAATTCGGTTATGTAATTCAGCGCTATATTTTGTATAGTATAAAAAAACTAAATTTGTTGATCTGGAGTAACAAAATCACGTATCTCTATCTAATCTGTATTTACGTTAGTGATCATCATGTGATTATTTATACGCTTGCGCTGATGTAGTTTAATCGGAATTATTGTAATTTATGTTTTTTTGAAAGAGCCCCCCGTGTTGGTCCCTGGGTCCTTTGAAGAATAGGTCAACTGCCGTTCTGCCAGGCAGGTCGTAAAAAGCAAACGATTGGCTATACGAGTCACTATCATCGTGGTTACTAGGTGGTAGAGTTCTGCATTGTCTCGCCCGGGTCTGGTACCACCGCCTTACCTATTCCTGCCGCATTTTTTTTTTTATATCATATATATCCCAACCGGAACGTTTGCAAAAGAAACACGTGGTTCTCTTCTTGCAAAAAAATATTTGTTATATTTTCTTAAACCTGGGTAATAATACTATCGAAGAATACTATTACTGTGTGGTAATAGTATTTCTTCGATAGTATTATTACACTATCGAAGAATATTATTATATATAGTGTAATAATACTATCGGAGAATACTATTACCACATACATATTTTCATGCCAAATCCCGTACGGGGTAGGTACAGAGAACCGAGCGCCATATGTCAAGATCCTTGCAGATTTGGCTGACTTCTTCTACATTCCCCTTACATCTTTATACAATCACGCTGAAGACCTGTCACCATCTTCGGATAACATTCAGTCAGTATAACCACACCGCTTATTTTTTTTACTTGCCTACATCATTTTAGGTGTTCGATCTGTAAGAGTGGCCCAGAAAGTCAGCTGTAATAGAAATATTTTCATTTAAATCTCCTATTTAATTCAAATTCAAATATTTATTTGGTATCAACTTATACATAAACTTATGATACTATTGTAGAAATATAAGTAATTCCCTTAAAATAAATTTATGAAGAATACAATTGAGTGCAATTTACATACATGTACATTAACTTAAACAAAAAAAAAACACAAGACAGAAAACGAATGCTTGAAATGCTTTTATTACTTTCGTATCGCAAGTGACGTGATACCAAAATGGAACCCAACTCAGCCTACACTGTAGCGATTGTGCCACAGCACTGATTTAGTTTTTTTTTGCTGAAAAGTAAGACTTACTTATTTTATTGTTTTATATTAAATAGAGATGCCCATTCTTTATGTATGTTAAGTTTTGTATTAGATTTCACGTTTTTTTTGCCTGTCATAATTTTATTGCTCTGTATTTTTATTTTCCATTTAAAAATACACAGAATAAGTATTTATACGTTTGTAATACGTATAGAATAGCTAGAGAAGTGATAGTTCCAGTATTATAAGGAGTTTTTCTATTATAACTTTTTTACCGATTGGTATAATCTGAAAAGCAAGAGATAAAAAGCAAAAAATCCAGGGCATGGATCATATTACGATGTCATTGAAAAATGTGGTGTAAATAATATGTAAATGAATAAATAAATTCTGTGATGCATTTTTGCAAATTACAAAACATTTTCATAACAACGCCATAACAGTTATCTTCGCAAACATTTTCAATAGGAACTCATGCATTTGTCATTTATTCCGCCGTTTTGTTTCCGTGTCGTTGAATCGTAAAAGGCCTCTAATCCAGGAATATTTAATACAAGTACGCAATATACACGGGGGCGGATGCTCGCGGACTCCTGGGTGCTATTTCCATGCTGATGTTTAATAATTGATAATACTCCGCGAAAAACGCGGTAGGGAACGTGATCTACACGGAGCTGCCAATATACATCTGGTTGTGCAGACAACGTGGTTCGTACGAGGTTCTGTTCATCAAATCTGTCTAGTATTTTCTTTGTACTGGTAAACAAACTATTATGGAGAGTGAATAAAAATAAAAAGTAAGGAGAATCATTTTATATAAATAACTAGATGAAAACCCGGCTTCACTCGGAAGTCTCATAATACGCAATCTTAAACACTAACTCAAATAGTAGGCATTAAAAATTAGCAACACCATAGTGACGTCTTCTTTCAACTATTACGTTGGTTTAATAAAGACAACTCTATAGTGTTGCTATTTTTTAATTTTTACTTTTTTATGAATGAAGAGAAATAAGTTTCACGATAGTCTGCGCTCCGTTCTAAATGTTCACGCCATGTACACCACATATCTGTAATCTTTAAAGAAATATGGCCGATTTGTCTGTCTGTGTTTTAATCATTATTTTAACAAAATACTCGACAATCCGAATTTTGCGAATATATGTCGACTCAAAATTATTTTTTACGGTTTTTAATATAGGTAAGGTAAGGTTTTGATTGAGTCAATCGTAACACTTGATGAAATTATTAATATAGATAATAATAATAAATATTTACGCGACAAATTACACTTACTGATCTAACCCCAAAGTAAGCAAATTATTTGCTTGTGTTTTGGGTGTTAGTCAAAGATAATCCATACTAATATTATAAATGCGAAAGTACTGTCTGTCTGTCTGTCTGTCGCTGAACCGATTTGGATAAAATTTGGTACAAATATAGTTTGAGACCCGAGAAAGGACTTAGGATAGTTCTTATCCCGGAAATCCCACGGGAACGGGGACTATGCGAGTTTTTATTTTAGAAATTTTTCCACGCGAACGAAGTCGCCGGCACAGCTAGTAATACATAGAAATACATATATAAATACTGTTACGTACATAAACACCCAAACCCAGAAATACAAATATTTATGCTCATCACACAAAGGTATGGAAAAGAGTAGAGTAGTCAGGGTCACTAACCACTCGACCAACGGAGCGGTCAAATATGTTATTCTAACTAAAAATTTGTCTAGCTAAAGATATATAAAATTTTCAGAAATGGCCAGTTTTTGACGTGAACGCAGAAGCTGTAGACGGAGTGCAGTGTGCTGAATGGAAAATATTTACCAATGCTTTCTTAACAATACATTAAAAAAGTATTATTAAATACTATTTTGTTCAATATGCAGCGCTTTTTTTTAAAATAAAATCTAACTACGGTGGCGCTAACCTTATTTGGTGCTTCGTGATGAATATTTACGTAAACATAATTGGGTTTTCTCATTTCCACCCTTTATACTCGGAGGCTTACAATCACAGATTAAGTAAGAATAATTATTAGTGTATTCTATTAAATACAGCGATCGCCAGTCATCTTCACTGCCAAAAAACCGAAAATTAATGGTGACGTGGCTTGAACGTGGCGTGGGTAGTACTAGACCATGGGACAATCCGATGAAAATAATATCATGTGATAGTCTCATAAGCCGGCTTGCGATCTTCAACAGGTAGCGGCAGTGTGATAGCTTTATATGTGTGTTTAGTATTTTTACGTATTGTTACTGGTGTTTTTTTATAGAAAAAAGGGAAAACGAGCAGGAGACATGGGCGGTGATAATCACTTACTATCAGGTGACTGGATAGTAAGTTATTACCACCGTCCATGGACATTCACATCAACAAGGGTCTTGCAGCCACGTTGCCGGCCTTTTAAGAAGTATGCTCTTTTCATGAACTTAAGGACCAAGTCGTATCCGTTCGGAAACACCCCCTTTTGATCCTATTTGTTACCTAATACCTCGCAAGCAAATAATTTAATGATACTAATGTCGCTAGAGAAATTACACAAAGTAAGCAAATTATTTGCTTGTGTTATGGGTGTTAGTCAACGATACTAATATATAGAACTACATATGTATATAAATGCTGGTAAATCACACATCCAGGTCCAGAAATACAAACATCTATGCTCATCACACAAATGTTTATCCCTGTCGAGAATCAAACCCTAGCCCCATCAATTTCTAGTTATGTTCACTGACCACTCGACCAACGGGGCGTTCAATTTAATGATTAGGATTACATCAGTTTGTTTTATTTCGTCCAATAATAGTCCCTATAGAATATAACGACGGTGCTCCGCAAAAGAACAGATTTTATTTAAAGAGTTATAACCTCCATAATATTATTTGTTGTTATTAACCAGCGGATGTCGATGTTGTTAACGTATTAGTCAATTTCTTGTTACAACCCCGTGTCCTATACGGCCTATATCAAAGACTTTATTAAATGCGTTGTAGAATGTTAAATGTACATGTATTCCAATGTGCTTGAACGTTGACTAACATGAAACACCATTTTACCGTCATGCTTGCTATACATAAACATTATTAAATATTATGTTCGTTTTTTTTTAATTTTCTATACATGTTAATATGCAGCATAAACTGTAACTATGTCTTTTAAAATGTAATATGTTTTATTTTCTTTGTTTTTTGTTTTTGTTTGCATGTTTGCTTATGCAAAAAAAATGTTAATATTGTTACGAATAATCTAGAAGCGTGTGGAATTGGAGCGCGCGCGCGCTAATATTCTAGAAATAAAAGAAAGAGATAGCTACTCCTATCGACAAACAAATAGTTGACCGGGGCTATGCCATAATAGACTTTGTGGGATATGGCATAAGGTTGAAAGTAGCGTGTACTAGGATTTATGACTCATAACATGTTTACGATAAGAAGTGATTCATTGTTTCCCGATACCTTTAGATTTTTCTGGATTCAGCTAGGGCTTTCCCTTGCCTATAAATACAGAGATGTTGACAAACACAGGGCAGTTTTTATCAAGCGATCTAGAGCGATACATCAAGTGACAAGTGCGAAGCGAGAAGTGTTCTATTGTGTAGTGTTCTAAGTTCAGTGATAGTACAGCAAGTGAATATTGTATAAAGGGTATTTTAGTATTACGTTGTGTTGTGCTGTGTAAATACACGGATTTAATATAAGTGGTGTTTTCCTACAATTGCGAACCCGAGTACGTAACAATATTGTCCTGCAGCAGTCGCTTCCAATAAAATTTTAACAAATCCTTCAGCTGTTGGGTTGTTTTCACTTCGACCAAGTTCTCCAAAACACGTCTCTAGCGCATATTCCATGCATGTTCGATGGTGTTGAGGCCTAGTAATTGAGCAGGCCTGGAAAAATCCTTATACAACACCGGATATTTTCCACTGCCAAGTACTCCCTAGTCCGGAAAGCTATATGTGAATGCGTAATGTCATACATTAATGTGAAAACCGAAACCAAGTGTTTGTATAAACACTAGGCCTAAAAAAATTCTCAACGTAATTTTGACATCCATGTTTGTTAAACATTACTAAGTAGGTATTATTAAAATTTAAAATAGCAATCGATCAATACCGAAAAATTTACTTAATGTCGAATTTAAAAATAGACATGCAGTCTCGGATATATCGTCAAATGAATATGCAGACCGTTATTTAAAGAAGAAATGTATTTATTACGAAACGATGATAACGAGTGCAATCTCTTCAACATCCAGGTTACGTGTACAAGCGAGACTGGCTTTCGCTTTGGCAGCGAGTTTATGCATCTCGTGGATTCCAAGGTAGCCACGGAAGCCCTGCTAGCGTCAATGTCATGGGATCCTAATGAGATATGGCCCCCTACAGATAATGTATGAAAATATACTATCTGTTAAATGACGTCTAATGAATTTTTCTTTTTTAAGTTGGTAAAAGGAAGGTAAAAGGAGTTTTATTTAAAAAAAATGTCGTAGGTGCTTAGTATTACATAGAAAGAAATATAATTCAAATATTAAGAAATTCGTGAACAAATCGTCATCGATCACGACATTTTCCTTATTTTATTTTTACTACAACTGGCATAGCTGCCAGACTGACTTCGACTTTAAATAATAGACAAACCGTAAAAAGATATTCGGCAAAACTATTCATAAGCACGTTATGTCAATCCAACAATTCACTGCACCAATGTACTAAGCAAGCATTTGTCCTTGTGATGTAGCCCGCTCCGCCCCGCGTCACCCCGTCATAGTGCGCTTCATCTTTTAATCTTAAGATTACCACTATCAAAGAATGTTACTTGCCTTACGAAGTTAAAGTTTCGAAAGTACCAACTATTTTGGAAAAATTTATTTACCTTATTTTTCGATAGGACAGCCGTTTATCTACTTACAAATTTAAATTCGGATATAACTTTTTATTTATACATTAAAACATTCTAAATAAAAAGATGTTATGAGGTATTATTTAGGTACTATATTTTGCGAAGAAATTAGTTTGCTTACTCGTTTTGATCCAAATGAAATCAATGTGGTCCAGACAACCTGACGTAAGAATGTCTGGACATTTTCTTTTTCATGTTTCTCTTTTCTTGTTGAGGTACTAAAATTTTGACCGTAGGTACCAAATAGTACCAAAAAGGTACTAAATTTTAATATAATTGAAACATCAAATATCGCTTGTGGTCCAGGGGTCCTGACGCTAACCACAAGTCAAGGTCAGCGCTTAAGAATTGAGTTAACAACTATACTTGTTCGTTGCTACGTAAGTGATATGGATGTAACACCACAAGCGTAGGTTTGTGAAAACATATAACGTACAGCTCCATATAAATCCCGCGCTACCTGTATTCCAGTATCATATTATCAAGCTCCTCGACTTGTAAACTGAGCAACTCAATCGATAATCATCTCGAATACAAATAAAGAAGGGATGCTTTTGTATTCTTTACTTTGATAATCATAATATCTCTTACGATAACTCGGTACAGGCTTTTAGATCGATTTTATACACTGGGTCGGAGTTACATATTTGTTCTGCGGATATCTTATCTGCGGTCATTTGAATTATCTCTACACTAGCGGACCTGTACAGCTTCGCCCATGAGTAAATTAATCGTCATCGATGTAAGAATTTTTATACAATATTTCGGGGTATATATATATATATATATATATATATATATATATATATATATATATATATATATATATATATATATATATATATATATATATATATATATATATATATATATATATATATACACACACACCCCGAAATATTGTATGAAATTTATAAAATATGAAATATTGTATACCCAAATCCATTATAAACCAAATTCAAATTTAGTACTCAATTTTAGTACTAAAATGAGCCACTTTAAAATGCGATATTTTTTTTTAATTTTTCTTGAAAGCGTAACAGACAAACAAACTTTCTTTCGCAACTATAATATTAGTATGGATGTTATAGACACTTCATAAAGTTCAAAATATTCATTCAAAAAATTCGAGAAAAGTATCTTCACTCCCGTAACTGCACGTACGTTTAGCCAAAGATTCTTAGTCCCAAAATTAGACAGGTGGCAAGTCTATCGCCAACCGGGCAATCCGATCCCGGGCCACGTTGTTCTTATCAGAAAACTGAAGAAAGGACCCAGGACCTCATGTGCTCAACACTGACACCAGACCACTTGACCATAAAGGCGATAATTATTTTTATTATACCATAATTCTATGACTCTGTTAAACTAAACAATAAAATCTCTTAAATATGACAACAGGCTTTCGCCTTAAAAAAAATAAGTGTGTGTAATGCTTATTTTTATTAATTTAATGTACTTCTGATGTATATGCTGCAATAGCGTCAGTGCTTGTCACTGTCGTGTTCCGGTTTGGAGGGTAAGGTAGCCGGTAAACTTATGCATGTGGCATAAGACCTCGCCAAGAGATAGCAACGCACCATTAACACCTTTGGTGTCTATAGGCGATGGTTGACTATTTCCATCAGGAGACCCATCTGCTTGTTTGCTATCTTATACTATAAAAAAATATATGGATAGTCAAATCGGCGGGGATAACATGTTTTCGAGTCATTATAATTCTATCGCTTCTTGAGGGCGTTACTCTGCCCAAAAGTTATACAGTACAGGAGCAGCAGTTTTTTTAATTAATAGCTTACGGCGATTTGACGTTCGATTAGTGAAAATCATTGTGCGTGAAATTTTACATGTGAAAACCTTGTGATTTTTTATTTCATTTCATCCCATGAAAATGAATTAAATTAAGTAGCAATCATTTCCATACCTACCTGATACACTTTATCAGCGGGAAGTTAAAAATCGGAGTAAATTTCCATTTAAGCTACTAATCATACGTGGAAAAGATTATAGGGCTTATAAGTAATTTATTGAAGTATTAAAATAAGTGAAACCGGAAAGGCTTTATTACGTTGGAGACAGTAAAACATGTATGTTCATGTGTATATTTAATAATAAACAATTGAAATGGAATTTCACCGAAGCCTAAAGATGGGGTTTTATTATCCCCATATCAGTTTGACATACAGTATTTAGTAGTGTTGGAATTGGATAATATTGGAGTATGATGATCCATACAGGTGTTCAAGCATATACCTACTAAATTTCGTAAGTGTATGTGTGTTTGTACATTTATGTTTGTCACGAATTTCTCGAGAATTGAAAGCCGTATCGAAATTAGATATTCTTTTTGATTTAAATCAGGTATATTCCAACTTAGAGAATAGTCCAAGTTTCATCCAAAATCGTCTCAATTGTGTTTGAGATATGATTAGATCCATATCCATACTTCCATACTAATATTATAAATGCGAAAGTCTGTCTGTCTGTTCGTTACGCTTTCACGGCTAAACCACTGGACCGATTTTCATGAAATTTGGCATGGACATAGTTGAAGATCCGGGGTTAGGCTAATTTTTTTTAAAAAATCAGTCCCTGGAGGGCTGAAATAAGGGATGAAATTTTTATTAAAAGCTATTTGGACGACTTATTAATATACTCGCGGCCGAAGCTGCGCGGGTCAGCTAGTTAAATATAATTTAAGAAATTAAACCGACTTCAAATGTTGACTGGTATTAATGCTAATTAATAATCCTTTTAATTTTCGTAGGCGGATTGAAATAAACTGTTGCTCGTTTCCAGTCAAAAGTTTTAAAAATGTAAGTACACTTTCCGCAAGCCCCCAATTCGCTTTTCCATCACATACGTTAATGTTACGATTTTCGATGCCGTGGAACCCTTGTAAGCTAGAAAATTTCTTATGAATGTATAATATACAAACGAACAGTAATAAACAGGCGTCCCACCTCTGATCTTCGGGCTGGGATAACCGGCTGCCGCAATTGAAATGTTTATAGATAAAATAATGGGGGGATAAATTCCCCACCGTCGCGTTGTTTAATTTATTTTTCCTGGATACCCTTGCAAAGCCGTCACGGCATCTCGTTATCAGGAGACTGGAAAACATGTATTTAATACGAGATTTTAAGGTAAATATATTAATAATTCCATTTGTAATAAATAAATAAATACGGAGATTACAATGTTTAGACTGTTACCTATTTGAGATTGTATAGTATATACATATACTACTATTATATTGTATATTGTATAATATTATTCTATGGAAATGAATGTTGGGTTTGTCTGAAAAAGCACGCAAGGAGGATCAACGAGGTCGAGATATGATCGCTGAGGAAAATATGTGGCGTAAAACTCACGGACCAGGTTCGTAAAAATGAAGTGAGAGAGAGGTTAGGCCTAAAAAAGATTACGTAAAAATGAGAAAGTTCATGCTCCATTGGTTTGGATGTGTAGCAAGAATGGCAGGTGAAAGATTAACAAAACAGATGTAGAATGTGAATGTGGAAGGATGTGGGTCCGAGAAACGGGGATCGAAGGATTGATAAGGTAATGTCGAAAGATGGTGTTAAGAGTCTTCGCAACCGCCGTATTTCTCTGAAGAGAATAACGAATGTTGAGGAAGCAAGACAAATCAGCGAGGATCATGTCACATGACACCAGTAAGGAATGTGGCGTGGAGATATGTATGTAGATTATCTATAGACCGGGATCCCAGGAATATATATTTTTTTATTACTATGAACTGTCTTTTCTATCCTCGAAAAATCTAAAATTGGGTAGATAATAAAGTTATGGGGCTTTGAAAATTTTGATTCGGTGAAGGAAAAATATTTTTAATAACAATAATTATTTTAATTGTTTAATAAAATCAAAAAAAGTTTGTTCCTGAGACCCCGATCTATTAGAGAATTCTATGATTAGATTTTCGGTTTCAAAATCGGTTTGTTTGAGATTTATCAACGACGAAATTTTTGAGAAAAATGTTTTTTAACTTTGCTTCGAATTTTTTCAACGTTGAAAAAATTATACTTCAATCAATAATATACTTAGCTGAAACAATATTTTTGATCTCAAAAATTGAGTTGAATGCCATTCGAAAGATCAAAATCGATCATCGTTTCCAAAATATACAGCTTTCCAAAAATCAATATACTAAAATTTTTAACAATATAGATGTTTGAACTGAAAAAATCTATGCTTGTGGTTTTTACTGTTTTGAGTTGAAAATACCTTCATTTAGCGGGTAGCTGGGATGGCCCGCAGGGTCAGGTTTACAGATTTTTTTATATCATAAGATAGCAAACAAGCAGATGTCTCTACGAGACATTGCCGAACTCTAGTTCTAGAACTTCACCTAGTAGTAGTAGTAGATGGTATTGACGCGATAGCCAATCAGTCGCCTCTTACGACCTGCCTGGCAGAATTGCTGTTGGTCTATTCTTCAAAAAAGGCCAACAAGGGGACATACTTAAAACTTCGGGACTGGCTACTTTTTGGTGAGTCCACCAAACTTTCTCCATATGCCCTTTTTAGTGCTGCGTTTTTTTTAATGTGTATGAATAAAATATGCCGAATTGAAAGGTTTTCTTCCTTGATGATTACATACTCAGTTTTAATACAAATTATAAGATATTTTAATGTTGTAATTCTCTTACCCTAATGTAATCTAACCCAGTGTTAACTCATACAATGTACCCCAGCTATAGCATTTTGAGTAACAAACATCTATCACATTCGCATTTATAATATTAATAATAATAATAAATAAAAAATATATAAAAAGAAACGGCTATTCAAGTTCACTAATATCGGTTCCTCAATTATATCCTTTTATTTATCCATTCCAAATCACAAGTTTTTATAACAATAAATTGCACAAAATAATCTGAACCTCATCCGCCGTTATATCAGACGTCACTTCGACCGATGCGTCATCTACCGACTGCCACAAATAAATTAGACACGCGCGAAGCGCGGCAAATTTGAATTAAATAAAAGACATGATTTAATTACATATATTGTTTATTCGCGAAGGACTCTGAAACCACTAAACCGATTTCAATGAAATTTTGTAGATATCTACTACTTGGTCCGAATTAAAAGATAGTTTAGATAGAAAGATAGAAAGATAGTTAGATAGTAAGATTAGATAGGATAGTTTTTATCTCAATAAACTCCCCTCCCCCTCTCAAATACTATGTAAATTGTATGGCAAAACAACGTTTGCCGTGTCAGCTAGTAAAGATATAGATTTAGTATCTCGATTTCAGTGTGGCATATCAAGACGACATCTTAGTAAGAATGGGTATGTCGGTATGTATTTATGTTTTAAAGTAAAAGTTGTTTAGAATCGTGAGTTGAAACTTGAAACTCTATGAAATGGATGTATTTCCACGATTCCACGATAACGAAACCAACATATAAATAAATGTACAGGATAGAGCCGACAATTTTATAAGTCATCTAAAACGTATGAACGTTTTATTAAAATAAAGGTAAAGCACTGCTTTTCTGCCTATAAGGAGCGCACGCGTCTGCCGACAAAA
Source organism: Apodemia mormo (assembly GCA_036924255.1). NCBI lineage: Eukaryota > Metazoa > Arthropoda > Insecta > Lepidoptera > Riodinidae > Apodemia > Apodemia mormo. The sequence continues at coordinate 5,827,006 of JAUPFN010000020.1, read as the reverse complement.
ACATGAGATAGATTACAGTCCACAGTATTTTATATTAAAACTATCATATATTTAATGGTTCCAAAACCAGCCCGATTCAAACAGTACAAACAATAAGATTTTACTGCAACTTAAATATTCTTTCTACCACGTGTAAGCGCACACTCGATTTTTACGGTTCCGTACCTTAAAGCTAAAACGGGACCCTATTACTAAGCCTCTGCTGTCTGTTCGTCTGTCTGTCTGTTACCAGGCTGTATCTCATAAACCGTGATATCTAGAAGCTGAAATTTTCACAAATTATGTATTTCCGTTGCCGCGAAACAAATACTAAAAATAAAAAATGACAATATTAAGGGTCCCCATAAAATAAACGTGTATTTTTCGTTTTTTTTTTTTTTTGCTATTATGGTATGGAACCTTTTGCGCGCGAGTCCGACTCGCACTTGACCGATTTTTATTAATTACTTATTAAATTACCTAATTATATTGTATGATACATTAAATGTCGTTTTTTTCTCTCGATCTCTCTCGACAATTTCATTACATTTAACATGAAATTTGATGAATTTATTTAAAATAATGTTTTAAATCATTTTTATAAAAATAAATATGTAATATAAATGTTTTAAAAGGCTTTTCATGTAATAAATCTTTTTACAGCCATGCGTTGTAATTTGAATGTGAAATTATTTAATGCTACGCGTTTTCTTTACAAACAACACGTCAAAGCAGCAATTATAGAGACCTATAAACCTCATTACAGCTAAAAATGCGTCTTGCTAACGCCTGCTGCCGTCTTTTTCCGTAGTGGTGCAGCAGTGCAGTTTCAGAAAAATGCCGGGACATGAACGAAGATTACACTTCTTAGTTTTCAACCGTAAGTCACTTTTTACGCAATTTATCGAGTCGTTTGCTGCGGCCGCGCACATGCGTCTATTGTCACAAAGCTTCGCGGAATAACACGATAAATAATATTCACAGGACAAACTACATTTACTGATCTAACCTCAAAGTAAGCTAATTATTTGCTAGTGTTATAGGTGTTAGCAAATGATACCAATACATAGAAATCCATACTAATATTATAAATGCGAAAGTAACTCTGTCTGTCTGTCTGTCTGTTACGCTTTCACGGCCAAACCACTGAACCGATTTGGATAAAATTTGGTGTACCAAATTTTATATATAGTTTGAGACCCAAGAAAGGACATAGGATAGTTCTTATTCCGGAAATCCCACGGGAACGGGAACTATGCGGGTTTTTATTTTAGAATTTTTTCCACGCGAACGAAGTCGCGGGCACAACTAGTAAACATGTAAATACTTTTACATACATAATAAACACCCAAACCCGGAAATACAAACATTTATACTTATCACACAAACTTTTGTCCCCGTCGGGGATCGAACCCGAGCCCCGTCGATTGCGTAGTCAGGGTCGCTAACCAATCGACCATCGATACATGCAAATGTAACCGGCTGTTATCGGCTATCGTCGCAAGCATTCGGACTACGTGTGCCTTGCCTTGCCGTGGTACGTCAAAGGGTTTTAGCGCGCTAAGTTTCCGGCTACCTTACCCTCCAAACCGGAACACGACAGCGACAAGCACTGACGCTAATGCGGCAGGAATAGGTAAGGCGGTGGTACCAGACCCGGGCGAGACAATGCAGAACTCTACCACCTAGTAGCTACGATGGTAGTGACTCGCATAGCCAATTGTTCACACTTTACGATCTGCCTGGCAAAACGGCAGTTGGCCTATTCTTCAAAGAAGCCTGGACCAACACATTTGGGGAAAGTCATAATAATAAATATACTCGGATAACTAGATTACTTTATTTTGTTTCTTTTGGCGCGTCTTACGAGACGAGAATATAACTAAAAAATATGTATTTATTTACGCCTATAGATATATTCGATAAATTCGAGCGGACCACGTAATCCTATATACTAGCGATCACCGGCTGAACGAAATTCGACCGTAAGTTTATCAAAATAGTATAAATATAGATAGTGTATTGTTAACAATACGTTGACAATACGTGTATTTAATACACGCATCATAATATTCACACAAATATTATTTGTGTAAATATTATGATGTTGACACTCATCATAATTACATAAACTAGGCGACGATCTATGCACTTTTGTGGTACATTTTACTAAAAAAGTATCGCATTTTTTAGGTTTGAGCTTCGACGTGGTAGTTTATATTCATGTCTAGATATGTTATCTACCATAAAAATACCATTTTATAAAAATAAAAAAATAGAAGGTACAATTTGTATTAGAATTATATTACTACTAACGCCATCTCTTATTAAATTAACGAGTTATAATGGATAGAAGATGCGTTTTGTATTAGAATTTTTTAACTTATTAAGAGACTACCTACTTCATGAATTGTTTCTTCATATTTGACTGGCGGCGCGCGGTTATCGTGCCCTCGTATAAAGGCGAGGTTCAAGTATAAACTGCAATAGCTATAGGGCCATCAGTTTGATTAGTTTGGCATCGAAGGTGTATGATAAAATCATTGAGAAGAGAATGCAAGAGAAGTTCGAAGTAATGTTGTGGGAGGCACAAGGGGAACTTAGGTCTAGAGCAGGGATGTTTGTGGGGAACAGAGTAAATATAGCGTTAGTGAGTTTCACAATATGCTTATTGAGAAACAGTACAGATGTATTAATTGATTTATATTGTATTGAGATCAATTCCCAATCTTAGCCCGAGGGTAAAAAGCTAAAAAAAGGTATATTCACGCCCGCATCCCCGAAGAGGTAGGCAGAGGTACAACGTGTGCAACCACGGTTAGCCGAAGATATTTAAGTCCCACAATGTGATAGGTGGCCAGCCTATTGCCAGTATAGGGTACTTTTTCGATCCCGGGCAAAGTTGTTTTTATCAGAAAACTGAAAAAACACATTTTTTCATTTGCCTGACTCTGTAATCGAACTCCGAGGGTTTCTCTGAGAGAAAAATTCGAAAAATGTATTCGCTGAGTGTCTACTGTCAATTCTTCGTGCCTGCGTTAAGTCCAATATTAAGTCCAAAAATTTTGAAGGTTTATATAGGTATAAAGCAATCATTTTTTGATTTTTATTTCGTAAATCGACGTAAAACCAGGAACTTCCTGATTTTAGAAAAAAAAAAAACAATTATTTCAGCAAAATGTTAAAAATGTGTTTTTTATAAGACAACCTTCATTTTTAATACCCATTTTTCCTTGAAAATACCAACAAACAAAATCCAAATATTTCTAGTCCAAAGCCTGACAACGCGGACCTTTAACGCGAATGTAATGTTTAGGTGAAAATACGCTGGGTTTTAGGTTAGGTTAGATAATTAGGTTAGGTTAGATAATTATAAATAAAGTCCATACATTAAAAGATGTAATTCTCATAAAAATACTTTTATAACAATACTACTAGATAGTATAACTTTGCGAGCCCTTACAAAGCTCTGCTTTTTGCTAGTATTTACACAAATAATATTTATGCATGCATATAATATGCATGTTTATTTTTATTGATTTAATGTGTTTGTAAAAAATATCATAAAAAATATAAGCTTTCTGCACTCCTCAGTATAAACATACAGTAATGTTTTTACCACCAACCAAATTTCATCCTCCTCACTTTGCGTAATTTTTATTAAAAGACAATATTTTCGTTTTACGTATTAATATATAGATTTGCTGAGTTTTAATTTTATTAAAAAAGTATTAGACTACCCGAGAGTACCCGAAGAGGTAGGCAGAGGTACAACAAGTTGCACCCACTATTAGCCGAAGATACTTTAGTTCCACAATCTGATAGGTGGCCAGCCTATCGCCAACCAGGCACTTTTTCCAATCCCGGGCAACGTTGATTTTGTTGTAAAACTGAAAAAAACACACTTTTTGAATTGCCCGACCCAGGAATCGAACCCGGGACCTCATGTGGTCAACTCCGACACCGGACCACTACACCAAAAAGGCGACTTTATTAACATAGTAAACACAGAAAATTATTTGTGGTAACTTACAAGAGAGAATTATAATGATTTAGGTTTTTTTCACCGGATAAATAGATCTCTCCCCCCAAACATCTTACGAAATAATAAAATCTCTTAATATATATTTCCATCAAGTAACATCAGATTTATATTCAGCTTACAACCACTAATCATGAAGAGGGCAGGAGAAAAGCGAAATAGAAAAATTCTTTAAGCGCGCCGTAAACTCTTTAGTTTTCAACATGGCGGCTAAACAGAAGTGCCTGCGTAATCCACTCATCACTTCGCTGGTACGTGTCGCGACAGACACTTCTTACCCATGAAAATAAAATAATAAACAATTTTTATTTACTATCCACTATTCTTCACATTTTTTCTTAAAAAAAGTCTGCATTTCTCGTACGTTGTGCAGAAAAGGATAAATATTATATTTAGTTAAAGTAGTAACTAATTTATTGCTGCCGCAAAAGCTTAGCGATCTTAACGCACGAGTTCCTACATTCGAATCTTACTTAGGTTGGGCAACTGTTAAAAGTTTTCAGTTTTAATGGAAAACGTAATCTTTCTGAGACTGGGTGTTTACCCGACTTAAAGAGTTACCACCTGTTATGGGTTTTATACCATGGGTAGGTGCACCAGGACTTTATATCGAGAGAGAATCGGCTACAACGATTTTCATTACAGTCACAAATTAGGGGTTTTTCGGGTCAAGGAATAGATTTATCAAGGTTCCAGGTCCAAAAAAGCTCGGTTCCCAAGATATGGGTATGTGAAAAACCGAGCAAATCTCGGTCAACCAGGTACAGAATTTTTTTTTTATATATTCTATAGGAATCAATTTATCAAGTTTCAAGGTCCAAGAAAAGATCGGTTTTAAAAATATGTGAAAAAACGAGCAAAGCTCGGTCAACCAGATATTATATTTTATACCATAAAATAGTAAACAAGCAGATGGCTCTCTTGGTGGAAAGTAACAACCATCGCTTATAAGCACCAAAGATGTTAATGGTGTGTTGCTATTCTAGTAGGCTAGTAGTCGCCTCTGTGGTCTAGTGGTTTGGTGTCGGAGTTGACCGCGTGAGTTCCCGGGTTCGATTCCTGGGTCGGGCAATTCAAAAATGTGTTTTTTCAGTTTTCTGGTAAAAACAACGTTGCCCGGGATCGGAAAGTGCCCGGTCGGCGATAGGCTTGCCACCTATCACATCGTGGAACAAAGATTCTTCGGCTAATCGTGGGTGCACTTGTTGTACCTCTGCCTACTTTGGGGATACGGGCGTGAAGATACTTTTTTTATTCTAGTAGCGGGGTCTTAGTGCCACATGCATACGTTTACCGGCTACATTACCCTCCAAACTGGAGCACGACAGTGACAAGTACTAAAGCTATTGCAGAAGGAACAGCCCTCCAATTCACGTAATTAAGTCAAAACGCTTAGGGCATTCACACACATAAATACGATAGAACGTCGAGACGTGCTACGGCGCGGCATATAATGTAAGAAAATGTGTAAGTGTCTTAAATGCTTCGACTCGCTTGCCACTTGATTACGTGAATTAGGCCCCAGGTAATGCGGTGCAGTAGTAGCAGACCCGGGTGAAACAATGCAGAACTTTACCACCTAATAGCATTGATATAAAAAACCCAAAATGCACCGTCCCGAACAAAACTGACACTCAAAACTGTCCCGAATTTCACATAAGTAGTTATATCTGGTTATATTAGTATAAATAGTTACGGCAAAAACCTATGTTTTTGCACATCCAACCTAAGCGCAAGATTTATAGTTGATTTTAAAAACCAATGTACAAAAATTATAAAATTGACAGTGTCGCGATCGACACGATTCTATTTGAAATAAGCGCACAATTTTAAATTGCGCGCTCATTTTTAGAGGATGTTTTGACACTGATTGTGCATTTTGGGTTTTCCATATCAATGCCTAATAGCCACAGTAGTAGTGGGTAGAGACTTGTATAGCCAATCATTTGCCTTTTATTAACTTTTACAATCATTCAAAGGAGCCCGGACCAACATTAATTTAGTATTTATTAATTTACTAGCTGTTGCCAGCGACTTCTTCCGCGCGGACTTCGTTTACTCCGCACTGCTCCTCCCCCGTAGGTGATAGCGTGATAATATGTAGCCTATATGTTGACCCGACCTGTTAGTAATATTCATGCAAAATTTGAAGTAAATCCATGCAGCACTTTTTGAGTTTACCCCGGACATACATACAGAGAAACAGACAAAAATTCTAAAAACTATATTTTTGGCTTCGATATCGATTGTAGATCACGCCCCAAGTATTCTTTTAAAAAATATTCAATGTACAGTTTTGACTTTCTACGATTTTATTATATGTATAGATTATTTTAATAATTTAACATTGAAAACCTAATCGATTATAGTCTTTTTAATAGCACTGTTCCCGGTCTTCTAGCGCCATATTAGTTTTTATTAATCGAGGCGTTACGTTTTTTTTATATCATAAGATAGCAAACAAGCAGATGGGTCTCCTGATGGAAAGATTTAACCATCGCCTATAGACACCAAAGGTGTTAATGGTGCGATGCTATCTTGTGGCGAGGTTGAATTATCAGACCTGGGCGAGACAATGCAGAACTCTACCACCTAGTAGCCACGATGCTATTGACTTGCATAGCCGATCGGTCGCCTTTTACGACATGCCTGGTAGAACGGCAGTTGGTCTATTCTTCTAAGGAGCCCGGAACCAACACGGGGAAAATCGTAATTCGTTGCGGAAATCCGTAATTCAAAGAAGATATTAAGGTATTAAATTTGCAAATTGGCTAAGAAATCTTATAGTATTGTGATGCAAATGGAGACTCTAGCGGCACAATAGTCCACCCACATCCACCACACTCACGTCAACAAAGGCAGTAACACACAAATCCTGTAGTCAACGCAGTTTCACTTCGTTAACGAAACATTTTCAGGAGAGTCGGATACCACTTTCACTCTATAAAAACATTTCAGACTTTAGGTGAATTCGTCATCCCATTCCAGAGTGCTAAGTGTGAGTTTTTCTTTTCGCATTCGATCGTGAGCACGTTTCGAGTTTACTAAGGAATTTGTATGTGATTTGTACAGCGCCACCTAGTGGTAAACGTGAGAAACCAGTTTACCACTAGGTGGCGCTGTACAAATCTCATACAAATTCCTAGTAAACTCGAAACGCGCTCACGATCGAATGCGAAAAGAAAAACTCACACTTAGCACTCTGATACTACTTTTGTTTCAGTTGCATCACAACAGTTACATATAAGATTTCGCGGTAATATGCAAATTAAATAGGTACCTTAATTTAGTCTATCTTTTGACCTAATCTTCAGCCATTTTGCTTAGTACCGAGTTTTCATAACACTTTTGCTTTTTATTTCACTTGAACATTATAACTAACTATTCCCCGCAGCCAGCTGCATAATCAGATCTGTGTAAATTCGTCAGGCACAATATTTTTCAGAATAAAAACTAGCATACGTCTTAATTCTGGATATAGACTATCTGTGGGCTAAATTTCATCCCAATCTGTTCTGCCGTTTACAAATGAAGAAGTTACAAACATATGCACGGATGTTTTGACACAACGTACTTGATGATAGTGTCTTCCTTGACATATCCTTCATGGCAAACCTTGACTAGTATTGTTACGAATAACCTAGAAACGTGTAGAGTTAAACGCTGGAGAGATCTAGAAATAAAAGAAAGAGATAGCTACTCCTATTGACAAACAAATAGTTGATCTAATCTGTACCATAATGAACTTTGTGGTATAGGGCATAAGGTTGAAAGTAGCGTGTACTAGGATTGATGAGTCATAACTTGTTTATCATAAGTTGATTACAATAAGAAGTGATTCATCGTTTCCCGATACATTTAGATTTGTCTTGATCCAGGTAGAACTTTACCCTGGGTATAATAGAGATGTGTTGACAAATACAGGGCAGTTTTTTATAAAGCGATCGAGAGCGATACTTAAAGTGACCAGCGCGAAGCGAGTGTTCTAAGTTTAGTGTTAGTACAGTGAGTGACTAGTGTTAATCAGAGTATTTAGTGTTACATTGTGTTGTCTTGTGTTTTGTGTATCTGTATTATAAATACACGGATTTAATATAATTGGTGTTTTCTTACAATTACGAACCCGAAGTACGTAACAGTATGTTGCGAGCGAAGGTGACTTGAAAATACAAAGTCATAAAAAGGTCCTGTTGCAGGTATAATAGTACAAGTAACCTATACTATTACTGTATGTATAAGAATAGTTTGGAAAATCCAAAAGTGCACGCCTCCTAAAATTAGTTTTCGTAATTATGTATGTATAAACCGTGGTCCCAAGGACAAACTTTTTTTTGATTAATAAAAATCAGAATTTTTGTGAACAGCTTCGTCGACTCGACGCGGACGATCTTAATCTTGTCTGTCTTCGAAAAATCTCGAAGCGGGTAACTAATAAATTTTTAAATAATATTGATTAATAACAATAATTATTTTTTTACTTTAATCGCTTGATTAGTTTATAAAAAACACGAAAAAACTTTTATCCTATACATTTGATGGTTTTCTTACCAGTCCTCTACTCTAAAAATTCGGAATTATGAGATTTTTAAATTGATATTAATCAATAAACAACAACCTAATTTTCTGACAGCAGCTTGTTAATTATTATTATATTTTAAGCGTTACTCTGTCCCACATTTAAAATTGAAACATTTCTTAGTCCGACACACTAAAGTTTATATATCTTTATTAGTTACCCGATTCAACATTTTTCGGAAATAAAAAAGATTTCACAAAAAATCAGCTTGTTATTGATTAAAAACAAGTTTGTTCCTAGGTCCATTGTCTTATATGTCCCCACATATTCCCTCACTCAATTTTTTACTTTAAATAGTACGAGGAAGTTACTGATTTTCGGAATCTTCAAGAGAAGAGTGAACAGGTACCTTCTAGGGAAGCGCGTTCCATCTTAGGCCGCATCTTAGCTTACCATCAAGTGAGATCGTGGTCAAGCGCTTCCCTATCGATAATTAAAAAATAAATAAAAAGAAAACGCTTTTCAACCCAATTTTGGGTACTCTACGTATGTCTAATTATTAATTTTTTTATTTGTTTTAAACATATACGTAATTGGCTATTACAATAATAAATATATTTAAGTGACTTAGTAACAAGCAATGTATTTATGCTCACAGAATTATATTTATACTTCTGTGTTTCACAATATAGTACAATATATACTATTTTAGCCCTTATATAATCGCAATAAAGATGAAATTTCCATAATTCCACTAACAAGAACGGTAATTGTGAATATTAAAATTCGCATTACATTGGAGACATGACATTCTCCCATTAGAAAAGTAACAAGATACATCATTTTGATGTGTAGATGCTGCTTCATTACGTATGGTTATGGAAATTAATTTTGAAGTTTGCTATAATTATGCCTTTACGGGGTTTTCGAGTAGATGTGTTTTTTTATACATGTCTTAGAATACATATCAAACAAGCAGATATCTCGATGGAAAATGGTTAAACATCCCAGAATTTAATGGTGCATCCGTGTGTCAGAGATGTAAAATATTACATGACGTATTAGTTTGCGGGCTTTTTTACCTATTAAACCGAAACACAATAGTGACGAGCACTATGACAATATGCGACAGGAAAAAGTAAGGCGGTGGTATCCGCCGCGTATTTGAATTTTTGCAAAATGTTTATATACCTATTAATAAAACTTTGTACCCGTTTTATACAAAAATTGTGCGGGTTGAGGAGAAGAAAATTGATATACTTAAAGAAGTGCAGAAAGCTAATATTTTTATATAATATGAATGGGAATTAAATCAAATTAATAAAAAATACGCAAATTACCATACATTTGACATACACACGTACCAGCGCATGTACAGTACCTAGAGTACTGTTTTGTTTATGATAAAATCTGTAGTCAAACTAAGAAGAAATTTAATATAGCCTCTCAAACTATAATTTGTATAACAGTTATTTGTATTTTAACATTGATAGAATTATAGTCCAGTGATCACCCGATCACCAGTACAATATTAATAATAATTAATTGAAACGAAAACTTTAAAAAATTGTACATTTTACATACTATTCTCCATATATATATATATATATATATATATATATATATATATATATATATATATATATATATATATATATATATGGAGAATAACAAAGCAAAAAATTAATACAAAATGATATGGTTTAATTTTGACTACTTTGCGATCCTTGGTACCTTATCAGTAGATGTGTGTGTTGATTTCTGTAGCCTAAGGCAAATGTAGTTTTACAAAACTTCGCAATATAGTCACAACGTCGAATAGAGGACGCATGCTTCAGAGTACAATTTATAGATACGTTTTGTAACTAATTAGTAACGATATGCCGCACTTAATTTTCACTAAGCCTAATTTGCTATTGCCTTTAATAGAACATTTGATAACTTTGCTTTACATTTTGACCGTAATTTAACCGTAATAAATACTAATTTTCGTTTTTTTTTCAGGTAAGAACCAACACAGATTTTTTGGAATAGATCGAGGTACGTGCCCATATTTTAACAAGGAAATACTAAATATTTGCGCATTTACTTGGTGCAATTAACATACCTATATATTACTTTAGTTATTAGCTTTAAAATACTTGTAAAAAAATATTTATTTCAACAGTAAAACAAACTTATAAAAGCAACGATTAACCGAAAAAAGTGGCATCCTATTACAGCAAGTTAACAAATTAAAAGTCACGTGGAGTTTATTAAATTTACGGATTTCCAATTACGGTATAAGGAAATTGCCTTGTATGATTGCAATTGAAATAATTTCTCATTAAATATGATTATACATTTGTTAACAATTATATCGTAAACAAAGACTCGTGATAAAAATTTCATTACATAATTCAATAGATTAAAAGATACATTGCGCTAGTAAATTAGTGTATTCATCAATTAATATTTTTTCTTTAATGTATGTACAAAAACTTTCGTAGTAGGTATGTTACGTACTACTCAATAAGTTGCTATAAAAATTGCAAAAGAGCTATGCCATTAGAACCACAAGGACGGCACTTATATCAGTAATCTATACTCGTACATATAAAAAAATCGTAGGAAAGTCAAAACTGTACATTGAATATCTTTTTAAAAAATACTTGGGGCGTTTCTACAATCGATATCGAAGCCAAAAATATAGTTTTTAGAATTTCTGTCTGTAGTAGTAGTACTTTTGCCGTGGTAAACTTAAAAAGTACTGCATGGATTTACTTCAAATTTTGCATGAATGTTACTAACAGGTCGGGTCAACATATAGGCTACATATTACCACGCTATCACCTACGGGGGAGGAGCTGTGAGGAGTAAACGAAGTCCGCGCGGATGAAGTCGCTGGCAACAGCTAGTAACTAATAAAGTAACAGAAACTGCGAGTACCTACTTTCATCCAAACTTCAACATACTCGCGTTAAATATCTATAACATTACCTCAGTTGCCATTATAATATAAACGATAGCGTTCCGTAATGAAGCCCATCGTATCATGTTTTTGCGTAACAAGCATTCTAAATTACGACAATTATTCAATGTTGCCGTGTTATCGGCAGTTATAAAATCGGGAGAGAAAGCGGGCGTAGTCTCATTAAGGTGCAACCGGGGGGTACACCTCCATTTTGATGATGTAGTTAAAAAAAATTCGAGGGCACGAGAATTGGGACCATCGCTGAATGGCGGGCCAGTTACCGAGTTCTGCTTAAGTACACTTCATTCTGTCCACGACTTGTGTTTGCCTATTTAAAAGTGCCATTGTAAATTCAACTCCGCGATTTGTTATTGTGAAAATATTTTTTGTATTTTTGTCCGGTAGATCATGGCGAGGCAGCTCATCAAACGTTGATTCTAGTGTTATTTTAAATCTTTTTTTTTTGTCAAAAAAGCCGATGAATCGGTGGAAAAAGATAACCATCGCATATGTTTTATACATTATAGGATATCAAATAAGCACATGGTTCCTGATGGAAAGAAAGACCATCGACTATAGACACCAAAGATGTTATTGATGCGTTGGTATCCGTTAGGCGGGATGGTAATTCCACATAATTTTACCGGCCGCCTTTACCTTCAAACTGGAACAAGACAGTGGCCGTTGACGTTATTGCGAGAGGAATAGGTAAGATGGTGGTACCAAACCCGAGCGACACGTTGAAAAGCTACTTAGTAGTTACACTGCTTGTGAAACATTTAACTTATCGTTCGCCTTTTCCGAACCGCCTGGCAGAATGGCAAATGGTCTATTGTTTAAAGGCCCGGAACAAAACAGACGAAGGCCAGGACCACACATATGTACACCAAAGATACTAATGACACCGGTATATCATTATACTTTTGCGGTACAAATATTTATAGGTAAGGCGGTGGTAGAATCCCGGCCGAGACATTGTGGGATTTTATCACTTAGTAGTTACTCAATACATTCGTGATTGTGACACATTTCACCTTTTAGAAACTATCTTGCATTCGTTCATCTTTTAGAAACTATCTTGCAGAATGACAGATGATTTATTCTTCTACGGGGTCCCCGACGACAAAGAAATGATTCGACGACATGTTCTTTGTTGCGTATCTTTTTTTTTTTTTTTTGACGAAGGGGAAATCCTAATAGATACCCCGCCGTTCTTAGAGGGGGATGGAAGAACGACGGGGTTATATCGGACTCTCACCGACTAAAACCCCTCCGGTAGCCGTCTACCGTGCATTAGGGTGGCCACGGGCTCTCCAGTGAACACACCGCGGCCTTCCTGCACGTTGCCCCCCTCGGGCCCTTCCAACAACAATACCTCCCGTTGGGTACGGTAGCGTGGGGCTACACCACGCCGCCGTCCGTCCCGGGGTTGACACTGAGTTGGCTTCCCCTTGCAGCCATCTCACAACCCCCACTTCCCCTTTTAGTCGCCTTTTACGACAGGCAGGGGATACCGTAGCCCTATTCGTCGCCCGGAACTACGGCCAGGTGCGGACCCTAGTGTCGTTGCGTATCCTAAGCTAACTGTAGATGGTTGTTTCAATCAGTTTTTTATAGCAAACAAGCAGATAGCTTTTCTGAAGGAAAGAGAAACTATCGCTTATAGACACCGAAGACGTTAACGGTGCGTTGCTTTATCCGTGGAGCGGGAAGGCAATGCCACATGCATAAGTTTACCAACTACCTTACTTTCGAAACCGGATCACGAAAATGACAAGCATTGACGCTATTGCAGCAGGAATAGGTAAGGCGGTGGTATCAAATACCCGGGTGAGACGTTGCAGAACTCTACCACATAAGAGTCGTGATGGTAGTGACACGTATAGCCAATCGGTCGCTTTTTATGACTTGCCTGAGAAAACGTGAGTAGGTCTGTTCTTCAATGTAGCCCGGATCAATGTAGAGTATGAATACTTGTTTGAATAACAAAAAAAAAATTAGGCTTGTATTATACATGTATTTTATATAATCCATTTTAAGTTCGATATCTGCACTGACAGCAGGACCCATATCACTAGCAACTATCAACATCAAAGCGTTTTACAACTAATTGACTAACCGGCGCACGCCACACGCTTCACCTACCAACGCAGAGCTCAGAAATTAACCCTTCTATGATCTCCGTATCGTGTGATCCTTACACGAGCGAAACGCTTGATTCGTGAACTACCTTCTGGGAATCAGTGAGTTTCGGATTGATGGCTTTGTTTGCTCACGATTGTTGAACGTATTTCAGTTTACGTCTTTGGATTATTTGTAATCCAACAAATTAAATTTAAATACAAATGACCTCTGGCAAATTCACATAAATGCTATGAATGCGATAGTTTGTAAAAACCGCCCTTGCAAACTGTCTTACAGAATGGTAGATAATCTATACTTTAAACGGGGCCGGAAAAAAAACGGGGAGTCTAATAGTAACCCTCAACGGATGGACGAATTCACATTTTAATTTATAAAAATAATTATTCACCAAGTAATAATAAATAATATAATATGTAATAATAAATAATAATAAGAGATATACAAATAAAGGATATGAAAGTTGAATCAATGCGGTCGAAAAGAGATTGCTGCGGTATGTTGCGTAACGGCCTGACCAGAGCTACCTAAGGCACGAACTGTGAAGTGAATTGCGATGCGTCGAACGACAAGCGACGAAAAAAATTTAGGAAACTGTATGAAATATGCCACAGCTACCGGCGACGCGCGACCGTGATGCGCAGTTTTATGAGCGTATAAAAAAATGTACCTACTAGCTAGTATCTAAATGGCCACAGCTCAGAGCGGTGTGATCGGCAAAATCGGGATACGAGGGGTTTGACATCGCGCGCACAACACAAAATAGTTTCCTCGCGTTTAAAGTTTGAAATTAATCATGGATATTGATCAATTTTAAAAATTCTAAATACGTTCACCGCCGACGCTGCCTCAGTTCAGACTATTCAAGCTGTGACATAGATAATCGCGCGACCCGCTGTGTCGCAGTCCGCGTCGCAGTCGGCGCTGCGGGTAGCAGTGGCTAAGCCGTAATACTCTCGCACCGGGTTCGTAATATTGAGAGAGAAGTTAGGTCTGAAAGACAGTGTCAGTATAAAATTGAGAAAGGGCACACTCCATTAGTTCCGACATTGGAAAGAATGGTAGATGAAAGGTTAACAATACAGATACACAATGTGAATGTGGAAGATCATGATCAGATTAATCGGTTGCTGTCCAAAGGTGATATCAAAAGTCTTCACAACCGGCATGTTTGTATGAAGAGGAGGAGAGGGATAATGAGTGAGTATCGTGCGCACGTATCGTGACATTTGTCACTCATTTCTCTCTGGCGTCAAGATATAAATATACAAATATAAAGCAACTTTTAATCACAATACAGTCTAATCTGGTGAAAAGTAACGCTGAAGTCTAGTTAAAACGGTTTTTGTGGTCCTTCTTACGCTTTCATTGAATTCATTTTTTATATTATAAGATAGCAAACATGGCAAGAAATTGATCTCCTGATAGAAAGAGACAATTGTCAATTCAGCAAAGATGTTAATGGTGCATTGCTATCCTCGTGGCGGGGTCTTAATATTACATGCATAATTTTACCGGCTACCTCACCCTCCAAATAGGGACGTGATAGTTCGTGACGTGACGTAGAAGCACTGCACGCAATTGCGGTAGGAATAGATAAGGCGGTGGTATCAGATGCAGGTGAGACTATGCAGAACTGTACCTTATAGTTACGACGGTAGTGAATCGCATAATCAATCGTGAGGCTGCCTGGCAGAACGGCAGATGTTCTATTTTTAAGATGAGCCTAGACAAACACGGGCGATTATTTAAACTTTATTGTGCATACACAACTAAGGAAAATTACTCGTATTAAATAAAACATAATATCACAAAAGCTGGGCCTATCTCGCAGCGAAATTTTTTCCAGCAAACCCGCACAAAGAATACGGTAAACTAAGATAGAAACTTGTGCACAACGTAAAAAATCGAAATATTAATGTGTTCTTAAAGCTAATGATAAAAAATCTAAAAGAAATATATAAAGAGAGTGTAAAAAACTCAAAAAAGACATTACAAGCTCTTTTTTTTCTTTTTTTCTAACATCGATAGGAAAAACGCTTGACCACGATCTCGCCTGATGGTAAGTTAAGATATGGCCTAAGATGAATCGCGCTTCCCTAGAAGGTACCTGTTCACTCTTCGCTTGAAGATCCCCAGATTGTACTCGACGGGGAACACAGGCTCAGGAAGCATCTTTCAGTTCCTTGCGGTTCGAATGAAGAATGTCGAGTCAAACCGCTTTGGCCGTATAAATGGAACGTCGAGCATATGGCAATGCCTAGAATCTGTGCGCCTCGAACTCTAAACTTATAAAAAAGAAAACGAAATGATTACTCTCAAAATAGAAGTAAAACTACTACATATATATGTACAATGTACATCAAACTATTTTCAACCGATTCCCAAAAGGAGGAAGTTATAAATTCGTCTGTATGTTTTTTATTGTTTGTTACCTCAGAACTCGGTCATTTATGAACCGATTTTAAAAAATTCTTTGTTTAGGACGGTAGACTTCCTGTGTACTTACACAACAATACCCTCCCAACCCAATATAACTCTACCGGCTCCCTTAACCTACAAACCGGAATACGACAGTGATATAAGCTTTGACGGAATAAGTAAGGCGGTGGTGCCATATGCCCGGGCGAAACGTTGCGAAACTATACCACCTCAGAGACACGATGGTAACGACATATAAAGTCAGTCTTTCGCCTTTTGCGAACTGCATGGCAGAATGTTAAATGGTCTATTCTTCGGCTGATTAGAATGATTCAGATGAGCACCAAAAGCTGTCGGTTCAGATTGTTGATAGCAATAGACGGTAATCTTTATCGGGTCGGTAACATGTGGCGATGGAGTCACCTGTCATCGCCGACAACAAACTGGTGGATTGTCGTGAACTAGAAAGTCTGTAGACGTTCGTTTCACTCTGCCTACCCCACAAAGGACCCAGCGTGGTGATACTTCACAAAAATGATTCTGAAAATTCAAAATATCATTCCACTTAAATAAAAATTCATTAAATTTAAGACGCTTATTAAAAATATCAGAGTCCTCTGTCGATATGGCAATTTTCCTAAACCAATTATACCCCTGCGTACCTTCAATAACTTAATTCTTTTAGCACTATAATTTTTCCAACACCCTACCTGGATGCCCCCGTGGGCGTAATAAGGCGTCGGTCGTTTGACGCGCGTTTTTACTTGGTCCGTCGTGCCGGATACGCGCCCCCGGGTTTATGGTTTTCATTAATGAAGGCTTTAGGGCTGATCATTCGAGCCTATATCGAGGCTTGATCATGGGGTGGCTCAGATTGAATAGTCTTTAATATTTTTTAAGATAAGGGCGAACGCCTCCGTAATTATCTCGCTCGTGGCACCGCCGACTTAATTTACTATTGATGGCTTGTTACAATTTTTCGCTTCTCAATTTTTGTATCATTAAAAAACAAAAATATTCAAGAAGTGTACAGCGGTAAAATTTTATGTTTATTTACTTATAAAAACAGCGATTTCCCACATACCAAAGAGCCTTTTGATTTTTGAATGTTGATTTTGTTTTGTTCAACAAGCAGATGACTCTCATTATAAAAAGAGATGATCATCGCCTTAAATATGAAAGATATAGTTAAATAAAGCGTTTATATAGCATGTAAGAAACGATCTACCGACAATCGAAACCATAGCTTTGGACCATGCTTCTGAGGTGAAAACCGTTGGAAATTTGTGTGGTAAATTATTGATGTTTTTGACGATTATTTTAACTTAATTTTGTATAATTTAATTTATTGTAATACTCTACAGTGTTTTTTCTTAAATTTAAATAAAGAAATACACAAAATAAGCAATGTATTGTGCGCCACATACCCCGCAATATAAACCAGTATTGTATATATAAACTATTTTATGACATTGTGCTATGGACTATAAACTATATTTTTCTAGCGCGTTATGTTATAGACTATATAGTAACGTATAGCAAACTGTAATACAAAGTTACGAACTACGAACTACTAGCTGCAAAACTGTAATACGAAGTAACGAGCAATGATCGAAACGTGTTAGACCGTAGACGCTACACGTTATATTTTATAACAGCTTATAGTTTATACACTTAGTTATACATAAATAATCTATGCCCTTAGACAACGCGTGCTAGCGTTCGCTGTATGACGTTGATATATCGCGCGCTATCCCGGCCGTCTCACGCGCTTCGAATATTACAATGTTATAACTACGGCCTACGCTAGACGCTAGGTATATCGCGTGGCGGTATTTTATAGCGCCGAATAGGAATCTTATGCTTTACGTTAGGGAAAGCGTATGCTTTACGTTGAGTATACATAGCGCGCTATAGTATGGCGCTATGCGTTATATTAACCACCATTAGTCCCCATTACCATGGTGGGTAATCTACTTCAACATTATCCTGATGACTGCTGTGGTGTGCGCGACGCTGTGCTAAGTTTATACGTTTGGGCTACTAACACAACACCATCTATTAGATACTTACAAAACCCGGATACTATAGGTGTTATATCGAAAATATCTTCACGCCCGTATCTGTGAAGGCAGAGGTACAACATGTGCACCCGCGATTAGCCGATGACTTGGACTTAGTCCTACAATGTGATAAGTGACCAGCCTATCGCCAACCGGACACTTCCAATCCCGGGCAAAGTTGTTTTTGTCAGAACACTGAAAAAACACATTTTTGATTTGTATGTCTATGTGATTTGTAAGATGCCTTAGAAACTTAAGGATAAATGAACTTACCTACTTATCCTATGACCAAAGTTGGAAAATAGGTATAACCGTACTCAAAAAATATATTTTAAAAATATAAGAACATTATATAAAAAATAGTCCTATTGTGGTCTAGTCGTCCGGTGTCGGAGTTGACCGCATAAGTTTCCAGGTTCAAAATCCCTGCTCGGGCAGTTTAAATGTGTTTTTTTTTCCAGTTTTCTGATAAAAACCGTTTTCCCCGTGTTGGTTCCGGGCTCCTTTGAAGAATAGGCCAACTGCCGTTCTGCCAGGCAGGTCGTAAAAGGCGACCGAGTGGCTATGCGCATCACTACCATCGTGACTACTAGGTGGTAGAGTTCAACATCGGCTCGACAGGGTCTGGTACCACCACCTTACCTATTCCTGCCGCAATAGTGTCAGTGCTGGTCACTGTCGTGTTCCGGTTTGGAGGGTAATGTAGCCGGTAAACTTATGCATGTGGCATTAGCTGCATTAGCATTAGCACCACATCTGCTTGTTTACTATCTTATGATATAAACCAAAGTTACCCGGAATTGGATAAGTGCCCGGTTGGCGATAGGCTTGCCTACCTACCTATCGCGTTAATAGGTATTTGTCGTTCGCAATTGATCGAATCAAAAAACCGGGTCCTAGCATCTGTGTGATTGATAGGGTCACTTACTTGAAAGTAATTCGTTCAATCGCGATGATTCGCGATCGCAAGTCCGGTAATGGGTCGGGTCTACGAGAGCTCGCTGTCTACGAGAAGACGAATGAATCGTTTGTCTTTGTCTCTGTCTGTTTGTGTCTGTTTGTGTTTGACATAGTAAACGTTTCGTTTGTTTACCAGATTAAAGCTGCTGTCTACTTTTTATTAAAGTGTATTGAATTTGGAGACCAAAAATAAAACATAATTTCGGTGACATAAAATGTTTATAAGTTTTTATTAGGACCCGTCACGCATGCAGTCACTTTTAATTTCTGGAAATTAGTTTTTTGTTTAGTTATGTCACGTCTCCAGGTATGAGTTAATTAAAAAACAGTTATTTTAATTATTTTATTAATTTAACAGTTTATTACTAGAATGGGCCGATATTCGGCCGAAAGTCGAGATTCGGTCGAAATTGGACGTTTGGTCGAAATTGGACATTCAGTCGAAATTCAAAGTTCGGTCGAAATTTGGGCGAGCTTATCACTAAAGAGAGATATCTTACAGCTAACTCAAGAAACCTTCATACATAAAACAAATGTACTGCATTATGAAGTATAAAAAGTGTATTTAATTAATTTATTTATTTATTTATTTTACACAAACAAAAATTCAATGAATTTAAAATTTACCGGTACCTACCCATAGTCTCAAAGTAAAATAAGCGACATGTGGACGGACGAATGGACGAGTAGATGGACAGACAGACAAAAGGATATGAAGAAATTAAAAGAGTTCCCGTTTTTTGGCTTTTGGCTACAGAACCCTAAAAATATATTAAGATGTATATTATAAAATACTCGAATCACTAATCAATATAAGTTGATCGAAACAAAACAAATCAATCTATTTAACCGTAACCTTTACATTGAAGTGTTAAACTATATCAATTATCAATCAATTGAATGAACGGGTCCTAAGACCCGGGTCTTTCTGAGGACAGGTCAGTATTGATACGGTTCTTTCTGATCGAACGAACAACACATGCCTACGCGTTAATTTGAGACTTGCGTTTTTAATTTAATTAATTTGCGTTTCGAAAACCGGCCTAAAGATCTCAACCTTTAGGCCGGTTTTCGAAACGCAATTTATGTTTAATAAGCAAATAATCTAATAGATCATTTGCTTGTAAATTGCAAAATGCAGATTACGTTTATCCATAACATTCGCGGTCCCAATGCGTCATCTCTAAAGAGTGTATATCACCACATACGCATTTTATTTATCGCATCTGATTAACTTCCTACATATGCGTATTCTGTTTCTACAACTAGCGCCATTGATAATCGTTTATACTAGCAAAAAGCAGAGACTTGTAAGGGCTCGCAAAGTTATACCACCTTGTAATATTGTTAGGAAAGTATTTTTATGAGAATTACATGTTTTAATGTATGGACTTTATTTATAATTATCTAACCTAAAAAATCCAGCGTATTTTTTTTAATCTTTGTTAGAAGGCTTTAGTCGTGAAACGACTATTTTTACCCAAACATTATATTCGCATCAAAGGCGTCGTCAGGCTTTGGTCTAGGAGGGCGCAGGAAAATAAAACCAAAATAAAAAACACATGTTTCTAAGACAAAATTTTTTTAGTACTTACAAGAAAAATTCTTTCAAATTTTCTTGATTTATTAAAAACATGATTTTTATTATTATTAATGTTATCTACACAGAACAAATATAAAGGTTATCTACTAAAATTTTACACCATATTTTCTGGTCTACCTATAATATAGTACGGTCTACCTATAATATGTAGCAACTCAAGATCCATTTCGCGCCACCACTTCGCTCTTAAAGTCTAATATTGATAGAAATCAATTTTTATAAATGGTAGCTTTCTTGTAAAAGAGTTTTCAAGAAAACATGGGTATTAAAAATGAAAGTTGATCTAATAAAGAAAACCACATTTTAAGATTTCGCTATGATAAATATTTTATTCTAAAATCGGGAAGTCCTGGTTTCATATCAATTTTCGAAATCAAAAAATGTTTTATTTAATTAACCTTCAAAATTTTTAGGACTAGTATTGGACTCACCGCAGGCACGAAGAATTGGCGGTTGAAACGGAGCGAATAAATTTTGTTCGAGTTCGATTCTCGAGTCAGACAAATCAAAAATGTGATTTTTCAGTTTTCTAATAAAAACAACTTTTTTTGATTTGGATTGGAAAAGTGCCCGATTGGTGATAGGCTGGTCACTTGTCACGTTGTGGGACTAAGACGTATCTTCGGCTAATCGTGGATGCACACGTTATACCTCTGCCTACCTCTTCGGGGATACGGGTATGATTATACCTTTTTTTTTGTAACACAATTATCGTAACACTTAATAATCAATTTAAGTATATTACATCCTGAAGATGCTTAAAAAGTGAAACCGGTCGAGTGATATACAAAAATAAAAGTTTTGATGTGAAATTAAAGTACAAGTGTTACAATAATTGTGTTACAATAATGGAATTTCACCAAGTGCCGACGATGGAAAGTATAGAATATACCTTTTTTTTAGCTTTTTACCCTCGGGCTAAGATTGAAAATTGATCTCAATACATTATTAATCACTTCTACTATTTCACAATAATCATATTGTGAAAAATCTGTAAACGGTTGACCATCCCTGGCAGGCCACTTCTGAAACTTCCCGCTAAATTAAGGTATTTTAAGCTCAAAAGAGTAAAACTGTAAGCATAGATTTTTTCAGTTCTAAGAAATATTGAATTGTCTCAACTGCTAAGTCACAAAAAACAGCAAGAAAACACTTACGAATGAACCAACTAAACAATCATACATGGAGTCTATTTTGATAAAAATGGCAGTATATTGTTTTTTGAAAAATTGTATATTTTTGAAACGATGATTAAATTTCAAATGGTCAAATTCTAATGGCATTTAACTCAATTTAACTATTGCTTTAGCTAAATAATCGGTAGGTTCAAAAATTTTGAAGCAATGTCAAAAAACATTTTTTTGAAAAATGTTCGTCATTGATAGATCCCAAATAAATTGACCGATTTTTATCCAATTAACGTTACTTGAGGGAGTTTTTAAAGGAGAAAAGCTGATAAGATTCTGAAGTCAATCGGTATATTAGCCTGAAAGTTATTTCAAAAATATTAAGTAAGTTTGCTAAAAACAACGTAATTTTAATATTTGAAAAGCTGTAAATTTGAAAATAATATTAAAGATACCACATAAACACTTGCGAGTTTTCCGGGCATCAGAGTCTTCGACACAATTAGTTTTAGTTAAGTTTCATAGACGACCGCGGAGAGGTAAAACCAACATTCATCCATACTTCCAAACATCCAAACTTTCGCATTTATAATATTAATCACTACATAGTAAAAAACAAAGTCGCTTTCTCTGTCTGTCCCTATGTATGCTTAAATCTTTAAAACTACGCGACGGATTTTGATGCAGTTTTTTTTATTAATAGATAGATATCAATCTATCTATTATATCTCGAGGACCTTTCCGATATTCCCACGAGAACAAAAGCTACGCGGGTGAAACCGTGGGCATGTCGCTGCTACCTAATATATTATAAAATTTTCGCGTCCAATGTTAGTTACCAGACTCCTCCAATACGGCTTGATCGATTTTTATGAAATTTTATATTATTAGTGGGTAGGTCTAATCTGGTAACTTATAATAATAGTATATATAATAACTAATAATAATATTGGTTGATAACATTTTTGTCATTCATCTATCCATCCATCACACTTAATGGAATGCGTAGTCTAGGTCGATCAATACTGCATGTGTAATATGCATATAAATATTAAACAACCCAAAACAGAAATACAAACTCACACGTCACACAATCGCTTGTCACTGCCAGGAATCAAACCCAACCGATCAGATTACGTAGTCAAGATAGCTAACCCCGCGATCAACGGGTTGCTATGATAGGTGTGAAATCGAACATTTTCTACAAAAAAGCTTTTTGGGAAATATAAAATATTTTTTTACAAAAAAGAACATTTTTTGCACTTTAATTTTTTTGCATGGTATATTTATGTAACTTCAAAGTATTAATATTTGACCAATTAATCTACAAAATTTTATATGACTTTTGTAGAATATTCTTAATAATAGGTTAGTTATGATAAATTAGTATCTAGTGTTAAGTTTTATTAATAGCTCATAATTAATTTATTATGCACTACCCAAGTTTTTTCTCTCAGCATTACGGAAGGCGAACTGTGAGAAAATGCTTAATAGCATTAAGTTACGCCTTTGTACCATTATGTGCAATAAAGTATTTAAATAAAATAAAAAAATAAAATAATTATAAGATCGTTTTTAGATCGTCGATCAATCGAATTATTTGTTTGAATTCTCTAGTAATAAATTGTTACATAACAATTCTTAATGATATTAGAAAAGTGACTCGATCACTAGGTACACTAACTACTATTTATTACTTTCTACGTACGCGTTTTACGTTTCGAAATAGGATTTTAGCCGTTCGCATATTGTAATGCTGGACTGCTCTTAATTCTTTATTCAAATCAAACATAGCGCCATTTTCTGGCACGTTTGAATTACAAATCGGAAGACCGTTTCTTTCGGATTTAAATTTGGAAACTCCCTACAAATTGCCAGTTTGATTGCTCCTTTTAATGCGACCTCGCCAAGTTTTCTCCCTTGGATTATGGAAAATTATTAGCGATGCGCCGAGCAAAAAGTATTATACAATTTATCGGCACTGATAACAAAGGCGAAAGAGAAGCAACGCGATTTCGACGCGATTATTGTTTCCGTTTGATCTTGATTAATTAGCTATTACAAACAGAATAGATTATTAGCAGTCCGTAGGTGTTGACGATAATTATGCATAAAACCACTTGAATAATTAGATATTACTGCTTTTGATAGATTGATAATTATCACAGGTTAATTTATGTTTGTCGTTCGTGTTTTGACATTATATTTTCATATAAACCACATATCCTTTATTTGTTGGGGATAATTTTTCGACATGCTTATTTCTAAATTATATTAAATCAGCTCAGTTGCGCTTTTTATCATTGAATTTTTATTTTATGAATAAAAATAACACCATCAACAAGACCAACATCAACAACAACCATCACATGCCACAATAGCGTCAGTGCTTGTCACTGTCGTGTTCCGTTTCGGAGGGTAAGGTAGCCGGTAAACTTATGCATGTGGCATTAGACCTCGCCACAAGATAGCAACGCACCATTAACTCTTTTGGTGTCTATAGGCGATGTTTGACTCTTTTCATCAGGAGACCCATCTGCTTGTTAACTATCTTATAAAAAAGGTGCCGGAAAAAATCAACAACATTTATCCTATTTCAAACATTTACAAAATCTCTTCAACCTTCTTTCTGAATCTCTCTGTGTATTGTGGCCGCGTTCCGATCCGCTGGTAGTTTTGAAGAGTGTTGACGTGTCAAAATAACTTGAAAAAGTTTTATTGAATAAAGTACTTCTGATTTCTGATTCGTGAAATCCGAATGAAAATCCGTTTAATAGTTTCAGAGTTTATCGCAAACATGCAGATAGACAAACGCTGCAATGCAATGCTGCAATATGTATAATAATTTACATGTCATAAAAAAACTCCTCCTTGTTTTGTAATGTGTTGTGACGTATTGGATTTTATATGTTTATGTATAGATAGCAAACAAGAAGATGCCAAAAGAAAGAGAGAGTAACCATCGCCTATAGACACCAAAGACGTTTATGATGCGTTGCTTTTCGTGTGACGGGATGATAATGCCATCTGCATAAGTCTACCAGCTATCCTATCCTCCAACCCAGAACACGACAATGACTAGCATTAAAGTTGTTGTGAGAGTAATACGCAAGGCGGCTGTACCATACACGTGGGCAAGACGTTCCGAAACTATACGACCTAGAAGTCACTATAGTAGTGACATGTATAGCCCAATCATTCGTCTCATGAACTGCCTTGCAGAATGGTAGATGGGTATACTTTTCAAATGGAGCTTAGACCAAGTTGGGGTTGATTTAAAAAACAATAATCTTAAATAGCGATAGTACTTGTAAATTATGAGTAAATCAAAGTATTTTTTTACTTGAATATTCAAAGACGTGGGTGTTATTATAAATTTTATATCTTTGTCTATAAAGAGTTATCAGATTTACCGTCTTTGAAATTGTTATAATGAGCTATAACTGTGATCGGTAATCGGATGGTATTTTAAAAGTCCGTATACATAACCGTCCCAAGGCGAGTATTATCGTCTTCAAGACGTCCGGGCGCTAAAGAGGAGTGGGGGTGGCATTTTTTTCCGAGTCGTCAGATAGATTGGATGACACTCGATCTCCCCGAGAGAGCGAAATTAAAACGGCGGCGATGAGCCAAGCCAAACGAGCGGAGAATTATTTTCCGTTGAGTGATTCTCGGCCATAAAATTTCTGATTGATCAATTCATCCGGTGTTTCCATTTCATCTTAATGAAGAGCACGTTCTGTGGACATTTTTTGCTCCCCCGGCCGTGTTCCGCCTGTTTTCGCGGATACTTTGATAATTTCCAAGTTTTTATGTCCCATCTCTGATGTTTGCGATGATTGGAACTGTTTTTGCGAGGGTACCTTTTCGATTCGTTTTTTTTAGTTAAATGTTACTATTCGATTAGACTGTTCAATCGATTAAGTTGGTTAACAAATGTAATTTAATACGCCTCCTACCACTGACTACATAATATTATAATCGTTTTACTTTTTGTTACCACTTAAAATAATGTATAACTTTGCTGTTTATGTATATGTCGCAGTGAAATTGTCAATAGCCGTTAGATTATAATCTACCTAGGGATTTTATAATTTGGTTAGGTTAGGTTAGCAGTTAAATTATAATATCACTCAGGTAAATTATAATCTAACGGTACTGACAATTTCACTGCGACATATATATTTTTATATCATAAGATAACAAGCTGATGGCTAACTTAAGTCGTTAATGGTGCTTTGCTACCCGTGTGGCAAGATGGCAATGCCACATGCATAAGTCTACCGGCTACCAGATTCCCTCCAAACCGAAACAAGACAATGAGAAGCATTGACGCTATTGCTACAAGTATAAGTAAGACGGTGGTACCAAATACCCGGACGAGACGTTGCGGAACTCTACCACCTAGTAGTCATTATGGTCTATCCGTTTGTCTTTTTGTCCCTCCGTCTGTTCGTTTGTATATCATGCTTTCACGATTAAACCGCTGCCAAACCGTTTTTGATGAAATTCTGCATGGTGAAAGTAAAAAACCCCAGGTCTAACACAGGCTGTGTTTTTTTTATAATCATTCCCTAAGGGACTGAAATAGAATATAAAAATTTGTGCGAATCAGCTAGTCGTTAACATATAATCTAAAAACACCAAATATGGTTCAATCCTTTAAGAAATTAAAACAAAAGGATAACAAACATGTTTTATGTTTACACATGTGTGTAGACGACAGAACTCTACATACATGTGTAAACATACGAGTAAAAAACGTTACAACATACAAAAATTTAGTAGATATATTGATTTTTATATACATTTATTGTGTTACTCGTAATATAATCTTAGTTAATATTATTCTCTGAAAGTAGGTTATGAGTTGTTTTAGCTGTTGTCACTCGATCAGTCGGGTGCGTAGCGCATAGCAATTTTATTACGGTCTTTCAGGATATTAAGAGGGAACGGGGGGATAATGGCCCGATTCGTTGGACAATGCTTCGGTGGGTCATCATTTGGCCACATTTCATTAAAAACAACAATAAGCACGATAACTGTTGTTTGGCGATGTTTCGTGATTTGATCACGGGTCCTCGTTTCGTGGGTCCTTGTTTAATGATTGATTTGGTCAGTATTCTCCTTTGTAAAATTTAATGAGTTCTACACGTAATTTAAATATTTTTGTTTTATTAAACAGATGTTTTTAACTGTAAGACGTTTTATAGTTTAAGTATTATCATGATTAAAACCATGTGTGCCTCAAGTGAGTATAAAAATAGATTTAGTTCCGTTCGCCTGAATACGCTAACTATAAAAATGACTATTTGCTTATATTTCAGGCAGGCAAGCTATTTAAGCTGTAAGTCGAATGTTTGATGTTTAACAAAATTCCACATATCATACTATATAAAATCATCTGAAAACAGTCCCCTGGTCATTGGATTAAATTGTTTTATAGGACGCCTGTCTAAATTATAAAATATTTTTGTAATTACTATGTTGATATTTTTCGTTGTGATTCCAGTTCCTTTAATAGCAGAAGGTACTTATTTCTGTATAAAACAATCGGCTTTGTTTGCTCATATTTATCTATATTAGACATCAAAAATAAATAGTGTTATGCCCTTATCTCCCCATAATTTTATTATAAATGGTGACGTATATTTGAAAACATTAATTTTAAACAATCTATAGCTTTGCGTTGTAGCTTCGCTTAAAATCGATGCTTATTGTAAAATGTGCAACATCCTCACGAACCTACTACGAGGTGAGTGGATGCTGAAAAATTATAAATTTGCGAAGTCATTTAGTTAAATAATAGTAATTTAAAAAATTAAACCGAGTCCAAATGTCAAATAAACTTATCTCAAAAACTACTGAACTGATTTTGATGAAATTTGGGTTGTTCCCTAAGTTGAAATATAAAGTTGAAATGAGGAAACCGCGTTTAAAATAAATTGATGATGTAAAATTGAAAAGACATAATCCATTGGTATGGACGTGTAGGACGACTGACGGACGAAAGAATAGCAGTACCGCTATACCGTGCTAATTTAAATTGATGTGGATTTAGTAGCCTGAAACAGGACCAAATTGATCGGGTGCTATACGAGAGTTATGTTAAAAGTTTTCACAGGCGGTGTTTTACATAAAGAAAGTTATGTATCTGGAATCGTCTCATCTCTACGGCATCGGTGTACCGCTGAAAATCATCAACGTGACAAAGGTCATCTACAGAAAATACTCCTGTAAATTTACTCACGACGTCTTTATCAAAAATCCATTGTAAAATCGGTACTGCTGTATGGGTGCGAAGGTCACTAAAGTTATCTTACAAAGACTGCAGGACTTCGTCAATCGTTGCCTTCGCGGCATACCTGGTAGGTCCGGGAAAATCTCGAATTCTCGAATAAACAGCTGTTGGAACGCTGCTATGAAACCCTGATTGACCAACAGATCAAGCGTTGCAAATGGAACTGGATTTGCCACACTCCGAAGGGATCCTGAGCACATCCCCAAGCAGGCACTGGATCGGAATCTCCAAGGAAAACGCAAACATGGTCGCCCCGAACAAACATGGCGACAAAAAATAGCAGACGAGACGAAGAATATCGGTAAAGCTTGGAGCGAAATCAAACGTGAAGATTAAGATCGATCGCGATGGAAAATTACAATGGACGCCCTCTGCCCCATCCAGGAGACATAGGACATTAAGTCAAGTAAATCGTGAATCTACAAAAAGCGAGGCAAGTCTGTCTGGACCGGTATAAATGGTACTTCATTCCAAGCGCAAATCTGTTTATTTTACACAAATACCCACCTTGCATTCGAATTGAGTAACAGCCCTTCCCCCTAGAAGTCCGGGCCTCCTTTGACTAAGAAACCGTCTGTTATTCTGCCAATAAGCTTGTAAAAGGTGAACAATTGGATATACGTGTCACTGTCATCTTGGCAACTGGGTGGTAGAGGTCAGAAACGCCTCGAATTGTACCGCTGCCTTACCTATTTTTTCCTGTCACAATGGCACCAGTGCTTGTCGTATACATACATATATATATATATATATATATATATATATATATATATATATATATATATATATATATATATAAATGCAGAACATCCTTGAAACTTATAAATTGAGTTATTTTAAGCCCAAAGGAGCAAACTTATAACTAAGCATAGATTATTCAAAAGAATTTTTGAAAAAATTCATTAGTTCAAAAATTTAAAGTTTGTTAAGAATAATAGTAATTTGTTGAAAACGAAGATCGATTTTGATGATTACATTTATTTTCAAAAATTACTTTCAACGTAATTTTTGAATGTTAAACTAGTCTTAGTAAAAAAATAAATTGGTTGAAAAATGTCGGAGAAATATCAAAGAAATACGTTATTCAAAAATTTTCGTCACTTATAAATCCCGAAGGAATCAACCGATTTTGATATAATTTACGATATTTGACGCAGTTCCTATTTATATATAATATTTGTAAGTTTTTATAATATTTGTAATATTTATGAAAGCTATAAATTTTGAACTTGATTCGATTACGAATTTTTAAACGACATTTGACGCAGTATTTTAAGTACGATAATACTATGAAAAGTAATAAATTTAAAAAATCTACGGGTTGAAAAATCTCGAAGTTATGTCAAAAAAAATTTTCATCCCGAGCGGATAAACTGATTTTGAGGCATTTACGGTATTGGACGCAATTTTACAAGAAAAAGAGCTGATCAGATTTTGCAATCCATCGGTACATTAATCTGACAGTTGTTTAAAAATAAAAAAAAAACATTGTTTTGCCGAAATTTATTTATGGTAATTTTTCAAAATCTCCTGGGTTGAATCGGCTAAGATTTTCAGGAAGTCTAAGTTTGGCGTAACTTAATCGAATTCTATCAACCACGTTTCGACCGTTCAAGTCGTTCTTAAGTTATGAGATGCTTACACACACACATTCGCATTTTGGATTTTGAAGTTTCTGAAGATATTCATTTTACCCCGTGGTGAGGTCCTGTTAGCTAGCTGACGGCTCACAATCGGTTTCGGCGTGTTCGCTTGAAAAGCGCGTACAGCCGCTTGAGAGTGGCAACTGCAGTCCGCTGTCATTTAAGTCACGATATGGTGAACCTATGTGCCACATTTCATGGAAACCAATTCACCTGTTGGCGCGTACATAAGTAACAAGCATAAAACATTTAGTTAATCTTAAAGCGGTCGATTCTGATTAGCTTTTACCATTGGTAATTTAAAGATACTAAATATACCCAAGTTTCCAATTAATCGTGAATCCTGAACCAGCTATGTGTAAGACATAGAAACTTTCTGACTGATTAACTAATCCATCAATGTACGGATCAAAACACTGGATGAATTGAGGTGAAGTTGGCCTTGCATGTAGAAGACGTGGGGTGTTCGTCTGATTTGGAAAATTCGTGTATAAGAGGCGAGCGAAGACGCGGACAATAACTAGTTAATACGTGCCTGCATTGATATCCATTTATGTTAGTCAATGCATCTGTGTACTTTATAAACCTTCGTATATTATCCTTATATATAAAAATTCAACTGTACCTACGTATACCTACTGAATGTTTGTCTACGAAACATAAATAAGCTGATCTATTGACTTAATATTTGTTCGCAACATAGCTGTTGAACAGGAAAGTGTTTTATATAAATTTTATTCCGAAGTTTCAATGGACACAGAAAATTCTTAGCATTTCTGAGACACTTATAACTGTGCCACAGCGAAGCGTGCTCTGGTTCAATATATAATACATTGACAGTCTATAAAGAATCCATATGCCAGTCATATGCGATATAAAAACACCTTGAAGTTTCCTGAAAACATATTTTAATAAATTCAAACTTTTAATTTGAATAATTAATAATCGAATAATAAAAGGGAGGAAAAGATAGACATAATTTGTATATGCCGTGCCACCCCATTTCCCCCTCGAGAAGCCGGGGTGAAGATGTGTTTTTGTCATGTTTTTATTAGTGAAAAACAATGATGAATTGGCGAACATCGCTTTTATTAGTCGGTGAGCGTTTTGTCCCTGCGAAGTTTTTTTTTCTAATTTGTTTTCTTAGGTGTATAACGTGAAGTAATGCTCGAGAAAATTTGTATTACGGAGGGGTGGAATTTATCCGGTGGTGGCTCCTTGTCTTGTAGTAAATTAAATTGTTTACGTTCTTGTGTGGAGTTTTATTGACATCGGAAACTTTCGTTCGATGATTAAATTAATTATTTGGTTTGACTGGCTGTCACCTGCGGCTTAGTCTGCGTTGTTTATTATATTAGCACCACGGACTAAATGGATACGCCTTTGAAGAAAATTTCTTAGTTTGTCAGTGTAGCTTTCAATTACACCCGGAAATACAGAGTTATACTACTTTTCTGATAATAACAACGTTGCCCGGGATGGGATAAGTGCCCGGTTGCTATCTATCATATTATAGGACTAACGGCCGGTTCCCGAAATGCAAATTAGTTTTATCAATCTGTGTTTAATGTAATTTTTACAAGCATATACATACATATCTTCACGCCTGATCCCTTACGGGGTAGGCAGAGAGAACCGAGTGCCATATATCATCATCCTTGCAGGCTTGTCTCGCTTCCTCCACATTCATCATTCTCTTCATACACACACGCCGGATGCGAAGACTCTTGACATCTTCGGACAGTACTCGATCAATCTGATCATGGTATGTCAGTCTTGGTCTTCACCGGTACCCACATCCTTCCACATTCGCATTGTATATCTGTTTTGTTAACCTTTCATCTACCATTCTTTCTACATGTCCGAACCAACAGCTAATAGTTTAAAGCATATGATTAGTTCAACACAGATTAATTGCTTGTAAAATTAATTTACGTTTTTGTAACCGCCCGTAAGTATCTTCTGCTAATCGTGGTTACACGTGTTGTACCTCTGCCTACTTCTTCGAGGATACGGGCGTGAAGACACTTAGTTTTTTTATATCATAAGATAGCAAACAAGCTGATGGGTCCCTAATGAAAAGAGCCAACCATCGCCTATAGACACCAAAGGTGTTAATGGTGCGTTGCTAACTGGACGCCATTTAAAAACTGATTGTTAATAGTTACAACTCCTCTATTTTAAATTTATTGTTTGTTGTTTTATTTTACGTTGTTTGTATAAGGGATTATTCTACAAGAACAATTTCTCATTACAAAAAAGTTGTTTATTTATAAAAAACGTAATGAAATTGCCACGTCAAAGACGCTTACGACGTTTCAAAAAGCGGCAGCGGAGGCAACGATAATAGCTCGCTTTGACTTACGAGATGGAATTTTTAATGCAATAATTTCGATAATTTATCGCTATATGGCGTTTCTTTGTGCTAGGAAGAGGGGGTGATTTTTCAGTAGGAGTTTATGTCTTAGGCGGTTTCTTAAAGGAAATAAGTA
The DNA here is from genome assembly GCA_036924255.1 of Apodemia mormo. NCBI lineage: Eukaryota > Metazoa > Arthropoda > Insecta > Lepidoptera > Riodinidae > Apodemia > Apodemia mormo. The sequence continues at coordinate 5,794,764 of JAUPFN010000020.1, read as the reverse complement.
GGTAATTATTATTTTAAGCTATGTATATCTACTAAAGGTATGTATTTGGTCTAAATTTTCGTTTCATTCTTGTTCGTCTTTAGCCGGTGAATTTTTTAGGATCAGTTCATAGAATAATACATTCATATGTAGTCAAGAAAATTGCGGCTCTATGTAATCGATGTGGATCGGTGGATTCGATTCCCGATATGGCAAATGCTTCTTTGTGCGATGAGCGTAGCATCGTTCGTAATAGCGTCAATGCATGTCAGTGTCGTGTTCCGGTTTGGTGTTGTTAGGGTAGCTGGTAGATTTATGCATGTGGGATACCCATCCCGACACACGAATAGCAATGCAATTAACATCTCTAGTGTCTACAATAGTCTTAAATTGTCAGGATTTACAGAGTTGTCAATCCTAATTACACTAGTACTACTATTATATTTTCACGTATCTATTTCCCTTCATAACACCATGAATATTAACATTGTAAATATTGTAACATTTTATATTATAACCAGCTGTTCCGTGCAATTCGTCCGCGAGTAGAACTTTTTTTTTATATCATATGATAGCAAACAAGCAGATGGGTCTCCTGCAGGCTTAGGATAAACACCATGAGATACATCTCGATCGAGAAAGTGACGTTTGCTTGACATTTACTAATATCTCGATGGACGTTAATATGCACGCCACGATAAACATTTAAAACGTCAGAGATAAATTAAACAAAAAATTTACTCGAATAGAGAAATCAATGATGCCACTAGAAGACATCGACATTATACTAATTCTAACTTTTAAGGTACAGCTTTGGTGCATTTAACTTGTGTATATCATTATGAGCTTTTGTTTACATTTATAACTTTCTGTCATCATCTCTAATTTTTGTCAGTGTCGAAGGAAATATGACCAAAGCCTACTGAAGCCATACCTATTTACAGTTGTAATTAAAGATATTTTACAGGTTTTTGAATTATTCTCTTTTTAGTTTTGACCTTCAAACTACAGTTTTGTACTCTCTAAGACTGAAACAATGAATTATGATTCATAAGAGGTTTTAATGTAAAGAGCAATTATGATGCCAGTGTGTATTTATTTCTGGGTGTATAAGTGCGTAACTAATAATGCGTAAAAGTGCATAACAGTTATTATTAACAAGCTATTCTTTTTGACTATAATATTCCTTTAAATTATAATTCTAATATTATTGAGTAAATTATCATCATTTTAGACGAATCAATCAACATTTTTGATTTTTTTTATGGGAAACTTCCATAGAATTGTTGTGATTTGACTCGATTTGACAATGACACGAAAATGCATCACGATAAACAAACATAAATGTATAGCATTATGCCAACTAGAAAATAAGATAGAACAGAATACATTACACAGTATTTTATATTACAAATAATGTTATCTATTAATAGTTCCAAAAATGAGCCAGATGCAAGCAGTCCAACCTAAAACTTACTGTTAGACCGTGGTCCCGAGAACAAACTTTTTTTGATTAATAACAAGCTGAATTTTTGTGAACAGCTTCGTTTTGACGAGACAACCATATTTTCTATCTTTGAAAAATCTCAAATCGGGTATCCAATAAAGATAGATAAAATAGGGAAAGTTTAGAATATCGAACTAACAAAAGTTTCCACTTTAGGTACGTGTATGACAAAATTACCCTTGAATCACAATAATAATTACCACCACGGTCTATGATTTACATCTCAAAAATGAAAAACATTTTTCTTCGACTTTTCAGTTTATCTCTCTTTAATCCAAAGTCTTATTCAAAGAGTATATAAAGTTTAATTTTATTTAGTCTTCTTACTTCTACTTCTAACAAAAAAACGAATTTGAACTACACTCGATTTTCTTTTTGTTATTTTTGATTGATTAATATTTTGATTATTATTATATGTTTTATGTATTATTTTTCCTGAGTGTATGTTATTAATAGTAACATTAAACAACACAAAATAAGCACCAGTTTTAAATTAACCTTTTACATTTATAGTTTTCTACTGAATTTTGTAGAAAACCTTGTATGTAGTTTTATTTTTGAATAGAGTTGGTAACACTGAGTACCACGAGAATTCATAGAATTATTTTCTCTATACGAAAAATTTATTAATCAAAGTTTATTAACATTACGTCAAAAAGTATTGTACCTAACTTGTATTTTGCAATTAATTATCTAACCAATACGTACACGGAATTATTGATTTGGTTCTCACATGTGTAAAATCATCATCATTCTTCATAATTCTAGTATAATATATAATAGTTTTATATAAAATGGGAATACAAAATAAAACGTAAGTATTTGTTTATACTTATTCTTTATTTTATAAAACCCTATATAAGTAGGTAACTAAAAATAATGATATCTTTCCTTTCAGGATAAAAAGTATGGCACAAATTAACTGTCACCGTGGTATGGGTACCTATAGATGTATATGGCTAATCTTCCACATAACCTAATGGATTCATGGACTAGACTTGTAGCACCAAAGATTAAAGTCTTTAATATGGGGAAAGCATAATATAACACCATATATTCTGCAAATATTCCATACATTATAGTTTCTAGAGGAAGGAAGGGAAACAATGTAATACTTTGTGTAAGTATTTATTTACATACATATCTTCATGGCAAATCATCTAACAAGGTAGACTGAAAAAATCAAATTTCAAACATATTTTAATATATTTCTTTCTTTGTCAAGGTTATGATTTTTTACAAAATTAATATCATAAATTCAAGATTATTTTAAAAACTTGATTTTTGTAAAATTCTCCTGAATATGAGAAGATTTCTCTGGACAACAGTGTAGGCTTCTGTCACTACCTTTTATAAAGGCAACCAATTGTCTTCGACCTCATTATGTACTTTACAATGCAAATCTATATAACGCTACACAAAATGCAACGTGCAAGACTGGAGTCATAAGGCCCGAGATAACTGACAATTTAAAAAAATATATTATGTAAGTGTATATAACAACATTTTGATAAGATATATTTGTTTACAGGTTGACTAAACAGCGTGTAATGGAAATAGTTAAAAAGAAGTCTTTCTATTTATTACATTTTTTAAAATTGTTGATTAAGAAGATTTATAAGTTAATGTTGAATATTATATTTTTCTTGTCATTTTAAATGGTTATGCAAGATTGAAAATTGAAAAATAAATTTAAATTTGTAGAAAGCAATTAAGTTTATAACATGATAGGCTTAATTTACCTAATATGTGTAATTTTTAAAATCTAAATTCAAAGAAAGGTAATGTTTAAGTTAGGAAAAATTATAATAAAAATTGCTATTCTATTTGTTGATTTTTTATTTTGAAGTGAAATTCCATACTACTTGTACCATACTTACATGTACATACTTGTACCATATAGTAAATTAATTTTTGGTATTGAATTTTCATTACTAGTTATGCGACTTCACAAGAGATATTTAAATTGTAGAAAACAATTAAATTTAAAATATTATAGCTTTAATATAGTATGTGTAATCTTCTATAAGTTTGCTACATTAGTGAAAATTCAAAGATACACATTAATAAATTTTAGTCATAAGGTGATATATAGCAAAAATTATTTATCTAGTCTGAGAAGTACAAACATTAATAATAATTGTTAGTTTAGTAAAGTAGATGTGTTTGTATATTTTTTAAAACTCAAATTTATTTTTCTTTACAAAACTGCTTCATATTTTATTTCTTAATTACACACTTTTTATACTTTTATATGTGATTTATTCATTTTGTAACTTTATTAAAGAAAATAAAAATTATTTCTCAAGACTGTTCCATATAGTAAAATCTATGTTTGGCATTAAAAAATTAAATAATATAAATAATGTGTCATTAAACTTATGCTTAAAATTAGCCACTGATGACTATAAGTTTAGTTTTATTGTATAAAATTGTTTAATACTTAGAAGGTTTGCCTAGAGTAAGTATTTTTTAAATAAATGTTATACAACACTAAGGTATTTTATTATACTAATAATCCACTAAGCTTAATAATAAAAAGTATTGTTATTACCAAAATCACTTTGATTAAAAAACAACAACAAAAGCAACAAAGTTAACACTTCTAAAAGAAAATACTTGTAATTATCAGATAGACGGGTCCTACATATAATAGTGCAAGTTCAATGACACAACTTTACTGGAGACCGGATTAAATGTTCTGTAACTTGAAATTTTGACATAAATCAATAGAAGTGTACAAAAGTACAAATTTTCAAACACTTTACTACATTAGGACAAATATAAGGTAATTTTAAGGCTTTTGATGCAAGAAAATAGTTTCCGTTATTTTGCGAGTTGCACCAGTATATGTAGGACCCGTCGGTATCTTCTATTATGTAGTCTTCGCATTTCAATCATGCCATATGAGGGCATGATTTGTTCTTCTAGGATATTTGTCAGTAATATTAAGAATTCTGCAGTTAAAGTCTTATCTGCAAATAATAATTATATTTTTTATTGACATATTATATTATTGTAATAAAAATAAACAATAATAACAAGAACTGACTGCCTTCCTGTATGGTAAATTATCTTTAAATGTAGACAAATATAAAATAATAATATTTACACATGAAGGTACCTAATTGAGAACTTCATGTTTCATATTAGATATTTTAAGTTAAGAATATTACAAAAAATAATACATACTAGTTGTAGGTTAATCATACATGCAACTTGGTCTGAAAACTACTGATTAAAACAAATACTTTTTTGACTAAATATAACTTAAATGGAAACTCCTTAAATATATAAGCAATGTAAGTCTTAGAGAAATAACACATTTGCGTTATTATTCTATAATGTAAGCGTTGTTGTTGTTTGTCGGTATGTGGCTGTAAACATTGTGACCATCAAGAAAAGGTTTATTACTTTGTATCCAGCTGAAATTTAACATACACTTGACATGTATATGTATCATATTAGCTGTTTAAAAAAGAAACTTGATAAACTACAGATAACTTTTGAAAAAATATAACTTTATTGAGTTCACATAAGTCAAATTAGTTTTTACTACAAAGATATTCTGTTATAACAGTTAATGAAGTTGGATGGCTGTCATATCTACTACAAACTGAATTACAAGTCTCTTATGTTCCCTTACCTTCAATTGAAAAGGCATGCCTTGATCCGTGTGTGGCTATACACCTCAAAATTCACAAGGGTCTATATTATTTAGAGAGCCATGGATATTGGGTTTATTGAAGCGCCATAGATTGGAACGCTCCGTCCGTCGTGTAAAAAGATCACACAAATTTTTTCTCCGTAGATATTTAGCACATATGAGGTATAATACGGAACTGCCATCATTATTAAATATATACACTGGACCGAAATTTATACATTTACTATTTTCTTAAATAACAAATAAAATGAGTGAATTTAATAAAATGAATAGAAATCAAAAAGTATTGTTATTGTAATTATTGTATATCAACAACACCTTAACGAAGTGTCAAATGACAAACATGAAATCGATAAAATGACAGCAAGACGTTTCGATCGGTAGAGAAAATAACTACCGTCGAGTAAAATTGATCATTTTCTCTTCCTTTGAAGTATCATGTCGAATCAAGTGTCAAATGCGTTAGCGAATCGAGAAAGTGACGCAAATGTCGAGAAAACGCGTCGATAAAAATTTTATCGTGTTGCTTATCCTAAGCCTGCTGATAGAAAGAGTCAACCATCGCCTATAGACACCAAGGATGTTAATGGTGCGTTGCTATCCGTGTGGCAGGTTGCTAATGCCCTATACATAAATATACTGGCTACATTAGCGGTAGCCGGTAAACTTATGCATGTGGCATCAGACATCGCCACAAGATATCAACGCACCATTAACACCTTTGATGTCTATAGGCGATGGTTGACACTTTCCAGCAGGAGACCCATTTGCTTGTTTACTATCTTATAATAAATATTAAAAAAATCAGTTTACCAATCGTTTGCCTTTACGAACTGCCTGTCATAATGACAGAAGATCTATATTCATCAAAAGAACCCGCGGGGTGATTACGTAACTCGCAATGCGAAATTCTCGTGATTGTCTAGTTATTGCAAGACACATAACTGCCTTGTACATTAGTGGTAGTCGTTGCCGCTTGATTAGTTTTGATGCTGTGACATTGCAAAAAGTGCATCTAGTGACCAGCAAGCAATTGGCGACGTTTTTGATGATTTTTTCATTACGTTTAAGAGTCATCGCTGATCACTGGCGAATTACAAACGTTAGGTGATACGCCTACCGGTCAAATACAGTGACGGTTGAATATATTCCAAAACCAGTATAATTTAAATATTTCGCTTTAATTTACACAAAGTAGCAACACATAGCCAGTGTTGGTGTAAATCGAACCAATAAGTTTTAAGTAATATTGTTTAGTGTATGCCAAGTGTCGCTGATAGGAGTCAGCAGTGGGCGGGCGCTGCGCCAACTCCGTATCGGTGGCACACAGCGCTTGAATCGCTTATTTGTAACAGCTTATCTCCGTATTAGCATATTTACCGTGGATTTGTTTCAAATATAAAATCTATTTTATTACCACTGTTGCGACTAAACAAGATTTTATCGATAGTACGTGTACTTGTTATGGGATAACGTAATTTTAATTAATTTACCACAAGGTCTCAGATTTAAGTAACGAACGTTCGCGTTCGTATATACGTCCTGCCCCCCAATTCGCTTAATTGAGTCAATGCGCTTAGGGCTCTCTCACACACGATAGATCGTCGAGGCGTGTTACGACGCGGCATAATATGTAAGAAAATGTGTAAGTTTTAAATGCTTCGATTGCATTGCCGTTTGATTACGTGAATTAGGCCCCTGACGTTACAGCCTTCTATGACAGAATACATCTGACCCCCCATTCATTTACAAAAACCTTAAACAAAACAAAGCTCTTAGGATTCTTACATACATAAGCACTATATAACGTCTCATCGTACTACGACGGGTAATAATATTTAAGAAAACGTGTAAGCGCCCTAAACGCTTTGATTCGGCTTACGTTTTGTTACATGAATCGGGGACCTGTTTTCAGCTAGGCCGCTCGTAAATAGCAAGCAAAGAGAAATTTCAAAATTCAAATCATTGTTAAATGGATTAAGGTAATTTAATTTGCTACTTTTAATCCATATATAAGTCTGTCTGTCTGTTATGCTTTCAGACGAAATCGCTGAACCGATTTTGATGCAATTTACCCGAGAGATAGCTAAAAGCCCTGGGTCAAACAAAGACTACTCTTTTCAAAACATATATTCCTGGGAGACTGCAATAGGGGATGAAATTTTGTACGAAAGATTATATTAACGACATGACTATTCACAGGCGAAGTTGCCGGTGGGTTTATATGTCTGTCTACATATGTTCATAATTTTTTTTGTTGTATATCATAAGATAGCAAACAAGCAGATGGATCTCCTGATGAAAAGAGAATACCATCGCTTATAGACACCAAAGATGTTAATGGTGCGTTGTTATCTTGTGATGAGATCTAATGCCACATGCATAAGTTTACCGGCTACCTTACCCTCAGAACCGGAAGACGTAAGTAACAAATACTGACGCTATTGCAACAAGAATAAGTAAGGCGGTGGCACCAGACCCGGGTGAGACAATGTGTAACTCGACCACCTAGTAGCAACAATGGTAGTGACTCGTATAACTAATCGGTCGCCTCTTACAACCTGCCTGGCAGAACGGCAGTTAGCCTATTCTTCAAAGGAGCCCGGACAAACACGGGGCATTATTTGGGAAATGTAACGAAAAGGAAAGTATTAATTACTGTAGTTGAAACTTACAACGCAGAAGGCTGTGTAAATAGGCTACTCTTTAGTATCATCGTAAAAAAACAAAAACAGGTGTCAATTGTTTAATCTGTGAACGAATGGAAATAAATATTTTACTTTGTTATTGTAAACCAACGTTGTCAATCTTTTAACTTTTAAGTGGTTGAAATCAAATAATCTTCATGATGGGAGATACGAAAAAGTATTATTATATCTATGTTAACGAGATATTGCGACGAGATTTTCCATTATTTTACATTTCAAAAGAAATTAATAATCTATACTAATATAAAATTGTAGAGTTTGTTTGTTTGGTTGTACGCGATAATCTCGAAAACTGTTAATCCGACTTAAATAATTCTTTTTTTGTTGGATAGCCTGTTTATCGAGGAAGGTTATAGGATATATAACATCTTGCTACGACCAGTAGGAGCGGAGTAAACAAAGTCTGCGCGGACGAAGTCGCGGGCAACAGCTAGTGTATTATAATACGATACGCATCTACCAACATGCGTTGCTTTCTAGGTTTTTTTTTTTTTATATCATAAGATAGCAAACAAGCAGATAGGTCTCCTGATGGAAAGAGTCAACCATCGCCTATAGACACCAAAGATGTTAATGGTGCGTTGCTATCTTGTGGCGAGGTCTAATGCCACATGCATAAGTTTACCGGCTACCTTACTCTCCAAACCGGAACACGACAGCGACAAGCACTGACGCTATTACGGCAGGAATAGGTAAGGCGGTGGTACCAGACCCGGGCGAGACAATGCAGAACTCTACCACCTAGTAGCCACGATGGTAGTGACTCGATAGCCAATCGGTCGCCTTTTACGACCTGCCTGGCAGAACGACAGTTGACCTATTCTTCAAAGACGGCCGGGACCAACACGGCGTAAAATGTAGTGTGAGTAATATTTATTTTTAATAATTTAATGTACTTGTAATTCATTTTATTTAATAATTTTAGGTTACTGCAGTCCTCCGCAAATTTTCCAAAATTTCATATACCACCGATCGCACAATTGTCTTAAAAAGGGGTCCAAAGTTTTTCTTTTATGTATTTATACGAGTATAAAAATTATTTGTCGGTTGGCGAAATGGACGATGATCCCTAACACTAATGATTCCTAATGGTTGGTGTTGTGTTGGTGTAATAATATTAATAATAATCCCCGTGTTGGTTCCTGGCTCCTTTGAAGAATAGACCAACTGCCGTTCTGCCAGGCAGGTCGTAAAATGCGACCGATTGGCTATGCGAGTCACTACCGTCGTGACTACTAGGTGGTAGAGATCTGCATTGTCTCGCCCGGGTCTGGTACCACCGCCTTACGTATTCCTACCGCAATAGCGTCAGTGCTTGTCACTGTCGTGTTCCGGTTTGGAGGGTAAGGTAGTCGGTAAACTTATGCATGTGGCATTAGACCTCGCCACAAGATAGCGACGCACCATTAACATCTTTGGTGTCTATAGGCGATGGTTGACTCTTACCATCAGGAGACCCATCTGCTTGTTTGCTATCTTATGATATAAAAAAAAATGGACGATGATACCTGCATGGTAAACACTATCCTAAGGATAGTGTTTACCATGCAGGTAAATACAGTGTTACTGTATTCAGAAATCAGAAATCAGAAAGTACTTTATTCAATAAAACTTTTTACAAGTTATTTTGACGCGTCAACATTTTTTTTATACTACTACCGGATCGGAAACGCGGCCACACACTGAGAAGATCCGGCGGAAGAAACTCAGATACCTGCATGGTAAACAGTAAACACTATCCTCTGTTTATTGCGATAAACAAGGACTGAAAGCTTTATCTTTTCGTTGGTGGTGCCGGTAGTTGATATAAATACTATTTTATATTTTAAGTAGATCAGAATCAGCCAGCAAAGATGCGGTGTTGGTTTAAGAACTCTAGTGCTGAACAAGACTTGATGAATACTCTCTGTTGTGACAGGAATAGGTAAGGCAATCATCAAATAAGGGCGAGAAATTGCAGAACTAAAAATTGTGAAAATGGCGTCATAAAATATCTTGAATGTAAGAGTTTTCAGGATTGCAGCACACCTTTTTAACTTGACTTTTGAAAGACTAAAGTGGTGCTTTTTGAAGTGAAAACTTCTTTAACCGCGTTAGAAGATTTCTGGCTAAGGTAAATCAGATGTATTCACGTCAGCAACATGCTATCCTTGAACAAGTCAACAGTAAACATATTAACTATGGAATCAATACTAGGGTTCGGATCCTGTAATGAGGACAATTATTTGTTTGATTAATAATATAAGTACCTATTGTTTTTTAAGTATTTATTTCTTTTGCATGTTCTTTTTTTAAACAAAATTAAAAAAAAATGTTTTCAAATTTATTTACAAAAAGTTGAAAAAAGTTAAATAAGAGAGAATGTTGACGATGCAATGCTATCTGTGCGGCGGAGGGTTAATACCACATGCATAAGTTAAGTGGTCTACCCCAGGCTCTAAACCGGAACACGACAGTGACAAGCATTGACGCTATTACGTTATCTATAACTATTACGAGAGCCGTTTTATCTTTCTTTCTATGATTTAAGAAAGTGACCTCAGCAGACAATAATGAAATTAAAATTTTTGAGAAGGAAATATTTCAAATACAAGCTTTATCTCGATATGTCCGATACGACCGTACCAGGAGTGCTAACTTAGTATAACTTTTCATTTCATTTTCCAAACTTTTTATCTCAAAGTGCCCGTGAAAGAAAAATGGAAGCGTTAAGGAAATCGCCAGCGCCACCTATTATCAACTCCTGCAAGTCGCATAATTTCAGTACCGGTTCTATCGTTTACCCAAGCCTGCAATATAAAAGAGACTTTATCAAGAGGAAATACAACTTTAAATGGTTCAGCTGTGTAAAGGCACTTATATCGTTGAAAGTAAGACGAATTGTTACGAAGAGTCATAAAAAGTAAGATATTAATGTATCGCGGGAGGCATTAGACGGTCGGCGGATCGATTTCTATGCATAAAAAATGCTAATGGCCCGTGAGAGAGTAGGTAGTGCCTGAGCTGATGATTAATGCGAGGAGTTTGTCCAACTATTCGAGTTTTGATGGCATTTGGGTATTGCGGAGGCAGGTGGCGGACTTTTGTTGCGATGACTTTTCGTTATTACTTTATTAGTCTATTGACTAATGGCTTTGAAGGGCAACACCGAATTGCATAACCTTTTAAAAACAACCGAAATACCAAGATTTCCTATTTATTTATTTTTAATCGACTTCCCAAAAGGAGGTTGTCAATTCGATTGTATATTTTTTTTGTGTTTGTTACTTCAGTACTCGGTCATTCAACGATTTTGAATTTTTTTTTGTTTGCGAGCGCATAGAATTGTATAGAGATTTATTTAACGAAATCACCAGCATGGTTGCCACCAAAACTTCGTCGTCAAACATGTTACTCGCACGAAAATATTGATCAGACTGGTTTGTCAATTTTGACTGAATTTGTTAAACGTTTAGAAGCAAAAGGGTATTCAATATTATTGCACAATAAAAGTGTTACGCAATATTATTACAGGTCTATGGGGCGCCTAATACGTGCGTATTTTTAGACCACATATTTTATCATAAATCAGAAGAACTATTCAATAAAACTTTTTACAAGTTATTTTGACACGTCAACATTTTTTAAAACTACTACCGGATCGGAACGCGGCCACACATATAAGGTCTTTTCAAATTACTTGATCATATTTCAACACTGAATTTAGTACGTCTAAGGGTATAGTTACACATGCTCGTAAAACGCAATGCTTATTAGCATACTTAAAACAAGCAAGCTCTTCAAACTGACACACATGCTTTGGTTTAGCGTGCTTGTTTTAAGCATACTAGTAAATAAGCTTGCTCAAAGCAAACAACTCAACACACATGGTATTTAAACACGGGTTTCAGTATTTGACATCCTAGAATGTCCTGTACTGGTTTTCCAAAAATGAATTACCAATTTGCCCCCTTCACAAAATAAATAAAATTATTTGGTTGCATTACAACGTAACCAAAACCTTTTGCTAAGAAAGAAAAAGAGATGAAATAAAACGATTTGGGTTCGTAATGAACGATGATCTTGAAGCAAGTACTCGATAGCAGCATGCTTAATTAGCAAACCTGTTTACATGTGCTAAAAGCACGCCCCCTTCCACCCGCGCTGCCGGTAGCATGCGATAAAATCGAACGACTGTCGATTTTTGAGCAAACTCGAAATTAGCATGCTCATTATTAGCAATGCTTCGACACACGTGCTACTAAGTAGCAATTGCTCAATAATAGCATGCTTTTGTGCTAGAAATGAGCATGTGTAACTGTACCTTGATCTTTTCGTATACACGTGCTACTTACATGCTATTAAGTAGCATTTGCTCGAAACTAGCATGCTTTCATGCTACTACGTAGCATGTGTATTTCCGCCTTAACCAAAGATATCCACCAGAAAGAAAACATCATTCAGGGGACTTAAACCTTTTTTATTTTTACGACCAAAATATTTGTTTCTCATAACGATTTACGACTTTTTACATAAATTAGTGTTTAAATTTATGTTTATCTGTTATTAAAACCATACCTCAGACAGCTTGTCCAGCTGTCGATCCTGTTCATCGAAAATATCTAGCAATAGTTATGTACCCGCTTATTCATGAATGTAATATGTAAGCCCTGCCTGTATAACGTAGGAAGGAGCCTGTTTGATGATATTTATTTAGATTATGATGGAATGAGTTTAAAGAAAATGCCATAGTTCTCTGGCTGAAATGCATTTTTTTCCCTTTGTGTATTTTATTTTAAAGTACATCTATGTGTACTAGCGATCGCCCTTTGGTTAAAATTCGACCATAGACTGATATGTGTGTAATGTTTATTTTTATTTTATCGTATTTCTAGTGCACGTTATTGAAAAATATTAAGTTTCAACAGTTCTCCGCAATGTTAACTTTAACTGTGCCAAATTTCAAACTCCTTCGTCCACGTAATTGTTTTAAAAATTCATACAAAGTTTTTGCTTCACGTATTAATGTATAGATTTTATTTTAAGAAAAGAAAGAAAGAAATTATTTATTTGCCAGAATATAGGAGTTACAAGTTATTAAAATTTGTGTTTACATCGGAACAAAACGGCAAACCTGATGCATAATGATGTTATATCCTCACGCAATAAGAATAGACCCCATTAAGAATTGGTAAAATTCGTGTCTTCCTAAGACCTGAGCTAGCAGGTTCTGTTACAACCAGACTTCCTTCCTTTCTTTATCTTTTTTATTACCTTCTTCCATCTTGATTTGGACCCTTCTTGAGAAGCATTTGCAGATGGCAAATGCCTTTCAAAAAGGGTCCAAAGTCAAAAAGGGATGCTTTACCAAGCATCAAATGGTTTTGATGCCTGGTAATTAATAAAAAGCGAATGATTGTCCGAAAGCGTCACCGCCATCGTGGTGAGATAGAGTTCTCCAACTCACCCGTCTTTCACCATCGCCTTGCCTTTTCCAATCGCAATAGCGTGAGTGCCTTTTGTATAGTGTTCCGGTTTATGGTAGCGTGTTAAATTGTGCATGTGAAATTATATCCGCCTCATAAATAGCAACGCACTATTATCATACTTTTTGGGCTTATCGCGTCATTTTTTTTTTCATTAGGAGATTTGTCTGTTTGTTTGCTATATATTCCGGACTTATCGACGAGCCCTTACTACACAGTAAATTATATTTTGCAAGATATTACAAAGTATTAAGGAAAATTAAAAATATTATATTCGAACGACAGTATATCATTATAGTATAAGCGCTTTATTTTTTCATTCTAAATTACGTCAAATTCAAATTACTTTTCTTTGCTTTTTTCCTGTGTACGTGTTTTTATTGAAACTCTTGTTGTTGCTCCCGCCATCTAGTGGGGAGTAGCAGAAACAAAACATGCATTAAGTCTGTGTAGTTGAAAAATGTCAGGTACGGCTTTATCTTTTTTTGATTAAATCCATTATTTCTATATAACATGGATTGCACATATAAAATGTTGCTGAAATTGGCGTATTTGCTTGATATAGTCTATGAATGTGGAGAAAGTGAGCTGGTCTATAAAGATCGTAACCTATATATAACCTCTTGGCCCTTACTACTTGCCTCGTAAGGGATATGTCGTTAAACTATTTCCGAAACAAACGAGTATCCCCTTTCACATTTTTAAACTTATTTTAAAATTACAGTGCTCTGATGCTGTTATAAAACATAACGCTGATATTTTTTAATAGCATCATATCCATAAAGGTGTTGTAAAAAAGCGAAATCGGTTGGTAATTAGTGTTTTCTGAAACAATACAAGTGCATTTTAATAAAAAAATAATAATAAATTGCCAATCCAGTTTCACTAAATGCTGTCGACAAAAAGTATGAAATATTACTTATTATTCTTTTCAAACCCACTCACTCCTATCAAAAGCCTATCCTATATATAATAGAAAGCATTATAAAAATATTAAATTAAAATAGTAAATTAATTCACATTTTTTATGTTTAAAACAGCCATCCACCTTGTAAAAGGATATTTCTGTTAGCTATTTCTTGAGTGCCTTTCTAAATTTATTTTTAGGGAAATCTTGTTTAATAATTCCTGAGTAAATTGTTAAATATCTTTACAGGCATTGAATGGAAATGCCTATCTAATAATGCTGTTCGTGAAGTAGGCATAACTATATAACGATAACTACCAGTGTAATACTAGGTTTCCTGACCTATATATCTATAGAAGGGACCCTTATTGTCCCTTCTACTAAACACTACTTTGAGAGAGGAGATTTGCGCCAGTTCAGTGACTACAGCTGTCCAATTACACCAAACTCCAAAGCTATTACACAGGTCAACATGAATTTTGAGTCTGAGTTCTGTACCTCTGATTCTGATTACTTATGCTTAACTAAAGAATGAAAAAATATTTTATCTAATAAAGTTTGCTCCTCTCTTATACCATAAATGCAATGGCTCTTCAAAAATCTAGTTTAGTTTACATTTAGTTTTCATTTTATAAAGTACAAAAGCAAAGTTTATTGATTGTTAATAGCGTTTCTGTTTACTATTCGATTTATATAATCAGAAAATGGTCACTAAATAACAGACTCAATAACAGACAGAAAAAAATTTTTTGTTGACCTGCGTTATTGGTTGATACAACGTATTCTTTCGTAGACAGTATTGTAGAAGCGTAGATGCGCTACGGTACTACGATCTGCTACATCGTATTCTACATTCCGACTTATTTGAGTTTTCTCATGGTTGTTCAAATACCTAATCCAATAAGTTGCAATTGCTGCACTCACAATTCTTCATTCAAATACACACATTCATAAAGAAATATATATTATGATATATAGAAATATATGTAATTGATAAAGGAAATTGAAGACTTTTACATTTTTGTCATTCGTATTTAGGAAAATCAAGTCACCTCTAATGATGTGTCTGTTCTTGTGATTATGAAATCGTTGGTATAAAGTGCGTTAAATTCGGCGCATAAAATATGATGCCGAGTAGCTTTTATATGTTTTTTGATTTGCCAACTCATTGAATCTGTGGTAGTCGATGTAGGATTAGAACCTGACTAAAATCACTAGGATCTGCACTTATTCGGATCTCAGCGCCACTGCATCAGAGAAGCCATCGATTTGAGATTAAAGTCATATATTATGTCTTATATAATTTACCTTTTTAATCCTATATATTATAGCCACTAATTACTTAACCTAATATAGCGCTTTTTGGATGCCACGTACAATGTGAATTATTGATCAAATCTTATTGTATCTTCAGGCATACTGTCTGCTATCGCGATTACTAGCGAATAGAGTTCTGTGACGTCTAATCCATGGTACCAGCGTCTTACTTTTTCTGTTACAGAAGCGTTGGTGTTCGTCACTGTCGTGTTCCGCAATGTCTCTCCCGGGTAGATGCTTGTCACTGTCGAGTTTATAGGTTTGGAGAGTAGGGTAGCCGGTAAACTTATACATGTGGCAAAACACCCATCACGCGATAGTAACGTGTTTGGTGCCTCTGGGTGATGCATGTGTGTTTTCACCAGAAGAGTTTGTATTTGTTTGCTGTCTAAAGTTATAAAAAATATTTCATACGTCATGTTAAAAGGGTTGAACTAAATAAGATGAAATTTAGTATCAAGATAATGTACAAACTTAACGTAATATAAGCTAGTTTTGCATTATATACTTTTGCATTACTATTGCATAATGCATTGCTTATGTAGCCTAGTGGCTCACTTTTTTATATAATAGAGGGGCCAAACGAGTAGGTGGTGCCCCTGATGGTAAGTGATCACCGCTGCCAATGAATATCTGCAATACCGGGGGGTTTGCAGCTGCGTTGCTGGCCTTTTAAGAATGAATAAGCTTGTTTCTTGAAGGTAAAAAACTAGTGAAAAATATAATCGTATTGTTTAATAATAAATAACGGTTTTTAATTAGACTAGCGCTCGTCTGTGGCCGAAATTAGAATATAAATATTAAATCTATTTAAGTTTGACAACTGTAAAGAAAATAGTATACCTGTGTGTGTATCATGTATGTCACATGAATGTAGAGTGTGTAATGTTTATTTTTATTAATATAATGTATTTCTAATGCCTATTATTATTTAACACTAGCTGTTGCCCGCGGCTTCGTTCGCGCGGACTTCGTTTACTCCGCACAGCTCCTCCCCTGTAGGTGGTAGCGTGATAATATGTAGCCTATATGCTGACCCGACCTGTTAGTAATATAATAATAATAAAGCCTTTTATTCCAAGTTTTGGGTACATCATTATCATTTCACAAAAATTTACTTAAAGAAAGTTATAGTAAGTCCCGCAACTCGGTGTGCCTCATAGGCCTCCTCCAGCTCTCTCCATTGTTTCCTGTCCTTTGCCACTCTGTTAGTAATATTCATGCAAAATTTGAAGTAAATCCATGCAGTACTTTTTGAGTTTCCCCTGGACATACATTGACTTTCCTACGATTTTATTATATGTAAATATAGATTATTTAAAAATATTATGTTTCTGCAGTCCTCCGCAATGTAAACTTTGAATGTGCCGAATTTCATACACCACCGTTCGGGTCATTGCCTTAAAAAGGGAGTCCAAAGTTTTGCCTTCACGTACAATATATAGATGAAGAGCATCTGATTGCATTTGATACACTGGCTGCAGTTTAGAAAAAGCAAAAGTATATTTATTATACTATAGATAATAATACAAACTGGTGTGTTGTTATATGAAATATAATTATTTTAAACGAAAATGCTTGTGTAATCTTTGCATACCTCTCTGGTCACGTAAGCAAACTGGGGAAAAAATCTGTCCGGACCACCGATCGCGATACACGGACTGACGCGGGTTGAATATTTTAATTTTTGTATTATTTTATTAAATATGGAAAAATAACCCTGCGAGCACCCACCTCCCTCACGATGGACCCACCTTGGTTTAATTGTGGACGGCTTAGCGATGTACGTGCATCTCGAATTTTAATATCCCACCCCGCAAATCCCCGGCCTTTATTTTTATTGTACTTGTGGTGCAAAATTTGCATATATAATTTTGTTTTACTGCTCAATACACGCGAGCGCCGGTGATCAAGTGAGATACGGTCAAATCGTCTTTTTGCTATCGCTTAATCTGCAACACTTGCATCGTAAAACACTTTTTGGCAGGCATATGACATTAACTGGAACGTTCCGGTGGCTGAATGTAATACGAGCTATAAAATTAATCTTACGTTAAATACGAAGTTTTTTTCTGGAAGAAGAAACAAATTGACAGCAGGTTTGATTGGTGGTAAGTAATCGACGGTACCCGTAGACGTTCGTAATACTAGAGGCATTGTAGGTTAGTAACTGATCTTTTTGGAACAATTAAGCTCCTTTGTTGAAGGTTACCATCTTGATGTGGACGGAAAAATCATTTGAGATTCACACAGCAATGGTACTGGAATCAAGGTTAATGTTACCGCTTTACGATTGAAGTTATTATGAATACTGTGTGAAACAATACGATTTTCCGAAATAAAAGTTTCCTTTATTTAAATCCAGGATAGAAACTATTTAGCAAATTTAAACCAATTCCGTTGAACTGTTTTTGCGGAATTGAGTAACTAACATCGAAACAAATAAAGTTTTACATTCACAATACAGGATACTCGATTGAGAAATAAGGCTTATGTTTTTGTGTGTTAGTGGGTTTGTAACTTAAACTATTCAGTAGCCGATCGAAATTTTGGTGTAAAAATATGTTTATCCTGAGTGTGATTGAGGTTTTTTTAATCTAGCTGCGTAAAATAATAACCATATTCTTCTTTACGCTGGATTTTGTTATAATTGTATGGTTTATTAAACAAATAACAACGAGGAACAATTTATATTTGGACAGGAATAGACAAAAGTAACAATGGTGTTACCATATCCTGATGATAATTCCTTTCGGTAATAATATCTACAGCTTATGTTTTACAAATACAAATTGAAGGAAAAACCTAAAAATAATTGTGAAATAAACGCAGTAAAACTTTAGAATATTACTGAATATTTGACCGCCCTGTTAGTCCAATGGTTAGCGAACATAACTATGAAGCGATGGAGTTTGAGTTCAAACATTTCTTTGATGATAAGGACAATCATATATGTGATGAGCATAGATGTTTGCATTTCTGGATTTGGGTGTTTATTATGTGACTTTGTTTATATATGTATTTCGATGTATAATTTTAAAAATTTTGTCCAGTAATATTTATTTATTTATTACCATAATTAAGTTCAGTGCTATTATTATGCAATATGTGCTATGAACTTTGTTATTTATTTTTGCTTATGTCCTGTTTTTAATATCAGAGTATCCCAAAAATATAATAAAATATTGATATTGTAATTAACATTACGAAGAAGAAATTAAAATATAATTTTATACCGCACCGCTTATATTACTCACGCGAACCCTTAACGGGGGCTTTTACGATCCGGGGTAAATGCGAAAGGGTTAACACAGTTTGATTCTTTTCGATAATCACTAGCTAATGCACTTCTCTTTTGTTTTATGTGGATTTGTTGAGAATTTATATTATTCTGAATCTTTGGAACCATTTGGGTTAATGGTAGCGTCTTAAAAGTTTATTTCATGTACAATACGTTATCATCATGAAATATTTTCGCTAAAAGGGAAGTAAAAACTTGTCCTGTTGAGTAAAGATTTTGTAGATAATAATGTGTATAATTTTTATTTAATGATGATATTAGGAAAGCGACAGGAACATGTTGGACAAGGGAAGCAAAAGATAGATTGTTATGGTGAATACTTAGAAGATTTTACACTTTCAATCGTCGGCACTTGTTGAAATTCCATTGTTATTAGTTAAAACAAAGTTATAATCACTCGTAATTTAATTTTACTACAAATATAGAAATATAATATCAAATTAATCGACCGGTTTCCCTTTTTAAAGCATCTTCAGGACGTCATATTCTTTACTGACAGCTTAACTTTACTACTAATACTTGGAAAACCCCTATGCTAGAAAGCAAGACAACCAAGGAACCGATGTCTAGTTATTATTTAAAAAAATATTAATAGTTACCATAACTAAAAAAAATAATTATAGAACTAAGTAGTAATAAAATTGCTTGTGACTAATTAAATTTGTTAATAAAGGCTATTATTATTTATTATTATTATTTACATTTAGTATAAACTTACCTTGACATTTAAATTGGTAAAGATCTAGCCATGTACAAATTATAATGTCCAAATTGTAAGGAACTGTCATAATTATTCTGTATTGCTTATTCTACCAATTGTTTCCAGATAACTCGCCATAAATATGATTAAGAAACTTTTTTAATCAATAAAAAGTATAAAATAGCGAGGGAGCAGCTTCGCTTCCTGGTTTAGCTTTTTTCGGCTTTTTTCTCATTACGACGCCGTTGCCTCGCTTCCTCTTACGTCATACTTATAATCATTTATCGTTTGACGGCGGCCGCTCTCGGTGGCTGCCTTATTTCTCAAGGAAATTGAAAAAGTTGTCTTGATCGTCGACTGGAAAATCGTCTCGATACACTAAGGCGTCTTCGCTGGACAAATTCAATCATATAACCATTAAATGATGCATCAAGGGGACGTTTTAATGAGTATAAACTATGCATATTGTTGGCCTCAATAATATCAATAATAAACTCGTCTCTTTTATTCAAATGAAAATTTATTTAAAATTTTAAGATTAAAATTTTAATTGAAAGGTTAGTTAAAATTTACAAGCATCCCCAAAGTTTTTGTATTAGAACTGTATAACTATTATTTTATGCATTTTTCACAAATTCCGTCTTTTGGGATTTTATCATATGAGAATCCTATTTTTAAAACTCATTTAATGTTACTCAATGTTTTGCTGTGTTTATTATTATAATATTTTTCCTTAGAATTGGGCACATTAAGTGGTAGAGTTCCGCAACGTCTTGTATTGATTTTGATTTGTTGACCGAGGGGTCTACTTACTCATGTTTTTATTTTTAAACTATCGCTTATATTATATTTAGTATTTCCAAGACTAATTTAAACCGAATATATATCAGCAGCAACAGCCGGTAACAGAATCAAGTACTGAACAACTTCCTTCAGTATCTACCGGTCAACTTGTTGACATATAATAATAATAATATATTTATTTATTTCTCTCACAATCGTTAGGTACAATAAGTTTTATTTTACTAGTATAATAGACTAAAACAATGAATTGTGAGAGAGTGGTGTCTGCACATATGTAACGCAATGACGCCCAAAGGCTGAATTAATGTGCATGAAATTTGATGTAAACTTTTACCTTTTCTAAAATTTGGGTTAGTATTGTTAATTCATATTTAAAAGCCTACCTATTGAATCGATATGTAAAAATATGGTAATGTGACAACTAAAGTAATGCCACTAATAAAATAGACCAACTGCCTTTCTGCCAGGCAGGTCGTAAAAGGCGACCGATTGGCTATGCGAGTCACTACCATCGTGGCTACTATGTGGTAGAGTTTTGCATTGTCTCGCCCGGTTCTGGTACCACCGCCTTACCTATTCCTGCCGCAATAGCGTCAGTGCTTGTCGTTGTCATGCTCCGGTTTGGAGGGTATAGTAGCCGGTAAAATTATGCATATGGCATTAGACCTCGCCACAAGATAGCAACGCACCATTAACATATTTGGTGTCTATAGGCGATGGTTGGCTCTTTCCATCAGAAGACCCATCTGCTTGTTTGCTATTTTATGATATAAAAATAACAATCATAGGCGTGCTGATAAATTAATTAAAATATGTCTCAACTGGTTATCAGATCGGTGAAAGTCGATTTCCCACGATCTCCTCTACTATGATGTTTATTTTAGTTTTAATAAGGGTTGGTACAAATTTTTCATTTTTTTATGTTTTTTAGAAACTCCACTTGGTGTCACCGCCTGCATTCTCCGTTGAACATCTAATAAGCAGCGATTGTGGTACCCGTCTTTGTCTATGGGGTTCGAGAGGAGTCACCATCGCAGAGTTACCCTTTCGGTGGGGAAGAGGAGGACTCTTCGAGTCTGGAAATCAAACTGTATTATGCAAGTAAGTGCTTTTAATTGTACTGCATATATGTCTTCCTCCTTGGTCTATCGATCACTGCTCGTCTGATCATCTTAGGTTCGAGTCTTACGTTTAACAAAACAAATATTATTGGGATTTTAAAATTTGACGTCAGAAGAATTGTGATGGGGAGTTCAGTTCCGCCGCTTTACCTTTTCCTGCCGCAGTAGTGTGCTTGCGCTGTATTCCAGTTTGAAGAGTAAGGTAGCCGGTAAATTTATGAACATCCTCGCGACGTCTACATATCATTACTATCTTTGTTGTCTATAAGTGATAATCATTTATTTCCATCAAGAGACCCATCCGCTTTATTTTATAGATTCAGGCGTAATTTTGCTAAAATCCATAACTCAAAGAAGAATACAATTCAACTCGCAAACTTTCTTTTTGTTTGTGTCATTTCCTTGTTTGCTATCCTGTGATACAAAATATAAAAATATAAACAACCCCGTGCCTCGAGAAATACTTCTAACTTTAAGCATTGCTTATCAACAAGTAACAAGCGATTTTTAAAAATATATTTAGGCCCATATCCCAGAAGAGGTAGGCAGAGGTACAACTAGTGCACCCATGATTAGCCAAAGATATTTTATCCCACAATGTGATAGCTGGCAAGCCTGTCGCCAACCGAGCACTTTCCGATCCCGGGCAAAGTTGTTATTATCAAAAAACTGAAAAAAAAATTAAAATTTTTGAATTTCCCTACCCGGGAATCGAACCCGAAACCTCATGTAGTCAATAACAAAACCGGACCAGTAGACCACAGAGGTGACTACCGATTTTTAAGTGTGACAAAAGCGGCGATGGTAAACTCTACCCAGCTTGCCAACTCACAATGATGCACAAGGTGTCGGCCAATTTGTTCATCGTTGCGAATCGGCTTTAAAAACATTGTCAAGTAGCTGACCCGTGCAACTTTCCCCGCGAGTTAATCCTGCCGGTTTTGAAGATTAGACGACCCGTGATTCTGCCAAGCTATTTTTAAAACGCGAGAGATTGACTATAAATGTCACTACCATCGTGGTAGAGGTCCGTAGCGTCTCGCCGGGTATAACCACCTTACCTATTCCTGCCGCAATGCTGTTCCGGTATGGTAGCCGGTAAACTTATGCAAATGGCATTACCACCCTGTCACACGGATAGCAACGCCAACGCACTATTAACAAGTGTGGTGCCTATAAACGGGTTTTACTTTTTCGGTCATCTCTGTACTTGCGAGTGGTAAATGGCGTGGTTTTAATGTGAATATATATATATATATATATATATATATATATATATATGTGTGTGTGTGTGTGTGTGTCTATGTATGTATATATAATTTTTTTGACACTGAATAACAAATACTCGTTCCGATACGATAGGGGTAAAATAGGCAATTAGCAAAAAAATGAAATGGTTTAATTTATAAAATAAAATATGGTATTTTGAAATGTTTGTTATTTATCACTAGCTGTTGCCAGCGACTTCACTTCGTCCGCGCGGACTTCGTTTACTCCGCACAGCACCTCCCTCGTAGGTGATAACATAATAATATGTAGCCTATATGTTGACCCGACCTGTTAGTAATATTCATGCAAAATTTGAAGTAAATCCATGCAGTACTTTTTGAGTTTACCCCGGACATACATACAGACAAACAGACAAGCAGATAAACAGACAAACCGACAAACAGACAAAAATTCTAAAAACTATATTTTTGGCTTCGATATCGATTGTAGATCACGCCACAAGTGTTCTTTTAAAAAAAATTTCAATGTACAGTTTTGACTTTCCTAAGATTTTATTATATGTATAGATATAGATTAAATTTCCCTAAAATTTAGTAAATAATCTAAAGCTGACACCACTATGTCGTGTCAGCAGACGTGGCGTCTTTGTGTCGCCCTTTTTTACTCCATGCGTTTAAGTTTGTGTTACCATAGGTAATATTTAAAAATTAAATTAATTCATTTTAAATTAATTATTTTGATCGGGGAAAAATATTTATCAATGTCCACTAAATAATGACACAATTATGATCGTATTAAGCTAGCTAACACCGTTGATGTTCGGACAGGGATTGTTACACACTATGTATATTTTTTTGTTATGGTATTTTTTTTTCAAAACAATTTCGGAAAATGGTCAAAATAATCAAATAGCTGTATAAAATTTCATAATGGCTTGGTGCTTGTATTAAACCGACGCCTTAATGTTTATGGTGTATTAAATTTTGGCAAAATGCCTTAAATAAGGTTAAAAGGTTGACTCAACCGCATTTACTAAACTAAACACCTGAAATCTAATAACGGCTGATAAGTTCCCAAGAATGCTGGCACGTAAGCATCGTGTATTTTCTACTATCACGGTAAATTTTGTAACCTATTAAGCTCCTCGAAGCGGCTATAATGTTAGCCTGAGGTAACGATTAAGTCAAAGATTATGATTATTTAGAGAATGCAAAATGTAGACGAGACAAAGAATATTTTGTGTAAAATTTCATTTTGGTTAGACCTCGCCTTCTATTGTAGGACATAATTTAAAGACGTTTAGGTAATTGCTAGAGTTTTTAAAGACAACAGTAAATTAGTTTTTGATTTTATAATCATAAAAGCAGGAAAACGTAATTTTTAGTTCACATGTTTTCTCCATGTTAGTCTGCGCTCATTTGAAGAATAGATCATCTACAGTCCGGCCAGGCAGATCTTAAGAGGCGAACGACTGACTACGCGAGTCACTACCATCGTCGCTACTTGCTGGTAATGTTCTGCATTGTCTCGCCCGGGTCTGGTACCATCGCTTTGCCTATTCCTGCCGCAAAAGCGTCAGTATTCGTCTCTGTTGTGTTCCAGCTTATAGGGTAAGGTAGCCGGTAAACTTTTGCATGTGACACTAAGACCCCGTCACAAGGATAGCGACACACCATTATCATCTTTGCTGTCAACCGGTAATGGTTGTCGCTTTCCATCCACTTAAGAAAGACACAGAATACCCCAAACTCTAAAAGTACAGTGATTCTATAGACAAGGATCTATTAACAGTGGTTCACTTTGCCTACGTGGCAATTAGCGGCATAATGTTTTTTGCTTTTGTCTTTTTTAAAGCTATTTTATATATACTATAATTGTTTTTAAATAATGAATTATTTTTTTAATAAATAAAATTAATGATTCAAACAATTCAAATATTTTGGCAGATTGTGTATCAATGGTGGACGAAATTTGCATGCCTATGTATAAAGATATGCATAAGCATGCAAATTTTTTTACTTTTAACTTACAAGCTCACACGCGATTACATATGCGTGACCCAACACCATGACATTCTTTTGCTCACATGGATAAAAAAGTAGCCTTTGTGTTAGATTGTGCAGCTTATTAGTAATCAAGGAATTTTTATGGTCTTGTATTTTTTCGTTACAAACATACAAAAATACAAGCGTATTTTCTTTGTAATGTTGGTATGCCTAGATAGTATAGGCTAGTATATAATAATACAAAAATAATGGTAGCTAAAAGCAGATGCTTGTCGCCTCTCTTATTTTCTTGATCTATAGCTTTTGCGCGCTCGAGTCACCACTCTTTTGTACATGTTATTAGGCGGCTATATCTTGAAATTTGCATATTTCGGCAGTAAAATTAATTCGAAGATTTGCCCGCATCCACCATCTAGACGGGGGTGTCTTTAAGGGTGGATCGCTTTGGATTTGTGCATTCGGATTGAGTTTAACCAATACAGATTAGCCTTTTACGAATTCAAGTTCTTCATGATTAAATTTATTCTGATCAGTTTGAAATTAAAGATTTTGAACTGAATATAAAAAAGAAGATATCAGAGACACATTTTAGATATAAGACAGATTGATTGTGGTGTTTTTATCCATCTGCTCCGTAAAGAATTAGGTGTAAAAATGTGTTGTTTTTGTAAGGTATATAGATCTATTGTCTTCCATAGTTGGATATTCTTTTAGAAAAGTACAAAAAATATTAATGGATTTTGTCGGTTCAAAAGGAAACCCGGGACTTGTATCTAATGCCTCAAATTGTGTTTATACGATGTTTATACGACATACATACTACATTTTGATAACATTCAGTAGCAATTATTTTTGAATTAATAGTGTAAGAGTAAACGTGTTTTAATTTTTTGATGTACAAAATTGCAATATTTTTTAGTTTCTAAAGAGTTAGCACTGAAATTCTGAAATCAGCATTTCGAGCATAATTAAGATTGTGATTGTTAAAAGTTATGACGAACTCAGCCTCTATCTATCTTTATACAAATCTTCAAATAATATCTTATCGTTACACATTATTTCATCCGTATTAAATCTTCGTTATATTTTGCTTCATATTATATTATTAAGTTTCTTGTTTCAAGGCATTTATTTTGCCTTTACATTCAAAATTATTATAACCTAAAAAGGATCTAATGTAAATGACGATAAACTGGGGCTTTAAGTTTCAAACTTAATTCTCGAAGATAACCAGACGAAGAAAATTAGCATAGAATCCTTTTAACTAATATGAGCTACAAACATTAAATCAAATACAGATATAGGGTCCTTTATAGTGAGCGATATCGACACGATTTGTCGCATACAAAATGATACGCGCTACAATCCTATAAAAATGTCTTCTCTGGTCTTCTCCAGCAATTGCGTTTTATAGAATGATGTTTTTGATTGATTTGAAATATGTATTCTGTTTAATTTATATTTTAATCTTATGTTGTCCTTATTGTTTATTTTCATGATTTTGTAGTGATGCCAAACAGCTAGTGTGTCTCAGAATCTTATTCTTTCTGAGTAGGTGCAAATGAATTATCACGACAAAAAGTTATCTTTTTTCAGGATAAAACAATAGACACATTTTGGTTAGTCTCTATTATTTCTTGTAAACTATATATTTTTGTAAAATATGCCTTGTTTATTTTAGAAAACTGAAACAGTCTTTAATTTTAATAACCGATTTGCGAGCTGTGGGCTGTGGCACGACATGTCGAAGTATATAATAAAGCAGTCTTATGATAATAGCTGTTAAACGCTCACAACATCGCATCTCCCGTTAGAAATAATCCTAACAACTAATATTAGCAATAAACAGCCCCTTTCCTCTAATTATGCTAAGATGTTTCAGCTAAAGTTATCCGTCTGCAACAGGGATTTCAACACCCTAAGAATTAGTTGGCGGTGCAGTTTACTCGTATAGACAAGAAACTTTCATCTTTAATTCAATGTAGATGGTTCTATTTCGTATTTTCTCTTTTTTTCACTTGAATTTTCTCTTCCATCATGAGACTAGCGGCCAATTGCACCAACATAGTCTTAGCTTAGGAAAATCCTAAATGATACGCTGTCACTGTTTGTCTTATATGAAAAGAATGTGACAGCATGTTACTAAAGGCTACCTTAAGTTAAGATAAGGTTGGTGTAATTAAGCATAGGTGTCTCATATATGTACCATAGTGATTCCTTCCGCTTTTCATCGCAATTCCTGTTTTAAGTGTAAGTTAAGTATTTAGTTAAACAAATAATGGTTAATGAAAGAACGACAGATGATCCATTCTTTATAGGAGGACCAAACAACACGAGGGTACCGTTTCCCCTCGTTAGTCCCGGGCTCCTTTATAGAATAGGCCAACTGCCGTTCTGCTAGGCAGGTCGTAAAAGGCGACCGATTGGCAATACGAGTCACCACCATCGTGGCTACTAGGTGGTAGAGTACTGCATTGTCTCGCCCGGGTCTAGTACCATTGCCTTACATATTCCTGCCGCAATAGCGTCAGTGCTTGTCACTGTCGTGTTCCAGTTTGGAGAGTAAGGTAGCCGATAAAATTATGCATGTGGCATTAAACCTCGCCACAATATAACAACGCACCATTAACATCTTTGGTGTCTACAGGCGATCGTTGACTCTTTCCATCGGGAGACCCATCTGCTTGTTTGCTATCTTATAAAAAAAACCTAAGAATCGCGAAAATAGCAAAGTATCATTTAAATATTTGATTTTGCATATCTGTATTGGGATTAAGTCAGATTACCAACAAAATAGACACTTTTTCTATTATTATCTAAATATATTTCACTAACTAAAATAATAAACCATTATCGCTTTCCCATATTATAATACCGAAATTACTAAGGCAAGAGCATATTTGCTTTGTACGAGAGAATGCAACGTAACTATAATAATGGCGTAGATAAACCTATGTCTTGTAGGTGTATCCATTCGGAATTATTCTATGGAAGCTATATCCGGATCAGTGATGTTCCAGATACGGCGATTTCGTATTATACGGCTTTCGGGCGGGTAAATCATCAAAAATACGACATACGGCAGTGATTTGAAAGTCCGTATAACATCTTTTATTTTGTAATAATTTAGTACAAAACTTAGAATTTACGGCCCGTTGTTTTACTTTATACTTTATATTTATGAAATACGGCAAATTTTAAGCAGAGATACGGCAACTCTAAAATTTACTTGGAATAACACTGATCCGGATAGCTAGTATGGATTTCTTGTTTTTTTTTTGCACTTCTTAATTAACTTATAACATAAATTTTACCTAAATAATTTACTAACAAAAGAAATAAATTATTTTTTTTAAATTTGTTAGTAAATAACTTTATAAAATTATATGTTTACTAGCTGTTGCCAGCGACTTCGTCCGCGCGGACTTCGTTTACTCCGCACAACACCTGGCCGCTAGGTGATAGTGTGATAATATGTAGCCTATATGTTGACCCGACCTGTTAGTAACATTCATGCAAAATTTGAAGTAAATCCATGCAGTACTTTTTGAGTTTACCCCGGACATACATACAGACAAACAGATGAACAGACAAACAGACAAAAATTCTAAAAACTATATTTTTGGCTTCGATATCGATTGTAGATCACGCCCCAAGTATTCTTTTAAAAAAAATATTCAATGTACAGTTTTGATTTTCCTACGATTTTATTACATGTATAGATTTCATTACTACATAAAAAAACGTGAATCTTTTAGTCTACTTTCAAAACGAAGAAACTCTTTAATCCATTTGAGAGTTTTTAAGTGTTTTTGGATGTTACCCGTTATATCCGTCATTTACTACTTGGATTTAGTTTTTTTTTTTAATTTACAATTGAAGATATCTGTTAGAGGTCTGGAAGATGTGAAACCCTAAAAGTTCACAGATACAGGGAATTTGATGTTGGTGTTCCAATTTTGTTGCATTTTTTCACGTGTTATTCTGGTCGCCCTTCGAAGAATTATGCAGCAGGCAGCTCGTAAAAAGGGAACAATAGGCTTTATTCATCGTCGTAAACATCGTGACTACTATGTGGTTGTCTCTACCACATCGACAATACACCAGTTAGAGTAGCAACGTCTTTACCTATATTTGCCGCAATAGTAACAATGATTGTCAGTTGTCACTGTCGTGTTTGATACAGAGGATAAAGTAGTAATTTTTCAACATGCTAAAAATATAAAAAAATGTCTCATTAACTTATGTGGAAGTTTCTAAAATCGTTTCTTAAGGGCGCGTATTCGATTCACAAAGAAAACTTCATGTTTTCAAGTTTTTTCCAGAATAATATCCTAATAATGTGAGCAGATTATTCAAAGGATATTACAGTTTTTGCAAGATTAAGTCTTAATTATTCGATTTTCCGCAGGTTCAAAATTTGATCGGCAATCGATTTCGCGTCAGGATTTATAGTGTTTTTAAAATAGTACTTCTGAATAAATGAGTTCATATAACGGACTGAAAAAAATCAGTATATTGAGCATTACCTTAATTCACATATAATGAACTTTGTAGGTTTCTATTCAAATACTTACTGGTGAAAAAAATATGTTAAGGTGAACTGGTTTTGTAATTTTTTAATATCTAACAACAATATTTTCGTCATTTTGGCTATGTGTTGCACTTTAAGACCATGTACAATGCAGAACTCTACCACCTAGTAATCACGATGTAAACACACTAGAACAATTATTTGCCATTTACCAATTGCAGATTAAGCCAGATAGTATCTTTTTAAAGAATAGTCCATCCGGACCAAAGCCGGCCCGTACCAACATCTGTAATTACGACCTGAAGATGCTTTAAAACAGTAAAACCGATGAGATAATATGCTAAAGATATTGTTACGTACTCGGGTTCGCAATTGTAAGAAAACACCACTTATATTAAATCCGTGTATTTACACAACACAACACAACGTAATACTAAAATACACTCTACTTGCTAGTCACTCACTATACTATCACTGAACTACACAATTAAACACTTCTCGCTTCGCACTTGTCACTTGATGTATCGCTCTCGATCGCTTGATAAAAACTGCCTTCTGTTTGTCAACATCTCTGTATTTATAGGCAGGGGAAAGTCCTAGCTGGATCCAGAAAAATCTAAATGTATCGGGAAACAATGAATCACTTCTTATCGTAAACATGTTATGAGTTATAAATCCTAGTACACGCTACGTTCAACCTTATGCCATATCCCACAAAGTCCATTATGGCATAGCCCCGGTCAACTATTTGTTTGTCAACAGGAGTTTTCTAGATAGTTAGCGCGCCCGCGCTCCAACTCTACACGCATCGGGTGCGGGTGATAAGGTGTAGTTCTTGTTTTGTACACTCCTAATAATTTACACATTTCCTGGAATACATTAGATTCAAAGTTTCTGCCTTGGTCTGAATGAATCTCCAGCGGAACGCCAAATCTGCATATCACCTCATTGACTAATTTCTCAGCAACCGTCGTGGCTTCCTGATTAGGGATTGCGAACACCTCCGGCCATTTCGTGAAGTAATCCATCACGACCATAAAATACTTGTTTCCGTTATCTGTCTTAGGAAATGGTCCAGCCACGTCAATCGCTATCCTTTCCCAGGGGGCTCCCACGTTGTATAGTCTAAGGTTGCCTCGGCTTCTGACCTGTGGACCTTTCACTGCTGAGCATGACGTACATTTTCGGCACCAATTCTCGACATCTTCTCGGCAATTCAACCAGTAAAAACGCTCTCGCACCTTTAACAATGTTCGTCGTACTCCAAGATGTCCTCCAGAAACCCCATCATGCAACTCACGTAGTACGTCCTTGATAAGTTTCCTTGGCACGACCAACTGTAGATGATGTTCTCTTCCTGAAGGTTTTTCCCATTTGCGGTACAGTAAGCCGTTTTGCAACACAAGGCTTTCCCACTGCGCCCAATAACTTTTCGTAATGGCGCTGAAAGGAGCCAGCTCCTGCCATTCGGGCTTTCCCGTGTCTTCCTTCTTCCAATCTATTAGAGGCCGCAAATCTCTATCTTCGTACTGGGCCTCACGCATCTCACCAGTTTCCCACCTGTCATCCGTAGGCTTAGCTCGCAGTACTTGAACCCTTTCCTTCGTCTCCATCCTTACACAATGTTTACAATCTTCCGCACAAGGTCGTCGTGATAACGCATCTGCATTCGAGTTAGGCTTTCCTCGATCTCAGGTTATCATTACTAGCCGCTTCTGATCGCACTACAGTTCGTGTGGCTCCAGTGTCCCTCGTTGAGCTGCAGTTCTTGCCATTAACCAATCCCTTAATGGATAAACTGTTGCGTTCGCTCACCTGAGGTACGACAGCTTTTGGGGTTATTTCTCGACCAGTCAGCACCTGGCGTTTGCTCCTGGCTGTTACTCGCTTTCCTGCTGGTTCAACAGGCTGTTTGATGTGCCTGCTCTCTTCAGCTGCTGAGATTCCTCCCGCTTGCTGTCGCCAATTCATTGAACCTATAGGCATAGGTTTGGCTGGGCAGCTAACTCTAATGTGCCCACGTTTACCGCAGGCGTAGCACATGGGGCCCAGTCTCCTAGGTTCCACTTCCTTTGTTTGAGCCACAACTTCTGTAACCTCACATACTTTATGTTCTCGAGGTTCGTAGCGAACAGCTTCTACCTCCAGTGCATGAGCCAAAGCCTCCTTCATTGTCACGTGGTGCTGAAGGCGAACAGCAGCACGCACTTCCAGGTCTCTAATTCCATCTATAAACGCCTGGACGATGGTGTTATTCACTGTGTTAGCGTCGGCTGAAGGATACGCCTTCCTCACAAGCTTCTCAATTTCGACGGCCCATTGTTGAAGTCCCTCGCCGCTCCTCTGTACACGGTCCTTTAATTGGGCACGGAAAACATGCTCCAAGTGACGCTCACCGTAGCGAGCTTCCAATGCCTCCATCAAATCAGTAAACTGATACTCTTTAGGCATTGCATCCAACACAGAGAGCGCCTGTCCCCGTAACGCCGTGCTCAGAGCTGTTAGGCAATGTTCATCTGTCCAACCACTGGCCTTCGCTGCTATTTCAAACTGAGTGCGGTACGCACTCCAAGACGTAAGGCCGTCATAAGTGGGTACTTTTACCCGAGGACCTACCTGGTGGGAACAACTGGTAATGATAGCACCCGACTTTACTCCCGTGATCTTCATTTTCATGACCTCCCTTTCCAGTTGGTCCACGTTTTCACGTATTTTGTCGCAGCTTGCCTCCAAGTGATCAACCCTCTTCTCAACAC
The DNA here is from genome assembly GCA_036924255.1 of Apodemia mormo. NCBI lineage: Eukaryota > Metazoa > Arthropoda > Insecta > Lepidoptera > Riodinidae > Apodemia > Apodemia mormo. The sequence continues at coordinate 5,762,762 of JAUPFN010000020.1, read as the reverse complement.
CCTTTATGTCGCGCTTGACGAGGCCCACATCGCTTTTAAGCTGGTCTTGTTGCGCCAGGATAACCGTCAATTTATCATCAAAGCCAGATAAATGTTCCTTGATGTGTTCCTGTAGCTTCTGTTGTTGCTGTTCCTGTAGCTGCAGTTGTTCCCGTAGCTGTTGTTGTATAGCCGTCAGTATAACAGAGAGATCAGTAGGCGCTGCGCTCGACGATAGTGACGTGCTGGCAACACTTGCAGGCTCATCACCAGCACGCATCTCAGTGTCCTCTGAAACCCTCTGTGTCTCAGCCTGAGATCTGGTGGTAACACCTTCCTTCGGAATAAGTGGCATTTCACAATTTCACTTCCGACACCAGTTGTTACGTACTCGGGTTCGCAATTGTAAGAAAACACCACTTATATTAAATCCGTGTATTTACACAACACAACGTAATACTAAAATACACTCTACTTGGTAGTCACTCACTATACTATCACTGAACTACACAATCTCTGTATTTATAGGCAGGGGAAAGTCCTAGCTGGATCCAGAAAAATCTAAATGTATCGGGAAACAATGAATCACTTCTTATCGTAAACATGTTATGAGTCATAAATCCTAGTACACGCTACGTTCAACCTTATGCCATATCCCACAAAGTCCATTATGGCATAGCCCCGGTCAACTATTTGTTTGTCAACAGGAGTTTTCTAGATAGTTAGCGCGCCCGCGCTCCAACTCTACACGCTTCTAGATTATTCGTAACAATATTATGTTTCTGAAGTGAAATAAAGGTAGAATTGTATTTTTATAACTAAAAGTAGGTATTGTAGCGAGACACACACGCGTAAAGTGAGGTATTACTTAAACTCGCGTAGAGTGAGATAGTATTCGTTTCTCCTGAAGATGCTTTGGTTTCGGTCTCAATGCACTCATTCAGTGTTTACATAAATTGTGTGCTTTTGTGCTTGGTGCCGGCGTGGGACGTGGATGTAAAAGTGTGGTGGATGTGGGCGGACAGTTGTGCCGCTGGGGTCTTCTTTTTGTCCGGACCATCGGTGAGTCTTACCCATTTATTAAACCGTTGTCTTTCTTTTCGGTACCATCACGGAGGATACATAGATCAGTTCGCGGATAATAGCAAATTTAATTATTTTCACCTTTTTATTGATTTTTTTATTCACAAAAAACAATAAGTAATTTAATTGCCAACTAATCCTACACCTGAATAAATATTTTTAATAAGTAATATACAGCGACAACTTAGTTGTTACTTCCGAACCCGATAATTAAAGGTCCATATTGTCTCAGACGGATGCCAAACAGTCCATCCTATGCAAACATGCGAAACAAGCGGGCCTCACCAAGGAATAGAACCGGCGTCCGTTTTAAATAGAAAGTTTATTTCGTGTTCACCGATCAAAAGATTTGATTGTTGACACTGTGTTGGTTTTTGGTATTGAATGTTTAATACCCGCATATTTAAAGCAGGGGTAAATAAGTAACATCTTAATACACCTACGAGAATGTTCACAGATAGGAAATAAATTCTTGTACTACGTACGGACCCGTGTTTCGCCGTTCTAGTGTTGATTTCACGGATTAAACTGGATACGCCTTTTAAGGCAATTTTTTAGGTTGTCAACGTGGCTTGCATTCACACAGAGTTTTTTTATATATCATAAGATAGTAAACAAGCAGATGGGTCTCCTGATGGAAAGAATCAGGAGACCTATCTGCTTGTTTGATATCTTATGATATAAAAAAGGACCAAGCGATACGTAAGCACGCATAGAATAGAAAATCTGCCGTTATGCCAAGCAGTTTGTAAAAAACGAACGCTTGGTTATACGTGTTAAACATCGTGAAAAATAGGTGGTAGAATTTCGCAACGTCTTTCTGTGGTTGGTATCGCCGCTTTACCTATTCCTGCAATAGCGTTACCTAATGCTTGTCACTGTCATGTTCCGGTTCGGAGAGTAGGATAGCCGGTAAACTTGTGGATGAGGCATTACAATCCCGCCAAGCGCAACGCTCCATTAACATATTTATTTGGTATGCCCCGTTTTTATGCCGCCCTGTTGGTCGAGTGGTTAGCGACCTTGACTACGTGATCGACGGGGCTCGGGTTCGATCCCTGACGGGGACAAACACTTGTGTGATGAGCATGAATGTTTGTATTTCGGGGTTTGGGTGTTTATTAAATATATTCCAGTATTTATATATGTATTTCTATGTATTAGTATCTTTGACCATAATCTAATCGAATTAACCTTAATCTATAGATCTTGTGTTACGTGTGTTAACACAAGATCTATAGATTATAATCAACAAAAAAAATTTTTTTTTTCTGAGTCTGTTATTTAGTCACCATTTTCTGATTATATACATCGAATAGTAAACAGAAACGCTATTAACAATCAATAAACTTTGCTTTTGTACTTTGGGGCCTCATACAAGAAAGTTTTGATTTTCACAAAGGAAATACCAATACTATTCATTTTCTAAAGCTTTTTTGTATTCTTTTTTGTATTTTTTTGTTTAGTTATGCCGTATTTTATAATTAAATTAATAAAAATGTATAATTGATAACTTGTTTTCCTTTTAAATATAATTGAAATTTAAAAATAGAGCTTTTCCATAAAATTTGAATTTTCGTGCAAAAGCAAACTTTATTAGATAAAAATATTTTTTCATTCTTTAGTTAGGCATAAGTAATCAGAATAAGAGGTACAGAGCTCAGACTCAAAATTCATGTTGACCTGTGTTATGGTTGTCTCTTTCCATTAGGAGAGCCATCTGCTTGTGTACTATGCTATGATTTAAAAAAACTTTAGCTCGTCTGCTTGACAGGAAAATTTCTAGGAGGTAGAGTTCTGCATTGTCTCACTCGGGTCTGATACCAGCGCTTTACCTATTCTTGCCGCAATATCGTCAGTGCTTGTCACTGTCGTGTTCTGGTTTGGAGAATAATGTAGCCGGTAAACGTATGCATGAGGCATTAGACCTCGCCACAAGATAACAACGCACCATTGACATATTTTGTGTCTATAGACGATCGCTTACTCTTTCCATCAGGAGACTCATCTGCTTGTTTGCTATCTAATGATATATAAAAAATCAGATGTTCTACTCTTTAAAATTGGCCCAAAATTACTACCGAACTACTAATCGAACGAACTTACTAAACATATTAAAAATACCTACATGAGATTTAAAGTAATGGTGAAATAAACAGACATTAACTACAAAAAGTCACGTAAGTTATAACTAACCAAAATTTACGGAAGGATAATCGAAAAGCACATCTACCAAATGCCAGACAAACACTTGTCCCAAGATCAATAGATAGATTGGCATCGTAATCCTTTGACTGCCACGGCAAAATCGTAAACCGAATGATCCTGTAAGACTCAATTACGGCTAACCCTGATTTACCCACGACCGATCCAATTTGTAAACATTACCCGATCGGAGAAAACTATTCGAATGTGTAACGAAGCAATTTCAATTTTATCCTCACAGCTTTTGGTTCAATATCTATTGTTACGTAATGATACCACCTTGAAGTCGATATCGCCTAGTCATGCGAGTGATGACCACGGTGTTGCTATAGACCAACAAATTAAACTTTATTATGTGGTATTTGGGTGTCGTTCACAATGGAGGGTACACTAACTTGATGCGACCGACCGGAACCCCAATTATAGGCCACAAACTATTTTATCTAACGCCCGTGTGACATCACTAATCTTATTAGAATCTATTGGAATCGAAACGAGGACATCAAGGGAAGGCTCACAATCGTGAAATTTTTGCTTTTTGTTTTCTGTTCTTTTAGAATTTTGTTACCGATTTTAAAATAATTTGTGATTATTGAATTAAAAGAATTTGTGTAACGATTGAGAGGGGTATTATATTTCAATTTTGTAATATTTTTCATAAGTATTTTATAGATTACATTGATAGGCTTTAATTTGCGAAACACCTTTTCTTCCGAAACTCATACACACACACTTTCGTAGTTTAAAATATGAATTTGAATTAGATAAATTGGTTACCCGAAAAATGGGCATGAAATTGAATTAAACTTGATATCGCTATTCATCCTAACCTATGTCATAGTAATAGTAAATACCGATTTAAATAGGAAAGTGATACAGACTGGTTGCAAAATATTTAGGCTTACGTTTGTTTTTTATTTCCAAGTTCAGAATAATTAAAAACGTACAGCTAGAATATCTTCCGACCTGACGCCGATCTGCATCTATGACCTTGCACAAAATTATTTTGTTAATAAACAATAAAGTTCCCAAAATAAAAATATAATAAATCATGACTAAGAATGTATGAAATCAAATATAGGTTGATTTCATGCATTCTTAGTCATAATTTATGGAATTCGGTATTCAGTGGATACCTCTTAAATACTGTTATGCAAAGATTAAAAAGTTAACCAGTTGCGTGACCGACCACGCGTAATGTTGAGTTCCGCGTAGTTGCCCATCACAACAATGCAGACTAAGTAGAGCGTTTTTTCATTGTTTTATACGTCACATTTAACCTTTTCAATGCCAATGGTAGATATATCCGCGTTTACTCCTTCAAGTATATTTGGTAAGTTTGTCGGCATCCAAACACAAATTTTAGGGTTTCTGGACTCCTCGTTCCATGTCACGGGTTGTCAAACTTGTTAAAACCCGCCCCCTCTGGTGTGATGTGATATTTTTCTGGTCTAAGACATTGTTTTTTCAATTTGCTCTCGTCGATGTTTTAAACATATACATGTAAGCTTTATAATATATAGATAGAGTTAGTTATTATCGTCTCTATGATCTAGTGGTCCGATGTCGTTTTGACCACGTCAGGTCCCAGGTTCGGTTCTCAGGTCGGGCAATCAAAATGTGTTTTTTCAATTTTCTGATAAAAACAATGTTGCCCGGGATTGGATAAGTCCCAGTTTGCATTAGGCTTGCTACATATCACGTTGTGGGACAGAATATCTTCTACTATCGTGGGTGCACTGGTTCTACATTTGCCAACCTTTTCGGAGAACTTTTTTACTAGGTGGTAGAGTTCTGCATTGTCTCGCCCGGGTCTGGTACCACGGCCTTACCTATTCCTGCCGCAATAGCGTCAGCGCTTGTCGCTGTCGTGTTCCGGTTTGGAGGGTAAGGTAGCCGGTAAACTTATGCATGTGGCATTAGACCTCGCCACAAGATAGCAACGCACTATTAACATCTTTGGTGTCTATAGGCGATGGTTGACTCTTTCCATCAGGAGACCCATCTGCTTGTTTGCTATCTTATGACATAAAAAAAAACGGGCGTGAAGATACTTTTTAGAGTTAATAATAATTTTGTTTTTTTAGAAAAACTTTTTAATTTTAGACTTTAATGTGTGACGTGACAAAACTTTTTTGACCCAGTTCCGTGACCCATCCCCCCCCCCCCCCCCAAAACGTGTGACGTAATTTATGGATGGTCCTCCGATTACTCGTAAGCTTGTGTAGCTTACTCAGCTGTGATAATTTTCCCTTTAACTTCGTCATATATACTGATGCCGTAATTTTTTTTACATATTCAGACGCAACCATTTAGAAGTTTTAAGCTCAATATTTCGTAATTGGATACCTTAATCGAAAAACTCACAATAATTTCAAAAACTTATCTAACGACACCTAGACTCTGGGGGTACGCAGACAAAGACATCTCCACTTTACCTGTAGAGGAGGTATCTACCATTTTTTTCTCAATATTTTATTTAGTCATATTTTCGTCGTGAATATTGCGTATATTCATGCAAAATTATATAAAATAATAATAGTCTCTGAGCTAAGCTACGGCTGACAAATTCTAGTGTGTCTAACTCCGATTCTCTCTATTCCATAAGTAAAGGAATTGACGTGAAGATATTTTTAATTAATTGACAAAAAATCTCCTTAAAGCTAGTTTTATTACCACAACCTTTCAATTTGATCAGGATTGATATCGCGGGAGCGTGATTTGGAGCTTGCTTAACCCAATTTGCCGGTTAATCCGGCCGGGTGCGATCCAACGCCTTGTGGATCACCCTGTATGGATAGAGACAAATTGACTTGTGGGCTTCACGTATACAGTCGGCGCTAGAAATAGGTGATATTAAATCTCTTCAACCGACGAAAAACGGAGGAGGTAATCAATTCAACACGTATATTTTTTTTAATATTTGACCACGCATAACTTTTAGTAGTCCGATTTTAATAATTATTTTTTTATTGGAATAAGTATACACCGATAGTTGTCCCATTTATTTTAAAAAATCCAACCGTAAGGGTATGTAAACCTGTTCACTCACTGATTTTAATGAATGACTACGCATAACTTTTCATCGGTTTAAATTTTTGTTAAAAATATATTATTAATTAATTCATTTATGTATATTTATACAGTAAAATTGAAGACTAGCGTGTAACTCTAACTTCTATAATAGAATAACTCGTGTTTTATAGTTAGATCCTTCTTTAAGTTAAACATACATACATATCTTCACGCCAGATCCCTTACGGAGTAGGCAGAGAGAACCGAGTGCCACACATGACGATCCTTACAGGCTTCTCTCGCTTCCTCCACATTCATCACTCTCTTCATACACACACGCCGGTTGCAAAGACTCTTGACACCACCTTCGGACAGTACTCGATCAATCTGATCGTGGTATGTCCCCGGTCCTACATTTTTCCACATTCGCATTGTATATCTGTTTTAAGTTAAACATTAACAATTAACTAATTTTCAAGTGTATTTAATAGACACACATATATTTACGACGAAAGAATTTTTTTTTAAGGTGGTAGTCGCGGTAGAACAATTAATGAAAACTTGCACTACCCAAGTTTTAGGCGTTTTTAAAATATTAAATCAATTCTGATATCAAATTTAAAAAATTCTAAACAAATCAATTATTGTGATGTGTTTTATTATTATCTACAAGTTGTCCCACTTCGCCCGTGAGCAGATTAACATGTCGATATATTTTTTTTACAACCGTTTGTATAAAAAAAAGAAATTATATCTCCCGTATTTTTCTTCGAAATAAACTTAAGCAGTTGGTCTAAATGACCGCTAATGTGAAACCGGGCGTTTTGAGCGAGCAAAGTTCTCAGCCAGAGTTTAACTGGGCTACGACTCCGCCCTAACGGTGTCTCCTGTGAGACCGAACGGCTTAGGGTAGTACCTTGACGATTAGTGGTGTTTTTGGCATGTTGTAAATGGCATTAGGAGTCACCCGTATTAGTCCGGGCCTTCTGTGAAAAATAAACCAATTTCTGTTCTGCCAGGCAGTTTGTAAGAGGCAAACAATTGGTTATGCGAATCACTACCATCGTAACTACTAGGTGGTAAAGTTTTGTATTATCTCGCTCAAGTCTGGTACCATCGCCTTATCTATTCCTGTCGCAATAGCGTCAGTACTTGTTACTGTCTAATTCCAGTTTGGAGAGTGAGGTAGCCGGTAAACTTATGTAAGTTGCATTAAGACCTCGCCACAAAAGTAGCAACGCACCATTAACATCTTTGGTGTCGATGGTGTTCTCTTTCCATCAAGAGATCCATCTGCTTGTTTGCTATCTTATGATATACTACACTTGACTCCACAAATTCACATCGGTTACATAATTTAAACAAGAACGCTTTTGTTCCAACTCGATAAAAGATAAAGTTAAATTAACAAGAAATGAAAATAACATCGTGAAAGGTTCTCAGATGCCTCTTCATGTAAAATTCCCACGGCTCTTAGATATAATCGCCCCCGCATCGAACACCGATTTTTGTAGACATCGCAAAAGAAGTCGTCTTATCCCTTTACCTTAGGGGAGCTCTTAAACCACTGGACTGTATAACCAGTATCGATAGCAAATTGGGGTTGCCAATTCTTCCCAGGCTTAAGGAGGGATCAGGTAATACTTGTAAGGGGGATCTTTTCAGATCATGTTTTTCTTCGGTTTTACCAACGATTTCTTTTCAATTTGATCTCGCCTTTTTAAGAGTTAACCTTTACTGATTTTATCATTTTATTTTAACAACTATTTTTCATATTTGCTTTTAATTTTCAATTATATTCTCAGTCTTTTTGAATCAGATCAAAAAATCTTAGGTTTGAGTTTCGACTCGGATACAGTGAGACAACATTTCAAAGTGGAAAAGTGTTAATACTCCATGCCTTGGAAGAACATGTAAAACGGTAGTATAGATAGCGGTTTTCACAAGAAACAAGCGATAGTTATAATAGTAGAGAAGGAAAAGTTGGCATATGCGATCAGGGAAATCACCAGCCATCTTGCAGTCGAGAATTGGTGAATCATGGTAAATTATATCGTTTTTGTGCGATTAATCAATTTTTTCAGGGCTCCTTTAAAGAATAGATCATTTTGCCTTACTGCCAGGTAGCTCCACTGTGACTTTAATGTTGTAGGATCCTGCAACGTCTTGCTACAGTTTGATACCACGGCCTATTTTATTTAGCATACTAGTGCTTGTCTATGTCGTATACCAGCTTGGCGGATAAAATTAATTTCCAATATGTTTATGCGTACCCTTACATCTCTGTCACACAACCGAATACAGCCGATTGTTCTCCTGTTTCATTAAGAGAACCTTCTGCTTGTGTTTTTTCGGTGCAAGTAGTGCACCCAAGATTGGCCAAAAGCGTTAGATGATAAATTACAATCCTATCGAGAAATCAGGCATGTATACGATCCTGAGCAACTAATGCTTTTTAAAAATATTAATAAACTTACCGGGACCTAATTAATAAACTGACCCGGAATCACAACCCAAAACTTTATGCATCTATATCGAGGACGAAGCCAACAAGATGATTTTATATTTACTCCTAAAGTTAATTTCTAAAATGTTTTATATACTTATCGGGTTTGAGAGTTCAAAGTTTAAACTAATTCGAATAAATCTAAAGTATAGAATAAGAACTTTCTATAAAACATTGAATGACAACCTATTAGTGCTAAACCTGGAATTTGTAAATAACCAGTTTCAGTAATCGAATTTCTTGTGCCCTCCATACTGACTGTAATATTAAACAACGGATAAAATAACGTTAGTTACAAAGTAAGAATCCACCAATGAAATTTCACAGGTGGTTTCGTTGAACAATTAACGATCCCGCAATCCACCGGTTTAATTCCGAACCAGTGCTGTAAACGAAAAACACCCGCGCACCCACCGAAAGGGAATGTGATGAAAAAGGCACCAATGTCCACATACACTTGAGGAGTAGAAATGAAATTACAAGCGGCGGTCGCGGCCGGTGCGCGTAATATCATTCCATGCGAGTCTTGAAAACGAAATTAAATTTTGCATGAAATGAAACAAAATACAAAGAAAGTGGGTGAACAAAGGCTGAGTGGCGGCCGACGTGTGGCAGCGGTTAGTTAGTCCTTCCGAGCCGGACTTATCGCCGTACGCGTTTCGCCATGTGTAATTCATTTCTAATCATATTACCTTTTGTTTGGCGCGCTTGTTAGTTATGGCAGTGCTTCACTAGTAATTCTATACTGGTTTTTACATGTAGTTTATTTAAATTGTTTTAAAACATAGTACATTGCTTACACCTTTTCTTTCTAGCTTTAATTTTCGATTATTTCTGACATTAATAATTATTTTTAATTTATTGATAATTTCAAATATTGACTTAAATATCAATGTATGTGTAATACGTACATGCACTAATATTTCATGAATGTGTACTATATAATTTTAATTAGGTAGTGAATTAAATGCAAAAAGTTCATTTACTACTTTCTTAAAATTATCAAAAACGAAAGTTGCTGAAAAAAATTTTTTTAAACTTTCCCGTTAAAGAAAGTTACTGATTTCATCCCTATTTTCGATAATCGAGTTTTTAACAGATCTCTAAAACGTGGAGGTTCAATTAGGAGGGAGGAACTATGGAACATCTATTTTTATCACAATATTTATTAACTGATAACACTTGTACTGTTTCACAATAAGATAATTATATTTAATTTCCGGCCGGTTTCGCTTACACAAGCATCCTCAAGGTATTTACAGTCAATAACTTTTATTTAGTTAATAACTGTAAATACCCAGAGGATACTTGTGTAAGCGAAACCGGACGGAAATTAAATGTAATTATCTTATTGTAAAACAATACAAGTGTTATCAGTTAATAAATATTGTGTTAAAATGGCGTTTCACCAAGTGCCGACGATAAAAAGTAAAATATATTTTATTTTTATGATGATGTCATCATGTCTGTATGCGTGTGTAGGGAGAGGGGGTATGTAAACCTCTAATAACTTGAACGGCTTGATCGATTAAGACGTAACGGTTAGGTTTCACCAAAGTTTATGTTTATATATATTATATATATATATATATATATATATATATATATATATATATATATATATATATATATATATATATATATATATATATATATATATATATACTAGCTGTTGCCAGCGACTTCGTCCGCGCGAACTTTGTTTACTCCGCAAAGCACCTGGCCGCTAGGTGATAATATGTGGCCTGAGCGTGATAATATGTAGCCTATATGTTGACCCGACCTGTTAGTAATATTCATGCAAAAGTTGAAGTAAATCCATGCAATACTTTAATACTTTTTGAGTTTACCTCGGACATACATACAGTCAAACAGACAAATTATTTTTGGCTTTGATATCGATTGTAGATCACGCCCCAAGTATTCTTTTAAAAAAATATTCAATGTACAGTTTTGACTTTCCTACGATTTTATTATATGTATATATATATATATATATATATATATATATATATATATATATATATATATATATTTATATATATATATATATATATATATATATATATATTTACAAAATATAAGTCTAGGCATAGCATTCTGTTTTTTTTTGTAGTATTTGGCATATACTGTTGATAGTATACTCTTGTTATTATTCAGTAATTAAATTATGATACTGCTTAAAAATACGTAAATATCACCCAGTATTCAGTATAGATATCATATTCCATACACGTTTGATTACGTAATAATTTACGAAGCACTTTATTTCATCAAGCCCATAATGAGCAGATTCTATGCACTAAGAACATCCGCTGAATAAAGCGAGGCTGTATTAATATTATCACATATCCGGTCGACCAGAGCTCACTGGTGGAATTTTTAATGCTATGTTTTAATTATTTTGGCTTGCGAGGGCTGGTACCGCTAAGTTCCATTCATATTAGAAATTTCATTTTTACTCATAAAGGTGCCTTGCCGTTGAATTATTGAGTAAGAGTGCCGAAAACTGAAAATTACCGACATCACTGCATATACCGACATATGTTATTTCATACTGCCAAATTGGCACAACCTAAAATCTCTAAAATTTGCAAATCATGCAAAAGCTTTAAAATAGTATATACTTCACTGTTTAAACATTTTTTCCAACGTGTAGGACAAACTTTTGAGTTAAGATTTAAAAAACGAAAAATATTCTTTACATTAATTTTGCTATGAATCTATGTATTAGTTATGCGATCGTTAAGATCGTAATTGTATTACTGATAATAGTAAAAAAAAACTTAATAATAATTACAATTACAACAATATTCTATTACAACAATGGACTAAACTAATATGTCACGCTCAAAATAAACTACAATAAAACATTTATTTTATATCATATGGGGGAATTCCGCTGAAATAAATAAAATATTTGTATTACAAAAAAGGACTATATGGGCAATTTACAATCTTAGCCCAAGCGCCTCGCTGAGAGAAAAATACAAAGAAATCAATATTTTAACTGTAATTTCTCAGTACATATTATGCAAAGCTTTGATGCATGTACGTAAAACTATTTGCTTATGTAAAAAGAATAGTGATATTCACTCCTTAAATACAAGGAACAAAAACAATGTTGCTGTGCATGTGTCTCGTGTCCAAAGAATAAGCAACTCTTTTATGGGGCAAATATACTCTTCTACAATAAGCTGCCTGATGGCATTAGAGATTTACCAGTTAACAAATACAAAAAATCTGTTAAAACAAGACTGTGTTAAAAAGGTTACTATAAAATATCTGAATACCTAAATGATAGGAAAGCATGGGCTTAACTGCTCCTCATATCGGCAATCTTTAGTATTACTGTAACAGTTAGATACTTACAAATTAAACATTGTACTTGTAATATCTTACTTAAAAAATTATATGAAAAAAGACAAGCCCGCTGAATTTCTTCCGGCAAATCTTTTCAATGTGTGGCTGCGTTTCCTATCCGGTAGTGGTTTAAAAACATGGTGACGCGTCAAAATACTTGTATAAAAGTTTTATTATTGACTAAAGTACTTCTGATTTCTAATATCCTAGTATTTTGATACGTCACCATTTTTTTAAACTACTACCGGTATTAACATTTTTTTTTATATCATCAGATAGCAAACAAGCAGATGGGTCTCCTGATGGAACGAGCCAACCATCGCCTATAGACACCAAAGATGTTAATGGTGCGTTGCTATCTTGTGGCGAGGTCTAATGCCACATGCATAAGTTTACCTGCTACCTTACCCTCCAAACCGGAACACGACAACGACAAGCACTGACGTTATTGCGGCAGGAATAGGTAAGGCGGTGGTACCAGACCCGGGTGAGTTTAAAATATCTGTTTCAGCAACCATCCGCCTGCTACCTTAGGTCATGTGGTGGAAGGCTTCCAGCACCTAACAATATAGGTCACGGTATCACGATAGAAAGGTTGCGTAGGTTTGTAGAATGATGCAGAATTCAAGAACAATCTCAGCACAGTTATCATAAGATTTGTGTCCCTATCTGTCATAACAGTCATAACAGTCTGTATAAATAGTATGCAATAAAGAAATATCAAAACTTGATTCTTTTAAAAGGAACATCAAATAAAAAAATATAATATTAAATGTCCACCAATAAAATTTCAGAGTTAAGTACTAATAATATGAAATAAGTTTATTTGATTAATATTATTTTTGAATTATAAAAATAAAGTTAAAAATATTTCCTTAATATTAAGTTTATAACATGATTGTAGCTTTGCTTTTGCGCCGAATATCTTCTGATAATAAACCGGACTGATAACCATCACGTGTCTTTCCGAGCCCCTAGTGAAGAATTAGCGATCTGCCATACTGCCAAGCAGTTTGTAAAAAGCGACCTTTTTTAAATGATTGATCTCATATCAAATGTTAAAGTTTTTGAGTTGTGTCAGTATTGCGAAACACGTAAGATATATTTATAACTGTTCGGAGAGGGACTCAAAACCGTTTGTACATTATGAAGGGACCTAATTAACCGACCGACGTGGAGAATAATTAATAATGGAACGCCTCGGTCGCTACGTGTAGTTCTTGTCGAACATTAACTTAATTCACGCAAGATATACTTGTGTTTTTTATGCTACTTTAAATTGTAAATGATATATCGTGTTATAATAGTTAGCCTATCATATATATACAGGGTTATTTTTTTATCACCTGCCAAAAGAAACACGGGTCGAAAAGTGAAAAAAAATTCAGACCTTCCATACGAAATCGACCACGTGTTCGAGCAGTTTTCTATGGGAGGGTCGATTTTTTTTTTTCACTTTTCGACCCGTGTTTCTTTGGGAAAGTTGTTTACTTTCATGGTCTTAACCACCTATTTAAATTTGGCAGATGATATATATATATATATATATATATATATATATATATATATATATATATATATATATATATATATATATGTATATATATATATATATATATATATATATATATATATATATATATATATATATATATGTATATATATCACCGGATGGATGGATAAAATGGATCGGATAAAATTAAAAATTTTGAGATTGGATTTTTTTTAAGTTTACCCGATAATTTTATTCTCAGTAGTAGCTGGTAGTCAAGGGGTGGTGTGTTAACACCTCTGTGTATCGGATGAGCATATAAAGCTATCGGCCCCGGTTATTGCAAGAAAAAATCTGTAAACCGGTTGACTCTGAAGGCCATCCCTGAAACTTCCCGCTAAATTGAGGTATTTTACGCTCAAAGGAACAAATACTATACATAAGCATAGATTTTTTCAGAATTCAAAAATTTATATTTTGTTATATAAATTACAGTAATTTCATTATTAAAAAGCTTTATGTTTTGTAAACGATGATCGATTTTGATCTTTCTAATGGCATTCAACGCAATGTTTGAGCTGTAAATATTTTCAGCTATATAATGTAAGCTGAAAAATGTCGAAGAAATATCAAAACATTCTTTTTCAAAAATTTCGTTATTGATAAATCCAAAACAAATCGACTGATTTGGATTTTATTTAATGTAGTTTTTTAGAGCGAAAGGCCATCGTGATGAACTGGAACTTGCCTTGCTTTGTCTGAGATGTGCACTACATAGAACTTCAAAAACAAGATAATAGAAGAGATATTTAAGTTCTGACGTCATGTCCGATTATAAAATCAAAGTGAAAATATATATAGCCTCATGATAATCTTCACTTATACTCGTATATTATTGCAATCTGAACAAAGCAGCGTCCAGGCGATGCAAGCTAAGGTCGAGGTGGATAATAACTTGCATTTTACCGGTGGGAGGGATGCGCTGTGCCACGCTCCCGGCTGCATGGGTACCACCATCTTGCTTGTTTCTACCGTGAAACAGCTTTGCTGTGTTTCGGAGAGAAGGGCAAGACAGGCAGTGTAATTACTGGCACCGAGACTTAACATCTTATGTCTCAGGTTAGGCAACATACAAATGGAATACCTGGGCATCCCATTTTCGTTCATTGGCAAACCATCAGTTTCGTTTCGTTCATTCACTTACCATCAGGTGGCACGTCAACGTACCGTCAGGTGCCAGTTTGCCTATCTCAATAACATGAAAAAAATCTGGAAATTCTAGTTACTAATATTCAATAATAAAATGTATGCGCATTGTATAATTGTTTTCATGAAATAGTTATAAGTTACTCAAATTTAAGTCTGTTTTAAAACGCTTAAAATTTACACTTTGATTCTGAAGCACAGATGCGATGGTTCGCTCCGATGAATATGTATGACGGGCAGCGCTCGTAGTTTTATAAGATGAATATTTTACTCCGATGTTATTGAAAAATGTTACAGTTGAATAATTGGGATTTTATATTTTCCTACATTTCTCATTTTTCACTTAATTTTATACAAAAAAGTAATTTAAAAAATTAAACCGACTACAAATATCTGATAACTATACCCATATCTCAAAAAATACTGAACCGATGTTGATAAAACTTAGACTGTTTTCTAAGTTAAATTATTTATTTATTTATTTATAGTTAAATTTCTCCTATAATGACGTCTATATTGTTATTCATATCTACTAAACTATATTTTTAACAACACAGCAGAATTATTTTTATATTTAAACTCCTGATTGATCTCTATATTTTTATACATACCTACTAAGCTTTATTTTATATATGTGTATTTATTTACTAAAGGCAACATTGTTAAACAGGCAATAACGACAACATTGCGATGGGTGATTCTGGACGAATGTATTTATCAAAAGAACGAGGGAGAACACCTTGTTCAATATTTATTAACTTATTTCAAAGAAAATTGTATAATTAACACGAGGGTATCTCTTGAACGTACCCTTTGAATTTATTCACTTTATGTGTTAATATATGAATAATAATTTAAAATTATTACGTATCATTATTATTTGTCGCCTCTGTGGTCTAGTGGTCCAGCGTTGGCGTTGACTACATGAGGTCCCGGGTTCGATTCACGGATCGGGCACATTAAAAAAAAATGTTTTTTCAGTTTTCTGATAAACACAAAGTTGCCCGGGATTTGAAAGTGCCCGTTTGGCGATAGGCTTACCACCCACATTTGTGGGACCAAGTATCTTCGGCTAATCGTGGGTGCACTTGTACCTCCGTCTACCCCTTCGGAGATACGGGTGTAAAGATACTTTACGTATCATTAAGCCAGGCAAAGGGAATCGAGTGCCATGCATAACGCTCCATACAGTCACAACCACGTAGTTTCTTGATATCTAATTACTTATCTATTTATCTAACACCTTGAAATAAGCAATTGTTGTATACACATTGTGTAACGAAAACTCTGTCAGATCGTCAAAGACGTTATTTGGTAGCTTAATCTATATTAATATTATAAATGCGAAAGTTTGGATGTTTGGATGGATGGATGTTTGTAACTCAGTCACACAAAACTACTAAACGGATTTAAAGGAAATTGGCACACAGGTTGATGATGATGAGACCTGGAGTAGCTGCACATAGGCTACTTTTTATCCCGGAAAAGTTAGGTGATCCCGCGGGATTCGCTAAAAACGTATAATGCAGCTGGCTGCACACTGTAGCTAGTACAAACATATTTGTGTCATTATTTTCATTATTTTATGGATATTGATACATAAATTTTTGGAACGAAGTTCCTTACGGCAGGCTTGGAGGGGATAGGGATTTTGCTGCGCGACCGAACTGAAAAAAATGTGATAGTAAAACCGTAAGAAAAATGCGTGGAATAAAAGCGTTAAATGAGACGTGCGCAGGCGCGACAGTCGCGTACACAAGCGAGTAGTGCCGTTTAGCCGAAGGAAGTTCGTTCCTACCTGGTGTCCCGCGACACCACATCATTTTTTAAAATATTTCCTTGATTTAAGGGTAAGTTGCTCAATTATAATATTAAATCGTAATTTTAGAATTAAAATATATTTCATTCAATAATTATAATACTAAAATTCTTCATTATAATACTAAAATTACGATATACTACGATACGATATACGAATAGAAACTACGATATTTTTCTTATTTTAATAAAAATAATTATTTTATAATTTTTTTTTTTTGATAATTTCATTGACCTTCCTATACAGCTTTTTCGGATCGGACAGGGTTTTCTTTCCAACCTGTATATCTATATATAATAAAATCGTAGGAAAGTCAATGTATGTCCGGGGTAAACTCAAAAAGTACTGCATGGATTTACTTCAAATTTTGCATGAATGTTACTAACAGGTCGGGTCAACATGTAGGCTACATATTATCACGCTATCACCTACAGGGGAGGAGCGGAGAAAACGAAGTCCGCGCGAACGAAGTCGCGGGCAACAGCTAGTATAATATATAATCAGAATCTCGGAAACGGCTCCAACGATTTTCATGAAATAGTATGCAAGGAGTTTCAGGGGCGATAAATCGATCTAGCTGGGTTCATTTTTATAAAACATCATTTCGACCGTATATTATAAGCGAGTAATGTATGTGGGCCACGCGACCGAAGTGACGGGAAACAGCAAGCCGACGACACAAAGGAGTTTGACATGTATGTAATATTTTTTTATATCATTAGATAGCAAACAAGCAGATGACTCCAGAATCCATGCGTTGCTATCCGTGTGGCGGGATAGCAATGCCTCATGCATAAATCTACTCGTTGGTCGAGTGGTTAGCGGCCCTGACTACGCAATCAACGTGGCTCGGGTCGATCCCCGACGGGGACAAGCATTTGTGTGATGAGCATAAATGTTTGTATTTCCGGGTTTGGGTGTTTATTATATATATTCTAGTATTTATATATGTATTTTTTATGTATTAGTATCGTTGACTAACACCCATGACACAAGCAAATAATTTGCTTACTTTGGGGTTAGATCAGTAAGTGTAATTTGTCCCTTGAATATTTATTATTTATTTATTATTACTATACCCTTCAAGCCGAGACACGACAATGACAAGCACTGACGCTTTTGCGGCAGGAATAGGTAAGGCGGTGATACCTAATACCCGGGCGAGTCGTTGCAGAAATTTACCACCTAATAGTCACGATGGTAGTGACACGTATAGTCAATCGGTCGCCTTTTACGACCTGACTGGCAGAACGGCAGTTGGTCTTTTCTTCAAAGGAGAACGGACCAACACATGGGAAATATTGTTATGCAATTTTATAATATATGAATAATATGTGTACGCGCCCAAGCACGTATACATTTCGTCAGTGTATGTATGTTTGTATGTGTATATATTCGTATGTTTGTCCACGAATTTCTCGGGAACTAAAAGCCAAATCGAGATCTTTTTGAGGACCGAAGTAAACTAGGAATCCCCATAGTTTCGCTATGTCCGTCGTCCGTCCGTCCGCACGATTGCTCAGAGATCTTTATTACTAGAAAGCTGTAATTTGGTATAAATATACATATTAGTCACGTCAACTAAGTGATAACATAAAATATTTAAAAAAAAATTTTTCCAAGCGCCCTACATATAATGTGGGGAGGTTAATTTTTTTTTTCGGTTGTGTGGGATATCGTTACAATTTTTTGAGTAATAGTCGACCAAATTATAAAATGTACCTAGAGAAGTTTTTATATGCGGTAAACCTGTGGTGCGGATATATATTTGGCATTGACGCTGAATAGCTTAAATATTCATATTATGAAACTATAAAAGCACTCTTCTTAATCCACATTATTATGATGGGCAACTTCGGAACCCTACATTGCGCGTGGCCCGACACGCACTTTACCAATTATTGTATTAAACAAGTGGTCTAGCCTCTGTGGTTTAGTGGTCCGGTGTCGGAGTTGAACTCATGAGGTCCCGGGTTCGATTCCTGGGTCGGGCAATTCAAAATGTGTTTTTTCAGTTTTCTGACAAAAACAACGTTACCTGGGATTGGAAAGTGCCCGGTTGGCGATAGCCTGGCCACCTATCACATTGTGGGACCAAGTATCTTCGGCTACACTACGGCTTCGGATACGGGCGTGAAGATATCTTATCAAGTATATTCCGTGTTTAAAAATCGGTTCAGTAGCTTTTTTAAATATTCGTCAGTTTAATTTTTTAAATTCAATTATGGATTAGATGCCAGAAATCTATTTTTAATTACATAGTTCGCAATGTGGGTTGCGTTGCATCCACATAAATCATAGCCGGCGCATTAACACCATCAACATAGCCTGTGTCTTAGTTGACACATGCCATGGCTCAAGGCCGAGAACATCGCCATCATCATAAAATGATGCTAGATTCTTATCGTGGCATTTATGATCGGATGTCGCGTCTCCATTGCAAATGTAAAAGCAAATTAGTATTCAACGATGCTCCTTATGTAATCCAAAGTTAATGAGAGTATGTCGACGTCGTATTTTTGAAATTGCGACCCTTTGAAATAACGGGACATCGTAAAAATATGTTAATATCACCTGAGAGGCGTCTATGGACAGAAAATTAAGTCAGTGCCTCGTTCTAATATTAAACTTGCTATGTTAACATGTTCCATCATTACTTATTCAAAAGTATCATCGTTTTAGTAACGGTAACGGCCTGTGTGTTTCGTGTGTACGAATGATAATATTATATACTCGTTAATATTTACGTAGGACATTGCTCTCGATATCTTCTCGTATTTATTAATATGTGAAGTGAAAAGTTTGAAAACGAAGGAGTATGAAAGAACACGGGCAAGACTTCATACATTGTTTTTTTAGTTATTATCTTAAAGTTTAATATATTCCTTAAGATTCTATATCAACTCCTTAACTATCCGCATTTAATAAATATTATTTTAACCTCGAGAAAAGTAGCTAAATAAACTTGGAATTTAGGCAAGGTTAACGTAAACAATCAGTTCTCTCCTTAGTGGTCTGTAGTTAGGTATTTATCTTGTCATTGGGTGTCTTCAGTACAACAGCTGCTAATCTCAGAAATCTAAGTTAGTATAACAGAATTCTGAGCTAATATTTTGCTAAGACACTTTATAGGTACTTAAAAGAACAAAAAATAAATTAGCATTAACTTTTCTTTAACACAAAAACAGGGAGAATTTTTATTTGATACTTATAATGAAAATTATGACATATAAACTTATTGCTGTTTTAATGAAAATGCAATTAAAGTTTTATACAATGGTAACACTTAAATATGATGATAAAATTCAATCAAATTAATGTCTTAATATTTTTTTATATGATTGTTCCTAGCAATATATTTTATTTAATTGATTTAAAAATAGTAGAAAATTATTCTAGTTTATCAAATATTCGTCACTCCGAAAGACACGCAACGGATGTGCAATACCAAAATAGCTTGTGTTCTTTGGCATAGTCAAAGTTTACAATACGGAGGTGCTAAAACGTAATATTTTTAAATAATATGCATATACACAAATTTATGTATGTATATAAATTTGTTTTGATTCATAATATGTAACATGTCACAGATATTATGGAACTTATTTATTTATATGTATGTATATTCAATCTGTATTGTAATTTGTGCACCCGATTTTTACAAGCAATAAATCCTATTACCGCTGGTTGTTTGGAAGAAAGCGCTTTTAAGCGATAAGACCACAATTTGTGCGTTTAATTTAGGAGTGTTCTGTAAATGTTACCTAATTAAGGTGTACAATAAAGCATTAAATAAATAAAGTAAATAAAAATATATTTTATTAGTGAAACTAAACATTACCAAGTGGTGGTATGGAATTATGGTCGAGTTTCTACCACAGGGCGATCGCTAGTTTATATTAGTACGTAAAGGAAAATCTTTGTACCCCCTTTTAAGACAATTACGCTAACGGTGGAGTATAAAATTTTCCACATCTAAATTTTAAATTGCGAAGGGCTGCTGAAACCTATTATTTTTAAATACTGTATATAAGAAATAGGTACGAAATAAATATTATACAATATATTAATAAATAAAAACATTATACTTGCTACATTCATGTAAGTTATAATATACACACACTTATACCATGTATACTATTTTGTTTATCACTTAAAGTTTGTTGGAAATTTTGTTGTTTGGTCTATGGTTGCATTTCGACCATAGGGCGTTCGCTAGTTGTTATTAATGCGCGGTAAGCATAAACATTTTTATGTCTGGATGAAGTCCTTACCAATTAAGCGAAAAATATATATTCAGTAGAAAAAATGTATGGAGATATACGGTTTAACTGGTAAAAACTGTGCATACTAAAGGAGGTGTTCAGTACTCAATTCTGAGACAGAATATGTAAAAAATAGGTACTTAAAATTTGACCTAATTATACAATAAAAATTATGTACTATAATTATAAAAAAATAGTGTGTGTCAGCTCCGACGCACGACTGGAGTTTACTCCTTAAATACGATTGTCAAAACAGATGCAAAAAAAAACGCACCAAATTAGAAAATTGCGCACCAAAAACGTAACAACGTAAAAACGTAACAAGGTAACGTAACAACGTTTAGTAGATTTTACTCCTCACATTTTTCTCATACCTTATATTAAAAAACCGATTCTTAAGGAGTAAACTCCAATAATAAATTTATTTATTTGCGTTAATCATAATTATTAAATTACAAAAGAAGGCTGAAGTCCCCTTTTAGGCAACTACATGCCGGTCCAGAGGACTCCGCACTTCTATCTTACAATTATATTATTTAACTAGCTGTTGTCTGCGACTTCGTCCGCGCGGACTTCGTTTACTCCGCACTGCTCCTCCGCTGTAGGTGATAGCGTGATAATATGTAGCCTATATGTTGACCCGACCTGTTAGTTAATATTCATGCAAAATTTGAAGTAAATCCATGCAGTACTTTTTGAGTTTACCCCGGACATACATACAGACAAACAGACAAAAACTCTAAAAACTATATTTTTGGCTTCGATCACGCCCCAAGTATTCTTTTTAAAAAATATTCAATGTACAGTATTTTATTATATGTATATAGATATAGATAAAGTTATATAACAACACAATCTTTGTGCCTATAAATTACAACTTACATATAATAAATAAATACATTATTATTATAAAAACAATAAGTAAATTAAATTAATATAAAACCAATCAAGCAGACTAAAATGTGACTGATATATCTCTACACGCTCACGCAGCAAAATTTATCGTAAATTTAAATGATGTGTGGTCTAAGTATAAGAGTTGAGCGTGTGAACAAATAAACATGGTCGATCTCGGGTATGTAGTATTTTACAATGCTTTTGTAAATGCAACTTGCAGTATATTTACGCTTATTTGTGGTAAAAAAAGTATTACATTTATTCCTTAAGTAATAGTTTGTAAACGTTTTTCCGTACAGTTATAGTATGTAGCGATTTGACGAACTTGCGACTAAAAGTTAGCACACTGCTGTCGCTCGCGCGGTGGCCATACTTTTTTAACACTATACAAGTTTCGTTTAGATGGCGATCTTTATATGAGATTATCGGTTACATAATGTGACAATTAACTATTTTGTCCTTACTATATATGTTGAATACAGGTTGACTGGTAAAAAGCTGTACACAGGCTACACAGCCTTTTACTAGTCAACCTGTATTTTGTGTTTTTTTGTCATATTTATACGCAAATACGCGTGCTTCAAATTGTAATTCTACAATATTATTTTATATATAAAATTCTCGTGTCACAATGTTTGTTCCCGTACTCCTCCGCAACGGCTTGACCGATTTTGATGAAATTTCGTATGCATATTCAGTATGTCTGAGAATCGGCTACTATTTTTTATACCCCTAAGTGATAAGGGTTGTCCACCCCTACATTTTTTTTTTTTATGATTGAGCATTGAAAAATACACACAACTCTAAATTTTTATCTTTCTATCACCAACCCTTATTTTTTAATTAAATAATTTATATGGCAAAACAAAGTTTGCCGGGTCAGCTAGTCTACTATAAATATTGATTAATAGTTTCCGGTCCTAGGTTCCGGGCTCCTTTGAAGAATAGACCAACTGTCGTTCTGCCAGGCAGGTCGTAAAAGGCGACCGATTGGCTATGCGCGTCACTAATATCGTGACTAGATGGTAGAGATCTGCATCGGCTCAACCGGGTATGGTACCACCGCCTTACTTATTCCTGCCGCAATAGCGTCAGTGCTTGTCACTGTCGTATTCCGGTTTGGAGGGCAGGGTAGCCGGTAAACTTATGCATGTGGCATTAGACCTCGCCACAAGATAGCAACGCACCATTAATATCTTTGGTGTCTATAGGCGATGGTTGACTCTTTCCATCCAGAGCTTCCTGCTTCCTTCTGCTTGTTTGCTATCTTATAATATAAAAAAAACAGCGTCTAAGTTCCCGAACATTACCTTAGCCACATACAAATTTTTGAAAGATATTTTTAATAGAAGTAAATATGAAAAGGTTTAAATTCATAAGATAGTTGCTTTTTCCTTAAAATTAAATATTCAATTTCAGTATTAGATAAAACGAAAATTATTGCACCTTAAAATACGAGGGGCTTCCCCTTGCGCTCTATTAAGGTGAAAATTAAGATGTTGATTGCAGCTTCTCCTGTCCGCGATTGATTGGAATTATTTATTTCCTCCCCTTGGTGTCCATTTACTTGGAATATTCAAATACGGAAATGTTGCAAGAACATTTTGATAATAGCTATTTTATGAATTTGCCGAATTGTTCAACAATCTATACTCGTATCATAGAATGCAAACAAAATGTTAATATTCCTAATGGATAGGGAAAACAATATATCTCAGATATTTATGATGCGTTGTTTCTCTGGGACAGTGGTAATTAGGCAGTGATATTCTCTTTCCACCAGGAGAATCATCTGATTATGATTATGATATAAAAAATAATAAGGCGGTGGTACCATATACGCAGACGAGACGTTTCAGAACTCTACCACCTAGTAGTCACGACGATAGTGACACGTATAGCTAATCGGTCGCCTCTTACGACCTAAAAAAAGTATTTTCACGCCCGTATCCCCGAAGGGGTAGGCAGAGGTACCACAAGTGCATCCACGATTAGCTGAAGATACTTGGTCCCACAAATGTGATAGGTGGCAAACGTTTTGTTTTGTTTATCAGAAAGCTGACAAAACACTTTTTTTTAAGTTGCTCGACCTGGGAATCGAACCCGGGGCCTCACGTGGTCAACCCTACGCTGGGCCACAGACCACAGAGGCGACAATTCTTACGACCTGTTTGGTAGAACGATAGTTTGGTCTAGACATCATAAAGCATGCAAATCCATATTATATATTTTTTGGACTGGATTAACTTCTGCACACGCAAAATTTGTAAACTGGATAAACTTGTAAGTACATAATATAACCTAGAAACTTACATACCACCAAAAACATTTTTATGTAAAATGTTGCCAATATGGTCTTGCCCATATGGCTCGCTTGTCAAAAAGTTATCAGATCTCATCAATGATGTAAAAAGTATAGATGCATTGTTCGCATTTCAAAAGGGCTTTATGAAAGCAAGTCATTGCCTGACTTTTATTTAATTTCGCACGTCACATGTCATAATATAAGTAGCCGTAGTAAAATTTACGCTCGCGCTCTTTTAAATTGCAGTAATGTTGGCGTATGACCTGCCTATTAGTAAAATGTCATTGCTCATGCTCATGTAGAACCAAGCATCTAACTCTACACGCTCTAACTCATGAAGTATTAGGTATAGGTGGAGCTAGCGCTCGTATTAATCACTTGAAACACATATTTACGTTATATCTCTGTCTATGAGGTCTCTCCGTCTCTTTTTATACAGTTGTGTTAGAAAGAGAAGGTAAGACCTCAGAAGATGACAGCAGTATTTAAAATTATGTTTCAAGCAGGTATTAGAAGTGCTGCCTCCAAGTACAATACAGCTTCATGCTCTAACTCTTTAAGGCCTAACCTTACAAACTCTACACATTAGTCAAAATATGTTGTTTCACCGTTTCCACAAGTTTTCCAAGATTGTTACCACAGAGTTCACAAAAACTTATAAAAAATCCATATGTCTAATATTATAATTGCTTAAGTCCGTCTGTCTGTTCGTTACGCTTTCACGGCTAAGGCTGATTTCAGTATCACGCTGACCGCAAGCTGACGGTCGGCGCTGGTGGGTCAATATGTATGTAGTCATAGGTAGCGTTTTTGAGTCGGGCTGACCGCTCACGGCCATAGGCTGCATACATCAGCGCCGACCGTCAGCGTACGGTCAGCGTGACAGTAAAATCAGCCTAAACCGCATAACCGATACGTCCCAAAGTATAACTTCAAAAATTATCTATTCTCGATTTGATTTTATATAAGAAGTATGTATTTAGAACCTCTATTTTTTTCTTTCCCTATTAGAAAAGAGACCATCTGCTTTCCTGTCAGGTAGCAGGTTAGACAATGGCAAACAAGCTGAGAAGATTATGTACAAATACTTGCTGCGTCCCACGGCCCGCTTCGTGATCGTATCATGTTTTGTGAATTAAACGGGATAATTACCAAGATAAAATAAAAAAAAATGCAAAAAAAGTAGTCTGTATGTTAAGTCAAGACATCTATATGGGTGATTCCGTTCTAACTGTGATATAATGTCAGTACCGTGTCATGTCTATTTTTAGAATTTATTTATAAATTGTTAGTTTTTTTTGTCGTAAACATTAGAATTTATGAGGTAATTAGTTTAAATCATTTATTACGACAAAAAAACTAACAATTTATAAATAAATTCTAGAAATGGACATGACACGGTATTGACATTTAAGTGATATATTGTAAGTTTTCTGTAAGTGGCAAGTTATATTATATGAAAATAATGTTGAAATATGTTTATTATTTTCCAATAAGTACAAAAATTTCATAAATTAATTATTAATTAACGACCTGTGAGAACAAACAATACAGGACATTGAATATCACAGTTAGAACGGAATCACCCATATACATATAATAAAATCGTAGGAAAGTCAAAACTGTACATTGAATATTTTTTTAAAAGAATACTTGGGGCGTGATCTACAACCGATATCAAAGCCAAAAATATAGTTTTTAGAATTTTTGTCTGTTTATCTGTTTGTCTGTATGTATGTCCGGGGTAAACTCAAAAGTACTGCGTGGATTTACTTTAAATTTTGCATGAATATTACTAACAGGTCGGGTCAACATATAGGCTACATATTATCACGCTATCTCGTACGGTGGAGGAGCTGTGCGGAGTAAACTAAGTCCGTGCGGACGAAGTCTCAGGCAACAGCTAGTATTTTATATAACATTTCGTTTAGATAATTTTATAGTATTAGTGGGATAATAATCCTAATATCATACGTCCTGTGTCGAGTGTGAGGTACTTTACAGATTAAACATTCCAATACCTTAAAAACGAACGCAGTCATAACAACCGGCGTATGCATCGCAAATCCCGAAAGACTCCACACTCATATAGCATTATGATTGACACAGACGGGTTATTAGCTGCCCTTATTTCCATCTTGTCATTCCCGTTTTACGATCATTCATTGTTTGCAAGCTCATCACACAAAAAGGGAGCGAATTTGAATCGACATGTCGTGTAAAAGCTTGTAAAAACTCCATACGCTATTGCAAAATCACCGGGATCTCTTCTGAAATCAGTCAGCCGAAAAGCAACTCTATGTTTTTACAATCAAGGAGTACGGTTTGTGTATTGCGTGCAATTTTATGTTTGGAAAAATATAGAAGTACGGGTTAGGCGCTTGAATTATTTAGATGGCAATCGTGCCTCAGTATTCCGATCGTTTGTCTCATCGGGACTTTTTGTCCCTCCGTTATTAGTTCATTGTGAAAGAGATGGAGGTACGTGAGTGATATTAAAACTGTATTTTGCCTAGGGTGGATTGACTTTTAAGATAATGCACTAGAACAATAGATACATTTACTCCTTTATATGGCTTTACTGAATAAGGGTTAAGATAAGAAGCTAGCTAGTACTACAGAAGAACTACTTCCCTGTTCCTTGTTTGTGCTGTAATGAAAACATTACCTGGGTGCTAAGTGTGAGTTTTTCTTTTCGCATTCGATCGTGAGCGCGTTTCGAGTTTACTAGGAATTTGTATGTGATTTGTACAGCGCCACCTAGTGGTAAACTGGTTTCTCACGTTTACCACTAGGTGGCGCTGTACAAATCACATACAAATTCCTAGTAAAATCCAAACGCGCTCACGATCGAATGCGAAAAGAAAAACTCACACTTAGCACTCTGTTCTCCAGCCACGTGACTTAAAAATCGAGCTAAGGTTAAGATTATCACATGTGATTTCTTCGTGGTATAGTTTTAAAACGTTTCGTCCGTGTGCGGTGTATGTGAGATCTGACACTGGATATAATATTCACTAGCTTTTCTGTTGCCATAACGTCAGTGCTTGTCACTATCGTGTTTCAACTACGGAGGCAGGTCAGTCGTAAAACTTATGTTTTTAAATTTACATTTCGGCCACGAAAATAACATTTTAAGTATGTATACCAAATGATAGTAAATAAGCAGATCCCCGTTTTGGTTCCGTGCTCCTTTGAAGAATAGGTGGCCGATTGGCTATGCGAGTCATTACCATCGTGAATACTAGGTGGAAGTGTTCTGCATTGTCTCGCCCGGGTCTGGTACCACCGCCTTACCTATTCCTGACGCAATAGCGTCAGTGCCAGTCACTGTCGTGTTTCGGTTTGAAGGGTAAGGTGGCATGTGGCATTAGACCTCGCCACAAAATAGCAACGCACCATTAACATCTTTGGTGTCTATAGGCGATAGTTCACTCTTTTCATCAGGAGACCCATCAGCTTGTTTCCTATCTTATGATGTCATAAAAAAAACATCGTATATGTTATTGGTGCATTTTCATCTGCGCGGTGAAATGAAATTCCACATGCATATATTTGCTGTATATCTTACCTTCCTAACCAGAACACGGCAGTGACGTGGACTGAAGCTGTTAAGGCAGGAATAGACGTATGTATCAAAACCGGGCGAGACAATGCAGAACTCTACCACCTAGTAGTTACGATTGTAGTGACTCGTACCCCATAGCCAATCGATCACCTTTTACGACCTGCCTGGCAGAACGTCAGTTGGTCTATTGTTCAAAAGAGCCCGGGACCTACACGGGGAACACTTCCTTAAAGCAGTCTCAACAATAGATACGATTGAAGATGCATAGCAATGTAATATCTCTACACATCACCTAAGAATCAATATAGTTATAGTTTCTTTGTATGTGTGTGAATTGTATGTTGCATATGCAAAAAATATGCTCAAATATAATAAGTTTTACAATTTGTTTTCAACCGACTTCCTAAAAAACAGGATGTTGTCAACTCGGCTGTATGTTTTTTTTATATTCTTTACCCTAGAACTCGGTCATTTGTGAACCGATTTTAAATTTTTTTTTTTCATTTGGGAGGGGAATACTCCTCACGTGGTCCCATTTTAACATGTCGAAGATGTTATGCAGGATTCTAGAGGTACAAGAAATGGTAAGTCGGGGTTTGCAGGTTTACTGCGTTTAATTATGTTGATTTGATATTTATGTACATAACTAGCTGACCCGGCAAACGAAAGGCAGCACGCCTTTTTTACTATTTTTCTTTTTCTATATTTTCTCACCTTTTAAACCTTCTCTGGACTTCAACAATTAATTCAAAACCAAAATTAGCTAAATCGGTTCAGCCGTTCTCGAGTTTTGGCGAAACTAACGAACAGCAATTGATTTTTATATATATAGAAGATAGATAATCGCATGCATACTAATAATACAACTAGCTTTTGCCCGCAGCTTCGCTCGTGTTAAATTCGGAGAAGAAGTGGGGGGGTTAAAAACAGACAAAACGTAGCCTATGTCACTCTTCATCCTTTCAACTATCTCCACTTAAAAATTCACGTCAATTTGTCGTTCCGTTTTGCTGTGAAAGACGGACAAACAAACAGACACACAACTTTCCCATTTATAATATTAGTATGGATAATTATAATTTTGTGTTTAAATATAACACTACGATTTGTTTTAATTTATATATGTATGTGAGTATATATGCAAATATGTCGCACTAATTATAATTGTATGCGCAAATAAAATGCCACGAATGAATACAACTAACATTTTCCTCTCCATGGCGCTGTCGAAGGGCGAAGACATTTTTCCCAACTCCACGGTCCAGCCGGGGCCGCTCCGTAAATTAAAATGTGAATAATTAACACTCCCACCCCCACCTCCACCCAAATGTATTAGTTTTAAGCTTCTACTTCGTATGAACGAGATTTAGGGGTTCAGAAAGTAAGTAGTTGACGTTTGCTTGTATGTTTATAATTTTCATTTTGTTCAATGTTCAATTTCGAAACATTTCTTTGTGTTTTTGAATACCTTGCATTATTTTACAGAAATAAATTAATGTTTTGATTAGGGAGATAAAACACAAGCACTAGAACAAACAAAAAATTAACAAAGTCGTATATATAAAAATAAGAGGAAACCGAACCTCAGTAAAAGCCAATCGTCACTATTATATCGAGAGAAAAAATCGACAATCGACAAACTTGAACATACAGCAGTTTGTTTTGTCCAGAGATGTTTATCCCATCGCCACGTTTGCCAACCTTAAGAATATCACTTTGTATTTGCAACAATTGAAACGGGCAGCTTTACGTGTTTTTTAAGCTCAAACTCGAGCTGCTTCTAGGATTATTAAGAAGGAAGGTAAAAATATTAAAAACTATAAAATAGTAACCAAATATACTTATTATTACGGTCATTACGACTGGGTCACCAGTTGAGGATGATATAGTCATACAATGATATAAAACTGCGATCGCCCTCTGGTCGAAATTCGACCACAGTCAACAATAAAATCTGTTGTAAGTTTGATAATAAACTTTAATTATAAACATAATAATAATAGTATACATGACGATGTGTGTCAAATGGATGTAGTGTGTATAATATTTATTTTTATTAATTTAATGTATTTCTAATACATATTATATAAAAAATATTAGTTTCTTGCATTTCTTCACGATAAAAAGAGTGCCGAAATGCTTAAGTGTGCCGAATTTCATACTTCTCCGATCGCGTATTTATCATAAAAAATTGGTAAAGTGCATGTCGAGCCACGCCCAATGTAGGGTTCCAAAGTTGCCCATTACAATAATGCGAATAAAAAATTGAGTTTTAATATTTAAGCTATTCAACGTCAATGGCAAATATATATATGGCACTTGACTGTAACAAAAATTAGCACTTAAAAGCTTAATATTTTCCAAACGAGTCCCTTAATCGAAAACTTGTTTTCACAAACCTACAATATTTTTTTAAAACCTGTCTAACGATACCTCACACAATGGGGTACGTGAGAAAAAAAATTAACATCCCCACTTTACATGTAGGGGAGCTAACCTGAAAAAAATTTTTTTTCAAGATTTTATGTTAGCACTTTGTTGACGTGACTAATAACAGCTTTCTAATAATAAGGATCTGAACGGACGGACGGCCATGGCGAAACTTTTGTTTGTAGTATACTTCAGAATCCTGAAATCGGTACTTATCCTAAAAAATATTCTAAAATAATGAAAAACGATCTAAGCACAGCTTTTCGTGTGAACGAATTGTGACTTGAACGAATTGCTTGGACTAGAATTCCCAACATGTCATATACCAAAGTTATTTTGTTTTCTATGAAAGATATTCGTGGTTGTATATTTACATAGGGCATTAGCCAGAACACCCAAAGTGTAATATAAAATTGAACACTTCTCGCGGATCGTCGATTTAAACGTAAAAACTGGGAGTTGCCACATTGGAATCCGCTTAATTATTAATTGTAATGTACAAGGACATACATATATTCTGGAAGTGACTTTAAATAAGCAAGCGAAATAAGTTGGCAATGTAATAATTAAAATGTAAAAGTAGGATTGATTAATAACATTAACATACATACATAAGGGGCTATCCATAAATTACGTCACACGTTAAGTCCCCCTTAAGGAGGGGGTCGAATAATTGTGGCATTATGTAACAAGGGGTAGGGAGGGAGCACAAATTTTGTGATATCACATTTTTTCAAAATATAATATCTGTAATAGATAAACAATAATCGAAATCATTTTTGCCGACGTAAAATTGTAAAATATGTGACATCACACTGGTAGGAGGGGGGTCTCACAAATGTGACCAGATGTGACAAGGACGGAGGAGGGGTTAAAAAATCATGAAATTCGTGTGACGTAATTTATGGACGACCCCTAATATTTTACCCATATAATGCTCCACGCGAAATCTCTTACGTGCTAGGCTTCCAAAACCACGTATCATACCTTAGAATCTAGACATATTGCCTTGCTTCCTCCACATTAGTAGCACTAAATAATTTAATTTAAAAATCAAAAGCAAACTTATTCCAACGAACTAAAACACAACAACAAGTTATAAAAAATATCAGAGGTAAGATATTATGAATGAAAATATTTTTTTCAGGTTTTCTTGATACTTTGGACAGTCAGATACAAAACAGTTTTAGCAATACCAGCAAGACTATCGCGTGTTGGCGGGTCGACGGTGACTACAACATCGGCACCGAACGTTTGGAAGCCGAATATTCGGCGCCTCGGCGCTGGCCGGATTTTTTGTTATTTGGCAAAATCATTATTCGTAGCATCTTTAAAATAAATAATTACAATCATAAATATGCTGCTATGAATATATTTATAGTTTGTCCATGAGAACATAAGGTACTTTCAGGAAAAAAATATCTTAGTCACAAAACTTCATTCATTTCCGTTTAGAAATAATTGACGAAGTATAAACATAAAATAATTTCACATTTATAATGTTAACAGGATCGCATAACGCTTCCAGATATTCCAAGTGGTATGTCTATGTGAAGGGTGGGAAAATATGTTGTTCCCAACAGAAGTCGTAAAGTCGAAGCCTGTTGAAGTCAATTTGCGTGCGGATATTTTTATTGAGCCCGCCTAACCGACTTTTACGAAATAGATTATTTATAAATAAATTCTCTCTATATTCATCTTTTTATTAATGTGTTGTGTGCGTATGATCCATTAGGGTTTATTTATATTATGCTGGTTCTCCTGATAGAATGAGAAAACTCTCGTCTATACATACTAGAGATGTTAATGGTGCGTTGCTGTTGTTGCAAGATGGAATGTCAAATGCATTAGTTAAGGCGAGGCATCGCGATAAACGGGAAAAACTGGTTTGTTAAATCACGTTTTTTATATTAATTTTTTAATAACAATTTTACAAAAATTACACGATATACCTGAAAATATTATCTAAAGAATGTGCTAACTCATTACATAATAGAATGTGCTTTACTCGATCATATAAATTTCCGAAAACAGGCTAAAAAATCTCTAAAACAAATAATTTGTTAATAATATTTCTAATCTTCCACATGATTGTTATATGGTGATAGTTGTAAATACAAAAAAGAATGTGCTAAATTTTAGTTTTCAGCTGAATTCCTATATTTATTTATCCGAAAATTAACACGTTTCCCAGCAGTTTCAGAACATTCCGCGCCACCTATTTTCTATGGAATTGACGCGCGTCGAAATACCTCGCCTTAACGACAACCTTACCCATCAAAACGCACACGACAGTGACAAGCAACGACGCTATTGCGGCAGGTGTACATAAAACGGTGGTAGCGAAACCCGGGCGAGACGTTTAAGACTTCTACCACCTAGGTAGTAGTTACGATGTTAGTGACCATTATTACTCTTCTTTATTTTCGATATGCCTACCACCATGAAGCTTTTTTTTTTTATATCATAAGATAGCAAACAAGCAGATGGGTCTCTTGATGGAAAGAGTCAACCATCGCCTATAGACACCAAAGATGTTAATGGTGCGTTGCTATCTTGTGGCGAGATCTAATGCCACATGCATAAGTTTACCGGCTACCTTACCCTCCAAACCGGAACACGACAGCGACAAACACTGACGCTATTGCGGCAGGAATAGGTAAGGCGGTGGTACCAGACCCGGGCGAGACAATGCAGAACTCTACCACCTAGTAGCCACGATGGTAGTGACTCGATAGCCAATCGGTCGCCTTTTACGACCTGCCTGGCAGAACGGCAGTTGGCCTATTCTACAAAGGAGGCCGGGACCAACACGGCGGATTGCGGAAGCTGTATTATATTATATTATATCTGGTGACAACACTTCTAATATCTACTTGAAATACAACTTTGAATACTGCTGTCACCTTCTGAGGTCTTGCCCTTTCTTTCTAAAACAGCTGTATAAAATGAGATAGGGACACCTCATAGACAGAGATATCAAGTAGGTTTATGTTTCAAGTGATTAATCTCAGTGCTTGCTCCACCTTTACCTAAAACCTCATACCTACTACTAAGGCAATTGGCCTATTTGAAAGAGGCCCGGGTTAATTCATTCGTCCATGCTGACAATAGCACCATCTCGTTATGTAATTAATAATTTTGCGTACTAATTTATTACTATCACAAAATTGTTAGATGTCACTATTACTCCAGTGAAATAAAGTTTTGAATATTATGTTACTCTTTTTGCATTTTGAATTTAATGCAGTATTAATGATATGAAAACGATACGCAAAAGTTTTTTGGTAATCACCGGCAAGAATTGAGAAAAGTGTTTTTTTGCTCGCCCCGTTAGTCGAGTGCTTAGTGCCCCTTACTACGAAATCGACGGGCTCAGATTCGATTCCCGACGGGGACAAGTATTTGTGTGATGAGCATAAAGGTTTGTATTTCCAGGTTTGGGTGTTTATTAAATATATTCCAGTATTTATAAATGTATTTCTATGTATTATTATCGTTGACTAACACCCATAACACAAGCAAATCATTTGCTTACTTTGGGGTTAGACCAGTAAGTGTAATTTGCCCTGTGAATATTTATTATTTGTTTAGTATTTAATTACTCAAAAAAGGTTAAAATTTAGACAAAAAGTTTTAAATGAAATGTGTAGAACTTTATAATCTTACATAAAAGAGGTTAATATGACTTTTTCTCCTACAGTCAAAATTAACCGAGTAGGAGAGTTTTTTAAGTTTAATGGAAAACGTAACTTTAAAATAAATCAGCTAATAGAAATTAGCAATTTTTTTTATCAATTCTTATTAATAATAAAAATAACTTATTTCTGCTAACTAAAGCTCCGACGCCCGGTCATTATTAACGATCATATTTGATCATTTAATTTTTTATACCAATGTCCAACTGTTATCAACACTTCACAATTCATTATATTTGATTGCACGCCGTAAATCATGACTGGGTTTTTATTGGCGTTAGAAAAAAAACCGCCCAATCGCCGACCACCGTCCATTGTCCCGTTCAAATAATCGTAAATTCCGAACGGACAAAATATAATAAATTGCCGATGAGATCTGCGCTAACACTTCAGCAAATCACACGGTTGGAGCCTGCGAACACGTTAGCACTTAGACACTCAGTGATAGGGGTGAGAATCGTCCCAGAATAGCTAAACCAAGCGTAAAGTGCCCAAATACAGTCTATATTTACACTGTGTACCCTTTGTTGGCGGCTTTTTTTCGGTTGTTACGGAGTAGAGGCTGATAGAACACGTTTTTCAAATCATTAAACAGTTTCAACCGCGTCGCGGCCGGATCAACGGAGGTTTTTTTGGTCCGTTTGCCTTATTTGTTATGGATGCTCGTAAGGTATGCTACCAGTGATGTATTTTTTTGCAAGATATAATCTTATTATTAGCTAAATATAATAAATATTGCACTAAATTATTTCAGTTACTTTCAAAATTTTATTTTTTCAGCATTGTGTGATGAGCATAAATGTTTGTATTTCCGGGTTTGGGTGTTTATTATGTATGTAAAAGTATTTATATATGTATTTCTATGTATTAGTATCGTTGACTAACACCCATAACAAAAGCAAATAATTTGCTTACTTTGGGGTTAGATCAGTAAGTGTAATTTGTCCCGTGAATATTTATTATTATTTATTTATTTTCAAAACTGCCATAAAGTTAACTGCGCGGTAATGGTCAGCCACTGTTGTTTTCCGATAATAACAATAATATATTTTTAAATTATAAAACGGCAGACGTGGTCAAATGGATGTAAAGTTTACCAAAAATCGATACAAGTCTTACCTAAGCGCCCGGCGCGTCCACTACTTTGTGCTTAGCGACTCTCCATCTCGGGTATGTTAGGTATAGGGGCATTACTGTGCAAAACCCCAGGTCTGGCCAAATACATACAGGTAGCCTCCTGCTATCTCTTAAACTATAACCGAGGAGACTGGAACACCTCTCGGTAATAAACCAAAATATAATACTAATTATTATCTCGATATTTATACATACTTTCAAAATTTTATTTCAGCTTGTTACCTATTGGAACGAAGTTCCATATCGCGCGTTGTGAAAGGGGGCTAGACGGAAAAAATTCTCACGAAAAGTTGTAACGACACTTTTTGCTATAGTAAGCTATTGTAAGCTGTGCGGCGTGCGCATGTTTCTCTGTCTCTCTCTTATAGAAAGTAAGCCAGATTTACATTTTATTACAATTTAAAATTTTATTACAGTTCCTTCACTAATTAATCGAAAGGAACTTCGTTCCATCCTGGTGTCCCTTGACACCTCTCAACTTTTTTTTAGTACTATAAGTAGCGAATATTATAAAAAAAATCCAACTACATATGTCCAGATCTCACACTCTCACAATTAAAACAAATATTACGACACCTCTCAAGCTAAAATCTCTCAAGGAGCGGGTCGCAGCGTATTTCCGTATTTCATACCAAATGTTATTTATTCTCCGTCGTTGATCATCATAACATGGATCTTGAAAATTATATAGCTTCCTCCTGCAGCCTTGAGTTAAAAATATTTTTGTTCTTCATCCATAATTAATAATTAATTATAGCTCTCGTCAAATATAAAGAATGTTGATGATCTATCTGCGCAGTATGCATACTAGACGCAACTAGTGGTAAAAAAGGTTTACAGGGTTGAGGTCGCTTCTGACGCAAGGTTTTGCGTGCGCGCTTTTAGTTCGTTTGTCGTTAAGATTTTATTGGACGTTATTGGCTATATTGCACCAATGCTTAGAACTCCCGCCTCACCACCCGCTCAGCGTTCTTTTTACATGACGTAAGCTGTACTTGGTTTTAATAATTAATACTCTAAACACAGATGAACTGTGGCTGGTGTCGCGCCGCAGCGGCCGGCTTGGGCCGCATCGAATGAAATCTAAAATCCGCTCCGCTGTTGTTTGCGATAGTTTATATAAATTGTATGAAAGTAATATTGACGAATTTTTGCGATGCAGCCCGACCCGTTGCGGCCCGTACCAGTGTGCTCGATCCTTTACGAGGCTGACCGAAACCCCTTACTATTTTTGTATTGCCAGAGTAATTGTACCAAAATCTACAAGTTTTAAATTGATACTATAATATTTTTAACGGCAAACCGCCTTATTTTAGAAATATCCATATTGATATTTAAAACCTAACAGATGCATTTGAAAAACGTAACCCTCTTTCTAACACAGTTACGTAAAAATGTCGATTATATGTATTAAAAGAGCACTCTAAGCAAGTTACCTGGACGCCAGCGGGCGAGCCGTGCACACACATAAATCGCCTGCTCCACGACGTCCCGCTAAAGTTTCACACCATTAATTCTTCCCCGCAACCCGGTGCATTTTTTCCATCGTTTTTCATCTGAAAATTGCTTTTCTATATGCAAAACAGGAATCAAGTCTGTCCGTTAAGGGATCTATACAAATCCCAAATTTTATAATATATTGGGGTATTTTTAACGTTTTATCGGTCTGTGGGATTTCGCTTCCATTTAACTTTTTTCGAATTTTATGATACGGAAGATATTGTTCTTGTTGTTCGAATGTTTAATGGGGGATGTATCGCTGTCCCCCCACCGAGACGAGAGTTGTGGATGAAAATGCTAATTGGATGCGACGTCCAAGCTCAGACGAAACTATTTCCTCCTGTTTTATTTGATTATTGTCGATTTCAAAATACAATTAAACGTAATTTCTTATTAATTGAATGATGCGTAATGAATGAATAATAATTACCTAATGAATACTGAATGAATGATGCGTAATCCTTTTATATATAATAGTAGGTACTATAGCTGTGCCCGCGACTTCGTCCGCATGGAAAAAATTCTAAAATAAAAGTAGCCTGTTACTTCATATTAAATCAGCTATCTGCCAGTGAAAGTCGGACCAGCCATGTTCGGAGAGATTAGCCGGAACAAGCAGACAGACGGATAAAAATTGTAATGTTACTTTGGTATGCGTGACGTGTATGTATCCATATGCATTTAGAAAAAAGCGGTTATTTCAATATTACAAATAGATACACCAATTTTATTTATTTGAATAGATGTATAGATAAATGCGAAAGTGAGTTTGTTTGTTACGCTTTTACGGCTGAGCCGTTCGACCGATTTT
The DNA here is from genome assembly GCA_036924255.1 of Apodemia mormo. NCBI lineage: Eukaryota > Metazoa > Arthropoda > Insecta > Lepidoptera > Riodinidae > Apodemia > Apodemia mormo. The sequence continues at coordinate 5,725,483 of JAUPFN010000020.1, read as the reverse complement.
GATGAAAAAGCAACGAAATAGTTGAAGACCCGCGGTGTAACAATGCTACTTTGTTTTCAAAAAGAATGAAAATTTGTATGACGGTGACACGTTTCTCTACACGCGAGCAAAAGTACGCGGGTCAGCTAATATTCATAACCACTTAAACCTTCAAGGCACTGTAGCACAGAATACTGGAGGCTAACAGCAGTCAATCTACATACAAGTAATATTCAAGCAACACACACATAGAATGGTCACGGTCGTGTTCCGGTTTGGAGGGTAAGGTAGCCGGTAAACTTATGCATGTGACATTAAACCTCGCCACAAGATAGCAACGCACCATTAACACCTTTGGTGTCTATAGGCGATGGTTGACTCTTTCCATCAGGAGACCCATCTACTTGTTTACTGTCTTATAATATAAAAAAAGAACTCTCACGGACGCGATATCTCCGGGACAGTTTGTTCCGCACCAGTCCGAGATATCGTGTCCGTGAGAGTGTCTATGTGTGCTATGTTCGAATATTACTTGTATGGACATTTACTTCTGTTATCTCCAGTATTCTGTGACTGTAGTGACTAGTGCCCAATTATTTTATATCGTCTTACCAGGCCCGCCGCTAGATGTTTGTTCGCCCGCGCGCCCGCTTACAGCGGGCCTGTGTTTAACATTACGGGCACTACAGTACCCAGTAGAGGAACATTCGAAAAATGCGATGTTATTAAAAATCTATGACTTTCCTGTACATTATCTGTGGTTTTTTATTAAGGTAAATGTATTTAGATGGCGTCTAACACAAAATAATAAGACTTTCCTTTCTATTTTTAAATTCTTAAATTAAAACTTATTGTCGTTCGTGCAAACAAGTCGACGAGTACCGCCGTAATTAAGTTTTATATTCAATTGGTTGTTTTTTAAACCTAATTATTATAATATTATTATTATATTACAATAATAATAACGCTTTGAATAAATTAATATAAATTTATTAACCAGAGTTAAGAAATTAATCAAAAATTATTTCCTCAAGCAATTGGTGAAAAAATATATCCAGAGTTTAGTTTTATTTTTCAGTATAAAAATATTAGTATCAAGCATATATCATCATTGAAGTTTATTCTATACTAGCTGACCCGCACAGCTTCGCCCGCGAGTATATTAATAAGTCGTCCAAATAACTTTAATATACATTTTATACCCTATTTTAGCCCTCCAGGGACTAATTTGAAAAAAAAATAGCCTTTGTTTGACCTGGGATCTTCAACTATATCCATGCCAAAATTCATGAAAATCGGTCCAGCGGTTTAGCCGTGAAAGCGTAACAGAAAGACAGACTTTCACATTTATAATATTAGTATGGATAGTATAGACACGCTAACGTGTCCATACTATCCATACTAATTATATAAATTTGAAGAACGTAACGCAAGTATGGCTAATAAATCTTATATATATAAAAATCAATCCCTATTTTCCTTGGTCACGACATCACGCCTGAATGGCTGGACCAATTTCGGTTATTTTTTTTATGTTGTGTTTGTAATTGTAAGGAGAAGGTTCTTATAAAAGAAAATATTAAGAAAATTGCGCAGAAAATTAGAAAATTTAAGAATACTTAACCACCTTATAAAGTTTAATGCCATTTTGGCTGCGTGGAAGGACAATCCCGTAGACTTATATAAATTACATGTCACGTTGTTTGTCCGCTATGGATTACTAATATGTAAGGCTAAACAACGTTTGCCGGGTCAGCTAGTAAAATATAAAATAAAATAAAATAGCCTTTATTGCTGCTTTTTTTCCTTACAATTAGTATATACATGCCTATTTACTATACACTTAATTGATTTAATTTATTCTATTATTTGAACTATCGGCAAGTGGATGTTGTGTAGGACAGCTTGTCTGTCGACAAAGGCCTCCTCTAAAGATTTCCAAATATTCCTGTCTCTTGCTAAACGGGTCCATACCGGACCAGCCACTCTCTTGAGGTCATCTTCCCATCTTTTGCTTTGTCTGCCTCTATTTCTTTTGCCATCTCTTGGGTACCATTCTGTTATTAGCTTAGTCCATTTTTCTTTACTGTCTCGTAACATATGTCCCGTCCAACGCCATTTAAGCTGTCTGTAGGCAGTGTGTGCATTTTTGAATTTTGTTTTCGTTTTTATTTCTTGTAATTTAACTTTATCAATTCTTTTTATACCTAAAATACTCCTTTCCATTCCATTTTGGCAGACTTTTAATTTATTTTCTTGTAATTCTGTTAGCGCCCAAGCGAGTATGAATACGCTAACGTAAAGAAATGTATTATTTTTTAAATCGTATATATATTTTATTTAGCTCGGATTTATCTTGGGAAAGCCATATAAATTTCATTAGTAAAAAAATTCATTTCACTTTTCACTCTCTAAATTTGAAAAAAAATTTCCTACCCATAAAATCTAAAATTTTGCTAGTGCAGGCCCTAATCATTTCTATTCTAGACTAGCTGTTGCCATCGACTTCGTCCGCGCGGACTTCGTTTACTCCGCACTGCTCCGCCCCCGTAGGTGATAGCGTGATAATATGTAGGTATTATGTTGACCCGACCTGTTAGTAACATTCATGCAAAATTTGAAGGAAATCCATGCCGTACTTTTTGAGTTTATCCCGGACATACATACAGACAAACAGACAAAAATTCTAAAAACTATATTTTTGGCTTCGATATCGATTGTAGATCACGCCCCAAGTATTCTTTTAAAAAAATATTTAATGTACAGTTTTGACTTTTCTACGATTTTATTATATGTATAGATTACGCAGATAAATGTTTCCTCGATGCTACTGAAGTGCTTTTGAATAAACTTGAGAGGCTCCAAAATTTGTGTATCCGTTGTATCGTCGGTCTTCGTAAATTTGATCACATTTCAGCTTTCAGAGGCCAACTCAAGTGGTTACCTATCCAATTTCGCAGGAATACTCATATTCTTTGTTTACTTTTTAATATTTTATACAATCCAGCTGCGCCTAACTAACTATCTTCGTGATCGTTTTTCCTTTTTACATTCAACTGATTCTCCATGTCGTTCCAACCTTAGTACCTTTCTTAAATTCCCTGTATCTCACTCCCAAACCTATTCACGGGCTTTTACGGTGCATGCAGCCGAGCTATCGCTTCCCCTATGTATTCGCTCTAGACCTTCACTGCTAATTTTAAAAAAACGCCTAAAAGAGTATTATCTGACACTTTCTTGATTTTAATAGTTTTTACTACTACATTGTAATGTTTCAATTTCCTCTAATATGTATTTGTTTTCATATATAAATATGTTTAGTGTATGTGTATATTCATATATGTATTATTTTATTTGTGCACAATGCCTTCCCATTTATTAATCCCTACTCCATATTTCGGGTTAGCTGGAAGAAATCTCCGCCAGTAGAGATAATCTCACCTTTTGTGCAATTTTTATTACTCTTTTTCGTGTGTATATTTTATTAAGTGTACAATAAAGTATTAAATAAATAAATAAATATTTTATACAAACGTTTTTACCGAGAAACGTAATGAGATTTTTGGTCGCGCTGAATGTTGGTTGCGCTTGAACGTTTGAGGCATTTGATAACTCGCGACGTGGACGTTTAAGTGGATAAATAGTAACAAATAAGCATACGACTTTCCTTATGAAAAGAGAAAATCATTGATAATTGACGCGACGGCCACATCCAGACGCGATAAGGCTGGCACTATTCGTCTGGCAAGGAGGTAGCGCCACATGTATAAGAGAACTACGTTTACCCCCAAACCGGAACACGACAGTGACAAGCACTGACGGGCTTGTAAGGCTTGAGTAAGGCAGTAAGACCGCCGCCACAACGATAGCATCGCACCATTAACATCTTCAGGTCTATAGGCGATAGATAGAGTGTCTATAGAATCAATGTAAGGTTGGTAAAATAGCGATGGGGATCGTCACCTATGTCGCCAATCGACTAAACGGTGAATCGTGGTGAACCGGAAAATTTATAGACCTTCGGTTCACCCCGATTAACCCGCAAGGGGAACAGAAACTTTTACTTCTTTAATATGGCTCGAAATGACAACAGGCATTTTGATATTTACTACTTATCTATACATATAATAAAATCGTAGGAAAGTCAAAACTGTACATTGAATATTTTTTTAAAAGAATACTTGGGGCGTGATCTACAATCGATATCGAAGCCAAAAATATAGTTTTTAGAATTTTTGTCTGTTTGTCTGTTTATCTGTTTGTCTGTATGTATGTCCGGGGTAAACTCAAAAAGTACTGCATGGATTTACTTCAAATTTGGCATGAATATTACTTATAGGTCGGGTCAACATATAGGCTACATATTATCACGCTATCACCTAGCGGGGAGGTGCTGTGCGGAGTAAACGAAGACCACGCGGACGAAGTCGCTGGCAACAGCTAGTCTGTACATATAATAAAATCGTAGGAAAGTCAAAACTGTACATTGAATATTTTTTTAAAAGAATACTTGGGGCGTGATCTACAATCGATATCGAAGCCAAAAATATAGTTTTTAGAATTTTTGTCTGTTTGTCTGTTTATCTGTTTGTCTGTATGTATGTCCGGGGTAAACTCAAAAAGTACTGCATGGATTTACTTCAAATTTGGCATGAATATTACTTATAGGTCGGGTCAACATATAGGCTACATATTATCACGCTATCACCTAGCGGGGAGGTGCTGTGCGGAGTAAACGAAGACCACGCGGACGAAGTCGCTGGCAACAGCTAGTCTGTACATATAATAAAATCGTAGGAAAGTCAAAACTGTACATTGAATATTTTTTTAAAAGAATACTTGGGGCGTGATCTACAATCGATATCGAAGCCAAAAATATAGTTTTTAGAATTTTTGTCTGTTTGTCTGTTTATCTGTTTGTCTGTATGTATGTCCGGGGTAAACTCAAAAAGTACTGCATGGATTTACTTCAAATTTTGCATGAATATTACTAATAGGTCGGGTCAACATATAGGCTACATATTATCACGCTATCACCTAGCGGGGAGGTGCTGTGCGGAGTAAACGAAGACCACGCGGACGAAGTCGCTGGCAACAGCTAGTCTGTACATATAATAAAATCGTAGGAAAGTCAAAACTGTACATTGAATATTTTTTTAAAAGAATACTTGGGGCGTGATCTAAAATCGATATAGAAGCCAAAAATATAATTTTTAGAATTTTTGTCTGTTTGTCTGTTTGTTTGTCTGTATGTATGTCCGGCGTAAACTCAAAAAGTATTGCATGGATTTAGTTCAAATTTTGCATGAATATTACTAACAGGTCGGGTCAACATATAGGCTACATATTATCACGCTATCACCTAAGGAGGAGTAGTTGTGCGGACTAAACGAAGTCCGCGCGAACGAAGTCGTGGGCAACAGCTAGTAAACTATAAAAATCAGTGGCAGAGCGTCCCAGCTTGGCCGCGGGTTCGAGTCTCGCGTGTCGACATTTTTCTTTGTTGTTTTTAAAGTTTTTCAAGTTTCCCGAGCACGGGGAGAGTGCTATAAAAACAAAAATAATTACTTATAAACTAGTCTAAATGTAAACATACCATATTTTTTGATGCGAAAACTTTGTACCTTGCCCTTCTTACGAAAATTCCGCGAACTGAAAGTATTAAGCCTGGTACAGTTAAAGTTTATATGAAGAAGTGCAGGAAGCGGATGTTTTTATGCATTAAAAACATATTAAATTAATAAAATTAAACATTACACACACTACCATTCATTTGACACACATAATAATTCACACATTTATATTATTTGTTAATGGTGAAAATTTGTTGAGAATTACTGATATGTTAATAAAGGTCTTAAATCCATCTTATGGTCGACTTTCGACCAGTGAGCGATTGCAAGTATATTTAAAATAACACCTAATAAAAAATTAAGCAATTATGAGATTACGATTTATTTAATTTGGAAAAAAATTATAAGTACATTTTATTATTATTTTATTTACACATTAATTATTATTGTTACATTTACATATTATTATCAAATTATATAAAATCTTACATTCATTATTATAATTATCTCCTACAATTCTGTTCGATTTAAATTATAATTTATAACTCTGGCGAAAGCCTCGTTCGCGTTTAACCATTTAACATTATTTAGATAAAAGAAAAGCAATTTCACAAAATCGGCATCAATCTACCGCAGACGGTGCATGTCAAGTTATTGAATAAACCACTTTGGGGCTGCATCAAACGATTGCGGATTGCCGCAATCAATTTTCATTTACACCGAATGTAAAAAACGGTAACGGGACGGAGTCATTTTTAATCGTCGAAGAACCGGAAAGGAGAAGAATGCGCCAGTCGCCCGCAGACAAATAGACGATAATTAATGACAAACGCACCGGTTTTTTTCTTCCTCACCGATACCAATACAAATAAAGGAAGGGACGAAACAAAACAGGCGCGGGTGTCGAACGAAAGAAGAATTTATCATCTAGACGGCAGAGACAGTCGTGCGACCGCCAATGTCCATTTGGATAATGCCCAACGCGATTAAAAATATAAAAATACCCCACCACCCCGGGGAGACGGGGGGATTTGAGGACACCGCGCTGAGGACACAAAAGGATTATAAATGAGAAGGAATTTTAGATAATATTTGTACGCTGGATGTGGATTGTAATGCTGGCAGAGATCGGCCGGCGTCGGGGGAGGGATGGCCCCCTTTCGTGGGGATCGCCTTTCGCGATCCGCGCCTAATGAGTGTTTGTATCAATTTGTTAGTATTGTATTTGAATATTTTTGTGCGTTCGTTACAATTTTAATCCCTTGCGGTCGAGGCAGTCGGGATCGATGTTTTTTTCTGTTTCAATATTTTTAACACTGGTTATTATTTTATTTTCAGTTCGGAGCCGTTTGATCGTGGCAGGCCTGCGTTGATTAAAAGCGTTCTTGTTTTATACTAATATTTCACGTGGTTTCCGTTTTGGTCTTATTAAAATAAATATAATTTATATAGTTCAGGGGATATCACACTGTATGTTGAACACGTTTGGCATTTAGGAACATTTGCTCCTATGCGCGGCTACAGGTTCTCCGCCCAAGGTGTGTCCTTTAGTATTCATGTGGTCTGTGAATCGCTTCACCGGTCGGTCGCACATCGTCGCTTAACCGATGTGGCTTTTATTTTTTAAATTCCCGTTTAGAAAATAAAAAATATTTTTTTTAGAAAAATATGAAATATGTTGGTTTTACCCCGATTTTCAAAAATCGAATTATTATCAAGTCTCGATGGTTTATGGACCTAAGAAACTGTTCTGAATATATCCTATGTGTATTTTAGTACTGATCATATTGAACCATCGACACGCAGCTCAGCTGTAAGGGAATAAGGCCTGGCCCCCAGGTAATATGGTCACTAACTAATCACAATCTTATCAAAATCTTACTTTGTTTTAAAAAAAAATACGTTCTGAATATTTTTACCATGTCGCCAGTATGTATGCGTTATTGTATGTGTGCGTGCATGCGTGCGTTCGTGTGTGCGTGCGAGCGTGCGTGCGTGCATGCGTGCATGTGTGTGCGTGTGTGTATACGAAATATCTTCCGCACTAATATAATGTAACTCCAAAATCTAATAAGATTCCATCAAAAACTGCTTCGAATGCTGCAAATCGGATCAAATGCGGTTGATTCGTTTGAGGGTTGTCGGTACGGTAAAAAATAAAAAAAGGTATATTATCCACGTAACTTTGGCTCTTTAAAAAGTGATTTTTCAACCAATCAATTTTGTAACCAAGACGACATTACGAAAGGTAAAAATTACGTTGAGTGCCGTTCAAAAGATCAAAATCGATCGTCGTATTCAGACCTTTTCCCCGTGTTGGTCCGGGCTCCTGTGAAGAATAGACCATGCCGTTCATGCCGTTCAACCAGGCAGATCGTAAAAGTCGACAGATTGTCTATGCGAGTCACTAACATCGTTGCTACTAGGTGGTAAAGTTCTATATTGTTTCGCCCGGGTCTGGTACCACCGCGTTACCTATTCCTGCCGTAATAGCGTCAGTGCTTGTCACTGACGTCTTCTGGTTTGAAGGGTAACGTAGGCGGTAAACTTTCATGTAGCATTAGACCGCGCCACGAGATAGCAAAGCACCATTACCATCTTTGGTGTCTAGAGGTAATGGTTGACTCTTTCCATCAGGAGACCCTTCTGCTTGTTTGCTATCTTACGATATAAAAAAGTAGTGAAAAGGGATTAAAATTAAAAACAGTATGCAACATGCATGCATCATAGAGATAGCAATGCCCTATTAACATCGTTAATGTTTGTAGGCAACGAATTCGACACTTTCTGCGCCTTGTTGGTCCGGGCCTCTTTGAAGAATTGACCAATTGCCATTCTGCCTATCAGTTCGCATAAGGCGAATGATTGGCCCAAATTGTCACTACCACCATGACTACAAGGTGGTAGAGTTTTGAAACGACTGGTTCAGAACGACCGCCTTATTTATGCCGCAATAGCGTGGGTATACCATCATCAACTTTTTTTTTCTGTAGAAGGTAAAGGGAAGAAGCTAAATTATTTTGGTGGGGTTTTATTTGTTTAGTTACTTAAACTCTTTATTGCACAAATGTACAACAGGCGAAATATATTTTTTTCTATATTAATCTATGCATCTATACAAATAAATAAAATTGGAGTGTCTGTTTGTAATACTAATATTATAAATGCGAAAGTAACTCTGTCTGTCTGTCTGTCTGTCTGTCTGTCTGTCTGTCTGTCTGTCTGTCTGTCTGTCTGTCTGTTACGCTTTCACGCTTAAACCACTGGACCGATTTTGATGAAATTTGGCATAAACATAGATAAGACGTCGAGAACGGACATAGGCTACTTTTTATCGCGGGAAAATATTTCGTTCCCACAGGAAATAAAATTAATCGAAAGAAAGCAGAGCATAAAGCGTAACGTAGAACACATTAACTAGATGTCGCTGCACGAAAATACATCGCGCTAACGTATTGAAACACATATACATGTAATTAAATCGTTGAGTTTAGAATTATCCTTATTATGATATGATACGAGTATTTTAACGTTTGTTTGTTCATTGAATGCGCTAAATGCTAATTCCTGGAACTACAAGTCGGATTGAAAAAAATTTTATGTGTATGATTAATGATAGCTACATTCATGAGGATTACGTTACAATTATTCTTAGCGTAGTTAAAATATCGATATTTGTAAAATAAGTCGGAAGAAAAAGCGGTATCGAACGGCTGTATCCGCGTGCGCTTGCTGTCGTAATGCTTTAGTACACGTAAGTCAATGTACTACAAATATATTGGTTTTTAGTAGATGCACAAAAAAGTCCGCGACACTATATATCTATATCTTATAACAACAACACAATAAGGAATTTTGAGTCGAAAAATTATAGAAAATTAATAGGTGAATTTTAATCCTTATCATATTAATCCTTACTAACGAAAAGTACTTCATCAACACGAAGATCTTAGGAAGACAAACTTTGGCTCTTATACCACGTTATTTAGATGCATAGTTTAAAAAAATGTAAAACGAAAATAACTCAACATACCTAGGTACTATCTAGGTATTAACCGAAAGGCTGTGTGCAGTGTGCACGATGCGGCGCACTACTCTGACCGCCGAACGAGAACCGAACATTGCCGAGAAGAGCCGAACTGTGAGAGCGTTGGCTTTACTATACTTTTTAAGGTTCCATACTCAAAGTTTAAAACGGGACCCCATTACTAAGACACCACTGTCTGTCCGTGCGTTCGTATGTCTATCTATCTGTCCGTCACTAGGCTGTATCTCATGAACCATGATAGTTGAAATTTTCACACATGATGTAGGTATTTATGTTGCCACTATAATAACTAAATTAAACTAAAAAAAGAATAAAATAAATATTTAAGAGTGACCACCATACAACAAACGTGTTTTTTTGCATAAACTCACTTTTGCATTTGCATAAAATCATTTTAAAAATAAATAATTAAAATAAAATAAATATTAAGAAGGCTCTCATTCAACAAACGTGATTGTTTGCCGTTTTTTTTATAGATTATGGTACGGAACCCTTGAGGCGCGAGTTCGACTCGCAATTGGCCGGTTTTTTTAAGATACATGAATGGAATCATATACCTTTAACCTCTGCGGCCCGCGCGCAGTAGACATGTAACCGGCTCCTTTCGCAATAGACTTCTTTGATACGGAACGTTGGATTTTCCTTCTTTGAAAAAAATCACTTTACTCTGTAGTAGTTGAATATTCGATCTATTTTGTGTATTTTACGGTGTTGTTGAGGGATACATGATCGTTCGCTTTGGCCTGATATGTGTCTAATTCGTTAGTAAGTAGGTGTAAGTACTGTATTTGTATAGCTACTTAATAAGGATTTGTAGTTATGATATTATTAAATCTTGCTTTAAATCTTCCCCATTGTGGAAAACTTTAATTTTTGAAGCTGTAGGTATACCAACATGAGTAATCATTTAGGTAGAAGAAGCACAAATTTTCCAAACAAGATCATATTGATTGGTTAGTGGTTACTAAGGGGAAAGTTCCTGAATCAGGCTACAAAAAAATTTTACATAGATAAAGACCTTCGTGAAATCGTAACCAACATTAAAAACTTGATATTTAAAGTGTACCCGGAATTCGGATATGATAGATTTACCAAAAAAAAAAACAATTGATGTGTGTAAGGGCAATTTTATCTGCAAGAAATGCAAGCGTTGACGCCATCTATACAAATAAATAAAATTGGGGTGTCTGTTTGTAATATTAAAATAACCGTTTTTACTAAATGCATTTGGATGTATACACGGTACGTATACCAAAATAACATTGTTTAGAATTTTTGTCTGTCTGTCTGTTTGTTCCGGCTAATCTCTGGAGCGACTGGACCGATTTTGACGGGACTTTCACAGGAAGATAGCTGATATGATAGCGAGTACCTTAGGCTATTTTTTTTTAAATTTTTCCACGCGGACGAAGTCGCGGGCTCAGCTAGTATGAAATAAAATCACTCGAGAGATATTTTTTGTAAGTAGGTCACACTATAAGTTTTGAATAAGTTAAAAAAACAACATGTTATAACCAAAATATTATGTTTATTGCTTTTCAAAATAATCTGTACATTTTAAACATTTTTCATGCGATCGAACCATTTTTTAAAACAGGAGGGCCACAGATCTGAAGGCATGTTTTCTACGTGCTGATTGAACGCTATCACTGCCTCTTCGGAGTTGGTAAAAGTAAAACCTCTCATCAAATCTTTGATTTTCGGGAAGATACAGAAATCACAAAGTACTAGGTCGGGGCTATGCGTAGGATAAATGACGAGATGTACTTTTTGGGAAACTAAAAATGACTTTGTTTTGTTGGCCGTGTGTGAAGAAGCGTTATCATGGTGTAGGAGAATGCGGCTTTTGGGTCGTCTTTCGCGAACTTTTTCTAACACTTTGGATAAACAAATGGCAGAATACCACTCGGCATTAACACTCTTTTGATCTTCAAGTGGAATTGTACAGATGGCACCTGTAGCTGAGAAAAAAAATGCGATCATTTTTTTACCAACGTTTCTCGCCTGTCTCACTTTTGTTGGCCTGTTCTTATTTTCAAACACCCATTCACAAGATTGCTGTTTTTTTTTTCGGGTTCAAAACAATAAATTCACGTTTCGTCTGCTGTGACAATGTCATAAACAGCATTAGAATGTCCGTGGTCGTACTTCAGTAGCATCTGTGAGCACCATTCCACGCGAGCCCGCTTCTGCTCCGCTGTCAGTTCATGAGGGATCCAACGACAACAAAGTTTCCGAACTTTCAATTCTTTGTGTAAAATTTTCTGAATTTGGCTCATACCAATCCTCAATATTCCTCGAATTGTCTCATAGGTAATCCGAGGGTTTTCTTCAATTAACCGCTTAACAGTAGCCACATTATTTTCGTTGACGGCAGTTGAAGGCCGCCCCTCAGGAAATTCGTCATGTAAAGAAACTCGACCTCTCTCAAATTCAGCAAACCATCGCCTCACGGTGCTCAAACAAGGTGTTTCTCTCCCAAAAGCCTTTTGAAGACGAGCGGCACAGTATTGCGGAGAAAGAAAACTTTTAAAATCATAAAAAATCATCGCTCTAAAATGTTTTCGACTTAATTCCATTTTCGTTGCGTACGTAGAACTTTGATGATATAAAAAAAACAATTGACAAATCATTTCCCGCCAATTGTTTTTTTTTATTACTAAGAAGGTTGCAACGTTTTAAAAATATTACATTCAAAATTTAATTAGTTCCTATTAGATAGAAGTGCAAGGTTTTTAGTGTGCCCCATGTATTTTAGATTCTATTCATGTCACTACCACCGTGACTACTAGGTGGTAGAGTTCTGCATCGGCTCGACCGGGTCTGGTACCACCGCCTTACCTATTCCTGCCGCAATAGCGTCAGTACTGGTCACTGTCGTGTTCCGGTTTGGAGGGTAAGGTAGCGGTAAACTTATGCATGTGGCATTAGACCTCGCCACAAGATAGCAACGCACCATTAACATTTTTGATGTCTATAGGCGATGGTTGACTCTTACCATCAGGAGACACATCTGCTTGTTTGCTATCTTATGATATAAAAAAAAATCTTACTCGTCGTGATGATAAAATAATATAAAATGGCATATTTCTATTTTTTATGACAATATGTTAACAAACGCTTGATACTAGCGGTGGGCGATAATAAGTGATTGATAGAATCGAATTAACTTACTAATTTAATACTAATATTGATAACACCGGCACACAAAAAAAAAGTTGTCTGTGTACCGGGCGCCACCTATCTACGGGCATGTTTTTCGACCCGCTGAACACGAATTTCAAGTCAGTTTAAGCCGTCCGGGCTTCAATTTCGAGTAAATTGCAAAAAACCCCAATTTTCGCAGGGTCGCAATCTTGTTGGCAAATTGGAATAAAATGTAGCCTGTCACTTAGGAATTATGGGAGCTTACTATTTGTGAAACAATTTTCGGAATCTGTTCAGTAGTTCCAGAGATTGTATCCTACAAATAAACCTACAAATTTTAATTGTTGTAATATTATATATTGGTAAGTATAGGAGTGTACATTTCAACAGACGAAAAAACGAGGCTATCAGTTTGATATTTATGTATATAATATTGTTGGAATTAGATAATAATTGAGTATGATGGTCACATTAGGCTTCCAAGCACGTGTGCTAAATTTCGTAAGTGTATATTATGTTTGTCCACGAATTGTGTCGGGAACTAAAACTCAAGTCAAGACAATTCTTTTTGATTTAAATCTGGTATCTATATTCCAATTTAGGGAACAGTCCAAGTTTTAATAAAACGGTATAATAGTTTTGAGATACAAGAATTGTTAACAGATAATTAAAGTTGGTTTAATTTTTTAAATTTTTATTATATTAATTTTGATATATTAATAAAATTTACGCTCTAATTCCTATATTTTTTTTATTTTTTTTTCATTTCACATCCCTCAGATTGTGCGAAGTTACACAAATATAATTGTTTAGATAAGGATGGGAAAAAATTGTATTAATTAAAACATTATAACGGTTTTTGTTTTTTTCGGGCCTTAACATACGTAACATGAATCCAAATGAGTGAAAGAATAACAGGCGGGCGACACCGCGGCCGCGACGTGTTTTTAATTCATTATCTCGAATACAAAAAATTCATTAGCCCGAGATTTCCTTTTTAAAATTAATTATTCATACTTAAATTAAACAAAATATAATAGAGGTCTGCGCGGAGTAAAAAGGCGGCTTTTTCGTATCATATTTTATTAGCCGAATTCATAATTCTCGGCCGATTCGGAGGAGACGAGAGCGCGGGGGATACATTCGAAATATTTATGAACACAGAGGAGAAAAATCCACAATAATATTTCAGGGTGGATGTCCGCCAGTCCTTACTTACCCTCTCTGATCTATTTAAAAAAGAGGTCCGGAAGGACAAAGGGCTGCGGCTCGTAAAAAAACTGGACACGTATAGAGGTTAGCCGCCCGCCCGTCGGCTTTGTCTGATTCTTATTTTTTACCGAATCGGAACCTTTCCCGTGTTTTTATCGGTTTTTGTTCCGGAGACACTCGGCCCCCATTTGTACGGCGTTTGTTCTAATGTGAGGTCGTTTGTAATTCTATTTTTTCGCTGGTAAAAAGTAGTAACTCTTTGGTATGCAAAATTGTCGTGATTTACGTTAGCGCGCCGTCGGTTTTTCTTCTGTCCGTATTATGTTGACTTCTTAGCAATTATGTTTCTTTTTTGTAAAAGAATGATTATCCCGCTATCCCAATAGTAAGATATATCTGCTTTAAATGTTATGGATACTTCTTTACGATTAAGATGTTAAGCTTCTTGAGTAAGTTTGTGAGAAGTGGTGGGTAAGCTTCAAGTACCGATTTTATGGTGACAGCAATAATGTGTATACTGTACCAATCGCTTAAAACTCTTCCAACGCTTTGTATTTTTCGGACTTCAAGGTCCATAAGCAGGCCCAAGGTGCATCAAAAACGTTATTTTGTGTTTTTCATTTGTTTTTTTTTTTTAATTATTTTAGCTTTTAGTTTGTTAAATTATAACAAGCGACGTGCTAGTTATAATTTTCAGCCGTTTTAAATTTAGTCACGTTTGCAATGCGGAAATATTACTTGAACAAAAAGTATCTTCACGCCCGTATCCCCGAAAGGGTAGGCAGAGGTACAACAAGTACACCCACGATAAGCCGAAGATACTTAGTTCCACAATGTGATAGGTGGCAAGCCTATCGCTAACCGGGCACTTTCCGATCCCGGGCAATCTTGTTCTTATTAAAAAACTGAAAAAACACATTTTTAAATGGTCAACTCCGACACCGGACTACACTACAGAGGCGATATTACTTGAACAGTTTGATTTATATTGATCGTTTTAAAAAAAATTATACCTCCTAATCACATAGTACGACATATATAAATAAAATTACCTACAGTTAAACTGTCTCACATTTTTTAACAAATGTACATAATTTGAAAAAAAATAATACTAAATCGCGTTTATCACAGAACTACAAAATCAGAGTTCTTTAATTTTCCAACTACGGGGACTATGTTTCTTCCATGTAGTTTAAAAGATATTATGTTCTTTCCTCCATAGTGTATTAATTCTTAGTTTGTATGTAGTGTCTACGGCAATAATGCTACAAAATTTAAATCTAAGTTAAAATTAAATTTCCTGTAACAGCTTTTATACTTATGTTCTAAGTCTTTGTCAAACATCAATTTGTCCCTGTAAAAAATCTAAAGTTTTACAATACCTTTGAGTATAGACGTGTAATATATTCATGTACTAGACTAACGGCTGGTTTCCGAAACGCAAATCAATTTTAACACGCAATGAATTTGTGTTTAACAGAACATTTGCTTGTAAAAATTATGTTAAACACAAAATAATTGCTTGTTAAAATTGATTTGCGTTTCGGAAACCGGCTGTAAGGTCCGTATAGTATCGTAACTAATAATGTTACCGTAAGGACCATATCGTTACATTAACTATATTATAGCATAGTAGTTTTTTTTTTATATATCATAAGATAGCAAACCAGCAGATAGGTCTCCTGATGGACAGAGTCAACCATCGCCTATAGACACCAAAGATGTTAATGGTGCGTTGCTATCTTGTGGCGAGGTCTAATGCCACGTGCATAAGTTCAGTAATATATTTATACTCCTATAGTAATAAAGACGTAAAGTTTGTGAGTTAGTTTATTGAGGAAGTAATCTCTGGAACTACTGAATCGATTTTGAAAATTCTTTCATATTTAACAAAATAGAAAGGTAAATTATTTCTTTTTTTATGTTATATGACAGCAAACAAGCAAATAGCTCTCCTGATAGTTCTCACCATCGCCTATAAACACCAAAAATGTAAATGATGCATTGCTATCCTTGTGGTGGAGTCTTAATACCACATGCACAAGCCTCCAAAGCAGAACACGACAGTGACAAGTACTGACGCTATTACGGCAGGATTAGGTAAGGAAGTGGTATATCAGACTCAGGCATGACAATACCGAACTCTACCACCTAATAACCAGAATGATTTTGACTCATATTTCCAATCGTTTGCCTCTTACGAACTGCCTGGCATCAGACAGATGGTCTTTTCTTCAAAGGAGTCCAGATCAACACGGTATAAAATCCTGAATGGCATAGCCTACATTTTTTCCCAATTTTCCCGCAGGATCGGGATCTATACGAGTTACACCGCGGGAAACAATAAAATAACAAACATAATCCTAATATATTATAAAAAACCAGTGAACAGATATAATGAAAAATAATTCCACAATCGCGATTAAGATAAATCCCATGATATAGCGGTCAAGCCACTGTCGGTGGCCAGGTGGTTTTTTAAACACACATCCCATTATCGGGGAAAAAACGCATTCATTCATTATTCCCAGTGATAAATAACAGAGAAGGATCCGTGGTCTCGCCCTTAGGTCGCCCTGATAATATTGCGGCGAGGCCATTTTACTTTTTTATTTCTTTTATGGAAATTTGTGGTTGCGAGTTATTGCGCGTTAAATTCAATCGCTTGGTTTCTTTATAAATATGTGTTATTCGTCACGTGTGTAATAATTTGACTTGAAAAGTAAAAAGTAGCAGCGTACGTTGTGAATTGTAATTCTAAATATTCAGTACTTACGTTCAATAAAAATACTGGCTGCACCATGCAGCTGCTGCATTATAAATTTTTTTGGTGAATCTCGCGGGATTACCTAATTTTTCCGGAACAAAAACCTATGTGCTATTCTAGGTCATCATCCTTGTCGTGCCACAATAAAGTCAGTGCATGTCACTGTCGTTTTCTAGTTTGGGAGAGTAAGGTAGCCGGTATACACAGACATGTGACGTGACACCTCGCCACATAAAACTAGGGTTGCCACCCGTACTATATTATATAGCATCGTGCTATATTTTAGTCAATTGTACTTGTATTTTATAGAAATAATTGTAATTGTATATAATAGAAAAACAATATAGGACGAAAAGTACTATATTTTTGCTTCTACAGAAAGATTTTTTCCGTCATGAATGTAAAATGAAGAGAAGAAAGGAATAGAGCATCTATTAATTTAATTAAAAATGAGTTGTTAATTTACAATAATATAGACCTAAATTGCTCAGATGCCTATGATTATTTTAAAAATAATAGAACCTTGATGGCCAAAGCGAAAAGTAATAATAAATACTCATGGAAAAATAAATAATGATTTAAAATAGATGTGTACTATTTTTTCTCTGAATTTCCCCAAAATAGTATTTTTTTATCATTTATTTACGTATCAAAAAATATAGTTTTTGATACATAAATAAATGGTAAAAAAATACTTTTTTTAAAAAAATAAGGTGGCAACCCTACATAGAACACACATGTATTTTCATACACATGTATTTTCTACAGTCGAAGTCTCTTTTAAATCTGTTTATATATACTTAAAAAAATGCTAGTAGTTTTTTCCGCTGAAATCTTTTCTTTATAAAATGGGTGAGACAATTTTAATTTTTCAGCAAGTTGAAAAACGAGGCGAAGAAATTCCTGCTTGTTTAAAGGCATCAATCTATTTGCCAAATCCTTAACATGTTCTGCCAAAATCCTTCGTGTTCTAATGTGAAAGTTTTGTGAAAACGACCCGTGCATAGTATGTAAAAAACCAAACATGAATTACTTAACACGCTTCACCAGTTTGTCGTCTAATGAAATACCTAGTGAATACCTCCGTCACATTTGCCAACCTTATTATTTGATATAACGGTCCAAAAGCTTTCACTATTCAACGGGTCGTAGACGTTAACACACCTTCGACTTTGGGCTGCTTATGTGATTTTTCTAGATAGAAAAAACCCAGTAACATTTCGCTTAACCCGGGAATCTAGTCCAAGGCCTCAAGATCCTTAAAAAAGTATCTTCACGCCGATATCCCCTAAGCGGAGGCGGAGATACAACTTGTACATCCACGATTAGCCGAAAATACTTAGTCCCACAATGTGATAAGTGGCAAGTCTATCGTCAACCAGACACTTCTCCAATCCTGGTTTTTTTTTTCATATAATAAGTCTAACCCCTAATTTTTATTTATTAAAGAGTAAATGTCTATAATGTTTATTTCAGGAGTCATTCACTGGACGAGAGATTCCTGTACTCTCAAGGCGACATCCAGCAAGTCCACTGGCATCCAAGCTCTCTTTCACACGTGCTGGTTCTGGTGTCGGATAATACAATGAGGTAATATTGTATCTAGAGGTGTAAACATCTAAGAGACATACTTTGACTGCGCTTTTTCCAAGTTCAGTGTACTACTGCTTACATTATATTTGGAGTAAAAATTCGGTAGAATCATTATGACTTAAAATCAGTGAACGTAAACTCAATAAAAAGGAAATGCGTCACGACAGGGAAATACCGACCGTAACGGACGAGCATTGGCTTCTTATTCCGCACGATAAAATAGCCACAATATGGAATATTTTATTTTTTCTCGATGTAATGTCTTCAAACATTTGATATTTAGAAGTATAATGTGCTTCATATGAGCGATTGCACATTTTCCGTCCAACACCGTGTCTAAGTATTTGTGTAGTGTGTCGTTATTTCTGCTTATATTTACAGTGAGGACCAAGGAAGTTACATTCTACCCGGAATGTTCACACGCGCTTCAAAATTGTTCCGAAGTGTACCACGACATGAGTGGAGTGTGTCCCTTTCTACTAAATAAAGCGCCAATCGCCATATATATAAGTGCGGCCATGCGTAGTTTGCAAATTACTTCTAAGTAATTCTAATAATTTGAGAAACAGTTTTTGCATTGCATAAGTAATTACGTAATAATTAAAATAAGCACATTTCAGAACTCACTGTGTTAATTACAATACATTTTATGCTAATGTATTTATCGACGTGTATGAATAAAAGGGATTTAACGATTACCGAATACATAAAAATCTACCATCAGATAGTTTTATTTACACTGGCAATTGCAAGAAAGGGACAACATCCACTCTTATCGTTGTCTTGCTCAGAACGTGTTTCCCCTCTGTTAAGTAAGAAACAAATGTCAACATTATGAGTAACGAAATAAAGTACATTTTTATTTTTCTAATATTGCTTCGTAATATTTCCAGTTATCGTATATAAGTTCCTTGGTGAGGACACACTCGTATAATTCGAAAAACAAAAAATAACGCGCGTGTGTGTATGTGTGTACTTATATACGCACAGAAGAAGTTATACTTCTTTGGTGTAACAAGATGAATATCTTTCTAAAAAATTATCCTCGCGATACAAACATAGGATTTGTAAATAAAACGACACTAATAGTAGAAAAAAGATATTTAATACATTAAAAAAATGTTTTATTATAACCCATTAGGGGCCATCCATAAATTACGTCACACGAATTTCATGATTTTTTGACCCCTCTCCCGTCCTTGTCACAGCTGGTCACATTTCTGAGACCCCCTACCTAGCGTGATGTCACATATTTTACAATTTCACATTGGAAAAACGATCTCCTTTGATTATTATTTATTTTTACATACATACATACATATCTTTACGCCAGATCCCTTACGGGGTAGGCAGAGAGAACCGAGTGCCATACATCATGATCCTTGCAGGCTTGTCTCGCTTCTTCCACATTCATCACTCTCTTCATACACACACGCCGGTTGCGAAGACTCTTGACACCACCTTCGGACAGTACTCGATCAATCTGATCGTGGTATGTCAGTCTTGGTCTTCCCCGGTACCTACATCCTTCCACATTCGCGTTGTATATCTGTTTTGTTAACCTTTCATCTACCATTCTTTCTACATGTCCGAACCAACAGAGCACGCCCTTTCTCATCTTTACACCGACACTTTCTTTCAAACCTAACCTCTCTCTCACTTCGACATTACGAACCCGGTCCGCGAGTGTCACACCACATATTTTTTTATTTTTACAGGTATTAGAAAAAGTCACAAAATTTGGGACCCCTCCCTACCCCTTGTCACACAATGTCACACTTCTTCGACCCCCTCCCTCCCGCTTAACGTGTGACGTAATTTATGAATGACCCCTTATCTAGTTAATTTTTTTTAACATAATAGAATTATTTGTACATAATTAAAATAATGGACAAACGTTTTTTGAAAAACTAAAATGTTGACTAGCTGATTTCATAATGTCGGTTTTTCGTGACGGTGTGCGCGCGCATCCTAAAAATTTACTATCGTCATTTTTCCCTAACGCGCCAAAAGAAGTATAATGTCAATAATAAATTTGTATTACTTTTTATTTCAGACTCTACAATATAGCAGTGAAAGGTGGACCAAAGTTGGTTAAGATCTTGACGATAGGGCCAAAGCCTTCGGGTGCTGTGAGTAGAACCGTCCACGACAGCCTTGGAGATACGGCCGTCGACTTCACCACGATGCCTAACTCAGACCATCTACTGATATTGACTGGGAACGGTGAAGTCTATATGACGCAGTGTGATTTGGATAACAAAAGGTATTTACTAATAAATAAACTCGTATATAAATTCCCTTGTTGGTCTCGGCAACTTTAAAGGATAGCCCAGTGGCCGTTCTGCCAGGTAGTAAGTACACGATAATCAAACAGTAAAACTTGTCACAATTATTGTTGTAAATTTTGCACTTGTACTGTTTCATTGACTACCTAATTTCATACTTCGTTCGTGTAATTTAAGGGGCACAAAGTTTTCATTTCACGTTTTAATGAATGAATGAATGAAAACTCTTTATTGTGGACAAACTTACAATTTAAAAATACATGTGTATTATAATTAATTACTATACAATATATAGGTTTATTTATGTTAATGTTCCATCTCTTCAAATCCATACTAATATTATAAATGCGAAAGTCTGGTTGTCTGTCTGTTACGCTTTCATGGCTTAACCGCTGGACCGATTTTCATGAAATTTGACATGTATATAGTTGAAGATCCGTGGTCAAACATAGGCTAATTTTTTTTCAAAAATCAGTCACTAAAGGGCTGAAATAAGGGATGAAATTTTTATTAAAAGCTATTTGGACGACTTATTAATATACTCGCGGGCGAAGCTGCGCGGGTCAGCTAGTATAATAATAATCAAAAGTTATAAAAAAATTCCAGTTCTCTACAAGCGAAGATAAAAGGTCCTCTAGCAATGTACCCTCCAGCTGAAGATAACTACGGTTCAGAATCGTGCTCTATAATAACCGTCGGGGGCGTGGACACGCCGGTGCTGGTGGTGATTGCCAGCGTGTCCGCCGCGCTCTACCATTGTCTACTACTACCCGATGTAAGTTACAATTTCAGTAAAAGTAACAGTCCTACAGTTGGATGTTTTTTTTTATATCATAAGATAGCAAACAAGCAGATGGGTCTCCTGATGGAAAGAGTCAACCATCGCCTATAGACACCAAAGATGTTAATGGTGCGTTGCTATCTTGTGGCGAGGTCTAATGCCACATGCATAAGTTTACCGGCTACCTTACCCTCCAAACCGGAACACGACAGCGACAAGCATTGACGTTATTGCGGCAGGAATAGGTAACGCGGTGGTAACAGACCCGGGCGAGACAATGCAGAACTCTACCACCTAGTAAAATGTATTTTCCTACTCCTATACTCTTCTGATTAAATTCGATGCGGGTTCCAAGACAGCTTAGCTTTTCCCCCAGGGTACCCTGAGCTCGCAACTCAGAGGTTATCAGGTCGGTTACCGCTGTTGATTCTGGTTTACAGAAGTTGCAGTGGTAGGAACGAGAGGTGGGTCCATTGCCCTTAAAAAAAGCCCTACAATTGTATACTTATACAACTTCTGTTCGTTATCATACTAGGTGGTGGAGTTCTGCATCACCTCGCCTCGATTTCGTTTCACCGCATTAACTTATACATACATATCTTCACGCCAGATCCCTTACGGGGTAGGCAGAGAGAACCGAGTGTCATATATGACGATCCTTGCAGGCTTGTCTCGCTTCCTCCACATTCATCACTCTCTTCATACACACACGCCGGTTGCGAAAACTCTTGACACCACCTTCGGACAGTACTCGATCAATCTGATCGTGGTAAGTCAGTCTTGGTCCCCGGTACCTACATCCTTCCATTCGCATTAACTTATCCTAACGGAATGTCGTTTTTTATATCATAGGATTACAAACAATCATATGGCTCTCTTACTGGGAACTGAAACCATCACCCATAGGCACCATAGATGTTAATGGTGCGTTGGTATCCGTTTGATGAATTGGTAATGCTTCTTTTTTTTATATCATAAGATAGTAAACAAGCAGATGGATCTCCTGATGGAAAGAGTCAAACATCGCCTATAGACACCAAAGGTGTTAAAGGTGCGTTGTTATCTTGTGGCGAGATCTAATGCCACATGCATAAGTTTACCGGCTACCTCACCCTCCAAACCGGAACACGACATTGACAAGCACTGACGCTATTGCGGCAGGAACAGGTAAGGCGGTGGTACCAGACCCGGGCGAGACAATGTAGAACTCTACCAGCTAGTAGTCACAATGGTAGTGACTCGCATAGCAAATCGGTCGTCTTTTACGACATGCCCGGCAGAACGACAGTTAGTCTTTTCTTCAAAGGAGCCCGGAACCAACACGGGGAGAAGCCTGTAAAACACAGCACCTTTTACCATTATCCACCAGGAGAGACATAAATTACATATGTTGTAGGCATTCTCAATGGTACTGTCGATTGTCCAGAGTTGCTGAGCAGAATATTCATTAATATTCCCAATAGATCTGAGTGCTAAGTGTGAGTTTTTCTATTCGCATTCGATGGTGAGTGCGTTTGGAGTTTACTAGGAATTTGTATGTGATTTGTACAGCGCCACCTAGTGGTAAACGTGAGAAACCAGTTTACCACTAGATGGCGCTGCACAAATCACATACAAATTCCTAGAAAACTCGAAACGCGCTCACGATCGAAAGTTAAAAAAAAAACTCACACTTAGCACTCTGTTCGTAATCGAACTTTGCTGTATGTACCTTTTGCTTCTACAAATTATCGGAAAAACACTTTCGTAATAAGAGCTACTGATAGTCTTAAAAAAGTTAATAGTGGTATTGATCCCTTCTATAGGCGATGGTTGACTCTTTCCATCAGGAGACCCATCTGCTTGTTTGCTATCTTATAATATAAAAAAGGCTTTTAAAATGACTGTAATTCGGTGTTTAATTATATTTAAAAAAAACACAAATCGACTAATTTTTTGAAGCGTGCACATTTGAATTTTTCGAACTATTCACTAAATTATTTTTTGAACAGTCCACAGCCAATGCCGAAGGTGACGGGTACGCGCTCTACGTAGTGGAGTCTGTGGAACTGAACGTAGCGAATACACAGGAGTCAGAGATGAAGTACGTCTACCCGGTACAATTATATCCGGTGAGTAGGTACTAAAATATACGATTTGAGCACAATATCAAGCAAAATCACCTGTATCTTGGATGAGCATGTAATGCGTTGGCCCTGATTTTTGCTAGAAGGAAGTGGGATTTCGTATCCTTTTTTTTATATCATAAGATAGCAAACAAGCAGATGGGTCTCCTGATGGTGAGAGTCAACCATCGCCTATAGACACCAAAGATGTTAATGGTGCGTTGCAATATTGTGGCGAGGTCTAATGCCACATGCATAAGTTTACCGGCTACCTTACCCTCCAAACCGGAACACGACAGTGTCAAGCACTGACGCTATTGCGGCAGGAATAGGTAAGGCGGTGGTACCAGACCCGGGCGAGACAATGCAGAACTCTACCACCTAGTAGTCACGATGGTAGTGACTTGCATAGCCAATCGGTCGCCTTTTACGACCTGCCTGGCAGAACGGCAGTTGGTCTATTCTTCAAAGGAGCCCGGAACCAACACGGGGGAAAATTTACTCATTCTTTCCCTCATGTAGATATCATATATTTAAATTCTCTGTATCTGAAATTAAAATAACTTAATAAACCTCAACGGTCTAGCAAAATCAGTTTTAATATAGTTGCATGAGATCCTAGATTTGATTCCTGAGTCGAATAATTCGTTCTTATTTAGAACGAATTATTCGACTCGGGAATCAACTCGGGATTTACAGTTTTACTGACAGCATAACTTTATGGAGACTGGATTTGTAACCAATTGTCCATAGGTCGGTTTTCTAACACATCCTGGAGCTTGACGCTTTTGGCTAATCGTAGGTGAAATAATTTCACCTCTATCTACCAATTCGAAGTTATGGGCGTAGCGGTATTTTGATTTGATTACCAAGCATATAAGATATACTTTATGTCATAGCTAGAATTGTAAATAGTATTGAACCTGATATAGACCTGATTAACTCTTACAAATTAGGGTAAAAATGGTTAGGAAATACACGACCAAACGTAACTAGAAAAATGAGATGGTGGTTTAATGGCGAATCCTCTGCCAGTATATACATAATTTACAATACAATACAAAATACAGAATTCTAATCCGCCAGTGTATACAGAATTCAAATCCGTCTAACAATGTTTAGTGACTATCACACGCACATTTCGCGATGGCATGGTAAACAAGCCAGAAGGGCTACTCTTGAAAAACGATTTCAATTTTAAGCGAATATTTAATGAGTTTTGAAGTATTTCGTACTCTGGACTATATTCAATTATTGGATTCGGTGACAGCGCCACACGGATTTCGAAATTTTTTGGAACTACTCATTATTGCTTTTATTCGTTATTTTGTTTAAAACGGTATTTAAAATTTCCACTTGTAACACTAGCTTGACGTGTAACGATGACATATATTTCCAATACTTAGGTATATACTCAAAGAATTAGGTCGTTACTATACTGAATCAATGTGGGCAATATTGGTTTCAAGAGTACCGTTTTTTGACGATATTAGAAACTTATTGTTTTTATCAATATTGGTTTAAGATTTATATTGTTTTCAAGAGTAGGTCTGCAGGTGTCGCTGAAGAAGCCAACAAGGTAGCTTGATAACGACAACCGATAAAAATAACTTAAACACACTACTAGCGTTCGATCTTATAACGACATAATCGTTATAGATTAAAGATAGATTAAAGAAGGATAAACGTTAAAGATGGCGCATTTAGTGGGCTTTCTAAAATGCTAATACACTTACTACATTTTATCCTAATAATGGTATTTTTTTATTTTCTAAAACAACTCGAATATAAGCTTTTTTGATTTACTTAAAAAATGCTTCTCATGGCCTGTAGGTTTTCTTTAAAGCTTACATAAAGTAAGACAGCACAAGTTTGGGTGAAACAGATAGGGTCTTCAACGTGTGAGAGTAAAAGATATAGCAAGCCTGTGCATCATCTACAGCATCAGTTACGAGCATGTAATCAAGTCCAATAAGCAAAGCCAAAGGTAATAAGTACGAAAATGACACGAACGAATACAGAAAGATGCGCAGTAAACGAAAGAACGTAACGTACTGAAGTATCAAGTATTGCATTCGTGCAGTTACACCCCTTATAGTCTTAGTATATTGCTGATTTGCAATCATAACTGCAAATCATCAATAAAGTAGTATATAAACAGATGTTTTTCCAAATTTCAGTTAGTTAGATATTCTCTAATCTAACCGCTGCCCAGCTACGGACCCGGTTTCTGCCTGCCGGCTGGCCTTCAGCAAATAGACTAGTGCTATATCCCGACTCCGGGTCGTTATAACCCTACACAAGGGAATCGCGAGTGAATAGTAATCCAAGTTGTTCAAGTTCCAATAAAAGGTGTAAAATATTTGTAAATAATAAACTTCTGTTCACAAAAGTGCCTATTTTTTATAAGTGCCTGAGTGACAGAGCTAACAGTGCGCAGATGATGTGGTCTTCCTATCTTTTTCACTCGTGGCGTCTTTTTCCATTTCATTCTAACTGCTAAGCTATGAATACCTATAACTGAACATTATTTTCAGTGTACACGTAACACGTACGCATGTTTGCACGCAAACGGCGTACATTCCGTCACTTTGCCGATACTGGAGAGTTTGAGGGAGTACGCTGCAGCTGATGACGGTGAGTAAACATCATTATATTTTACTAGCTGTTGTCAGCGACTTCGTCCGCGCGGACTTCGTTTACTCCGCACAGCTCCTCCCTCGTAGGTGATAGCGTGATAATATGTAGCCTATATTTTGACCCGACCTGTTAGTAATATTCATGCAAAATTTGAAGTAAATCTATACAGTATTTTTTGAGTTTAAAAAAACTTCTAAAAACTATATTTTTTGCTTCGATATCGATTGTAGATTATGCTCCAAGTATTATTTTAAAAAGTTTTAAATTCTATATTCAAAGTACAGTTTGACTTGCCTATGATTTTATTATAGGTATAGATATCCCGAAAAATGCATAGTTCCTGTAGGTATCATCAAAACTCACCACGATCTTGAGAATCACGTTGCAGCTTAATCGCTGGGAACGTCTTTATATTCACTCTTACGTGCATATTCACCTCCCTCTCCTATGATCTTCTTCCTTCAAGTTCTGCGATTCACTTTCCCCCATTCTGGGGTCGAACATCACAATTTACGTCTTCGCCGCCGGCCTTAATTTTTCAAGCCTCTGTGTGGGTAACTGGTTAGAGTAGTGTTAGTCCATGCTAATATTATGTGTGTTATGTAGGGAAACTTTATGTGTATGTTTGTTTGTTTGTCTTTCACGGCAAAAAGGAGCGACAAATTGATGTGATTTTTTTAAGTTGAGATAGTTGAAGGGATGGAGAGTGACATAGGCTACTTTTTGTCCCTCTTTTATTCCCCACTTCCCTAAAAGGGGGTATGGAAGTTTGTATAGAGCATTCCGTAACTTTCGAGGTAGTAAGCTAAAGATTGGTATCGGACTATTTGTGACTAAAAAAGTGTGTCTTGTTTTGGAAATCTGTCGCTAATTTAACGCGGGCGAAGTGTCGGGCAAAAGCTAGTGGTAGAGTAAGGCGGTGTGGTGGGTGTGGTGGGTGTGGCAGGTGAGATGGAGTGTGCGCTGTCGGGGCTGGTGCAGAAGCGCAGCGCGGCGCGGCACCTGGTGTGCACGGGCGGCGCGCGCGCGCTGCGCGGCCTGGCCGCCTCGCCCGCGCCGCTGCCCCGCCTGCTGCTGCTCGCCCGCGCCGGGGACCTGCTCGCGCGGTCAGACACACACCACACACCATACACCATACACAGAATACTTACAGACTAACAGAACTCAATGTTACATACTACTTATATTCAAACATAGCACACATAGACACCTCTCACAGACGCGATATCTCTGACAGATGCGGAACAAACTGTCCCGAACCATTCCGAGACATCGCGTGCGTGAGAGGTGTCTATGTGTGCGTTACTCGAATATCACATGTATGTAGATTGACTACTGTTAGTCTCCAGTGTACTGTGCCCCATACACACCTAACAGACCGTGGCCTCACGAACAAACTTTTTTTTATGAATAAGAAACTGATCTTTTGCGAACAGCTTCGTTTTGACCAGACAACCATATTTTCTATCTTCGAAAAATCTCGAATCGGGTAACTAATAAAGATAGATAAAAAAACGAATTGTGTGGTTTTATGAAACCACGGTAAAAGTGAAACTTTTTTTCACATTATAAATATTTAACTAAAAATTTTCGGAATAATATTCCATTAAGGGTATAAAAATCGCTTCATCAATCTTAATTTTATACTTGAAAAATGGGAATGATAATAGAAAATGATAAAAGTAGACGGTCTACACGGTCTGCTGATTGAACTATAGACGCCGCCATATTGGCCTCGGCTGCTCTCACGAGCGCCTTTCACTTTATCCTTACTCCGCGGCCGACCGTCACGCGACATGCGACACACAGACCAAAAACTTTGAAACGATGTAATAAAAATTTCACTTTAAAAAGTTTAGAGTGTCAGTCTAAAAAAAATTTCCACTTTACGTGTAGGACAAAATCACCCTTGAATTACAATAATAATTCACAAGCTGTAAGAAAATTAGCTTGTTTTTGAACTGATATTAATAAATACTCATAATTCCGAAATTTTAGAGTGGACGACTCACCAGAAAAACCACCGAATGTGTAGGACAAAAGTTGCATCGTGTTTTTCATAATATAAAATAAAGCAATCAAAGTTGAAAAATAATTATGTGTAATATGTAAAATGTAGAATTATTGACTCGTAATTAGTTGCATGTAAACCTTACTTTATCCCTTATGCAGTTTGTTTACTAGCGCAAGGCGTGTCGCTAGCGATGATAATTCTTTATGCCTTAAACAAGACTCGCAATGTATGGTGATTTTTACCGATGATATTGCGTCCGAGTAACTTGATGCGTCCTGTATATGGACGCAAGATAAATCAACCTTTTGAATAGCTCAATAGACTCGTTGACATCGTTATAATGCTTGGGCGACAAATCAGCATGGACGTTTGATACTCACCAGCTTGAATTTTTAATTCCATGTTTCGCCGCTCTAATTTGGAGGTCGCTATCAGTCGGCGTATATTTTATACCAACTATACCGATTCTATTGCCTCCTATATATACATTTTTTAAACCACACACAATACTATTTTTACTACACCCACTACCACGCATATATATATATATATATATATATATATATATATATATATATATATATATATATATATATATATATATATATATATATATATATATATATATATATATATATATATGTGTATTTTTTTATTTTTTTTTATTATTTTTTTATTTGTAATGTATTTGTTGTCAAGCACCATAACCATCCTGTCTAAATAACATAATTTCATCTATGTACCTATATATTTATTTTTATTTTATATTATATTCTTAAACATAAGTATTGATTGTATTCTAATACACTTACTCACAAACAAACAACACACACAAACACACATATTTTTATAGAATTGCTTCTTGTTGTATGTCTAGTTTTGTTTATTACGATATATACCTATATAGTCTTTGATATATAAACCTATTAGCTACCCGTCAGTGACTAAAAATGCTTATAGTAACAGTGTACAAAAAGAAAATCCTTAATTGGCCAATGTAATGTAATATTATAATATTGTACCTATTTTGATATTCGGATGTGGATTTTTAGTTGAAATAAATAAGTAAACATTGTTATTAATAAACATTTTTCCTTGACCGAATCAAAATTTTTCAAAGCCTCATAACTTTTTTAGTTACCCGATTCAAGATTTTTCAAAGATAGAAATAAATTATCTCTTCAAAACGAAGCTGTTCAAAAAATTCAACTTATGTATTTTACACATTTTATCGTCGGCACTTGGTGGAACTCGATTTGTAATTTTGTTAATATACTCGTACTGTTTCACAAATCACTTTAAATTTAATTAATATCACAAACCGGTTCGCCTTTTACGGCATATTCAGGGCTATGAGACTTTAAAAGTACAAGTGTATTAACAAAATTACAAAATTCAGCTTGTTATTATTGTTGTTTGTTCGTGAGACCACGGTATATAGTAACAGGCGAATAGCTTTTGTCAACACATGTGGCTTATAATTCCGATGGAAATGTCCACGCGCCAATGACTATTGATTGAGTAATCAGTGTCGACCAATCAGATGCCCCTGTACATCACTATCTTTCACTTTGGCCTTGAGTTAGCCAATCACGGCGTTGCAACCCCGCTTCGTCTTACCTCAGCTAGTCGCCAGAATGCATTCAACACTGAAAATCAAACATTAGGCGTTTATGGGCTATGTGGTAGGTGGGATCGAGTGAAAATAAATCATTTTGTTAGCCTGGGGATGTAACTTGTAGTTGCTAATAAAAACATACATACATACAGATATACTCATCAAAACTGTCGTGAAAATAGTCGGAAAAGGTTCCTAGGACCTCGAAACGTGGAGATTTGGTGAAAAATCGATTGAAAATCGAGCAAAATTAGTAATTTCCTTATCTACATACATAGCGTGAAGTTAAAAATGATTTGTTGTTATTAATAAATTCACAGCGCCAACTCAAAACTTTGAATAAAAAAAATGATTTCCTTCAAAAGTTTTTTTATCAGCTACAAATTATATCCCCAGATCAAGTCACCAAGGTGGAGTGAAAATATTTTTATATAGGTATATGTATATATATATATATATATATATATATATATATATATATATATATATATATATATATATATATATATATATACTCGGTGCTTGATTCTCGTTAAAATGAAATAATAAATTTAGAGGCTTAATTTTTGACCAACATTTCTCTAAAAATAAGTGAAATGTGGATATTCTAGTCTCTAAGCACGCCGCGGTACGCGCTAGTCGACATCAAGGACACGCCGCCACCACCCCTTGATATTTTGTGTTGAGAGCGCGCTGCGCGACATGTGCATCTGCGCGGTGTCCAAGTAGGACGTAGATAAATATAGAATTCTCGGTGTACTATTTACTAATTTTACTAAGAAGTATTTTAATATTTATTTTTAATGTTATTTATTTTTCATCATATATGATCGCCAACTATCACGTCCTTAAATATTGAAGGTAACTCACCAGTCAGTCTGTATTTATATAAAAACAAATTAGGTTTTTTTTATATCTACAACATTTATTGTTATTTTTTTCTGACATCCTGTTTTAATTAAAATAAAATATACTTTCTATTTATGATTGCCAGAAATGTTCGCTAATAAAAAGTAAAAGAGACAACCAAAAAATTAAAATAGTAATTTTGCGTTTCTTTTTCCTTGTTACGCTACATTTTTATAATATACCTTAATTTATAAAATGTTGATAATAAAATTTAATAATTTTACAGAACTTTAGAACCATATGGCATAGAAGAACAATTGTACAAAGAAATACAGTTAAGAAATCCGGCCCTTGAACAAGACGAAATCAACAACATTCTTAAAGAGGTAAGCTATAATATATAAATGGTGTATGTTACTTAAGTCTCTTGAGCGGTTCATTCTTAAAGAGGTAAGCCATAATATTTAATGGTTTATGTTACTCAAGTCTCTTAAGCGGTTCATTCTTAAAAAGTAAGCTATAATCTGTAAATGGTGTATGTTACTTTAGTATCTTAAGCGGTTTATTCTTAAAGAGGTAAGCTATACTGTGTAAATACAAATGTGTAAATGGTGTATGTTACTTAAGTTTCCTAAGCGGTTAATTTTAAAGAGGTATGCTATAATGGTGTAAATGGTGTATGTAAGTTGTACAATACGGCATGTAAGTTGAACAAAGATGGCTGACATCTGCGCAGGTACAATTGTAATTTAATTGTAAAAAGTGTTACGGTTCGATTTCCAGGAAAAATTAAGCAAATAATTGTAATTCTTGAATCGATTGGTTATTTGGCATTTTCTGGGCTGGAGAATAAAAATAATTAATATAAACATTTAAAACCTTTAAACACTTTATGTTAATCTATATAAATAAGAAAGAATCGCTAAATATGTTGCTAAGCGCTATACCAATTCGGCTATTTTTAACCGACTTCAAAAAAGGAGGAGATTCTCAACTCGGTCGGTATATTTTTTTTGTATGTACACTGATTTCGTCGAGGTTTCTGAACCGATAAATAATAGGTAGTATTTAATTAATAGTAATCTTTATTATTTTTCAGTTTTTAGTGTTTAAAGTCGGTTTTTTAACGTAGTTATTTTTATATTCACACAAAATAGAAACAAATTGGAAATGAAACATCCATGTGCGTCAGTACTCTCGGGCGTAACGAGCGTATGCGCGGGTGTCCGGAAACGAAACGCGAGTACCGTCACCTCATACCGTCTCATACACTTCTGTTGAGACCTGAACATGTGTTACTGAACATTCAAGGACATTGTTCAACTTACGTGCCGGGGATTATATGTTACCTAAGTTTCCTAAGCGGTTAATTTTAAAGAGGTAAGCTATAATGTACAAATGGTGTATGTTACTTAAGTCTCCTAAGCGGTTCATTCTTAAAGAGATAATCTATAATATGTAAATGGTATTTGTTTCTTAAGCCTCTTAAGCGATTTATTTTTAAAGAGATTATCCATACAAACCGAAGATTCGTGATAAAACAATACGTCTATATTGCCTTCTCGACGAGAGAACCGGCATAATATGTAAGTTTTTGTTACGCTAAATAATTTTTACTCAAATACTCGACGGTGTTATTTTCAGAAACAAAAGTTATCGTTCACCTCAATCATACAAGATATCCTGGCGAGGGATACTTCTCAGCCCATACTCAAGCTGGATATGAAAGAGGAACCGAGTCCGAAGGAAATGCTGGAGGTATAGTATAACGCTTTGAATGAATCTTTTTTTTTATTGCATAAGATAGCAAACAAGCAGATGGGTCTCCTGATGGAAAGAGTCAACCATCGTCTATAGACACCAAAGATGTTAATAGTGCGTTACTATCTTGTGGCGAGGTCTAATGCCACATGCATAAATTTACCGGCTACCTTACCCTCCAAACCGGAACACGACAGTGACAAGCACTGACGCTATTGCGGCAGGAATAGGTAAGGCGGTGGCACCAGACCCGGGCGAGACAATGCAGAACTCTCCCACCTAGTAGTCACGATGGTAGTGACTCGCATAGCCAATCGGTCGCCTTTTACGACCTGCCTGGCAGAACAGCAGTTGGTCTATTCTTTAAAGGAGCCCGGGACCAACACAGGGAAAAGTTTACAGTAATCTTTTAAAATACTGTTTATTATAATAGTTCAAGTGACATAACGACAAACCACATGAATACTAATATACTGGGATCGTGTAGCCGCTCATACGAACAAATGCTTGTAAATGTCAAACGTTTGTAAATATTACAAAATATTACATATATCGTGAAAAAATTAAAATATGCCATAATGATTTTATCGTGCCGAATAGGAAGCCAAGGTTTAAAAGTAACCCTGAAGCGATTTTATTACAAAAAAAGTACTATAACTTTGTATTTCTCCTTGTAAATGCAAGCTACACTAACAACCTAAGAAATTGCCGTCCATCCTCGTATTCAGC
Organism: Apodemia mormo; assembly: GCA_036924255.1. Classification (NCBI taxonomy): domain Eukaryota; kingdom Metazoa; phylum Arthropoda; class Insecta; order Lepidoptera; family Riodinidae; genus Apodemia; species Apodemia mormo. The sequence goes on along the minus strand of JAUPFN010000020.1, from coordinate 5,692,379 downwards.
TTAATCCGTGTTCGCAACTAATTTCAAACATATCTGCTTAGATGTTGAGGTGGGAAAAGATATACTGTTGCATATATGATATTAATATTAAAGTCTTTGACGCTCTCTCTGACCAAGATTTTGTACACTGTACCTTTTAATTTATATAGTATTTAACGTAAGCAAAGCTGTGGGGCAAACACTAGTCAGTTAATGAACGTGTAAAATGTTAGTTTGTTCGCTCACAAAAGTTACAAAATTCATTGTTCTTATTAAAGCATTATATATATATATATATATATATATATATATATATATATATATATATATATATATATATATATATATATATATATATATATATATATATATATATATATATATATATATATATATGTATATGTATATATATATATATATATATATATATATAAACCAGCCAAGTGCGAGTCACGCTCCCGCACGAAAGGTTCCGTACCATCAAGGGCGGATCCAGGGGGGGGTCGTGAGGGTCATGACCCCCCCCCCCCGGGTAGGTGTCTAGGAAAAAAAGTAGAATTTATAGTATCGATACCATCGATTGTTTTGAACTATCGATTGTATGCTAATTTATGATAGTATCGATAGTGCCGATACTGTCGATACTATCGTTTCCTAGAAATTCAATAGTATCGATACTATCGATAGGATCGATACTTTTCTGACTGGGAGATACGATACTATCGATAGTATTAATAGTATTTTATTTTGCCAATAGTATTGTACCCTTTTGAAGAATCGATAGTATCGATACTATCGATTATAATATCGATAGTACTACTATCGGACTACTATCGATAGAATATCGATATCCTATCGATAATCCACAATCGATCGGCTAACACTAATGTGACCCCCCTAAACCAAAGGCTGGATCATCCCTTGCATCATCTATAAAAGAAAATCACGTTTCTTTTATAGATCATGATGATAAGTATGAATACTTAAATATTTATTTTATGTATTAGGTATTTACTTTTATAGGTAATATTTCCAAATACTTACTTTTTTGAAAATATTCAAGTTTCTACTTGTTTATTAAGATCGAGTAAACAATTGCTTAAAAATTACGTTTGTTGTATGGAAGCCCCTCTTTAATATTTACTTTATTTTTATTTATTTATTTTGAAAGGTAATATACAACTAAATAATCTATGAAAATTTTAAGCGTCTACCTGTTACCGTTATTAATATTGGGCAAAAAATACGAAAAAAATACTTTTATTGTATGGGGATCCCCTCTTAATATTTTTATTTTTTTTATTTTTAGTATTTGTTGTTATAGCAGTAACATATATATAAAAAGTGGTAGTGCCAAGCTTAGCTGAATGGGTCGGCACGACCGGGGCGATACCACTACCTCACTTGAAACCAACGTAAAGTAACAGCTTTGCTGTTGCGTTTCGTTTGGTCTGTGAGGTTCCCGGAGGCCCTTTCCCCCCTCCCCCTAACACTATGGAAGCGCAATTAAAAGGTAGTAGTTTATCCCAGGGGGGTACCACTAGCGTAAGCGGTCGAGAATCCCCCTCAGGACATCCATGTTCAGGGATTTGTAATCAGCCTAATCATGGATGCCCAGGCTGCCCTGCGTACTCTGGGGGTGGGGGGCACAATTGCGCTCTCAAACTTCGCTGCTCGGGGCAAACTGAACAGAAATCGAAAGGCACCCCCTACCACACTCCACGTGGACTATACTAATATTAGGGGTCTTCACTCAAACCTAAATGCCGTCCACTACCACCTTGAGACGGCTAAGTCGGCTCTGTTCTTTTTAACTGAGACTGATATCTTCTCCGGCTGATACCTCATATCTCTCCTACCTGGGGTATAAATTCGAGCATTCATTTGTACCCCGGGCGGGAGTTTGTGTTTATGTCAGAGAGAATATCTGCTCTCGACGTCTCAGCAGCCTTGAAGCCTGTAGGGACCTATCCATCCTCAGGCTGCGTGTAGACTGCGACGACCATCCCCGCATCTATGCGTGCCTCTACAGGTCCCATAGCGGAAATGCTGAAGTTGACAGGCTCGTTGAGCACCTTCAAACGGCTGTAGATTCCGTGTTACAACAGACCCCCTCCGCTGAGATCGTGATCTTAGGCGATTTTAATGCCCACCACGCCGAATGGCTGTGTTCACGCACTACCGATCATGCGGGTAGGTCTGTTCACGATTTTGCCTTGGCATATGGTCTAACACAATTGGTAACCTCGCCTACGCGAGTTCCCGATGTGAACGATCATACGCCTTCACTGCTTTTCTTCTTCTTCTACACCTTCACCTTCACCTTCTGCTGACCTCCCATCCGGACAATTATCAGGTATCTGTGGACATCCCTCTTGGTACGTCAGACCACTGCCTGATCCGGAGTAAAGTGCCGGTTACGCGCCTATCACGGCCTCCTTTTGCAGACTGTCGTCGCGTTTGGCACTATAGGTCAGCAGATTGGGACGGGATGTGGTCTTTTTTTGCGTCCTACCCATGGGGGCGGATGTGCTTCTCGCTGGATGATCCGAGTGTCATCGCTGACTCTATCGCTGATGTGGTGCTGCAGGGCATGGAATTTTTCATTCCATTTTCTGCGGTACCAGTTGATGGTAAGTCTCAGCCTCGGTTTGGTCGCTCCTTCAAAACGGCTTCACGCCGAAATCAGGAATGCTACCGGGCTTGGGCTGCAGCGTCGACATCTCGTGATGAAAAAACCAGCGCGTTACGTAAGGAGTACAACTCCGCTTCAAGGTTCTTCAAAAGAGCTATCGCCAAGGCAAAATCTGAACACATTGGCAGAATTGGTGAGAAATTAGTTCGCCTTCCTTCGGGAACTCGTGCGTTCTGGTCTCTGGCCAAGGCTGTCTTGGGGAATTTCTCACAGCCCTCTCTTCCACCCTTACACGGAGATGATGACTCTCTGACCCATACCGCAAGGGAGAAGGCCGATCTTCTGGGCTCGTTCTTTGCGGCCAACTCGACTCTGGACGACCAAGGAAATGCACCGCCTACCATCCTGCAATGCTATAGTTCTATGACGGAATTAAAATTCCTGCAGTCTTCCGTACGTAAAGCACTTTTTTCCTTGGACGTCCATAAGTCGAATGGACCGGATGGCATCCCTCCGATTGTACTTAAATCATGTGCTCCAGAGCTGGCGCCGGTACTAACACGCCTATTCCGGCTCTCCTACTCACTCGGCGTAGTACCGATTTCATGGAAGACAGCTTTAGTGCATCTCATCCCTGAAAAAGGAGATCGCTCTAATCCGTCTAACTATCGGCCGATAGCCATAACCTCCTTGTTCTCCAAAATTATGGAGACAATCATCAACTTGCAGCTCCTCAAGTATTTTGAAGAGCACCAGCTGATTAGCGACCGCCAGTACGGTTTCCGTCGCGGCCGCTCAGCTGGTGATCTTCTAGTATACTTAACACATCGGTGGGCGGAAGCAGTTGAGTCCAAGGGGGAGGCATTGGCAGTTAGTTTAGACATAGCGTAGGCCTTTGATAGGGTATGGTACAAAGCGCTTCTGGCGAAGTTGCCTTCCTATGGGCTTCCCGAGAAATGATGCAATTGGATCACCAGTTTATTGGCTGATCGGAGAATCAAGGTCGTAGTTGACGGTGCGTGCTCTGACCTTAAATCTATCAATGCTGGTGTTCCACAAGGCTGCGTGCTATCACGGACAGTGTTCCTTCTGCATATCAATGACATAATGCAAATTCGCAACATACATTGCTATGCAGATGACAGTACTGGTAATGCTACGTTCTCCGGCCGAAGCGGTATTTCTCGGGAACACGTCGAAGAGAGCCGAAACAAGCTTGTGTCCGAAGTTGAGAATCGACTAACCGATGTCTCGGAATGGGGTCGTCAAAACCTGGTCACTTTTAACCCCAAGAATACACAGCTTTGCGTGTTTTCCGCTAAAAAGACACCCTTTGTCGTGTCACCTCAATTTGAGGATACTCTCCGGACAGCCTCAGCTAGTATCGGGATTCTGGGAGTCGACATATCGAATTACGTTCAGTTTCGCGGTCATTTGGAAGGTAAGGCTAAACTAGCCTCCAAAAAGCTCGGTGTGTTCACCAGAGCGAGACAGTCGCCGGCCCATCGCCTTCAACTTTATAAGGCTCAAATTCGGCCCCACATGGAGTACTGTTCTCATCTCTGGGCCGGAGCTCCTCAGTACCAGCTCCTTCCTCTTGATCGCATTCAACGTAGAGTGGTTCGAATCGTTGACGACCTGGCTATTTCGAAACGGCTTGGCTCTTTGGCATTGCGCAGAGATGCTGGCTCACTCTGTGTCTTCTATCGTATCTTTCATGGGGAGTTTTTCGACGAGTTATTTGGATTGTTTCTTGCCGCTGAATTCCATCATCGGACATCGCGTCAAAATTTGAAATTCCATCCTCACCATCTCGATGTCTGGAAATCCACAACTGTGCGTTTCTCTCGACACTTTTTGCCTCGCACTACTTTGTTGTGGAACCAATTACCGGCAGGGGTGTTTCCAAACGGACACGACTTAGGGGCCTTTAAGAAAAGAGCTTACTCATTCTTAAAAGGCCGGCAACGCAACTGCAAGACCTCTGGTATTGTGGACGTCCATGGGCGGCGGTGATCACTTACCATCAGGTGCACCTCCTGCTCGTTTGCCCCCTCTTCTATAAAAAAAATATATATATAATTTGTGAAAATTTCACTTTTCTAGCTATTACGGTTTATAAGATACAGCCTGGTGATAGACAGACAGACAGACAGCGGAGGCTTAGTAAAAGGACTTGTTTTACCTTTTAGGTAAGGAAACCCTTAAAAATGGCACGGGAACATGAGTAATAAAGGAACGTTGGGTAACACTACTGGGGTGTCAATCGATGTATAGTTTACGCTATATCCTGGAAGTTTACTCAGTATTCTATCATTAATTTCGTCAACACCACTATTTCTAGCCGCCAATATTGCCCTTTGACACATCCACTGGTAGTCTTTGTTTTCTATTTCGACGTGAATACAGCCGTTGACTATTGTAGTGCGATTGATTAGTAATCAGCGTAGCAAAGTAAACAGACGCTGATTACTAATTCACTCGCACTAATCAAACAGCTCGAACATGCACTAATCAAAGTCTAATCGGAACTTTATGCGCAGAGCAGGCTACCGTCTGACCTCGCTAATTCCACGCCCGCTTCGCGCGGTGTTTGATAATAATCTTTAAACTGTGATATCTCTTAAGTTATTGGTTGAAACCAAATGAAATAAAGGACGATTTCATTCAAAATTAAATACTTGCGATGAATAATTAATTTATTTAGATATAGATTAATACCATGTTTGTTAAAACACCTTTGCAAATAATACATTATTTTAGAACAATTTTGATTACCATAAAAAGGGTCAGAAAATGTGAACCTTAATAGATAGATGAACACTATCGCACTTTTATTATAAAATTTTTAAGATGAATAATTCGCTCAGACATGATTTTTGTGTAACTTTAACCGTTAACGCAGCGCACACCAGGAAAGATCTCAAAAAGAAACAAAACCGTTTTGATCACATTTTTCGTTGATACTCCGATCCTGTTGGTCGTAGCGTAATGTCACATAGCCTATAACCTTCCTCGATAAACAGGCTATCCAACTCAAAAAGAATTATTCAAATCGGTTCAGCAGTTTTCGAGATTACCGCATACAACCAAACAAACAAACAAACTCTACAATTTTATAATATTAGTACAGATTATTGATATATATTATGATTTTATATATTTATATGTACAGCGATCGCCAGTGGCCGAAATTCGACCATAGACTACACAATAAAATCTCTTCAGTTTGACAACTGACAGCTGTAAAGAAAATAGTATCTATGCATGTTTGTACAGTAGGATGTATGTCATATGAACGTAGTGTATGTAATGTTTATTTTTGTTACTTAAATATATTTCCAATGCATTTTATTTTAAAAAAAATATCAAGATTCTGCAGTCCTCCACAATATAAACTTTAACTATTCCAAATTTCATACTCCACCGTACGCGGAATTGACTTAAAGAGGTGTCTAAAGTTTCCTTTCACATATTAATATATAGATGAAATCGCAATAGGGCGTAAAGTGTGACGCCAGAAGTATATTAGGGTTGTGGGCATGCATATCGTGGGCACAAGTTGGTTCCACTGTGGGGTGTGTCTAGCTGGCGAGCGGCGCGACGTCGGGCGTGCTGCGCGGCGAGTACCTGCAGCGGCAGCGGCGCGCGCTGGACGCCGCCGTGCGCAAGGCCGACGCGCTCGCCGCGCTCGCGCGACAACAGGACACCTGGCTAGCTGACTTACAGGTTACTGTTTATAAATACGCGAAAACATATTTTTTCTTTAAAATGCACGGAAAAAGTGTCATTACGTTTAAATTAAGAGCACGCGAAGCATACAATACTAGAGATGAACAGAAGTGAATATTACCGCCCGTCCACGAGAACCGTCAAAGGCGGCAACGGCGCAACTTCACGGCGAGGCGAAAATTCACGAGGTGCGGATTTACAGGCCACGGGGAGTACCGAGAGCGAGATGTCTTTTTCAACTTTTTCAACTTATTATTTATCAGAAATAAAAATGTTCCTGGGACCGCAGTCTATCACAACTATCACATCACCACCCGTATAATCATCAAATAATCAAAAATCAAATCAAATCAAAAACATATAATAAAATCGTAGGGAAGTCAAAACTGTACATTGAATATTTTTTTAAAAGAATACTTGGAGCGTGATCTACAATCGATATCGAAGTAAAAAATATAATTTTTAGAATTTTTATGTTTGTCTGTATGTATATCCGGAGTAAACTCAAAAAGTACTGCATGGATTTACTTCAAATATTGCATGAGTATTACTGATAGGTCGGGTATACATATAGGCTACATATTATCACGCTATCACCTACGGGGGAGAAGCGGTGCGGCGTAAACGAAGTCCGCGCGGACGAAGTCGTGGGCAACAGCTAGTAGATGAATAATTTTAATTTATAAAAAAAGTTTGTACAGTGAAGATGAATACTTATAATTATTACAATTTCTAGACGGAGATCAATAATCTGAGGATTCAATCTAAACACTTAAAACAGAAGCAAACACTAGCTGAGAAATATCAAGATGACATGAAACACAGGTAGGTACTTTGACATTTATTTCGATATTTGTATTTCAAATTCTAATTAAATTATATTTCATAGATAAATCCTAGTGTCCAAACGATACTTAAATATAAATTTATCGATATTTAAGTATCGTTTTAATTGTATTATTTATCGTCTAAACAAATATGTTTTGATTGTATTATTTACGGTCTAAACAAATATGTTTTGATTGTATTATTTACGGTCTAAAGAAATATGTTTTGATTGTATTATTTACGGTCTAAACAAATATGTTTTGATTGTATTATTTACGGTCTAAACAAATATGTTTTGATTGTATTATTTACGGTCTAAACAAATATGTTTTGATTGTATTATTTACGGTCTAAACAAATATGTTTTGATTGTATTATTTACGGTCTAAACAAATATGTTTTGATTGTATTATTTACGGTCTAAACAAATATGTTTTGATTGTATTATTTACGGTCTAAAGAAATATGTTTTGATTGTATTATTTACGGTCTAAACAAATATGTTTTGATTGTATTATTTACGGTCTAAACAAATATGTTTTGATTGTATTATTTACGGTCTAAACAAATATGTTTTGATTGTATTATTTACGGTCTAAAGAAATATGTTTTGATTGTATTATTTACGGTCTAAAGAAATATGTTTTGATTGTATTATTAACGGTCTAAAGAAATATGTTTTGACTGTATTATTTATCGTCTAAACAAATCCCTTAGCCTTGCTAGTTGTCTGGCAGAAATCGCTCATAAGAGATAAGACCGCCATTTTGTGTATCTTTAATGTTAGCATATTAATGTATTGTTTTCATTTGAGTATGGTGTACAATAAAGAGATTAACATGCATTATCTCTCCTAGATAAGCACCACTAATTGATTTCCTTCGTGTTGGTCCGGACTCTTTTGAAGAATAAACCAACTGCCGTTCTGCCAGGCAGGTCGTAAAAGTCGACCGATTGGCTATACGGTCACTACCATTGTGACCACTAGGTAGTAGAGTTCCACAATGTCTCGCGCAGGCATTTGGTACCACCGCATTACCTATTCTTGCCGTAATAGTGTGAGTACTTTTCATTGTCGTGTTCCGGTTTAGAAGGTAAGGTAGCCGTTGGACTTGATGAATCCCGAGTAATGTGGCATTACCGTCCCGCCACACGGATAGTAACGCATCGTTAAAATTTTAGTGTCTATAGGCGATGGATTCTCTTTCTATCAAGAGAGCCATCTGCTTGTTTGCTATCTTATGATATATAAAAATACCAAAGATACAAATGACGCAGATATCCACATGACTATTATAATATGCTAAGTTATAAATGTAAATTTACCCATTAAACTATCTATACGACAGTAACAAACACCGATGTTATCTCAGCAGAAACGGGTATAGTGGTATAATTGACCCAAGCGCGTCATGGTGATCTATATCTTACAGGATAGCAAAATATACATTATAAAGTATGTACGTGTTACTGCACAATAAGTGAAGTCAATGACTTACGAATTTAGGTTACGTAGAAATAATATTATTAGGTATTCATGCACACATTGTTACTAATGCCCTTTTATTTGTTCATCATTTTTGTAATAGTTTTAATAATAAATCAGTGTTAGGAAAGTATTTCATTGGGTTTGTCTCGTACACTGACTCTCCCTCACATATCTTCTGCACACATCTTAAACTGTACACAGACAATACAGTTTTTTTGGTCCTTCGAGCCGGAGCGTTTTCTAATAAAAACTGCCGCAAGAATTCAGTTTTAGGATAAGGTTGTCGGTATACTTATACATACACTTACACGCTACACAGATAGCAACGCACCAAATCTTAGGTATCTATAGGCGATGGTTGCCTCCTTCCACTAGAAAAGCTAAATGCTGGTTTGCCATCTTATGGTATAAAAAATTGTAGACATGAAATTGCCTTGTGTGGTGGAGACGCAATACGTCTCGTATAAGTTTACCGGCTACTTTATAATATATGGTTCCTATATCAGTAAAACGACGCGTTTTAGTTACGAGTAGTAAATAACATTTTCTACAAGGCATTTCATTCCGATCATCCAAGTTTTCTTTAACAAAGTGAATCGAATGTTCGAAGATACTTTGTCGTGATTTACGCGTTTGTTGGTTGATGTGATAAAGATGTAGTCTACCTCAAGAAATATAGTGGTCTTATTGATGATCGGCACCGATAGATATTATTTATAGACCGGGAGTAGTAAGACACTATTTCCAAACTAAGCTGTTGCTGAAGTTATTTTCGAAAACGTAAATTATTTTTCGTCAGCCTGGAAATGGAAACCGAGATCTCACGATGGACTGGTTATTTAGTAGATTAAAATTTCGTAGAAAATATGCAATGGACACCTAACGATGTGATTAAACAATTAAGTCCATACTAGTAGTCCACGACAAAAAGAGAGCCCACGACAAAAACCTAGTCTCATAACACTACCGGATGGTATATACATAGTTAGATACGTCATTAATGGGGGTAATACGAAATGGCTATGCTCAGCCCGCAAACACCCGGTTTCTTTGAATTGGTAATGATTGAATATCCGTGCCACGTTCAAGTAAGAATAATTTTAGGAGTCGTTGACTGTTTAAACAAATGAAATCGCATATTTTATGTGACATTTGTTCGTACCTGACCATGGTACGAATAATTAATCATTATTCAATCATTACCAATTGAAAAAAAACCTGGTGATTGCTGGCAAAACCAAGTAGAAAGGCCGATTTCAGCTGCACAATGGGCTTCAATCGCTGCAGCAAACACTTTCTCTACTGTTTCGAAAATGCAGTTTTTCTTACACAAAAATTGATGATATTTTAGATGAGCTTTGGTTTATTCAGTAGGCCGATCGTACCGATTGTAGGTATCTACCAAGGTACAAGGCCTCACTTATCATGCTGCGGCCACTGATACGGCCAGACATGGGGACATGCAGCACTGTATATTCGTATAATCCTACCCCTACCCTGTATCGAGGAACAAACCAAATTTGGTAGTCTTATCGTACTAGAAATCGGATATTTTTTATTCCATTTTTTATTTTTTTACAATACGCCAGATTTTCACATTGCAGCAAAGTTATTTCGTATTCCCCCAATTATGAATATTTATGTATAAACAATCCGGTAGTCTTATGGGACTAGATTTTGTGTCGTGGGCTTTTAGACTATATGTCTTTTTTCCTATGATAAGGATGATAGTTGAAAGTAATAATAATAAAATGATACTATATAAAAATACTGAATTATAAGGTTTCATAAATATCCAGACTCAGGAATTTAAAAACCTGTTGTTCATTACACAAATATATGTACTAGACTGGAATCAAACCCAGGTTCCGTCAGTTACGCAGTTAAGTCTGTATGGGCTACCAGTTAGTTTCCTGTACAGGTAGTTTATCACGAAATAAGAAAAACAAGCGGAAATGGCAAGTACAAACATTTGTATCAGGACCGCGATCGCCACACTCACACATAAAATAAGCATTATTGCATATAAACTACTAATGCAAATATTATTTCATTGGTCGTTTGCATTTTAAACAGCAATAATCCGAAACACACAAACAGAACATTTAAAAATATACCAACCTGCGTTACAATTAATTTTATTTTGCTACAAAAAAAAAAGAGTATTTACGTCCTTTTGTAGTCTATTTAAAATAGACCCATCTATGTGTACAATAGTGAAACTTAAGATCGTAATAGTTTCGCTATTCTACAATAGATGGCAGCATTGATTTTCCGTAGTTAGCAGGGATTTAAAACGTTATCAAATAACAGAACAAATTTTTCGATACATAACGTTATTATTATAGCGATACCTCAGTAACAAAATTATTTTAGAACACTATGTGTATCGCTACCAAAATAACAGAACGAAATTATGAGCGGTATGTAACGTTATAAATATTGATATTTATGCGACGTTGCCGCGTTTCATGCTGTTTCGTGATTGGTCGATGGTTCACCAACTACCATGACTGCGAGTTGGCAACAAGGTACCTACGCAAATTTACAAGTTTGATGTAATGAGACATCGCGATTTACGATTTGCGAGACACGCATTAAAAATATTTACAAGCGGTACGCATGGTTTTCAAATATTTTTTTAAAGGATTCCAACCTACATATAATTAGAAATCAATTCTAACTTTTAATATATATTATAATACCTACATAAGGCAATGTATCTTTATGAAACATGTTTTTTTCTCCCGTGGGTTTTATGTAATAAGAAATGTTACTAGGTATCTTAGAGTTTTCTTTAAAATGCTAACTATTAACGGCTCCTTTGTAGAATAGACGAACTGCCGTACTCCCAGGCAGGTCGTAAAAGGAGAGCGATTGGCTATACGAGTCACTATTGTCTCACCCGGGTCTGATACCACCGCCTTACCTATTCCTGCCGCAATAGCGTCAGTACTTGTCACTGTTGTCTTCCCGGCAAATTTATGAGGGTAAGGCAGCCGGTAAATTTATGTTTGTGGCATTAGACCTCGCCACAAGATAGCAACGCACCATTAACATCTTTGGTGTATATAGGCGATGTTGACTCTTTACATCAGGAGACTTATCTCCTTGTTTGCTATCTTAAGATATAAAAAAATAAAAAAAATGATTTTTTTAAACAAATGTGTTAATTATTAACTAGCTTTCGCCCACGGCTTCGCCCGCGTAGTATTAGTAGTAAGTAGCATACCTATGTCCTTCCCCAGAATTAAGGCTATCCATTTGAAATATCATCACAAACAGCTTTGCAGATTCACCATGACCATGAATCATACATTTACAAAGAAAAACAAATAGACGGACACACATTAGACGTCACTTTAATTTTCATTATGTAAGGTGAGAATTCTGTAAGGTTAGTATGCATATTATTGAATTTGTTGAAGAGCGTGGCTTATAGCAGCAGCAAAATATAAAAATCTGTAAAATATAATTCCTGAAATTTTCCGCTAAATTATTTAAGCATAGATTTTTGTTTGTCTTTTATTTTAATTTTTGAATTAAAGCTGTTAAGCACCATGATCCATTTTTTGAACTGTAAAATGTTTTCTTAGTCACAAAATTTATTAATTAAAAAATATCGATGTAGGGTCACTGCGTCGGTAACGCGACCGCCTCCAGTGTGCGACCACTTGAGGGGCTAGGTTTCTTTAATTAAAGATAATAGCATTTTGACGTAAATACGTCTTTGAATTTGCTTTCGTAGAGGCGACAGTTCAAAAAACTGATGATAACAAAATTGGGATACAGTTTGATGTTATAGCTACATAACTATCACCAACATCCAAAATATAGAAAAACCTTAAAAACAACAAAGAAAAATATCGACACGCGGGATTTGAACGGTAGTTGAAGAATAGACCAACGGTAGTTGGTCTATTCTTGAAAGGGGACAGGACCAACACGGCGAAATATAATATTATGAAAATTTGAGCAGGTTTTCTTTTTTTTTTTTGAGCTGGTTTAATTTTTATTGCGCAATATTTTTTTTCTTGCACTGTGTAGGCTTAATATTTCACAATATTTTTCAATTCAGAGGTTTGAGCGGTCGCGTTTGGTTAGTCACGTGTTTAATGTATGGTTGTGTCATAAATTTAGGCAAAATGGCGAGCAAGAATGCTATAAAATATAAAGAACGGGAGTTTTTACTTGAATGTATAGAATTGTATGGAGATTTATTTAACTAAATCACCAGCATGGTTGCCGCCAAAACTTCGTGGTCAGACATGTTGCTCGCTCGAAAATATTGATCAGACTGGTTTGTCAATTTTATTGAGTGAATTTATTGAACGTTTGGAGTCAAAAGGGTATTCAATATTATTGCACATTAAAAGTATTGCGCAATGTTATTGTAGGTCTATGAGGCGTCTTAGGGCTATAAATTTGAAATTTTTTTATATCATAAGACAGCAAACAAGCAGATGGGTCTCCTGATGGAAAGAGTTAACCGTCGCCTATAGACACCAAAGGTGTTAATGGTGCGTTGCTATCTTGTGGCGAGAACCAATGCCACATGAATAAGTTTAATGGCTACCTTACCCTCTAAACCGGAACACGACAGCGACAAGCACTGATGCTATTGCGGCAGGAATAGGCAAGGCGGTGGTACCAGGCCCGGGCGAGACAATGCAAAACTCTAGTAGCCATGATGGTAGTGACTCGCATAGCCAATTGGTCGCCTTTTACGACGTGCCTTGAAGAACGGCAGTTGGTCTATTCTTCAAAGGAGCCCGTGACCAACACTGGGAAAACACGTATTTTCCTTATAATGTAGGCATCCAATAAGGAAGGATTTTTCAAAATTCAACCTAGAAGTTGGTGAAGTAGGGGATAAAAGTTTGTATGAAACTTTTTATTCCCTGGACACATTTGCATGAAATTTCGTATGAATTGAATAAAAAAAAATTACGTTAAAACCTTAAAAACAACAAAGAAATATATTGACAAGTGGGATTTGAAGCTGCGACCATCTCCTCAAAGCCGTTTTAAAGGTTTTTCCAGTTTCCCAAGCCCGGGGTGAGTGCTATAATACAAAAATAATGAATTACGTGTTTAAGCGTTTCTCAAGGTTCGATCCCTACGAGGGTAAAATAGGGGATGAAAGTTTTATACAACCCCACAAACCATTGCCAAACCATTAGTGTTAGACAATGAAGTTTTGCGCACGTATTCCTCTTATGACGGAAGAATTCACTATAAAGGATAATTAAATATTCAACCCTCAAAGGGGAAATAGGGGATAAAACTTTTAAACATTTTATTCCTCAGACATATTTGCATGAAATTTCATATGAATTGAGTATGACAAAAATAATGAGTTACGTATTTCAGCGTTTTTCAAAATTCCATCCCGTAAAGGGTAAAATAGGGCAAGAAAGTTTTATATAAAGTTTTATATAAACGCACAGGCCAGAAGAACTATTCAAAATTCAACCCTGAAGGGGGTGTAATAAGGGATGAATTTTTTATGAACCTTTATATTCCTTGGACATACTTACATAAAATTTCGTATGAATTGAATAAAATTGTCTGTCTGTTTAAGACAGACAGACAAAAATCGTAAAAAGTGTTATTTTGTTATATGTACCGTATATATACATCCATATGCATTTAGTTAGACCTGGTTATTTTAATGTTACAGACACTCCAATTTTATATATTTGTATAAATTACTTTAGTATGTTCGATAGGTATGTTACCAATAGTTATTCTTATTTTTCTTGTTTTACTTAAATTTTGATAATAAAATATATTTTAATAAATAACTAATATGAACATGTTAATATTATTTTTTATACAATATTAGCGGCCCCCTGACTGTGTCGAGATTTTTAATAAAGTAGCTTATAAAGAAAGGTTAAATAAGTTGTCTTGTAAGAAAGGTTAAATAAGTCTACCCCGCGCTGGTCCCGGGCTCCTTTGAATAGGACAACTGCCAGGCACGTCGTAAGAGGCGACTGATTGGATTTACGAGTCACTACCATTGTGGCTACTAGGTGGTAGAGTTCTGCATTGTCTCGCCCGGGTCTTGTACCACCGCCTTACCTATTCCTGCCGCAATAGCATTAGTGCTTGTCACTGTCGTGTTCCGGTTTGGAGGGTAAGGTAGTCGGTAAACTTATGCATGTGGCATTAGACCTCGCCACAAGATAGCAACGCACCATTAACACCTTTGGTGTTTATAAGCGATAGTTGACTCTTTCCATCAGGAGACCCATCTGCTTGTTTGCTATCTAATAACATAAAAAAAGTTCTAAAGTAAATATGCGCGAGCGAAGCCGTGGGTAACAGCTAGTTTCGCTATGAAAGGTAGGTACTTTCCTGTTTATAATTACGAAACTTCACACTTAATATAAATGTAATATTAATTATTTGAAAATTTAAAAAACAGTATTTTAAATATAATAGTACCAAAAACTGGTACATTCAACAAAATCTTTCAAACTCTGATGAAAACCTCTAATTTTAAATATAACTTGTCCCATATGTGAAATACAAGAAACAACAAGCGGGGCATAAATGAGTGAATCATAATACCATATACCATAACGAAAATTTTTGGATATAACAGAACGTAATGAATAACGTTTTTAAATAGTAACAAATTCAGTATCATTATTGGATATCGCTATGCTTGAAAATATCGTTATGTCTTGCCTTGAGCAATAACGATATCACATAATACCGGTATTTCAATCCTTGGTTATCAGTTGATCATATTTGAGTAGAGAACTTTCTAGAACGATAACGTAATAACTGTCATTACGTATATCTTTCTAGAAAAATTAGGTCAACCTAAAATGAACTTTATATGTAAGGTGTACGGCTGATTTTAGTTTGACTTTCTATTATATCATTAGAGATTATATTAAATCAGGAATTTAATTAAAATAAAATGAAAATTGTACTTTCGAATGATATGAAATATCTCCATTTTTAATCATCTGTATTCTACTATCATTTCTGCATTCAAGGATGGCACAATACGGCATAATTCAGTGTATACTAGATTTTCGCACGACGACTATCTCCTAATGATATGGTAAGTATCACTAAGGCAATTTAGAGTAAAAGCGCATAATAGTGGCGCACGCGGCACGCCCACTCTTCACTTCCCCTTGTTTTTCTTATTTCGTGTAGTTTATAGTTTTGAGATAAATGAAATAAGTAAAGTTAGTTGATTCGCGATGTTTATTTCGTTTCTTAAGTTAAACCGTATTTACGCCGTGACCGTATTGCCTCTGTTTTTTTTTTTCGAAATGACTATTACAGTTGACCCTAAGGGTTGTTACTCCGGAACCGGACATTTTGGGCAAGCAGAGTGCTCAGCCAGAGATTAAATTTAAATTAAGGCATTAAACACCCGCGCTAAAGTTTGTCTCCTGCGAGACCGGGCTTCGGCTTAGTGCGTTGTTTTGACTAATTATTGGGGAGGGGAGAAGAACTGTCATTTCGTTCCGCGCTAGGTGCGGGCCGGAACAGAGGTCTCGGCGACGGCGACGGTTTGTTTGTGTAGTGTGTGTGTGTGTGTGTGTGTATGTCTGTGTGTGTGTATGTTTTGTAAAGGATGGCGGTGATAGCCACCGTTATGGGATCGTCGGGATCGGTTAGTACATAGCGAAGCCTCCTATACCTGGGAACGGGGTCGGTATCGGCGACGTACTTTGCCGCGGCTACTACTAGTTGTGTTTATTTATGTTG
Source organism: Apodemia mormo (assembly GCA_036924255.1). NCBI lineage: Eukaryota > Metazoa > Arthropoda > Insecta > Lepidoptera > Riodinidae > Apodemia > Apodemia mormo. The sequence goes on along the minus strand of JAUPFN010000020.1, from coordinate 5,675,973 downwards.
TCGGCCCATTTATATTGCTAATGTACGTAACTGCTGTGTGCTGTGTGTGTGTGTGTGTGTGTGTGTGTGTGTGTGTGTGTGTGAGCTGTTAGCGACCTTGTACACAAGGTCGCTAACAGCTCGACAAAATAGTAAATATCTGTGTGGTAACAGATGTTCGGCGGCGGTGCGCGCGTTACGGGCCCGCAGTGCGCACGGGCCGCTCGAGCGGCGAACGCTCGCCGAGCTGCGCACGCTCGCCGAACACACGCTCGCGCTCACGCAGCGCCTCGCCGCGCTCAAGGACTACGCGCACTGCCGGGACAACCAGGTCTAATTCTTACTCCCCTTCATTTTTAGGATTAGGTACCTTAAGTACCAACCAAGGAAGTTACATTCTACCCGGAATGCTTACAGGCGCTTCAAAATCATTCCGAAGAGTACCACGGCATGAGTGGAGTGTGTCTCTTTCTACTAAATAAAGCGCCAATCGCCATATATAAGTGTGGCCATGGGTAGTTTGCAAATTACTACTAAGTAATTCTACTAATTTGAGAAACAGTTTTTGCATTGCATAAGTAATTACATAATAATTAAAATAAGCACATTTTAGAACTCACTATGTTAATTACAATACATTTTATGCTAATGTATCTATCGACGAGTATGAATAAAAGAAATTTAACGATTACCGAATATATAAAAATCTACCATCCGAAAGTTTTATTTACACTGGCAATTGCAAGAAAGGGACAACATCCACTCATGTCGTTGTCTTGCTCAGAACGTTTTTCCCCTCTGTTATGTAAGAAACAATTGTCAACTTTATTTTGAACGAAATAAAGTACATTTTTATTTTTCAAATATTGCTTCGTAGTAATTCCAGTTATCGTATATAAATTCCTTGGTACCAACAGATCCCTATCAACCTAACTTCGCTGTCTGTTACAACATCGCAACACATCCTTAACATCTTTGGCGTGTATATAAGCGATGGTTTCTCTTTCCATCAGAAGAGTCATCTGTTTGTCTTTTCTTTTTATAATAAGATAGCAAACGATATCTTACTATGCGATATGTTAAAAAAACTGTCCGATCGTCAGAGGCATTATTTGGTAGCTTAGTACCAAGGATTTAAAACGTTATAATATCGATATGTTTGTTGTTTCTTAATTGATTGTGATGTCTTCTAGCGCTAGTCGGCGAACCAATCACGAAATAGGATGAAACGCGCAAACATATCGATATTACGAGTATAACGTTTTAAATCCTTGCTCAATACAAACATATTTGTGTCATTATTTTATAGATATTAATAGATAATTTTTTGAAATATTTGCTCGATTTAAGGAGAATTGCTTTATTTGAGTACTTAAATTAGGCACTTTAAATTACGATATTGTTCTTATTCTATTTTTTTTTTTTTGATAATGTCAATGACTTAACTATATACATACATTTAGAACTTTGGGATCGAACGGGGTTTTTTACAAACTGTATAAAAAAAAGATGTATTTCAGAAAATTCAAATGTTTGACTTGACGCAATTGCGTCAGGAATAGGTAAGGTCCCGGCGAGACAATACAGAAGTCTATCACCTAGTATCACGATAGTAGTGACTCGCATAGCCAATCGGTCGCCTTTACGACTTGCCTGGCAGGCGAAGGGCAGATGGTCTAGCCTTTTAAAGGAGACCAGACCAGCGTTACTTACATGATCTAAATTGGACAATAGGCTTGAATTCTATGGTACTGAGAAAAATAATTCATCTGCAACGATAAACTCATTTAACTAGTTATACGTATGTATAGCTAGCGATCATTACAATCGACAAATAAGAATTTCGCCACGTCGAGCCTGTCGACATTAGTTCAGTGGTAGAGCCTCCCGGCTTTAGGAAAAGGGTTGCGGGTTTAATCCCTGCGTGTCGATATTTTTCTTTGTTGTTTTTTAAGTTTCTCAAGTTCTTCCAAGCACGGGGTGAATGCAAACACTTTGTTTAAGCGTTTTCAAATTTCGATCCCTAAGGGGGTAAAATAAGGGAAGTAGCTTATAAAGCAAGGTTAAATAAGTCCTTAGGTAAATATGCGCGAGCGAAGCCGCGAGTAACAGCTAGTTATTAATAAAATAATTGCAGTTGAAGAAATTACAAGAGGACTACAAGAAGGAAACGGTGTTAGGGCGATCACACAGCGACACCATATCCTCTGTGTTGCAGCAACAGTGAGTAGATCACATTCTTATATACTACACACACTCACATATCCACATTCATACACACACATCCAAACACACATACATGCATAAAATAAATAAATAAATTTCGATTTTTTTATAGTAGAGGGGGCAAACGAGCAGGTGGTGCACCTGATGGTAAGTGATCACCGCCGCCCATGGACATCCGCAACACCGGGGGTATTGCAGCTGCGTTGCCGGCCTTTTAAGAATGAATAAGCTCGTTTCTTGAAGGTCCCTAAGTCGTATCCATTCGGAAACACCCCCGAGGGTTATTGATTCCACAAAGGTGTAGTGCGAGGCAAAAAGTTAAAAGAAAAGGACAAATTACACACTGATCTAACCCCAAAGTGAGCAAATTATTTGCTTGTGTTATGGGTGTCAGTCAACGATACTAATACATAAAAATGATGTGGTGTCGCGGGACACCAGGTAGGAACGAACTTCCTTCGGCTAAACGGCACTACTCGCTTGTGTACGCGACTGTCGCGCCTGCGCACGTCTCATTTAACGCTTTTATTCCACGCATTTTTCTTACGGTTTTACTATCACATTTTTTTCAGTTCGGTCGCGCAGCAAAATCCCTATCCCCTCCAAGCCTGCCGTAAGGAACTTCGTTCCAATAAAATCGTAGGAGTAAAGTGTAAGTAAAAATAAAGTGATTTGTTTCATCGGTAAATAGTATGACTGTATTTCTGTGTGTAATTGCAAGCTACACTGACAAAATAAGAAATTTCTTAAAAGGCATATCCATTTAATCCGTGATATATTGTTAGCAGAGTGGATTCCCGAATATTGGTAGATAGGTTTAGTGGTAGCAAGTATATTATAAAATAGGAACATTAATAATATACAAATCGGATAATAGGGACATTGTAGGCTTTGCAAGGGGTGGGGAGTGAGAAAAAAATCTAATGTATCTTTACGTCCATATTCCCGAAGTGGTAGGCAGAGGTACAACAAGTGCACCCACGATTAGCCGAAGATACTTGGTCCCACAATGTGATAGGTGGCAAGCCTATCGCCAACCGGGCATTTCCAATCCCGGGCAACTTTGTGTTTCTCAGAAAACTGAAAAAACACTTTTTTATGTGCCCGACCCGGGAATCGAACCCGGGACCTCATGTGGTCAACGCCAACGCTGGACCACTAGACCACAGAAGCAAAAAAAAATTTAATCTGTTACAACTAATCCATATCATGAGATCACAGTTCGAGGCGAATCACTTGTAATATGTATTTGGAAACTAATCGCCGGGTGCACGAGTGTGATGCATTAATTCTACCCCTAATAAAATATTTTTCTTTCCAGGACGAAGCAAATCTCTACCCTTATCGAAGAGACAAAACTACTAAAGGACCAACTGGGGGTTGTTTGATATTTGTGTACTTTAGATCCTAGTTTTTTATTAAATTGTTTTGATTGATAAATAAAAATAGTCTCATTTGTTATAATAAATCTGTTCGTTTAGGAAAAGCAGCCTATGATATGTCGCGCGCTATAGAACAAAAAGTAGTCTGGCCATAATGGACTTTGTCTTGTCTGAGATCGTAATATATCTTAAAAAATAAATGTTTTTAAGCTATTGCATAGCTTCTATCGCGGGCCTTGAGCGTGGAGACCGAATCCAAAAATTCCGTAACGAAAAAACCTAACACCGCCCACTCCGACCGGCACAGGGGTGATACTTTTTAGTTTTTCCATCTATCGATAAATACCAGAACTTTTAAAGACTTTTTGAAATATCACGCTTGTCTCTTTAGTTCAGCAACCCGCCTTTAGGTGGCATTGGTTGTATTGGAAAACTACCGTAATCAGCTGTTTGTGAGAAAGTATATAGGTGTATAGGTATTTATCATCTACGTACAACAGTAAATATCTGTACTCGTATAATTTGTGTACAAAGTGTTTTAAATATGAATAAACAAAGAAAAAAAAAACACTGCTAGATAAAATAAATATATAATTGTAATTGCATAAGTTGATAAAATATGCTATGCAATAGCTTTACCGCGGCAGTCTCCGAGTGCCACACGTCTTTTTTTTTAATATAAACTAGCTATATAGAAATTCTCGAAAGATGTATTAAAAAAATGTAATACATTTTTGTAAGTCTTCATAGTGAGCAGTTCGACGTAATTACAAAAAAAAACAATTCCGTCATGTTAAATATTGTTGTTTTACCCAAGGAAGTTACATTAATACCCGGAATGTTCACACGCGCTTCAAAATCGTTCCGAAGAGTACCACGACATGAGTGGAGTGTGTCTCTTTCTACTAAGTAAAGCGCCAATCGCCATATATATAAGTGCGGCCATGCGTAGTTTGCAAATTACTACTAAGTAATTCTACTAATTTGAGAAACAGTTTTTGCATTGCATAAGTAATTACGTAATAATTAAAATAAGCACATTTTAGAACTCACTATATTAATTACAATACATTTTATGCTAATGTATTTATCGACATGTATGAATTAAAGGGATTAAACGATTACCGAATATGTAAAAATCTACCATCAGATAGTTTTATTTACACTGGCAATTGCAAGAAAGGGACAACATCCACTCTTGTCGTTGTCTTGCTCAGAACGTTTTTCCTTCTGTTAAGTAAGAAACAAATGTCAACTTTATTGGTAACGAAATAAAGTACATTTTTATTTATCAAATATTGCTTCGTATATGAGTTCCTTGGTTTTACACATGGAGTATAGAGAAAGGAGGACCAACTCTGTGAATAGAAGTGTCCATCAAAAATCATCACACAGTAGTCTCGCCACCGCTGTAAAATAATTTTTGAAAGAAAATGGTAAAAGTAATTATGTATTGTTATTTAATTTTATTTATCAACATCTATACATATAATAAAATCGTAGGAAAGTCAAAACTGTACATTGAATATTTTTTTAAAAGAATACTTGGGACGTGATCTACAATCGATATCGAAGCCAAAAATATAGTTTTTAGAATTTTTGTCTGTTTATCTGTTTGTCTGTATGTATGTCCGGGGTAAATTTTGTATGAATATTACTAATAGGTCGGGTCAACATATAGGCTACATATTATCACGCTATCACCTACGGGGGAGGTGCAGTGCGGAGTAAACGAAGTCCGCGCGGACGAAGTCGCTGGCAACAGCTAGTATAGAATATTTTGGCTCATTTGTCCATTAAGATACTATTGTGACAAATCTAAATACGACAAAACTAACAACTCGTATTGCAAAATGTCAGTAATTTATAAAAAGTCAAAAAATTATTTTATTAATACTTCTTCTTTCTTTAATAAATGAAACGTGTTCTTAAATAATAAAACAACAATTTTGACACGAATCTCGTTATAAGATGGTATTAGATTTACTAGTCCAAGCGTTGTATGAAGCGTGGCCAGCGTTCTTTGAACTAATATCTCGTTTAATGTCACGACAAACGGTTCCTCGTCACGTAGCGCGCGAAATAAGATATAAGTTGTTCCTATTGGTCCAAACGTTCTTCTATCGCACGCGATGTATTACGCGCTGTTTATTCTAAGCGGGCTGAAGTAAACCAATCTAAACGTATAATAAAACAATAAACCCGGTGTGACCGTAAATTAAAAACTTATCAAAAAAGGAGAAAAAATAATAGATATGCATACAAAACAACGATTTTTAATATCTTGTCTGTTTGTTTGCTCGTGCTCATGTTTGACGTTACTGAACGGATCTAAATGTAGTTTTCACGAATAGATATATAATGTATAATTTCCTTCAATTACGTGCATTATTATATAATTTTTTTTATATTAGTCACTCCTTCATACTGAAATAGTTTGAGAAATTCGGGTGAAACTTTGTACCGTATGAACTGATAACCTTTTATCCTGAAAATATTAGAAATTCTCGAAAGCCACTATAAATTATTAGGCAATGGTAAAATTATAAAACTATTTTAAATAGTGATATTACAAACATGACAAAGAGTTTGTTGGTTTATTATGCTTTTACGTTTTATTACCTAGCCGATATCTATGAAATCTCACATACAATTAAACAGAACCACATAAATGGCCATACGGACCCTTTCTTCTTATCCGGAAAAAGTACTATACTCGAGTAATTGAAACCGCGGGCGAAAGCTATCATCCTCTTTTTCATTTCTGTGACTATCCAGTTAAACTACTATGCAGACATAAAGAAAAATTAACAAACGAGGAAATAATTTTTGCATTGAATTGAAGAACGAAATTAAATTCAATTTTTTTGTTAAGCAACACTATAATAAAATGTACTGAAAATTCATAATTAAAGACTCATATTTCAACACTTGGGATATTTGTTATTTTTTTGTGTCAGGTGGGGCTAAATTGAAAGTAAAGTAAATATTAATCAAATAACCTTCCTCTGGGTTTACTTACGTTTAAAAACGCTTCTTATTAATAATTGATATGATTCAATACTACAAATCGAGTATTTATTGTAATTGATACGATACAATACTAGAAATTATTTAGTTGTTGTAATTGATTCGATTCAATACTACAAGTTGTTTAGTTAATGTAATTGATGTGATTCAATACTAGAAATTGTTTAGTTATTGTAATCGATACATTTCAATACCAGAAATTGTTTAGTTATTGTAATTGATATGATTCAATTCAGATTCAATACTAGAAATTGTTTAGTTTTAAGATCTTATTATTTAATTACTGAATGGTCGAATGCAAAGTTGATTTGTATTATAATAAAATTTGCAGTAAAGTATTTGTCTTATTTTTATTTTCCATTTTTTTTCACAAACAAGCAAAGCTTTTATCTGATTGGGAAATACTAAAGTAATATCAAAAGCAGGACCATTGTTTTAAGAGTCTCTGTTTTTTTATATAATAAGATAGCAAACAAGCAGATGGTACTCCTGGTGGAAATAGACAAGCATCGTCTATAGACAACAAAGATGTTAATGGTGCGTTGTTATCTTTGTGGCAGAGTTTAATGCCACATGCAAAAGTCTACAGGTTACCTTACTCTCCAAACCTAATTTTCGTTTTTTTAATAGCATTCACAGCATTTACTAGCATTAGACAATTGTTATATTCTCGAAAAAGGAGCCCGGTTCAATACGGAACAAAAATTATAATCAATATTATATATTCCTATTTTGGTAAAGTTCGGTAGAATTAAAAATATTAATTCATATTATATTGATAAAGATAGCTAAGAAAAAATAAAAATAGCCAAACTAAAAACATCAAAAATACATACAAACAAACACAAAGCGTCCTGCAATGTTAAGGGCAGTTTTTTTAAATCATTCGATAGTAGGTAAACAAGTAGATTTATTTCCTGGTAGAAAGATAAACCATCGCCTATAGACACCAGAGATGTCAAATGGTGCGTTGCTGTCCATGCGGCAGGATGGCAATGCCCCATTCATAAGTCTACTGGCTACCCTACCTTCCAAATCGGAACACGACAATAAGTACTGTCGTTATTGCAGCAGGAATAGGTAAGGCAGTACCATATACCCGGGTGAGCCGATGCGGAACCATATCACCTAGTAGTAACAACGTAGGGACAGATATAGCCAATCGGTTGTCTTTTACTTGTAAAAACTCGAAATAACTTGTAAAAAGTTTTGTTGAATAAAGTACTTCTGTTTTTTGATTACGACTTCCGTAGCAGAACGGCAGATCTATTCTTCAAAGGAGCGCAGACCAAATCGGGGGAAAAGATATTAATAAAATAATGTTTCATAATGAGATTCTTTATTCCCTACAACATATTCCTAAATTCAGTTTTTATAACAATATATAGGTAAAGTAAAACGCGTACTTTTCATAGAAATGCCTAGGATTTTAACAGAATAGGTACATAAATATATTTTATATAGTCACAAGTTACACTTGATAGTCGACAATTATTTTGATATAATTTATTTCTGTATTCACAAGTTATAGGTATGTTATTTATAATATCTAGTTTACAAGATACCATCAAAACAATATACAGGTTCTAAGGAACGGTCTATCGAAAATCCAAATCATAGATTTGAACCACGAACCACGTGTGGGATATTTTTATTTTTTTTAATGATTTCTTTAACTTTGTGCAATTTGATATTATAATAATATTATTATTTATATTTTTGATATAATAATATTCTTAAAACAGTAAAATTAAAGAAAATACACAAAATAAGCAATGTATTATGCCACGCAACTTAAACGGTTAGTTCGGGAGTACCGCTGCGCAACGAGCCCGAGCAATGTACACTTTACATTGCGTGGCGTAAGATTTAAAAAAAAAAACAATAAATCGCAAATTTTGCATTTCCCACTAAAAGGAATTGCCTGTTTGCCTGAATGGCATGTTTTTGTAATTTTTCGGTACACCGGCCCTTTACACGCTGAATATAAAATATATATATATATATATATATATATATATATATATATATATATATATATATATATATATATATATATATATATATATAACAACATATATATGACAAATTCTGGGCACAATTTGATTGTAACTAACGACAGGCTTACCACACTCTTCTAATAACTGAGTACCAACATAATATTACGTGTATTGAATTAAAAGTACAAGTAATTTTATTTCTTTTATTTCTTCTTTTGTTAACATTCCCTTCCTTCTTTAAAATGAGACGTTTTTTGTATTTTTTTTTGACTGGACAAGTTTCTTACTAATCTGTGTGTATTAGCGAAAAACACTGTATTAATAAAAAAAAACATTAATACAGAAAGATCAGTAAAGAACTTGCCAGGTCAAAAAAGTGAAGTTATGACCTAAGAAAGTTAAAATATACAAGCAATTAATTCAATCTCTAAATCTCTATACATATTTTATAGGTACTTACTTAAATATCCCAGAGACGACAAGAGTGTGTTAGACATGCTATTACTTAGAATAAATTGAATAAAATGATGAGCATGAACATTAATAAGAATAAAATTGTGACTAGAATTCCATTTAACTTTATTTCCTAGTACTTTAAGAAGACAAGATTTTCGGACAGGAACTTGGGCTATTTTCTATTTCAAAAGACTTTCCAAAACGGAGGAGTTCCTCAATTAATTATCAACATTGAATAACTCAGTTACCACTTGAATTCTAGAATACTCGATTTTGTACACATCATAATTAGAATACATGTTTACTTCTGTTAATGGACATACAAAATCTATACATGTAATAAAATCGTAGGAAAGTCAAAACTGTACATTGAATATTTTTTTAAAAGAATACTTGGGACGTGATCTACAATCGATATCGAAGCCAAAAATATAGTTTTTAGAATTTTTGTCTGTTTGTCTGTATGTATGTCCGGGATAAACTCACAAAGTACAGCATGGATTTACTTCAAATTTTGAATGAATATTACTAACAGGTCGGGTCAACATATAGACTATATTATCACGCTATCACCTACGGGGGAGGAGCAGTGCAGAGTAAACGAAGTCGGGGCGGACGAAGTCGCTGGCGACAGCTAGTCTCAAACAAATATCTAAAGAATAGGTGGGGAATATGCTGAAAATTTTCGGGTTATACACCTGCGTGCCTCAGACCGGAACCAGGCCTAGCGAATTACATGCGCCTAAATAATAGGCATCGCGCTATAATTGTTCAACACTGGGCCAAAATTGAAGCAAACTGATATTCAGTAGAGTAAGCTTTCGCAGAATGAGCAAAATATTTTTCAGAATGCCTATAAAGGCACTGTTGTTGATATTTCAGATAAATACTCGAGTTGTGTTTGTTAATATTTTTAACATAAAAGCAAATTATAATCAGACTTCAATTAATGGTCCCCAAAACATCTTAGAGACTTTGGACTCGTCTTCTGTGCAGAAAAACTCCTTTCCAAGCTTCACAAATTCTTTCATAGATAACTTGCCATCCTGAAACAATATAAAAGTTTCTACAAATAACAATATAAACCATATTATTAAAAAATCAAAGGGGTTTCTAAAGTAAGTACCTACTGATGATAATTTCATCAACTCCGCAAATTAAGCCGAGAGCTAGACATTTTATATAATACAATTCAATCTTTCAGGCGGAATGTCTAGGATTAACACTGGCTGCAAAAGCTGTCAAAGATAGAAAATTAAACCACACATCTATAAAATTTCTAACAGACAGCCAGGCAATACATGCATATAGAAATTTACATATTACAAGAACTGGGAAATTCAAACCAAGTTACTGTGCAATGGATAATGGGACACAGTGGCTCACTTGGAAACGACATTGCTGACGAGTAGCAAAGAAAGGCTCCAAGAGGAAAATTATGGGACTTTTTATAGCACTCCACAGCTGACAAGAGAACGCCTGTCCTAGGATGATTTATAATAGTTTGCTATCCTTGTCGTAAAATAAATATACTATCGTTACATAAATGTCTTCTTTACCCTTCAAACCGAAATACGGCAGTAACGAGCAGTCACTATAAGGGTGAGAAATTACAGGTAGGGCTGTGCTACAGTATTCAAGCGCGTTGTCCCAGAACTCTACTACACAGTAAATAATTATGATGGCGATACTTTAAGACTCTTACGACATTATTTTTTGCAGAATGGCTTCATTTTTTGCACAAATGGCTTCATTTGTCTTTCGGTTGCGCAGCTCAAAAGTCGAATGATTGACTAAATGTTAGGAATATCAAAATTATTTATAACTAGGTATAATAATATAAGAATGTGTGTACTGAACAGATTTCACAAGAACTGTATTGGATGATGCCGACAAACTGGCCTACAGTTTGGCACATATCAATTATAAGAAACTGGATACATTATTGTTTTAAGAAAAATGTTGAGTACCATTACTATTATAACTATTTGACTACTAGGTGGCAGAGCTCTGTAATGTCACGCCCGGGTTTAATACCGCCGCCTTGCCTATTATTAATGCCTATTATAGCGTCAGTGCTTGTCACTATCGTGTTCTAGTTTGAAGGGCAAGGTAGCCGGTAAACTTCTTCGTGTGGCACTATTTTCGCTATTCAAATAGAAAGGCATCCTTAATATGTGTGTTGTCTTTAAAGATGATGGTACGGAACCCATCGTGCGCGAGTCCGACTCGCACTTAGCCGGTTTTTAACACAGTAAAACTCCAGCAACCGACCGAATTTTACATCCCATTCCCTTTATCTCCGGCACCCAATATCAGATATTCACCAAATTCCGGGCTTCCCGGGTTGGTTCCGGGCTCCTTTGAAGAATAGACCAACTGCCGTTCTGCCAGGCTGGTCGTAAAAGGCGACCGATTGGCTATGCGAGTCACTACCATCGTGGCTACTAAGTGGTAGAATTCTGCATTGTCTCGCCCGGGTCTGGTACCACCGCCTTACCTATTCCTGCCGCGATAGCATCAGTGCTTGTCGCTGTCGTGTTCCGGTTTGGAGGGTAAGGTAGCCTGTAAACTTATGCATGTGGTTTAGCCCTCGCCACAAGATAGCAACGCACCATTAACATCTTTAGTGTCTATAGGTGATGGTTGACTTTTTCCATCAGGAGACCCATCTGCTTGTTTGCTAACTTATGCTATAAAAAAAATGTACCACATGACAAGTATACCCGCTCAAACAAAACAAAAATTTTCAAAATCGGTACATAAATGACCGAGTTCTGAGGTAACAAACATAAAAAATAAACATACAGCTGAATTGATAACCTGCTTTTAAGAAGTCGGTTGAAAATTATGATGTTTATTTATTTATTCACTAGCTGACCCGGCAAACGTTGTTCTGCCTTTTAACTACTCTTATTTTTTTTGTACTTTCTCACCTTTTAAACCTTCCCTGGACTTCAACAATTAATTCAAAACCAAAATTAGTCAAATCGGTTCAGCCGTTCTCGAGTTTTAGCGAGACTAACGAACAGCAATTGATTTTTATATATAAGAAGATAATATATAGATTTATTGTTAAAAAATATTTAATAAAATTTTCAAACTTACGTACCTTAACATTACACAAAAACACAACAACAAATTTAAAATGATATTTTGAGTAGAATTGTTTTGATGAAAATAATTTTGTCACGAAATGGCCACAACTGATACTTTTACCCTACATGTGTATACACATGTAGATAATTACCTTACTGGTGGAATTTTCTTCTACATAAATTACCTTTTTTTTGGAATTTCGAAACCAAGTGAAACAAAGATTTAATATGAACTATATATATGAACTAGCGACCTGCCCGCGGTTTCACCCGCGCAGCTTTTGTTCCCGTGGGAATATCGGAAAGGTTTATACACTTAAACCTTCCTTAAGAATCAGTCTATATATTAAAAAAACCGCATCAAAATCCGTTGCGTAGTTTTAAAGATTTAAGCATACATAGGGACATAGGGACAGACAGAGAAAGCGACTTTGTTTTATACTATGTAATGATAACTCACCCCATTGATATCAATGGACGCGAAGGCGACGGCCGCATGTTCGTAGTCAAGTCCGAGACAGCGGAAGAACAACCTGAACTCGTGCACTGATATGAAGCCAGACTTGTCTTTGTCCACCGCCTGTCGAAACATTAAGTATATATTTAATTTTGACTAATCCTATGAAACCAGTTGCCGACTAGGTACAGTATTTTAGAGACAGTGGTGGATTTACCTATAGGCCCGCGAGACTCGGGCATAGGGCGGCATAATTCAGGAACGGCGAAGTTTGTAAAGTGTTGCTTAATTTTAATAATCTCTTTCTTATAAAGCAAAAAAACTGGTCAAATACAAGTTGGACTCGCATACTCGAGGGTTCCGTACAAACTTGTAGGATCACTTTCTTATAAAGCAAAAAACTAGTCAAATACAAGTTGGACTCGCATACTGAATACTCGAGGGTTCCGTACCCCGGACATACATTGACTTTCCTACGATTTTATTATATGTATAATATAATATACATACTGACAATTTTGAGAAAAATATTTTAATAGTTTTCTCAAAATCTTCAACATTTAATGAAGAGAAAAGAGTCCAAACGTGAGAAACCAGTTTACCACTAGATGGCGCTGTACAAATCACATACAAATTCCTAGTAAACTCGAAACGCGCTCACGATCGAATGCGAAAAGAAAAACTCACACTTAGCACTCTGATATACTCTAAACACACTAGATTTGTATCAGAGACCGCAGGTTTCATAATACGAGTGCTACACAGTATGGACTCTTTTCTCTTCATTAAATGTTGAAGATTTTGAGAAAACTATTAAAATATTTTTCTCAAAATTGTCAGTATGTATATTATATTATACATATAATAAAATCGTAGGAAAGTCAATGTATGTCCGGGGTAAACTCAAAAAGTACTGCATGGATTTACTTCAAATTTTGCATGAATATTACTAACAGGTCGGGTCAACATATAGGCTACATATTATCACGCTATCAGCTACGGGGAAGGAGCTGTGCGGACTAAACGAAGTCCGCACGGACGAAGTTGCGGGAAACAGCTAGTTATGAATAAATTTGATGTCTTAATTTACCTTAAACAAATACGGCAGCCATTTGTGAGCTTTTTTCTTGAGCGTCTTGTCATTGAGGACGTGGTTCATATCTTCGAGGTATTGCTCCACTGTCACGAAGTTGTAGGGGTCTATCGCGCCCCATTGCTCTTCCCAGGTAAGCTTTAAATATATACAGTTAGATTAAAATTACTGTCTCGCCTTTCATTCTTAGAAAAGGAAACAGAGATTTGAGCAGTATATTTTGTTGTGCCTTACTTATTTCTGCAGCAATAGCGTCAGTGCTTGTCACTGTCGTGTTCCGGTTTAAGGTAGCCGGTAAACTTATGCAAGTGGCATTAGACCTCGCCACAACATAGTAACCATTAACACCTTTGGTGTCTATAGGCGATGGTTGACTCTTTCCATCAGGAGATCCATCTGCTTGTTTGCTATCTTATGATATATAAAAAAAAATCTGGACGATAACGTCGGTGCTTCTCACTGTCTTGTTCTGATATGATGGATTAGGCCGCCGGTAAACTAATACTTGTGGTATAACATCTTTGCAATATAGATGGCAACGCACCACTTAAATAAATAAAGACAATGGTTGTTCTATATCCCATTAGGAGAGTCATCATAATCTCTATAAAAAAAACTATTGTTTTTTTTTTTTTTTTATATCATAAGTTAGCAAACAAGCAGATGGGTCTCCTGATGGGAAGAGTCAACCATCGCCTATAGACACCAAAGATGTTAATGGTGCGTTGCTATCTTGTGGCGAGGTCTAATGCCACATGCATAAGTTTACCGGCTACCTTACCCTCCAAACCGGAACACGACAGCGACAAGCACTGACGCTATTGCGGCAGGAATAGGTAAGGCGGTGGTACCAGACCCGGGCGAGACAATGCAGAACTCTAGCACCTAGTAGCCACGATGGTAGTGACTCGATAGCCAATCGGTCGCCTTTTACCTGCCTGGCAGAACGACAGTTGGCCTATTCTACAAAGGAGGCCGGGACCAACACGGCGATATTGTGATGGCAAAACACGTGATTTTACTCCGTGTTGGTCCGAGTCCTTATTACTATAGATCATGATCTGATGTCCTACAAGGAAGTTTGTAAGAGGCAAACGACTGGCTATGCTAGTCACCACCAACGTTGCTTCTAGGTGGTAGAGTTCTGTGTTGTCTCGCCTGAATCTGGTTTACCTATTCTTATCGCAATTTCGTCAGTACTTGCCACTGACGTGATCCAGTTTGGAGGGTATTGTAACCGGTAAGCTTATGAATGTGGCACTAAGACTCTGCTACAAGGATAGCAACGCACCATTATCATCTTTGTTCTCTATAGCCGATGGTTGACTCTTTCCATCGGCATAGGTGAAAAAAATTAAAAAACAAAAAACTAGCGCGTCCATTGGATCCCTAGTTAACTGTATCCCAAACTTTATTAATTACTTAAACAGAACGTCGAAAAAAAAGTTATTTATTTATTTATTTATTTAACACTTTATTGTACACAGAAAATAACATTAATAAGAGAATACAAACGTAACTATAGTACAATGGGCGAGCTTATCTTTACTTAAAGAGATTTCTTCCAGCCAACCCGATAAAGGAGAATAAAATAATGAGAGAAAAGAAATGAGTAGACCTAGTGTACAAAAAAAAGATACAAATTACGTAACTAAACCTAACATATATTTAAAATTAAAAAAAAGTAGAAAAATATACATACAATACAAGAGAAATACCTTAATAATATCAATGAACTCTTTCGATTGCTGCTCGTCGAGGTTTCCTAGAGCTTTGAATCGTTCAGCAAGCAGAAGGAAGTCGTTAAATGAGATCAATCCATCTTTATCTACGTCTAAAATATTATGTACAGTACGCATTTTTCGCCTCCAAAAATCAGACTGAAACAGAAAGATACGTTTACAAATAAAACAGACATAAACTTAGGATGCAAAATATTGACGTTGATGCATCTTGGCAGTAAATTCGACTCGTATGACGTGATGACCTGTCTCTTAGCGTCGTGCTTGTCGCTGTCGTGTTCCGGTTTGGAGGGTAAGGTAGCCGATAAACTTATGCATGTGGCATTAGATCTCGCCACAAGATAGCAACGCACCATTAACATCTTTGGTGTCTATAGGCGATGGTTGACTCTTTCCATCAGAAGACCCATCTGCTTGTTTGCTATCTTATGATATAAAAAAAAAAATACCGTCACACGCTCGCCGTTTATACACACACTTTGTATAATTATACACACAATAATATAAAAAATGTTCCCGATATCCTTACTACACCCTTCAGAATTAATGATTGTTTGTATTAGGTTTCTTACTGCCTTCTTCGGCTGAAATAGCCGGTTTTCAGGTTCCCTCTCCGAAAATTTAATTTTATTTGATGTCGGTAACTTATCCGAGGAATGTAGCAGGGCCTAAATTATTTATTACGCTGGTAAATTAAATAATATTAAAAAAAAAATTATAAAACACGCTCTTATAAAAAAATTGAACTTAAAATAAAAAAAATAATGGTTTTCCCCGTGTTGGTCCCGGGCTCCTTTGAAGAATATGCCAACTGCCGTTCTGCCAGGCAGGTCGTAAAAGGCGACTGAGTGGCTATGCGAGTCACTACCATCGTGACTACAAGGTGGTAGAGTTCTGCGTTGTCTCGCCCGGGTCTGGTACCACCGCCTTACCTATTCCTGCCGCAATAGCGTCAGTGCTTGTTACTGTCGTGTTCCGTTTTGGAGGGTAAGGTAGCCGGTAAACTTATGCGTGTGGCATTAGACCTCGCCACAAGATAGCAGCGCACCATTAACACCTTTGGTGTCTATAGGCGATGGTTGACTCTTTCCATCAGAAGACCCATCTGCTTGTTTGCTATCTTATGATATAAAAAATAAATAAAAAAAAAGTTAAAAAAAACTAAAAAACACGTAAAAGCGTGTTTTGTAGTTTATAAAAATAAAGCCAAACTAAAAAATAAAAATGAATTTAAATTAGGAATAATGTAAATAATATAAAAATGTATTGCATTGTTAAAAAACGTATTTTTTTAGTTTTTTTAAACTATTAGTAATATTAGTAATTTCTTCTGCAATTCTTGTCACTGTCATGTTCCGGTAACCACTAAACCAAAGTAACCACTAAATTTATGAATGTGGTGTTAAATCTCCATTTACATTTTTGGTGTCTATTGGCAATAATTGTCTATTTTACACCAGAAGTCCACCTGCTTGGTCTCTATCCTTTTGATTGATTGATTGATTGGTTGACATTTTTCCCACCAAATACCATACCAATAAAACCTAATTTTAAAGAAACTACTACAGACAGTCTTCGTTTTAATATAGCTGTAATTCTGGCGTCACAAAATGGTAGTTTACTTTAAATTACATTTTCTAAACATTTTTACCAACGTATAATATTTATATCAATTTATTTCCATTCGGTTCCGGTCGGTATAGTTCGGATGTATGTATTTA
Organism: Apodemia mormo; assembly: GCA_036924255.1. Lineage (NCBI taxonomy): Eukaryota > Metazoa > Arthropoda > Insecta > Lepidoptera > Riodinidae > Apodemia > Apodemia mormo. The sequence continues at coordinate 5,658,789 of JAUPFN010000020.1, read as the reverse complement.
GTAATTTTACATACTTAAGTCTAAGCAAAGACTAGGTACTACATTAGGCATGGGCCACGACATTGTATTCCATTAAAGTCCTTGGACTGCACCTACGCCAGAGCTCGCTGAATGAAACGCGTCTCATAAATATCTCACGGCACTTCCGTGAGATTCATAGTGGTTACAACTTTTTGGTCGTAAATAATATATGTACTTATATGCGCGATTATATGCTGCAACACTGCTTAATTTTGACTTTGGTTGGACGATTTATTATTATTTCAGCGCTGTAGCGAGTGTAAACGAATAGAAACACGACTCCAACTTAGCATGGTTTTTCTCTGATTCTAAACAATGCTAGGTGAAGAGGTGTCAGGTTGACAATTAGTGGTCTATGTAGAAACCTAGGTAAAGGGTTAACTTTTTTTATATCATAAGATAGCAAACAAGCAGATGGGTCTCCTGATGGCAAAATTCAACCATCGCCTATAAACACCAAAGGTGTTAATGGTGCGTCGCTACCTTGTGGCGAGGTCTAATGCCACATGCATAAGTTTACCGGCTACCTTACCCTGAACACTGCACTAGAACACGTCACTGCAATAGCACTGACGCTATTGCGGCAGGAATAGGTAAGGCGGTGGTACCAGACCCGGTCGAGCCGATGCAGAATTCTACCACCTAGTAGTCACGATGATAGTGACATGAATAGAATCTAAAATACATAGGGCACACTAAAAGTTTTGCACTTGTAGCTAATCGGAGCTATTTGAATTTCGAATGTTCTTAGTAATAAAAAAAACAATTGGCGGGAAATGATTTTTCAATTGTTTTATTATCACACATCAAAGTTCTACGTACTATTATGAGTCTCTTTTGGTTTGTCTTTTTAAAAAAGTAAAAAGTTATGGCTAGAAATAAAGACAATAATTGAATTTAGAAAAGCAGCCGTCTAACAAGGATGTAGGATTGAGACTGAGGAGGGCTTGGTTCTACTAACCGACTGTGGATATGGGAGAGTGATGTGTCGGCAGTAAAAGAGATGAGGTTGGCATATTAGCCTACAGCGGCAAGGTATAACACCTCCCCGGGGTAAGACTAAACTTCGGGGTTTAAATCGCGAAGTTTAGGAAAGAGAGAGAAGTTTCAAAAGTTCATTCTAGTGGTAGGAGTTGGGATACTATGTTCAGGAGGGGTTTTATCTTCCTCAAGAGATAGGGTGTTGTCAGGAGCACTTTTGGTGAACTTTACGGGGGGTTCTAGGTTTAAGGTGGGGTTCTGTTCGGGTGACAAGGGATGAGTTACGCGGGTAAAGTGAGGAAATGGCCAGGAGTAACGGCTGCGAGATTTAATGAACATAATTAATTTACACAGTACAAAAATAAACAAAGAAACGAATAAAAATATTAATGTGGCGGAGTAGTGAGTCTCGTATTTGAGAATTGGGTGCTGATTCTCAATTCTATCAGCCTCGTCTGAAATTCTTTTAAATTTTGACTTTATATCTAAAGTGAAAATATCTAGATCTATGTTTTGTAATCTCATAGGAGGCTCATCACTCTTTTTCCTTAAAACTAACAAATTACAACAGCTGTCGTTTATGATACTGAAATCCGGTTGTGCAATGGTTACATTTATATTTATATTGCTGAACTTTGGTACCAATTTGGTCGTTTTACAGTAAGCAATACAATTTTGTGGTATACTCAAAATACCGGTACCAGCGACGTTAATTTCGCTTATTGTTTTTGGTTTCGAGCATTCGATAAAAAGTTTGTTCTTAACCGACTGCACAAAAATCCATTTGTTGTTGGTGATTGGTTTCCATAAGTCTATAAATCCATGAATAGAGTCGGTTTTACACTGCACTGGTAGGGAAGTAGCCACGGTGGACAAAAGTTCACTCTCACAACTGGGATTCGCACTAGTGGGGTAAACACTGGGAACATCACATATATATTCATAGTCACTTATTATTCTGCATTCCGATAGCGATTGAAGTCTGCAGTACTCAGATTTATCTTTTGTCATTGCGATATATTTAAAACTAGGTTTTATATAACTAAAATATTGTGGTTCTAAACTATTATGAGGGGTAGGCAGAGCAATACTGTGAAACAGGTTGTATTGCCGAGGTGACACAAGAGGGATCTTCAGTACAAAAACAATTTTATTACTTATACTAAAACATAACACACGTGAAACATTAATTAACTTATGAATATTACTTAATTCTAAACTTACAGGTAATTTCGTGTCTATAGGTAGGTGCCTATAGTTACCGACGAGCTCGTCATATAATTGTGTAGGCGGCAATATAGCCGGGTGGAGAATGTGCTGACTACTAAGAACTATCGCGTTTGTTATGTCTTGCAGTTGAAACGATAGGGCTAGCAAAGACGATTCAAGACTATTTAAAATTGAATTTAATTTTACTTTAAAATTTATTTCGTTTGAAAATACTGAAATGTTTTTTAATTTTTGGGTGAGGTCGTCGATAGCTATGTTGAGATTGACTTCATTAGTCTTTACTTCATAAAATGTTTTGTTTAATTTAGTAAGGGTCGATGTTGTGACTAAAATATTTTCTTTAATTAATGAACTCAATCTCTTTTCATTATTTTGGACACTTTGTATGGCGTTATCATATTTTACAGCATCATCTTCATTTAAAGTTCCAAATATTGTCTTGGATAAGCTGCCCACTATGCCTAACCAAGCACTGCGTTTGACTCTATTATTACTAGTCAGATGCGAAATAGAAGAATATTCTGACACCAAGTCGTTGTATCTGACCGAAAGTGGTTCGATTATGCTGTGGCATTCTAATTCACCAGCCACTTCTAGTTGGTATTGGTTACATAAAAATCGCACCGTACCGAGTATAGAATTTATATTCTGTATATGAGGTCTTATATAAGATATATCAATAGGGGCAATTATGTCCAAATAGCCTACATTAATTTTTAATTCCCCAATTGGGTCAAAATATATTCCGGGACTCGACTCTATTTGCTGTATATGGTCTTGTTGACCCTTGGCCAGTACACTGTAAGTAAAGAAAATAAAAAGAAGATATAAAACTAACAAGGTACAATCTTATCTAAGGTTAAATCTAAAGTAAAAATACAATTTCTAAAATATTGTAAACATTTAAAAGTAAAGTGTAAAAGTGTAAAAGGATAAAGGTACAATGAAATAAAATGTATTATTTTTTTTTATTACGCGTTAGGGACGTCCGTGTCTCGGACTTTAGCAAGCTTGACTTCGTCATAATGGTGTTTGACGTGACGTCGATTGATCAGTAACGATAGTGTATGATTGCCATGTACTTTGACAACCTTATAAGGGCCTTTCCATATGGGAGAAAGGGCTTTTCGCAGTCTCAAATGGTTTTTCAAATACACGTAGTCGCCGACCTTATATTGAACAGCTCGAGTACGTGTGTCGTAGTAAGTTTTGGAATTTAGTTTGGATTTTTCGATAAATTCTAAGGCTTTATCTCTAGTTAGTTTCATACGGTGTTGTAACATTCTAACGTATTCGGGATAGGTACTAGTTGAAGATTCGTTGTATATAGAGTCAGGAATGTGGGGTTTATGACCGAAAAGCAGTTCGAATGGTGAGTAATGGGTGGTTGTGTGTACTGTGGTGTTGTATGTTAACATGGCTGTGTACACATAACGGGGCCAGTTGTCGTGGTTCTCGTTGGCGAATGATTTAAGGTATTCCTTAAGTGTAGAGTGTGACCTTTCAAGGGCACCTTGTGTCTGTGGGTGATAAGGACTCGCCCATAGCTGTTTAATTTTTAAGAACTCACATGTTCTTTTAAATAAATCGGCTGTAAAATTTGTGCCTTGGTCCGTCAGTATATGTTTGGGTATTCCGAATAAGGAAATAAAGTGTATTAGACATTCACTTGACTCTTCTGCAGTGTTACTACGTAATGGATATGCTAGCGAGAATTTCGTTAGGTCATCCTGCATTGTTAATATAAATTTGTATTTTGCAGTGCCAGCTTCTGGTAGAGGACCTACTATGTCAATTGCTAATCTTTCGAATGGGGATGTCGAAGTTGACGTTATAATCATGGGCGCTCTGTTAGTTTTGCGTAGGGCTTTATTCGTTTGACAAGAAGAGCAGTTTTTTGCGTAGTTTTTTATGTCGCTACGCATGTTTTTCCAGAAATATTTCTCTTTTATCCTCGCAAACATCCTGGCAGATCCTAAATGGCCTGCGATAGGTATATCATGATTATTTTTAAGAATCTTCGAAATTTCGCTAAGTGATGGATATATAATATTGTTATGATATATGTGAACATTTATATTGGTTCCATCGAATAAATAGGCTAACATGTTGTATAATTTTATAAAAGAATGTTTATCAAAGGGGTTTTTAAAATCAGATATGGCGATTTCATTAGTTGTTGGGTAAGCCATTATTATTTGATCACGTAAGTATTTTAAAGATTTGAATATATCAGGATATGAGTGATCGTCGAAATGATGAACTTTTACAAATAGGAAAATAAATGTTTTATTATCAATTGACAAAGGTATAAATGTATGAAGTGTCCTTTCTAAGTTCATAAATTCGTCACGTTCAGGATTTTGACAATTATTAAGAACTTCTTGTACGTAGGGCATGGATTCGTCCATGTCTATCGACGTTGGTATTATGATAAATTTCTGAGATGATTTTAACAACGTCTCGTTGTGTTCAGTGATATAAGTATTATAAGATTTTGATGGTGATTTTAAGAATTTATTATAAGTTTCATCGGTCACAGGTAATTTTTCAGGTGAGCTAACTGGACTAGGGTTAGCGGGTGAAGGTACAACTTCGGATGTTGGTGATGAAACATCAGGATCGAACTGATTGGATTCAGGTAAGATTTCAGGAGCTGGAGAACAAGCTGGATTCGGGTAAGTCGACGTAGGTACGGTTTCAGGTATAGATGGAGAAACGTCAGGATAAAGGTTTGAAGACGCAGGTAAGGTCTCCATAGGTGATGGTGGTTCTGCGTCGGGATTAACAGAAACAGGTAAGGTTTCAGGGTTTTGGCGACTAGTGGAAGGCTGAGGAACAAATAAGGATTCAGGTAAGTTTTGATTTGGTAAAGGTTCCACAGGACTTGTCAATGTAAAATCAGGGAAATCGAGTTCTTCGAGTTGGAATGATGGTGGTGTCACCAAAAGATCTCTTAAATCTCTGTCTAGCGTTTCAGTCGGAGATTCGTCGACGGGTTGGTCTGTCTGGTTAGTATTATCGGGGATGACGGGATTAACAGGATACCTAGAGAGAGCATCGGCTGCGGAGTTTAATTTTCCTTTACGATAAAGGATTTCATATTCGTACTCCTCTAGTTTCAGTCGCCATCGTTGCAGTTTACTGCTAGGATCTTTGTGGTTAAAGAGCCACTTTAAGGGTCTGTGATCTGTAACTATTTGAAACTTGTTGCCGTAAAGATACGGGCGGAAAGTTTTACATCCGTATAGGATAGCTAACAGCTCTTTTTCTGTTGTGCTGTAATTGGATTCGCTTTTATTTAATGTTCGCGACGCGTAAGCTACAGGTTGATCTTTACCAATGGATCCCTGTGAGAGTATTGCCGAAATGGCGTGATTCGAGGCATCACAAGTCAGGATGAAAGGTCGCGTAAAATCAGGATATATAAGAAGTGGTGCTGACGTCAATTTGTCCTTAAGGGTATCGAATGCTAGTTGTTGTTGATTTTCCCACTTGAATGGCGTGTCTTTCTTTAAGAGGCTAGTAAGAGCTTTTGCGGTTTTAGAGAAATCTGGGATAAATCTACGATAGTAGGAAACTAAACCTAGAAAGGATTTGATATCCTTGGGTGATTTTGGTGTCGGATAATTTGTCACTGCTTGTATCTTATCGGGATTGGGTTTAACACCTTGTTCTGTAATTACATGACCGAGATAGCAGACTTCACGTCGAAGTAACTCGCACTTGTCTGGTTGCAACTTCAGGTTGAAGTCGCGGATTCTTTGGAATATAGAAGTTAAATTAATGATGTGCGAGTGAAGGTCGTGCGAGTAGCAGACCACGTCATCTAAATAAACGAAGCAGCGGATCCCTTGAAGGCCTGATAAGGCAGAATTCATCAATCTTTGGAACGTGGAAGGCGCGTTTTTCAAGCCAAACGGCATACGAAGGAATTGGAAATGTCCTTCTGGGACGTTGAACGCGGTTTTGGCTTTATCGGCTTCATTTAATTTTATTTGGTGAAACCCAGACGCTAAATCTAGCGTCGAGAAGTATTTGCTATTCCCGAGTTGATCTAGGATCTCGGTTATCTGTGGGATTGGATAAGTGTCACCTATGGTGACGTCATTTAATTTGCGGTAGTCGATTACGACCCTCCATTTTTGAACATTGGATGCATCTAATTTCTTTGGGACCACCCATATGGGTGAAGACCACGGGGAATTTGAAGGTTCAATTATGTTTTGTTCTAGCATCTTCTGGACTTGATTTCGGACTTCGTTTTTGTGTATTTCAGGAAATCTGTATGTTTTTGTGTGTATAGGAATATCAGTAGTCGTTTTGATTTCGTGTTTCAGAGCGTTAGTGTATGTAAGGTGTTCACCTGGCAGGTGGAAGATATCTGAAAAATCAGCACAAAGCTATAGAAGGGCTTGACGTTCTTCGTTATTAAGATGTGAAACACGCAATTGACTAAGAACTTCGTTTGTGCGCCGAACGCTGTTACTTGGAATGTTTACGTGATTTACGAGAGCAGATGGCTTATTTTCAAATACTAAAGGATCTATTAGGATAAGTTTTAGATTAAGATTTGATTTTACAGTGATAGGTTCATCGGATGTGTTAATCACGGATATATTTATGCGATTGTTTTCTTTTACACGAACTAAACAATTTGCAATCAACAAGTTTTCGGAGTGTTTCTGGTCTAGAATTAATCCTTCCCCTACTTCGGGGTTTACGACGGAACACTCGATGATAGATTCGGTTCTTGCAGGGATTTAGTAAGCGGGATCGTGAAAGTGTAATTTAATGGATGCTTTTCCGAGGTTAAGTAGGTCTTTACTGTAATCTATACTGCAATTGTGAGCATTAAGAAAGTCTGACCCTATAATACCATCATAGGGTAAGTGGATCTTATCGATTACATGGAACTTATGGGATATACGGGATTTTGGAAAATAAAGGCTTAGGTTGAAATGACCACGGGTTTGGATAGATTCTTCTGTTGAATCAATACCTTTTAAACGTATTGTTTCCTTAACAAGTCTAGGATGTGTTTCCATACAAGAATGTTTTAAAAGGCTGACTGAGGAGCCTGAGTCGACAAGCAAGGATAAAGGGAGTTCAGAAATAGAGGATTCAATGATAACATGAGGCAGTAGCATTATTGCTGGGTTATTCGTGATTTCAAATATATTCGTTTTCACAGGATTTGGTAAAGATTTGGGTATAGAAAATTGTGGCAGATCAACTTTCTCGTGTTGCTGCGCGGATATAGAAGATTGTGGAAGGTCAACTTTCTTAAGTTGCTCCACGGGTGTAGCAAATTGTGGCAGGTCAACATTGTTTGGTTGCTGCACGGATATAGTAGGTTTCGTCATGCGATCATGTCGCGATGCCTGCGAGGATTTAGTTTTCACTAGGCGATCATGTAGCGATGCCTGTGAGGGTTTAGTTTTCACTAGGCGATCATGTAGCGATGCCTGTGAGGGTTTAGTTTTCACTAGGCGATCATGTAGCGATGCCTGTGAGGATTTAGTTTTTGTAGTTGGATTGAGGGCGTCGATTTTTGTATCGCACGGTCCCGTACGACACCGAGACGGGAAGCTTATTCGTTTTTTGTCTCATAGTCAACGGTATCGTATCCCTCCATTGCTGGGTCGACCGGTATATAAGGTGGATGTTGGTCGTCGGGATCGTCGGACACAAAGTTTACATTGTGGGCCCTTGAGTGGTTTTGATCGATTTTGTATCGATTATTATTAAATTGACGCTTGCGACACTGTTCTAGGGTATGGCCCGGCGTTTTGCAGTATCTGCAAAATATGTTTGATGAATTCGTGCTAAAATAGTGCCGGTTAGGATAGCTTTGATTTTGTGAATAATTAGGATTATAATGTGAAGGGTTTTGGTTGCGCCGTATTGGGTAGGGTTTTGGTTGTAAATTGGCTGTGTTTTAGGAATGATTGTTGTATTTTTTCTTCGGATATGGCTACATTTATTGCTTCGTTCAAAGTTTTCGGTGATTTACACCTGACTATGTTAGAGATTCGCGGTATTAACCCCATTTGGAAATGATGAAGGGCTAATTCCTCCATCGCTGCTGTGCGACCTATCATCTCTCTGCTTTTATGCCCATGAGATATTGAGACCTCCGTTAAAAGTTGCGAGAGGCAAGTTTCTATTCTAAGGGCATACTGGCTAACGGGTTCATTATATGTTTGTTTACACTCCTGCAAGTCTGTTAGTAAATGTGCGTAGTGTTTGCGTTCACTGAACTGGGTTTTTAGGAATTCTTTGAGTTGTACCCAATTCGTGAACTCTTTAATGGAGCACGCGTTTTGTGCCTTACCCTGTAATTGGCAGAGTATGTATTTGAACAGGATATCCTTTTGGGCGTCAGTAGCAAGTTCATATGCATTATTACAGTTGATTAAAAATGAATTTAATGTCTCTCTGCAGCCATCGTATGGCTTAATAAATTTAAGTAGTATCGCTAGGTCTAATTCTGTTTTGATAGAAGGGTTCTTTTTTCTGCTTGACCTAGTGGTAGGTGGAGGACATAGGTTTTCGTCCTCTGTATCGGCCATAGGGGCCTCCAATTTTGGGCTTAGTGCTCTACTGTCTGACATCATTGTGTAAATTTTAGAAATATGTATGTGATGTAAAAAGTAAGTCAAGTGTTAGTTTAAATATATATAAACATAGACAACCCTATTGTAAATTACAGACATAATATAACACAAAAGAATGTAATATTAAAATTTACTAAATGAAAGAAATATACTATTATGACAACCCTATTGATATTGATAACACGTATTACAAAGATCGCAATGACAAAAGGTTTTAAATCACTTACTGAAGTACGCAGAAAAACATCGATGTGGTGAACATGACTTCGGCAGGAATGACGTAACAACACGATGATAAGAGATGGGTTCTTGGAAGATGGTCTCACAGCACAGATTTTAGATTTATTTTTGAAGATTGACCGCGACACGAGCAGTGTCCAGCAGTAGGCCTCGGCTTTTATTTCGTTTTTAAATTTGGGATTCACTTTTACTTTCACTCGCGGCGGTTACTGATTTCGGAGCCGTTTCCGGGGATTTCTGTTTTAAAATCCCTTATCGCTGCCACCAAATATTATGAGTCTCTTTTGGTTTGTCTTTTTAAAAAAATAAAAAGTTATGGCTAGAAATAAAGACAATAATTGAATTTAGAAAAGCAGCCGTCTAACAAGGATGTAGGATTGAGACTGAGGAGGGCTTGGTTCTACTAACCGACTGTGGATATGGGAGAGTGATGTGTCGGCAGTAAAAGAGATGAGGTTGGCATATTAGCCTACAGCGGCAAGGTATAACAGTACGCAACGAAAATGGTACCAGACCCGGGCGAGACAATGCAGAACTCTACCACCTAATGAAACTTACCCGGCCCAATCCTTTGTGTTCTGTGTCCGACTCCGAATCGCTGTCACTGTCGTATTCATCTTTCCTGCGGTTCTCCTCCGGTCTGCCGTACTGTTTGCTGTATCTTCTCCTTAAAGCGTTCACATGCTCTGTCACGTCGACATCGCGTTGTTCTTTAAAAGTTTGCAAGTAGCACATATTTCCATTGCACGTAACTTTCGTATGGTATGCCTAGAAAAAATAATAATTTATTTTAAATTAACTAATTTTCATTGTTTATTCCGATTCACTGCGATTAACCAGTTTGTTAGTTGACGAAATGTGTGGTGATCCCCATATTTTTTTATATAGGTATCATAAGTTAGCAAACAAGCAGATGGGTCTCCCGATGGTGTTAAGATATTTTTAATAACTGTGTGTAAATGCGTATGAATTATTATGTAACCATTGCCTATCGACACCAAAGGTGTTAATGGTGCGTTGCTATCTTGTGACGAGGTCTAATGCCACATACACAAGTTTATCGGTTACCTTACCCTCCAAACCGGAACACGACAGCGAAAAGCACTGACGCTATTGCGGCAGGAATAGGTAAGGCGGTGGTACCAGACCCGGGCGAGAAAATGCAGAACTCTACCACCTAGTAGCCACGATGATAGTGACTCGTATAGCCAATCGGTCGCCTTTTACAATCTGCCTGGCAGAACAGCAGTTGGTCTATTCTTCAAAGGAGCCCGGGACCAACACGGGGAAAATCCACCATCGCTACATTTTACCGGCCTAATAATGACTATCGCTAGTTTAATGCGATAACTGGGACCAGCCGCTTTGCGTGCTTAACACAATACCTACTAATAGACTGCAAACTACGGAGTTGTCGTCGGGGGATATCTTCGAAAACTCAAAATCTCGTTAGATTTCGAGTTAAATCTTTAACTAGGCACACTTTTGCCCGATCTGGGGATATATCTCCTGACCTCGTGGTCAAGGCAAGTAGGCTTGTAGAAATAATTATAAATCAGATATAATTTTTATCACGCTTTTTGTATGTTAATGGTTGTTGGTACGTTGTCAACGTGTTAATTATTAACAGTGAATTTGTATCATACAGTGAGAGCCAGACGGAGGAAACGAATTCAATACATATATATTATTTGAAAGGCTAGAGTAACTCTGTAATGATGACTTAAATATGCCATTAGGAAGATTTGCAGTCAACCCAACTCCATAACATAGGTACCTACAGCAAACGTATGGTATTTGGGATAATAGTTGTTATCTACTTGTTATGTTACCAGTTGTACACTCGAAGGGCTGAAAAATGGTTCAGTGATAGAATAACGTGAAGTGTACCTTAATTTTAAGTTACCCAATTAATGCTATGTTTAAAATTCTGAATATATTCTTATACTGAGTTTAGGGGCTTGATTTAATAGTTAAGCTAGAGATTACAGGTGAAAAACATAAAGACTGAAAAATATATATAATATTTCTATAAAATATTCTACGTCCCTTCCTATAAAATATTTTATGTATTACACTAGTCCGAAACAATAAGAGCATTATAGAATGTTCTTTAGTGTCGGAACTCGAAATTATTTATTGTATTCATATATGGATCTAGGTTCCGAAAAATTAAAATCAAATGAGATAGTTCTGCTATATATCATCTATTTATTATAATACGTGAAGGGAAAAGTTTGGAATATAAATTGTCAATTGAGTTATATCTATGGCCTAGAAATTCCAAATATAGATAGGTCAAAATTTGCCGCAAAACAGAAGGTGACATAAAAATATCTGTTATCCTACTAATATTAACAAGTATCTGAACGAAATTAGATGAATGTTTTTATACAGATAACCTCTACCCAAACTTAACATATTGGTTATTTTTTAAACCAGAAAAGTAGGTACATTATTTACGCTGGATTTGTTTACATAGCCGATTGCGAGCCGTAAGTAGATAAAGATAATTTATCCGATATAAAGTTTTTAGAAATGGATAAAAAGTATACTTCATATTTATTATTATCAAAATCTTAAAAGAGCATTTGAATGAGGTTATTGTGGTTTACAACGTGTGGGTACATTGGGCGATTGCCTAACCGGGTTCATAGACCTCATTATCACAGTGGGCCCTCACAATGTCGCGTCAATATTTAGTTAACGTTATTTTTTAATAAACGATCCAAAAACATTGAAGGTTTGTTTTGTTCAACTCAAGGTAATTTGAAAATTTGTATTTTTTGAGGACAACAGTGTTCGCCTTCACATATTTTTCTATATAATTAAATAGCAAACAAGCAGATGGTTCTCTGATGGAAAGAAATACCTAACTATCGACTAAAAGATGTTAATGGTGGGTTGCTATCTTTGGAGCGGGATCTTAATGCCACATGCATAAGTTTACGAGCTACCTTACCCTCCAAACCGATACACGACACTGACAATCACTGACGCTAATGAACGAATAGGTAAAACGGTGGTAGGTACCAGATCCGAGACAATACATTGACGAGACAATGCAGAATTTACCACCTAGTAGCCACAATGATAGTGCCTCGCATAGACAATTGTTCGCTTCTTACGAACTGCCTGGCAGAACGGCAGATGGTATATTCGTCAAAAGGAGCCCGGACGGATAAGATTTCATTTTAAGTAATTTGTAATTCACAATCTCCACGCCGTCCCGCGGTAAGTAATACTCATCAATATTTTATAATCTAAAAAAGAAAACTACAACAACCACCTTCCGACCTCCTGTAGTTATGGAATCAAAACTCAGATCTTCACCAAATTCTTATGAGATCAAATCGGAAATTTACTCCGATTTGATCTCATAAAAGATAATCAAAACAAAAAAAGGGTTTTACAAATCCGTCCACACGTGCCGGAGTTATGCCCGAACGTCTATAAAAAACATTTTAACATTCGAATTGAAAACCTCCTTTTTTGCAACTCGGTTAAAAATACATGAAGTAATACATATATAAATACATGAAGCGAAAACTTTGAACTTATTTTACGACAATTACTTCTCGGAATACCATTAGCTAATCATGAGTGCATTAACTGCATCTTTGTCTGCCTCATGTAGTTTTTAAGTGTACAGTATTTATTTAATAGTTTAGTAATTATTTAGATTAATCAAATAACAAGAAACCACAGTCGCGCAATTATAATTAACTAATAGATAATTAATATGTTTGTAAATTGTCGGCTACAATCGCTGACCTTCATTTACCTATAGTAAACATCACGTAGTCCTAAATTTTGTTTTTTTACAGCTCATTGTTTGTAAACAACACTTGAAGGTCTACGCACTTCCTATTAATTGAAAGAGAACTCATTCAGTACCATTCCATTCAATCTACATCACGGATTAAATGGATACGCCTTTCAAGGCAATATCTTAGTTTGTTAGTGTAGCTTACATTCACACACAGACATACAGATTTACACTAGGTACTTGCCAATGAAATAAAATCACTTCAAGGGTAATTTTTAAACCTTGTTTCTATTTTTTCACGATATACATAATATATCTACAAATGTATGACACTTTTGACAGTGGAAAAGAAGACGTCATGGGCGTACCGAGAGGGGGGGGCAGGGAGGGCCAGCATCCCCCCCCTGGAAATGGTTTACCTCTCTACTAACTATGTACTATTGTAGATAAAAATATAATACAATAAAAATATAGTCTTAAAACCTTACGGTTGCCCCCCCTGGCCCAGAACCTGGGTACGCCCATGGAAGACATTAAATGTAAATTGTATTCTTGACTTTTTGTATTTATGTAAGGAATAAACTCAAAAAGTACTGGACCGATCTAAAAAAAATTACCACTAGGAAGATGCACTATCTAGGAGTGACATGGGCTATTTTTTACTCGACTGAACAAATGAAAGTAATGATTTTGGATAACGAAAACGAAGTCGCGCGAATCGAAGTAACAACTAGTCTAAACGAATAGTATAAAAAGGAAAGATTTGACATTTTTTTTTATTTGTGTATTACGACTTAACTCAAAAACTGCTCGACAGACTAAAAGAATCTTCCACCTTAAGAAAGCTACATTATTTAGGAGTGACAGGATACTTTTTACCCGACTGAGCTAAGAAAAATAATGATTTTTGGTTACGCGAACGAAGTTGTGAATAATTTTAAATTCGATCACCCCGTTGGTCGAGGAAATTGCGAAACTAACTGCGAATTGATGGGACTTAGGTTCGATTCCCGACAGGGAAAACATTTGTGTGATAAGCATAAATGTTTGTATTTCCGGGTTTGGGTGTTTATTATATATATTCCAGTATTTATATATGTATCTCTATGTATTAATATCGTTGACTAACATTCATAACACAAGCAAATAATTTTCTTATTTTGGGGTCAGATCAATTCGTGTAATTTGTCCAGCGATATTTATTTATTTATTATATTTATTTAATAGGGTTAATATAAAGTAATGTTTTTGTATTTTATGATGGTAAACAAGTAAATGGTGTAAATTTTGAATTTGGATGGATTAGAAAGAGACAACCATTGCTTACAGACACCAAAGATGCAAATATTGCCATCCGTGTGGCGAGGATGTGACGCCACATAGATACATCGTATGCACCCTCTTAACCACATCACGACAATGACGATCTCTGACGCTATTGCATTAGGTTGCAGTTATTTACCACGTAATAAATGAAATATCTCATAGTTTAAATGCCAAAAGTTAGTGTTTTTGCGATTTATTACTCTTTCTCGCTGAAACGAAACCAATTTTTCATAAATACCCACGCTGGGTGGGTATTTATAAAATTTGGTATAACCGTAGATTTATTCCAGACTAGCAATTTTTCTAAAAAAGCGCACTGTTTAAGGGGTTCATAAAAACTTTCAGTTATATCGCTAGTCGCAAGTAAAAAATAAAAATCATCATGCCGTTTTTCTTGCGGTTGTAGGCAGAACGAATTCAACTTCTCAGTCTTCAATAGAATCAAAATTCAGTCTTCAATAGATATCAACGTTTTATAAAGACGAGGCATCGGGACAAATGGGAAAAAACTGGTTTGCTAAATCACGTTTTTTTGTATTGATTGTTAAATAACAATTTTACAGAAATTACACGATATACCTCAAGATATTATCTAAGGAATGTGCTAACTTATTACATGATAGAATATAGTACTTTATTCGATCATATAAAATTCCGAAAACGGGTTAAAAAAATATCTAAAATAAGTAAATTGTTCATAATATTTTTAATTTTCCACGTGGTGTTTATATGGTGATATTTAGTTTTAAATACAAAAAAGAATGTACTAAATTTTGGTTTTCAGCTGAAGTCCTATATTTATTTATCCGAAAATTAACAAGTTCCCAGCGGTTTCAGAACATGCCGCGCCGCCCATTTCCTATAGAACTGATGTGCGTCATAATACCTCGCCTTAACCGATACTAAGTAGTCGAGCTATGATTTTTAAAAATTTTCTGCATTGTCTCAGCCGGGTATGGTACCACTGCTTTACATATTCCGGGCGCAATAACGTCAGTGCTTGTCACTATTGTGCTCCGATTTGGAGGGTAAGATAACCGGTAAGTATATGCATGTGGCATTAGACCTCGCCGCAAAGATAGCAACGCACCATTAACATCTTTATTGTCTAAAGGCAATGGTTGTCTGTTTTCATCAGGAGAGACAATCTGCTTGCTTGCTATTTTATAATATATAAAAAAAATTAAAACACACTTATGTATGTAATAATTGGGTGACTGGTAAATCGCCCAGAAATCAAATCAAGGCCTTTAGGATCTGATATTTGTCGTGATACGAGCTTTAAGTTCTGCTACGTATGAGTCGACTGAATGGCATGGTATACTGTTTATCTACTCAGTTACGACTAAAGTTTTTTATCTATCGTTTACAGATGTGGCCATCGCGCGCGAACGATGTTTATCTACTCAGTTACGACTAAAGTTTTTTATCTATCGTTTACAGATGTGGCCACCGCGCGCGAACGATAAAAACTAAAAAGTACGACTGGCGTAGAAACAGGCCGACCGATTAGGGGGTGTAGGTGTGCGGGCACGGAGTCAAAGGTCACAAGTTCGACAAATCGCTCTTTGTAAACAATTAACTTCGTTATCTATATCCGAACATAAATATTTTTATTGAATAATTAGGTCAAATTTTAAATACCTATTTTTTTACATTCTCGTTATCAAAGTCGTGTACTGAACACCCTTCAATATATTTTATATAAACCAGCCAATCCGTATATGTTTAAAAAGTAAGCATATTATTTAAAATATTTTTAAACAATTACCTCGTGTTGGTCCGGACTCTTTTGAAGAATAGGCCAACCTTTCCATGTGAACTATAGATCGTCGAATAATGAAATTACAGACGCCACCAGAAAAATAGCGCCTTCGGCTTACGATAGTATTTATAATATAATCTGTGTGTCGGCATTAATAATAATGAATTTAATTTGTTTATATTTCAAGGTAATCCTCAACGGAATTTGTAAGATTCCAAAACTCAGGCCAATGCCGTTGACCCTTTTGTTTTATATTTAATAAGACAAAGTTTCTTAAGGGCTTTGAGATTTTATAACCGGTTAGATAATCACAGACGGTTTCGAAAGGTTGATGTGTTTATCATTGCGTTACCTAATATCCATATGAAATGAGAAATCTCCGGTAGATACTTGCTGATAAATAAATTATCCCAATTCATATTATTTGACTCTTTTTCTATACATATTTTTCTATACATATACTAACAGGTCGGGTCAACATATAGGCTACATATTATTATGCTATCGCCTACGGGGTAGGAGCTATGCGGAGTAAACGAAGTCCGCGCGGACGAAGTCGCAGGCAACAGCTAGTCTAACAATAAATGGATAAAATATTATACATAGGTGTACTTATCTTTACTTTTATTGTAGTATTACTGTACTATGTATGTATAATTACTCGCTACTTCGTTCGCGTGAAACAAAATCACCTGCCCTATAATCTTTTCAATTTTCACTGAAAGATATCTATATCTTTCAGTGAAAATTTCATCAAAATGGGTCCATCGATCGAATAGATTTCGGCTAGGATAGCAACACACCGTTGACATCTTTGTTATCTTTTTTAAAAATATATAAACGGCCCAAAAACTATATAGGCATTTACGCATTTTTTACCCGTTTATATTTTTAAAAATGATAGAACGCGTTAGTTAATAAGTTCATATCTTTGTTATCTATAGGCGATGGTTTTCTCTTTGCATCAGGAGAATCACATCTGCTTGTTTGCTATCTTATAATACAAAAACCCCAGTTTAGATATAACTTAGTTTTAAATGTTTAAACCGAACTCGAAACCCACGTCTATATGAATAATGATATTAACCTATATACATATATAATTTAATTACCTGTGTCCGGCTTTGAAAACTAGTTGCAGTTAAAATCGCTGCAGTTCTCTCCATTAAGATAGCGGAACGACGTATACCAAATTTCATTAAAGAAGCCATTTTGTTACACAAAACACGAACACTACATGAATCTGTTTTATTTTAATTCAATATAATATACTTATATATAATAATGCCTAAGGGCAAGATAACGTTAAAGGGCTCTATCTCTCTCACAGTTTTTATCTATCTGGTTCTAAATTCAAATTGGAGTTTAGTTTTATTAGTAATGATGCCCTGGAGTGGGGCACTGCACTCTAGTCAAAGTAACTTTAAACTATTTAACCGCATACATAGTTCTGTCCCTTAACCTTCGGTAATAAATATTATATTAGCTTACACAATATACCAAAATGTTGTTTTGATGACTTTTTAAACTTACGTGCGTTCGCGCTGCTAGACTTACGCGTTCATTGTTTAGTAATTGAGTATAAAGCAATTTTGTGTTTAGGACTGAGGATGTAAGGTTGAATTTATTTATTTATAATTGAATTAGGGGTTAAATCGTTAGTTAAGTTTGGGTGATACGCTCGCCGGTCCACGTAGCCACTGACACGATACGGCAATATGGGTTAATTATATATAAATATTTATTTTAAATAACGTTATCATTTTTATTATTGTCTATATAGTAAATCATGGACTAAATATAATTTTCCTTATTGATTTTTGAGTAAATGTATCTAACACGTTTACTAATAATAATCTATACATATATTAATAGTTGAAGGAATGATTTTTTACCCCTTTTTAAGACAATTACGCGAACGGCGGTGTTTGAAAATTGGCACAGTCCAAGTTTAAATTGTGGAAGACTGCAGAAACCTAATTTCTTCGGATAATATGCATTAGAAATACATCTAATGCCTTTAACGAGCAATTCTTGTATACAGTGTTACTTTTAAAGGTCAAGCCAAATTTTAAAATTATGAACTACCTAAATATTGAATCGAAAGTGCGTTTTAATTATTATTTTAAAATTATTACAAAATAATATAAAAATATCCCACTAAATTCATGAATTGTGCGTCTTGTGAATGAACTCTGTAATGCTGGCAGTGTATCATCTTACATTTACCTATAATACAATAGTAACTATTATGTAATCTGTATCTCTAAGAACCTACATTTTTCCCGATTGCTTTTAGTTTGGTTGAAGGTTGAATATTTTAATTCGAATTTTGCGTACCTAATTTAAATTAAATATATCCATGTATTTTGTTTTTTGTGTCGGATAAAATCATGAAGTATTAGATAAAGGTGGAGCTAGCACTCGTATTAATCAATTAAAACAAATATTTACGTTATATCTCAGTCTATGAGGTCCCCCCATCTCTTTTTATACAGCTGTGTTAAAAAGAGAAGATAAGACCCCAGAAGATGACAGCAGTATTTAAAATTTGGTTCCATGTTGGTATTACAGACTAGGTATTAATTACTACGTTGGTATTAGAAGTGCTGCCTCCAGATATATTGCAGCTTCATTGATAAAATGAACTTTTTTTATTACAGAATTAAAACACATTATCGATGCTGCATCCAGATATATTAGAGCTTCATTGATAAAATGAACTTTTTTTATTACAGAAATAAAACACAATATCGATGCTGCCTCCAGATATATTACAGCTTCGTTGATAAAATGAACTTTTTTATAACAGAAATAAAACACATTATCGATGCTGCCTCCAGATATATTAGAGCTTCATTGACAAAATGAACTTTTTTTTATTACAGAAATAAAACACATTATCGATGCTGCCTCCAGATATATTACAGCTTCATTGATAAAATGAACTTTTTTTATAACAGAAATAAAACACATTATCGATGCTGCCTCCAGATATATTACAGCTTTATTGACAAAATGAACTTTTTTTATTACAGAAATAAAACACATTATCGATGCTGCCTCCAGATATATTAGAGCTTCATTGACAAAATGAACTTTTTTTTATAACAGAAATAAAACACATTATCGATGCTGCCCCCAGATATATTACAGCTTCGTTGATAAAATGAACTTTTTTTATTACAGAAATAAAACACATTATCGATGCTGCCTCCAGATATATTACAGCTTCATTGATAAAATAAACTTTTTTATTACATAAATACAACATAAATAAAACACATTATCGATTCTGAAAAGCATCTGAAAATTAAATACCCTGTATACAGTGTGTAAAAAACCCTGTCCGATCGTCAAAGGCATTATTTGGTGGTTTAAAACAATCAATATCATACCTGTGACATTATTTTATGGATATTGATAGATAAATTTTCAAAATATTTGCTTGATTTAAGGGAAAGTTGCTCAATTTTAGTACTAAAATGAGGCAGTTGAATATACGATATATTTTTTTATTTTTATACAAATAATTATTTTATTATTTTTTTATAATGTCTGTCCTATACACCTATTTCGGATCGGATAGGTTTTTTTACGCACTGTATATTGAATCTCGGAAATGGCTCAATGATTTTCATGAAATTTAGTAGTGGGTGGTGGTGGTGGTGGTGGGTAGTAGTGGGGTTTGGGGGGCGATAAATCGATCTAACTAGATTTAATTTACAGAAAACGTCATTTTTTTTAAAAAAAACAAGCATAGCTCACTCATCCAGGTACTTAAATTAATAAAAGTAAATATGACACACACTACATTCATGTGACATACACGAGGACATATGTACATGACACCTGCTATACACACATTTATATTATTTTCTTTACGTCTCAAACTAAGAGATTTTATTGTTTTTATTCTATGGTCAAATTTTGGCCAGAGGGCGATCGCTTGATAGTTTATAGTAAATTAGTAAACAAAATATACAAAAATAAAGATTTACAGATCCATATATCGCAGGCAATTTGTATGTTTCGTCGTTATACAAACGGCGTCGTCGCTTTAAAAACGTAAACGTGCAATACAAATTGCCGAAGGCATGGCGTTAATGTCAACTATAAACTCCGACGTCGCCAACGGCTGATGGAACCCCGCTGGGGTTTTGCCAGGTGTGGGACCTAAAGGCAACCTAACAAACCTATTTATATTTATGTAAGAAGCCGGACAGGGTTCTAGTTCTAAATAAACAACTCACTTAGGTACATAACAAGTAAACAATACCTTTGCTGCGGAAATTTGTTACCGGCGACGGTAAATGTCAAGTATACCTATTATAATGACGACATTTAAATTCGGCGCAAGGCATTTTCTAAAACGTATTTATCTTTTGCAGTCTGTCGACGCCATTTGTTTACGGACAAATTATAGAATTTGCCTGCGACATATATTTCTACCTTCCGTCTGTCTCTGTTCTAGCTCTAGCAGTCTAGTCCATAGTAGGGGATCCGAATATAAGTTGACCTTCACCCATCTGTTTACCAGATGAAACATTTTTTTTTATTAAATTTCATACATAGACAAATATGTCATGTACATATTGCCTATCAAAATCTGTTCATAGCTATCCTTAATTCAAAAAATATTAATTAATTTTTTTAGCAAGTTTCTCCCACTTGTTTACCGATCAAATGTTATTGATACTAAAAGTTTTAAACATATAAAATAGGTATGTGAGGTATTGCCTACGTGTTTACGTTATATTTACTTACATGTTTACACCTGCTTACCTGGTAGCCATGAACGTAAACACGTAGGAAATGCCTCACAGACCTATTCCACATGTTTAAAACTTTTAATATCAATAACATTTGATCGGCATTCAAGAGGGAGGAACTTGTTAAAAATATTAATTAAGGATAGCTAGCTATGAACATATTTTGATAGGCAATACATGCAAGACGTATTTGTCTATGTATGAAATTTGGTAATAATAAATAATAGTTTAAAAAACTAAAAAACACGCTTTTTATAGAAAACCACAAGAACTAAAAAATAGAAAATAAATCTTAATAAATTTAAATTAAGAATAGTGTTAAAAATTTCAATAATTATAAATTAATAATAGTGTGAATAAAAAAAATAATTTTATTTTAAAAAAAGCGTGGGGTGCTTTTTAAGATATTACCGAAATGATAATCACTCTACTCATATGTGTCAATAAAATATTTATAACTATTGACACCATGCACCCCACGCTTTTTTTTAAATAAAATTATTTTTTTTTATTCACACTATTATTAATTTATAATTATTGAAATTTTTAACACTATTCTTAATTTAAATTTATTAAGATTTATTTTCTATTTTTTAGTTCTTGTGGTTTTCTATAAAAAGCGTGTTTTTTAGTTTTTTAAACTATTATTTATTTATATACTTTAATAGGCTTTACAATATCCCAGTACCCCTTTTAATGAGGCTACAACTTAACAGCGACAATTTTTTATTGATTTATTTAAATAAAAAAATATAATATTTTTAATGTGTCCCATTTTAGTACTAAAATTTAGGAACTTCCCCTTAAATCAAGCAAATATTTAAAAATTCATCTATCAATATGATGTTTAAATAAAAATGGATGTTTTATTTAAGAGCTTATGGGACGAAATGTTACTAGACGTCTTTAAAAATGTTAGTACAGTAAGAATTATTATTATTATATTAATAGGAAGGTATAATCAGTTACAGTACATAAGTTCAGAAAGCAGTTTTACAAACTGTTTTACAGTTTGGCGAGTAGGTACCTACTATGAATGTAATTTTAAAATTTAAAATAAATAAATAAAATATACTTATCCATAAACAATTTCACATATAAGACTATTAAGCTACTAAATAATGCCTTTAACCATCGGATTTGTTAATCACTGTGTACAAAAAACCATTGAAAATATATTTAGTAAACAACTGAAGCCAGAAATACATACATCTATGCTCAGCCACGTGAGAACCGCCTAGCGGTAGCGCGTCGGTAACGAAATCAATATGCTGAAGTAACATGTACAATCTGTAAGAAATTATTATATCCTAAACAACAGACGTCATTAGTTAAAGCACGTTTTGATTTTTTTTGCTCGACTACCATAAAAAAAAGTTATATCTTTACCTCTTGAACTGACCGACTTGACAGTCGTAGAACAAAGACTTTTGTTAAGAGTAGTTCCTTTTACACGCTTTTTTTTATAACTAGTTTTAACCCGCAACAAAGTGCTCGTCAACACGAATCAAACGAGCCCAAACTCGATAGAGTTGTGTTATTTAATGCTGTGCTCCTATGGTCACCTTCTGGCTTCATCATCGAACCCTGCAGGATCCTAGTTAGCACCAAGCACCAAAGTGCTCGTCAACACTAATCAAATGAGCCCAAATTCGATAAAGTTGTGTCATTTAATTGCTGAGCTCCTATGACCATCTTCTAGCTCCATCATCGGACCCTGCAGGATCCTAGTCACCACCAAGCACCAAAGTGCTCGTCAACATGAATCAAATGAGTCCAAACTCAATAGTCTTGTTATTAACCGATTTTTAACCATTTTATTATTAAGTTCCTGTGGTCACCTTCCGATTCAGATTCATCAGATCAGCTCCATGTCATAATAAGGTTTCATTGTCATTCAATTAACATACGTATACAAAATTTTAGCTCAATCGGTAACCGGGAAGTGGATCAAATTTACTTGCGAGATTTGATTTCAGACATCGAGATAGGTACAACAAATAAAAAAATGCTCATAAAACAAAAACTACTGGGCCTACCTGAATCAAATTTTTATGGGACCAATTCGAAACTATTCCGCATCAAACAAAAAAGAATCACGTAATTCGGTTCAGAAACCTCGGAGAAATCGGTGTACATACAAGAAAAATATATACCAGCCGAATTGAGAACCTCCTTCTTTTTTTGAAGTCGGTTAAAAATGGAATAATTTTATCAAATTAGTGTATTGTCATCGGTCCTCGATAAATCTACAAAGTTTGAACGGAATCTGGCCGTTTAAAGTGGGTCAAAATCGCGCCCAAAGAAGTCGGTTACAAACAAACATACAAACATACAAACATACAGGTGAAGCTAATAAAAAGCGTGTAAAAATGTTTCATTCGGTAAACAGATGGGTGAAGTTCAGCTTATATTCGGATCTTAGACTATCAGAGATCCTTAGGACTAGAAAGCTGTAACCTGGCAAGAACATACATACATATTAATCACGGCAATAAAGTGACATAAAATCTTGAAAAATATTTTAGGGTAGCTTCTCCACATGTAAAATGGGGGATGTTAATTTTTTTCTAGTGTACACTATAACACTAAAGGGTATCGTTGGATAGGTTTTTGAAAAATATTGTAAATTTTTGACAACTTTTCGATTTATGGACTCGTTCAGTTTACTCGGCCTTTTTTTTTTATGTCATAAGATAGCAAACAAGCAGATGGGTCTCCTGATGGAAAGAGTCAACCATCGCCTATAGACACCAAAGATGTTAATGGTGCGTTGCTATCCCGTGGCGAGGTCTAATGCCACATGCATAAGTTTAAGTTTACCGGCTACCTTACCCTCCAAACCGGAACACGACAGCGATAAGCACTGACGCTATTGCGGCAGGAATAGGTAAGGCGGTGGTACCAGACCCGGGCGAGACAATGCAGAACTCTACCACCTAGTAGCCACGATGGTAGTGACTCGACAGCCAATCGGTCGCCTTTTACGACCTGCCTGGCAGAACGGCAGTTGGCCTATTCTACAAAGGAGGCCGGGACCAACACGGCCTACCACGGGAGTGATGATACTTTACCGTAATTATAGTGTTTAAAGTTTCCACCCGTGCCTGTTGGCAGTCATCATAAATCCTTTTTTTAATTATTTATCTTGTTTGGAACGGAAATGACTAATGAAAAAATATAAATATAGAGCATATAATTTACTGGTAAATTGTTATCAACAATTTAGTAGTTATTTGTATGGTCTCTATTAGGCCAACCATAAATTCGTGTTTGCAAAGGTGTTTGTGTATGTGTAGTCTAATTATTATATCTATACATATAATAAAATCGATATCAAAGCCAAAAATATAGTTTTTAGAATTTTTGTCTGTTTGTCTGTATGTATGTCCGGAGTAAACTCAAAAAGTACTGCATGGATTTACTTCAAATTTTGCATGAATATTACTAACAGTTCGGGTCAACATATAGGCTACATATTATCACGCTATCACATACGGGGAAGGAGCTATGCGGAGTAAACGAAGCCCGCGCGGACGAAGTCGCAGGCAATAGCTAGTATTAAAATATAAAGATGTCGCTGTCACTTTGAAATGCTGTGCCCGCGACTTAGTCCACATAGAAAAAATCTAAAATAAAAGTAACGCATTACACATAACATACTCTTTGAAGTAACCTAAGTTACTCCTTATTACATCAGCTATCTGCCAGTAAAGTTACCGTCAAAATTGGTCTAGCCGTTACAAAGATTGGCCGGAACAAAAATAGACATACATAAAATGTAAAAATATTATTTTGGTATATGTATCGTGCGTACATCCATATTCATTTAGTAAAAAGCGGTTATTTTAATATTACAGACACTCCAATTTTATTTCTTTGTATAGAGTATCTTATACATATATGTATAAGATGATTTTATTAGTGAAGAGATTGAATTAAAGTATCAAATTAACAAAGGTGTGTGAGGAAAGTGGTTGAAGTCAAAGTTTTGTATGCATTTACTCATTGATATAAAAGACCTAAGATACACAATCAGGGTTTTAAAAACGTCCTCCGAAAATGAGCGCACAATTTTAAATTGTGCGCTCATTTCAAATAGAATCGCTTCGATCGTGACACTGTCAATTTTATTTCTTTCTGTACATTGCTTTGTAAAAACGACTATAAATCTTGCGCTTAAGGTTGGATATGCAAAGACATGTTTTTACCATATCTATAACGATTTAAATGAAATTAGGGACACTTTTGAGTGTCAGTTTTGTTCGGGACTGTGCATCTTGGGTTTTTTATATCAATGCATTTACTGAATGAATTTCTGTACCTATTAGACGTTGACGGTCGTCTACTCAAGGCATAAAATAAGATTGTTAGTATCGCCATTCAGATAAGCATCGAAAAATTGTAATGGTAACAAGATTCCTTACATAAATATGTATTTTTCAAAGATAGCGCTCTGTGAAAATTCATTTGTGAGGACAAAAAATATACCTATGTAGTCCAAGCGGTGACCGTCAAAAATGGTGATCTAGAAAATAACAAAATGGATTACTTTTTTGGCGTTAGACAAATAACAATCCATCGGTTTGGCGATCTGTAATTTGTCCAATTTTATTTTAGATTTTTTCCATTGATATAAAAAACCCAAGATACCCAATCAGTGCCTCAAAAACGTCCTCCAAAAATGAGCGCACAACTTAAAATTGTGCGCTCATTTCAAACAGAATCGCGTCGGTCACGACACTGTCAATTTTATTTCTTTTTGTACATTGCTTTGTAAGAACATGCATGCAAAGACATATGTTTTTGCCATATCTATTTAAATGAAATTAGGGACACTTTTGAGTGTCAGTTCTGTTCGGAACCGTGCGTCTTGGGTTTTTTATATCAATGATTTTTTCCGATTGTTTTCCTTTCCCTGTTAATGAGCCGGACCATTTCTTTCGTTCAAAAAATTAAAAAGGTTAAGGGATTAAGGGATTATATAAGTGAAAAACGTAAACATAACATAATAATTATAATTATTATACAAGTGACCTTAAATAATATTCAATATGGATACTTTTAAATGAAAATAAAGTAGGCAAGTATCACAGTCCGACGTGACAATTGCGAATCTAAGTATAACGTTGTAACTTGCACATAAAATACGATTCATGTAAGTCCATCACTTTGAAGTAAAATTTCTTCAGGAAACAGCCGCCACTACGCAAGTCGATTCCTTCTGTATAATTAATATTCAGTGGCGTAGTGTACCTTGGCGGGGCCCCGTATAAAAATTTGTTTGGGGGCCCTTATGAAGGGTAGAGATTTAGAAAAAGGGTAGAAATTAAAAGAAATACTTATTCATCGTAATTATCATCCCTCACTTTTTCAAAATTTTTACAAATTATTTCAATTAAATATACACTGCCTTTTTTTGAAAAAATAAATTGCTTTTTTTGACTTTTGCCATTTGGGAAGTTTTTATTAATTTTGCTTACACATGTTGGGTGCCCCTTTAGCTCGGGGCCCCGTATAATTGATATGATAGCTACGCCCCTGTTAGTTGTACCTAAATGTACCTACAATTTTATTTATTGTACCTGGGACTGCTAGAAAAAATGTAATACATATTTTTCTACACGTATCAAATCAGTATCAACCACCGAGGAGTGCCTCTTCCATTAAAGTAATTACAATGCATGATTTTAATTCACCGACATTTCATATTTTACACACTTATATCCATTAAAAAATATTCATTACAAATAGTGAGAGCAAATAAAAATTGCATTTTATTCGATTTGTAACGACAATTCTACAAGTTTTCAATACGTAAACAGTTAAAACAGTGTGGAATTCGCATTATAGTAAAATTGTTATATCAGTCTGACAAGTGGCTCTATATAAACAATATTTCGATGGGTCCTAGGTATACTAGTGCAAGTGCAACGATACAACTTTACACAGCGGATTAAACATTCTATAGCTCGTAATTTTGGCATAAATCAATAGAAGTATTTGAAAATTTGTATTTTTGTACAAATTTTCAAATACTTTACTTCATTAGGACAAATAAAAGGTAATTTTAAAGCTTTGATGCAAAAAAATGGTTTCCTTTGTTTTGCGGGTTGCACCAGTATACGTAGTAGGCATGGATCATTTAACAGTTAACATATTAATTTTCGTACTAATTTTTTTTTAAACAATTAACAACTGTTATTTATATTAGCAAATATTGTTAAAAGTAATTTTTATATATCACTATAATTACCAATAACTTGATATATGATAATAATGTTATTAAAAATATTTGAGAGTGTGTTTTTACTCGCTAACTTGATTTATGACAATACTGTTATTAAAAATATTTCGAGAGACCGTGATAATAATAACTGTTATAAGTTATCAAAACTATTCTAGAGGACCTTTTTTTTGGTAGCTTTATGTTTTTAGAAGCAGTCTTCTAATACTTATTATATATAAGCTACTGATATAATATAACATAAATAAATAACTGTTAAATATTAATTAACTTTAACAACATAATAGTTCATCTGATTTAACAATAATTTCCATGCCTAATACGTAGGACCCATCGATTTGACCTTTTAAATATAATAACCCTTGTGGAAAAAATTTCTCGGATAAAAGTAGGTAAATAACTTACAAAGTGAAAGTAACAGTTTATGAATGTTTATTTTTATTTAAAAAGTCGAAAAAAGTCTTACAAAGTCGGAAAAACTCGGAGTAATTCCAAAATTTCGGACTCTTCCAGAAGAGTTATTCAGTGTTAATAAATCTTGCAACGTTTATGGGTACTAAAAGAAATATATTAAAAGTTATTAATACTACGAAAGTGTAATAAAGGGGAAAAAATATAACTAATACTTACCCGGTTTTCCGTTTAAGAATTTGAAACTTTCTTCTTTGTTTAAAAAAGGTTACCGTTACTGTCGATCAATATTATAAACTTTGTTTCTTCAATTTTTGATAATTATTATTAAAATCTATTATATCACAACGTTATTTGCCAATTTTTATTTTATTGTACTTTTATTACATAAATATATTTATAAATTAAGTAAAAATTAAAACAGATGATCTAATTAGCTTTTGACAGGTTGAGTCAGTGTTGCCAGAGAAAAAGTCAATCTTTCGTCCTTAAAGCCTCCTCTACACTACTCGCGAAGTTCCTCGGCGAAGTACTCGGCCGAAGTTGACTGAAGTCCGCGGTGCTACACTACACACTCGTTCAACTTCGCGAGGAGCGCATTCGTGTAGCGTTACCGGTACCCTGCGGACGTTTATTATAATGGACGCTCAAGTAGCAGCTGCCGTAGCAATGTGCTCTCTAGCGTATTATAACTACGTGCATACTTATCTCACGAAGAAGACTAAAAAGAAAAGAAGAAAAAGAAGATGGTGGATGATCGCAATGCATCGGAACAGAACTAGGTAGGTAATATTTATTTAAATAATTAGGATTTCTAATAAGTTAAAGTACATTACATGGCAAGTTAATTAACTGTATTTTTTTTTACAGACGTACTATGGAACAACAATTTCTTGAACTCATACAAGAACCATCAGGAGAATTTGAAAATTTCCACCGAATGTCATTGGACGATTTTAATTTATTACTTTCTAAAGTCGAACCCTTAATCGCTAAACGAGACACTCATTTAAGAGAAGCTATACCTGCTAAGATTCGATTATCAATCACCTTGAGGTTTTTGGCAAGTGGTGACAGCTATAGATCTATGCACTATTTATTTAAAATTTCAAGCCAGTTGATTTCAAAAATTGTAGTCGAAGTCTGTGAAGCTTTGAACGAGGAACTCAAGGATGAAATAAAGGTAAAATTTTAATATTTATGACATATATTTATTAAAAGTTTAGGTATGTACAATTACAAAAATATCAGTGAGAATAAGAATAAGAATAATTTCATACATTACGAGTCATTATATGCCTGATATATTAAATCACTCTGATGTGTATTATCTTCTGGACAATCAGATTGAGTTTGGGTCTCTGGTATATGCAAAATATATTGAACATCGTTAGATTGATCTGATTGAGGCTGCTTATAGCGTTGATAAACTGATTGACTTTGGGTGTCTGGTGCAATAATTTCATCACTTATAACACGTATCTTTGAAGAGCGTTGATGAGCAGTGATTTCGCTTGGTTGTTGGAAGTATGTCGGTTGACATTCACTGGACTCATTAGATAATGTTATATATGTATCAGGTGGCTCTGAAAACGATGAGTGTGGTCTAGGAGATAATGTTGTAACATTATAATGAACTGCATTATTCGCAGATAAAGGACGCTTTCTAGAAGATAGTGATGTAGTTAACGGACTATAATATGGCGTAGACTTAGGTGTAGAAGTACGAAACGATTCACCTGATGGAGATCTTTCAAAACGTGATTTCCGAAATAGAGCATGTATATCGAACATTATATCGTCCCTTTCATGTTCAGGTAACCTCTTCAGTTTTTTGGCAATTAGTTTGCCGAATACGTCGCACTCGTCCTCAACTGCGCTGCTATCCTTTGAAGGATTATTTATCACTTTATTTAAGTTATTGAAGGCTTCTGTCATCTGCCTAGTGGCAACTTGCAATTCCGGTGGGTTGTCACGCCGTCGGATGGTGTGTCTATTTTTTGGGGGCTCTGGTTCTTTTGGAGTTGGAGAAGCAATTGGTACATCCTCTGAAGCGTTGGTTGATTCTTCCTGAATCGAATCAGTTCCATGATCCTGAAATAAAAATAGCAAAGGTTTAAATGTATATATCACGACCTATTTAATAATAAATCTTTATTTAATCCAATCCAAATTTGTGAGTGTATATGGGTTCTGTATACTATATGCATTTGAGTGCGCGTATATGCAGGAGTACTGTATGTGTATGTAGGAGTGTGAGTGTATGTCTCTGTATTTTATGAAAAATACATGAGTGCTACAATTAATCGGCTTTTTAATTATTTATATACAATTTGAGTGTCAGCTTTTAATGAAATTGACCGTGTCTTTTTACATATTATTTGATGATAATATTTTTTATATAATATACTTTTTATTTACAGATGCCGTGCAATGAGCAGCAGTGGTTGGAAGTTGAAAACGGATTCAAGGAGAATTTTCCACATGCCCTTGGCGCAATGGATGGAAAGCATATTGTTATACAATGTCCGGTTAACTCTGGTTCTGAGTACTTTAATTATAAAAAGACGTTTAGTTTAGTACTTTTAGCTTTAGTCGACAGTAACTATAACATTATGTATGCTGACATTGGTAGTCAAGGTAGGATCAGTGATGGAGGTGTACTTAAAAATTCTTCGTTATGGCAAAAAATTGCATCTAACGGGCTTAATCTTCCTAAGCCAAGTCCATTATCCGGAACGGATCATGTCGAAATTCCCTACGTTTTTTTGACAGATGGAGCATTTGCTTTACATAATAATATAATGAAACCATATCCTGGCAACCATGATATCAATTCACCGAAAAGGATTTTCAATATGCGCTTGTCAAAATCTCGAGTAGTAGTTGAGAATGTGTTTGGTATTTTAGCATCCAGGTTTAGAATATTCAGAAAGCCAATTGATTTGGATATTCATAATATCCCAATTATTACAATGACATGTCTCTTATTGCATAACTTTCTCAGAAAAAGTAATAAATCATCCCTTATATATATATGCCTCCTGGTACTGTAGATATGTATGATGATAATGGAGTTTTAATTCAACCCGGGTCTTGGCGGGCAGACTTTGATAATAACTGTGCTTTGAGAGATATTACACAAGTACCACGCAGATCACCATTATCTGCCGTTCAGATAAGGGATTACTTTACAAATTATTTTCAATGTTTATAAATAAACACAACGAATGTAGAGTCATTTCGCCTGTTCGTTACCACATTAACTACATACTTTTTATATTAAAACTAATGCAGAGACATTATTATGTTCTCCTTAAAGCAAGCAACTGCACTAAATGGACGCAAACTGGCGAATCGACCTTACTGTAATCTGTACTTTAGTAATAATAAAACAAGTTATTGATAATAAAAAACTTACCGTGGTTATTGTTTGTTTACATTTATACACGGACCCCAAAAAGCTGTTCATGAAATCAAAGGCGAACCAAACTGGACGATAAACATCATCTGCGCCGGCACCACTTTTTAAGGAAGCTTCCATTTTTCTGTAGTAGCCCCTGTATGTCGCAAAAAGTGAATCCTTTTTTTTCTTCAATTCTTCAACTGGTATTTCCAAAACGTCCCGAATACGCACCCAAGCATCATTTACTTTTTTCTTGTCCTTATGACCTTTCCCACTGGGGTCCCAAATAAAAGGCTCTGCTTGAAGTGTTTCAAGGAACAACATACTTTGCTCCTGTGACCACTGTATGCCGCTCATAATAGAGTCTCACACGCACATCAACGAAAAAATCTATTAAACACACGTGCGTTCACAACGGCGTCTTGACGCGTACTGAAGTCGGCCGAGTAGTGTATAGAGGTACTAAGAGCATGTGTCAGAGGCCTAGTAGCATATCAAAGCAGTCAAGAATAACGACGTTAATAAGTCGGCGATTGCTAAACATCTACAGCTGTAGTCGGGCCGTAATCACTGGATGGAATTTCATAGGCCACGCGTATTTTCGACAGAACGCCATATTACATTCCACGGCTAGTGAAAGAAGCCATTGAAATCAAAAAACATCCAAATTTCAACCGGGAAGACGCACGTAGTACGTCCTTGATAAGTTTTCTTGGCACGTATTGATTTTTGAAAAGCTGTATATTTTGGAAACGATGATCGATTTGATCTTTCAAATGGCATTCAACTCAATTTAAATATTGCTTTAGCTAAAAAATCGGTAGGTTCAAAAATTTCGAAGCAATGTCAAAAAAACATTTTCGTCTATGATAGATCCCAAACAAATTTACCAATTTTTATCCAATTAACGGTACTTGGCGCAGTTTTTAAAGGAGAAACGATGATAAGATTTTGAAATCAATCGGTATATTAGCCTGAAAGTTATTTCCAAAATATTAAGTAACTTTGCTAAAGAAAACGTAATTTTAATATTTGAAAAGTTGTAACCTTTGAAAATAAGGTTCGGTTTTGATTTTTAAAAGGGCATTCGACGTAATTTTTATAGTATTAAAATATCGTAGAATACCAAAAAATAATTGGTTGAAATATTTCGAAGTTATGTCGAAAAAACACTTTTTTCAAAATTTTCGTCAACGATTACTTCCAAACGAATAAACTGATTTTGAGGCAATTTATGCATTAGATGTATTTTTTGAGGAATAGTTTTTGTACTCAATCGGTACATTAATCTGGAAGTTATTAAAAAAAAATTGTTTCGTCACAATTTGTTTAGGGTATTTTCAAAATTTCTCAAAATCTCTTAGGCCCATTTGGTACAAAATTTCAGGAAGTATAAGTTGAGCGGGATCCAATCGAATGCCACCAACCGCGTTTCAATCGGTCCAGGCGTTCAAAACTTATGAGTTGTTGACACACACACACACACTCACACACACACATACATACAGACATACTGACGTCATCGCGAAAATAGTCGAAAATGGTTCCTAAGCCCACAAAACGCGGACATATGGTGAAAACTCCATTTTTGAAAATCGGAGCAAAATCAGTAACCTTCCTATCTACATACGTAGTGGGAAGTTAAAAAGTACAAGTGTTTTAATAGATTAATATTGTATTAAACTGGAGTGAATGAAAATGAATTAAACAAAATAAAACTACCACGCCAAAGCTTAAACCTAAAAGTGCGATATTTTTTTAGTAAAATGTACCACTAAAGGGCACAGATCGTCGCCTAGTGTAGCTTTGTAGCATTTTTACTCGTTATTTGACCCTCCCGTTGGTCGAGTGGTTAGCGACCCTGACTACGCAATCAACGGGGCTCGGGTTCGATCCCCGACGGGGACAAGCATTTGTGTGATGAGCGTAAATGTTTGTATTTCTGGGTTTAGGTGTTTATTATATATATTCTGGTATTTATATATTATGTATTTCTATGTATTAGTATCGTTGACTAACACCCATAACACAAGCAAATATTTGCTTACTTTGGGATTAGATCAGTAAGTGTAGTTTGTCCCGTGAATATTTATTTATTATTATTATTTATTTATTTTTATAATAGATGGCGTTAGCAGTAATAAAATTCTAATACAAAATGTATTTTCTATTTTTTTAATGTTTATGAAATAGCATTTTAATGGTAGATAATATATCTAGACATGAATTTAAACCACCACGTCAAAGCCCAAACCTTAAAGTGGGATACTTTTTCAGGAAAATGTACCACAAAAGTGCATAGAAAGTCGCCTAGTGTAGGGCTCGCTTCGCTCGCCATAATTATACTGGCTGTTGCCCAAGACTTCGTCCGCGCGGACTTCGTTTACTCCGCACAGCACCTCCCCCGTAGGTGACAGCTTGATAATATGTAGCCTATATGTTGACCCGACCTGTTAGTAATAGTCATGCAAAATTTGAAATAAATCCATGTAGTACTTTTTGAGTTTACCCCGGACATAGGAGTAGTGTAGAGGAGGCTTTAAGGACGAAAGATTGACTTTTTCTCTGGCAACACTGACTCAACCTGTCAAAAGCTAATTAGATCATCTGTTTTAATTTTTACTTAATTTATAAATATATTTATGTAATAAAAGTACAATAAAATAAAAATTGGCAAATAACGTTATGATATAATAGATTTTAATAATAATTATCAAAAATTGAAGAAACAAAGTTTATAATATTGATCGACAGTAACGGTAACCTTTTTTTAAACAAAGAAGAAAGTTTCAAATTCTTAAACGGAAAACCGGGTAAGTATTAGTTATATTTTTTTCCCCTTTATTACACTTTCGTAGTATTAATAACTTTTAATATATTTCTTTTAGTACCCATAAACGTTGCAAAATTTATTAACACTGAATAACTCTTCTGGAAGAGTCCGAAATTTTGGAATTACTCCGAGTTTTTCCGACTTTGTAAGACTTTTTTCGACTTTTTAAATAAAAATAAACATTCATAAACTGTTACTTTCACTTTGTAAGTTATTTACCTACTTTTATCCGAGAAATTTTTCCACAAGGGAATACACTGGTTGCATTCGTAATATAAATGCGTGAGTTTGTGTATCAATATGTATTTATGTAAAACAGCTGAATGTATTAGAAATTCGAAGAAAATATTGCTACGCAAGTACATTGTTTCTTTTAAACTGAATTTTCATATATCTGTTTACAAAGTATGTTGAATCTTAAATATCTAAAAACAAAACATAATAGATTGCCCTAAAACTGATTGAGAAAACCCATCACTTTAGGTAAACCACACTTTATTACGAGTATCTATTGAATAAATCACCCAAATTAATCCCGATACCTGTCATCGCTAACCACTATACTAAGGGGTCTCTCGATAACATTTGTTTTATTTTATTCATATTCTCTCCAATAAGTTTCAAATGCCCAATTTTACAGTATTTTGTGTATGATAGTAATTCATGATACATTAGTGTATTGAATACAGTGAACCAGTTGGCATTATTAACCTTTAGAGTTTAAAACCAATGCACTGTTGTACAATTGGACGTAGTTTAACATGAAAAGGATCAAATCCACACAAAATCACTTTAGTGGCATTGTGATAATTTTCAGATAGAACATTTATTTTTCTTAAAATTTTCATCTTTAAAATCTATACTAACAATAGATTTCAAAAAATCAATTTTTAAAATTTTGTCAATTTTTAAAGGCTCATAAAAACTGGCAACACAGCTTAATAAAAAAAATAATGCCGTACATTTATTCAGAACATTTAGGAGTATAATTAATTCAAGTATGAACAAAATCCGGGACCTGACATTTTTTCTGTTGACCGTTTCGAGTGAAATGCCCCTTTAGATATATTGAAGTTTGAAGTTCTTCCGTCTGTCTCTGTTCTAGCTCTAGCAGTCTAGTCCATAGTACGGGATCCGAATATAAGTTGACCTTCACCCATCTGTTTACCAAATGAAACATTTTTTTTATTAAATTTCATACATAGACAAATATGTCATGTACATACTGCCTATCAAAATCTGTTCATAGCTATCCTTAATTCAAAAAATATTAATTAATTTTTTTAGCAAGTTTCTCCCACTTGTTTACCGATCAAATGTTATTGATACTAAAAGTTTTAAACATATAAAATAGGTATGTGAGGTATTGCCTACGTGTTTACGTTATATTTACTTACATGTTTACACCTGCTTACCTGGTAGCCATGAACGTAAACACGTAGGAAATGCCTCACAGACCTATTCCACATGTTTAAAACTTTTAATATCAATAACATTTGATCGGCATTCAAGAGGGAGGAACTTGTTAAAAAAAAATTAATTAAGGATAGCTAGCTATGAACATATTTTGATAGGCAATACATGCAAGACGAATTTGATAATAAAAATGTTTCATTCGGTAAACAGATGGGTGAAGTTCAGCTTAAATTCGGATCTTAGACTATCAGAAATCCTTAGGACTAGAAAGCTGTAACCTGGCAAGAATATACATACATATTAATCACGGCAATAGTGACATAAAATCTTGAAAAATATTTTAGGGTAGCTTCTCCTCATGTAAAATGGGGGATGTTAATTTTTTTTCTCGTGTACGTAATATTGTAATGTTATAGACATTATGGTACACTATAACACTAAAGGGTATCGTTGGATAGGTTTTTGAAAAATATTGTAAGTTTTTGACAACTTTTCGATTTATGGACTCGTTCAGTTTACTCGGCCTACCACGGGAGTGATGATACTTTACCGTAATTATAGTGTTTTAAGTTTCCACCCGTGCCTGTTGGCAGTCATCATAAATCCTTTTTTTAATTATTTATCTTCTTTAGAACGGAAATGACTAATGACAAAATATAAATATAATTATAGAGCACATAATTTACTGGTAAATTGTTATCAACAATTTAGTAGTTATTTGTATGGTCTCTATTAGGCCAACCATAAATTCGTGTTTGCAAAGGTGTTTGTGTATGTGTAGTCTAATTATTATATCTATACATATAATAAAATCGATATCAAAGCCAAAAATATAGTTTTTAGAATTTTTGTCTGTTTGTCTGTATGTATGTCCGGAGTAAACTCAAAAAGTACTGCATGGATTTACTTCAAATTTTGCATGAATATTACTAACAGTTCGGGTCAACATATAGGCTACATATTATCACGCTATCACATACGGGGAAGGAGCTATGCGGAGTAAACGAAGCCCGCGCGGACGAAGTCGCAGGCAATAGCTAGTATTAAAATATAAAGATGTCGCTGTCACTTTGAAATGCTGTGCCCGCGACTTAGTCCACATAGAAAAAATCTAAAATAAAAGTAACGCATTACACATAACATACTCTTTGAAGTAACCTAAGTTACTCCTTATTACATCAGCTATCTGCCAGTAAAGTTACCGTCAAAATTGGTCTAGCCGTTACAAAGATTGGCCGGAACAAAAATAGACATACATAAAATGTAAAAATATTATTTTGGTATATGTATCGTGCGTACATCCATATTCATTTAGTAAAAAGCGGTTATTTTAATACTACAGACACTCCAATTTTATTTCTTTGTATAGAGTATCTTATACATATATGTATAAGATGATTTTATTAGTGAAGAGATTGAATTTTTAAAGTATCAAATTAACAAAGGTGTGTGAGGAAAGTGGTTGAAGTCAAAGTTTTGTATGCATTTACTCATTGATATAAAAAACCTAAGATACACAATCAGGGTTTTAAAAACGTCCTCCGAAAATGAGCGCACAATTTTAAATTGTGCGCTCATTTCAAATAGAATCGCTTCGATCGTGACACTGTCAATTTTATTTCTATCTGTACATTGCTTTGTAAAAACGACTATAAATCTTGCGCTTAAGGTTGG
The DNA here is from genome assembly GCA_036924255.1 of Apodemia mormo. NCBI lineage: Eukaryota > Metazoa > Arthropoda > Insecta > Lepidoptera > Riodinidae > Apodemia > Apodemia mormo. The sequence continues at coordinate 5,622,078 of JAUPFN010000020.1, read as the reverse complement.
ATATACAAAGACATGTTTTTTCCATATCTATAACGATTTAAATGAAATTAGGGACACTTTTGAGTGTCAGTTTTGTTCGGGACTGTGCATCTAGGGTTTTTTATATCAATACATTTACTGAATGAATTTCTGTACCTATTAGACGTTGACGGTCGTCTACTCAAGGCATAAAATAAGATTGTTAGTTTCGCCATCCAGATAAGCATCGAAAAATTGTAATGGTAACAAGATTCCTTACATAAATATGTATTTTTCAAAGATAGCGCCCTGTGAAAATTAATTTGTGAGGACAAAAAATATACCTATTAGTGTATTGTCCATGTAGTCCAAGCGGTGACCGTCAAAAATGGTGATCTAGAAAATAACAAAATGGATTACTTTTTGGCGTTAGACAAATAACAATCCATCGGTTTGGCGATCTGTAAATTGTCCAATTTTATTTTAGATTTTTCCGATTTTTTTCCTTTCCCTCTTGATGAGCCGGACCATTTCTTTCGTTCAAAAAATTAAAAAGGTTAAGGGATTATATAAGTTAAAAACGTAAACATAACATAATAATTATAGTTATTATACAAGTGACCTTAATAATATTCAATATGGATACTTTTAAATGAAAATAAAGTAGGCAGGTATCACAGTCCGACGTGACAATTGCGAATCTAAGTATAACGTTGTAACTTGCACATAAAATACGATTCATGTAAGTCCATCACTTTGAAGTAAAATTTCTTCAGGAAACAGCCGCCACTACGCAAGTCGATTCCTTCTGTATAATTAATATTCAGTGGCGTAGTGTACCTTGGCGGGGCCCCGTATAAAAATTTGTTTGGGGGCCCTTATGAAGGGTAGAGATTTAGAAAAAGGGTAGAAATTAAAAGAAATACTTATTCATCGTAATTATCATCCATCACTTTTTCAAAATTTTTACAAATTATTTCAATTAAATATACACTGCCTTTTTTTGAAAAAATAAATTGATTTTTTGACTTTTGCCATTTGGGAAGTTTTTATTAATTTTGCTTACACATGTTGGGGGCCCCTTTGGCTCGGGGCCCCGTATAATTGATATGATAGCTACGCCCCTGTTAGTTGTACCTAAATGTACCTACAATTTTATTTATTGTACCTGGGACTGCTAGAAAAAATGTAATACATATTTTTCTACACGTATCAAATCAGTATCAACCACCGAGGAGTGCCTCTTCCATTAAAGTAATTACAATGCATGATTTTAATTCACCGACATTTCATATTTTACACACTTATATCCATTAAAAAATATTCATTACAAATAGTGAGAGCAAATAAAAATTGCATTTTATTCGATTTGTAACGACAATTCTACAAGTTTTCAATACGTAAACAGTTAGTTAAAACAGTGTGGAATTCGCATTATAGTAAAATTGTTATATCAGTCTGACAAGTGGCTCTATATAAACAGTATTTCGATGGGTCCTAGGTATACTAGTGCAAGTGCAACGATACAACTTTACACAGCGGATTAAACATTCTATAGCTCGTAATTTTGGCATAAATCAATAGAAGTATTTGAAAATTTGTATTTTTGTACAAATTTTTAAATACTTTACTTCATTAGGACAAATAAAAGGTAATTTTAACGCTTTGATGCAAAAAAATGGTTTCCTTTGTTTTGCGGGTTGCACCAGTATACGTAGTAGGCATGGATCATTTAACAGTTAACATATTAATTTTCGTACTAAATTTTTCTAAACAACTGTTATTTATATTAGCAAATATTGTTAAAAGTAATTTTTATATATCACTATAATTACCAATAACTTGATATATGATAATAATGTTATTAAAAATATTTGAGAGTGTGTTTTTGCTCGCTAACTTGATTTGACAATACTGTTATTAAAAATATTTCGAGAGACCGCGATAATAATAACTGTTAAAAGTTATCAAAACTATTCTAGAGGACCTTTTTTTTGGTAGCTTTATGTTTTTACTGCTTCTAATACTTTATATATATATAATCTACTGATATAATAAAACATAAATAAATAACTGTTAAATATTAATTAACTTTAACAACATAATAGTTCATCTGATTTAACAATAATTTCCATGCCTAATACGTAGGACCCATCGATTTGACCTTTTAAAAATAATAATACACTGGTTGCATTCGTATTATAAATGCGTGAGTTTGTGTATCAATATGTATTTATGTAAAACAGCTGAATGTATTAGAAATTCGAAGAAAATATTGCTACGCAAGTACATTGTTTCTTTTAAACTGAATTTTCATATATCTGTTTACAAAGTATGTTAAATCTTAAATATCTAAAAACAAAATATAATAGATTGCCCTAAAACTGATTGAGAAAACCCATCACTTTAGTTATACCACACTTTATTATGAGTATCTATTGAATAAATCACCCAAATTAATCCCGATACCTGTCATCGCTAACCACTATACTAAGGGGTCTCTCGATAACATTTGTTTTATTTTATTCATATTCCCTCCAATAAGTTTCAAATGCCCAATTTTACAGTATTTTGTGTATGATAGTAATTCATGATACATTAGTGTATTGAATACAGTGAACCAGTTGGCATTATTAACCTTTAGAGTGAAAAACCAATGCACTGTTGTACAATTGGACGTAGTTAGGAACATACCCATACTACGTGACCTATTTTTTAAGATTTTTCGACGCCTCCCTCCCCTCGGTGACCACTCGTAGTATATGCCAAGACCCCCCCTCCCCCTTTAGTTTTCACGTAGTAATTCATAATTATGATTTTTAATCATTTCACAGGCAAAAATTGAAAAAAAATAATTTGGCTCATACTCGTCTTTATTGCATAAGACTGCATGCATACTTAAATTACTAGTGAATTATGTATTATGAAAAAGAACAACATTCGTGAAAACATATTGCTATACAGTTTGTAACTTACAGTAACTTAATTTACGAACACAACAATTATTTTCATTCATTAAATTTCTGTCATTAAAATCGACTACGTGATAAAAACCTGAGCCACCTCCCCGCTCCTGTGACTGACCGTAGTATTTTAAAGACTCCGCTCCCCCCCCTAAACGGGTCACGTAGTATGGGTACGTACCCTTACATGAAAAGGATCAAATCCACACAAAATCACTTTAGTGGCATTGTGATAATTTTCAGATAGAACATTTATTTTTCTTAAAATTTTCATCTTTAAAATCTATACTAACAATAGATTTCAAAAAATCAATTTTTAAAATTTTGTCAATTTTTAAAGGCTCATAAAAACTGGCAACACAGCTTAATAAAAAAATTAATGCCGTACATTTATTCAGAACATTTAGGAGTATAATTAATTCAAGTATGAACAAAATCCGGGACCTGACATTTTGTCCGTTGACCGTTTCGAGTGAAATGCCCCTTTAGATATATTGAAGTTTGAAGTTGGATATTTTTTTTATTTTTTATTCTTATTTTTTAACGTTTAATTTTTTTTATTTATTTTTTCCCCATACATGGGGACTAGTTCTGACGTTAAATATAGTAATAGAGAGCTATTTTTGTTTTAATGTTTTTTACTGGCCAATTGTATTGATGTTTAGCATCAGTTTGGTGCACTTAACTCATTTTTGACCATATTGTGGATTGGATCCTTTTCGTTTAACTACATCCAATTGTAGATAGATAAATGGGACTGGAGTTGATTCAATTGATTAATTTCTATTAAAATATCAAGTTTTAGCAATCACTGCAAAGAATTACACCTATAAATCAAAATCTGTAAAAAAAGTAGTGAAAATGCAGTATGTTGCATGGTACATTTTTTCAAGATTTTTTTAGGAATTTGTAGCACAATAACTTTTAATTTTTATTTTTTATTTATTCATATATTTTATTTATTATATATTTTTATTTATTTATATATTATAATTGATATTTAAAAGTATACCGATTTTAAGCAATCAGTAGCATATTTTGTTTCAAAAACCCAATATTGCAATCCCAAAAATACCGAAATACTTTTTTTATTAATTATTTTAAAACTTTACTAAAACTGATAAAATGTACAAAGGATTAATGCTAATAATAACAAAATAAAAAAAAATAGTATAAAACATAGATGTAAGTAATGTTTTGATTTTTGACAAGTTGCTTTTTTTAAAACCCAAGGTAGTTGAGAAAGGAAATATATTTCTTCTTTCCTGACTTAATTTTACAAAAAATCCTTTATGAAATGTACCATAACACCCATGACGAATCTATCTTTATAGCACATTGTGACAAAAACACGCACTTTACGCACACTTTGATATTATTTAAATAATCTTTTTACATTGACAAACGTGCATTGTACTAGCTCTAGACACACTGCTATAAAATTTGATATGTGTGACTGAAATTGTCAATTATTGCACGACGCATAACCCACTCGCTCACTTTTGCGCTAACTGCAATGCAAACACAAAACACACACTGCAAATGTCAAATTGCACCGCGGAAAATTGTGAACTTAAGTCACACATATCGTAATGAACCATATTATATTTTTTACATATTTAATGGTATATAAATGTATCGTCTTGTACTCCGTAATATAAACATTGACTATGCTTTCTTATATTCAATCCTTTCTACCTTCACCTCATCACCCAGTAGTTTGTACACATATGTCACCACAGTGGCACTTTGAATGTCCATTAGAACAAAAGATGGTGTTGGCGTTCTGAAATACAATAATAATTAAATCTATTTAAACAATGAAACATAATATGTTGCTATATTTTGATACCCCTGGACTCAATGGACATAAATAACTAATGCCTAAATTATTGGGAGAAGCAAAAAGGAAGGGCAGTTAACGTTCTTGAGAAAAGCACTATTAATGCCTCACAGAAAATGGCAATTTTCTATCTCGTATCATTGAAGGCCTAGCTGTATGGGAGGACTTCAACCTCATACTTCACATGCGATTTTGCAGCTTTTGCAATAATAAATGATTAATTTTTGCAATAATAATGGCTTAATGATTAATTTTGCACTAACATCCATGCAGCATTATGATAAGACAATGTGGCGCCGTTAGTCCGTACCACTGAAGGGTCAGGAAGTTCTTCCCAGCCAGGCAAGGTGTACTGCCTGGGCACTGAAGTCCATTTGAGAGGTGTTGAAACTTGTATTTAGTGTGTTCAAGATAAATAATTGTGATATCGCAATTCAGGAATTTATTTTTAAATTTCGTTTTTCCTATTTTTAATTTTTTTTTCTGGTAGCGTTTGTAGATTGCTTGAACCGCTACAACATACATAAGTTTACCTCTTACATTACCTTCCAAACCAGAATATGATAATGACAGACAGTGACGCTATTGTGGCAAGAATTGGTAAGGTGGTGGTAGTACCATATACCTGGGAGAGATGTTGTAGAACTCTATCACATAGTAGTCATGATATTAGAGATACCTATAGCCAATCATTCGCTTTTTATTAACTGCCTGGCAGAATGGTAGATGATCTATTCTCCATAGGGGTCCCAGACCAACAAGGGGAAATATAATATATAATATTTAAAAAAAATCTTTTGCTTTACATTAATAAATATAATACATACAAATAAAAAAACTTACCTAAACAAAGGACTGTAGGCTCCTGTTGCTGATCCAGGATTAATATAAAACTTATTTTCATGTTCATATGCCTCAAAGCGGTGAGTGTGGCCGGAAATTAGTATATCAACGTCTAGCTGACGCTGTATTAAGGCTAGGGACTCTTCATCACCCCATGGCACTACTTGATGGCCATGTACAAGTCCTATACGAAACTGACCAACAGTAATTACTTTCTGCTCTGGATATGTGGAGTTCTGAAAAAACAAAAACATGTGGTAATTGTTATATCATGACATAGTTTGCATTATCCTCTTGAGCCAACTTCAATCAGGAGCCAGATAAGAAGACATAGATTATCCTCTTGAGCCAACTTCAATCAGGAGCCAGATAAGAAGACATAGATCATTATGTTATGGCTTAATTTCTCCTCCAGGACCTCTACTCAGGACAATTGACTAGACTTACTAAAAGAAATTCTGGTCGATATCTTTATGCCAAACCTGATGCAAAAAATATTTATACTAAACCAATATAACTTTATTCCTCATGATTATTATATGTAAAAAAACACCTTCAGTTAATTAATAGCTGCCTTGGTGAACTTAGTAGTACTTAGGAATGACAAGAACAGTTGTCAGGTTCAAACAACAGGTTGTGTCAAGCTGAACTTGCCAATTTCAAACTTTATATTTTGAAGTTTTTGAGGCATTTAGTAAAAATAATGAATACGATTTTTACGATGTACATAGCATGGCAGCCAATGACATAAAGCTAGCTGGTATTAGATATTCAGAGCAAGGACCAACTATTACACAAAAAAACAGTCGAGCCATTGTTATATAAATGGATAAACTAACCTGACTACTTTAAAATATATATAAAATAGATTTACCCACAAAACGTATGTTTAAAATTTGTCTTTTTTCAGTTTTCTGATAAAAACAATGTTTTCCCAGGACTGGATATGTGCTCAATCCTTGCCGACTTGCTGCCTATTACATTATGTCACTAAGTATCTTTGGCTAATCCTAGGTGCACTGGTTGCACCTCTGCCTACGTCTTTGAAGAGACGGGTGTGAAGATAATAACATACTTAAAAATTTATATTGCTAGAGTAAACTCTTGTAATGGTTTACAATTTCACTAAATGTTCATGATGGAAACTGTTTTCCTATTTCAGACATTACAACCAATCATAGGTACATAACAATTTGTCGGGGGAAAAAGAAGCCAAACTTACAGTCGTAATTAATTTATAAGTGTTCAAAGTTATTATAAAACAGTGTTAGAAGATACTATAATACACAAACCTCATCAAAATCTCCCCTCACAACATGCACATCACTCGCCAATGTCTTCAAGTAGTCATAAGACTCTTTGGTGCATAGATTACCCGTACACAAAATGTGTTGAATGCGACCTGGCAGCAACAGTTTCTTGAATTTAGGTGGCAGACTGCTGCAGCGGTGTGGAATGTGCAAATCACCTAGCACTAGTACAAGCTGCAATGACATATTATCTATGTATATAAAAATCAATTACTGTTCGTTAGTCTCGCTAAAACTCGAGAATGGCTGAAACAATTTGGCTAATTTTGGTTTTGAATTAATTGTTGAAGACCAGGGAAGGCTTAAAAGGTGAGAAAATATAGAAAACAATGTCTGCTGGGTCAGCTAGTATACAATAAAACAGTTACTATTTTAATATTGCATTTGGATATGTTTACTATGTCAAGATGTTTAGATTTATAAATTTTAACAAACAACACAACATTCTTGAACAAAAGAGCTTAATTTTTTTTAAGCCAATGTTGCTCTCAGGCTGAACACCAAAAAGATTCAGTAGAATATGGGTGTGATGGTATTTATGTACATCATTTAAGTAAATAATGAAATAATTTTAAGCTAAGTATGATAGTCAATATTATTACAGCACTATCCATCATCCTTCTGCTTTACTGGGCGTAATTTCATTGACAATTAAAGGTTATATTTTGTTAGTAGTTATGGTGGTGGTGACATATGTAGCCAATCATTCACTTTTACGAACTGGGGCCCAATTCACATAGGAATACGGCTATCAAGTCAAAGTGTTTAAGACTCTTACACATTTTGTTACATGTTATGCATTTTTTATTTTTCATAGAAAAAAAGGGCAAACGAGCAGAAGGCTCATCTGATGGTAAGTGATTACCACCACCCATGGACAGCCACAGCACCAAAGCAGCTGTGTTGCTGGCCTTTTAAGAAAGAGTATGTTCTTTTTTTGAAGTTCCCTAAGTCGCATCCGTTCGGAAACACCCCCGCCGGTAATTAATTCCACAGAGGAGTAGTGCGTAGTTGTGGATTCCCAGACATCAAGGTGATGATGATGGAACTTTAAATATTGCCACGATGTCCGATGATGAAATTCAAGAGTAGGGATTAATCCAAACAGTTCATCAGAACATTCTCCATGATAGATGCGGTAAAAGATGCTAAGCGAACTTACATCTCTACGTAAAGCCAAGGAATCAAGGCGATTGGAGACAGGCTGGTCGTCAACAATTCGAACCTCTCTATGCGGAATGACATGAAGAGGAAGAATCTGGTACTCTGCCTCCTCCCAGAGGTGAGACCCTCCATGTGAAAGCAAATTCGCCCTTTGTAAAGTTGCAAGCGATGAGCCGGCAAGAAGTACAGTCTCGCTCTACTGAGCACACCAAGCTTTTTTGAGGTCAGTTTAGCCTTTCTATCTTTAGCATTTCCTTTCCAGTTTAGCATTATTGCATGTCTCAACTTTGTATTGTGTTTATGTGTGGGAGAGCTCTAAGCGCGTTGACTCAATTACGTGAAATGGAGGACTGCTCGGCACGATAGCGGATTGTCTATTTTTCAAAGAAAGTCCAGACCAACTCGGGTAAATGGGTAATACTACTAGTACCCCGCTCCACTTGTGACATAAATCAGTAGTTGGTTTAGAACCAGAACCACACCTGATTTACTACATTAATTAATGTGGTAAGTTTGTTAGGTTGTGACCTAAAGTCCCACACCCTGAAACAGTTTCATGCACAAGCAACTTTATTTGTTACTTGTGACAAATAAAACTGCTTGTGCAGTGTGTACGTGATGGGTTCATGTACTTACATCTTTTTTAATGTCTAGTAATTATTGATATAACAAAATAAGTTTATTAGTAATTTAAGGTTTCTAGTACATTAATAATAAAATAAAATAATATATTAACACTTTTATGGCAACGAAATGCTTACCATTTTGGATTCTCAGTTTTCCTACTTGTAGAGTACGTATGCTTTTCGTATAAAGATAAACATTAATTTCAAAATGCAGTATTTTTAAATTAGTTTACTCCCATAAATTACATCTATCATTTTGTTTGTGAAAAATGACATATTACAAAATGAAATGACGTTTATGTCACTTTTTTCTTTTTAAATTCGGGGATAAAAAGACCAGCTACAGCCATACTAGTTTACTATTTCTGGTATCCATTATATTTCAGAAAAATAGAATTAAAATTTTAACAATTTATTTTGATGCTTGCAATTTTGTTAAGCTACTACCGGAGTGGAAACTCAGCCACAAACTGAAAAAAATCGAATATTTTTATGTATCTTCTTTTTTAAACAAGATATAACGCTACGCTAATTTGTCTCAATTCACGTACAATCATACTACTACTACGATAATCATAACAAAATGATAATATCAGGAGAATTTTGATCGCATGCAATGCCGTAAAAATGATTGATAGGTCAATTTAGCCAAAGGAGGCATATTATAGCAATATATATATATATATATATATATATATATATATATATATATATATATATATATATATATATATATTTTTTTTTTTTTTGTCGGCGTCGGGACGTGACGACCCCATCGCCCGCTGGTGGAATAATCTTCTTCTGTGAAATTATTCTACCGGTGCAGTCAGTCAATAAAAGTGGTAGTGCTATGCTTAGCTGAATGGGCCGGCACGACCGGGGCAATACCACTACCTCACTTAAAACCAACGTAAAGTAACAGCTTTGCTGTTGCGTTCCGTTTGGTCTGTGAGGTTCCCGGAGGCCCTTTCCCCCCTCCCCCTAACACTATGGAAGTGCGATTCAAAGGTAGTAGTTTACCCCAGGGGGGTACCACTAGCGTTAGCAGTGGAGAATCCCCCTCTGGACATCCATGTTCAGGAATTTGTCATCAACCTAATCATGGATGCCCAGGCTGCCCTGCGTACTCTGGGGGGGGGGCAAAATCGCGCTCACACACTTCGCTGCTCGGGGCAAACGGAACAAAAATCTTCAGGCATCCCCTACCACACTCCACGTGGACTTTACTAATATTAGGGGTCTTCACTCGAATTTAAATGCCGTCCACCACCACCTTGAGACAGCCAAGCCGGCTTTGTTCTTTTTAACCGAGACGCAGATATCTTCTCCGGCTGATACTTCATATCTCTCCTACCCTGGGTACAAATTTGAGCATTCATTTGTACCCGGGCGGGAGTTTGTGCTTACGTCAGAGAGGATATCTGTTCTCGACGTCTCAGCAGCCTTGAAGGTAAGGACCTATCCATCCTCTGGCTACGTGTAGACTGCGACGACCATCCCCGCATCTATGCGTGCCTGTACAGGTCCCACAGCGGAAATGCCGAATCAGACCGACTCATAGAACACATCCAAATTGCAACAGATTCCGTGCTGCAGCAGATCCCCTCCGCAGAGATCGTGATCATCGGTGATTTTAACGCCCACCATGCCGAATGGCTCGGTTCACGTACTACCGATCATGCGGGGAGATCTGTTCACGATTTTGCTTTAGCGTATGGTATGACACAGCTGGTTACCTCGCCTACGCGTGTTCCAGATGTGGACCACCATCTTCCTTCCTTGTTAGACCTTCTGCTGACCTCACACCCAGACAGTTATCAGGTTTCTGTAGACGCTCCACTTGGTTCATCGGACCACTGCCTAGTACGGAGCAAAGTGCCGATTTCGCGCTTATCACGGCCTCGTTCTTCAGGCTACCGTCGCGTTTGGCACTACAGGTCAGCAGATTGGGACGGGATGCGGTCTTTTTTTGCATCTTACCCATGGAGGCGTGTGTGCTCCTCACTGGACGATCCAGATGTCGTTGCTGACTGCGTCGCTGATGTGGTGCTGCAGGGAATGGAACTTTACATTCCGTTTTCTGCTGTACCCGTTGGTGGCAAATCTAAGCCATGGTTTGGTCACCAATGCAAAACGGCTTCACGCCGAAAGCATGAATCCTACCATGCCTGGGCTGCGGCATCGGCATCTCAGGATGTAAATACCAGCACACTCAGAAAGGAGTACAATTATGCCTCTAGGTCTTTTAAAAGAACCATCGCTAAAGCAAAATCCGAGCACATTGGCAGAATTGGCGGGAAGCTAGTTCGCCTTCCTTCGGGAACTCGTGCGTTCTGGTCTCTAGCCAAAGCTGTTCAAGGTAATTTCTGTATGCCCTCTTTTCCACCTTTGCACAAAGATGATGGCTCTCTGGCCCATTCTGCAAAAGAGAAAGCTGATCTCTTAGGCTCATTTTTTGCAGCCAACTCGACTTTGGACGACCAAGGAAATACACCACCTACTATCCCGCGGTGTGATACTTCCATGCCGGAGGTAAAGTTCTTGCAAACTACAGTGCGTAAGGCACTCTTTTCCTTGGACGTCCATAAGTCGAGTGGGCCTGATGGCATCTCTCCAATCGTGCTAAAGATGTGTGCTCCAGAGTTGGCACCGGTTTTAACGCATTTGTTCCGACTCTCCTACTCAAAAGGCGTCGTGCCCATAACTTGGAAGACCGCCTTAGTGCACCCAATCCCTAAAAAAGGCGATCGATCGGTCAAGTCCAACTATCGGCCTATAGCGATAACCTCCTTATTCTCCAAAATAATGGAGTCCATTATTAACTGCCAGCTTCTGAGGTATCTTGAGGAGCACCAGCTGATTAGTGACCGCCAGTACGGTTTCCGTTGCGGACGCTCAGCTGGTGATCTTCTGGTTTACTTAACACATAGATGGGCGGAGGCAGTCGAGAATAAAGGAGAGGCATTGGCAGTTAGTTTGGACATAACGAAGGCCTTTGATCGGGTATGGCACAGGGCACTTCTTTCCAAGCTTCCATCCTATGGGCTTCCTGAGAAATTGTGCAAATGGATCACCAGTTTTCTGACGGATCGGAGTATAAGGGTCGTTGTTGATGGCGCATGCTCTGACCTTAAACTCGTCAATGCTGGTGTTCCTCAAGGTTGTGTGCTATCGCCTACGCTGTTTCTTCTGCACATTAATGACATGTTGCGATCGAGCAGCATTCATTGTTATGCGGATGACAGTACGGGCGATGCTTTGTACTCTGGCCGCAGCGGAATTTCTCTGGAACACGTCAACGAGTGCCGGAACAAACTAGTGTCAGAAATTGAAGCACAACTTTCTGTTGCTTCGGAGTGGGGTCGATTAAATTTGGTCCAATTCAACCCCATTAAGACACAAGTTTGCGCGTTTACCGCTAAAAATCACCCTTTGTCGTATCACCTCGTTTTGAAAATACTTCCCTGAAAGCCACAGCCAGTATTGGAATACTTGGAGTCGACATTACGAGTGACGTTCAGTTCCGCGGTCACTTGGAAGGCAAGGCTAAATTAGCCTCTAAAAAGCTGGGAGTCCTCAGTAGGGCCAGGCAGTACTTCACACCGGCCCATCGCTTATCACTTTATAAGGCGCAAATCCGGCCTCATATGGAGTACTGCTCTCATTTATGGGCGGGAGCTCCTCAGTACCAGCTCCTTCCTTTTGATCGAATTCAACGTAGGGCGGCTCGAATTGTCGAGGACGAGACTCTTTCAAATCGGCTTGATTCTTTGGCGTTACGTAGAGATGTGGCATCACTCTGCATCTTTTATCGGCTCTACCATGGGGAATGTTCCGAGGAACTGTTTGGATTAATTCCTGCTGCCGAATTTCACCATCGGACATCGCGACAAAATTCGAAGTTCCATCCTCACCATCTCGATGTCTGGAAATCCACAACCGTGCGATTCTCGAGGCATTTTTTGCCCCGCACCACTCCTTTGTGGAACCAGCTATCGGCAGAAATTTTTCCAAATGGATACGACTTAGGGACCTTCAAGAAAAGAGCTTACTCATTCTTAAAAGGCCGGCAACGCAATTACAAGACCTCTGGTAGTGTGGTTGTCTATGGGCGGCGGTAATCACTTACCATCAGGTGAGCCTCCTGTCCGTTTGCCCCCTCTTCTATAAAAATATATATATATATATATATATATATATATATATATATATATATATATATATATATATATATATATATATATATATATATATATATATATATATATATATGTAATAAAATCGTAGGAAACTCAAAAAGTACCGCATGGATTTACTTCAAATTTTACATGAATAATTCTAACAGTTCAACAGTTCGGGTCAACATATAGGCTACATATTATCACGATATCACATACGGAGCTGTGCGGAGTAAACAAAGTCCGCACGAACGAAGTCGCGGGAAACAGTTTCCAAGTTTCCATCCACGTGCCGCGGCACTGCTCAATCAGATTAACAACAGTTACAGCACTATCACATTGTGCTAAGGTTGAAATTAGTACGATCAGAGTAGTAGGCTTAAAAAAATCACTTACATTGTTTTAAAGTGTTAAAATATGACAAATGTGCTACGGTATGTATGCAAATGTGCTACGGTAGTTTTCCTATGGTGAGCTCCGGCTATGGGCTCTCTATTCTAATTGATATAGGTATTTTGTTATGTGGCTGTAGTAGGGCGTGTAACAAGTGGATGAGTATAATGTCTTGGACATGTTTTTACCCAACTGGAGCCTGGAGGAAAGAATTTTAGAAGTCAAAAACCTTCGTTTAATACAGTATGAACGATAAAAAATACAATAGCACGTTCAAAATTAGTAATTTTTACAAAAATTAGTTTCATTATTTTTTCAACAAACTTTGCTTTTTAAACTCGGCGAGCTTAAAATCTATGACCTTTAAGTTTAAAATACTTCAGATATCAAATACTTTACTGTCTTTTTTTTTGTTTAAATACATTTCTGTCTCCAGCGCTAACAAGACTTTTATTAGTAGAGTGATCGTATCAGTAGTTAGTAGCTTGTTATTATTAAGTTTACGTTATTATTTTATTTAGGTAGGTAATTTGTTAGTTATATTATTGCGGTTTCAAATTTCAGTTACTAATTCACATTCATTAATTTTATAATCTAATTTACTTTTTATTTATTCACATTAATTACTTTATAATCTGTTTTAGTTAGTAACTTTAAACCGTTTTACTCATCTGGGAATGGTGTGAGTTATTTTAGTATTAAATCATCGTAAAATACTAAAAAAATGTTTAGTTGAAAAATTTTGAAGTTAGGTCGAAAAAAACATTTTTTTCGAAATTTTTCGTCAACGATTATTCCCAAACGGATAAACCGATTTTGACACAATCTATGCATCAGACGTAGTTTTTTGAGGAATAGAGCTGATAAGTTTTTGTACTTAATCAGTACATATTTAATCTGAAAGTTATATAAAAAAATACTTTTTCACCAAAATTTTTCAAAATTTTTTAGAATCTCCTAGGCCGACTTGGTTCAAATTTTCAGAAAATCTAATTTGAGCGGAATCCAATCAAATGCCATCAGCTGCGTTAGGCCGGTCTAGCCGTTCTAAAGTTATGAAATGTTTACATACACACATACACACACACACACACACACTCACACACACTCACACACACTCACACACAAACTCACATACATACATGTATACATACAGACATACTGACGTCATCGTGAAAATAGTCAGTAAAAGTTCCTAGGACCTCAAAACGTGGAGATCTGGTGACAACACGATTTTCGAAAATCGGGGCAAAATCAGTAATTTTTAACTACATACGTAGCGGGAAGTTAAAAACGCGATCAAAAGATATGACCATTTATGTCACATATTTTGTTATTTCACAAGAGAATCAAAACTTTTTGGGTACTTCCCGTTTATCTAAAATCATCGAATTTATGTATACCTAAGGTGACCTACAAGCTTGTACGAAACCTTCGGCATGCTAGTCCAACTCACACTTGACTGGGTTTCTTAAAATTTCCTTTCATCCAGTAGGGTTTTTGTTTTCAAATTATTATATTTTTAGCAGAATTGGATGGCACACCGCTGATAGTAAAGGAAAAGTGAGCACAGGGAACTGGCGTTAGAGAATTTATCTAAAAATACAATTTTAAATCAGGGTGCTCGTGTTGCTCTGTATTATTTTGTGATTATCAACAATACCATTGTATGGAAGTGCGAACTGGGTAATTTCGAAACGGCCTTAAAAGTATAATTAACAAGGTCGAGATTAGACTGCTATGGAATTATATGGTGTAATACTCGCGGACCTCTCTCGTTGATGTAAAATGAGAGAGGAGCAGAACTTAAAGCCGTATTGGCTTTAATATTAAGAAAGTATCAATTGAGTGCAATCAACAATACTATACATTTTATTCCACGTTTTAATTCAAGCAATTCAACCACTGTCAAGTCATTCAAAAGTTATGTGCAGTGTATGTACACACTTAGATACACATATATACAGGCATATATATACTTATATACTTATATACTTATATATTTATTATACTTATTTACTTATTTTTTTACTTATTATAATATTATAAATGCGAAAGTCTGTGTGTCTGTCTGTCTGTTACGCGTTCACGTCTAAACCGCTGCACCGATTTTCATGAAATTTGGCATGGAAGTAGTTGAAGAGCTGGGGTCAAACAGGCTAATTTTTTTTCAAAAATCAACCCTTAAATGGTTGAAATAGGGGATGAAATTTGTATGAAAAGCTATCTTGACGACATGTTAATCTACTTGCGGGCGAAGCTGCGCGGGTCAACTAGTTTATTATATATCGGTGTGCAAAAATTTGAAGAATAAGATTTTGAATAAGAATAACCGAAATTTTATTTAATACTTCATATATTTCATTTATTTAGAGTATGTAATATATAAAAGGTATTTTACGATTGACAAAAGTGTACCTAATCTAATAGTATGTAATAGTATGTAAAATAATTTTCCGACTATTTCAGAAAATCACCTCAGTGATAATCTGACAGCACCGACTAATCGGATCAAATAATTATTTTTTCTATAATAGATAAGTAAAATAAAAAAAGTGTATCTAGATGTATAAATAATCAAAGAGCATACTGTACGTAAATTATGTATTATAATAGTGCACAGTGTACTAGTCACACAGATTAACTTACGTAGTATTGTATACTCTTTGCAGGCTAATTGAAAATTCTTGGTAACACTATAATGCACGTCATTTATCTATACTCTCTGGTTCATTAAAAATTGTGGATTTCATGGTGTTGTGGGTGACACATATACGTAGAAAAATTTAGTGTAAGAATATTCTTTGGCACCAACTGCTGGAAATGGAATCAATGGAATATGAGCTCGCTAGAAACCTCACTCTGTTGTTTTTCGTGGAGCGCCTGCTCGATAAAGGCGAGCCGAGAACGTTGCACGATCTTTCCTGTCAGTTTGGTGCCAAGGGTTTCACCAAGGAGATGCGTCAGATTGCTGGAGGGTCGCAGTCGGGCCTGAAGAAGTTCTTGGCTCAATATCCGGCGTTGTTCAACATAGACGGGGACTATGTCGATATCAACACGTTTCAAAGGTGCCCAAACGGCGCTGGCGCCTCCTCAAACAACGATTACATTGAAGAAGCAAAGGAATATTTCGCAAGTAAGATGATTCAATACGGCGAAGGAACTGAAGTGCCTATCAAAAGTCTTCTTGGACACCGCAGTCAAGCCTCGCCACAAGTGCGTCACATCTCTGGGCAAAGAATAAAAGAGTTTAAGGACTTCTTATTGAAGCACCCAGATACCTTCCAAATCATCGAAGATAATGTAGTTCTAGTCAGTGATAATCATAGACGAGAAAACTCACATGGTAATTCAGAGCATTTTCACAATTTGCCTGTAGCTAATATTAATACAGATACTGCACAGCAATTGTTGGATTATGTTGTACAGTGTATAGAAGCGAAGGGTCCGGTTATGGTTGATCAACTATTCCATCTAATTGTATCCAGATTTCCGCAAGAATATTGGTATCAGATGTTTAAAACGCCTGCAGATTTAAGTGCATTCTTAAAACTTTTTTCTGATAGTTTTCATGTGCAAGCAAATCTTGTGACTCTTATTAGTAAACCAAAAATACCTGTCATGTACTTGAATGCAAAATCAAAAGTAAAGACTGATCCACCAAAGCAAATTATCGAAGAGAAATCTGTGTCCCCTGCTCCCCCTGTTTTGAGTCCGACCCCATCTGATGGCACAAGAAGCCCTGCAAATCGAATACTCAGTCCTGTAGAATCTCCCCGTGGTCCACAAGCAAATATAGCAAATCAAACTCTAAAACAGAGAATTAATTCCATTGTTATAAAGAATTTAGCAGAAAATATGGTAAGAGACAGGGTCAATAACCATCTTAATGCGCGCTCGGAAGAAGTAAACGGTGTATCAAATATTAGAAATAATATAGCTGGTGATGCTTGGAGGCAGAAAGTTTTACAGAGTGCCACTGTCATCGCTAATGTCAGAGAGTGTTCTGTGTTGATGGAAAGTATAATAAATTGTAAACGTACTTCCAAAAATATTGTTTCATTTGACTGTGAAGGTATAAACTTGGGACTTAAGGGAATATTGACCTTGTGTCAAATTGCAACAATGACAGGGGAAGTATTTATTCTTGACATATTGGCTTGTCCTGGTATGATTTTAGAGGGTAAAATTAAAGATCTTTTAGAGAGTGAAAGTGTAATTAAAATTATACATGACTGTAGAAACGATTCAGTTAATTTATACAATCAGTTTGAGATAACATTAAGAAATGTTTTTGATACACAAGCGGCTCATGCTGTTTTACAATTACAACAACAAGGTGTTCCAGTTTATAAAGTAAAGAATCTGAGTCTTAATGCTCTTTGCGAACTTTATAATGCACCAATGAATCCCATGAAAGAGCAACTTAAAAATGTTTATCGAAGAGACCAGAGATATTGGGCTAGAAGGCCGCTGACCAAGGACATGATAATTTATTCGGCATCGGATGTCCTATCATTAGTTAATCCAGCCATCTATGCTTATATGTCTAGTAACATTAAACCTGAAAATCAGCAACTGTTTGAAGAATTGTCTAACGAACAAGTTTTTATGCATATCCAACCAACAGAAGTAAAATTAAGGAAACGGCAAAGAAAAATAAACACAGAGGTTGGTGAATTAAAACTAAAGTTAGCTGAAACCACTAAAAATATTGTTCTAAGTAATAGGGAGATTAGACTTTTGAGATATTTGGAACTCACTGAAGAAGAGAAGGAAAAACTGAAAGGCTGTCATAAAATATCCAAAAAGTTAGAAAAATTAGAAGCCATAGGACAAGATAAAGATAGTGACTCTGATGACGAAGACCGAGAAAATGAAATGGCTAGTTTGGAATCAAATGCTTCTGATCCCATATCTTCTCCTCATTCAACTCAGCCTCCGAGCCTCACAGAATCTATGCAAATGATGGATGAGATCTTATCAGATACCAATATGGACAAAGTAGAAAAAATTAATCGATTAGAAGCTATCCTATCTGCAGTAGCTCCGTTAAGTGGGGAATTGGAAGATAAGTTCTCACAAACTATGGAACAAACACTGCCGTTATTAAAAAATAAGGACTGGTCGAATTTGAGTCAAATTTTAAATATAGGAGACATGGATAAAAGGAATTGCTGCTGCAAATGCCATAATTCTAATAATTTTGACAATGTAAAACACAATGATCTCAATGAAACCAAGAAATCAGAGGTTGGCTCACAAACTTTGAGCACAGGGGATATTGTCATTACAAGAATTCACTTCCGAGAGGAAGACAAGCTTAATGAGAGGATACTCGATGCCTCACCATTAAGTAAACGGGTAGGTATAAACAACCAGTCTTGATGACACTCTGGGTACCAACATTCAGTTCCCCAAGTGTCATTTACTTTCGTAACTCCTTAAATGTGATCAATTACACTTTTATGTAGGTTGTTAGTTGTAACAATGTTTTTATAACGATTTGAAACTGTAGGAATATAGGCTAGTTTACCGCGCGACGTAATACGGTATTTGTTAAAGATTGAAGTCATTAACGCAGTGAGGACGTGCATTAGCGAATGTAACGCCGCCTACGCCGTATGCTCATTTGAGCGGAGACTCGCGTGTACAGTCGAACAAATAAAACAGTTATGCGCATATTAATTCCTCTAGAATTGTTATTTATATTTACTCTTTTAACGTTAAGGCTTTTGCCGACGAAATCCGAACTTATATGTGATAATTTATGGCCTTGGTTCTTTTCTCGATCTGTTTCGATTTGTAAATAAGATATTAACGTAGATAAGTAAACATGCGGTAATAATCAGTAGGTAAGGAATCATGAATGATCGAGTACATTTCCGATAACTATAAATCATCTGGATCCCTAATCACATTAGATTTACGTAGCGTCATGCTACTACCGAAAATGGCAATAATATACATTAAGGTTTTTACTGTTCAAATATTTAACTAAATAATATTTAGTAGTGTTAGTAATTATTTATAAGGAACGAAAGAATATGAAATAGGTTAGGTTATAACAAAGGAGTGTGGTGCTCGGATAAACCATATTTTCGGTATATTCAGTAGAATATACTAACGTTTTAATATTTTTTAATTAGTGAGACGTTAGTCGTTTTTATTATATAATAATTTTGTGCCTTTAAGCCATATCCAAAAGTTGCCTTTAATGAAATCCTACTTTTCGTACGTGTAGCTTTTGTACATTTAGAAAAATCTACACGATCTATTGAATTTTTATTCAGTATATACCTCTAGATACTGCAATCATAGTCACAGTGTAGTATTCTTTCTAGGTAGGTACTCGTCTTTGAGTGCTAGTGGCTAACTAATTACTATATAGATCTAAGCATGTTAAATACTTTCGAATAGTTTATTTTTTGCGTTATTAGTAAAATATACTTATAATACGCGTTTAAAAGTGGCTGCTTTATTTATTATCCTTTTATTCTACCTGAGTGTAAAAATATTGGCTGACGAACACTTTATTTTACGTCATAAGTCAATGCTGTTTTGTTTTGTACATAATCAAAAAAATAGCTTGCCTAAATCCATTCCTTATAAAATATATAGGCATACTTACGCTCGTTTATTTTATTCTATACATAAGTTAATATTTTATTGAAACAGTATTTTAACGTCAGTATAAACTTGTATTGCTTTAAAGAAATTGCGTCCATATTTTTATAGTTATTTAAAATTATTTAATTCATGTTTCGTTTTGCATAATATACTTTTTTTTTTCAAAACATGCACAACTTAATTTTGGTATGTTTACTTGGCTAAAAAGTCCTCAGTGCCACTAATATTTTTATATGTTAGCATTTTTAGTCATTATAAGCTTAGTGATCGTTGTTTTTATTTAACCGAAAAAAACTTCGATAAGTTTTACCTACTTGTTAAATCAATAATGTAAGATATTAACATAACAAGTGCGGCAAATTATAAGTTTATTTGCACGTTGTTTATTAAATAAAAGAATTTAAAACTATTTTGTATTTTTTTATATCATAAGATACCTACCTACCAAATACCCAATAAGATGTTATGCTGGGTTCGTACGTGGGTCTATCGTCACGTAAATGACCGGCTATTATCAGCTATTGTCGCATACATTCCGGACTGCGTGTGCCTTAGCGCGCATATAACTTCGGGACAATAGACGCAAATGCGGCCCCAGCATTAGACACACCTAATACTAAATGCATATGAGCTTATCGGCTAAATTCTAGGCATAGATCATTTAACAGTTAACATATTCATTTTTTTTAACAATTAACAACTGTTATTTATATTAGCAAATACTGTAAAAAGTAATTTTTATGCATCACTAAAATTACAAATAACTTGATATATGATAATAATGTTATTAAAAATATTTGAGAGAGCGTTTCTATTTTACTCGCTAACTTGATTTATGATAATAAAATATTTCGGTAGACCGTGATAAGAATAACTGTTAAAAGTTATTGAAACTATTCTAGAGGACCTTTTTTGGTAGCTTCGTGTTTTTACTGCTTCTAATATTTATTATATATAGGCTACTGATATAATTTAACATAAATAAATAACTGTTAAATATTAATTAACTTTAACAACATAACAGTTAATCTAATTTAACAATAATTTCCATGCCTACTGATTTCCCCCAAACCGAAACACTATAGTGTTAATATCTACACGGCTTTTTCCTTCCTGCCGTAAGATCAATTATCTTACGGCAGGAATAGGTAAAGTCGGGGTAGTGTAACCAAACATGCGGAACTCTACGTTCGCTTTTTACGATCTGCGAGAGACGAAAATGGTATTCTAACGGGGTCAGCGAAAGGACCAAACCGATAACATTTGCATTGACTAGCAGCCAATGCATTAGGTATACTAGAAATATGCAAAACAACCTTATTTTTTGTTTCAAGCTAGACGTCTAGAACTTTTTTTTTCATTAGCAAACAAGCAGATGGCTATCCTGATGGAAAAAGACAATCATCGCCACTAAAGATGTTAATGGTGTGTTGCTATTCTTGTGGTGATGTCTTGATGCCACATGCATGAGTTTATTGACTACTTTACCCTACAAACCGAAAGACGACAGTGACAAGCACTGACGCTTCTGCGGCCGGATCAGAAATAAGTAAGGCGCGGCGATGCCGGTGGTATCAGACCCGGGCGAGACGTTGCAGAACTCTACCACCTAGTAGTCAAGATGGTAGAGATACGTTAAGCTAATTGTTCGCCTTTTACGAACGGCCCGCCTGAATATCAGATGGTCTACGTTTCAAATGGGGC
Organism: Apodemia mormo; assembly: GCA_036924255.1. Taxonomy (NCBI): domain Eukaryota; kingdom Metazoa; phylum Arthropoda; class Insecta; order Lepidoptera; family Riodinidae; genus Apodemia; species Apodemia mormo. The sequence goes on along the minus strand of JAUPFN010000020.1, from coordinate 5,600,466 downwards.
CCGGACCTAAGGGCCGGGCATAGAATAATAACGCATACTCTAAGGAGTATGCGTTATTATTCTATGCCCGGATCAGCATAGGGAAAACAAAACAGAAATCTATAACGCCATTTGATTTGCTTTGTACCTATGTTGGTATTATAGGGCATGCATCATATTGCAACGTATTCATATATTAATACGTTAAGCAAGACCTTTGTACCCCTTTTTAAGACAATCACGCAAACGATGGAGTCTATTTGGCACAGTTATAATTTACATTGGAGTGAGGACTGCAGAAACCTAATATTTTAAAGTAGCTGTTGCCCACGATTTCGTCCGCGCGGACTTCGTTTACTCCGCACAGTTCCTCCCCCGTAGGTGATAGCGTGATAATATGTAGCCTATATATTGACCCGACCTATTAGTAATATTCATGCAAAATTTGAAGTAAATCCATGCAGTACTTTTTGAGTTTACCCCGGACATACAAACAGACAAAAATTCTGAAAACTATATTTTTGGCTTTGATATCGATTGTAGATCACGCCCCAAGTATTCTTTAAAAAAAATATTCAATGTACAGTTTTGACTTTCCTACGATTTTATTATATGTATTATAGATATAGATAATACGCATTAAAAATACAGGTATTTGTAGGTACAAGTACATATTGTTAGGTGTTCAACTATTACTCGTAAACTTATAAAGCTTACTTAGCTTTTATAGTTTTCCTTTTAACTTCGTTTACTATTACTGTGTTTAGAAACAACCGTTTAGCTGGGGGTGGGGAGGGGTGTACTTGCCTCTAACCAAAATTAGCACTAAATTAATATTTCACAAACAAAATCCCGTAATCGAAAAAAATTCAAAAAATCGAATTTTTTTACAAACCTATCCAACACCTCAAACCATGGGGTGCGCGAGAAAAGACATCCCCACTTTACCTACCTATAGAGGAGAGATATCCTGAAGATTTTTTTCCAATATTATACCTCTTTATTGGCGTAATTAATATCTATATTTATGCAAAGTTAGAGCCTTTTAATACCAAGAGCTAAGCTGCGGACAGACAGACGGATAAACATTGCGAAATTATAAGTTTCGCCATGTTTGTCCGGAACTACGGAACCTTAAAACTACAATAGAATTTAGAACCTCTTTCTTTTTGGAAAATCGGCTGAAAATTGGCCTATGGAAAGGAGAATGTTTATCCTGTCTTCATGTGTGGATGGATCACTAGATAAACCTCTTACCGTTGCTCCTATTGTCTCTTCTATAAAATACTTCACATATTGTATTAGATACTACTATTTTATCAGATATTAAAAAAGTACCAAAATAGTTATTTGTTTTGTCTCTTAAAATCACCTTCAAATCTTATCAGGACAATCTCATGTCATGATATTGCATCAGTTAGTAATTTTAATCCGTAATCTGATTGTGAGTGCCTTGTCCTGCTGGTTAGGCAGTTTGCTATGTGTTGTTTCTTTTTCTGAAATCTAGAAAATGGTTATACATATAACATCAGCACCGTGATTCGTAAAATCTAAAGTAGCTAGCGGTTTTTAGGGTTCCGAAGTACCTAAATTAGAAACCCTTATAGTTCGCTATGTCTGTCTGTCCGCAGGCTAGCGCAGAGACCCTTAGTACTAGAAAGCTTTAATTTGGCATGAATACATATTAATCACGGCAACAAAGTAACATACAATCTTGAAAAATATTTTTTAGGGTAGCTTCTCTACTGTTAAGTGGGGATTTTTTTCTCGTATACCCCATAATGAAGGGCACTAATTTCCAAAAATGGTCCAGGTGGACCCCCAGGGGTTCACGAGAGACTTGTCGGAGGTCTACGTTTTTCTTAAGCTTTGGGAGTATGGTAGAAATTTAGATTCATTTCATTCATTTAGGTCCACCTCCGGAACCAGCAAAATTTTGAAAGTAGTCTATGAGAAAAAATTTTTGGGAATCTTTGGTGTAGGGTATCATTGGATAGCTATTTAAAAATAATTAGATTTTCTAAAAACAACTTTGAAGAGATCCGTTTGTGATACATTAAACTTCAAAATCCAATTTTTTTATTAGAACTGAGTGCTCCCTCCCCTGCCTGTTAAATAGTTATTTCAGGATATATGTAGTAAGTAAAACTAACATAGCCTTTGCAAGTTTACGAGTAGTAGTCGGAAAACTTACAAAATGAACTTGGAGAAGCAAAAACGGTATATATCAACCATTGGCGTTGAAAATGTTAAATGTTCTCGGTGTAAAACAATGAAAAATTTCTCTCCTAACGGCTGGTTTCCGAAACGTCGATTAATTTTACCAAGCAATTACCTAATCTGTGTATAATAGATCATTTCATTAAGCGTTCATTTCTTTCAGTATTTGCATAAGCGTGTATTGTCTTAAGATGTGTTAGGTTAGTACACAAGTCATTCCAGTTCTCTTTTATTTTTACGATAGGTGGGTAGGCAAATATTATAGAAGCATAGAATATCCCAATATTTTAAAAATAAATTAAAATTAAAAAATTGAAAAACATAATAATCATTTAAAAGCTGTAACAGTGCAACAGATTCATCTACTTTTCTTCAGTATTCCATTACTAGATCCTGGCCTGATGACAATTAGAAATAAAGTAAAAAGTATCTTCTTACCCGTATCTCCGAAGAGGTATGCAGAATATCCAATGCACCCTCGATTAGCCGAATCTTACCCAATCCCGGATAAGGCTGTTTTATCAGAAAACTGAAAACACATTTTTGAATTGCCCAAGCTCGGGAATCGAACACGAGCCCTCATGTGGTCAACACTCAACACCGACGCCGGATCACTACTCACTAGAATATAGAGGTGATTGTACAAGTGGACATATTGCTATGTTATAGGCTTAGATAAATGATCTCTCACGGCGCCGCGAGACCAATCATTTATCTATGGGATAACGGTTTAAACGGAAAATAATTATTCAGATAGACTGGTTAACTTGGTTGGACAGAATTTGGTTAACGATTATTATTTTCTTTTGACGTATTTATCAAAACTGGCGATCGCTCAATGATCGAAATCGACCATAGATCGAATAAAATGTCTTAAGTTAGACAGACAGTTACACTTATTATTGCGGTATATACTCAAGTCTCTAATTTCCAATTTGATGTTGACAAAAGAATCGAACGAGACAGTTACACTTATTATTGCGGTATATACTCAAGTCTCTAATTTCCAATTTGATGTTGACAAAAGAATCGAACGAGAGAATATGGTAATAGCTTGCTTTTATACAGGGTTGTTTTTGGATCTCCTGCCAAATTTAAATAGGTGGTTCAGACCATGAAAGTAAACAACTTTCCCAAAGAAACACGGGTCGAAAAGTGACGAAATCGACTACGTGATCGAGCAGTTTTCTATGGGAGGGTTGTTTTTTTTTTTCACTTTTCGATCCATGTTTCTTTGGAAAAGTTGTTTAGTTTCATGGTCTGAACCACCTACATATTTAAATTTGGCAGGAGATTCAAAAATAACCCTGTATACTGTCTATAATTGTTTTAAACTACAATGACTTGAATGTTAGCATTAAAAATGATAATAAATGCTTTTTAGTGTTTATGTACATATTGGTACGCTTCATTTGGTGCAAACTGTAAACGCGTCATAGTATGACTAAGTTTAATTATAAATGTATGTATGAGTAGACGAACAGGAACGAGTAAGTGGGCCTTATTTAGCCTCAACAGTCAAATACTTGGTGGGTTTAAAAATGAAAGATGGTTTGAACCATCTTGAAAAAAGAAGGTAATCATTTTGATTCGTATGTATGTAATAATGTTAGAATTGGATAATGTTTTGTGTGATGATTAATTTATGCTTCCGAGCACATGTGCTAAATTTCGTAAGTGTATGATGTTTATGTTGTCCACGAATTTCTCGTAAACTAAAAGACACATAGAGATAGTCCTTTTCGATTTAAAACAGGTATATTCTCACTTAGGAAACAGTCTAAGTTTCACCTGAATCGGTTCAGTATCAGTAGTGTTGAGATATTGTCATATTTGAAAGATATTCAAGCTCGAAGAAGCAAACACTGTACCTTAGCGTAGATTTTTGATCTCAAAGAGTGGAGGAGTCCATTAATTACTTAATTACATAATAAGATGTTTTTTAAATTTTCTGTCCCTCCCTCCCCTTCGTGAAATTTCGTGAGATTTTATTTAACCTCCTCCCCCATCCCCCAATCTCACGAGAGATTTTTCAAAATGTCGGTTTCTTAAATATATGAACGCGTTGGATTGTTATTGTAAAAAGAAAAAAAATGCTTCGTGCTTTTATTTACGACTAGTTAAGACTGTATAACGTCTAAGTATGAATGAAATTACTTTCTTTCGAACGAATTAGTGAATGGTTTTAATCGTATTACGATTACGATTAAGATTAAATGTACAATCTGGATAATGGACCAAAATAGTATAATTTTTTTATGTTTCAATCAGAAAAAAAATTGCGTAATATTAGCCGAGACCCCCCTCTCTCCAACGTAAGATTAGATGAGATTTGGCTCGATGCCCTCCCCCCTTAAACATCTCACGTAATTTGTGGACGCCCCCTTACAAAACCTAGTTTGTAGAAATAATGGTAGGTATTTTAATTTCCGAAAAAATTATATTTTCAAAATGATGACGATCTTCATATTTTTGAATGGTATTCAACGCAAGTTTTGAGCTCTTAATTGTTTTATTAGCTACAAAATCGATAGTTAAAAAATGAAATGTCAAACAAAGCTTCATCAACAATTTTTATAATCTCGAACGAATCCACTGATTTAATCCAGTTTACGATATTTGACGCAGTTTTTTTAAGTAGAAGAGCTGACTAGATTTTTTAATAAATTGGTACATTAGCTTGAAAATTATTTAAAAATAACAAGTAAGTAAATTTGCTGTAAGCAATCTAATTTTAATATTTGAACAGTTGTAACTTTTGAAAATTTTATTGGCTTTTACATTTTAAAACAGCATTGAACGTGATTTTTTAAGTACTTAATTATTGTAGAAGATTAAAAAATGATTGGTTGAAAAATTTAGAAGTTATTACGAAAAACAAAACTTCTCATTATTATCCGTCCACAATAACTCGCTAACAGATAACCCTATTTTGATGCAATTTACAACATTGAACGAGTTTTGCATGAAATAGAGCTACTTAAGTTTTGTACTAAAGTAGTTAAAAATTTCGTTTCGGCGAATTTTTTTAACGTTTTTTTCAAATTTCTCTGGGATCAAATCGGTTCAGATTTTTAGAAAATTTAAGTCGAGCGAAACCCAATCGAGTGCCATCCGTCGCGTTTCTCTCGATCAGATCGTTTAAAAGTTATGAGATGTTTACATACACACATACACATACATACACGCAGACATACTGACGTCATCGTGAAAATATTCGGTACAAGTTCCTAGGACCTCAAAACGGAGATCTGGTGAAACCTCGATTTTCGAAAATCGGAGCAAAATCAGTAGGTAACTTCCTTATCTACAGACGTAGTGGGAAGTTAAAAATATACCTAGGGAATATACGCTCTGGTACCCGTACGCCCACAGGGGCAAGTAGTAATGAATAGACACTGTTAACTCGAGAAAAATGCTTGACATGTTGAGAGTAGAGCACCTCCTAGTATCGCACTCCTACATTAATAATAGACACGACTACGAGTGATGGTAGTTACATATTTGCCACCAGTAGGCTATTATTTTGACGCCCGCGCCCCTACCGACCACTACAAGTGTCAGTTCTAGATTATTTTTACGATCCAACAATTTACTTAAGATTTCTCTTATATCAGGTTGGTTGATTGTGCAGGCCATCCCTGAAACTTCCCGCTAAATTTAGGTATGTTTTTTATCAGGTATGGTAGCCGGTAAACTTGTGCATGTGGCATTAGACCTCAACATTAATACATTTAATACTGTTACGAACAAGGATTTAAAACGTTATGATTTCGATATATTTGCGCCGTTGTGATTGGTTATGGTATATGATATTATGACGTTGTGTTCTAGCGCTAGTTGGGGAATCAATTACGAAACAGCATGAAACGCAGGGAACCAATCACGAAACAGCAAAAATATCGAAATTATATCGTTATAAATCCTTGGTTACGAATAATCTAGAAACGTGTAGAGTTGGAGCGCTGGAGAGATCTAGAAATAAAAGAAAGAGATAGCTACTCCTATTGACAAACAAATAGTTGACCTGGGCTATGCCATAATGGACTTTGTGAGGTATGGCATAAGGTTGAAAGTAGCGTGTACTAGGATTTATGACTCATAACATGTTTACGATAAGAAGTGATTCATTGTTTCCCGATACATTTAGATTTTTCTGGATCCATGTAGAACTTTACCCTGGCTATAAATAGAGATGAGTTGACAAATACAGGGCAGTTTTTATCAAGCGATCGAGAGCGATACTTAAAGTGAACAGTGCGAAGCGAGGAGTGTTTATTGTGTAGTTCAGTGATAGTATAGTGAGTGACTAGTGTGTAAAGTGTATTTTAGTATTACATTGTGTTGTCTTGTGTATTTGTATACTAAATACACGGATTTAATATAAGTGGTGTTTTTTTTACAATTACGAACCCCGAGTACGTAACAATACCTTTGGTGTCTATAGGCGATGGTTGACTCTTTCCATCAGGAGACCCATCGGCTTGTTTGTATTGTTGTTTGTTGTTGTATATATAATTGATTTTTTCTAATTTGTGTATTTTAGAAACGATGATCGAATTCGATCTTTTGAATGGCATTCAACGCAAAACTTTGTGCTCCAAGATATTTTCTTATTCTACGTAATCTAGTTGAAAAATGTCGAAATAATATGATTGTACACGACAGTTTTTGACAGACAAAATCAATGTCCATTATTTTGTGTTTCGAAGAATTGCAGAAAACTTTTTGAAAGCTTTGTCTCACTAAGGGCAAAAACCTGAAATGATAAAATATACCTAAATTTTTAGTGCAGCCGGTCAATCGTGCCAAACTTTATATTTGTTCTGTGGTGCCAAATACCTATTGTGGCGCCGCTGGTCCGTACCGCTGAAGGGTACGGAACTAAACTAAGTGATGGAACCAGCGGGCCAACTTCTTGTCAGGTGACGTCATAACTGTGGATGTTGATGACGTCACACAAGGACAAGGAAGGGGAAAAGGAAGATCTTTCCAGCCAGACAAGGTGTGCTGCCTGGGGACCGAAGTCCATTTGAAAAGCTTTGAAACTTGTATATAGTGTGTACAAGATAAATAATTGTAATATCGCGATTCAGGATTTTATTTTGAATTTAATTTTTTTTTCTATTTTTTATTATTTTATGGTAGCGTTTGTAGATTGCTTGAATCGCTACACCTATAGTACCTATTATTTTAATGACTTCTTGTCGTAATATAAATTATTGTTTACGTAACAATAATTCAATAGAATGTTAAAAAAATATTTAGTATTTACTTCTGTATGTAACGAACCATTGTTCATACTTCATGAACTAATTCCCACTTGCTCTTTTTCTTTTGACCGTGTTATTTCTATTAAATAATAAGCCTTTTAATTCTTCACTTGCCTCGATTTTATCTTATCATTGATATGTGCACTATCATAAGGTTATAGGAATAAAAGTGACAGGTCAAACATCAAACTAGATGATATTTTTACATCATAGGATACCTATACTCCATTGAAATGTTACATATTTAGGCTTTAGCGTGCGTTTTTTTAGAGGACGCAATTTTATTCTTTTGAAATGGAAGGGGGCAGGGGTGGTTAGTATAAGCTAAAGTTCAAGTTCGTGGGGTCGCGACCCTTGTACTTACCCGGCCGCCAACCTACCGATTTTTGAACCCTGCAGAAAATTTTATAAGACACTACCTGTTGCCCAAGACTTCGTCCGCGCGGATTTCGTTTACTCCGCACAGCTCCTCCCCCGTAGGTGATAGCGTGATAATATGTAGCCTATATGTTGACCCGACCTGTCAGTAATATTCATGCAAAATTTGAAGTAAATCCATGCAGTACTTTTTGAGTTTACCCCGGACATATATACAGACAAACAGACAAAAATTCTAAAAACTATATTTTTGGCTTCGATATCGATTGTAGATCACGCCCCAAGTATTCTTTTAAAAAAATATTCAATGTACAGTTTTGACTTTCTTACGATTTTATTATATGTATAGATTGGATTGGATATATTTTATTTTGTTATTGAGATAGGCAAACTGGCAGACGTCGCCAATGAAGAAAAATGGTATACCTGGGCGGGAACTAGCCCAGGTATTCCATTCGTGTGTTGCCTATCCTGAGATATAAGATGTTAAATCTCGGTGCCAGTAATTAAACTGCCTGTCTTGCCCTTGATTTTTTACTTTTCGAGAGCTTTCTTGACGTGCGCTGCGTCACCGGTTAAAGTTACGAAAAACTCATGCATAATCGAATTGTTTGTCTTAAAAAAATAAAAAAAAAACTCCACGATAGTATACATCTATCTAGTAAGGTTCACATTTTATGACCCTTCTTACGGTAATCAAAATTGTTCTAAAGTAATGCATTATTTGCGATGCTTTAATAAACATGGTACCTATTAATCTATCTCTAAATAAATTAATATTCATCACAAGTATTTAATTTTTAATGAAATTGCCCTTTGCTTTGTTTGATTTCAACCAATAACTTAGGAGATATCACAGTTTTTAGATATATTATTATTATCAAGCACAGCTCGAGGCGTGCGTGCAAGGGGAGTATGCGGGGTAGCGAGGTCAGATGGTAGCCTGCTCTGCGAGATAGGCGCATGCCGCATGTAGTCGAAGCAGAAAACAAAGATTATCAGTGGATGTGTCGAATGGCAATATTGGCGGCTAGAAATAGAAGTGTTGACGAAATTAATGACAGAATACTGAGTAAACTTCCAGGAGACAACGTAAATTATACATCGATTGACACCCCAGTAGTGTTACCCAACGTTCGTTTATTACTCATGTTCTCGTGCCATTTTTACTATAGTTTCAGTCTTACTGATCAATGATCATGGTCATAGTGGGTTGACTGTATAATAGGCTTTATTATACTCTTACCATAGAAATCAAACTTCAAATGAATGTACCTACAAGCATAGCAGACATAGGTATAATCTCTGGTTATATTAGTACTAGTAACTCCCTATGACCCACTCCCTCTTATGTGACGCAGACGAAGTTGCGCGGGTCAGCTAGTTCCAACTATAAAGGTACGTACCTAAACAAGGGATGATTAATAGTCCACTCACTGATTTTAATGTATGACCATAACTTTTTACAGAGTAATCAGATTTTGATAATTCTGCTTTTATTGAATAGAATGTACGAGCCGTTCATAGAATTTTGTACCCTGAGTACCCATCTTAGATCTTTTTTAAATTACATGGGACAACGCTCGGAGCGTTGTCCCATGTAATTTAAAAAAGATCTTCTAAGATGGGTACTCAGGGTACAAAATTAGATGATGATTGATTATTTGAGGATGATCGATTATTCACCCACTTTTTTTATTGTATGTCCTACTACGCATAACTTTTCGTTGATTTTTTGACTTCCCGCGCTACGTATGTAGATAAGGAAGTTACTGATTTTGCTCCGATTTTTGAAAATCGAGTTTTCACCAGATGTCCACGTTTTAAGATTCTAGGAACCTTTTCCGACTATTTTCACGATGACTTCAGTATGTCTGTATGTATATATGTATCTGTGTATGTGTGTGTTTATGTCTATATGTAAACATCTCATAACGTTTAAACGACTTAACCGATCGAAACACGGTTGGCAATGGCATTCGATTGGATTCCGCTCAACTTGGGTTTCCTGAAAATTTGAACCACATCGACTAAAGAGATTTTGAGAAATTTTGAAAAACCTAAAAAAATTTTTGGTGAAACAGTATTTTTTTAATATAACTTCCAGAGTAATGTACCGTCTAATCAGCTCTATTCCTCAATAAACTACGTCTAAGACATAAATTGCATCAAAATCGGTTTATCCATCTAATCAGCTCTATTCCTCAATAAACTGCGTCTAAGACATAAATTGCATCAAAATCGGTTAATCCGTTCGGGAGTAATCGTTGACGAAAATTTAAAAAAAAGTGTTTTTTCTACATAACTGAAATTTTTCAACCAATAATTTTTTGGTGTCGATACTAATATTATAAATAAATAAATATTCACGGGACAAACTACACTTCCTGATCTAACCCCAAAGTAAGCAAATTATTTGCTTGTGTTATGGTTGTTAGTCAACGATACTAATACATAGAAATACATATATAAATACAAGAATATATTTAATAAACATCCAAACCCGGAAATACAAACATTTATGCTCATCACACAAATGCTTGTCCCCGTCGGGGATCGAACCCGAGCCCTGTCGATCGCGTAGTCAGGGTCGCTAACCACTCGACCAACGGGGCGGAAAATGAAAATAGGAAAGTGAGTATATGTATCCGTCTTTCACGGCAAAACGGAGCGATGAATTGGCGTAATTTTTTAAGTGGAGATAGTTGAAGGGATGGAGAGTGACATGTACTACTTTTCTTTTTTTTCTAATCCCCCACTTCTCTAAAATAAATTTAACGCGAGCGGAGCCGCGGGCAAAAGCTAGTTTTACAATATTGTAGTACTAAAAAACTACAATGAATGCCGTTGCAAAAATCAAAATCGAATCTAATTTTCAAAAGATACAGCTTTTCAAATATTAAAATTACGTTGTTTTTATACTTACTGTTTTTATGCATACTTAGGTACTTAATATTTTTTAATATAACTTTCAGGCTAATACACCGATTGACTTAAAAATCCAATCCGCTTTTCTTCTTAAAAAACTGCGAAATTGGTCAATTTGATTGAGATTTATCATGAAGAAAATTTTTGAATGAAAGTTTTACATCGCTTCGAAATTTTTCAATGATGACCTGCAGGGTTAACCGTCTACAGATTTTTTGTTGTTAAAAAGATATTATTCATAATATAGTCATGTGAAGCTGGATCGGGAAGCTAATAAATATGAAAGTTTTGTATGTTCGTTACTCAACCACGCATAGGTAAACATAAATATGTAGGTAGAATGAATTATACTAAACACTAGCTGTTGTCTGCGACTTCGTCCGCGCGGACTTCGTTTACTCCGCACAGCCCCCCCCCCCCCCCCCCCCGTAGGTGATAGCGTGATAATATGTAGCCTATATGTTGACCCGACCTGTTAGTAATATTCATGCAAAATTTGAAGTAAATCCATGCAGTACTTTTTGAGTTTACCCCAGACATACATACAGATAAACAGACAAACACAAAAATTCTAAAAACTATATTTTTGGCTTCGATATCGATTGTAGATCACGCTGTAAGTATTCTTTTTTAAAAATATTCAATGTACAGTTTTGATTTTCCTACGATTTTATTATATGTATAGATAAGAAGATAAATACCTACTATCACCGTAAATCGAACGTCTATAGACTTTCCGGTTCAGCACAATTCACCGGTTTGTCTGTATATAATATTAAAAAATGTAATATTTTTTATCGCAGAATAATAATAGGATTCACAAAAACTTTAATCAATAACCGACGCGAGCATTACATCGTTTAAATATCATTGATATTCTTTTTACATTATGCAAGTCGCATGCTCTGGCGATAGACTTTACTGTGCATACAATCAATTACCCACTTTCACACTACGCCTTGTGAAGAATAATATTAAAATAATATCGCCTCATAGCTGTGAAGACAGCAGACATACAGCAGTGTCTTTTTTTATATCATGGGATAATAAACAAGCAAATGGCTCTCCTGGTAGGAGATAACCATCGCCTATGATAGTAGATAACCTAAGATGTTAATGCGTTGCTATCTGTGTGGCAGCGTAGTGAATATAATAATTTAATAATAATAATATTTTATTTGACACAATAGTATTGGCACTGTTACATATTTAAAAAACTTAGCTTAAAAGTTGACACAAATACAATTATATAGTTATTGCCATATTCATAAGTTAATAGCCGGTTAACTTTACTCCCCAAACCGGAATACGACAGTGAACGGCATTGAGGCTATTTCGGTAAATACGGTGGTGGTACCAGAATAAGGCGAGACGTTGCAGAACGCTATCATCCAGTAGTCTCGATGATATTCACATACATAGCCCATCGTTCGTATTTTAAGAACTACCTGGCAGAATCGCAGGTGGTCCAGTGGTTCCATTCTTCAAATGTGGTCTTGACCAAATATATGTATTATAATATATATTATAATTCCGTCATCTGCTCATTCAACAGTGACGTTGTGGTACTTTTTACACTAACTGTGATTGCACATGCACTTTTACAATACAGTCATATTATCTCGGGACCTCGCTGGAATCCCCCCGCTAGCACTTTCACCTCCCGTGGTCGTGACATCCACGCCTATTGTTGTTTGGACATCGAATACACAAATCACACAAATACTAATAGACACGATGTTAGACGCAAAATGCGTAGCCGCTCATATGAGCAAATGTGTGTAAATGTTAAACGCTTTTAGACATATCACACCGTAAAAAATAGAAATATGCCGTATTGTGATTATAAGTCTGTGTTTTGGGTTTAAATGCGAGTGACACTGATAACCTACGAAATTGTCTTGAAAGGCGTATCCAGTTTAATCTATGGTCCATTACCATGCCAAAAGACTGAAATAAAGTCATCGATGTGTGCATATACTTGCGTGATAGCATGGGTGCCAGAAGCAGGGTAAAAATGATGCACTTCCAACCCCCTGGCCGGAAAAAAATACAAAGAAAAAAATATTTTTAATTAAGTTACTGTTTGAATAAAATTTAAAGGTTGCTATCAAAATTCGTTTGTCGCCTAGTGAATAAACAATTTGACATTGTATTAATCCACATACTCGCAATGTAATTACATGTCATCTGTGATCGATTCCTCTGGAGATCGACCGCCTCGTTGGTCGAGTGGTTAGCGGCCCTGACTACGCAATCAACGTGGCTCGGGTTCGATCCCCGACGGGGACAAGCATTTGTGTGATGAGCATAAATGTTTTTATTTCCGGGTTTGGGTGTTTATTATATATATTCTGGCATTTATATATGTATTTCTATGTATTAGTATCGTTGACTAACATCCATAACACAAGCAAATAATTTGCTTACTTTGGGGTTAGATCAGTAAATGTAATTTGTCCCGTGAATATTTATTATTTATTATTATTTATGTACAATTCTATATTTTACACAGACCACATAATTACTAGTAGACACGCCATTGGGAAGGAAACGTATCGCTACGCATATGAGTAAACGCTCCTAATACTGTTCAAAATCCCATGCATTTGAAGGTTATATTATATGGTAAAACATAGAATAAAACTATGTTGTAGGTAGGTATTGTTATATCGTGTCTAATAAGCTGACGTTAAATTATTTTATTTCATGGTAAGTAGTATAAGTTTATTTCTGTGTGTAAATTATTATCAGGTTCCACAGTTAAAGTTATTCAAGCAAAATAACTTTAACTGTGGAACTGATGTCCCACAGCTTAATTTCAATAATTTAAATTAGTAATTGAGACAATAGAGACAACCTCTAGCAATAATTATTTAACTACTAAGTGCATAAACTTGAAATATACTGTAAATGACATTTTGAAATATACAATGAGTGTTATCTATACGGAGAGTGAAAAAAATCTCCAGTGCCTTGTAAGAAAAAAGACTTTATTTGTCAGTTAAACCTGGTTCATCAGAATATTCAAGGACTGAATGGTAAAGAATTAGAATTGGAGCTGTTCATGAACTGTAATAATATTGATATTTTATGCATTACAGAACATTGGCTAAGAAACCACCAGGTCATGTTCAGCTTCAATAATCACCAGGTTGCCAGCTCGTTCAGAAGAACTAATATGATATATGGTGGCTCGATAATTATAGTTAGTAAAACAATAAAAGACATAATGAGCTTTTCTATTGAACGAGTTATTGAGATTGCTTGTATTGAGTTTGAGCAATTTATTGTTATCAGTGCATCCTTGTTATACACCCTTGTGCATCTTATGATGAGTTTATAAACAAGATGGATGAGGTAATATTCAAAGTCTCCAAATCAAAGATGAATATTGTTGTCTGTGGAGATTTTAATATAAATATTTTAGACAAATCTTCATTAACATTAATTTTCTTAATCTTTTAAAATCATTTAATCTGCACAACATTTTCTCTGAGCCTACAAGGATAACTGCCACTAGTGCTACTTGTATAGATAATATATTTATAAATATAGCTCCCACTAGTAGTTTAAATTATAAATGTACTAGATTCAAATCATAGTGGCCAATTAGCTAAGTTCCCAAAAGTGACAAACAAACCTCAAAGAAAAGAAGTTGTTTTTGTTCTAATGAATACTAGCCGAGTAGAATGTTTTAAGGCTAACTTAACTGAAAAATTGCCAAAACTGCCCTATCATGATAACCTGAATGATTTATATGGTTCTTTGTTTAATTTAATTGACACAGAATATAGTCGGGTATTTACTCCAAAAATATATCATTAAGCAACCGAAGAGGTTTTAGTGAATGGGCAACTGCGGGAACTTTTAAAAGTAGAAAACACTTATTTGACCTATATTATGAAAAATCTTATAACCACAGTGTGGAATTTCAAGAATATGTAAAAAAGTATTCCAAAATTTTTAAAAGGATGTAATACAGCAAAAGCCCTTCACATAAAAAATATCATTAAACAATCCACAAACAAAATAAAAGCTACTTGGAATATTATTAATAGTGAAACTGGTAAAACCAAAAATTTCAATTTCAATTTTTCAATTGGAAGACATTCTTCCAACTGAAATCTGATGGAATCAACTTAGAGGGAGATTTGGAGATTGCAGCAAAATTTGAAAAATTTTTCTCCAATGCTGCGGTCTTAACAACTCAAAACCTCAGTTCATCAGTTAGTACTGCTGAATCATTACTGAAGCAATGTGTAACCAAGTGCGATAAAACTTTTGAATTTTCATTCATTGATACCAAAGATATCTTAAATGCCTTTAAAACATTGGAACCGGAAAAATCTTAGATTTATGGGGACATTCTGTTAGAATCATTGCTTCAGTAATACATGTTATTGCACCATATTTAGCTGTAATATTTAATTGTTCTGTAACACATGATGTTATTCCTGACTTAATGAAATTCAGCAAAGTTATTCCAATTTTCAAGTTAGGCTCTAAATGTTATCCCTCTAATTTTCGGCCCATCCCGGTTTTGCCAACCCTAAGTAAAATATTTGAACATTTTATACTAGACCAAATGCTTAGATATTTTGATAAATTTAGATTATTTCACAATAAACAATTCGGTTTTACGAAGGGTCGCTCAACCGTAGATGCTGGTGTCGAATTACTCAAAAACGTTTATGAAGCCTGGGGAATTCGCAGGATGCACTTGGAGTGTTCTGTGATTTGTCTAAGGCATTTGACTTTGTCGATCATAACATTTTAATCAGGAAGTTACACTATTATGGAGTTCGAAATAAAGCTCTCGATCTTCTGGTTTCTCACTTAAATAAAAGAATTCAGACGGTTGATAGTAATGGAAAAAGGTCCCCTGGTGCTGTTGTAACCGTGGGTGTCCCGCAGGGCTCCATACTTGGTCCATTTCTGTTTCCGATATACATAAATGATTTGCCTTACTACGTAGGGGATAAACATGGAATCGTACTGTTTGCGGATGACACTTCACTTTTATTCAAAGTGAAAAGACGAATTGGTAAGTATGACGAAGTAAATAATGCGATTTCAAAAGTTGTACACTGGTTCAGTACGAACAATCTTTTATTAAATGGTAACAAAACTAAGTGCGTTAAATTTTCATTGCCTAATATAAAGCACATGCGTACAACTGCATGGAAACAACCTGGATCTGGTGGATTCCACTGTGTTTCTAGGTATTACTTTAGATAAGAAATTACAATCGGGACCGCACATTAATAATTTAGCAAATAGACTTAGTTCGGCAGCTTATGCAGTTAAAAAATTGAGACAGTTAACTGATGTCGACACAGCAAGAATTGTATATTTTAGTTACTTCCACAGCGTTATGTCATGTGGAATTCTTCTCTGGGGAAATTCTGCTGAAATAAATACTATATTTGTATTGCGGAAAAGAGCTATTAGGGCAATTTACAATCTTAGCCCGAGGGTTTCCCTGAGAGAAAAATTCAAAGAAATCAATATTCTAACTGTTATATCCAAATATATATTTGAGAACTTGATGTACGTTCGTAAAAATATTTGCTTTTTTAAAAAAATGGTGACGTACACTCACTTAATACAAGGAACAAAAACAATCTTGTTGTGCATGCATCTCGTCTCCACAGAATAAGTAACTCTTTTATGGGGCAATATATACGCTTTTACAATGAACTTCCCGAAACTATAAGAGATCTACCAGTCAATAAATTTAAAAAATGTGTTAAAGCAAAACTGAGTAAAAAGGATATTATAAAATCTCAGATTATTTAGAAGACAAAAAAGCCTGGGATTAATTGCTCCTCATACCTATCTCATATATATTTTCTATAGTATTGTGATATTGTAAAAAATCAATGATATGAGAAAAAAAGACAAGCCCGCTGAATAATATAAAAATAAATAATAGCACAATAAAAAGAAAAGAATCCGTAACATATTTAGGTTTGGTCTTAGAGAAAAATTACACTTTTATTAATCATATTAATTACATCGGTGAAAAAGCTAAACGGAATTTCTTATCCATTGCCGGTATATCTGCCTCGACATGGGGTACGTTTAACACTTTAAAGATAATTTACAATGCAACGTACTTAGGTTGTATTTGTTATGCTTGTTCAGCGTGGGCCGATAAAGTTACGAGTGGTGTGATTCGGCGCAAACTACTTCAAAATCAACGCCTTGCATTAATATTTCTATGCAAAGCATATCGCAATGTAAACTCCGAAGCTTTACCCGTTTTATCAGGTGTCTTACCATTAGATTTAGAAATTCAGCGTCGGGCTTCAATGTGTAGTACATTTCTAGGAATTTTAACAACCCAGAATTTATCAACCCACAAGCTCAAACAAAAATACGTCGTCTCTTTAATCCTGTAATCGACGTTACTAATGAATTAATTGATGAGTGGCAGTCGCGTTGGTGTTGTTCAACTAAAGGACGGCATTTATACAATTTTTTCCCATGCGTCCGGGATCGTTTAAGTAAAACATGGATAGAAATAGACCATTGTGTTGCGCAGTTTCTCACTAGCCACGGTAACTTTAAAGCTAAATTATTCTCGTTTAAATTAGTTCCTTCCCCTTTTTGCGAATGCTCTTCATTAAATTGTAAATATGAACAAACTGCACACCACATTCTTTGGAAGTGTAATCTTTGGCAAAATGAACGTAGTCAAATGCTTGATAGCATTCATTGAATATCCGGTGTAATTTATTACTCCGACCTTGTGGGAACACGTGGAAACTTCCGTGCCTTCAAGCGATTTTGTCATACTTACTACTGGGAGCAAAATTAAGTAGGCCATTTTGGTAGATCCCTAATTGTCAAACTTCCGTGGTACAATAGCAATCAGGCTTAACCTGATTGTAAAAATCTCATTTCGTAGCATTTTAATGCTTTTAATATTTTGCTGTCTCCTGCTCAAAAGGGAGGGAAACAGGATGTATTTTCCTACTCCTCCTATATACTTCTGATTAATTTCGTTGCGGATCCAAAGACAGCTAAGCTTTTCCCCAGGGCACCCTGAGCTCGCAACTCAGAGGTTATCAGGTCGGATGCCGCTGTTGATTCTGGTTTACAGAAGTTACAGTGGTGGGAACGAGAGGTGGGCCAATTGCCCTAAAAAAAAAAGCCCGCTGAGTTTCTTCCGCCGGATCTTCTCAGTGTGTGGCCGCATTTCCGATCCGGTAGCAGTTTTAGAAAAAATATGTTGACGTGTCAAAAAACTTGTAAAAAGTTTTATTGAATAAAGTATTTTTGATTTCTGATTTCTAAATGCAAGCTACACTGACACTAATTATCGATTGAAAATTTACAATTTAAGGACCTAATTTTTTGGTAGCAACCATACATGACAGTTGTACAACAACATATCTTCACGCCAGATCCCTTACGGGGTAGGCAGAGAGAACCGAGTGCCATACATCACGATCCTTGCAGGCTTGTCTCGCTTCTTCCACATTCATCACTCTCTTCATACACACACGCCGGTTGCGAAGACTCTTGACACCACCTTCGGACAGTACTCGATCAATTTGATCGTGGTATGTCAGTCTTGGTCTTCCCCGGTACCTACATCCTTCCACATTCGCGTTGTATATCTGTTTTGTTAACCTTTCATCTACCATTCTTTCTACATGTCCGAACCAACGGAGCATGCCCTTTCTCATCTTTACACCGACACTTTCTTTCAAACCTAGCCTCTCTCTCACTTCGGCATTACGAACCCGGTCCGCGAGTGTCACACCAAATATTTTTCTTAGCGACCTCATCTCGACCGCGTTGATTCTACTTTCATGCCCTTTCTGACATACCCAACTCTCACTTCCATACAATAGCGTTGGGATAAGCACATGATTATGCAGGGCTAGACGGGCACCCTGACTTAAAATTGTGCTATTAAGTAATCTCCCTAACGCTCCATTCACTCTGTTCCCTGCACACACTCTTCTTTCAACATCAGCGGTGTACCTTCCATCCCTGCTAAAAGCACATCCAAGATATACAACCTCATCCACTTGCTCCAGCACTACATCATCGACCACAACTCTTACATCCGTTCTGGTTGTTTCTCTTTCAAATACCAAAACTTTAGTTTTCTTCGCATTCAAATGTAAGCCCATACTCTTACAATCCTCATTCATAACTGTGACCAGTGTTTGCAGCTCAGATGAAGTTGAGCCTAAAAGTACAGCGTCATCTGCATAAAGCAGGCAGTTCACCACTAGATCACTCATGCGCATTCCCACATTCAATGACCTCAATCTTTGGAGACACTTATCCAGATATAGAATAAACAGACGAGCTGACAACACACAACCCTGCTTGACGCCGATATTGACATCGAACCAGGGCGATATGTTGCCGTCCACCCGCACACATGCTTTTGCACAGTTGTAACCTTTATAAATAAATAAATAAATATTCACGGGACAAATTACACTTACTGATCTAACCCCAAAGTAAGCAAATTATTTTCTTGTGTTATGGGTGGTAGTCAACGATACTAATACGTTGAATTACAAATATAAATATTGGAATATATTTAATAAACGCACAAACCCGGAAATACAAACATTTATGCTCATCACACAAATGCTTGTCCCCGTCGGGGATCGAACCCGAGCCCCGTCGATTGTGTAGTCAGGGTCGCTAACCACTCGACCAACGGGGCGGTCAAAGCAAACAGGTCTGTATATTCACATGTTTGCTGTCATAAGTGTCGTGGCAGGCTTCCTACCGACCTTTTGTGGTGTCTACAAACAGAACCTATAATAAATTTCTAAAAATAACTCCTAGCTATTCGTGGTACATGCGCAGCATAGATTTTCGTATTGTAGGTACGCGTACCAGCGCGGCGTAGAGAGATTTTGAATTGCTAACATTACATTACAACCACGGAATGTTTTCTGTGGAACCGTTCTATGTTGAACGCGATCAAATGGAAGAAGCTGGTACTGGGGAGCTCCGACCCAGAGATGAGAGCTACTCCATGTGAGGTTGAATTTGCGCCTTATAAAGTTAGAGACGATGAGCCGGCAAGAAGTACGGCTTCACTTTGCTGAGCACACCGAACATTTTGGAGGCTCGATAGCTAAAATATAAACACTAAACTATATTTCTTTATAAATTGCTAACTTAGAAACTTAATCAAGAATCACGATGACAGGAGAGGCAGCACAAATGTAAGGCTTAAGCCTATCTTGTATGAAGAAAAACATATTGTCTATTTCCGTCTGAGAATAGCCATTATAGGCTCTATTATCTAAGCATAGAGATTAATATTGTAAAATTAATCTATTTGTTTTGATGTTATAACGAATTTAATTTACAAATTCAACGTTTTCGTCTGAAACTTAGATCCTCTTAATATTTTAGTATTTTGAATGCGTTAAAAGATTAAATTCGGCAGTAAAATGGAAGATTTTGACTTATTTACCGATGAAATTGAATTTACCAAACCAGTGTATAAAAATTTACTCAATAACTATGTAAAAAATATTCCACACACTCCAAGTGGACCAAATTACGAAAGTAATTATTTTTCAGTTGGAATCATATTA
This sequence comes from Apodemia mormo, assembly GCA_036924255.1. Taxonomy (NCBI): domain Eukaryota; kingdom Metazoa; phylum Arthropoda; class Insecta; order Lepidoptera; family Riodinidae; genus Apodemia; species Apodemia mormo. The sequence goes on along the minus strand of JAUPFN010000020.1, from coordinate 5,580,095 downwards.
TCAACTTAATCGTCAGATTATTGAATGTAAAATATTTTAGGTGGGAGAAAGCTTTTTGCTGAAGAATATTTAGTGGAGGAACGTGAAAAAGATTGTGCATTTTATTTAAGCGAATCAGCGTCTCCATCACTCAGAACTCTAGCAGTGTATAGAGATGAACAAATGCATAATGCAGGTATCGATTTTAATCACTATTTTTTTTTAAGCCATACATTTTAAAATGTAAAGGACTTATAACCATGTTATGGTCATGCCTGCAGTAATATTTGATTATTTGAGTGATTAATAGTTAAACCTAAAATAAAACATTTGTCTTAATATAATTACATTTATAATTACGTCCAATGTATCATGTAAAATATTAACTTCTAATAAATCTATAAACAAAGGTGGATCCTGGGGGGATCATGGGGCCATGGCGGGTACGGTTCTAGGTATGAAATTATTAGGATTAGAGCCTATCATGACTGAAAGTCAAAGATGTGACCCCTCTGAACCAAAGACTGAATTGGCCCTTGTATATGTGACCTCTCCTGAACCGAAGGCTGGCTTTCGGGAAGGCCTGGAACATATACAAATATTACTGTTTTATTACTGTTAGCATTGAATATTTTGACATGAAATTCATACCATTATATTCAGCGTGTTTATACTTAAAAATATCACATTAACGATAAATATTATTTTAGTTTACATTCTTTCACAAATTTAATTGGTTTATTATCATTCTTTTTTTAAATAAAACAAAACTTGGACTCAGCAATTCGCAGGTAAGTAATTTAATTTGGTATGTTTGAACAAAAATGGTAAGCAATGTTTTTGTACATTTTATATATATAGTTCTTTAAGATAAAGTAAGTATAAATAACCAATTTTGAATAGTTTTGCTAAATATACAGCAGTATTTCGTGTATCAATTATTAAGTTTTAAAGTAATAACATTAGAGTTTTTCTCATCTGTATTAAATGCTATTTTATATTGATGTGTTTATTCTGTACCTAGTAAAAAGATACTGACGGCATCATAATATATTAAGCAAAGCTATTCTAGTAAGTTGTTTGAAATATTTCACACACGGTTAAGATACTATAATATTTTATCTTAAGATGCCCTAATCTACAGTCTATTTCTTTTTCCGTGTCTTTTTAGGTAAACAAAGTCCACTTGTTGTAAAAACACCAAAGTTTCACATCAATCATATACATTGAATTAAATATGATTAGATTATCATATTCATTCATTGTAAAAGGTTTGTTTGGCACTAAAAACTGTTTCTAATATATTATTTTATAACAAAGAAATACTTTAAAACAAATTATTTTCATCCTGATTGGTTTATTTTTTATATAGATTAGTTAAAATAACTAACACAGTTTCACATATACATATATATAGATGAATGGCTAGACTGATATATTTCACTGTTTTTTATTGATGAATATGATGATTATATTTTAATACTTTTTAGCCTATTCTGGACAAAGACAATCCAAACCCACAATGTATATATATATATATGAACAGCTAGATTGATGTTTTTTACAAAATTTTTTATCGATGAAAATGATATTAAAACATTATTTGTTCTTCAATAAATCAGCAATATCTTTGGACAAATATTATTTTGCTGATATTACTAATTTCACACTTGTGATATGAAGTTCACAACAAGCACGAATCTATTGTCAGTTGGAACGCATAGTAACTATTATACTAGATGCACCGTGCAGCCCGCTGCATTATAAAAGTTTTTGGTGAATCCACAGGATCACCAAAGTTTTCGGGATAAAATGTTTCGGGATAAAATATAAATATCATGTATTTATATTAAGTGCGTATATTTCGTTTCATAGGTTCATTTTTTGGTGTTCTACGATATTTTAGTACTTCACAAACTACGTCAAATGCCATTTCAAAAATCAAAATCGAATCTAATTCTCAAACTTATAGCTTTTCATACGTTATGTTTAGCAAACTTACTTAAGTTTTTTTAAATAACTTTCAAGTTAATTTACCGATTGACTTAAAAATATTATCAGCTTTTGTTCCGTTAATTTAATCAAAATCGGTCAATTTGTTTGGGATTTATCAATGAAGAAAATTAAAAATAAAATATTTTTTGACATAGCAACGAAATTTTTCAACCAATTGATTATTTAGGTAAAACAATACTTTAGATCTCAAAAATTGAGTTGAATGCCATCATCGTTTTCAAATATACAGCTTATCAAAAATTAATAATACTGTCATTTTAACAAAATAATTAGTTTGAACTGAAAAATCTATGCTTATATTTTTTACTCTTGAGCTTAAAATACCTTAATTTAGTGAGAAGTTTCAGGGATGGCACTTAAGGGTCAACCATTTACACATTTTTTTCCCGTTTGTCCTGATGCCTCGCTTTAATAAATCGCAGGGTCAAGCCTTCAACGTTGCAGGCTTAGATTTGAGCGTTATCTGCTTTTCACATGGCCAACTATATATCGCTCTTTCAAGAATAACCTCAAAAGAAAACATATTTGTATTGTCTAATGGCAAGAAAGCTATGAATGTTGTATATAAAGACATTCCATAATATATTAATTGTAAAAATAAAAGAAATAGGTAAAAATGTAAAAACTAAAAATGTAGTACCTATATGAATTTAGATATTCCAAAGATAGCAGGAAATCTTTATAGGGAAAGGGGAAGTAATGAATAAATAAAAATGAAAAAATAAAAATCAAAACTACTAGATCGATTATAATCATTTTTTTCCCGTGCGAAGCCGGGGCGGGCCGCTAGTAATTATATATTTTAAAATATAATTGGATCATAATTTGAAGTTTGTATTTAAATGCTTTGAGGCTGGAATGTCACCTCATATAGTATTTTATCTCAAAAAAATGGATTGTTATATTTTTCCAAAACATGTTTTATTATACAAAGTGTGTGACATAAACAAAATTCACTTAAAAATAAATTGCTCTGACTTTTTGTATATTATAATAAAATTTTAAAATTATCATAACACTTGTTCAGTCAATCATGTCAAATGTATGTTTTCTAAGTTATCATCTGTTTTTATTGTTATAAGAACTTCTAACATGTTAATAGTATTCAAACACTTTCTAATACTCTCATTAGTTCAACTGTATTCAAAAAAGAGGAAGTTCTCAATTTGTTTGTATTATGGCTACTTTGTAAATGTGCTATTCATTAATTCATTTGGAAATTCTAGATTTTTTTAAAAGGGTGCAGCACTCTCGGGTTCATTAGATTTTCATCAGTCTTTTTCAGGGTTCCAAAGTAAACTAGGAACCCTTATAGTTTCTCTATGTCCATCCGTCCATCTGTCCGCACGATAGCTCAGAGACCTTTACTATATATAAGTTAAATGTACTGTTATTTATTCAATAATAAATTTAAAAAGGGTAGTATCATTTGACCACAGATGGCCACTGAAACTATTAAGTAGCAATAACATATTCAAGTAATATCGCATATGATTTATTTTTATATCACTAGATAGCAAACAAGCAGATGGCTCTACTAACGGAAAGTGAAACTATCTCTTATAGACACCAAATGTGTTAATGGTGAAATGCTATCAGTGTGGCGAGATGGAAATGCCACATGCAAAGTCTACTGGCTACTTTACTCTACAAACTGGAATAGAACAATGACAAGCATTGACGCTATTGCGGCAGGCATCGGTAAGGCAGTGGGTGGTACCATATACCTGGGCGAGACGTTGTGGAACCCTATCACCTAGTAATCAAAATGGCAGTGACACATAATATAGTTAATGTCGTCTGCAAGGCAGGTCGATTTGCGAATGGCAAATGGTCTATTCCTCAAAGAGGGCTTGGACCAACAGGAGCGAAAGAGAAAGAGAGAGAGAATAATTGACAAATTAATTGAAATTTTTTTTCTGAATTTCATAACTAAGGGTTTAGACATTGATATAAAAATCCTAAGATGCACAGTCTCGAACAAAACTGACACTCAAAAGTGTCCCTAATTTCATAGATATGGCAAAAACATATGTCTTTGCATATCCAACCTTAAGCGCAAGATTTATAGTTGTTTTTACAAAGCATTGTACAAAAAGAAATAAAATTGACAGTGTCGCGACTGACGCGATTCTATTCGAAATGAGCGCATAATTTCAAATTGTGCGCGTATCTTGGGTTTTTTATTAGGGCGAGCGAAGCGAGCCCTAAATTAGGCCACTTTCTATGCACTTTTGTGAAACTTACAGAAAAATTATCGGACTTTTAGGTTTGTGCTTCGACGTAGTAGTTTAAATTCATGTCTAGATATGTTATCTACCATGAAAATACCATTTTACAGACCTTAAAAAAATAGAAGATACAATTTGTATTAAAATCTTATTACTACTAACGATATCTATTATAAAACTAACGAGTTAAAATCGATAAAAGATACGTTTTGTATTAAGAATCTTATTTCTAGTAACACCATCTATTATAAAACTAACGAGTTAAAATTGATTGAGGGTAGGCGCCTCCAAAATTTGAGTCATCACTTTTTCCAGATAGTGATACAAAAAATAAGTAAGCAAATTGTAAATAATAATATAGATTATGTTAAAATTTAAATCTTGCCATCTTGATGTTTTGTGAGTTATGATTTATAATTATGCAATTCTGGAGACAATTTTTACCTTGCGCTGCTCTTCTCTTTCAACTCCACTCTTGACCGCCCGGTTGGTCGAGTGGTTAGCAACCCTGACTACGCAATCGACGGGGCTCGGGTTCGATATTCTTGTATTTATATATGTACTTCTATTTATTAGTATAGTTGACTAACACCCATAGCACAAGCAAATAATTTGCTTACTTTGGGGTTAGATCAGTAAATGTAATTTGTCCCGTAAAAAAAAACTCGGTTTCAACTTTTCCAGCAATTAGGTACCTAAGCATTTTTTGCTACTCACTATTTTCAGCCGACTACCCAAAAATGAGGAAGTTCCTATTTGGTCGGAATCTTTTTTTAAGCATGTTCACTGATTATTCGAAGACGCCTGAACCGATAAGGATTTTTTTTGTTTCAGTGAGTACCTAGATACTTCTCAGGTTATTTAATTTTAATTTGACGAAGATCTGATGCATAGTACGGGAGATACTGGAAGTGGGAAATCAACTGTTTGCAAGATTTCTACGTTTAAATTGTCTCATATTTGTATAGTATTATTAGGGCAATTTTAAATAACATGTTTAAAAATATTTTTAAAAGATTTTAAGACTACGCAGGCAATTGTAATTATTAACCGCGATATTCAAAAATCGAGCTTTCATCAGATCTCCATGGTTTGAGATTCTTGAAACGTGATTATATTTTTTCAATGACGTCAGTATATATCTGTGTGTGCGCACGCGATTAAATCTCTCACAGATTTTAAACTGCCTGGCTGATCGAAAAACGGTTTGCAGTGAAAGATCAAAATCAGTAATCAAATTCGAAAGTTTTAAAAATTAAAACAGTATCCTTTTAAACACGGTTTCAGGGATGGCTTACAGGATCACGCGGTTTAAAGATTTTTTATTAGTGATTTTTGAACTTATTAAGAGACGACTTCATAAAATATTTTTCTTTATATTTGACTCGCGGCGCGCGGTCATCGGGCCCTTGTATAAAGACAAGGGTTCACTTATAGACTGAAATAGCTATAGGGCCATCAGTTTGATCAGCTTAGCATCGAAGGTGTATAGTAAAACATGGAAAGGAGAATGCAAGGGAAGTCCGAAGGAATGTTGTGTTAGGCACAAGGGGGTTTTAGGTCTAAAGCAGGGATGTGTGCGGGGAACAGAGTGAATAGTGCGTTAGAGAGATTACTTAAAAGCCTAGTTTTAAGTCAAGGTGCCCGTCTTGCCCTGCGTAATCATGTGCCTATCCCAACGATATTGTATCAAAGTGAGAGTTGGGTACGTTAGAAGGGAATGAAATTATAATCAAAGCAGTCGATGAAACGAATAGCTATGAAAAATATGTCGCGTAACTCTCGCTGACAGGGTTCGTAATGTTGAAGTGAGAGAGAAGTTATACTTGAAAGAAAGTGTCGGTGTAAAGATGAGAAAGGGCATGCTCCGTTGGTTCGGACATGTAGAAAGAATGGTAGGTGAAAGATTATCAAAACAGATATACAATGCGAGAGATGCAATACTTTATTATTTATTTTTCTATACATTAAAAGATGTAATTATCATAAAAATACTTTTCTCACAGTATTACTATATAGTATAACTTTGCGAGCCCTTACAAAGCTCTGCTTTTAGCTAGTATCAATGGGTTTAGAGGTATCCGGCTCTAAAAATCGGTTTTACTGTGCAATGTTTATTATTACTGTATTTAAAATATTCCATTATTTTAGACAACTTTGTTGCATAGTGGTTAGCTTAATCGGTTCAGATCATGAGGCCCTGAGATCGATCCCATGTTTTGTTTATTCTCGAAAATCGTAGCATGTAGCAACTATCATCATAATAGACGTTATCAGGTGTGCGACGTTGCGATGAATGCAACTATGGGCGGGTGATCCTCATACTGTGATTTAATAATTTAAACAATTTACAACAGCCGCTCTTCACCATCCAATATATCGAATCCAGATCTCTGGACCCATCAGATCTTTCCGAAATTTAAATAGTACTAAATTTACCACTTAGTCCTAGTATAATCCCTCAAACAAAAAAAAAATTTTCCCAATTGGTTTATAACTGTATGTCTTACATAATTTCATCAAATTTCTTAGATAAACAAATTTAAAAGTGTACATAATCTTAATGGTGGATTAATGCAAAATAAGCAAAAAATATGCATCTAATATTGATTATATAAGATACATATATTTTTTATGAGTGTATATACGAGGGTGGATTGAAAAGTATTCAGCCTAACCAAGAAAATAAACACATACTAAATCCGTTATATTTTTATTTTTCTACATAATCACCATCAAGTTCGACGCACTTTTGTCATTTCAAAGCATTTAGACCGTTGAAAAAAATGATTCTTCCTTAGAGTTAAAATATGCGTCTACTGCTGTTTTGACTTCGTCGTTTGTCGAAAATCTTTGATACACCTCGCAGACACTTTGTGGAAACCCAATTCGTTGACTATGATATTTTTAATTTCGTTCATAAGAGATGCCTATAATCTCTACTATCTCTCTAATTTTTAATTTGCGGTCTCCCCTAATTAAAGCAAGTACTTTTTTAATATTTTCGTGAGTAGTGGATGTTGAAGGCTTTCCAGATCGAGGTTCATCTTAACACTCTCTTTGCCACACTTGAATTCTGCTATCCATTTTTTTATGGATAAATAAGACAGAGCGGAATCCTCTAATGTACTGACTATATCATCGTGGATGGCTTTCAGTGATAGCCCCTTCTTATAGAGGCACGTAATGACGGCACGCTGCCCAATTTGCTCCATTTGCAAAAAGTATGTCCGATTGCTTTGTTAAAAAATTTATAAAGTGACACCAAATTATTGCACACGTTTCGAACTTCACACAATTAACTATACTCTGAACTGAACTAAATAATGTGGGTAGATTTGATTTTTAGAATTGAATGGATCTGTGTTAGGCCGAGTACTTTTCAATCGATCCTCGTACTATATTATGAAAAATATTATTTTAATTGTACAACAATAATAAATATTCTGTACAAATAATATGAATTGAATTGAATATTTTTATTTAAAGTAAATATATTCTTATACATTTTTTGAACGTCAATTTTAAATTAAAATTCTTTAACAATTATATAAACAATGATAACATGATTGTTATATATTAAACATATAAAATTAACATTTTTTGATTAACTAATCCATCCAGTAAAATAATCGTTCACACTATAGATATATATAGATTTTTTGTAAAGAGTATTTTTTAAATATTATTTGAATTTCTTTTCGGGTAAATATGTCTTTATGTCCGGAATCTTGTTGTACATGTGCACACATAATCCTTATAGCATTTTGCACATTTGCTTAGCCTAAATTTGGTCTTGGGAAAATTTGTTACTAATATTATAAATGCGAAAGTCTTTCTGTCTGTTACGCCTTTATGTCTAAACCGATTTTGATGAAATTTGGCATGGAAATAGTTTAAGATTCGGGGTCAAACAAAAGATCAACTATTTTTTTCATAAATCACCTCCTAAGGCGCTGAAATGTGGGATGAAACTTTGTCTGAAAAATTGTATAGACGACTTGTTAATTTACACGCAGGCGAAGCTGCGCGAGTCAACCAGTATGTTTAGGTATAAATAAAAATAAATTGCCACCAATTTTTGTCCACGTAACAAGAAGCTGCTGCAACTATTTGTTTTATGTTGATGGTACCGAACGATATGGAAATATATATTTCATATCTTAAGATAAGAAATATACGCACTTAATATAAATACATGCGCGTCGCGGCGCTCCCTGAGACAGCTAAGAGCATCGTCTTGGACCCATTAGGGGGCGCCAGGGTTTTATTGCACACGGACGCTACACAAGCTAGAGCCGCCCCTGACTTCTCCTTGCAAAAATTAGTATGTATGTAGATATGAAAATATTTGTGACTTCCCCTTGTTTAAATTGACAATATCCAGTAATATTACTTTCACGTGTGTTTCAGAAAACAAATTTAATAAGATTACAAATTATGTGAAACCAATTGAACAGTTGATTAACACTACCTCAATGTGAGTAATAAGATTTATATTAATGTTACATTTTACAAATTATCATATTTATATCTTGGTAAACTATGACACCGTAAAACCACAATTTTATATTAATGGAACCATCACACTAGTTACATCTATGAAACAAATATCTTCACGCCAGATCCTTACGGGGTAGGTAGAGAGAACCAAGTACCATACATCACAATCCATGCAGGCTTCTCTCGCTTCCTCCACATTATCACTCTCTTCATACACACACGTCAGTTGGAAAGACTCTTGACACCACCATCGGACAGTACTCGATCAATCTTATCATGGTATGTCAGTCTTGGTCTTCCTCAGTACCCACATCCCTTCACATTTGCATTGTATTTCTATGTCACGTCTATGAAAGATGATTATAAATAAATATTCACAATTTTTTGCAAAGAAAACTAAGGTGTTGGTGTTTTATATGGAAAGTAACCTGCAAGGACATTAGGGTTATAGTTAAAAGATTTAGTGTTGGAAAAAGTACTGGAAAATATGTTTTTAGCTGGGATGGAAAGAATACTAGTGATATAGAAAAAAAGAGTGTATACAGGCATTTCCTTTTCCATGTTCAAATTGATTAGGTGCTGTGGGAAGGGTTTTGTGTGTCTTCAAGTCTTAGAAACTGGCGTGTTTGTATTTAAGAGTTATGAATGCAGAGGAAACAACTGGGTGCTACAGTTCTGCAATGTCTTGCCTGGATTTGGTACTACCTCCTTAACTATTCCTACCTTTAACTATTTATGCTGCAATAGCATGGTGCTCATGGGCGTACCCAGGTGGTGGGCCAGGGGGGGCACCCGTTACATTTTAAGACTATTTTTATCTTAATATCTACAACAGTAGATAGCTAGTAGAGAGGTAAATGAATTCCAGGGGGAGGCAGCTGTCCACCCCTGCCCCCCCCCCTCGGGACGCCCATGATGGTGCTTTTTTGCTGTTGTATTTCGTGTTAGAGGGTAAAGTAACCCTATTACGACATAATAATTACTCTGAAGCACCAACTTTATTCCAATTCTATTCATATTTGATCAACATCTCGGTGAAGGCCATCTTTGACTTATCAATATACGTACATACTAAAAGGTTTAATTCAATAGCATTTCCTAAATATGAGTTTTACCTTGAATTTGTAATAAGCTTCTAGCTAGTTTTGGAGAGTATAGTAATTTTACAAGAAATAATATTAAATCACCACCACTCATGTGCTAAATATGTAATTTAAGAGCATGTAAGGAGACCATGGTTATATGATAAGAAATTTTAGATTAAACCCATATATTTCTGGAAAGTGACACTAAAAATGATCCGTAAGTAACAAAAAACAAAAAAAAAACAATTTTATATCACAATGAAATAATATTACAGATCAAAAGAAGATGAAGAACTGCTTAGTTGTTTATCTGATGGTGTTGACAATGTCACAGATATATTTGCGGATCTTGACATAGATGAAGAATTACCATTCTACAAACAATACATGAAATTCAGTGATAAAAATAATGTTGATAATTTTAATAAAATTCTCCAGGAATTACCTAAAGGTAAAGTTATATAAGTATTAGTGTGTGCGTGCGTACGTGTATGTGTACGAGAATGCGGGCGCGCACGCACTTTTGTTTATTTTCTTGTGCATTCTGCATACAATTAAGTGCTACTGATTGGATGGCTTAGAGGGCTAAGAACAAACATATAATGTTGAACCAACATATCTTTTACGTGAAGTTCAACATATCAGTCTTAATAAAATGAATCAATGGCACATTTTGAGTTGCACAATACTAAACATTAAACCAACTCTATATTTGTATTTATGTTATAAACCTCTAGTGTGTGCTGTAGACTACATAATATGTTTATTCAGCTTTGCTATAGATACAACAACCTGTTCGTTTAGGACAAAGCATGAGATATGCCATGACAAACGTTATGTCGTTGCATCACGTTGAATAAACGAGAATATAAGTTCACATTATTGGTTCAACCTCTTTTATTGCGCGCGACATATCACAAGCTACTTATCACAAGCAGGCTGGGTTCGGAAAATAGACAGAAGCAATTTGTTCTAAATGAATTTTTATTTAAAAAAAAATAACATCCAATGTATTATACCCGAATTTTTATAGCTTTACGTAATTCGTAATTGTAAGAAAACGCCACTTATATTAAATCCGTGTATTTACAACATAAATACACACCAGACAAGACAACACAATGTAATACTAAATACTCTAACACTAGTCACTCACTGTACTAACACTAAACTCAGAACACTCGCTTCGCGCTGGTCACTTTAAGTATCGCTCTCGATCGCTTTATGAAAACTGCTCTGTATTTGTCAACACATCTCTATTTATACCCAGTGTAAAGTTCTACCTGGATCCAGAAAAAATCTTAATGTATCGGGAAACAATGAATCACTTCTTATAACTTCTTATTGTAAATAATTTATGACTCATAAATCCTAGTACACGCTACTTTCATCCTTATGCCCTATACCACAAGGTTCATTATGATATAACTTAGGTCAACTATTTGTTTGTCAATAGGAGTAGCTATCTCTTTCTTTTATTTCTAGATCTCTCCAGCGTTCTAACTCTACACGTTTCTAGATTATTCGTAACAATAATACATTTGCTTACTTTATTTAATTTGAGGCTACCAGTTGAGGATTTGTCCTACTATCACACTTTTAATAAAATATGATTTCATTTTCAGAGTGGACAATCATTCAACTGACAGCACCGTATAATCCAAACGAAAATTTGAAACCTTTTGAAGAATATAGGACAGAAATAAATTCTATTTTTTTGACATTGCTTACAAATGAATATTTGGATGATTATGGACCTATTACAATTAATATACCAGCTAATTCTATCAAGGGTGAGTGAAACCTAAACTATATTATAGTTGGTATTGTCTTTAATGACTGGCTGCCTTGTAATCATAGTGGTTAGCCTGTTCAGTTTAGATCATAAGTTTTAATTAAAAAATATATATTCTTAAGGTTTTTCGAGAAAAATTTTAATGGCGGTGTGTTAACATTCTGTATCTCATGTGCACATAAAGCAAGAAAAAAGTAAAATTCAACAATGGCCAATCAAATCATAATGAACTAGATGCCCACTAATGTTCCGGTCACTGCTTTTTTTACATAAACCGATGCCTCTGCTGATGGGAAGAGAAACCATTGCCTAAACTGTCCTGTTAATTTAGTCGACCGTAAGTGCATGTGTGATGCAACAGAGAAAATCGCGCTTAAAAATTGCACCTTTATTTTTGACGCTACAAAAAATCTATACAAGACATGAAAAAAAATATTGATCTACCTAAATTTTTTGTAGCATCAAAAATAAAAGTGCAAATTTTTGGGCGTGATTTTCTCTGTTGCACCCAACATGCACTTACGGTTGACCAAATTAGCAGGACAGTAGACACCAGAGCTGTTAATGTTACTTTGCTATTCGCATAAATTACATCACACGAAATTCATAATTTTTTCACACATATTTTACAATTTTACATTGCAATAATGATCTAATTTGATTATTTTTTTATTTATATAGGTAGGTTTTTAAATTTAGTGTTGTAATATTTAGATATAAAATATTATATTTTGAAAAAATGTGATGTCACAAAATTTGGGACCCCTCCCTACCCCACTCACACACAATGTCACACTTCGTCAACCCCCTCCCTCCCCTTAACATCTAACGTAATTTATGGATGACCCCTAACAGGATGGCAATGTCACATGCTTAAGTTTACCTGCTACCCTTACCCTTCAAACCGTACCACGACGATGACAAGCATTGACACTATTGCATCAGGAATAGACTACGCGGTGGTACCAAATACCGGGGTGAGATGATGCGGAACTTTACCATTTAGTAATCACGATGGTAGTGACACATATAGCCAATTTGACTTCTCTTACGACCTGCCGGGCAGAACGGCACTTAATCTATTTTTCAAAGGAGTCTGGACAAACATGAGGTAAAGCCCTAAGGAGAGGAAACAGGCCTTTCATAAGGAAAACCAATTTGATGATAATTATTTTGATTTTAACTGCTACATAGTTATTAATGATATTTGTTTTGTTGCTATTTAATTAAATATATTATGTCCCAAAAATTCTATTTCAACACAAAATGCATGCCATTATTTGATCTAGGACTCATTAAACATTACTTCTCTGCCGCTCGGGTGGGAATGCACCATTAACATCTTTGCTGTCTGTAGGTTTTTTAGGTCTGTAGGTCTGTAGGTTATTTAAAATACTCGATTTTCCGTGTCCATATTTAGAAAAAATCTGTTTTTATCACAAATATTCTTATATTTTGATTGTCAAAGGGGTTAAATTTAATCTACAGTATCTAACTATAAGATTAATTTTCAGATGGCGAGAAACCATTGTTTACAGAGCTATATTCCCTTCTTGAGGATAATTATAAGACTATAGACAATGCACAGTTTTTGAACAATAAAAGATTAGTTCAAAACTACTGGAATAAGAGGGCAGATATTGATTTAAGAATAAAGGTATTTATATTCACGCTATTTACTGTTACATGGTAGGTAGAATGAACTGAGAAATATTGAACTAAAATGTTTTTATATATTTTATATTTTAACAAGATATTGTGTGTTGAATAAATTGAAGAAGCTTAGGGTAGGTCCAGTATTAATAAAGGAACTAAAAAAAACTAATTAAAAGATCAATCTAATTTAGTACCTACAAACTTAAAATAGCAATCGTTTAGAATTAAAATTGCTACTGAAAACGGCTCGCGACAAATGGCATGGTAAATTACAATTCGTTTTAAAACTTTTTTAAAGTTATTAAGGATTATTTTTAATTATATGGATGTAATTAACTATGATTTAAAATTCGCGTTTTAAAATTTAAAACGCCGTATAAAGTGGCATGTCTTTATTAATGTATTTTTAATATTTTTGGATGGTGATCTTAAGTTGTTTAAGGTATGGTATTTAAAATGAAATAAGTTGTTGTTTTTCATAAAACATTTATATTTAGTGAATTCATCAAATTATGTTTTAAATTTTTTAGTTTTCAACGTATAAGGAGGTGTCCGACTTGTCTGATATGAATGTCAATGTAAAAACAGTCACATATCAGTTTTTTTCGGGAATATATTAAAAAAATTAAATACTTCAATACTATTATGGATTCCCTAAATCTAATAAGTCATTGTAGAAAAAAAATGTTTATAATTATGCATAGAATTATTTCAAGTTAGACTTGAACATTAATTACGCTCTCCTGTAAACCTCAGTTTTTGACATGTTTCTTTATACGTAGGGACCGTTGATTTATCTACATACGTTACTTTTGACGCCAAATATTTTTGGCCGTGTTGGTCCCGGCCTCCTTTGAAGAATAGGCCAACTGCCGTTCTGCCAGGCAGGTCGTAAAAGGCGACCGTTTGGCTATCGAGTCACTACCATCGTGGCTACTAGGTGGTAGTGTTCTGCATTGTCTCGACCGGGTCTTTTACCACCGCCTTACCTATTCCTGCCGCAATAGCGTCAGTGCTTGTCACTGTCGTGTTCCGGTTTGGAGGGTAAGGTAGACGGTAAACTTATGCATGTGCCATTAAACCTCACCACAAGATAGCAACGCACCATTAACATCTTTGGTGTCTATAGGCGAAGGTTGACTCTTTCCATCAGGAGCCCTATCTGCTTGTTTGCTATCTTATAATATAAAAAAAAAATATGTGCGCTCCCATCATTCCCCTTTCTTACAGAGTGTTATAAATGTGATGTATAAGGACTGGCTTGGTGGTTGGTCAGCCTTGCTGGCTGGGAAACCGATGGATCCTGCTCAGAAAGCTGCTGTTAAGAAGCTTGTTGATGACACTATTTCTGACTGGGGGTAATTAGATCTTTAAAATCATGAATTATGTTATTCTTTTCTTTCGTCTTCTTCTTAGAAATATTCATTATTATAAGTAATCTTTGCTACAACGGATCTGTAAATAAGGGAAATTAAAAACGTATCATTACGCCCGGTTCCCTTGCGGTTTTGATAGAATAAACCGAATGTCTATAAAATATATATTTTTTTATATATCATAAGATAGCAAACTAGCAGATGGGTCTCCTGATGGAAAGAGTCAATCATCGCCTATTGGCACCAAAGATGTTAATGGTGCGTTGCTATCTATTGGCGAGATCTAATGTCACATTCATAAGTTTACCGGCTACCTTACCCTCCAAACCGGAACACGACAGCGACAAGCACTGACGTTATTGCGGCAGGAATAGGTAAGGCGGTGGTACCAGACCCGGGTGAGACAATGCAGAACTCTACCACCTAGTAGCCACGATATTAGTGACTCGCATAGCCAATCGGTCGCCTTTTACGACCTGCCTGGCAGAACGGCAGTTGGTTTATTCTTCAAAGGAGCCTGGAACCAACACGGGGACAAACTTTCCAGTTCACCACGATTCAGCGGTTTATCGGTTACTGAGATGAGTAGTGATTCCTATCGTCGCATTTTCCGACATTATCGACTATTAGAAATTGCGATAACTGGGACCGACGGCTTTACATGCTCGTCAGAGACAAGGGAGTGGTAACACGCCACCCGCCTGACTCCGAGTTGTTACTGACACTTTTGGATTTTCGAGAACTACCTATTAATAACCCTTGCCTGACTCGGGGATTGAAGCGGGGCCCAAATGATCTGAGCCGAATAGCCTATCCCCTAGATGACGACACAGCCTGTGATCACTTGTCATTATAGAATGTGCCCAAATTGTTTATGAATTGTAAATATAATACTCACTAAGAGTTTATACCTAACCCATATTTTTAGGTGTCTATTAAATATTTTTGAGGATTTCTATGTATTAGTATAGTTAACACATCACAAGAAAATAATTTGATTACTTTGTGTAGCGTTTCCAATATTATTTATTTTTATTAAGAGAATGAAATACTATTAAATAAATATGAGAAGTCTAGTATGAACTTATAAATAAAATGTTATTCAAAATTGCTTGAGACAATTTTGTTGATTATTCTTTCTTCATGATATTTGGTACACCGCTTCCCGAATATCACGCGAGATTTTCGAATCCATATTTTTAGTATAAATGAGTCTATGCTTGACTACATTACCTTTATTTAGAAAAACAATTTGCTGATATTTTTTTATTTAAGCTCAGTTAAAACTAGTATTTAAAATGTATAATAAAGTAGCATAGAATTGTAGTGAGAAAATGAAATAATTAAATATTTTAAATAGAAACTAATAAAATTCGTAAAATATTTTTCACTCGTACAGTCCATGGAGACTCATGTATAGTCTGAAAAGTGACTACTGGAACCAACATATCCATGTAATAAAATAAAATCATGTGCGCCTTCAACCTCGCTTTGATTTAGTCATTCTAACTTGTTATCGTTTGCACTCTTAATTTAATCCAGTTTCCTCACTATATTACACTTTTTCTTGTGGTATTTTTTTTTTTTTGTGATATTTGCCGAGACTGCTTTATATAGTTTGGGGTGAAATATGATTTCCATGTATTATTATCGTTGACTATACAAGCAAATCATTTGGTTATTTTGGGGTTAGATGTATTCATGTAATTTGTCCAAAGCTTTTCTATTTTTCGAAAGTTTCTAGTTTTTTTTTATAATATAAGATAGATAGCAAACAAACATTTTTATATCATAGAATACCAAACGAGCCGTCCGCTCTCTTGATCGAAAGAGAAACCATCGCCTATCGACATCTAAGATGTTAATGGTGCGTTGCTATCCGAGTGGCGGGATGGCAATGCCACATGCATAAATCTGTTGGCTACCTTACCCTCAAAACAGGAACACGACTATGACAAACATTGACGCTGTTGCAGCAGGAATAGGTAAGGCGGTGGTACCAAGTTCCTGGGCTAGACATTGAGAAACTCTGGTAGTCTCGATAGTAGAGACACGTATAGCCAATCGGTCGCCTTTTACGACCTCCTGTCAGAACGACAGTTGGTCTATTTTTTAAAGGAGCCCGGACCAACACGGGGGTAAATTACAGTAAATTTAACCTAATATATTGTGTAATGTCAGTGATAAACGGAGTTTTTCTCATGTTTGTCATCCCTTTTGAAAAATAATACCTCTGAAAAAAATTGTAAAATTAAAGAAACTAACATGTGAGTGTCATCATAGTCAGAAGATAATAATAATATATTAATAATATTGGTAGACTGTCATGAATTGATTTAACCGCAAAAGTGAACAAATTATTTGTTTGTAATATGTGTGGTCAACGATACTAATAGATACATATATAATATACTAGCGACCTGCCCGCGGTTTCACCCGCGCAGCTTATGTTCCCGTGGGAATATCGGAAAGTTTATACACTTAAACCTTCCTCAAGAGTCAATCTATCTTTAAAAAAAACCGCATTAAAATCCGTTGCGTAGTTTTAAAGATTTAAGCATACATAGGGACATAAAGACATAGGGACAGACAGAGAAAGCGACTTTGTTTTATACTATGTAATGACATGTAATATGAAATACAAAAATCTTAACATCCCGACAGAGGCAGGCATTTGTGTTATGAGCATACATAACACAAAAGCTTGTCTCTGTCGGGAATCGAACCTAGGCCCCATTGATTGTTTTTTCTTTTTTCGGAATGTCTGAATCACTGCTGGCCTTGAGGGCCTTCACAGCTTAACCTTAAGGGCCTTCACCCATTGAAAACAAAGTCAGGGTCGCTGTCCACTCAATCAATGGGGCGGTCAACAGAAGAGGGTTGGTAGATTTCTGCAATGTTTCACCTGGGTTGGGTACAGCCACCTTGCCTTTTCCTGCTAGAATGATATCAGTGCTTGTTACTATCATGGAGGGTAAGCTGTAGAAGGTAAGGTAATTTGTAATCTTAACATTTATGCATGTGGCATTACATCCTGTAATATGGATGTTTAGTGGATTATTTATTACCATCCCCGTGTTATAGAAAGTTACTTTATTGTAAAAGTATAAAACTATTAATTTTTCAGCTTTATCAAATTAACGCAGAAGCAAAAAATTCTTCTATACAATCTGATTGGGAACTGTGCAGTGTTAAACTCTCAACAAACAAAATCGTGTGTGCGGAAGATCTTAACGGAACATGGCAACATTAGTGACGTCAAATCTGTTCTGAAAACAAACAACTGTGGCAGTTGTTCTATGGAGTTCAGATTTTTGAATGAGCTCTGTATAAAATGTCTATCCAAGTCGTTTGAAGCAATACATCATTTCACTTTAGTAGACGGTATTAAAGCATTTTCAGAAGTGGTTAACAAAGTAAAGGATGATGATGAATGGCAAGAGCTTAGAAATGCTAAAAGACATCCTCTTATATTAATAGTTGATGAGGTAAGGATTTTAATTAATATGCTTACTTTCTTTTTGTTGATATACTATCTGCTTGACAGGGTTTCGTACGGCTATATTTATAAAGGAAGACCAAATCTACCTTTTACAAAAGTAATGTTTTCTACTCTTCTGTATGTATTTTCACATATATTCTTTTACACATACAAACATATCTTGTCCTCATAATTTATACAGACTGACTGGTGAGTCACCTTCGATACTTCTGGAGAGTACCCGGTGCTTGATTCTCGTTAAAATGAAATAATAAAATTAGGGGCTTAATTTTTGACCGATATTTCTTTAAAAATAAGTGAAATGTGGATATTATACTCTCTAAGCACGCCACGCTAGTCGACATCAAGGACACGCTGCCGCCACCCCCCGCCCTCAACTTCACTACCTGCGTGACACGTGCGTCCGTGCGGTGTCCAAGTATGGCGCAGGTAAATATAGGATTCTCGGTGTACTGTTTACTAAGTTTACTAAGAAATATTTTAATTTTAATTTTTAATGTTATCTTTTTTCACCATATATGACCGCCAACTATCACGTCCTTAAATATTGTAGGTAACTCACCAGTCGTTATGTGTATAAATTAAATTGAAGTATCTGTCTGTGATTTCAAAATAACTAGGTTTTTTCACGTACAGTACCTATGTTATTTTTACGATACTGGGTGTAAGTATAAACTAAAAATGGTTTAAAATTTATGTCTGTCTGTAATTCTGTATGTTCGTGGTAATCTCTGGAACGGCTGGACGGATTTTGATGAAAATTTCACTTAAAGATAGAATTTTTTGCGCAGGACAAAAGGTTCTTTTTACACGGTTGAGTAAAAGGAAGCAATGATTTGGACCACGCGAACGAAGTCACAAAAATAATTAGAAGCAGCCATCTTTATGTATTGTGCTGACAAAAGTTTGTGGTATTAGATCTTGTTTATATACATAAATTTCTAGTGACCCTCCAAATACGTACGGTCATCATTTCTCGTTTCATTTTTCGAGGTCATCCTCAACGCTCATTCGAAGCTATAATAACTAGATACCTCAGTAATTAGGAATAGTTTCGCTTGCAGTCGTCAATAACTTGAAAAATTTGGTAATTATAAGAGTAGGTATGTAATTTTTTCTATGGAGTGATTTATCTGTTACGATAGTAACTCGTATATAATCTGTGATACAGGTAATTAATGCCAAACCTTAACACGTAGTTTATATTTTTAGATGCTGGACACATTTCCTTGGGAAAGTTTGCCAATAATTATCAACCACCCAGTAACACGTATAGAAAACATTCATATTCTGTACGCGCTTTATAAGATTCACGAAAAACAGATAGTTGATGGTTATTTTTGTGCAGAAACTGACGTTGGCAGATATATAATTAATCCAGGTATAGTTTTTGGCCAACAGAACTGGCATGCAAATTTTAATGAATGTTTTCCTATTAAATTGTTTTTTTATTTTTACCTCCATTAAGTTAAACAATTTATTTTACTCAGCATCATAATATGTCAAGTTTTGCTTTTTTTTGTTAACAAAATTGGCATGTTTTCAAATTGTATGATACAATAATCATGAGTGTGTTCCTCTGACTACGCTGTAATGCAATAATTTTGCGTTACGTGGACCTTTGCTATTATTTTCCTTTAAAAAAAGAAGAAGACGAAAAATTAAGATTATATATGATACACGACATTTTTAACACTGGCGACATTTTTTTTTACTTCCGGCTTGATATCATCTGTTGCCGGAACTGTCAAAATTGATCTATCGAATGTCAATTTGAGCTATCTATGACGCTTTTCACTATATGTAGATTCTGATATATGTCACGATTTTGTTTCTTCTATTTTTATATTCTACTTCTATAAAGTTTTTTTGGAAATAAAGACCAAAATGGTCAAAAAATCACAACCAATAAAGTAAAATGTGATCTCGGAAAAAAAGCGCATCTATCTCGTAAAACCATATTATTTCTCGTCTTTATGGAAGGTGATATGGCGAAATTCTCTTATTCATAATATTAAAATGTGCCGAAAATGTATATGGCACTATGTGTTAGTGCTAACATTACTTGATTTGTCGCTCCACGCATGCTGATGGATCTTGGTTTGCTAATAAAACCAAGCTAGAAAACATGGCGGGCCATGTGTTCTGCGCGGTCATTTCAATCCACCTGGTCAATGTGTAGACCACCTAGCGCTTTGGGCGGATATCCCGCCTATGTTGTCGAGCGACTGTAAGTGAGATTTGTATTTTTTTACAACTTACGACAAGGTGACATCGAAATTTGTTGAAAAATTTTGACCTTGGAAGTTTTACATTTTCTGTTTTTTTTTCTCGTCCCATTGATACTATTATAAAAAAATAATTTTGCCTATCATGTAAGTATCAAGTAAGCTAATTATCTTAGTAATACTTGTAATTCTGCATAATTATTTAAAAGGTCATCGTCCCATTTGTAATATAAAATAATTTTGTTTATAATATAAAAGGCTATTAGTTTAGAAATACTTCTAATTTTAAATAGTAAACATGTTGTTTAAACAGATATTATACCAACTAATCCAATAATTTTTCTCATTTTAACACCCAACTATCAAATAATAATTTTTTATAAGCTACAATGGCGGCTATATTTTTCCTTCTCCTTATCTGGTAGGAGATTTCACGCCCTCCCTTGTGATTAAGGGTTCAATACTTACCATTGACTCTCCTGTGTGCGACTATAGGCTGATGTGAATGGCCGGTGGGAGGCGCCCTATTACAAATTTCCTGCCTTAATGAATTGTAACGCACTCTTACACCTTGCGGCACATCTGTCTTTGCTTTTTTTTTTTACAAATACAAATAATTTTATTTGGAACCAGAACAAGTATACATGAATAATATGAGTGTCGATGACATACGCAGAAATATAAAAGTTTTGTAAGTATAAACTCATTACATTTAAATTAAGCATACATTTCTCTATCTTAAGGAATCACACATACTTCGTCGTTAGTACAAGATATATATGGTCCACTTATATAATTAAATCTCCCTATATCATTAAGTACTAATGTAATATTATTCAATTATTATTTCATAAATATTTTTTTTAATATTACAACGCATAACCTGTGACGACCATCTGCGTAACCATACGTCTTCACAGGTCACACAGCAAGAATGCGGTGTTACTACCCGACTCGTTGGTTTCATCCAATTGATGACAAACTCCGTGTTATAACAGATACCTTGAATTAATCCTCACGAGTATATGGGTGGATAACTCTAGTTTAAATCATCATATTTATGTGAATCAGAATGTACACTACTAGTTCGGTCATATATCAATAAAAATCGGGGTAAAACTGCCTTTGGCGGTATGTTAAAAAAACCAACCCTTATAAACAACAATTTTGTTTATCTTTGAATAGATATAATCACGAAATAAAGAAAACAACGGAATTGGCAAGTACAAACATTTGTATCAGGACCGCGATCGCCACACTCACACATAAAATAAGCATTATTGCATATAAACTACTAATGCAAACATTGTTTCATTGGTCGTTTTCATTTTAAGCAACAATAATCCGAAACACACAAACAGAACATTTAAAAATATACCAAAGTGCGTTAAGATAAATTTTATTTTGCTACAAAAAAAAAGAGTATTTACGTCCTTTTGTAGTCTATTCAAAATAGACTCATCTATTTGTACAATAGTGAAACTTAAGATCGTAATAGTTTCGCTATTCTACAATAGATGGCAGCATTAATTTTTCCGTAGTTTTCAGTTGATCATATTTAAGTAGAGAACTTTCTAGAACGATATACGTAATGACTGTCATTACGCATATCTTTCTAGAAAAATTAGGTCAACCTAAAATGAACTTTATATGTAAGGTGTACGGCTGATTTTAGCTTGACTTTCTATTATATCATTAGAGATTATATTAAATCAGGAATTTAATTAAAATAAAATGAAAATTGTACTTTCGAATGATATGAAATATCTCCATTTTTAATCATCTGTATTCTACTATCATTTCTGCATTCAAGGATGGCACAATACGGCATAATTCAGTGTATAATAGATTTTCGCACGACGACTATCTCCTAATGATATGGTAAGTATCACTAAGGCAATTTAGAGTAAAAGCGCATAATAGTGACGCACGCGGCACGCCCACTCTTCACTTCCCCTTGTTTTCTTTATTTCGTGGATATAATGAATGCCATCCATATGCATAGTTTATCTACTGCCTTACATAACACTTGACAGAAAAATCTACTCGTTTACAGAAAAAAATTTGGAGCGCATGGAACTCCGTATGAGTTCGTTCGTGAAGTACTGGTGCCCGGACTGGGAAGGGTACATCGGGCAAGCGCCGCCGCCAGAGGAATTCCTCGGCTATATCGCAGAATCGGACATTTTTCTGTAAGTTAAATCATATGAAACTGCTTATATTTTTATATTCAGGGTTGATAGATGAAAACTCCAGTTAAGAAATGGTTCTGAAAGACATGTGATAAATTTTTAAAGTTAGTGTAGGAATATTAAGTTTCGATATTGCGTGGATAAATACGAGCCAAAAATTTATTCTGAATATCATGTGATCTGTTGTCGAAAGTTTTTGTAAGCTTGGTGTGTTGATAAATTCTGGGTTGGTAAAATTCCTAGAATTGTAGTAGATTTAAGCCCGAGGCTGAATTTCTAAATCTAATGTTGTAAAAAAAAAAATTATCAACCCACAAGCTCAAACAAAAATACGTCGTCTCTTTAACCCTGTAATCGACGTTACTAATGAATTAATTGATGAGTGGCAGTCCCGTTGGTGTTGTTCAACTACAGGACGGCATTTATATAACTTTTTCCCATGCGTCCGGGATCGTTTAAGTAAAACGTGGATAGAAATAGACCATTGTGTTGCGCAGTTTCTCACTAGCCACGATAATTTTAAAGCTAAATTATTCTCGTTTAAATTAGTTCCTTCTCCTTTTTGCGAATGCTCTTCATTAAATTGTAAATATGAACAAACTGCACACCACATTCTTTGGGAGTGTAATCTTTGGCAAACGAACGTAGTCAAATGCTTGATAGTATTCAATGTATATCCGGTGTAATTTATTACTCCGACCTTGTGGGAACACGTGGAAACTTCCGTGCCTTCAAGCGATTTTGTCATACTTACTACTGGAAGCAAAATTAAGTAGGCCATTGTGGTAGGTCCCTAATTTCCAAACTTTCGTGGTGCAATAGCAATCAGGCTTAACCTGATTGTAAAAGTCTCATTTCGTAGCATTTTTATGCTTTTAATATTTTGCTGTCTCCTGCTTAAAAGGGAGGCAAACAGGATGTATTTTCCTACTCCTCCAATATACTTCTGATTAATTTCGTTGCGGGTCCCAAGATAGCTAAGCTTTTCCCCAGGGCACCCTGAGCTCGCAACTCAGAGGTTATCAGGTCGGATGCCGCTGTTGATTGTGGTTCACAGAAGTTACAGTTGTTTAAAATTACCTTTGAAGTGATTTTTTTTCGTAGTATAACTATGTATTTCTGTGTGTAATCGCAATTCGCAAGCTACGCTGACAAACTTAGAATTTGTCTTAAAAGGCGCATCCATTTAATCCGTGGTTAAAACCATAGTTTTGGACAATGATTCAGAGACTAAACCTGTTGGAAATTCGTGTGGGAATTTTTTGATTTTTTGACTGTTTCTATCTTAACTTTGTATAAATTGATTTATTTTAATATACTACAATGCTTATTCTAAAAAAATAGTGAAATTTAAGGAAATACACAAAATAAGCAATGTATCATGCATCATGCTAGTTCGAGAGTTCTGCCGGCGCGAAGCGTCGGAGCAATGCACTTTTGACATTACGTGACGTGAAAATAGAAAAAATCATAAAACATTTGTTTGTAAAAAAGTTTTTTTTATCTTTAATTTATAAAATGCTAACGTATTGAAGAAAGTAATAATTACAAAATTACAAAATCAGATTTATTGAGATAAAATGATAATACAATTGAAGAATTATTATGAGTACAAACATATAAATTTTATTAATTCTACGTCAGAAATAAATTGTTGTTCGTAAGATATTAAAAACTTTAAATTTAAGTATAAAATTTGAGCTTGATAATACTGTCACAAAAATCGGATTTTTTTCATTTTAGATGTAGCGGAATAAAATAATCCTATAAAAATGTCAATATTTTTGCACTGTCAAATATCTAAGTCATTCATTATATTTAGATTTTTATTATAATTAACTAAATAACGTATTTTTGTGATTAAAAAAAAACACAAAAATATGTTAATTTCACAAAACAACCACCCAGTAACACGTATATATAATTTTCATTCTGATTTTTACTCTGAAATTCAGACTAGAAACATCGTGGCTATTGCAAGTCACGTGACTTCGCCAGAGCCAATAATAACGCGGCAATTTTTAAAAACTTGTAACAACCATATATTTGCAAATAAAATATATTTTCTTTCTTTCATTCAAGTCAGAACGCAGGCAGCTGCCGATAAACACTCTTTCTATATATGCTACAGCTTAGGGTTGTAACGGAACTCCGCCTCCGTCTCCGTTACTTCCACAAAGAATCGAACCTCTGCCTCCGCCAAATTTATGCGGAGTTTTAACGGAGGTTTATTTAAGCTAACATACAACGCGCAAAAAGCAACGCTGGAAGACGCGGCCGCACAGCTGCGTATTTGCGAGTGAAATGATCAATATTATGCTTATGCCGTGGGAACACGGGCAGGCGGACGGTGGTGGGGGCGTGAATGAATGACAGAAATCAACTTGTCGAATCGTTCGAGACTGCGTAGTTGTTTTGTGTTTAAGCCGTGATTGTTTTAAGTGATTTAGTGCATGATTAATATGATGTACCCATTTGAAATAAACATTTTTGACTTTAATAAACCATAAATTTCTATTTTTGCTACTTCAAATTTCACCTCCGCTCCCGCCTCCGTTAACCTCCGCATTCGCGGAGACGAACTTCTTCTCCTCCGCATCCGCCTCCGCTAACCCAGCCTCCGTTATAAGCCTACTACAGCTTGTCTATAGTGCTACTCACTTGCACCTATACTTAATTTGTTAGATTATGTCGCAGGTAGAAAGCCCCAGCAAAATTTTTTTAGAATCCCATTTTTAGCTATGATTATTCATTAATTCATATATTATTATTATATATTATATATTAAAATTTCAAGTTGCTTCAAATACATTATTTGAATTTTTTGCAAAATATATTTACACATGTTAAAACCCGATTAAATTGACTGTTTTATTTTTTAAACATTAAACTACAACATATCAAAATTACATATTGCCTCAAGTATATTTTTGGGACACAAAAATAATATAAAAAAAAATTAGGGGTTATTTTAGCCCCGCTTATCCCCAGCCAGATCTCTACTTCTGTCTTGGGGTATAATCAGAGAGGTATGTAACAAGTTTTCAGTTTTTCTCAAATACCTACCCAATAATTGGTGCCAGGCTCCTAATAGATGAAAACGTTATAGGAATTTAATTTTGGGTCGTGTGGTTCGGGTTTGATGTGTGCGCGTGTGTGCAGGTACTGCGGGCACGGGGACGGGCTGCAGCTGGCGCGCGGTGCGAGCGCGGGGCGCGGGCGGGCGCGCTGCTGCGCTGTGCTGGCGGGCTGCGGCTCCGTGCGGCTGGCGCGGGCGCCCGGGCGCCGCCCACCCGCCGCCGCGCACCACCACCTGCACCTGGCCGCCGGGTCAGTGCCGCACACACACACACACTGCGGCGCCCGGGCGCCGCCCGCCCGCCGCCGCGCACCACCACCTGCACCTGGCCGCCGGGTCAGTGCCGCACACACACACACACTGCGGCGCCCGGGCGCCGCCCGCCCGCCGCCGCGCACCACCACCTGCACCTGGCCGCCGGGTCAGTGCCGCACACACACACACACTGCGGCGCCCGCCGCCGCGCACCACCACCTGCACCTGGCCGCCGGGTCAGTGCCGCACACACACACACACACTGCGGCGCCCGCCGCCGCGCACCACCACCTGCACCTGGCCGCCGGGTCAGTGCCGCACACACACACACACACTGCGGCGCCCGCCGCCGCGCACCACCACCTGCACCTGGCCGCCGGGTCAGTGCCGCACACACACACACACACTGCGGCGCCCGCCGCCGCGCACCACCACCTGCACCTGGCCGCCGGGTCAGTGCCGCACACACACACACACACTGCGGCGCCCGCCGCCGCGCACCACCACCTGCACCTGGCCGCCGGGTCAGTGCCGCACACACACACACACACTGCGGCGCCCGCCACCGCGCACCACCACCTGCACCTGGCCGCCGGGTCAGTGCCGCACACACACACACACACTGCGGCGCCCGCCGCCGCGCACCACCACCTGCACCTGGCCGCCGGGTCAGTGCCGCACACACACACACACTGCGGCGCCCGCCGCCGCGCACCACCACCTGCACCTGGCCGCCGGGTCAGTGCCGCACACACACACACACTGCGGCGCCCGGGCGCCGCCCGCCCGCCGCCGCGCACCACCACCTGCACCTTTCCGCCGGGTCAGTGCCGCACACACACGCAGACACACACACACACTGCGGCGCCCGGGTGCCGCCCGCCCGCCGCCGCGCACCACCACCTGCACCTGGCTGCCGGGTCAGTGCCGCACGCACACACACACACTGCGGCGCCCGGGCGCCGCCCGCCCGCCGCCGCGCACCACCACCTGCACCTGGCCGCCGGGTCAGTGCCGCACACACACGCACACACACACACACACACACACACACTGCGGCGCCCGGGCGCCGCCCGCCCGCCGCCGCGCACCACCACCTGCACCTGGCCGCCGGGTCAGTGCCGCACACACACACACACACACACACACACACTGCGGCGCCCGGGCGCCGCCCGCCCGCCGCCGCGCACCACCACCTGCACCTGGCCGCCGGGTCAGTGCCGCACACACACACACACTGCGGCGCCCGGGCGCCGCCCGCCCGCCGCCGCGCACCACCACCTGCACCTGGCCGCCGGGTCAGTGCCGCACACACACACACACACACTGCGGCGCCCGGGCGCCGCCCGCCCGCCGCCGCGCACCACCACCTGCACCTGGCCGCCGGGTCAGTGCCGCACACACACACACACTGCGGCGCCCGCCGCCGCGCACCACCACCTGCACCTGGCCGCCGGGTCAGTGCCGCACACACACACACACTGCGGCGCCCGCCGCCGCGCACCACCACCTGCACCTGGCCGCCGGGTCAGTGCCGCACACACACACACACACTGCGGCGCCCGCCGCCGCGCATCACCACCTGCACCTGGCCGCCGGGTCAGTGCCGCACACACACACACTGCGGCGCCCGCCGCCGCGCACCACCACCTGCACCTGGCCGCCGGGTCAGTGCCGCACACACACACACACACTGCGGCGCCCGCCGCCGCGCACCACCACCTGCACCTGGCCGCCGGGTCAGTGCCGCACGCACACACACACTGCGGCGCCCGGGCGCCGCCCGCCCACCGCCGCGCACCACCACCTGCACCTTTCCGCCGGGTCAGTGCCGCACACACACGCACACACACACACACACTGCGGCGTCCGGGCGCCGCCCGCCCGCCGCCGCGCACCACCACCTGCACCTGGCTGCCGGGTCAGTGCCGCACGCACACACACACACACTGCGGCGCCCGGGCGCCGCCCGCCCGCCGCCGCGCACCACCACCTGCACCTGGCCGCCGGGTCAGTGCCGCACACACACACACACACACACTGCGGCGCCCGGGCGCCGCCCGCCCGCCGCCGCGCACCACCACCTGCACCTGGCCGCCGGGTCAGTGCCGCACGCACACACACACACACACACACTGCGGCGCCCGGGCGCCGCCCGCCCGCCGCCGCGCACCACCACCTGCACCTGGCCGCCGGGTCAGTGCCGCACACACACGCACACACACACACACACACACACACACACACTGCGGCGCCCGGGCGCCGCCCGCCCGCCGCCGCGCACCACCACCTGCACCTGGCCGCCGGGTCAGTGCCGCACGCACACACACACACACACACACACACACACACACACACACTGCGGCGCCCGGGCGCCGCCCGCCCGCCGCCGCGCACCACCACCTGCACCTGGCCGCCGGGTCAGTGCCGCACGCACACACAAACACACACACACTGCGGCGCCCGGGCGCCGCCCGCTCGCTGCCGCGCACCACCACCTGCACCTGGCCGCCGGGTCAGTGCCGCACGCACACACACACACACACGCACACACACACACACACACTGCGATCGATTGAAGTACAACTTGCACGAGGTTGCACGATTCCTTGTGTTCCTCCAATCTGGTCCGGGCAAATTTTAAAATTAGGAACTCAATATTGAATTGAAAGTGCGTTTTAATTTATTATTGCAAAATTATTACAGTCTAGGACGTTAAAGTCTAGGAACCGTGCAGGTACTTTATGCACCCAGATGAATTATGTCTACCCAAGGAAGTTCTACCCGGAATGTTCACACGCGTTTCAAAAACGTTCCGAAGAGTAAGTACCACGACATGGGTGAAGTGTGTCTCTTTCTACTAAATAAAGCGCCAATCGTCATATATAAGAGCGGCCATGCGTAGTTGTTTGCAAATTACTACTAAGTAATTCTACTAATTTGAGAATTAGTTTTTGCATTTCATAGGTAAATACGTAATAATTAAAATAAGCACATTTTAGAACTCACTGTGTTAGTTACAATTCATTTTATGCTAATGTATTTATTGACGTGTATTAATAAAAGGGATTTAACGATTACCGAATATATAAAAATCTACCATCAGATAGTTTTTTACACTGGCAATTGCAAGAAAGGGACAACATCCACTCTTGTCGTTGTCTTTCTCAGAACGTTTTTCCCCTCTGTTAAGTAACAAACAAATATCAACGTTATTAGTAACGAAATAAAGTACATTTTTATTTCTCAAATATTGCTTCGTAATAATTCCAGTTATCGTATATAAGTTCCTTGAGTCTACCCGATCGAGGGTTTGACGTAATGGAGAGCTGTGATTAATTCACCCAGGTGCATGAAGTCTACCGTGCGTAGCACTCAATTCACCCAGGTGATTTGCCCCAGGTGAGTTAAGTCTACCGACCCTATGTGGTAATGTGGGTGTGCGCAGGCCGTGCGTGGCGGGCATGCTGTGGGAGGTGACGGACCTGGAGGTGGACCGCGTGGTGTCGGCGCTGCTGGCGCTGGCGCTGCCGAGCGCTGCGCCCCGCCCCTGGCCCGCCCTCGACAAGGCGCGCTGGAGCCAGGGGATACTCGGTACGCGCTTTACCTACACTCATACACAATTTTCATATTAGGTATACGAGCAGCTGACTATAGCCAATTCAAATTATACACGTAACACAGTATTGGTACGTGCAATTTTTCTTTTAATACCATAGATTGTACTATTATATAAATGTATAAATGAAAAAAAAAAAAACACGCACACTCGCACACACAAATAAATACGTGCTGGCGTCATCGTGAGAACAGTCTGAAAAGGTTCCTAGTGACTTAAAACGTAGACGTTTTGTAAAAACTCTATTTTTAGAAGTCGGTGATTACATTAGTAGCTTTAGCGGGAAATTATAAAACAATCATACTTATAGTCTGAAACTTGATTTTTAACTAGGATATTTAGGGGGTATTTTAATATTTTTGTATGCTATCAGACTAATCGAAGGAGCCAAACATTAAAATGACTAAATTTGAAAATCTGTTTAATAACTCACCTTAATAAGTATATTAATTAACCAAAAAAACTATTTATTTTTATTTAATAACGTACATGTGTAACAATAATTTCGCGTTTTAAAATGGAAAATAAAATTTACCGCGAAAACGCTCTGGACTGTCATGGCGTCCTAATGACATCACTACATTATAAACACTGTGGTTTCTATGAAGAAATATTGTTGCCTATCGTACGTTATCATTTGCGGCACTTCTCGATCACTTATGACACAACTTTTTCAATTAATTTAGCTTGCTGCTTAAAAATTT
Organism: Apodemia mormo; assembly: GCA_036924255.1. Classification (NCBI taxonomy): domain Eukaryota; kingdom Metazoa; phylum Arthropoda; class Insecta; order Lepidoptera; family Riodinidae; genus Apodemia; species Apodemia mormo. The sequence continues at coordinate 5,549,875 of JAUPFN010000020.1, read as the reverse complement.
GCAATTAAAATAAATTTCACGTTTATATACTTATTTTTATTAATATAAATCAAGAACTGTCAAACGCACGGCCCGCGGGCCACGTGCGGCCCGCGAGTTGTAATTATGCGGTCCGTGAAGGGTTTTTAATTCACCGCAACATACTTAAAAATTTACTGTCTTCTTCATGCGCGTAAGATGTAAGAAATCTTACTACAAGATGAGTTTTTCTTTTACAGTTATTATGTTTTATTTAATAATTTTCCTTAACTGTATTTGTATTTGTGTTTTTTTTTTATATCATAAGATAGCAAACAAGCAGATGGGTCTCCTGATGGAAAGAGTCACCCATCGCTTATAGACACCAAAGATGTTAATGGTGCGTTGCTATCTTGTGGCGAGGTCTAATGCCACATGCATAAGTTTACCGGCTACCTTACCCTCCAAACCGGAACACGACAGCAACAAGCACTGACGTTATTGTGGCAGGAATAAGTAAGGCGGTGGTACCAGACCCGGGCGAGACAATGCAGAACTCTACCACCTAGTAGCCACGATGTTAGTGACTCGATAGCCAATCGATCGCCTTTTACGACCTGCCTGGCAGAACGGCAGTTGGCGTATTCTTTAAAGGAGGCCGGGACCAACACAGCAATTCTATTTGAAAACATAATTGCCTTGTCCTCCAGTCTCTTTGGTAATTCATATTAGTCCAGGATAGTATCTGGCTTGCACAGCCCTGCTATAAATAATCAAGAATACTACACAACTGTGAACGAAGTACTTGCTTTCTAGTTAAATATCGACGTTTTCATACAACTCGTCCCTCCAGTTAAACTTGATACCTCCTTATAGTCACAGTCACATTCTCGGAAATAACGAAAGGAACTCCGTTTCAGCTGTCACCTGACATAAGATGAGAAGACACCTTTCAATCTTGTCATAGGTTCATATAAGATGTACGTTATAATAATAGAATGTTTTGACATGGTTTCAGATATGAAGGTGGAGCAGCCGTGCGAGTTCGTGCCGGAGAGAGACCTGTTACGCGCGGTGTGCCTGGCCCGCGCCAGTACCGCGTTCACCGCCATCTCCGCCAGCGTGGTGCTGCGCGGCCTGCCCGCGCGCATTGCGCCCCGCCCCGACCCCGGTGCGTACACCACTGCAGGCGACGGCAACACCAATGCAACACAAACATCACACAGTTCGGTACCTATGTGAGGTATTGATGAGTACATAATATTTCCTCTAATTTTCGTGAAAAGGATTTCGTGAAATACGATGGAAGTATGCCAAATGAGCACTATCTGAATTGACCAATGAGCGAGTACTTTTAAAATTAACCAATGAACGTGCGCGGTGGGAGGGTTGGCCATCAATTTGTACCAACGGATTCAATTAAATGTCAGATGTTACACCTCATATGCGACTATTATAAGACTGGCTCGTTTTTTATCCTTTTTTACTTTAGAACCAAAACTATTTCAAATAACATGTGTGTATAAATAAATTATTTTTATATATTGAAATGGAGTTTCACCAAGTGCCAACGATGAAAAGTTTAGAATAAATTATAATTATTGTAATACAATAGATGTTAACTACTGCCTCTTGAAGAGTAGACTAATACCTGTCACCAACGTCGTGACTACTTGCTATGTGGTAAAGTTCTGTCAGGTCTCGAGCGGGTTTGGTACCACCGCCTTACCTATTCCTGCCGAGAAAGCATTTATTCTCGTCGTTGTCGTATTCCAGTTTGAAGGGAAAGATAGTCGGCAAACTTGTGATTGTGCAATTGCAACCTGACGGATAGCAACGCACCGTTGACATCTTTGTTGTCTACAGGCCATAATTATCTCGTTCCATCAGAAGAACCATCTGCTTGTTTACTATCCTACATGGGCGTACCGGGGGGGGGGGGGGGGGGGGGGGGGGCAGGGAGGGGCAGCTGCCTCCCCCCTGGAAGTTGTTTACCTCTACTATCTACTATTGTAGATAAAAATATATTCTTAATGTTACTGTCCTCCCCCCCGGCCCAGTACCTGGGTACGCCCATGCTATCCTATGAAATAAAAAAAATAAAAATTATTGATACTTTTAATGTTTATGATACATACTAATGACAGTCTTTGGCTTTATAGCGCCATCTAGTAGCAGGTAACTTCTTAAACGTTTAAAGCATTTGTTATTTGTCGGGATTCGGGAAACATACTTTTCGATTTATATATATTTTTTGTGAAATGGTGAAATTTTCGTCCCCATATAAATCTAGATTATAGTAACCTAATGTACTAAATTGTATCTTTATTCGTTTAACCATTGTATTTTTGAGTCTTATACGTGAGGATGGCAAGCAAGCGGATGGTTCTCCTGATGGCAAGAGATAAACATTGCCTAAATACTAAGAATGTTATTGCGTTGAAATTTGTGTAGTGAGGATGTAATAACACGCAAGTTTACCGGCTACCTTACCTTCCAGACTGAAATACTACAGTTTAGAAGGTAAGGCACGGACGCATGTAAAGCAAAAAATCTAAAACATATATCCTAATACCGGACAAGCTATTTTAATAGTCACTATGGTAATAGCACGACCAAACTTCGCTCATCATGAGCTGCCTGGTATTAAGATACATTGTATATTTTTCACAAAGTGCCTCAAACAGCTCACGGCTGGTGTAACAAACTGACCACTGCCGTGTCCGCAACACATTTTAGACTGTACAACTTTTGACGCAGTATTGCGAGCTGCTTCAATAATATCTAGCGATCAAGTGGACTATTCAACATAGATATTAAGCTAATGTAAGTTCACATTTGTCCTATAAATAGTCTTTTTTTAAATACTTGATAGTGATTGTAAATATAATTGTTACTATAAGTGTAAAATAAATATTTTATGGCTATGTTCGTTTCTTGATTTCCTTCATTATTAAGCAATATCAGATATACAGTACTCCCAAAGTGATAATGCGCATAGAAATCTTCGCCAGTGGTCGCGTTTCCGGAAACAACCGAATTATTGAATAGTAAGAGCCCTAACCAATGCACTTGCATTTAGCATCTTGTGCGATAGAAATAGGAGTCAATATGAATCGATAACAAGTTCGAACGGTCTGCGGCGGTCGACGGGTGCCGCCGATAAGTTGACTTTAAGTATTATCAGTCAGTTGTCTTTAAGTATTGGAAGTGCCCGCACGTGTTCTTTTTATGTGGAAATATATAGAGCTGATATTACACACCCTTCTTGGTTTTGTTTGTTGTGGCGAAGATTTGTATGCGCATTATAACTTTGGTTGTAACCACTCTATATACATATCGTCTTCCGACGCTCGGGGAATACGACCGTTGCCGAACAGTGGCGAAGATTTCTATGCGCATTATCACTTTGGGAGTACTGTACACCAGTTAAAAACATAACAAATACATGCATAATTATTAAGACGTATTTACCTACTCTTTTACTTAAAGTGCATTTTCATACAGAATAGTTCTATAGATTTAGGCGTTACTTTGCAGAAATTCATAAATTAAGGACGAAATTAAGGTATTTAATTAGACAAAATTTCCACGAAGTTTTATGTGTAACTGCTATGATACAACTATGTAAAACACAAGGGAGTGTATGAAATGGGACATACTTACCCAGGGTCTGAAAATCAAAGGAAACCCCTGACCAGAGACCCAGGGTCTGAAAATCAAAGGAGACCCCTGACCGGAGACCCAGGGTCTGAAAATCAAAGGAGACCACTGACCGGAGACCCAGGGTCTGAAAATCAAAGAAGACCCCTGACCGGAGACCCAGGGTCTGAAAATCAAAGGAGACCCCTGACCGGAGACCTAGGGTCTTAAAATCAAAGGAGACCCCTGACCGGAGACCCAAGGTCTGAAAATTATAAGAGACCGTTTTGTATCATACATATAAATGTTTGCGGATATTTTGCTAATTAAATAGTTTAATTTCGTCTTCGACTTACAGGTTGATTTGTAGCCATGAGAATCGCTAATACGTTAAACTGATTGTTGTTGGTAAAAATATGTATCAAAACTATGCAAATGTCTTAATAATATGAATAAGTACATATTAAAATGAAGTTATACCGGCGCTAATATGTTTTGAGTTTTGACCTTAAACTTTGCACAGCTGGACAGTGCACTAATCGCATTATACTACAGATTCAATTCAGTGCGCATACACGCCATGTTCTTCTGTTTGAAACAAGCAGAAGTAAGAGGAAGTCGTAAAAGAAAAGGAGGGAAGGATCGAGTACATTATGCCGGGCCGGGGCGCATCGTCAAAATCCGTCTAAATAGCTTTCGTACAATTAATTGCAAATAAGGGTGGCCGATTTCGGTGAGTGCGATGCGGCTCGCCTCGCCCTACTGCGCCACGGCATAGTATTTTATAGCGGGTGGAATTTATGTTGCAACAATCGACTTCCAATATTCTGTATCTCGAGCACTGGATCAGATCTTCACCAAATTTATGTGCGACCAATAAATGAAGAATGTTCCGTATCGGTCCAGGCGTCTTCGAGTAAACGGGAACACATACCTATGAAAATATTATGTTTAATTAAGAACGTCCTCTTGTTGAAGCTAGTTAAAAAGCTCTTTGTCAGAAATATCCGTGACGGAGTTACCACTTGCGCCAATATACTGTACTCAACATACATCGATATGCTGCCATAGGTTTTTTTTTTGCGAAGCGACACGCTCCGTTCCACTGTGATCCATCCTAATATGCCAGATTTTTTAAGAAAATACAAAGTATTTCATGACTAACGAAGAAAAATATACAGGCTGTTTTTTTAGCCGCGGGACCTTTTGAAGGAGAGTAATGAGTATTCGATTCTGAGTCCAAATTACTATAAAATACATGACCTTAATTTTTGACCTAATTATTACATAAAATACATTAATCATATGCCTATAGACACGTAGGACGCTCGCCGTGGGTCAATAAGCTTTGCTGGAGGTTCATTCTTTGCGCTAGTGCAAAGGTTACATAATAGTTACTGTGGCCAGCGCCGGTCACCGTTGAGCCAAATGGCCGGGTCCGGAGCCCTGCGCATCTATAGTTTGTGTGTCTGCATAATAAAATAAACCGCCTCGCGTATTTTTTGATAGTGTTTGACTAATAATAACAATCTCATCTTATCAGTTTTCCAACGAAGAATGTTGGGATATGGTACGTGCCTTTGCGCTACGTAATGATTATGTGCGACGTTCTATGTTACTAAAGCCGGATGTTCCAAATCGCCAAATATAAATGAATAATTCACCAATTGAAATTAGTGTATTTTTTTTAAAATAATTAATAATAATTGTGAAGAGGATTATTCCATATATGCCAGAAATATCAAAATATGAAATCTATAATATTTTGATATTCTAATATCTATTCTCTATTAAATTTAATATTAATCAGTAAATATTAGCTGTGTATTACAATTTATTTGTGCCTAGTTTCGTTTTTTAAAATTAAAATACACTTAAAACATTTCTTATTATTTTTTGCCTAGATATTTGTGCCTGTCTTTCGTAACTAAGCCAGGAACAAAGTATGAAGGGAAAATGAATCACACTCGTTTAATACGAGAAGGTATATTACATTTACAATGTCTACCTACCTACTACTGATATTATCGTGATGATTCATGACGACTAGCGCAAGGGTAACCATTAGTTACGAGACAATTTTAACAATATTTCAATTACTTTTTTCTCAGTTATTTATCACTTTATTTTTTAATACTTTTATTTGATATGTCTATAAGCGTGAATTTTCACTGGTTTGATTCCGTCCCGCCTTTAAAAAGCTGCCTGTATAATGGAATAATAACATCATTGAACTTAAAGATGTTGACGTTTGAATTAACATCTACGAAGTCAACGCTTCCTAATAAAAACGTGCGAAATATCCGAGAGATAAGTTTAGCTTGGTGGAACCAGACGGGTGGCGCGAGCGCGTCGAGTCCGTGGAGTCCTTTCTTTGCTCTCAATGGGCTTCTGTGCGATCTGTAACGAATTGTACGTATCAGTAAACGTTGATACATCTGAATAAATATCGCAACTCGCTCAAATTATAACCCCATTGTATACATAATACATGTTGCAGTCAATTTGTGTGTTTCGTCGTTATACAAACGGCATCGTCAATTTATAAACGTAAACGTTCTATACAAATTGCCGAAGATAATTGTTGATAACACTGTCACTAGGATGTCGCCGAAGGTCGACAGAACTCTCCCTAGGCGGGGCTCCTTTTTCCAAGTGTGGGACCCAAAGACAACCTAACAAACCTATTTATTTTAATGTAAGAAGTCAGACACGGTTCTAGTTCTAAATAAACTAACCATTTACATAAATAATTTAAACAATATGTCGCGCCAATTTGTTAACGGCGGCGGTAAATGTCATTCATATTATATAACTAACTGACCCGCGCAGCTTCGCCCGCGAGTATATTAATAAGTCGTCCAAATAGCTTTTTAAATAAAAATTTCATCCCCTATTTCAGCCCTCCAGGGACTGACTTTTTGAAAAAAAAATAGCCTATGTTTGACCTCGGATCTTCAACTATATCCATGCCAAATTTCATGAAAATTGGTCCAGCGGTTTAACCGTGAAAGCGTAACAGACAGACAGACTTTCGCATTTATAATGGATGATTTGTATGATGATTTGTATGGATGACAACATTTTACATTCGGCGTAAAGCATTTTCTAAAATATATTTATCTTTGTAATCTGACGACGGTGACGACGATCTTTGTATACGGACGAATTATAGAATATACATACATACATATACCTACATACGTATGTTCTAGTTAAACGGAAAACTAAGTAAAAATAATATACTTTATTGCTCACAACACACAGAATTGACAAAAGAAAATAACAATAATAAATATGTAACTATGACCTAGTTATCGTTTAATTAGGATATACATACGTATATTCTAGTCATCATTTAACTAGGATGTACATACGGATATTGTAGTTAAATGTTGGTGGATGGCGATTACTGAGTACAGTGTGAGGTCGCAGGTAGAAATCCTGTCATGTCGAAGATTTTCATTTTAAGTTTTTAAAATGTTCCATAGTACGGGAAAAGTGTATGTCAAAAACACTTAGATCAAATATACTTTTATCTAAAGCTAAACACGTATAAATGAAAAAACACATTTCTAATTGCCTGACCCGGGAATCGAACCTCATGTGGTCAGCTCCGACACCGGTCCACTAGACCAAAGAGGCAAAATGACAAAAATAGTTCAAAAATTATGAGAAAAGTTTTTAACAATTTACCTCATCCAATTTAATTAAGTCTACAATTTCCAAAATTTTCTTCTCCAGCCCCTTGATGTACAACCGCGCGTTGGACATGTTCACGCCCAAAGAGTTGCCCAGCAGTTTCAGAAGAGGTAACGAATCGCAGTTCGAAGACCTTTAAAACCATACCAATTGGAATTACTGATGTGGCGACAGATTACATTTCTCGTTTGCCCTTTTTCCCTATATTATATTTTATTATTTTTTATCTAAGAAGATAATAAAATTAGATAAGATAGCAAACAAGAAGATGGGTCTTGTGATGGAAAGAGTCAACCATCGCCTACAGACACGAAGATGTTAATGATGCGTTGCTATCTTGTGGCGCGGCCTAATTCCACATGCATAAGTTTACCGGTTACCTTACCTTCCAAACCGGAACACGTCAGTAACAAGCACTGACGCTATTGCGGCAGGAATAGGTAAGGTGTTGGTACCAGACCCGGACGAGACAATGCAGAAATCTACCACTTAGTAGCCACGATGGTAGTGACTCGCACAGCCATTCGGTCGCCTCTTATGACCTGTCTGGCAGAACGGCAGTTGGTCTATTCTTCAAAGGAGCCCGGGACCAACACGGGGGGGGGGGGGGTCCTGTTATATTTCAACTTTCTTGTTTATTTTTATTTTAATTTTTTGGTTGTCATGTGAATTGTGGGTGTATAACGGGCACGATAGAACACGTTCGTGCTCAGATATGTTCGCGCACCATTGCACCATCGCACCACATTCTATCGCCACCGTGCGCGTGAATTATTAGTATATAAGGTTAAGGAAAATCCCAGTAAATTACAGTTTAATAAACACATTTATTAACCGATGTGTGACTGTCATTTAATCGACGTAATATTGGTGACTATCGACCAGTAAAAACGCAAAAATAGGAAAAATGAACAACCCAGCGCTAACCTCATGCAGAAGCCCTTCAACAGCAACGGCAAGTTAGGCAGCATCCATGGAAATCGCAGCTGTATCCACGGCGACAAGAATACCGGATTTTTATAGAGATTATCCACGAGTATGGTTCGCTCAAGTAGAGGCCATCATCCTGCCTCAAGAACAGCGACGAGGCGAACTACAACCTCATCGTGGCCAAGCTAGGCAAGGAAGAAATATTACAAGTAAGCGATATTATTACAAATCCACCAGAAACGTCTCATAGAATGTTACGAGGAGTCACAGGAACAGCTGTTTCAGAAACTTTTCTCCGGACTTGACCTAGGAGATCTTAAACATTCGCAGCTCTTGGGGGAGATAAAGAAACACAGCCAGGGAAAAATCAGCGATGACGTCATTCGTCTACTTTGGACCCGGCAGCTTCCTTCTTCATTAACCTTGGTAGTGCGGTAACGGATTCCACCTTGCCTCTGGAAAACCTAGGTAAAATTGCCGATAATATTTACGACAATAACAGGCTTACCGAGATCGCGACAATTTCTAAACAAAACACAATGTAGCACAATGACCGAAATATCTGAACAATCAGCAAAAATTTAAATAAAAATTAATGCACTTAATCGAATAAAATCACGACACAGCAGATTTCATACTAACTACTGGCCTAAAAAATGTAGGTCAGGTTCGTATAAAATGCCATATCAGCAAAGTTATTCTAATTATTACGTTGATTAAGTGACAGTCACACATCGGTTAATAAATGTGTTTATTAAACTGTAATTTACTGGGATTTTCCTTAACCTTATATACTAATAATTCACGCGCACGGCGGCGTGATAGAATGTGGTGCGATAACATATCTGAGCACGAACGTGTTCTATCGTAATAGCTAGGATACGTGCTTTTTGTGTTGTGTATATTTATCCCTGTGCCCGTATTCCCAAAGGGAATGGCCCTTTTGCAAGACTCCATATTTTATTATTTATTATTGTTTTGTACCTAAATATTTTAATTGTAATCTCGTGGTTAACAGCATCTACCTAAATAATATACAAATTTAAGAAGATTAGATATAGCGTATAATAGATATAGTTAGTGCAACCAAGATTTTTTTTTATTGTAGAGGAGGCGAACGAACTGGGGAGGGGAGCACCTGATGGTAAGTGATCACCGCCGCTCATGAACATTGCAATACCAGGGGCTATGCAGGTGCGTTGCCGGCCTTTGAAAAATGAGGGCTCTTTTCTAAAGGGCCCCAAGTAGTATCCGTTCGGAAACACCCCCGCCGGTAAATGACTCTACAACAGAGTAGTGCGAGGCAGAAAGTGCCGAGAAAAGCGCACGATTGTGGATTTTCAGACATCGAGGTGGTGAGGATAGAAGTTTTAATTTTGACGCGATGTCCGAAGGTTGAATTTAGCGTTAGCGGTAGAATAAAAGATGCAGAGCGAACTTACATCTCTGCGTCACGCCAAAGAGTCAAGCCTATTAAAAATAGCCTGGTCATCGACGATTCGAACTGCTCTACGTTGAATGCGATTAGGAGGAAGAAGCTGATAGTGAGGAGCTCCATCCCAGAGGTGAGAGAGAATAGTGCTCCATGTGAGGTCGAATTCGGGCCTTATAAAGTTGGAGACGATGGGCTAGCATGAAATACTACTTCGCTCTGCTAAGCACACCAAGCTTTATGGATGCTAGTTTAGCCTTTCAATCCAAAGATTAATATTATTGCTGACATTCCAAAAAATTAATATAGTTTAACAGCAATGTGAAAAATCGTTACAATAAGCTCAAACATTTTACCGTCCACCAGTAAAAATAAATCATAATAAATAATATAGTTACTAAATATAATTAAGCAACACGGAGTTCGCCTTTTGAAATAGGAAATCCTAGAGTAATTCGTGTTAATAAAAAAAGATGTCAAATAATATTTTGTTTCTCAAGATATCGTGTTTCTAATCTACACATTATCAACATTGATATAGACACTTGTTCTACCTGATGCGTATATACCAATCTGATATTTTGTTATTTTTCATAATGTATATTTCTTTCATGATCGAATGAGCATTACGAGTCGTGCACTTTTGAATTTTACAAATAATTTTATATTGACCAGCCATCTCCCCTCGTCTCCCTACGAATGTTGAATGCAAGTGTACCGCAACATAAAACTAGGATTATGTGATACTTACACTGCTAAGGCTTGTATTTCCTGTAGAATGTATGTGATTGATTGTTCCATGTCCTCACAGGAACACTTTAATCGGCTATTTGCTGCACGCTTTTCTTCAAGAGTGGAGCGAAGGCTCTCTACATTATCTTCTTGCTTCTTCAGTTTAGCTTGATGTTTCGCATGTTCATCATCTGTAATTCCAGAATTAACAGATAATATGGCCACAATAATGATAAAATATATAACTTACGAGCCTTGAGTGTATAACTTTCATTTTTGGGGTAATTGTATATGACGCTAAAAACTAGCTCAGTTCTGCTGAAGCTCGACAGAAAGAACATGTTTATTTGCTCCGTGATATTAAAAAAGCTCCTCAATATATAAAGTGTGCAAAGATAATTACTAAATCACCATTAAATCGAATACAATGCGCACGCGTGTGATGTGCATAATCTCCACAGAAACCTAGAACTCCCAACATATTAGGCCAACATTACAACGAGCTGTTCACTACTTAACTAGACTGAATGACGACAGACAGTAATGTTAAAAATGGTTGTTTTGTCGTAAAAATAACACATTGCACTTGAGAAAAACAAGCTATTTTGAAATCACAGACAGACACTTCTATTTTATTTATATGTATAGATTATAGGTACTCTGTGATGTTTTATACTGCAACGTCTCACCAGGTTTTGGTAATACCAACTTGGTATCACAACTTGGCCATTATTGTGACAATAGCGTCATCGTTATATATATATATTTTATAGCGATAGCGAATATGATAGCGAAACTATTAATAATATATATTTAATTATTAATAGTTTCGCTATTCTACAATAGATGGCAGTATTGATTTTTCCGTAGTTTTCAGTTGGTCATATTTGAGTAGAGAACTTTCTAGAACGATATACGTAATGACTGTCATTACGTATATCTTTCTAGAAAAATTAGGTCATCCTTAAATGAACTTTATATGTAAGGTGTCCGGCTGATTTTAGCTTGACTCTATTATATCATTAGAGATTATATTAAATCAGGAATTTAATTAAAATAAAATGAAAATTGTACTTTCGAGTGATATGAAATATCTCCATTTTTAATCATCTGTATTCTACTATCATTTCTGCATTCAAGGATGGCACAATACGACATAATTCAGTGTATAATAGATTTTCGCACGACGGCTATCTCCTAAAGATATGGTAAGTATCACTAAGGCAATTTAGAGTAACAGCGCATAATAGTGATGCACGCGGCACGCCCACTCTTCACTTCCACTTGTTCTATGTTCCATGGTTTTTAGAATTTTTGTCTGTTTGTCTGTATGTATGTCCGGGGTAAACTCAAAAAGTACTGCATGGCTTTACTTCAAATTTTGCATGAATATTACTAACAGGTCGGGTCAACATATAGGCTACATATTATCACGCTATCACCTACGGGAGCAGTGCGGAATAAACGAAGTCGGCGCGGACGAAGTCGCTGGCAACAGCTAGTTCTAAGAATAAAAGAATAATGATAATATGAAAGCTACTTACGGTACGATAAGTGACGACTGTGATATTTAAACAACAGCTCACCGGTTTAAGTGGGTTGTGATCTCCTTAACTTTCCTCGTTGATCCACGCGTCTTTCGGAGCATAGGTCAATAACCTTACTGCTAGGAATCTTGTAAAAAGCGAGAAAAGTCTAATACGTGGCACTAACACATATATACACACACACCTTTGAAGATTTATTTTTTTATATATCATAAGATAGCAAACAAGCAGATGGGTCTCCTGATGGAAAGTCAACCATCGCCTATAGACACCATAGGTGTTAATGGTGCGTTGCTATCTAAATTTCAATGGCAATTGTCAGGCCAGGTCTAATGCCACATGCATAAGTTTACCGGTTACCTTACCCTCCAAATCGGAATACGACTGCGACAAACACTGACCCTATTGCGGCAGAAATAGGTAAGGCGGTGGTACCAGACACGGCCGAGACAATGCAGAACTCTACCACCTAGTAGCCACGATGTTAGTGTCTCGCATAGCCAATCAGTCACCTTTTACGACCTGCCTGGCAGAACGGCAGTTAGTCTATTCTTCAGAGGAGCCCGGAAGCAACACGGGGAAAAATAGACAATCTACTATTTTTCCAGGCAGTTCGTAAAAGGATTGGATTGTCACTACCATCGTGACTGTTAGGTGGTAGAGTGCTGTAACGTTTCCCTCGGGTGTTGGTGACGACCATCTTACTTATACCTGACGCAATTGCGTTTTGCAATGTTTGTCATTTCCGTGTTGCGGTTACGAGGGTAAGGTAGCCGGCAAACTTACGCATTTGGCGTTCCATCTCTGCCACATGGATATCAAACCCATTATTAATATTTCTGAAATCTATATGCAAAGATTGCCTTTTTCCTTCAGAGCCATCTGCTTGTTTGCTATCTTCTATTTATATACATAAAAATCAGTTGCTGTTCGTTAATCTTGCTAAAACTCGAGAACGGCTGAACGGATTTGGCTAATTTTAGTTTTGAATTAATTGGTGAAGTCCAGGGAAGGTTTAAAAGGTGAGAAAATATAGAAAAAAAGAGTAGTTAAAAAGGCAGAACTACGTTTGCCGGGTCAGCTAGTAATAAATATTCATGGAACAAATTACTCTTATTGATCTAACCCCCAAAGTAAGCAAATTATTTGCTTATGTTATGTGTGTTAGTCAACGATACTAATACATAGAAATACTGGAATATAAACACATAATAAACACCCAAACCCGGAAATACAACCATTTATGCTCATCACACAAATGCCTGTCCCCGTCGGGGATCGAACCCGAGCCCCGTTGGTTGCGTAGTCAGGGTCGTTATCGCTCGACCAACAGGGTGGTCTATACAAAACCGTGTTTGCCATTATCGAGTAACGAATATCACTTGTTACTGGCGATACTTTTCATTTTGCGTTCTTGGTTTTGATAGCATTCTCGCATTTTAAATATACATATATATAACACCAGAAGACTTCGAGCTACAGAGATTTTACTCCATAAAAATATATGTTTTTCCCGTTCCGAAATTCGAACCCATAAGTTCAGTCTACTGCAAGCAAAGTACCAATTTCGGTTCTAACAACGGATTAAACTGGATACGCCTCAAGGCAATTTCTTAGGTTGTCAGTGTCGCTTGCATTTACACTCAGAAATACAGAGTTATAATACTGATGAAATAAAATCACTCCACAGGTATTTTTAAATCTTAGCTTTTTATTCTACACGAATAGCACAATATGGCATATTTCTATCTTTTACGATATATCCAGAAGCGTTTGACATTTACATACATTTGCTCATATGAGCGGCTACGCAATTTGCGTCCGACGCCGTGTCTATTAATATTTGTGTGGTCTGTGGTTCTAACATACCAATGTTATTCTTCAAATATTTAACGTTGTCGTTCAGGTTCTTCAGCTCACTATTAACTTCGTTAATGTAGTTGAAGAGCGCGTAGTTTTCTTCTTCACGTCTGGTGTACTCTTGCATCAGCTTATTCACGTCTTCCTCGCCAGTGAACTCCTAAATTAAATACTCAGTGAACATACGTAAGTAACGCATATTTATTAGGTTGCGGTCTCGTAATCAGCGGGCGACGCGACGGCGGCGGAGGTCGACACACATACTCCTAGGCACCAATAACAAGGGCTATTGGTGCCTCGACATCGTAGTCTCTGCTGTAGAGAACTGGGGCGTTTAAACCCCACGCGTATTATAAAATATGCAAGTATATATGTTTGAATGTTTAGATGTTTGTTACTCAATCCGATGATTACCTGAAATAACACATAGCATACTTTTAATCCCGGGAAAATAAGTTGTTCTCATGGGATTTACTGAAAGATTTTGCAATGTAGCGGACTGCAGGTTGCAGCTAGTATGGTAATAAATATATAGTTTTCCATGTCATTGCATTACCAATTAATACATTTGTACTGTTTCACATTAAGGTATGTTCCAATTAACAATGATTTTTTAACAATTTCCATATTTAAATGCAATTACAATTAAATATGGAAATGTGCAGAGTAGTACCGGCCTTAGCTATCCAGACGCCCCGGCCCAGTCATTCATTTGACATAATACGTATGTATATTATATATTTAAAAAAAATGTGTACTATACATGAGGCACACTAAAAGTTTTGCACTTCTAGCTAATCAGAACTATTTGAATTTTGAATGTTATATTTTTAAAACGTAGCAACCTTCTTAGTAATAAAAAAAAATTATGGAAAATATTTTTTTATTACTAAGAAGGTTGGTTTTAGGAAATGATTTGTCCATTGTTTTTTATCACACATCAAAGTTCTACGCACGCCACGAAAATGTAATAAGTCGAAAAGATTTTAGAGCGATGATTTTTTATGATTTTAAAAGTTCTCTTCCTCCGCAAGACTGTGCCGCTCGTCTTCAAAATGCTTTTGGGAGAGAAGCACCTTGTTTGAGCACCGTCAGGCGATGGTTTGTTGAATTTGAGAGAGGTCGAGTTTCTTTACATGATGAATTTCGTGAAGGGCGGCCTTCAACTGTCGTCATTGAAAATAATGTGGCTACTGTTAAGCGGTTAATTAAAGAAAACCTCCGGATTACCTATGAGACGATTCGAGGACTATAGTATGAGCCAAATTCAGAAAATTTTACACGAAGAATTGAAAGTTCGGAAACTTTGTTGTCGTTGGATCCCTCATGAACTGACAGCGGAGCAGAAGCGGGCTCGCATGGAATGGTGCTCACAGATGCTACTGAAGTACGACCACGGACATTCCAATGCTGTTTATGACTCACAAGAGACGAAACGTGGATTTATTGTTTTGAACCCGAAAAAAACAGTAATCTTGTGAATGGGTGTTTGAAAATGAGAACAGGCCAACAAAAGTGAGACAGGCGAGAAACGTTGGTAAAAAAATGATCGCGTTTTTTTTCTCTGCTACGGGTCCCATCTGTACAATTCCACTTGAAGATCAAAAGAGTGTTAATGCCGAGTGGTATTCTACCATTTGTTTACCCAGGGTGTTAGAAAAAGTTCGCGAAAGACGACCCAAAAGCCGCATGATGACCTAATAGCCAAATCTCCACTTTTTTCGCTTTTTTTATCAGCAAACTCAAATAGGACTGGTAACACCTAGATTTTCTGTCAACGTGAAATCATTTTCAATGCACAGTGAAGCCAATTTCAATTTGGAAAAACCAAGTTAGCCACTGCAACCCCAAGTTGCAAGTGCAATGTAACTCTTAGGCTTCAATAGTAGTTACTTAACTGTCGTCGATACAATGTTGCAGGCCTGAAATAATAATTTTAGACCCAACATTGATATAATTTTAGCGCCGTTGTAACTAAGCACCTAGGGCGCTCGACCCGGTGATCCCACTCTAAAGCCAGCACTCGTAAAGAGTGGAGCTAGCAACACTGGATTGTTATCACTATCACTATAAGTTATACGGCATTTGCCGTTAATCGATACTCCTATAAATATTAACATTTAAATCCGCTATCGCCACCGCCCCGCGCAACGCCGACTTCGAAACCATGGCCTACAGAATTTAATATATTATTCAAGGTAAGTACGATATCGCGCAATGGCACACGTAGTAATCATCTATACAAATAATAAAATCGTAGAAAAGTCAAAACTGTACATTGAATATTTTTTTAAAAGAATACTTGAGGCGTGATCTACAATCGATATCAAAGCCAAAAATATAGTTTTTAGAATTTTTGTCTGTTTGTTTATCTGTTTGTCTGGATTTACTTCAAATTTTTCATAAATATTACTAATAGGTTGGGTCAACATATAGGTTATATATTATCACGCTATCACCTACGGGGAGGAGTTGTGCGGAGTAAACCAAGTCCGCGTGGACGAAGCAACAGCTCTTCTACATCTACAATAGGAATAAAATTAAAAATGCCAGATTCGTTATGAATCACGCTAAATTATTAGGTGCTTAAATGGAATAAAATTTATTGAAAATCGCACAACGTAGGTATATTTAATAATGTCTCAATACTACTAAATGTATTAAAAGTTACACAAGATTTACAAAAGCAGACGCTTGCGCAACGAAAATAATATACTTAGAACTTACTATATTGTGTTTTATCTAATTAACCTCGATGAAAATATACAATTATCTTTCACAAGTAGCCACTACCTAATTCATGTAATTTTACATTTTTTTAACTAACAACTAACGGAACGATTTAAGGTATTATATATTTATAAGTGAATTTAGAATTCAAATGTCGCTCAAGTGAAAAGAGTTCGTAAAAGGTAAACATGTAGTGTTCATCACGCTAGAAGAAACAAGTATTTAAATCGCGATATTACCATTATTTATCTTGAATACACTATATAAACAATTTTCAACGCTTCTCACGTTGATTTCTCCCCAGGCAGTACACCTTAGCTGGCATGGAAGACCTTACTTCTCCACTCTCCGTCTCATGGAGTGACAATACCTCCTAACTGTATAAATGTTAATTTTACAGGAGAGGAAAAAAACGTTTGACGTCTAGTCTTAAATGTGTTGATTTGAATATAAAGGTATTTCCACAAAGCTCTAACTTTTCTTCTGAATATTTTTAAAAGATAAGAGAAAATTCTATAGATGCAAAACTGAATTTTATGTCTATTCAATAAAAAAGTAAATTTGTTTAAAAATATTAGGAAGTATTGTCACTTCAACGACGATATTTGTCTGGCTTCATCAACCTCCAGAGTGATGACGTTACCTCCAGTGCCTTCTTCCTGACAGTACACTGACTCTGCGCTAATCTCCAATAGTACCGGCTAGCAGCACTACAGTGGTGACTTGCCGACAGACAACACCCATCAACCTTCCGATCTTTAGCGCATATTGACAGCATCACTCCGAACAGCCAAGTTCCACAAGCTACACCACATCTACGCTTATCAAAGTCCACATCGAACTTTCTACGTTCATTAGATTCCACAGAGCAACAACTCTGTCCGTTCTGACTCACTGTGAATTTCAACGGAGCATACTCATCCCGACTCACCAGACCGCGCATATTCTGCTCGTCTCGACTCACCGCAGACTTGAGTACTCAAGGCACATACGCTTCACTGGCTTAACTAGATCGACCTTCAGTCTTAGGGGCGAGCACTCAGTACTGTAGTGGTCGAGCAATCTACAATGTTACAAGAAAAAACAAATCGAGGAAATTCTAAATTACGTCAATTATTTTTCTTGCAACACTATGTACAAGTTTTAACGCTTCTCAAATGGACTACGGTCCCCAAGCAGTACACCTTGCCTAGCTGGTAAGATCTTACTTTTCCACATCCTTGTGTGACGTCATTAACCTCCAGAGTGGTGATGTCACCTTGAAGATTATCATCCTGACAGCAACCATCGCCTATAAACACTAAAGATGTTAATGGTGCGTTGCTATCTATTGTCACATGCATAAGTTTACCGGCTACCTTACCCTCCAAACCGGAACACGTCAGTGACTAGCATTGATGCTATTGCGGCAGGAATAGGTATGGCGGTGGTATCAGACCCGGGCGAGACAATGCAGAAGGTGGTAAAGCACCTAGTAGCCACGATGGTAGTGACTGGCATAGCCAATCGATCCTCTTACGACCTGCTTGGCAGAACGACAGTTGACCTATTATTCAAAGGAGCCGACCAACGAGAGCGGGACCAACCGATGGATGGACCGACCAAGCGATGGTAGGCAGAGAGAACCGAGTGCCATACATCACGATCCTTGCAGGCTTGTCTCGCTTCCTTCACATTTACTTATTACTCTCTTCATACACACACATCGGTTGCGAAGGCTCTTGACATCACCTTCGGACATTACTCGTACTGATCATGGTATGTCAGTCTTGGTCTTTTCCAGTACCTACATCCTTTTACATTAGCATTGTATATCTGTTCTACCATTCTTTCTACATGTCCGAACCATGCCCTGCCCAACCAAGCATGCCCTTTCTCATCTTTACACCGACACTTTCTTTCAAGCCTAACCTCTCTCTCACTTCTACATACCAATCTGGTCTGCGAATTTGTTATGCCACGTATTATGTGTGACAAACGGAACACTATTAATATGTCTCCCCTGTCTATCTATACTTGTGTTCTTCCAATTGATCGTCTTTTACCAACTTTTTTGAAAATTAGCAGATGATCTGTTCTCCAAAGGGGGAATGGACCGACACGGGGAAGTGAAACACATATGCAACTGTAGTAAAGCACGTTTCCTGTGTCGTGCGTATCAGGATAAATGAGACGTTATCCCGTTCCTCCTTAAAAACAAATAAATAAAACAACATGGCAAGGCCTAAAAAAATTAGGAGTTTGTCTACAGCGACAACCCTTCCATATTGCTAGTGGAGTTCAGGTATATAGGATAGAAGTCTTTAATAGTAAACCTTAATCGCGTCGAGGATGTTGACGTAGTTATTGTATTCCCGTAGCTCCTGCTCTTGCTGCTCCTGCCGCTTGGCCTCCGCCTTCGCGTCTGCCGCCGTCAGCCTCACAGTGCCTTTGGTTCGCAGGAACTCTTCTAGTTTGATGCTATGGTCTAGAGTACGTTGGAGTTCACGCACCTCCTACAATTAAATATCACTGACATATATCTGGATTTTCAGTGGGAACATCGTAGCTACTAGTTGGTAGAGTCTGCATTATCTCGCCAGGGTCTCACCGGACCGGTACCACCGCCTTACCTAATCCTGCCGTGATAGCGTTGGTGGTGGTGGTTGCTGTCATATTCTGTCATCATTCTTTGATGTCTATAGACGATTATTATGTCTTTCCACCAGGAGAGCCATCTGCTTATTAGCTATCCGGTAACAAATTAACTGTATACCTACATGTGATTACGAGCGCCATATTAATTAATTATCTTCCAGTTTAGTAGAGACCCTGGCATTACATCCCTGCCGTTCATATGTCAACGCATCATTAACGTTTTGGTGTGACTATAGACCGTGGTTGTTTCCTTCAATCAGGAGATCTGCGTGTTATGCAAATCCATAAAATATTATATAACCAGGTCAGCGACATATGGGATTTCAACTTGACAGCCATTGTCCCGGTAGTCGTTACCGCAATATATTGCCAAGACTCACGATCGAAATGATTTTGTAGCCTTTTGCTATTTATAAAACTTTCTAAACATTTTATGTGCACTTCGGCTAACTTGTGAGTTTACCAGACGATTTATGTTACAGCTTGAAAATATCTATTGCTGTTGTTACCTTTCTAAGCAGATATATTTCTTTACCATTGATGCCAAGTTCCTATTTTAATAACAACGAGGCGTTTCACAAGTTTTTGGGACCATTCAGTACCTAACTTAACTTACATTTAGCTTACCCTTGTGGAAAAAATTTCTCGGATAAAAGTAGGTAAATAACTTACAAAGTGAAAGTAACAGTTTATGAATGTTTATTTTTATTTAAAAAGTCGAAAAAAGTCTTACAAAGTCGGAAAAACTCGGAGTAATTCCAAAATTTCGGACTCTTCCAGAAGAGTTATTCAGTGTTAATAAATCTTGCAACGTTTATGGGTACTAAAAGAAATATATTAAAAGTTATTAATACTACGAAAGTGTAATAAAGGGGAAAAAAATATAACTAATACTTACCCGGTTTTCCGTTTAAGAATTTGAAACTTTCTTCTTTGTTTAAAAAAAGGTTACCGTTACTGTCGATCAATATTATAAACTTTGTTTCTTCAATTTTTGATAATTATTATTAAAATCTATTATATCACAACGTTATTTGCCAATTTTTATTTTATTGTACTTTTATTACATAAATATATTTATAAATTAAGTAAAAATTAAAACAGATGATCTAATTAGCTTTTGACAGGTTGAGTTAGTGTTGCCAGAGAAAAAGTCAATCTTTCGTCCTTAAAGCCTCCTCTACACTACTCGCGAAGTTCCTCGGCGAAGTACTCGGCCGAAGTTGACTGAAGTCCGCGGTGCTACACTACACACTCGTTCAACTTCGCGAGGAGCGCATTCGTGTAGCGTTACCGGTACCCTGCGGACGTTTATTATAATGGACGCTCAAGTAGCAGCTGCCGTAGCAATGTGCTCTCTAGCGTATTATAACTACGTGCATACTTATCTCACGAAGAAGACTAAAAAGAAAAGAAGAAAAAGAAGATGGTGGATGATCGCAATGCATCGGAACAGAACTAGGTAGGTAATATTTATTTAAATAATTAGGATTTCTAATAAGTTAAAGTACATTACATGGCAAGTTAATTAACTGTATTTTTTTTTACAGACGTACTATGGAACAACAATTTCTTGAACTCATACAAGAACCATCAGGAGAATTTGAAAATTTCCACCGAATGTCATTGGACGATTTTAATTTATTACTTTCTAAAGTCGAACCCTTAATCGCTAAACGAGACACTCATTTAAGAGAAGCTATACCTGCTAAGATTCGATTATCAATCACCTTGAGGTTTTTGGCAAGTGGTGACAGCTATAGATCTATGCACTATTTATTTAAAATTTCAAGCCAGTTGATTTCAAAAATTGTAGTCGAAGTCTGTGAAGCTTTGAACGAGGAACTCAAGGATGAAATAAAGGTAAAATTTTAATATTTATGACATATATTTATTAAAAGTTTAGGTATGTACAATTACAAAAATATCAGTGAGAATAAGAATAAGAATAATTTCATACATTACGAGTCATTATATGCCTGATATATTAAATCACTCTGATGTGTATTATCTTCTGGACAATCAGATTGAGTTTGGGTCTCTGGTATATGCAAAATATATTGAACATCGTTAGATTGATCTGATTGAGGCTGCTTATAGCGTTGATAAACTGATTGACTTTGGGTGTCTGGTGCAATAATTTCATCACTTATAACACGTATCTTTGAAGAGCGTTGATGAGCAGTGATTTCGCTTGGTTGTTGGAAGTATGTCGGTTGACATTCACTGGACTCATTAGATAATGTTATATATGTATCAGGTGGCTCTGAAAACGATGAGTGTGGTCTAGGAGATAATGTTGTAACATTATAATGAACTGCATTATTCGCAGATAAAGGACGCTTTCTAGAAGATAGTGATGTAGTTAACGGACTATAATATGGCGTAGACTTAGGTGTAGAAGTACGAAACGATTCACCTGATGGAGATCTTTCAAAACGTGATTTCCGAAATAGAGCATGTATATCGAACATTATATCGTCCCTTTCATGTTCAGGTAACCTCTTCAGTTTTTTGGCAATTAGTTTGCCGAATACGTCGCACTCGTCCTCAACTGCGCTGCTATCCTTTGAAGGATTATTTATCACTTTATTTAAGTTATTGAAGGCTTCTGTCATCTGCCTACTGGCAACTTGCAATTCCGGTGGGTTGTCACGCCGTCGGATGGTGTGTCTATTTTTTGGGGGCTCTGGTTCTTTTGGAGTTGGAGAAGCAATTGGTACATCCTCTGAAGCGTTGGTTGATTCTTCCTGAATCGAATCAGTTCCATGATCCTGAAATAAAAATAGCAAAGGTTTAAATGTATATATCACGACCTATTTAATAATAAATCTTTATTTAATCCAATCCAAATTTGTGAGTGTATATGGGTTCTGTATACTATATGCATTTGAGTGCGCGTATATGCAGGAGTACTGTATGTGTATGTAGGAGTGTGAGTGTATGTCTCTGTATTTTATGAAAAATACATGAGTGCTACAATTAATCGGCTTTTTAATTATTTATATACAATTTGAGTGTCAGCTTTTAATGAAATTGACCGTGTCTTTTTACATATTATTTGATGATAATATTTTTTATATAATATACTTTTTATTTACAGATGCCGTGCAATGAGCAGCAGTGGTTGGAAGTTGAAAACGGATTCAAGGAGAATTTTCCACATGCCCTTGGCGCAATGGATGGAAAGCATATTGTTATACAATGTCCGGTTAACTCTGGTTCTGAGTACTTTAATTATAAAAAGACGTTTAGTTTAGTACTTTTAGCTTTAGTCGACAGTAACTATAACATTATGTATGCTGACATTGGTAGTCAAGGTAGGATCAGTGATGGAGGTGTACTTAAAAATTCTTCGTTATGGCAAAAAATTGCATCTAACGGGCTTAATCTTCCTAAGCCAAGTCCATTATCCGGAACGGATCATGTCGAAATTCCCTACGTTTTTTTGACAGATGGAGCATTTGCTTTACATAATAATATAATGAAACCATATCCTGGCAACCATGATATCAATTCACCGAAAAGGATTTTCAATATGCGCTTGTCAAAATCTCGAGTAGTAGTTGAGAATGTGTTTGGTATTTTAGCATCCAGGTTTAGAATATTCAGAAAGCCAATTGATTTGGATATTCATAATATCCCAATTATTACAATGACATGTCTCTTATTGCATAACTTTCTCAGAAAAAGTAATAAATCATCCCTTATATATATGCCTCCTGGTACTGTAGATATGTATGATGATAATGGAGTTTTAATTCAACCCGGGTCTTGGCGGGCAGACTTTGATAATAACTGTGCTTTGAGAGATATTACACAAGTACCACGCAGATCACCATTATCTGCCGTTCAGATAAGGGATTACTTTACAAATTATTTTCAATGTTTATAAATAAACACAACGAATGTAGGGTCATTTCGCCTGTTCGTTACCACATTAACTACATACTTTTTATATTAAAACTAATGCAGAGACATTATTATGTTCTCCTTAAAGCAAGCAACTGCACTAAATGGACGCAAACTGGCGAATCGACCTTACTGTAATCTGTACTTTAGTAATAATAAAACAAGTTATTGATAATAAAAAACTTACCGTGGTTATTGTTTGTTTACATTTATACACGGACCCCAAAAAGCTGTACATGAAATCAAAGGCGAACCAAACTGGACGATAAACATCATCTGCGCCGGCACCACTTTTTAAGGAAGCTTCCATTTTTCTGTAGTAGCCCCTGTATGTCGCAAAAAGTGAATCCTTTTTTTTCTTCAATTCTTCAACTGGTATTTCCAAAACGTCCCGAATACGCACCCAAGCATCATTTACTTTTTTCTTGTCCTTATGACCTTTCCCACTGGGGTCCCAAATAAAAGGCTCTGCTTGAAGTGTTTCAAGGAACAACATAGTTTGCTCCTGTGACCACTGTATGCCGCTCATAATAGAGTCTCACACGCACATCAACGAAAAAATCTATTAAACACACGTGCGTTCACAACGGCGTCTTGACGCGTACTGAAGTCGGCCGAGTAGTGTATAGAGGTACTAAGAGCAGGCTCAGTGAATTTGGCCCCACTTTTTTTGATTTTCAGATTTTTGATATTTTAAATTATTTGTTCGTCGTTCGTTCTTTAACGTTCGATTGTAAAAATTGTTTGTTCGTCTTTTATTTATTTATAATTAATTAAACAAATGATCACCCTTAAGTTGGCCCCCCTTACTAGATATCTTTATTTTTATCACTTAGATTAATTAATTTTGATTAATTATCGTTTGTTCGACGACTATTGGTGATTGTTCGATCATAAAAACAATTAAATTCCCAATTATTATTTATTTTATATCTAATATGCAAACCATTACCTCACGCCTACATTGCGCATGCGCCAGCAGTCTAATGGCGACTGAGCGATGCGTAGTGCATGTCATGTAAAAAAATGACATTATAAATAATGCTCCATTTCGAATATCATCAAATTATACGATTTGAATGAAGTATTTATTCAACAGTGTGAGTACCTCGATTAAATATAAAGGTATTTAATTCTTATTAGGAAATATTGTAGGTAGTTCCGATAGTGGTAAATTTAACACGATACATTAAAAAAAATCTGCACATTTTTTGAGGTTAACTAATAGTACATCTAATATATACATCTTTAACAGAATTATAAATAGGCCTATCATTTTAGCAAAGAAACAAATTAAAAACAGTTGTATGATATACACACCCACACACATATATACATACATAGAATAATAACGCATAGAAACCGAGTCGACCCGCGCAATATTAAGCCATTTCAAAGAAGCCTGAAAAGGCTTCTTACGTTCGCCGGCCCCTCAGGCATACGACACGTGCCACGCGGAGTACAGCTCTCGCAATTACAAAAAATGTGAGTTACTGTGTGGTGAAATGCTGTCACCGTGCTTCACAAAAGCGTATTTAGGACTTGAAGATAACATTTCACCGATAAAAACTACTTGACATCGGATATTTTTGTATAAAATCCAAACAAATAAATCATAAATATCTAAGTAGAACGATATTCAAAATGTTGCCAGCCAAAGGGAAAAATATTCTACCACGTATTTGTTTTTACCTATTTTCATTATAATTAATAATATGTGTATTCCTATTTTATGTGCGATATTACATAGCCTGGACTTTGCTTTTGCATAAAAAATAGTTTTTAAGTGTTGAGACTTACTCATTATACTGGCACAAATATTACAAATCTGTTTGTCAGACCAATATTATGAAGCATTTATTCGTATATAATGAGGACTTTTAGAAGACAAAAAAAAATGTTCCAACTAGCATTCTAGATGCCACAGTGACCATCAGAAAAAATCTCTGTCACTACCAAAGTCATTTTTTTTTTAATTTTCTTGTTAAATAATATGCCATCGTACTGCATTATTTCGTATTGCTTAGTGTCAAGTAGTTTTATTAGCGATATTTTCGACTTTTATCCACGAAAACATGTAGGGTAACGTGCCCTAAAATCGGTCTGCGCCTAATGTCGACCTCCTAATATGTTTATACTGATAATTAAGCTAATATTCCACATAACTTTTAAGAACGCGGGCAAGACTTCATACATCGTTTTTTAATTATTATCTTAAAGTTTAATGTGTTTCTTAAGATTCTATATCAACTGCTTAATTTATCCGCATTTAATAAATATTTTTTTAACTTGGGGAATAGTAGTTAAATGAAGTTGGAATTTAGGTAAGGTTAACGTAAGCAATCAGTTCTCTCCTTAGTAGTCTGTGGTTAGATATTTATCTTGTTATTGGGTGTCTTCAGTACAACAGCTGTTAATCTCAGAAATCTAAGTTAGGTTGACAGAATTCTGAGCTAAGTTTTTGCGAAGACACTTTATAGGTACTTAAAAGAACAAAAAATAAATTAGCTTTAACTATTCTTTAATACAAAAACAGGGAGAATTTTTATTTGATACTTATAATGAAAGTTATAATATATAAACTTATTGCTGTTTTAATGAAAATGTAAATTAAGTTTTATACAATGATAACACTTAAATTTGATGATAGAATTCAATCAAATTAAAGTCTCAATATTTTTTATATAATTGTTCCTAGCGATATATTTTATTTAATTGATTTAACAATCGTAGAAAATTATTCTAGTTTTATTCTAATAGTGAAAAATAAAACTTTGAATATCAAGTGCATTTAAATTGTTTCCTTTCTTTGACTACAACTTAATAAAAATAAGTACCCTAAAGTAGTTATATTGAAGATTATTTGATATAGACAAAAAATAATTTATATAAATCGTTTTATTTAAAAAAATATCACAATATTGAATATTTAATGCTCATTTCTCTTAATTTTGAGGACCAGCAAGTAACGATCTAATGTAATTTTTACATATCAATTTTTTTTTGCGTAGTTTTAAAGAGACTAAAATATCAATTTATTTCATTTATTTTATGTCTCAAAGAAAGAGACTCAATCATTAAAATTGGTGACCATTTAGATTTTTTTAAAGCACAAAAACTAAAAAAAATATAAGGTTAAATAGCTTTGGAATCATCTTGAGAACATCTAGAATATTTCCCGGCATTTAACATATTTTACCTAACCGAATAAAAAGTGTAAGTTTCAAGTTTATACTAAATGATTAATAATGTTATAGTATGAAAGATTATTTGTATACCGGTCAGGTAGATATATTTTAAATACCGTCTTGGGAAAATATTTATTTACTTGCAACACTATTCAAGTCTTTGGAGTCTTTGTGTGCGTGACGACGCAAGTGATTACACGAAGCTTACACGGACATTGACACGGTTTTGGCCTGAAATATGAACGAAGCGTTGAATGCAATTATCACTCTAAGCGTTATTACTCTATGTGTACATATATAAGAGTAATAATAATTAGAGTAATTACTCTTTTTGTTTACTCAACAAACAGCTTTATGTGGCTTTATGAGTTAAGTACATATATTGGACGTAATGCATGTAAATGGACTATATAGACATTAGATGTTTTTCGATGATTATTAATAAGTACATAATTTATTAATAATGATTCTTTTACAACTAAACATTCGAAATGGAGCATTATTTATAATGTCATTTTTTTACATGACATGCACTACGCATCGCTCAGTCGCCATTAGACTTCTGGCGCATGCGCAATGTAGGCGTGAGGTAATGGTTTGCATATTAGATATAAAATAAATAATAATTGGGAATTTAATTGTTTTTATGATCGAACAATCACCAATAGTCGTCGAACAAACGATAATTAATCAAAATTAATTAATCTAAGTGATAAAAATAAAGATATCTAGTAAGGGGGGCCAACTTAAGGGTGATCATTTGTTTAATTAATTATAAATAAATAAAAGACGAACAAACAATTTTTACAATCGAACGTTAAAGAACGAACGACGAACAAATAATTTAAAATATCAAAAATCTGAAAATCAAAAAAAGTGGGGCCAAATTCACTGAGCCCTAAGAGCATGTGTCAGAGGCCTAGTAGCATATCAAAGCAGTCAAGAATAACGACGTTAATAAGTCGGCGATTGCTAAACATCTACAGCTGTAGTCGGGCCGTAATCACTGGATGGAATTTCATAGGCCACGCGTATTTTCGACAGAACGCCATATTACATTCCACGGCTAGTGAAAGAAGCCATTGAAATCAAAAAACATCCAAATTTCAACCGGGAAGACGCACGTAGTACGTCCTTGATAAGTTTTCTTGGCACGTATTGATTTTTGAAAAGCTGTATATTTTGGAAACGATGATCGATTTGATTTTTCAAATGGCATTCAACTCAATTTAAATATTGCTTTAGCTAAAAAATCGGTAGGTTCAAAAATTTCGAAGCAATGTCAAAAAAACATTTTCGTCTATGATAGATCCCAAACAAATTTACCGATTTTTATCCAATTAACGGTACTTGGCGCAGTTTTTAAAGGAGAAACGATGATAAGATTTTGAAGTCAATCGGTATATTAGCCTGAAAGTTATTTCCAAAATATTAAGTAACTTTGCTAAAGAAAACGTAATTTTAATATTTGAAAAGTTGTAACCTTTGAAAATAAGGTTCGGTTTTGATTTTTAAAAGGGCATTCGACGTAATTTTTATAGTATTAAAATATCGTAGAATACCAAAAAATAATTGGTTGAAATATTTCGAAGTTATGTCGAAAAAACACTTTTTTCAAAATTTTCGTCAACGATTACTTCCAAACGAATAAACTGATTTTGAGGCAATTTATGCATTAGATGTATTTTTTTGAGGAATAGTTTTTGTACTCAATCGGTACATTAATCTGGAAGTTATTAAAAAAAAAATTGTTTCGTCACAATTTGTTTAGGGTATTTTCAAAATTTCTCAAAATCTCTTAGGCCCATTTGGTACAAAATTTCAGGAAGTATAAGTTGAGCGGAATCCAATCGAATGCCACCAACCGCGTTTCAATCGGTCCAGGCGTTCAAAACTTATGAGTTGTTGACACACACACACACTCACACACACACATACATACAGACATACTGACGTCATCGCGAAAATAGTCGAAAATGGTTCCTAAGCCCACAAAACGCGGACATATGGTGAAAACTCCATTTTTGAAAATCGGAGCAAAATCAGTAACCTTCCTATCTACATACGTAGTGGGAAGTTAAAAAGTACAAGTGTTTTAATAGATTAATATTGTATTAAACTGGAGTGAATGAAAATGAATTAAACAAAATAAAACTACCACGCCAAAGCTTAAACCTAAAAGTGCGATATTTTTTTAGTAAAATGTACCACTAAAGGGCACAGATCGTCGCCTAGTGTAGCTTTGTAGCATTTTTACTCGTTATTTGACCCTCCCGTTGGTCGAGTGGTTAGCGACCCTGACTACGCAATCAACGGGGCTCGGGTTCGATCCCCGACGGGGACAAGCATTTGTGTGATGAGCGTAAATGTTTGTATTTCTGGGTTTAGGTGTTTATTATATATATTCTGGTATTTATATATTATGTATTTCTATGTATTAGTATCGTTGACTAACACCCATAACACAAGCAAATATTTGCTTACTTTGGGGTTAGATCAGTAAGTGTAGTTTGTCCCGTGAATATTTATTTATTATTATTATTTATTTATTTTTATAATAGATGGCGTTAGCAGTAATAAAATTCTAATACAAAATGTATTTTCTATTTTTTTAATGTTTATGAAATAGCATTTTAATGGTAGATAATATATCTAGACATGAATTTAAACCACCACGTCAAAGCCCAAACCTTAAAGTGGGATACTTTTTCAGGAAAATGTACCACAAAAGTGCATAGAAAGTCGCCTAGTGTAGGGCTCGCTTCGCTCGCCATAATTATACTGGCTGTTGCCCAAGACTTCGTCCGCGCGGACTTCGTTTACTCCACACAGCACCTCCCCCGTAGGTGACAGCTTGATAATATGTAGCCTATATGTTGACCCCACCTGTTAGTAATAGTCATGCAAAATTTGAAATAAATCCATGTAGTACTTTTTGAGTTTACCCCGGACATAGGAGTAGTGTAGAGGAGGCTTTAAGGACGAAAGATTGACTTTTTCTCTGGCAACACTGACTCAACCTGTCAAAAGCTAATTGATCATCTGTTTTAATTTTTACTTAATTTATACATATATTTATGTAATAAAAGTACAATAAAATAAAAATTGGCAAATAACGTTGTGATATAATAGATTTTAATAATAATTATCAAAAATTGAAGAAACAAAGTTTATAATATTGATCGACAGTAACGGTAACCTTTTTTTAAACAAAGAAGAAAGTTTCAAATTCTTAAACGGAAAACCGGGTAAGTATTAGTTATATTTTTTCCCCTTTATTACACTTTCGTAGTATTAATAACTTTTAATATATTTCTTTTAGTACCCATAAACGTTGCAAGATTTATTAACACTGAATAACTCTTCTGGAAGAGTCCGAAATTTTGGAATTACTCCGAGTTTTTCCGACTTTGTAAGACTTTTTTCGACTTTTTAAATAAAAATAAACATTCATAAACTGTTACTTTCACTTTGTAAGTTATTTACCTACTTTTATCCGAGAAATTTTTCCACAAGGGTACGCCTCGTAGAAAAGTCATTATTCGTAACTCAAATGTGGCTTTATTGTTCTTTTAATTGAGTTACCGATTTTCGAAAATACCTAACGCCTGAATCAATAAACAACATAGTAATTTACAGTCAATAGTTCAGTCAATGGGGCTAACTTTCGTGGGCTAAATCCGCCCTGTGGAAAGTCTAAGGATGCTACAAAGTTAGAAGATGTAGTTGTGAGAATCGTCGTGGTGACGTGACTACTGTGGAGGTTGATCGCATTACACGGGAATGGAAAAGGGAAGTTCTTCCCAGCATTAGGAAATTCTTCCCAGCCTGGGAACGGAATCCATCTGAAAGGCGTTGAAACTTATATATTTTTGTTTGATTCAGTAGTAATGGTTATTGCACCTTATTTATCTGTAATAGTTAACTGCTGTATTTCCAGATTTGATGAAAATTATTATGTATTTCCAGATTTGATGAAAATTATAAAAGTTATTCCAATTTTTAAGTCTGAATCTGAATCTAATCCTACCAATTTGCGACATATCTAGGTTCTGCCTACTTTAAGTAACATATTTGAAAAAGTTATTTTTGACCAAATATTAAGATATTTTAATAAACTAAAAATCGGTTGTCTGTAAAGTTGGTTTACGGACGATAGTTGAACGTGACAACGTCTTAAGAAAATACTAATGGAATGGTAGCATTTACGGAACGCCTCAGAGCGAGGTAACGCCGCATGAGTCATGTTTTTTCGTGCGTGCAGCCAGCTCTATCGAATTATAAGACGTTGTCACGTCAAAAATATTTCATAACAAACAATTTGGTTTTACAAAAAGTCGCTCAATCATAGGTGCTGGTGTGTGTAAGTGTTGAAAAATATTTATAAAGCCTGAGAGAAATAGCAGGATGCACTTGAGGTATTCTGTGATTTATATTTTTTTAGCTTTCCGCTACGTATGTAAATAACGAAATTACTGTTTTTGCCCCGATTTTCGAAAATCGATTTTTCACCTGATCTTCACGTTTTAGGGTCCTAACAACCTCTTCCGACTTTTTTACGATGACGTCAGCATGGCTGCCCGTATGTGTGTGTATCTGTGTGTGTGCATGGGCGTACCGAAGGGGGGGGGGGGCAGGTGGAGGCAGCTGCCCCCTGGAATTAGTTAACCTCTCTGCTGTTGTAGATAAAAATATAATAAGATAAAAATATAGTCTTAAAATGTTACAGTTGCCCCCTGCTGGCCAAGAACCTGGGTACGCCCATGTATGTGTGTGCGTATGCGTGTGTGCGTATGCGTGTGTGTGTATGCGTGTGTGTGTGTGTGTGTGTGTGTGTGTGTGTGTATGTAAACCTCTCATAATTTTTGAACGTCTTGACCGATCGAAACGCGGTTGATGATATTCGATTAGATTCTACTTTTTAGAATGTCTAAATTGAGCAGAATTCAATTTGAATTAATTCGGCCCAGATTTTGAAAAAACTTAAAAATTTTGGAGAAACAGTATTTTTTCAATATAACTTCCATATTGATATACCGATTGTGTACTCTAATCAGCTCTATTCCTCAAAAACCTGCATCCAATGCATAAATTGCATCAAAATCGGGTTATCCGTTCAGGAGTAACCATTGACGAATTTTTTTTAAACATAGTGTTTTTTCGACATAGCTTCGAGATTTTTAAACCAATCATTTTTCGACCTTCCACAATATTTTAGTAAGTACTTAAAAACTACTTCAGATACAGTTTCATAAATCAAAATCGAATCAAGTCCTCAAGTAACAGTTTTTCAAATATTAATATTTTATTGTTTATAACAAACGTACTTAATATTTTTAAAATTATTTTAAAGGTAATACACCGATTGATTTAAAAATCGAATCGGCTTTTCCCTGAAAAAACTGCTTCAAATATCATTAATTGAATCAAAATCGATCAAATTATTTGGGATGAATCAGCAACGAAATATTTTGCAAAAAAACTGGTTTTTTATACTATTTCGACATTTTCAGCCTATAGATTATTCAGCTAAGAAAACATTTTAGAGCTCAAACATTGCGTTGATTGCCATTGAAAATTCAAAATCGATCATCGTTTCCAAAATATACATCTTTTCATAAATAAAATTAGCTACCGCCATTTAGCTTTTGAACTCTCATAAAATCTATGCTTAGGTATAAATGTTTGTTCCTTTGAGCTTAAAATATCTCAATATGCAGGGATGGCCTGCAGGGTCCACCGGTTTTAGCTTTTTTTATATCATTAGATAGCATACAAGCAGATAGTTCTCCTGATGGAAAAAGAAACCATCGCCTATAGACACCAAAGATGTTAATGATGCGTTGCTATCCGCGAAGCAGAATAACAAAGCCATATGCATAAGTCTACCGGCTACCGTATCCTACGAACCGGAACACGGCAATGACAAGCATTAACGCTATTGCGGCAGGAATAACTAAGGCGTTGGTACCAAATACCTGGACGAGACGTCTCTTGACTACTCTACGACGACTCTATCATCTAGTAGAAGGCATTCGATTGTGTAGCTCATCATAACATCTTAATCAGGTAGTCACATCACTACAGAATTAGAAATAAAGCTTTTCAACCTTCTTAATTCTTACTTAAATGGAAGAATACGCAAAATTGATATTAATATATTCTATACCGTATATTACGTCGACTAAATGACAGTCACACATCGGTTAGTAAATGTGTTTATTGAACTGTAATTAAACTGGTTTTACATTAAGCTTAAATACTAGAGATTCATGTGTATGCTGCGTAATAAAATCTGATAACGATGTTACGATAAGTTACCGATGGTTCTGTGCGCGATAAGTGTGAGCGTGTTTTATCGCGCCCTCGTTACACCGTTCAATTTGTTAGAATTTGTTACTCGTTACACCGTTCAAATTGTTAGATACAATTGATAAAGCACTTTTTACCTAACTCTGTATTAAGTAGCTCTGAGCTACAGTGCGGACGGACGTTAATAGCGAAACTATAAGGAATCCTGATTTACTTCGGAACCCTAAAAAGCAAGAAATATATTTAAAAAATCACCAGACAGTGCTTCCTGTAATCCATCGCTGCTTTTTCCTTAAGTGTGTCCAGCTTGTTGTACCATTCTTCGCGTTGGTCGTATGTATTTATAGCTTGCTCTACTAACTCCAAAATTTGTGCTTTCCCATCCATCAACCTCTTAATTTGACCTCTCCATAAAGTGTTGAAATATTGTCTGTAGAAGTTTCTATTTATTTAGTAAAAACGACATTTTCTAAAAATAAAACCCAGTTGGATTCATTTCCGAAACCCCTTCATACTAATTGTCACGAAAATCGTTGGAGCCGTTTCCGAGATTTAAATTTTATATATAAAAGAATTACTACTCTTTAAAGGTTTAGATACCATGAAGCTGTATTATATCTGGAGGCAGCACTTCTAATACCTACTTGAAACACAACTTTAAATACTGCTGTCATCTTCTCTTTCTAACACAGCTGTATAAACAGAGATGGGGAGGCCTCAGAGACAGAGATATAACGTAAATATTTGTTTCATTGACTAATACAAGTGCTAGTTCCACCTATACCTAATACTTCATATTAGATAGGTACAATCGATCGCCTGTGGCCTGTGAAAACAAAAAAAAACTAAACAGTAACATCTTTTTCAATTTTGATAACTGACTTTAATCTAAAAAAAAGTATCTTCACGCCCATATCCCCGAAGGGGTAGGCAGAGGTACAACAAGTGCACCCACGATTAGCCGAGGATACTTGGTCCCACAAATGTGATAGGTGGCAAGCCTACGCCAACCGGGCACTTTCCAAGCCCGGGCAATTTTGTTTCTCAGAAAACTGAAAAAACACTTTTTTTTTAAAGTGCCCGACCCGGGAATCGAACCCGGGACCTCATGTGGTCAACTCCAACGCTGGACCACTAGACCACACGGGGGAGGGGGCGTGCGAAGTAAACGAAGTCCGCGCGAACGAAGTCGCGGGCAACAGCTAGTGGTAAATAAAATAGTAGGTATACATAAGTGTATATAATCATGTATATCACAGGAATGTAGTATCTGTAATATCTTTCTTATGCATTTTATTTAAATATTAGGTTTCTGTAGTCCAAAGTAAGACAAAAGTAACAGCATCCTACTTAGGATTGTCCTAAGCTAATTTTAGTGCAATCCGCCTGAAAACTTCCTTTCCTGAAAATTTGAACTAATTCGGCTTAGGATATTTAGAAATTAAAAAAAGGACTTTTGAAAATATGATTGCGAAACTGTATTTTTGTAATATAACTTCCAGATTAATGTACCCATTAAGTACAAAATATAATCAGCTCCATTTCTTAAGAACCTGCATCCAATACATAAATTGCATCAAAATCGGTTTATCCGTTCAGGACTTATCGTTGACAAAAAATGAAAAAAGTGTTTTTTTGACATAGCATCGTCATTTTTCAGCCTATACATTAAGTAGCTAAGAAAACATTTTAGAGCTCAAAAATTACGTTGAATGCCAATCGAAAGATCAAAATCGATCATCGTTCCAAAGTATATATCCTTTCATAAATGAAACTTCAATTTAGCGCCAAGTTTCATTGATGGCCTACAGGGTCAAACAGATTTTTTTTATATGAATAGATAGCAAATAAGCAGATGACTCTCCTGATGGAAATAGTAACCATTGCCTTTTTTTTTTTTTTTAAGGGCAATGGGCCCACCTCTCGTTCCCACCACTGTAACTTCTGTAAACCAGAATCAACAGCGGCAACCTTCTTGATAACCTCTGAGTTGCGAGCTCAGGGTGCCCTGGGGGAAAAGCTAAGCTGTCTTGGAACCCGCATCGAATTTAATCAGAAGAGTATAGGAGGAGTAGGAAAATACATCCAGTTTCCCTCCCTTTACAGCAGGAGACAGCGTAAGATAAAGCAAAAACTGCTAAGAAATGAGACGTTTACAATCAGGTTAAGCCTGATTGCTATTGCACCACGGTAGTTTAGGTATTTGAGGACCTACGAAAATGGCCTACTTAGTTCTGCTTCCAGTAGTATGTATGACAAAATCGCTTGAAGGCACGGAAATTCCCACGTGTTGCTACAAGGTCGGAATAGTAGATTACCCCGGATATACATCGTATACTATCAAGCATTTGGCTACGTTCATTTTGCCAGAGATTACACTCCCAAAGAATATGATGTGCAGTTTGTTCATATTTACAGTTTATGGTAGAACATTCGCAAAATGGAGAAGGAACTAATTTAAACGAGAATAATTTAGCTTTAAAATTACCATGACTAGTAAGGAACTGTGCAACACAATGATCTATTTCTATCCACGTTTTACTTAATCGTTCCCGGACGCAGGGGAAAAAGTTATATAAATGCCGTCCTTTAGGTGAGCAGCACCAACGCGACTGCCATTCATTTATTAATTCATTAGCCATTTCATTAACCATTGCCTATAGATAGACACTAAAAGATGTGAATGGTACGTTGCTATCTGTGTGGCGGGATAGCAATGCCACATGCGTAAATCTACCGGCTATCCTACGAATAGGATAGAAAGTGTTATCAAATACCTGAACGAGACTTTGTGTGACCTCTATCTCTACCATCTAGTAGATAAGATGGTAGTGACAATTTTAGTCATTTAGTCGCCTTTTAAACCTGCCTGACAGAACGGCAGTTGTTTATTCTTCAAAGGAGTTTGACACACGGGCGACTGCGACCTAATACAAAAAACATAAATCTTCTTCTGGCGCAGTAGGATAAAAATTATAGATATGGCCTATGTTGGTCATAATTACTTATCTTATGCGTCTATTAAGTTTCAATTTAAAATCTTAAGTTAAGACTACGGAGCGTGACAAAGATATTCACATATATAAACATACGTGCACTTGAAAAACACAACCCTCATCAAGCGCCGTTGGGTATAAAGACCAGAGTGCTAAGAGTAAGTTTTTCTTTTCGCATTCGATCGTGAGCGCGTTTGGAGTTTACTAGGAATTTGTATGTGATCTGTACAGCGCCACCTAGTGGTAAACGTGAGAAACCAGTTTACCACTAGGTGGCGCTGTACAAATCACATACAAATTCCTAGTAAACTCGAAACGCGCTCACGATCGAAAGCGAAAAGAAAAACTCACACTTAGCACTCAGGTTGAGTTCCCAACTATACTGTTAAAACAGTAGGTATTAGGTATACGTTTATGCAATACATTATACTCGTACTTTACATCATTACAACTTACAACATAAATCATTATCATTGTCCATACTATATCCATCCATACTAGTATTATAAATGCGAAAGTCTGTCTGTCTGTTACGCTTTCACAGCTAAACCATTGGACGAATTGTGATGAAGTTTAGCATGGAAGTAGTTTAAGAGCTGGGGTCAAACATAGACTATTTTTTTTTTCAAAAATCAATCCTTAAAGTGTTGAAATAGGGGATGAAATTTGTATGAAAAGCTATCTGGACGACATGTTAATCTACTCGCGGGCGAAGCTGCGCGGGTCAGCTAGTGAATAATAAAACTAAGTTGATAAAATGTGCGTGCCGATAAAACTTAAAAAGGTGTCCCGGCACGATAAAGGGACTTTTATGTGTGATAGCCCTTTATCCCCCCTCGAACAAGAAAGTTCCCGTTTTAACCTAAAAGGCGTGTTTTAAATAAGAGCTTTTCAAATCCTTCAACTTTTATATATATTTTTACTTTTAATTTTCTTGTTTCTATGTATGAACAGAGTAATGAATGTGACATATAACACTCGAGTTTCTCTGCCTACCCCGTAAGGGATCTGGCTTGAAGATATATTTTACTAGGTAGTAGAGTTCTGCATTGTCTCACTGGGTCTAGTACCACCGCCTTACCTATTCCTGCCGCAAAAGCGTCAGTGCTTGTCACTGTCGTGTTCCGGTTTGGAGGGTAAGGTAGCCGGTAAACTTATGCATGTGGCTTTAGACCACGCCACAAAATAGCAACGCACCATTAACATCTTTGGTGTCTATAGGCGATGGTTGACTCTTTCCATCAGGAGACCCATATGCTTGTTGCGATCTTATGATATAAAAAAATATAGATGTTTCATAAATAGCTGGGTATAATAATCTAGATAGATTTTCAAAAAGCCAGACATCGAATAAAATTAAAACGTATTATTTCTAGAAATATCAAAGACTAAGCAGTAAGTAATATGTAATATCAAAAAAACCCCTAATGACTGGACTTCAACTTTCATGGTCACGACTTACCGGTCGCGTAAGAGATGATCGATTTCGAAACGCATCTTGTAATTGTCACTATTGACGGCGTTGAATTTCTTCATCGCGGTATTGAGGCGATTTTCCAACTGATTTATCATTGTTTGATTTGAAGTATTCGCATTGTTCTGGAATAAAATTGGTAAAGATATAACACGTAATTGACGATAAACACGAATAATGGCGAAATACTATAAGCCATTATGCGATTTGACACAAACTAAGTAGAATAATCACACCACAGTAACATTGTTTCTTAGAAATAGTTATAATCGACTCATTAATATTAGGGTCATTGTATCATCCAAAGCTTCGTAATGCTGTCAGTGAACAGTGAACACTGAACAAGATGGTCATATATACCTACTCCTTTCTCTTCTCGTCTATCTCCCTTCAACTGCAATGCGCATTGATGCAAACGCGAGATGAACTTAGTCATTCTAGAAAACGCAGAAGTACGAGGTATCGCGATTCAGCGAAGTGATTGACCATACACATCCCAATAACGCGAATCTTCGCCTTATACTGGAGCCGCACAACAAGTGCACCCACGATTAGCCGAAGATACTTGGTCCCACAATGTGATAGATGGCCAGCTTGTGTGTGTGAGAAATTAGAAATAAGCCATGTTGTACTGTTTTATTATACCGAATGAGATGACAAGGTTTAGAAATTACCTTTGGAGCGATTTTATTTCATCGGTAAGTAGTGAAACTCTGTATTTCTGTGTGTGAATGCAAGCTATGCTGACAACCTAATAAATTGCCTTTAATCCATTTAAAGGTATAACTCAAGAACGGCTGGACCATTTGATAATGATTTTTGTTTCTTTTTGGATTTGTCTTCGTCAGGAATAAGATAATAAATATTAAAATATGACATTAATAATAACAGAAATATCACTAAAAATATATCTTGCTGGCACGTCAATAAAATACTTGACTTATTTGTTTATATTTATTATCTTAATGAAAATTTTGATGAAGTACATGAGTACCTAATGCGGTCACCTCAATGCTCAATGAGTCTTACAAGGGTCTTTTCTCAGTCACCTCGTACCCATAGTATTCACGGGCTTATACAGTTCTTTTTCAGGTCACTCCGATGCTTAAATATTAAGTCTGATACGGATCTTTTCCCGATCACCCCGTACCGTGTGTACATATATAAACGGACTTATACTGGTCTTTTTCAGGTCACTCCGATGCTCAGGTTGAGGCTGACACAGATCTTTTCCCAATCACCCCGTACCGTGAATGCCCAAAACAATGCATGCACAACATGCACACATTTTGAGCAGGCCTAGGTTATTAAATATTACTCCTACTCCTCATTCATTGACTATTATGCGGAACCGAAGTTCGCCGGGTCAGCTAGTAATGACTATTTTTTAGTTTATGGATTTATCTACTTACTTACTGAGCCAGAGAAATATTTAATTTTCATCATAAAATAGAGTTAATTTATTATAATAGGTATTTCAAAATGCGACTATTTTTTTTTTTTCATTTATTTAGAAATCAGACGATTATTTTAAGCATCTTTTTACATAGCTGTCAATGTTGCTCTCGCCCCTGAAATAAAATTTAGCCTCGGCCTTGAGCTATATAAATACATACTTATTACAACTTTAAAAAGTTGGCGTTGTAATTATTTTCATAAAAAGATAATGTTTATATATAAAACCATTACATAAAAACACATAATTTTCTTTTTTTTCCGCTCTCATAAATTTAGCTACGGCCCTGAGTTCTTATTACAATCTGTTTGAAAACAGAAAAAAGTTGGCGTGATAATATTTTTTTATAAAAATATGATGTTTTATAAATAAGTACCTACCATTTCTAGTAGGCTTATTCCTTTCGACCTTAAGCTTTTAATTTCTTTCTCCACTTGTTTCAACAGGAAATTCAACTCATTAATCGTTGTCCTGTGTTCCTTGACCTCCTCAGAACTTTTTTCGTATTCTTTTAATAGGTTCAAAAGCTTTTCTCTTGTTCTTGCATTTTCTAAAAGATTTGATGTGCTTTTTGTGAGCTGGAAGGAAATATCGTAGCTTTTTGTTTGAGAACAACGTAAGTAAAATCTTATTATTAACCTAAGAAACGATGGCAGTGTAAGCAGTAAAGCATCGTGTTCCAGTCTCCAGAGAAGAAGTAAAACAACCGATCCCGTTTATCTTATGATAGTCGTAACTTTTCGCAAATGCGTCGTTAGGATTACCATCTCTCACTTGTTGTATCTTCACGCCCGGTTCCCTTACCGGGTAGGCAGAGTAAACCGAACGTCTTAAGACTTCCCGGTTCACCATGATTCACCGGTTTGTCGGTTGGCGAGATGAGTGGCGAAAACCATCGCCGCATTTTATCGACCTGATGACGATTATCGACTGTTTCTAACGATAACTGGAATCGACGGCTTAATGTGCTCATCCGATGCACGGGAGTTGTAATACCACCCGCCGAACTCTAAGCTGCTACTGTGATTCTGGATTTATAAATCTCAATAACACTTTTGTCCAACCCGGGGATCGAGCCCAGGAACTCATGGTCTGCGCTAAATAGGCTAACCCCTAGATCACGAAGCTCACTAGTAGATTATGGAAATCTGATTGTCGTATGATATTACCTCGTAAGGGATTTGGCGTGAAGATATGTTGTTGTTGTATATTATATTTATTGTGTCTATTACGCAAGGTATCGCTGTAAAGATTATTTATGTCACAGCATAACGAACAGGCAGATGGTATCCTATTGAATAGAGATAACCGCCTCATACCAAAGTCATTTATGGTGTCGTTATCTGTGTGATAGGGTTAGAATGGCACATACATCGGTTTGCTGGCTACCCAAGGGCGCATCCAGGCTTTGGATCACATATTTGAGGTTCAGTCAAAATAAGCTTTAACTTTAAACAAGTAGATGGGTCTCCTGATGGAAAGAGTCAACCATCGCCTATAGACCAAAGGTGTCAATGGTGCGTTGCTATCTTGTGGCGAGGTTTAGTGCCACATGCATAAGTTTACCGGCTACCTTACCCTCCAAACCGGAACACGACAATGACAAGCACTGACGCTTTTGCGGCAGGAATAGATAAGGCGGTGGTACCGGACCCGGGTGAGACAATGCAGAACTCTACCACCTAGTAGCCA
Source organism: Apodemia mormo (assembly GCA_036924255.1). NCBI lineage: Eukaryota > Metazoa > Arthropoda > Insecta > Lepidoptera > Riodinidae > Apodemia > Apodemia mormo. The sequence goes on along the minus strand of JAUPFN010000020.1, from coordinate 5,509,675 downwards.
CGATGTTAGTGACTCGTAAAGCCAATCGGTCGCCTTTTACGACCTGCCTGGCTGAACAGCAGTTGTATTCTTCCAAGGAGCCCGGGACCAAAACAAGCTCTAATCCTTATTTGTTTGCAATAATAAATCCATACCTAGACCCCTGCCTAGAGGGAGTCATGCCCCCCCTGGATCTGCCTCTGACCTTACCCATCAAATCGAAACACGAAACAATTAAGAACTAACGGCATTGTGACAGGAAAAGGTTCGGCGATAATACTAAACCCGGGAGACGCAATGCGAAACTACCACCTAGAAGTCATGATAGTATCGACGTGTTTTGCCAATCGTTTGCCTTGCCTTTTACATAACTAACTACCTGGAACTACCTGGTAGAAACGTAGATAGTATTTTCTACAAATTGCCTTCCCATTGAGTTCAATTAGGCGTTACTACTTTTTTTTAATAAGACTAGCTGACCCGGCAAACGTTGTTTTGCCATTCATGTTAGGAATCCATAGTGGACAAACAACGAGACACGTAATTTATATAACTCTACGCCCTACGAGATTGTCCTTCCACGCAGCCAAAATGGCATTAAACTTTATATGGTGGTTAAGCATTCTTAAATTTTCTTTTTTTCTGCGCAATTTTCTTAATGTTTTCATTTATAAGAACTTTCTCCTTACAATTACAAACACAACAAAAAAAAATTACCGAAATTGGTCCAGCTATTCAGACGTGATGTCGTGAGTAAGGAAAATGGGGATTGATTTTTATATATATAGATATAAGAATAAGATATAAAACAATCAGATCGCTCTCCCGCTGGAACTACTCATTTTTCCGGCATATGAAGAGCCTATGTGCTGTTCCAGGTCATCAACAATAGGTTGTGTGCAAAAACAAAGGTTGTGTGCAAAATTTTATCTAAATCCGCCTTTTAGTTTAGTTTTGGCATGATTGAGTAACAGACACCCATCCATCCAAACTTTCGCATTAATATAGATTACAAAATGATTATTTGTAGATCTCATTTTACAAATATGTTATCAGCTAAAATGGGATTATGATGAATAGAGGATTAAAAATATATCTTGTTTTTAATTTGCTTCTTTTCTAGTTAAAAATCCAATAATGTTCAAAACAGAATTTTAATTAAAAAATACATTTCCTTAATATTTATGACAATATTATTTTTTTACTTTGGGGTCCTACAGACGTATGACAGTTGGTTGTGTGACAATGAAATGTGACTCGACACTGGCAGAATTATCTGATAATTGCCATTCGTATAATGAAGAAGAAGAAGAATAATATGTGGTAGGTAGTTAAGGGTTAATTGTATAGTTATCTGCATTCAATTGAATAAGCCATCACTTGAAAGTTTTATTACTTCCTTTAAAGTTTCCCGCAATTCTCATGAAAAACATGCATTTTACGGGACAACAATAAGATTTAGTTGGGTTTAGTAATTTTAGTCCGGATATAAACTACACGTATATCAAATTTACACGCACAAATACACTTCATCTCTCTCGCTCCCTCTCACACACATACACACAAGCACATACACAACATGTATAGTACTTTAAGCTCCATAATGATGTTATCCAATTCGTTGCTAAGGGTCCGAATCATGTTCCGTTGTACACGTAGACTTGGTTGAGCGCTGCTTATGACGTTCGCACGGTCTATTTCCATCACCCTGTACTAAAAACACACGCATACATTCTTATAAAAATTTCAAATACGTAAACTGCAGGTTAAAATCTATATCTATATACATATAATAAAATCGTAGGAAAGTCAATGTATGTCCGGGGTAAACTCAAAAAGTACTGCATGGATTTACTTCAAATTTTGCATGAATATTCTAACAGGTCGTGTCAACATATAGGCTACATATTATCACGCTATCACCTACGGCGGAGGAGCTGTGCGGAGTAAACAAAGTCCGCTCGAACGAAGTCGCGGGCAACAGCTAGTACATACATAAAATATAGATATTCAATACACAAATTACATTACATAAATGGATCGATCTAACCCTAAGTACCTACCAAAGCCATTATTCGCTTGTAATATTGATGTTAGTCAACAATATCTAGGAATACATATATCAATAATAATAATAATAAGTATATTTTGAATAAACATCCAAAACCAGAAACATACATTTATGTTCATCACACAAACGCTTGTCCCTGTCGGGAATCAAACTCGACTCCCGAGCCTCATCAGTGTCAGTTTGGTGTCAGTTGCGTATTCAGTTTCATTAATCTCCTTTTGACTACTAAGTACTAGGTGGTAGTCTTCTGCAACTGCAACTGGTTATTGGTACCATCGCATTACCTATTCCTGCCGCAGTAGCGTTAGTGCTTTTGATTGTCGTGTTTCGGTTTGGAGGGTAAGGTAGCCGATAAACTTATGCAAGTGGCGTTAAACCTTGTCACAACGCACAATTAACATCTTTAGTGTCTATAGGCGATGGTTTCTCTTTCCATCAGGAGAGCCATCTGCTTGCTTACGATATAAAAAACCTCCCTAACACCGGGACTGTTCCCTTTTAAAATAAAATTTCATAACTCATTTTGAGACTTTTCCTAATGATTTCGATATTTATCAAATTCATTAGGAATGACAATTCAAGGTTTTGGATAAATTTTAAGGCAGCATGCATTAATTTAAATTCAATATTTTTATTCACATAAAATTGTAAAATCGATTACTCTTTTTAAAGAGTTTAAAGAGTTTTTTTACAAATAAATTTTGCATATTTGAAACTTAGAATCTTTCAAATCTTCATCATAAATTTCACACTATCCCGCTTCAGTTGCGTTCTGTACCTAAACGTTTATCTGTAAGATAGATGTAACAGGACATTCATCCGTAAACTAAACGCGTGATTAATTTAAATTTTAGAAAAACGCAAAATTTCGAAAATATCTATGTTCTTCTGATATGGTTATCGTTCGTTCTGGCCAAAAACATAAGCAAATATCTTTCTTCATTCAAAATTCATTATTTTTTCAAATTATATTTTCTTGTATGCATTAACATGGAACAATTATGTAATTATCAGCATTCATGAGCGTACCCAGGTTCTGGGCCAGGGGGGCAGAACATTTTAAGACTATATCTTCATCTTATTATTTTTTTATCTACTATAGTACATAGAAGAAAGGTAAACAAATTCCAGGGGGTGCAGCTGCCCCTCCCTGCCCCCCCCCCCCCCCTCGGTACGCCCATTTAGAAACACACAAACACAGACATACTGAGGTTATCGTGAAAATCTTGTGAAAACTAGATTTTCGAAAATCGGGGCAAAATCTAACTTCCTTATGTTCATTTTATGATTTAAAAGTTTTGAATATGATAGAAAATTATTATAGATCGTATGCATATTGTATGTAAATTTATTATAATTATCTCAGAAACCAGACAGAAATAGTAAAGATTATTGAAATGCACACGGGATTTCTATAAAAAGCTAAAGCGATGTAGGAGTCTGGAGTATGCCATTACACACCTGTCTTTGCAATTTCGACAATTCATCTTCTGCAATTTTTTCCATTTCCACGTCATCACCAGGGACTGCCATGCTTAACTTTGAGTAAAACTCTTTACGTTTATGATACCTTTTACAAAAATCGTGTTATGTTTAATGTCTTGTAAACTGTACCTAGAATTGTGGGTTAACTTAGTTAAACTTGAAAAATATTATTTATGGTTTAACACGTGTAAACCTGCACGCCGTTTTAGGTGATTGTTTAACGTGATTGATCGATAAGGTAACCAAGTTTCATTGTTTGGTCGATTATTGATTATTACAAATGTATTTCGAGGACGAATGGCCGAAGGTAAACTTTAACAACGTGACCATGGAATGGAAAATAAGCCGTAAATGAAAAGACAAATCCGAATATAATTAATCGTCACCTTACGAGTGGTAAGGTGTCGATTAATTATATTCGGATTTGTTTGGGTTAATACAACCTATAATTATTTGCTAAAATTAAGCCATTCTTTTGTGAGCTACGACATTTCCGCACAAAGCAAATACATAAAAAGCATGCATTAAAATGTCACCAGGGGATGAAAATTTGTAAAAAAAAATACATCGACGACATGTTAATTTTTTCTTGATGGAAAGAGTCAACCGTCGCCTATAGACACCAAAGATGTTATCTAATAGTGCGTTGCTATCTTGTGGTAAGGTCTAATGCCACATGCATAACTTTACCGGCTACATTACCCTCCAAATCGGAACACGACAGTGACCAGCACTGACGCTATTGCGACAGGAATAGGTAAGGCGGTGGTACCAGATCCGGTCGAGCCAATGCAGAACTCTACCACCTAGTATTCGCGATGGCAGTGACGCGCATAGCCACTCGGTCGCCTTTTACGACCTGCCTGGCAGAACGGCAGTTGGCCTATTCTTCAAAGGAGGAAAGAGGGCTACTCAAGGACGATGCTGCGCGAGACAGCCAGTAAATAAATAAAAAAATATTAGTATGTACTATTAACGTTGACTAACTGTGCGACCGAGTTTCGTTCGGATGAAATTTTTAAGCTATTCGCAAATCGCAACACATTAATATCAGACGATCCTTCTGTTTCACACAAAAACCATGTGAATACTAATAGACACGCCATGAAACGTGACGCCGCGCATATGAGCAAACGCGCCTATCACTGTCAAATGTGTCATACATTTGCAACATACGTACATATTATATCGTGAAAAATTAGGAATGTGAAAGATGATAAGGTTTAAAAATTACCCTTGGAGTGATTTTATTTCATTGGTAAGTAGTATAACTCTGTATTTCTGTGTGTAATTGCAAGCTTCACTGAAAAATTGCCTTGAAAGGCTTCCATTTAATCCGTGATTCCATATATGTCATTTGTATAACTGAAAAAGCCAATTATAACAACAGCCCAAATAGTCAATTAAAGAGCTTTTTTCCTCTTTACTTAACTGGTTTTGTATATCAAGCAGATTTCTCATCATCGTTCACATTCATCATCACCATGTATCATTAAGGGGGAGGGGGGTTAAAATGCCAAAAAAACATCACGTGATTTATAGATGGCTCCTAAGACGATAGTATCAGTCCCGCGCGAAACATTACATAACTCGCTTACGAATCGCTACCATTGTAGTACTAGGTGGTACCTAGTACTACAATGGTAGCGATTCGTGAAGCTAATCGTCTACCTCCTCACTGCCAGGCAGAACAGCTGATGGTGTACTCTTCCAACGAGGCCCGAACCAACACAGGATAAAACGTGTGAAACTCTACCACCTAATTCGCCGTGTTAGTCCCGGCCTCCTTTGAAGAATAGGCCAACTGCCGTTCTGCCAGGCAGGTCGTAAAAGGCGACCAATTGGCTATTGAGTCACTACCATCGTGGCTACTAGGTGGTAGAGTTCTGCATAGTCTCGCCCGGATCTGGTACCACCGCCTTACCTATTCCTGCCGCAATAGCGTCAGTGCTGGTCACTGTCGTGTTCCGATTTGGAGGGTAATGTAGCCGGTAAACTTATGCATGTGGCATTAGACCTCACCACAAGATAGCAACGCACCATTAACGCCTTTGGTGTCTATAGGCGATGGTTTACTCTTTCCATCAGGAGACCCATCTGCTTGTTTGCTATCTTATGATATATAAAAAAAAAAAACGAGGCCCGAACCAACACAAGATAAAACGTGTGAAACTCTACCACCTAATAGTCACGATGAAAGTGATCTCGATGTCTGCAAATCCACAACTGCGCGTTTCTCCCGACACTTTTTGCCTCGCACTACTCTGTTGTGGAATCAATTACCGGCAGGGGTATTTCCGAACGGATACGACATAGGGACCTTCAAGAAAAGGGTTTACTCATTCTTAAAAAGGCCGGCAACGCAACTGCAAGACTTATGGTGTTGCGGATGTCCATGGGTGGCGGTGATCACTTACCATCAGGTGCACCTCTTGCTCGTTTGCTCCCTCTTCTATATAAAAAAAGACATCTACAATGCGATTTTTCGAAAATTGATCAACTGAAATGTGCGGATACTAGACAAATAGTTATCGATAAAAAAATGTAAAAAAAGTTTCGAAAAATCACATTGTTATAATAGCCAATCGTTTGCCTTACACGTGTTGGTTCCGGGCTCCTTTGAAGAATAGACCAACTGCCGTTCTGCCAGGCAGGTCGTAAAAGGCGACCGAGTGGCTATGGGAGTCACTACCATCGTTGCTACTAGGTGGTAGAGTTCTGCATTGTCTCGCCCGGGTCTGGTACCACCGCCTTACCTATTCCTGCCGCAATAGCGTCAGTGCTTGTCGCTGTCGTGTTCTGGTTTGGAGGGTAAGGTAGCCAGTAAACTTATGCATGTGGCATTAGACCTCGCCACAAGATAGCAACGCACCATTAACATCTTTGGTGTCTATAGGCGATGGTTGACTCTTTTCATCAGAAGACCCATCTGCTTGTTTGCTATCTTTTGATAAATATAAAAAACTAGCGACCTGCCCGCGGTTTCACCCGCGTAGCTTTTGCTCCCGTGGGAATATCAGAAAGGTTTATATACTAAAACCTTCCTCAGGAATCAATCTATCTATTAAAAAAACCGCATCAAAATCCGTTGCGTAGTTTTAAAGATTTAAGCATACATAGAGACATAGGGACAGACAGAGAAAGCGACTTTGTTTTATACTATGTAGTGATAAATACGACTTTAATATACCTAAAGCAAAGAGTACTAAGGTTTGTTGTCAACCAGGAATGTGTAGATCGCGTCAGCTACTATAATCGATTAGGGACGGGCGTTACGTGAAGTTATCCTAACGCTCTCCCTCGAGGCAAATCATTGTCGGATGGAAACCTGCTAATAATTTATAACGCTTTCGATATTCGGTTAAGGTCAGCGCAGACACGTCACCAGCATTACTGCGTTTTATTTCAAAACTGATATTTTAAGAAAATCTTGAAGTGAAACTTCTATTGAATCGTTGTGATTTAATTCTATGAAACGGAAATGCGTCGATAGAGCACAAACACAATCTATACATAGAATAAAATCGTAGGAAAGTCAAAACTGTACATTGAATATTTTTAAAAAAATACTTGGGGCGTGTCAATACAATCGATGTCGAAGCCAAAAATATAGTTTTTAGAATTTTTGCTGTTTGTCTGTTTATCTGTTTGTATATATGTATGTCCGGGGTAAACTCAAAAAGTACTGCATGGATTTACTTCAAATTTTGCATGAATATTACTAACAGGTCGGGTCAACATATAGGCTTACATATTATCACGTTATCACCAACGGGGGAGGTGCTGTGCGGAGTAAACGAAGTCCGCGCGGACGAAGTCGTTGGCAACAGCTAGTCTATACATATAATAAAATCGTAGGAAAGTCATAACTGTACATTGAATATTTTTTTAAAAGAATACTTGGGGCGTGATCTACAATCGATATCAAAGCCAAAAATATAGTTTTTAGGATTTTAGTCTGTTTGTCTGTTTGTCTGTATGTATGTCCGGGGTAAACTCAAAAAGTGCTGCATGGGTTTACTTCAAATTTTGTATGAATATTACTAATAGGTCGCGTCAACATTTAGGGCTGTGCGGAGTAAACGAACTCCGCGCGGACGAAGCCGCTGGCAACAGCTAGTAAATATATTTTAAGCATAAAATACGGTGCATTGCACCGTATTTTATGCTTAAAATATATTGTATTGTCTGCCTCAGGTTCTAGTGTTTAGACTATACAGCTGAGATCATGAGGTCCCGGGCTCGATCGTTAGGTCGGCCAAAAGTATTATTAAGTTATTTTCGGGATTTTCTCAAAAATTCAATTCACAGTAGCAGATCTAAGTCTGGCGGTTGGTCCTGGGCTCTTTTGAAGAAAAGGCCAACTGCCGTTTTGCCAGGCAGGTCGTAAAAGGCAACCGATTGACTACAGTTTACTACCATCATAGTCGAGTTACTACCATCGTGGTAGAGTTCTGCATAAGGGTTCTCGCCCGGGTCTGGTACCACCGCCTTACATATTCCTGGCGCAATAGTGTCAGTGCTTGTCACTGTCATGTTCCAGTTTGGAGGGTAAGGGAGACGGTAAACTTATGCATGTGGCATTAGACCTCGCCACAAGATAACAACGCACCATTATCACCTTTGGTGTCAATAGGCGATGGTTGACTCTTTCCATCAGGAGACCCATCGGCTTGTTTGCTATCTTATGATATAAAAAAATTACCAATCCCGTGCCTCAGAAGTCAGATGCGCACGTAAAGCTGTCGGTCCCAGTTATTACTAGCAATAGTCGATAATCGTTATCCTGCGAGTGAAATGTAGCAATGGTTCACCACCCATTTCGCCAATGGACAAACCGGTGAATCGTGTTGAAGCGAAAAGTCTATAGATGTTCAGCTTATTTTGCCTACCCCACAAACGAACCGGACGCGATAATACTTTTTTTAAATGTTATCATCTATGTAATAGTTTCAAAACTACCCAGAATCAAACAGTACAACCATATGGATGTACTGAAACGGAAGTGTCGCTTATAACGTAATTTTTTTAAATAATATCCACTAATACCTATTTATTGATCAGTGAAACTTTTTACAGAAAATACGTGCTTTAGAGTAAACTAGCGACCCGCCCCACTTTCGCACGGGTAATATACACGAAAAACCTTGACAAATTACACACCTCAACCTTCCTCATGAATCTCTATCCATTGGTGAAAACCGCATGAAAATCCATTCGTGGTTTTTGAGTTTATCGAGAACAGACAGACAGACGCGGCTGGGGACTTTGTTTTATAATATGTATAGACAAACACAGATTTGCACAAATGCCACTATATCTGGACTTAATATGGACCTGACTTGAATTAAATGTTTTGTTTGTGAACTTGAATCAGTGTAGAAAACTTTTGTTGTAAAATAGCTAAGCTCATCATAATTGATTGAGGCTCATTTGAGTCATTATTATTTCACGAGTTAGTTATTCATCCATTATATTCTTACCTGATGATAAGAAACTACCATCGCACATAGACACACAAGATATTAATAATGAATTGCTATGCGTGGTATGGATTTTATCATTTAGTATTTTTAGTAACCGCAGTTTTACGTGAAGATACCTTTAGATAACATTTACATTAGCTGTTTCTGTTCTGTGGTGCGTATCCAATAGACATGACCGTATAGGTTTCTTACATGCTTACCACGGGAAATGTACTAATATATTATTTAATACTATGCGTTTCAACCAAGAATAGGATATATATATATATATATATATATATATATATATATATATATATATATATATATATATATATATATATATATATATATATATATATATATATATATATATATATGTGTGAGTGAGTGGTTACGCAAAAAGGGACCTCAAGGGAAAATAATTGATTTCGAGTAAATCACGTTTAAAATGTTGAGTCGAAATGAGAGAGGCGCGGGGTGTTTTATGTTAGTGTCGTTAGTGAGCGACTTCGTCAGTGAGAAATAGCACGTGTTTGCGATAGCTGTATTATTGGTGACTTATTTATTCGTCTTTTACTTGTCTTTATGTGCGCGCTAGAAAAAGAAACTAGTGTGCGCTGTGTTAAGGTGTAATATTTTCAAAACTGCCTCGGCTTACATAAAAAATCATTAAAAAAAAACTACGGCACCTAAAATTATTTTGATTAGAACAAAACAAAGATGAAGGACCATAGAATCAGAATTTATCAAAAAAAAAAAAACCGTTTCCAATCCCTTCAGGTCCCTTTTTGCGTAACCACTCACATATATAGACTGATATATTTTACTATTTTTTTATTTTGATAAACCCAAACCTACAAAACGTCGTTTTTGACTTATAAGTGGTGTAACTAACACGACTTTTTTACATTTATATAGATGAACAGCAGGATTGATACTTTTAATATTTTTTTATTGATGAACGTTATTAAAACGTTATTTGTTCTTTAATAAATCAGCAATATGTTTGAACAAATATTGTTATGCTGACATTACTAATTTCACACTTGTGGTATGAAGCTGATAACAAGCGCGATCCTATTCTATTTGGAAATCTTTGTTACAATATAGGCAAAGTTCTTATTACAATTTTATACGATTAACTAATTAGACGCGTTGTGGGAAATCAGGAGTTGGAGGCTGCTGAAGGTGACTTTTGTCACAGAATACTTAAAAACTAACAGAAGTCAATATTCCATACAAGTAATATACTAGCATAGCACACATAGACGCCTCTCACGGACGCGGTATCTCAGACTGGTGCGGAACAAACTGTCCTGAACCATTCCGAGATATCGCGTCCGTGAGAGATGTCTATGTGTGCGTTGTTCGAATATCACATGTATGTAGATTGACTACTGTTAGTCTCCAGTATACTGTGCTTTTGTGCCGTGGACTGGTTTGCTATGTATCTGAGATATAGTTAGTGGAAAAGTCCTTAATTTTAACAATACTATTTTTCGACAATATCGGCCTCTGATAAACATGCCCCAGATTTTAGTGCGTTTTTGGAACGAAGTTCCTTACAGCAGGCTTGGAGGGGATAGGGATTTTGCTGCGCGACCGAACTGAAAAAAATGTGATAGTAAAACCGTAAGAAAAATGCGTGGAATAAAAGCGTTAAATGAGACGTGCGCAGGCGCGACAGTCGCGTACACAAGCGAGTAGTGCCGTTTAGCCGAAGGAAGTTCGTTCCTACCTGGTGTCCCGCGACACCACATCATTTTTTTTAAATTAAAAGCTTATTAAAGCGCGATTGTTCTTGGCATCTTACATCTTCATGGAATCAGGAAATGGACTTTCTGGAATCCTCGATCACTCATAAATGTAGATTTCGGCTGTTAGACAAGTGTTGTTGCTTTTGAATGATGCACATAAGCAGAAAGGTGGCCTTATCTTAATGTCATGTAAAATGTGTTGTTATTAACCGACTTCGAAAAAGGAGGTTACCAGTTTAATATTAGTATGTAATGTTGTTAGAATTGGATAATACAATATTATTTAACAAATATTTCAATAAGATGATCTCTTTAGGTTTCCAAGCACGTGTGCTAAGCTTTGTAAGTGTATGTATGTTTGTCCACGAATTTCTCGGAAAGTAAAAGTCACATCGAGATGATCCTTTTTCATTTGAATCAGGTATATTACAACTTATGGAACAGTCTAAGTTTCACCAAAATCCGTCGGTTTTTGAGATATGTATGCAGTTGAAGTCGGTTTATTTTTTAAATTTTTTTATTAATCAGGGTAAAGTTACTTCAGAATATTGTTAAGATATTGTAGGCCTCACGGTGAATTCAGTTTGTGCTTGTGACGTATGTGATTGATCGATAAGGTTGCCAAGTTTCTTTGTATTAATATTACACGACATTATCGACCGTTGTATTAACACCTTTTAAAAAGACTCATTCGACCTTTACGTTTTTGTATTTATCCTTGAGATCAAAGTTTCGATGGTCGGAGACGTTTAACAATATTTATTAACGAAGATTTTCTATCTATTTATTTTTTATTTTTTTATTTTATGTCATAAGATAGCAAACAAGCAGATGGGTCTCCTGATGGAAAGAGTCAACCATCGCCTATAGACACCAAAGATGTTAATGGTGCGTTGTTATCTTGTGGCGAGGTATAATGCCACGTGCATAAGTTTACCGGATACCTTACCCTCCAAACCGGAACACGACAGCGACAAGCACTGACGCTATTGCGGCAGGAATAGGTAAGGCGGTGGTACCAGACCCGGGCGAGACAATGCAGAACTCTACCACCTAGTAGCCACAATGGTAGTGACTCGATAGCCAATCGGTCGCCTTTTACGACCTTCCTGGCAGAACGGCAGTTGGCCTATTCTACAAAGGAGGCCGGGACCAACACGGCGAAGATTTTCTATCTATCTGCCTATCATAATATCCTATTTAATGATTTCCAGTAGCATTTTTATCCTACACACAGAGGTAGAGGGCCCCAGATAAGTGAGAACGCCTAATTAATAATGGCGTATACCTACTGGATAAAGCAAAAGAGATTTAGAAAATATACCTTCAAATAGATATCTGTCTATATTAATTTATATCTACACTAGTTGTGCCCGCGACTTCGTTCGCGTGGAAAAAAATCTAAAATAAAAACCCGCATAGTTCCCGTTCCCGTGGGATTTCCGGGATAAGAACTATCCTATGTCCTTTCTTGGGTCTCAAACTATATTTGTACCAAATTTTATCCAAATCGGTTCAGTGGTTTGACCGTGAAAGCGTAACAGACAGACAGACAGACAGAGTAACTTTCGCATTTACAATATTAGTATGGATAGTATGGGTTAATATTATAAATGCCAAAGTTTGGATGTTTGGAGGATGTTTGTTACACAATCACGCAAAAAGTACTGAACGGATTCGAATTAAAATTGTCACATAGGTAGATGATGACCTGGAATAGCACATAGGCTACCTTTTATCCCGGAAAATTAGTTGATCCCGCGGGATTCGCCAAAAACTTTTATAATGCAGCGGGCTGCACGCTGCAGATAGTATTGTTACGAATAATCTAGAAACGTGTAAAGTTGGAGCGCTGGAGAGATCTAGAAATAAAAGAAAGAGACAGCTACTCCTATTGACAAACATATAGTTGACCTGGGCTATGCCATAATGGACTTTGTGGGATATGGCATAAGGTTGAAAGTAGCGTGTACTAGGATTTATGACTCATAACATGTTTACGATAAGAAGTGATTCATTGTTTCCCGATACATTAAGATTTTTCTGGATCCAGCTAGGACTTTACCCTGGCTATAAATAGAGAGGTGTTGACAAACACAAGGCAGTTTTTATCAAGCGATCGAGAGCGATACTTCAAGTGATCAGTGCGAAGCGAGAAGTGTTTTATTGTGTAGTCAGAGATAGTACAGTGAGTGAATAGTGTGTAAAGTGTATTTCAGTATTACATTGTGTTGTCTTGTGTAATGTGTGTATCGTAAATACACGGATTTAATATAAGTGGTGTTTTCTTACAATTACGAACCCGAGTACGTAACAGTATTATAAATGCGAAAGTTTGGATGTTTGGATGGATGGATGTTTGTTACTCAATGACGCAAAAACTACTTAACGGATTTAAACGAAATTCGGCAGACAGGTAGATGGTGACCTGGAATAACACATAGGCTACTTTTTGTCCCGGAAATACTGTGGGATTCAACAAAAACTTTTATAATGTGGGCTGCAGGCTGCAACTAATGTGTAATAAAAAAACACCGAAAACGACCATTTTGCCATGGTTTTTGATGCACTTCCCGATTTCCTAGCAAAACAAAACATTTCTCAGTCGATATAGCTTTCCGTCAATTTTAATAATATGCACGAATGTTAATTAATACTGTAATATTAATACTAGACGAAAACCCGGCTTCGCTCGGAAGTCTCATAATACGCAATGTTATATATTAACTCAAATAGTAGACATTAAAAAGTAGCAACACTGTAGTGACGTCTTCTTTCAACTAGGTACCTTTTACGTTGATTTATTAAAGACAACACTATAGTGTTGCTATTTTTTTAATTTCTACTCTTTTATGAACGAAGAGAAAATAAGTTTCAACATAATCTGCGCTCCGTTCTTCGATACTTTAATAAATGTAGATAAAGAATAGAGTTCTGTATTATCTCACTCGGGTTTGGTACCACTGCCTTACCAATTCCTGCCGTAATAGCGTCAATAATAGCGTCATGGTCATAAAATGTTACGGTTGCCCCGTTAAACCCCCCCCCCCCCCCTGCATGAACCTGATTGATTGCCAACGCCCATGACTATACCTATAAAGGAGCAAGTGTCCAGTAACAATAGTTTTTACACAGTTAACCTTTTCAAAGGCAACATAATACTCATGATAGTATCAGACTTGTGCAAACGGAACCGCGGACAAACTAATGGTTATAAAAAAGTTTTAAATAGGTATAATCTTCCGTATGACTGTAGTACTAGTGGTGTGGCTAGAGTGGCTACATTTATTTTCTAAAAGTCAATATTATTTTTTGGCACTAATTGGATTAGGTGCAATGAGATCATTTCCTATAATATAAAACATTAAAAATAAATATTTCACCGAATCGGAATAACCAGTCTCTCACTTACCTTGAATTCTCTGACTCACTCTAACACATAGAATAAAGCCTCTATATTTTTGCTTTTTCACTTATACACGTGCTGCATAATGTCAAAGAATAGTAAGATGTTCATAATGGTATATTTCTCGCAACAAAACGTAGAGAAAGGAATGGATTACTTAATATTTATATAATTTGACCGGGCCGTTAGTCGAGTGGTTAGCGACAATGACTACGCAATCGACGGGGCACGGGTTCGATCCCCGACTGGGATCAAGCATTTGTGTGATGAGCATAAATGTTTGTATTTCCGGGTTTGGGTGTTTATGAAATATATTACAGTATTTATATATCTGTACATATAATAAAATCGTAGGAAAGTGAAAACTGTACATTGAATATTTTTTTAAAAGAATACTTGGGGCGTGAACTACAATCGATATCAAAGCCACAAATATAATTTTTAGATTTTTTGTCCATTTGTCTGTATGTATGTCCGGTGTAAACTCAAAAAGTACTGCATGGTTTTACTTCAAATTTTGCATGAATATTACTAACAGGTCGGGTCAACCTATAGGCTACATATTATCATGCTATCACCTAAGGGGGAGGAGCTGTGCGGAGTACATCTTATATATAAAATTCCGTTTCAGAGGAGTATGGTAACTACCACAGAAATCATGTAACTAACATTGTGACACGACAATGTTAGTTACCATACTCCTCTGAAACGGCTTGACTGATTTTTATGAAATTTTATATGCATATTCAGTAGGTCTGCTGTTTATTTTTTATACCCCTAAGTCATAAGGGTTGTCCACCCTTAACATTTTTTACATTTTTTTGGTCATTTTTTGTATTTTTTTATAATGTGGCATTAAAAATATATTAAACCCGAAATTTTCACCCTTCTATCACCAACCCCTATTAATAGGGATATTACAAATTCAATCATTTATATGGCAAAACAACGTTTGCCAGGCCGCTTATCTGTATCTATATATAGGCGATAGTAGTCTCTTTACAACAAAAGAGTCAACTGCTTATCTGCTATCTTTTATGATATATGAAAAATCAGAAATACAAAATTCTAGGCTTAGAATGAAAGCGAAGCCATTGATCTTGTAGTCAGAGTTACTAATCACTCAACCTAGTTGTAGTAGTTGGGCCTATAGCCTATACAAAACTTAATACCTAGGTAGGTATACCTAATTACATAACGAAATAAGTTTTTTTAGCCTTTTTAAATAGTCCTATGTTTTATACCTATTTTCTATTCTACTGCAATCCAATCTATAGTAGCGAGGATCGTTCCACCTCGCAGGTTTTGCTCTATTCACTTTGTTAGTTTGTTGTGCCCGAGCCGTTGTCGAGGCAACAGTGCGGTCGGTTGTTTTGCTAGTGCTCCGGTAATACTGTTCGGACATCGCGCAGTGTCAGTGACACGGAAATGTTGCGTTCGTAATTCAAAAATATAAAATGGCATTGAAAAAGGATTTCGATATCCCTGTGAATGTTTTTAAACAAATCAAGTTACCAAAACCCGCGAAATTACAACAAGCTTTCGAAAAGTTGTTTAAAAAAAATAACTACACCAAAATAGTGCAAAGTTAATTTTGTATTGAATAGTTGTATTAGATTAAATGGCCGGTGAATTTTGTGCAAATAATAGTAGAAATAGTAGAAAAAATCACATTGATAACGCAGAACCGCCAGATTGTATATCGCCCAGCTTTATAATAGAAGAAACTCAGTTTGTTGGTAAAGGAAATAGATCACTTGACAACAGACAACGAAGAAGCCGCAGTAGAAGTGGTAACAGGAAACCTCCGGCTGTTCTAAGTTTATCTGATCATCAGTTTTACGAAGATTTAGAAGATTACGTGAAAGAAATGTCAGCATCTCGGGACACCAAGATGAATGCAGAAGAGCCTGATGTCTGGAGCCAGTTGCAGCAAAAGGAGTCGGATTTATTACTGGCTGCCGAGTTGGGAAAAGCTTTGTTGGAAAAGAACGAAGAACTGAAGAAAGAACAGGAGCGCGCCGCAGAAGAATACTCCAAAAAACTTGAGGTAAGTGCTTGAAGAATCAAAAAATAGAGTTATATCACGCCGGTTTGGTGCGGCGTAGCTAGAGTGAAACAAACGTCTATAGATTTTTCGGGTCACCTCGATTTACCGGTTTGTCGGTTGGCTTGACGAGAGGTGATCTTCATCTCCGTAATTTGCTGGTCCGATTACGATTACCACCTTTTTAGCGATAACCAGGACCGATAGCTTAACCAGCTTATCCGAGGTAGGATGGTGATAACACACCATCCGCCAGAATACAAGCTACTTCTAAGATTTTGGACTTTCGAGAAAAACCTCCAAAATACATAAATATTTGTGCCCGACCCGGGATCGAACCAGTGACCTCGTAATCTGAGCCGAATAGACACTTAGGCCACGTCTCACAAGGCATAAAATATATAAATCAACCAAAAAATGCACTTAATCATCTACAAAACTTAATTATATTTGTTAAGTTGAATGTAGGTTGCATTAGAGCATAATATGTATTAATAAGTAAAATTACGTGTTTTGTAAAAATTCCATGTATCAAATACTTACATACATAAAAATGAAGCAATATAATATATATTTATAGAACGTACGTAGGTATGCTTAAAACATAAAATTGAAAAACAGAAAAATAAAAAAGTAGGTATCTTTACACACAAGATAATAATGTTTATCGGTACATATTGTGTGTCAATTAGCTCGGGCTGGCCATACAGTTGAGGTGGCGTTCGCTAGCCGGCGGACCCTAGCTTGAGCGGTCCCCGGCTTGAAGCTAGGTACGCCCAGCTATGCTTTCCGCAAGCCAATCGGTAGGCTTAGGTAGGATAAAAGCCTGCGCCGGCCAAGCCCCAGTTTTTGCGACCTAAGTGTTGGTCCGGGCTCTCTTTGAGGAATAAACCATCTGCCACTCTGCCAGGCAGTTCGTTAGAGGCGAATAATTGGCTATGCGAAGCACTAGAATCGTAGAGTACCATAGTAGAGGTAGAGTTCTGCGTTGTTTCACCCGGGTCTGGTACCACCGCCTTACCTATTCCTGCCGCAATAGCGTCAGTGCTTGTCACCGTCATGTTCCAGTTTGTTGGGTAAGGTAGTCGGTAAACTTATGCCACATGGATTGCAATTTGCAACGCACCATTAACATCTTTCCATCAGGAGAGCCGTCTGCTTCTTTGCTGTATTACCTACTAACTGTTGCCTGCGACTTCGTCTGCGCGGACTTCGTTTACTCTGCACAGCTCCTCCTCCGTAGATGATAGCGTGATAATATGTAGCCTATATGTTGCCCCGACCTGTTAGTAATATTCATGCAAAATTTGAATTAAATCCATGCAGTACTTTTTGAGTTTACCCCGGACATACATACAGACAAACAGGCAAAAATTCTAAAAACTATATTTTTGGCTTCGATATCGATTGTACATCACGCCCCAAGTATCATTTTAAAAAAATACTCAATGTACAGTTTTGACTTTCCTACGATTTTATTATATGTATAGATGTATCGATAATATAAAAAAGGTTTCGGTAAATGAGGAAAAAACGAAAGTCCAAGGAACACTTTGTTGCCCCTCTGTCCGTTTGCCCGTCTGTCAAGTCCCTTTTCTCAAGAACGCGTAAACGTATCAAGTTGAAATTTATAAGAAATACTCGGGTCTACGGTCTCTCTCAGCTGTGAAAAAATCAGACTTTTAAGTCAACGCGATCTAAAGATATGACAAGTCGCATATTTTGCGATTTTTTCGCAATTTCAGAAGGTAATCAAAACCTAAAGCGTACTTCCTGATGACCCAGAGTTATGAAAGTTGGCAAGAAGCAATGTCTTACTGCAAATATAAAGGAATAAAAACCGAAAAGCTTAAATTTTTTGTTACGTAGCAGTTCAAGCAATCTACAAACACTACAAGAAAAAATAATAAAAAATAAGAAATAACGAAATTCAAAAATAAAATCCTGAATCGCGATATTACAATTATTTATCTTGTACATATTGTGTATACACAAGTTTCAAAACTTCTCGAATGGACTTCGGTCCCCAGACAGTACACCTTGCCTGGCTGGGAAGATCTTTCCTTTCCCCTTCCTTGTCCTTGTGTGACGTCATCAAACATCACAGTTATGACGTCATTCTGATAAAAGTTGGCCCGCTGGTTCCATCACTATGTCCCTTCAACGGTACGGATCAGCGGCGCCACAGTTACATCACAAAAAAACGCGTTCAAACGATATGTCGCATATTTTGCGTCACAAGGGTATCAGAATGCTAAGTGTGAGTTTTTCTTTTCGCATTCGATCGTGAGCGCGTTTCGAGTTTACTAGGAATTTGTATGTGATTTGTACAGCGTCACCTAGTAAACTGGTTTCTCACGTTTACCACTAGGTGGCGCTGTACAAATCACATACAAATTCCTAGTAAACTCCAAACGCGCTCACGATCGAATGCGAAAATAAAATCTCACACTTAGCACTCTGAACATAAAGGGCGCTCTCCGTCGACTTAGAATCATGATTTTTATGTGCAGCTAAGGTTACCTCGAAGTATGTACGGAACCCTCGAATATGCGAGTCTAACTTACATTTGTCCGGTTTTTTTTTTTTTTTTTTTTACTTCAAATAACTTAAGTTTGTTTAAATACAGCTTCCCACTCCTTGTACGCCTGACTGGCCAGTGAACAGTAACTTCAGTAACTTCAGACAATGTTGTAATTCGACCTTCGCGGCCTTTTTTACTGGGCAGTTCCTATGGTTTCTGTGCGGTGCAAAAGGGTGTGCTGACGCGATGTGAGATTTTAATCAGCTGCACGATTTGCTGAAGTCAATGCATTTTTAACCAAGGATTGAAAACGTTATAATTTCGATATAAATAAAATAAATATTCACGGGACAAATTACACTTATTGATCTAACCCCAAAGTAAGCAAATTATTTGCTTGTGTGATGGGTCTTAGTCAATGATACTAATACATAGAAATACATATATATATAGATAATGGAATATCTTTTATATATAAAAATCAATTGCTGTTCGCTAGTCTCGCTAAAACTCGAGAACGGCTGATCGGATTTGGTTAATTTTGGTTTTGAATTGTTTGTTGAAGTCCAGGGAAGGTTTAAAAGATGAAAAAATATAGAAAAAATTAATAGTAGTTAAAAAGGCAGAACAACGTTTGCCGGGTCAGCTAGTATTTAACAAACACCCAAACCCGGAAATACAAACATTTATGCTTATCACACAAATGCTTGTCCCCATCGGGGATCGAACTCGAGCCCTATCGATTGCGTAGTCAGGGTCGCTAATCACTCGACCAACGGGGCGGTTAACATATTTGCTGTTTTGTGATTGGTTCGCTGCGTTTCATGCTGTTTCGTGATTGGTTCACCAACTAGCGCTAGAAGGCAGCGTCATAATATCATGTACCATAACCAATCACAACGACGGAAACATATAAATATTAAAACTTTATAAATCCTTGTTTTTAACCGAATTCCTAACAGGAGGAGGTTATGAATAGGGCTGTGTTTTGTTACTTCAAAACTTGGTCATTCAAGAAGTGATTATCCAAATTCTGTTTTTGTTTGGGAGGGTGGCTCTTGTTTTCAAGAATTTGAAGAAGATCTTATGCAGATTGCAGGGTTTCGGAGAAATAGCAAACGGGAAGTCGTTTTTTTTTAATGTTATAAGATAGCAAACAGGCAGATGGGTCTCCTGATGGAAAGAGTCAACCATCGCCTATAGACACCAAAGATGTTAATGGTGCATTGGTATCTTGTGGCGAGGTCTAATGCCACATGCATAAGTTTACCGGCTACCTTACCCTCCAAACCGGAACACGACAGCAACAGGCACTGACGCTATTGCTGTAGGAATAGACAAGGCGGTGGTACCAGACCCGGGCGAGACAATGCAGAACTCTACCACCAAGTAGCCACTATGGTAGTGACTCGCATAGCCAATCGGTCGCCTTTTACGACCTGCCTGGCAGAACGGCAGTTGGTCTATTCTTCAAAGGAGCCCGGAACCAACACGGGGAAAACTTGCTTCAGTTTCACTGCGGTGAATAAAATATTTACATTTATAGCGACTATTAGTATTTTTTACAATACTGTTAACAAATTACATAGAAAAAAATCCTTTAAAACCGTCACGCATTTCAACAAATCATGCCTGCCCTATTAACGTAGTTGTACTTAGCATCTTCGCCCGAGAATAAATTGACATGTCGATATAGTTTTTATACAAAGGTTCATCCTTTAATTCAGCCCCTTAAGGCTTGATTTTTTTTAAAAACAGCCCATGTTTATCTCCGGATCTACAAATATCTCCATGCCAAATTTCATCAAAGTCAGTTTAATGATTTAGCCGGGAAAGCGTTACCGACAGAAGGATTTCGTATTTATAATAATGCCAGCCGCCGTGTGCAGCTCATTGTGTTATAAAAGTTTTTGCTGAATCTTGCAGGAACAAATCATTTTTTCCGGATAAAAAGTCTCTTCGAGTTGGGCAGGGCTTTTCTTACCCACTGGTCTTTAATTAGTCGCCTCTTTCGTCTAGTGATCTGGGTGTCAGCGAGGACTACATGAGGTTCCGGGTTCGAATCCCGGGTCGGGCATTTCGTGAATGTGTTATTTGATAAAAGTTTTCTGATGAAAACAACGGATTGCATAAATGCCCGGTTGGCGATAGGCTTGTCATCTATCACATTTGTAGGACTAAGTCAAATACATGACGAATAAATATCGCTGGACAAATTACACGAATTGATTTACCCCAAAGTAAGCAACCCGTGTTGGCCCCAGCCTCGTTTGAAGAATAGGCCAACTGCCGTTCTGCCAGGCAGGTCGTAAAAGGCGACCGATTGGCTATCGAGTCACTACCATCGTGGCTACTAGGTGGTAGAGTTCTGCATTGTCTCGCCCGGATCTGGTAACCACTGCCTTACCTATTCCTGCCGCAATAGCGTCACTGCTTGTCGCTGTCGTGTTTCGGTTTGGAGGGTAAGGTAGTCGGTAAACTTATGCATGTGGCATTACACCTCGCCACAAGATAGCAACACACCATTAACATCTTTCGATATTTTTCCGATATTTTTCAACGTGTCGATATTATTCCTTGTTATTTTTAAGGTTTTTCCAGCGTATATTTTATACCTCACTTCTAGAATAATTGCAGATTACTTTACCTTGAACAATTTTCATATAAAACGGATTTGTGTATTGGGTATTAATGAAAAATGTCGAGCTTCGCCTGTTGGTGTTTCAATAAAAAATTCATCGCTACATTGCCAGGGCCGTCTTGGAAAGGGAGATGGGGAATAGAGAACACGATACAACCGCGATCTGTATAAAATATTTGGCGAATCGAACACCTCTAATACAGTAAAGTTGGCCGCATTAAATAAATATCGCTGAAAAATTTATAGGAATTGATGGTATTAAAATTATTTGCTTGTGATATAAATGTTAGTCAACATTACTTGGCATAATATTTGACCATTAATGTTTACTGTATTCATCGTATTATGATTGCTTATATTACCGCTATCAAAATGCTTGGAGGTAGACCGAATCCCTGTCTTCAACGGGCCCCGAGTCAGCGGCCTCGCGTATACGACTGACGTTCGCTCTTTGTTTTTTGGTGTATGTTTTGTGTTGTCATTGTAATATTTGAAATGTTGGCCGTGTTCGCCGTGTTGGTCCTCCTTTGAAGAATAGACCAACTGCCTTTCTGCCAGGCAGGTCGTAAAAGGCGACTGATTGGCTATCGAGTCACTACAATCGTGGCTACAAGGTGGTAGAGTTCTGCATTGTCTCGCCCGGGTCTAGTACCACCGCCTTACCTATTCCTGCCGCAATAGCGTCAGTGTTTGTCACTGTCGTGTTATGGTTTGGAGGGTAAGGTAGCCGGTAAACTTATGCATGTGGCATTTGACCTCGCCACAAGATAGCAACGCAACATTAACAACTTTGGTGTCTATAGGCGATGGTTGACTCTTTCCATCAGGAGACCCATCTGCTTGTTTGCTATCTTATGATATAAAAAAAAACATTTAAGATCAATTATTTTGATAGGGAAAAAATTATCTATACTATATCCGCATAATGACAACGTCTTTGTGTTGGTGTTGGTGTTGTGTGTGACCTTTCCCGTGTTGCTCCGGCTCCTTTGAAGAATAGACCAACTGTTCTACTAGGCAGGTCGTAAAAGTTGAGCGATTGACTATACGTTTCACTACTTGTCGCGATTGCTAGGTGGTAGATTTTCGCAACGTCTCGCCCGGGTATTTGGTACCATCGCCTTACCTATTCATGCCACAATAGTGTCAGTGCTTGTCATTGTCATGTTCCGGTTGGGAGGGTAAGGTAGCCGGTAGACTAATGCATGTGGCATTGCCATCACGCCACATGGATAGCACCACGCCATAAACATCTCTAGTGTTTATAAGCGATGATTTCTCTTTCCATCAAGATAGCCTATTTATTTGACATGTAATGTATTAAACTTCCAAATAATACTTTTGACGATCGGACAGGTTACAAACTGTATATTATTTAATTTAATTTTTTAATATTTAATTTAATTTTTAATAATATAAAGCTGAAGAGTTCGTTTATTTGTTTGGTTGAACGCGCTAATCACTGAATGTACCAGTCAGATTTAAAAATACCTATTTGTGTTTAATAACCACATTCACGAGAATGCTAGTTATTTACCCTACTGAGCAAAAGTAAGTAATATATTTGGGTCACGCGAACGAAGTCGTGGGAAACAGCTAATCTATACATCTATACAAATAAATAAAATTTGAGTGTCTGTTTGTAATATTAAAATAACCGCTTTTTACTAAATGCATGTTGCAATGCAATGGATTTACACGGTACATATACCAAAATAACATTTTTTACAATTTTTGTCTGTCTGTTTGTTCCGGCTAATCTCTGGAACGACTGGACTGATTTTTGACGGGACTTTCACTGGCAGATAGCTGATGTGACAGGGAGTAACTTCTTTTTCGAAAATTTTTTGATTTCGATTTCGACACGCGGACGAAGTCGCGAGCGCAGCTAGTTATTTAATAAATTGAAGATCCGAACCCAGAAATATACGTCTATTTTATCATATAAATGCTTGTCACTGTCAGAAATGAACCCGAGCCCCATCAATTACTAGTTTGGCTTGCTTAGGTACTACTTTTCAAGGTCAGTCTGTCAGTTGGGGGTAGGGCCGGCACAAAAACTTGAGAAATGCCGTATAATAGCTGTAGAAAAGTTTTACCAATTCAAGGTCTGTTTTGGGTCGTTGAGTGATGACACCACTTCTATGTGTATTCAAACACAATAAGTGTCAAATTTATTAAAAATACGTGTAGTAAAATATTCCATAATATCATAGTTCACATTGGCAAGGTGTCCATCAGAAGCTAATATGATGTTTTCTTTTAATCATTTCAGATAAACTCATTTTGAACATCAAATGTTTATCTCAAACAGTGTATATAGAGGGGATATGATAAATTGTCACATTGCAAATATAAACCTTTCGTTCTCGCTTATCTATAGATATAATATCAAAGAACATCGATAATATTCTAGTATAAAGGTCATCGGGCTAGGGATGCAAACGATACACCGATTTTTTCAAACATCGATATATTGTTCATAAACTCCGGTGTTTTTACTTTTTAACATCGATGTTTTACTCTAGAAAATATCGATGTCCTGATATCGATGTTTTTTATGAGTGAAGTTGCATCCCTACATCTACATCCCTACATCGACAATATAGCTTCGCCTCAAATTTTTACTACTGCCATCATCTGACACTGATACTGACATCAGTCTCCTCATCACTTTGTCTGACTGTCAAGATCTTTTTTTAGGGTTCCATACCTATAAGGTAAAAACCTATTACTAAGCTTCCGCTGTCTGTCTGTCCGTCTGTCTGTCTGTCACCAGACAGCTTATAAACCTGTTCTGAGCTTATAAACCGTGATAGCTAGAAAGCTAAAATTTTCACAAATTATGTATTTCCATTGCCGCTATAACAATACTAAAAACAAATACTAAAAATAAAAATTTCAAATATTAAAATTATATAGAGAGTATACAACAAACGTATTTTTTTGCCGTTTTTTTATAGATGACTGTACGGAACCCTTCGTGCGCGAGTCCGACTCGCACTTGGCCGGTTTTTATTTCTATCCTTGCGTAGCGTCACTAACCTTCAAAGTGGTAACCATTCAATCTTCCGCGTGGCGGTCAGGCCTCCTTTGAAGAATAGACCAACTGCCGTTCTGATAGGTCGTAAAAGGAGACTGATTGGCTAGACATGTCATTACTATTATGACTACTAGGTAGTAGAGTTCTGCAAAGAGTCGCCCGGTTGTTTGCCCTTAACTATTCCTGTCGCAATAGCGTCAATGGTTTTGCACTGTTGTGTTCTGGTTTGCAGAGTAAAGTTAGACTTATGCATATGGCATTTTGCATCCCGCCACACGGATAGTAACGCACCATTAACGTCTTTTGTGTCTATAAGCGATGATTTCTCTTTCCATCAGGAAAGCCGCCGAAAATTTTTATTTTTCGCCGTGTTGGTCCCGGCCTCCTTTGTAGAATAGGCCAACTGCCGTTCTGCCAGGCAGGTCGTAAAAGGCGACCGATTGGCTATCGAGTCACTACCATCGTGGCTACTAGGTGGTAGAGTTCTGCATTGTCTCGCCCGGGTCTGGTACCACCGCCTTACCTATTCCTGCCGCAATAGCGTCAGTGCTTGTCGCTGTCGTGTTCCGGTTTGGAGGGTAAGGTAGCCGGTAAACTTATGCATGTGGTATTAGACCTCGCCACAAGATAGCAACGCACCATTAACATCTTTGGTGTCTATAGGCGATGGTTGACTCTTTTCATCAGGAGACCCATTTGCTTGTTTGCTATCTTATGATATAAAAAAAAGCCACTTGCCTGTTTGCTATCATATGATACAAACAGAATATCACTTCCGTAACCATCTCTTCTACAAAGTTGAATGATTCTACAGTTAAAATATTAATATTAAAAAGTTGTATAATGAAAGGATATAAATTCCCCTGGTACGTCGGGAACCAAAACGGCTGTCTCTCGGGCGCAGTCGTGAAGGCTTGCTACGTGGACGACTTACAAATACGTATAGTACCTTCCCTTCCCGTGTCGAACCAGCGTTGGTGGCATAGAGTTTATTTACCCCTTTTTACCTTAAGTATTTGTATTATATTATAGTACTAGCTGTTGCCTGCGACTTCGTCCGCGCGGACTTCGTTTACTCCGCACTGCTCCTCCCCTGTAGGTGACAGCGTGATAATATGTAGCCTATATGTTGACCCGACCTATAAGTAATAATCATGCAAAATTTGAAGCAAATCCATGCAGTACTTTTTGAGTTTACCCCGGACATACATACAGACAAACAGACAAAAATTCTAAAAACTATATTTTTGGCTTTGGTATCGATTGTAGATCACGCCCCAAGTAATTTTTTTTAAATATATTCAATGTACAGTTTTGACTTTCCTACGATTTTATTATACGTATAGATATTCGCGTGTCCCAAACACATAACTTCCTTTAATTCATTCTGATAAAAGGTAACATAGACTTACTTCTGTACTGCGTACCTTTCTAATTTTAACTTCACAACGAAGTTAATATTATTAAAAATAAAAGTAATTGTAAACGCCCTGAACATGCTTATGTAAGCAAATCCAATTAATGAACAAGATTTAATTTATTGTGAAACAATACAAGTGTTTTAATACAGAATTGTAGCACTCAAATGAAGTTTTACCAAGTGGCAAAGATGAAGAGTGTACAATATTTTATGGTCCTTCTACAGATTGCATTAAACGCGTTCATTGTGTCTGCGGTTGGATAACTGTTCTTACTAAACCCGTTCCCAGCTCGCACTGGATAAAATAATTCTTCACCGCAGCTACGGTTTTTATTAAATTTACGCCAAATACAATAAAATTACATACCACTGTTAATCTACCTATATAAGCAATGCAGCACGAAGTATTTCGCGCATGAACAACGTATGAATAATTGGTTCGAACCTGGAGTAATTGCCGCTGTGGGGGTAAATCATATGTTTTATGGCTGTAACTGAGTTGGTACATACAATGTATAATATTATTTAACAAAAAAAATAAACTGACTAAAAATTAGACGTGGTCATATATTAAAATCAATTGCTTATAAGTTATTAATCATCTTATGTTTTTGTACCCTTTTGGGTGGATTTGTATTTTCAAAAATTGTAGAAGACAACTTTCTGAGTAGGTATACTCTACTCAATAAAAGAAATCGCCTCTGTGGTCTAGTGGTCCAGCGTTGGCGTTGACCACATGAGGTACCGGGTTCGATTCCCGGGTCGGGCACATAAAACAGTGTTTATTCAGTTTTCTGATAAACAAAAAGTTGCCCGGGATTGGAAAGTGCCCGGTTGGCGATAGGCTTGCCACCTATCACATTTGCGGGGCCAAGTATCTTCGGCTAATCGTGGGTGCACTTGATGTACCTTTGCCTACCCCTTCGGGGATACGGGCGTGAAGATACTTTCTTTCAATAAAAGAAAAATTATCGAATTCAGACTACTCTAAAAAGTTTTTTTTAATCTTTACTAGCTGGCCCGGCAAACGTTTTTCTGCCTTTTAACTACTCTTATTTTTTCTATATTTTCTCACCTTTTAAACCTTCCCTGGACTTCAACAATTAATTCAAAACCAAAATTAGCCAATCGGTTCAGCCGTTCTTGAATTTTAGCGAGACTAACGAACAGCAATTGATTTTTATATATATAGATATTATTTATCTCTCCCAGTTTTATTCCTAGCGCATTCCGCCGAAAATTGTAAGATATCTTCACATCTATCGCAAACTTCGCAATTCGGAGATGGTATTTCTGTAAAAGTTATACGTGGTCATCAATGATTTATTAGTAATTCAATGGTGGTCACACAATAAAATCAATAAGTGAATTATCAATCATCCACTGTTTTCGTATTTTATGGATGGTTGTTTTTTTAAAAATAATATGAGACAACTCCCGAGGTATATTCTGTCCAATAAAAGAAAAAATATCAAAAGCGGACTTCTCCGTAAGAAGTTGTGCTTGATCATTCATTTAAATCTGTGAGTAAACAATCAATCGTCCTTTGTTTACGTACTCTTGTGATTGGAATTTAAAAAAATTAAACGGGTCCACCGTCGGGGTAGGTTAATAACAAGCTGATTTTTTTAACGACTTCGTTTTGCGAGACAACCATCTTTTCTATCTTCGAAAAATCTCGAATCGGGTAACTAATAAAGTTAGGGGGCTTCGAACATCTTAATTCGGTGAAAGAAAAATATTTTATTAATAACAATAATTATGTTTTTGCTTATATCTCTTGATTATTTTATGAAAAACAAGATTAATGTTTTGTCCTACACATTCGATGGTTTTTCTGACGAGTCCTCCACTCTAAAGATTCGGAATTATGAGATTTTTAAAGTGATATTAATCCATTTAAAAACAACCTAATTTTCTCATAACAGCTTTTTAATTAGTATTATAATTCAAAGGTCACTTTGTTTTACATGTAAAATGGAAACTTTTCTTAATCCAACACTCTAGAGTTTTCATTTCTTTCTATCTTTATTTGTTACCCGATTTGAGATTTTTCGAAGATAGAAAAAATGGTTGTCTTGTTCGTCAAAACGAAGCTGTTCACAAAAATTTAGCTTGTTATTAATGAAAAAAGTTTTTTTATCCCCGTGTTGGTTCCGGGCTCCTTTGAAGAAAAAATCAACTGCCGTCTGCCAGGCAGGTCGTAAAAGGCGACCGATTGGCTATGCAAGTCATTAACATCGTGACTACTAGGTAGTAGAGTTCTGTATTTTCTCGCCCGGAGGGAGGGTAAGGTAACCGGTAAACTTATGCATGTGGCATTACACCTCCCTCAAGATAGCAACGCACCATTAACTTCTTTGGTCTCTACAGGCGATGGTTGACTCTTACCATCAGATATATATATATATATATATATATATATATATATATAATATATATATATATATATATATATATATATATATATATATATATATATATATATATATATATATATATATATATATATATATATATATATATATATATATATATATAAAAAGCTTGTTATTAATCACAAAAAGTTTGTTTCTGGGACTACTTTCTGTAAAAAGTTATGCGTAGTCTAACATAAAAAAATATAGGTACGCGTCGAATTGAGAACCTCCTCCGTTTTTTCGTCGGTTCATAAAAAAAGAGTAAAACTGTACAGTATCAACCTTCACACTAACTAACCAATTTAAATTCTCAGACTAGTCTAGTCAGTGTGCCAAAATTACTTATTTATACATATAAATTACCTAACTACGTTATAATTGCGAACGTATAACAGCTGTACTATAATTGTTAAGAATTAAGATAGAAACGTATATCCTACTAGCTGCAGCGTGCAGCCCGCTGCATTATAAATGTTTTTGGTGAATCCCGCGGGATCACCTAGTTTTTCCGGGATAAAATGTAGCCTTTTTGCTATTCCAGGTCATCATCTATCTGTGTGCCAAATTTCATTCAAATCCGTTCTGTAGTTTTTGCTTGATTGAGTAACAAACATCCATCCAAACATCCATCCATACATCCATCTACACATCCAAACTTTCGCATTTATAATATTAATATAGATACATATTATAAATGTGCATGTTTGTATGTTTGTATTGTTGATGTATCGCTGGTTTTTTATATTGTTGGTCCGAAATTGTTTTAAGTTTAAGAAAATACAAGAACTATTTTTAAGTTAATTTAAAAAAGTGGATTATTCGGTGTGATTTGTTTTTTTTTCTAAAAAGGTACTTACATCATAAATGAGCAACATTACAGCGTATACCTAATATGTGTTCGTAAAATAAATTATTTTTTACTATCCAGAGTTTTGAATGTTTGATCTAGTAAACTACCTACATATGTTTGAGGGTTTGTTCTATAGCAACCAAGCAGATAGATCTTCTGCTAGATATATCTTTCTAGCAGAAGATCTATCTGCTTGGTCTATATTATCTATTGTGTATAGATATAAAAGATTTTATTAATGCATTGGATTGGAACACCACATGAATAATTTTACCGGCTACCTTTCACTCTACACCAGAACACGACAGCGTCAAGATCTGACGCTATTGCAGCAGGAATATGTAAGGTGGAGTCACAGCCCCATCGATATGTTGCAAAACTCTACCACTCAGTTAGTTCATAGTAGTCATGATGATAATGTCACGTGTTAACCTGCTCTCGGCTTTTACGAGATGTCAAGCAGGAAGGCAGTTGATTTATTCTTCAAAAAGTGTTTTATTATAATTAGACAGCAAACAAGGAGGTGAATCTCCTGATGGAAAGAGACAACCATCGCCAATAGACATCCAAGATGTTAATGGTGCATTGCTATTCTTGTGGCGAGGTCTTAATGCCACATGCGTGAGTTTACCAGCGGTGGTACCAGACCCGTGCGAGACAATGCAGAATTCTACCACCTACCACCTAGCCACGATGGTAGTGACTCGCGTAGCCAATCCTTCACATCTAACGAAATGCCTGGCAACGGCAGATGGTCTATTTTACAAAGGAAGTTTGGATTTACACGGGGAATTTATGCATGGACTAGAAAAATGATACATTTATTTCGATACCTATTGTGTAATTTAAGTAATGGCTGACTTCACACACTAAATCACTTTAAAATTATGTCGAGGTTAATGGCTGCACGGCTTTGAAGCCGCTACTAGCTCTTATGTGACACGTCATGAGCTAGCTTTTATATTTTAAATGGCCGTGCTGATCTCATTGACAATGACGTTAAACAACCCAGCAGCTTTCTAAAAGTCATGGACATGTACATGGGCGTACCGAGAGGGAGGGGCAGCTGCCCCCCCTGCAAACTGTTTACCTCTGTACTAGCTACCTACTGTAGATAAAAATATAATATGATATAGTCTTAAAATGGTACGCCCCCCCCCCCCCCTCCGGGAACAGAACCTGGGTACGCCCATGGACATGTATTGGACATACACATGGACATCCTTATGTCGTTTTTAAAAATATATAAACGGGTCACGGTGTACATATATAGAACTTACTTGTAAAGCTCGACGTTTCGGCCAAGTTACATTGACCGTGGTCACGAGCGGACTGACAGTTATTGACCTGTTTACATATTTTCAAAAATGATAGTAGAACGCGTTTTTTTTATGTCATAAGATAGCAAACAAGCAGATGGGTCTCCTGATGGAGAGAGTCAACCATCGCCTATAGACACCAAAGATGTTAATGGTGCGTTGCTATCTTGTGGCGAGGTCTAATGCCACATGCATAAGTTTACCGGCTACCTTACCCTCCAAACCGGAACACGACAGCGACAAGCACTGACGCTATTGCGGCAGGAATAGGTTAGGCGGTGGTACCAGACCCGGGCGAGACAATGCAGAACTCTACCACCTAGTAGCCACGATGGTAGTGACTCAATAGCCAATCGGTCGCCTTTTACGACCTGCCTGGCAGAACGGCAGTTGGCCTATTCTACAAAGGAGGCCGGGACCAACACGTCGTTAGTTTAAAAGTTCCTCCTTATGTCACTTTTGAAGAAAAGATTATGTGCTTTCTTGCCAGGTATTATTAACATCTTTACTACAGGCGGTAGAGTTCTGTAACGTAACGTCTGAGATTGATAAAACCGCCGCGCCCGTAGTTACTCTAATCGCAATTAGCGTCATTTTTATCAGTGTCATGTTGTCATGTGTTCCCATCCCCACCACGTAACGCACAATTAACACGTTTGTTGTCTAATGGGAAAGGTTGTTGCTGTCTATCAGGAGCCATGTCTGCTTGTTAGCTATCCTTCGATATAAAAATATGACAAATTATTTAAATTTTTATTTATTTATTTATTTTTATTTAAATACTTTATTGCACATAATGGTACAAAGGCGTAACTTAATGCTATTAAGCATTTTCTCACATTTTGCGTTCCGTGATGCTGAGAGAAAAAGCTTGGGTAGTGCAAAATAAATTAATTATGAGCTATTAAGAAAACTTAACACTAGATACTAATTTATCATAACTAACCTATTATTGAGAATATTCTACAAAAAATAATATAAACATTATAAGAACCTCAGTATAAATAATACAAACAATCAATACTATAAATAAATATAAGTTGAGTACTCACATAGAGAAAATACATACATCAATACTCAATAGTAAATTAGATACATGTTCATAATATTTAATAAATTATAATAAAAACCACAACGAATTTTAGTTATAACTAGCAAAAAGCAGAGCTTTGTAAGGGCTCGCAAAGTTATACTATCTAGTAATATTGTTATAAAAGTATTTTTATGAGAATTACATCTTTTAATGTTTGGACTTTATTTATAATTATCTAACCTAAAAAACTCAGCGTATTTTCACCTAAACATTACATTCGCATCAAAGGCCCGCGTCGTCAGGCTTTGGACTAGGAATATTTGGTTTTTGTTTGTTGGTATTTTCAAGGAAACATATGTATTAAAAATGAAGGTTGATCTTATAAAAAAACACATTTTTAACATTTTGCTGAAATAATTGTCTTTTTTTCTAAAATCAGGAAGTTCCTGGTTTTACGTCGACTTACGAAATCAAAATCAAAAAATGTTTTATTTAAATAAACCTTCAAAATTTTTGGACTACGCAGGCACGAAGAATTGACGGTAGACACTCAGCGAATACATTTTTCGAATTTTTCTCTCAGAGGAACCCTCGAAGTTCGATTCCAGAGTCAGGCAAATGAAAAAATGTGTTTTTTTCAGTTTTCTGATAAAACAACTTTGCCCGGGATTGGAAAAGTGCCCTACTGGCGATAGGCTGGGCACCTATCACATTGTGGGACTTAAGTATCTTCGGCTAACCGTGGATGTACACGTTGTACTTCTGCCTACCTTTTCGGGAATACGGGCGTGAATATACCTTTTTTTTAGCTTTTTACCCTCGTGCTAAGATTGGGAATTGATCTCAATACAATATAAATCAATTAATATATATGTACTGTTTTTCAATAAGCATATTGTGAAACTCTCTAACGCTCTATTTACTTTGTTCCCCGCAAACATCCCTGCTCTAGACCTAAATTCCCCTTGTGCCTCCCACAACATTACTTTGAACTTCCCTTGCATTCTCCTTTCAATGATTTTATCATACACCTTCGATGCCAAACTGATCAAACTGATGGCCCTATAGCTATTGCAGTTTATACTTGAACTTCGCCTTTATACGAGGCCACAATGACCGCGCACCGCCAGTCAAATATGAAGAAACAATTCATGAAGTAGGTAGTCTCTTAATAAGTTCAAAAATTCTAGTACAAAATGTATCTTCTATTAATTTTAACTCGTTAATTTAATAAGAGATGGCGTTAGTAGTAATAAGATTCTAATACAAATTGTACCTTCTATTTTTTATTTTTATAAAATGGTATTTTTATGGTAGATAACAAATCTAGACATGAATATAAACTACCACGTCGAAGCTCAAACCTAAAAATGCTATACTTTTTCAGTAAAATGCACCACAAAAGTGCACAGAAAGTCGCCTAGTGTAGGGCTCGCTGCGCTCGCCCTAATTAATGCGAGAGTTAACATCTTAACTTGAACTTTCAAGTTAAGACGTTAACCCTCGTATTTATAATAATTTTAGCTAAATTAGCGTTTACTTATAATAAAACCATTTTCACCCCAATTCGTCCAGCAGTTGAGACATGAAAAAGAGCCATATACGCACACACATACACACAGAGAGAGAAAGAGAGAGAGAGAGAGAAACACACACACACACACACACTCAATATGTTACATTTATACTAGCTGCGGGGTACAGTCCGCTGCATTATAAAAGTTTTTGTTAAATCCCGCGGGAATGGCTCATTTTTTCGAGATAAAAAGCCTATAAATGCTATTTCAGGTTATCATCTGTCATGTGTTGCAAATTTAATTTAAATCCGTTCAGTAGTTTTTGCGCGATTGAGTGACAAACATTCATCAGTCCAAACATCCAAACTTTCGCATTTATAATATTAATACCTATAGATTTTATATTTTATATATACTTATATTAGGTGTGATATTTTTATCATCACGCTTATCGGTATGGAGGTCTATAATTTACATAGATAATCGAGCTTACGAGCTGATTGTTGCTAATTGTAATAAATTCGTTTGCATCTCCGTTTAATATACTTGCTTTTATAATATGTGCTTGTCAGTTTAATATCTTAATATTTAAATAAGTAAATTAATTTAACAAAATTTAAATGAATAAGTTTTATTAAAATGCATAAATGTGTAAATGACAAATGTACATTGTACATAAGTTTCATATATAATACTTTTTTTAAATCGTATAATAAAGTTTAAAATAAATAAAATGTGTAAATATTTTTAGACTATGATATGATAATTGCTACATATTTTGCACCACCATATAGCGGTAATATAAGCTGGTATCTTAAATATTAATAAAGAGCAATAGTTAACTTGTTTCACGTATTATCGCAATCTGAAAGGTCAGCTCCAGTTGGTCCTTTGTTTCTTCCATCATTATTATAGTAATGTCCATTTTTTAAGATTAAAAAGCAACATATAGGTACATTATGTTAAACTTCAGCGTAAACTTACCTAAATTTCAACCAAATCTGTCCAGCCGCATAAGTGTTAAAAAGGTAACAAACATACACGCTCACAAACATTTGCATTTATATTGTCAGAAAGGGGATCATTAAAAGAGCTGTTTGCATGTTTCCCAAACATTTTCTTTGTCTAACGGCCGGCTAATTTTCTTTGTCTAAATTAATTTTAAAAAGCAATTAATCTGTATTTAACAGATCATTTGCTTATAAAAATTCAAGTGTAACTCAGATTAATTGCTTGTTAAAATTAATTTGCGTTTTAGAAACCGGTCGTTAGCGTAATCCATACTATCCATACTAATCCATACTAATATTATAAATGCGAAAGTAACTCTGTCTGTCTGTCTGTCTGTCTGTCTGTCTGTTACGTTTTCACGGCTAAACCGCTGAACCGATTTGGATAAAATTTGGTACAAATATAGTTTGAGACCCAAGAAAGGACATAGGATAGTTCTTGTCCCGGAAATCCCAGGGAACACAGGGAACTAGTACATGATATTTAAAAATGAGTTTCTGAAAAACATGCAGAAATTAGTCATAGTTTAACGAAGCCTTCGAGCAAATATATTATAGCATGTTATAAATGAAAATCGATAGTGCGGTCAACGACCAAACCGGTCTAGGGAGGTCAAGAGAACAAGAGGCGACCTGTATTTCCTGGTAATGTTGGATGGAAGTAAAATGGCCACGTGATATAATAAAATGGACAAACTCTTAAAGTTCCGACTGTTTTATCTGATCACAAAAGCCGCTTGGCTTAATAAAAGGTCATACTTTCGACTAAGAAATAAAATTAACGGAATAATAAAGATTTATTGGCTTGGAGTCTGGAACTAGCCTGTGAAGTTTTATCGGTTTCGGTTATAGTTATCAACAAATTGATAGATCATACCTAGCTCTTTAAGCGGGAAAATGGATTATACCTAGCCCTTTAACCGGGAAACCGCTGAATTGTGATACCTAGCTCTTTAAGGGGGAAGATGGATTATACCTAGCCCTTTAACCGAGAAACCGCTGAATTGTGAAGAACCAAATGGCGAAAAAGCTAGCGAGGAAAAGATATTTTTTAATAATAGAGCTATGGCAACACTATTATTACAAATGGCAGCTCTATTACTACAAAAAATAATAATATCCAGTAGAACTGTAAACCTCCCCCTTTTTATAAAACTCGATAAAAAAAACTAAAACTCATAAGATATGTATAATATCTATGTATGTTATTTATTTTGGTATGTATGTGTATTTAATGTGTTGAGTTTTTTTAGTATTACCAGCAGTTATTGTAATTAAATTTTACTAATTTATCTTATCATGCACCCTTTTAAACCCTTTTAAATTCTCTAAATAGTTTGGGTTGACTGGTAGAGAATGCCATGTAGCATTAAGTCACCTATATACTCAATTGTGCATAAATTTTTAAATAAATAAATACGAATCATTATTTTCGCGTTTATTGGGTCAAAAATATCCTATAATCCTCATACAATATAAAGAAATCATTCAAAACCTTGCCACTTCAGAATTTGTGCTACGATCGAATATCTATAATATCCAGAATACATAACAATTATAGACTCAAAATCGTTACTCTTACTTTACAGTATGATAATTACATTAGTCGTCTCTGTGGTCTAATGTTCCGGTCTGAGTGATGACCACATGAGGTCCCGGGTTCAATTCCTGGTCAGACAATTGAAAAATGTATTTTTTCAGTTTTCTGATGATTCCCGGGATTAGATATGTGCCCGGTTGGCGATAGGCTTACCAACTATCACATTGGATTAAGGGGCCATCCATAAATTACGTCACACGTTATGGGGGAGAGAGGGGGTCGACAAAGTGTGACATTTATTTATTTATTTATTTTAACTTTATTGTACACCAAAAACATACATTTTCGTACAAAAGGCGAACTTAATGCCTATTGGCATTATCCACCAGTCAACCTTTGGGCCAACAGAATGAAGGTGTGAAGGTGCCATTGAACTTTATATATTTTATTATTATCATCATACACATACATACATATTTAAATATTCATATACATATATAGATAGATACACATACATACATAAGCATATACATATACATACATATACAAATATATAAAATCATGTCATATTTGCATATACTAGATTATAATACTTCAGTTATTGGAATGAAAAATAGAATAGAATGCGTATAAACCATATAACTACGTAACATGAAATTATTTGCGATTCAGCATGTGAGCTTTGAGTTGCTTTTTGAACTGGAACTTATTATCAGCCTGTCGCAACGACAGTGGTAAATTGTTCCACAGCCGCGACATTGTGTGACAAGGGGTAGGGAGGGGTTCCAACTTTTGTGACATTACATTTTTTAAAATATAATTAAACATTAAATTTAAAAAGCCATCTGTGTAGATAAAAAATAAACAAATGAGATCATTATTCCAATGTAAAATTGCAAAATAGGTAACGTCACACTAGGTCTACACACACACTAGGGTCTTACAAATGTGACCAGCTGTGACAAGGACGGGAGAGGGGTCAAAAATCATGAAATTCGTGTGACGTAATTTATGGATGGCCCCTAAGTATCTTCGGCTAATCATGAGTGCACTGGTTGTGTCTTTGCCTACCTTTTCGGGGATACGGCCGTAAACATACTTAAATAATTACGAAACCGTTCACTACTTTGATAAAACATCTTTCAAACATAATAATTAATTAGATGCTGTTTTTCGACAAAAAAAGACTAATATTTTTAATCGTACACCGCATTGTGATTTCCCTGTGCGTTCTCAAGGTAAACACGATAACTGGCCAAAGTTTCTAGCGCAAATGAGATCACCAGATTATTGATGATGGCCTTATTGCCTTGTTCTGATACTTGCTTCCTCGTTCCATAATTTCCTCACCGCGTTTCTGTTAGATTGTCTGTTCTGTAGCTTGTTTCAGAAGTTTTGTATTGTCTATTTCATGTAGACAACTTGAAAATGTAAGGCGGTGGTACCAAATACCCGGGCGAGTAGTTGCGAAACTTTACCACCTAGCAGTCACGATGTCAGTGACAAGTTAGCCAATCGGTCTCATTTTAGGACCTGCCAGGCAGAACGGCAGTTGGTCTATTCTTCAAAGATGACCGGACCAACACGGGGTAACTTCTGACAAGTAATTATAGACTGCCTCGTGGTCTAGAGGTTAGCCTATTCGGCTCAGATCATGAGCTCCTGGGTTCGATTCCTGAGTCGGGCAAAGTGTTATTAAGGTTTTTCCGAGGTTTTTCACGAATCTCAATAGCAGCTCAGAGTCTAGCAAGTGGTGTGTTACCATTCCCAAGCCTTGAATCATCAGGTAAAGCCGTCCCAGTTATCGCTTGAAATAGTCGATAATTGTTATCAAGTCGGTGAAATTCGGCGGTGGGAATTACCACTCATCTCGCCAATAGGGATGCAACATCGCTCATAAAAAACATCGATATCAGGACATCGATGTTTTCTAGAGTAAAATATCAATGTTAAAACATCAGAGCGTATGAACGATACATCGATGTCAATTATATCGATGTTTTGTCATACGTATTGAATATTTTGTTGGGGTACTTGAGAGCGGGGGGA
Source organism: Apodemia mormo (assembly GCA_036924255.1). NCBI lineage: Eukaryota > Metazoa > Arthropoda > Insecta > Lepidoptera > Riodinidae > Apodemia > Apodemia mormo. The sequence goes on along the minus strand of JAUPFN010000020.1, from coordinate 5,472,096 downwards.
AGATGATAGGTACTATAATAACAGATATAAAAATAACTGTCAAAACAAAACTGGGTTTAACAATAGCACTGTTTATTTAACTTAATAATAATTTCCATGTCTACTGATTATACGTGGGTTATGTGTATATTAGGTACTAGCTGTTGCCTGCGACTTCGTCCGCACGGGCTTCGTTTACTCCGCACAACTTCTCCCCCGTAGTTAATAGTTAATAGCGTGATAATATGTAGCCCCTATGTTGACCCGAACTGTTAGATTCATGCAAAATTTGAAGTAAATCCATGCAATACTTTTTGAGTTTACCCCGGACATAAAGAAACAGACAAAAATTCTAAAAACTATAATTTTGTCTTCGATATCGATTGTAGATCACGCCCCAAGCATTCTTTTAATAAAATATTCAATGTTCAGTTTTGACTTTCGTACGATTTTATTATATGTATAGATAATGTGTGTCGACAGAGGAGTAAAAAGTGTGACAGTATGTGTAATGTTTATTTTTAAGTACAATCGGAATCGGAAAATATAATCGATTACAAAGCAAGCGTTGTTCGGCTATAGGCATGGTCGCGTTTCAAAACAGTTTATACGCATATAATTCTTTTGCGCGTGTGTATGTGACTGAACTCCCCCTATACGGGTGAAATTTCTCAACCGACGAAAAAACTGGTTCTCAATTCGACGCGTATACAGCGTCGTAGACCACTATTTTGATAATTCTTTTTTTTAAGATAGCAAACAAGCAGATGGGTCTCCTGATGGAAAGTGTCAACCATCGCCTATAGATACCAAAGGTGTTAATGGTGCATTGCTATCTTGTGACGAGGTCTAATGCCACATGCATAAGTTTACCGGCTACCTTACCCTCCAAACCGGAACACGACAGCGACAAGCACTGACGCTATTGCGGCAGGAATAGGTAAGGCGGTAGTACCAGACCCGGGCGAGACAATGCTGAACTCTACCACCTAGTAGCCACGATGGTAGTGACTCGATAGCCAATCGGTCGCCTTTTACGACCTGCCTGGCAGAACGGCAGTTGGCCAATACTTCAAAGAAGGCCGGGACCAACACGGCGAATTACTACTATTACTATGAAGTCACTATTTACTAATCTGTACTATTTACCTACTTAAAAATGCTTAAACCTACTCGATGCAAAATTTATTATAACAAACATACTATCATGCCTTTACAGCAATAACGCTTTCCCCGACCGTAAAAATAATCTAAACAGATACTTTGTAGCACCCTTCTTTTCACCCTGTTAAAAAATTAGTTACTATAGTTAGTTACTAAACTGTAGTTAAATCAGAAGTGAAAGGGCGATAGATTGAGGTCGTGGCCTTGAGCCGGACTGACGAACGAATTCGTCTTGTATAACGTTTTTTTGCAAAAATATCACTTTTAGTCAATGATGCAATTATATCTTCTATCTATTAGATTCAGGCCACAGGTCTTTTTATATCATAGCTGATGGTCTTTACGATAGAAAGAGATACAGACGTAAATGCGCCTTGCCATGGGCGTACCGTCCAAACCAAATGTTTAAGATTGGTTCGGACTATTTAGTAGATGGTTTATGTGAAGTTTGCACAAAATCAGTAGAGCGGTTCTTCATTTATCACATTTTTAATATTTCACTTTATACGTAGCGAAGCACGTACCGGGCCGCTAGTCAAATATATAAAGTTCAATATTTGTTTGTATGATGGGATTCTATACGCTAGTCGCTACCATACCATTTATTAGATTACGATAAAACTCTGTCTCCGTATTGCTTGTACCTGCGTTAAGATTATAGGTGCATTCTTTTCTAAAAGTTTATATGTACGAGTAGTTATTTTGAGGAGCTACAATAGCAACAACGTACTAGTGAGAGAGCAGAATGTTCACCCAAAGAGGTGTAGTTGAATTAACTAGTTAATTAGGAGGCGGATTTCCGCAGTCTCGTCCGGGTCTGATATCACCGCCTTACCTATTCCTGCCGTAACAGTGTCAGTGCTTGTTAATGTCGTTTACCGTTTTGGAGGGTAAGATATGCGAATAGTAGATGCTAAATGGGTAGATACTCGAGCGTCGTAGGGATCTATTGGGTTTTGTAGATTAAATTATAGGAAAAATAAAAGGTTATATAATATTTTCAATTTTAAAGGTGGGGAAAAAACTACAGATAAAAAAATGTTTTAAATTAATCTGTGCCATGGTATCACTAAATCGCGTCAGATGGGTTAATTTCCACCTAAAATTTGGAAAATCTGCCAATTCAAATGTAGCTTAAGAGAGTGGGAGGGTCACAAATTTGCAGAGGAAACGTTGTTTTGACGTTCTCGAGCGCGTCTGAATTCTCTTTTATTATATTATAGGAAATGATGTAATAACGAAAAAAATGTAATCTGACAATTTCCACAAGTCTAAGTTATCTTAATTTTGTTTTTTTTTCTGCCTTAGTAACTAATTTTTAGAAATGGCTTATATTTCGTAGAAAGCCTCAACAGTATGAGAGGTACTTCCCCTATGTTAATCTGACGTGCTCGAGTAAATACCAAAATCCCTTCTTTGGCTCCCCTGCTATAAAATTATGGCATCACCAATAGATAACAACGCACCATAATTAACATATATATCTATAGACGATAGGTTTTTTTTATATCATAAGATAGCAAACAAGCAGATGGATCTCCTGATGGAAAGAGTCAACCATCGCCTATAGACACCAAAGATGTTAATGGTGCGTTGCTATCTTGTGGCGAGGTCTAATGCTACATGCATAACTTTACCCTCCAAACCGGAACACGACAGCGATCAGCACTGACGCTATTGCGGCAGGAATAGGTAAGGCGCTGGTACCAGACAATGCAGAACTCTACCACCTAGTAGCCACGATGGTAGTGACTCGATAGTCAATCGGTCGCCTTTTACGACCTGCCAGGCAGAACGGCAGTTGGCCTATTCTTCAAAGGAGGCCGGGACCACCACGGCGAAAAATTTTGGTCGTCTTTTCCACCAGGAAAGCAATCTGCTTGCTTGTTCTTTTATGAAAAACTTAAAAAGTAGGTAGACCATGTCACACAACCAAAAATATATTTTCATATATATTTCGTTTATGGTAGCAGGGTTACTTGATACTGCTATATACATATATTCACGCCAGATCCCTTACGGGGTAGGCAGAGAGAACCGAGTGTTATCCACCACGATCCTTGCAGGTTTGTCTCACATTCTCCACATTCATTACTCTCTTCAAACACATACGGTGGTTGCGAAGACTCTTGAATTTTGATATTACCTACTCTGATTGATACCTACGGACAATACTAGATCAATCTGATCCCGGTATGTCAGTCTTGGTCTTCCCCGGTACCTTCATCCTTCTATATTTTTGAATATCTGTTTTTTTTAACCTTTCATCTACCATTCTTTCTACATGTCAAAACCAATGGAGCATGCCCTTTCTTATCTTTACACCGACACTTTCTTTCAAGCGTAACCTTTCTCACTTCCACATTACGAATTGGTACTACTAAACTGTAAAATAAAATTAATGTAAAATCATTGATATATCAATGAGTAAAATACACAAAAACATTTATATTTATTGACTGTATTCTTGACGTGTAAAGAACGTTTTTTACGCTTCCAGGAAAGAAGAACATACAAAAAATTAAATACGGAAGTGCTGAGCGCATTAGCTTAAATAAAATCCATTTAACGTCGAGCGTTATATAAAAAGACTGAATGGATGTATCTAATATGCTTAGTACATATTTATAACTCACGGTCTAATGGCGTGATTGGTGTTTATGATGATTTATCTTCATCAACGGCCTTAATCATCTTAGAGAAAGATTTAAATATCTAGACATTACCAAGGTGCTAATGAGCACTACAAAAAGCAAAACGCAAATCGTGTCCGCCCAAAGATAACATGAATACTAAAAGACACGCCGTTAGGAAAAAAACGTGTCGCCGCGCATATGAGCTAACGCTCTTATTACCGTCATAAATTTCATACATTTGTAGGTTATATATTATTATATCGTGAACAATTAGAAATAAACCATGTTGTACTTTTTTATCGTACCGAATGAGATGACAAGTTTTAAAAATTACTCTTGAAATGATTTTATTTCATCGGTAAATATTACTTTGTATTTCTGTGTGTAATTGCAAGCTACACTGACAAACTGAGAAATTGTCTTGAAAGGCGTTTCCATTTAATCCGTGTGTCCGCCACATATTAGAATTTAGAGCTCTCCTATCATTATTAATAGAGTTTATATTTATATATGTTGTCCGGGCTCTTTTGGAAAATAGATCGACTACCGTTCTGCCAGGCAGGTCGTAAAAGGCGACCGATGGGCTATGCGAGTCACTACCATTGCGACTACTAGGTGGTAGAATTCTGCATTGTCTCGCCCGGGTCTGGTACCACCGTCTTACCTATTTCTGCCGCAATAACGTTAGTGCTTGTCACTGTCGTGTTCCAGTTTGGAGGGTAAGGTAGCCGATAAACTTATGCATGTAGCATTAGATCTCACACAAGATAGCAACGCACCATTAACAGTTTTGGTGTCTATAGGCGATGGTTGACACTTTCCATCAGGAGACCCATCTGCTTGTTTGCTATCTTATGATATTAAAGAAACTTACCGCTGGCTGGTGTCATTTAAAGAGCTGTCAAGCATTGCTGCCGAATTTGTCCTAGATATCTAATATGCAGACCGGATGTGGACGCGGTTGACCTACAATTTGTGTAGACCAAACTCAATTATAGATTTGACGGAAAAGGTAAAAAGCGTTCATCTGAATTTTCTATTAACTTAAAACAAAGTTTTACCGTTTTTGAGACGATCCGCGGTGTTAGTCAAACGGCAAACGGTATTTGCTAATTTTCGAATAGGTCAATATTTTTACTAGTTTTATTTTATTTACTACTAGCTGACCCGGCAAACGTTGTTCTGCCAGTTTGTGTCTACTTTTCCGTTTTTTTTTCCTCTAAATTTATCACCTTTTAAACCTAACCTGAACCCCCATGAATATTTTAAAACCAAAATTAGCCAAATCGGTTCAGCCTTCTCGAATTTTAGCGAAACTAACGAACAGCAATTGATTTATATATATATATATATATATATATATATTTACACTTACATTTTTGTTATAAATTTACAATACTCTTTATTATAAGCAACAACTTTGTAGCCATTTTGAGACAATAACGCGAACGATGGAATATGAAAGGCAAAATTAGTTAATTTGCATTGTGGAGCGCTACAAAAACCTTATATTTTTATTTTAAATGCATTAGAAATACGTTAAACTAATAAAAATAAACATTACGCACACTACATTCTTGTGGTATATATATATATGTGGTATGTATGTACATATATGTGTATGTATATATATATATATATATATATATATATATATATATATATATATATATATATATATATATATATATATATATATATATATATATATATATATATATATATATATATATATATATATATATATATATATATATATATATATATGGTATAATATAAATTATATATTATCATATATATATGATAATATATAATTTATACATATCTATGTATACATTTATCTAAATGATTTTTTATTTATCTAAGAATTTATTTACACACACAATTTATATACTGAAAGGTATGGCGAAAATCAAACTTAGAATATACTTTATTTTTAGTCTATGGTCGAATTTCGACCAGATGGCTAGTTTTTTATAAATTGAGAATATATTATTTTACAATTACATTTTTTTTTATAAATTAAGAATAAATCGTCCCCGTAGTTAGAAAATTAAATAAGTCCAATTTTGGCGATATTAACTTGATTTTTAATGTGTTATTTAGTTATAGTAAAAGATAGAATTCAGTTTGTTTAGCGTAACGTAAACGGTAATCAGGGCCATAAAAAATTACTTACAGTAAAATTGCCTAAAATTTTTAACAAATAATAAATAAATAAGAACTCTTAGAACTACAAAATCAGAGTTATTTAATTTTCCCACTACGGGGACGAAATTGGCTAGAAGTTTTCTCCGTATTAGTCCAAGCCTCCTTAGAAGAATAGTCCATCCGTCAGTTCGTAAAAGGCGAACGTTTGGCCATATTGGTCACTAACACCATGGCTACTAGGTGGAAGAGTTCTGCAACGTCTCGCCCTGGTCTTGGCACCACCTTACCTATTCCGCAATACCATCAATGCTTGTCACTGTTGTGTTTTAGAGGGTAAGGTAGCTGGTAGATTTAAGCATGTGGGATTACTACCTCACCACACTGATAGTAACGCACCTTTAACATCTTTGGTGTCAATAAGCAAAGATTGATCCTTTTCCATTAGAAGAGCTGGTTTGTTTATATATATATATATATATATATATTAGTGATGGGCCGAATGTGGTTTGAACCGAATTCGAACTTCGGCCGAACATTCGGTGAAAATACAAAAATTCGGCCGAAATTCGGCCGAACTTCGGTTTAATTTTGAGGCGCTTTCTTAAAAGGGACACGTCGTGACTTTTTTACGAATTTGCTTAAAATTTAATTATTTTATACTAGCTATTTACGTATTTTACTATTTACTACTAGCTATTATATTGTCCGCGACTTCGCTCGCGTAAAGTAAGAGAAAAAAGTATCTTATGTCACTCCACCCCTTCAACTATCTCCATTTAAAAAAACAGTAGCAGTCGTGGGACTGCCGATAGAAGTGAAAACGGAACTATTAAGTTGAGAGTAATTAAAACTATATGCAAAACATAGCTATAGATATACTATTATCATTAGCATGTCGGTGACGCGAACCGAGGATTTTACCCTCTACCAAAACGCTCAACGCGCCTAAAGAAGTTTTCACTTCAAAAATCACGTCAATTCGTCGTTCCGTTTTGCCGTGTAAGACGGACAAACAAACAGATACACTTTCCCATTTATAATTTTAGTATATATTAGGATATATAGGATATCGTTAATGGGTTTCGCAATGCACGTGAATTAATGACGTAACAGCAAAATTTTGACACATTAAGTTACATTGTTCCAATTTAGCCATGGATTTTTATTTTTAACTTTCTGCTACGTAGGTATATAGATAAGGTAGTTACTGATTTTGCCCCGATTTTTGAAAATCGAGTTTTCACCAAATCTCCACGTTTTGAGGTCCTACAAATCTTTTCCGACTATTTTCACAATAAGGTCAGTATGCTTGTATAAATGTGTAAGTGTATATGTAAACATCTCATAACTTTGTACATAAATAACATACATAAATAAATAACTTTGTATAATCTAAGTACATAAATGTTAGGTACAGAATCTATACAGCTCTATTCCTACAAAAACTGCGTTCAATGCATTAATTGCATCAAAATCGGTTATTCCGCTCAAGAGCTATCGTTGACGAAAAACTTTAGAAAATTGTTTTTTGACATAACTTGGTAACTTCTCTAACTATTTTTTTTGACCTTCCACAATAGTTTAGTGCTTAAAAAACTACGTCAAATTTAGTTTCAAAAAACGAAATGGAATCGAGTTTTCAAAAGTTACAACTTTTTTAATATTAATACTTTGTTGTTTACAGAAAACTTACTTAATATTTTTAAAATAACTCTTAGACTTATACACCGATTCACTTAAAAAATCTAATCAACTTTTCTCTTTAAAAATTGCGTCAAATACCGTCATCATCGTTTTTAAAATATACAGCTTTTTAAAATAAAAATTGCTGTCATTTATAACAAAAGTCAGAATTTTGAACCTTGAAAAAAAATGCTAACAAAAACTATAGTTTTTGTTCCTTTGAGCCTAAAATACCTCAATTTAACGGGAAGTTTCAAGGATAGCCTGCAGGGTTAACTGACTTACCTATTTTTTTTAACCTTTTCTTTGACATTTTAAACCTACCGATTTTGGAGCTAATAAAACCATTTAAAGGTAAAAATTACGTTGAATGCAATGGAAAAGATCTAAATCATCATGTTTTAAAATATATGCATCTTCAGCTATATCAAACTTTTGATTTTTAACTTCCCGCTACGTATAGCGACGCAGTATGTCTGTATGTATGTATGTATGTATGTGTGTTTGTGAGAGAGAATGTATGGTTGTATGTATGTGTATATGTAAACATTTCATAACTTGAGAACGGCTTGACCGATCGAATTGAATTAGATTCTGCTCAACTTAGGCTTCCAACAATTTTAACCAATTCGGACTAGAATATTTTTAAAAATTTTGAAAAAATTGCAAAAAAATTGACGAAACATATTTTTTTAATGTAACTTCCAAATTAATGTATCGATTAAGTATACAATTTTATCAGCTCTTTTTGTTAAAAAAATAGATAGGTTAATCCGTTCGAAAGTTATCGTTGGCGAAAAAATTAGGAAAAAGTGTTATTTCGACATAAATTCGTATTTTTTCAAATACAGTTACAAAAATCAAAATTAAATCAAGTTTTCAAAAGTTACGGCTTTTCAAATATTAATATTTTGTTGTTTACAGCAAACTTAGCATTTTTAAAATGACTTTCAGACTAATATACCGATTGACTTAAAAGTCTAATCAGCTTTTCTTTCTATGAATTGCGTCATATAAGCAAATTGCATCAAAATCGGTCGATTTATTTGGGATTTGGTAATATCGAAAATTCAAAAAAAATTTTTTTGATATTGCTTCGACATTTCTGAGTCTGTAGATTACGTAGCTATGAAAATATTTTAGAGGTCAAAAATTGCGTTGAATTCCATTCGAAAGACCAAAATCAATCAACGTTTTAAAATATATAGCATTTCAAAAATTTTGAAATTACTGTCATTTACAACGACTTCTATGTACTAACGAATATTTGTAACAAATTTAAGATTTTTGAACTCTGAAAAAATCTGTGATATGCTAAGATATAGATAAAGATCTAGCGGGAAGTTTCAGGGATGACCTGCCGGGTCAACTGTTTTACATACTTTTTGAAGCCTTCGAACTCAAAAATCTATGCTGAAGTTTTTTTATTTTTGTTTTTATGTTTTTTTTATTTAGCGGGATGTTTCAGGGATGGCCAGCTAGGTCAACTGTTTTACGGATTTTTTTCGAAAGTATAGTATAGCCTATGTTACTCGGGGATGATTTAATATCATTCTAATGGTGAAAGATTTTTTCAAATCGGTTTAGTAGTTTTTGAGTTTAGATGATACAATATATAAAAATATAGAATACAAATTTTTCCTCTTTATAACATTAGCATAGATTTCAAGCAAAATAGTGCAAGAAGATACTTTTTTCTAGTGCCGAATGTTCGGCATTTAAACCGAATTTCGGCCGAATGTCGAAGTTCGGTTCAAGCTGCCGAAATTCGGTTAAACCGAATGTAAAACGAATTTCGGCCCATCCCTAATATATATATATATATATATATATATATATATATATATATATATATATATATATATATATATATATATATATATATAATGCAGAACAACGTTTGCCAAGTGAGCTGGTCTATATATATAAAAATCAATTGCTGTTCGTTAGTCTCGCTAAAACTCGAGAACGGCTGAACCGATTTAGCTAATTTTAGTTTTGAATTAATTGTGGAAGTCCACCTTCCCTGGACTTAAAAGGTGAGAAAATATAGAAAAAAAAATAGTAGTTAAAAAGGCAGAACAACGTTTGCCGGGTCAGCTAGTAATATGTAAAAATCAATTGCTGTTCGTTAGTCTTGTTAAAACTCGAGAATGGCTGAACCGATTTGGCTAATTTTGGTTTTGAATCAATTTTTGAAGTCCAGGGAAGGTTTAAAAGGTGAGAAAATATAGAAGAAAATAAGAGTAGTTAAAAAGGCAGAACGACGTTTGCCGGGTCAGTTAGTCTAATGATAAAAACATGAAATTTTTCTCTTTATTAGTATAGATTGTGCGAATGCTGCGGTTAAGGTGAGTTTGTTTATGTTTAGAGGCCAGTAAGCCTCGCTCCCCAAATGATCACCCACCGTGAATTTTGCGCGTTATGTATCAAACCGTAATCGAAGTCTTAGATAATTCGAGAAATACTCAGGTCTGAGAATATTAAACTAGGTCGGCTGACCACTTTAGATTGTTTTGACTCAACACTAAACGGTCAAGTTCAGCCTTAGCTGTCATCACGTAACTATGCGCAAGCGCAAGTCGGTTTGTCATTTGTGGTGGCCATTTTGAAATTTGGAAATTCTAGGTCGTCTTCACTACATAGTATAAAACAAAGTAGCTTTCTCTGTCTGTCCCTATGTCCATATTGATGCTTAAATCTTTAAAACTACACAACGGATTTTGATGAGGTTTTTTTTTACTAGAAAGATTCATTCTTGAGGAAGGTTTTAGTATATAAATCTTTCCAATATTCCCACGGGACAAACGTTAAGCAGGTGAAACCGCGGACATGTCGCTAGTTAACTATAAAACATACAATTCTGTTCAGTGGTGGAATTTGAGTGTGCTTAAATCAGCATTTTTTGGGGTACAGCATGTTTGGGGGACGGGCTTGATTCCCTAGTAAGTTTTATCAAAGTAGGTAATAATCAAGTAAATTTTTAAAGTTTTGGCGGACTTAGTACCCCCTTAGATTCGTTACTGATTCTATTACAAGAGTAATTATATAATTCACACTAGCTGTGCCCGCGACTTCGTTCGCGTGGAAAAATTCTAAAATAAAAACCCGCATAGTTCCCGTTCCCGTGGGCTTTCCAGGATAAGAACTATCCTATGTCCTTTCTTGGGTCTCAAACTATATTCGTACCAAATTTTATCCAAATCGGTTCAGTGGTTTGGCCGCGAAAGCGTAACAGACAGATAGACAGACAGACAGAGTTACTTTCGCATTTATAATATTAGTATGGATTATAAATTCAGCTGATTTAAGAAGTTATATTGAAACTTACTTCTTAAAGTTGAGTAACTGTTGATCGATTAAGTGTTATGCAACCTGTGTCTCAGATTGTCATCTGTTATCTGGGCTAGGCCGGATCTCTGTTGAAGAATGGGCAATCTGCCATTCTGCCAGGCAGTTCGTAAAAAGTTAACGAGTGGCTCTATCGTATCACTCATCGTGATTGCTAGGTGATGGAGTTCCGCAACGTCTCGCTCAGGTGTCACCGTCATTCTTGTCGCAATGTCGACATTTGGCTTTTTTTTGGTTACATTACGATATAATAATATTAATTTAATGAAATAATTTATTTGCCAGACTATGGGATGTTACAAGAAAAATTAAATCGGCTTCAAATATCTCAAAAAATACTGAACCGATTTTGATGAAAATTAAAGTTTTCGTATAAATAGTTTTTAGTTCCGGATAAATACAAATGTACAAACATACATTCACTGATGAAATTTAGCACACGTAGATGACTAAATAGCATTGTATCAAATATTACCTAATTCCTACAGTATTATTTACGCCGTGTTGGTCCCGGCCTCCTTTGAAGAATAGGCCAACTGCCGTTCTGCCAGGCAGGTCGTAAAAGGCGACCGATTGGCTATCGAGTCACAACCATCGTGGCTACTAGGTGGTAGAGTTCTGCATTGTCTCGCCCGGGTCTGGTACCACCGCCTTACCTATTCCTGCCGCAATAGCGTCAGCGCTTGTCGCTGTCGTGTTCCGGTTTGGAGGGTAAAGTAGCCGGTAAACTTATGCATGTGGCATTAGACCTCGCCACAAGATAGCAACGCACCATTAACATCTTTGGTGTCTATAGGCGATGGTTGACTCTTTCCATCAGGAGACCCATCTGCTTGTTTGCTATCTTATGATATATATAAAAGAAGGTATTACATACATTAAAATTAGAACGAGTGATTTAAAAATCCATAGTTGAAAGTGTCGGATGCGTTCATCCGGAAAAACAATGTATGAAGCTATGTAGGCTGTCTGACCCCACTAACCTGTAGCGTTAAGTCTGTTTCAAGACTAAACGGTCAAGTTCAGCCATAATGTCGAACATGTGTCATGTCGGAAACCAATTTTAAAAGATTTAGACGAAAATCCATATTTTAAAAGTGTGCGTTTGATTTAACAAAACGAATAATACGTAACATAAAAAATATTATTTAAGTTAAAAATATAAGCAATTTGAATTACGATGAATATAGTGATGAAGCTGCTTATCTTAGTTATCACTAATAAGAAGTGATAATCCTTAAAAATTGGCAAATGCGGTGATATAAAATAACGCCAATTCCGATTGGCGACAAGTTAGTAGGTAAATTTAATGAAATCTAAATTACATTCGGTTCACAATACATTAGTTTTTTATTTTATCTTAAACTAACGACCTGCCCGAGGTTTCACCCGCGTGGCTTTTGTTTTGGAATATTGGAAAGGTTTATATACAGAAACCTTCCTCAAGAATCAATCTATCTATGAAGAAAAACCGCATCAAAATCCGTTGCGCAGTTTTAAAGATTTAAGCATACATAGGGACACACAGAGAAAGTGACTTTGTTTTATACTATGTAGTGAAGTTTTACCGATTTCATTAGAAAACCAATGCTTACATATAAGGCAAATTACGCGCTGCGTACAGGATAGCTATATTTAGACAAGGGTTTCATGTCTCAAATGTTATGAAAATACGGGGCCCTATGGCAATTTCTATCACTCTTGCCTGGAATTTTCTCTATAAAGTTCTGACCAGTTCGAACTTTGGAGAAGAAACGGTTATTCTCTTTGAGTGCTTTAAGAGCCTGAGGCTTGTTGGCATAGAATCATGACTTCAACAAACCTCACAAAAAGCAGTCTAGATCTTGCCGGCCACTGCAAATCACGAAAACATTTAAAAAAACAATTATTCCGCATTGTTAAGAAGTATAATGATTCACTCATGTCTTATAGACGTGTATTTTGTATCTTTTTACTCCACAAATGAAAAGCAGAACTAAAATTTACCGCTAATTAAAAAATTGTAGCATTTTTCGATAGGGTTATGACTTTGCGCCACCTTGTACATATAACGGAGTATAAGTTTTTGATTGAGTAACTGAATGCCGAATATAATACGTGAAAAAGTTGGATTTCAAACATCTACAGTTGCCACATGTTGGTGATTCAACGTGGCGAAATTTTTCTTTGTTTTGCGATCGATATTTTTTTTTGGAACGAAGTTCCTTACGGCAGGCTTGGAGGGGATAGGGATTTTGCTGCGCGACCGAACTAAAAAAAATGTGATAGTAAAACCGTAAGAAAAATGCGTGGAATAAAAGCGTTAAATGAGACGTGCGCAGGCGCGACAGTCGCGTACACAAGCGAGTAGTGCCGTTTAGCCGAAGGAAGTTCGTTCCTACCTGGTGTCCCGCGACACCACATCATTTTTATATTATATGACCGCAGTTTCGCTTATATTTATTAACTAGTTGTTGCCCACGACTTCATTCGCGCGGACTTTGTTTACCCCGCGCAGCACCCCGTAGGTGATAGCGTGATACACCGACCACACAACCCATACACCCCTAATAACAGGCGAATGGCTTCTGTCAACACATCTGACTTATAGTTCCGATGTAAATGTCCATGCACCAATACCCAATCAGTGTCGACCAATCAGATCCTCTGTACATCCCTATCTTTCACTGTGGTCTTGAGTAAGCCAACCACGATGTTGCAGCTCAGCTCAGCTAGTTGCCAGAATGCATTCAATACGGAAAATCGAACATTAGGCGTCTATGGGCTGTGTGGTCGATGGCGTGATAATATGTAGCCTATATGACCCGACCTATTCTATTAGTAATATTCATACAAAATTTGAAGTAAATCCATACAGTACTTTTTGAGTCTAAAAACTATATTTTTGGCTTCGATATCGATTGTAGATCACGCCCCAAGTATTCTTTTAAAAAAATATTCAATGTACAGTTTTGACTTTCCTACGATTTTATTATATGTATGGATGTAAGTGTTGGGGTCAGTGTATTTGCTATTAGCTAGGGAATTCTGGCTTGAATTTTGAAATAAGTGACTGTATTTTGAAGGAATATATTTGCATAATACAAAGATAGCCCGACAGTTCGTTGCGAATGAAAGATTTTGTAATATTTTAAACTAGCTGTTGCCCGCGACTTCGTTCGCGCGGACTTCGTTTACTCCGCACTGCTCCTCCCCCGTAGGTAATAGCGTGAAAATATGTAGCCTATATGTTGACCCGACCTGTTAGTAATATTCATGCAAAATTTGAAGTAAATCCATGCAGTACTTTTTGAGTTTACCCCGGACATACAATGACTTTCCTACGATTTTATTATATGTATACATACATATACATATATAGATTCGCCCGTTGTGTCGTTATGTCAACCATCGACCACACAGCCCATAGACGCCTAATGTTCGATTTTCCATATTGAATGCATTCTGGCAACTAGCTAAGCTGAGCTGCAACATCGTGATTGGCTTACTCAAGGCCACAGTGAAAGATAGTGATGTACAGAGAATCTGATTGGTCGACACTGGTTGGGTATTGGTGCATGGACATTTACATCGGAACTATAAGTCAGATGTGTTGACAGAAGCCATTCGCCTGTTATTAGGGGTCTATGGGTTGTGTGGTCGGTGATGTCAACGTATCGTACGGCAGCGACTTCATCAATAAGCGAAACTGCGGTCGTGTTCCTCGGTTCAGTTAAGAAACATAACACGACCTATGTCGTATGGATATCGATATCAAGGTAGTAGGATAATGTCCAGTTTCTGACTAAACCAGACAAAATAAATGAAGTTTTACAATCGTGATAAAGTGGTTTTTATGGGGAGATAAAAATACATTATTAAACACTTAGAGAGTGTTTGTAGATAAAGAATGATTCATATGTGTACTTTGCTTTGATGGGTGGCGCATTGAATAAAACAATGTTATTATTATGTTCGACTAAGAAAAATCGATAATCTTAGCAAATGTTATGAATGTGAAAGTTTGTTTTGTTGTGATCACCTACCTTATACCACAGTATACTGGAGACTAACAGTAGTCAATCTACATACATGTGATATTCGAACAACGCACACATAGACACCTCTCACGCACGCGATGTCTCGGAATGGTTCGGGACAGTTTATTCCGCACCAGTCCGAGATATCGCGTCCGTGAGAGGTGTCTATGCTCGAATATTACTTGTATAGAACATTGACTTCTGTTAGTCTCCAGTATTCTGTGTAGAACATTGACTTCTGTTAGTCTCCAGTATTCTGTGCTTATACCTAGTGAATTGGTCGGGATTTGTTGCGACTGCATTTTAATTGTCTATATACTAGCTGTTACCCGCAGCATCGCTCGCGCATATTTACTTTAGAACTTATAATTAACCTTTTTTTATAAGCTACCTCCATTATTTTACTCCCTTAGGGATCGAATTTTGAAAAACGCTTAAACACGTAATTCATTATTTTTTTAAACTCAATTCATACGAAATTTCATGCAAATATGTCCAGGGAATAAAAAGTTTCATACAAACTTTTATCCCCTATCTCACCCTCTTCGGGGTTGAATTTTGAAAAATCCTTCCTTAGTGGATGCCCACATTATAAGAGAAATACGTGTGCGAAATTTCAAGTTTCTAGCCCTGAGGGTTTGGCCTGTGCGTTGATACATCAGTCAGTCACTTTTGAAGAAAAAACTGTACCATTTTTAAGACAATTAAGAAAATGGTGGTATAAAATTTGCCACAGTGAAAGTTTACATTGCGGAGGACTATGGAAACAATATTTTTATATAACATGCACGAGAAATACATCAAATTAATAAAAATATATGTTACACACACCACATTAATGTGACATACATGACAATAGACACACACACAATATAATATGCTAGGTATTTCCTTTACGGCTAAAGTCAGTAATTAAATATAAAGGAGATGCTGTTGTTTAATTTTTATAATATACTAGCTGTTACCTGCGACTTCGTCCGCGCGGACTTCGTTTACTCTGCACTGCTCCTCCCCTGTAGGTGATAGCGTGATAATATGTAGCCTATATGTTGACCCGACCTATTAGTAATATTCATGCAAAATTTGAAGTAAATCCATGCAGTACTTTTTGAGTTTACCCCGGACATACATACAGACAAACAGATAAACAGACAAACAGACAAAAATTCTAAAAACTATATTTTTGGCTTCAGTATCGATTGTAGATCACGCCCCAAGTATTCTTTTGAAAAAATATTCAATGTACAGTTTTGACCTTCCTACGATTTTATTATATGTATAGATTATTTAATTTTTATAATATATTGTTTACTTTTTATAATATTGGACTCAGGGAAGAGAATCTGAAAGTTATATTAAAAATACTCTTGATAATTTTTTTTAAACTTTTTTCAAAATTTCTCAAATTATCCTGGGCCGTCTTGGCTCAAATTTTCAGGAAGTCTGTTTTGAGTGGAATCCAATAAAATGCCATCAACCGCGTTTCGATCGGTCAAGCTGTTCAAAAGTTATGAGATGTTTACATACACATACACACACACACACACACACATACAGACACACTGACGTTATTGTAAAAATAGCCGGAAAAAGTTCCTCATACCTCAAGACGTGGAGATCTGGTGAAAACTCGATTTTCGAAAATCGGGGTAAAATCAGTATCTTCCTTATCTACATAGGTGCGTAGCGGGATGTTAAAAGTTGCTTAAGAAATTCAAATGAACGTGGTTTTAATCAGTGTGAGTTTTTCTTTTCGCATTCGATCGTGAGCGCGTTTGGAGTTTACTAGAAATTTGTATGTGATTTGTACAGCGCCACCTAGTGGTAAACGTGAGAAACCAGTTTACCACTAGGTGGCGCTGTAAAAATCACATACAAATTCCTAGTAAACTCGCAACGCGCTCACGATCGAATGCGAAAAGAAAAACTCACACTTAGCACTCAGAGTAAGTTTTACGATTCGATTACCGAGTACAGAGACAAGTTTAGATTGTACTACCACGTGCTACCAATGAAATGGCCTTTTAATTGGGGGCGCGGCGCGGCGGCATAAAGCACGTACAGATGTGCACACACGGCACACACCGGTGCGCCGCGGTTAGGGTTAACATCTGCTTCCGTTACAATATGGCCCTTGCTTTAAGAGTGCACACTTTAGGACGGCACACTGACTTTTTATACGAACGAGATAATATTGACTACATATTGTATGTTGATACCTAAAGACTTATAGCCGAGCCATACTGTTGGAAACAAGCTTCCAACACGGGTGACCTTGGTAGAAAGCTTGTGGAGTTCAAATGAATTTTTGTTGCAAACAAGTGTTTAAGCTGTTGTAAACCGCCGGTGGGGACTCATGTGGAGGGCTTGTTTCCAACAGTGTGGCTCGGCTTTTATACTGCTCTTAGAAAACCTGTTTGCGTGTAAATTGTAAATTGGCGGTGGGCGCGCATCCACTTAAACGTAACAAAACGTGGTTATGTAAGCTACAGTATGAGTTTAAACATACAGTAATTTTTTATATCATAAGATAGCAAACAAGTAGATGGGTCTCCTGATGGAAAGAGTCAACCATCGCCTATATACACCAAAGATGTTAATGGCGTGTTACTATCTTGTGGCGAAGTCTAATGCCGGTAACCGGTAAACTTATGGTTTACCGGCTACCTTACCCTCCAAACCGGAACACGATGGTGACAAGCACTGACACTATTAAAGCAGGAAAAATTGTAATGTGTGTGTCGGGCCACACGCAATGTAGGATTCTCAAAGTGCCCATTCCAATAATGTGGACTAACAAGAAGGCTTTTATTCTTCATACTAGCTGCAGCGTGCAGCCCGCTGCATTATAAAAGTTTTTGGCGAATCCCGCGGGATCACCTAATTTTTCCGGAATAAAAAGTGGCCTTCCAGGTCATCATCTACCTGTGTGCCAAACTTCGTTCAAATCCGTTCAGTAGTTTTTGCGTGATTGAGTAACAAACATCCATCCAAACATCCATCCAAACATCCATCCAAACATCCATCCAAACATCCATCCAAACATCTATTCAAACATCCAAACTTTCGCATTTATAATATTATATAATAAATAATAAATAATATAGATTATCATACTATAAACATTTAAGCTATTCAACTTAGCTTATTAAAGTAGCCGGTAAAGTACGTGCCGCATTATCTTGCAACATCGATAACGACTTACTATTAACATCTTTGTTGTCCATAGACGGTGGTTATCTCTTTTCAATACCTGCTTAACTACGAACTTTTAGTTCGCAAGAAACAAATCATAATCTACTCCCTTATCTGGTCAATTTTTATTCACCTTTGAGTAACAACTAACAATGTTACGGTTGGTACAATTATCCGCGTACTGTAATGCGCGGCTGGCGTCACGAATCGATAATCTCAAGGCTTCGTCAATTATTTCAAAAGGTTTACTTTTGTAAACGAATGAATTAGCTTAATCCGTATTTGATGGGGTTTTAATAGTAGGTCCGATCTAGTCTCGCGGTGAGTCGAGAACGATTCTCGACTCGTGACTTCTCATAACGAGAACAAAGGAATCAATGTAAAATTTTAGTTGCTTAGTTTCCTAACGTGCTTTATAGGTCCTGTTATAAACTAAGAACACCAAGCGCTCACAGCGCACACAACAGTTTTGTTAGAAAAATAGATTTGAATAGAATCTATATACATATAATAAAATCGTAGAAAAGTCAATGTATGTTCGGGGTAAACTCAAAAAGTACTGCATGGATTTACTTCAAATTTTGCATAAATATTACTAACAGGTCGGGTCAACATATAGGCTACATATTATCACGCTATCACCTACGTGGAAGGAGCTGTGCTGAGTAAACGAAGTCCGCGCGGACGAAGTCGCTGGCAACCGATAGTATATAATAGAAATAGATTAGATAGAGATCTGGTGGCAACGTCTAATGGCACGTTCAAAAGATTACCTTACTAGACTACTAGACTACATCCCGCCACGTGAGTAGGTGCGTACCATCAAGGGTGGATCCAGCCTTCCGGTCAGGGGGGTCACATATTTGAGGTTCAGTCAAAATAGGCTTTAATCCTTATTTGTCTGCAATAATAAATCCATACTATGAATTTATTATGGAATCTAGGCTTTAATCTTTAATTAAGGATTAAAGCCTAGTTTCCATACCTAGACCCCTGCCTATGCCATTACCCCCGTGATTGTATATAGAGTTGTGTATATAGTGATGATAGACCCCTATCCCTGGATTCGCTCTTGCCTAACATTAATATCTTTGGTGTCTATGAGGCATGGGGCTTTCTATAAGAAGCATTTTCTTGTTTGCTATGCTATAATAAAAAAAAACTCTAAATATGAGTAACGTTTGCTGGTCTTTAATATTTTTTTGTCATGAATAAAACCAGTAACGTTTACCTAGGGTTACTGTACCGTGAATGACCATTGTATGAGTGTTTCGGCAATCTCTTTGTCATGATCATTGCGGAAAATGGTGAGTTTAAAATAGATGATACTGTAAATAGTTGGAAAATCGGTAATGTCACACGAATTATAACGGTTAGGTGCAATTTTTGTGTTTACGAAATCTCTACTGTAACTTCAACTGAGCATTATTATCTAATATAATATGTAAAAATGTGTCACGGTGTTTGCAGTGGCTTTCTTTCGACACGGCTCGACAGATTTTTGTGTATTTTTTTGTATATTTTATTTTGTTGTTATGATAGTAGGTTATAATATAAACATTACCGACCCGCCCCGCCTTCGCATGTGAATGTGCACAAAAATATTTTTTTCCGACAAATCATTGAAATTCTTGGTTTTTTCTCAGAGGACTTGTCTTTTTTTTCATATAATGATATGATAAATGATATGAAAATAATGATATAATGATATGAAAAAAATGTTTTTTTTTTCACAATATCACAATATTAGAAGATTGATATGAGGAGCAATTAATCCCAGTCTACCCCGTGTTGGTTCGGGCACCTTTGTAGAATATACCATCTACAATTCTGTAATTCGTAAAAGGCGACCGATTTTTACTTATCGTTGTCGTGTTCCGGTTTGGTGGGTAAGATAGCCGGTAAATTTATCCAAATGGCATTAACACCTCGCCACACAGATAGCAACGCACCATTAACAGCTTTGATATCTACAGGCGATGGTTTTTACTTTCCATCAGGAGAGCCATCTGCTTGTTGCTATCTTATGATACAAAAAAAACCTTTGACATTTATTTATTTTTATTTATTTGCATTCCACAATGTAATTATTACTATGTTAGTTATATATATATATAATATATATATATATATATATATATATATATATATATATATATATATATATATATATTATACAATAATTATATCTGTACTAATAAAGAGGAGAGATTTGGTTGTTTGTTTACAACGATTTAACTCCTATTCAATCAATTTTAATAGTCCTTTCACCTGTAGAAAGCTACATATCCCGGAGTGTCATTGGCTATTTTTTGTTTACAAGCATTTGTTCGTATGAGCGGCTACACGTTTTCCGCCCAACATCGTGTCTATCTCTTATTGTGGCCAACCATATTTCCTCTTCTATTTTCGATAGTTCGTATTATCATTCGTCTTTCATTAAATTTCGTCTCTGTCCAACTAACTCGTTCCATCCTACGCCAGCACTACATCTCAAAAGCCTCTAGCCTTTCTCTGTCTCTTTGAGTTAGTGGCCATATTTTACAGCCGTATAACGCAATTAAGATGTAGGTGTTTAAAACTCGCTTGCGTAATTATGCCTTTGTTTTGGACAAAATAGGTGTTTTTTGCTATTATCTCTCTTAGCCATCGAAATTTTTCATCATGTCAGCAGAGCATCTAAAATCCTGTGTTATTTGGCTGTTTTTTCTAGTCATTTGTATGGAAACATATAGATATTTATACTAAAAAATTGTAAAAAATGTAATACTGAGAAAGACATAAATTATTAATTAGTTAATTACATTCATTAACGTTTTATTTTGAAATTAATTACTTTAGAATTTTTATACAAGTAACTACAACGTGAGAAGGTAGGTATATTGTTATGCATTTCATTGTTAGTCCCCGTTACCTTAAAATATGAGATTAAAGCGGTTAACCTTTAGAACTATTTTGCGATGCATAATATCAATGTCTTGATTTTATTAAGGCCATGAATTAAGCGATTTTTGAAGGTCGCTAAAATTAACATCCTGGCCTTGGCGAGGTTAGTAGAGTAAAACAAAAGTTAATTAATGCTCTGGCGTACCGCCTTGCTTGTAGACTACTGAAATGAATGTTAACCCCTTCGTTGTATTTGTCAACGCTTACTAGTGAGTATGTTGGGCTTGTGGAAAATTTTAGATTATACTTTATCATTATTGTTACATCATTTCCTTCAAAATGAAAGGAAATTCAGTCTCGCTCGAGAATGTCAAGACATTCAGTCTTTTGCAACCTTGTACCTTCTCGTTTTAAGCTACATTTTAAGGTCTAAATTTTAGCTTGAAGTTAACCTTTATCTGATGCGCTTCAGTGTCTCCATAATATCACTGTTTTTGTTTATACTCTATATCTGTAAATGCTATTCCCGCCATTGAAATGAAAAGCACTATAATATAACCTTTTATTTTTCTTATCATCTAGTCTATAAGACAACAGGTCTCCCAAAAGTCGAGTAAATCCTCATTTAGCTTCTTCTTCTTCCCTGTTTTTTGAAAAGCACCTTCGAGTATTAGAATATATCAAATTATAAAAAGTTAAGTTAAAAAAAATCGTCAAAAAATCCAATACAAATTTTCAACAGCTCCCGATTTAAAATCATGGTATAATTCCATGATTTCGATTTTCGGTAAACTGTCCTTTACAATTGTGTATAATACGGAGTTACTATACTTGTGTGTTGTTGAAATGCTACATATGCTAAAATCTCGTTCGAGTTTGAACCTTGTTTGTTCTTTAGACTTTGCAGAGCTGTATCACCTATAAGTTACTGCAGAAAGGCAGACTGTCTATTTAGAAAACAGATCCAAACTATAGTTTTCTGATGAAAACAACGTTACCTTAACGTTAGCCTTTCAAACTGGGCACTTATCCAATCCCGGTATAAGTGCCCAGTTTGAAAGGCTTATCATCTATCACATTGTGGGACAAAGTATATCCAGCTAATCATGGGTGCATTGGTTGTACTGTTATACCCAAAGTCGAATCGGTTAATATGTGCAGTAAAGATGCTTAGTTTCCATTTGCATTCTAGGTAATGTAATCGGAAACTTTTGCTGTTTCCTCAACTCTATTTATGGGTTTTTAAATCAGATTGAATTGGACCTTCGTCGGGTGCAGGTCTTCTATTATAATAAAATCTAAGTTCTTACAGTGTTAATAAAAGTTTATTTTTTAAAAACACAGACGTGAAGATATCACAAAATACAGACGTGAAGATATCTAGATCAATTAGAAAGCTAATATATATTTTTTTAATTTTACGAATTACACCTAATTTATCTAGTGCCTGATCTGCCTTAGTTATGACATGCAATACTGTTTGCTAATTGTTTGCATCCTAGACGCACCTCGGTCTATCTCTCTTGTGATAATAGGCGTGACGATACTTATTTTTAATACGTTTTCTAATCAAAATTGCTCTGGAAAGTTTTGTGTGAAGAGTATAGTTGTGAAATTCTGTTTTAATGGCCATCTGTCATGACATGCCGTGAGAAATAATTTAATTTGCTATTTCCTCGTACTCAGTCGTAAAAGGTTATAAGAGCCCTCCCCGCCGCATTCACAAGTACAGACAATACAATAATCACATTATTATTAACTTCTATGTATACTTAGATCAAGATTTAAACAAGAACACACAAACATTGTTATATAATAATATTAGATAAAAACCGTCCACTTTGTTGGCCGTAAATTTAACAATACAAAAATTTGGCTTATCATTTGCGCAATCACAATATTTTGTCACTGTATATTAATTTTTATAAAGGTCCTTAAATTTATAAAGTTAGTTTGTATAGCACATAACACATTCTTATAAAGTTAGTTTGAACAAAAAAATTGTCTCATTTTAAAGATATATTATGCCGTCTTCAAACAATATGAAGTTCAATTTGACTGGCTTTTTTGGCCAAGTCAAAGGAAAATGAAAGAAAATACAATATAACAAACAAGCAAATGACTCTCCTAATAGAAATTAAAAAGATATGACCACCACCTATAGATGTATTGCTCTTTGTGTAATAGAAATGTAATGTAATATGCATATGTCTACAACGACAGCGCCAAATACCGACTGTTGGTTGTACAGTCTTGAGTGTACACTAGAGGTGTGTAACTCCGGAGGTACCGAATCAAAGGTTCCGGAGCTGGATACGATAAGCTTGTCCCTTCAAATCCTTATCACCTCCCCGGAATTATTCATTCCGGTCAGAATGGTGAGCGACTGAGCGTACTGCGATTAGAATGAGAGAGTGAATGATGCGACAAGCAATAATCACCCAAAAAAACTATTTGCATAGTACTGTGGAATTTGTGGGAGCGAGAAAAGTTTATAGAGAAACGTTCAATTAAAAATACCATCACAGAATATGAAAATTGCAATTTAAAAAGGACGAAATGAGCCAAAGGAATAAAGGAATAAATAAGGTAAATCACATCCGTATCTGAAGCCGGAATAAGTGAATTAATACACCCCAAGGATTAAAGATTACCCACCTCTAGTATACACATCTCTTCTCTGCTTTAGTTGGCTCCAAGCCTTGTTGTTACCGGGATAACCGTTTTCTATGTAATTTATTGAAAGAGCTAGTCACTGAGTGACATTTACTGTAATTACACTGCAATGTGGAGCTTAACGAATGGTTTAACGATTACTCATTCTTTGCTCTTTGTAGAATCAACTTTTTCTCTCCACGTCGCATTCCTATGTAATAAGTTGAATGTAATATGGCATACACATTTACGTGCAAATAAAAAACATGTTTGTTAGCTCACTGTTGCGGCTATGTCGCCTCAGTGCTGATCTGAGATCTGGGTCCTCTTTGAAGAGTAGACCATCTGCCGTTCTGCCAGGCAGTTCGTAAAAGTTATTACTATGTGATAGAGTTCTGCAACGTCTCGCCCTGGAATGATACCACCGCCTTCCTTTTTAATTGATTTAATTGATGAACACCAAATTGAGCACAAAAATTAATAAAAGGTTATAGTCTAAGATCCGAAGTAAAATCGACCTTCACCAATCTGTTTAATGAATGAAAATAATTTTATAAGTAATTTAGTATGTTAAAAATTATAAAAAAATGGGTTGACTGAAAAAATCCTGGCCAGGCTATAATTAATTAATAATTAAAAAAAACACTTTTTTATTTCTATTGATATGTTTAATAAAAAAATTGTACACCAACCCTAAGTACAAAGTCTATAGAGTATGCAAACGTAGGGTTGACTTTATTTTTCCTGGCCTAACTATTGAGTTGACAGGTATAAATAGGTATTTTGGTCTTAGTTATTTTCACCTACTTGTTTAATCTATAAAATAAACATAAAAATAAGCGCTATTTTATTGCAAACACAATGATATAGGGTTGACTGCAAAAAGCCTGTCCAGAATGACGGTTGTTGAATTTTAAAAAATAAAAATTTTATTTTATATATACCTGTCAACCCAATAGTTAGGCCAGGAAAAATATAGTCAACCCTATGTTTGCATACTCTATAGACTTTGTACTTACGGTTGGTGTACAATTTTTTCATTAAACATATCAGTAAAAATGAAAAAAAGTGATTTTTTAATTATTAATTAATTATAACCTGGCCAGAATTTTTTCAGTCAACTCATTTTTTTTATAATTTTTAACATACTAAATTACTTATAAAATTATTTTCATCCATTGAACAGATGGGTGAAGGTTGATTTTACTTCGGATCCTCTACTATTACCTTGGTTGTAAAATGCGTGTAATTTATTTACTACACTACTTATAATATCTGACGTATATTTTAATATACAATATCGGATAATTACGATAATTATCAAGCATATCTATCTTACATAATAATAGTGCCGAACCCTGAACTCAATCACATTTTTGAACTTAGTGGACAGTGGACACTATAGCGCCCTTAAAATCATAATCACTATTAAATTCTAATTATTTAACTTAGTATATTTTGGCACAAACAATCAATAAATTTCAAAACTTAATCAATTAAAAAAATTTAAAAAAAATGGCTTATTAAACTATACATAGTGAACTATGTATAGTTAAATAAGCCACTGTTACGTATATTTTGTATTTAATCATAAAAATATAATATTGAACGTAGGTTTAATCAGTTATCAGTTAATGAGTCACAATAATTATTATAATAAATATTTTTTGATATTGCGAAAATGGGAACGGTTTACGTTGCTCGCATGCTTCTTAATTTATTGTATACTAGCTGACCTGGCAAACGTTGTCCTGCCTTTTTAACTACTCTTTTTTCTATATTTTCTCACCTTTTAAACCTTCCCTGGACTTCAACAATTAATTCAATACCAAAATTAGCCAAATCGGTTCAGCCGTTCTCGAGTTTTAGCGAGACTATCGAATAGCAATTGATTTTCATATACAGGTATATAGATAATGAAAGAAAAGGGATAGGGTAGCTCGGGGCAAATAATCCCTTTTTTTATTCTAGGACCCATAAGTCTCAAAATCTTTAAAAATTATGTAATATGTATTTTTACACAATAAACGTTAACACTTAAATACTTTTAAATGTTACTATTTTTTTAGTACGGGAAAAAATACAAGTAATATATAAAATGGAATTTTGTACTTGTTACCCTTCTAATGAGGTAAAAGGCCACAAGCTTGGGATAAAAAGTTCATTTGCTCAAATTGTTAATTAATTAAGTATTTACACTCAATACAATAAATATAACGTCAGATTTTTAAAAGTAAGATCGTTTATTAACCGCTCACTATAAAATTTAAACTTCAAACAATTAAATATAACCTCTGACAAACGCTTTTATTTACTTCAGCAGCAGATTTCATAATATGATGTAGTGTGATATCTCTACCAGTCTCTCTTTCGTAACATTACGTTCCAAAAAAGATGGAAACTTTATTAACTCATCACTCTAATAAAAATCCTCTCGTTGGGCAAGAATGATGATCGATGTATTTCTTGCCCCGATACAGGCGTATCTAGTGATTTGTGGGATTATAAAAAAAATGGTTAACAATATGTAAAATTTATTAGCATGCATTACTTAAACATAAATATAATAGGATTTTAAAATGAACTTACCATATGCTTTTTCTTATATGCAATGTTAACTTATTAGAAAAATATAAAAAAAACGCCTTTAACGTGCTAAAACATTCCGATAACCCGTTACTCTCATACGTGTTCCACACCGAAACCGAAGCACAAAACAAATAGGTAATTATTTTTTTTGTGCCGAAGTTATTAATTTCCTTTTTGACGCCGATTGAAGTCTCCTGGCATCGAACTTGCACTTCTTCTGCTTCTAATTGTAGGACTAACTTTAACTAACTTTTTAATAATATTCGTTACTACGATATAAATGTTGGGACTTCTTACACGCCGCGCCGGACTTCTAGCCCCGCCCTACCCTACCTTCCTATGTACGGGTATTAACAAAGCTAAACATATTACACTGTTATCTATGAAGCTAAACGTAATATATATTTTTTATAATTATTATGATGCATGGAAAAATTATTTTATTCCCAATCCGGCGGTGACATGTGTTTAAACCGGTACTCTATAGACGGTTCACTCTGCCTACCCCATAAGTGAACCTAAGTGATTTTTTCATTATTACAAAAGAACAAAACATTGTTTGTGTCTTTAACAAATCTTTTTATTATACCTACTATTATACACGTCCAATATTGTAACGTTGGAAGGTACAACTCGAATTTATAATCTTATTAGGAAGGGTTAAGGAATATTTTTAGTCGTATTAGATAAATGGATACTTGAGATCAGAGAAGGAATTTCGGATGTGATAAGATCAGTACTATCTTATCTTATGATGTCTGATAAATAATGAATGTTATCATTTCAAAAGAACGTATGTTACATGTATTACAGACATGGCAAGGAAAATATAACTATTGATCCTATGAATATTTGAAAATCCACTATGAAATTCAAGGTTGATTTATCGTATGATACATGCCAATTTTTATATCATAACATAGCAACCTATTAAATGGCTTTTCCAATGGAAAGAGAACCATAGTCCATAGACACCAATATGTTAATGATGCGTTGCTATCATTGTGCTGGTTTCTTAATGCTACGTACATAAGTTTACTGGCTACCTTACCTTCCAAACCGGAACACGACAGTGACAAGCACTGACGCTATTGCGGCAGGAATAGATAAGCCGGTACCAGACCCGGGCGAGATAATGCAGAACTCTACCACCTAGTAGTCACGTGGGTAGTGACTCACATAGCCAATCATTCGCTTTTTCGTCGCCATTCGCCGACCTGTCGGCAGAACAGCAGTTGTATTTGTCAAAGGAGCCCGGACCAACACGGGGGGACCAACCTGCATGTTGGTCCGGGATCCTTTATTTTCCGTGTTTCTAATGGTTTTCTATCGTATGATATAAAAATGGCAACAGCCTATTATGTTACGCGATTTATATTTAGATCTCTTATGTGTGCGTATCTTATTATGTGTGCGTATCTTATTACGTGTTTGTGTTACACCAGAACAAAGCAAAGTAATTAAGAATAAATTTTAATATATTTTGATTAGAAATAAAACTTTGTAGTTGCTGTAATGAATAAATATATTTTAACCATTTTAACCACGATTCATGACACATCTCGCATTTACTGAAATATCACTAATCGCAGTTAGAACGGATCTCAAATCCAAGGTTACTTGGCTAAAATTACTGCCGCTCTAACTAAATCGGTTCAATTGCAAGGTTAAGTGGTAATGTTTTCGAAATCAAATCGATAAAAATTAGTATTTTATCGTGTGAAAATATTTAATTAGTTTTACAACTTTCAAATTTTAAATACAAACATTTAATTTGATTTCAACCCAAGCGTAATATTTTTAAATCACTAGCAATCTTTTTTTATATTTATGATATTTTGATTTTAGCAAACAAGCAGATGGGTCTCCTGATGGTAAGAGTCAACCATCGCCTATAGACACCAAAGCCGTTATTGGTACGTTGCTATCTAGTGGCGAGATCTAATGCCACATGCATTAACTTTACCGGCTACCTTACACTCCAAGCCGGAACACGACAGTGACAAGCACTGACGCTATTGCGGCAGGAATAGGTAAGGCGGTGGTACCAGATCCGGGCGAGACAATGCAGAACTCTACCACCTAGTAATTCTACCACCTAGTAAGTAGTAGTCTATATTATATTTTATAATACGTGAACAAAATCTTTGTACCCATTTTTACGACAATTACGCGAACTGAGGACTATGAAATGTCGTACAGTTAGAAGAATGTACATGGTGAAGAACGCTAATATTTTTATATATGTTCATATAAAATAATAAAAGAAAAACAACACACAATAAAATTTATTTAACTCATCATAATACACACAAAATTATGTTTATGACTTAAGTCTTGTCAAAATTAGAAGGGATTTGGTTGTAAATAGTCTATGGTCGAATTTCGACCAGAGGTCGATCGCTTGTATATAGCATTAACGTATTATAGCCTAATTAGTGTATAACATTAATGAGGCTATAATATTCACCTCTTAACCACAGATCTCGTTCTGTGATCTCAAATCTAACGTCATAGCTGCATTATCGGAACACAATAAGGGTTCGCGTAATCGCGAAGCGTATTGCCAAACAATTTTCTGAATGGCGAATCATTAAGGCGAGGCACCGGACACAAACGTAAAAAAATTGTTTTGCTTAATTGCATTTTTATGTATTGATTGTCAAATAACGGTTATACGAAAATTACATGATATACCTGATGATATAATCTAAGGATCATTAGATGATAGAATGTACTTTACTCGATCATATAAAATTCCGAAAACAGGCTAAAAAAATCTCTAAAACAAGTAATTTGTTCATAATATTTCTAATTTTCCACATGATTTTTGTACAGTGATATTTAGTTTTAAATACAAAAAAGAATGTACTAAACTTTGATTTTTAGTTGAAGTCGTATATTTATTTATCCGAAAA
Source organism: Apodemia mormo (assembly GCA_036924255.1). Lineage (NCBI taxonomy): Eukaryota > Metazoa > Arthropoda > Insecta > Lepidoptera > Riodinidae > Apodemia > Apodemia mormo. The sequence goes on along the minus strand of JAUPFN010000020.1, from coordinate 5,442,870 downwards.
CTAAACCGTTTCTCAGCGGTTTCTGAACATACCGCGCCATGCACACTGTATTGGAGCGCGTCAAAATACCTACCTCGCCTTAACATATTATAGCCTAATTAGTGTATAACATTAATTAGGCTATAACATTCACATCTCACCACAGACCTCGTTCTGTGATCTCAACCCTAACGTCATAGCTACATTATCGGAACGCTATTAGGATTCGCGTAGTCGCGATGCGTATTGCCAACCAAATTTGTTGAATGGCGAATCATTAACGGACGGGCTCAATCGCCAACATGAAGGGCTTAAGATTTCTTTAGGTTTTTTTGCTATAATTTTTTGGCGCAGTAAAACTGTCACATTTCCTGTATTTGCGGAACCCTGCATCAGATCCTCACCAAATTAAAATGTAAACGGGGAGTACACACTCCTGAACAAAAAAATAATTTTCAAAATCGGTTCATAAATGGCTGAGTTCTGAGGTAATAAACATAAAAAAAACATATAGGCGAATTGATAATCTCCTCCTTTTGGGAAATCGGTTGAAAATACTAAACTCCCTCTTTTGAAAAGATAAATTCGTCGTAGCACAAATAAAATCATGCTGGATTTAAGTTCTGCGTAAAATGGTGATTACGATTAATACGTACTCATTGATATAAAAAACCCAAGATACAGTGTCTCAAAAACGTCCTCAAAAAATGAGCGCACAATTTTAAATTGTACGCTCATTTCAAATAGAATCGCATCAGTTGCGACACTGTCAATTTTATTGCTTTTTGTACATTGCTTTGTAAAAACAACTATAAATCTTGCGATTAAGATTGGATATGCAAACACATATGTTTTTGTTATATCTGTAACTATTTAAATGAAATTAGGGACGCTTTTGAGTATTTTGTTCGGGATTGTGCATCTTGGGTTTTTTATATCAATGTACGTACTCATAATTTACAGTGTCAAGTCTTAATTTACATGCGCTTGCTGGAAACCCTATTTCAATCGAAATGGGCAAAGCAAGGTCAAATTAATTGTATGCTAATTATTACACACTAAGCATACTAAGTTAAACAAACTTAGTATGCCTAATTCGCCGCTGCCTATAAATTAGTAACTTGATCAGAATAGTTTAATTTAGTTTAGTCGTTTAAATACACTAGCGAGTAGGGACGGTCTACCGATGGTCGAAACCATGGATTTGGACATATGTGTGTGACATGGAAATATATAATATATACACACACAAAACATAAATTTATAAAACATTAATAAAAAATAATTAAATTAATACTAATACACGCTAAACCAAATTGGAATACAAGTTACGACTCGAAATCATGAAGCTACTTATCGCTGAGTCTGGTCTGGTATGTATGTGTATATATTATAAGTGAGATTTAAGGAAATACACAAAATTAGCAATGTATTATGCGCCACATAACCACACAAAATAAATGGCTGGTCAAAAGTAATATGGGCGCGACGAGTCAAAGCAATGTACGCTTTAAATTGCGTGGCGTGAAAATAAGAAAATATCATAAAACGCAAATTTTGCATTTCCCTGAAATTAAGAAATTGCCATCATGCTTAGAACGTGAAATCGGCATGTTTTTTTTAAATTTTTCGGTACACCAAGGACGGTGACACCATTACAGATTGAGTTACTAATAGTCTTGCTAAAAATTATCTATTTGCTTATCCAAGGACTTAATAATCTTCGTCGAAAAATGCTGAAAATGTTTTTATTCGTAAAAACTTACGTCTGATGAATTTTAAGATTTATTATTGTTTCTTGGTAAAATACCGAATACCGCCAAATGGCCAAATACCGAATACCGATTAGTAGTCGAGTATTCGTGGCATCTCTAATTTATACCTGGCAAAGTTATCAGACTAATCGGAGTTCAGACTACTTCATGAGTCATTCTCACAAAACTTACAAATTCATAAATACAATCTGTGCATAGTCTGTTAAGAATCTTTTTACCGCAAAACAGGTTTTCCTTAACATATAACATAATAAAACGTATTAAAAATACATACCAAATCAGGGGGCGTCCATAAATTACTTTAGGGGGGAGGGGGACTAATACCTCTAATGCTGGTATTTTATAGCAATTACTTTCACAAAACTGATATAAAGGTCACAACACGCTATGTTATGATGATGATAACGGGATACAGTTACTAGGTAAGTGGTACTTCTACGCAAAAAACTGACAGATGTGTTTTGAATTGAAATGTCAGACTTGCAGCTTTTTGCAGCTGGAAAGTCAACATCACATTGACGGCTGCATTGCATTGTTAAATAGTTACAACTGTATCTATCTGTATAATAAATATCTGACCGCCCCGTTAGTCGTTAGTAGACCCTGACTACGCAACCGACGGGGTTCGGGTTCGATCCCCGACGGGGACAAGCATTTGTGTGATGAACATAAATATTTGTATTTCCGGGTTTGGTTGGTATGTATATAAAAGTATTTTTTTATAAAAGTATTATTTATTTTAAAAAATATATTCAGAAAGTCTTGATTCACTGAATTAATCTATCTATATATAATATATATACTACGAAAATACATATAATAAAACCGTAGGAAAGTCATGTATGTCCGGGGTAAACTCAAAAAGTACAGCATGGATTTACTTCAAATTTTGCACGAATATTACTAACAGGTCGGGTCAACATATAGGCTACATATTATCACGCTATCACCTACGGGGGAGGAGCTGTGCGGAGTAAACGCAGTCCGCGCGGACGAAGTCGCGGGCAACAGCTAGTAAATAAATATATAATTCACGGGACAAATCACACTTACTGATCTAACCCCAAAGTGAGCAAATTATTTGCTTGTGTTATGGGTGTTAGTCAACGATACTAATACATAGAAATACACATATAAATACTCAATACTGGAATATATTTAATAACACCCAAACCCGGAAATACAAAAAAATATGCTCATCACACAAATGCTTGTTCCCGTCGGGGATTGAACCCGAGCCCCGTCGATTGCGTAGTCAGGGTCGCTAACCACTCGACCAACGGGGTGGTCAAATAAATGACTGACCAGCCTAGAGCCTTAGACCAAGACGGCTGAAATTTTTCTACGGATTGTTCTTAAGGTTGAAACGATTCCAATATTTATATATGTATTTCTATGATTAGTATCGTTGACTAACACCCATAACACAAGCAAATAATTTGCTTACTTTGGGGTTAGATCAGTCAGTGTAATTTGTCCCGTGAATATTATTAGTATCATATTATTATTCGTATTCATGTGGTCTGTAGTTTGCAACTTTGGACGGTGCCCCTAGTATCAAACAAACTCGCCAATCTGACAAAATCCAATACAGACTGGAGCGCCTTGTCCACAACCCTATTGTCACCAGCGGTCTTGAATCCTTTCATCACCGGAGAGACGTTGGATCTCTGTGTTTTCTACCGTCTGTATAATCGGGAGTGTTCTGATGAACAGACCCAAAAATACAGAGTTATATTACTTACCTACCGATGGAATAAAATCACTCCAAAAGTATTCTTTAAGCCCTAGCTTTTTATTCGACACGATAAAATAGTACAATATAACATATTTCTATTTTTGTACGATATAATATCTCTACAAGCGTTTGACATTTACATACAATGCTCATAAATGAGCGGCTACGCATTTTGCGTCTAACGCCGTATCTATTAGTATTTCTGTGGTCTGTGCCACAAATAAATGGTAGCAAAAATGCTGCAACGATGGGCATCATCACTACTTCGCCAACTGACGAACCGGTGAAATGTGATGAACTGGAAATAAACCGTTTAATTCACTCTGCCTACCCCGCAAGGAAATCGGCGTGATAGTTCTTTTTAAAATAAGTATCTTATTTTATTAGAAGAGCTTGCATTCTTATTCTATATAAAAAGATTTCCGTACGGTAGGTACTTAGACCTAAAAACCACTTGACGTTCTAAAACTTATTCTTGTGCTCATTAGGGGTTTAAACACACGATTTAAACTGGCGTCCATTCCGTCTCGTTACTTCGTTTGTGGGTTGATGCTCCTTTATTTGTTTCCTGTGCTTTTAACGCGGCAAAACTCTTAAAATAACAAAACCCACTTCACATTAAATCACGAAAATGACATTGAAAAACTTTAATATTTTACCCCTTTGTTAGGGTATTTGTTTTAACATATTATTATTCCATTTTATAGGGACGTATAATTAGCAAAGTATGTATAAAGTTAGGAAAAAAATCCCTGAAACATGCTATATAAAATGTTACTTTCAAGTCAAATGGCGGTTTTGGCGTTTTTTAAAATTTATAATATAAAAAAATAGTAAACAAGACAGATGGGTTTCAATCATCGCCTATAGACGAGAAGGAAAAACTTTAGACACATTTTTAAGACAATTGCGCGGACGGTCGAGTATGAAATGCCTAAAATATTGATTTTTAATGATAAAGATTAATAATATTTGTAAGATATAATTTCGGCAAATATACATTAAGTCACGTGACAGTACCTACACGCAAAACGTTTAACCCTTGCCTCTTGCCTTTCATCAAAATCGGTTTAGTAGTTTGGCTGTGAAAGCGTAAAAATAGACAAACAAACGCGTGCACTGGTAATATTGGTGTTGATTAGTATGTTTATTTTAACGTTTGTTAATTTTATTCTAAAACAATATTTTTTACATAATTTACGTTATTACGTTAGATAGGTTATTTTTTAATTAAATTAATTAAAAAAATAAGGTACTTATCTTAAAATTTTAATTGTAATCTCTCCCATAATTAAGTTAATTTCTATTTATATTTTTACAGCGTGCTTTGTATTGTATTTTATGTATATTGTGGCCAAATATGCTTGAATTAAATACATTTCATTTCACTGTGAATTAGCAAATTAGTTCATGAGGTCACGTGAAGCATTTGGCATAACATTTGTTGTTCCTATTGACCAAAGCCGTTACAGTGGGGGCTGGGCGTAACAGCCACATTAGCATAACGTTTAAGGCTATATTTGTGATTCAGCTTGTATATTGTTCAAGTCTCGGCCGCTGATCTCACCTGTGAGGCTGTGACTCAGACTGCCTCCTACATGAACCGGACTTGGGTCAAGAATCAACAAACATCCTTATTATTTTATAACGTCAGCGGCTTTGCTTAGCAGTAAACTTTAAAAAAACCCTGTCCCACTTAAAAGAGGCATATATAATTTTACAATGTCTCCCCCGAGTTTGTTACAATCACATTAATTTTACTGCTACCATAGTATCAGTGCTCGACACTTATGTAAACGTATACAGTGAGAATCAAAAACTCTGTCCGACCCGAAATGGGTGTAGAAGTAGGTCGATGACATATAAAAAAGGTGATGAAATGATAATTTTTATAAAAATAAAAATATTACGATTATTGTATTAACCCTTCAATTTCGTTAAAAAATTGCAAATATTTTAAACTGAACTAAACCTTGTCGAGTCAAAACGGCCCTGCAGGGCAAAGCAGACTGCCCTTGATTTCGCGGTCGTAGGCTGTCTGACGATATTATTCAGCTGACATTTTGTGTTGCCATACTAATATTTGAAATATCATTAAAGATTAAATACTTTGATATTGTCTTTGACGATCAGGCAGGGTTTTTGTTACTTTCTGTAAATTATGTGGTATTTAACATCCGAGCTACACCGATGGTGACGCATTATTAATATGTTAGGTTTTTATAGAGGACAGTTCCATCAAAGGAGCTATCTAATTGTTTGTTGTCTTATGATAAAAAAAATATAATAATTTAAGTATATTAAAAATTTTCTTTCTTTTTTTTGCAGGTAAGCAGTTCTCGGGTAACGTCACAAAACAACCTACTCTCAGACCTACTGAATACATATGAAATTTCATTAAAATTGGTCAAGCCGTTTCGGAGGAGGTCACGAAAACTGTGACATGAGAATTATATTTTAGGGATTATCCATATCTTTACATATAATAAAATCGTAAGAAAGTCAAAACTGTACATTGAATATTTTTTAAAAGAATACTTTGGGCGTGATCTACAATCGATGTCGAAGCCAAAAATATAGTTTTTAGAATTTTTGTCTGTTTGTCTGTTTATCTGTTTGTCTATTTGACTGTATGTATGTCCGGGGTAAATTCAAAAAGTACTGCATGGATTTACTTAAAATTTTGCATGAATATTACTAACAGGTCGGGTCTACATAAAGGCTACATATTATCACGCTATCACCTAGCGGGGAGGTGCTGTGCGGAGTAAACGAAGTCCGCGCGAACGAAGTCGCTGGCAACAGCTAGTATTAGATAAAATGCAAAAAAAAATCTAAAGAAGGTATCCTCATCTCCACATTTTATTGACCTGATAACTATAACCGCTTATTTCTAAAAATAACCGAGACCAATCAGCTTTAAGTGTCAATCTGAGGCATGATGATAAAACTACCTACTAAACTCCGAGCAGTTAAGGAGATTTTCTATTTTCGAGAAAAATCTCTAAAAAAATTCAATAACAAGTTTGCCCGACCCTTAGATTGAATCCAGGGCCTCATGATCTATCCCGAATAGCTTATCCCCTAAACCAGTGTTTCCCAAACATTGTTCTGCCATGACCCAGTGCACCCACGATTAGCCGAAGATACTTGGTCCCACAAATGTGATAGGTGGCAAGCCTATCGCCAACCGGGCACTTTCCAAATCCCGGGCAACTTTGTGTTTTTCAGAAAACTGAAAAAACACTTTTTTTTAAAGTGCCCGACCCGGGAATCGAACCCGGGACCTCCTGTGGTCAACGCCAACGCTGGACCACTAGACCACAGAGGCGATTAAAGAATCCAAGTTCACGGAAAATGACGAAAGTTTTATCCTAAGGTCTGGTTCCGTTTCAAGTCGGTTTCTACATTTATTTTTAAGGTAAACTAGTGTTGAAAACCCAGCTTTACATTTATAAGTTGTGAAAAAGAAATTAAAAGTGTTGTTGCTTGTTAAGCTAATTTTTTTTATTCTTGACGACAAGAAAACGAAAAATCTAATCTGTTGTCAATCGATAGTAGGTAATATTTTTAAAACAAGGAGGGAATGTTGCGACCCAGAATTTTATTTTGATGGCCCGGTACCGGGTCGCGACCCGGCAAATGGGAAACGCTGCCCCAAACAAAGAAGCAGTCATAAATAAAAAATATAAATACAGAAACACAATATAATGTATAAATGTAACGCACATGAAAATGAAAGTCAAACATAATTGATTAACGTTTATCAGTATAGTTTTCTACACAGCGTATGGCTGACGTAATGCTGTGATAGCATTTAGCAATTACAAATTACAATAGTCTAGATTTCTGATATTTATGGGTATTTCTTGTCTGTTCATATTTTGGTTATAATTTAATGTTAGTAAATATTAAAAGTAAGCAAATTATTTGCTCGTGTTATGGGTGTTAGACAACGGACAAATTACACTTACTGATCTAACCCCAAAGTAAGCAAATTATTTGCTTGTGTTGTGGGTGTTAGTCAACGATACTATTACAAAGTAATGCACATATAAATACTGGAATATATTTAATAAACACCCAAACTCGGAAATACAAACATTTATGCTCATCACACAAATGCTGTCTCCGTCGGGAATCGAACTCGAGCCCCTACGATTTATCGGTGTCAAAAAGCATTAATTGCCTCTTTGCCTCACAAGATCTCATAAGATAATCCTCTCATCGCAAATCACGACCCCACCCTAAGCCGAGGTCGGTCTCACAGGAGACACCCTTAGGGCGGAGGGCGTACAGCCCTACACCTTTAAATTCTGGCTGAGCACTCTGCTCGCCCCCGCGACCGGTGAAGCTGTAACAGCCCATAAGGCTAACAGTAATTGAGACATTCCGAAAAAAAAGCCTCACAAGAGCGTTTAGAAAAATCAATATCGATGCAAAAATGTAAGTAGCCGCCCTTATTATTATTATTTCGTTTAAAAACGTGTTGGCTTTTGGAAGCAAATTTTATAACTTCCGTTTTAACATGTGTAGGTACAAGTACTTCCTGTTTTTTGTTATTCATAACGCGGAAATACGTGATGCATCTGTCTTCTCTGCTAAATCATACCGGTGGTATAAAATTAGATTTTTAAAAAAAAGTGTTGGTGTAAAAAATTGGTTAGGGCTTTTTAATACATCCTGTATCCCTTCTATAAATATACCTTTATAAATATTTACCTTTATAAATATATAAAAGAACTAGTTGTACCCGCGGCTTTATCCGCGTGTAAATATTTCTAAAACTATCCTATGTTCTTTCTCGGGTCTCAAATTATCTAGGTATGTATCAAATTTCATCTAAATCGTTTCAGTGATCAGTGAAATCGTTTGAAGAAGAGACGGTCAGACACACAGAGTTACTTTCTCATTTATATTAGTATGGATATCTAGCTGCTAATCAGCTTGTACGAGGCGTATGAAGGCAAAAGTGTCACTATTCGTTTAGCCCGACTTCTGAAACGTCTTATCCAGCCATGATACTCCATAACATCCATCGACCACATAACCTACCTTATCCTGCCCCCTAGTGCTTGAAATCGAGGAAACCTTATAGTTTCGCTATGTCCGTCCGTCCCTCACGTCACGATAGCTCAGAGATCTCTAGTACTACAAAGCTGTATATTATTCATATGTATTTTTATGTATTGATATCGTTGTGTAACACCGATAACACAAGCAAATATTTGCTTACTTTGGGGTTAGAATAATTCGTGTAATTTGTTCTTATACGGTCATATTTTTTGATCGCTTTGACTCACAAGTTTGATTTTTTAGGGACAGCTGAGAGGGGTCTTCTGATGGAAAGAGTCAACCATCGCCTATAGAAACCAAAGGTGTTAATGGTGCGGTGCTATCTTGTGACGAGATCTAATGACACATACATAAGGAATAGGCAAGGCGGTGGTACCAGACCCGGGCGAGACCATGCAGAACTCTACCACCTAGTAGCCACGATGTTAATGACTCGTATAGCCGATCGGTCACCTTTTACGACCTGCCTGGCAGAACGGCAGTTGGTCTATTCTTCAAAGGAGCCCGGGACCAACACGGGGAAAATCATAATCCTATAAGTTCATTCATTTTTTTTCGTTTGAGTGACCGAACTCTAAAAAATGTTTTTTGCAAACTTAACTGATGGGTCAGACTCTGACCGCTGACTCTATCCGATCTTAACTTTTAGGATATTGAATATCTATTATAGCTCACGCAACTTTTATTATTGGTACTATCTTTTCACCCCAACTGGGCCTGGGCTATAGCCTAAAGTGTGGACAACTAAAAATGAATGTTATGTGTTTAATTATGAATAGTGAACGTGTTGGCATGTCCGATCAGTTATCTATATCGTGATTATTGCAAAGATCACGTAAAAATGACAAAACGGCTTACGTCATCTAGTGATGATATTAGTCACCGCGGAGAACGTTATTATTGACCTAACCTGTGGTTTTTACTGCTAAACGAGTCAGTCTACCTTTCAATTTACCTGTCTCCGCGGTCCCACTGCGTTCGCTCCTCTGATTTGTGGTAGGGTGATATACAGAATATAATATATTCACAAAAATAAAACAATAGAACAAGATAAAAAGGTAGATTATTAATCTATCTTCTTATCTTGTTTATATTTTTATATCCTTTATACAGTGTGTAAAAAACCCTGTTCCATTCGCAAAGGTATTATTTGGTAGCCTAATACAATCATATACAGGCTGTTTAGTATAAGATTATACATAGAAAGACGCGATCGTTGATTGTCATAAGTAAACAATAAAAATATAGAAAAAAAGAAAATATAGCTTAGATACTCAACGAAATCATTGTAATAATATTCAAAAAGTATGGTCAATGCACTTTATCTAGAATGTAAGAAAGATACATTCTAGAGACGGTCACTCCATGAAAACTTTTTTACTTCTACTTCGTTATATTTGTTGTGATAGCGGCCAGAATAACACACACTCTGTGAAAAATTTATATCTATTTCCTTTAAAGGATATGCCCTGTGACATACAGACTGACAGTGGCTGAGTATATTATTAGGCTTCCGTTTGTTGCACTTTGTTCACGGAATTCTAAAGATTTTCTATGATAGATATGTGTAGGTAATTGTGTAAGTTTCCTATTTACAAGCTTTTATTTAACTTACAATATATGTAGGTATGTGTATTCGGGTCAAATATTGCAACTGAATTTTGAAGCAGTTATTCTCAAACGATAAAGATGAAATTTTGCATACACTTTTATATTATATGACAATATATGGTATGAAGAGCAACGTCATTCTAAGTCCAATATGGCGAACGGCTCAAGATCTTTGACTAGATATTTTTTGTGGGTTGCCATAATATGGGTATCAAATGAAAGGGTTTGCTAAGAAAAATACGAAAAATAAGATGACTTTATTCTAAATCTAATATGGTGTAATGTAATTAAAATAAAATGTCTTTACTCTAAATCTAATATGGCGGCTTACCCAAAATGCAGAAGTAGTATGTTTTAACAACATCATTATTTTAAAATCTCATTTTAAGATCATTTAAATAAAATCTTGACTTTAAAAATGTTTTTAGGGTTCCCTACCTCGATAGGAAATAACGGAAACTTTGTTGTCCGTCCTACCTTACGAATCTTACAAACTTATCCGAAAAAAATTTAAAACATACATAAGAAGGGTTCTCTGTAAAAAGGCATATTACAGTATTGATGAATATATGAATGACAATACTGGGTGGGTGCCATAATCACTAATATAATGTATTATTAAATATTATCATTTTCTGTATTGTTTTAAATGTAAAATTTGTGTCTGACTTTCAAAAAATGTATGTTAATACTTACTTTGAATAAAAATGTATTCTATTCTATTCTGTCCGTCCGTCCGTCGGTCAAGACCCTTTTTCTCAGGAACGCGGCTGAAGTTTACATCAAATAGGTACTCAGATCTACTGTCCCTTAGAGCTGTGAAAAAACAAACTTCTAAGCCAACGCATTTAAAAGATAATCGCAAGGGAATCAAAACCTACAGGGAGGGTACTTTCCGTGAACTCAGAATTTTGAAATTTGGTACGAAGCAACGTCTTACAGCACAGATAGAGGAAAAATTGCGGCAACCGTAATTTTTTAGTTTTTATTAATATAATAAAAATATTTTGGTTATTTTACGGTTGATAAATTGTTGCTATCATGTATACAGGTTTGTAAGGAACCCTCGTTGCGCGAGTACGACTCGCACTTGGCCGTTTTTTACTATTACTTTATTGTAAATACATGAAGGATATAGGATAGAATATAAACTCTAAACTTATTCAAACTTTCTCAATAGCCAATGACATTACAGTAGAAAATTATATTGAGCATAATATTGCTGTTTATTCATAGGACTTTCACTAAAATTACTCTTGTTTTCTAGTAAATATACACCATGACTTGAACACTCGGTGTAGCAGACGTTGCTTAGACAACTTATAGTCATAATTATTTATAATCAAGTCTTACAATTCAATGCGCGAAGATAAAAGACGTACTATTTTCTTTTTAAAGGAGAGTGATAGAAACTGACGCTGGAACTTTTTGCAACTTTACTGTTCGCTAAAGTCAGACGTTCCATAATTCCGTTCAAGTATTACGTAAACAGATTTTAACAATTATTAATTCCTCCCTCCCCCATGTCAGCAAAAGTAAGCAAAGCACTTACCCCCTCTCCGCTTACTTACGTAAACATATTTTGTAAATTTATTTTTCAATCTGTTCCTCAGATTTGAGATTGATTCATGAGTAGCAGTTTTTATTTGTAGCGATAGATAAGATAAGAGTTTAACGCAAACATTTTTTGTAGCAAGCAGTAAATATATATAGGAAACTCAAAAAGTAAAAAAAATAATATTTTGCTTACGTAATCACCATCTAGACCCCTCCATCCCCCTTGTCATCAAAAATAAGCAAAGGGAAGACCCTCCCACCTCCTTTTGTTATACTTTGTGCTTACGTAAAACTTGAATGGCACATAAACAGAATCCTGATCACTGTCTGACTTGGTGTTCCTTGGTTTGGAACACTTGAAACAGTTGAAACGTTTACATATGTACGGATCGGATTCCCACTTTTTGCCACTTAACTATTCGCTAAAGTCAGAAGTTCCATAAACAAAATCCTGATCACTGTCTCACTTGATGTTCCTTGGTTTGGATCAGTTGAAACGTTTATACCACAATCTGATTCCCACTTTTTGTAATTGACCTTTCGCTAAATTCAGAAGTTCTATAAACAGAATCCAGATCACTGCTTGACTTAGTGTTCTTTGGTTTGGATAAGTTGAGACGTTTATAACCAAAATCTGAATCTCGCTTTTTGTAGCTTTACCTTTCGCTGAAGTCAGAAGTTCATAAATAGCATCCTGATACTTTATCTCATTTGGTGTTCGTTTAAAGTTTAGATCAGTCGAAACATTTATACAACAATCTGACACCTGCTGCGCCTTTTGTAACTTACCGTTAATTTAAGTCAGATGTTCCATATTATCAGCATCTTGATACACTGTCTTGATACACTTGATACACACATACACTGTCTGACTAGTTCTATTAAAGTTTGGATCAGTCGAAACTTTTATATTATAAATATCAAATTCTAAATAAAATAATTAAATTTGGTTATTGCAGAAATTTAACACTTGTGTTCCTTCATATCTGCCTCACGTGAGCTTTAATAACCAGGAAAAACTGTGACCATCTTCAGTTTGCAATATACATCGATATTGTTTATTGACCGCCCCATTGGTCGAGTGGTTAACGACCCTGACTACGCAATCAACGGGGCTCGGGTTCGATCCCCGACTGGGATAAACATTAGTGTGATGAACATGAATGTTTGTATTTCAGGGTTTGGGTGTTTATTAAATATATTTCCAGTATAAATTATATATGCATTTCTATGTATTAGTAATTATCATTGACTAACACCCATAACACAAGCAAATAATTTGCTTACTCTTATATTGGGTTAGATCAGTAAGTGTAATATTTTGTCCCGTGAAATTTCTTTATTTAATTTATTATGTTGTTATTTTTTGTGGCTGAGATGTAAATCTTGATACGACTATTAAAGTTTTTACGGCATGTGTATTCATATAGTATGTCCTACATTTTAAACAAGCATTTCTTGTATATTTGTATGTAATTGGTTTCTTCGAAGTGACTCTAACCACGACAAAATTTTGTATTTAGCTAGCCTGTTACCATTAAAATTGATCTTGGTAAATAATTATCGTCTCCATGATAATCTGTTTTCACATGAAAAAAGCTTATTGAACTCGGTTGCTCAGCTAGAAGATATTTGATATAAAAAATCCATCAATATAAAAGGGTTTTTTTTATTTTTTTATAGAAGATATAAGAATGAATGAAGATAGAAGATCTTATAACTTTAATCACTTTACTATGATTTTGTGACATATTTTTTAGATAATCGGCGTTTCGATCATGCTGCGAATACCGTGGTCAGGAATACGATTTTGTACGATCGTTCGATCGATAAATAGTAGGATCATGACCACAATCGTTACAACATGGTCAGTCGATCACTTTAAAAATATCTAACGATAAAAATCGCAATAAAGAATTGTATACCGTGTACTCAAAGCCTAAAACTAATGATAGTGTTAAAAATCGGCGAACAAAAGGTGCCGCTCGAAAAACTAGCGCAGACATGTGTCCGGTGATTGTGACGTGGTGTGGGGCTAACGATCGGAACAACCTGGTTCGGTTCGGGTTAATTGACCTTCCGATATGCGATTATTGAAACGATTATTGGAATACCATGTTGACCTTTGTTCTTACACGTTTCTATGCATTAAACTATTTTACGTGTCGTAAATATTGGATAGTAGCAGACGCTCGCAAATATACCGACGATATAAAAGTCTTACGACCGGTTTCTGAAACGCAAATTAATTTTAACAAGTAATCTGTGTTTAACAGACCATTTGCTTGTAAAAATGATGTTAAACACAGATTAATCGCTTGTTAAAATTAATTTGCGTTTTGGAAACCGGCTGTTAATTTGAAACAAATTTGAACACTTTTCCAATATCACGTTACATGCAGTAGGGTAGATGTACCAGTTGTAGCGACTGTAACCTTTATGGCAATTTAATTTTTTTGTTTAAATTACCTATGTATCATTATAAATTTGATTCATCAAAGTGCGAAAGTTTCAAAATTTTATAAAAATGTTATTTAACCCATCAGCACCACTGCGACATTTATGCGCAGCACCGATTCTCGGTGGAATTCAGTTGGCACCCACACGACGCTTAAGTGTCGCATTCCCATTTGGTTTTCAATCTCCCACTACTAAAAATACAGACTACTTAATATGACGATTTTTTTGTTATAAATATAAATACAGACTACTTTAGTAAGTATAAAGAAGTTTTATAAGGATTTTTCTTGGGGGCTGACAAGTTAACGGTATATTTTTTTGTATATTGATTCAAATTTGATGTGGCCAAAAACGGTACCAGTCAGAATCGATACTTCTACTATACTTATCCTCTGTCTGACACAAAACGGACATTTAGTTTTTTTTTTATATCGTAAGATAGCAAACAAGCAGATGGGTCTCCTGATGGAAAGAGTCAACCATCGCCTATAGACACCAAATATGTTAATGGTGCGTTGCTATCTTGTGGCTAGGTCTAATGCCACATGTATAAGTTTACCGGCTACCTTACCCTCCAAACAGGAACCCGACAGCGACAAGCACTGACGCTATTGCGGCAGGAATAGGTAAGGCCGTGGTACCTGACCCGGGCGAGACAATACAGAACTCTACCACCTAGTAGCCACGATGGTAGTGACTCACATAGCCAATCGGTCGCCTTTTACGACCTGCCTGGCAGAACGACAGTTGGCCTATACTACAAAGGATATATGATAGTTTTTGATAGGCGAGTGATCCTGCAGATGATAATATATTATATACGGAAGGTAAACATACCCGTTGACCGTAATTTTCACTGCGATTATTGAATGTAAAAAACTAATATAATGTTAGAAATTTCGTACTCAGACAAATGCGGCGTACTAGTGCAATGACACATTGGCTCGTACACCGTTTATAAAAATTAAAATATTGTATTTTGAAATCCTCGTATTTAACCTTCAATTTCGCTAAAATTTAGCGAATATTTCAAACTCAAAACAAAATATTCCAAACATTGCGTTGAGTAAGCGAGCGCGACTTCGACACAAATTAATTGCTTGTTATCACAAGGCATGGAATCACCAGGATATAGGAGACCATCATTGTTTTTATGCCATAGTAAAGCAATTATATATAGACTATTTTAATGGAGTAAACTATCGCTTTTATTAACAAATATACCAACAGCTCGTTGCAGAAGGCAAGGATGTAATGCTATATGAATAATAATTTAACTTTCTAAACCTTAACTCGAATGCTACAAACATCAACGATGATCCAATCGAATCGTTAATTATCACAGACCACACACATACTTATAGCCGCTAATAATCATTTTCTCGATATTTTTAACTTAGCGCGTGATCATCCGAAAAGGCCCTAAAAGCCCTTTCTTTCTTAACTTTTCAAATTATCTTGGGAATTTTTTTAAAAAATATCGATATTGGTTTTTACAATAAATTTATAAAAATTGCTTTAAATTTTTTAAGCACTCATTGATTGCTGAGATCTTAATGGTTAAAAATAAAAAGCTCATTTTTCATGTAAATTTCGATATCTCAGTAAAAAATGGTCGTATCGAATTTTCTAAAAAAGGAAATGAAGCTGAATAAACAAGTTATCTGATCCTTATGGTAGTTAAGTTGACATTTTTTCCAAGTTCGTAGAACAAAACAAACCACCGAAAAAAAATTATAAAATTTTTTTTGGTATTTGTTGGGATTGAGCAATACACGTTGCTTGATATTTTTTTCATCATAAGGTCCCAAAACTAGAAATTTCAAGCTTAGCTATATTTTAAATTCCGATATGACCATTGATAAAAAAACACAGCTACAAATAGGGTTATTTATCAGGTAGGCTAATTTATCAGGCTTTTGCTAAAAAACCCTGAAAATAGAATTTTTTTTTTCGATCCCTTATTTTATCCAGTAGTGTATATAATATTCTTTAGTCTGTACTTCTAATTGTAAATGTAAGCAGTATTCATTAATCCGTGGCCATAATCAAAGTTTTTTTTATATAGCAAAAGGGGGCAAACGAGCAGGTGGTGCTAAAGTATTTGTTAAATTGATACATAGTGAATATTTTCTTGTAAATCAATTCAAAAACCACAGACATTTGAACGCAGAGCTCAAATTCATTGCATTATCATCGTAATATATTCTTTACCTACTATTTATTATTAAGCTCCGCAACGCCTCACCCGGTTATTTCGAACCACCGCCTTACCTATTCCGGCCGCAATAGCGTCAGTGTTGTCGTGTTCCGGTTTGGAGGGTAAGGTAGCCGGTAAACTTATCCATGTGCCATCCCGCCACACGGATAGCAACGCACCATTAGCATCTTTGGTGTCTATAGGCGTTGGTTTTGCTTTCCATCACGAGAGCCATCTACTCGTTCGCTATTTCTATATATATAAAAATCAATTGTTGTTCGTTAGTCTCGCTAGAACTCGAAAACTGCTGAACCGATTTGACTAATTTTGGTTTTGAATTAATTGTTGAAGTCCAGGGAAGGTTTAAAAGGTGAGAAAATATAGAAAAAAATAAGAGTAGTTAAAAAGGCAGAACAACGTTTGCCGGGTCAGCTAGTTATGATATAAAAATCATGCATACAATATATAACATAGTCGCGTATAGTAAGTGTTAATTCTTTACCACATCACGCGAATTTATCGCCGTGTTGGTCCCGGCCTCCTTTGTAGAATAGGCCAACTGCCGTTCTGCCAGGCAGGTCGTAAAAGGCGACCGATTGGCTATCGAGTCACTACCATCGTGGCTACTAGGTGGTAGAGTTCTGCATTGTCTCGCCCGGGTCTGGTACCACCGCCTTACCTATTCCTGCCGCAATAGCGTCAGCGCTTGTCGCTGTCGTGTTCCAGTTTGGAGGGTAAGGTAGCCGGTAAACTTATGCATGTGGCATTAGACCTCGCCACAAGATAGCAACGCACCATTAACATCTTTGGTGTCTATAGGCGATGGTTGACTCTTTCCATCAGGATACCCATCTGCTTGTTTGCTATCTTATAATATAAAAAAAAAGTGAATCGATATACATTAAACATAAGTGAATGTATTTGACCGTTTCATTAAGATAATAGCTTGGTATTTACTGATACTTAATTATTTTGCTGTCGATAATTATTAATAATTATTGTCAAGTATTTGCAATTACCTTGAACACTCATTGAAAGGATTAATATTACAAGTAAAATGGCAGACTATAATAATATTATGTAGGTACTTCATTGATTCCTTTGTTTGTTTGTTATGTGTCGCTACCACCATGGCTACTAGGTGGTAGAGTTTCGACACGTCGCGTCCGTGTATTTGGTACCACCGTCATATATATTCCTGTCGCAATAGCTGCGCACCATTAACATTATTTGGTGTAGGCGATGGCCCATTAGAAGAGCTGTGTGCTTGTATGCACCTAGTGATATAAAACAACTTAGGAAAATATGAGAAAATCTTGTCATGAAAAATAAAATGTTTAAAATATCTGAAGTAGTTTTTTGTTTGAAGTCTGGTACTTAAAGTAATAAAAGAAAGAAAGTGCGTATGTACTTCATTGACGGTTACTCGTATGTTTTTTTTATATCATAAGATAGCAAACAAGCAGATGGGTCTCCTGATGGAAAGAGTCAACCATCGCCTATAGACACCAAAGATGTTAATGGTGCGTTGCCATCTTGTGGCGAGATCTAATGCCACATGCATAAGTTTACCGGCTACCTTACCCTCCAAACCGGAACACGACAGCGACAAGCACTGACGCTATTGCGGCAGGAATAGGTAAGGCGGTGGTACCAGACCCAGGCGAGACAATGCAGAACTCTACCACCTAGTAGCCACGATGGTAGTGACTCGATAGCCAATCGGTCGCCTATTACGACCTGCCTGGCAGAACGGCAGTTGGCCTATTCTACAAAGGAGGCC
The DNA here is from genome assembly GCA_036924255.1 of Apodemia mormo. Taxonomy (NCBI): domain Eukaryota; kingdom Metazoa; phylum Arthropoda; class Insecta; order Lepidoptera; family Riodinidae; genus Apodemia; species Apodemia mormo. Next base: position 5,424,691 of record JAUPFN010000020.1, on the reverse strand, counting down.
GGGACCAACACGGCGAAATGTTACAAATATTTGGCTTCGAATATACTAGAACGCTAAAGTTTATATTTAGTTTTCACATAACCTACCTCACGTACCTGTTCTTGTATAACAGAGATAAGCGCCCCTATGTATATAGTTTAGTTTATTTAATACTAGCTGCAGCGTGCAGCCCGCACCATCATAAAAGTTCGTGGTCAATCCCGCGGGATCATCTAATTTTTCCGGTATAATAAGTAGCCTATGTGTTATTCTGGGTCTTCAACTAGGTGGTAGAGTTCTGCGTTGTCTCGCTCGGATCAGGTACCACCGCATTACCTATTCCTGCCGCAATAGCGTCAGTGCTTGTCGCTGTCATGTTCCGGTTTGGAGGGTAAGGTAGGCGGTAAACGTATACATGTCTCATTAGAACTCGCCACAAGATAGCAACGCACCATTAACATCTTTGGTGTTTATAGGCGATGGTTGACTCTTTCCATCAGGAGACCTCTCTGCTTGTTTGCTATCTTATAATATAAAAAAATGCTTGTTTGCTATCTTATGAGTTGTGACATAAAAAAAATCAGTTCGTTGTCCGTCTGTCAGTCTGTCCGTCTGTCAAGACCCTAACCTAGGGTTAAGGTTAAATACTAAGGTTTACGGTCCCTCTTCAGCTGTGAAAAAATTACTTGTGAGTCAACGCGACCAAAAGATATGGCTATTTATTTTGCATATTTTGCGATTTCAAAACAGAATCAATATCTATAAGGACCTCCCGTTAATCTAAAATTAAAAAATTTGGCAAAAAACAATGTCTTACAGCAAATTTAAAGGAAAAAATCACATTAGTGACATCAGAAAAAAACGCGATCCAAAAATATCGTTGCCGCAGCTGTTAGCAGCTGTTAGCAACCTACAGGTTTGTGCGGAACCCTCGGTATGCAAGTACGACTCGCGCTTGATCGGTTTTTTATAGAATTAAAGTACATAATTAAATAAAAGTACTGAAGCTTAGAAATAGTCTAAAGATAACATTGTACAAAAAAACGTTTTGCAGGAGAAGAATGTTTAATATAACAGTATTTATCTGTCCTTATCGCACTATCGAAAACTTGACGCAATGCCGATGCTTACATAAGCACTGAAGTTTAAGCCTTATTTGCTAGGTGTTAAAATATACATTGTTTTAGTATTAGCGTTCGTGAGAATAGTACATATATTTGTAAACCAGGTCGAGCGAAAGTGATTTCGTGTCTGGATAAAACGGTATTTTGGAAATGTTTTAAAATTGTAAGACCAACAAGGGTACTGTAATTGTAAGGAGATTCAGGTGGCTTCCTTCTTTACGGACCACAGACCCCACAGGTACTAATAGACACGGTGTTGAGCACAGAATATGTCGCCGCTCATATGAGCAAATGTGTGTAAGTGTTAAACGCTTGTAGAGATATTATATCGTAAAAAATAGAAATATGCCATATTGTGCTATTTTATCTTGTAAAATAACAACATAAGGCTTAAGGAATACCTACCTCGGGAGTGATTTTATTTCATCGGTAAGTATTATAACTCTGTATTTCTTTGTGTAAATGCAAGCATCGATGACAACGTAAGAAATTCCTTGAAAAGCGTGTCCAGTTTTATCCGTGTTACGGACTTAGGTGTTACTCTGCGAAAATCTCTAACTAAAAAGAGATAAGTAAGCAATTTTTGCGGATTTTTGTGTGTGATCAATGAATTCAAATCTACGTTATATATCGCCTCTGTGGTCTAGTGGTCCGGGGTCAGTGTTGAACACATAAGATCCCGGGTTTGATTCCCGTGTCGGGCAACACAAAACATGCGTTTTTTCAGTTTTCTGATAAAAACAACTTTGCCCGAGATTGGAAAAATGTTCGGTTGGCGATAGGCTTACCATCTATCACATTGTGGGACTAAGTATGCTCGGCTAATCCTGTGTGCACTGGTTGTACCTCTACCTACCTCTTCAGGGGTACGGGCGTGAAGATACTTTTTTAACGTTGGCAAATAGTAATCGTTCTTAACCGTCTTGAAGATTAGATGGAAAACGTACAGAAAGAGAGACAGACTTTTATGTTTATGTTAAAACAATAATAACGTGCACGCTATTATTTTGACAATACAAATGGACATTTATAGAATACTAGCTGCAGCGTACAGGCCGCTGCATTATAAAAGCTTTTGGCGAATCCCGCGGGATTACCTAATTTTTCCGGGATAAAAAGGTTACCTATGTGCTATTCCAGGTCATCGTCTACCTGTGTGCCAAATTTCTTTCAAATCTGTTCAATAGTTTTTTCGTGATTGAGTAACAAACATCCATCCATCCAAACATCCAAATTTTCGCATTTATAAATACCATAGACTATAGATTTGTTAAACAGACGAAGTACTTTCATATCAACATCAGAAAGCCCTTAGACTTCGTCAATTTGTTTAATTTTTAAGATATTTAATAGATTCAGGCGTTACTTTGCGGAAATCCATAATTTAAAGAAGAAATTATGGTATTTAATTTGCAATTTTTTCTGCTTGAACTGCTGTGATGCAAAAGAAATGAAAGGTAGTGTAATGAATGGGGGAAACTTGTTCAAGGTCTAAAATTAGAGAAGACCACAGGGGCACAATAGTCCACCCACTTCCACAACACTTTCTTCCAGGTCAGAGGCAAAGTGTACTGTTACCGCTAACGAGCGTACTGTTTGTTAAACAATTATAATAGAGCTCCTTTGAAGAATATACCAACTACCGTTCTGCTAGGCAGGTCGTAAAAGGCGACCGATTGGCTATCGAATCACTACCATCGTGGCTACTAGGTGGTAGAGTTCTGCATTGTCTCGCCCGGGTCTGGTACCACCGCCTTATGCCTATTCCTGCCGCAATAGCATCAGTGCTTGTCACTGTCGTATTCCGGTTTGGAGGGTAAGATAGCCGGTAAACTTATGCATGTGGCATAAGACCTCGCCACAAGATAGCAACGCACCATTAACACCTTTGGTATCTATAGGCGATGATTGACTCTTTCCATCAGGAGACCCAACTGCTTGTTTGCTATCTTCACTACATAGTATAAAACAAAGTCGCTTTCTCTGTCTGTCCCTATGTCCCTATGTATGCTTAAATCTTTAAAACTACGCAACGGATTATGATGCGGTTTGTTGCAATAGATAGAGTGATTAAAGAGGAAGGTTTATGTGTATAATAACATTCAATATATTGTAGAGAAATACTGCAATTTTTGAGTTTTCTGATGTCATGTCGTAAATAATTATATTTTTTTCCGCTTACATTGCAAACGCAGGCTAAACCCTACGAGATTTATCAAAATAATGTACTAAGTATTTGTACACCTTGAAAAGGTCTACAGAAAAGTCCGCGATGGTATATGTCTAGCTCTTATGGATAACCCAATTTACCATTTTTTTGTCATTTACTTTTTACGAGAAATAATGGCTTTTTTTCAAAGTAATTTTAAGCAATACAGCACTAATCCTTATCCAATTAAATACATTATATATATATATATATATATATATATATATATATATATATATATATATATATATATATATATATATATATATATATATATATATATATTATATATATTGTTGATTTAATATAGATCAATATGGCCGTTTACAGCATGTAATTTAAATGAATATTTTCGAAGATATTACAGATTGCAAAATGCAGGGGCATAGCGGTTGCGGGGTTACCGGCCGGTGTATTCCGCTAGGAAACGTGTTAATTTTCGAATAAATAAATATTATTTATTAATTAGGACTTTAGTCGAAAACCAAAATTTAGTACATTCCTTTTTTTAACTAAATATCACCATATAAAAATCATGTGGATGATTAGAAATAGTATTAACAAATTATTTTTTCTGTTTTCGGAATTTTATATGATCAAGTAAAGTACATTCTATCATGTAATAAGTTAGCACATTCCTTAAATAATATCTTCAGGTATATCGTATAATTTTTGTAAAATTGTTATTTAACAATCAATGTAAAAAACGCGATTTAGCAACCAGTTTTTAACTACTTTACCTACTTACTTTTCATTTTACTTTTCATTTTTTTTTCACTGAGTGACAGGCTATTTGAAAAAAAAAACTTCCCACTACGTATGTAGATAAGGAAGTTACTGATTTTACCACGATTTTCGAAAATTGAGTTTTTGCCAGATGTTCACGTTTAGAGATCCTAGGAATCTTTTCCGACTATTTTCACGATGACGTCAGTATGTCTGTCTGTATGTATGTATGTGTGTGTGTGTATGTGTGTGTGTATGTGTGTGTGTGTGTGTGTGTGTGTGTGTGTATGTGTGTGTGTGTGTGTAGGTGCGTATGTAAACATCTCATAACTTTTGAACGGCTAGACCGATCGAAACGCGGTTGGATCCTGCTCAACTTATAGCTTTTCATACCTTATTTTTAGCAAAACTACTTAAGTTTTTTAAATAACTTTCAAGTTAATTTACCGATTGACTTAAAAATATTATCAGCTTTTGTTCCGTTAATTTAATCAAAATCGGTCAATTTGTTTGGGATTTATCAATGAATAAAATTAAAAATAAAATATTTTTTGACATTGCATCGAAATTTTTCAACCTATCGATTATTTATGTAAAACAATATTTTAGGTCTCAAAAATTGAGTCGAATGCCATCATCGTTTTCAAATATACAGCTTTTCAAAAATTAATAACACTGTCGTTTTTAACAAAATAGATGTTTGAACTGAAAAATCTGAGCTTATATTTTTTACTCTTGAGCTTAAAATACCTTAATTTAGTGAGAAGTTTCAGGGATGACCGTAGTGTCAACCATTTACACATTTTTTTTCCCGTTTGTCCTGATGCCTCGCTTTAATAAATCGCAGGGTCAAGCCTTCAACGTTGCAGGCTTAGATTTGAGCGTTGACTGCTTTTCACATGGCCAACTATATATCGCTCTTTCAAGAGTAATCTCTAAAGAAAACATATTTGTATTGTCTAATGGCAAGAAAGCTGTGAACGTTGTGTATAAAGACATTCCATAATATGTTAATTGTAAAAGTAAAAGAAATAGGTAAAAATGTAAAAACATAAAAATTCAGTACCTATATGAATTTAGATATTCCAAAGATAGCAGGAAATCTTTATAGGGAAAGGGGAATCGTTTTACTCCAAATTTAACGCGTGCGGGCGGGCAGTAATGAATTAATCAAAACTACTGGATCGATTTTAATCATTTTTTCCCGTGCGAAGCCGGGGCGGGCCGCTAGTATGATATAAAAAAGTACATACGAGTTAAACTGTTTTTTGTGGGTTCAAAATTATATTCTGCTTCTTTGGCTCTACTCCTATTTCTGGGTGGGGAATAATAATAGGCAACTTACTAAACATTATGAAGCATTGATATAAAAAACCCTAGATGCACAGTCCCGAACAAAACTGACACTCAAAAGTGTCCCTAATTTAAGTGTCCCTAAGTTATAGATATGGCAAAAACATATGTTGCATATCCAACCTTAAGTGCACGACTTATAGTTGTTTTTACAAAGCAATGTACGAAAAGAAATAAAATTGACAGTGTCGCGACTGACGCGAATCTATTTGAAATGAGCGCACAATTTAAATTGGAGGACGTTTTTGAAACACTGATTGTGTATCTTGGGTTTTTTATATCAATGTTATGAAGTAACAAATTAAAATTTACGAACGTGTTAATGTTGTACGATGATTTTGGAAATCATTTTGCGTGCGAGTTCTAATCGCACTGACCCTTTATCTTGAAAGTCGATTACAATTTATTTCTACTTCGCCACAGCTCACCAACATCGACCATTGACCTTACCGTGAACAATTCAAAATGTTGTAGACATAAAAAAATCAATTCGTCAGTGTCACGTCGTCAGCAGCCAGGGTAATGTCGTCCGTGAGTTCAAATCTGTTGTTTAAAAAACGTGACTGGTTAGAACGTAATGTCGTGATCTTTGAGCAACCAATTTTGCTACAACTGGTAGTTTCAGGACAGTCTCGTCGTCTAGTTGTTAGTAAATTTTTCTTAGATCATATACTAAGATTCGTCTAATAAAATTTATCTCATCTCTAAATTTATCTCGTCTAAGTAATGATAAAAAAAATCTAAGTGATGTTAAAAACTTATCGATAAATAAATGTTACTACTTATACTATTAACGAATTTTCGAACGATAAATTTTAATAAGAAACATTTATTTATTCATAAAAGTAAATCGGTCCGCCTCTCTTATACTATAAACGAATTTTGAACGATAAATTTTAATAAGAAACATTTATTTATTCATAAAAGTATATCGGTCCGCCTCTCTTATACTATAAACGAATTTTGAACGATAAATTTTAATAAGAAACATTTATTTATTCATTAAAGTAAATCGGTCCTCCTCTACATTGCTACACTCTATCAGGGTACATAATTATGTTAGTGCTACAATGTATTATTTAACGCCTAAAATGTTTAACATATGACGCAATAAAATATTGAGTATTGAATCTACGGGATGGGGCAAAAAATTTAATTGGGTTTCTTCCGGAGAACTATCAGTAGCAGCTACCTATATGGTATATGGTATTGGCCCGTGTAGCACCGGACCCTCTTTGAAAAATAGACAAGAAAATTCAGGCAGTTCGTAAAAGGAGAATGATTGGCTATACGTGTCACTACCATCGTGGCTACTAGGTGGTAGAGTTTTGCAACGTCTCACCTGGGTCTGGAACCACCACTTTGCTTATTCCTGACGCAATAGCGTTAATGCTTGTCATTGTCAGGTTCTGGTTTGGAGAGTTACGTAGCCAGTAAACTATGTATTTGGCATTACCACCCGCCACACAGATACAAAGTACCATTGAAATATATTTTATACTTTCCATCGTCGGCACTTGGTGAAATTCCATTGTTACTTATATGTTTATAAATTAGTGCAATATAATTGTAAATTAAAATTTCCCACATTGTTGGGCAAAATTGATAAGGCTGACAACACCTGTGAGCGATATTTAAGCTTACCCTTTTAAAATCAATATTTACGTTTCTTTATATTCCACAACAGTCAATAATAATCAGTTAAGTATATTACATCCTGAAGATGCTTTAAAAAGTGAAACCGGCCGAGTAATATAATAAAAATTGTGTAAAAGTGAAATTTATGTACAAGAGGAATAGTAAAAGTGTCTAGTACCATTGAAATCTTTGGTGTCTATAGGCAATGGTTTTCTTTTTCGATCAGAATCTGCTTCTTTTCTATCTTATGACATAAATAAAGTTAACATTGTATGAACTTCCACATCATCCAATGCCTTTTGACGACAACAGACTACACTAAAGATAAACAAAGGCATTAAATTTCAAAAAACTCAACAATTTTTTTCTTAATTAGCTAATACGCTCGCATGGAAATTTTTAAATTGAAAGCGGGCAACCCTATCGACTTTTTGTCACGTCTTGGAATAAAGTAACATTTTATAAATTTAATTGTTTCTTTATTATACAGTTATTGAATGTTTATTTGCCGATGATAGGTCACGTTTTTAGTAGTTTTCAATCCGGTCTTTGTAACTGCTGCAGGCTGCAAACTTTTATAGCGCAAATGGTCATTTTTATTCGCAATCAAACGCACGTATCGCACAATGATTGTGACGTGACTGAGTGGGCGGGACGATCTAATGAGCCAAAAGTTATACTGTTACTTTCTTACCACTAAGACACTCGATCTCTATCCAGACAGTACATAATCAAAGGAGTACACTACATATCTATTCGTCAATACCCTTAACTGGGTGATAGAGTTCTGCATTGTCTCGACCTGGTCTGGTACCACCGCCTTACCTATTCCTGCCGCAATAGCGTCAGTGCTGGTCGCTTCCGTGTTCAGGTTTGAAGGTAAACTTATGCATGTGGCGTTAGACCTCGCCACAAGATAGCAACGCACCATTAACATCTTTGGTGTCTATAGGCGATGGTTGACTCTTTCCATCAGGAGACCCATCTGCCTATTTGCTATCTTATGATATAAAAATAAAATAAAATAGAAATAACCGGTTGTCATACATTTACTGCTAAATCGCATAATATATCTTATAGAATACTAGCTGTTGCCAGCGACTTCGTCTGCGCGGATTTCATTTACTCCGCACAGCTTCTCCCTCGTAGGTGATAGCGTGATAATATGTAGCCTATATGTTGACCCGACCTGTTAGTAATATTCATGCAAAATTTGAAGTAAATCCATGCAGTACTTTTTGAGTTTACCCCGGACATACATACAGACAAACAGACAAAAATTCTAAAAACTATTACTCTATTCTATCTATCTATCTATCTCTAATATATTATAAAAATGTCTAATTACAAGTTGGTAATGGTTACTGATGCGATTTGCGAATGATGGATCGTTGATTATAGGAACCCGGATTATTAAGTCTATCTGTTTTGCTTACATGAGTACATACACTTATTTTTACTTATCAAACGTTGGTTGTAGTTAAACCTATGGTATCAAAGTAAGCAGATATATACAAAGAAAACCCCATGGCAATGGTTGCATCACTGCCACTCATTGTTTTGTGCTATTGTTAATAAGCCACGCATTGTTCGCTTTGATGACGTTGATAGGCAAGTCCATACACGTTTCAAAGCTGTTTTTAATCGGTTTACCTGAGTGCTAAGTGTGAGTTTTTCTTTTCGCATTCGATCGTGAGCGCGTTTGGAGTTTACTAGGAATTTGTATGTGATTTGTACAGCGCCACCTAGTGGTAAACTGGTTTCTCACGTTTACCACTAGGTGGCGCTGTACAAATCATATACAAATTCCTAGTAAACTCCAAACGCGCTCACGATCGAATGCGAAAAGAAAAACTCACACTTAGCACTCTGACCTCACGGCTACGTTTATCGGCCTTTGGCGAAAATTCGCGCTATCACGATATATGTGTGCACCTACATAACGACAACTGCTTGCATCATAACATCAAAGTAAACAAGAACTTTGTAACATACCTTAAATTCAATTCTTCTGAAATTACATTCGTTCCTTAAATTCTTTAATTTTTATGTTACTATTTTCATTCGCCTAAAGGTTGCGAAGTTACGATTCTCTTTTATAACAATGAAGGGTCATATCATCGTGAGTTATTTTCATACTGTCACGAAAAATAAAATATCAAAATATGATGTACACGTGTTGGTTCTGGGCTCCTTTAAAGAATAGACCAACTGCCGTTCTACCAGGCAGGTCGTAAAAGGCTATTGTTAATAAGCCAAAAAAAGGTGGCAACCCTACCGATCTATAGTGACAACACGAATCTCATCCGTAGCCCGATATGTCTTTCCATAACAGAACATTTTGTCTGGTTTTCAATCGACTTCTCAAAAGGAGCAGTTTTTCTATTCAGCTGTATGTTTTTAAAGTTACGTAAGACATTGGTCATAATTAATCGATTTGGGAAAATATTTTTTTTGTGAGCGTATAGCCCCGTTCCACTCATCCATATAAATTTGATGAAGATCAGATCCTGAGTTCTAAAGTTATAGGAGATTGGAAGTCGGTTAGAGCAATTTTAATGCGTTTAAATTATTATTATTAATCACGCATTAAAGTCTTGAATAGTCCAAGAAAATTGACATTTAAATTTTTTTAAAGTTTTTTTTATAAGTTAAAGTATCTAAAAAGGGATAGTAAATTTTTTTCAATCAACCCAGGAGACTGGTTTACAAAAAATAAAAAAAGGTAAAATCTAGAAAAAATATTTTATACTCGTATAAAAGTGTTGTATGTGTAAATTTGTGTAAATTTTACAAAGTATGTGTACATTTGTGTAAATTTTACAAAGTATGTGTAAATTTTACACAAAAAAGTCCTTACATGTTTTTGCTATTCGGTTCGGTTGCTATATATTTTATTCGACCAAATAGTTTCCAATATCTGACCAAGTACCGAAAACCAAAGTGGCGGAATAAGCCGAATACCGAATAGTAACCGAATATTCGTGGCATCTCTAATATAAATCCACGTTAAGATGAATGTTTTTAATTGAATTTAAGTTCAATTAAAAAAAAATCAGGCGTCAGGCCTTAAGGCGAGGTATTTTGGCGCGCGTCAATTCTATAGGAAATGGGCGGCGCGGTCTGAAACCGCTGGGAAACGAGTCAATTTTCGGATAAATAAATATGTGCTATATTCAGCTGAAAACCAACACTTAGTACATTTTTTTGTATTTAAAACTAAATATCACCATATAAAAATCAAGTGGAAGATTAGAAATTTTATTAACAAATTATTTGTTTTAGAAATTTTTTTAGCCTGTTTTCGGAATTTTATTTGATCAAGTAAAGTACATTCTATCATGTAATAAGTCAGCACATTCCTTAGATAATATCTTCAGGTATACCATGCAATTTTTGTAAAACTTTTATTTAACAATCAATACAAAAAAATGAGATTTAGCAAACCAGTTTTTTTCGTTTGTCCCGATGCCTCGCTTTAAGCAGTTGGTCCAAATGACCGCTACTGCGCAACTGGGCGTTTCGGATGCGCAGAGTACCCAGAGTTAAACTTAAGTGGATTAAGAGCTCGCACTAAGGGTGTCTCCTATGAAACCGAACCTCGGCTTAATCGTGACGATGACTGATTCTAGACCGGCGGGCCAATACAGTGGTCCGAGTCGTCGCCGGCGGAGACTTTGACGTGGTCATGTAAATTGTGAGTTTGTGATGGGATCATCGGGATCGGATAGGATACGTTAACATGAAATTTTATCAAGTGCCAACGATATTCAGTTTTAAAAGTTTTTAAGTTTGTTAGAAGGAAGTAATCTCTGTAACTACTGAATCAATTTCTGTAACTATAAAAATCAATCTCTGTAACTATTGAAAATTCTTTCACCAGTACAATGTTACATTATATATTCCTTAGTGACATAGGCTACGTTTTATACTCATTTTCCCGAGGGATCTGGACCTATGCGGGTTAAACCGCGGGAAATGGCTTGTAACAGAAAATATAGGTGTACCGGAGTTAGTTGTTGCAGATTTACTGCTTTTTTAACCGAGTTTTATAAAGGAGGTTATTAGTTTAACCTGTATTTTATTATATTGTCGGAATTGGATAATATTTGAATATGATGATCTATTAGGCTTCTAGCATAAGTGCTAAATTTCGTAAGTGTATGTATGTTTGACCACGAATTTCTCGGAAATTAAAAGACATATCGAGTTTATCGTTTTTGATTTAAGTCAGGTAAATTACAACTTACGGAACAGTCACGTTTCATCAAAATCAGTTCAGTAATTTTAGATATATGGGTATATCAACTATGCAGATATTGAAGCCGGTTTAATTTTTTTAAATTACTTTTATAGTTATTTGATAAAAAGTTGATATAAGCCTTTTCTCCATTTCAGGTAATTATCTCCATAAACGGCCGTCAGAAACTTGAATAGCGCTAATAGCGTCCGGTGCAGCGTTATAAGTAGCTGTATTACCTAAATAGGACCTAGTTTTCTAGACTAAAGCATCTTCAAGGAGTAGTAAATGTACCAGTTTCTCGGGAAACCAGCAAGGTTAGTGGTTTTTATTAGCTTAACGACTAGGATTTAATAAAAAAAGCATTGTCTCGGCCGGGTCTGGTACCACCGCCTTACCTATTCCTGCCGCAATAGCGTCAGTGCATGTCGCTGTCGTGTTCCGGTTTAGAGGGTAAGGTAGCCGGTAAACTTATGCATGTGGCATTATACCTCGCCACAAGATAGCAACGCACCATTAACATATTTGGTGTCTATAGGCGATGGTTAACTCTTTCCATCAGGAGACCCATCTGCTTGTTTGCTATCTTATGACATAAAAAAAAAGACGAAGTGCGAGCTGGACCCATACGCAGAGTTTGGTCCGTATTATACTCGTAGTACAACCGTACGCAGGGTTACTTTTATGGAGACCTTTGGTAATTAACATTGATATAAAAAAACCCAAGATGCACAGTTCCGAACCAAACTGACACTCAAAGGTGTCGCTAATTTCATTTGAGTACTTATAGATATTTCAAAAACATATGTCTTTGCATATCCAACCTTAAGCGCAAGATTTATAGTTGTTTTTACAAAACAATGTTTTTACAAAGCAATTTATAGTTGTTTTTACAAAACAATGTTTTTACAAAGCAATTTATAGTTGTTTTTACAAAACAATGTTTTTACAAAGCAATTTATAGTTGTTTTTACAAAACTGACAGTGTCGCGAACGACGCGTTTCTATTTGAAATGAGCGCATAATTTGAAATCGTGCGCTCATTTTTGGAGGACGTTTTTGAGACACTGTATCTTGGATTTTTTTATATCAATGGTAATTAACTATTTTACTTTTGGGTCATTTCACGTCAAGCGGACAAGGAAGAAAAATGAGGTAATGTTTATATTCCGATCAGTTAAAGTTCTAGTAGACATTAATAGGCACACACATTTTTTTTCGTGTGATCCTTAATTGTTTAGTTATGGTCTTCTGAAGAATGGGCCATATTTAAGGACATTTAACCTTGTTGTCCTATCTATACTTATCTGTACGTTGAGGGAAAAGTTTGGTCCCTTTTTAAGACAACTGCGCGAACGGTGGAGTATGAAGATCGACACAGTTAAAGTTTACATCGCGAATGAGTGCAGAAACGTAATATCTATACATATAATAAGTTCGTAGGAAAGTCAAAACTGTACATTGAATATTTTTTTAAAAGAATACTTGGGGCGTGATCTACAATCGATATCGAAGCCAACATATAGGCTACATATTATCACGCTATCACCTACGGGGGAGGAGCTGTGCGGAGTAAACGAAGTCCACGCGGACGAAGTTGCGGGCAACAGCTAGTTTTTACATAAAATGCATTAGAAATACTTCGACCAAAATTGATCGAAGTAGAAATACATTAAATTAATAAAAGTAAACATTACACACACTAAATTTGACCGCCCCGTTGGTCGAGTGATTAGAGACCCTGACTACACAATCAATGGGGTCCGGGTTCGATTCCCGGCAGGGACAGGCATTTGTGTGATAAGCACAGATGTTTGTATTTCTGGGTTTGGGTGTTTATTAAATATATTAGAGTATTTATATATGTATTTCTATGTATTAGTATCGTTGACTATGACCCATGACACAAGCAAATAATTTGCTTACTTTTGGGTTAGATTAATTTGTGTAATTTTTCCAGTGATATTTATTATTATTATTATTATTCATGTGACACACATACACATATGTCTTAGATTTTTTATAGCTAATCTAAGTTGTCAAACTTAAAAGATTTTATTGTGTAGTCTATTGCCGAATTTCGGCCACAGGCGATTTCTAGTACTTGTAATATAATAAAGCTGAAGAGTTTGTTTGTTTTGTTGAACGCGCTAATCTCTGGATGTACCTACCAGTCAGATTTCAATGAAAATTTTGCGGATGATAGCCAAATTCACGAGACTACAGTAAAAGGAAGTAATAGTTTTGGGTAACGCCAACGAAGTCGCGGGAAACAGCTAGTTCCTTTACATGTGTAAAACTTACGGTACAAATCGAGTCTGCTGATCATTATCGAAGTAAATTAACTACGAACACGGCGATAACACAGCGATAACGCAAACCGACCGCCAACTTGATGTAATAATGGCGGGTTTATATTAATAAATCGTGTAACCTACTGTCTACGCTTTCTCTGATCATTGCGTAAGGAAAACATAATTAATTAACACAAGAGTTAGTCCGCATTCCCTTTGAAAAACAGACCAACTGCCGTTTTGCTAGGCAGATCGTAAGAGGCAAACGATTGGCTATTAGTGTCACTACCAAAGTGACTAGCATGTGGTAGAGTTCCGCAACGTTTCGCCCGGGTGTATGGTACCACCGCCTTAAGCAATTCCTGCCGCAATAACGTTAATATTTGTAATTGTTGTGTTTCGATTTGGAGAATAAAGTAGTCACTAAACTTGTGCAAGTGGCATTACCATGCCGTTATTAATATCTTGGGTGTCTATAGGCGATGATAACTCTTTCCTCTATATATATATATATATATATATATATATATATATATATATATATATGTCGTCCCCGTAGTTGGAAAAATTAAATAACTCTGATTTTGTAGTTCTGAGATAAACGCGATTAAGTTTTTTTTTTTCAGTTAATGTACAAATGTACATTTGTTAAAAAATGTGAGACAATTTTACTAGTAATTTTATTTTTTGTGAACCTGATTATCTTTAACAAACTGAACTCTATATTTTATTATAACTAAATAACACATTAAAAATCAAGTCAATATCGCCAAAATCGGACTTATTTAATTTTCCTACTACGGGGACGATATTATATGTAATATTATTAGATTCCTAGTTTACTTCGGAACCCTAAAAACCTGTAATTAATGTGAAAAAAACTTTTTGACTCACTCAAAAAAGGTTTATCCTTTTTGAGTGAGCCAAACAGGTTCAGTATTTAAATGTTTTTACTTGAAAAGCCTCCGCCATATGCAATTTTTTTTCAGTAAAACTTACATCTTTTTGCCTTGCTTCTTTGGTACACTTTGCGTCTAACGTGTTAATAGATCACTAGATAGGCCCGCGACTTCGTCCGCTTGGTAAAAAACTCTAAAACAAAATTAGCCTAGGTTACTCATTATCGTGGTTTAAAAGACAGACAGTCCCAAAGTTTTACCTGAACAATTCCGGTTCCCGTGGGATTTTTGGGATAAAAACTATCCTTTCTCGGGTCTCGAACTATCTTTTTTATATCATAAGATAGCAATCAAGCAGATGGGTCTCCTGATGGAAAGAGTCAACCATCACCTATAGACACCCTTTGGTGTCTATAGGCGATGGTTGACTCTTTCCATCAGGATGTTAATGGTGCGTTCCTATCTTGTGGCGAGGTCTAATATCACATGCATAAGTTTACCGGCTACCTTCCCCTCCAAACCGGAACACGACAGCGACAAGCACTGACGCTATTGCGGCAGGAATAGGTAAAGCGGTGGTAAATAGTACCAAATTTTATTCAAATCGATTTAGTAGTTTAGGCGTGAAGAATAAACAGACAGCTGAATCATAAAAAAATAAAAATAAAAAAATTGTCCATAAAATAAAAATAAAAACCCTCCCCCTTGGTGATGTATGTTGATGTTTAAGACTCCCCTCCCCCACCCCCTATATCACACGTATTTTTAGTACCTACAAAGAATCTTAATTTTTTGAACATTTAGGAAATACAGGCATAAGTATCATCTAATTTTATTATAGAAAAATTAAAGACTACAATAATAACATCTAGAGGTAGACAGAAAGGTTGCAGGTTATTTTTGGCTGACATAAGAATACAAGGAATGTGAAAAAGTTTGTTGTAAGTACTAATACATGAACATTAATGTACAGTGTCCTCGGACCACGGATTAGCAAAACTTTCAACACCAATAACTGGATAAGTATCTTGCAAATAAATACACGTGATATATTGCTACACCCCACTCCCCCTTGTGATATTAGGTGATCTTTTATGGACCCCTCCCCCCCTTTCGAGCCTCACGTGATTAATGGACGGCCCCTAACAAAGTCAAATTATTATTAGAATATCATTGACCTATATTATATGTTTTCTCTATTTAACACACACTACATTCATTTTATTTGACAGGTAGATACATGATAACTATATATGATTTCTGTGCATGATAATAAACACACATCAATACTATTTTCTTTAGACGTAAAGTCTTTCGCATTTATAATATTAGTATGGATTTTGACTCGTTCGGAAACTTCACCCCTGACCAGTTTTCTAAATTCCGGTTAGAATGCTCGCATTCAAATCTCACTTTTGCGATTACGCCTCTCCGATTTAACGCTGTTAGCGGTCGGTAATGACTTCAAACCGGATTTAGCAAGCCTTCATCTTACTGTATCTGTATTTAGAGTGCTTCCCAGTAGTCGTATATATTAGTATCTAAGTAGTAGTAGTACCGTTGTGTTAGTCCAAGCCCCCCTTTAAAGAATAGATCATCTGCTCTTCTGCTGAGCATTTTTTTTTATGTCATAAGATAGCAAACAAGCAGATGGGTCTCCTGATGGAAAGAGTCACCCATCGCCTATAAAAAAAAAAAAAAAAAATCAAAAAATCTTTATTCATAAACTGGTTTACATAAAAACATGCGAGTCGATCGGTGTCTCCTTTTAAGTACATTTGCACTTGTGTTAGGAGGCACCGCTCTTCCGTTACAAAAGATTGTTATCTATTTTAAGGCTATCGATACACCGGGAAAAATATTATTTTATCTAAAATTTGGAAACATAAATTTATCAGTCATGTATGTGAGTGTGTATGTGTGTGTGTATGTGTGTGTGTATGTGTGTGTGTATGTGTGTGTGTATGTGTGTGTGTTTATGTGTATGTTTGTGTGTGTGTGTATGTGTGTGTGTATGTATGTGTGAGTGCATATTTTTTTGCCGTATCTCGCTTTTTAATATTTTAGACTATTATATACTATCTATTACATATATAAAAAAAAAAAAAAATTAAGAACAACTATGCCATTTTCTTGCATAATCCTTCCAAGTCGTCATAACTTTGTGTCTTAAGCCAGGATGCTACAGTTATCTTACAGTTATAATAGGTCATGGGATAAATATTCAATTTTTTGTTGATGCTATTATACAGACTTGCCGATTGGCTATGTAGCTGTCTCGCGGCGAAGACAGTTTTTGTTTTTACTATTTTAGCTACGTTATGCTTCCTCCGCCTGTCTAGATTCCTGGAATCGTACACTAATGTTTTATGTAGTCTAAGAACCACGTTAAGTACATAAAGTTGTCTTACTGTGAGAAGGTCGCATGATTTGTACAGACTTGCAGTAGGGATCTTATATGGTTTAAAAGTCATTACTTTAAGCAAGGATCTTTGTGTTCTTTCTAATTCCAGGAATCTAGTTTTTGCAGCTCCTCCCCAAACTGCGATACAATATACTATTATAGATTGAGCCAGAGATATATATAAAAGTGTTAGTAATTTTCTATCTGCTATGTGCCTTAGTCGCTTGAAAAGCCATGTAAGTTTTCGGATTCTAGTCATAAGCAACTCCAAATGTTCATACCAAGATAAACGTTGGTCAATTACTACACCCAAATACTTAGTATTACTGACTTTGGTTATTTCCTTGCATGAACAATTTCTATTATTGTTTTTACATTTATGGATTTTTATAGTAAAATTAGATTCTGGTTGCGTTTTTGTCCTTCACCATTAACACCTTTGGTGCCTATAGACACCAAAGGTGTTAATGGTGCGTTGCTATCTTGTGGCGAGGTCTAATGCCACATGCATAAGTTTACCGGCTACCTTACCCTCCAAACCGGAACACGACAGCGACAAGCACTGACGCTATTGCGGCAGGAATAGGTAAGGCGGTGGTACCAGACCCGGGCGAGACAATGCAGAACTCTACCACCTAGTAGCCACGATGGTAGTGACTCGATAGCCAATCGGTCGCTTTTTACGACCTGCCTGGCAGAACGGCAGTTGGCCTATTCTACAAAGGAGGCCGGGATATCAACTCATTATAAACCGCCCCGTTGGTCGAGTGGCTAGCGAACCTAACTAAGAATCGAGGGGCTCGGGTTCGATTCCCGACAGGGACAAACGTTTGTGTGATGAACATAGACGTTTATATTTCTGGATTTGGGTGTTTATTATATATGTTAACCACTCATAATACAAGCAAAAAAACTCCAAAGATCCATTTGTGTAATTTGCCCAGCAATATTATTTATTTATTATTAACAACATGTCATGGTCATCAACATGGGTGTCTATAGGCGATTGGTGTATGGGGAGCCATATGCTTGATTGCTATCTTATGATATAAAAAACTTCCAGCAAATTATCAATTTCATAGCATTATGTTGACCAAAAATCGATCTTTTCATAACTATATATATGACAACGCACACATAATGTTGTTATGAATCGCAGGCATAAATAAATAAATGATGTAACCCATAGTCTTATGCTTTCTCTTATTAAAGCGATAGAAAGACATCATTAAATAATAAAGAAGACAGCAAATTTATACAGAGTGCCGGACACGTATCCAGTTATCCATACTTCCATACTAATATTATAAATGTGAAAGTAACTCTGTTTGTCTGTCTGTCTCTTCTCCACGCCTCCGAACCGATTTGGATGAAATTTGGTATAGAGAGAGTTTGAGACCCGACCCGAGAAAGGACATAGGATAATTTTTATCCCGGAAATCCCACAGGAACGGGAACCATGCGAGTTAAACTCCGGATTATCTAACTTTTATACCTTTTCCACGCGTTGAAGTCGCGGGCACACCTAGTTATTGATAGCGTATTGGATTTTTTAGGCAGAGGGTAAAGGTGGGCTAAAACAATTGTTTAGACAGAGGATTATTTTGCCGATATCATAAGAAACAACAACACTTCCAGAGATACGTGTTAGAAAATTGATTATAAAATTAATGTCTTTACTAGCTGACCCGTGCGAAGATTTCGCACGGCGCCATCTAGCGTTTTCCAAGTATAAATCTCTATTAAGATGTTTGATGTATTACCCACAGATGGCGCTCTTATAAAAATATATTTAATTAATTTTTTATTAACAAAAAGATTTTTTTCGATTTTTTCATATTTTTCGCCCAAAGTTAAAAACATAAGCTTTAACTGAGCATTTTTTTATTTTCTTTTTGGTGAAGTAGTTAAAGAGATCGAGCCACTCTGGGCAAAAACGCATTTTAGAAATAATATATAATATGATGATGATGATTTGTATATTAATTCAATGCATCAATGTAAAACTCGGACTAAAGTTGGAAATGTGTTTATTTTAGTTTGAAAAACATTTTTTACAACAAAAAAATTACAATTGTTTTAATGTTGTAATTTTCTACTTTGGTACCAAATACCAAGTCGAGACTACACGGAACTACACCACCTAGTTAGTAGTCTTGATGGTAGTGGGATGACCAGCCAATCATTCGCCTTTTAGGAACCGCCTGGCAGAATGGCAGATGTTCTATTCTTACTGCAACAGATGTTCTATATCGGCAGTGGTGCCATAAAATAAAATAAATGGTGCCTAAAGTATATTAATTATAAGATCTCCTCTACCAAAAGGTTGTCTGGCAGAGATTGCTCTTTAGCGCTAAGACCTTTGTGTACCCACTATATACATAATTATTAGCTATAAGTATTGTAAATAATCTGTCTTGTTAAATTTGGTGCGGGTATTTGAATGAATGAATACTCTTTATTCATTCATTCATTCAAATACCCGGGCGAGACGTTGTGGAACTCTACCGTACTACGTACTCTATTCGTAGTGACATGAATAGCCAATCGTTCACTTTTAACGAACAGCCTGGCAGAATGGCAGATGGTCTCTTCTTCAAAAGGAGCCCGGATCAATTCAGCATATACACAGTATACACGAATACAAGAAATATTTATAAAGCCTCTTTGTTAGCCTTTTTACTTAAAAGTGTTTCCGCAGATTAAAGTTAACGTAAAACAACTTTCGATTGCAATTTATGTTTGGGTGTGTCTACATGTACTTAAATTTATCGGGTCTAGGAGGAAATTGTACAACCTTGGAATAACTCTAAATTAAAACGAAATCACTAATGTATTACTCTATTACAAGATTACGAGAAAACTCACCGTCCGTTGGTAGCCTGGTTAGCGACCAATAGGAATCGGGATCGATTTCTGACAGGGGAAAACATTTGTGCGATTAACATAAATGTTTGTAATGATTACTCTTTGTATCAGAAGAGCCACAGCTTGTTTGCTATATAACCGCTCACACCACCAGCCATTTTCGTATTTCTTTCTAAAAACACACGTTACGCGCACGCGTTTCGAGTCCGTTCCGATGGACCGTGGTCACAAAAATGGTTTATGAGTTGATTGGATTGAATCCGATACTGTAAAGCGTATATTTTTTAAGAGGTCTCGAGCACTGCAGTACACTGGTGTTAGAATTGTTTAATTTAAATGGCTTAAACTACAAAATAATTCAGGTGTAACACGACACTTTGACAAAACTACTTGTTAGTCGAGGATTTTTAATTCAAAAAGTAAATCGATGACCTATGTTTTTTTATATTTTTTATATATAATTGGTAAACATATACATACGGAAAAAAAATAAACAACATATATTATAGTACAAAAATATTTATTTACATAAATCTTAATATCTTTTTTTATCATAATTAATACGTAATTTTTTTCGTAATTTTTAAATAATTTATTTCTTTTTCAATTTTACAGCTATGTTAATTTTTTTTTTAATATTGTTTAGGATATTTCACATTCACATCATATGATTTTTTTGAGATCATAGATATCAACACTAAAATTTACGAAAATAAATAATAATAGGTACTGTCATACCCAAAGCGCTGATATCATTAAGTTGGTCATTAACGAAATATATGTTTTATTAATTGATATTTACGCTTTTTTGACAAAATTATTATCTAAACTGTTAGATCTTGAACTAATCTTGATTATAAATAAAGTTTACTTGTTGATTAATACGCCAAAACACTTTTAAATTAACCTGTATCATAAAGTGCAACCAACACATAACACACAGCACGAAACAAAATGGCGAACTAAGTTCTTTTATTTTTTCCCAAGAGCGTATTTGAAAAAAGAATGCCAATTGGATGTTATTCTATACAATGTTTCGTTCGAAAACGATAAAATACCATAGAGTATTGTATTAAAACTGGTAAATAGTGAAAATGTTATTTTTTTGTATGAAGTTAGCGTTGGTCCCTATCACCATAGTGTAATAACGCCATTTCCTCAGAGGTCTCATTAGTTACCAAAGTGATGTGAGCGTATAATGATATTAAATATATATATATATATATATATATATATATATATATATATATATATATATATATATATATATATATATATATATATATATATATATATATATGTGTGTGTGTGTGTGTGTGTGTGTGTGTGTGTATGTGTGTGTATTTAAATGTATTGGTATAGTTGAGTAACACAACAAGCAAATAATTTGCGTACTTAATGTAAATTGTCCAATGATATTATCATATAACTGCTAGGCAATATTCAATTTATTTAGTTGTCTCTCACCGGGCACCACTACAGGTTCTTAGCTTAATAATATAGAGGAAAAATATTTTCTTTCACATCATTAGATAGCAAACAAGCAGTTGGCTCTCCCGATGGAAAGAAAAACCATCCCCTATAGACAACAAAGTTGTTAATGGTGTGTTGCCACATGCACAAATCTACCGGCTACCTTACCCTCCAAACCGGAATACAAGAATAATAAGCATCGACGATATTACGGCAGGATTAGGTAAGGCAGTGGTACCAAATACCCGGACGAGATGTTGCTGAACTCTACCACCTAGTAGAATAGTAATGACACGTGTGGCGTTTTTACGACCTGCCTGACAGAACGATAGTTGATCTATTTATTCTTCAAGGGAGCCCTGACCAACACGGGTTGAAACGGATGAATATATATTTCGTATAAATACGATTATCGTATGGATTATATTTGTGCGATTAGCAACATCCGCAGGAAGTGTATTCGTACGATTATCGAATGATTTTTTTATAATTAGTATGATTATGGTACAATTAGCAACAGCCTAAAAATGATCCAGTACAAATGTTTGTAGTGTTCATTTGTTCATTTACAACATAAATAATTTCATAACTCTGTAACAATCAGCAATCATATTTCTTATCTTACTTCACACTGCATTAGTTAACGCAGTTGACATAACTTGTTTCTCATGGTTTCTTCATTTTCAACGAATTATTTGTATGTATGTGCGAGGCCACAATGACAAGTGGCGCGTCAAGCGGATATAATTTACCCTTAAAAAAGGTAATAAATATTTCACTCAGAAAAGTTACTTTGTAATAAAAAAATATATTTTTGTACAAACGTCAATCAAAAAGAAGCTGCTGCTTAGTTAATACGATTACTTGGATTTTTACGTATAATCTATCCGTCTATAGCAGGGTTTCTCGAAGTAGGGTACGCGTACTCCAAGGTACACCAGATACGTACGTAGGGGATACGCGGCGGAATGTGCATAACAATTGCTGCTTAATTTAGTTAGAAAATAAAAAATCGAAATTAAATCATTGCACACGATTGTGTAGTAAATATATTGTGTGCTTCATTTGTATTTGTAGCAAAATTGCTCATAGAATTGATTCAATTTGCAATAAAACAAAATCAACCTCGGGCCGCAAAATAATTAATTAAATAATACTACAGATTTTTTTCTGTCTGTATTTCTTTATCATTTAAATACATTTTCTGTTCTATTTACAACTTGTTTCGTAAGAGGTTCGCAGTTGTTCTGAAAAACTAATTGGTGTACATTGAGATATAAGTTTGAGAAACCCTGGTCTTCAGACAAAATCAAACCCCAAATTAACTATCATTGAGCCACTTTTCATCTGACTTCTTTATATTGTTATACAATTAAATTTATTATACTACTTATTATAATTAAAACACTTGTACTAGTTTCAAGTACAAAAGTACCAGTCTTATAATAATAATAATTTAAATGTAGTTTTACCAAGTGGCGACGATGGAGTGTATAAATTATACTTCACTACGCTGGATACGATGGAGAGTATAAATTATACAGGGTCATTCCATGTCAAATCGACCAATAGTTGGAATCGAACCCTTTCGATTTGGATGAATTTTGGTCAGAAGTTTTCTTTTATCATAAAACGAAGTTCTGCCAAAGGAAAAAAAATAAAAAATTTTTTTCGAAAGATATGCAAATTCAAAATTATGCGATTTTTCCAGTTTTTCAATTTTGTTCTTGCAATATCTCGAATGCTATTATAGATACAGGAATGGGCTTTCGTTTGTTTAAAAGGGGACACTTGGGGCTATTGATAAAAAATATTTTGGAAAAAAACTTTGAAAAATGCTAAATTTGTAAAATTTTGAATTTTTGAAAATCGTCAAAAATGAAGACCGCCATGAAAATTTTGGCTCAATTTTTTTAGTATGATACCTTGTAATGGTCTTAAAAGACCCTGAAATTTTTGGATAGGGGTTTTTTTTTAATTTAAAAAAATATGAATTTTTGAATTTCAAAAAAAATGTTTAATTTCAGTAAAAAAAAAAATATTTTTGTTTTTTGCAATTTTTATACAAGATAAAGTTATGCAGATACATAATATTGTAATTTTGAGTATTTACAAATCAAAAATTCGATTTTACATTCAAATTTACTTTAATAATAGTTCAAATTTAAATTCAAAAATTCATATTTTTGAAATAAAAAAAAAAACCTATCCAAAAATATCAGGATCTTTTAAGATCATTACAAGGTATCATACAAAAAAATTGAGCCAAAATTTTCATGGCAGTCTTCATTTTTGACGATTATCAAAAATTCAAAATTTTACAAATTTGGCATTTTTTCAAAATTTTTTTCCAAAATTTTTTTTTCTATAGCCCCAAGTGTCCCCTTTTAAACAAACGAAAGCCCATTCCTATATCTATAATAGCATCCGAGATATTGCAAAAACAAAATTGAAAAACTGGAAAAATCGCGAAATTTTGAATTTGTATATCTTTCGAAAAAAAAAATTTTATTTTTTTTTCCTTTGGCAGAACTTAGTTTTATGATAAAAGAAAACTTTTGGCCAAAATTCATCCAAATCGAAAGGGGTCGATTCCAACTATTGGTCGATTTGACATGGAATGACCCTACAATATAACATGTACCAGCTGCTGAATATTATTTTTATATTAATATCTGGAATATATTATAATACGATGATTTGATAATGTATAAGTGTCTGATGGCTTTGATCCGATTTTTTTTTATTTCACGCATTATGTGTTTTTTTTTCACCGTTTATTATTTGAAGCCTCCATTTTATGTTGTCGGATTTTTTTACATGATTGTAAGACAAATAATATTATAATGTTAGCTACAACCGCGTTTGCGCGACCGCTTTAAACGCATGTGCAATTTCGTGGCCAATTCGTAATACCAATATAAAAAGTAATAAGGAAATTATGTAGATCGCACCAGCGGGAATGGTACCGTAACGGTTGTTCATTGTTTACGTCTAATACAAAATTGGCTTTCGCTTTCTGTATAATTCCCACTGCATTAATTGTTCGATAAGAAGTAAAACATGAGTGGTGCGAGCAGAGTACTTCTCAACTTTTTGGTGATAATAGTCAAAGCTTTTGTTTTATTAATTGCAGTGCCAACAATTAAATTTCACAACGTTCCATTTCGAATATTGACTTATTTCATAAAATTTATCTGACAGAAGTAAGTGCTGTTGAATATTTTGGTAGTTGGTTGATTTTAAAACATTAATCCGACTTTTTTTTCTTTTTTGTTTACTGTCTATAGGGAAGCGCTTGACCACGATCTCGCCTGATGGTAAGCTAAGATGCGGCCTAAGATGGAACGCGTTTCCCTAGAAGTTACCTGTATTTTACCTACCTAAAATCTTTTAGGTACCTTTTTATATTAAGAGGAAACTTTTCCCAATATATTTTTTACCATTCATCTAGTCTAGTCAGGTAGACGGAGGACGAAAGGCAAGAGAGCCACAGATAATATGTGCAACTATATGTTTTACACTGGGTTGGTCCAGGGTCCTTTGAAGAATAGACCAACTGCCGTTCTGCCAGGTAGGTCGTAAAAGGTGACCGATTGGGTATGTGTGTCACTGTCATCGTGACTACTAGGTGGTAGAGTTCTGCATTGTCACTCCCGGATCTGTCACCACCAACTTAGCTATTCTTGATTTAATAGCGTCAGTGCTTATCGCTGTCGTATTCCGGTTTGGAGGGTAAGGTAGTCGGTAAACTTGTGCATGTGGCATCAGACCTCGCCGCGAGATATCATGGCACAATTAACATCTTTGTCTATAGGCGATGCTTGACTCTTTACATCAGGAGACCTATCTGCTTGTTTGCTATCTTATGATATATAAAAAAATGTAAGGGACGTGATATGTAACTAGTGATGTGTCTCCCAACAAGTGCTAAAAGGAGATCCTTCCTGTTAGCAGGTCACTAAGTGAACACTGCCGTCCAAGAACATTTACAACATTTGCAGTTGCTTGCAGTTGCTTGAAAAACATCCGTGTTGATCTGGGCCCCTTAATTATTAGACAGTTTGCCATCCTGTTAAGCAGTTCGTAAAAAGCAAACGATTGGTTGGTTATACGAGTCTGTCTCTCTATTCTGCAAATGCTCGCCCGGGTATGGTACCACCGCCTTACCTATTTATTTATTTAAAATGCACAATTACAGTACAATGGATGACATAATGCCCATTGGCATTCTCAACCAGCCAACCCCAAGTTTCTTTTTTTTATATCATAAGATAGCAAACAAGCAGATGGGTCTCCTGATGGTAAAAGTCAACCATCGCCTATAGACACCAAAGATGTTAATACCAAGTAATAGCGAAAAAATTAAGGTGCAAGCTGACAATATATTTGCATATCCTTGTCGCAATAGCGTTAACGCTTGTTACTGTCGTATTTCGGTTTGGAGGGTAAGGTAGCTGTAAAATTTATAATTTTGGGTTTAACACCTCGCTACTATTATAATATATTCCATAGCGGAATCTAATAATCCATCAGGAGAGCTATCTTCTGGTTTGCTATCGTATGAGTTGTGATATAAATAAAGTTCTATTTTTGTAAATCTCTAAATGAATTTACTTACAACTAGCTGTGCCCGCGACTTCGTTCGCGTGGAAAAATTCTAAAATAAAAACCCGCATAGTTCCCGTTCCTGTGGAATTTCCGGGATAAAAACTATCCTATGTCCTTTCTTGGGTCTCAAACTATATTTGTGCCAAATTTCATCCAAATCGGTTCAGTGGTTTGACCGCGAAAGCGTAACAGACAGACAGACAGACAGACAGAGTTACTTTCGCATTTATAATATTAGTATGGATTATTATAATATGGATTATAATTTAGTGAATTTTTCGTGCTTTTTTGCTCAATATTAATAACGGTAACAGGTAGACGCTTAAAATGTTCACAGAATATTTAGTTGTATATTACCTTTCAAAATTAATAAAAATCAATATAAAGGTGGGGGGGCTCCCATTTTTACTCGATCTTAATGAACATATAGAAACTTGAATAAGGATGGTACGGAACCCTTCGTTCGCGAGTCTGATTCACAGTACAGTTAGTCTCAGTACAGTCTGTCACAAATAGTCATTTATTTACGGGTAAGACGGTTGCGTACCGCTGTTACTGTGGCCCCAACTTTTGGAAATATTCTTTTATTTTATTTTATACTAGCTGTTGCCTGCGACTTCGTCCGCGCGGACTTCGTTTACTCCGCACAGCTCCTTCCCCGTAGGTGATAGCGTGATAATATGTAGCCTATATGTTGACTCGACCTGTTAGTAATATTTATGTACAATGTACAATTTTGACTTTCCTACGATTTTATTATATGTATAGATATAGATATTAATAGGTGAAGCAAAACCTCGACCCTTGACGACGACGACTCGAAATGTATGATGTATGTATTTATTCTGAAGACAACTAAGCGAAGTGTCGAGTATAAAATTTGGCACAGTTAAAATTTACATTGCGGAAGATTGCAGAAACTTGACATTTTATTTTAAATACATTAAAATAATTAAAAAAATATTACACACACTACATTCAAGTTAAATACGTGATAATATACATATATACTATTTTGTTTAAAAAGTCTGTTGTCAAACTGAGATTTTATTGTCTAGTCTATGGTCGAATTTCGAACACAGGGCGATCGTTAGTTTATATAATATACACTTACGACTTTAAACCTGAGTGCTAAGTGTGAGTTTTCCTTTTCGCATTCGATCGTGAGCGCGTTTGGAGTTTACTAGGAATTTGTATGTGATTTGTACAGCGCCACCTAGTGTTAAACGTGAGAAACCAGTTTACCACTAGGTGGCGCTGTACAAATCACATACAAATTCCTAGTAAACTCAAAACGCGCTCACGATCGAATGCGAAAAGAAAAACTCACACTTAGCACTCAGAACATGACAGCGACAAGCAGTGACGATATTTTTGAGACGCTTGTATATGAGTTTTGTAATATTTTTAAATAGAAAAATAATGATATTAACATCATTTGTGTCAGAACTGATATTTAATGTTTAAAGAAATATGTTAATTACTAAATAAAAGAGGTCTTACAAGTCCACATACGTCGTACGCAATGATATATTTGATCCACACTCGCCCGAAACTTATACATCGCCTACAAGTCATACAAAATAAATTCATGCGTATTGCTACCGGCAGCCCACGGTACGTTCGTAACATAGATCTGCACAGAGACCTAGAATTACCGACGCTACAAAAACACTTCAAAGAGACGTCAGCACGTCACTTTGAAAAAGCGATGAGACACCCAAACCCTCTGGTGAAAACCGCGGCAGACTACGTCGCGGCCGCGGTCGCCGATCACAAATATAGAAGGCCACGTCACGTCCTATCCGATCCTGACGATCCCATCACTATTTACACTTCACAATTCACACGCACACGCACGCGCCAAAGTTGCCGCCGGCGGCGACTCGGCCCATTGTTTCGGCCCGCCAACACTCGAGACTCCGGTCAAGAGCCGTTGGCGAGCCGAAATCCTGATGCCACTTACTCTCCCACCAATTGTCAAGATACTACCCTAAGCCGAGGTTCGGTCTCACAGGAGACACCCTTAGGGCGGGCTCTTAGCCCACCTAACTTAAATTCTGGCTGAGCACTTTGCTCGCCCCAAAAGCCCGGTTTCGCAGTAACGGTCATTTGGATCAACTGCTTAAGATCATTTCGAAAAAAAAAAATATTTGATCATTAAGACATCATGACGTGAATAATGGTGGATATAACCATTGCATTCCATACATGTTCCGTGTCTGTCCAAGACCCTTTGGAAGAATAGGTCTTTCTGCCTGGCAATTTGTAAAAGGCGAACAGTTGGCTGTCTGTCACTACCATCGTAACTACTAGATTATACTGAGTTCTACAACACCTCTTTAGTAACTCTGCCTTAATTCTGCCTGCCAAAATAGCCTCAGCGCTTGTCAAACTGACAGGAGGAGGTTAGGGTAGTCGGTAAACTTATGCATGCAGCATTGAATCCCTGCCACGTAGATAAAACTACACCATTATCTTTTCAGTAATATTTGTGTGTAGTGAGAAAAACCTTCTGTTTGTTTGTTTTCCGCTATAAAAACTGAAAGGTATTATCTTCTATTGCTAGATACATATTCCTGTTGCAATAGCGTCAGTACTTGTCAATGACACTTTCCGGTTTGGAGCGTAAGGTAACTGGTAGATTTATGCATGTGGCATTGCCATCCCGCCAAACGGATAGCAATGCACCATTATAATGGTTGCTTTTTATATATACCAAACATTGAGAGTTGGGACCATCAACGATGTAACACTTACGCATATACAATGTTTGTCTCCCTCTCTCTTTCTCGGACTCGGACGGGCAAAATTCTTTGCTGTTGTTAATACTGTGATGGATATATCAGGATTGGAATGGGATGTATACAAAAATACACAAATGTGAATCCCTTATATGGGATACTATCCGGAAAAAAAAATCGTTTAAATCCACCATTCGGCCATTCATCCATCCATCCAAACCATCACCAAATATGTTAACGTAAAGAGAAAAAAGTTTGTTGGTTATTGGTACAGCTACGTACCAATAACCAACAAACTTTTTTCTCTCCGTCCGTGAGGGGCCATCCATAAATTACGTCACACAAATTTCATGATTTTTTGACCCCTCCTCCGTCCTTGTCACAGCTGTTCACATTTATGAGACCCTCCTCCTACCTAGTGTGATGTCACATATTTTACAATTTTACATTGGAAACATGAGATCTCCTTCGATTATTTTTTATCTATACAGGTATTATACATATTTTAGAAAAAATGTGATGTCCCAAATTTGGGACCCCTCCCTACCCCTTGTCGCACAATGTCACACTTCTTCGACCCTCTCCCTCCCCTTAACATGTGACGTAATTTATGGATGGACCCCTGCCTGAGGCGGAATTGTAATTCCACATGCACAAAGTTTACTGGCTGGATTTGAACAAAGGACCGATATTGCCTTTAGTGCAAGCGTCGCTCATATCCTACTAAGCTATGTGTCACTGATTCAATGTGGCGAAATTCTTCTATGTTTTGGTTATTTCTGTACTTTTAATTGCCTAGAAATAAAAATGATATTGTTAATTTTAAATATAAGCGGTGACGCACTAACTAAGCGGATAAGTGTAATACAAACAAATTGAACTAACAGAATTCCCATTCTCACTGCTGGAGGTATTATCAGTGTCGAAACATAACAATGGCCAGTTTTTACGGAAGCCATTGCCCAAGCGTTCGTGTGACCTTACGTAAATGGTACAAGTCAGAAGCGGTAACGTTATAGGGTTTCAAATAAATATACCTCATAACATAATCCTAAGGAGTTGCCGTTTAGAGATATTAAAATCTTTATTGTTTACTAGCTGACCCGGCAAACGTTGTTCTGCCTTTTTAACTACTCTTATTTTTTTCCTATATTTTCTCACCTTTTAAACCTTCCCTGGACTTCAACAATAAATTCAAAACCAAAATTAGCCAAATCGGTTCAGCCGTTCTCGAGTTTTAGCGAGACTAACGAACAGCAATTGATTTTTATATGTATAGATACACGGTACTTCTTACTTGATACAAAAGTCGTATTATTCAGTGAATAATTAATAAAAAATGAAATAACACAAACATAACAAATATTCTTGAATTATCGGTATATTTAATACTAGCTGTGCCCTTGCTCGGGTTTCAAACTATCTTTGTACCGAATTTCATCCAAATCGGTTTAGTGATTTTGGCGTGAAAAAGAGACAGACAGAGTTATTTTCACATTTATAATATTAGTCTGGAAGTAATTCCGTGGAAGTATGGATCAATGACGTCGCGCAATTATTTTCACCCTGCGCGTCAATGAACCTGACCAATCCCCCACACCCGATAGGTACTCGTATTAATAAAAATGTGATGATAACATTTCCCATATTTGAACTTTGAATTTTTTAAGGCTTTGTACTTCAGAATGGTTCAATGGTTAATAATTTTGGTGATTCATGCGAAAAATAATTTGGTAAATAAACAAAATTTTAGAAAACAATTTTATTACAATTTTGGAATAAATTATACTTTACATGTTTTAAAATTATTGCAGTCGATTTTACTGCTGATTCTGAACAAACTAGTTACTGCTTCGTATTGAGTAAGATTCACCTTGTATAAAATTGTTAATAGGGGTCCAGAACCTCTTTTACGAATTGAGGAAGAAGCAAGGCACTGTGTCTTGTGTAAGCTAAATGCGCTAAACTTTATTTAAGGATTTTGTTAATTCGGCTTGTGGAAATCAGCAGATTATAATTGTCCGGTTATCCTTGAACTATTACCGTCGAAATAAAAAATCAGCGCTCGAAAATGTCAAGGTGCCTTTTTTGCAACCCACCCACGCCCTTACGTCACCCTCAAAATTAGCATGAATTTTAGAATGTCAGTTTTTTTTTATTTTTTAACGTCACCTTAATTACGCTTGATTATTTTTAACGTTCAATTTTTTACCTGCCCTAAACGCTCGGCCCTACATAGAGATCCATAATTGTTCTAATCTGTAATCCATAATTGATATTATATGAATTACGATAAGCTTAATGTGCAAACCATTCGAATCGCTTAACACATAGCCCGTCAATTGACGTTGCAACTATTAACCTTAATTTAAAACTGGATGGTATTGAAAAACGCGAGTGAATCGGACGCTAATTTCATCTAAAGAAAGTGTTTCTACAATTGCAAATGTACATTATAATACAATTTATTAGCCTCTGATTGCAGAAGCGGGTTTTACTTTAAATTGAATTTAATGTTTTTAGTCTAAGTAAGAAAAAATTAGATTTTCTTGATGCTAGGATTGTACGCGAAAATACTATAATTGTAGATATCCAATTACCTATATATTTTCTTATCATTGATCTCTCAATTCGCATCTCAATTCTTAATTTTTTAATGTATGGCAAACATGAAATGCGAACGGGAGGCATTGATTTTCCGTGCAATGTATTGCACAATGATCGTTTTCGATGCAGTAGGATGGATGTATTTTCTGTATGAGTATGAGTGAGGTGAATACATAGAAATTTTCATTTTTTATATTTTATAGAAAATTTCATTCATCTCACTCATACTCATAATATGTTGTTTAACCCGGGCCTCAACATTCTGCGAAATTTTCAGATTAAGTGCGAATTTATGTGTATAAACTAGGTTAAGTTTAATTGATACTAATAAAATAATGTTTCCGTAACTAATTATTTATTTAATCAATAAATCGTCAGCTAAACAAAACATATTAATTTTTTAAATAAATATTATCGATTTTATATTTATAATTAATATAATTATAATATGTGAATAGTTTTGTGTTACTCTGATTTCGACCCTACATTTTTTATCTTTTAATCCGGTGAACGAAAAACCTATTTAATCATTGTAAATTGCAATAAAAATATGTACAGTTGAGTAAAAAACATGACAAGCTTTATGTAAGTAAATCTAAATATAAATTGAGTAAAAAAACTATATACCGTCGAATGTAAAAATAAAGTAAAATAATTTAAACTACTAATGTCAACAATAAAATAAATATCAAAACAATTATTGATATAAACTAACTAACGATTACTTGATTCTTTAATTTTCTTTCTTTAATTTTATTTAAAATCTTTTTCAATTTAATGAGAACATTTGACAAAATAAAGTACCTACAAAAATTATTTCCGTTTTTTTGGAATGACTAAATTACTGCTGCCGTGGGCAACAGCGTGGGCGAGCAGAGTGCTCAACTAGATTTACTTATTTACTAGATCTTAAAGATTATGCCGGATTAGTCCATAGGGCATTCTTCAGAGGGCAAGCAATAATGCCCTAGCAATTGCTTAAAACAAGCTCCAAAAAAATTTAGCCAACGCATGAAAGGTACCTAAGGCTATTTGAAATCCTTCTCTTCTCATCTCATCTTACATTGGTTAAGCTCGGCTCGCGTAATGATCTATCTCGTTATTTTTTTCAGGTCGATTCCTACTAGTTTACTATAGGGGGATGTATTTAGGAGGGTACAGGCGTAGATTACTTAGGGCATCAAGTAGTTTTAATCCATTACTGACTAAGACTTAAAGATCACGTCAATGTTTCGCATTGCATGACTTCATAACTTGCATCATCAAATTAATGTCAAAGGTAATTGATTTATCGATGACGGTCAAAGTAATAAAACCTCACAATAGGAATACACTGCGCCATCCTATGTTACTTTGATTATGAATCACTAATTTTTATTGTTTTTCAAATTGGTGGCGTTGCTCGATGTTGTTTTAATTTAGACGTAGTTCTTATCGCGAACGGCTAAGGTTGCTACCACTAAATAAAAAAATATCCTTTGAATAACAGCAGGTAAGTACACCATTTAAGGCACACCACACAAAAGAAGCAATAAAAAGAAATTATATAATTAGAGCACAAGCAGAAAAAAAAACTATTGAAAATATAAACTTTTTCTGATTTTCTCTATTTCCTTTCTCGTTTAATGCCACGACAAAGTATGTTTCTTCGTTGCGTCGCTTTGAATAAATGAGATATAAGTACTTGTTATTGGTCAAACCCAATGTTACCAACTCTTTCATAAGAAATGCGCTAAACCATCTACAAAAATGCACTAGATTTTAGAGTGTCGGACTAGGAAAAGTTTCCACTTTACATACTGCAGAATACTGTAGAACAAAGTAACCCTTTAATTAAAATATAAATTAACAAGCTGTTGTGAGAAAATTAGGTTGTTTTTAAATTGATTAATATCAATTTAAAAATCTCATAATTCCGAATCTTTAGAGTGGAAACTCGTCAGAAAAGCCGCCGAATATGTAAGACAAAAGTTTTTTCGTATTTTTCATAAAATAATCAAGCGATTAAAGCAAAAAAATAATTATTGTTATTAATCAATAATTGTGTTCACCGAATTAAAATTTTCGAAGTTCTCTAACTTTATTAGTTACCCGATTCGAGATTTTTCGAAGATATAAAAGATGGGTAACTCGACAAAACGAAGCTGGCTCATGAAAATTGTTCGTGGGACCACGGTTTAACCGAGTCCTTTTTTCTTTGCCATAATATTATTTCTCTTATACTCTGAGCTCCTTTTTCGCTTTCCTTTGGGACTCTGTGATTATGATCCCTTTCAATAAAGGTTAATCCGCAATAAGCTACTGTGGTGTGGTGTTGGTGTATGTTGGTCGCCGTGTTGGTCCCGGCCTCCTTTGAAGAATAGGCCAACTGCCGTTCTGCCAGGCAGGTCGTAAAAGGCGACCGATTGGCTATCGAGTCACAACCATCGTGGCTACTAGGTGGTAGAGTTCTGCATTGTCTCGCCCGGGTCTGGTATCACCGCCTTACCTATTCCTGCCGCAATAGCGTCAGTGCTTGTCGCTGTCGTGTTCCGGTTTGGAGAGTAAGGTAGCCGCTAAACTTATGCATGTGGCATTAGACCTCGCCACAAGATAGCAACGCACCATTAATATCTTTGGTGTCTATAGGCGATGGTTGACTCTTTCCATCAGGAGACCCATCTGCTTGTTTGCTATCTGATGATATAAAAAAAAACTAATTAATTGGAAAAATTTCCCTCTAATTAATTAGAAGGCTCTTAGATATTTATTTTATTCTGTTTTTAGTATTTGTTGTTATAGCGGCAACAGATAAATACATCATCTGTGAAAATTTCAACATAGTATAAAACCCTTATAGGCAGTGATTGAAACTAACGCTTTTTAAAACTTACCGTCAAAGTTTCTCCACGTGTGGTCTGTGGGTCAAGTGCATCCAGAAGAAATTTTATTTGCTTTAAAAAGTATTATTAGGCAGTTGGCCTATTTTTCAAAGGAGTCCGCAACAACATGGGGGAATTAATGGGAAAGGTAATTCAAATGTAACGAAAGAATTAATATTGTTGATAAGTACACCAAGTAACATGCACGATAGTGAAAGCGAGTCAAAGCGACACTCTGTTGCTCATATGTGTCGGCCGAATTAATATGCGATGCGCAGACGTCGACACGGAGAGAAGGGGTCGTACTCGGCGTATGCCTAATAAATAAAACTATCGCCCTCTGGTCGAAATGCGACCATACACTAAACAATAAAATATTTTCTATGTTTAACAACAGACAAACAATAAACATAACGTCATAGATACTGCAATACCGCGTAAATAACAGTGGATAATCCGCGGAAGTACAAAAGTATCAAATTTTAGATTTGTATTTGTATGATGATATAATTTTTATCTTAATATTGATTGGATTGAATTAGATATTATTATATAAGCTCACTAATACACTTTTCTAAATAGCTTAAACTTAAAACACGTATTTGATTAGTATTGGAGAAGATTTACAGTTTTTTTCGTTCTCCTGTAAAATTTGCCACATCTAAGATACGCGGTATTACAGTATCAACGACGATAATAGTTTACATGTGTGTATATTTTAATATTTATTTTTATTAATTTAATGTATTTTTAATTATTTTTTATATTATAAGATAGCAAACAAGCAGATGGGTCTCCTGATGGAGTCAAACATCGCCTATAGACACCAAATATGGTGATCGTGCGCTGCTATCTTGTGGCAATGTCTAATGCCACATGCATAAGTTTACCGGCTACCTTACCCTCCAAACCTGAACATGACAGTGACCGACGCTATTGCGGCAGGAATAGGTAAGGCGGTAGTACCAGACCCGGGCGAGACAATGCAGAACTCTACCACCGTAGGATTGCATAATACATTGCTTATTTTGTGTACATATTACCTTCAATTTTACATTTTTTTTAGAATAAGCACTGCAGGATATTAGAATAAATCAATGTATACAAAGTTATGAAAAACCAATAGGCAAAAATATCAAAAAAATTCACATGAATTTCCAACGGGTTTCGTCTCAGAATCATCGTACAAATCCATGGTTTCGATTTTCGGTAGACCATCTTGTATTATAAAAGTTTTTGGTGAATCCCGCGGGAATAACTTATTTTTCGGTATAAAAAGTAGCCTACGTGCTATTCCAAGTCATCATCTAGCTGTGTGCCAAATTTTATCCAAACCCGTTCAGTAGTTGTGGCGTGATTGAATAACAAACATCCAAACTTTCGCATTTATAATATTTTTAGGATATTAATATATATTATAGACTAGCTGACCCGGCAAACGTTGTTCTGCCTTTTTAACTACTCTTATTTTTTTTATTTTTTCTCACCTTTTAAACCTTCCCTGGACTTCAACAATTAATTCAAAACCAAAAATAGCCAAATCGGTTCAGCCGTTCTCGAGTCTTAGCGAGACTAACGAACAGCAATTGATTTTTATAATATACTAGCTGACCCGGCAAACGTTGTTTTGCCATATAAATTATTTAATAAAAAAATAAGGGTTGGTGATAGAAGGGTAAAAATGTAGAGTTATATGTATTTTTTAATGCTGAATCATAAAAAAATAAAAATAAAAAAAATTGTCCATAAAGTAAAAAAAAAAATTTTAGGGGTGGACAACCCTTAACATTTAGGGGGATGAAAAATAGATGTTGGCCGATTCTCAGACCCACTGAATATGCATACGAAATTTCATCAAAATCGGTCAAGCCGTTTCGGAGGAGTATGGAGACTAACATTGTGACACGAGAATTTTATATATATAGAAGATATAGATTACACTTGTAAGTTACTTGTCATTAACAAAAGACTTAGTATATAAGTATAAGTATTATGGTATAAGTGTCTGTATCTGTCGCAGGAAAATTCTATAATTTGTCCGTATATAAATGGTCCGTAGTAAATAACAAATATCTCAGCCATTTACGTTTTGACGATGATTTAAACCTATTCTGACAATCAAATTCAAAACTAGAGCAGATGATACAAGATCTGAAGGTGAAAAGCTCACGTGTGCGGTTGGAAATGAACCTGCATAAAACTAAACTGATGACCAATTTCTCAAAACTACCAGTAAAGATAGGAAGCTAAAAACCTTGAATTTGTAGAGTCGTATATTTATCTTGGAGAACAAATATCATTTCACCGAAATAGCAACTTCGAAGAATAACTAGAAGAATAAATATATCGTGGCAAAAATATTGGGCTCACCGGGAAATAATGAAAGGAAATATGCCTCTTTCTATAAAAAAGAAAGTAATGGATAGTGGTATCCTTTCCTGTTTAACATATGGCTCACAAACCTGGACGTACACAAAAAAAGCGAAAGAAAAAATACGAATATGTCAAGCAGCCATGGAAAGATCTATTCTGGGAGTCCGAAAGAAAGATAAAGTACGACGTTCCAAAATAAGAGAAAAAACTAAACAAATGGACTTCCTATAACACTCGATGAAATAGAAGTGGAAATGGGCAGGACACTTCGCCAGGATAGAGGACTTTCGGTGGACGAAACATACTGTAATATGAGAAGGACCTGAGGGAAAAAGAAAACGACGAAGACCACCAAGAAGATGGGTCGAGGGGTTCTCAATTGAATAATAATAATAATAATATGAATTAATTAACGATTAAATTTAATTTTAATATTACTTGTTATGTAAATGGATTGTTTATTTAGAACTAGAACCTTGTCCAACTTTTTACTTAAAAAGGAAGTAGGTTTGTTAGGTTGCCTTTAGGTCCCATACCTGGAAAAAGGGCTCCGTCGACCTCAGAGTTGATAGTTGACATTGACGCAATTTATGTCATCAACAATTTGCCTTCGGTAATTTGTGTCGAACGTTTACGAAATAACGACGCCGTTTGTATAACGACGAAACATACAAATTTCCTGCGACATATCGAATGATTGCTAATGTAATGTTTTTTTATAAATTTGTGTTTTTAATGCATGTTATATAAAAAAATTAGCTTTCTGCGCTTATTTTCAATATAAACTTTAGCTGTGCCAAAGCTCATACTACGTTTTAGTTTCAAGGTACAAAGTTTTCGTTTAATATATAAATATGAAGATAATTTTTACTTTGGTAGAGAAATAACGCAAAGCACGATAGTGACCAGTTCTGATAATTTACTTGTATTGACCCGAGACCCTTTTAAAGTAACTATAGACTACACCTATGTCTAACTGGCAGGCATTCCGTAAAAACTGAAATACGTTTGGATGGATCACTACTTTCCTGACTACCACACCACTACTACTGCACTACACTGGTACTACGTACTACATTGTGTACCATACCTGGGCAGAACATTATAGAAATGTACACACTTGTAGTTAGACAGTTGTGACACGTTTAGCCTTAATTTGCCTTTTACGAGCTGCCTGATACAGTGGTCAATTTTTAAATCATTTTATTTGTTGACTAGCTTTTGCCCGCGGCTTCGCTCGCGTTAAATTCATTTTAGGGAAGTGGGGAGTTGGAAAGAGATAAAAAATAGCCTATGTCACTCTCCATCCCTTCAACTATCTCCACTTATTTTTTAAGTCCCAATCGAATGCCATCAACCACGTTTCTATAGATCAAGTCATTCGAAAGTAATGAGATGTTCATACACACACAGACACACAAATACATACATATAGGCAAATTGACGTCATCGTGAAAATAGTTGAAAAAGGTTCCTAGGAGATCTGGTGATATGTCGAGTTTTATAAGCAAAATTAGTAACTTCCTTTTACTACTAACGTAGCAGGAAGTTCAAAATCTAAAAATTTCATCACCTGCGCATTTTGGTTCACAAGAAACTAAATATTACATACGCCCCTGGAAAGGTATTAGAGGTGAACGCAATCGAGACCACTCTTGCGCATTTCGTTATGCGTCCGCGCATCTTAATCGATTCTTTAGTAAACATCGTACATTTCAGAAATGTGACAAATAAGAACATAAATTATATAAAAGGCCAAACACATTTTTTCATTATGATGAATAATTATCAGATCGCTGCCTTGCTTTATATTATTAACTAATATAATAAAACCTTAGGATGAAGGAAGCTACTACTAATAACCAAGGAAAAACCGTGTCATTTCGTCCCTAACAATGGCGGACTAAAAGAACAGCTGTTTACTGTCTACATAACAATTAATTATTTATAAAGTATATTGCAATTGGGCATGTTATTTTAACAATTATTTTTTATTTTAGATTTAAGGTACACACTAAAATTATAGAAAAATACAAATAAACGCTAAAATTAATTTAATATTTTGTAATCAAAGGGTTAGTTATTTGACATTTAATTTTAACTTACCTACTTTGACAGTGTATTTTAGTAATGGCGTTTTGGCTGCAAGCTGTTTAAGGTGACGTTAATTTTCTTAAATGATTTGAAATTAGAACACTGACAAAATTGTTGTAGCTTTGTCTATTATGAAAATTCTAACTTATTAGACGGAGGTAAAACCATTTTTATTATTTGTTCAGCCTTGGAATGCATGCAATTTTATAATTTTGATTGTTTATGGAAATTAATGACAAGTCCTTATCTTTCTCTTGTCAAAGAATAAAACTAGCGATTGCCCGTGGCTGAAATTCGGCCATAGACTAAGAAATATAATATCTAAAGTATGACAACGGATTTAGCCGTAATTTGTAAAGAAAATATGTAGTATACATGTGTGTATCATGAATGTCTCAGGTATGTCACATAAATGCAGTATGTTTTAAGTTTATCTATCTAATACCTTTAAACGAGCAATGCTTGTGTATAAATATGTAATCTGAATTGCGGAAACGGCTCCAACGATTTTCATGAAATTTATTATGCAGGGAGTTTCGGAGGCGATAAATCGATCTAGCTAGGTGTCATTTCTAGAACGTGTTTTGTCCATAAAGTACCGAGCCAAGCTCGGTCATCCAGGTACATTTTGTTATTTTAATGTATTTCTAATGCATTTTATTTAAAAATATTAAATTTCTGCAGTGCTCCGCTTAACTTATGCCAAATTTCATACTTTTCATCGCGTAATTGTCCTAAAATGCGGTTCAAAGATTTTCCTTTACGTATTAATTTATTAAAATACGTCGCATAAATCAATTAATGTTTGTTCATGACTGTTATTTATAAGTTAGTCGGACTTGACTTTCGGTCAGACTAGACTTGTAGGCTGTAGCGCAGCTTTGTAATTAAACTATCAAAAATCCTTTCTAAGCGGACGTCTGTCATAAAATTATAAATTTGAAAGTTTCTAGATTTCTAGAGATTAGCCCATTAAAACTTTGAACAAACAAACAAATTATTCATTTTTATTATATAAATATAGGTAGAGGTAAGGTAGACATCGAATTATATGCACTATCAAAATACTGTTTATTAATGGCATTTCTGCTACCATGTAATCTCATATCAACTCCCGAGCGAAGCCGGGTATCAAAGCTAGTATATAATAAAACTAAGTTGATAAAATGTGCGTGCCGATAAAACTTAAAAAGGAGTCCCGGCACGATAAAGGGACTTTTATAGTGTGATAGCCCTTTATCCCTCCTCGAACAAGAAAGTTCCCGTTTTAACCTTAAGGGCGTGTTTTTAATGATATAAGGGCTTTTCCAACCTTTCAACTTAAAAATTAAGTGTAGTGGCGCCACCTGTTGTCGAGTATTTGAACTTCATTCAGAACAACGATTATTTGGATTGCATTTCGAAAGGCGCTGCGAGCAACTGCAGCATGTGTAGTAATGGCGCGAAATTTAAAACTCTAATTTCAATAAAGTCTTAAAAATTACATTTGTTATATATTTTCAACTACCACATAATCTCATATCAACTCCGGAGCGAAGCCGGGTATCATAGCTAGTATTAAAGTAAACTTGACGCTACTAAGGCGTTAATCTGTTCCATAATTATTTCCAAAATTGCTAAGGACTGGCACGAAAGGTATTCAGTTTCAGGTATATATTGCTGAAATGAGCGACTCTTATAAGAGTAAAGAGCAACATTTTGTTTGATTAAATGATTTTTAAATGCCAGCCGGCTTCAACTAATTTCTACGGCCTTTGAACTCTCAAATTGACCAACTTCTTATTTTATTATTCTTATATTGATTCAGGGTTACAAGGTTAGGCAATCGTGAATTGTACTCGTAATGAGTCTTCTAAAACACTTTTTGATAGGGGCTTAATAGACACTTGCGCGTCACTTTACTGGCTGCAATACGCCACCGTTTACCTCACCTACACCGTCCTATAGGCCTATACATTTATCTACTGAAATAAGAATTATCAATGAAAATTTAAACAAAATAATACGTGAAGTAAAAATTGTGTATCCCTTTCTCCGACGATTGTCCGAACAGTGGAGTGATATACACACATGTATAACATTATCTTTGTGGCTGAAATCAGTTGTCAAACTTAAGAAAATAAATTATGGTTTAGCCATGGTGGAATTTCGCCCAGAGACGATCGCCAAAAAATATGCAATACGCTGTAAAAATAGCATTTTATGCATTTGCGTAGGCGAACATTCAAATGCATATATATTCGATATCTACCTACTGATTAGGACAGACACCATATCAGTCGGATCCCTTAGTGAATATGGTTGTGCGTTGTAAAATAAGTCCCGTCAGTCAGTCACCCTTTACTTTTACATACATATTAGGATAGTAAAACATTCAGGTTGCTGACAATCAAAACAATGAAATTGTTCGTGCTGTGTCAGAGCACAAATAGTTAAAAATAGCTATTGTTTCCCGAACAATTGCGACAACGCTCCACTTGCGAGGTTTATGGACTCAATGTTCACACACGCTCTGCGAGATTACCAGCGAGTGTACAGTGTGCTAAGTGTGAGTTTTTCTTTTCGCATTCGATCGTAAGCGCGTTTGAAGTTTACTAGGAATTTGTATGTGATTTGTACAGCGCCACCTAGTGGTAAACGTAAGAAACCAGTTTACCACTAGGTGGCGCTGTACAAATCACATACAAATTCCTAGTAAACTCGAAACGCGCTCACGATCGAATGCGAAAAGAAAAACTCACACTTAGCACTCAGATAGTGGAAAGTAGTCTAACCTCTGTCCCTAAACTTATTTAAATCATAGAATAAAAACAAGCTGATCATTATCTTGATGAAAAGAGAAACCACCTATAAACACCAAGATGTTAATGGTGCGTAGCTGGATGGTGCCACGTGCATAAGTTTACCTTCTTTCTTACTCTACAAACCGGAATAGGACAGTGACAAACACTGACGATATTGCGATTATTCCCCGTGTGGGTTAGCCCGGACTCTGAAAAATATACCATCTGCCATTCTTTCAGGAAGTTTGTAAGGGGCAAAGGATTGACAAAACGTGTCACTACCGCTAAACATACCAAACAAATGCTTGCGCAAATTACCTATAGGCTATGTATAAGTATTATCTGTTTAATCGTTCCAAAACCAGCCAACCCACAAACTGTTAAAAAGCAAAAAGATTTTGCTGAAACTTTTAATTTCTAAAATATTCCTTCCTTCAATTTATCTCTCTCTAAACAATAAAATCTCCCCAAAGGTTGTGTGTGTATATTATAATCATGAATGTTTTTTTTTTTTATATCATAAGATAGCAAACAAGCAGATGAGTCTCCTGATGGAAAGAGTCAACCATCGCCTATAGACACCAAAGATGTTAATGGTGCGTTGCTATCTTGTGGCGAGTGGCTAATGCCACATGCATAAGTTTACCGGCTACCTTACCCTCCAAACCGGAACACGACAGCGACAAGCACTGACGCTATTGCGGCAGGAATAGGCAAGGCGGTGGTACCTGACCCGGGCGAGACAATGCAGAACTCTACCACCTAGTAGCCACGATGGTAGTGACTCGATAGCCATTCGGTCGCCTTTTACGACCTGCCTGGCAGAACGGCAGTTGGCCTATTCTACAAAGGAGGCCGGGACCAACACGGCGAATGTAGTGTGAGTAATGCTTATTTTAATTAATGTAATGTATTTCTTATGCATATTATTTAAAAATATTAGGTTTCAGTCCCTCGCAA
This sequence comes from Apodemia mormo, assembly GCA_036924255.1. NCBI lineage: Eukaryota > Metazoa > Arthropoda > Insecta > Lepidoptera > Riodinidae > Apodemia > Apodemia mormo. The sequence continues at coordinate 5,382,451 of JAUPFN010000020.1, read as the reverse complement.
TGTAAACTTTAACTTTGCCAAATTTCATACGCCCATAGAATAATAACGCATACGCCATCATTCGCGCAGTTGTCTTAAAAAGGGGTACAAAGTTTTTCCTTCACGTAATAATATACAGTTTGTAAGTAACGGTCTACCCAATGTCTAAACCATGAATTTGGACCATGATTCTAAGATGTAAAACCGTAGGTTATTTTTGTGGGAGATTATTGATTTGTTTGACGATTTTTTTACATTAATTTATGTAATTTGATTTATTCCAAAACTATACAATAACTATTCTAGAAAAATAGTAATATTTAAGGAAAAACAAAATAAGCAATGTATCAACGGAGATTCGAAAGGTCCGCGGCCGCAACGAGTCCGGGCAATGTAGGCTTTACATTGCGTGGCGTAAAAATAACAAAAAATCATAAAACGCCTATTTTGCATTTCCCACAAAAAAAGCAATAACCATCCTGATTATCATGTAAAAATGCCATATTTTTTTATTACACTGTCCCTTAAACGCTGTATGGTATATCGTTTAAGGGACAGTGTAATAAAAAGACACCATGTGGTATAGGTATAGCACAAATTACAAGCATTCAGCAATGTGTGTTCATAAACAAGGCAGATAAAGTTGGGTCTACCTGCTAGTTATAAATGTTTCAAAAGCAAAACAGTATCATTCTTCTCATTACTTTTTAATGTGAATAATAAAACGTTTCATCATTTTGTTAATAATTGCTTTACGTATCATGTCGCCGCATAATTCTTACTGGCTACGTAATAGTTAATGCCTCTTTTCAACACATATTGTGCTCTATTTGAAAATAACATTGTACGGATAGTGGAATTACTTAATGAGGAAAAGTATAAGTATATACATATTAAATATATTCCAGTATTTATATACGTATTTCTATGTATATAGTATCGTTGACTAATGCCCATAACACAAGGTAATCATTTGCTTAATTTGGGGTTAGATCAGTAAGTGTAATTTGTCCCCTGAATATTCATTTATTATTTATTTATACATTATATATATATTAAATAGCGTATTTTTTAGCCGCCGTAGAAGTAACTTCGGCTAATCGTGGGTGCACTTGTTGTACCTCTGCTTACCTCTTCAGGAATACGGGCGTAAAGATAATTTCTCCTTTATAACATACTAGCCGACCTGCGCAGTTTCGCCCGTGAGTAGATTAACAGCCCTTCAGGGGTTGATTTTTGGAAAAAAAAAATAGCCTTAGTTTGACCCCGGATCTTCAATTATTTCCATGCCAAATTGTATGAAAATCGGTCCAGCGGTTTAGCTGTGAAAACGTAACAGACAGGCAGACAGGCAAACAGACTTTCGCATTCATAATATTGGTATGGATCTACAAGCATTTGAAACAATTTAGTAAATCAGGAAAAAAATGCTTAAAAATTATGTTAGTTGTATTTTTTTTTTTCATTGAATTTGCAGGCATACGAGCGAGTGGGCCACCTGATGGAAAGCGGTCACCACTGCCCATGGACATTTACAACATAAAGGGTTAGTTGCCAATGCGATGCCGGCTTTTAAGGAATTTGTTGATCCTCCTCTTAAAAATCCTAATATCGTAGCTACTCGGAAAAACCGTGTGAGGAAAATATTCCAAAGCTTGACTGTTCGTATAAAGTACGTAGGTACCTTGCAAATCGAATAGTCGTGGATGACCAATCGTCAAGATGGTGTGAGTGGAATCTCTCACTACGGCGTGTAGTGCGTTGGCGGAACGTGGTAGCCGGTATTAGATTAAAAAGCTCATCAGAGTTCTAAGTGTGAGTTTTTCTTTACGCATTCTAACGTGAGCGCGTTTCGAGTTTACTAGGAATTTGTATGTGATTTGTACAGCGCCACCTAGTGGTAAACTGGTTTCTCACGTTTACCACTAGGTGGCGCTGTACAAATCACATACAAATTCCTAGTAAACTCCAAACGCGCTCACGATCGATTACGAAAAGAAAAACTCACACTTAGCACTCAGAACACTCCCCATTATATAAGCGGTAGAAAACACATAGAGAACCCACATCTCTCCGGTGGCTAAGGGGTTCAAGACCAATGGTAAGAGTGGGGCTGTCGACAAGGCGCTCCAGTCTGCGTTGTATTTTGTCTAATTGCTGGGTTTGATACTGGGGTGCACCGGCCCATAGGTGGGAACAGTACTCCATGTCATGTACAAAGCGCAAGTCCGACCACTTGCGCTTTGTAAAGTATTAGTATATGGGCAGGAGTGAAGTACCGTCTAGCCCGATTTAATATCCCCAATTTCTTGTATTGTTGTATGGAAGCCCCCTTTAATATTTACTTAATTTTTATTTAATTATTTATTTTGAAAGGTAATATACAACTAAATAAATATAAAAAAATATAAAAAAACAGGTAGACGCTTAAAATTCTGTGAAAATTTTAAGCGTCTACCTGTTACCGCTTATTAATACTGAGCAAAAAAAATAACAAAAAAACACGTTTATTGTATGGGATTAATAATATTTTCACTTTTTTATTTTTAGTATTTGTTACAGCGACAAGAGAAACACATACCTAATTTTTGAAAATTTCAGCTTTCTAGCTATCACGGTTTATGAGATACAGCCTGGTGACAGACAGGCAGACCGATAGCGGAGGCTTTGTAATAGGATCCTATTATTACGCCTCCGCTGTCTGTTTGTCGTTTTTACGTTTTAGATACGGAACCCTATAAACTAGCAGCTACAACTTTGCGTGACAAAAAATCGATACTTCCCTTTGCTCAGTCTGGAAAAGAATAGCATATATGCATGTCACTCTTGAAAAATGTAGCTTTCTAAAGGTAATTTTTTTATATCGATCGAGTAGTTTTTGAGTTAAATTGTAACAAACGAACAAACAAAAATTCAAATCTTTCCTCGTTATAATTTAGAATTTTTAAAATCGGTCGAATATTTTTGGAATTAAATCGGAACAAACAACCAAATCTTTCCTCTTTATAATATTAGTTCAGATACGTATTAAAAGGAAACGTTTTTTAACTTCTCGCTACGTATGTAGTTAAGGAAGTTACTGATTTTGCCCCGATTTTCGAAAATCGAGTTTTCACCAGATCTCCACGTTTTGAGTTCCTAGGAACCTTTTGCAGCTTTTCAAATATCAAATTACATTGTTTTTAGCAAAATTGCTAAATCATTTTTAAATTAACTTTCAAGCTGAATACATCGATTGACTTAAAAATTTTATCAGCTTTCTTCCTTTAATAACTGCGTCAAATACCGTTAATTGGATCAAAATTGGTTAATTGGTTTGGGATTTATCAATTTTTTGAAAAAAAATGTGTTTTGCATTTCTTCAAAATTTTTCAACCCTTCGATTATTTAGTTAAAGCAATATTTTAGATTTAAAAAAATGAGTTGAACGCCATTTGAAAGATCAAATTCGATCATCGTTACCAAAATGTAATAAGATATAAGAATTTTTTTCAAAGCAGACTCAAGGTACTTATATTTAGAAAAAATCATCACCATATGTAACTCTGATTTATGCAAAATAAATAATTTTGAATTTTTGAATTTTTTAAATTTTGAATATACAGCTTTTCAAAAATCAATATACTGCCATTTTAATAAAATACATAACAGTATGAACTGAAAAATTATATGCTTATAGTTTTTACTATTTTGAGCTCAAAATATCTTAATTTAGCGGGAGGTTTCAGGGATGCCTGTAGGGTCAATCGTTTACACATTTTTTTTAAGTTATTGAAAAGTTAACACTTATTCGATGTAGAGTTTCTATAATTTCTTCATGATTCTTTGTCGTGAGAGAATGCTATGTATGTATTGTCGAAAGCAAAAAACTTACCAACACACTCTGTTCACTGTACATTGTGAATGAGGAAGCATTCAGGTCGTCGGATTCATCTTGCCCTTGTTTCCATTAGTTTTCTAATGTCATGTCAAAACTTTCATCCTCCAATTGTTCTTATTATTTAACTCAAGAACAATAAAATTGTGCGCGATTATATTTGCAAATTATATAGAACTTGTTTATATGTACTTTATATTTCTCATGACAAAGTGAATTATGGTTAGGTGTTTTATAGTAGAGGCAAATGGCACTCTTAATGGAAAGATGGTTTTCTCTTATACTTCACTCCCCGTGTTGGTCCCGGGCTCCTTTGAAGAATAGGCCACCTGCCGTTCTGCCAGACAGGTCGTAAAAGGCGACCGATTGGCTATTCTGGCTATACGAGTCACATCGTGGCTACTAGGTGGTAGAGTTCTGCATTGTCTCGTTCGGGTCTGGTACCACCGCCTTACCTATTCCTGTCGCAGTAGCGTCAATGCTTGTCACTGTCGTGTTCCGGTTTGGTGGGTAAGGTAGCCGGTAAACTTATGCACGTGGCATAAGACCTCGCCACAAGATAGCAACGCACCATTAACACCTTTGGTGTCTATAGGCGATGGTTGACTCTTTCCATCAGGAGAACCATCTGCTTGTTTGCTATCTTATACTATAAAAAGAAAACCCCTATAATAATTCCGTGGCCTATACACACCCAGTATGTTTGAACGCCCTGTTGGTCGAGTGGTTAGCGCACCTTACTATTCATTGATAGGGCTCGGTTTAGATTCCCGACAGGGACAAACATTTGTGTGATGAGCATAGATGTTTGTGTTTCTGGTTTTGGGTGTTTATTAAATATATTTGAGTATTTATGTAATATGTATATCTTTGGATTTGTATCGTTGACTGACACCCATCTTACAAGCAAATAAATTGCTTACTTTGGGGTTAGATCAATTCATGTGCCGAGAGGCTCATAAACGACGATGATCTGAGTGCTAAGTGTAAGTTTTTCTTTTCGCATTCGATCGTGAGCGCGTTTCGAGTTCACTAGGAATTTGTATGTGATTTGTACAGCGCCACCTAGTGGTAAACCGGTTTCTCACGTTTACCACTAGGTGGCGCTGTACAAATCACATACAAATTCCTAGTGAATTAAAAAATATCTGCAATTGATCTGAGTGCTAAGTGTGAGTTTTTCTTTTCGCATTCGATCGTGAGCGCGTTTGGAGTTTACTAGGAATTTGTATGTGATTTGTACCGCGCCACCTAGTGGTAAACGTGAGAAACCGGTTTACCACTAGGTGGCGCTGTACAAATCACATACAAATTCCTAGTGAACTCGAAACGCGCTCACGATCGAATGCGAAAAGAAAAACTCACACTTAGCCCTCAGGTGGGCAAAAACTCCAGAACTCGCTCAGGGCTGCAGAGTAACCAGTTTATCGGTTTTTTATCGGATACACTTTAGAGAGTGCGCTGCGGAAATGCACGACTTAATTTCGCCATCCCCGTATTTTTATCGATCGCCGAGACGCACAGATTCTAGGCATCGCCATATGGTGGACGTTTCACATACCTGGACAAAGCGGTTAGACTCGACATTCTTCATTCGAACCGCAAAGGACTAAAGCATGCTTCCCGAGTCTGTGTTTCACGACGAGTACAATCTAGGGATCTTCAAGAGAAGAGTGAAACTGAAGAGGTACTGTAACACCTTTATGGTGTTACGTACTGGCAGCTTTGTCTGTTTTCGAATGTAGAATAGAATTGTTTAGAAAAAGTTAGACAATAGAATTGTAAGTCTAGTTTGTAATCTGACAAGGGACAGAGGTCCCACGAAAATAAAAGAAGATACATTACGAAAGTCTATTTATTAGAGAATCCTGGAAAATCCTGCTTCTCATTAGTACCTCAAGCTGCCAAGCGAGTGTAAAGAAAGATTCCCTGAATAAAAAAGGGATATTGTCCCCTAAGTAACACGTCCGGCTGAATAGTCGTCGGGCGCCGTTACAAGTTGGCGGAGGCGCCGTGTAGTCGCGGTGTGCAGTTGCTGTGTGCAGTTGCTGTGTGAAGTCGCTGTGGGAAGTCGCTGCGGGAAGTCGCTGTGTGAAGTGGCTACGGAAGTCCCCACGTTCAGGCGCTACGCGCAATCACCACGCTAGAAAAACCAGGAGGGCTAAGTATTGGTGTCAGAGGGTAAGAGGTGTGATGGAGGCCATCAAGCGCTTCAACGGAACGCAAAACTTGGCGTTCGCTGAGTTTATTAAAGATTTCAGAACGGTCGCGGCGATAAACAAATGGGATATGGAGAGCCTACCGTTACTGCTGGGACTATATCTCGACGGTCCGGCATTAGCATTTTATAAAATGATATATACCGACACGGCCAATTTCGATGAATTATGTAGTAAAATTGAAAACGAATTCCCCGTTTCAATAAATTATGTGGAACGATTTTATGTATCTAAGCAAGGCCGTGATGAGGAACTATTAACCTATTTTTACAGGCTCAGCGACACCGCAACCAAAGCTGAAATTTCAGACGTAATTTTTGTAAAACAATTCATCAAAACGATGTTACCCTCGCTAAAAGAAAAACTGGGGATGAGAGTGTACTCGTCACGAGAAGAATTACGAAACACAATCATTCAATACAACGAGGTCTTTGGGGGTCAATTGAGAGCGAGTAACCTTCCTTTACAACCGCCAATGGGGGTACAACAGAAGGTGAAATTCAGGGAGGAACCAGACATCCTGCCCAATACGCCCATACGCTCACAGGCAGAACATCCACAGCCATCGGAAGTTTTTCACACGCCCCGGTATAATTTAAGGCCGAGACATTATGAAAGAACGGCCTCAAACACCCGTAATGATTTCAGACGCAGCCCGATGTCACCGAAACACCCAAACGTACAGGGACGCCGCCAATGAATGAAACGCGGGAGATGAGAGCTGCGTCCCAAACAGATGAAGATCTCCCGGCAGAAAGCAAAGGTTTGTCCAGTCCATTTATACAGGTCATAATTAAGGGTCATTCGTGTTCGGCGTTAATCGATACGGGAGCAGATATATCGTGCATGTCAAATGATCTCGCGGAACATCTAAAAATAACATTCAAAGATGATGCACCCAATAGGCATTTTGTAAAATCGCTAGGAGGTTCGTTACTAAATGTGATAGGAAAGACGTGTGTAAATTTAATGATAGATAACAGTATTTTTGCAAATGAAATGTTAATAATAGAGAATATTAAAACTAAACTCATATTAGGTCGAGATTTTCTGAAAAAATATGATGCTGTAATAGACTTTTCAAAGAATTTCATATGTCTTAAGCAGCGTTGCTATGTAGATTTCATTAATACCTCATTGCTACGAAACAATGATGATCGTTCCAGTATGGACGGCTACCATAGAAACGTTGTAAATAATAATGTCACTGATGTAAATAAATCATATAATTTATTAAAATCAGATTACATGTATTATGTGAATTATGTAGAGAAAAATGAGGATAATTTATATCCGCGTGTAAATTCTAACAATGAATGCGAAATAGATGAAATTAACATTAATCCGGAATTATGTAAAAAGCAAAAGAATATGTTACGAAATCTGTTTAGTAAGTATAGGAAATGTTTCGCATTTAGGCCCACAGAATTAGGTAGGTGTAAACTAACAGAAGTAGAAATAAAAACGGTAGACCAGGTAGCAGTACACCACCCGCCATATCGTGTTTCACCTAAGCAACTGGAAATAATCAATACGCAAGTGAGAGAAATGTTAGACAACGGTGTCATTCGCGAATCTAAAAGCTCTTATGCTTCCCCGGTAGTGTTGGTGCGGAAGAATGATAATACATGGAGATTCTGTGTGGACTATCGTAAGTTGAATAAAAAGGTGGTGACAGATAGCTATCCTTTGCCTATTATAGAGGACATTTTAATATATCTGTCAGGTGCCCACTATTTCGCTGATTTAGATTTAAATTCTGGCTATTGGCAACTTATGATTTCGGAAAGCGATAGGCATAAAACGGCATTTATCACACCGTCAGGATTGTATGAGTTTAACGTGTTACCTTTTGGCTTAAAAACAAGTCAAGCAGTATTTCAGCGTACAATGGATAAGGTGTTAGGGGACATCAAATACAAGAATGCCATCTGTTATGTCGATAATATATTAATATGGGGGAAAACTTTCACAGAATTTAAGGAAGCATTAGAAAAGGTGTTAATGCGCCTTAAGGAAGCGAACCTTACGCTTAAACCAAATAAATGTAGTTTTGGGTATGGAAAGATAAGTGTGCTAGGGCATGAAATATCGGGGGTTGGTATTCGACCAGATAGCAGGAAATTAAAGGCGATAAAAGAAATGCCTGCACCTACAAATGCAAAACAGGTAAAATCGGTACTGGGAGTATTCTCCTATTACCGTAAGTTCATTGATAATTTTGCCAAAATTGCTCTACCCTTAACAAAATTACTAAAGAAGGGGTCGAAGTTTTGTTGGTCCTCGGAACATCAAAACGCGTTTTCAATTATCGTAGATCGGATGTGTAACCCGCCTATTTTAAGTCATTATTCTAGTGATAGGGATGTTTTAACTAGGTTGTATATAGATGCTAGTGGAGAAGCTCTGGGATGTTGTTTAATGCAGGGAAAAATAGAGATGCATCCGGTATCGTATGCGTCGAGGAAGTTGAGTGAGGCAGAAAAGAAATATTCCACTACTGAGAAAGAATGTTTAGGTCTAGTGTGGGCGTTAAATTATTTTAAGCATTTTCTATGGGGTTTGAAGTTCCAAGTCGTAACCGATCATAAGGCGTTATGTTGGCTTAGAGATAAGAAAGATATGAATGGAAGGTTGGCAAGATGGTCACTGAGCATACAAGCATATGATTTCGATATCGTGCATTGTGCAGGCAGAGAGAATGTAGTCGCCGATTTTTTAAGTAGAAACCCGTTGAATGTGGAGAGTGGAGTCGAGAACGCTCAGAAAGAACGAGAAGATGGTTTGGAAGTATATAAATTAGAGGTAATAAAGGTCCAAGAAGAGCAAGGGATGGATGAGTCATGTAGGCATTGGTTATCCCGAGTAAGGATGAGCAATACCGGAATATATAAGGGGTATATTTTGAAAGAAGGGGTTTTGTGTAAGAGAGTAAAGCGTGGACGTGTTATGAAAGATCTTGTAGTTATACCAAAGGGTTTGTTATGTGAGGTCTTACAGGAACTGCATGATGACCCATGGTCAGGGGGCCACTTGGGTTTGGCAAAAACGTTATGTAAATTCAGAGATAGTTATTATTGCGAGAATGCTGAGAAGGAGATCGAGAAGTATGTAAAAACGTGTAGGTTGTGTCAAGAAAGAAAAAAGGTCAAACAAGTAGCGGAACTACAACCAATAACTGTGACCCATATGATGCAAAAAGTAGGCATCGATATATTAGGGCCTTTTAGAAAATCTTTAAACGGAAATAAATATATTATAGTATGTGTTGAATATGTGTCGAAGTATGCGATATGTAAAGCGGTGCAAAGAGTTACGGCAGAGAAAGTGAGTGAATTTCTGATTGAGGAGGTGTTTTGTAGATACGGAGGTGTTAAGGAAGTAATTTCTGATAGGGGGGCAGTATTCACGTCACACCTAGTAAAAGAGACTGTGATTCGATTTGGGGCAAAGTCGCGATTTAGTACGGCGTTTAGACCAGAAACGAACGGGTTAGTAGAGCGGTTCAATAAAACGCTGGTCCAAATGTTATCGATGTATGTTGCCAGGGACCAACGAGACTGGTGTAGATTTGTGCCACTAGTATGTCATGCATATAACACTAGCAAACAATCAACCACTAAAGTTTCACCATATATGATGATGTACGCTAGGGAACCGATATTCCAAAGCGACATGGGGGTAAATAGGGATAGTCAAAACCGAGAAGTAAATTTTGCCGAGAGACATAATTTACAAAGTACGTTAGTCCGGAAGGCGATACAAAATATTAGAAGGGCACAGGTTAGGCAAAAGAGATATTTTGACAAAAGGGCTAAAGTAAAGGACTTTTCACCGGGACAATTAGTATTAGTTTATACACCAAGACGGGTGGACAATAGGAGTTTGAAATTATGTAGGTTATATAAAGGGCCGTTCAGAATAGTGGAAAGAATATCTAATGTAAATTATGTAATTACGAAGTTAAGCAATAGGAGATATAGAGATATTGTACATATAAATAGGTTGAAGGCATTTCATGTACGTATGTAAAAAAAATATATAGTGTACTTATAGTCATTCATTGTAATAAATAATTGTTACATGTTAGACCATTACTTTTGTTTGGGCTTATATATGAGAATACTAATACTTGTATTTGTTTCATGTAATATGATGGGGCTCAACCAATGCTGTGATGATGGACCGAAGCCAAAAAGAAAAAAGATGACCAAAAGAATATTAAATGAAGAAATGTCCTATTTTCAATAGCAATGTATTCCTCTCAAGTTCTTCCGTTCAATAATAAAGTCTTATGGGGATATAATGTATACTAGGGACAGAGCCGCCTTAGTATGAAGTCGTAAGAGTCAGTGTAGGTTAAGGGTTGAAAGTTTTTTGAAGGAGAGTTCAACTTTGTAGTACGACATAGTCGACACAAAGGATATCTGTATAGGATATACATGAACTCAGAGAGTCATGGGAGACAATATGATGATGGTATTAATATGGTTCAGAGTAAGGAATATTTATGATCGTGGTCTATATATTGGGGCGAGCTCGATGTTGAGAGGAAGTAATACTTCAATCTTTTTTCTTTTGGTCCACCAAAGAAAAGAAGTTTGAATTGTTATGCCTTTCCATCTCTTATTATCTCTTATACAGCTAGAGCCCTTCAGGCTAAAATGTAATAAAATAAAAAAATGTTTGCGGTAGGATAGGTTAGGTGAGGGGACTGTGGTCTGTCTTTTACAGGGGTTTTGGGAGACCAAAGTTTGTGCCATGGTGTGGTGATGATGAACAGAACCACACATGGGGCAAACTATCTTTTAGGAAAAGACAGTCCCACCAAAATGTACCTTCCCCTCGTAGGTAGGGCAATCAGGTTAGGGATAGGTAGGCCATATGAAGGGAGACAAATGCCCCACCAGTTTCAGCTGCTCCCACCTTGGGGGGTAGCTGATGTAACACCTTTATGGTGTTACGTACTGGCAGCTTTGTCTGTTTTCGAATGTAGAATAGAATTGTTTAGAAAAAGTTAGACAATAGAATTGTAAGTCTAGTTTGTAATCTGACAAGGGACAGAGGTCCCACGAAAATAAAAGAAGATACATTACGAAAGTCTATTTATTAGAGAATCCTGGAAAATCCTGCTTCTCATTAGTACCTCAAGCTGCCAAGCGAGTGTAAAGAAAGATTCCCTGAATAAAAAAGGGATATTGTCCCCTAAGTAACACGTCCGGCTGAATAGTCGTCGGGCGCCGTTACAGTACCTTCTAGGGAAGCGCGTTCCATCTTAGGCCGCATCTTAGCTTGTCATCAGGCGAGATCGTGGTTAAGTGCTTCCCTATCGATAATAAAAAAATGTTATTTGTTCAGTGACATTTATTTATATATTTATTTTTTTATACGTGCATTGTCATCTGCGTGGCGGAAAAACAATGTAACTTAGATTTATAGACTACCTTACCTTGAAAACAAGAACACGAAAGTGACATACACTGAAGGTTTTGCGGCAGCAACAAGTATCAACCAAATCCGGGCAAGATCTTGCGGAGCTCTGCTACCTAATAGTCAAATATTCAAGATGATAGTTACACGTTTAACTAATTGTTCGCCATTTACGAACTGCCTGGCAGAATGGCGGATGGTATGGAGGTCCAGGCCAACACGAAAGATCCGGGGCAACATAAAGTAGATACTAACAAGAAAAAACACGATTATGTGGACGTCACTGGAAGAAAATGGGGTTATTTTATATAATTATATAGCAGACAAGCAGATGGCTTTCCAGATGGAAAGAGAATCCATCGTCTATAGACACCAAAGACTTTAATGGTGCGTTCTATCCGTGTGGTGGAATGGCAATGCAACATGCATAAGTCTACGGGCTATGTTACCCTCCAAAACGGAACACGACAATGAGCAATGACCCTATTGTGGCAGGAATAGGGGGTGTCGTAATCGCCTTGTTTCCCCTCCCCGTCTTATTTATCGCCTATTCTAATGGCTCCTTTTATTGATATGATGTTATTAGTGTCAGATCTAGAGATTATCTGACTGTCTTGGACAATTTAACACCATTAATATTATAATTGGTAAATGTAGCTGTAGATGGAAAAAAGAAGTGCGGTCAGGGCCGTCTGCGCCACCAAAAAAGGCGGTCATCAGAACAATCGAGATCATCCATTGAGCAATATGCTCTTAGCGAGTGGCATTTTTTAAAAGCATAAAGATTATTACAATTGCCATGTTGGTACTTGTCAAATTGCAAGAACAATATAACCTAGTTCAATTCAATGCAATAAGACGGTATTTAGTAAAATATGAGGTCCTGGATTTGAATTCAGTTTCACCACACCAGTCGAGTCGAGTGGTTGCGGACTTTGGCTACGTAATCAATGGGGTTCGAGTTTGATTCCAGACAATATACGCGGACCCTGTATTTGGTTCAGAGGGGGGCAAATTTAGCTCATTTCACCTGGTTAATCTTCTAGAAAAATCTATATATATATATATATATATATATATATATATATATATATATATATATATATATATATATATATATATATATATATATATATATAAATCAATTGCTGTTCGTTAGTCTCGCTAAAACTCGAGAACAGCTAAACCGATTTGGCTAATTTTGGTTTTGAATTAATTGTTGAAGTCCAGGGAAGGTTTAAAAGGTGAGAAAATATAGAAAAAAATAAGAACAATTAAAAAGGCAGAACAACGTTTGCCGGGTCAGCTAGTGATAAATAAAATATCTCAGACGACAAAAATTTGAAAATTGGGCGTAATTCAGAGGGCGGAAATTGCGCCTTTTGGACACCCGAAACGCGCCTGTCTTATGGGGACAAAATATTGTGTGATAAGCAGAAATGTTTGTAATATCCTTTTTATTATTGTGTTCCGGCTTAGAGGGTAAGGTAGCCAATGGCTTTACCATCTTTTCAGTGTGGCCGCGTTTTCAATTCATTTTTAAACAAAAATTTTGACGCGTCAAAATAATTTGTAAAAAGTTTTATTAAATAAAGTACTTTTGATTTCCCACAAAATGGATAGTAACGCACCATTTACATCTTTGGTGCCTTTAGACGATAGTTTTCTCAGTATCAGGATAGCCATCTGTTTGCTTTTCTTTGATACAAAAAAGATAGGTATATGGGATACACACTTAGGAAGTTTTTTTTTGTATCATAAGATAGCAAACAAGCAACAAACGACCAGCCTGGCTGAACGGCAGTTGGTCAGCTTTTCGAGGGAGCCAACACAAAAGAAACTCAACGGGCTTATATTTTACATCGGACTTGAAAAAGAGAAGGTGATTATTAATTCGACTGTATTTTTTTATGTTTGTCACCTCAAAACTCGGCCATTTATTTTTTGATAATTATTTGTTTGTTTGGGAGGGTAATGTCCCGTGTGGACTCATTTTATTTTGGCCAAGATCTGATGCAGCGTTCCAGAAATACAAGTAATGAGAAGTCAGTTATTGCAGTTTTACTGCGATTGAATTTATTTTTTCACTAGCTGTTGCCCGCGACTTCGTCCCCGCGGACTTCGTTTACTCCGCACAACTCCTCCCCCGTAGGTGATAGCGTGATAATATGTATCCTATATGTTGACCCGACCTATTAGTAATATTCATGCAAAATTTGAAGTAAATCCATGCAGTACTTTTTGAGTTTACCCTGGACATACATTGAGTTTCCTACGATTTTATTATATGTATAAATAATATAATATAATAGTTTCATAATTTAATGTATACTTCACGAAGTATACTGTAGATACAATGTAGAGTTTTATTTAAATACATCATTGCATACAAAGTGATTAATTATTATTTGATCAACTGTGCTAATATTAATTTATACGAATGACGCAAGAGTATTATTTTTCGCCACATCTACAAATACAGTCAGTCTGCTATGTTGCTTTAATCGTCATTATTTCTATTTATCTTTTTACCAGTATTTTGTTTTTGATTAAATGTGCAAAATAAGGAGACATTAAAATTTATTGAGTATAAATGTTTATGGAAAGGATGACTTCAAATATTGATATCTATTTACCAGACTGAGACATGCTTCATTACATATCTCAGCCACGAGACTTCTAGAAAAAAACTTTACGCCGGTTCGCTTGCAGAGTAGGCAGAGTTAATTGAAAGTCCACGTTGTTTATAGACTTTCCGTAGGCGTATTATCTAACGTTTGCAATCCGCCTGCGATCAGCGATGATTCTTAAACGTATCGAAAAACTCATCAAAAACGTCGCCAATTACTTGCTGGTCACTAGAAGTACTTTTTGCAATGTCGCAGCACCAAAACTAATTAAGCAGCAACGACTGTCGCTATGAGTGTAATGTCAATGTATAATTTCACACATAATTAAGGCTGTTATGTGTCTTGCAATAACTAAACAATTGCGAGTTACGTGATAACCCCCCCCCCCTCCCGATTACCATAATGCCCCCCCCCCCGATTCACCATTGCTGAGACTGGATAGCTTTACGTGCTTATGCGTGGTACGTTGTTGGTAATACCAGACTCCGAGCTCCTAATGAAATTTGAATATTCGTTTGGATAATGTAAATGTATAATAATGTAAATTAATGTAAATATCACTAATTTTCTGTGGTCGAAATAAATAAATATTGTTACGAATAATCTAGGAACGTGTAGAGTTGGAACGCTGGAGAGATCTAGAAATAAAAGAAAGAGATAGCTACTCCTATTGACAAACAAATAGTTGACATAAACTATGCCATAATGGACTTTGGCGTATATGGCAAAGGTTGAAAGTAGCGTGTACTAGTATTTATTAGTCATAACTTGTAAGTTGTTTACAATAATAAGAAGTGATTCATTATTTGCCGATACATTTAGATTTTTCTGGATCCAGATAGAACTTTACTTTGGGTATAAATAGAGATGTGTTGACGAATACAGGGCAGTTTTTATAAAGCGATCGAGAGCGATACTTGAAGTGACCCATGCGAAGCGAGAAGTGTTTTATTGTGTAGTGTTCTAAGTTCTGTGGTAGTACAGTGAGAGACTAGTGTTATTCAGAGTATTTAAATATTACATTGTGTTGTGTTGTGTGTATTTATATTGTAAATACACGGATTTAATATAAGTGGTGTTTTCATACAATTACGAACCCGAGGTATGTAACAATATTATTATTATTAACAATAATTCTTAATTTCGCAGGAATTGGAGCAAGAGAAGCATCTCCTTCGTCGACGGCTGGACACTGCGCAGGGGGAGTATGAAGCTCGACTGCTGGAACTACAAAACGACATCAAGGAACTCACCGCGAAAATCGACCACAGAGATACATCCGTCAAACAGGTAATCTAACTATACTAATTACTAGGCATGGAAATTATTGTTAAATTAGATATTTTTTTTAATATCATAAGATAGCAAACAAGCAGATGGGTCTCCTGATGGAAAGAGTCAACCATCGCCTATAGACACCAAAGATGTTAATGGTGCGTTGCTATCTTGTGGCGAGGTCTAATGCCACATGCATAAGTTTACCGGCTACCTTACCGGAACCCTCCAAACCGGAACACGACAGCGACAAGCACTGATGCTATTGCGGCAGGAATAGGTAAGGCGGTGGTACCAGACCCGGGCGAGACAATGCAGAACTCTACCACCTAGTAGCCACGATGGTAGTGACTCGATAGCCAATCGGTCGCCTTTTACGACCTGCCTGGCAGAACGGCAGTTGGCCTATTCTTCAAAGGAGGCCGGGACCAACACGGCGATTCAAAGGAGGCCGGGACCAACACGGCGATTAACTGTTTTGTTGTTAAAGTTATTAATATTTAACAGTTATATATTTGTGTTATATTATATCAGTAGCCTATATATAATAAGTAGGTATTAGAAGCAGTAAAAACACGAAGCTATCAGACAAGGTCCTCTAGAATAGTTTCAATAACTTTTAACAGTTATTATTATCACGCTCTCTTAAATATTTTTAATAACAATATAACCATATATCAAGTTATTGGTAATTTTAGTGATGCATAAAAATTACTTTTAACAGTATTTGCTAATATAAATAACAGTTGTTAATTGTTAAAAAAATTTAGTACGAAATTTAATATGTTAACTGTTAAATGATCCAAGCCTACTAATTACTACGGCTAGCTTACCCGGCAAACGTTATTTTGCCATGCAAATGATTTTTACGAGACACGTAATTTATCTAAATTAAGAGACTAGTAGACTTTGCGTGACCAAGAATCATTACTTCCCTTTGCCCAGTCGGCTAGAGAAGTAACCTATGCTACTTCTGAATAATGTAACTTTCTAAAGGTGAAAGATTTTTTAAAATTCGTCTAGTAGTTTTTAGTTAAATCATAACAAATAAACAAGAAACCAAGTCTTCTCTTTATAATATTAGTTAACTAGCTGTTGCCAACGACTTCGTCCGCGAGGACTTCGTTTACTCCGCACTGCTCCTCCCCCGTAGGTGATAGCGTGATAATATGTAGCCTATATGTTGACCCGATCTGTAAGTAATAATCATGCAAAATTTGAAGTAAATCCATGCAGTACTTTTTGAGTTTACCCCGGACATACATACAGACAAACAGACAAAAATTCTAAAAACCATATTTTTGGCTTTGATATCGATTGTAGATCACGCCCCAAGTATTCTTTTAAAAAAATATTCAATGTACAGTTTTGACTTTCCTACGATTTTATTATATGTATAGATAATACGTACTGTAGATATTGTAGATAAATATGTATCATCGCCTCTGTAGTCTAGTGATCCGGCGTTCGCGTTGACCACATGAGGTCCCGGGTTCGATTCCCGAGTCGGGCAATTACAAAAAAGTGTTTTTTCAGTTTTCTGATAAACACAAATTTGCCCGGGATTGGAAAGTGTCCGTTTGGCGATTGGCTAGCCTTATCCTATCACATAGTGGGGCCAAGTATCTTCGGCTAATCGTCGGTGCACTTGTTGTACCTCTGCCTACCTCTTCGGGGATACCGGCGTTAAGATACTTGTGTATCATTATGTTTGTTGTATTATATGTATGTTTGTGAAATTTCGTGTTATTTCATTATATCATTAGACAGCAAACAAACGGCAAATTTTGTAAAATGGTAAATTTTTTGTAAATTGTAAAAATTTGGATTGAGCATAAGATCATATTTTGTAAATTGTAAAAACAACTTTTGATGTGAAATAATTCTAGTAAATTGTAATACATACAATTGTAATACGTGAAATAGAAAAAAAGAAGCCCGCTGAGTTTCTTCCGCCGGATCTTCTCAGTGTGTGGCCGCGTTCCGATCCGGTAGTAATTATAAAGAAATCGACCTAAATTAAAATGTTTGCACGCCATATTATGGTAGAATATGATGGTAATTTAATTTATTTTAATAACTTGTGACACCCATATTCTTGCAAATAAATATTTTTCATTTCATTTCATTTTCATTTCATTTTCATTTTCATTTCATTTCATTTCATTTCATTTCAATCAAACGCCAATGGTGCGTTATCCGTGCGGCGGGCCAGCGATGTTACATGGATAAGTGTACCGGCTACCTTACCCTCCAAACCGGAATACGACCATGACAAGCATAGACACTATTGCAACAGGAATACATAAGGCAATGGTAATACCCGGGCAAGACGTTGCAGAACTCTACCACCTACTCGTAATAGTCACGATGGTAGTGATATGTAAAGTCAATCGTTCGCCTTTCACGACTTGTCGGACAGAACGGCAGATGTTCTGGAAAACTTTAAAAACAACAAAGAAAAATATCGACACGCAGAGATTGAACCTGCGACCGTCTTCCTAAAGCCGAGACGCTCTACCACTCAGTTAGTGTCGACTAACTAGTTATACGTATTTATGTATAAATAAATATAAATATTCACGAATTACACTGACTGATCTAACCCCAAAGTAAGCAAATTATTTGCTTGTGTTATGGGTGTTAGTCAACGATACTAATACATAGAAATACATATGTAAATACTAATGGTGTGACTGATATATTAGTATTCGCTAAGATATTAGTAATATTGAAAGGATTCGTGGATTAGTAATCCGGCGAACTGTAATATGTTAATATTTTATATTCGCCTAATATCTGTAACGGATATCCAAAATGAATAGGATAATATCATTCGGTATTCGGAATAGTTCGGATTCACTAGATTGGCGCCCGTCGGATTCGAAGTCGGAAATATTTTAATATTTTCACGATACGCCGCGTCGTACGTACGAATGAGACGGACGTATTTCCTGCAGTATCAGATCTTATTAATGTTGTTTTAAGGTCCAAATTACAGTGAAATATTAGTTAACACTGATATATTAGTAAAGATATTTTCCTGCCGTATCAGTATAAGATCTTATTTCTATTATTTTAAGATCCAAATTACAGTGAAATATTAGTTAAGATATTTTCCTGCCGTATCACTATCAGATCTTATTACTGTTATTTTAAGGTCCAAATTGCAGTGAAATATTAGTTAATACTGACATATTAGTTAAGACATTATAATATTTCAAAGTGAATATATTAGTATCACCTAATCTTGAGAAATATCGGTATTAAGCCATCTCTAGTAAATACCAGATCATATTTAATAAACACCCAAACCCGGAAATACAAACATTTATGCTCATCACACAAATGCTTGTCCCCGTCGGGGATCGAACCCGAGCCCCGTTGAGTGCGTAACCACGGTCGCTAACCACTCAAACAACGAGGCGGTCATACCTAGCGGTCATTACAATCGACGTAATCGATCATATAGCAAAGAAGAATTTCGCCACGTCGAACCTGTCGACACTAGCTCAGTGGTAGAGCGTCCCGGCTATAGGGAGACGGTCGCAGCTTCAATCCCTGCGTGTCGATATTTTTCTTTGTTGTTTTTAAAGTTTTTCCAGTTTTCCCAAGCTTGGAACGAGTATTATAACACAAAAAAAATATGCAGATGTTGTATTCTCAAAGGAGGCCCGTACCCACATCGGAGATTATATTGAGTCACTGACAACAATTTTTCTATATTGAAAATGTTTTGAGAACGGCTTAACTGATCTGGATGGTAATTAATTATACAGTGTAAAAACGTGATTGCGCAAATGGTAGGCTATATTTTTTACGTTTTGTGTGGTAGAAAAGAAAAGTTATAAATTTATTTCTCAAACAGGACCCGGTTTAACACAGTGAAGTACTTAATAATAATTTTATTAAATATTTAAGAGGTATTTACTTCCTTAAATGATTATTAAGGCTGGATTTGTTAAATATTTTATAGCGGTATCAAATTGCGGTAAATAATATTATGAGTCACGGTCTTTGGCGGCAAGAACGTGAATAAAATAAGTATTATTCAGCCTTCTTAGATTGACCTTAAGTTTGATATGTGTCAGGCCCAGTTCTTCTTGAACTAAGGTAACTTGAAACATTCTTTTACGTGATTTTTTTTATTATTTCTTTAAAAAAAAAACACGCTAAGAAGGTCAACGTAAACTGCCGGGAACAGTCAAGTTGTCTTTAACTGTTATTTCTGTCGAAATGTAGTGTTAAATAAATCTTACAGGTTTTATAGATTCAAAGCGGTTACGCCCTGCATCCGATCCGAATTTAAGAAAATACGAATTTAGGAAACTGGAGAGAAATCGGATATTGCTTTTCGCAATATTTTCGATTCAAGTCCGTGAAAAAATGATAAAAAAACTAAGTAACTCATATCATATTAATGCCATTTATACGCAGGTAAAAGCAGAGCATTACATAGTTCATATTTCATCATTGTCCTTTCAATTAGCATCAACTTTTGGCACTGCTGTTGTACGTTTTCTGCATTTTCCAAATTTCTTAATATGAAGAATGAAGGAAAATGAAAAATGAATATAATGAAGGAAAATAGTCCGACGACGTAAATCAAATGTATAAGGCCCCTCGCCCAAGGCGACTTATTGTAGCGATGTCGTCGCGCGTTTACTAAACGCGCGTCATCATCGCTACTAACGCGTGTTAGTCGCATTTGTAACGCGCTACTACATCGCGATTCTATCAATGAAAACGTGCTACCGTGTCGGATGACATCGGAGAAGAACGGAGGGAGTGCGGCGCGTGAGTGTAGAACTGTTACTGAATCGCGTTTGCATCGTGACAGAAGTGCGACAGTATTGCGTTAGCATCGCGACTGAATTTGGGCCCGTGGGTGAGGGTACACAGCTAGCGACCGCTTCGCGACTGTATCGATGCGGACGTGCAACAGCATCGCTACTGCATCGCTCCAAAAATTCGTCGTGGTTGATGGCCCTAAGTACCCTGTGATACAAATATTTCTATGACTACTTCAGAACATAATTTCACGGATTCGAATTGGATACAGTGTGTAACCGCTCGCAGGCGTTGACGGAACATTTTGAAATGAGTTAAAGAAAAAAGGAAGTTAAAGAAATAAAAGTCATTAAAGCAAAGAACACCGATCGGCGACCACCGTCTTTACATCGCTAGACTTGTAAACCTAACGTCGTGTCTTAGAAGTATATAATATAATTACTTTGTTATAGTCAAAGGTCGACACGCAGTCTCTTCGCGGAATGACTGCTTTATCCTAGGTTTGACCTTTGACTGAAGAATTTTTAGTCAAATCCAGGAATTCCTAACTTTTTAGTCAAACGTTGAAAGTAAATAACAATGTTACGGGCTTGGCCTAGAGGGGACCGG
This sequence comes from Apodemia mormo, assembly GCA_036924255.1. Classification (NCBI taxonomy): domain Eukaryota; kingdom Metazoa; phylum Arthropoda; class Insecta; order Lepidoptera; family Riodinidae; genus Apodemia; species Apodemia mormo. The sequence goes on along the minus strand of JAUPFN010000020.1, from coordinate 5,361,641 downwards.
CAGACTCAGTCAGACGTCGCACATACGTGCATATTTGTAATCAGGTCATGCTTCGATAGAGCCAAAGGAGATGCTCGAAATGTTTTGGGCATCATACAAGATAGAACATTCGATGGTTTATACCATAAACACACTTTTTTCAAGGAATCAAATAAAATACAATACAATACAAGTAGAATGGTCTTACTTTTAAAGATGTGCCTAACGTTCAGCTGTCTCTTAGAGTAATCAGTGCAAAAGATTCTTAATTTGGGGGCCAAAGCTTAATAAAATGAAACTGCAATAAAAAATACTATTTAAAATTATGTAAATATAAAGTATTGTGCTATTCTAAATGTCATAATGTCTCATGGCGTCAGAATCAAGAATACTTTTTTATTTTAATTATAAAAATTTTAAAACAATAAATATTTGAATTAAAAAATGATCATCTATATATATATATATATATATATATATATATATATATATATATATATATATATATATATCAATCCCTATTTTCCTTGGTCACGACATCACGCCTGAATGGCTGGACCAATTTCGGTATTTTTTTTGTGTTTGTAATTGTAAGGAGAAGGTTCTTATAAAAGAAAATATTAAGAAAATTGCGCGGAAAATTAGAAAATTTAAAAATACTTAACCACCATATAAAGTTTAATGTCATTTTGGCTGCGTGAAAGGACAATCGCGTAGTCTTTTATAAATTACGTGTCACATTGTTTGTCCGCTATGGATTCCTAATATGTAAGGCAAAACAACATTTGCCGGGTCAGCTAGTATAATATAATAATTATCTAATCTAACAAACTAACCTCCGTATATTACAACGCATAAAAGCTAAGGAAGCCTCAAAGTGAAAAAACGAAAAAATGGCGAATTAGGTGTAGAATTGACAGAGTTACGCAGGTCTTAAGACTTGAGTTACTTAAAAGTTAAAATGCATTCAAATATATGAAGGTAAGACATTAATTACTTACCTAATTGTAGTTTAACTGGTCAAACCCCGATTCGATGAAATTGAGTTTGAAGTATGACTGACCAAAATAGTCCCTCCTAGGCTTGACGAAAATTATTTAGTCAAAAGCCGAAAAATGTAATTTATTTTGGGCTTTGTTAAATCAGACCTGAAGATTGACCACTCAAACCAAGGAGCGACGGAGCTTCCAGGTTTGCCTATAACAACTTTAGCACTGTTGTTATTATATTCTTTCACAGTTTTATCTAAAAAAATCAGTAAAAAAAGTATTAAGAAACTAATATTTTCATGTTGATTCAGACACATTGCGTATTTGACAGTTGGATGCAATACATAATAATAAAAAATTAATATTCACGGGACAAATTACACTTACTGATCTAACCCCAAAGTAAGCAAATTATTTGCTTGTGTTATGGGTGTTAGTCAACGATACTAATACATAGAAATATAGTATAATATAAATACTATTTTATAATATACACCCAAACCCGGAAATACAGACATTTATGCCCATCACACAAATGCTTGTCCGTGTTGGGGTTGAACCTGAGCCCCGTCGATTGCGTAGTCAGGGTCCGCTAACCACTCGACCAACTGTATTGTATGTATGTATGTGTATTTCAAGAAGCCACCTGATATATATCCATTTTCGTTCGAGTATAACATATTATGCATGTGAATTAAATTATATTATATTATATTATTTGTATTTATATTATATTATACATATAATAAAATCGTAGGAATGTCAATGTATGTCCGGGGTAAACTCAAAAAGTGCTGTATGGATTTAGTTCAAATTTTGCATGAATATTACTAACAGGTCGGGTCAGTCATTACTACGCATAGCTGTATAAATAACTTTCAGTTTTAGTTGTACCTACTTCTTAAGGAATAAAATGTGAACATACTCATAATAAGCGAAAATTCTCATTTTTTTTCTCATTTCAAAATCTTTTCAAATTCTATGGCGAACGGTACCTGACGGCGCATGCTATTGACCTTAATTATCTCATTGTTAAATCACGTTATGTTAAATACAGCCTTTTCAAAACAATAAAGGCTTCATTCAACTTAACATGACTTAACACGTTGCTTTTATTAGCATTAATTACAAATAGCCATCTACAATTAAAATCTATGAAAAAAATTTCGGTCTGCTTTGATGCTCTAGAAATTAATTGCATGTTAGTAAAACATGGGTTCATTTTTAGGGTTCCATACCTTAAAGGTAAAATGGCTATTACTAAGTGATTCGGTATCTGTCTGTCTGTCACCAGGGTGTATCTCATAAACTGTAATAGCTAGAATGTTGAAATTTTCACAAATTATGTATTTCCGTTGCCTCTATAACAACAAATAGTAAAAATAAAAAAATAAAGATATGAAGGGGACCCCCCCATACAATAAACGTGTTTCATCCGTATTTTTTCAAACATGATGGTACGGAACCCTTCATGTGCGATTCTGACTTGCACTTGGCCGGTTTTTAGATGTTTTGTCTTTTTTTATCATAACATAGCAAACAAGGAGATGAATCTCCTGATAGAGAGGTGCGATCATCGCCTATAAACACCAAAGATGTTGATGGTGTTGTACTACCTTACTCTACAAATGGACACATTCACAATTTACTAACATTTTTTACAACTTTTGTCTTTTTAATCTATACTAGCTGTTGTTGCCCACGACTTCGTCCGCGCCAACTTCGTTTACTCCGCACAGCTCCTCCCCTGTAGGTGATAGCGTGATAATATGTAGCCTATATGTTGTCCCGACCTATTAGTAATATTCATGCAAAATTTGAAGTAAATCCATGCAGTACTTTTTAAGTTCATCCCGAACATACATACAGACAAACTGACAAAAATTCTAAAAACTATATTTTTGGCTTCGATATCGATTGTAGATCCCCAAGTATTCTTTTGAAAAATATTCAATGTACAGTTTTGACTTTCCTACGATTTTATTATATGTATAGATAGCTGAGCCCGCGACTTCGTCCGCGTGGAAAATTTTCTAAAATAAAAATGTGCTCCTTATTGCATCAGCTATCTGCCAGCGAATGTCCCGTCAAAATCAGCCCAGCCGTTTCAGAGATTAGCCAAATCTAACAGATAGGCACAAAAATTTTCCAAAATGGGCGCAATATCAATAACACCCTTATCTAACATACGTAGCGGGAATTTAAAAATGTTATTTTGGTATATGTACCTACTTCATATACATTCATATGCACTTAGTAAATAGCGATTATTTTAATATCACAAAGAAACACTCCAATTTTATTCATTTGTATAGAAGATTATATTTTACTAGCTGTTGCTCGCAACTTCGTCCGCGCGGACTTCGTTTACTCCGCACAGCTCCTCCCCCGTAGGTGGTAGCGTGATAATAATTAGCCTATATGTTGACCCGACCCGTGAGTCATATTCGTGCAAAATTTGAAGTAAATCCATGCAGTACTTTGAGTTTACCCCAGACATACATACAGACAGACAAACAGACAAAAATTCTAAAAACTATATTTTTGGCTTCGATATCGATTGTAGATCACGCCCCAAGTATTCTTTTAAAAAATATTCAATGTACAGTTTTGACTTTCCTACCATTTTATTATACATATAGATGACCAACATTGACGCTATTGCTGCAGGAATAGACAACGCGGTGTTATGGACTCGGGCGAGACATTTTTGACAGTGATATGAGCGTTTGCTTAAATGTGCAGCGACACATTTCCTTTCCAATGGCATGTCTATTAGTTTTCATGGGGTTTGTGGTTGGTACTGTCGTGTTTCAGTTTCGAAAGTAGTCGGTGAATTTATGCAGACGGCATTAGCATGGATGGAAAAACTAATGGATTCCCTTGTTTAGGGCCCCTAACTCCCTATTTCTTATTACATCACCCTGTCTCCGTCAACAGAGCCCGAGAAATTGGTAGTGTCGTTTAGACGAAACATTCTTTACATCTTGGAAATGCTGTAAAAAAGCGAACCAGCTGATTTATTTAAAATACCTTCATGTGTATGCATATTTAAATAAAGGTACAAGTGCATTGCTTGCTAATTTTTTTTCATGTTGTTTCGGGCCCCCTTTAAATAATAGACCGTTCTGCCAGGCAGGTCGTAAAAGGTGATTGATTGGCTATATACGTGTCACTGACATCGTGATTACTAGGTGGCAGAGTTCCGCAACGTCTAGCCCGAGTCCATACCACCGCCTTGTCTATTCCTGCAGCAATAGCGTCAATGCTGGTCATCGTCGTGTTACCATTTGTAGAGTAAGGCAGCCAATAAACTTACGCATGTAGCATTAACACTTCGTCTCACGGATAGCAACGCACCATCAACATCTTTGGTGTCTATAGGCAATGGTCGTCTCTTTCCATCAGGAGACACATCTGCATATTTGCTGCCCTGTGTTATATAAAAAAACTTGAGAGGTGTCAAGGGACACCCGGATGGAACGAAGTTCCTTTCGATACAAAAAACCTGTATACACTCAACAAAAATAATCGTCGCGACACCACACTGTTCAATGCGAAATAGAAATGAAAATATCTGGCTTGCTTTCTATAAGAGAGAGAGAGAGAGAGAGAGAGAGACAGAGAAACATCCGCACGCCGCACAGCTTACAATACCTTACTATAGCAAAAAGTGTCGTGACAACTTTTCCTAAGAATTTTTTCCGTCTAGCGCCCTTTCACAACGCGCGATAAGGAACTTCGTTTCAAAAAGTAATAGAATTAAAATACTATTATTTTTTTAGCACTTGGTAAAAGTGTCGACGATTAAAAGTGTAAAATATAAGAAAGTCGTTTTTGTATTGTTCATGTCACACGGTCCGATCTAGTTCAGTGTCGCGTGGCCCACCTTAAAGAGGCTAAAACATGTGTACCGTTCCAGAGTCACGCTTCGAAACCTTACGAAATTGTGAGCGATACTCATTAAACAGTAATCCTCTTTGCATTAAACCGGTCGGATTCACTAAGCACGTTTTCAATTGCGTGTTTTGTCTGAGAAACCCGAAACCTCCACGTCATTACCACGTTTCTTACTCTTTTAATGGATAATTAGGAAACAAAAGTTGTATTCTGTATGTGTAATCGTGATATTGGTCGAGTTTTATTGATGTCACGGATGTATGTAGTAATACTTCTCTAATAGCTACAGCCGGTCTTGAAATCCTTGGAGTTGATATATCGAGCAACGCACAATGCCGTAGTCACTTGAAAGGCCAAATTTGCCTCAAAGAAGCTTGGTCTTAATTCTAGGTTCTTAATAGGGCCAGGTAGTACTTCACCGGCCCATCGCTTACAAGTTAATAAGACGTAAATCTGGCCTCACATGGAATACTGCTCTCACTTGTGAGCGAGGGCTCCTCCGTACCAGCTCCTTTCTTTTGACCGCATTCCACGTAGAGCGGTTCGAATCGTCGACGACAGGACTATGTTTTCTGATCGGCTTGATCCTTTGGCATTACGTAGGGATGTGACTTCGCTCTGCATCTTCTATGTGATCTATCATGGAAAGTGTTCCGAGCAACTGTTTATATTAATTCCTGCCGCAGAATTTCATCATCGGACATCGCGACAAAATTCAAAATTTCATCTTCACCATCTCGATGCCGGAAATCCACAACTTTTTTCCCCGCACTACTACTCTGTGGAACCAATTACCGTCCGGGGTTTTTCCGAACGGATACGATTTAGGGACTCTTAAGAAAAGAGCCTACTCTTTCTTAAAAGGTCGGCAACGCAAATATAAGTCTTTTGATAGTGTAGTTGTCCATGGGCGGCGGTGATCACTTACCATCAGGTGATTCAGGTGAGCCTCTAAAAAATCTAGGTATAAAAAAATATCTAGGTTTAACTAGAGATGCCACGAATTTAGTCGAATGCCGAATATCTGGCATGTGTGATAAATGGTAGTCTACTAATAAATTATTGCTCATTCTCGTTTCTGTTTCCGGTCTCGTTTTCATTCCAATTTCCATTCTCATTCTTCTCGTTCTTATTCTCATTCTAATTCTTATATGCAGTAAATAAAAGCTAATGATGGTAATACAATCATATAATATGCGTTATTATTTTACAGTTTAATTTTTGCCGATGAAAATGATATTTCATGTTTGACAACACAAAATGCCGAACAAAAAATGTAGTCAGTGTTGGAACCGGGCTTCTTTGTAGAATAGGCCAACTGCGGTTCTGCCAGGCAGGTCCTAAAAGGCGACCGATTGGCTATGCGAGTCACTACCGTCGTGGTTACTAGGTGGTAGAGACTAGAGTTCTCCACTGTCTCGCCCGGGTCAGGTATCACCGCCTTACCTATTCCTGCCGCAAAAGCGTTTGTGCTAGCCACTGTCGTGTTCCGGTATGGAGGGTAAGGTAGCCGGTAAACTAATGCATGTGTCAGTAGACCTCGCGGCTCGCCCCAAGATAGCAACGCATCATTAACATCTTGGTCTATAGGCAGTGGTTCATTCTTTCTATCAGGAGACCCATCTGCTTGTTTGCTATCTTATGATAAAAAAAAAACAGAAGGAGTCGCGACCACGACATCAAGGAGGTCACGTCTGCTACTAGACGGAGTGTTTTTCGGAGTCCAATTTTAAATAGATATTCTCTAAATTTTAGCGAAATTGAATAGTTCATACGGGCTTTTAAAATACCGTAATATTTTTATTAATAGAAAGATTTTGGATTTACCTTTTGAAACCACCTAATTATTAGAATTCTCGTCTGTCTGTTTATTTGTCGGTCAATTACATAAAAACAACGTGACAGAAATCAATGAAATTTTGTATGGTGATAGCTGAAAGCTTAAAGCAACACATAGGGTAGTTTTATCCTGGATTTAGTTCTCATAGAAGATTTAAAAAAAGGAATTCGCTTTAAAATGCTTGTTACTCGCAAGTTAAATATTTATCTTGAGTCAATGAACCGTCGAATCGTAGGGAACAGGTTAATGTAATGACTTAGCTCATATTTTTGTGTGATTTGTCCAGCATTTATTGAAATTACGCGGTATCTTGCGAGCTAATGCTACATAATAGCGGGTAATAATTGTAGCCTCTATTAAAATCGATATCCAGGTGTTGTTAATAGCGGGTGCGGCGAAGTCCTTGAAGTACGCCCGTCGAAAACTGTGCTAGTTTACCGATTGACGTCAAACTACCTCCGCTTGCTGCGTATATTGCTACCATTATTGCTACCAGTAATATCGTATTACGGTAATATTACAAATGGGTGGTAAGCATATTTGTTTGCTTTAAGGGTTCCGTATCTCAAAAAGAAAAAACGGAACCCTTATAAGGTCTCTTCGTTTTTCGTGTGTCTGTCAAGAAACTTAGAGGTCTCGACTTAAAATTAAAACCATATTCAGATCTTTAGTCCCTTGAAGCTATAAACAATCAAACTTCTACTAAGAAAATAGTTTTTTTACGTTAACTTTAACGTGAAAAAATGATACGCCAGTTAATGCCACAAAAAAACGTATATTTTGACACTTTCAAGGAAATTGAAACGAAAAAAAAACGAAGGAAATTGACCTGCCACGTTGACCCATAACAACAACTATTAAATTTGATAAGTAATATTGTTTACTACAATTAGTATAATGAAAAATCGGAAAACTATTATAGTCTTTATGTACCGCCCCGTCGGTCAATAGTAAACGAACTTAATTACGAATCGACTAGTCTTGGGTTTGATCCCCGACATGGGGCAAAAATTTGTGTGATGAGTATAGATGTTTGTATTTCTGGGTATTTATTATATATTTATTTTATATGTAATGTATCGTTTTCGTAATACTAATGTATCGTTGACTTACACCCTTAACTAAAGCAAATAATTTGCTTACTTTGGGGTTAAGATCAATTTGTGTAATTTATCTAGCAATTATTATATAATATTTATTATTTCGAGTACATACGAGAACGTTTTGGAAACTGAATTTCGGGAAAAGCTCGGAAAACTTGGAAACTCGTTTTCTGAATTAAATAATTAATATGTACCTACAGATTTGCACGTTATATAAATAAAAACATAGTCATAGTTTATATATTTATATAAAATTTGACTATGCAAAATGTCACTCCTTAATTTGCGTAATTTTCAAAACAGTGGTACAAAGTTTTCGCTTCGACTATTAATACATGTAGATAAAAAGGAAAGTGTCGTCCGTAAGCATACGATTTCATTCGTATCCCTTACATATTAAGGTCAATTATTAATGTATTTGCGAAACACAAACGGACCTAGATGGATTCCTGTGGGATGTCTAAGGTAACCGCAACACCAGAACATCTCTTTCCGTTTTTATTAACCTTCTGAACTCTTTCATGAGAACGAAAATTGAAAGCCTTGTTTCTAATTCCGTAGTGGTGTAACTTCCTAATTAAAATGTTGTGATCGTCACAGTCAAATGCCTTAGATATTTCACAAAATATTCCAAACGCATCCGGCAAGCCTTGCCAGCCGTCATAAATCTGTTTCAATAACTTTACACCACACCAGCATCTATGGATGAGGGATTTTGTATAACTAAATTGATACTAGCTGGACGACCGAGCTTCAATCGGATAAAATTGTTTCATGGGAAAACAGATTATCAGGCAGATGACATTTATTTTGATCGTCAAAATCGTTAGAGCCGTTTTGGGGAAGCCAAATACATACAAATTTTACACACAAGACATTTAATTACATATAAGGATTGCTCATGAATTGCTCATTGAAAGTGAAGGATTGATAGTTGCTTATAGAAGGCATGTAAGATATTATTGAGATTCAGTTGGCCGTCCATTCGAATATCGAAATTGAATTCGAATGTCAATAAAAATTATACGACCAAAACTGAAATTGAAATAATTCTATTTCACATGTATCTTTAGCACCTTCAACGATACATATCTAATTTTATTTTGAGTTATATCAGTTTTAAATTGATATCGACTACGCAGAGACGGAAAAATCGGAAAAGAAATACATACATAATTCTTGTTACATACCCCTATTACTTTAATAAATTAGACTTAATAACGAAAGTTTGCATGTATTTGCATGCGTATACGTGCGTGTATGTGAGTATGCGTTTGTTACTCCTTCAAAACTCTGCAGCTGCACATGAAATTTGTTGTAGTCGTAATATGTTCAGAATTAACAAACATGCTTATTTATTCTCGCCCTTAAATTCCCGCAGGAGATTACACAGCACCTTTCGCTATTTATATCGGTAAAAATATGAAATGTTACGATTACTGACTGCTCTTAAGTAATTTTAAGTTTCAACATATATACTCGTAGAATGCATTACGTCATTTCTATTTACAACTACAATAAGATTGTAAGCAAGAGTGATAGTAACGAAAAGATGACCTCAACCAGATTCTATTCACGAGTTCAGTTGACATAAACTGTAAATAAATAACAATCACAATAAACAAATGTGGTTGAGTGTATTGTTAACTGAGTACATCACTTTCCTGTCACCATTTCCTTTAGGCTAACGACATCCCTTGACAGCTTAGAGTGTGTGTTTCTGTAGAGCGTGCTTACCTTGTACATTGCGTAAATTTTTAGGTGAATCTACTTAAGATATACCTTGCGCAATTTTCGGTACATGGAACTGACATCAAATTTGGCTCCACCAGCTAGTCCACTGTCTGATTAAAATCAGAAAATCATAAAATCGTTCGCTGTTGTTATTGCAACGATAAAAGCTATTTTTTAATGATTTTCTCATGTACATTTTATTGTTTTTAATTTGACTTGATTACATTTTGTTTTATGTAAGAGAAGTAATATTATTTAGATTATTTATTGAAGTTAACAAACCAGTAATAATCCTATTAATAAAGACTATCAAAAATGTGAAATTCAATTTGTCGTTTTCATCTTACTATTTTATGTAACCAATGAGTTTCATTCTATACGGAGTGTAAAGAAAACCCTGTCCGATCCGAAGGAGGTATATAGGGAGGTCAATGTCACGATCAAAAAAATAATAAAATAATTATATTTATTAAAATAAGTAAACTATCATAGTTTAAAGTGCCTCATTTTAGTACTAAAATTGAGCAACTTCCCCTTATATTAAGCAAATATTTTGAAAATTTATGTATCAATATTCATAAAATAATGACACAAATATGTTTGTATTAAGCTACCAAATAATGCCTTCAAAGATCGGACAGGGTTTTCTTTACACACCGTATAATGATTTATTTTCATGTAATTCCATTCGTAATGTAAATGCAAAAATTTTAATGCGTATACACACACATACGCACTCACACCCTGTAGCAGCTGAACAGATTAATTACAATTAATATTATCATTACCATTTTAAGCACAAATAAATTCGACCAACTGTAAATTAAATTTGGCTAAACGCGCATCATACTAATTGTGAATTTATCTAATTATGCACAAAGTAAAATGCCCAGGTTATACAGGAAATTGCGCGCTCTATAATACATACTCTATGACTACATCGGGGTCGTAACAGAGCGTTAAGAGGAAGTCTTCATTAATCAGTAAAAAATATGCCGGAAGGGTAGGTAGTGATTTCGTCACGGCCATGTCTGCTCGAGTGAAAGATCTACTGCCTCTTGCGGGTGGTATGTCAAAATGCAAAAGATATTCGCCGTCCGAAGGTATATTATAATTGACCGCTTGTTGGTCGAGTGGTTAGCGACCCTGACTACGCAATCGACGGAGCTCGGGTTTGATTCCCAACGGGGACAAGCATTTGTGTGATGAGCATAAATGTTTGTATTTCTGGGTTTGGGTTGGTTGGGTTGGCTTCCCCCGTGTTAGTTCCGGGCACCTTTGAAGAATAGACCAACCGAGCGACCGAAAAGGCTATGCGAGTCACTAACACCGTGGTTACTAGGTGGTAGAGTTCTGCATTGTCTCGCCCGGGTCTGGTACCACCGCCTAACCTATTCCTGCCGCAATAGCGTCAGTGTTTGTCACTGTCCTCTTCCGGTTTGGAGGGTAAGGTAGCCGGCAACCTTATGCATGTGGCTTTAGACATCGCCACAAGATAGCACCATAAACACCTTTGGTGTCTATAGGCGATGGTTGACTCTTTCCATCAGGAGACCCATCTGCTTGTTTGTTATCTTATATTATAAAAAAATATTCTAGTACGAGAGTGGATTGAAAAGTATAAGTACATACTAAATCAGTTAAATTTTTATTTTTCTACATAATCACCATCAAGTTCGATGTACTTTTGCCATCTCTCATTCAAAGCATTTAGATCATTGAAAAAAAATAATTCTTCCTTAGAGTCAAAATATGAGTCTACTGCTGTTTTGACTTCGTCGTTTGTCGAAAAACTTTGTCCTTACAAATGCTTTTTTAGGTTAGGGAACAGAAAAAAATTCTGATGGTGCCAGATCAGGTGAATAAGGCGGATGCGGTAATAGTTCAAAGCCACAATCGTGGATTTCAACCATTGATTGCACAGACGTGTGAACACGGGCGTTATCTTGATGAAACAGGACTTTTCTTCTGAGCATTTCTGGACGTTTTCCTTTTATTTCCTCTTGTAAACGACGCAGTAAGACACAGTAGTAATCAGAATTTATCTATAGTATGACCTCTTTCAAGATAATCAATTATAATCACACCCTTCGAGTCCCAGAATACTGAAGCCATTACCGTATTTGCCGACAAAAGCGCCTTAGCCATTTTGGGGGGTGGTGAACCAGGTCTTCTCCACTGTTTTGATTGTTGTTTTGTTTCTGGCGTACAGAAATGAATCCATGTTTCGTCCATTGTAACAAAACGATTCAAAAAATCATCTGCATCGGCTTCAAATAACTCCAAACAGTCAAGTGAAATAGTCAATCGCGTCCTTTTTTGTTAGACTGAAAGCAGTCGTGGAACCCACCTCGCAGACACTTGGTGGAAACCCAATTCTTGACTATGATATATTGAGTTTGTTCATAAGAGATGCCTGTAATCTCGGCTATCTCTCTAATTTTTATTCTGCGGTCTCCCATAATTAAATCAAGTACTTTTTTAATATTTTCGTCAGTAGTGGACGTCGAAGGCCTTCCAGATCGGGGTTCATCTTTCACACTCTCTCTGCCACGCTTGAATTCTGGTATCCATTTTTTGACGGATGAATAAGACAGAGCAGAATCACCTAATGTACTGACCATATCATCATGGATAGTTTCGGTGATAGCCTCTTCTTATGGAGGTACTTAATGACGGCACGCTGCTCGATTTGCTCCATTTGCAGAAAATATATCCGATTGCTTTGTTAAAAAAATCATAAAATCACAGCAAATTATTGCACACATTTCGAACTTCACACAATTAACTACTCTAAACTGAACTAAATAATGTAGATGGATTTAATTTTTAGAATTGAATGGATCTGTGTTAGGCCGAGTACTTATTACAATACAATCCACCCTCGTATTTATATATGTACTAGCTGTTGCCCGATACTTCGTTCGTGCGGACTTCGTTTACTCCGCACAGCTCCTCCCCCTATATATAGTATAGTAGTAGTATATAGTAGGTGATATGTAGCCTATATGTTAATCCGACCTGTTACTAATATTCATGCAAAATGTGAAGTAAATCCATGTAGTACTTTTGAGTTTACCCCGGACATACATTGAATTTCATACGATTTTATTATATGTATATATTGATTTCTACGTATTAGTATCGTTGACTAACACTCATAACACAAGCAAATAATTTGCTTACTTTGGGGTTAGATCAGTAAGTGTAATTTGTCCAATGAATATTTATTTATTTATTTATTATACTCGTAGATACAGATATACAGAGTGCTAAGTGTCAGTTTTTCTTTTCGCATTCGATCGTGAGCGCGTTTGGAGTTTACTAGGAAATTGTATGTGATTTGTACAGCGCTACCTAGTGGTAAACGTGAGAAACCAGGTTACCACTAGGTGGCGCTGTACAAATCACATACAAATTCCTAGAAAACTCGAAACGTGCGCACGATCGAATGCGAAAAGAAAAACTCACACTTAGCACTCCGATCAACAGTAAGACGGACAGTTGGACAAAAAGTCATCCTATAACTCCGGGGCCACATTATGCAATGATTTGTGGGGCGTTGTCGCAATAAAACTTTATATTCGTGCTACGGAAACCTACCAGGTGAAGCCGGCCGACAACAGTTTATCTCGTTTCAACTTGCGATGCGCACCAATGCAAAAGCGAGACGAATTTAGTAGTCGTGGAAGAAAACCGACAGCAACTCGAAGCCTTCTGTCTTACGGCCTGGACACGGGAAATTCGCGCCCGCGATTTTTCGCGCGGCGCGAACGGCGAAGCGTCTAGCGTCTGAAACAAATGTATGGGAAAGTACTAAACACGCGGCGTGGCGAGCGGCGGGGGGGTTATCGACGAATTTTCGCCGCCGCCGCCGCCGGTTTACCTGGCCGGGCGGTTTAAGTCGAAATGGGCTGGCCACAAACATTGCAACAAAGGAAATCGCGATTATGTAGCACCGGAATTGTTCCTGTTTTTTTATGAACTTAGGCAGTTGGCCCAAATGATCGTTAGTCGTTACTACGAAACCAGGCTTTTTGGTCGAGCAAAGTGCCCAGCCAGAGTTTAAGTTGAGTGGACTTAAATCGCGCCCTAATGGTCCTAAGTCCTGTAAGATCGAACCTAAGTTTAGGGCCTAAAGACCCTTTACTTTCATACTTTAATTATTTAAAAATACTAAACATATTAATTGACTGGCTGTTGCCCGCGACTTCATCCGCGCGGACTTCGTTTACTCCGCACTGCTCCTCCCCCATAGGTGATAGCGTGATAATATGTAGCCTATATGTTGTAATATTCATACAAAATTTGAAGTAAATCCATACAGTACTTTTTGAGTTTACCCCGGACAATAATTCTAAAAACTATATTTTTGGCTTTGATATCAATTGTAGATCACGCCCCAAGTATTTTTTAAAAAAAATATTTAATGTACAGTTTTGACTTTCCTACGATTTTATTATATGCATAGATATTAAATTTCCTCATAACAAATATGTTAATAATAATTTTGTCATTTATTTTTCTTCTGGTATCGAATACCGTATCTAATATTAAATATCTTGTATCTTGTCTACCTTTGTTTTGAAATCGTAACTAAGAAGCTGGCATATTCTATTACCTCTTGACAAGTTTAAGAAGCGCTGGAACGTCAATCAAAATTGGTTTAAGTGCTGTATAACAATTGCATGGGTTTCACAATTTCGTATTGTCACGGCAGCTAGCGTCCTTCTGAGTGTCGTAGGAAAGGCTGTTTCGCAAACCCACTCCCTTCTGTTTTAAATCTTATTTCACAGTTATAGAATATAAATTGGTTTGTAAAGCACGTTTACACCCATTAACACAATTAACTACGCTTGCTGCTTTAAATCACGAATCTGATATAAGCAAAGACGTTAATACAATATAGACTTGGCATAAGCATCCAAATGGAATCGCGGAAATGCAAAGAAAAATCTATGCTGCCGAATGTATTACACGGTTATATAAACGATAATTGTACAGTCGCCTTAACGGTCTAGCTATAGCGACTTCGATGTAACATAAATGACTATGAGACCTTTGTACGTGGGTTCGAATCACTGAGCTTTTTGTTTTTCTAGAAAATATTACTTATAAAGTGCGTAGTGCAAGTGTCCGAATGTGGGTAGGCCACATTTGCCACATCATGAGACTTACTGTTAGCTAATCGTGAATACACTACTTGGACCTTGCCTAGCTCTTCGGAGGTATGGTCTCACCCTTATACGGTTTTCAATTGTTTAATGTGCTTAGTTTTAAAAGAAATATTTAATGTTTCTTATGGAAGTCTCTTCGTAAAAGTAAATTTCAGTCAATATTCCTTAAATGGATTCACAGAACCTAAGGGTGCCATGGAAAAGTCAAAAAAGTTACGCAAATATGTTTTTTTATTATTTATTTTTGTTTGCTACATATATTCATAATTAAGTACAAATATTACATTGAAATAGCTCAAAATTATCAATAGAACCAGTACTGATATGCACTTACCGAAGATTACATAAAGAAATGTGTAATAAGAAAATGGAGAAATGCTTTCATTTTTCATATTAAAAGTTAAAGTAAATGACATATTTGTTTTATTTTTAACTTATCAATGGTGCAGTGCCTTTGATTTGTAATTATTAAAAGTGGGATTTCATAAAATTATAGAAACTAATAGCGCCATCTGTAGAAATTCGAACTTATTTTTTTTTATAATAGTAATAATATCCCTTGACAAATTACACGAATTAATCTAATCTCAGAGTAGGGAAATTATTTGCTTGAGTTATGTATGGATGTTACTCAACGATTCTAATACTAAATTATGTTAATGGTACAGCACAAATATCATTTAAACAAATTATAGGACAAAGAAACTCATTCAGTTCGACCATAGATTTAAACAATAAATGAAACAGTATATAAGTGTATGTGTGTGTGTACGTGTCTCAATAACGTGGAGGTAGTGTGTGTTATGTGTTTTTGGAACGAAGTTCCTTATCGCGCTTTGTGAAAGGGGGCTAGACGGAAAAAATTCTTACGAAAAGTTGTCACGATACTTTTTGCTATAGTAAGGTATTTGTAAGCACAGAAATATAAAAGTCTATCTACTATTTGATTGAGTTTACTTTTTTCTAGTGCCAAATGTTCGACATTTATACAGAATTTCGGCCGAATGTCGAATTTCGACCAAAAGTTGAATTTCGACGGACAGTCGAATTTCGAACGAATGTCGAAATTCGACCGAGTGTCGAATTTCGATCGGTTGCCGAGTTTCGACCGCCGGTCGAATTTCGACCGGGTGTCAAAATTCGACCGGGTGCCAAAATTCAACCGTGGGTCGAAATTCGACCGGGTTCCAAAATTCGACCGGGTGCCGAAGTTCAACCGCGGGTCAAAATTCGACCGGGTGCCGAAATTCGACCGGGTTCCGAAATTCGACCGGGTTCCGAAATTCGACCGGGTGCCGAAATTCTATTTCGCATTGAACAATGTGGTGTCGCGACGATTATTTTTGTTGAGTGTATACAGGTTTTTTGTAAATAATAATAAAAGGAACTTCGTTCCATCCGGGTGTCCCTTGAAACCTCTCAAGTTTTTTTATTAATTTATGTCTAAGGCATAATATATAAAAATGTTAGCTTTCTGCACCCCGTCTCTAATAAACTTTTACTGTTCAAATTTCATACTTCAAACTACTATCAAAGAATACGGGCGAGACCTCATACATCGTTTTTTTTAGTTAATATATTAAAGTTTAATATACTCCTTAAGATTCTATATCAACTCCTTAACTTATCCGCAATTAATAAATATTTTTTTAACTTGGGGAATAGTAGCTAAATAAAGTTGGAATTTAGATACCGGTTAACATAAACAATCAGTTCTCTCCTTAGTAGTCTGTGGTTAGGTATTTATCTGTCATTGGGTGTCTTCAGTACAACTGCTAATCTCAGAAATCTAAGTTAGATTGATAGAATTCTGAGCTAACATTTTGCAAAAACACATAATAGGTACTTAAAAGAACAAAAAATAAATTAGCATTAACTATTCTTTAATACAAAAACAGGGAGAATTTTTATTTGATACTTATAATGAAAATTATGATATATAAACTTATTACTGTTTTAATGAGAATGTAATTAAAGTTTTATAAAATGGTAACACTCAAATATGATGATAGAATTCAATCAAATTATAGTCTCAATTATTTTTAAATGATTGTTCCTAGCGATATATTTTATTTAATTGATTTAAAAATCGTAGAAAATTATTCTAGTTTATCTAATATTCGTCACTCCAAAAGACACGCAAGGGTTGTACAAAATTAAAATGGCCTATGTTCTTTATAAGTGGTAAGTTTTTGCTTCGCGTATTAATATATAAAGAACACGGGAAAGAATTCATACATTGATTTTTTAGTTATCTTAAAGTTAATATATTCCTTAAGATTCTATATCAACTCCTTAACTTATCCGCATTTAATAAATATTTTTTGAACTTGGGGAATAGTAGGTAAATAAAGTAGGAATTTAGGTAAGATTAACGTAAACAATCAGTTCTCTCCTTAGTAGTCTGTGGTTAGGTATTTATCTTGTCATTGGATGTCTTCAGTACAACAGCTGCTAATCTCAGAAATCTAAGTTAGATTTTTGAGATTAACAGAATTTTGAGTTAAGATTTTGCGTAGACACTTTAACTATTCTTTAATACAAAAACAATGATTTTTTTATTTGATACTTATAATGAACATATATAAACTTATTGCTGTTTTAATGAAAATGTAAATTAAGTTTTATGCAATGTTAACACTTAAATATGATGATAAAGTTCAATCAAATTAAAGTCTCAATATTTTTTATATGATTGTTCCTAGTGATATATTTTATTTAATTGATTTAAAAATCGTAGAAAATTATTCTATATTATTTAATATTCGTCACTCCGAAAGACTCTCCATAGCATCCGCATAGGACATACAAAACCAAAACGGCCTGTGTTCTTTGGCTGGCTGATTGACGTTTGTATAATCAAAGAAAGGTTAGTGTTCCGTTAATTAAAGAATTTAGAGACTCATAATATAATTATATCACAAACACTTAAAAAAGATAACTGATATATTATTTTTGTTCTGCGATTGCCTTGTCTATTTCTCTGTAATAAGTAAACGTCTTCGATGTAAAATTGAAATACTGTTTTGAGCATTAGTTAAAAAAACTGGATATTTTAAAATCTGCTTCAATTCAAATCGACGACTGCTTTGGTTCAAACTGTACTTTCATAAAAG
The DNA here is from genome assembly GCA_036924255.1 of Apodemia mormo. NCBI lineage: Eukaryota > Metazoa > Arthropoda > Insecta > Lepidoptera > Riodinidae > Apodemia > Apodemia mormo. The sequence goes on along the minus strand of JAUPFN010000020.1, from coordinate 5,343,803 downwards.
AAAATAGCGGCACTTTTCTTGTGGATTTTCCCAAAGAAAAGTTTATACGTATCTTTTCCGGACAATCACGATAAGTAAAGAAACGTATCAGTTGAGCTGTTCTCAAATGATGATCTTTCATAAATATGGTTATACTAGCTGACCCGGCAAACGTTGTTCTGCCTTTTTAACTATTCTCATTTTTTCTATATTTTCTCACCTTTTAAACCTTCCCTGGACTTCAACAATTAATTCAAAACCAAAATTAGCCAAATCGGTTCAGCCGATCTCGAGTTTTAGCGAGACTAACGAACAGCAATTGATTTTTTTATGTATAGATATTAATAAAGATTAACTTTTGCCTGCGGCAATTATCACTTGCATGATATCCCCTTTGAGGTTGAATTCAAGAAGCCACTGACATACCATGATCAGATTGATCGAGTACACGAGTGCGTTGCGAGTGCTGCGGGATGGAAATGCCACAATTTGCCGGCTACCTTACCCTTCTCAAGGGCGAATCCAGTCCGGATCAGGGGGGAATCACATATTTGAGGTTCAGTCAAGATAGGCTCTAATCCTTATTTGTTTGCAATAATGAATCCATACATCCCTGCCTAGGGGGGGGTCATGACCCTTATGACCCCCTCCCCTGGATCATTCTTTGACCCTTCTAACCGAAACATGAAAGTAACAAGCGTTGATGCTATCACGGCACGAATAGGTAAAGCGGTGGTACTAGACCGAGTGAGACGTTGCGGATTCCTACCATACAGTAGACACAATGCTGAAAAGTGAAGCCGATTGTTCGCTTTTTACGAACTGCCTGGCAGAATGGAATATGGTCTATTCTTCAAAGGGGCACGAGCCAACACATGTCCTGGTATACAATATTTTTGTTAAAGCACATGAAAAAGATAAAATTTCGATATTATAATTTATTTTATTTTGCAGCGGGATGAAGAAAAGGCGAACCTCATCGCAGAGCTAACAGCACAGAACTCCCGACTCACGGCCCAGCTGAAGGAGTCCTCAACTATGGAAGCACAACTGCTGGAACAGTTAGACGCGTTGAAAGACCAATGCACTGTACGGAAAACTAGTCTCCAGGTATTAAACCATGAATAGCACCTAATGTAACTATATATGTGTTTTAGCACTGACCCTGTGTTTGCCACACATTTTGACCGAAACGGCCCAACTTCGGGATGCAACATCGCTCATAAAAAACATTGATATCAGGACATCGATGTTATCTAGAATAAAACATCTATGTTATATCAATGATGTTAAAACATCATAGTTTCTGAACGATACGTCGATGCATTGATATAAAAAACCCAAGATGCACAGTCCCGAACAAAACTGACACTCAAAAGTGTCCCTAATTTCATTAAAATAGTTATAGATATGACAAAAACATATGTCTGCATAGCCAACCTTAAGCGCAAGATTTAAATTGTTTTTACAAAGCAACGTACAAAAAGAAATAAAATTGACAGTGTCGCGACCGACGCGATTCTATTTAAAATGAGCGCACAATTTGAAATAGTGCGCTCATTTTTGGAGGACGTATTTGAGACACTGATTGTGCATCTTGGGTTTTTTATATCAATGCGTCGATGTCGATTATGCTCGATGTTTTGCCATACAAATTACTTGTATTGAATATATTGTTGGGGTACTTGCGAGCGGGGGGAAGATGGTACCTTAGTACCATCATTTATCTTAATAAAACATCGTTCATAAAACATCGCTCACAAAGAACGATGTATCGTAGATGTTTGGAGTTTCAACATTGATGTTTATGAACGATATATCGATGTTTAAAAAAATCGATATATCGTTTGCATCCGTAGGCAAGCTACATACATATTTTGACTAAGGTGTAGAGCTTGTTATGTTAGGTCTTGTTGAGTGAAGTCGTGTGGTGTTAGAAGTTTAGAATTATAAATGAGATCTGATAACTTTTTGACAGTGTGAGCGATATGTTGGCAACATTTTACATGAACATTTTTAGATGGGATTTAATTTCTTATTGTATTATTGTCTTTGAAAATATTTTTCATACGTGTATTGTTTAATTTATAATAAGAAGTCTACTCTTTTAGCTTTCTGCACTCTTCCGCAATGTAAATTTTAACTGTGTCAAATTTCATAGCCCAACCATTCATGTTATTGTCGTAAAAGGGGTACAAAGTCTTCAAGTATTCATATCGACGCTTCAAAGGCAATCTTCACTAAGCGGCATTGAGTAAACTTTACAGGAGAGTAATTTAGTTCACATATAAAATAAAAAAAATCATAAAAAATCACCTAATTTAATTGTAATTAAATTTATTACAATTTATTGTAATTAAATTTATTACAATTTATTTTGATTAAATTTATTACAATTAGGTGATTTTTCATGTTTTTTTTCTTTTATATTTGAACTTTAAAACACTTTGCTGTAAAGTTTACTTAATGTCGCTTAGTAAAGATTGCCTTCCAAGCATCGATATATAAATAAATATAATTATTCACGGGACAAATTACACTTACTGATCTAACCCCATAGTAAGCAAATTATTTGCTTGTGTTATGGGTGTTAGTCAACGATACTAATACACAGAAATACATAGATAAATACTAGAATATATATAATAAACACCCAAACCCGGAAATACAAACATTTATGCTCATCACACAAGTGCTTGTCCCCGTCGGGGATCGAACCCGAGCCTCGTCGACTACATAGTCAGGGTCGCTAACCACTCGATTAACGGGGCGGTCAAATATATAGAATATATAACTTTGGATATAATAATAATATTTAGTTGAATTTTAAAGAGGGCGACCATTTCATTAACTTATGTTTTTGCTTATTGTTTAGGACCACGTACAAAGTCTAAATTCACTTAAAGCCGAGTTAGCTTTAGTGAGCGATAAGAAGGTAGACTTGGAGAAACGTCTATCAAGTTCTCTTCGGGACAAGGATGGACTATCACAACAGCTGGAAGAAGCCAATGATCGGATTGCAGCACTGGAAAGGCAATTGAAGGAACAGGTACAATTATAAATGAATTAATGAATTCACTTTCGCACATACATAGTTACAGCAAGTATTTTGTATAAAATATATTACGTACAAGTGTACACAAAGGCAGTCTTATCACTACAAAGCGATCTCTGCGAGATAACCTTTAGGTTAAAGAGATATGTACTTTCAGAAATAATCGGGATCAGATTCGAAACTGAAAGCCCTCCTTCAATATTGACAGCCTTTTACTAGTCAAGCTGTATATTTGCCAGTATCTGTATATCTATATCTATATACATATAATAAAATCGTAGGAAAGTCAAAACTGTACATTGAATATATTTTTAAAAGAATACTTGGGACGTGATCTGCAATCGATATCGAAGCCAAAAATATAGTTTTTAGAATTTTTGTCTGTTTGTCTGTATGTATGTCCGGGTAAACTCAAAAAGTACTGCATGGATTTACTTTAAATTTTGCATCAATATTACTAACAGGTTGGGTCAACATAGAAGCTACATATTATCACGCTATCACTTACAGGGGAGGAGCAGTGCGGAGTAAACGCAGTCCGAGCGGACGAAGTCGCAGGCAAGAGCTAGTACTTATAATTATAGATTGAAAGCTTTTATTTTAATGTTGCTCTATGTTGGCATTTAGTTCCAACCGCAAAAATATAGATGGCGCTTAAATAAAAAACCAAGGAACTGAAATGGGTGACAAAAAGTTGTTATGAAAGATTATATAGAACACGGGTAATTCTACTCGCGGGCAAAGTTACGCGGATAGCTAATACATATGGAAATTATTGCTACTTTTAATTATTTTTTCATTATATGAAATAAAAAAAAAGATCACAATGCTATCACATGTGAAATTTCACTGGCAATGATTTTCACACATAAAATTACCAAATATAAAATAACCGTAAACTACTTAAACTTAAGGATGAAATAACCACTGCTGCTCCTCTGTGAATTGATATAAAGGATTCATATGGCCTGTAAGTGCGACATTTCACAGACCAAATGAAGAGAGGTAGCAAATGCAATTTATGAAAATGCATCACATATGATATTTCACTTGCTACTTGTGAAATATTCCATACCTAATAGCTAGTTTCAAATAAACAAGTGGCTCTTCTGTTGGAAACAAATAACCTGTAGACACTTAATATGTTTTAATCTGTAATAATCTGTAATTCCAAACGCAAGTTTCCCGGCTTCCTTACCTCAAAAACCGGAACACGACAGTGATAAACACTGACGATATTGCGACATGAATAGGTAAGGCGGTAGCATCAAACCCAAGCGAGACGTTATAGCACTCTATTACTCGTTAGCCACGGCCCACGATGATAGTTACATGTTAAACATGAATACTACCATATACGAGCGGCTCTTCAACACGATTTTTTTTAAACAATATTCTGTGTTCATCTGGGAATCCTTTAAAAAGACCTCTCCTTTTCTGTAACAGCCTATTAATTAATAGCGTTCTACAACGTTTTACACCGGTTTGACACCATTACCATGGAAGGTAAGGTAGAACACTTATGAATGTGACGTTACATCCCTGCAATGCGTAATTACATAGGCCATATATTTAGATAAATGGTTTTTGTACAACAGCATATGTTAACTTTTGGCGTCCGTCCATCTATTTCTTTCTATCAGGAGAGCTATCTGTTTGTTTGCTATCCTAAGATATTGTTTTCATTCTTCTCAATTAGGAACATTTATATCAAAACACATTGAAAGAACTGGAACGCCTGCAAAGATCTCACGACACGTTAGCCGAGAGGATAGGAGCGCCAGAAACCATCGAATCATCGGGCAAGGCCAGGTCGCTGCATGCGGAAATGGAGACTGAGCCAGAAGACGAAGACGACGGCTGGCTGAGGAGTGAGGCTGTGCAGGTCTTCAAGCAGTTGCGAGCGCTCTCCCTGCAACTTAACACGGGCCATGATGATGATTCAGGTATTCATTAAACCTATATGTTTAAGCAGGGTATTTAAAGACTTTTTAGGCTGGAGCGCAGAGCCCCTTGAATATAAAGGCCCTTGATTTTAACTAAAAAAAGTAGACTTTATTGCGAAGAAAGAAATAATGTAAAAAAAAATTGGTAATTTGAGTAACTAGATAGGACCCTAAGTATAATAAACCCAGGGCGCCATCAATTCACGATTTGCCCATGTGTGTAAAACTAATCCTATGCATGATTAAAAATATGCAATACTAGCTTTTGCCCGCGGCTTCGCTCGCGTAAAATAAGAGACAAAAAGTAGCCTATGTTACTCTCCATCCCTACAACTATCTCCACTTTAAAAATCACGTCAGTTCGTCGCTCCGTTTTGCCGTGAAAGACGGACAAACAAACACACACATACACTTTCCCATTTATAATATTAGTATGGATTTTCCCCGTGTTAGCCCGGGTTCCCTTTGAAGAATAGACTATCTGCCATTCTGCCAAGCAATTTGTAAGAGGTGGTAGAGTTCTGCATTGTCTCGCCCGGGTCTGGTACCACCGCCTTACCTATTCCTGCCGCAATAGCGTCAGTGCTTGTCGCTGTCGTGTTCCGGTTTGGAGGGTAAGGTAGCCGGTAAACTTATGCATGTGGCATTAGACCTCGCCACAAGATAGCAACGCACCATTAAGATCTTTGGTGTTTATAGGCGATGGTTGACTCTTTCCATCGGGAGACCCATCTGCTTGTTTGCTATCTTATGATAAAAAAAAAAGAGGCGAACGATTGTCTTTGTGAGTCACAACCATCGTGGCTACTGGCGGGTGTTCCAGTGCAGCCCGGCCACAATCAATTTTGTAATCTATAGACATAAAATTTAAATGTTCTTTTAATGTTCTTGCAGTACCAATGAATAAATTAAATGTACCTCAAGTATATCTCCTTAAAAGAGCACTTTTTGGTGGCCGGGAAGTAACGTATACGCTGCAGCCCGGCCACGGTTATATTTTCCAGTAGGATGCTCAGAATGTTCTTAAATATAAGCCAAATAAATGTACCATTTGCGTTCTTTGGTTTTTTGAATGTAATATACGAACAAAAACGACTATATAAACAAAAAATGATTTCAAATTAAAATGTGCATTTAGCGCCTGTAGAATTAAAATAGCAAATCTGCTTATATGTAAAAAGCTGCTATCGCAATTTTTTTAGGAGCAATTCTCTAGAAAACCAGACGTAAAGAAAAACAGTAAAACAGTTTTGATTGTAAAACGATGGTGTATTTTCCTATATGATATATTATTATTATAAACAAAATAATTATAAATATATTATATGTATCTAGATGTACGTAATTGCATTAATAATTTTGTAGTGAATGGGTACTTATTCTGTTATATCTAATTAAAATATTTATAAAATTAATCGCCCCGTTTGTCGAGTGGTTAGCGACCCTGACTACGCAATCGACGGGGCTCAGGTTCGATCTCCGACGGGGACAAGCATTTGTGTGATGAGTATAAATGTTTGTATTTCCGGGTTTGGGTGTTTATTAAATATGTTCTAGTTTTTATATATGTTTTTTGTGTATTAGTATCGTTGACTAACACCCATAACACAAGCAAATAGTTTGCTTACTTTGGGGTTAGATCAGTAAGTGTAATTTGTCCCGTGAATATTTATTATTATTATATCTATGATTTGTCTTCTACCCTCACATTTTTTTATATATCATAAGATAGCAAACAAGCAGATGGGTCTCCTGATGGAAAGAGTCAACCATCACTTATAGACACCAAAGATGTTAATGGTGCGTTGCTATTTTGGGGTGAGGTCTAATGCCACATGTGTAATTTTACCGGCTTAAGGTTTAAGCACTGACGCTATTACGGCAGGAATAGGTAAAGCGGTGGTACCAGCCCCGGGCGAGACAATGCAGAACTCTACCACCTAGTAGCCACGAAGGTAGTGACTTACGTAGCCAATCGGTTGCCTTTTACGACCTGCCTGACAAAACGGCAGTTTGTTTATTCTTCAAAAAAGCCCGGGTCCAACACGGGGAAAAATCATGCCAGACCCTGTCAAAAGCCTTCGAGATATCAAGCAAGATAGCTAGTGCTTCACCATGATTCTCGATGACCGCGCTCAAGATGTAGGTGGCATACGCTAGAAGATCCTACCGATAGAGATAGTACACAATTATCAATATAAATAAAAATATGTGAGTGTAGAAAACAAATCGTAGATATAATGCAATTCCAATTCCCTACAACATTTAACATTTTTTTATTTTTTTAATATTCTATGCAATTACGTACATCTAGATACATATAATATATTTATAATTACTCTTTGTTAATAATAATAATATATTATAGGAAAATGCACCATCGTTTTCCAATCAAAACTGTTTTACTGTTTTTCTTTACGTCTGGTTTTCTAGAGAATTGCTCCTAAAAAAATTGCGATAGCAGCTTTTTACATATAAGCAGATTTGCTATTTTAATTCTACAGGCGCTAAGTGCATATTTTAATTTAAAATCATTTTTTGTTTATATAGTCGTTTTTGTTCGTATATTACATTCAAAAAACCAAAGAACGCAAATGGTACATTTATTTGGCTTATATTTAAGAACATTCTGAGCATCCTACTGGAAAATATAACCGTGGCCGGGCTGCAGCGTATACGTTACTCCCCGGCCACCAAAAAGTGCTCTTTTAAGGAGATATACTTGAGGTACATTTAATTTATTCATTGGTACTGCAAGAACATTAAAAGAACATTTAAATTTTATGTCTATAAATTACAAAATTGACTGTGGCCGGGCTGCACCGGAACACCCGCTACTGGCTACTAGGTGATAAAGTTTTACATTGTTCTATTCATGTCACAATAGCGTCAATGCTGTCATGTTACGGTTCGGAGAGTGAGGTAGCTGCTAAACTTATGCATGTGGCGTTAAAACCTCGCCATTAGGACACCACCATTTAATATTTTTGGTTTCTAATAGGCAATGTTTGCCTCTTTCCATTAGACAGGCCAGCTTCTTTGCTATCTTATCTAACTTTACGTGTCACGTTGTTTGTCTGCGAAGGACTCCGAAACTACTGAACCGATTTTCATGAAATTTTGTAGATATCTACTGTTTGGTCGAACTTAAAAATAGGATATTAGATAATTTTTATCTTAATTAACCTCCCCCCTCTCTCCCTCGAGTACCCCTTCAAAATATTCAATACAAGTAATTTGTATGGCAAAACAACGTTAGCCTTGTGTATTGATATAAAAAAAACCAACTTGCAATTCTCACCGAAATCGTTTGACCGGTGCAGTGTTCAAGAAAACACCGATGTATTTATATGTAAATACACCTTCAAAAATTTGCACGTTTAATTATATAAGATACAGAAATAATGCGGACGTGACGTCACTTTATTGTTATAAACAGTGAAATTTTTGGTATTTGTTTAACGTTACCTACATTATATTATTCCACGGTCAATGAGCTTCAAGGTTATTCAAAATTTTTAACCAGTTAAGTTAACGCTATCATAATTTAAAAAATATTGGCCCTGATTCAGTTTTGGCCGTTGTACTTAATTTAATTTTAGATTATTCGTATCTTTCGCGTAGCGAAAGAAAATCAAGAAACGAGAAATATCAAGTCTTGCCAAAGTATCTACTTATTTATCACGTCTCACCGTTTCTTCCTTTCAGTATTGTGACGAATAGGAAAAATCTATAGAATGTGGAAACTGGAAAGGTGAATTAAAGCATGGGAGCATGTAAGGGAGGGGTCACCACTTGTCACCTACATACGTGTGTAATAGTACCTATAATTGACTACCACTCATATTACAAGCAAATAATTGACTTTGAGATTAAGTTAATTCGTGTAATTTGTTGATTGATATGATATTTATCATTTGTTTTATTTGACATCTGTCCTATATTATTATGGCCAACTATAAAGATTTTTTGACATAATAGGCTTGTGACTAAGAATAAATCGGATGCCTATCCGATTCATTCTTAGTCACAAGCCTATATTGTAGTTTTTAATAATTAATTAAGATATGGATCTATAACAAAAAACTAAAACAATTGTTATAAAAGATAAGAATTATTAATGTTTTTAAGATATAAATTCGGAAAAAAGTGTTTTCGCGGTAAATTAAATTTCAATTTTAAAACGCGAAATATTACTATAAATATACGTTATTTAACAAAAATAAATAGTTTTTTGGTTAAAATATCAAATAACGTAAATTATTAAACAGTTTTTCAAATTTAGTCAACTAGCCTATTAACTATTATTTTTTGCTACTTCAAGAATCTGCTGCAATTAATTACCAGGCCAATTGACACCATCATAAATACAGAATTTATCCGTTATCTCATCACAAAATAACATTACGTACAGTTAATAACGTTGTTTGTTTATACATTTTAAGTATAACAGCTGGATACCATACGTAGAAACCATTCCATTGCTATCTATGTTCATGTATTTTACTAACCTGCATCTCATAAATTCATTATTTCATTTCTCTCACTTAAGGCGAGGTATTTCGACGCGCGTCAATTCTATAGAAAATGGGTGGCGCGGTATGTTCTAAAACCGCTGGGAAACGTGTTAATTTTCGGATAAATAAATATAGGACATCAGCTGAAAACTAAAATTTAACACATTATTTTTTGTATTTATAACAAAATATCACAATATAAAAATTATGTAGAAGATTAGAAATATTATTAACAAATTATTTGTTTTAGAGATTTTTTCAGCCTGTTTTCGGAATTTTATATCATCGAGCAAAGTACATTCTATCATGTAATGAGTTAGCACATTCTTTAGATAATATCTTCAGATATCTCGTGTAATTTTTGTAATATTGTTATTTAACAATCAATACAAAAAAACGTGATTTAACAAACCATTTTTTCCCCGTTTGTCGCGATGCCTCTCCTTAATTATTTCAATTTCATTAAAATAAGTACAAAGTAAACACAGATCAAATAACACGAACTAGAGATTGCATAGCGATCGAAATTAGAACGTAATTTTACTAGCGTTAAGGCGCAAATATCTTTAAAAAATATAGAATAAACAAACTATGAGGATATGAGATATTCTCTTCTAAGTTTGATAAAGAATTTCAATTAGGCATGGAATATTTCACAAGTAGCATGTGAAATTTCATATGAAATGCATTTTGATACACTTGCTACCTCTCTTCATTTGGTCTGTGAAATTTCACATTGAATAAAATCTTCTAATTTACATAGGACCGGCAGTAGTTACAATTCCTACTTCGTTTTTTAATAGCTTACGGTCATTTGACGTTCGGGTGATTTTATGAGTGAACATTAATTCCAGTTAAATTTCACATGTGAAATCATTGTAATTTTTTGTTTCATTTCATCCAATGAAAATGATTTAAAAGTAAAATTATGTCCATGCTTCATTTCAACCATAATCATGTGTGTATCAAACACGTGGTAGTGTGAGTAATATTTTTTTAAATTAAATTTATTTCTAATGTATACTATAATATAGAAATATTACCTTTCTGCTTTCTTTATCCATATGAACTTTAAGTTAGACAAATTTTATTCTCCTCAGGCCAAGCAATTTTCATAAAAAAGGTTACAAAGTTTTCTACACGCATTGATATAAACTAGCGATCGCCCGCTGCTCACAATTCTAGTTTCATCATAGACTATAATATTCTTATATAAATATTTTCTAAATTTACCAACAGACTTTCACCATAAACAATATAGTTGTGATTTGTGAATACTATAAATATTATAATTAATGTCAAATGCGTGGTAGCGTTTGGAATATTTATTTAAACTAATTTAATTTATTTCTAATGCATATTATATAAAAATATGATATAATACATATCTGTACGCCAGATCCCTTACCGGAGTGGTTTTTTTTTTTACAATTTGTCTTAAGTCATCCGCCCCATGGTTATAATTTGGGATATTTTTTAGGTACAATTGAATTAAAGCAAAAACAATACAATAATGCTACGTAATAATGTAAAAAATACGTATTGTAGAGTCATATTTTTTAAACGTGACGATAAAATAAGTTTTTCAAGTACGGCAGCATTTTTTCCCCTTACTAGAAGTATGGCAAATGTGTTAACATTTAACGGTCACATTTTATCTAATACTGTCCCAAAAAACAAATGCAATAGTGGTACAAATCGTTTTACAAAAAAAATTTGCAGCGGTATGGCAGCTATTCGGAACCGTCAGAAAAGTATGGCATGGTGATTTTCGTAAATAGCTACTCGATGATAATTAGTTGTGCAAAAATTAGCTTGGTACAAATGGTAAAATTGGCATTTTTTAAATTAATGTGTTGGCGTCGGTATGGCAGGCTGGTACGGCATTACGCTAACGCCTACTTTTTTTTTTATCGACTATCGGAAAATACAAGAATTTTTATGAAACAATCATTCGACACTCCATAGTTTATCCAACACGTTCAATTAATGGCCACCCGCACCAGCGCAATGACAATTATTTTCCTTTTTGTTATTACTGAAGAACTGCCATACTGATACAAATCATCTAATATTTTGTTTAATATATTATCTAATATATATATATATATATATATATATATATATATATATATATATATATATATATATATATATATATATATATATATATATATATAGATATATATATATATATTAGGGTGGAGTGAAAAAAAAAAATTTTTTTTTCCTTAGCCTGGGGGTCAAATTTGTAGCTTATAAAAAACAAAAATTTTTGAACAAAAAAAAAAAATTTTACTCAACATCTTGAGGCAGCCCACTCATTTTTAAAATTAATTACGAGTAAAAAATTTGGTTGCAAAAAAAAAATTTTTAAAAGCGTTCTAAAAACTTCAAAGTGTCCTCTTTTATGCCAATTAAAAATCACAAGTTAAAAAAATTTTTTGTGACTATTGTTTTAATATTTAAAAAAAATCCAAAAAAGTAACATTCCTCATTAGGGCACTAGAATAAAATTTGAGTTGGAAATGATCATAATTGCCAATTCTTGGATGTTTTAAGACATTAGAAGACAAATTTTTTTTTTTTTTGCAACCAAATATTTTTACTCGTAATTAATTTTAAAAATGAGTGGGCTGCCTCAAGATGTTGAGTAAAATTTTTTTTTTTTTCAAAAATTTTTGTTTTTTATAAGCTACAAATTTGACCCCCAGGCTAAGAAAAAAAAATATTATTTTTTTTCACTCCACCCTAATATATATATATATATATATATATATATATATATATAAATCAATTGCTGTTCGTTAGTCTCGCTAAAACTCGAGAACGGCTGAACCGATTTGGTTAATTTTGGTTTTGAGTTAATTGTTGAAGTCCAGGAAAGGTTTAAAAGGTGAGAAAATATAGAAAAAAAAGAGTAGTTAAAAAGGCAGAACAACGTTTGCCGGGTCAGCTAGTATATAATAATTATAAACATAATAATACTTTTTTGTTTCCACACTTAGCCACTTGAGACTTAGCTAAGCGTCGTTTGGACCTATTCGATTTTGTAGATTAAATTATAGGAAAAATAAAATGTAATATTATAATGTTTTTCATTTAAATAAAAAAAACTGTGTCATGGAAACAACAAATCGCATCAGATTAAGGCATGGTGGGTTGATTGCCACCTAAAATTTAGAAAATCTGCCGATAAGCGTAGCGTAAGAGAGTGAGAGGGTCACAAAGTTGCAAAGAAAACATTGTTTTGACTTTCTTGAGGGCGTCTGAATTTTCTTTTATTATATAGGAAATTAAGAATAACGAAAAAAATATAATCTGACAATTTCCACAAGCGGAAGTTATTGGAATTTTGTTTTTTTTCTGTTCTAGTTATCCGCCTCTATACAGGGCGTAAAGAAAACCCTGTCCGATCCGAAAAATGTATATAGGTAGAGGTCAATGACATTACCAAAAAAAAAGACGTGTGGCACTCGGAGCGCGGTAAAGCTATTGCATAGCATTTTTTATCAACTTATGCAATTACTATTATATATTTGTTTTATTTATGCAGTATTTTTTTTTCTTTGTTTATTCATATTTAAAACACTTTGTACACAAATTATACGAGTACAGATATTCACTGTTGTACGTAGATGATAAATACCTATACACCTATATACTTTCTCACATACAGCTGATTACGGTAGTTTTCCAATACAACCAATGCCACCTAAAGGCGGGTTGCTGAACTAAAGAGACAAGCGTGATATTTCAAAAACTCATTAAAAGTTCTGGTATTTATCGATAGATGGAAAAACTAAAAAGTATCACCGCTGTGCCAGTCGGAGTGGGGGGTGTTAGGTTTTTTCGTTACGGAATTTCTGGAATTTTCAATTTACGGAATTTTCTTAAAAATAATACAATAATTACTTTTATTAAAATAACAAGAATATCGTAGTTTAAAGTGCCTCATTTTAGTACTAAAATTGAGCAATTTCCCCTTAAATCAAGCAAATATTTTGAAAATTTATGAATCCATATCCATAAAATAATGACACAAACTTGTTTGTATTATGCTACCAAATAATGCCTTTGATGATCGGACAGGGTTTTCTTTACACACCTTTTAAAGGGCTTATATTTGGTGGAGAGCCTCAATAGTATTAGCAGCGTTGTCAGAATGTTACTTTTGTAACATTTTGTGTTACTTTTGACCCTCTCATGTTACTTTCACGTTACACAACTCAAAATGTTACTTTTACGTTACTTTTAGGACTTATTAAAATTATTTATATTTTCCATTCAATAAAATAAACGTGATTAAAGATGAATATGTTTTTTTTTTTTTCTAAAAAGTAATTAATTATCTTAATTTATATGGAATACCAATCAATTATGATTTGATTAAAAATTATCACGATTCTTTTGAAGCTTAACTGAAAGGACAGAAAACTTTTTTAGTTTCTGTGTAATAAAGTGTCATATTATTTTATTAGTGTCATTTCCTGCATAAAATAAGAAAATTTTACTTTTCTCATGAAAATGTTACTTATTGAGCTGTCTCATGTTATATTTGACTATCTGCCACTGGCAATACTGAGTATTAGAGCACGTCAGATTAACATAGACTCCGCTCTGTTAATCTGACGTGCTCAAGTAAATGCAAAAATCCCCTCTTGGACGCCCCTACTATAAATACAGCCGGCTACGAAAATGAGTTCCAGAGTGCTAAGTGTGAGTTTTTCTTTTCGCATTCGATCGTGAGCGCGTTTGGAGTTTACTAGGAATTTGTATGTGATATGTACAGCGCCACCTAGTGGTAAACGTGAGAAACCAGTTTACCACTAGGTGGCGCTGTACAAATCACATACAAATTCCTAGTAAACTCGAAACGCGTTCACGATCGAATGCGAAAAGAAAAACTCACACTTAGCACTCTGTACTGCACACGGCAATGGATGATTGTGCTCCCTTACTATCAGGTGAACCTCCTTTTTTGCCCTCGCCTGTAAAACAATAGAAACGCTTTAAAATTCCCACGCAAAGTCAAATGCTTTGAAAACTTACTCAGTTAAGGCAGAAATATGGAATCATGGAAGAAATTTACGGCTATCTTACAGTAGGTCAATAAAAAATACCTACATTTCTATAAAGGTCGCGTGTAGGACGATAAAAAATATTGCTGTAATGATATCACGCAAAAGTAGTCTTTAAATCAAATGTAGATAAAACCAAATTTGCTTGTTTATGCTTATCGATCCACCGGTATTGATTAAATTTAACACGAATTACTGTTGTACGTAAATTGTAAATATGCCTACGCCCTACGACAAAGATTGCGGCGAATTATTATTGTCTATACCTCTATTTTTATTGTTATCAATTGTTCCATGGTTATTAGTTAGGTTTCGAATTTGATCGTGAGGTATACGCCTTTAGAATAACCTTCCCGAAACTATAAAAGATCTAACAGTCAATAAATTGTTAAAACAAAACTGTGAAAATTTTAGATTATTTAGAAGACAAAAAGCCTGGGATTAATTGCTCCTCATATCAATCTAATATACCTATATTTTTTATAATGTTGTAAAGATGTGATATTTTGAAAAAATGATATACAAAACGACAAGCCCGCTGAGTTTTTTCCACCGGATCTTCTCAGTGTATGGCCGCGTTTCCGATCCGGTAGTAGTTTCAAAAAAAAGGCTAATGTGTCAAAATAACTTGTAAAAAGTTTTATTGAATAAAGTTTTTCTGATTTCTAAGGTCCTGGGTGTGATTACCAAATCAGGTAAAAAAATGTTAGAAAGGTTATTCGACAATAGAGAATGCCGTTTTTTCCTCCGTGTTGGTTCCGGGCTCCTTTAAAGAATAGACCAACTGCCGTTCTGCCAGGCAGGTCGTAAAAGGCGACCGATTGGCTATGCAAGTCACTACCATCTTGACTACTAGGTGGTAGAGATCTGCATTGTCTCGCCCGGGTCTGGTACCACCGCCTTACGTATTCCTACCGCAATAGCGTCAGTGCTTGTCACTGTCGTGTTCCTGTTTGGAGGGTAAGGTAGCCGGTAAACTTATGCATGTGGCATTAGACCTCGCCACAAGATAGCAACGCACCATTAACACCTTTGGTGTCTATAGGCGATGGTTGACTCTTTCCATCAAGAGACCCATCTGCTTGTTTGCTATCTTATACTATAAAAAAATGCAAAGAGAAACATCAGTAGTCGTAATAAAACAAAAAAACACTGTAATAGAGATCACCACTCATCTAGTCCGGTCGAGACTGTTATAGGTGGCAAGCCTATCGCCAATCTGGCACTTATCCAATGCCGGACATTGTTGTTTTTAGGGGCCATCCATAGATTACGTCACACGTTAAGGGGAGGGGGGGGGGGTGACACTATGTGACAAGTGTGACACTGTGTGACAAGGGGTAGGGAGGGTTTACGCATTCATTCGACATCGGTAACAGCTCTTGCCGGTGTCGAATTCTTTTTTATAGCAATACACGATCGTAGTTGCGTAGAACAACAATATCTAGAAACAAATTGTGAGATTAGGTTATATTATGTAGAAAATGTCAAAACACTTTATTATCTTACTACTTAAAATACCGATGTTATTATTAGAGATGCGCCGAGTACTCGAGAGTAACTCGATACTCAGCATATTTGGTATAAAAAAAATAAAATAAAAAAAAAGTATCTTCACGCCCATATCCCCGAAGGGGTAGGCAGAGGTACAACAAGTGCACCCACGATTAGCCGAAGATACTTGGTCCCACAAATGTCATAGGTGGCAAGCCTATCGCCAACCGGGCACTATCCAATCCCGGGCAACTTTGTGTTTCTCAGAAAACTGAAAAAACACTTTTTTTTTAAAGTGCCCGACCCGGGAATCGAACCCGGGACCTCATGTGGTCAACGCCAACGCTGGACCACTAGACCACAGAGGCGATTATTACTCGTACTCGACCAAATATCTCGCTTCAAGTACCCAGTTTTAATAAGTAGGCATTTTTTTTTAATATCGATAGGTAAGCGCTTGACCTCGATCTCGCCTGATGGTAAGCTAAGATGAGGACTAAGATGGAACACGTTTCCCTAGAAGGTACCTGTTCACTCTTCTCTTGAAGATCCCCAGATTGTACTCGTCCGGGAACACAGTCTCAGGAAGCATGTTCTAGTCCTTTGCGGTTCGAATGAAGAATGTTGAGTCGAACCGTTTTATGTTGTATTTATTAACCCTATTATAAACAGCTATTTATTTAGATACTAAGCTGTTATTCTAAGATATTGTTAACCGCAAAAATAACCCGTGCATAGGATAAATATGTCAATGATTGTTGTTCAAAAGTAATAAAGCTTTATTATTATTACTATGCTGTTACGCTATATGTAACTGCAAATAAGTGAGTTAATTCAATGATAGTAAGAGATATAAGCCACTTTTTGACGTAAGCAGTATCAGACGTAATACAGTAATATTGCAATTCTGAGGGAAATCGAGTTAAGAGTAGCGCAAAAAAGTACAAAGCTACAATGAGGTTTATGGATGTTGAAAAATCCGAAATTTTTGACATAATTTTATAAAAAAAGAGCGGAATTATAGTCCAAAAGGTACCGTTCGTAAAGTCGCGCGATGGATTTGTACCAAGTTAAACTTATTTTCGGGCTTAAAATTGCTTTTTAACTGAACTGAATAACTCGGCAGCATGTTCGATTTCGTTTATATAAAATCGAGCTATATTCTGTACTCGATTACTCGGTAAAACTTTTGCTAGTCGCATCTCTAGTTATTACTTATTATGTAGCTATTTCATACGCTAATGACAGTTTAATGGTTATAGTTGTTGGGTGTAGATAAATCATCAGGTGATATATAACATCGGTCGATGACCACACACCATCTAGTTTTTAGAAGTGAAAATTACCTGCTAGAATTTACCGGGATGCTAATCTCCGTTTTTGTAGTAATCACACAAGACTGTGTTGAAATTTGTAAACTTATTATTTTTGTGTTATAACACTCACCCCGTGCTTCGGAAAACTTGAAAAACTTAAAAACAACAAAGAAAAATATCGACATGCAGAGATTGAACCTGCAACCATCTTCCTAAAGCCGGGAGATGGTCGCAGGTTTAATCCCTGCGTGTCGATATTTTTCTTTGTCGTTTTTAAAGTTTTTCCAAATTTGTAAACATCAAAAAGTATAATTATAACGGTGAAGGGAAAACTTTGTACCCCTTTTTAAGACAACGCGTGAATAGAGGAGTATAAATTTGGCACAGTTAAACATTTACGTATTATTGCGGGGAATTACGTATTATATTATCATTGCGGGGAACTGCAAAAACTTAATATTTTTTAAAAAGGTGAAATAAATTGAATTTTCTATTATCCGCGAACTGTTCTATGTATCTTCCGCGATGGTACCGAAAAGAGAGACGTCGGTTTAATAAATGGATAAGACTCACCGATGGTCCGGATAAAAAAAAGACCCCAGCGCGGAGGCACAATTATCCACCCCCATCCATCGAACTTTTACACCCACGTCCCATGCCGGCACCAAGCACAAAAACACACAATTTATGTACTCAATGCAAGTTTCACTTCGAAACCGAAGGATCTTCAGAAGAACGAACGAACGAACACTGTCTCACTCTACGCAAGTGTGAGTATTACTTATGGCCGAATTTCAGCTACAGCCGATTGCTAGCATTTATAGCTAAATAGATATACCAAAGACCACTCGATTTTTTTAGTTTTTTATCAATTATAATAATTAAACGACACCTAATCACACAGCCATCTTCAAAAGAAAACTGTGTGCTGTAATAATTCCAAAGCTAATAAAAAATATATCTCGATACATTAAATTTTGCAGCCGTAATCGCCTCAGATCCGTACTACATACAAACATCCGGACAAGCTTGAAATATTTTTCAATCTTATTTTTTACACTAATGTTGTTTGATATTTTTAAAAGATATTTTTTGTTGACATACTTTTTCAACAAATACATTTTCTTGACATACGTCTATAAATATTCTGAAAGTGTAATATAAATAAAATAAAGGCATTTTTACTTCAGAAAATTACGTGATTTTGGTAAGACGAGAGTAGAGCACTACCTCGCTTCGCTTCGCGGTACAAAACGGGCCACATTTTTATATTTATTAGTTTAATTAACATTAGTTATTATTTTAATCTTAGTTAATTAAACTAAGAAATATTTCACCATGATTCACTGGTTTGTCGGTTGACAAGATGACTGGTGACCCCATGTCCCAAGTGATGGAATGACCTCTATCACCGCATTTTGCTAACCTCATGTTGAGCACTGCTTGTTTCTTGCGATAGCCAGGATGGAAAGCTTTGCTCATCCGCGGTACGAGACTTTTAACACTAAACACAGATAATCTCTAAAAACTGTAAATTTTTGCTCGACCCGGATACCGAATCTTCTAACAATAGACCACGTTGCAATAAATTTATGTTGTATAATTTAATAGTCATACCGCAGCGCCCTTGTTGTGACTATCCGCTTTCAACCTCGAGGATGTGGCCAGGCCTGCCATATGATACTCAAAGAGAAAGGACACGTTCTCAAACAGCTCTACGATATTTTGTAATCGTTGACCGAAGCCGTTCTCGAGTTTTAGCGAGACTAACGAACAGCAATATATATATATATATATATATATATATATATATATATATATATATATATATATATATATATATATATATATTCAATTTTGTTTTTGCAATATCTCGAATGCTATTATAGATACAGGAATGAGCTTTCGTTTGTTTAAAAGGGGACACTTGGGGCTATAGAAAAAAAAATATTTTGGAAAAAAATTTGAAAAATGCCAAATTTGTAAAATTTTGAATTTTTGAAAATCGTCAAAAATGAAGACCGCCATGAAAATTTTGGCTTAATTTTTTTTGTATGATACCTTGTAATGATCTTAAAAGATCCTGAAATTTTTGGATAGGGGTTTTTTTTTATTTAAAAAATATGAATTTTTGAATTTAAATTTGAATTGTTATTAAAGTAAATTTGAATGTAAAATTGAATTTTTGATTTGTAACTACTCAAAATTACAATATTATGTATCTGCACAACTTTAACTTGTATAGAAGTTGCAAAAAACAAAAATTTTTTTTTCTGAAATTAATAATTTATATATATATATATATATATATATATATATATATATATATATATATATATATATATATATATATATATATATATATATATATATATATATATATGCCACTTTTCGTTGTAATTTTATAACTCAAGAACGGGCTCACCTATCCAAACCAAATGTTTAGGCTTTGATCGGACTATTTACTAGATGGTTTATGTGAAGTTTGCACAAAATCGGTAGAGCGGTTCTTCATTTATCACATTTTCGTAACAAATTAATTCAATAAATGGCGATACGTAGCGAAGCACGTGACGGGACGCTAGTATACTATATTATTTTCTCAACAGCTGAAGTCAGTTGTCAAACTTAGAAAAGATCCAGTTGATCCAGATCCAGTTGACAAACAGTTGATCCAAAATTAACAAAAACCCAGATTTACGCTATTATATGTCAGCACAAGGAGAGGTATACAGAGTTTTCTGTGGGTAAAGTACTTGCCGAACATGGGCACACTGTGTTGCGATTGCCACCATATCATCCGGATTTTAATCCAATTGAAAATATATGGTCTCAACTGAAAGGCTATGTAGCCTCTAGAAATGTGGGTATGAACTTAACTACAGTAAAAACATTATTGACTGAAAAAGTAAACATGATCGGCGCTGAAGAGTGGAAAAAGGTTTGCGATCATGCAATCAAATGTGAGAATGAATATAGAAGCATTCAACACAGTTTAGACGATTACACTGATAGATTAGTGATAAATACGGCTGATAGTGGCAGTGATATTGACCTCTTTGAGAGCACAGATAGTGAAATGGAAGTAATTGAGAATTAGAATTATTATTATTTTTATTGCAATGTCTCATTTTAGCAATAGGTATAATGGTGTTTATTATGTACACTAAAGCTGTAATGTTCCAAAATAATTAAATACGTAAATATAATGTGAACATGTTTTTTTAATTTATTTTACCCCAACCTAAAGCCATCACTTATAGAAAAATTAGTGTATTTTATACAAAGAATAAAAATATTAAAGAAGCAAATCATACTTGTTTTAACAGCTCCTAATAGGTACCGGACTGTTTGTATTTTGTGCGACAGAGATAACGCTCTACGAAGCTGAAATTAGCCGATTGTCTCTTTCCAAAGGTCGATGTGCAATATTTATCGCCGGGTACTGTACATTCTGTAATATATTAATTGTAAAAATAAAAGAAATAGGTACAAATGTAAAAGCTAAAAATGTAGTATCTATATGAATTTAGATATTCCAAACATAGCAGGAAATCTTCATGGTATAGGGAAAGGGGAATTGTTTTACTCCAAATTTAACGCGTGCGGGCCACGGGCAGTAATGACTAAATCAAAACCACTGGATTGATATTAATCATTTTTTTCCCGTGCGAAGCCAGGGCGGGCCGCTAGTATCAATATAAAATATTATTTCCCCGCGTTGGTCCGGCTTCCTTTGAAGAATAGATCTGCCGTTCTGCCAGGCAGTTTGTAAAAGGCGTACGATTAGCTTACGTATCACTACCATCGTGACTACTAGGTGGAAGAGTTCCACAACGTCTCACCCGGGTATATGTTACCATCGCCTTACCAATTTCTGCCGCGTTAGAGTCTGTGCTTACACCACTGTCGTGTTTCAGTTTAGAAAGTTAAGTAGCATTTAATCCCCGCCACATGGATAGCAACGTACCATTAATATCTCTGGTATCTATAGGCTACGGTTAGGTTAGTCCGCCGTGTTGGTCCCGGCCTCCTTTGTAGAATAGGCCAACTGCCGTTCTGCCAGGCAGGTCGTAAAAGGCGACCGATTGGCTATCGAGTCACTACCATCGTGGCTACTAGGTGGTAGAGTTCTGCATTGTCTCGCCCGGGTCTGGTACCACCGCCTTACCTATTTCTGCCGCAATAGCGCCAGTGCTTGTCGCTGTCGTGTTCCGGTTTGGAGGGTAAGGTAGTCGGTAAACTTATGCATGTGGCATTAGACCTCGCCACAAGATAGCAACGCACCATTAACATCTTTGGTGTCTATAGGCGATGGTTGACTCTTTCCATCAGGAGACCCATCTGCTTGTTTGCTATCTTATGATATAAAAAAAAAAAAATATCTCTTTACATCAGGAGAGTCAACTGCTTGTTCGCTATCTTATGAAAAAAAAAATCAGGACATAAAGATGGGCAAAAAAAATCTAAGTACTAAAATTGAAATTAATTTGTCATAAAATATATACATATTTATCACAAAATTTGTTAACTACAGATTTATATATTAGTACTAGCTAACACCATCAACCATTTTGGCGTTCCTCTCATGATCTATTGCGAAAATATTACTCCAATGTTATAAAAACCGGACAGGGTTAAAACCACGGATTAAATTGATACGCGTTTCAAGACAATTTCTTAGTTTTTCAGCGTAGCTTGCAATTACATACAGAAATACAGAGTTATACTACTTACCAATGAAATAAAATCATTTCAAGGGTAACTTTTAAACCTTATCATCTCATTCGATACGATAAAATAGTAGAACATTATTTCTATTTTTTCACAATATAACCTACAAATGTATGACATTTTTGGCAGTAATATGAGCGTTTGCTCATATGCGCGGCGACACGTTTCCTTCCCAATGGCGTGCATATTAGTATTCATGTGGTTTGTGGTTAAAACTAAGTTTTGATTTCCCTATATGAATGCTATGCTTTTTTTTATTAATAGGTACTAGTGATCGCCTGTGGCCGAAATTCGACCATAGAATAAACAATAAATTAATCTTTTCTAAGTTTGACAACTGACTTCAGCTGTTGAGAAAATAATATAGTATACTAGCGTCCCGTCACGTGCTTCGCTACGTATCGCCATTTATTGAATTAATTTGTTACGAAAATGTGATAAATGAAGAACCGCTCTACCGATTTTGTGCAAACTTCACATAAACCATCTAGTAAATAGTCCGATCAAAGCCTAAACATTTGGTTTGGATAGGTGAGCCCGTTCTTGAGTTATAAAATTACAACGAAAAGTGGCATATATATATATATATATATATATATATATATATATATATATATATATATATATATATATATATATATATATATATATATATATATATATATATATATATATATATATATATATATATATATATATATATATATATATATATATATATAAATTATTAATTTCAGAAAAAAAAATTTTTGTTTTTTGCAACTTCTATACAAGTTAAAGTTGTGCAGATACATAATATTGTAATTTTGAGTAGTTACAAATCAAAAATTCAATTTTACATTCAAATTTACTTTAATAACAATTCAAATTTAAATTCAAAAATTCATATTTTTTAAATAAAAAAAAACCCCTATCCAAAAATTTCAGGATCTTTTAAGATCATTACAAGGTATCATACAAAAAAAATTAAGCCAAAATTTTCATGGCGGTCTTCATTTTTGACGATTTTCAAAAATTCAAAATTTTACAAATTTGGCATTTTTCAAATTTTTTTCCAAAATATTTTTTTTTCTATAGCCCCAAGTGTCCCCTTTTAAACAAACGAAAGCTCATTCCTGTATCTATAATAGCATTCGAGATATTGCAAAAACAAAATTGAATATATATATATATATATATATATATATATATATATATATATATATATATATATATATATATATATATATATTGCTGTTCGTTAGTCTCGCTAAAACTCGAGAACGGCTTCGGTCAACGATTACAAAATATCGTAGAGCTGTTTGAGAACGTGTCCTTTCTCTTTGAGTATCATATGGCAGGCCTGGCCACATCCTCGAGGTTGAAAGCGGATAGTCACAACAAGGGCGCTGCGGTATGACTATTAAATTATACAACATAAATTTATTGCAACGTGGTCTATTGTTAGAAGATTCGGTATCCGGGTCGAGCAAAAATTTACAGTTTTTAGAGATTATCTGTGTTTAGTGTTAAAAGTCTCGTACCGCGGATGAGCAAAGCTTTCCATCCTGGCTATCGCAAGAAACAAGCAGTGCTCAACATGAGGTTAGCAAAATGCGGTGATAGAGGTCATTCCATCACTATATATATATATTGTTTATTCTATGGTCGAATTTCGGCCACAGGCGATCACTAGTACCTATTAATAAAAAAAAGCATAGCATTCATATAGGGAAATCAAAACTTAGTTTTAACCACAAACCACATGAATACTAATATGCACGCCATTGGGAAGGAAACGTGTCGCCGCGCATATGAGCAAACGCTCATATTACTGCCAAAAATGTCATACATTTGTAGGTTATATTGTGAAAAAATAGAAATAATGTTCTACTATTTTATCGTATCGAATGAGATGATAAGGTTTAAAAGTTACCCTTGAAATGATTTTATTTCATTGGTAAGTAGTATAACTCTGTATTTCTGTATGTAATTGCAAGCTACGCTGAAAAACTAAGAAATTGTCTTGAAACGCGTATCAATTTAATCCGTGGTTTTAACCCTGTCCGGTTTTTATAACATTGGAGTAATATTTTCGCAATAGATCATGAGAGGAACGCCAAAATGGTTGATGGTGTTAGCTAGTACTAATATATAAATCTGTAGTTAACAAATTTTGTGATAAATATGTATATATTTTATGACAAATTAATTTCAATTTTAGTACTTAGATTTTTTTTGCCCATCTTTATGTCCTGATTTTTTTTTTCATAAGATAGCGAACAAGCAGTTGACTCTCCTGATGTAAAGAGATATTTTTTTTTTTTTATATCATAAGATAGCAAACAAGCAGATGGGTCTCCTGATGGAAAGAGTCAACCATCGCCTATAGACACCAAAGATGTTAATGGTGCGTTGCTATCTTGTGGCGAGGTCTAATGCCACATGCATAAGTTTACCGACTACCTTACCCTCCAAACCGGAACACGACAGCGACAAGCACTGGCGCTATTGCGGCAGAAATAGGTAAGGCGGTGGTACCAGACCCGGGCGAGACAATGCAGAACTCTACCACCTAGTAGCCACGATGGTAGTGACTCGATAGCCAATCGGTCGCCTTTTACGACCTGCCTGGCAGAACGGCAGTTGGCCTATTCTACAAAGGAGGCCGGGACCAACACGGCGGACTAACCTAACCGTAGCCTATAGATACCAGAGATATTAATGGTACGTTGCTATCCATGTGGCGGGGATTAAATGCTACTTAACTTTCTAAACTGAAACACGACAGTGGTGTAAGCACAGACTCTAACGCGGCAGAAATTGGTAAGGCGATGGTAACATATACCCGGGTGAGACGTTGTGGAACTCTTCCACCTAGTAGTCACGATGGTAGTGATACGTAAGCTAATCGTACGCCTTTTACAAACTGCCTGGCAGAACGGCAGATCTATTCTTCAAAGGAAGCCGGACCAACGCGGGGAAATAATATTTTATATTGATACTAGCGGCCCGCCCTGGCTTCGCACGGGAAAAAAATGATTAATATCAATCCAGTGGTTTTGATTTAGTCATTACTGCCCGTGGCCCGCACGCGTTAAATTTGGAGTAAAACAATTCCCCTTTCCCTATACCATGAAGATTTCCTGCTATGTTTGGAATATCTAAATTCATATAGATACTACATTTTTAGCTTTTACATTTGTACCTATTTCTTTTATTTTTACAATTAATATATTACAGAATGTACAGTACCCGGCGATAAATATTGCACATCGACCTTTGGAAAGAGACAATCGGCTAATTTCAGCTTCGTAGAGCGTTATCTCTGTCGCACAAAATACAAACAGTCCGGTACCTATTAGGAGCTGTTAAAACAAGTATGATTTGCTTCTTTAATATTTTTATTCTTTGTATAAAATACACTAATTTTTCTATAAGTGATGGCTTTAGGTTGGGGTAAAATAAATTAAAAAAACATGTTCACATTATATTTACGTATTTAATTATTTTGGAACATTACAGCTTTAGTGTACATAATAAACACCATTATACCTATTGCTAAAATGAGACATTGCAATAAAAATAATAATAATTCTAATTCTCAATTACTTCCATTTCACTATCTGTGCTCTCAAAGAGGTCAATATCACTGCCACTATCAGCCGTATTTATCACTAATCTATCAGTGTAATCGTCTAAACTGTGTTGAATGCTTCTATATTCATTCTCACATTTGATTGCATGATCGCAAACCTTTTTCCACTCTTCAGCGCCGATCATGTTTACTTTTTCAGTCAATAATGTTTTTACTGTAGTTAAGTTCATACCCACATTTCTAGAGGCTACATAGCCTTTCAGTTGAGACCATATATTTTCAATTGGATTAAAATCCGGATGATATGGTGGCAATCGCAACACAGTGTGCCCATGTTCGGCAAGTACTTTACCCACAGAAAACTCTGTATACCTCTCCTTGTGCTGACATATAATAGCGTAAATCTGGGTTTTTGTTAATTTTGGATCAACTGGAATTTCTTGTCTGTTTAACCAGTTGATCATTTCCCGTTTAATGGTGTTTGAGTTGGGGGGTCTCTCAATATATTTGTTGTGATAGGGTGCGTTGTCGATAACTAGAACAGAATCACTGGGTATATTTGGGATTAATTGGTTAACCAGCCATTTCTCATAGTTATCGTTATTCATTTCATTGTGATAGTCACCTGTAGTGTCCGTGGATTTATACGTTAAAAAAGCACCGGGTACAAAGCTTTTTCATTTCCCGCATGAACTATTATCAAACGTTGACCTCTTGAAATTGGCTTTTTTACTCCTTTTTTCTTATCGTCACTCCAAGATTTCCCTTTAGTGTGGGATGCATGTATATATGACTCATCCATGTAGACGATATTTTTTCCTGTTTCGCGAAATTTGCGTATTTTATCAAGGTATTCCATTCGTTTGAGACTAACGTCGTGCTTTTCCATTAGAATTTTTCGATTATCTTCCATTTTAGTGAACTGAAATCCCATGTCATGAAGTATTTTTCTCAACGTTTTTTCAGACCCATTGTAATTAATAGCTTCAGATAATTTAGCTTTTAATGATTTTATTGTTGGCAGTTCATTAAATCGTAAGTGAAAATCATACACCATTCTTCGAACAACATCGTAATCAAAATCGTCCATATCCAAACGAAATTGCTTTTTTGGTCTCCCTTTTTTTGGAGTGCTGAACTTAATTCCAGTCGAATGTGTTTCAGTACTGACTTCGTTTAATATATTGTTCAAAGTTCTTCTTGAAATTCCAGTGGCATTTGCAACTCGCTCTTGAATCTTCTTAAAATAACAACTTACATTTTCATCTACTTTTTTTTTAAATCTATCAGCTTCGGTTACAAAGTATTTATAAACATTGTAGATAATTTCACGTGACTGATCTCGTAAAGGTTTCCCTCTTTTTCCGAAAGATGCCATATTACAACTTTAAATTATTTAAATTTGTGGGTGTTATCAACTCTAAATATATATTTTTGATCGGGACGCGACCGCACTCTATCGTACTTGAACAACGACTGACTAAACGTCACATAGGTAGTGTGGGACTGAGATAACGCTCTACGCAGCCGAAATTATCCGACTGTCTCTTTCCAAAGTTCGATGTGCAATATTTATCGCCGGGTACTGTATATATACAACGTTCACAGCTTTCTTGTCATTACACAATACGAACATGTTTTCTTTAGAGAGCGATATATAGTTGGCCATGTGAAAAACAGTCAACGTTTTTCACATGGCAAGGTTTGACCCTGCGATTTATTAAGGTGAGGCATCGGAGCAAACGGGAAAAAATGTGTAAATGGTTGACCCTACGGGCCATTCCTGAAACTTCTCACTAAATTAAGGTATTTAAAGCTCAAAAGAGTAAAAAATATAAGCATAGATTTTTCAGTTCAAATACATATTTTGTTAAAAATGGCAGTATTATTAATTTCTGAGAAGCTGTATATTTGAAAACGATGATGGCATTCAACTCAGTTTTTGAGATTATAATTGTATTATTTCATTGATAAATCTCAAACAAATTGACCGATTTTGATTAAATTAACGGTATTTGACGCAGTTTTTAAAGAACAAAAGCTGATAATATTTTTAGGTCAATCGGTAATTTAACTTGAAAGTTATTTAAAAAAAATTAAGTAAGTTTGCTAAAAACAACGTAATTTTAATATTTGAAAAGCTATAAGTTTTGAGAATTAGATTCGATTTTGATTTTTGAAAATAAATAAATAAATAATAATAATAATAATAGTACTAAAATGTCGTAGAACACCAAAAAATGATTGGTTGAAAAATTTCGAAGCTACCTCGAAAAAATACTTTTTTCAAAATTGTTCGTCAAGGATTCCTCCCAAACGGATAAATTTATGTAGTAGACATAGTTTTTTGAGGAATAGAGCTGATTAGTTTTTGTACTCAATCGGTACATAAATCTGGAAGTTATATTAAAAAAATACTGTTTCGTCAAAATTTTTTTGGTGTTTTTTTTAAATTTCTCAAAATCTTTTGGACCGAATCGGTTCAAATTTTCAGGAAATCTAAGTTGAGCGGAATCCAATCGAATGCTATCAACCGCGTTTCGATCGATCTAGCCGTTAAAAAGTTATGAGATGTTTACATACACACATACACACACACATACATACATACAGACATACTGACATCATCGTGAAAATAGTCGGAAAAAATTCCTAGAACCTCAAAACATGGACATCTGGTGAAAACTCGATTTTCGAAAATCGGGGTAAAATCAGTAACTTCCTTATCTACATACGTAGTGGGAAGTTAAAAACTGGTTTGCTAAATCACGTTTTTTACATTAATTGTTAAATAACAATTTTACAAAAATTATGCGATATACCTGAAGATATTATCTAAGGAATGTGCTAACTTATTACATGATAGAATGTTTTTGATCATATAAAGTTCCGAAAACAGACTAAAAAAATCTCTAAAACAAATAATTTGTTAGTACTATTTCTAATCTTCAACATAATTTATATATGGTGATATTTAGTTTAAAAAAAAGAATGTACTAAATTTTGGTTTTCAGCTGCAATCCTATATTTATTTATCCAAAAATTAACACGTTTCCCAGCGCAAGCGGTTTAACAGAACATACCGCGCGCACGCCGCTACGGGCCCGTAAATCCGGAACCGCTATGCCCCTGCATTTTAAATCTGTAATATTTTCTAAAATATTCATTTAAATTACATGCTGTAAACGGCCATATTGATCTATATTAAATCAACAATATATTTAAGTTATTTAATTGGATAAGGATTAGTGCTGTATTGCTTAAAACTGCTTCGAAGAAAAGGCCATTATTTCTCGTAAAAAGTAAATGACAAAAAAATGCTATTGTGAGTTATCCATAAGAGATAGACATATACCATCGCGGAGTTTTTTTGTAGACCTTTTCAAGGTGTACAAACTCTTGGTACATTATTTTGATAAATCTCGTAGGGTTTAGCCTGCGTTTGCAATGTTAGCGGAAAAAAATATAATTATTTACGACATGCCATCAGAAAACCCAAAAATTGCAGTATTTCTCTACAATATATTGAATGTTATTATACACATAAACCTTCCTCTTTAGTCACTCTATCTATTACAAAAAACCGCGTTATAATCCGTTGCGTAGTTTTAAAGATTTAAGCATACATAGGGACATAGGGACAGACAGAGAAAGCGACTTTGTTTTATACTATGTAGTGATTCTGCTAGGTACTTCGTAAACAGCAAACAATTGGCTTAAAGTATTACAACCACCATGATTAATAGGTGCCAGAGTTCCGCAATGTCTTTTTTTATAGAAAAAAGGGGCAAACGAGCAGGAGGCTCACCTGAAGGTAAGTGATTATTCCTGCTCATGGACAGTCACATCACCAAAGGTCTTGCAGCTGCGTTGCTGGCCTTTTAAGAAGGAGTACTCTTTTCTTGAAGGTCCCTAAGTCGTATCCGTTTGGAAACACCCCCGCCGGTAATTGTTTCCGCAGAGGAGTAGTGCGCGGTAAGAAGTGCCTAGAGAATCGCACGGTTGTGGATATCCAGACATCGAGGTGATGAGGATGGAACTTTGAATTTTGCTGCGATGAACGATGGTGAAGTTTAATAGCAGGGATCAATCCAAACAATTCGTCGGAACACATTCTAGATCATATTTGTCCATTCTTGCAATAGCGTCATTGCTCGTGGTCGTCAGTCGTTTTCCGGTTTGAAGGGTTAGGTAATTAGGAACACGGCATTATCATCTTTGATGGGTATAACTACAGGGGATGGTTTCTCTTTCCATCAGGATAGCAACTTGCTCGTTTGCTATCTAATAATATATATTATAAAAAAACCGGCAAGTGAGAGTTGGACTCGTGCACAAAGGGTTCCGTACCATCATCTATAAAAGAAAATCACGTTTGTTGTATGTGTACTTAAATATTTATTTTATGTATTAGGTATTTATTTTTAAAGTGAATATATTTCCAAATACTTACTTTTTTTGAAAATATTCAAATTTCTACCTGTTTATTAGTAATACCTGATCGATTAAAAAATTGCTAAAAAAATTACGTTTGTTGCCCCCTTTCAATATATGCTTTATTTTTACTTAATTATTTATATTGAAAGGCAATATACAAAGAAATATTCTGTTAAAATTTTAAGTGTCTTGTTACCGTTATTGATATTAAGCAAAAAATGCAAAAAAAAACACGTTTATTGTATGGGGACCCTTAATATTTTCATTTTTAATATTTGTTGTTATACCGGCAACAGAAATACATAATTTGTGAAAATAGCAGCTTTCTAGTTATCACGGTTTATGAGATACAGCCTGGTGACAGATAAACGGACAGCGGAGGCTTAGTAATAGGATCCTGTTTTACCTTTTATACCCGGAACCCTAAAAAACAAATCAAAAATTTCCTTAACAATATTATAATAAGGGACATTATTGTTTCCAGGTCTGCACTCGGATTTGTCGCTGTCGTCTCTGGACGGGGAGGAGGGCGAGACGCTGAGGCGGGGCGCGCTGTTGGCGGCGTGCGCGGACGCGGTGGCGGCGTACGCCACGCTGGAGGGCTCGCGCGTGCGCGACTCCATCGCGGCGCACGCGCGCCGCGCGCTCGAGCGGGAGCGACAGATCGATGAGAAAAACGAGATGATCGCCGAATTGTCTTCTAAGGTGAGATACACTTAGCGTTTTGCGAAACGAAAGCGAAACAGCAATTTTACGTGACCTACGAGACAAGGGCGGATCCAGCCTTAAGGTCAGGCGGGGTCACATACTTGAGGGTCAGTCAAAATAGGGTCTAATCCTTATTTGTTTGCAATAAATCTATACCTGAGACTCATCATCTACTAATCCATACTAATATTATAATTGGGAAAGTGTATGTGTGTGTTTTGTCCGTCTTTCACGGCAAAACGGAGCGACGAATTGACGTGATTTTTTAAGTGGAGACAGTTGAAGGGATGGAAAGTGAGGCTACTTTTTGTCTCTTTGTAACTCCCCATGCGAAGCCGCGGGCAAAAGCTAATATTTAAATCAGAGTTCGATTCCAATTACAGCGGTATCGCAAATAGCAATCAATTCAGTACCGGTGTATGTTGCTGTTAGCCAATCTGAGCGGTTACAGTTATCCCGATGAAAAAGGCTATATTTAATAGCGACGTAACGGCTTACTGGTCGAGTGAGAAAGTGCGGTAATGTATTTTGGGTGCATACTACACATGTTTGCAAATAAATGTGTTTTTTCAGTCTCGCCCGGGTCTGGTACCACCGCCTTATCCATTCCTGCCGCAATAGCGTCAGTGCTTGTCACTGTCGTAGTTCCAATTTGGAGGGTAAGGTAGCCGGTAAACTTATGCACGTGGTATTAGACCGCGCTACAAGATAGCAACGCGCCATTAACATCTTTGGTGTCTGTATGCGATGATTGATTATTTCCATCAGAAAACCCATCTTCTTATTTGCTGTCTTATGATATAAACAAAAGTTATAATTACCGCGAAGTTGATAAATAGGTTATAATAATCAACGCGAATTCGATAAATAGATAATTATTAACGCGAAGTTAATAAATAGTTAATAATAAAATCAACGCGAAGTCGATAAATAGGTTATAAATCAACCCCTTTTCAATAAATAGGTTATATTCAACTCGACAATATTTAATTTTAAATAAAGACGAAATGTGAAAGTCAAAATATATTTTTATTTATTTATTTATACTTTATTGTACACAAAGGACAACAAAAACAGCAAGCGATATTTTTAAAAAGGTACAAAAGGCGAGATTGTCTCTAAAAAAAGAGATTTCTCACAGCCAACCCGGTAAAGAGAAATACTTGACCATATAAGTCGAAATGTACAATGTACTAAAAACATCATCATCATTTAAACACATCTTTTAATGAAACCTAAAGTACTTCAGTAATAGTTTCTACTAGAAATAAAAATTAAATATATATATATATATATATATATATATATATATATATATATATATATATATATATTATATGTATTAATCTCTCTTGCTTTGTTATAGAGTAAGCAAAGGATATGAGAGTTCCTACGCAAACGTATCGGGAGACGGAAGCCACCTGAGTTCAAAACTTGGATATATTTTTTTCAATTTAACTAAACCCCTGTTCAATAAATATGTTATATTCAACTCGACAATATTTAATTTTAAATAAAGACGAAATGTGAGAGTTAAAATATATATTTTTCAATTTAACTTTAAAAGCCAAAAGGATATTTTAAATTTTCATTATAATGGAACACTCTCCCACGCTGATGTAATTGTAATAAAAACAAATCACCTTTATTATGCAAATGTTTTGTGATGACCTTTGTTAAAACTGGTTTTGAAATGATTATCTAGTTTTGTGAATACATGGAATACACGTGGGTGTTAATGGCTATTGGCTATCATAATTAAATGTTTTTTTTTTATTTCATTAGATATATAACATATGGTTCTTTTGATGGAAAGAGATAATCATCGCTTATAAGCACCAAAGATGTTAATGGTGAGTGGCTTGTTTGAAATGTCACAAACATAAAACCGGTTAACTCCAAACTGAAACACCACAGCAACAAGTGCCGATGCTATTTCGGCAAAAAGAAGTAAATCGGTGATGGTACTACCAACTTTGAACTTTTTTTTATATTACAAGATAGAAAATAAGCAGATGGCTCTCCTGATGGAAAGAGACACCAAAGATGTTTATGGTGCGTTGCTATCGTTGTGGCCGGGTCTAGGTACCACATGCATAAGTTTACCAGCTGTCATACCCTCCAAACTGGAACCCCGTGTTGGTTCCGGGCTCCTTTGAAGAATAGACCAACTACCATTCTGCCAGGCAGGTCGTAAAAGGCGACCGAGTGGCTATGCGCGTCACTATTATCGTGACTACTAGGTGGTAGAGTTCTGCATTGTCTCGCCCGGGTCTGGTACCACCACCTTTCCTATTCCTGCCGCAATAGCGTCAGTGCTTGTCACTGTTGTGTTCTGGTTTGGAGGGTAAGGTAGCCGGTAAACCTCGCCACAAGATAGCAACGCACCATTAACATCTTTGGTGTCTATAGGCGATGGTTGACTCTTTCCATCAGGAGACCCATCTGCTTGTTTGCTATCTTATAATAAAAAAAAAAACGACAGTGACAAGCACTGATGGTATTGCGGCAGGAATGGATAAGGCGGTGGTACCAGACCCGGGCGAGACAATACAGAACTCTGCCACCTAGTAGCCACGATGCTGGTACCATCGACTCGTATCACTAATCGTTCGCCTCTTACGAACTGCCTGACAGAATGGCATATGCTCTATTTTGCAAAGGTGCCCGGACCAACACAGGTTTTGGTGAAGCTCTAGTAAACACTGTATTTTTCATCAGGGACTCATGAGTGTCATTTGAATGTTATTGACATGTTAAATTCATTAAACAAGGTGACCTTTTAGTAAAAATAATTACGTCTACTATCCATTGATATAAAAAACCCTAGATGCACAGTCCCGAACAAAACTGACACTCAAAAGTGTCCCTAATTTCTTTTAAGTAGTTATAGATATGGCGAAAACATATGTCTTTGCATATCCAACCTTATGTGCAAGACTTATAGTTGTTTTTACAAAGCAATGTAAGAAAATAAATAAAATTGACAGTGACGCGGTCGACGCGATTCTATTTGAAATGAGTGCACAATTTAAAATTGTGCACTCATTTTTGGAGGACGTTTTTGACACACTGATTGTGTATCTTGAGTTTTTTATATCAATGCTACTATCTATATCCTCCCTATTAATATTATATATGCGATTGTTTGTGAAGATGGATGGATGGATGGATGTTTGCCACTCAATCTCGCGAAAACGACTGAACCTATGATGAAATTTGGCAGCCATATAGATGATGACTTAAAGCAGCACATAGGATACATTACCCCGGAAAAATAACCTGTTCCTGTGAGATTCACCAAAAAGTTTTGTAATGCAGCGGGCATGCAAAGTGCAAAAAATATATAAAGTCAAGCCATGTGTGCGGTATGTTAGCTGAGTAAACATTCGAAATAATGTCTAGTCATCGTTTCGTGTTTGTGACATATTTCATGTTGCTTTACAACACGAAACTTAACTTTCAAAATAAAGAATGCGCTTTGAAACAAAATTGGTTATTGGAAATCCCCATTTGTTGGTAAAAATTAATATTAACATACTAGCTGACCCGGCGAACGTTGTTCTGCCAACTTTGTGTCTACTTTTCTGTTTTTTTGTCTACATTTTTTCACTTCCCCATTTTTGTTCCCCGTGTTGGTCCCGTGCTCCTTTGAAGAATAGGCTAACAGCCGTTCTGCCAGGCATGTCGTAAAAGGCGATCGAGTGGCTATAAGCGTCACTACTACCGTGACCGGGTCTGGTACCACCACCTTACCTATTCTTGCCGCAATAGCGTTGGTACTAGTCACTATCGTGTTCCGGTTTTGAGGATAAGGTAGCCGGTAAACTTATGTATGTGGCATTGGTTCTCGCCACAAGATAGCAATGCGCCATTAGCGTATTTGGTGTCTATAAGCAATGGTTGACTCTTTCCATCAGGAGACCCATCTGCTTGTTTGCTATCTTATGCTATAAAACCTTTTAAACCTAACCTGAACCTCCGTGAATATTTTAAAACCAAAATTAGCCAAATCGGTCCATCCGTTCTTGAGTTTTAGCGAGACTAACGAATAACAATTGATTTTTATGTATATAGATAGATTTAGAAGTCTTAACACTTTTATAACGGAACCCCAATAGTTTCAAAATGTATAACAATGAGAACGCCATATTTTTGCTATTCAAATGTTTCCGTTCTATAATAGTTTCATTGAATGAAGGTTAAATTGGCATAGTTTATTCCACACACACACGCGTCCTGGACCGTGGCATTGTGGCACAACGGAGCATGTAGCGTGACGGTTGGGTCAGCGGTTCACTGCTCGGCCAATGGCCATAGACTTCTATAGTTACTGTTTGTATTTACCTTGTGTATGTTACATATTTCTGCATTGAACATGTCACAGTTAAAAAGAAAACTGAAAACTTATGCCTTCAGTCTAAAATTGTTTTTTATAGCATACAAGCAGATGGCTGTCCTGATGGAAAAAGAAACCATCGCCTATAGACCTCAAAGATGTTAATAATGCGTTGATAAATGTGTAGCGGGATAATAATGCCACACGCATAAGTATCCTAAGTAGGACCAACACGGGGAGTCCGGATTTTAACGCTAAAGGAAGTTATTGATTTCACCCCGATATTCGAAAATCAAGTTTTTAGCAGATCTTCACGTTTTGAGATCCTAACAAATTTTCCTACTATATTCACGATAACATCAGTAGGTATGTCTGTATATATGTGTGTGTATTAATCTCTTAAAACTTTTGAACGGCTTGACTGATCGAAACGAGGTTGACAGCATTCGATTGGGCTGCCAAACTTAGACTTCTTGAAAACCGATTCAGCCAGAATGTGATAGTGAAACAATATTTTTTAAATAACTTCCGGATAAATCTCGATTGATTATAATTTATCTATTCAGATCTTTTTACAAAACTGCGTCAAACGCTGAAAATCGCATCAAAACCAGTTTATCTGTCAAGAGTTAACTTTGACGAAGATCTTTGAAAAAATGTTCTCAACATTGACATTTTTCAACCAACCGATTTTGTAGCTGAAATAATATTTAAGAGCTCAAAAAAATTGCGTTAAACGGTACGAAAAATTTTATCGATCATCGTGTTAAAAAAATAACAGATTAAAAAAAAATTGCGAGAAGCTTCAGGATTTAAAAAAATATATTTATAACCAAAAATATACAGTGTACATTAAATAAAATTTCTACTTTTTTTCATTGAAATTTCATTTCAAAAAAAAAATTGAAAAAAAATTCATTTTTATCACATTGAAAAAAATTAAACTGAATTCCACTTTGTTGGCGAAGCGCTCTATATCTAACCACTACGTCGCTATCTAGTAGGTACACTATAAAAAATATCCACACAAAAATATTTACATAGTTGCTTCAAGGTAACATTTTTAACTCACAAAATTAAAAATGGCTCACAAAAATATGACCGAAAAACTGTTCCAGTAACACTGTTTGTTTGCGCTCATATCGACGACGACGGCTGTCTCTTATCCTTTTTTTAACACGCTTTTATTAGCTTGGTTCATATGTTTGTATGTATGTTCATATGTTTTATATGTAACGGGACTTTGAACATAGATTTGAAATAGGTTCGTTAAATCGTCGGATTAATTTGAAACTTTGCAGCCTTATCAACAACCGATGACAATCTATACATATAATAAAATCGTAGAAAAGTCATGTATGTCCGGGGTAAACTCAAAAAGTACTGCATGGATTTACTTCAAATTTTGCATGAATATTACTAACAGGTCGGGTCAACATATAGGCTACATATTATCACGCTATCACCTACGGGGGAGGAGCTGTGCGGAGTAT
This sequence comes from Apodemia mormo, assembly GCA_036924255.1. Classification (NCBI taxonomy): domain Eukaryota; kingdom Metazoa; phylum Arthropoda; class Insecta; order Lepidoptera; family Riodinidae; genus Apodemia; species Apodemia mormo. Next base: position 5,307,127 of record JAUPFN010000020.1, on the reverse strand, counting down.
CGAAGGCCGCGCGGACGAAGTCGCGGGCAACAGTTAGTGCAATAATATAAATAGTCAGTACTGTTATCCGTACCGGGATTTTCAGTATTAGCAATTGGTTTTTCTTTACTCGATCAGCTATTTCTTTACTAAAAAATGAAAAATAGTTAAAACAAACTAAAAAAACACGCTTTTATAAAAACCAAACTAAAAAATTAAAAATAAAAATAAATTAAGAAAAGTGTCAAAAAAATATATTCTATTGTAAAAAGAGCGTGGGTGCTTTTTAGGGTTCCAAAGAAACCCCTATAGTTTCGCTATGTCCGTCCGTCCGTCCGGACGATAGCTCAGTGATCCTTTATTATTAGAAAGCTGTGATTTGGCACGAATATACATATTAGTCACGACACCAAGTGGCACTATAAAATACTGAAAAATATTTTTTTACAATGGAATACATTTTTTTCTTGTTTTAACTATTTTTAATTTAAATTTATTTGTAATTTTTTAGTTTGATTTTGTAAAAGCGTGTTTTTTAGTTTTTTTAACTATTATTTATTAAGGTTGTGTTATGTTATGTGTATGTAAACGCCCTATTTACATAATATGGATTACGCGCGTTACTTTTTGCTTATTAGGTACACATACAAATGCCTCGTAAATAAACTTATTGGGTAGATTTTGATTTGCTGCATAATGTCAATGGATCAGGAAAGTGGTGTAATGCAATAATGTGTCGAAGATAAATCTCTACTTGAATTGATCTCTCTACTTGACTGACGCGGACATTGAGTTTGTTTTATACTACTTAGACATGCGAAATGTTCATGAATTTGAATATCCTTTCAGTTGTCGGTAGCGGAAGTGGAGCTCAGAGCAGCAGCAGAAGAACGCGACAAACTGCTCAACGACGCCAACTACAACAGCCTGCAGAACGACGAGGCGGTCACGCGCGCGCGCCAGGAGCGGGACGAAGCCATTGAGAGGAAGAAGGCCGTTGAGGTAGGTGCATTATATATACGAGTACATAAGGACCAACACAATGCTGCCACGTTGGTGAAGAAAGTAGTTATATATGCGCATGCAGAAAAAATATGCGTCGTTTTAAGTAAAAAGATCAAAAGATTAGGTATTTAATGAGACTAGGAGACAGTTATTCTAATCTTCATAATCCTCAAATGACTTTTCTTCACTCATAAAGTTTACTTAATACGTCAAAAGACTCCAATACTTGCGCTGTCTTTCTCACTCACACGAGTTTTCTATCTTCTGTCGTGTTCGATGCTCCTAACAAAATTTATAATAATTGTACAATTTTAATTTAGTGATTTTATAAATAGACTAGCTGACCCGGCAAACGTTGTTTTGCCATTCATATTAGGAATCCATAGCGGACAAACAACGTGACACGTAATTTATATAAGACAACGGGATTGTCCTTCCACGCAGCCAAAATGGCATTAAACTTTATATGGTAGTTAAGTATTCTTAAATTTTCTAATTTTCCGCACAATTTTCTTTTATAAGAACCTTCTCTTTACAATTACAAACACAACAAAAAAAATTACCGAAATTGGTCCAGCCATTCAGGCGTGATGTCGTGACCAAGGAAAATAGGGATTGATTTATATATATATATATATATATATATATATATATATATAGATTCGAAGTATTAAGGCTGGAGAAATTAACAGTCATAATATTAAGTCAGATAATATCAGATATGAATCCCGTAGTGTTTAGTCTTGAAATGCTCTGGTTAATTTCTCCAGCCTTAATACTTCGAATCTATATATATATATATATATATATATATATATATATATATATATATATATATATATATATATATATATATAGATTCCATATATATATATATATAGGTTATATATATAGGTATATATATAGGTTCCAATTAACCAGAGCATTTCAAGACTAAACACTACGGGATTCATATCTGATATTATCTGACTTAATATTATGTCTGACTCGGTAGACTAAATATTTGGACACCAATTTGTACGGACTAAGAACGGTGCACCCACTATCTAGGCCCAGATATCTATGTAAATTAGACAGAATGTCGAAGAAATTTGATTCTTAATGAAACTTAGGTGTATATAAAGATTGACATGATTTATTTGGTGGTGTGGTAGGTGTCCCTGGCGAAAGCGCGAGTGGAGCTGATGCAGGCCAACAGCCAGCTGTACGAGGCGGTGCGACAGAAGATCGACCTGGGCCAGCAGCTCGAGCAGTGGCAGGTAATGGCCGCTCACTTATCTACTATGTTAAATAAAGGTGTTGGGAAAACATTTTCTAATGTATTTAATTATTTGCTTGTATGTATGTATGCTTGTAGGATAGCAAACAAGCAGATGGGTCTCCTGATGATAAAAAAACAATCATATAGACACCAAGGATGTTAATAGTACGTAGCTTTCCGTGTGGCGGGCCGTTAATGCCACATGCATAAGTTGAAAGCAGCTACAAGAAAAACTGAAAATGGATACGCCTAATCTGCCAACATATGAAATATTGTAGTTTTCTGTATGGGACTGTTTTTGTGACCTCTTTAATATTTAACACAGCAAGCATAGATTTACAGCTATAAACAACCGTTTCCGTATTACTATGTGTAGACCTTTTAAATAAATAAAAATATGTAGAATATTTAGGTACCCAAATTAAAATATAAATAATCGATTCTTATAGTAATCGTATATGATGGATAACATCTAAATGTTAGATTATATGTATGATTAAGTTTGTACAGTCCGATAGCCAACACTACTACTGCGCCCGTTCATTGCTGAATTCAAATAGCGTGCGTTCAGTGGGCAATTAAAATAGTGCGCGCTTACAAGTCAATTTAAATAGCGCGCTCTTGTGGGTCAATTGAAAAAGGCGCGTGCTTGTTGCTCAAATCAAATAGTGCGCGCTTACGGGTCAATTTAAATAGCGCGTTCTTGTTGGTCAATTGAAATAGCTGCGCGGTTGTTGGTCAATTCAAATAGTGCGTGCTCACGGTTCAATTTAAATAACGCGTTCTAGTTGGTCAATTAAAACAGTTGCGCGCTTGTTGGTCAATTCAAATAGTGCGTGCTTACGGGTCAATTTAAATAGCGCATTCTTGTTGTTCAATTGAAATAGTTGCGCGTTTGTTGGTCAATTCAAATAGTGCGCGCTTACGGGTCAATTTAAATAGTGCGCTCTTGTTGGTTAATTGAAATAGTTGCGCGCTTGTTGATTAGTTCAAATAGTACGGGTACGGGTTAATTTAAATAGCGCGCTTTTGTTGGCCAATTGAAATAGTTGCGCACTTGTTCAAATAGTTGCGCGATTCCCCAGCTCCTTGTTGCACACTTCCGTTGCATTTCACGAAATCACTTCCACGAATTGCAGAGAAGCGAGAGGAACGACTTCACATTAAACATCTTTACAATAAATTTAATAGTTTGCAGTCATTGTATGATTTTGAAGGTCATATTTCAATGTTTAATATTTCTGGCTTTGTTTTCCAGATGGACATGCAAGAATTAATTGACGAGCAAATGAAACACAAACTCGTCACCCAAGAGAAGAGGAGAAAGCTGCCCGAGCCGGCCGCACCCACACGAACCTCCCGAATCCTTGGATTTTTTCACCGGTGATCTGCTGTACCCAACTCTTGGTGACCCTCAAAGCCATAAATAAATACACCGCCTTCATTTTATATCTATTTATTATAAAACAACACGACCCAAACGCATTCCCCGCTGTACTATCTGTGTTTACACTTTGTGGACACGATTTTTTATCTGTCTTCGCGGCGATCATGTCTATGACAGATGCATTTACGTTTGCCGCGTTTTTAGGTTATAATTTTATTTTAACTGTCAAACCATGTGATGTTTACACATTCACAGTGATAATGTGTATCTTAATTAGATTGTTTATAGTTACTGTACGTGTAATTTTAGTGTTTATTATTGTAATGTGCAATTTTAATGATTGATATAACTTTAACATTCCAATAAAATACTTGTGCAGTATTTAACTCGGGGCACGACTGTGATAACGTCCATCCTTGTCAAGCCTCGACTATCTCGCCCGTTCATTTGTTTATTAACACTTTCAATGCGGCTGACGTAATATTGCGTAAATAAATCCTTATACCACACGGTAGGCGTAATATTACGTATATATAAAAACATAAGAAAACCCTTTCAATGTGGCTGGCATAATATTGCGTAAAAAAATCCTTATACCACACGGTAGGCGTAATATTACGTATATATAAAAACATGTGGAAAAATATGTATCGGAATTGTTTATTTTTTATTAATTGACTTTTTAAGAAATGGATATCAGGACTAGAGATGAAAACTGCCGAAAGTTTCCGAATGTTTCTAGGAATCTTTCCAATACTGCCGGTAACATTGCGCAATATTGCTTGAAACTTGCCAAAGTTGCCAAATTATATAGGAGGTTTTATTATAATTTTCTGTATTTATGCCCTCACGAAGTCAATTATATAATTTGTAATTTTACTTTTTTATAATAAGCCTGTTATATACAACTGTATACAAATCACTGCAGTAAATGTAAAATTACTAATGGTAACATGTGAAGATAAAGTTATACTTAGTATAACATTGAGAACTTCATGCTTCATTCATAGTTGATCCCATAATTTTTTTGGCTTTCATTTCTAAAATATACGTACAAAGCAAGAGCATGGGCGTACCTAACATTTTAAGATTATATTTTATGTTATTAAAATTTTATCCACAACAGTAGATGGTTAGTAGAGAGTTAAAAAGACATCCGGGGGGGGGGAACTCGCCCGGTACTCGCTCGGTACGCCCATGAGAAAGACACTAGCTGACACGCGAAGATTCAGGACAGCTTCGCGCAACTAATCAGGACATTGGTATTTTCAATTATTCAATTCAAAGCTAATTTCAATTCATTTTTTGTTTAGTTTCACAAAAATGATTGATAACATCTATGGCAACACCAATGTCGTTTATATAATTTGAAAAACGTAGTACTGCGCCAATGCCGTCTGGTAAAAGACTCATTTGACATGATAATACTCCCTTGCACAGAAAGTGCGTAGTGATTGCGAGGTTACATCTTGTATAGAGAATCGTTCTAGGGAAGGGACTTGATAAAATGCCATCCACGTAGAGGAAGCGACATTAAAAATATCCGGCTGACATTGAAAATATATTTTCCGGCATGAAAAGGGTTAAAAAATGTTGAAAGTGGTAGCAACGATTATTTTATTTGAAAATTATACTATTTTTGTGTTATTTGAACGTAGATAACGCAAAATTTTAACAAATTTTTAGATTTCGACGCAAAGCAATATAATGCATATTTCCTACTAGTGTATGTCATACTGAGTTAAAAATATAGTACTCTAAGTTTGAATTAAATATGACTGTGTAGATATATTTAGAAACAATGCGAGATTTATTTTAACAATGCGCTTTTGTATAAAATATAAAGTCTGGACATATATCTGAATATTGATTTTCAAGCGGTGTGTCGCGTATTTTCAAGTGTACCGCGAATTATAAGCCGCATTGTAACCATGAAGATCATTCTCTACGCATCGTCACAGATGCATTAAAAACATATTTTTATTTTTCATGTTAAAAATAAATATAATGTTTAAAGCTAAAACCTGATTTTTTTTGATAAGTGAAAATGTTAAAATTATCGGGGTAATGTTTCTATGTACTACAATTTTGTCGTTACAATATGCATACATTATGTGCGCTATTAATGTGCATTACTATTGCGCGTAACTGATGTGCATTATTATCGTGTATTACTATCGTGCTCAACTAATGTGCATTACTCATTGATATAAAAAACCCTACATGCACAGTCCCGAACAAAACTGACACTCAAAAGTGTCCCTAATTTCATTTAAGTAGTTATAGATAGGGCAAAAACATATGTTTTTGCATATCCAACCTTAAGTGCACGACTTATAGTTGTTTTGACAAAGCAATGTACAAAAAGAAATAAAATTGACAGTGTCGCGACCGACGCGATTCTATTTGAAATGAGTGCACAATTTAAAATTGTGCACTCATTTTTGGAGGACGTTTTTGAGACACTGATTGTGCATCTTGGGTTTTTTATATCAATGGCATTACTATAGTTCATAACTTAAGTACATTTTTAGGTGCATATCTACCATTAATATTCACGCGTGTGTCTTACAAATGTCGCCGTGAAATTGTCAATACCGTTAGATTATAATCTAACTAGGGAGCAATTCTGTTACATTATAATCTACCTAAGTGATATTATAATTTAACTGCTAACCTAACCTAACCAAATCAGGTAAATTATAATCTAACCGTATTGACAATTTCACGGCGATATAAATCGACACGTCCCAAGAACAAAATCGTATCTGCAAAACCACCTAATTACAATATATTTGTTTGTAGGAGTACATTGTACATAATATGATGTTCACTTTAGCATTTCCAAAAACAAAAGACCAATAACTATAAAAAATATATTGTCTTTTGGCTTTGTGCGTGTTTAATGTGAATTTTATTATAAAACCAATTTCGTCTGATCTCTCCATACGATTTTGTTCTTGGGACGTGTCGAAATATAAAATAAAGGTATTGTTTTGTCTTGTCAAAAGTTTGACGTGTCGAAATATAAAATAAAGGTATTGTCTTGTCAAAAGTTTATCAAAAATAGTCTGTTAATGTTATATTGCTGTGACAATTGCTACGTTTACTTTCATGCTTAAGTGCCACACTGGCACGAGTTCTATGTCTCAGCAATGACGTGACAGCTCACACATTCTTATGGGTAGAGATGTAGGATTCTGCACCTTCTATTCAATATGGAGACGATTCAGATTGATTCCTGTAGCTGAATTTCATATTATCAGATATTATAGAGTCCAAATTTTTAATTCAATCAGCGCAAAAACGGCTTCGAAACTTGAGGCAAATATTCTAAGAAAATACAACTTAGCGCGCTTCAAGAAAAAAGCTTGCTTGAATAAGTTGGCATCGTAACTGCAAAACCTCTAGTGTTGCACATGTCTATGAGCGTTGGTGATAGACAATCCTCAAGTAAGCCTTCTACCTATTTTTAACATAGTTTATAAAAGAAAATGTATATTCGACCCGTAAAGAAAATATTCGCGCTTCGAGACGAAGTTCGCCTGCTAGATTGAAACAGTTTATTTTAATATAGTATTTCATCACAATAATTCTCTGAAGTGTTTAGAATTGTGAGTCAAAAACGGAAAACTGTGTTAAATCGGGATCGGGATGTTATATATTAATAGAGATTATATATATATATATATATATATATATATATATATATATATATATATATATATATATATATATATATATATATAAAATTTTTGTATATTTCAAAACATTTGGTGTCAAAACATCACGTTATATAATAAAAGCTTAAAATATATTTTTTAACTTCAGAAACACAAGTATAATATACAATTTTATACCATGAAGTAATACGATATTTTATGATCTGTGGCGGAACGGATACAACAGATTATATAAAATCCAGGAGTTTAAACGAAATAATTAGTTGTAGATTTCGTAACTACTAACATACTAACTTTATATTAGATTAGCTGCTATGTTGAATTTTCAAGCACTGTCTCTGCAAACATAGATTGTAATTCGTTAATTATTTCAAAATTTAATGTGATTGCACAACATACAAAAATTTATACAGTTTTAATATGAATGCATATGTCTCTTACATCGGTATTAGTGAATTACTAAAATATTATCTACGCGCTTGGAGATTCTATAACATTTTGGGTTAATATATAGCCTACCGATAAGGAAATAAAAAACTGTTAACTAACATGGAGACTATTATACTAATTTTTATTACTTTGCAACAAATAAAAAGTTCTTCATTTAACGCTGTCTCCATGTCATTGTGAGGGTAAAATATCTAGTTTTACACTTTAGCCGTAACTATAATGGCAAATACCGTATACGTGATGCCAGCACGAGATTATATATGGAATACGAACAGAGTGCTAAGTGTGAGTTTTTCTTTTCGCATTCGATCGTGAGCGCGTTTGGAGTTTACTAGGGATTTGTATGTGATTTGTACAGCGCCACCTAGTGGTAAAGGTGAGAAACCAGTTTACCACTAGGTGGCGCTGTACAAATCACATACAAATTCCTAGTAAACTCGAAACGCGCCCACGATCGAATGCGAAAAGAAAAACTCACACTTAGCACTCTGATGTGAGTCAGAAATCTGCATTACAACTTTTCCCCGATTGGAGCTCACTTTTGAAAAATATTTTACCTGTATTTTTGCCAGGCAATTATTAAAACAAACGAACAAATATGTCACTACTGTTAAGACCGCTAAGTTGGTGGTGGTTCTCAAAGTTTCGTCGCCGCCGCCTTACCTTTTTACTGACGGAATTACATTTGTGCTTGTCATTTTCCTGTTTAAGTTCAGCTCAGAGGTTGCCATCCGTGTGCCAGGGTTATGATGCCATTACACAGCATTATATCCCTGGTGTGTGTGCCAGGAATACAATGCCAGATTACAATACCAATGTCAGATAGCTGGTGAACTGTTCACAGACTACCTAACCTTCCGCTAAAAAACAACTGATGCTATTGGGACAGAAAAAAATTAAGGCTGTACCAAACACGGCCAAGACGTTTCAGAACTCTAATAACGATAATAACATTAATAAATAATAACACGATTGACCTTCATTAGCCTTTGTCAACTGTCATTTATAATCGAACGCGCCCATGCCAAAAAAAAAAAAGTTCGACGAAGGTTATAAGAGTATCGAAGAAGAACATTGATATAAAAAAAAAACATCAAAAAACCCAAGATACACAATAAGTGTCTCAAAAACGTCCTCCAAAAATAAGCGCACAATTTTAAATTGTGCGCTCATTTCAAATAGAATCGCGTCGGTCGCGATACTGTCAATTTTATTACTTTTTGTACAAAGCAAAAACAACTATAAACCTTGCGCTTAAGGCTGGATATGCAAATAGATATGTTTTTGCCACATCTATAACTACTTAAATGAAATGAGCGACACTTAAGTGACAATTTTATTCGGGACTGTGCAGCTGGGGCTTTTCTACCAATGATTCTACATAATTATCTGAATATACCAACATATATTCTGAAGTATCAGCCTTATCGTTGAGATTACATGTAAATGAGATTATATGTTATAACTTCGGAGTTTGTGTGCACTGTAGTTAAATTTAATAGCTATGTGTTAGATGTGTATGTTAAATAATCACCTATACATTGTTTACACATTCTCGATATTGTTTCTGTATATGTCGCAGTGAAATTGTCAATAGTCGTTAGATTATAATCTAACTGGGGAGTTTTTGGTTAGGATTTGGTTAGGTTAGGTTAGCAGTTAAATTATATCACTTAGTTATATTATAATCTAACGGTATTGACAATTTCACTGCGACATATATAATATATTATATTGTATTTTTAACAAAATGACATTGTATTTGAGATTAAAGTATGATTATTGATTTTTAAAATATTCAATTTCTTTAATATAACAAATTGTATTTATTTATTTAATAAGCGTAAAATAAAAGTTAAAAATTACATATTTTATGGATAAAATCCATGCGCAGACAATTTTTTTAATTTAGATTCTTTACGTGCCTTATATAGGAGTTAGTCGGCGCGTATCAAACATAAAATATTTGCTAAATCTCGACCAAATGTAAGTAGGTTTGTACGCACGTCATCCTGAGGAGAGTACAAGACGTATTAATGTCATTTTACGGTCTTTTATGCATCAAAATACACAAAAATAACGCGTTTTTTTTAATATAGCGGGAAGGCATTCAGACACGTGTAAACTTTAGAAACATAATAACAACTTTTATTTCTGATATTTCGAAGAACCGTTTGCACAAACGAGATAAAAATAAATAATATACCTACTAATTAAAATATTGCTGTCTGTCCCTTTGTAGAATAAAAAATCGGTGGGCATTTTAGATGGTTAATAGACATTTGCGAGCGTTTACAGGACCCATACGAGAGAATTTCGGATAAATATTGTAATTTGTACTGAAACCGTGTGATTTTTTATCATTGCCTTAAAGTGCCTTTAATTCTTAATCATATCGCTGTTCTATTTTATACACAATAGTTTGTTTAATTTTAAAGGTATGACTTTGCAGGGAAATTTTTCTATAACATTAATTGACCGCCCCGTAGGTTGAGTGGTTCTTCTTCAACTTCAAGACAACCAAAAATTTGGTTTAATAAATTGATTACGACTCATTTTTATTCGTTTAAATTATCTGCAGACATTAAAATATCAACTATAATAATATTTATATTTTTATCACTACTTGATATGAAGTTAATGTATTTTAGATTCGTCATTATATTTAAAATTTTAATCGTATAAACAACAATTTGACATTAGAGTAATAAATAGTTATTAAAAATAACAATACTAATGGAATACCATGACAATATGTATATTTGCCTTACAAATTGAATTTACCTATTCCTACCGTTTCTTTTCTGCAAAGTATTTGTGATATATAGTAGTGATATGTGTAATATTATCATATCAGAAGTAGCGTAAGCATAGACATATAAAATTGCTACTGTACATTATACTAAGTCTAAACTAAAAGCTACATTTTAAACTCGGATCTTAGACGTACTCATTGTTTCAACATAACGTGAATCTATGTACTTCTTTTTTATATCTAGGTACATTAATTTAACAAATTACAGCTTTTTTACAAAATATCCGAACTCAAATCGGTCTTTATACATCAATTAACACTCGGTCAATGTAAGAATTTCTATTTCACATAAAATCAATTGGCTATGAAAACAATGTTAAAAATAATCCAAATAATTTATCGAAGGAATCTTCTTAGATTTTATAGATCATCCAATAATGAAGTTGTCATTGGTTCAGAGTGCTAAGTGTGAGTTTTTCTTTTCGCATTCGATCGTGAGCGCGTTTCGAGTTTACTAGGAATTTGTATGTGATTTGTACAGCGCCACCTAGTGGTAAACTGGTTTCTCACGTTTACAACTAGGTGGCGCTGTACAAATCACATACAAATTCCTAGTAAACTCCAAACGCGCTCACGATCGAATGCGAAAAGAAAAACTCACACTTAGCACTCAGAAGTATAATTCTATGAAGAACATACCGTCAAAAAACCTCGTAATTACTCCTCAATACATACCTATAAAGAGTACATAATATAATAATCAATATCAAATCAAAACAGAAACGAAATATATATAAAAAATAAACTTATATCAAATAAAGTTACTTAATTAGCTGTATAATACGGTCTAATACTTTGGTCTAATGTGAAATTATTTTTATTTAAAATATTTATTATAAATGGAGATAATTAAATAAAAGAATAGCAGCTTTAATTTAATTAAAATTGTACTTAATATAATAATACAATGAGTAATATTTTTTTGAATACTTGTGAATTTTTAATTTTAAGACTGAATTATGAATTTTTAATTAATGATTACTAAGTTGGTGTTAATAAGCATTTTATTTAGCTTGACATGGTATCATTTAGTTTTACAAATACGAGTTTAATAGTGAGGTAATATGTACCTTGTAAATTTAGGTATGCATAGTAAATAAATAAAGCCTTCGATGGTGGTCTAAATAAAATACTTAAAGCTTCTCTGTCATTCACCGGTGTTAGGTGCCTCATTAAATTTTTGGATGTAATTCGTGCTTGAACTCAGTATTTTATCAAGCTAATTCTAATTACTCAAATAAGGGGCAATTTCATAGTCTATGTAAGCATGTCCATATGTTCAATCCTTGCGTACCGGACTAACTACTGGATCGAAACTTGTCACAGTTTTTATTGCGTGTTTATTACGATTAGATGGTCATCTAATTAATCACAATCAATAATATGTTCGGAAAATTGTTAACATTAAGCACAGTGAATTCGGCCAGTCGCATTGATTGCTCAGAGTGCTGTTGCTCGGCCATATACTACCAAATGGCCATAACTGATATACAGCCACCCACACCTATAGGCTAGCCGATGGCGTATCACCTAAAATGTGCAATAGAGATTAGCGATGACTGTTAAATGTAACAAAAAATCATCAAAAACGTCGCCAATGGCTTGCTGATTACTGGATGCACATTTTGCGATAGCACAACTCCAAAAATTGTCAAGCGACAACAACTGCCACTTATACACAAATTCGTTATGTCTTGCAATAACTAAACAATCACGATAATAGCGCATTGCGAGATACTTGATAAACCCGCCGGACAGCTTCCCTAAGTGGCTAACCGCTTTTTGCACGCGTACCATAAAATTTAGTTTTTTCAGATTCTGTCTTGGAACAAACCTATATTTAATATTTACACAAGATATATTTAAAATTTAAATTCAATTATAAGTTGGTATAATACATTCTAGATAATTGTAAATAATTCAAAATAGTACCTTATATTATCATCTGTCGTAAAATAAAACGTACAATTTAATTTGTCCGGTTTTTTTACCAATACATAGGTAAATGCAGTTTCTAAGCACAAATTAATACCTACGTCTGAGTTATTTAGCAACAATAACATAATATCATGTGAAATGTACCACTGTAAGGGATATGTAAGACATATATGAGGTCCTTTCAAAATAGTTTAAAGTATAGTAAGAGTAAGGTTATTTACCTTACTACTCATTCTTGCGTTATAAGTGGACTATTTTATGCAGAAGGGCGTAATGCCTTATAAGGCAAAATTATTTTATTCGTTAAAAATCAAAAAGTTTTATTCCCTTTAATCCCATTCTTTTTTGTGTGGATATCTTTGGTTAGACGCACGGAAAATGTTTTCTGTGGTTAGACGTACTGAACGCCGCGCTGTGTTATTAAGGGAGGGGCAGCTATCCCCCCTCCTGGAATTTGTTTACCTCTCTTCTAACTATCTCTTATTGTAGGTAAAAATATAGTCTTAAAATGTTACGGTTGCCCCCCTGGCACAGAATCTGGGTACCCCCATGGCTGTGTTAAAATATGATCATCTATTTTGGAAGGACCTTATATTTATAAACAGTTGATACTTGAACCAATTTTAATTTCAGGGTTTGTTTGATTTCACGTTACAACAATGCAATATAATATGTATATTCTTACTTTTTACAAGTTTATACTAATTTAATAAATCCTGGAACTAAAACTAATAACAAATGTAATAGATATGTATATCTATTACATTTGTACTTAATGTTTTTTTTTTTAGAAATAAATGATTAGTTTGTATGATATCTTTATATATGTGGAGTTACTAAAATTAATAAAGCATTAAATTCTAGTGTTCTGTTTTTCAATCCGTCGTCTTGTGGTAACCATAGGTAAAGGTGCTATTAACAAACCTACTTTAACATGCGTGTTGATTAGTGTTTATTTTATCCTATCGACTACGACTCTATCCTATTGACTGTCTCGTGGTCTAGGAGTAGCCTGTCCGGCTCAGATCATGAGTTCCCCGAGTTGGGCAAAGGTGTTTTCGAGACTTTTCTCGAAAATCTGAGATTTAATGTTATGAGAGTATTTCCTTATTATTGTAGTTAATATTTAAGTATATCTTAAATTTGTATTTAATAGCCTACTTAACCATTCTCCAATAATAGTTAAAAAAGGAAAACCTGTAATTAGCTTTTCTAAATGATGCTCGGTAAAACTCGCAAGAGTTTATGTGGTATCTTTAATATTATTGATAATCTATTAAATTGTATTGAAATAAATAAATAACAAAAAATCTATTTGTAAAATTGGATGATATGATATAACTCTGCTGTTGGTTTTCTAATAAATAAATAAATTTATCTCAATAACAGCACAGAGTTTAGCGTGCGGTGTATTAGCGTGTAGCTCTCCTGATGGAAGGAGAAACCATCCCCTGTAAACATCTAAGATATCAATCGTGCGTTGCTATCCGTGTGGCAATATGGTAATGTTTCATGTATAAGTTTACCGGCTACCTTACCCTCCAAAACGACAATGCATTGACGTTATTGCGGCAGGAATAGGTAAGGTAAGGTAACAGACCCGGGCGAGACAATGCAGAACTCTACCACATAGTAGCCACGATGGTGTATTGATTCGTATATAGCCAATCGGTCGTCTTTTCAACCTACCTGGCTGAACGGCAGTTATAATAATAATTGAGATGAAAACTATCTATTATCCTATCGCTTAATTATTTAAAGTTATTAATAATAAAAAATATAAATGAGTAACTTATGAATTTATCGAAAGTTATTTATTCTATCGAGGCGAATCTCCGAATCTTTTTCGTATATTGAGAGACGTTTGATTCTGGGTTTACCTAGTGTGGAGTCCAATAGAAATTTGAGCTATTGTACTGTACTTTTGAACTAACCAATAATAATAATGTCTTATCAAAAGTCGGGAATACTACTTCCTACCAATCGTGACTTCTGGCAAAGTTGCATTTAGCCGTCACGTCCGAGTCGACTGATAACGTTTTAAAATTAAAGAAAAATGACATAAAAAGCAAACACATGTCAGTGAAGGAAAATCTTCTGTCAAATAATTTCTAAATAACTTACAGTATTAAGCGTTTTATATATCTATTTATATAGGAAACGATTTTGCGCCAAATGCCGGCACAGGTGGAGCAGAAAACTATTGATCCTGAAGCAGAACTCAGCAATGTTCAAAGAACGGTAAGCTTCGAACAATAAGCATTAAGCATCAGTATATAAACTTACGATTATTTTATACCAAAGACTTCTATGTCTATAGTAGTAGACCAGGCATGCGCCACGTCACTTGTGTTCCATTAAAGTGCAGTCCATGAACTGCACCTACGTCAGAACTCAAGGCGGGTCATATTTCAAAGCAGTTATAATCTTTTACACCTGTTACTAACACTGAAAATTCGTAATGCTCATCCGAGGCATTAGTGTGTTGGTACACCACCACCGACTCAGCTGAAGTTCGAACCCGGAAGCTCATGATATAAGCTGAAAAGGCTAATCACTACACCACATTGCAATCACTCATTCAATAACAGCAAACATATAACGAATAATGTTGTATTAAGTAGCGAACTTGCGAAACTAATTATTGCCAAATTTTCATAAAATAAAAAATCATTATAATAATTTCTAAACTTTGATAGAGAGCCAGAAACTAGTATGATAAATGATAATTAAAAGAATAAAAAACTAACAAAAATCTTATTGAAGTATAGAAGCAATTCTTGTACCTATATATACTGTAATTGGTTTCTCTGAAACGGCTCTAACGATTTTGACAAAATATTGTATTTCAATAATTCTTTAAAATTTTATCGAGGTGTCATCTTCGTGATAATTCGTTTTTACATGAAAAGTATCAACCGAGCCAAGTTCGGTTGCCCAGCTTGTATGCTTTAAACAATAAGATATGCTGCCCTAACTTTGAGACAATTTTGGTTTGGATGTCCTCAACATAACTTGAGAATCATTCTTTGTATTATATTATATATCATTGTATGTATACCTGCGCGAATACTAAAGACTTTGCCAAAACTGTATTTAACTGCGATACAGAATATTTAGGCGTAACGCAAAGGTACACCAGCGAGTCACCACAAGGACCCAATATTATTAGTCTTAATATAATAATAAATATAATTCACGGGACAAATTACACTGACTGATCTAACCCCAAAATTAACAAATTATTTGCTTGTGTTATGGGTGTTAACGATACTAATGCATAGAAATACATATATAAATATTTTTACATACATAATAAACACCCAAACCCGGAAATACAAACATTTATGCTCATCACACAAATGCTTGTCCCCGTCGGGGATCGAACCCGAGCCCCGTCAGTTGCGTAGTCAGGGTCGCTAACCACTCGACCAACGGGGCGGTAATATTCTGAGCGTTTCATTTTCTGTCTTTAGAAATTCCATCACATTGTTTCTTATCGTTTAAAGCGTGAACATGAATGGATCAAATTGGAATATTCTCTGATCACTTCTATTCTCTTTGAACAATTTACTCCTTACTACGCTCTCCAAAATCTTTTCTTCTCTCTACCACATGGGGTAGAGAGAAGAAAAGATTTTGGAGAGCGTAGTAGTAGTATCTTTGAGTTCTTATCAAATTTTCTCGCAATTCAGGCAACCCACTTATGATAATCTCATCCAGCTAATATCAGAGTATCAGCTGCAAAGGGTACATTAAAAAAATTAAAGTTGAACATCTCGAAATAATTTTTTGTGCGTACGTTCTACCGGCTACCTTAACCTTCAAATTGGAACACGAAAATGACAAGCAATGGCGCTTTTGCGGCAGGAATAGGTAAGGCGATGTACCAAGTATACCAAATATACTAGAGACGTTGCAGAGTTCTACTACCTAGAAGTCATGATAGTAGGAACACGTATAGTAAATCGGTCGACTTTTACGACCTGCCTGACAGAAGAGCAGTTGGCTCTTCTTCAAAAGAGCCCGGAACAACTAGGGGGAGTTGACAAATAAATATATAATGGATATTTAATTATTATATATGTGGGAATTTATATATATATATATATATATATATATATATATATATATATAATATGTAGGTATTTGAGATACCTCTAAGAGTACAATGACTAAACCTCCTTTTTGTGATTTTCTAGTTAGTCCAATAATTCGATGTTATAGAGAAAGCTTTACGCATTAAGCTCACCATATTTTGTTACGTCTATCCTTTACGTTCTGTATGTGGTGCGATAAAGATAAATAAATAAAACTATAAATTGATACGGCAGCGATCTATGATAACATAGTTAATATATACCTGTGTTAGCTTTAAGAATGTAATCGTGTCTTTTCAAATACTCGTAGATAATAGTGTCTAAATATGCTATGTACAACAGTCAGAATAAATGGTTTCTTTCTTCCTTATGTAAAATAAAAATATTTTAGAAAATAAACTTATATGTTGTACAAACAAGTTATTCAGAACATGCAAATTTCGACGCTGACTGATAAAAGACTAATTTATAAAGACTCATATTTGTTTCAGTTCCAAAAACTTGCGCCAATGTGCAGTGTGGAGAAGCGAGCTGCAGGAATACCGCAACTCGCACCTCAAGAGAAACAACTCGGAATTCTCACATCTGAACTCAAGGAGACTCTCCTCTGTATCAATGTTAGTTTTAACTTTTAGGCATTATTATATTACTTACATAGAATGTAGATCGATATTTATAACTCAGTAGGTAACCGCGCAATTCGCCCCCGAGAAAATTAACATGTAATTATTTAACACTGGCTGAGCCGGCAAACGTTGTTTTGCTCAATATATTTATGACAGTATTTCTCTACTATATAATGAATGTTATTATACATATAAACCTTCCTCTTGAATCACTCTATCTATTTAAAAAAAACGCACTAAAATCCGTTATATAGTTTTAAAGATCTAAGCATGTAAAGGGACAAACAGCGGAAAGCGACTTTGTTTTATACTATGTATTGATGTAATTATAATTATTAAATTAATAATGAATGAGATCGATAGAACATTTTCTATTTATTTCATTACAAAAATAGACAGAACATCCTAAAGTTAAAAGTTTTAATCTGGATATCAAGTACCATTTTGGTGAGAAAACCGAGTCTGAAGTATGCCTGAAGTAGGTTCAATAAGAAATTGGGGCACAATTCACCGCTGCTAGTGGATGCAAGGATATGAAACTTAAAATGTAAAAACAAAAGCGCAAAACTTATATATACCTATAGTGTGCAACTCGAATAAAAGTATTATTAGATACTAGCAAAGTTTTAAAAATTGTATGTCACATTATTAGCGCAGTACCTACATATATTATGGGAAGTGTAATGAGAATGAATTTTGTAAGTGGTTGAGTGCTGCAAGGAGTGTGGCAGTACATAACTAATATTATTAGAAAACAATTTTTTTAAATATAAATGAAAGGATTATAAAACTTTTTTCCTAATAGGCAATTTTATTTCAGCTTGCTAGAAAAGGTCAGCATGCTCTTCGAGACAGTCAAGTGAAACATGGCATGTACAAATCAATTGCCGAGTATGAACACGCTGAAGGTATATTGAGAGACGAGCGCGCTCAGCAGGCGGAACTCGACTGCCTAAACTATTTGGCTCAGAAACAACTTGTCGAATTAATGAAGAAAGTGCCTACAGAGGCTGATGTAAGTTTGATTTACTTACCCTCGTAACAACGCCAACAGAAATCATAATTTTGTTTTTTACATGACTATAAATCATGGAATCTAAAGGTTAAGAGGTCTGACGTAAAAGGTAAAAGTGGCTATCAACAATCATCCAATAGCGTCCGCGCCACCTTCGCATAAGAAGTTTTAAAAAGAAAGCGGTAAAAGCGCTTTTAAATTCATTTCAATAAACTGTTTAAATAACGCTACAAGCGGTTTTAAATACTTATGCTCAGCACATTTCTCTACGTCTGTAACAGCTAACTTCACATCCTCGTTTTTGCTACGCCAGCCCCATACCGAAACTTTATTTTCAGTAAACAGCTGCAGGCTTTTACAACTGTTACAAAAGATTTCTCCGTATCTCTAACTCCATGCTATAAACGTGATGTCGCTGTTGTAGACCGCCAGATTAAAAGGTCTACAACAGCGACATCTGGTCTGTGAATGAACAAATTGTTCAGCAAGAGTTAGTCCTGGGGCAAAAAAGTCTGACGTCGCGCCGTGACCGGAGGCGCTGATCCAAGCGCGCGACGCGACGGAGCGTTGTTGAGCCGTACCTAGTAAATTTGTGTTGGCGACCATTGCCGCCATTGTATGGCCGACCGTCGGCATCTGATAGTATAGTGGGGCTTCGTGAAGGTGATATTAAGCCACGTAGGAAATTAAAGACTCCCATTTAAAATTAAATTTTTAAATAATATGTTTTATTTGAGAGTTTAAATATTATATGGAAATGCGAATAATGCGAACTATTATTTTCAGATATCCGTTGAAAATTCCTTTTACTGCTGCAGCAGCGTCTGTGCCTGTCACTGTCATTCTTGTTTGAAGAGTTAGATGGTCGATAAACTTATGCATAACCCATTACATCTTTGCCTCACGGATGGCATCTTTATGTACATTGGCAATAGTTTCTTTCCATAAGGAGAATCTTTCTTTTTGCTGTCCTATATAAAAAACGTATTATCCCCCTGGTGATTGAAATGTATTTTTTTTATTTTTTTATGTCGAATATTAGTGGCTTTCAAATTTTACAGGAACTAACAATGATAGAAGATGCAAATAATCGACTTCGTCGTATGGAAAATCGTTTGGATCTAGCGACAAAACGATTTTGTGTCGTAAACACTACCAATAAAAGTGTAAGAGAAGAAATACATCGTCTTTTAGTTGAAAGGTCTGTAGGAAACTGTCTATTTACATGCGTTTCCGTATGTATTGCGCTTAGAATATATAGGATCATTCCATAATCGGCAAAAGTATTTTAACCCAGCATTCGGTACGTTAACCAAAGATATCCAGCTAAAAACAAACTTCATTGAAGGGTTTAAAACTTTTTGATTTATACGGAATTTTATTAAATAAATAAAAAAATTCGTACCTATACGAATAAAGTTAAAAGTTAAATAAAGTTAAAACTTACTTAACTTTTAACTTTATTCGTATAGGTACGAATTTTTTTTTCGGACAAATCAAAAAGTTTTACCCCCTTGAATGACATTTGTTTTTAGCTGGATATCTTTGATTAGGCGTACCGAATGCTGGGTTAAAATATTTTCACCTATTATGGAATGACTTTATATAAAGTGGAAAAATATTTTCGAATTGTTTTCCTTTCAATGAAGCCATTGTCTACAAATGTATCATGTAGCTCAATCTGACGCATGATTTGGTATACGCAAAAACAAAAGTTTATAATGATGATTAATCAGTGTTTGCTTTATATATTATAAAGTAAAAAAGTATCTATATTGTTTAAATTATCTTCACTCCCGTATCTCCGAAGAGGTAAGCAGAAATACAAACAGTGTACCAAAGATTAGCCGAAGATAATTGGTCCCACAATGTGATAGGTGGCTAGCCTATCGCCAACCGGGCACTTTCTTATTCCGGGTAACGTTTTTATCAGAAAACTGAAAAAATACCTACATTATTAAACAACCCAACCCGGGAACGGAACCCGGTGCCTCAAGTGGTCAACACCGACATGCGACCACTAGACCACAGAGGTGACTATGTGTGGAAGACAAACATCTCGTGTCGTCCATGTTAGGATATACGTGTTATTAAAATCATAAAAAATCATAAAACGCAAACATGCCATCATGACTAGGTATAGAACGTAAAAATGGCATGCTTTCTTGATTTTTCGGTAGACCGTCCCTTATACATTGTATATTCATCCCTCCTCTTATCTCCGAAACTACTGAGCCTAAAATTTAAAAAGGAAACAATATTTCTTTAGATATTTATGGATTACAGGAAAACCTATAAATAGTTGATAGTAAAAGAAGTTATATAATGATTTTCTTAGTTATAATAGATTTATATAATAACGTACGAAATCCTCTACGCGCGATTAAACTCGTAGCAAACGAGCAGATAGCTCTTCCGATGGAAAAAGATAACAATCGCCTATATATAATATATAGACATTAAAGATGTTAATGTAGCGGGGGCTTAATACCATTTGCATAAGTTTACCAGTTATCTTACCCTCTAAGCCGAAAAACGACAGTGACGACAAGCACTGACGCTACTGCGGCAGGAATATGTAAGGGGTGGTTCTAGTAGCCACGATGTGAGTTAATCGTCTCTGTGGTGTAGTGGTCCGGTGTCGGAGTTGACCACACGAGGTCCCAGGTTCGATTCCTGGGTCAGACAATTTAAAAATGTGTTTTTTCAGTTTTCTGATATAACAACATTGCCTGTGATTGGAAAGTGCCTGGTTCGCAATAGGCTTGCTACCTATCACATTTTGGGCTATTCGGGGGTGCACTTGTTGTACCTCTGCGTACTCTTTCGGGGATACAGGCGTGAAGATACTTTATGTTAGTGACTCGCACGGCCAATCGTTGCCTCTTACGAACTGCCTGACAGACGGATGGTCTATTCTTCAAAGGAGCCCGTACCACAGAATACATAATAGTAAAAGTACTCCGGACCTACTCTACACACACACTAAACTATGAAAGTAAAGTACAGATTAAGATAAAAATTTGTATAACGGTTGATGCTGCAGGCCATCCTAAACTTCCGCTAAGCTCAAAGAACCAAAAATTTTAGGTATTCTTTACGTTTCGATCGGTCAATCCGTGCGAAAGTTGTGATGTTTACGTAATACACACACATATATTTTAGAAAATCGACAAAATCAATAACTTATTAACATAAGTAGCGGGAAGTTAAAAAAACATTAAAAATTATTCATTAAAAGATATCGTCATGCGCATCTTATCTTTCTCTTTTGCATCTACAAAGAAAGAAATGTACTTAACGTTGACATTCATATTTTCTTTGACAAAATTTCAGAAATTGTTTCAATATTCAATGGAACCGCACGATCGACAAACTAGTCAAAGGTAAAGAGTACTTGATGGATATCTTTGAGATCGCCACCAATACCTTCGGAGACAGGGACGAGTGCTGCAGAAAACTGGAAGCTCTCAAATGGAAGGGTTTATTCCAACTTAATAGAGATATATCGGTTTGTAGTCATGTTTATATCAAAAAGATGGTTCTTTTGATTTATAAGGTATGATGGATGCTAAACGAGCTAACTGTTCGCCCAATCGCAGTCACCTTTCTACCAGGAAACAAGCAGATGGGTCTCCTGATGGAAAGAGTCAACCATCGCCTATAGACACCAAAGATTTTAATGGTGCGTTGCTATCTTGTGGCAAGGTCTAATGCCACGTGCATAAGTTTACCGACTACCTTACAATCCAAACCGGAACACGACAGTGAAAAGCACTGCCGTTATTGCGGCAGGAATAGGTCAGGCGGTGGTATACGTACCGGACCCGGACGAGACAATGCTGAACTCTACCACCTAGTAGCCACGATGTTAGTGACTCCTATTACCAATCGGTCGCCTTTTACGACTTGCCTGGCGGAACGGTAGTTGGCCTATTCTTCAAAGGAGCCCGGGATCAACACAGGAAAGAAAATACTTTAAATACTTTTGAAATGAATTTTACTACAGTTAAGTACGTTCAAAAAGTATTGTTACAAGCTTGCAGTTCGCTACTGTGTGATAAAATACGACTTATTACTATACCGTGTTTATTTACCACACAAATGTAAATACACCACAATACAGACGCAGTGACTAAAACTGATAACAAAAACCATCACTACCTTCACACTAGAACCTATTGACTAAACCAAATCACTAAAGTAAAACACTATCCTTATTCAGACTAAATCACTTTTTTTATATCGCTTCACTATATCATACCGCCCATTTGACCACCCCGTTGGTCGAGTGGTTAGAGACCCTGACTACGCAATCAACGAGGCTCGGGTTCGATCCCTGACGGGGACAAGCATTTGTGTGATGAGCATAAATGTTTGTATTTCCGGGTTTGAGTGTTTATTATATATATTCTAGTATTTATATATGTATTTCTATGTATTAGTTTCGTTGACAAACACCCATAACACAAGCAAATAATAATTTGCTTACTTTGGGGTTAGATCAGTAAGTGTAATTTGTCCCGTGAATTATTATTATTATTATACAAATTATCACTTCGATCACTTTACAAAAATTGACTTGTTTCCGCGAATTCGTTCGTATATATGTATACATAACACAAGGTAAGGATCGAAAATGCTCTCGAAAGTTCTACAAATAACTCGTAAACAAGTCATATCTTCTCTACGTATGGAGGTGAATCTCAGCGCGCTCCACGCATGAAATGGCGCCTCTGCCTCCTCGTTCGTTACTCCAGGGTCCCAGACCAAATCCAAATTTCAGCTCTGAATCCTATATGCGACGACTATCTTATCAGCAGTAAAGCCACCTACTATTGTTTGCTATCATTTGTAAACAAATTATTAGCTAGCTAAAGTCAACCCATAAAAAATTTAAATGCTTTTAGGAAATGCAATCTTACGAAGGTGAATTGAATCATCTTGCCAAACTTGAAGAGTTTCTCCGCGTCAAAGGATCTCGAAGGGTCTGTGAAGCTGACGAGAAGGAAGAAATACAGCGGCAGGAGGAAGTCACGCGCTGTGAACAGGAAATAGCGCGTTACGATGGGCTTTTGGAAGAGATATTTGTAAGTTTCTAATTATTTTTATGATTTCCCTCCACAAACATATTTACTATAGATAATAGTGTTATTGGCACTTTGTAAACTATATTTTCGAGGTATTAGCGATTACGTTGAAATTATTTGATGACTTCTATCAATATATTGTAGTTGTAAACAATCGCTTTCAATAGGTTGTATTAGTTAGAAGTAATGAAACTATGAGAAGTCGAGGCATATCACTGAGTTCTATGTTGGGCCTTGATTTTCAGTTAAGGCTGCTTTGTTCTCTTCATAGTGCTGATATAGTAGTAAGGCTAGTATCCTCATTGATTATGATGAAGCTAAAACGATGGTCTTACATTAAAAGAAACTAAATAAATTTGAAATTGAATGCCATTCCGCTTAGAGGTCATTCGTTCATTACCGAAGATGTAGAGAGGAAGGGTGTCGATAGCCAATATAAAGAGAATATTGCTTCATTACATAGTAAACCACAAGGAAATTAGTATAGTAATATTCAAAAATTATGGTCACCGCGTAAGTGGTAGTGTTAACGCGGACAAGCCTAGTAGTTCGCCTGTATGTAAATAATGAACTCTGATATCTATGCGCGGGTGGGTGTCCGTAGTTCCGTACATAAATAAACATATTTATTGTATACATAGGTCAAAATTTAATTATCTTCAGTGTGTTTTGTATGTTCAACTTTTACCGGCAAACCAGTCAATTTTTTTTCCTTTTTCTAGCATTACGCCGGTTCAGACAGAGTCACTACTATTATAAACCGTTTCGAAGCGACGGAAATCCATAACTTTTCTATTTTCGTGTTGCTGTGTGAAGTACTTCAAGAATCTATCTTCATGCGACGAGAACTAGAAATATTGCGACAAAGAATTTGTAAGCTTCCTTGTTTTACTGTCTGATTGTTGATGCGTTTTTGTTTGCTACTTTTTCTCGGCTACATATCTCAGTAAAAGTGATGAGAACTCTGTTGTGATAACTAGGTATACCATGACTTATGAGTAGATATTTTAGAGCTACAACCACATCATATATCTAGATACAGAGTTGACGTATGTACACACATTTTTATGAGCTCAAGCGTGCCAGTTTTCCTTCATCTATGGTCCGGTATGTATATTTCCCCCGTGTTGGTTCCGGGCTCCTTTGAAGAATAGACCAACTGCCATTCTGCCAGACAGGTCGTAAAAGGCGACCGATTGGCTATGCAAGTCACTGCCATCGTGACTACTAGATGGTAGAGTTTTGCATCGTCTCGCCCGGGTCTGGTACCACCGCCTTACCTATTCCTGCCGCAATAGCGTCAGTGCTTGTCACTGTCATGTTCCAGTTTGGAGGGTAAGGTAGCCAGTAAACTTCTGCATGTGGCATTAGACCTCGCCACAAGATAGCAACGCACCATTAACATCTTTGGTGTCTATAGGCGACGGTTGATTCTTTCCATCAGGAGACCCATCTGCTAGTTTGCTATCTTATGATATAAAAAATATACTAGCTATTACTCGCGACATTGTTTACGTGACCCATAATCATTAATTCCTTTTGCTGTATCGGATAAAAAATAGCCTAGGTATGTTACTTACGGATAGAGTAGCTTTCAATTTTCAATGGTAAAAGAATTTTTAAGATCGGTTCAATAGTTTTTGAGTTTATTTGTAACATACAAAAATACAAGTGTACTTTTTTTACTAGCTGCAGTGTGTAGCCCGCTGCATAGTAAAATTTTGTAGTAATCTCGCGGAAACAATTCATTATATATATATATATATATATATATATATATATATATATATATATATATATATATATATATATATATATATATATATATATATATATATATATATATATATATAATATTAATAAAAAGTCCTATGTGTTGTCTGGTAGAGATCGCTCTTTGGCGATAAGACCGCCTTCGTGTACTTTCTTTAAATTGTCTTTCAATTGTTTGTACTAAGCATGTATTTTTACTGTAATTATGTGCACAATAAAGAGTTATCATTCATTCATATGTGTTATTCCAGGTACGCGTATGCCAAATTTCATCTAAATCCATTCAGTAGTTTTGGCGTGATTGAGTAACAAATATCCATCCATCCATTCATCCAAACATCCGAACATTCGCATTTATAATATAGATTATAGATAAGTATAGATTCGGGCTACGATGACATCATAAAATTGACCGAATGATACCTATTCTTAACTAAATCGGTTATGTTTAATTTGTCGAGCAACACTTATTTGTTAAAAATTCTTCGAGCATCTTTCATACAAAAATTGCATATGGAACATTTAAATTTTCCTGTTAGTATTGAAACCACAATTTTACCAATTTCATAAAACTACAATTGCTGTGTGTCTGTCATTTTTGTCCGTGAAAATTTCCTGTGTAGATTTAATGCTTCCTTTTCATAAGTGGATCAGCGAGACATGAACGAAGCCCGTGAAGAAAAGCAGGACAAACACCTTGCTCAACTTACATTAGAGTTGGAAAAGCAACATGATATTACACAGCACAAGCTGGAACTGAATAATAACGCTGATGCTACTATAGCGAAGGTATTGAAAGGAATCGACGATCTTGTGAGGTACTGCATAGATATATTGTATAGCATTATATCATACTAGCTGCAACCTGCAGCCCGCTGCATTATAACAGATTTTGGTAAATCCCGCGGGATCATCTAATTTTTCGGGGTTAAAAAGTAGCCTATGTGCTATTCCAGGACATCGTCTACCTGTATGCCAAATTTCATTCAAATCCGTTCAGTAGTTTTTGCGTGATTAACAAACATCCACCCATCCATCCTTTTGCATTTATAATATTAATAAATATGATATGATTGATGATGATGATTGATGATGATGATATATTAATAAAAAAAAAATGATATGGTGTCGCGGGACACCAGGTAGGAACGAACTTCCTTCGGCTAAACGGCACTACTCGCTTGTGTACGCGACTGTCGCGCCTGCGCACGTCTCATTTAACGCTTTTATTCCACGCATTTTTCTTACGGTTTTACTATCACATTTTTTTCAGTTCGGTCGCGCAGCAAAATCCCTATCCCCTCCAAGCCTGCCGTAAGGAACTTCGTTCCAATAATATAGATAAAGATTAATATAGATATAGAAGTACCAGCTGCATCGTGCGATCCGCTGCATTGTAAAAGTTTTTGGTGAATCCCGCGAAAACAACCCATTTTTCAGGGATAAAAAGTAACCTATGTACTTTTTCAGGTCGTCATCTACCTGTGTGCCAAATTTCATCTAAATGCGTTTTTTATTTTTGCGTGATTGAGTAACGAACATCTATCCATCCGTTCATCCAAACATTCAAACTTTCGCATTAGTAGCTCTACCATGCAGCTCGTTGCTTTATAAATGTTTTTGGTGAATCCTGCGAGAACAACTAATTTTTTCGGATTAAAAAGTTCCCTATGTGCTATTCCAGGTTATTATCTACCTGCGTGCCAAATTTCATACAAATCTTTTCAGTAGTTTTTGCATAATTGAGTATCCATCCATCAATCCATCCAAACATCTAAACTTTCGCATTTATTGTAGTTAAATTCCTTTTGTTTTTGTTCTTTTGTACACTTTTTTTCTACCTTATTATGTACTAGCTGTTGCCAGCAACTTCGTTCACGCGGATTTCGTTTATTCCGCACTGCTCCTCCTCCGTAGGTGATAGCGTGATAATATGTAGCCTATATGTCGACCCGACCTGTTAGTAATATTCATGCAAACTTTGAAGTAAATCCATGCAATACATTTTGAGTTTACCCCGGACATACATACAGACAAACAGACAAAAATTCTAAAAACTATATTTTTGGCTTCGATATCGATTGTAGGTCACGTCCCAAGTATTCTTTTAAAAAATATTCAATGTACAGTTTTGACTTTCCTACGTTTTTATTATATGTATAGATATCTTTTCCTTTTATTTTGGGTTTACTGAAAGAAAATCTAAATAATTATTGGGTGTTAGAGCACGTATTCGATTTGCAACGAAAACTTCATGGTTTCAAGTTTTTTCAAGAGAAATATAGTAAAAATGTGAGCAAATTTTTCAAAGGATATTGCAGTTTTTAGAAGATTAAGTCTTGATTTAGTGCACTACAGAGCAAGAATATAATTATTGATAACGGTTTTTTAAAACGAAGACAATCCCTGCATAGCGTTTTACGAAAATAGGCGTCAGAGTTATTTTTCAAGACGAAACAACCGTTGTAATGTGCCAAAATATTTAATTTTGTGTATTTTGCCATCAGGATATATGGTCCTAAAGTGCACTATAGAGCCAAAATGATAAATGATTCATACAATTTTCATAAAATTTCATCATTAAATTTAAAAACTTATATTACTTTTTAAGTATCAATCATTATGAAAGTACCATCATCAAACAGGAAGTTGTTTTAGAATGTTGTACGTTCTTGTAAGTATTGTCGTTACTTTACAAAACTTATCACCCAAATAGATCCCAATTATTTTGTCTCCAAAGCAGACAGATATGCATATTGAACTTGGCTCTCATTTAATTTTTTTGGTATTTATTCTATGAATACATAGCTAAGTCTAATAATAACGATATAGCAAGGGAACTACCGAACGCATTTATTTCGAAATTAGATCGGCGCAGGCTTAATTATTTGTTCCAATTTATTATTATTATTATTTAATAATAATAATTAATAATAATAATAAATATTCACGAGACAAATGACACTAATCTAACCACAAAGCAAGCGTCAGTGCTTGTCGCTGTCGTGTTCCGGTTTGGAGGGTAAGGTAGCCGGTAAACTTATGCATGTGGCATAAGACCTCGCCACGGGATAGCAACGCACCATTAACATCTTTGGTGTCTATAGGCGATGGTTGACTCTTTCCATCAGGAGACCCATCTGCTTGTTTGCTATCATATGACATAAAAAAAAACACAAATGATTTTCCCCGTCGGGGATCGAACCCGAGCCCCGTCGATTGCGTAGTCAGAGGCGCTAACCACTTGACCAACGGGGCGGAATTTTGAGTACGTTATCCATAAATTTTACTTTCTTTTGATTAATCGGGTAAAAGGGTAGCCTGCAGCCTTTCTCTTGATAGTGACTAGCATATTGCAGATCGGCATATCATTTGGCAGATATGGAAAAAGGTGTTCGTTCTTCCTCATGAACATATAGGCTACATATTATCACGCTATCACCTACGGGGGAGAGGCTGTGCGGAGTAAACGAAGTCTGCGCGGACGAAGTCCCTGGCAACAGCTAGTGTTAACATAAAAATAATGTATAGCATCATCATGGTAAAATGGTAAGCCACTCAGCACGTAGGGCGACTTGATTGAATCATCAATTCTACAGCTGATTTTCTGGGCTACCTTTGTCTAACTGTCGCTTGAAACGGTTATGCAAAAAACTGATGACGATAAAAAATAAAAAATACAATGAATAAAATGATATAAATATGTAATGGAAAATAATATTGGTTCTGGTTTACAGAAGTTACACAGAGTCAAACCCGGCTATACTCCGCTGTGGCAACTAAAAATCTGTTATGATATTTTGTAAAGAAATGTCTCATTGTCACGTCAGTTCTAGTTTGTGAGTTTTGAAGAAATACAACATACCATCTCACACATTTCCAATTTTTACAATTCAGTTTTTTTTTTGTAGACTCGCTAAATGTGACATCACGCCGCTATTATCGCTGCTTGGAAATCACAAAGAAGTAACTAAATGGAATGTGCGAAAATTCCTTAAGGTTTTAGAAACTGAAGTTAAGAGCCTTATTGAAGTAGTTTATGGCGCTGTGAAGGTATTTTGCATAGCTTGTTGTAACACTTAGGTTTTTTTTTATATCATAAGATAGCAAACAAGCAGATGGGTCTCCTGATGGAAAGTCAACCATCGCCTATAGACACCAAAGATGTTAATGGTGCGTTGCTATCTTGTGGCGAGGTCTAATGCCACATGCATAAGTTTACCGGCTACCTTACCCTCCAAACCGGAAACTACAGCGACAAGTACTGACGCTATTGCGGCAGGAATAGGTAAGGCGGTGATACCAAACCCGGGCGAGACAATGCAGAACTCTACCACCTAGTAGCCACGATGGTAGTGACTCGATAGCCATTCGGTCGCCTTTTACGTTACGCAAAGTGGTGGTGAGAGTTATAAGTAAATGCAAACTTAGAGGGATAAATTAGCTAGTCACACAAGAAATATTTTCGCCGTGTTGGTCCCGGCCTCCTTTGAAGAATAGGCCAACTGCCGTTCTGCCAGGCAGGTCGTAATAGGCTACCGATTGGCTATCGAGTCACTACCATCGTGGCTACTAGGTGGTAGAGTTCTGCATTGTCTCGCCCGGGTCTGGTACCATCGCCTAACCTATTCCTGCCGCAATAACGTCAGTGCTTGTCGCTGTCGCGTTCCGGTTTGGAGGGTAAGGTAGCCGGTAAACTTATGAATGTGGCATTAGACCTCGCCACAAGATAGCAACGTACCATTAACATCTTTGGTGTCTATAGGCGATGGTTGACTCCATGAGGAGACCCATCTGCTTGTTTGCTATCTTATGATATTAAAAAAAAAATGTAAAATGTTGCCAAGACGAGATTATATAACTCATACTGTCACAAAGTTATCAGACCTCATGTAGAGCCCTGATTCCTGAACCAAGCTTCTAACTCCACGCCCTCACACTAAAACTGTACAAACTCTTCACCTTGGTCAAAAAATGTACAACCGAGAAGTAGATTGGCTGAATAAAACACTTGAATCACTTTTATTTATTTATTGTACAGTTGCATTACATAATACTTTTCACTTTAGGTGCATTAGACAATTTACATAATGTTATGTACTCGTACCTTGTCAGGCGCAGCAACTGGAATGGCAATGGGGTAGCAACTTCTTATTAGAGTGATTTGTCTTCTAAATATTCTTTGACAGAGTAATAGGCTTTTTCAATTAAAAGTTTATTTATAACTATTTTTGAATTTAATATAGTTAGATTCGCTTTTCAGATTTTCTGGTAATTTATTATATACTTTTATAGACATGGGATATGTGACGAAGTATTAATCCTAATTTTATATACACGCACAGTATATTTTTTGAGCAGAGACACGCCCTCAACAAGCGATAGAATCACAATGACTTGAAAAGATGTTATCCCCGCCTATTTATACCATTCTTCGTTATATATTTTGTCCAATGTTGTTGTGACGTCATTATTTCAAAATAACAGGTGCATAACACAGGTGCGCCACACATCTGGCTGCTAGTACTCGTTAAGCGCGGTTGCTAACATATGCTGCTTGCCATTTCGTTACTATAAGAACTATTACAGAAAAGTATTGAACAGTGAATAAATTTTTCACCTTACGCCCATGTGACAATTCAAAACAGTCAAGCCACATATTTTGACTAATGTGTAGAGTTTGTGAAGTTCCGGATTGTAGAGTTAGGGTGTGTAGACTGTAGAGTTAGAAGCTAAGTCCCTCTCCCCCTCCCCTTCCACCTCTTTCCATCATACACTACATCAACATCAAAATATGACGTACCCATGAAATCACTAAACATATTAAGTACTCGGGTAAATTATATTTTGTTATTGTTAAATTATTGTTTATCATAATTACATGTTTATATATTTTTTGGCATGGTCCGCACATATATCAAATGCGGGCCAAAGGTTGACGACCACTTAAGTGATGCAACATACACCTCCACGATGCAACATCGTGATAGTAACAAATAACAATGCGAATCTTCACCATAGCCAGGCGCGGATCAAGGATTTGGTTCATAGTGGGGAAGGGCATTATTAGCTCATTTCACTTGTTTAATCTTCCAATTCCAATAATTAGAAGAATTGGACATAGCTCTGGGATTACTTAGCAATTGCACTCATTGGATAAGTACCTACTAATTCCGCCAAGCTTTATAATTAGTTAGATAATAATTTATAACACATTTTTAAAGTATCACAATTCACATATAATGAAATTTGAAACTGTCTAAAGAATTAGAAATACAAACGTCTAAATATTTTTCCATCCAAAGACCCATCTGCTTGTTTGCTATCTTGTGATAAAAAAAGTAATAATATAAATATTTAAGCGGACTAATAGGGAATATGCACCGATGTTTTTATTTGCATCCATTTTTCACTTCATTCTGATCAGTAAAAATATCTAATCAAAACCATTTTTATGTAAAGAAACCATTTTTATGTAAAAATGTCAAAAAGTTATCGATCTCATGAAGAACCGAGCTTATAACTTTCCACGCACTTACTCAACAAACCCTAACTTCAAAAAGTCTAGTTTAAACTAACCTTAGTTGAAATAAGTGGCTTGGCCGTTTCGTTACTACAAGAACTATTTTGTATAGAACAGGAAATTATTAAGTAATGAATTGTAAAGAAAATTTTCACCTTACGCTTACTGTGAAGATAACTAAACGGCATAAACAGATTTCAACTAAAGTTTTATGCAAATAAACACAGACTAAATTAAAAGTATTAGTATAAGGTGTAATGTCAGAACCATTTAAAGTATCAGACATAAATAAAAACAAATAAATTTAAGTCTGCATATTCCCTATTGAGAAAATATATGACTCGCTTTTTTAATTTTTTTTGTTAAGCCACCAGCCCCTACGCCAAAAACAAGAAAAGGACCTCCTCCGGCAGCCGCTAAATTAGTCGCTGATCCATTTGTAGTAACTTTGAGACCAAACAGAATAGAAAAACTTGTGCCGTATCAACCATGCGCTTAGTGAGTTTATTTGTTCTTATAATTTTATTCTTTTTTAGGGTTAAATAAACTAGACCCTTAAAGTTTCGCTATCCGTCCGTCCGTCCGTCCGCACGATAGCTCAGAGATCCTTATTGCTATAAGCTGTTATTTTAGTTATATTTGTCATGAATATACATATTAATCACGTCAACAAAGTAGTAACATAAAATCTTTTTTTTTTTTAATTTATTTAGGACTTTGTCGCCGAGCGACAACATCGTCCCATCAAAGCCTCATTTACAACATTTACTAAATCACTAGTTAAACACTTATTTACTTAAACCTAATTCCGCTAACTTAAACAACACTCGGCCTCCTCAGACAACGGAAAAGCCAGAATGCTATTCAAATGTGTGTTGTATTGACGTCAAGGCGTCGGTTCGAATGATTCGTTCCGAGTGCTAAGTGTGAGTTTTTTTTTCGCATTCGATCGTGAGCGCGTTTCGAGTTTACTAGGAATTTGTATGTGATTTGTACAGCGCCACCTAGTGGTAAACTGGTTTCTCACGTTTACCACTAGGTGGCGCTGTTCAAATCACATACAAATTCCTAGTAAACTCCAAACGCGCTCACGATCGAATTCGAAAAGAAAAACTCACACTTAGCACTCCGAACGCACTCCATTAAAATACGTGTTACATCTTCATATAAAATCTTGAAAAATATTTTTTTCAGGGTAACTCCCCTACATGTAAAGAGATGTTATTTTTTTCTTACGTAACTCATTGTGTGGGGTATCGTTGAATAGGTTTTTAAAAAATATTGTACCTTATAAGTAAGTAATAAGTTTGTGATAACAAATTTTCGATTAAGAGCAACTTTGGACAACCTTACATTGCGCGTGCGGCGTGTCCCGACACGCTCTTTACCAATTTATTTACTATAGAGTAGCATTCATGTGGATAGTTTCTGCTGATGACAATAGTTTACCATCGCCTATAAAATATAGATATGGCAATTTACCATCGCCTATAAAATATAGATATTTAAGATGGTAACGGCGCGTTAATATCGGTGTGGCGAAGTTGTGATGTTACATGCATAATTACGGGCTCTTACCCATGAACCTGGAGACAACACTTAAATCTGGACATAACACTTCTAACACCTACTAGAAATCAAACGTTAAACATTTCTGACACCTTCTGAGGTCTCGCCTTCAAGTTGGTATTAAGATTTATTGTAGTAGTAAAGAGAAGGTGAGGGCTTAAAGAGTGAGATAGAATGATTGAGTATATGTTTCAAGGTGACTGTTGTTGTACTAAACTGTAACTAAACTGTATAACGACATATTAATCTTCTCGTGGGCGAAGCCGCGCGTGTCAGCTAGTATTATTTATTTTAAGATGTTATTTACTTTATTCTTTGTAGGTTTATGTGAATACGGTATAGGCATTTACTAATTGTAAAGCTGATTATTGTATAATGTTTCTTTCTAACTGGAACTAAATTAGTAGGGTGACCAAATGCTCCGTATTTTACGGACTACTCATTCACGGGAGAGCTGAGAGGTACGAGTATTTTACAACTTTTTAACTATACCTTCTAATATTTAGTCAACTTTTGCAGTTGCGTCGAAGATTATATAATGAATTTAGTATTCGAAACACCAGCTGTGCCCGCGGATAAAGATTACATTGACGGTATATTCCACCTCGAAGACGTAAATACCAAATTTGGAATCTATACTTTGACCATTCCAGCGTGAGTATTTTATATGGATATACACGACGACAATCAACATAATCAAATGGGAACAGAAGTCAATTTACATACATACAAAGAGTGTTCGAGCAACGCACACAAAGACACCTCTCACAGACGCGACATCTCGGAAAGGTTGGGAATAACGCGAGCGCGAGTGCCACCCGCTTGAACAGCCTGGTTCACATGTACTTTTTTTGTAACTTTTTTCGTAAAGGTGTCAATCGATTCGTATTGTCACGTAGAAAATTTAAGACAAAGTCCAAAATGGCGCTGAAAAAAATTGCAAAAGTTATAAACAAATTAGCGAAAAAAAGTAGGGGTTTGGCTTTTTTGAATATTTCGAAAAATTTTCGAAATTTTAAAAAAGATCCAAAAAGATTATCAAATTTTCTATACAAAAGTTTTTGCTACCGGAGTTGTACCTCTAATAATTATAATTTTTACAGAGCCCTTAAAGTAGAGCCGAAAACGGATAGTCTGGCTTCCGCGCACTTTGGGTCAATCTGATACAGCAACAAAAAATATATTTAAATATATCAAATATGAAAATTAAGGAATAAAAAAAATCCTGTAGTATTGGAATACATTAATGAACAATTCGCGGTTAAAGCATTTTTTTTTTAATTTTTACATGCATTCATTTTTTTACATGCAATTGGTAATTGATTACTTTTTCTAAATTTAAAGTTAAAATAAAAACCCCGATAATTATTAAACTAAAACCCTAGATTTTTTTTCACTTATAAAGTTATTCTTAATAGGCTAATGAATAGATTACCGTTACAAAAGTTATAAAATTTTGGTTTTCTTCTTCTTTACTTCTTTATTAACAATTGAAAATCATAAATTAAAAAAGTAGAAATGATTTTCAAGAAGCTTTTAACCATTATACATCGAATCGATCAAGATTTAGGAAAAAAAATATTATTTACTTTGCGGCAATCACACAACAGTGATATAGGAAATTTGGCACAGTCAGACACACACAGGCATGTATATCTACTTGGTTTTTAAAGCTTTGATTATTTGACTAATAGTAACTAATTAATGCGTTTAAGGCTAAAGTTTGTTGTCAAACTCAATAATATTTTATTGTTCAGTCTCTGGTGGAATTTCGATCAGATCATCTAGATCGCTTACCTTCTTCTTTCTTATATATAAAAATCAATTGCTGTTCGTTATTCTCGCTAAAACTCGAGAACGACTGAACCGATTTTGCTAATTTTGGTTTTGAAATAATTGTTGAAGTCCAGGGAAGGTTTAAAAGGTGAGGATATATAGAAAAAAATAAAAGTAGTTAAAAAGGCAGAACAACGTTTGCCGGGTCAGCTATTTATAATTAAAAGTTTTACTTTTTATTATTGTTAGTGCCGCTTAATACATAACAATTGAGGTGGGTGAACCATGAAAGGCCATGCTCCTTCGAAGGCCAATTATTAAAAACGCGTAGTTATTGCCATGTGATGACAAATTCCTTCTACTAAGAACTAAGATACAAACGTAGCGGCGATTTGTTTGTGCCACTATTTTGCCAGTGAGATCCCTTGCTAAACTAAATTCAGATATCGACACGAAGTTAATTTTAATTCGTATACAAACACTTTTTGTATACGAATTAAAGAAATTCGCACTTTTGTGTTAATATATTATTGTAAGCGTGTTGTTTTTCGTTTAAATGAAAGACCTTTTTATGTAGTTTAAGTGTAATCAGATATTTTGTGTGCCATAACGTTTGTTTTAAGTTAAAAAAAAATATTGTATCAGCCTTGTAAGGAACCTTGCAAGGCCGTTTGGAAGACTTTAATTTAACAAAAATAGTAATTAAATCTGAAATAATAAAAAGTGTTTTGTGTCTTACATGATAAAACAAAGCGATGTTTAAGAATTTGTTTGTTTCATTTATCGAGTTAATAAAATATTAATAACGGTTTATTTGTTATAGTAACCTACCATGGTCTTTTGAAGGCCAATTAAAAATGTTTTCTGCGTAAACACACACTGTAAATCGCACTTATAATTGAATAATATTATTATAAGCATTTAATGTTTCATTTAAATAAAAGTAATTTTTATGTAGTTTAAGTATAAAGAGATATTTCAATTGCCACAACGTCAGTTTTAAGTTAAAATACTGATATATTACATCGGCCTTGTAAAGAGCTTTGTTCCTAGCAAGGCCGTTTGGAAGAGTTTATTAAAACATAAGATTAATAAATAGTGATTAAATCTGTAACAAATCAAAGTATTTCACATGTTAATTAATTATATATTATATTGTTAATTAATAATATAACTTATTTATTTAAATAAGAATAATGTCTATTTGTTAACGTGGCCATTCATGATCCACCCACCTTACTTTGAACAAAGTAATACGTTTTCTTCTCTTTTTGTGATTCTCGATTAGACATTTTGTGAATGTGAAAGTTATTATAATTTATAACCGATAACAGTTTAGACATCTAAGAAATATATTTTAACTATTTTTATTTTAAATGTATTATATATATTCTAACCTGAAGAAGAACCTGAAGAATATATAAAGACATTCCATTCTATTCTAACCTGAAGTTCCTATGTTGTAACTAAATAATAGTATGATCAATAATGGTTTTTTTATGTCATAAGATAGCAAACAAGCTGGTGGCTCTTTTGGTGAAAGAGTAACCAGCGCCTAAGACCCCAAAGATGTTAATGGTGCGGCGGGTGTGTGGCGGGATGAAAATGGCGCAAGCATAAGTCTACCGACTACCCAACCCTTGAAACTGGAATACGACAGTGACAAGCACTAACGCACCACACCGGGCGAGACAATATCTAACTCGCATAGCCAATAGCAGGAATAAGTAAGGCGGTGGTACCAAATACCTAGGTGAGATGTTACAGAACTCTACCAGCTTGTGGTACGTAAATAAACGTTAATACCTCTGCTCATATATTACCACATAAAGGTAATATATAAGCAGAGTTATTGACGTTTATTTTATGAATGTATTATGTTTTTCAGAAAAAGGCATCCCTACAGAGGACCGAAAAAAGATTAGATTTCTTATATTTGAACAGACTATTACTTACACTTGTGATTGTGATTTTTCTTGCTAATAAATAATGTTATACGCATTTAGTATCTTTTTATTTTTTATATAGTCCCGCTTATAAGTTCGTTGCTATCATCGTTCGATGATCATTAAAATATATTTAAGAGTAAATAATCATAATCATGATTGATTATATAATAGCTTACAATGCACCTACACTTGGAGGGATGAAGCCAGAACATGAAACCAGTTTAAAAAATACCGGTAAGAGGATTTTACCGGGTTTTATTCAAAGTTTCGCTCGGAGCGTATCTGAGATGAGAGCATTTAATGAATCTAAATAAATCGGTTTGAGCCAAACCGAGAATACGAGGATCAAACACAAAGTCCTTAGAAAAAACAACAAATTATAACAAGTTATTAGTTTTATTATATCTTTTCAAAATAGTGTCATTCATCAATTCACATGAATACATCGCTGCATCCGATGGAACCACTGAAAAAAGCACTGCCTACTCGTCCGTAGGGGGTCTTTTCGACAACCTATTGAAACGCAGCCACTGCTCCCTCGGCGTCCATAAATCGTTTTCCTCGAAGTTTCTCCTTTATTTTCGGGAATAAAATATAACTTCGCCAATTAGTCGATTGTTCGCCAGGTGGTGTGCGACGAGGCATTTTCTTGGGGAAGGAGGATTCTACTGCGAGGTCGTATTTTCCGAACTTTTTCTAAGACAAGTGGCAAACAATAGTGTACCACTCTGCAGTAACTGTTTTTTGATCCTCTAAAACAATTTTTGCGAAATGACCTGTCCTTCCGAAGAACGAGGCCACCATCTTTTTTCCCACATTTTGACCTCTTTTCACTTTAATTGGCAACTCTTCGGAAGAAATCACCTACTACGTCTTTTAGCACAAAATACTTAGAGACTAACAGAAGTCAATGTTACATACAAGGGATTGAACCTTCGACCGTCTCCCTAAAGCCGGGACACCCTACCACTGAGCTAGTCTCGACAGGCTCGGCGTGGCCAAATTCTTCTTTCCTACATATAGCATCGATTACGTCGATTGTACTGATCGCTAGATATACATACGTATAACAAATGAGTTCATCCGTTAAAGATGAAATTCACATTTATAATTTTGATCAGTACTTTCGTATTTCTAATTATTTTTGGGTTATAGCACTCACCCCGTTCTTGGGAAAATTTGAAAAACTTTAGAAACAACAAAGAAAAATATCGACACGCAGGGATTGAAACTGCGACCGTTTTCTTAAAGTCGATCATATAGCAAAGAAGAATTTCCACTCCGAGCTTGTCGACACTAGCACAGTGGTAGAGCGTCCCGGCTTTAGGGAGACGGTCGCAGGTTCAATCCCTGGGTGTCGATATTTTTCTTTGTTGTTTTTAAAGTTTTTCAAGTTTTCCCAAGCACGGGGTGAGTGCTATAACTCAAAAATGACTACTGTTAGTCTCCAGTATACTGTGCTTTTGGTGTCCGGAATGTTGTAACAGTAAATCCAGCCTTCGTCACCCGTAAGTATGCCGAACACAGCATTTGAGTCACCTCCGTGAAATCTTTGAAGCAGTTCACGGCACCAATCAAAACGACGGGGTTCTTCGTACTTCGGGCACAAAACTTCCTGACCGCTAAATGTTCATGGAGGATTTTGTGCAATTGAGTTGCTTTACGGTTTACCGAGTCGAACTGGTTGCCTAATGAACTGATAGCTTGAGCCAGTTGACTGGTTGTTCAAATTGTTGCCCAATTGGTTGCTTGACCGGTAGACTGACTGCCTGATGCAACATACCTGTTGCCTGGTAGACAACTGGTTGCCTGACTGGTTGCCCGACTGTTTGCCCTACTGGTTGCCCAACTGGTTGTCCATCTGGTTGCATGACTGGTTGCCCGACCGATTGCCCGAATGGTGCCCAACTGGTAGCCCGACTGTTTCCCGACCGGTTGCCTGACCGGTTGCCCGACCGGTTGCTCAACCGGTTGCCCAACTGGTAGCCCGACTGGTTACCCGACAGGTTTCCCGACTGGTAGCCCAACTTGTTGCCCGATTGGTTGCCCGACCGGTTGCCCAACTGGTTGCCCGACCGGTTGCCCGACAGGTTGCACGACTGGTTGCCCGACCGGTTGCCCGAGCGATTGCCCGACTGGTTACCCGACAGGTTGCCCGACTGGTAGCCCAACTTGTTGCCCGATTGGTTGCCCGACCAGTTGCCCGACTGGTTGCCCGACAGATTGCACGACTGGTTGCCCGACCGGTTGCCCGACCGGTTGCCCGACCGGTTGCCCGACCGGTTGCCCGACCGGTTGCCCAACTGGTAGCCCGACTGGTTGCCCGACCGGTTGCCCGACCGGTTGCCCAACTGGTAGCCCGACTGGTTGCCCGACCGGTTGCCCGACTGGTTACCCGACAGGTTACCCGATAATTTGCCCGACTGGATGCCGGACTGGTTGCCGACCAGTTGCCTGACCGGTTGCTCGACCGGTTGCCCGACTGGTTGCCCAACCTGTAGCCCGACTGGTTGCCTAACTGGTTGCCCGCATGGTAGCCAAACTGGTAGCCCGACTGGTTGCCAGACCGGTTGCCCGACTGGTTGCCCGACCGGTTGCCAGACAGGTTGCACGACAGGTTGCCCAACCGGTAGCCTGACTGGTTACCCGACTGTTTGCCTTACTGGTTGCCCGACCGGTTGCCCGACAGGTTGCGCGACAGGTTGCGCGACTGGTTGCCCAACCGGTAGCCTGACTGGTTGCCTAACTGGTTGCCCGCATGGTAGCCCAACTGGTTGCCCGACCGGTTGCCCGACCGGTTGCCCGACTGGTGCCCAACTGGTAGCCCGACTGTTTGCTCTACTGGTTGCCCAACTGGTTATTCATCTGGTTGCACGACTGGTTGCCTGACCGGATGCCCGACCGGTTACCCGACAGGTTGCCCGACTGGTTGCCCAACCGGTAGCCTGACTGGTTGCCCGACAGGTGGCCCGACAGGTTGCCCGACAGGTTGCCCGACAGGTTGCCCGACCGGTTGCCCGAACGGTTGCCCGACCGGTTGCCCGACCGGTTGCTCGACCGGTTGCCCGACTGGTTGCCCAAACTGTAGTACCTGTGTACTGTGCTTTTGGTGTCCGGAATGTTGTAACAGTAAATCCAGCCTTCGTCACCCGTAAGTATGCCGAACACAGCATTTGAGTCACCTCCGTGAAATCTTTGAAGCAGTTCACGGCACCAATCAAAACGACGGGGTTCTTCGTACTTCGGGCACAAAACTTCCTGACCGCTAAATGTTCATGGAGGATTTTGTGCAATTGAGTTGCTTTACGGTTTACCGAGTCGAACTGGTTGCCTAATGAACTGATAGCTTGAGCCAGTTGACTGGTTGTTCAAATTGTTGCCCAATTGGTTGCTTGACCGGCAGACTGACTGCCTGATGCAACATACCTGTTGCCTGGTAGACAACTGGTTGCCTGACTGGTTGTCCAACTGGTTGCCCGACTGGTAGCCCAACTGGTTGCCCGACTGGTAGCCCAACTGGTTGCCCGACTGGTTGCCCGACCGGTTGCCCGACCGGTTGCCCGATCGGTTGCTCAACCGGTTGCCCAACTGGTAGCCCGACTGGTTACCCGACAGGTTGCCCGACTGGTTTCCCAACCGGTAGCCTGACTGGTTGTCCAACTGGTTGCCCGACTGGTAGCCCAACTGGTTGCCCGACTGGTTGCCCGACCGGTTGCCCGACTGGTTGCCCGACCGGTTGCCCGACAGGTTGCGCGACTGGTTGCCCGACTGGTTGCGCGACCGGTTGCCCGACTGGTTACCCAACAGGTTGCCCGACTGGTTTCCCAACCGGTAGCCTGACTGGTTGCCCGACAGGTTGCCCGACAGGTTGCCCGACCGGTTGCCCGACCGGTTTCCCGACCGGTTGCCCGACCGGTTGCCCAACTGGTTGCCCGACCGGTTGCTCAACCGGTTGCCCAACTGGTAGCCCGACTGGGTGCCCGCATGGTAGCCCAACTGGTTGCCCGACCGGTTGCCCGATCGGTTGCTCAACCGGTTGCCCAACTGGTAGCCCGACTGGTTGCGCGACCGGTTGCCCGCATGGTAGCCCGACTGGTTGCCCGACCGGTTGCCCGACCGGTTGCCCGACTGGTGCCCAACTGGTAGCCCGACTGTTTGCCCTACTGGTTGCCCAACTGGTTATTTATCTGGTTGCACGACTGGTTGCCTGAGCGGATGCCCGACCGGTTACCCGACAGGTTGCCCGACTGGTTGCCCAACCAGTAGCCCGACTGTTTGCCCTACTGGTTGCCCAACTGGTTATTTATCTGGTTGCACGACTGGTTGCCTGACCGGATGCCCGACCGGTTACCCGACAGGTTGCCCGACTGGTTGCCTAACTGGTTGTCCGACTGGTAGCCTAACTGGTTGCCCGACTGGTTGCGAGAGCGGTTGTCCGACCGGTTGCCCGACCGGTTTCTCGATCGGTTGCCCGACTGGTTGCCCAACCTGTAGCCTGACTGGTTGCCCAACTGGTTGCCCGACTGGTTGCCCAACTGGTTGCCCGACTGGTTGCCCAACCGTTTGCCCGACTGGTTGCCCGACCGGTTGCCCGACAGGTTGCCCGACTGGTTGCCCAACCAGTAGCCTGACTGGTTGCCTAACTGGTTGTCCGACTGGTAGCCTAACTGGTTGCCCGACTGGTTGCGAGAGCGGTTGCCCGACCGGTTGCCTGACCGGTTGCCCGACCGGTTGCTCGATCGGTTGCCCGACTGGTTGCCCAACCTGCAACCTGACTGGTTGCCCAACTGGTTGCCCAACCGTTTGCCCGACTGGTTGCCTAACTGGTTGCCCGCATGGTAGCCAAACTGGTTGCCCGACTGGTTGCCAGACCGATTGCCCGACTGGTTGCCAGACAGGTTGCACGACAGGTTGCCCAACCGGTAGCCTGACTGGTTACCCGACTGTTTGCCTTACTGGTTGCCTAACTGGTTGTCCATCTGATTGCACGACTGGTTGCCCGACCGGTTGCCCAACCGTTTGCCCGACTGGTTGCCCAACCGGTAGCCTGACTGGTTGCCCAACTGGTTGCTCGACTAGCTGCCCGACTAGCTGCCCTACTGTTAGTAGCTCAACTACTACAACCAGTAGCATGGGAAACAAGTTGGACAACCAGTTGTACAACCACAACTGGTTGTCCAACTAACAACACATCCCATCTGGTTGCCCGACTGATTGCCCGACAGGATGCCGATGCCCGAAAGTTGTAATGTTATGATATGATTACAACTTATGATCTCAATGATACTTTTATGATTGTATAATTTAAAATCTTATGTTGTAGAAGCATAAAGATGCATCCCATCAGTATACGATCACACGTTTTCTTGATAGAACTTTTTTCGATCCTTCCTGGTCGAAAATTTTGATGTTAGTTCGCGACCGCTCTGATTTAGTATGAAAGAAAGTAAAGTAAAATAAGTAAATAAATAAAATATTGCTTATAGGTGATGGCAGACCCCTGCCCCGCAAGATAAAAAGAAACACAAATTAAAAATACCAGTTTTTTAGGATTACTTTAAGGTAAATTTACTCCGATGTATAATGGAACAGAAAATGACGTTATCAAAATATTGCTTAACTACATGTAACAACTGCACCGTTATCATTCGCGCTGTATCTAATGACTAATGAGTCTAGTCACGAGTTCGGAAAATCAATGTTTGTAAATAATGAACTTCGATAGTGCCTAAAGGATAATTTGAAGAAAAATCTTTTGATACCTATGCATGGGCGTCCGTATGAGTATAAACATGTTATTGGATAATTAGCTCAACATTTAAGTACCTAATTATTTTACATACCCATTCGGTATTAAAGTCGAGTACTGAACACCCTCCTTTAGTATGTACAGTTTTTATCAGTTAATTTTAATATAATTTAAAAATGTGAAACGAAAAAAACTACTTGTTATTAGTCTAGAATAAGTAGATAGATATATATGTATAATCTAAATACCTAAAGTAAAATAAAATCTATGAAAATTTGAATTACTGATAAATAAACAAACAGATAGCACTTCTAAAGGAAAGAAACAGCCATCATCTATAGACACAAATATGTTTCTAGTGCGACGTTATCCATGTGATGGGGTAGGATGGTATTGCCAGATACCTTACCCTCAAAACTGTAATACGAAAGTAAAAAGCATTGACGCTTTTGCGGCATGAATCAGTAGACAGCTCTTTTGTGGGAGCTCGAGCAAGACGTTGCAGAGCTCTACCGTTGACCGCCCCGTTGGTCGAGTGGTTAGCGAACCTGACTACGCAATCGACGGGGCTCGGGTTGATCCCCGACGGGGACAAGCATTTATGTGATGAGCATAAATGTTTGTATTTCCGGGTTCGGGTGTTTATTAAATCAATCCAGTATTTATATATGTATTTATATGTATTAGTATCGTTGACCCATAATACAAGCAAATAATTTTCTTACTTTGGGGTTAGTTCAGTAAGTGTAATTTGTCCTGTGAATATTTATTTATTTATTTATTTAACTAGTAACCTCGATGTTAGTGACATATGTTGAGCCCATTGTTCGCCTTTTGCCCATTGTTCGCCTTTTAAGAACTGCCTGGCAGAATGGTTATCTACCTATGGTATATTTTACGGGGACGGGACGGTTTAACACACTCATGCCTCGAAGTAGCTATATCTGTAACACATACACATATATATT
Source organism: Apodemia mormo (assembly GCA_036924255.1). Classification (NCBI taxonomy): domain Eukaryota; kingdom Metazoa; phylum Arthropoda; class Insecta; order Lepidoptera; family Riodinidae; genus Apodemia; species Apodemia mormo. The sequence goes on along the minus strand of JAUPFN010000020.1, from coordinate 5,263,471 downwards.
TGCGGATGTCACTTCAATTTTATTCATAGTGAAAAGAAGAGGTGGTAAGTATGACGAAGTGAATACTGCGATTTCAAAAATAGTACACTGGTTCGGCACTAATACATTTTATTAAATGACAACCAAATCAAGAGTGAAAAATTCTTACTGCCTCATGTAATAGCAATGTGAATAGCAATTTAAAACTGAATGGTAATAATCTGAGTCTACTACGCAGGTATATACTCAAAGGCAAAAACGTTCTTGTTACGACGGCAAAGTTACTAGTTTTAGCCCCGGGAGGGTCAGGCCTAAGGGGCGCCAGGGTTTCATTGCACAAGGGCGCTACACGAGCTAGAGCCGCCCCTGGTTATTAGTAATAGTTACGAAGTTAATTTTGTAAATAAAAACTACCAGTTTGTTTTTTAGTAATTTATGATATGGTTTCACAATACTGAATAATTCGTTCCAATGTGGTATTTTTACAGCACTAATAATTTCTAAGCAGCGTTTTGTTACATTTTTGTAGCTTTCAGCGGGTTCCATCGAAAAGCGCGTACGAATCTCTGCTTTTAATATGGTCACACTGACTGATGATGATTTAATCGTGATTGTATTCGTGATTACCTTATGTGCAGTGTTGGCAGACGTGCAATAACTTTTGTATATGTACCATAATTTTATGATCTTTTAAATCCTAAATGTACAAATATTAGAAAAATACAAAATTTTATTACCTCTGATAAAAAATAATACGTTTTCTAAAAAATATTTTCAAGTGATATATATTTTCCCGCTATAAACCCTGGGTGAATATTTTTTATTAATCTTATTATGATTAAAAGATGACGTACTGATAACTATTTGTGGACAGCATAAACAGATTGCAACAGGGGCATAGCTACCGCCGTATCTGCCGTATCAATACGGGACCCCCGGGCCACGGGGGCCCTCAACATTAATAAAAACTTCCCAAACATGAAACAAAGAAAAGTCTGTGTTCCATGTTCCAAACTATAGAAAAACTAGTCATCATCAGCTATAAATGACTTAATAAATCAGTTTGCCAAAAAAACAAAAAGAGTGTAATTTAAATGGAATTGTTTGTAAAAATTTTGGAAAAATGACAGATAAATGATTATGATCAATAAATGTTTATTTTAACTTTATGTAAACATTTTTTTTTTGAGAGATCTCTACCTTTCATAAGGGCCCCCAGACACATTTTTATATGGGGCCCACCAAGGCACGCTATGCCACTGGATTGCAACTACATTTTTCGACATGCATTAATACTAACTACTTTTACACTGATCAATAATAATATATTCGAGATTACGTTCATTCGAGATGCTTAAGCTCTGGATTTCTTCAAAAGCGGTGGCGTCATGAACGGTCGTAATACGGCGGTGAATGATGTCACTAGAACGTTGTCTATATAAACAAAATGGCACGGTTTCCTAGAGAACGGCAATTGACACCGTAATGTCAAAAGGTGGTGCCGCCATTTACATGACGGCCGTCTTGTCGGTGATGAATGATCTACGAACGCTTTTTTCGATAGCAGTGAAGCCATTTTCAAGCATAATATAATCACTGCTTGCCTTTTTATTGTACTAAGTAAATAAGTTTCATCAACTGGAGCAGCGAATACGATGAAATTTTAATTGATTTTGTGCGTATTTATAACATCCATACGGATGAAGTCGCGGGCACAGCTAGTATTATATAATGTAAAGCATAAAGAACACACAGAGACGCAGATGAAGCAAAAATTATGGTGTGAAAACGGGGAGATAAGACGAAAGTATTCCCTAAATTTTTCGTCATTGCAGTGCAGACGACGACGCACTGTAATTTGAAAAGAACCTTCCGTAGTGCAAGATTTGATAAATCACTTTCCTCCACACGATTATTTTCCTCTTCCGATGATTGTTCATCAAATATACGCATAACGCTAAATCAAGGTCGTCCGTTCCATCAAACCGTTTACATGTATACGTACGTCACGACTTTGTGGTCGGTTCATCTTAAAAAGACGGCCGTCAAAGTCTTTAACATTCCGCGTGCCTACGGCCGTCTTTTATTTATTTATTTATTTATTTATTGTGTAACAAAGTCCACAGCTCTTAATCTATTTTAAATTTTACTTATAAGAATTATTCTTAAAGCCAATTACGGACTTACATTTTTTTAATATTTACATATAACTACGTCACTAAGTAGTAATGACGAGGGTGTGAGTGTGTGTATATGGATATGCGTGTACTTGCGTGTGAGTGTGCATGTGTATGTGTGTGCGTGTGATCTGCAATGTGGTTAAAAATATACATATAATTATTTTACATACATATTATTAGTTTTATCGGAAGCTCGGTTATTTGAACAGTTATAGACGAGAGTTATGAAAGTGGACAAATATATATATATATATATATATATATATATATATATATATATATATATATATATATATATATATATATATATATATATATATATATATATATATATATATATTAAACGGTTTACAAATACGTTATATTCTCGTAACTCGTCGGTCGCTAGCAATACTGTGAAGAGCATAATATAATTCATTTTACACCATTAAACAAATTTACAAATTACAAATTAAAATTTTACAAATTAAAATTATCATTTTACACCATTTACAGAACTATATGTCCATACTGATTGCACACATTATTATGACAGAGTGTATTTATTTATTTATTTACACGAAATAATGACGTAATATCATGTTTAAAGCTAGTCCTGCTGGTGTTAAAAATGTCAATCGATGCAAATTTTTTGTTGTAATTGGTTTGCAAACGATTGACAACTGAATTTTGTGCATATTTTGTACACTTGAAAGAAGTTGCGAATAGTGCCGTATGCCTCGTTCTTAGTTTTGGAACAGAGAAACATAAAAGTTTAGACGCTAGTTCAAGACAATCTATGTAGCCGTGACATATTCCATGTAAAAAGGACATGTCTATTAGAAGTCGTCTGTTTTGAAGGGTGTCGAGATTGTAATGATGACATGAGTCTTGATAATCTACTATATTGCATGGACTACGAAAATTTAAATGCTTTACGAATTTAAGTTGTATTTTCTCCAAGGTTTGAATGTAAGTAGTATATTGAGGATTCCAAATGGTGCTACAATATTCGAGTATGCTTCTCACATATGAAAAGTACAACATCTGCAAACACCCTACATCTGAAAATGGTCTACTAACTCTTAATACAAAGCCAAGGCTTTTGTAGGCTTTCGCTACTACTTTGTCTACGTGTTCGGAAAATGTTAGTTTTGAATCAACTGTAACACCAAGATCTACGATTGAATTTACTCTGAGTAGTTTAAAATTATTTATTTCATAATTGTAAATTATTGGATGTATTTTTCTAGTAAATGTAATATATGAACATTTTTGTAAATTGATCCCAATGCGATTGTCACTATAATAACGACTTAGTCTATCTAAATCTGCCTGTAAATTTTCACAGTCAAGAGCTTGTCTTATATTCATATAGATTTTGGTATCATCAGCGTACATAAGAAAACGTGCATGTTCAAAACAGTTACCTACATCATATAAATAAGAATCATATAGGAGCGGTCCAAGAATGGATCCCTGAGGCACACCAGATGGTATATCGATAAAATCTGAACAAGCACCTCCCACAATTACAGCTTGTGAGCGATTGCGCAAATACGAATCCATCCATCTTAAAAGATTTCCATGGATGCCTAGCTCATACAATTTTCGTAAAAGTATGACATGATCAACACGGTTTACGGCATATTGCGTCAGTTTAATGATGGTACCACTAGGAAACCAAAGCTTTACGTAGTACTTTAGATACCCCGGTTAAAATTTCATCGTCTAAAAGTTTAGACGCTTTTCTATTCTAACCTTATGGCAAATTTTAAATAATATGACTATATTCAAACTACATATTAATAAATAAATTATTAAAATAAAAATTAAATATGATTTTATAATTTACAATCATTTTGTTAAAATTACAACAATTTTACGGCTCTGGTTCAATAATATTTTTTCACGGTCTGCCACACTACTGAGTCAGTGCTGCCAATTTAGCGACTTTGTTGACAGAAATTACGACTTATGGTGAAACCTTAACGACAACAAAAAGGCTTTGATGACATAGATTATTTAACGACTTAGCTACCGACTTAAATATTTAAATTTCGCGCTCAATCCTATAGCAGATACCTACAGCTGTAACTTTTTAGTTTGATATCGCAATTATTGCAGCTTACTGCGGAATACAGCTGAACAGACTTAATAGAATATATAGAGCTAGAATAATAATATACCGACTATAAAGTAACGTGTAGTAGTGTATTTATCGTTGATAACTTGTCGATCTATAACAGACAAACTTTATAGGCGCTTTTGACGGGTTGAAAGTTTCATAGCTACAACCGTATCGGATTAGAATTTTCAACCTTTTAAAGCGTTACTTTGTCCGTCCCATGAAGTATTAGGTAGTAGGGTCCGTCCCGCACTAAATTGAAAGTTAGCGACTATTTAGCGACATTTTGTATTAACTGCAGCGCTAGCTAGCGACTCGAATCTACTTGAGTTGGTAACACTGTGCTGTTGTGGTTGTGTGAGTGATGTCGCCGCCATTGTTATAGCCAAGATCAAAATTTTGTTGAACATTTTAAATCTTTGAATATCACAAAGATCTCTCTGTACTACATAATCCAAATATTTAATTTTTCGAGCACAAACTTCGTATCCGATGGCAGACAGAGATACAGATGAGTTAAACATCGATAATGTAATAAAAAAATTGTTAAAAGGTAATTACTAAACATAAACGGAAAAATAAATGAAACGATATTTGTGAATTTTGAGTGTAAATAAATGTGTTGGAAGTGCTTTTTGTGTTGACTATAAGTACCAATTTCGGTTTTTTTGCAGTAAGAGGCGAAAAGCCTGGTATGAATGTGCAGTTGACGGAAATTGAGATCAAAGGGCTATGCTTGAAATCAAGAGAAATATTTTTGTCACAACCAATATTACTTGAATTGGAGGCACCTTTAAAAATATGTGGTAAGTTAAGCTTTAAAGTCAAACATTTCTGAAACGGGCTTTTTTTTACAAAAAAGCAATGTTTATTGTTGAAGTTTCCCTTATTGTTTTTTTTTTTCTGTTTGTCTAATAGTAATTGAAACAAACAGAATGAAATTTTTGAGTTTGTATATTGGTTAACCTTACATCTTACCGAGTAAAGTTCTTAGAGTTTCTTGTACAGTTTATCGATATGTTGTTACTGTAAATTTTAGAATGTTTATATGACTCATACAAAAAAGTTAGTTCAATATTATATATTTTTCTTAATTTTAACATTACAGTAAAATTAGACAAAATTTAAAAATCGTAGAATTTGTCTTATTGAAAGTATTTGTTATTAAAGAAATAAAAATTGCAATGATTCTTTATCATTTCTATTAGGTGAAAGTGTACTTTCGTTATCTTTCTCGTACTGACGGTAAAACGATTGCTACAAATCAATAAAAACTATGCACAATAATTTTTGAAAACTAAGTATTGATAATCGCAGAGGATGCAAAAAAGATTGAAGTAGTTTATATCGTATTAAAAGCACAATTGACTAAACAATAATAATTGTAATAATTGTACTAAACAATAATAACTTTTGCCCTGATGATGCGTTAAAACGTGAAACCGGTTGGTTTTAATAAATAAAAAGTCAAGTAAAACAGTGCAAGTGCTTTTAATACGATATAAATATAAGTTAACATGGAGTTTTACCAAGTGCCGACGATATTCAGTGTTCAAAGGATTGAAATAGTGATGTGCAAATTGCTAATCAAAAAAATATCATTGTGCCCATCAAAGACCTACAAAAAATATAGACATAGCCATTGTAAGCAATTAGAAACAAATCGGTGAAGACAACTTTTGTACATGTGTGCGTAAGCCAACGCCAACACTTGCAAGCATCGTAAAACATTACGTACGTGTGCTAGAGATTAGTGTTGCAAGCATTGGCTTTCAAATTTCCATTTACTGGTTTAATATTTTACTACATTTTATAAATTATATTGCGTTTTACTTATATTAATTATATTTGATATTTTATTTGTATTATTATTTCTTACGTCAAAGACAAACAAATTTAGGAGGTCTTGAAATTTATTTATTTTATCTACTGTACATATGCCATTATATTAATGCATATTTACACATGTAAATATGCACTAATTACAATATGAATAATATTTTTACGAACCTTTTTCAGCATATTTTACATTTTTGTTCTAAATAATTACAAGTAATTATTCAATAGGTTTTTAATATTTTTTTTCTTATAATGCTAACTATTTATTATAAATTCTTAATACTCATCTTTAATAGTAATATATAACTTCTTTTCTAAACTGAAAGTACACACAAGAATGATAATTGGCAAACTAACAAATAAAACGAAAAATAAAATACGAGCTTATTTATTTATTTAATTCTTTATTGTACATAGTAAACACTAACATAACAATAATAATAGAAAATAAGTACAATGGGCGAGATTATCTCTAGTAATAGAGATTTCTTCCAGCCAACCCGTAACAAGAAAATATTAAGACGCTGTCAACACCGAAATCGCTCACTCTGTCTATTTCTATCGGAGTAAACGAGACCACACTATCAGTGTAACTGGGCGGCCAGGGTCTTAAAATGAATAAATATTGAAATTAAAAAAAAGTGTAGATTATTTGTCAAATATGATTCGATAGCGGTTTAGGTATGAATATGCTGACTTCATGTTTTCAATTGCAGACCCATACGTCAAAGAAACAAAGATATAGACCCGTAATGATGATTTCAAGACCAATCTTCGCAATTATTTTCTATCGAGCCAATTTTTTTCAATTATGTATCGAGTCCGAGAAATATGATGAATATTAACATATATTTTTTTTTGAAGTGCTATAACAAATAATTTTTCTTAAAAAACTGCTTTAAAACATCAATTTCAACTAATTAGGTCTTGTCAGCCCCTTAAAAACAAAGATAATTTTCGACTTGACATGCAATGAATTAATTGCAATAAAATTAAATCTATAAGACCATAATAAAATTAAATCTATAAAACCAAATACTACTATAAACAAAAAAATGAACGGAAACATAAATACACACACACACACACACACACACACACACACACACACACACACACACACACACACACATATATATATATATATATATATATATATATATATATATATATATATATATATATATATATATATATATAATAGGCATATAAAACTTTTCAAAACAAAATAAGGCCCACTCTGATTTCCACCTTTAAAATGAAAATGCATATTTTTTGTAGTTTTAATGGATAGATATAGATAGACAGTAGTTTTATTAATTATTCCAAAAAAAGTAAATGATTTTATGACGTTATCTTCTAGCGCTAGTTGGGAGATCAATCACGAAACAGCATGAAACACGGCGAGCCATGTTTTATAAATATGTATATATGTAGTATATACGTATATAGTACGGTAAATCCAATTAAAACTATAAGTCTAACATTAACACATATTTTCTAAATAAAAGGGACATTTCCCCAATGTTTGGGGAAATTTATTCGTATGTTAACTTACCACACTGTCACAATGCCGCTTCAAATTTGTGTTCTGAGAAATTATATCAAATATTATTTCAGTTTTGTTAAATTTATGGAAATTTGGATACTTCCTTGTGAAAAGTGATCCCGGAAGACTTTTTTCAAAACATGAATTGTTTTAACAATTGTTTACCACACAGGATGGCATGATTTCAAAATAAATATTGTCACAAAAAGAACGTTTCTCACTCTCTCTAGCTCGCGGCCGACTAGTAAGCCGCCGGCTTCATATTGCTGCATCGTCATCACATTCGTGACTCACGATACGAGCGCTTGGCTACGTCTATATTTTTTTGTAAGTCTTTGGTGCCCATATTGCTGTAGAGGTAAACAGGTACAATTAGTGTGCCCAGTATCAGTTTAGTTTTATTCCCATTACATGGCAAAACTATGAATCCTACGATAGTGTTCGACATGAGATTCAATCCCAGGACCTCATTTGTCTAAACCAAACCCAGTATTGCTTGACCACTAAAGGAAGTTTAAAGAGTTCCATTAGCAGTAAGTATCTTGTGAAACTGTCAGTAATACACCCATATTCATAAACGATACTATGAGATTGCATAGTGTTAGTGAGCGCATAAGGTTGTTTAAACCGTTTCATAAACAATACTTAAGTGCCGGTCGCCACTATGCGTCCTTTCAAATCTATGCACAGGAAAGTTAACCGCCGAGCTATTTTACAGAACGCATAGTGTCCAGTCTTGGAGTCTGGTGTCCAGATGTTGTCTCATAAATTAGTATTGTATTGTCCAAAGTGAGGTGAGGGTTAGTGTTAATATAATTGAAGTTGAAATTTGTGTTTTATAATGGATTACCAAAGTGAAGAAGAATTCTATAATTAAATAAATAGTAGATTAAACAAACGAATTAGAACAAAATAAAGTAGTAGAGATTTGCAAAATATTTTTCTCTCTTCAAAAATATTTACACCGAATATATTTATATCCGAAGACGTAGCTATATTGATATACTATATTAATTAATAAATAGGAATAAATTAAAAATAGTAACACCCAAAAGAAATGTAAATTAGAATCGTGGTTAGAATATTTTGATAATTTGATCTATTGACAATTGACATTTGTGAAACATACAGTGTGAAATACACTGCAATAAAGCCAACCAATCACAGCTGGGTATTTGACACTATGATATCTCACAGGTAAGTAATACATAAGTGTTGTTTATGAAACAGATGGCTTGTGATGTGAATTGCATAGCAAATTAGCGTTCTTCGCATAGTATTACTGTGTTACTTAGGTAAGGGTTGTTTATAAATACGGGCGATAGTGGTGTAAGTTGTGAAATATTAGTTCATGGCTTTAAATTCTAAACAAAAAAAGGTCAAGGTTGTCACTACCTGAATTGTTACATTTTTTTTACATACATGTCTTCACTACAGATCTCTTATGGAGTAGGCAGAACGAACAGAGTGTCATACATCACGATCCTTGCAGGCTTGTCTCGCTTCCTCCACATTCATTACTCACTTCATACACACATGGCGGTTGCAAAGATGCTTGACACCACCTTCAGATGGCTCGCCTGATGGAAAGAGACACCAAAGATGTTAATGGTGTGTTGCTATCCTTGTGGTGGGGTCTTAATGCCACATGCATAAGTTTGCTGCTTACCTTACCCCCCTCAAAAAAAAAAAAAAAATATATATATATATATATATATATATCAGCGGCGTGCACATGATTATGACACATTTTATTCATTTACTTATTATTAATTAAAATCATCTAAAACGTACGAACGTTTTATTAAAATATCTGTGAATGCACTGCTTTTCTGCCTATAGGAGCGCACGCGCCTGATATATATATATATATATATATATATATATATATATATATATATATATATATATATATATATATATATATATATATATTAGTGATGGGCCGAATGTGGTTTGAACCGAATTCGAACTTCGGCCGAACATTCGGTGAAAATAAGAAATTCGGCCGAATTTCGGCCGAACTTCGGTTTAATTTTGGGGAGCTTTCTTAAAAGCAACACGTCGTGACTTTTTTACGAATTTGCTTAAAATTTAATTATGTTATACTAGCTATTTACCTATTTTACTATTTACTACTAGCTATTATATTGTCCGCGGCTTCGCTCGCATAAAGTAAAAGAAAAAAGTAACCTATGTCACTCTCTATCCCTTCAACTATCTCTACTGAAAAAATCACGTCAATTCGTCGCTCCGTTTCGCCGTGAAAGACGGACAAACAAACAGATACACTTTCCCATTTATAATTTTAGTATGGACCAGCTGTTGCTCTTGTTGACCAAATCGAGTTTTCACCAGATCTCCACGTTTTGAGGTCCTAGAAATCTTTTCCGACTATTTTCACAATGAGGTCAGCATGTCTGTATATATGTGTATGTGTATGTGTAAACATCTCATAACTTTGTACATAAATAACACACATAAATAAATAACTTTGTATAATCTAAGTAGATAAATGTATAGATTAGCTACAGAATCTAATCAGCTCTATTCCTACAAAAACTGCGTTCAATGCATTAATTGCATCAAAATCGGCATTTCCGCTCAAGAGCTATGGTTGACGAAAAATTTTAGAAAAGTGTTTTTTAGACATAACTTAGTAATTTCTCTAACTAATTTTTTTTGACCTTCCACAATAGTTTAGTGCTTAAAAAACTACGTCAAATTTAGTTTCAAATCAAGTTTTCAAAAGTTACAGTTTTTTTAATATTAATATTTTTTTGTTTACAGAAAACTTCTTAATATTTTTATTAAAATAACTTTCCGGCTAATACCCGGCTTGATTTAAAAATCTAACCAGCATTTCTTTCTCAAAATCTACGTCAAATATCGTAAATTGTATCAATACCGGTTTATCTGTTTGGGAGTTATCGTTGACGAAAATTTAGAAAAAAGTAATAAGTATTTATATAAAATAAGAGACTTTTTGACCAAAACTTGTTTGAAGGTCAAACCTTCTACAATATTGTGGTACTTAAAACATGTACGTCAAATGTAGTTTCAAGAATCAAAATCGAATTAAGTATTCAAAAGTTATAACTTTTGAACAATAAAATTTTGCTGTTTACAGAAAACTTACTTAATATTTTTAAAATAACTCTTAGGCTATACACCGATTCACTTAAAAAATCTGATCAACTTTTCTCTTTAAAAATTGCGCCAAATACCGTCAATTGGGTCAAAATCGGTTTATTAGGATTTATTATAACGAAAATTTTTGAAAACAAATTTTGATATTACTTCGACATATTAGCCTATAGACTCAAAAACATTTTAGAGCTCAAAAATTTCGTTGAATGCCATTTGAAGGATGAAAATCGATCATCGTTTTCAAAATATACATTATACAAAATATACATTATTTCAAAATATATATTTTAGAAATTAAATTGCTGTCATTTTCAGAAGTTTGAAGTCAAAAGTCAGAATTTTTAACCTTGAAAAAAAAATGCTGAGGTATAGTTTTTGTTCCTTTGAGCCTAAAATACCTCAATTTAGCGGGAAGTTTCAAGGATAGCCTGCAGGGTCAACTGACTTACTTATTTTTTTTACCTTTTTTTCGACATTATTTTAACCTACCGATTTTGGAGCTAATAAAACCATTTAAGGTAAAAATTACGTTGAATGTAATTAAAAAGATCTAAATCATCATGTTTTAAAATATATGCATCTTCATCTATATCAAACTTTAGATTTTTAACTTCCCGCTACGTACGGAACATTTTCTGACTATTTTCGCGATGACGTCAGTATGTCTGTATGTATATATGTATGTGTGTGTGAGAGAGAGTGTATGGTTGTGTGTATGTAAACATTTCATAACTTTTGAACGGCTTGACCGATCGAAACGCGGTTAATGGCATTGAATTAGATTCTGCTCAACTTAGACTTCCAAAAATTTTATCCAATTTGGACTAGAATATTTTGAGAAATTTTGAAAAAATCGCAAAAAAATGACGAAACATATTTTTTTAATATAACTTCCAGATTAAAATATAAAATTTTAGCAGCTCTTTTTCTTAAAAAACTGCGTCTAATTCATAAATTGTATCATGATCGGTTAATCCGCTCGGAAGTTATCGTTTACAAAAAAATTTGGAAGTGTTTTTTCGACACAAATTCGAAATTTTTTCAAATACAGTTTCAAAAATCAGAATTAAATCAAGTTTTCAAAAGTTACGGCTTTTCAAATATTAATATTTTGTTTACAGCAAACTTAGCATTTTTAAAATATACCGATTGACTTAAAAGTCTAATCAGCTTTTCTTTCTATAAATTGCGTCAAATAAGCAAATTGCATCAAAATCGGTCGATTTATTCGGGATTCAGTAATATCGAAAATTCGAAAAAAAAATATTGCTTCGACATTTCTGAGTCTGTAGATCACGTAGTTATAAAAACATTTTAGAGGTCAAAAATTACGTTGAATGCCATTCGAAAGACCAAAATCAATCATCGTTTTTAAAATATATAGCATTTAAAAAATTTTGAAATTACTGTCATTTACAACTACTTCTATGTGCTAACGAATATTTGTAACAAATTTAAGATTTTGAACTCTGAAAAAATCTGTGATATGCTAAGATATAGAAAAAAATCTAGCGGGAAGTTTCAGGGATGACCTGCTCCGTTAACCGTTTTACATATTTTTTGAACTCTTCGAACTCAAAAATCTATGCTGAAGTTTTTTCATTTTTGTTTTTATGTTTTTTTTTAATTTACGTTTTACGGATTATTTTCGAAAGTATAGTATAGCCTATGTTACTCGGGCATGATTTCATATCTTTCTAATGGTGAAAGATTTTTTCAAATCGGTTTAGTAGTTTTTGAGTTTAGATGATGCAATATATAAAAATATAGAATACAAATCTTTCCTCTTTATAACAATAGCGAAGATTTCAAGCAAAATAGTGCAAGAAGATACTTTTTTCTAGTGCCGAATGTTCGGCATTTAAACCGAATTTCGGCCGAATGTCGAAGTTCGGTTCAAGCTGCCGAAATTCGGTTAAACCGAATGTAAAACGAATTTCGGCCCATCCCTAATATATATATATATATATATATATATATATATATATATATATATATATATATATATATATATATATATTAGGCTGTATCAAAAAAATCGACTATTTTTTTTTTGAAAAATATAATGAAAATCTTGTTCAGAATACCGAAAAAATACGCCAGTATAACGAACAGCTCTTAATTTTAATATTAAGATGTCCCGCTTCACGATTTTCCATTTCCCGTTAAAATAACATGGGAAAATCTGATTCTTCAAGTTTGGAATTTTGTAGCTCTGCAACGAATTATCAAATTGGTTAAACCATGACATATTCTTATAGGAAATTTAATGCTCTACAAAAAAGGTCTCTTACAAAATTTTGATTGATGTACTCCTTCAAAAGTTATTCAAGGTCAAAGTTGAAACCATTGTAAATTGTAAGAAATTTTCACTTTTTTGGAGCATTTATCATACTTATTACAATATTTTGTCATAAATAAGCTTTTTTAAAACTTTTTGGAGTTCCACAATTTTTTTCTGACTATTGATTTATATTAATTATCAAAATTGCCATCAAAATCAGAATTCTAAAGAAATTTTTTTGGTATTTTGTTATTTTATTATTATACTCAATAATTTTAATATCAAGGATAATTAATATAAATCAATAAACAGAAAAAAAATTGTGGAACTCAAAAATGTTTTAAGCTTATTTATGACAAAATATTGTAATAAGTATGATAAATGCTCCAAAAAAGTGAAAATTTCTTACAATTTACTTTGACCTTGAATAACTTTTGAAGGAGTACATTAATCAAAAATTTGTAACAGACCTTTTTTGTAGAGCATTAAATTTCCTATAATAATATGTCATGGCTTAACCAATTTGATAATTCGTTGCAGAGCTACAAAATTCCAAACTTGAAGAATCAGATTTTCCCATGTTATTTAAACGGGAAATGGAAAATCGTGAAGCGGGACATCTTAATATTAAAATTAAGAGCTGTCCGTTATACTGGCGTATTTTTTCGGTATTCTGAACAAGATTTTCATTATATTTTTCAAAAAAAAAATAGTCGATTTTTTTGATACAGCCTAATATATATATATATATATATATATATATATATATATATATATATATATATATATATATATATAAATCGATTGCTGTTCGTTAGTCTCGCTAAAACTCAAGAATGGCTTAACCGATTTGGCTAATTTTGGTTTTGAATTAATTATTGAAATCCAGGGAAGGTTTAAAAGTAGCAACACTGCAGTGACGTCTTCTTTCAAGTATTTCATTGGTTTAATAAAGTCAACACTGTAGTGTTGTCATTTTTTAATTTCTAATTTTAATTTCTACTCTTTTATGTATAAAGAGAAATAAGTTTCACGATAATCGTGCTCCGTTCTGCGATACTTTAATAAATGCTCACGCCATCTGCACCACATATTTGTAACCTTTAAAGAAATATGGCCGATTTGTCTGTCATCACGGTTAGAATTTTTAATAACTATTTTAACAAAATACTCAACAATCCGAATTTTGCAGATATATGTTGTCGACTCAAAATTATTATTTTTTTACAGTTTATAATTTAGGTAAGGTTTCGATTGAGTCTACCGTAACCCCAAAATTATTAATATAGATTTTATCACTTATACACATGTACTATTTCACAATAAAGCTATTATCATTTATTACCAACTGGTTTCGCTTACACAAGCATCATCAGGGCAATTTATAGTTACCTATATATGGTAATAATAAATAAGTAACTATAAATTGCCCTGATGATGTTTGTGTAAGCGAAACTGGCTGGTATTTGGTATTTATTTATGGTAATAATAAATAGGTAACTATAACGTTGGTCCCCCCCGTTTGTCGAGTGGTTAGCGACCCTGACTACGCAATCAACGGGGCTCGGGTTCGCTCCCCGACGGGGACAAGCATTTGTGTGATGAGCATAATAATTATATATATTCTGGTATTAATAAAAAATTATATATATTCTGGTATTTATATATGTATTTCTATGTATTCTATTTCTATCGTTGACTAACACCCATAACAAGCAAATATTTGCTTACTTTGGGGTTAGCTCAGTAAGTGTAATTTGTCCCATGAATATTTATTTATTTTATTTATTATTTATTTATTATTATTCATAAACAACCTTTATCTAACTAATGTAGTAACACTATGCGAAGAACGCTAATTTGCTATGCAATTCACATGACAAGCCATCTGTTTCATAAACAACACTTATGTATTACTTGCCTGTGAGATATCATAGTGTCGAATACCCAGCTTTGATTGGTTGGCTTTAATGCTGCAAATTTCACGCTGTATGTTTGACAAATGTCAATTATCAATAGATCAAATTATCAAAATATTCTAATTCTAACCTACATTTCTTTTGCGTGTTGTTATTTTTAATTTATTCCTATCTATTAATATAGTATTATCAATATGGCTACATATTTGAATGTAAATATATCCGGTGCAAATATTTTTGAAAAGAGAAAAAGATTTTGCAAGTCTCAAATAACTTACTTTGTTCTAATTATGCTTCGTTCCTGTCATCTTCTGTTTATTTAAATAAAAAATAATTAATTATAGAATTTTTCTTCACTTTCGTAATCCATTACAAACACAAATTTCAACTTCACTTATATTAACATTAACCCTCACCTCGCTCTGGTCAATTTCAAATTTTAAATTTCTGGTCAAAACAATACTAATTTGTGAGACAACATCTTGTCACCAGACTCCAAAACTGGACACTATGCGTTCTGTAAAATAGCTCGCCGGTTAACTTAACTGTTTGTAGATTTGTAAGGACGCATAGTGGCGACCGGCACTTAAGTATTCTTTATGAATCACTTTAAACGACCCTATGCACTCACTAACACTATGCAATCTCATAGTATTGTTTATGAATATGGGTGTAAATTGCCCTGATGATGCTTGTGTAAACAAAACCGGTTGGTAATAAATGATAATAGCTTTATTGTGAAACAGCACAATTGTATAAGTGATAAAATATTCCAGTAGCCTATGTGCTATTCCAGGTCATCATCTACCTGTGTGCCAAATTTTATTCAAATCTGTCTAGCAGTTTTTACGTGATCGAGTAACAAACATCCATCCATCTAAACATCTAAACTTTCGCATTTATAATATTAATTAATTAATAATTAATATAGAATAAAAATTTGTTATATTTCATTGGCAGGTGACATCCATGGACAGTACTATGACTTGTTAAGGCTATTCGAATATGGCGGCTTTCCTCCAGAATCTAATTACCTGTTCCTGGGAGACTATGTAGATCGTGGGAAACAGTCATTGGAAACTATATGCCTTTTATTAGCATATAAAATCAAGTACCCAGAGAACTTCTTCTTATTAAGAGGGAATCATGAATGTGCCAGCATCAATAGAATTTATGGGTAAGTGATTTTAAAACACCGCTGAAGTGATAAAGAGAAATAAATTTACAATTTTAGCTACAGAATTGCTGAGAGAAATGACTATTATTAATATGAGAAAATTGTAACATTGATTTAGCAAACACAAGGAACATAAATCTATGTAAGTTGCCGGCGTCGGGAAGTGACGACCCCATCGCCCGCCGGAGGGATAATCTTCTTTTTTGAAATTATTCCACCGGTGCAGTCAGTCAAAAAAAGTGGTAGTGCCATGCTTAGCTGAATGGGTCGGCACGACCGGCGGGGTGACCACGTAACTCGCAATGCGAAATTATCGTGATTAATTAGTTATTGCAAGACACATAACAGCCTTGTACATTAGTAGTATTCGTTGCCGCTTGATTAGTTTTGATGCTGTGACATTGCAAAAAGTGTATCTAGTGACCAGCAAGCAATTGGCGCCGTTTTTGATGATTTTTTCATTACGTTTAAGAGTCATCGCTGATCGCTGGCGAATTGCAAACCTTAGATGATACGCCTACAGGGCGATACCACTACCTCACTTAAAACCAACGTAAAGTAACAGCTTTGCTGTTGCGTTTCGTTTGGTCTTTGAGGTTTCCGGAGGCCCTTTCCCCCCTCCTCCTAACACTATGGAAGTGCAATTAAAAAGTAGTAGTTTACCCCAGGGGGGTACCACTGGCGTAAGCGGTGGAGAATCCCCCTCTGGACATCCATGTTCAGGGGTAAATTGCGCTCTCAAACTTCGCTGCTCGGGACAAACTGAACAGAAATCGAAAGACACCCCCTACCACACTCCACGTGGACTATACTAATATTAGGGGTCTTCACTCAAACCTAAATGCCGTCCACTACCACCTTGAGACGGCTAAGCCGGCTCTGTTCTTTTTAACTGAGACGCAGATATCTTCTCCGGCTGATACCTCATATCTCTCCTACCCGGGGTACAAATTCGAATATTCATTTGTACCCGGGCGGGAGTTTGTGCTTATGTCAGAGCTCTCGACGTCTCAGCAGCCTTGAAGTCTATAGGGACTTATCCATCCTTTGGCTGCGTGTAGACTGCGACGACCATCCCCGCATCTATGCGTGCCTCTACAGGTCCCACAGCGGAAATGCTGAAGTCGACAGGCTCGTTGAGCACCTTCAAACGGCTTTAGATTCCGTTTTACAACAGACCCCCTCCGCTGAGATCGTGATTTTAGGCGATTTTAATGCCCACCACGCCGAATGGCTGTGTTCACGCACTACCGATCATGCGGGGAGGTCTGTTCACGATTTTGCCTTGGCATATGGTCTAACACAATTGGTAACCTCGCCTACGCGAGTTCCCGATGTGGACGATCATACGCCTTCACTGCTGGACCTTCTGCTGACCTCCCATCCGGACGATTATCAGGTATCTGTGGACGTCCCTCTTGGTACGTCAGACCACTGTCTAATCCGGAGTAAAGTGCCGGTTACGCGCCTACCACGGCCTCCTTTTGCAGGCTGTCGCCGCGCTTGGCACTATAGGTCAGCAGATTGGGACGGCATGCGGTCTTTTTTTACGTCCTACCGATGGGGACGGATGTGCTTCTCGCTGGATGATCCGAGTGTCATCGCTGACTTTATCGCTGATGTGGTGCTGCAGAGCATGGAACTTTTCATTCCATTTTCTGCGGTACCAGTTGGTAGTAAGTCTCAGCCTTAGTTTGGTCGCTCCTGCAAAACGGCTTCACGCCGAAAGCAGGAATGCTACCGGGCTTGGGCTGCAGCGTCGACATCTCGTGATGAAAAAACTAGCGCGTTACGTAAGGAGTACAATTGCACTTCGAGGTTCTTCAAAAGAGCTATCGCCAAGGCAAAATCTGAACACATTGGCAGAATTGGTGAGAAATTAGTTTGCCTTATTTCGGGAACTCGTGCGTTCTGGTCTCTCGCCAAGGCTGTCTTCGGGAATTTCTCACAGCCCTCTCTTCCACCCTTACACGGAGATGATGACTCTCTGGCCCATACCGCAAGGGAGAAAGCCGGTCTCCTGGGCTCGTTCTTTGCGGCCAACTCGACTCTGGACGACCAAGGAAATGCACCGCCTACCATCCCGCAGTGCTATAGTTCTATGATGGAATTAAAATTCCTGCATCTTCCGTATGTAAAGCACTTTTTTCCTTGGACGTCCATAAGTCGAGTGGACCGGATGGCATCTCTCCGATTGTACTTAAATCATTTGCTCCAAAGCTGGCGCCGGTACTAACACGCCTATTCCGGCTCTCCTACTCACTCCGCGTAGTACCGATTTCACGGAAGACAGCTTTAGTGCATCCTATCCCTAAAAACGGAGATCGCTCTAATCCGTCTAACTATCGGCCGATAGCTATAACCTCCTTGTTCTCCAAAATTATGGAGACAATCATCAACTCGCAGCTCCTCAAGTATTTAGAAGAGCACCGGCTGATTAGCGACCGCCAGTACGGTTTCCGTCGCGGCCGCTCAGCTGGTGATCTTCTAGTATATTTAACACATCGGTGGGCGGAAGCAGTTGAGTCCAAGGGGGAGGCATTGGCAGTTAGTTTGGACCGTTGGCAGTTAATTCACCGCAAAAAAGACACCCTTTGTCGTATTACCTTGATTTGGGGATACTCTCCTGACAGCCTCAGCTAGTGTCGGAATCCTGGGAGTCGACATATCGAATTACGTTCAGTTTCGCGGTCATTTGGAAGGCAAGGCTAAATTAGCCTCTAAAAAGCTCGGTGTGCTCAGCAGAGCGAGACAGTACTTTTTGCCGGCCCATCGCCTTCAACTTTATAAGGCACAGATTCGGCCTCACATGGAGTACTGTTCGCATCTCCGGGCCGGAGCTCCTCAGTACCAGCTTCTTCCTCTTGATCGCATACAGCGTAGAGCGGTTCGAATCGTTGACGACCAGGCTATTTCGGAACAGCTTGACTCTGGCATTACGCAGAGATGTAGGTTCACTCTGCGTCTTCTACCGTATTTATCATGGGGAGTGTTCCGACGAGTTGTTTGGAATAATTCCTGCCGCCGAATTCCACCATCGGACATCGCGTCAAAATTTGAAGTTCCATCCTCAGCATCTTAAACTTTCCGAAAATTATGATCAATTTAGTTCATATTTTGAGACATTTCGAAAATACATCAAAAAAATTCTGGCAAAACAGTATTTTTTTTAAATATAAATTCCGGATTTATCGATTAAATACAAAATCTAATCAGCTCTTTTATTTAAAAAAAATCTGCATCCAATGCATAAATTGCATCACAATTGGTTTATCCTTTCGGGAATTCTGTCGATTATACTTATTGCTAAGTACACATACATACATATAACTAGTTGAATGAGTTCATAATTACAGATGAAATTCACATTTATAATTTTGATCAGTACTTTCGTTTTTCTAATTATCTACTTGATGGAATCGATCATATAGCAAAAAAAAATTTCGCCACGTTGAGCCTGTCGACACTAGCTCAGTTATAGATCGTCCCGGCTTTAGGGACAGGGTCGCAGGTTCCATCCCTGCGTGTTGATATTTTTCTTTGTTGTTTTTAAAAATTTCCAAGTTGTCCCAAGCACGGGGTGAGTGCTATAACAGAAAAATAATATACCTGGTTTCTCTCTATAAGTTATGGTTGTCTCTTTCTCAGGAGAGCATCTGTTAGTTTGCTATCGTATGATATTGATAAAAAAATGTTACATATTGAAGTAGATTGTATCCTAAAGATGCTTTAAAAATCGTAATTGGTCATTGATGTAAAAAACCCAAGATACACAATCAGCGTGTCAAAAACGTCCTCCAACAATGAGCGCACAATTTTAAATTGTGCGCTCATTTCAAATAGAATCGCGTCGACCGCGTCACTGTCAATTTTATTTTTTTTCGTACATTGCTTTGTAAAAACAACTATAAGTCTTGCACTTAAGGTTGGATATGCAAAGACATATGTTTCTGCCATATCTATAACTACTTAAAAGAAATTAGGGACACTTTTGAGTGTCAGTTTTGTTCGGGACTGTGCATCTTGGGTTTTTTATATCAATGTAATTGGTTGATTAATGCAACAGACAAGGTATGTGTGTAAAAAAAAGAATAACGTCGCCCGTATCCGCGAAGACGTAGGCAGAGGTACAACCAGTATACCCACCGAACCGAACTAAAGCTACCAGACACCAAAGATGTTAATGGTGCGTTGCTATCCTTGTGGCGGGGTCCAGGGCCAGAGGCTATCTCGCCCGGGTATATGGTACCATTGCTACTAAATCCTGCAGGAATGTCGTCAATGCTTGTCATTGTCGTATTTCGGTTTAGAGGGTAAGATAGCCAGTAGACTTATACATGTGGTATTGCCATCCCGCTACACAGATAGCAATGCACCATTAACATCTTTGGTTTGTATAGGCGATTGTATATCTTTCCAATATGAGAGCTATCTGCTTGTTTGCAATCTAATGATACGATCTGGTGCCAATTGCCTCAAAATGATAACTTTTCTGTTATGTTAAAAATGTGCTATCGACTATAACAAAGAATATTATTGGGTAGCAAGGTTTGAAAACAATGTTGGTGACTTCATAATATAATCTAATGATATGGACGATGTGATAAGTTCATTATCGCTTGTTATCAATATGATATTGCATGTTTAATATTGACCTTAACGTCATTGATATTGGGTTAACTATTGTAAATCAGTTGGTTTTAAAGTCCCACACCTTTCGTCTACTGATTGCATTGCTTTTGTTCTGTTCATTGATTTTATTTTTTAATACATGTTGCTTGCATCTCAGTGTGCTGCGCCTTTGTATTACTATTAAATAGTGCTGTTCAAATAAACTGTTTTGTTATAGCGCGTTATAGACTATAAACAATATTTTTCTAGTGCGCTATAGAAAATATTATACCGTGCAACTGGAATATTGATCACGCCAGCTAGCCGAGATAGCGCGTGACTCATCACAACGTCATACAGCGAGCGACGACCGAACGCTATAACGCTATAAATTATGTTATAACGTCTAGCGTCTGCGGTCTAGCACGCTACTCGTGAGATCACGTAGTTCGTAACTTTGTAGGTTATCATGCCATAACTACGACCTACGCTAGCTGCTAGGCATATAGCGTGGCGTTATGTCGACGAATGCGAATCTAAATACGCTATACGTTGAGTATCTATACATAGTGCTATAATTTAACGCTATTTGTTAAATTAACCACCTTTACTATTAAATATTTGATTTTAATTGGATAGGTTTGGATTGAATTTTAAAATCCATTTTAGTATTGCTAATATACCGTGGTCCCGTTTTTTTTTAAATTTTTGATTAATAACAAGCTTTTTTGTGAACAGCTTCGTTTTGACGAGACGTCCATCTTTTCTATCTTCGAATTTTTATACATGTCTTTTTTTTGGTGTTTGTGGTTATTATTATTATTATTTTAAGTATATTCATAATGCGAACGCAGTGTCGGACCCCCGTGGCTGCCTCGTAGACGCAGCACGTCTTTTTCTGGACTCACTGAAAATCAGTGCTGTGGCACAATCGCTTCAGTGTAGGCTGAGTTGGGTTCCATTTTGGTATCACATCACTTGCGATACGAAAGTAATAAAAGCATTTCAAGCATTCGTTTTCTGTCTTGTGTTTTTTTTTTGTTTAAGTTAATGTACATGTATGTAAATTGCACTCAATTGTACTCTTCATAAATTTATTTTAAGGGAATTACTCATATTTCATCAATAGTATCGTAAGTTTATGTATAAGTTGATACCAAATAAATATTTGAATTTGAATTTGAATTTGAAAAAATCTCGAATCGGGTAACTAATAGTCTTTTTTAGTGTTGATAAGGAAGCACTTGACCAAGATCTCGCGTGATTGTAAGCTAAGATGAAACGCGCTTCCCTAGAAGATAGATAAAAAAGAAAACTATAGTGTTAAGACTAAGAACAGTTTTCACTACACATACAGATATTGAAATTCTCTCAATATTGTATATTTTGGGAAGACATCTCTTTTTAATACCTTTGTTACCCGACTGCAGGAGACTAATGTGTTCATTTAATAAGTATAAGTTATAACCACAAGCCACATAAATGCTTATCAATAGACACGCCACTTGAAAGGGAACGTGTCGCCGTGCGTATGAGCAACGGCTCCTATTACTGTTAAAAATATACATTTGTAGGTTATACGTATTGTGAAAAATAGAAATAAACCATGTTGTACTGTTTTATCGTACCGAATGAAGCTGACACGGTTTAAAAAATACCCTCGAAATGATTTTATTTCATTCGTAAGTAGAACTCTGTATTTCTGTGTGTAAATGCAAGCTACACTGAGAAACTAAGAAATTGTATTGAAAGGAATATCCATTTAATCCATCTTATAACTTACTAACTTTAAATTCTCACGTGGCCACAACGCATTAACAATACACCATTGATATAAAAAGGGATATGTTACGCTCTAACATCGCAATTGCTAAACCTAAGCTATGTCAGTCGAACGCAAAGTAATACGATGAACGTAGCAGACTACGTTTCTCTCGCTTACTTTTGTATTGTACTATCTCACTCTCACAAACATGGCGAACTAAACAATAATTTATTCTTATTTTCAAACAAATTGTTTTAGCCGTACTTACGAATGGAAAGTTATGCGTGTGTCTTATTTTTTCACTGAATATACAAGGTGTTTTGATGCGTGTTTAATGGTAAAAACAGTCGGAAAATATAAGTATATGACATGAGGTCCCGCGCGTGATTGATTGTCACCAATTGTCACTGTGTCCACGGACCTAGTTTAATAGGACCAGGCGCTGTGACTAGGTAACGTATCTTCCCTTTTTATATCAATGCAATACACTTAAAATTGGCAAAGCAGTAAAATATTTATGAAAATCTTTTATAATAAATGTATAGCTAGTAATTATCGAAATAACGTTAACACCCACTTAAAACATGAGGATAATCTATCGGCATGTGTTGTTGACGGATATCGTAAACACGCAGTACTACGTAAGGTGCAGAGGAAAGTCAAGGAGACGCGTAATAAGCACGTGTTTTGAGTATTAAACAGTGCCGGCCTTGCTGTAGCCTGTACGTCTTGATTTTGTCGTATTTTTGTCTATACTAATAATATTATAAAGAGAAAACAGTTGTATTTTTATATTTCAAACCGACTTACCAAAAGGAGTAGGGGGCTGTTCAAGTATTACGTAAGCATTAATGGGGGGAGGGAAGGGTCTTGACTTTGCTTACTCTTGATGACAAAGGGAGCGGGAGGGTCTAGTCGGTGATTACTTCAGCAAAATTCATTTTATTGATTTTTAGGGTTCACTACAAAATTTAGTTGATTTCCACATATATACTTACTAAGCAACACAGTCGCTCAATCCTGCAAACATTCAATGTCAATATCTAAGACTTAAGTACATAGAACTATCTGTCATGAGCTTAGAGTTGTTTAGTCCAGTCAGAATGAGCATGAGGCTAAGACTTCAGCGCATTAAGGTTATCAATTCGGCTGTATTGACCGCCCCGTTGGCCGAGTGGTTAGCGACCTTGACTACGCAATCGACGGGGCTCGGGTTCGATCCCTTCGTTCGGTCGGGACGGGGACAAGCATTTGTGTGATGAGCATAAATATTTCTATTTCCGGGTTTGGTTGTTTATTAAATATATTCTAGTATTTATATATGTATTTCTATGTATTAGTATCGTTGACTAACACCCATGACACAAGCAAATAATTTGCTTACTTAGGGGTTAAATCAGTAAGTGTAGTTTGTTCCGTGAATATTTAATATTATGTACTAGCTGTTGCCTGCGACTTCGTCCGCGCGGACTTCGTTTACTCCGCACTGCTCCTCCCCTGTAGGTGATGGCGTGATAATATGTAGCCTATATGTTGACCCGACCTATTAGTAATATTCATGCAAAATTTGAAGTAAATCCATGCAGTACTTTTTGAGTTTACCCCGGACATACATACAGACAAACAGATAAACAGACAAACAGACAAAAAACATCGATACCGAAGCCAAAAAAAACTATATTTTTGGCTTCGGTATCGATGGTAGATCACGTCCCAAGTATTCTTTTAAAAAAATATTCAATGTACAGTTTTGACCTTCCTACGATTTTATTATATGTATAGATATAGATGTATGTTATTTTTTAATGTTTATTACCTCAGAACTCTGTCATTTATGAACTTTTTTTTATTATTTTGAATTTTTTTTTATTATTAGAAAGCCCATTATCCAGGAAGAATAAAATCTAGGTGAAGTAGATAGGCCGTGGTCCCGGGAACAAACTTTTATTTTGATTAATAACAAGCTGAATTTTTGTGAACAACTTCGTTTTGACGAGACGCAAATCTTTTCTATCTTCGAAAAATCTCGAATCGGGTAATTACTAAAATAGGGGGCTTCAAACATTTTAATTCGGAGAATAGAAAACGTTTAATGAATTAATTATTTTTTTGCTTAAATCGCTTGATTATTTTATGAAAAACACGAAAAAACTTTTGTTTTACACATTCGATGGTTTTTCTGACGCGTCCTCCAAAAAGATTCGGAAATTTGAGATTTTTAGTACACAAACAAAAAGTTCCTCTTCATTTTTTTGTTATCTGCTTTAGTTTAGCTCCAAAAAATAAAAATTAAATTTGCTTTGTAATTAATTATAAAACCTTACCAGAATTATTACGGCCCTGTACCATGTAGCGCGCGCATCACATTAGTATGTACTAACACTACTACACATGTATTCCCATATTTATATATTTTTACATATTTTACTACAAATTTAATTTTTATTTTTTGTAGCTAAACTAAAGCAGATAACAAAAAAATGAAGAGGAATTTTTTGTGTAGAATTTTTTTCTCTACAGCTTTTACTTGAAACTTTTTTTTCTATTTCCTACCGTTATTAAGTTATTTAAAAAAAAGGCATTTTTCAACCCTTTTTTTATTTTTTTCATCCCTTTCCCCTTAATTTTAATCAAAATTTCTTTCATAATATCATTATTTAAGTATTAATGAACACATTTTTACTCATTGCGCCAAAACTGGTCGATCATGGTTTCGTTAAACTTTTTACTGGACTATATGTAGAAAGGAAGTTACTAATTTTGTCCCAAATTTTCGGAAACCTAGTTTTTACCGGATCTTCACGTCTTGAGGGCCTAAGAATCTTACGACTACTATCACGATAACGTCAGTATGTCTGTCTGTATGTATGTATGTATTTTGTGTGTGTGTGCGTGCGTGCGTGCGTACGTGCGTGCGTGCGTGTTGGTTCGGACTCCTTTGAAGAATAGGCCAACAGCCGGTCTGCCAGGCAGGTCGTAAAAAGCGACCGATTGGCTATGGCACTTCCATCGTAGCTACTAAGTGGTAGAGTTCTGCATTGTCTCGCCCAGGTCTGATACCACCGCCTTACCCATTCTTGCCACTATAGCGTCAGTGCTTGTTTCTGTCGAGTTCCGGTTTAGAGGGTAAGGTAGTTGGCAAATTTATGTATGTGGCATTGGACTTCGCCACAAGATAGCAACGCACCATTAACATCGTTGGTGTCTATAGGCGATGGTTGACTCTTTACACCTGGACAACCCACCTGCTTGTTTTCTTTCTTACGATATAAAAAAAGCCATTTACTCTCCCGCTTATTATTGCGTACTTACAGCAATTTAATCTGTGTCGCGGACATGTTAAATAAGCCTTTGAGCCGTCCAAGATTTTGACCATAATACATAGTGCATGCTGCTCTTGTCGTATACAATATACTATTGAGACTACGTAAGATGAGCACTGATGCTGTTGTGGCAAGAAAAGCTAAAGTGATTGTACCAAACACGGACAAGACTTAGAATTTTATCACCTAGTAGTCGTGATGGTAGTACCTGCAATACATGGTAGTACAAACTGCCTGACACAAACACAGATTGTGTATTCTCCAGAAGCGCTCGGACCAACACGGGAAAAATTAAATAACAAAAAAAAATGAAATTTTTACTAAATTTACAATTTAAAAATATTTTCTAATTTTATTGTTTTTTTTAGAAAGTAGTATGAAAGGTTTATAACGAAAAAAAATACGAGTAACAGACTAATCTGATGGCTGGCTCGCTGATTGACAGACAAACTGAGACAAATTGATTGTGCTATCAACGAAAAGACAAATTGATTAGACGGATCGCTCTTAAACTTGTGACACATAGGCGTTAGCTAAGAAAATGTTTTTGAGACTGGACCCCAGTGATAAAGTCGTTTATGCGAGAAAAATTGCTGATAACGCTATTAATAAACTTATTATCTACATAATTTCTATATAAATCTGTAGTGGCTGTTTGTATATTCAAGTTTTGGTCAAAATTCGTGATAAATATTCTTTTTATGTCTTACTGACAATTTTGTCATTTTGATTTTTTTATACGTCCTGTTAAATCCCAATAACGACTTCATGATCTTGATGAAAAAAAATAATAAAAAATAGGGAGAATTACATTTTATACGTCCTGTTAAATCCCAATAACGACTTCACGGATCTTGATGGAAAAAAAAAATAAAAAAAAACAGTGACTATAAAAAAATGTATGCCCAACGAAGCGGGCGGCTGTAAGATACTATAAATATAATATGACTAGCTGCATTCGTAGCCCGCGGCATTGTCAGTTTTTTGTAAATTTCGGGGGAAAAACTATTTTTTTCGGGAAAAAAGTATCCTATGTGCTATTCCAGGTCATCATCTACATGTGTGCCAACTTTCATCTAAATCGGCTTAGCCGTTTTACGTGGTTGAATAACAAACACCCATCCATACATCCAAACTTTCGCATTTATAATTTTAATATAAATGGGCATTACAAAAAATATGTTGTCACCAGATTTTACGACGAATGCAAGAGAAGGTACAACATCAAACTTTGGAAAACATTCACAGACTGCTTTAACTGCTTACCGGTTGCGGCGATAGGTGAGTACATGCTTTTTTTTGTTTACCCATAGGCTAGGTATAAGGTATATACTGCCACTTCTGAAGCTCAGACACTCTCAAATTAACGAGTTAAACTTGTAAATTTTAGGGCGATCCTTCAGTTATCTTGAAAATAAACCAAATATGCTGCGTCCTACAACCCGTTTCATTATGACAGTGGTATGACAATCCCACGGGATCAACTTATTCTTCCGGGATAAAAAGTGTCGGGATAAGTAGGACAAACAAATACCGCATCTATACATATAATAAAATCGTAGGAAAGTCAATGTATGTCCGGGGTAAACTCAAAAAGTACTGCATGGATTTACTTCAAATTTTGTATGAATATTACAGTACCTACAGTAATAAACCTTACATTGCGACGACAATTGACAGGCCATCGCGCAGGTATACGGTACTCATAAGCATGGGGCGGGGGCGGCCCCGACTGATTTGCAAAGCCGCGTTGTCGCGCGCTGTAAGTGCTTATCGCGGTGGGTATAAAGCGAGTGTCAGAGGCCTGGCAAAAGTAAAAATATATCGGTTTTTTTTTTTACAACATAAGTATAAAAAATAAGTCATAATTTAGTAGGAGCAGTCCTGACATCAATGAAAAGGTTAGCATAATTGAAGCGCCTACGACAAAAATATAATTTAACTAATGATTTGTTGCATTTTTAATAATTAAAAATAATAAAAGAACACGGGCAAGATTTCATACATCGTTTTTTTGGTAATTATCTTAAAGTTTAATATATTTCTTAAGATTCTATATCAACTCCTTAGCTTATCCGCATTTAATATTGTTTTAACTTGGAGAACAGTAGCTAAATTAAGATGTAATTTAGGCAAGGTTAACGTAAACAATCAGTTCTCTCCTTAGTAGTCTGTGGTTAGGTAATCTTGTCATTGGGTGTCTTCAGTACAACAGCTGTTAATCTCAAGAATCTAAGTTAGATTGACAGAATTCTGAGCTAAGATTTTGAGAAGACATTTTATAGGTATTTAAAAGAACAAAAAATAAATTAGCGTTAACTATTCTTAATACAAAAACTGGGAAAATTTTTATTTGATACTTATAATGAAAATTATGTTATACAAACTTATTACTGTTTTAATGAAAATGTAATTAAAGTTTTATACAATGGTAACACTTAAATATGATGATAGAATTCAATCAAATTATCAATATTTCTTATTTGATTGTTCCTCGCGATATATTTTATTTAACTGATTTAAAAACAGTAGAAAATTATTCTAGTTTATCTAATATTCGTCACTCCGAAAGATACGCAAGAGATGTACAAAACCATGTGTTGTTTCATCAACTTCCGACGATAAAATGGGGTGTAAAACTAACTTTATTTGGTTTCCTAAATCTTAAGACGTGAATGACCCGCCTAGCTAGTGAAATGAATACTTCAAAGAAGGATCATATTACGTCATATTTATTTGCGGTTCCTAAGCTTGTCTGCATAAGGCTTTACTGCCATTATCATTGACTGCCAGTGATCAGCAAATATGATTTGAAATAAGCTTTAAGTTTATTTATAGCCTAACAATCGCCTGTGGCCGAAATTCGACCATACACAAAACAATAAAATCTCTTAAGTTTGACAACGGACTTTAGACGTAAAGAAAATAGTTATAGTACACATGCGTATATAATATCATGTGTGTCACATGAGTGTAGTGTGTGTAATGTTTCTTTTTATTAATTTACTAGCAAACTAGCAGATGGCTCTCATGAAAGACAACCATCGCTTATTGACACCAAAGATGTTAATGGTGCGTTGTTACCTTGTGGCGGGGTCTTATAGCCACGTGCATAAGTTTACTGGCTACCTACCTTATGTATTGTGGATAATAAAGACGTACTAAAATATGATACTCATCGTTAAAAAAATATCAATAAAAATTTATCTTGCTGACACGCCATTAAAATACTTAAATAATATAATTTTTTTAATTGCCCGCTACGTATGTAGATACCTAATATGGAAGTTACCGATTTTGCTCCGATTTTAGAAAATCGAGTTTTCACTAGATCTCCACGTTTTGAGGTACTAGGAAACTTTTCCGACTATTCTCGCTTTGACGTCAATATGTCTGAATGTATGTATGTGTGTATGTTTTTATGTAAACATCTCATAACTTTTGAACGGTTGAACCGATCGAAACGCGGTTGACATGACATTCGATTGGATTCCACTCAACTTAGACTTCCTGAAAATTTGAACCAGGGCGGCCCAGAAAATTTTGAGAAATTATGAAAACATCCGAAAAAAATGTTAGCGAAACAGTATTTTTTTAACATAACTTTCAGATTAGTGTATCGATTAATTACAAAAACTAATCAGCTCTATTCCCCAAAAAACTACGTCTAATGCACAAATTGCATCAAAATCGGTTTATCCGTTTGGGAGTAATCGTCGACGAAAAATTTTGAAAAAAGTGTATTTTCGACACAACTTCAAAATTTTTCAACCCATATTTTTTAGTATTCTATGATGCTTTAGTACTAAAATAACTACTTCGAATGCCGTTTCAAAAAACAAAATCGAATCTAATTTCGAAAAGTTACAGCTTTTCAAATATTAAAATTACGTTGTTTTTAGAAAACTTACTTAATATTTTTTAATTAACTTTTAGGCTAATACATCGATTGACTTAAACTTAATAGCTTTTCTCCATATAACATTGATTCAAATACCGTTAAGACATTGCTTCGAAATTTTTCAACCTATTGATTATTTAGCTAAAGCAATATTTTATATCTCAAAAATTTAAGTGAATTCCATTCGAAAGATGGAAAATCGATCATCGTTTCTAAGATATAAAAAAGCTGTGGCCGCGTTTCCGATCCGGTAGTAACTTTAAAAAATGTTGACGTATCAAAATAACTTGTAAAAAGTTTATGAATAGAGTTCTCCTGATTTCTGAAGTAGCAACACCGATCAGTTCACATCTATCTTGATGTGAAATGATCGGTGTTGTACCGTTCGCTTGTTCAGTCTGTTACCCTTATATAAATCTAAAAGTATTACTTGTGTAGATATTTTAACAGTAGAGAATTTCACGCTTAGTGGAGTGGCTAATTAGGCAACAGGCTTGGAAGAGATACAATTCACATGATCCTAGATATAGGTCAGACAAAACCACAGTAAATGTAGCATAATGGCTTCAAATTACGGCTTTTACTGGATCAAGGGGTTCTTTTACATACAAAATTGCGGAGCTTAAATACAAAGGCCATCCAGTCTTTGAATGTAATAAATAAATAGCTGGCCCGGTAAATTTCATTCGGCCTAACAGTCAAATTAATGAGCAGATTTAGAAATTTATAATTATTATAAAACTAGCTGTTGCCAGCGACTTCGTCCGCGCGAAGTTCGTTTACTCCGCACAGCCCCTCCACCGTAGGTGATAGCGTGATAATATGTAGCGTATATGTTGACCCGACCTGTTAGTAATATTCATACAAATTTTTTTTTTTTTGGATAGAATAGAATAGAAATCGTTTATTTAAGACATACACCACAACACTTACAGTAATTAACACATACAGTAGCAAAATAAAATACAAAGGATAAAAACACAAAACAAGACAAAATAATTAGGTATTTGACAATATATAAAAAAAAAGATATCACCAAATACAAAAAACTTGAAATAAAAAATATATATTTATGAACAAATCAGAGTGGTACATAAAAAAACGCTAGTGCAGTAAACATAGACTATGTGTATTATATTTTACATAAAAAGGCAACAAATTAGGCATACATAAATAAAATAGAATAATCTAGAACTTACAGAGAGTCTATTTATTTTAATCTAGCGTTTGATGTCCACGTTAACTGCATTGAGTGGTGTGATGTCTCAAAATGGTCAACACTCAGCTGATGTTGAGATTTTTATCCCAACGCTGATTTTCAGTGTCAGCCAAACCACGCTGAGCGCTCTCCAAAGCTGGCAGTATAAATAAAGTATAAATAAATACATAAAAGAAGTGTAACGGAAATTAATTTATTACAGAAATATTTTAATGAAATACAAATACGTTTATAAAATGAACATAGAATAATGTATGTAAGTGCATTTCAAAAGGTAATAAGATAATTCGCACTCGTACGCCAGAGCCCTGAAAAGAGCGTTTTTCAATTTTGTTTTTCCTCTTCAGTCAGTAATACACAATTTGAAGTAAATCCATGCAGCACTTTTTGAGTTTACCCCGGACATACAAACAGACAAAAATTCTACGACGTTCAGTTCCGCGGTCATTTGGAAGGGAAGGCTAAACTAGCCTCCAAAAAGCTTGGTGTACTCAGTAGAGCAAAGCAGTACTTCATGCCAGCCCATCGCTTCCAACTTTACAAGGCCCAATTTCGACCTCACATGGAGTACTGTACTCACCTCTGGGCCTCTGGGCCGGAGCTCCTCAGTACCAGCTTCTTCCTCTTGATCGCATTCAACGTAGAGCGTTTCAAACGTCGACGACGACCAGGCTACTTCTAATCGACTTGACTATTTGGCGTTACGCAGAGATGTAGGTTCGCTCTGCATCTTTTACCGGGAATGTTACACGGGGAGTATTCCGACGAGTTGTTGGGACTAATGCCTGCCGCTAAATTCCACCATCGGACATCGCGTCAAACATTAAAGTTCCGTCCTCACCACCTCGATGTCTGGAAATCCACAACCGTGCGCTTTTGTCGACACTTTGCCTCGCACTACTCCTTTGTGGAATCAATTACCCTCGGGGGTGTTTCCGAATGGATACGACTTAGAGACCTTCAAGAAGCGAGCTTTTCTTTCAAGAAATTCGAGAATTCATTCTTAAAAGGCCGGCAACGCAGCTGCAATACCCCCGGTTTTGCGGATGTCTATTGGCGGCGGTGATCACTTACCATCAGGTGCACCATCTGCTCGTTTGCCCCCTCTAATATATAAAATTAAATATAAAAAAAAAATTCGTCAACTCGCAACGTGGACGTTTAAGTGGAGGCGGTACGAAATTGCCGGTTTAACGAGTACTCGTAGTATATAAATATACTTCCCCGTTTCGGTCCGGACCTCCCTTAAAAATGGATTATCTGCCAGGCAGTTCGTAAAAAGCGATCAATTGGCTAGACGTGTCACTTCTATCGGTACTACTAGGTGGTGAAGTTCTGCAACGTTTCGGCCAGGCTTTATACCATCACCTCACATATTCCTACCGCAATCGCGTCAATACATGTCACTGCCGTGTTCCGGTTTGGAGAGTAAAGTAGCTGGTAAACTTATGCACGCGGCATTACCATCCCACGTGGCATAACCATTAACATCTTTAGTATCTACATAGCCAACGGTATCTATTATAATATTTGGTGTCTATAGGTGATGGTTTCTCTTTCCATCAGGAGCACCATCCGCTTGTAACAAACAAGCTGATGGCTCTCCTGATGGAATCTTATCTATACATATAACAAAATCGTAGGAAAGTCAAAACTGTACATTGAATATTCTTTTAAAAGAATACTTGAGGCGTGATCTACAATCGATATCGAAGCCAAAAATGTAGGTTTTAGAATTTTTGTCTGTTTGTCTGTATTTATGTCCGGGATAAACTCAAAAAGTACTGCATGGATTTACTTCAAATTTTACATGAATATTACTAACAGGCCGGGTCAACATATAGGCTACATATTATCACGCTATCACCTACGGGGGGAGGAGCTGTGCGGAGTAAACGAAGTCCGCGCGGACGAAGTCGTGGGCATAAGCTAGTAATATAATAAATTGGTAAAGTGCGTGTCGGGCCACGCGCAATGTAGGGTTTCGAAGTTGCCTATCACAGTAATGCAGACTAAGAAGAGGGCTTTTATTGTTTCATACTATGAACATTTAACCTATTCAACGTGAATGAAAAATATATATCTGCACCATAAATTCACCACCTATAAAAACTTCAATATTTTATATTACCACTTTGTTGACGTGACTAATATGTATATTCGTGCCAAATTACAGAGTGCTAAGTGTGAGTTTTTCTTTTCGCATTCGATCGTGAACGCGTTTGGAGTTTACTAGGAATTTGTATGTGATTTGTACAGCGCCACCTAGTGGTGAACGTGAGAAACCAGTTTACCACTAGGTGGCGCTGTACAAATCACATACAAATTCCTAGTAAACTCGAAACGTGCTCACGATTGAATGCGAAAAGAAAAACCCACACTTAGCACTCAGCTTTCTAGTAATAGGGATCTCTGAGCTATCGTGCGGACGGACGGACGGACATAGCGAAACCATAAGGGTTGCTGGTTTACTTCGGAACCCTAAAAAAGTAAATCTTTGTGATGGTTTGGCAGCTATTAATCGGACGTAAGTCTTGGTAGCAGAAGCAGATTAAAACTAGTGTTTTTAAGTTAGTATTCAAGGCATTTGACCAATAATAGAAAGTGTTCCCGTAGAGTATAAGACTTACATACTTTCTCCGGCAGCTCGACTACGCCACTACTCTTTCGAGTGGCTTTCAAGATAATGTTTAATTCTCAACTCAAAATCTTTAAGTTATTTATCTTTTAACCTTTGATTCTTATAATTTGATTCATTTCAAAAAACCCCTTATAAGATTGAACTTGTTCACAAATTATTTGCGAAATCTTGTATATAAGTATGGTTAATAACCATGTGAGATTGAAAATGTCGATTTCGGCGAATATTGGTAATTAAAATGTTACCGAGATTGCATACCCTAAAATATATGTATAGTCGGTCTGGGCTGGTCAAAAATATATGTATAGTCGGTTATTTTATGCACAGACACTCACCAACCCCGCAAAGGAACCAGCGTAAGGATACTTTTTACTATTCATCCTGACGTGTTCTTTTACCTTGTTATGACACAAATAATAATAATATCGCTGGATAAATAAACAAATAGATCTAACTCCAAAGTAAGCAAATTATATGATTGTGTTATGAGTGCTAGTCAACGATACTAATACACAGAAAAACATAATAAACACCCAAACCTAGAAATACACCTGCTCATCACACAAATGTTCCTGTCGAGAATCGAACCCGAGCCCCATCGATTTGTAGCTAGGTTCGCTAACCACTCAACCATCGGGGCGGTCAATGCTTTTACTATGTAAACGAAAATCGTGATCGTAAAATAATCGTGATGTTGACACCGTAGCCACAGTACGGTATTGATTTGAGCCTAGTCGAATGTCCTTGCGGTCGGTATTAGATACTCCAGTTAACGGTAAACATGATATTTGTACGCCCAGACATTTGTGTGTAAATGTTGCGTTACTTCTAGAGATGCGCCCGGTACTCGGTGATAACTCGATACTTAGCATATTCGATGTGTAACAGCTCTATCTATACATATAATAAAATCGTAGGAAAGTCAATGTATGTCCGGGGTAAACTCAAAAAGTACTGCATCTATATATCTATACATATAATAAAATCGTAGGAAAGTCAAAACTGTACATTGAATATTTTTTTTAAAAGAATACTTGGGGCGTGATCTACAATCGATATCGAAGCCAAAAATATAGTTTTTAGAATTTTTGTCTGTTCAATCAAGTCAATGTATGTCCAGGATAAACTCAAAAAGTACTGCATGGATTTACTTCAAATTTTGCATGAATATTACTTAAAGGTCGGGTCAACATATAGGCTACATATTATCACGCAATCACCTACGGAGGAGGAGGGAGGAGCTGTGCAGAGTAAACGGAGACCGCGCGGACGAAGTCACGAAGTAAGTGGGAAACAGCTAGTAGTGAATAAGGGCACTCCCTCGAGGCTGTTACGTTATTTAAGCGTGTGCAGAATGCACTGTAAGTGTTATTGTTTTACCTATTGATATAATCAACTAAGTAACATCGGCTTAAAAAGTGGTAACATATTTTTGTTACAGCAAAAAAATGTATTTATAGAGGACCAAGGAAGTTACATTCTACCCGAATGCTTACACGCGCTTCAAAATCGTTCCGAAGAGTACCACGACATGAGTGGAGTGTGTCTCTTTCTACTAAATAAAGCGCCAATCGCCATATATAAGTGTGGCCATGCGTAGTTTGCAAATTACTACTAAGTAATTCTACTAATTTGAGAAACAGTTTTTGCATTGCATAAGTAATTACATAATAATTAAAATAAGAACATTTTGGAACTTACTATGTTAATTACAATACATTTTATGCTAATTTATTTATCGACGTGTATGAATAATAAGGATTTAACGATTACCGAATATGTAAAAATCTACCATCTAGATAGTTTTATTTACACTGGCAATTGCAAGAAAGGGACAACATCCACTCTTGTCGTTGTCTTGCTCAGAACGTTTTTCCCCTCTGTTATGTAAGAAACAAATGTCAACTTTATGTGTAACAAAATAAAGTACATTTTTATTTTTCAAATATTGCTTCGTAACAATTCCAGTTATAGTATATAAGTTCCTTGTAGAGGACTTAGTAGTAGTAGGGGGGCCCAAGATGCTAAATGGGTAGTGTTACTCGAGCGTCGTAGGGACCTATTGCCGCCTTACCTATTACTGCCGTAATAGCGCCAATGATTGTCGTTTCCCTGTTCCGGTTTGAAGGATGGGATAGGCAGTAGACTTATGCGTGTGGCTTTGCCATCTCGCCACAAGTATAGCAACGCTGATGCGTTAACACCTTTTGTGTCTATGGCGATGGTTTCTCTGTCCACCAGGAGAGCTTGCTTGTTTGCTATATAATTATATAAAAAAATGCAACAGAGAAACTTATAGACTGGAGAAACGCAATCACCCGCTATCCAACTTGAGTGTTGCGACTTACGAACGTTTCCTGCCACTTCTATTGCTGCTATTTTAAAAATGGGAATCAAGTAATTATTACGAATACGACCTGCCTGACAGAACGACAGTTGGCCTATTCTTCAAAGGAGCCCAGGACCAACCCGGTGAAAAAATATATAAACCTTTCTCTTGAATTACTCTATTTAAAAAAAAAGCGCATCAAAATCTGTTATATTATTATTTATTTCATACATAGGGACAGACAGCGAAAAGTGACTTTGTTTGATAGTAAGTAGTGATATCCAAAACTCTATTATGGTCGCTTTTAAGGATGTCTGTACTCAGGGGCTTTATATTATTTATTAATACGCTCCGGCGAGAATTGCATATTAATGTCGCACCATTGATGTAATGCCATACAAATGACGCATTATTACACAATTTTTTAAATGACGTTATAATGAGGGTAGATGTGACAGGACTAGAAACCTGTGAAAAATATCGGTTAATAGAGGTTTTTTGTGGTTTTTATGACAGGTTTCGCTCGGAGCTCGGAGTATCTCTCCGATTACTCCAAAACGGATAAAGCGATTTCGATGCAATTTATGTAGTAGATGTAGTTTTTTGAGGAATTGAGCTGATTAGTTTTTGTGCTCAATCGGTACATAAATCTGGAAGTTATATTAAAAAAATACTGTTTCACCAAACTTTTTTTGCGTTTTTTAAAATTTCTCAAAATCTTCCGGACCGAATCGCTTCAAATTTTCAGGAAGTCTAAATTGAGCGGAATCCAATCGAATGCCATCAACCGCGTTGCGATCGGTCCAGCCGTTCAAAAGTTATGAGATGTTTACATACACACATACACACACACACATACACACACACACATACATACATACATACAGACATACTGACGTCATCGTGAAAATAGTCGGAAAATGTTCCTAGGGCCTCAAAACGTGGGCATTTGGTGAAAACTCGATTTTCGAAAATCGGGGAAAAGTCAGTAACTTCCTTATCTACATACGTAGTGGGAAGTTAAAAATAATTGTTAAGTATACTTATGATTTTAAAAAATACGTGGACATCCGGATGCCTAGACGTTTGGATGTGTCACGATTGCGCTCAAAATATTTAACGCATCGGTACCTTTTTTAACAGCTTTAACATGTCACGGGATTATTTCCTTTAAAAAATTATCATCTAGTGCAGAGTCGTTGTATTAAACAAGCGTTATGAGGCAAGGCACTTTCGGATTTTCCTATTTTTTTATTAATACAAATAATTAAAAAAATTCGGCGAAAATTTGTGAGATATATTAATTGAATGATTTTCATCCAACGGGGCTTGCAAAATGATTTTGACCGTCCCGTTGGTGGAGTGGTTAGCGACCCTGACTACGCAATCGACGGGGCTCGGGTTCGATCCCCGACAGGGACAAGCATTTGTGTGATGAGCATAGATGTTTATATTTCTGGGTTTGGGTGTTTATTATGTACTAGCTGTTGCCCACGACTTCGTCCGCGCGGACTTCGTTTACTCCGCACAGCTTCTCCCCCTTATGTGATAGCGTGATAATATGTAGCCTATATGTTGACCCGACCTGTTAGTAATATTAATGCAAAATTTGAAGTAAATCCATGCAGTACTCTTTGAGTTTACCCCGGACATACATACAGACAAACAGACAAAAATTCTAAAAACTATATTTTTGGCTTCTATATCGATTGTAGATAGATTTAAAGGAAATAATCCCGTGACATGTTAAAGCTGTTAAAAAAGGTACCGATGCTTAAAAGATTTTGAGCGCAATCGTGACACATCCAAACGTCTAGGCATCCGGATGTCCACGTATTTTTTAAAATCATAAGTACACTTAACAATTATTTTTAACTTCCCACTACGTATGTAGATAAGGAAGTTACTGACTTTTCCCCGATTTTCGAAAATCGCGTTTTCACCAGA
This sequence comes from Apodemia mormo, assembly GCA_036924255.1. NCBI lineage: Eukaryota > Metazoa > Arthropoda > Insecta > Lepidoptera > Riodinidae > Apodemia > Apodemia mormo. Next base: position 5,225,551 of record JAUPFN010000020.1, on the reverse strand, counting down.
TGTCCACGTTTTGAGGCCCTAGGAACATTTTCCGACTATTTTCACGATGACGTCAGTATGTCTGTATGTATGTATGTATGTGTGTGTGTGTGTGTGTGTGTGTGTGTGTGTGTGTGTATGTGTGTATGTAAACATCTCATAACTTTTGAACGGCTGGACCGATCGCAATGCGGTTGATGGCATTCGATTGGATTCCGCTCAATTTAGACTTCCTGAAAAAAGACAATTCAATGTACAGTTTTGACTTTCCTACGATTTTAATATATGTATAGATGTATCAGTATTTATATATGTATTTCTATGTATTAGTATCGTTGACCAACACCCAAAATACAAGCAAATATTTTTTCACTTTGTGGTTAGATCAGTGTGTAATTTATCCCGTGAATATTTATTTATTAAAAAACTAGTCACCGGTTTATTGATTTATAACCATTAATATAAAAAAAAATGATGTGGTGTCGCGGGACACCAGGTAGGAACGAACTTCCTTCGGCTAAACGGCACTACTCGCTTGTGTACGCGACTGTCGCGCCTGCGCACGTCTCATTTAACGCTTTTATTCCACGCATTTTTCTTACGGTTTTACTACCACATTTTTTTCAGTTCGGTCGCGCAGCAAAATCCCTATCCCCTCCAAACCTGCCGTAAGGAACTTCGTTCTAAAAAACCAAGATGCACATTCAGTGCCTCAAAACCGTCCTTTAAAAATGAGCGCACAATTTTAAATTGCGCGCTCATTTCAAATAGAATCGCGTCGATCGCGACACTGACAATTATTATATAACGTCACTAGCTGACCCGGCAATCGTTATTCTGCCTTTTTAACTACTCTTATATTTTTTTGGAACGAAGTTCCTTACGGCAGGCTTGGAGGGGATAGGGATTTTGCTGCGCGACCGAACTGAAAAAAATGTGATAGTAAAACCGTAAGAAAAATGCGTGGAATAAAAGCGTTAAATGAGACGTGCGCAGGCGCGACAGTCGCGTACACAAGCGAGTAGTGCCGTTTAGCCGAAGGAAGTTCGTTCCTACCTGGTGTCCCGCGACACCACATCATTTTTTTCTATATTTTCTCACTTTTTAAACCTTCCCTGGACTTCAACAATTAATTCAAAACCAAAATTAGCCAAATCTTTTAGAGTTTTAGCGAGACTAACGAACAGCAATTGATTTTTTTATATATATATAGATGTACATTGCTTTGTAAAAAAGCTATATTTGCCCACTATAGTTATTTGATATGCATAATATACACGCATAAATAAATATAAATAAATATAAATAAATAAATATAAATGTTCACGGGACAAATTACATTTATTGATCTAACCCCAAAGTAAGCAAATTATTTGCTTGTGTTATGGGTGTTAGTCAACTATACTAATACATAGAAATACATATATAAATACTGTTACATACATAATAAACACCCAAACCCGGAAATACAAACATTTATGCTCATCAAACAAATGCTTGTCCCCGTCGGGGATCGAACCCGAGCCCTGTTGATTGCATAGTCAGGGTCGCTAACCACTCGACCAACGGGGCGGTCAAACTATGTTTATTAATCTTAGTAGTCTGTTGTCAAACTTACAAGAAGTTTTATTGTTTAGTTTACGGTCAAATTACGACCTGAGGGCTGACCGCAATCGCTAGTTTTTGATAAAACTAATAACTTACTTGACGCTTAGTATGGGTTTCGGCCTGCGCTAAAGACATAGCCTCAATCATGCTGTCCAATACTGTATACCAATCGCAGGACCCTGGTGTATGATTGTTTCCTTGACCTTTCCAAGGCTTTCGATCTTGTATCGTACGATGTGTTCTGGATAATTCTGAGCAAATACCTTATAGATCGGGATCCCAGGAACTAAGTTTTTTTTTATTAATAACAAGCTGATTTTTTGTGAACAGCTTCGTTTTGGCGAGACGCCCATCTTTTCTATCTTCAAAAAATCTCGAATCGGGTAACTAATAAAGATAGATAAAAAAAGAAAACTTTAGAGTGTTGGACTAAGAAAAGTTTCTACTTTACGTGTAGGATAATGTTACCCTTGAATAACAATAATAATTAACAAGCTTTTGAGAGAAAATTAGGTTGTTATTAAATTGATCAATTTAAACATCTCAAAATTCCGAAACATTAGAGTGGAGGACTCGCCAAAAACTATCGAATGTGTAGGACAAAAGTTTCATCGTGTTTTTCATAATACAATCAAGCGATTAAAGTCGAAAAATAATTATTGTTATTAATAAATGTTTTTCCTTCACCGAATCAAAATTTTCAAAGCCCCATAACTTTATTATTTACCCAATTTTAAATTTTTCGAAGATAGAAAAGATGGTTGTCTCGTCAAAACGAAGCTGTTCACAAAAATTCAGCTTGTTATTAATCAAAAAAAAGTTAGTTCCTGGGATCCCGGTCTATTAATATTGACTTATTTGGTGTCTGTACGCGATACTGAACAATTTGTTTGCCTTCCTGTAACATAAAAATGCACATTCATTGCAAACATACTTATTATAACTAGCAATCGCATGTGACCAAAATTCGACCATAGAATAAAAAATAAAATCTCATAACTTTGACCACTGACTTCAGCCGTAAAAAAATAGTATTCGTGTGTGTATACTGTCACGTATGTGCATGAATTTGTGTGTAAAGTTTATTTTTATTAATTTGATTCTAATACATGGTATTAAAATTAGGTCTCTGCAGTCCTCCGCAATGTAGACTTTATTGGTGCCAAATTTCATACTTCATCTTTAGGACATTTTTTTAAAAAACGGGTTCAATGTTTTTTCTTTACGTATTAATATACAGATATGTTGTTTTCTGTGCAGCTTATTCTAGAATGTCGTTAGGTTATCATCTAGCCCCGTTAAAAACAAACACGTTCGACGTTATCTGTGGCGCTTCGCTCGATGATAACTCTACGATGCACTTGGGTTATCGTCCTGAGGGATGTTCAAAAATTGGTGTCTCTCTAGTAGTAGATAACTTGTACCTATTGCAAATTTTAATTATTGCTGTATATTTAAGGTTTACTTAAGGTTAAGTCAATTTATCACTAAATAGTGATAAATAAAATAAAGGCAGGGTACCTACATTACACTGAATGATCACCAATTTTAAAGTTTGTGGGTTGATGACATTTGTTCTTGTTGTTAGTGGTATCGCTTGTTATTACGGAAACCAAAACCAACATCACCACCTAGCGTTGGTCCGGGTCCTCTGTGAAGAATAGACTGTCTGCCATTCTGCCAGGCAGTTCGTAAAAGGCAAACGATTGGTTAAACGTGTCACTACCGTCGTACGTGTCGTGACTACTAGATATAATTCTGTAATTTCTCTCCCGGATCTGATACCACAGCCTTACATACTGCTGGCGCAATAGTGCTTGTCATGGTCGTGTTCTGGTTTAGAGGGTAAAGTATCCGGTAATCTTATGTATGTGGTATTGTCATCCCGCTACACGGACAGCAGCGCACCATTAACATTTTTGATGTTTATAGACGAGAGCCATCTGCTTGTTTGATATCTTATGATATTGAAAAAACGCTACTGCAATATACTGGATTGTTTGTCAGAAATAACTGTAACTAATTGTAAATGTAATTATTTTATAGTGGATGAGAAGATATTCTGCTGCCACGGCGGGCTGTCGCCGGACCTGCAGGCGATGGAGCAGATCCGGCGGATCATGCGGCCCACGGACGTGCCCGACCAGGGGCTGCTGTGCGACCTGCTGTGGTCCGACCCCGACAAGGACACGGCCGGCTGGGGCGAGAACGACCGCGGCGTCAGCTTCACCTTCGGAACTGAGGTGAGACCCACACAACCCGGGGCGGCTGCTATGGCCATGTTTGGTCATGGAAATTACCAAATATTTGTGCGACAATCGACATATTGGTGAATCATAGTGAATACTCTGCCTTAACACCTAGAACTTTAAATATCACCACTCCATTCCCAGCGTAGTGATATTTATTTTATTTTTCAGACTACGGTCGACTGTACTGACCTTAGCCTTTTAGAAACAGTCACATAATTGATAAAACCTATCTCTACATTAAATTTCACTGTAATTAATTAAATATTTATTTTTCTCTGATAAAACAGCCAACGAGTAGATATCGCAGTCAGTGTTAAAGATTAGTGTCAAAACTTAATTATAATAATCACCAATAATTCTAAAAAAAAAGTTGATTGTGAAAAGTGGCAGCAGAGAAGATGTTGAATACCCCTTGCGGTGGTATATTAGCGATGGGAATTATAGCTATTTTTATCACTATCACGTCGTGACGTTATTTGTTTTTTGTTACTGTTATATCACGGGTGATTTATCACGACCGTTATATTTAGTAGTGACGATTATTGTCACAGTGGTTTGCATTTTATTCCGTATGTTATATCGTCGCGAAATGATTACTACATATTTATAAGTGATTAGTAAAGTGAAATTACATATAAAACGTAGAATACGTTTATACGTTACTCTTCTAGCTGGTGGCACGGTGTTGGTCAAATGTTGTTGCTTTGTCTCTTTCGCATGATGGATTTTTGCGAATTATAAGCATAATTCAGTAGCTTTGTCCACGAGAAATTAAATCACGCTCGCGTTATATATAACGGACGGTTTCGGTTGCATATAACTGGTGTGACACGTGAATTATTTTATAACGTGTGATATAACCAGTGAAGCGTGAAATGTACCATGCCTACCGTATACAGACCGCTGAGAAGCATTTACGGTGCAAATACAGCGAAACGCCGAACTTGAATTATGACGGATTTAGGAAATTGCTTAATTATATAATAAAGAAGCGATCCCCGTGTTGGTTCCGGGCTCCTTTGAAGAATAGACCAACTGCCGTTCTGCCAGGCAGGTCGTAAAAGGCGACCGATTGGCTAAGCGAGTCTCTACCATCGTGACTACTAGGTGGTATTGTTTCTTGTCTCGCCCAGGTCTGATACCACCGCCTTACCTATTCCTGCCGCAATAGCCTCAGTGCTAGTCACTATCGTGTTCCGGTTTGGAAGGTAAGGTAGCCGGTAAACTTATGCATGTGGCATTAGACCTCGCCACAAAATAGCAACTCAAAATAAAACCATTTCTCGCTACTAGACATAGACATCAGAACAGAATGTAAGAAGAAGATTTAATAAAAAAGAAAATTCGCGCGTACAATCGTTTTTTTTTTAATATTGAGGAGGCAAATGAAATAAAGCACATATTGCCAAGTTTCCTTAGTAAATGCTAGTGGCCAGTAACATTTTGATGTGCTTCGAGATACAAGCTTATAAATTTTAAAAAGTTAAAGGAGGGGAGAAAATTACTTTCTCCCCAAGGGGAGAAAGTAAATCCCATACATTTTTGCCTTCCGCATATTGGTTCGCTTGGAATTAGGTACTTTCTTCTCGTTTTTCAAGTAAGAACTAATGTGCTTTCCGAATAGGTGTAGTATAAAGTGTATTATTGTGCCGCTGTGGTCTTCTTTAATTTCAGACTTTGGATAAGTTTGCCCCATTCCTTACACTACCTTTCATTTCAGTTGCATCACGGCAGTTTTATATAACATTTCGCGGAAATTTGCAAATTAAATACCATAATTTCAATATTTTTGGTGTCTATAGACGAGAGTTATGACTTTTCATCATGAGAACTACTGCCTGTTTTCTATCTTATGATATAAAAAAATTGACACCAAAAATTACAGGTGCGTTTCTATCCGAGTATCGGGGATGTAATGCCATGCATAAGTTTGTCGGTTTACATACACTCCAAACAGGAAGATGATTAAAAATCTTTCGGCTTTGTTCGCTTTTTACAAACTGCCTGGTACGAAGGTAAAGAATGAAAGCAAGTAGTATATTCTTCATAATACGCTCGAATCAAGTTAGGACTGGAAACTGGTTGTTAAAAACCTCCGAGAAGGAATCTAAGTAGGGATTCAATGTGAATCTTTACTGTTTACAATACATTCCAGTTTGTCATGTCATCAGCATGTTGAGCGTAAGAGTTACTCAATACTCAATACTTTATTGCGTCATATGTTATACATTTATAGGTGTTAAGTATACATTCTAGGAACAACATATGTACCCTGATAGGGTGTAGCAATGCGGAGGCGGACTGATTCACTTTTCTGAATAAAATTTGTTTCTTATTAAAATTTATCATTCAAAAATTCGCTTAAGGTGTAGTAACATTTATTTATCAGTAGGTTCTTAACATCGCGTAGAAATATTTTACAAGTTGGTCTATATCATAGCACCATATATTGCAATTGCAAAGTGTACCAAATTTGGCCCCATGTTTGAATGGTCAGCGAACATAGCTAAGTAAAAAAAGACTCGGTTTCCATCCTCGACAGGACAGGGTGAGCGATTGAGTAAAGAACATAGTATACGTTTGTAATATACATATAATATAAAAAGTCATATTAGCACAAAAAAAATTGATGAAGTACAGTTGATCGCTTCTGGTGTCGGGTTGACCACACGGGGTCCCGGGTTCGATTCCTGGGCCAGGCATTTAAGTTGTTTTTTTTTTTACAGTTTTCTGATAAAAAAAGCGTTGCCGGAGCTTATTGGTAAAGTTCCCAGTTCGCGATAGGCTGGCCACCTATCACATTTAGGGCAAGTATCTTTGGCTAATCGTAGATGCACATGTTGTACCTCTGTCTACTTCGTCAGGGATACGGGGGTGAAGATACTTTCTTTTTTTTTACAGGAGTCAATCTCATGTATGTTACTTCACTTTTTATACTTACGCCACGCGGTCGCGCTAGGGCGTGTGTGTACAAAAAAATCCACTAAAATAAAAAAAAGCACTCGTATCTAGTTGTTTGATTTATTGTTGGGAATGAAACAGGAAAAACGGAAATGTAAATCAATAATAAGTAAAATATTTTAATGTCATTGTTATATCTATAACAAATTTTCGCGCTGTGTGTGTGTGTGTGTGTGTGTGTGTGTGCGCGTGTGCGTGTGCGTGTGCGCGCGCGCGTGCGCGTGTGCGTGTGCGCGTGTCTGTGTGTGTGCGTTGCTCGAGCGACCTTTGTGTGTATATAAATTGACTTCTGTTCCTATTTGTATTGTGACAATACCGTCAGCGCTTGTATCTTTTTTAGTGTCTATAGGCGACGATTTCTCTTTGCGTCAGTAGAGGCCATTTGCTTGCATGATATCTAATTATATAAAAAAATATAGTTTTGGTACCTGGGAAAGTTTTATTGAATTTTTTTCTTAAAAATATAATTATACCTTAATTTTTTTTAAACACAAATCGAATCATTTAGATCGCCCCGTCGATTGAGTGGTTAGCGAACCTAAACATATCGATGGAGCGCTGGTTCGATTCACGACAGGAACAAACATTTGTGTGATGAGCATAGATGTTTGTATTTTGGGGTTTGGATGTTTATTATAAATATAAATAAATAAATATTCTCGGAACAAGTTATACATTAACTGATCCAACCCCATAGTAAGCAAATTATTTGCTTGTATTATGAATGTTAGTCAACGGTACTAATACATAGAAATACATATATAAATCTATACATATAATAAAATCGTAGGAAAGTCATGTAAGTCCGGGGTAAACTCAGAAAGTACTGCATGGATTTACTTCAAATTTTGCATGAATATTACTGACAGGTCGGGTCAACATATAGGCTACATATTATCACGCTATCACCTACGGGGGAGGAGCTGTGCGGAGTAAATGAAGTCCGTGCGGACTAAGTCGCGGGCAACAGCTAATACTAGAATATATTTAGTAAACACCCAAACCCAGAAATACAAACATTTATGCTCGTCACACAAATGCTTGTCCCCGTCGGGAATCGAACCCGAGCCTCGTTGATTTCGTAGTCAAGAACGCTAACCACTCGACCAACGGGGTGGTCATTATTATGTATTTTTATATGTATTTCTATGTGTTAGTATCGTTGACTAACTATATAGGTGTTAGATGCAAGCAAATAATTTGCTTACTTTGCGGTTAGATTAATTCGTGTTATTTGTGCACCGATATTATTATTACTAGCTGTTGCCAGCGACTTCGTCCGCGCGGCTTTCGTTTACTCCGCACAGCACCTCCCCGCTAGGTGATAGCGTGATAATATGTAGCCTATATGTTGACCCGACCTATTAGTAATATTCATGCAAAATTTGAAGTAAATCCATGCAGTACTTTTTGAGTTTACCCCGGACATACAAACAGACAAAAATTCTAAAAACTATATTTTTGGCTTCGATATCGATCGTAGATCCCGCCCCAAGTATTATTTAAAAAAAATATTCAATGTACAGTTTTGACTTTCCTACGATTTTATTATATGTATAGACTATTTGCAAAAGCAACTTTCATTTTTTGCTAGTATCAAGCATACAGTCGCCGGTACATGTTTGTGTATAAATATCTTATCTCCGATATAACATGTCAGGGAAATGTTTCGCTGTACGATAAGAGACAAATATTTGCACTTGTACGCTGAAAAGCACTGATTTCAACCTTCGTCATAATGTTAAGGTACATTTTCTGCAAGGTTATGTTTAATCAATTTTATTCCCTTCGGAAATCTGATTATTTAGCCGATTTTTTTTTTACAATTAACTGAGTAAGCTATTCCATCCACGATTAACCAACGGTATGAAATCTCAATATTTTTAGGTGGTCAATCTGTCGACAGATCTAGTGATTTTTTATATCGTAGAGTAGCAAACGTGCAGATGGATGATGGAAAGAGGCAACCATCGCCTATAGCCACCAAAGATGTTAATGGTGTGTTGCTGTCCTTGTGGCAAGAATGTAAGGCTAATGACGTTTTTTTTTTCATTTTTGAATAATTTTTTTTAAGTTTATGCCTCCCGTAATGGTCCGAGTCCCCTTTGAAAAATGAGCATCTGTCGTTCTGCCAGGCAGATCGTAAAAGGCAAGCAATTGCCCATACGTGCCACTACTATTGTGACTACTAGGTGGTAGAGTTCCGCAACTTCTTGCCTGGGTCCACCGCCTTACGTATTCCTGTCGCAAAAGCATTAGTGTTTGTGAGTTCCGCAACTTCTTGCCTGGATCCACCGCCTTACGTATTCCTGTCGTAATAACATCAGTGCTTGATATTGTCGTGTTCCTGTTTGGGTGTGGCATTGCCATCCCGCCACACGGATAGCAACGCACTGTTAACCTTAGTTGTCTATAGGCAATGGTTTCATCGCGTTTCACCGCGATTTGTCGGTTGGCGAGATGGTGGTGATCCTCATCTCCGCATTTACCGACATGTTAACGATTTGAACTTTGAAACTAACGCATTCTACTATCATTTTTAAAAATATATAAACGGGTCAATAACGCGTACATATATAGAACTAACTTGTAAAGCTGCTCGTGCAGTCTGCTCGTGACCACGGTCAGTGTAACTTGGCCGAAACGTCGAGCTTTACAAGTAAGTTCTATATATATGTACGCGTTATTGACCCGTTTATATATTTTTCAAAATGTTAACGATTATCGACTATTTCTAGTGATAACCAAGACCGAGAGTTTAACGTGGTCATCTGAGCCACGGGAGTGGTAATACAACTCTCCGCCAGACTGCGAGCTGTTACTGAGATTAAAGATTTTCAAGAAACACTTGAGGTGTTTTCGAGAAACACACAAAAATCTCAATAACACTTTTGCCCGACCTATATTATTGTGATTTGATGTTAGTGAAGTTGTTGAATTAATATTAGCACAGATTGAAATCCGAATACCGGTGGGTGGAATGTGCTGTGCCGCGTTCCCGGGTGCGCCTGTACCAGCATCTGCTTATTTCGCCCGTGAAACAGCTTTGCTGTGTTTCGGAGAGAAGGGCAAGACAGGCAGTGTAATTACTGGCACCGAGACTTAACATCTTATGTCTCAGCATAGGCAACACACAAATGGAATACTTGGGCTAGTTCCAGCACCAGGTATCCATCCCATTTTTGTTCATTGGCGACGTCGACCATTTACCATCAGGTGGCACGTCTGCCAGTTTGCCTAAATAACATAAAAAAACGGTTTACCGGTTACGTTATCCCCAACAACGGCTAGGTTGCAACCGAGATTGTTTGCAGAACTCTACCACCTAGTAAACTACCATTTTTTAAGGATATTACAAGGGCGGTTCTCCCGTAGCGGGAATCTACTCGGGACAGCTGCTGCAGACCATCAAACTACATGAAATGCGGTTTATCACTAATTTTGTTCATTACTCAACAATGATGGATCCTTGATCTTAGTCGAAAAGGCTACCCCTAGACGACGAGGCAGTCAAGTTAGTTATTTTTCAAGTTAATCGGTCTGTTGAGATAAATCAAATACCTACTTTCAGATAAGTTAGTCATTTTTTATCTATCCAAATCTAAAATTTCTTTGTGTTTGTCAGCTTTCATTCCAGATAGCAGATATCTTGATGTATTTCCTCGTTTGATTGATATGTATGTAAGTTAGGCCTTGGCATTGATCAACATCTAAATAAAAATATACCGGAAAAACCGCTGAATATTGCATAAAATTTGGACCATTACATTCGGCGTGTTCAGAGAATTCAACTGGATACGCCCTTCAAGGCAAATTGTTATTTTATCAGAGTACTTTGAATTTACACCCAGAATTAGAGTTATAATAATTACCGAAGAAATAAAATCACTCGAGGGGTATTTTTAAGCCTAGGCTTGATTTCAACTTAGTACATGTGTAAGGCTACATCCGCGCAAACAGGCGGCTTGTTTAGCGCCTGGAGCCAAGCGATCTACTTAGCGAATAACTAGTCAAAAAATGAAAATTATAGAATATTCCGTACATACGGCTCGCCGTGTTGGTCCCGGCCTCCTTTGAAAAATAGGCCAACTGCCGTTCTGGCTCGTGGCTACTAGGTGGTAGAGTTCTGCATTGTCTCGCCTGGGTCTGGTACCAACGCCTTACCTATTCTTGCCGCAATAGCGTCAGTGCTTGTCACTGTCGTGTTCCTGTTTGGAGGGTAAGGTAGCCGGTAAACTTATGCATGTGGCATTAGACCTCGCCACAAGATAGCAACGCACCATTAACATATTGGTGTCTATAGGCGATGGTTGACTCTTTCCATCAGGAGACCCATCTGCTTGTTTGCTATCTTATGATATAAAAAAAAAATACGGCATGCTTGGCGCCTATCTAATTGCTTAGCGACATATCGAAGTAAACAAACGCGTTGGTTTTCTATCACGAGGCGTGAGGCACTAGACGCCGCTAAGCGAGCCGCCTGTCTGTACCAGACGGAACTAGAACGGAAGCTGTAGTTTTAGATTCGTTTTCGGCTGAAAATCCAGTTTTGGTCGTTCACTATGAACTGATTTTTCCACCTCTGGGCCAGAACTTGGGTACGCCCATGACTATACGAGAGGTATAAGTTACCAACGTTGATACATTTTTATATCAAAAATAAAGATTTTTTTAATGTCTAGCAATATTTGTCCTATAAAGTATACTGAAGAATTTTATGGTGCGTAAAAATTCTCGTGGTAGAAAAAACATAAGATCCTCAAAACTTAAGGCACTGAGGCTGCGGCGACACTGTCGTTCATTTGCAGCTGCTGAGACTACTGATGGAAAGAGATAACCATCGTATTTAGATACCAAATATATCAATAGTAGTTATTATCGGTGTGGCAAGATGATAATGACGTGTTTTCCCCGTGTTGGTTCCGGCCTCCTTTGAAGAATAAACTAACTGCCGTTCTGCCAGGCATGTCGTAAAAGGCGACCGATTGGCTTTGCAAGTCACTAACATCGTGGCTACTAGGTGGTAAAGTTCTGCATTGTCTCGCCCGGGTCTGGTACTACCGCCTTACATATTCCTGCCGCAATAGCGTCAGTGCTTGACACTGTCGTGTTCCGGTTTGGAGGATAAGGTAGCCGGTAAACTTATGCATGTGGCATTAGACCTCGCCTTAAGATAGCAACGCACCATTAACACCTTTGATGTCTATAGGCGATGGTTGACTCTTTCCATCAGGAGATCCATCTGCTTGTTTGCTATCCTATGATATAAAAAAAAGACGCATGTCCAAGATTACCAGCTACCTTACCTTCTAAACCGGAACGATAGTGATAAACACTAACGCTATTGCGGCAACAAAACTCCCAAATGTGTACTGTATGTAATGTACCAATGCCCAGTGATACTATAAATAACCCACCTACCTAACCTACTAGCCAGGATGTAGTGACATGTTTGGCCAATCACCTAACCTACTAGCCAGGATGTAGTGACATGTTTGGCCAATCATTGAGCTTTGGAATCTGCCTGGTAGTAAGGCAGTGGTGGGCTTTTCAAACCACACCAACCACCACCAACACAGGGGAATTCCATAACCTTGTAGTCACTTTGAAAGTAACAGATCATCGTCGTCGAAAACCTTATGATCAGTTGGAGTGTAAACTATAAAATACAATATACCGTCTCCTATTTGTTCATTAAAAAACCAGTACATCTAACTTAGTAGCATATAAAACAAAGGTTTATGTAGGGCAATAGTAGTATTAATTTTAAAATAACATGTTACAAAAAGGCACGGTAAACTTGAATCATTGTGATCAGTCCGTCAGGATCAGGAATTAGAAGTACTTTATTCATAAAAACTTTTTACAAGCTGTTTTGACGCGTTAACATGTTTTTTAAAACTGCTGCCAGATTGGAAACGCGGCCACACACAGATCTGGTGGAAGAAACTCAGCGGGCTTGTTTTTTTTTTCATATCATCTATGCATACATACATACATATTTTCTCGCCAGATTACTTAGGGGCATGTACAAGTAGGCAGAGTGGACCGAGTACCATAACCATCCTTGCAGGCTTGTCTCGCTTCCTCCACATTCATCACTCTCTTCATAAACACACGCAATATCACAATATTACAAAAAATATATATGAGATCGGTATGAGGAGCAATTAAACCCATGCTTTGTTGTTATTGTTTTCTAAATAATCTGAGATTTTATATCTTTTTTTACACAGTTTTAACACATTTTTTAAATTTATTGACTGGTAGACCTCTTATAGTTTCAGGCAGTTTATTGTGAAAGCGTACACATTGTCCCATAAAAGAGTTACTTATTCTGCGGCGACATTGCATGCACAAGATTGTTTTTGTTCCTTGTGTTTAGTGAGTAATAGAGAGGATAAAGAGTACGTCATATATGCCGCGCAATAGAAGAGAGGCATGACCAATAAGAAGAAGTTATAACTCGTTTATTCAATGCGTCGCAACTGCGAAACATTTGCGTGGCATTAAACGAGATATAAGCTCTTTTTATTGGTCAAACCGCTGTGTTATCGCGCACGACATATTCAAAACGGGTTTGAGCGTCTGATTCATTTTGTCTAACTCGCAAGATTGGTACAGCGTGGTGTTATTTATTTATTCAATGTACCAATCCAAAGCGGGCTAGAGCGTCTGATTCGCTCTCCACTTCGCAAGATTTGGTTCGGCATTATGTTATTTATTTCACAAATTTTCAACAAATACATTATTTTTTCAGATTGTTGGCAAATTTCTGTCAAAACACGAGTTCGACCTTATTTGCCGCGCCCACCAAGTGGTAGAAGATGGTTACGAGTTCTTTGCGAAGAGACAGCTGGTCACGTTGTTCTCAGCGCCTAATTACTGTGGTGAATTTGACAATGCCGGTAAGATGGTCAACCACCGTTCACTTCAACTTTCATTCATGCTCATGCTATTTATACATTTAAAACAAGCAACATAATATCTACGTATTAATACGCGGAGGGAAACTTTGGACCCCTTTTTAAGACAATTTCGTGAACGGTCGAGTATGAAATTCGGCACAGTTAAAGTTTATATTGTGGAGGACTGCAGAAACTTAATGTTTTTAAATAAAAAGCATTGGAAATATATTAAAACTAGCTGGCCTGGCAAATGATGTTTTGCCATATAACTTATTGAATTAAAAATAAGAGTTGATGATAGAAGTGTGAAAATTTAGGTATTTTTTAATACCACATTATAAAAAAAATAAAAAGTGTTGTCCAAAAAACAAAATAAATGTTAGGGTTGGACACCCTTATCACTTAGGGATGTGAAAAATAAATAGTAGCCGATTATCAGACCTATTGAATATGCATATGAAATTTCATAAAAATCGGTCAAACCGTTTCGGAGGCGTATGGTAACTGACATTGTGACACGAGAATTTTACACACTAAAAGTTTTGCACTTCTAGCTAATCGAAACTATTTGAATTTCGAATGTTATATTTTTAGAACGTTGCAACCTTCTTAGTAATAAAAAAAAAACAAATGGCGGGAAATTATTTGTCAATTGTTTTTTTATCACACATTATAACGAAAATGGAATTAAGTCGAAAAGATTTTAGAGCGATGATTTTTTATGATTTTAATAGTTCTCTTTCTCCGCAAGACAGTGCCGCTCGTCTTCAAAATGCTTTTGGGAGAGAAGCACCTTGTTTGAGCACCGTGAGGCGATGGTTTGCTAAATTTGAGAGAGGTCGAGTTTCTTTACATGACGAATTTCGTGAGGGGCGGCCTTCAACTGCCGTCAACGAAAATAATGTGGCTACTGTTAAGCGGTTAATTGAAGAAAACCCCCGGATTACCTGTGAGACAATTCGAGGATTATTGGGGATTGGTATGAGCCAAATTCAGAAAATTTTACACTAAGAGTTGATAGTTCGGAAACTTTGTTGTCGTTGGATCCCTCATGAACTGACAGCGGAGCAGAAGCGGGCTCGCGTGGAATGATGCTCACAGATGCTGCTGAAGTACGACCACCGACATTTTAATGCTGTTTATGACATTGTCACAGGAGACGAAACGTGGATTTATTGTTTTGAATCCGAAAAAAACAGCAATCTTGTGAATGGGTGTTTGAAAATGAGAACAGGCCAACAAAAGTGAGACAGGCGAGAAACGTTGGTAAAAGAATGATCGTGTTTTTTCCACTTGAAGATCAAAAGAGTGTTAATGCCGAGAGGTATTCTGCCATTTATTTACCCAGGGTGTCAGAAAAAGTTCGCGAAAGACGAACCAAAAGCCGCATTCTCCTACACCATGATAACGCTTCTTCACACACGGCCAACAAAACAAAGTTATTTTTAGCTTCCGAAAAAGTACATCTCGTCACTCATCCTGCGCATAGCCCCGACCTAGCACCCTGTGATATCTGTATTTTCCCCTAAATCAAAGATTTGATGAGAGGTTTTACTTTTACCAACCCCGAAGAGGCAGTGATAGCGTTCAATCAGCACGTAGAAAACATGCCTTCAGATCTGTGGTCCTCCTGTTTTAAAAAATGGTTCGATCGGATGAAAAAATATTTTAAAAATGTAAAGGAGAATATTTTGAAAAGCAATAAACATAATATTTTGGTTATAACATGTTGTTTTTTAAGTTACGCAAAACTTACAGTGTGACCTACGTATAAGATAATAAAAATAAACATTACACATACTACTTTCATGTGACAAACATATTATACATACATGCATATACACTACTTTGTTTACAGCTGTCAGTTGTCAAACTTAAAAGGGATTTTATTGTATAGTCTTATGATCGAATTTCGACGCTAGTCGATCGCTAGTGCTATCAAAAACCCGAACGATTAAATACATTAATGATACCAAAATTATACGGTATATTTGCTCAATCATATATTTTTTCTGTACACCGATTTTCATCAAGATCAGTTAAGCCGTTCTTAGTTATAACGGGAGACATATAGACTGATAGATGGACAAAAATTATAAGGTATATAATTTGAGTGATCACGTCTTACTATATTACCCGTTCTCATCAAGAACGTTCACATCACGCCTTTCTTGAGTTAGGACGAGACATACAAACAGAGCAGACAAATATTTTTAAAATGTTGATGTTATTCAGTCATATTAATTATGTAATTAAATTTCAATTTAAAGACCGATGTTACATGTTTACATGGTAGTATAGATAGATATATCTTTTGATTATTTATATAAAATTTAAATCTGGAATACGAAAGATGAGAACTGATGCTAGTATGAGAAATGTAACGGTAATTACGTAAGTGGTGATGGCTTAAAATTATAAAATGGCAAACATGTAGATGAATCTCCTAATAGAATGTGATAATCATCACCTATAGACATTAAATAAGTGATAATGTTAATGATGCATTAACATCTATGTGGTTGAATGAAGGTATGCCACATGCATATGTTAACTGACCACCTTATCTTGCAAACTGGAATATCAAAGAAATTTAAAGTAACCAAGATCATTGAGTTTTTTTGGCGGATTTCCTCTTATGGCCTCTCTCTGATTTGTTAGTAACAAAAAAATTGTTGACCTGTCAAAAGTTCAGCTCGAATAATATTTTGCTCGTGTACAAGAATGTGATAGTAGGAAAGCTTAAGACGCCGAATGGGTAGTTTATTCGAGCGTCGTAGGGACTTATTGGATTTTGTAGATTAAAATATGGAAAAAATAAAACGTTAAATATATAATGTTTTTCATTTCAATGGTGGAGAAAAAATCTACTTATAAATAGCGTCAGTAACCAGTAAATTTACAGCATGCGAGGTAACCTCCTATGTTAATCGGAGGCGCTGCAAATCCCGTAGTATTGTGTGGTATGTATGGTGTATGTATGGTGTGTGTGTGGTGTTGCAGGCGCGCTGATGTCGGTGGACGAGACGCTGATGTGCTCGTTCCAGATCCTGAAGCCGGCGGACAAGCGCAAGCTGTACTCCGGCCTCAACATGGGCCGCCCCAACACGCCGCCGCGCGCGCAGCCCAAGAACAAGAAGAAGTAACTCACCCACCACTTACTCATCATTTTCACTATATTTTTAAGTTTAAAAATCATCAAATTTTGGGTGATACGCCTGCTGATATATATAAAAACTTGGAAAAGAAACATCATTGCACTAGAAAACGAAAGGATCTTCTAATATCTCCCTAGTTTAAAATATCGACGAACGCCGATTCCGATATGTCGTAAAAATCATGATATGTCGGCATCGATTTTTTTTAATATCGTAAGATAGCAACGCAGATGACTCCTTAAAGAATGAGAAACCGTCGCCTATAGACACCAAAGATGTTAATGATGCGTTGCTATACGTGTGCTCAGTTATTCGGGCGCTCAGTTATTCGGTCAAACTTAAACTCTGTTTAAAGCACCAGTTACATTTTGACTAGTGCGAGTGTTTAGTGTACGCACTTAATATTAAGCAAAAAATACGCGAAGATTGCTGTTTATTAGACTTTTAGATTAGAATTTCACCAAAATCCGTTGAGCAGTTTAGCCGTAAAAGCCTAACAAACAAACAGTCACTCGCATATTTTATAATACTAGCTGCAGCATGCAGCCCACTGCGTTATATAAGTGTTGGGTAATCCCGCGGGATCACCTAAATTTTCCGGTATAAAAAGTAACCTATGCGCTTTTTCTGGTCATCATCTACCTGTGTGCTAAATTTCATTGAAATCCGTTTAGTAGTTTTTGCGTGATTGAGTAACATAAAACCATCCAGCCCCGGTTCCCCCATGTTGGTCCCGGGCTCCTTTGAAGAATAGGCCAACTACCATTCTGCCAGGCAGGTCATAAAAGGCGACCGATTGGCTATGCGAGTCACTAACATCGTGGCTACTAGGTTGTAGAGTTCTCCATTGTTTCGCCCGGGTCTGGTACCACCGTCTTACCTATTCCTGCCGCAATAGCGTCAGTGCTTGTCACTGTCGTGTTCTGGTTTGGAGGGTAAGGTAGTCGGTAAACTTATGCATGTGGCATTAGACCTCGTCACAAAATAGCAACGCACCATTAACATCTTTGATGTCGATAGACGATGTTGTATACTGTAACAAAAAGCCAAACATCCAAACTTTCGCATTTATAATATTAATATCTATATTAATCTATAATATCTAAATTAATATTATAAATGCGAAAGTATGGATGGATGTTTATTACTCAATCACGCAAAAACTACTGAATGGATTTGAATGAAATTTGGCACACAGGTAGATAGTGACCTGGAATAGCACATAGGCTACTTTTTATCCCGGAAAAATTAAGTGGTCCCGCGGGATTTGCAAATAACTTTTATAATGCAGCGGGCTGCACGCTGCAGCTAGTAGGTTAATATAGGATGTACTGGATTTACGCCTCTGTGGTCTAGTGGTCCAGCATTGGTGTTTACCACTTGAGGTCTCGGGTTTGATTCCCGGGTCGAGCACATAAAAAGTGTTTTTTCAGTTTTTCTGAGAAACACAAAGTTGCCCGGGATTTGAAAGTGTCCGGTTGGCGAAAGGCTTGCCACCTATCACATTTGTGGGACCAAGTATCTTCGGCTAATCGTAGGTGCACCTCTGCCTACCACTTCGGGGATATGGGCGTGAAGATACTCTTTTACTGGATTTTAACATTAACTTTTTTATTTGCAGTTAAACAACCACCTGTGGACTAGTTTGCACTACGGAGCTTCAGTCACGACCATCATAAACCATGAGCATACTATTGACAATTATTATTCAATACCTTTGTTTTCTGACAATGATAAGCAAACTGCCAGAAGACCGAAATGTCTCATTTAGCTATTCGATGTTGTCTAGGTAAGTCTAAACGTTATATAATCATCAAAACATATTTTTATAAAACCATATACGGTGTGTAAAAAAACCCTGTCCGATCCGAAATAGGTATATTTATTACTAGCTGTTGCCAGCGACTTCGTCCGCGCGGAGTTCGTTTACTCCGCACAGCTCCTCCCCCGTAGGTGATAGTGTGATAATATGTAGCCTATATGTTGACCCGACCTGTCAGTAATATTCATGCAAAATTTGAAGTAAATCCATGCAGTACTTTTTGAGTTTACTCCGGACATACATACAGACAAACAGACAAAAATTCTAAAAACTATATTTTTGGCTTCGATATCGATTGCAGATCACGCCCCAAGTATTCTTTTAAAAAAATATTCAATGTACAGTTCAAAACTTTCCTACGATTTTATTACATGTATAGATTTATACATTATCAAAAAATATATATATTTATTAGAATTAAAAAAAACGTAGTTTAAAGTGCCTTATTTTAGTACTAAAATTGAGCAACTTCTTAAGTCAAGCAAGTAAGTACATCATTTTAGTACTAAAATTGAGCAATTTCTTAAATCGAGCAAATATTTTGAAAATGTATCTAATCATAATTCATAAAATAATGACACAAATGTGTTTGTACTAGCTTTTCCCTGCGGCTTCGCTCGCGTTTGATTGATCTGTATAAAATTTCACCCCTTCATTTAAGGGGTTGGGGACAGATTTCCAAATAATATGACGCACGATTTTTTTTTGTAAGTCACAAATATTCCGGACACCAATTTTTAGCTTTCTACTTTGAAAATTGCGGAATGCTCCATACAAATTTCTATCCCCCATTATAGGGAAGCGGGGGGTTAGAAAGAGACAAAAAGTAGCCTATGTCACTTTCCATCCCTTCAACTATCTCCACTTAAATCACGTCAATTCGTCGTTCCGTTTTGCTGTGAAAGACGGGCAAACAAACACACACATACACTTTCCCATTTATAATATTAGTATGGAGTAAGCTACCAAATAATGCTTTTAACGATCGGACATGGGTTTTTTACACACTGTACAGATGAGTCTTGGTAAAATTTTCCAAAAGCAATAATATCGACGCGACCAATTGCTTGTTACTTGGTTTTTAATATGTGTGTAGCAAAAAGTATCTCGATGTTAATGTAAGAACAATGTTAACGATATATTTTGTTGAAAAAAAAACTATTATCAGTTGTACCGAGGTAAATCTTGCTTAGATGCTTATTAGGAAACTGCTAGACATTAATTAGGAAGCAACGAATATGATTGTGGTTATTATCAACAAATAAATATAATGTTATCATGTTAATGATTAAAGTTATGATAAAACATTCAAGTGTTTCTTTAGTGACCTAACAACACAATATCACCAAGTGTTGACTGAAAATTATAAATCGTAATGTGTAAAATAACATTAAATGTTTTTCGTTATGTTGACTAAACCATATACGTAAATACATTGAATCATTGACATATTATTACTATGGATGTCGGGTCCGCACTAAATATCCGAGGCAAATGAGCTACAAAACGCAAAAAGAGCTACAATTCCGCGTTAGCCGAAATTAAACCTTGATATAATGATTTACTGTTGAAATTACCTTGTTAACATATCTATTATTGTAATGTGTAACTGGGATATTTTTTTCGCGATTTTACTATGAGTGCCGATGCCCAAAGTAATATGTCAATGCATTGAAAATGATATCACACAATGTTTATCTAGGTGATAAAACCCTATCATATTGGTAAATATCGGCACTATATTTAATATTATATAATCACCATCCCCGTCTTATTGCTAATGTAATTACTATGGGGAGTTTGCTCGTTTTACTAAAATAATTTAATTTAAAAAGGTAACTTAATTGTTACCAACTGTGCGGTCTGCTTAGGATATGCATGAGAGAGTCAATATCGACAAATAAAAAAAATATTTTAATATACATGTCACGAAGTACAAGTACGTGTATGTTATAATTATCCCTAATTTTGATGTATGAAGTTGGATTATGTGTGCGACCATGTTAAAAGTAGAATGGCTAGAAAACTTGTCGACAATTTTTTCTAACATTGCATATCCTATGAGTGCTGGAGAAGTTCATTTCTTTTTTTTTAAATTTATTTACCATTTAAACATGTTAATTATTACACAAAATAAAATGCGCTGTTTCTATATTCGTAATCTAATTTTTAATATCTCTTACATATCTAAGTCGTTGCATTTTTTCTCTGTGTCTCAACTCGACTGCGATAAAAGACAATTTATTCAATTTAGTGTTCAGAATTATAGCAACTAGATATATATTGATTTAGTATGTTTCCTCTATAAATTAAATAGTACAGAGGGAGACTGGCAAATAACTTGTATATAAAGCAGGAAATGTACAGTTAATTGTCCAGCAGACAGGTAGTTGATTCCTCCAACTACATTGCAACTTTCAAATATTTTTTGCCAGTTTCTAGAATCTTGGTGCAATAAATCATGGTTGTTAAATAATTAATATCAAATTGTAGAATAGATCTAAACCCGCACTTTAGTCACGCTTCTCCGTGACCTAAAGTGTCTTTATTACACCGAAAAGCGTAGCTAAAGTGCGGGGTTATGTCATCCCAGCTATAAAGTAATATATGATAAATCTGACTTAAGTTGTCGACTAAATCGCGGCGCCTAACTCTTCACGCCTATCTTAAGTCAAACTTATCGTAATGTGTTGATTCCGTACATTACCGTAGTAGAGTTTGACCAAGGTGCGAAAGCCTAGATTAGATTTTTAAATAATGATAATGTCAGTAGTATGTTTGTGAGTATGGTCTACATAATCCATTTTATAAATACTATACTTAAGATAAATGTTAGCCTAATCAAGTATTATAATCGCTGTGTGCTCCTGCTCTCTCGTCAGTGGTCTCACTGAATCGAACTCCGTGAAATGCAGTAGGATTTATGTTGTGGAAAATTACCGCTTATATTGCTTAGTCAGGTTAAAATTTACCACTGCCAATATATGTGAAATCAAGTCTTACAAAATTTAATCCTTTTCCATTCTGAAACAGCTATGATTTATTATTTCTATAGATTCTTATAGATATACATGTTTGTAAACTACGCACACTTATACCTTAGGTAGAGAGTACAAGGGTAATAGATTATAGAGATCTTTTTGAGACTCCAAACTCTGCTGGTCTGTACCATGTTTTATAGTAATAATAAATCATTGGACAATTTGGTGTACTGTGAAGTTAGTTTCAACCATTGATACTAAGGGAATTTGGAAAAACCTACTCTAGAAGCACAAAGTGTTTACAGCTCTAACTCCAATTATGCACTAAAATCGTAAATATTAGTGCATTAAAATGTCTTAAGAAGTTTTACTAAATTGGGACACCTATTGCCTATATCAGGGGTTAAGTTGTACTTGCAAGTAATTTTATATTTATTGGTTGATGGTAATTGTTATTTGAACATCTGTATGCTCTTATTTATATCAAAATCGTTCGGAGTTTAGTCAATTTGTATTCCAATCTTTCTTTTAAAGCTTTTATTGACTTGTAAAAGTATGGAACGCAAACTGCGGACTACTTCCGATTTTATATTATAATCCATTTCCATCCAATCTGTAACAATTTTAACTGTAGTTCGATTTTTGTAAAATTATACCCTTTTGAGGTTATCACAAAGTTTTGTAATTCACGTACGTAAGTTACGTTAAAAACTGTAAATGATACTAATAAAAATCGAACTTTCAATGTAGTAATAATTTATTATGCCAAGTCTTTAGATGAGTTTATATGCGGACGAATGTTATTTGTGAAATATTCGCTTGGTTGAACGTTTTAGTGCGCTTGCGCAACACAAATAATTAGATGTAGAATATTACGCCAAATACACTAATGTATGAACGTGGACTGAAAAATTGCAACTTAGCACGCAGCGCCCTTTCGAAAATGTATCGAAATGTATTTGATTCTTAATATAATTAAGTATAACTAGTATATACTCTTCAGTGACGGAACAAATAAACGCCTAGCTCTGAACTATCGCCGTCCTTTTTCGTATTTCTATCGGCAAAATATGTGATTGACACGACGAAGACGTCACCTTAAAAAATCCAACGGCGTTTGGTCGGTTCACTAATGAATTTAATTTTCACTGCTTTCTCATGTTTTGAGCATTTCATTCCTAGTGAAAGAGGCGAAATAGAAAAACATTTAAACATTATTTTAAGTCAAGCCATAGGAAAATATGGCATGACACCACCACCTTTGGATTCTTTCAAAGAATAAAGTACGTCGGTTTTAAAATAACACTGATTTAATTTTATGTTCGATGTTCTTATATATTAGACAAATCTATAGACTACGGGTGCAGAGAACTCATCACAATATTTATTCAGACAACCGATTGTTAATCAGTTCAATGATATCTTTTTCCAACACTCTATAAAACATATACACTTAAATGAGAAAAGTCGTACTAAAATTGTTAGCTGTATTTATTTCTAAATATGACAATATTGTTCAGTTGCCCAAGTTAATTAATTTTATAGACAAAATTACACCTGTCTAAAATCATTCCCTTGTAAGTTGCTTAAAATGTAAGAGGTCTGTCATTGAAGCAAACAAAAAAAAAATTTAAGGGTGGTATAGATGTCTAGTTTTTTTTTATAGATCTGATAGTCTCAATTAGGATACCGAAAGGTATGTATATTGTATACTCTTTCAAACATATATTCAAACATGATCAGAAATAAAACTAGTCAACTAAAACCAATCCTGCACAATATAGTCAATGACAAATGACAATGCTTGAAGACTAGACTATTTGCAACTAGATTTTTTTAGGTTTTCTATTATTGTATCTGTGGAAACCTCAAAGACAGCAACTGCACTATGCATACGGTTTGTGGCCAACGCGACGGCTATCTTAAACGTTCTGTCTTTAATATTTAATAAAGCATTATTATACTGTTCGCTCTTAATAACCCGTATTTAAACCGATTCTCTTAAATCTTAAGCTCAGTGCGGTCATAGCGTATGTTGCGTTTTGTGTGTATGAACCTCCGAAATAGTGTTAGCAATATGTGTAAGCCGCAAATTTTACGCGGAGTGCGGGCACTGTCTGCAAATAGACCTTCGATAGTTGCCACTCCGTAAGCTGAAGCAATATTGTTTGCTTTGAAAATTAAAATATTTTATAGCATGTAAGAATTGATAATTTAATTTTTATGATAAGTTAACAGTAGATTCTGTGTCTGTAAATGTCTTCATTTTGGTCATCTCGTAATTTTTACGATCGGCAACCGCACGTTGCTTGTGGAGCGCGGGGACTTTATTTTCCTGTACAATAAACCGTGATATCGGCCGACAGCCATTTTGAATCAAATGATTAATTGATGTATGAACAAGAGAATTGTATATTAATTTCGTAAATAAAATTTCTTTCAAAATATTACATATTTATTTTATATTGACAATTCCAATTTTTTCCCTGTATTTCATGATTAAATGAACGAATATATTTTTTAAACATCAATGATCGCAATGCAGTTTTACAGATCTAATCGTATTACATACGATGTCTATTGACAATTGCAAACAACAAACGATCATGGAAATTATAGACCGGCAAATTATTTTCCGCCGTGTTGGTCCCGGCCTCCTTTGCAGAATAGGCCAACTGCCGTTCCGCCAGGCAGGTCGTAAAAGGCGACCGATTGGCTATTGAGTCACTACCATCGTGGCTACTAGGTGGTAGAGTTTTGCATTGTCTCACCCGGGTCTGGTACCACGGTCTTACCTATCCCTGCCGCAATAGCGTCAGTGCTTGTCGCTGTCGTGTTCCGGTTTGGAGGGTAAGGTAGCCGGTAAACTTATGCATGTGGCATTAGACCTCGCCACAAGATAGCAACGCACCATTAACATCTTTGGTGTCTTTAGGCGATGGTTGACTCTTTCCACCAGGAGACCCATCTGCTTGTTTGCTATCTGATAATATAAAAAAAAAGGCAGGTGAGCCATAAGGCTCCTCGTCGTCGGCGACGTTTCGTAGCAAAACTGTCGCGCGTTTTGTACACGTGCTTCTGCACCTCGACTATCGCGCGTTAGTCGCGTTTAAAGAGAGACTTGATTTGTTTTAGTATACTTAGTTTTACATTTTTAACTAAATTTTCTACCAATATATTACAAATTTATGCGTGTACAGTTAGAAGCAAATTGGAATTTACATTGTTAACGAAATGGGATACGTCTTCTACTTAGCATAGTTTCTTTAGTACGTAGTAGGTAAATTTATCCCTTGGGAAATAGTCATCGGTAAGCAGTGGCGTAGCGTGCCTTGGCGGGGCTCCGTATAAAAATTTGTTTGGGGGCTTTATGAAGGGTAAAGATTTCTCACAAAAGAAAAAAACTGTTGTATAAAGTTAAAAGAAATATTCATCATCACTGCCACACATCAAATCTGCCACTTTTCCAAAATTTTTACAAACAATCAAATTAAATATACACTCCTTGAATTTTTTGAAAAAAAAAAGAAATTGCTTTTTTTGACTTTTGCCATTTTTTATTAATTTTTACTAATTACGCACCCATGGCCCGGTGCCCCAAATAATTGATACGGCGGTAGCTACGCCCCTGTAGGTAAATCAAGATTAGAAAAATAACAAAACACATGTTACGTAAATCATTTTATTACTAAAACATGCAAGCCTTTCTATTTATATAAGATTTCATTGAAAGCGTCTAAATGTAAATGCGATAATTTCCTAGTCTAAATATTTCGATAATATTTAGAAGTAAAGCGCAGAAGCAATATTTTATTTTTCATTCACATTTACCAATAATGTATAATATGAAAAAGATGTCTTGATTATCTGTAACAAGATATGTAAGTACCAAATTAACTTTCACTACATTTCTATATCATCATTGACTTGCGATTACGATAGTTTTGTCTACTTTTATTTTGTACCTTTTCATTACTTTCAACCGATTTCCGAAATAGGAAGTTCTCTATTCGGCTGTCTTTTTTGTGTTATTTTGTCCTCCTCATACTTTCCTCATATCCTCATACTTTGTCATTTACCTATAATTAGTATTTCCATTTTTTTTTGTAAGTGAGGGTATACTTCCCATTAGTTTTTTGGTGATGATTTGATTTAGATTTCCAGGAATATAGGACTTCGAAGTCCCTACTGTTTACTTAATAACTTCCTTCCATATGTTTAATTGAAATCAAACTAATTGTGCTGTAGACACCTCACATTTTTATCGACTGAGGTATTTATTCAAAACTCAAGGCGCAAAGCACTAGAAAGTGCTCTACGATCGTTTTTTATTTCTTTCTGCAAGTAATAATATAGGTACTCTTCTAATACACAAAACTTAATTTATACTTTTATAAGCTAGATAAATTAACTAAAAATAATCCTACATATTTTCATAAAATATTTTAGTGCGAGTAACAGAAACGACAATATAATTAAATTAAGCTCAAATCCCATCAAGCAGAAAGTAGTAATATTAGTTTGTAAACACTATCTTAGGGACCTTTTTTATCAATTTCGTTTTGTCCTAGAAGGATTTCCTATTTCCTAAGGCTGCCTAACGCGTTAGACAGCCGTTATAATGGCACATCGTTTAATTGTAATTAGGTACTTAGGTACAAAAATTGCATTGAGTTTTGCTTTTTCGATTTTCCAAACGTTCGATTGATTCTTGTGTTTTCGAGAAAGAATTTTCGAGAAAATCTCCAAAAAACCCTCTATAATACTTGCCCAATCTTGGATCTAACATCATCAAAAATCCACGACCTCATGATATGAATAAAATAGGATAGGTTCTAGACAATTTTTTAATTTGAATTTTGATTGTCTAGTAGACAGTCAAAATTCAAATTAAAAAATTATCAAGGCTCAAGAATAACCTATATATTATATATACATATCGTCTTTGAAGTGACAATACCTCCTAACATTTTTAAACAAATTTACTTTTTTATTGCAATAGACATAAATATAGAATTTTCTCTTTTAAAAATTTTCAAAAGAAAAGGTAGAGCTTTTTGGAAATAGCTTTATATTCAAATCAACATATTTAAGACTAGACGTCAAACGTTTTTTGCCTCTGCTGTTAAATTAACATTTATACAGTTAGGAGGTATTATTACTTCATCTAAGATTTGTATATATATATATATATATATATATATATATATATATATATATATATATATATATATATATATATATATATATATATATATATAATACCATTGGATAGCGAACAAACACACAGTTCCTTTGAGGGAAAGATACTTTACCTTTAAATAAATAAATATTATCAAGTCAGCTGGGTTCCCTTGGCAGAGTGACCCTGAACATCAATAGATTCATCACCAGACTGTCAGCGGTGAGCGGGAGTAATCTGCCATAGCAAGCAATAACTTTACGTGCTTTACCGATGCATGGGGCTAACAGATTACCATTAAACTCTAGGCTGCTTGTAGGATTTTTCTATGTTCTAATAAACTGACTGGAGAATTAAACCCAAGACTTCTTGGTTTGAGCTGAATAGGCCAACCATTTCACAAATGAGGCAGCCATTTTTTAAATTTTAAGAGTGCTTAGACACCCGGTCATTGCAGTGTAACAAAGCAGGATCAAAGCTATGGTCTTGATAAGTTGGGAATGTGAATTTGGAAACCACAAAAAATCTCACCAAGACGTAAGTCGGTAAGTTCATCGGCAGAAAGTATCCCGCGCGAATTACAACCGGCGGTAAGCTTGACAGCATTATGTTAAGCAACATGCGCCGGGGCCGTACACCCATCGCTGGCCAAGCACTCTGATAAGCGGCATCCGACACGCGACTCGCCTGCAACACACAATACTTACCTTTATGACTTATTTTAAAACATAGGATACAAATAAGCAGACAGCTGATGAGCTGATATAACTACTAAAGAAAAAAGGGGCAAATGAGCAGGAGGCTCACCCGACAGCTATAACAGCAATGGACTTGCAGCTGCGTTGTCGGCCCTCATGAACCGCACGTCTATAGACTCTGGCTCGTCGGTCGGCGAGATGGTCTGTGATTTACATTGCCATAATTTACTGACCTGATTCTATGGATTCGATATCTGATTTCTATAGATATCCAGGACCAACAGCTTTTCGTGCTCTTCCGAGGCACAGGAGTATTAACGTACTTATACCATACCATTGTTTCTGAGGTTTTGATTCCCGAGAAAAGCCACGAAAAATATAATACAATAAATACATTTGCCCGAGCGGGGAATCGAAACATGCGATTGTATGATCTGGGTCGAATAGACATCCCCTAGACCAAGATGCTAATGATACACAGTAACCCGCATTTAAGTTTACGCGTTTACCCGCTAAAGACACTTTTCACCTCAAAGTTACAATATTACAACACCCTTTATTTACAGCAAAATATATTTTGTTACATTGTCAAAGACATTGTGATTAAATTTGGATTAAATCATGAAGCTGTATAATATGGTGTATATATATACCCTTGGATCCCTTGGGTCAAATCTTTACCAAATTTATACAACGTGTATGGGACGGTGTGTGGTGGTTTGCCGAAAAAATAATTTCCAATACTTCATGGATTAAACAGATGAAGCTTTTTTTTTTGTTTCTTTAGGATGATACTAAGAGAAGCTTGTTTACACAGCCCTCTGTGTTGTTCGACTACTTATAGTAAGAAATATTTTTGTTGCATTTTATACAATAGTTGGTTTAAAATGTTGCGTCTTATCTATCCGACATTTTTCTAATTTGTTTAATTGGTCAAAAATAAAAGAAAGTGTTACCTTTATGGCAGAAAAGAAAAATCTTTGCTTAATTTAGAAATAAGAAAAAGCGAACAAGTTCGATAGTTTCATGACTTTCCTACTTAAATAATTTATGCTTTTAAAAAGTGTCTGTTGAATTCTAATATGGGCTTACTGTACATTAAATTTATTTGATAATTTCGGCTGACGTTATGTGTTTGTAGCACTTTAAGCCGAACTAATCAATCTCCTTAACACAAAAATAGCCTCCAAAAAACCCAGTCAGTATTCTTACGTACTTGAGGGCATAAAGTAAAGAAACATTAGGTACTTCATGTCCGAAAAATATATCTATAAGACGCAAATTAGGCTTCCCATAATTAATATAATATTTTTTATTTAAAATTATATTACCTGTAAAGTAACTTGATTCCCATAATAGCAATATATGAAAATATCGACGGCCACCGCTGCTAAGTATTCCACGGTCACCATGTCAAATTTCTAAAACATGATGAAAATCTCGAAATACAATTCAAACACAATAAAACTGTAACCAACGACTTTCATTGCGGATTCAGCCTTCGGGTCAGGGGGTCACATATTTGAGGTCCAGTCAAGATAGGCTCTAATTCATATTTGTTTGCAATAATAAATCCATACCTAGATCCCCATGGGTCATAACCCACGTGACCCCCCACCCCCCTCGGATCCCTTGGGTCAAATCTTTACCAAATTTATACAACGTGTACGGGACGGTGTGTGGTGGTTTGTCGAAAAATTAAGAAAACATGTTATTTTTACACTCTAGTCATGATAGCAATTCCATTTATTGTAGGAAATGCAAAGTTAGCTGTGATGAGTTTTCTTATTTTCAAGCTACGCAATGTAAAGCGTATATTGCCCTTATTCTTCGCACCGCGGAACTCTCAGAACAGCCGTTTATTTGGCGCGGTATGTGACGCATAACAAATTGCTTATTTAGGTTGCTTTCCTTAAATTTTACTATTTTTTTTAGAATAAACAGAATATTTTTTTATAACATAAGATAGCAAACAAGCTTAACATAAGATAGCAAACAAGACTCTCCTGATGGTAAAAGAAACCATCGCCTATAGACACCAAAGATTGGCGTCTATAGGCGATGGTGTGACCAGTGTGGATTGCAATGCCATATGCATGAATCAACCGGAAACCTTATCCTTCAAACCGGAACTCGACAATAGCAAGCATTGACGCTATTACGACAGAAATAGGTAAGGCGGTGGTACCAAATAAGTACCTATTATAGACGAGACGTTGCGGAACTCTATCACCTAGTAGTCACGATGGTATTGACACGTATAGCCAATTGATCGCCGACGTGCCTGATAGAACGGCAGTTGGTTTATTCTTCAAGGGAGTCCGGACCAACACAGGGAAAAATTTTAATCAATATACAAAATAAACTGTGTGATAGTATTTTTATTACATTTTCAAACTTACGCGCTTAAATCCATATACATATATACATACATATCGCTGGACAAATTACACAAATCCATCTAACCCAAAAGTAAGCAAATTATATGCTTGTGTTATGGGTGTTAGTCAATACATAGTAATAAGAAATAATAATAAACACTCAAACCCGGAAATACAAACATCTATGCTCATCACACAAATGTTTGTCCTCGTCGGGGATCGACCCAAGCCCCATTGATTTTAGTTAGGTTTGCTATCCACGCGACCAAAGTAATATGTATATTTATAACGATGTACACATAAAGAATTATTTTTTACTAAAAACTAGCTGTTGCCCGCGACTTCGTCCGCGCGGACTTCGTTTACTCCGCACAGCACCTCCCCTGTAGGTGATAGCGTGATAATATGTAGCCTATATGTTGACCCGACCTGTTAGTAATATTTATGCAAAATTTGAAGTAAATCCATGCAGTACTTTTTGAGTTTACGCCGGACATACATACAGACAAACAGACAAAAATTCTAAAAACTATATTTTTGGCTTCGATATTGATTGTAGATCACGCCCCAAGTATTCTTTTTAAAAATAATCAATTTACAGTTTTGACTTTCCTACGATTTTATTATATGTATAGATAATACACATAAATATTTTTAATTACCGAAGTAGCTGCGTACAACAAAGTACACAAATACAGCGTCACTTGTACCACACGTAGCACCAGAAGCGGAGAAACGAATCTTTCGAAGCGCCTTTTGTATTCGATTATCGTTTGATACAATCGGTCGCATTCGGCAAGTGCGTCGTATGTCCCTTTATCATATTTAAAATCATAGATATCTGAAAGTTTAGATAGGTACAATTTTAATGTAGTTTAAATAGCCTCATGATTATAAGTGTTTCTTTTCGTAAAAGGAAACATTAAATAGGTTTTCTGTGCTAAATCAGGAGAGGTAGGCCACAGGCATAAGATTATTTTATCTGCCCATCAAAAATTACTTTCATAATCCAACTGTAGGAAAATGCAATTTTCAATTTTGCTGTAGGTATTATGTAAGAAAACTTAATTAAATATTAAATAAAACTAGATAATTAGGTACATCAATCGATTTAGCCCCAGTCCCATAAAGATTTATTATACATTTTACAACATCACACAACTTAATTCTGAGACATATTGGAGAATTTGGAGTTGTGATTGTTAAAAAGCAATTAAAATTTTCATTTCATAATTTGGTCATAGAATTATTGTCTTCACTTGTAATATTACAATTAAATATTTACCGAAAACTAAGCTATTGCCAGTGTTATGTACCTGAAAATAAACAATATTTATTGAAAAAATATAATAGCAAATTTCGCACCTACAAAATTTTGTGAAAAAGTGAAACGCATCGTGCGTCGTCGTTTGAGTCTTTGAGAGTCGTTAACTCTCAAAGACTCAAACGACGACGCACGATGCGACCATGAGGTTGAGACAGTGCGAGGCGAGGACGCATTATCATGTGTACACTGTGTATGTATGTGTCGCAGGCAAATTCTATAATTCGTCTGTATACAAGTAGTGAAAATATCTTACGCCTAATCTTTGTCTTTAGTCCTTCGCTAAATCAAAGCGCCTAATGTAAAGTGTCGTCATTTTATAATGTGCTCCATGACTCGATTCCACGCGCCGTTAAAACTTGTCGCAGCGTATTGTTCGAATTACTTGTAAGTTGGAACCTAAATGAGAAGGTTCATTTGAAACTAGGTCTTTACCAGACTTGAAAGATAAATACGAAGTAGCTTTGTTAGGTTGCTTTGAGGTCCCTCACCTGGAAACTGAGCTTTGCTAAGTGTCGACTACATTCCTATGGTCTACCTAACTTAGTCGCTGATACAATAGGAAATTGGGCCCTATTTTAACTAAACTAAACATCCTGAAGGTCTCCTAAAATAAAACAGAAGTTAAATATTATGTATTCAGCTTGGATAATAGATATTGTGAAAGTAGCATGGGTGCTGAGAGCCACCTAAGGGTGAGGACCGTAGTACATTGCCCCGGCTAGCCCTGCGGTAGCTTCGCCACTGCTAGCAACCAAAAAACTGGAACATGAAAGTCAAAAACACTGGCGCAATACGCTAGTTGACTAAAATTGAAAAACTGTTTAATACTTCACTTTATTAGGTATACACGGGGCACACTAAAAATTTTGCACTTCTAGCTAATCGGAACTATTTGAATTTCGAATGTTATATTTTTAAAACGTTGCAACCTTCTTAGTAAAAAAAAACCCAATTGGCGAGAAATGATTTGTCAATTGTTTTTTTTATCACACATCAAAGTTCTACGTACGTAACGAAAATGGAATTAAGTCGAAAAGAGTTTAGAGCGATGATTTTTTATGATTTTAAAAGTTCTCTTTCTCCACAAGACTGTGCCGCTCGTCTTCAAAATGCTTTTGTGAGAGAAGCACCTTGTTTGAGCACCGTGAGGCGATGGTTTGCTGAATTTGAGCGAGGTCGAGTTTCTTTTCATGACGAATTTCGTTAAGGGCGGCCTTCAACTGCCGTCAACGAAAATAATGTGGCTACTGTTAAGCGGTTAATTGAAGAAAACCCCCGGATTACCTATGAGACAATTCGAGGACTATTGGGGATTGATATAATCCAAATTCAGAAAATTTTACACGATGAGTTGAAAGTTCGGATACTTTGTTGTCGTTGGATCCCTCATGAACTGACAGCGGAGCAGAAGCGGGTGTCGCGTGGAATGGTGCTCACAGATGCTACTGAAATACGACCACGGACATTCTAATGCTGCTTATGACATTGTCACAGGAGACGAAACGTGGATTTATTGTTTTAAACCCGACAAAAAACAGCAATCTTGTGAATGGGTGTTTGAAAATGAGAACAGGCCAACCAAAGTGAGACAGGCGAGAAACGTTGGTAAAAAAATGATTGCGTTTTTTTTTCTCACCTACGGGTCCCATCTGTACAATTCTACTTAAAAATCAAAAGAGTGTTAATGCCGAGTGGTATTCTGCCATTTGTTTACCCAAGCTGTTAGAAAAAGTTCGCGAAAGACAAACCAAAAGCCGCATTCTCCTACACCATGATAACGCTTCTTCACACACGGCCAACAGAATAAAGTCATTTCTAGCTTCCGAAAAAGTACATCTCGTCACTCATCCTGCGCATGACCCCGACCTAGCACCCTGTGATTTCTGTATTTTCCCCAAAATTAAAGATTTGATGAGAGGTTTTACTTTTACCAACTCCGAAGAGGCAGTGATAGCGTTCAATCAGCACGTAGAAAACATGCCTTCAGATCTGTGGTCCTCCTGTTTTAAAAAATGGTTCGAAAATGTTTAAAATGTAAAGGGGATTATTTTGAAAAGCACTAAACATAATGTTTTGGTTATAACATGTTGTTTTTTTAAGTTACGCAACACTTATAGTGTGACCTACGTAAACATCCAAAAACAATTTGTGAAACGAAGTTCCTTATGGGATTTGCGGAGGGGAACCCTAACCAGAAAAGAAACGTCCGTTACGTTAAAATAAAGCGTAAGATTTTTATAATAAGGAACTTCATCCTATCTGGTATCCCACGACACCATACGCTTTTTTTAATGTCGTTTTGTAATAAAAATTTCGCGTTTTAAAATTTTAATTTACCGTTAAAACACTCTGGACCACAGACCACGTAGAGATGCAAGCTCTGGACTGTCATGACGTCTAAACTTATATGTGTTACAAAGTACTCTGTGGTCTAAACGACATCACGCCGTAGTCATACATACTATGCGTTCCAACTAAGAATAGGATCGCGCTTGTTATCAACTTCATACCACAAGTGTGAAATTAGTAATGTCAGCATAAACATATTTGTTCAAACATATTGCTGATTTATTAAAGAACAAATAACGTTTTAATAATGTTATTTTCATCAATAAAAAAATATTAAAAAACATCAGTCTATCTGATCATCTATATAAATGTAAAAAAGTCGTGTTAGTTACACCACTTATAAGTCAAAAACGACGGAGCCAATTTTGTTGCGATTTTTGTAGGTTTGGGTTGTATTTGTCCAGAATACGCTAAAAAGTAATAAAATATAATATTCACCAATAAAAATATAGTAAAATATATCAGTCTAGCCTTTCATCTATATTTAATATATGTGTATAAAAAAGTCGTGTTAGTTATTTTACACCTTATTTTAATACATGGAAACATGATCTGATGGGAATCTAAATAAAAAATATACCAATTAGAATGAAAATATTTTTTAAAGGATTCTTTGTTAGTATTTTTTTTACACACCTTACTTATGAAGTTTTTGCAAAATGCGGAGCAAAATGTCATCCTGACAGTCCTATTCTCAGTTGGAACGCATAGTACATTACATACTCTGTTGTTTCTGTGGAAATGTTAAAACAATATAACGTTTTACCACCGTGTGATGTAACAGATTCAGGTTCCAGGTTTGCGTTTAGTGTCACGTGATTTAATATCAATTTTTTTGCCTATTAGGTGTATCCTGAAAATATTATTAATCCTTACCTTTTAAAATAAATATTTTAGTTTTTTGTTATGTCCGTGTCATAATAAATCATTAGAACTTAGAAACTACAATATATCCGATTCATTCTCAGTGGACACAAGCAACACAAGCCTATTGTAGCAGAAAAAGATAAGGTGCTGGCAACAAACCCGTGCGTGAAATGCGTGACATTACAGCTTTGAGTATTAATACTCAAAGCATTACAGTAATCTTCCACATGAAACTACAATATATTTATAATAACAAGTTGACTCCTAGATAGAACATTAAGCTTATACACTAGAAATTCACGTGTATGCTGCGTGATAAAATGTGATAACGATGGTACGATAAGATATATGTGCGCGAGCGTGTTCTATCGTTACATACAGACAAAAGGTCTAACGAAATATTAAAAAAATAATAGAATCAATTTTTAAATTAAATCATGACTTAAAAAACTTTTCTAAGACTAGCTTAAAGAATTAATTTGTATTTTTATATGTTCGAGTAATTTCAAATGATGGAGTATGTCTTCCCAAATATTTAAAATTATAGAATTTATTGAAAATTAACCTACCACACTGAAACTGTTTCGATCTCTTGGTTCAGCAGTATTGTAAAGATAATTGTGCATTTCATCGTCTTGAATATCCGAGAATTGACTTAACAACGTCTCGTGTCGGACTCCATTTTGTAACAATGCCGTGTAACGAGCATTGCGAAGAGAACAACATAGCAAATCCAATTGGCCACATAGGAGAATTGAATTGCTCGCAAAAAATACACCTGTACATACAACTTATGTATATGCCCTGACAATTTAAAAGGAAAAGGCTGTTTTAATTTGCAATCACCTATCACCATATATGTAGAACACATTCGAAATCCGTGTTCCAAGATTAAATTCACATTAAGAATCTACTTTTAAATTATATAAGGTCCTTCCAAAATAGGTGATCGTATCCACTTTTCAGTACGAACAGTGTGTTGAAATCTAACCAAAGATATCCAGCCAAAAAAGAATGTAATTCAAATGACTAAAATTATTTATTTTTACGAATAAAATATTTTTTCTTCATAACGCTTTACGCCTTTTTGTATAAAATAATCCACTTTTGACATAAGAGTGAGTAGTAAGGTAAATAATCTCGTGCCATATCTGTGGGTAAGAAATCTTGAACCACAACTTGAACCTTAGAAGTTGAGAGCGGCCAGCAAGCGATCAAGGTCTTTTATGCCGCGCGATTATTACAACATTACCTGTTTAAAAATATATATATTTGATGTAGATAGTCAATATCTTATATCAATGCTTAAGAACATGCAAATGCAAGTGTAAATGCTTCTCCTTAAAACTGACGGGTTAATAATCTTACAATAAGGCAACAGCTGCACAACAATTCACAGTACAAGTAGGCAGACGTGCAACGTGCGTACGTCGTCATTGAGAAAACGTAATTAAGAGTAGTTTCAGATAATTATATAATCTGATTGCATTAACTAAGAAAAAACTAGTGTCAAACATTCAAACTCTGATAACATAGGTATCGTTTTAAAATTGAATCGTTTCCTCAAAATTTGTTTTCGAAGAATAATTTAAACGCAGTTTTAACTGCAACACCTTTCTTTTCGTTTCCATGTGTTTATTGAGCTTTGCATCAGATCGTCAGCAAATTAAAACACGGGAAGTATACACTACCAAACAAAAAAAATCTAAATCGGTTCGTAAATGACCGAAATCTGAGGTGGCAAATACAGCCAAATTGATAACCTCTTCTTTTTGGTAAGTCGATTGAAAACTGGATTCAAAAAAGTTTTAAAACTGAAAGAAATACCAACTGGATAATAATTTTGGAATACGGGTTTCAATGTCAATGAATTGCCTGAAAGACAAAAATAATATTTTAGGTAATAATTCCATTTGAGTACAAAAAGTTGCAACGGAAAAATTTGGTGTACTAACCCTACTCAGTTAAAAAAACAATATTTTATTGGAATAATTAGGTACCATTTCCAATTGGGTATATTACTTGAATTAATTAAATGGAGTTTTACCAAATGCAAAGGACATAAAATACAAAATATTTGCCCCTACACCTGTCTAACTTTAAATATTAAAATAACTGTTAACCCGCCATTGGTGACGTATCTGTCTGACAGACCGGTTGATCCGAAAGATTCGAATAAATTTTTCACACGCCATCGATTCGAGTTACGATTTCGAGTAGGTAACTACTTCATTTTAAGTCCCATGCCGTTGGTTACACTCATGAATTTGCCATGGATGCACGTTCACAACTATCAACACCAACCCGGTCCGTAAGACCAGCGTCGCCAAACATGTAAGTAAAATATTTATAACTAGCTGTTGCTCGCGACTTCGTTTACTCCGCACAGCTCCTCCCCCGTAGGTGATAGCGTGATAATATGTAGCCTATATGTTGACCCGACTTGTTAGTAATATTCATGCAAAATTTGTAGTAAATCCATGCAGAACTTTTTGAGTTTACCCCGGACATACATGACTTTTCTACCATTTTATTATATGTATAGATATTTTCATATAGTAAAATACATGTAGGTAATATTTTTTGTTGCAAGGATATATATTTTTGTTTATTTTCTAAGAGTTTGCAATGTCCTAAGGTTGACAAAGGCTGATTTTAATCAAAAAACTTAAACATTTTTACTAATTTCAAATTGTTTATAAAGATATGGGTAAATAAAATATTTTTATAATATATATAATTTTTTAATCTAAGTATACATATAATAAAATCGTAGGAAAGTCAAAACTGTACATTGAATATTTTTTTAAAAGAATACTTGGGGCGTGATCTACAATCGATATCGAAGACAAAAATATAGTTTTTAGAATTTTAGTCTGTTTGTCTGTATGTATGTCCGGGGTAAACTCAAAAAGTACTGCATGGTGTTTACTTCAAATTTTGTATGAACATTACTAACAGGTCGGGTCAACATATAGGCTAAATATTATCACGCTATCACCTACGGGGAAGGTGCTGTGCGGAGTAAACGAAGTCCGCGCGAATGAAGTCGCTGGCAACAGCTAGTAAGTAATAAAAAACCTGTGATCGACTGAATTTTTGTGTTTTATTTTCATAAATGTGTTTATAATTAAACCTAAACTAACTAGTAGTAAAAGTAGGACAACTAGCCGATGGTTGGCAAAATCTTAGGTCGAAAACCCTTGTCTGTGAGACCGGCGTCACCAATGTTGTAAGTAAAATTGACGTCACCAATGGCGGGTTAAAAAAACAAAAACGGATATGTTTTTGTAACATTAATGATAATGTCAAAATTGAAGATTAAAAGTTATTCCTCACTCAGTTGTCCCAGTGAAAGAGCCACAAAAAACTGACTTAGGCACTGACGCATACACACTGAAATGAAACCTGCAACACTATTCACATTTGCATAGCTCCAATGTTGTGAAGTTTCTTTTGTTAACCCTGTAATACAATAAAAAATACCACTATCTAAATCAAGCATTATGTGTTTAACCTACTATAATTAACAAATTACACATGACTGTTCTGATGGAAAGAATTGACCATTGCCTATACTACCTATAACCTATATATAATAAGTTGGGTTGTTCTCTAAGCGACGGAAATACTTGTCATATGCATACGTTTTTCGGCTAAGCTAAGTTTAGACTACAACCTACCCATGTTTACACAGACTACTGTGGTTATGTACGATATATAGTGTCGTAGTCTATTCTTAACAATTAATCTATAAACCAAGTATTTTCTTTAAACCTTTTGGTATCACTGGCACATTTCTCATTTGACCAAAGTTAAACGGTACATCATAAAAAATGTGTAAACGGTTAACCCTACGGGCCATCTCTGAAACTTCTTACAAATTAATGTATTTTAAGCTCAAAACAGTAAAAAATAAAAGCATAGTTCAAACATCTATTTTGTTAAAAATGGCAGTATATTATTTTTTGGAAAGCTGAATATTTTGAAAACGCATGGCATTTATGGTATTCAACTCAATTTTTGAGATTTAAAATATTGCTTAAGCTAAATAATCGATAAAATAATATCTAAACGATAAAAAATGTGTAAACGGTTGATCCTACAGGCCGTCCGTGAAACTTTCCACTAAATTATGGTATTAAAAATTATAAGAATAAATTTTTCAGTTCAAACATCTATTTTTTAAAAATGGCAGTATATTAATTTTTGAAAAGCTGTATAATTTGATTTGAAAACGATGATGGCATTCAACTCAATTTTTGAGATCTAAAATATTGCTTTAGCTAAATAATCGATAGGTTGAAAAATTTCGATGCGATGTCAAAAAACATTTTATTTTTAATTTTCTTCATTGATAAATCCCAAACAAATTGACCGATTTTAATTAAGTTAACGGTATTTGACGCAGTTTTTAAAGGAGAAAAGCTGATAAGATTTTTAACTCAATTAGTGATTAACTTGAAAGTTATTTAAAAAAATTAAGTAAGTTTGCTAAAAACAACGTAATTTTAATATTTGAATAGCTATAAGTTTTGAGAATTAGATTCGATGTTGATTTTTGAAATGGCATTTGACGTAGTTTTTTTAGTACTAAAATATCGTAGAATACCAAAAAAGATTAGTTGAAAAATTTCGAAGCTATGTAGAAAAAACACAATTTTCAAAATTTTGCGTCTACGATTACTCCCAAACGGATAAACCGATTTTGATGCAATTTATGTATAAGACGTAGTTTTTTGAGGAATAGAGCTGAATAGTTGTTGTACTCAACCGGTACATAAATCTAGAAGTTATATTTAAAAAATACTGTTTCGTCAAAATTTTTTGGTGTTTTTTCAAACTTCCTGAAAATCTCCTGGACCTAATCAGTTCAAATTTTTTGGAAGTCTAAGTTAAAAGGAATCCAATCGAATGCCATCAACCGCGTTTCGATCGGTCCAACCGTTCAACAGTTATGAGATGTTTACATACACACACACACATGTACAGACATACTGACGTCATCGTGAAAATAGTCGGAAAAGGTTCCTAAGACTTCAAAACGTGGGCATTTGGTGAAAACTCGCTTTTTCTAAAATCGGGATAAAATCAGTAACTTCCTTATCTACATACGTAGTGGGAAGTTAAAAAGGAGTCAATTAACCATGTGTACCAGGCGTCCTGATGACTCTCATTTTATTTCACTCATGGTATCAATACATGGCTTAGGGGGCGTCCATAAATTACGTGAGGTGTTTTTCTTAATTTTCTGTCCCTTCCTCCTGGTGAGATGTCGTGAGATTTTATTCAATCCCCTCCCCCATCCCCTAATCTCACGTGAGATTTTTCAAAATGTGGGTTTCTGAAATATGTAAACGCGTTTGATTATTATTGTAAAAAGAAAAAAAATCTTCGTGCTTTTATTTACGATTAGTTAAGGCTGTATAACGTCGAAGTATAAATGAAATTATTTTCTTTCGAACGAGTTAGTGAATGATCTTAATCGTATCACGATTACACTTAAGATTAACTTAAATAGCTATTTACAATCTGGATAATGGACCAAAATAGTATATATTTTTTGTTTCAACGTGGAAAAAAATTGCGTGATATTTGCCGAGACCCCTCCTTCCTCCCCCAACGTAAGATTAGATGAGATTTGACTTGACCCCCTCTCCCCCTTAAACATCTCACGTAATTTGTGGACGCCCCCTTACGATTCGCAAATCGCGATTCACTTGAAAACATACGCGGCACCAGTAGCGTAGCTAGTATTGTGTGTTACTTGGTGCAGCTATTATGGCACCCCTACTCAGACAGCTGTTTATGATGACAAAACGCATTGAAAAAATAACGGTGTCCGTGTGGTAAAATTACCATTTCAATACGTTTTGCCACGATAAACAGCTTTCTGACTTCTGAGCAGGGTGCTATATTGGATGTGGGAATGTAGGACAATAAAAATACTACAGTAAATAATAAAATACTACAGTAAATAATAACAATAATATAAATACTTACAGTAAATAATAACAGGTATAACAATGTAAACGGATACGCTGAAAAATGTGCAGCTTGTATAAAAGTACGCGAAATTTTTCGCAGTTTTATAACTTTTCTCCATTGTCATATTAGTAATACCTCTAGGAGAATGACTTCTGAATTCTTTTTGCATAAATTCAAGTAAATCATATAATTCTCTTTTGTAACTTGCAAAGTATGCTATAATCAAAATTGATGTCACGAAAGGAAATCCATCTGCGATTAATTCTAAATTGTCCATTACATTCGTCCATATCATGTAAAGGTGTAATAGTAATGCTATAATCTGAGACGTAAGCATTGCTAAGACAACAACTAAGTAAATATAATTAAATAAAATCTTGAAATTATTGTCCGGATTCGTGAACCAGTCATAACAAGCAACTGCCTTGAGAGGCAATACCAAATAATGTGTATAATTGATGTCTTCATTTCCAGTAAATATGGAGTTGATTTTTGGTCCCTTGCGCTACAAAAAACAAAAACAAAGATCATAAATATAAAATAAGACAAAAAGCCGATTAAATGCAATTTGGAAACTGTGAAGCAAGTGACAGTAGTCAGCATGTATGAATGAGCGCGTATTTATTAGATTTGGCTACGTCCGTAGAAATAGGCAGCTTGCTTAGCGTCTAGTGCTTCTCACCTCGTGACAAAAAGCCAACACGTTTTTTACTTCGAAAGGTCGCAAAGGAATTAGCTAGGCGCCAAGCGCGCAGTGCAGCCGATCGAGAACATTCTAGAAAGTTCGTTTTACTAAGCTACGCGCTAAGTGCTTCCAGTGCTTTTCGCTAGACTCCAGACGTTAAGCAACCCGGCTGTCTGTGTGGACGTAGCTTAAGGAAGACCAACGAAACTCTATTAATATCTGCTATTTGTCTATCTGTCACAGGTCTCTATCTTTTAAACGGAAATATCTAGATAGACTTTTTTTTTGAAAGGGCAATGGGCCCACCTCTCGTTCCCACCACTGTAACTTCTGTAAACCAGAATCAACAGCGGCAACCTTCCTGATAACCTCTGAGTTGCGAGCTCAGGGTGCCCTGGGGAAAAGCTAAGCTGTCTTGGAACCCGCATCGAA
The DNA here is from genome assembly GCA_036924255.1 of Apodemia mormo. Taxonomy (NCBI): domain Eukaryota; kingdom Metazoa; phylum Arthropoda; class Insecta; order Lepidoptera; family Riodinidae; genus Apodemia; species Apodemia mormo. The sequence continues at coordinate 5,183,973 of JAUPFN010000020.1, read as the reverse complement.
TTTAATCAGAAGAGTATAGGAGGAGTAGGAAAATACATCCAGTTTCCCTCCCTTTACAGCAGGAGACAGCGTAAGATAAAGCAAAAAAAAACTGCTAAGAAATGAGACGTTTACAATCAGGTTAAGCCTGATTGCTATTGCACCACGGTAGTTTAGGTATTTGAGTACCTACGAAAATGGCCTACTTAATTCTGCTTCCAGTAGTATGTATGACAAAATCGCTTGAAGGCACGGAAATTCCCACGAGTTGCTACAAGGTCGGAATAGTAGATTACCCCGGATATACATCGTATACTATCAAGCATTTGGCTACGTTCATTTTGCCAGAGATTACACTCCCAAAGAATATGATGTGCAGTTTGTTCATATTTACAGTTTATGGTGGAACATTCGCAAAATGGAGAAGGAACTAATTTGAACGAGAATAATTTAGCTTTAAAATTACCATGACTAGTAAGGAACTGTGCAACACAATGATCTATTTCTATCCACGTTTTACTTAATCGTTCCCGGACGCAGGGGAAAAAGTTATATAAATGCCGTCCTTTAGGTGAGCAGCACCAACGCGACTGCCATTCATTTATTAATTCATTAGTAACATCCATCACGGGATTAAAGAGGCGACGTATTTTTGTTTGAGCTTGCGGAAAAATAATATCTGGGCTAGTAAAGTTTTTAGAATTATAGTACATTGAGGACCGACGCTGAATTTCTAAATCTAATGGAAATACACCTGATAAAACGGGTAAAGCTTCAGAGCTTACAGTGCGATATGCTTTACACAAAAATATTAAAGCCAAACGCTGATTTTGAAGTAATTTACGCCGGGTCGCGCCGCTTGTAACTTTATCAGCCCATGCTGAACATGCATAAGTAATACAACCTAAATAAGTTGCGTTATAAATTATCTTTAAAGTGTTAAAGGTTAAACCCCACGTTGAGGTAGATATGCCGGCAAAGGACAAGTAATTCCGTTTAGCTTTTTCACTGATATAGTTAATATGATTTATAAAAGTATAATTTTTCTCTAAAACTAAACCTAAATATGTTACGGACTCCTTTCTCTTTACTGTGCTATTATTTAATTTTATGCTAGGAGACGATAGAAGCGAACCTTTTAGTATTAAGTAGAACGTTTTATGAGGCGCAAATTTTAAATGATTTCTGAATCCCCAGTTGGATATTAAATTAAGACTAGTATAAGCCAGTGACTCTATCTGTGCTCGTGTGTTTGCTTGTATTATTAAAGCAACGTCGTCCGCATAACCTATAAGTGAGCATCCTTCAGGCAAGGCTAGTGAAAATAAATCATCAAATCCTAAGTTCCATAGATATGGCGAAAGTACTGATCCCTGTGGGCAGCCCAGAGTAAGGCGTTTAGATGCAGCGTAATGCCCTAGCTGTAATTTCAAGTGACCGTTTTCTAAATACGAATTAATTAGTTGATATATATTAGAATAGCATCCCCTTATTTTTAGTTTCAATAATAACATCGGCCACCACGCGTTATCAAAAGCACCTGAAATATCCAAAAAGATACCCACAACATAATTATTTCGTGATAGTTCTACCGTTTTTCTCATGGTTAGCACTGCATCTACAGTGGATTTTCCGGCGGTAAATCCAAATTGTTGTTTATTGAATGTGGGCCCTTGCGGTAAGAGTCGAGGAACTACTAATCTTTCTAGCAGTTTACCAAGAGAAGGTAGAAGTGTAATTGGGCGATATGATTTAGGGTCATCCGGAGGCTTGTCACCAGATTTTGGAATAATTTTGAGATATCCTTGGCGCCATATTTTAGGGAAAACACCTTCCGCAATGCAACGATTTATTACTTTTAGAATAGAGTCTGGGGCTGCTATACACGCTTGTTTTATCATATAATTTAAGATTTTATCCTCTCCGGGCGCTTTTTTCAATGGTAAATTGTTAACGGTATTTAACAATTCATCTAAGGATACCAGACTCGATATGGGGGACACAGGTGTCACGTCAACTTGTGATCTAATTTCACGATGATATTCGTTATCCCGATATATCTAGATAGACTATAGCAATATTTACTTAGGTCATTGTACCTCATTTAGTATTTGGTATTTCCGCCATGTTGGTCCAGGCTGCTTTTGAACAAAAGACTATCTGCCGCTCTGCCAGGCAATTCGTAAAAGGCGAACGATTGGCTATACAAGTCACTAACATCGTGGCTACTAGGTAGAGTTCTACATTATCTTGCTCGGGTCTGGTGCCCTAACCTATGTTTGCCTGCCTTACCTATTTCTGCCACCATGGGCGTACCGAGGGGGGGCAGAGAGGGGCAGCTGCCCCTCCCTGGATCTTATTTAACTCTCTACTAACTATCTACTGTTGTAGATAAAAACTTAATAACATAAAAATACAGTCTTAAAATATTACGGTTGCCCCCCCTGGTCCAGAACCTGGGTCTTAAAATGTTACGGTTGCCGCCCCCCCCCCTGGCCCGGAACCTGGGTACGCCCATGTCTGCCACAATGGCGTTAGTTTACTTTCAACTTTTCATCCAAGAAAACCCTCGAGGTGGGTATGTAAATAAATAAAAAATACTAAGTTGTAAGAGAATCGCCTCTGTGGTCTAGTGGTCCGGTGTCGGAGTTGACTACATGAGGTCACGGGTTCGATTCCTGGGGCGGCAATTCAAAAATGTGTTTTTTCAGTTTTCTGATAAAAACAACGTTGTCCGGGATTGGAAAGTGCCCGGTTGACGATAGGCTTGCAACCTATCACATTTGTGGGACCAAGTATCTTCGGCTAATCATGGGTGCGCTTGTTGTACCTCTGCCTACCTCTTCGGGGATATGGGCGTGAAGATACTTTTTTGTAAGAAAATACAGAGTTAGTTGATATCTTACGAGAGGATTACTTACATTTTGATTAAATTTATATTTAAGCATTTTACAATGACAGTATTACGGTACAGTCAATATAAGTAACGAACTTCAAAAACTGATGTATGTCTACGAAGTTACCTTTTAACCCTTCTACGACATTAAATAGCGAGCGGGCATTATAATTTGTTTGGTTAAATATGCAAATTGAGTTTAGAATATATCCTATAAAGTAAAGACCCCTTTACATTAAAAGCAAGTTTTATGGCTGCTTTATTTGGAAAAATACATTTTTTAGGTTAGTACTAGATCGTTAATGCGGCAACACAATACACAATCACAGACTACACGAATACTAATAAACACTATGTTAGTATACGTAGTATCTAGGCAGTGGCGTAGTTAGGCCGTGGGCGAAGTGGGCCTTCGCCTCGCACCTAAAGGGGCCTCGCACTACCTGATTTAAAATCTTTATTTATTTTTAAATTAAATAAAAGCCTGAAAAATATTGGCTTCACTCTTCTGTATCTGAAATACAAAAATAACAACTAGATCCTAAATTAACGCGTTATAAAGACACGATAGTTTTTCGCTTACTTCAAACGTGGCGCGTGTTTTTGTGTAGCTTTTGGGAACGAACGGAAAGGGGCCTCGCCGATGCGACTATGTCCACGTATATAATAGTCCACGCTACGCCACTGTATATAGAAACGTGTGGCTACTCATATGAGGAAATGCTTGTATCAAACGCTTGTAGATACCTATATTATAAAAAAAATAGAAATATACCATGTTGTGCTATTTTATTATGCCAAATATGAATCCAAAGGCTTAAAAATACCTCAAGTGATTTTATTTCATCGGTAAATACTACAACTCTGTATTTCTGGGTGCAAATGCAAGCAAGCTACACTGGCGATCTAATAAATTGCCTTATATAGCATTGGATAGCAAACAAGATCTGTTCTGATGGTAAGAGTCCGTAGCTTGTATACACTAAATGTTTTAATGGTTCGTGGACGGGAAAGGGGACAGAATACCCTAAAATCAGAACCAGAACACGTCAGAGAGAAGCACTGATTAAATTTAATTTAATTTTCCCCGTGTTGGTTCCGGGCTCCTTTGAAGAATAGACCAACTGCCGTTCTACCAGGCATGTCGTAAAAGGCGACCGATTGGCTATGCAAGTCACTAACAGAGTTCTGCATTGGCTCGCGCGGGTCTGGTACCACCGCCTTACCTATTCCTGCCGCAATAGCGTCAGTACTTATCATTGCCGTATTCCGGTTTGGAGGGTAAGGTAGCCGGTAAACTTATGCATGTGGCATTAGACCTCGCCACAAGATAGCAACGCACCATTAACACCTTTGGTGTCTATAGGCGATGGTTGACTCTTTCCATCAGGAGACCCATCTGCTTGTTTGCTATCTTATGATATAAAAAAAATTTTTGGCTCGTCACTATTGAGTTGTGGTATGAAGTGTACCTCAGTTAAATATTTAATTTTTCGTACAGGAAGCCGATCGCTTCTCAGGTTCTAGTGGTATAGGTCACAATTCTTTATTTTGTTAATATGAACAATTAAATAAATTGAATAATATTCGGTAATGTAAGCGACCCTTAAATAATCATCAGTACAACCAGAAATGGTACCATTTAACTAGCTAATTAAACTGTTTCCAACTTTAAGAACTTTAGACTGGTTAATGACTAATGAGTTAGGGTCAATTTTAAACTGTAATTAGTTTCAAACAATAACGATTAGTGATTGAATGACATTAGCTAGTAATCTTAAGATAATTAGCCTATTAGTCTGTAAGAGTAAGGCTTGTAAAATCCAATCGTTATGAGGCTAAATAGTGTGGGCGCCTGAGCTTCATAGACGGGTTTAGCCTAGTAATGGCCGCGATAAGAGCTCACTGGTTTACTGGCTACCTTACCCTCGCAACTGAAGTAAAACAACGGCAAACATTGATGCTATTGCAGCAGCAAGAAGGTAGTTTTAACAGACGTTATGGAATTCTACGGTGTTGGTCCGGGCTCTTTTGAAGAATAGACCAACTACCGTGCTGCCAGGCAGGTCGTAAACGGCGACGAATTGGCTATACGTCTCACTAACATCGTGACTACTATTCCAACAGCAATAGCGTGAATACTTGCCACTTTCATGTTCCAGTTTGGACGGTAAGGTAACCGGTTAACTTATGCATGTGGCTTAAAAACCATACACGGAACGGATAGCATTGTCTACCCAGGCGATCGTTGTCTTGTTTCATCATGACAGTTATTTGCATGTTTCCTATCTTATGACATAAAAATTCTGATTTTTTAACTGTAATGAATCCATGCGATCTAAACAGCGGATTGATTCAACTTCATAAAATAACGGATCGAGGTTTTATAGTAAGTTGTCAAATCTCAACAACGGAACGTTCATTCAATTTTAACCAGAACCTTTCCCTATTGGGGTCTCGGTCCCTGTTGAAGTATAAACCAGATGCCTTCCTGCAGCCAGTTCGGCAAATGCGAACTATTACTCAAACGATCAAGTACTATAGGGACTATTATGTACTATATCATTAGATAACAAACAAACAGATGATTCCTCTGATGAAAAGACAAACTATTCAGAAATCAGAAATACTTTATTCAATAAAATTTTTTACAAGTTATTTTGACACGTCAACATATTTTTTTTTAAAACTACTACCGGATCAGAAACGCGGCCACACACTGAGAAGATCCAGCGGAAGAAACTCAGCGGGCTTGTCTTTTTTTTTCATATCATTGATTTTTTTACATTATCACAATATCACAAAAAATATATATGAGATCGGTAAATATTGCCTATAGACACCAAAGATGTTGATAGTGCATTGCTATCCGTGTGGCAGGATGGCAATGCCACTTGCATAAGTCTACCGACTACCTTATCCTCCCAACCGGAACACGACAATGACAAGCATTGACGCTATTGCGGCAGGAGTAGGTAAGGCGGTGGTACCAAATACACAGGCGAGACGTTGTTGAACTCTACCATCTAGTAGTTACGTCGTTAGTGACACGTAAATCCAATCCGTCACCTTTTACGACATGTCTGTCAGAACGGCAATTGGTCTATTGTCAAAGGAGCCCGGACCAACACGAGAGAAAAGGCCGAGGTCTTGAATCCATATCCATGAAAATAACCATATTTTTGATCGAAGGATTTAAACGAAATAAAATTGACGATTTTATATCATGAGTTTTATTAAAAAATAACAAAAACTGATAATATACAAACGTAACATAAAAATTTAATCTCATTAACGTTAATAAAAATTGACATTACTGTAGTATCTAAATATAACGGTTTTAATATAAATAATGGTTTAAAATCCTATATGCTATGCCGTCTGCATTGACTCCGTTTCCCTGAAAATAAAATGTTAACGTAAGTTATTAAATATTAAGTTAAATTGTATCAGTAAAGTAACTTCACGCCCGTTTCCCTAAGAGGTAGACAAAGTTACAACCAGCATCTACGATTAGCCGAAGATACTTAGTCTGGAGTCCCACAATAGATGGCAAGCCCATGGGCGTACCGAAGGGAGGGGAGGCAGAGAGGGGCAGCTCCCCCCCCCCCCCCCCATCGCCCCCCTGGAGAATTTGTTTACCTCTCTACAAACTATCTACTGTTGTATATAAAAATATAATAAAATAAAAGTTTAGTCTTAAAATAATACGGTTGCCCCCCCGTGGCCCAAAACCTGAGTACGCCCATGGGCCAGCCTATCGCCAACCGGCACTTATCTAATCCAGGGCAACGTTGTCTTTATCAGAAAACTAGTACTTATCAAAGATATACAAAATCAAATAAACATGCAGACAAAGAAAAAATTAAAAATTGTTTTGTGTTCTGTGTTGTGTTGTCGTTTTTCTGATCTTTCCATTTGTTGTCCCCCTTCATGGTCTCGTCAATGAGGGCCTGCCCCCATTGAAGAACTGCGAGGCAGTTCCTGAAAGGCGAACAATTGGCTATGCGAGCCACTACCATCATGACTACCAGTAGATCTCGGTAATGGCTCGCCTGGGTCTAGTCACCGCTGTAATTATTTTTTTTTTTTTATATCATAAGATAGCAAACAAGCAGATGGGTCTCCTGATGGAAAGAGTCAACCATCGCCTATAGACACCAAAGATGTTAATGGTGCGTTGCTATCTTGTGGCGAGGTCTAATGCCACATGCATAAGTTTACCGGCTACCTTACCCTCCAAACCGGAACACGACAGCGACAAGCACTGACGTTCTGACACTATTTCTGCCGAAATAGCGTCAGAACATGACACTTTCGTGTTCTTCTGTATGGTATCTGATAAACTTATTCATGTGGCATCACCAACCCGCCACACGGATAGCAACGCACCATTAACATCTTTGTCGCTTATAGGCGATGGTTTCTCCTTCCATCAGGAGAGCCAAATGCTTGTTTGCTATTTTATGATACAAAAAAAGAATAATTAACAAAGTATAATAATATATAATTTTTTTTTACGGCTTCAATATCATGGAATGGTTTCATGATGACAATTAGTATTTAATTCAGTGCAGTTTGATTATATTTTAAATTAAGCAAGTGTTATGAAGCCTGTACTTTCGGACTTCCCAATCTATTTTGTAATATAGTAATTAGATAAATATATTCTTTTTTAGATTCCTAAGTAAATTGTTACTAGCTAAAAGACTTGCTGTATCTGACCTCATCAAGTCATCATATTAATTCTATCCTTAATTAATCACGATGACGAAGGACCATCAAGCCTTTGCTTGTCTTTTACAAGTTGCCAGCCAGGAATATATTCATTGTCTGTATATGCTTCCTTGTTGGTTCGAGCCGCTTTTAAAGAACAGACAATCTGCCTTTCTCTGAGGCAGTTCGTAAAAGGTAAACACTTGGTCAAATGTCTCATTAAATCTCTCATTGTCGTGTCTGTATCTGTCGCCATTTTGTGTTACCATAGCATAATTTGAAATTATCATTTAAGATTATTTATTGTGATCAGCGAAAATATATCTTCCGATATCTACAAAATAATAACATTATATGCAAGTATTAAGCTATTAAATAATGTCTGACGATCGGACAGGGTTTTTTTACACAGTGTATATTTACTTCTCTTTAGAACGACGCGCCGCAATCCTGTAAATGCGCTTCAGCTCGAGTAAGGCCCTCATAATGACGACGAGTTGCTGCTCGAAGTCGGAAACCTTGAGGTCCACGGTGAGCCCTTTCTGCTTGCAGATCTTCACGTAGAGGCTCCAGATGGCAGCGCGCACGTGGCAGACCTCCACGTGCCGCGCCGCCGCCGTCTCCTTCAGCCGGTTCAGGGCCAGCTCCCATTTGATGACACGATTTCTAGCTTTGTCGTAACGCCACTATACAATAAGTTTGCTGCTCTGAGGTTAAGGTTATTAATGCGTTAGTAATTTATGTGTATCTTAAGAGCAGCAACTTTCAATGTCGAACTGGCCATAGTCAAGATGGCGTACAGACTACTCTAACTACTCTTAGACTCATAGACCTACAATAATATTGCGCAATATTAAGTATTGTGCAATGTTATTGACCGTTTAGGGTTGATATTGAAGATTGCACAATGATTGAACGAATGTTTGAGCGGGTTTAATTTTTATTGCGCAATATTTTTTTCTTAATATTGCACAATATTTTTCACTTCAGAGTTTGGAGCGGTCGCGTTCGGTCAGTCACGGTCATTATATGGTCGTGTCGTAAATTTAAGCAAAATGGCGAGCAAGAATGCTGTAAAAGATAAAGATCGGGAGTTTCTACTTGAGTATATAGTTGAGTATATCACCAGCATAGTTGCCGCCAAAACTTCATGTTGCTCGCTCGAAAATATTGATCAGAATGATTTGGCAATTTTATTGAGTGAATTTATTGAACGTCTGGAATCAAAAGTGTATTCAATATTGTTGCACAATAAAAGTATTGCGCAATATTATTGTAGGTCTAGGGGCCGCCTTAGACGTATACGACCACTCACCACATGTATTCATAAATGGAAATTAATTTCAAAGACTATACTATCTACTCGCATACTAGACAAGGCAAGGCTAGACAAGACAAACTTGTGTTCCATTAAAGTGCATACTATGGACTTGCGCGTATCTCTGAGCTCGTTGAATGAAACGCACCATGAAATTCACGACGGTTACGATCCTTATGTCGCGAATGTATATTATACGCTACAGTGGTACTTAATTTTGACTTTGCTTGGACGAATTATTATGTCAGCGCTGCAGCGAGTGTTAACGAAATGGAACAAGACTTCTACTTAGCATGGCTTCTCTAGTACGTAGTACATTGAACTATCTGATTAATATAGATATGTGCATGTAAGTTTTAGTAAAACATTAAATTAATTACAGATGAAAAAAATATTTTTTAAAGAATAGGGGGCAAAAGGGCAAGAGGCTTAATTGATGATAAGTGATCACTGCCGCCTATGAACAGTTGCAAAACTAGGGGTCTTGGACGTGCGATGCCGGTCTTTAAGGAATGAGTAAGCTCTTTTCTTGAAGGCCCCCAAATCTTAGAGGTTTTTGATTTGCAGCTTTCGCAAATTTAAAGTGTGCCGTTGCTACTGAAACAACAGCGCAATAAATGAAATGAGCTTACCTAGCGTGGTATAGAAGGACTAGCTGTTGCCCACGACTTCGTCCGCACGGACTTCGTTTACTCCGCACAGATCCTCCCCCGTAGGTGATAGCGTGATAATATGTAGTCTATATGTTGACCCGACCTATAAGTAATATTCATGCAAAATTTGAAGTAAATCCATGCAGTACTTTGCAGTTTACCCCGGACATACATATAGACAAACAGATAAACAGACAAACAGACAAAAAATCTAAAAACTATATTTTTGGCTTCGATATCGATTGCAGATCACACCCCAAGTATTCTTTTAAAAAAATATTCAATGTACAGTTTTGATTTTCCTACGATTTTATTATATGTATAGATTAATCTTTATTACATAAGCAAAACTTAAATCACTCGGGCGCATATTTGGACCACGTTTATACATTAATCTCATACATATTAGAAACGCGAAGTTTATATGTTTAGATGTTTGTTACTTAATCACGCAAAAGTGGCTGGGCAAATTGGGATGAAATTTGACACATGAGTAGACAACCTGGAATAGCACATAGGATACTTTTCATCCCGAAAAAATAGCTTGTTCCCGTGGGATTCATCAAATACTTTTATAGCATAGCGGTCTGTTGGGTGCAACAGTTAGTAAGGTTATACCCAATTGCGACGAAAACGGCTAAATTACTTGTTTGATTTTTGTTAAGTGCTGTGCTATTTGATTTTTCTACAAATCGAATCTAAGCTTTGGAATCGAAATGTACGTCAAGTTAGATATATCTTGTATTTTTGTTTGTATTTTATATATTATTTTTGTTTGTATTTTAAAGTACAAGGAAATCCAATGGATGAACCGATTGAGCTATTTTTTTTTTATTTCTAGACCTTCGGGTAATTTGTTCCATTGAGCGCTCGCGCTGCTCTGGTATAACTACAATAATCACATTAACAATCCGCGAAAGCAATTTTCAACTCCTCACTTATATTACGATTTCAATTGTCTTGAGCCCACGTAATTTCCTATGGCTCGTGATTCTCGACTCGAAAACCATCGAAAACTTGGACAGCAGCTTTGCTTCTGTTAAAAATACGAACCCGTAAATCTGCCAGCGTGTTGTTTAAGCCCATTATAAAAAGTTTCTTCTCCTCAGTGAGCGCTGCGATCTCCTGGCGAGCATTCTCTAGCATTTCCAAGTCGCGTTCTTGGCGCTCGGCAAGAGTGCTCTTGGCTGCAGCTTTTGAAAAAATATTTGTATAAGAAAGTATCTTTGTCTGATAATTTTATTAATATTCAATTATTTTATAAACATTCAATGATTGTGTCAATAAAAGGATAACATTTTTTACACAGCAGGTATCTTTCTATCCCTCAAGACGAGTCAAGCAAAGCGCGAAGTTAGGTAGGTACCTACATACTACTTTTTCTCGAAGCGTTTCGTCTTTTTTGAACCCTCATAACTTGGCTTATGGATTATACCAGACAAACAAAGTTCTTAAGGTATAATGTCAATAGTGTACTCATTAAACCTTACAAAGTTCCATTGGCATAGCTCTATATTTTTTATATCTTGAGACAGCAAACAAGTAGGTACATGGCTCTCTTGCTGGAAAGAGAAATCTCCGCCTATAGACACCAAAGATGTTAATGGTGCGTTACTATCCGTGTGGCGGGATGGCAATGCCACACGCATGAATCCAACGGCTACCTTACCCTCTTAACCGGAACACGATAATGACAAGACGACATGACAGTACCATATACACGGGCGAGACCTTGCGGAACTCTATCACCTAGTAGTCACGATAGTAGTGACACGTATAATCATTGGCGTACCGAGGGGGGGGGGGCAGAGAGGGGCAGCTGCCCCCCCCCCCCCCCCTTGGGGTTTATTTACCTCTCTACTAGCCATCTGTTGTTGTAGATATTAAGATAAAAATAGTCTTAAAATATTACGCTTGTCCCCCTTTGGCCCAGAACCTGGGCACGCCCATGCGTATAACCAATCAGTATCCTTTTACGATCTGCCTGACAGAACAGCAGTTGGTCTACTCTTTAAAGGAGCCCGAACCAACACGAGAGAAAACTACATATAAACATGAAAACATATTAAGTTTCATTTGCAAACCGGAACACGAAAACAACCAGCATGGCGCTCCTAATGCCAAAACCAATCGTCTGCAAACTCTAAAAACGGACATGGTGCGTGGCCAGCTCTGACTTTATTTATACCAAACCAGGGCAAGACAGTACTTCCACCTGGTACTTACAAGTTACAATGGTAATGACAAGTTAGAATTTTGCCCGTTGTTTACAAACCGCTCAGCTAGTAGGTGGTATTTGTAACGGGCCCGCGTTAACAAAGCGAAAAACTATCTTACCAAGGGCTTCATACCGGTTTAGTACATCGAGCGGCTGTTTAAATTCTGGATAACTATGAACCACAGACATCAGGTAGTCCTGAAAAAAAGTGATTTGAAGTTGATGTCGACGTGTCACCATAACCACCTCTGTGATTTATTTGATAAAAAAGTTAGGTGGATGTTTGCGAAAAATGAAGTGAGACCGGTTTTATAAACATAATGTATTATGTACATATGTGCATAGCCCCGGGTCGTTGGGTTCATTTCGATTTATTGAAAACTAGCTGTTGCCCGCGCAGCTTCGCCCGCGAGTAGATTAACATTTTTTTTTTATGTCATAAGATAGCAAACAAGCAGATGAGTCTCCTGATGGAAAGAGTCAACTATCGCCTATAGACACCAAAGATGTTAATGGTGCGTTGCTATCTTGTGGCGAGGTCTAATGCCACATGCATAAGTTTACCGGCTACCTTACCCTCCAAACCGGAACACGACAGCGACAAGCACTGACGCTATTGCGGTAGGAATAGGTAAGGCGGTGGTACCAGACCCGGGCGAGACAATGCAGAACTCTACCACCTAGTAGCCACGATGGTAGTGACTCGATAGCCAATCGGTCGCCTTTTACGACCTGCCTGGCAGAACGGCAGTTGGCCTATTCTTCAAAGGAGGCCGGGACCAACACGGCGAAAACATGTCGTCTAAATAGATTTTCATACAAATTTAATTCCCTATTTCACTCGAATTTTGCAACAATTATCATCTCAGAATCGTGGTCCAAGTCTATGGTTTCAATTTTCAGTAGACCGTCCCCTACACACTATATTAAAATGTTTCGGCTTATTGTCCTAAAAGAAATCACAAATCGCGTGAAAGTAACTCGTATACCTCGTATATTGTGTAATCCTTCACTTGCTTTTCCATCAGATTCTTCACTTCCTCCATTTCGGCAACCCGCAGCCTCATTGCTTCAGTTTCCTTGGATTTTCTCACTAGCACTGCGTTATCCGCCTCCATTTTACGCTCAGCCCTGTCGCGTTTTTCTTGATTTTCGCGAATAAACTGTAATCAACGTTGTTAAGGTCGTTTTTACACTGAAACAACAGAACTGCTGCTCTTTTTAGCAAATAAAATAAGTATTGATCACCTCTGCAGTCTAGTTATCCGGCATCTGCGTTTTTCGCCGTGTTGGTCCCGGCCTCCTTTGAAGAATAGGCCAACTGCCGTTCTGCCAGGCAGGTCGTAAAAGGCGACCGATTGGCTATCGAGTCACTACCATCGTGGCTACTAGGTGGTAGAGTTCTGCATTGTCACGCCCGGGTCTGGTACCACCGCCTTACCTATTCCTGCCACAATAGCGTCAGTGCTTGTCGCTGTCGTGATCCGGTTTGGAGGGTAAGGTAGCCGGTAGGCTTATACATGTGGCATTGCCGTTCCACCACACGAACAGCAACGCACCATTTACATCTTTGATGTGTATAGGCCGAGATTATGGTTTCTCTTTCTATGAAGAAACCCATCTGCTTGTTTGCTATCTTAAGATATCTATACATATAATAAAATAGTAGGAAAGTCAGTGTATGTCCGGGGTAAACTTAAAAAGTACTGCATGGATTTACTTCAAATTTTGCATGAATATTACTAACAGGTCGAGTCAACATATAGCCTACATATTATCACGCTATCATCTACGGGGGAGGAGCTGTGCGAAGTAAAGGAAGTCCGCGCGAACGAAGTCGCAGGCAACAGCTAGTAAGAAATATATCTGCTAACTGCACCCTGCTGCCCACTGCATTATAAAAATTTATAAAATAATAGGTATAAAAAGTATCCTATGTGCGATTCAAGGTCATCGTCTACCTATGTGCCAAACTTTAACCAAATCCGTTGTGTAATTTTGAGGGGATTGAATAACAATCATCCAAACTTTCGCATTTATAATTTTGCACCTACGGGGGAGGAGCTGTGCGGAGTAAACGAAGTCCGCGCGGACGAAGTCGTGAGCAACAGCTAGTATAATAAAATCGTAGGAAAGTGAAAACTGTACATTGATTTTTTTAATTGATTTTTTGAAAAGAATACTTGGGGCATGATCTACAATCGATATCGAAGCCAAAAATATAGTTTTTAGAATTTTTGTCTGTTTGTTTGTCTGTATGTATGTCCGGGGTAAACTCAAAAAGTACTGCATGAATTTACTTCAAATTTTGCATGAATATTACTAATAGGTCGGGTCAACATATAGGCTACATATTATCACGCTATCACCTACGGGGGAGGAGCTGTGCGGAGTAAACGAAGTCCGCGCGGACGAAGTTGCGGGCAACAGCTAGTAATAAATATAATAACAGATATTGGTTTGCCAGATTAGTTTTTTGCCATATTAACTAAAAATAATATTTTAAATCAAAATAACAGAGATTAGAGTTGTGATGGTTAATATAATACATAGCGTTGTATAATAGCGCGCTATGTATACTCAACGTAAAGTGTAGAAAAATATAGTTTATAGTCTATAACGTGCTATTATAAAATAGTTTATTCGAACAATACACCACACTTTTAACAGAGATACCTAATACGAATAAGAATGTAACATTTACTAAGTGACTAATGGGAATCTAGTCAAATCCCTTCAAAAATTAAACTTAGCTCAGAACACACTTTCACGCAAACTTAAAACACACTTTAGAGCAAATATAACGTCTCATCTGTTGCACAATAGAATCTATTAAACTTATACGCTAACTTTATTAAAGCTGATAAAAGACTCCTTCAACAGCATTTCCTTTTCCCGGAGATCTTGCCATTTAGCGTCCATGATCATTCGATTGTCCATTTCCTCGCACCTCTTGATGGCTAGTTTCTCATCAGCCTCCATTAGATCGCGGCGAGCTTGCTCGATCAACACTTGTGGTGTTGGTCTTGCGACATCCCATACCGGATATTTTCTAAACACGACGTAAATTAATTAAAGATTATATCCACCGATAATAATATAAATTTAATAATAAATTAATAAATATTCACGGGACAAATTACACTTATTGATCTAACCCCAAAGTAAACAAACTATTTGCTTGTGTTATGGGTGTTAGTCAATGATACTAATACATAGAAATACCACAGTCTATATAATTTTTACATTGTGGAAATACTATATAAATACTGGAATATATTTAATAAACACCCAAACCCGGAAATACAAACATTTATGCTCATCACACAAATGCTTGCCCCCGTTGGGGATCGAACCTATATATCTGAAACATAGAAGTCATAGAACCGAACAATTACTTGTAGGACTTGTTGGAATTGCATTATTTTCTATCGCCAATTTTGAAGCAAGCAAAAAGATATTACCATCAAATATAGACACCAAAGATGTTAATGTTGCCTGGCTATCCATGTGGAGGAGTGTTTGCATTAGTTTACCGTCTGCCTCATTCTCAAAACCGGAACGACAGTGACAAGCGTTAAAACTATTGCGGCAGAAATAGGTAAAATGGTAGTGGTAAAAATCCAGGTGAGATGTTGCTGAATTCTAGCACCTAATGGTCACAATATTAGTGACACGCTTGGCCAATCTTTCACCTTTTACGATCTGCCTGGCAGAACAAGGTCTGTTCTACAAAAGATGAAACCGATCATCTTCCTTTCTAGCTATTACCTATGTCTGTAAAGATTTTTTTTAATTCAACTCAAAGGGGTTAGTCGCAGGCTAATCTAATTTTAATAGATTAGATCATAGACTAGTATATAATATTATGCTTTATTAGATAAATTTATTGACCCGCAAGGGAGCATTTAAGTAGGTAGTTATACGTATGTATACCTAAGTGCTAAGTGTAAGTTTTTCTTTTTGCATTCGATCGTGAGCGCGTTTGGAGTTTACTAGGAATTTGTATGTGATTTGTATAGCGCCACCTAGTGGTAAACGTGAGAAACCAGTTTACCACTAGGTGGCGCTGTACAAATCACATACAAATTCCTAGTAAACTCGAAACGCGCTCACGATCGAATGTGAAAAGAAAAACTTACACTTAGCACTCAGTACAAATAACGGAGTCGATCGTGTAGCAATTTCGCCACGTCGAGTCTGTCAACACTAGCTCAGTGGTAGAGCGTCCCGGCTTTAGGGAGACGGTCGCAGGTTCAAATCCTGCGTGTCGACATTTTACTTTGTTATTTTTAAATTCAGCAACATACTAGATACTGAATAGTATATGTTGTTATGTTCCCTTGCAGGGTAGGCAAACTAAACGGTCTATAGACTTTGCGGTTACCCACGATTTACCGATTGGTCGGATGGCGAGATGAGTGGTAATTCCCATCGCCGCATTTTACCGACTTGAAATCGATTATCGACTATTTCTAGGACAACCTCCCGACGGCTTTACATTCTCATCCGAGGCACGGGGGGGGAGGCACACCACCCGTCAACTTGTCAAACTCCGAGCTGCTACTGATATTTTGGATTTTAGAGACCCTTGAATAAACCTTAATAACCCTTTTGCCCGAGCTGGGAATCGAACCCGTGTTTGTTGGTATTTAATGCACTGGCATATCCGATTTCGGTGAAACTTTGTCAAGCTATTACTTACACTCGCGAGGTTAAGATTAACCATGATGCCATGCACCAAGATGCAGGCCGCCATACTAATTTTTAAATGATGCATGTTTACCTGAAACTTCGAGAATGATTTCCATTTGGCGAGTCTAACAAACTTTCTATCCACGAATTTTTTTCGAAAACGCTGCGTTTTTTCAAATGAGCACCATCGGATTTCATCTTGTATGTTTTTTCCTCGATGAATAGGTTTAGTTTTAACACATTAATTACATGTTAATTTAATAAGTACCTACTTAATTCGAAAAATATTAACTATCGGAAAATGGCGCATTTTATCATGTGTTTCATGGACCCTCTTCACAATGGGCCATGATGGTCGACTAGCACGCTAGTGTCGACTGTAAAGGTCATAAATGTTTGTGATAGGTTATCATCGAGTACGATCAAGCGCAATCGCCATGGTGTCGGAACATAAAAGGACTGATGACCCGTGATTGCTTGCGCGCCCTTGTGGAAAAAATTTCTAGGATAAAAGTAGGTAAATAACTTACAAAGTGAAAGTAACAGTTTATGAATGTTTATTTTTATTTAAAAAGTCGAAAAAAGTCTTACAAAGTCGGAAAAACTCGGAGTAATTCCAAAATTTCGGACTCTTCCAGAAGAGTTATTCAGTGTTAATAAATCTTGCAACGTTTATGGGTACTAAAAGAAATATATTAAAAGTTATTAATACTACGAAAGTGTAATAAAGGGGAAAAAAATATAACTAATACTTACCCGGTTTTCCGTTTAAGAATTTGAAACTTTCTTCTTTGTTTAAAAAAAGGTTACCGTTACTGTCGATCAATATTATAAACTTTGTTTCTTCAATTTTTGATAATTATTATTAAAATCTATTATATCACAACGTTATTTGCCAATTTTTATTTTATTGTACTTTTATTACATAAATATATTTATAAATTAAGTAAAAATTAAAACAGATGATCTAATTAGCTTTTGACAGGTTGAGTCAGTGTTGCCAGAGAAAAAGTCAATCTTTCGTCCTTAAAGCCTCCTCTACACTACTCGCGAAGTTCCTCGGCGAAGTACTCGGCCGAAGTTGACTGAAGGCCGCGGTGCTACACTACACACTCGTTCAACTTCGCGAGGAGCGCATTCGTGTAGCGTTACCGGTACCCTGCGGACGTTTATTATAATGGACGCTCAAGTAGCAGCTGCCGTAGCAATGTGCTCTCTAGCGTATTATAACTACGTGCATACTTATCTCACGAAGAAGACTAAAAAGAAAAGAAGAAAAAGAAGATGGTGGATGATCGCAATGCATCGGAACAGAACTAGGTAGGTAATATTTATTTAAATAATTAGGATTTCTAATAAGTTAAAGTACATTACATGGCAAGTTAATTAACTGTATTTTTTTTTACAGACGTACTATGGAACAACAATTTCTTGAACTCATACAAGAACCATCAGGAGAATTTGAAAATTTCCACCGAATGTCATTGGACGATTTTAATTTATTACTTTCTAAAGTCGAACCCTTAATCGCTAAACGAGACACTCATTTAAGAGAAGCTATACCTGCTAAGATTCGATTATCAATCACCTTGAGGTTTTTGGCAAGTGGTGACAGCTATAGATCTATGCACTATTTATTTAAAATTTCAAGCCAGTTGATTTCAAAAATTGTAGTCGAAGTCTGTGAAGCTTTGAACGAGGAACTCAAGGATGAAATAAAGGTAAAATTTTAATATTTATGACATATATTTATTAAAAGTTTAGGTATGTACAATTACAAAAATATCAGTGAGAATAAGAATAAGAATAATTTCATACATTACGAGTCATTATATGCCTGATATATTAAATCACTCTGATGTGTATTATCTTCTGGACAATCAGATTGAGTTTGGGTCTCTGGTATATGCAAAATATATTGAACATCGTTAGATTGATCTGATTGAGGCTGCTTATAGCGTTGATAAACTGATTGACTTTGGGTGTCTGGTGCAATAATTTCATCACTTATAACACGTATCTTTGAAGAGCGTTGATGAGCAGTGATTTCGCTTGGTTGTTGGAAGTATGTCGGTTGACATTCACTGGACTCATTAGATAATGTTATATATGTATCAGGTGGCTCTGAAAACGATGAGTGTGGTCTAGGAGATAATGTTGTAACATTATAATGAACTGCATTATTCGCAGATAAAGGACGCTTTCTAGAAGATAGTGATGTAGTTAACGGACTATAATATGGCGTAGACTTAGGTGTAGAAGTACGAAACGATTCACCTGATGGAGATCTTTCAAAACGTGATTTCCGAAATAGAGCATGTATATCGAACATTATATCGTCCCTTTCATGTTCAGGTAACCTCTTCAGTTTTTTGGCAATTAGTTTGCCGAATACGTCGCACTCGTCCTCAACTGCGCTGCTATCCTTTGAAGGATTATTTATCACTTAAGTTATTGAAGGCTTCTGTCATCTGCCTACTGGCAATTTGCAATTCCGGTGGGTTGCCACGCCGTCGGATGGTGTGTCTATTTTTTGGGGGCTCTGGTTCTTTTGGAGTTGGAGAAGCAATTGGTACATCCTCTGAAGCGTTGGTTGATTCTTCCTGAATCGAATCAGTTCCATGATCCTGAAATAAAAATAGCAAAGGTTTAAATGTATATATCACGACCTATTTAATAATAAATCTTTATTTAATCCAATCCAAATTTGTGAGTGTATATGGGTTCTGTATACTATATGCATTTGAGTGCGCGTATATGCAGGAGTACTGTATGTGTATGTAGGAGTGTGAGTGTATGTCTCTGTATTTTATGAAAAATACATGAGTGCTACAATTAATCGGCTTTTTAATTATTTATATACAATTTGAGTGTCAGCTTTTAATGAAATTGACCGTGTCTTTTTACATATTATTTGATGATAATATTTTTTATATAATATACTTTTTATTTACAGATGCCGTGCAATGAGCAGCAGTGGTTGGAAGTTGAAAACGGATTCAAGGAGAATTTTCCACATGCCTTTGGCGCAATGGATGGAAAGCATATTGTTATACAATGTCCGGTTAACTCTGGTTCTGAGTACTTTAATTATAAAAAGACGTTTAGTTTAGTACTTTTAGCTTTAGTCGACAGTAACTATAACATTATGTATGCTGACATTGGTAGTCAAGGTAGGATCAGTGATGGAGGTGTACTTAAAAATTCTTCGTTATGGCAAAAAATTGCATCTAACGGGCTTAATCTTCCTAAGCCAAGTCCATTATCCGGAACGGATCATGTCGAAATTCCCTACGTTTTTTTGACAGATGGAGCATTTGCTTTACATAATAATATAATGAAACCATATCCTGGCAACCATGATATCAATTCACCGAAAAGGATTTTCAATATGCGCTTGTCAAAATCTCGAGTAGTAGTTGAGAATGTGTTTGGTATTTTAGCATCCAGGTTTAGAATATTCAGAAAGCCAATTGATTTGGATATTCATAATATCCCAATTATTACAATGACATGTCTCTTATTGCATAACTTTCTCAGAAAAAGTAATAAATCATCCCTTATATATATGCCTCCTGGTACTGTAGATATGTATGATGATAATGGAGTTTTAATTCAACCCGGGTCTTGGCGGGCAGACTTTGATAATAACTGTGCTTTGAGAGATATTACACAACTACCACGCAGATCACCATTATCTGCCGTTCAGATAAGGGATTACTTTACAAATTATTTTCAATGTTTATAAATAAACACAACGAATGTAGGGTCATTTCGCCTGTTCGTTACCACATTAACTACATACTTTTTATATTAAAACTAATGCAGAGACATTATTATGTTCTCCTTAAAGCAAGCAACTGCACTAAATGGACGCAAACTGGCGAATCGACCTTACTGTAATCTGTACTTTAGTAATAATAAAACAAGTTATTGATAATAAAAAACTTACCGTGGTTATTGTTTGTTTACATTTATACACGGACCCCAAAAAGCTGTTCATGAAATCAAAGGCGAACCAAACTGGACGATAAACATCATCTGCGCCGGCACCACTTTTTAAGGAAGCTTCCATTCTTCTGTAGTAGCCCCTGTATGTCGCAAAAAGTGAATCCTTTTTTTTCTTCAATTCTTCAACTGGTATTTCCAAAACGTCCCGAATACGCACCCAAGCATCATTTACTTTTTTCTTGTCCTTATGACCTTTCCCACTGGGGTCCCAAATAAAAGGCTCTGCTTGAAGTGTTTCAAGGAACAACATAGTTTGCTCCTGTGACCACTGTATGCCGCTCATAATAGAGTCTCACACGCACATCAACGAAAAAATCTATTAAACACACGTGCGTTCACAACGGCGTCTTGACGCGTACTGAAGTTGGCCGAGTAGTGTATAGAGGTACTAAGAGCATGTGTCAGAGGCCTAGTAGCATATCAAAGCAGTCAAGAATAACGACGTTAATAAGTCGGCGATTGCTAAACATCTACAGCTGTAGTCGGGCCGTAATCACTGGATGGAATTTCATAGGCCACGCGTATTTTCGACAGAACGCCATATTACATTCCACGGCTAGTGAAAGAAGACATTGAAATTTCAACCGGGAAGACGCACGTAGTACGTCCCCTTGATAAGTTTTCTTGGCACGTATTGATTTTTGAAAAGCTGTATATTTTGGAAACGATGATCGATTTGATCTTTCAAATGGCATTCAACTCAATTTAAATATTGCTTTAGCTAAAAAATCAGTAGGTTCAAAAATTTCGAAGCAATGTCAAAAAAACATTTTCGTCTATGATAGATCCCAAACAAATTTACCGATTTTTATCCAATTAACGGTACTTGGCGCAGTTTTTAAAGGAGAAACGATGATAAGATTTTGAAGTCAATCGGTATATTAGCCTGAAAGTTATTTCCAAAATATTAAGTAACTTTGCTAAAGAAAACGTAATTTTAATATTTGAAAAGTTGTAACCTTTGAAAATAAGGTTCGGTTTTGATTTTTAAAAGGGCATTCGACGTAATTTTTATAGTATTAAAATATCGTAGAATACCAAAAAATAATTGGTTGAAATATTTCGAAGTTATGTCGAAAAAACACTTTTTTCAAAATTTTCGTCAACGATTACTTCCAAACGAATAAACTGATTTTGAGGCAATTTATGCATTAGATGTATTTTTTTGAGGAATAGTTTTTGTACTCAATCGGTACATTAATCTGGAAGTTATTAAAAAAAAATTGTTTCGTCACAATTTGTTTAGGGTATTTTCAAAATTTCTCAAAATCTCTTAGGCCCATTTGGTACAAAATTTCAGGAAGTATAAGTTGAGCGGAATCCAATCGAATGCCACCAACCGCGTTTCAATCGGTCCAGGCGTTCAAAACTTATGAGTTGTTGACACACACACACACTCACACACACACATACATACAGACATACTGACGTCATCGCGAAAATAGTCGAAAATGGTTCCTAAGCCTACAAAACGCGGACATATGGTGAAAACTCCATTTTTGAAAATCGGAGCAAAATCAGTAACCTTCCTATCTACATACGTAGTGGGAAGTTAAAAAGTACAAGTGTTTTAATAGATTAATATTGTATTAAACTGGAGTGAATGAAAATGAATTAAACAAAATAAAACTACCACGCCAAAGCTTAAACCTAAAAGTGCGATATTTTTTAGTAAAATGTACCACTAAAGGGCACAGATCGTCGCCTAGTGTAGCTTTGTAGCATTTTTACTCGTTATTTGACCCTCCCGTTGGTCGAGTGGTTAGCGACCCTGACTACGCAATCAACGGGGCTCGGGTTCGATCCCCGACGGGGACAAGCATTTGTGTGATGAGCGTAAATGTTTGTATTTCTGGGTTTAGGTGTTTATTATATATATATATATATATATATATATATATATATATATATATATATATATATATATATATATATATATATATATATATATATATATTCTGGTATTTATATATTATGTATTTCTATGTATTAGTATGGTTGACTAACACCCATAACACGAGCAAATATTTGCTTACTTTGGGGTTAGATCAGTAAGTGTAGTTTGTCCCGTGAATATTTATTTATTATTATTATTTATTTATTTTTATAATAGATGGCGTTAGCAGTAATAAAATTCTAATACAAAATGTATTTTCTATTTTTTTAATGTTTATGAAATAGCATTTTAATGGTAGATAATATATCTAGACATGAATTTAAACCACCACGTCAAAGCCCAAACCTTAAAGTGGGATACTTTTTCAGGAAAATGTACCACAAAAGTGCATAGAAAGTCGCCTAGTGTAGGGCTCGCTTCGCTCGCCATAATTATACTGGCTGTTGCCCAAGACTTCGTCCGCGCGGACTTCGTTTACTCCGCACAGCACCTCCCCCGTAGGTGACAGCTTGATAATATGTAGCCTATATGTTGACCCGACCTGTTAGTAATAGTCATGCAAAATTTGAAATAAATCCATGTAGTACTTTTTGAGTTTACCCCGGACATAGGAGTAGTGTAGAGGAGGCTTTAAGGACGAAAGATTGACTTTTTCTCTGGCAACACTGACTCAACCTGTCAAAAGCTAATTAGATCATCTGTTTTAATTTTTACTTAATTTATAAATATATTTATGTAATAAAAGTACAATAAAATAAAAATTGGCAAATAACGTTGTGATATAATAGATTTTAATAATAATTATCAAAAATTGAAGAAACAAAGTTTATAATATTGATCGACAGTAACGGTAACCTTTTTTTAAACAAAGAAGAAAGTTTCAAATTCTTAAACGGAAAACCGGGTAAGTATTAGTTATATTTTTTTCCCCTTTATTACACTTTCGTAGTATTAATAACTTTTAATATATTTCTTTTAGTATCCATAAACGTTGTAAGATTTATTAACACTGAATAACTCTTCTGGAAGAGTCCGAAATTTTGGAATTACTCCGAGTTTTTCCGACTTTGTAAGACTTTTTTCGACTTTTTAAATAAAAATAAACATTCATAAACTGTTACTTTCACTTTGTAAGTTATTTACCTACTTTTATCCGAGAATTTTTTCCACAAGGGCGTCCACACAATCGCCGATTAATCAGTACATAGTTGTATCAAACATAGTGATTGTATACTCTTTGGTCGTCTTTGATACATTCTAGACAGTGTAGACATTAAATACGCACCATCGAGTACGATCAAGCGCAATCGCAATAGTGTTGGAACATAAAAGGACTGATGGACCATGATTGCTTGCGCGTCCACACAATCGCCGATTAATCAGTACATAGTTGTATCAAACATAGTGGTTGTATACTCTTTGGTCGTCTTTGATACATTCTAGACAGTGTAGACATTAAGTAAATGATTATAAGAGCTAAATAAAAATATTTCCGCAGCCGCGACCACCTCGCTATCTATTTTCGATAGACATAACAGTACACAGATAGTAAATGAGCGTTCACGATTGTGTGAAGGTTTTCCCGATCATGACGGCAACCTGCACGATCTTTTGATGGGCCATCATGGCCCATTGCGAGGAGGAGCCATACAAATGAACTATGAAAAATTTTGTAAATTTATTAGTAACTATTTTCTAATGTTCTCAAGTGGTCATAGTGTCCGACAAATTCCTTGCTGCGTTGCTCAGATCAACATATTGGTCTGAGCTGCGTTGTTTCAAACTAACAGGTGATATATGACGTTGTCACTGGGTTTCTGTTATGGCTCGGCCGCATTTGCGTCTATCGTCACAAAAATTTGTGCAATGACTTATACCTATGGACACGATAAAGGCAGATGTGACCGGCTGTTGTCGCATACATTCCGGACTACACGTGCCTTAGCGCGCTAATATTTTCGGGAAAATAGACGCAAATGCGACCACGGCATTACGCAGCACCCTCGAAAGAAGTCTTTGATAGAAAGTTTATTAGATACGCTAATAGAAATACACTCACGAAGATTCAAGTAGGTACATAATGTTAGGTAAATATTCATCAGTAAAAATTTGTGTGGCGGCCCGTGGACTATATTGCCATCTATACATATAATAAAATCGTAGGAAAGTCAAAACTATACATTGAATTTTTTTAAAAGAATACTTGGGGCATGATCTACAATCGATATCGAAGCCAAAAATATAGTTTTTAGAATTTTTGTCTGTTTGTCTGTATGTATGTCTGGGGTAAACTCAAAGTCCTGCATGGATTTACTTCAAATTTTGCATGAATATTACTAACAGGTCGGGTCAACATATAGGCTACATATTACCACGCTAACACCTACGGGGGAGGAGCTGTGCGGGGTAAACGAAGTCCGCGCGGACGAAGTCGTTGGCAACAGCTAGTAGTACATACAATAACAGTCAACAAGTGAGACAGGTGTCGTAGGTATGGATAAATATGTAAATTTTAAAGGGTAGTTTTGCGGCAAGAACACAGCAGGTGCTAGTTAGGAATAAAATAATATTGATTATCAGTTGTAACCATTGATATATTTCTATGGTTGTATCGCGTGCCTATATATTCCACAACAATTCCGATAACTTACTTAATCATACGAGACGACTCCATTAATGACTTATAATATTCGGCCGTGGATTCCACAGGTGGTCCATGTGGAATGGCTATGGGAGCTAAATCCTTCATTACTTTCTTCATTTTGCAGAGAAAACTAAAACTCACGAATTAGAAAATGCAGTTTTCGTAAATGTAATAAAATATCTCTATGATTATAGAATAATTATTAACAAATTGGTTGCTAAGCATTTATAGTCTGTTATCCTTGATTTTGCGACGACGTGGTGCGACAAGACGGATATAAAACCAACCCAAGTCCGCATCGAAAAGTGTAGTACCACGCCACGCGTTTACAAACCGAATATAAGGTACGAATGTTACGATTCACACCGACGGGCTCGCTTAGACCCGGACCGGAACGGATGTGTACGCTTGCCGAAACAGCCGGTGCCGTGGAAGCTATCTGCGTCCGTCAGAGCCGCACACGTGTCATAAGTGATGGCGTTCGCGACATGTTAAAGTAATATGTCACAACTTGAATAACTTGGCTCGCTGTGTCGCTAATTTTCATTTACATTCATCGACGGCCGTGCGGCTCAGAAAGTATCCGACGCATACCGGCGATGCCGGTTTTCTGTTGCGGAGTCCGTTCGGAGCAGATTGGAGTTTTCCGAAACCGCTAAACCAGCGCGATTATTGAAGGTAACCATTAACCATCGAGCATGTAACCTAATAGAGTAGCAAAATGAGCCAACTAATTCCAAAACTGATCAGTGTTTTGCCACTTCTGGAAACAGACCACTATTTGGTAGTAAGCCGATATAGGGGTCTGTTTAAGAAGTGGAGACATTGGCGACAGCGTGTTCCATTCGGAGAGCTCGAAAGGATAAAGAGCAAAATGTTGCAAGATCCGAGTATAAGGAGTATGTATGTGATTCAGGTTCGAAATAGGTTGGCGAAAGTGAACCTACCGGACTTGGATGTAGACGAATGTTGGAAAGTTTTGAAAGATAGTATGACAGTAGCCGCGAAAGAAGTATGTGGTAGTGCAAAACTGTGCAAGTCAATGGAAGGAGATGCATGGTGGGATGATGAAGTGAAAGCTGCGATTGAGAGAAAGAAGAAAGCATGGCTAGACTATGTATCATGTTTGCAAGCGAATGATGGTATGAAAAACAAGAAGAAAGAATTGTGTCGTTGTTGTAAGGATGCCACTAAATCCTTAGTGAAAGAAAAGCGTGAAAGAGAATGTTTGAAAGCGGAAGAGAAACAGGCGAGCAACTTCGAGGCAAACACCAAACTTTTTTGGAGGGAGGTGAAGAAGTCTAGGAGTTGTTCGTTGGCCTCCAGAATGAATAGGATTAAATCTAGGGATGGTGACATTCTTACAAGCACAGAAAGCGTGTTAAAACGATGGAGTGAATATTTTGGAGATATGTATGATGTTGTTCGGGACGCTGCCCGGATTAAGTGATTCAGAGACGGTAGAAGCGTGCCAGGACATTACTATGCAAGAGATTGTATGGGCGATAAGAAGTATGAAAAATGTAAAGGCTGCGGGAATAGATAAAGTGACTGCTGAGATGATCAAATACGGTGGTCCTGCCGTCTGGGACTCTTTTTGGGTCCTCTGCAATACATGTTGGAGGACCGGTAGAGTACCCGAAGACTGGCAGCGCGCGGTCATCGTACCCTTGTATAAAGGCAAGGGCTCACGTATAGACTGCAATAGCTATAGGGCCATCAGTTTGATCAGCTTAGCATCGAAGGTGTATGGTAAGATCATTGAAAGGAGAATGCAAGGGAAGTCCGAGGGAATGTTGTGGGAGGCACAAGGGGGTTTCAGATCTGGAAGAGGATGTATGGATCAAGTTTTCTCACTCCGCAAAATCGTAGAGAAGCATCTAGCTGTCGGCCAGAAGGTTTTCTGCGGTTTTGTGGATTTGGAGAAAGCGTTTGATAGAGTTGTGCGAAAGAAACTTTGGGACATTTTACCCAGTTATGGGATAAGATGGGCGTCTGCTGCGTGCTTTGCAATCGATGTACTGGGATTGCAAAGCATGTGTGCGGGTGGACGGCAACATATTGCCCTGGTTCGGGCATGCCACGCCGCCCGTGCCCGCCGGGCACCTGCTGCGCGGTTTTTTTGCCCTCTGTGTGCGTTGGTAATATAGGACTCCTTTGTGTTATCGTTCACGGCGAAATTGACCGGCACGCCCCGCCCCGTCGTGTGCAAAGCGCCTTATAGTACCATGTCTGAAAATCTGAATCACAGTTTTAACAGTGACAACTGACAAATGACAACTGTCAAATGATAATCTGAATTCTGAAATTTAGAGGTCAATGATTTTGAAGCACTATGTAAATGTATCATAGAAATAACCTCTAATCTAAGGCATTCACTGCTAACTGTTTGCACTTAGATTTCTTTGAAACTCATAAATTGAACACACTAACATATTACAATTTAAAAACTTCGGCTCAAGTGTTCACAATTTCCCAAAAACGAAAAATGGATTTTATGAATATTTCATTCCTGTCAGGATTAGGAGTCGGCGTTTGTATCGGTATTTCTATTTTCGCAATGAGAAGAATGCTGGGATCAGCTTCCAGTACTGTAAAACAGGTACACACAGATACTATCTAGTTAGGCATCAGTCTCTCATAGAAGAAAAAGCCTTCTAGGTTTTTTTAAGTCTATAAAAGTGTATATACATATTTATTTTCAAATAACTACAGTTGAATAAAGATGCTGAGCATGAGAAAAATTATGGATGGACTACTGGTTGTGTAACTTAATTGGTATTAGTAGAAACCCGATTATCCAAACTCTTGCCACAAAAAAATAATATACCTATTTGCCCTAGTGCTTCCATGGCCCATAAAACATAATTGTATAAGCTCATCTAATGCAATACCACTTCTAGTCCACAAAACAAAAGTGAATGAGTTCGTATATCTTAGATGATATACAAACAATATACACCGCTGATGTCGAAAGAAGAGTGTGTGCAGGGAACAGAGTGAATAGAGCATTAGGGAGATTACTTAGAAGCATAGTTTTTAGTCAGGATGCCCGTCTTACCCTGCATAATCATGTGTTTATCCCAACACTGAGAGTTGGAGCCTTGCTCAAGCTTAAGGATGTCAATGGTGCCGCTGTCCATACAACAGACACATGCATAAGTTTACTGATTAATAATACCATTTCCAAACGAAATACGACAGCAAAAAATATTAACGTTATTGTGGAGAGAATTGGAAGGCAGTGGCACCAAATCCGGGTGAGACTTTGTAGAACTCTGATAAAAAAAACAAAATGATGGCAGTGAGATATTTGACTAATTGTTTGCCTTTTACGAACTGTCTGGCAGAATGTCAGATAATCCATTCTGCAAAGGAGCCTGGAACAGGCAAAATATTTTGTACAGAATAGTGTCTGTCCTTTGTAAATTTATTAGTTGTCAATTCGAGATTATGGTATGAACGAGGTGCGAATTAATGTAATACCAGTTAATAAACATTGCACATAAATTGACATAATGATGTGTACTTACATAAAGAAGTTTAGAGTCTTTCTATAGTTAAGAAAACAAACAACAAACTATGTTCAGTTATATGGATTTACAATTATAAAATATCTTCAAATCTGTCGTTTGGCAGGTAGGCAGAGGTACAACAAGTGTACTATAATAAGCCAAAGATACTTAGTCTCATAATGTGCCTATCATTGGTATCTATAGGCAATGTGGCCAGCCTATTGTCAACTGTGCACTGTTTTTAATGCAGGGCAACATTGTTTTTGTCATAAACACATTTTTGAATTGCACAACCCGGGAATCGAACCTGAAACCTCATGCGGTCAACCCTGACACCGAACCACTAGACCACAGTAGTAACTATAAATTGTCTGAATGCATTATGACACTAATCATTTCTGTTAATTGAATCTCGTAGTAAGTCGTAAGTTTGTAGTAATAGATATTGAATTATAGTAACTAGATATCTCACTTTCCAGTAAAACCTAACTTTTTGCAATGCTGCTAACTAGTTGATCAATCACACAAGTATCTTTCCTCATGATGGTCTGGAAGAACCTTTGAAGAATACACCAACTGCTGTTCTTCCAGGCAGGTCCTAAGAGATGATCGACTGGCTATAAATGTCACTTTTATCATGACTACTAGGTGCTTGATTTCCGCAACGTCTCATCTGGGTATTTGGAATAGCTGCTGCTGGTATAGCGTCAATTTCTGTTGTTGTTGTGTTCTGGTTTGTAGGGTAAGGTAGTCAGTAGATTAATGCATGTGGCATTGCCATCCCGCCAGACGGATAGCAACGCACCATTAACATTTTTGTTGCAAAATGTTAATGGTGTGTTACTATCGGTGCAGTAGTAAAAAATCTTACAAAATAAAATTATGAAACCTGTCTTTGTTTCAGTTTGCATCAAAATCAGAATATAAGGTAGTTCTAGTTGTAAGAACTGACTTAAACATGGGTAAAGGAAAAATTGCTGCACAATGTGGACATGCAGCTGTTGGTGTTTATGAAAAAGCATTGAACAAAGACCCTGACGGCTTAAAACGATGGAAAAGGACTGGGCAGGCCAAAGTTGCACTAAAAACTGATTCTGTAGATGAAATTACACAAATAGCAGATAACGCTAGAAAGATGGGACTTATAACATCATTGATAAGAGATGCAGGGAGAACACAAATTGCACCTAACTCCATTACAGTCCTTGGTATAGGACCGGCTCCTAAGGATGTTATTGATAAAGTGACTGGTCATTTAAAATTGTTGTGAAAATAAATATGCTGTATAAATATTTGAAGTGAAAACTTTATATGGGCGGTACTGCTCCATTACATGACCTGTTACGGTGGCAGTCTGTCTGGTTTCCCTTTCTCTCATACATACAGCAGCAGCAGGCTGGTAATAGTTTAACTTATATTAGTTTATGTTATCACTTTTTTGGGCGTCCCAAGATGTACTATTTTTTCTGTTCTCATTTAGTTGCAGAAAAAATGTAACATTGATGATTGAAAGCAGATGGCTCTCCTGATGGATAAAGAAACCATCGCCTATAGATACCAAAGATGTTAATGGTGCGTTGTAGACAAATTTATTAGAACATATCCAAATTGCAACAGATTCCGTGCTGCAGCAGGTCCTCTCTGCAGAGATCGTGATCATTGATGATTTTGATGTCCACTATGCTGAATAGCTCACGTACTAGTTTACGTACCACCAATCATGTGGGGAGATCTGTTCACAATTATGCTTTAGCGTATGATCTGTCAAAGTTGGTTACTTCGCCTACACATGTTCCAGATGTGGATCACCATCTTCCTTACTTCTTAGACCTGCTGACCTCACACCCGGACAGTCATCAGATTTCTGTAGACGCTCCACATGGTTCATCGGACCACTGCCTAATACAGAGCAAAGTGCCAATTATGCGGTTATCACGACCTCATTCTTCAGGCTGCCGAAACTGGAACACGACAACAACCAGCACTGACGCTATTGCGGCAGGAATAGACAAGGCGATGGTCCCAGACCTGGGCGAGACAATACAGAACTCTACCACTTAGTAGCCACGATGGTAGAGACTCGCATAGCCAATCGGTCGCCTTTTACGGCCTCCCTGTCAGAACGGCAGTTGGTCTACCTATTCTTCAAAGGAGCCCTGAACCAATACAGCAAAAATCACCTCGTTTTGAAAATGAAAACTTTCCTGAAAGCCACAACCAGTATTGGAATACTAGGAGTCGAAATATTTCGCGGGAATAAAAATCAAATTGTCAAACTACTTTGTTAGATTTTACGAAACCTATATCAAAATAACTTTGGTGGGCGATTTTATATTTATACTAGCTGTTGCTCGCGACTCCGTCCGCGCGAACTTCCTTTACTCCGCACAGCTCCTCCCCCGTAGGTGATAGCGTGATAATATGTAGCCTATATGTTGACCCGACCTGTTAGTAATATTCATGCAAAATTTGAAGTAAATCCATGCAGTACTTTTTCCGTTCTCGAGTTTTAGCGAGACTAACGAACAGCAATTGATTTATATATATAGATATAGGAAATCATACCCCAACTTACGCGAATTCGACATACGCGGTTGTTGCTCAGTCCCACCTATCGCGTAAGTTCGGGGTATTACTGTACATAAAACACTAGCTATTACTCGCGACTTCCGCATAACCCAAAATCATCGACGTTTTGATCAGTCTGGTAAAATAATCGTACCGAATGTGAGGAATAGGTTTAACAATTGCTATTGGAGTGATTTTATTTCATCGGTAAGTAGTGTAACTCAGTATTTCTGTGTGTAGATGAAAGCTACACTGAGAAATTAAGAAATTGCCTTAAAAGGCGTATCCATTTAATCCGTGGTCCATGGTGTACATAGATTTCTTGGTTGTAGACAATTATTTAATTTTAAAGACTGGTGTGAAGTTTCATAGGTGTCCAAGCCTAGAATTTTGAATCAGTGACCCAACATTCTTGGGTGGGCACTAGAACATATGGAGATGGGCATGGCCCACCCCCGTCCCCTATATACACACTTATAGTTACAAACATACAAATGTTTTATATTTATAATATTAGTATAGATTTCAATGAAACAAATTTAAAATTAAAAATTTATTTCTTAAAAATAACTTACATCTAAAACAATATAAAAATTAAGAAAATTCTTATAACCAATAAGGGCACATACATACTTTAATATGTATATTAAACACTTTCTCTTTAACAATTATGGAAGACAGCAAAGACCTTTTAATCTAAACATTCTAAAGTGTAAAGTGTACTCTGAATTAGATTATTCTAGCTTGAGCAATTATGTTGATATCTTCTATAATTATTAAATATTCAATATATTTTATATGAAATATTCCACAATTTAGAAACACATAACATTAAAAAAATAATCTCAAATGTCAAAACTTAGTCCACTCAAAATTTACTCTTCCTGTTTTCGGAAGTGTTAACAATCACCTTAACATAAGCATTAATTTCTCCTAACACTAACTTAAAAAATGGCATGATATCAAAATTTGAGATAACAAATATATAATAAAAGGTAAGACACCTGAAAACAGTTGCAGTTGTCCCACAATTTTAAATGTCAGTTTTCCTTACAAAATTGTTTAAAAATTTTTTTGTGCACCGGACCCAGTATGCAGACAGATACTGGTGAAACAAAACGAGCCTTTTCTATGCCCCATAAATTGCATACGATACAAATAGTATTATGAACACATTATTTTGCACGAAATTAAAAAATAGTAATCCTCCATAACTATCTAACGGTTTCGGTTCTCGACATACCACTGTCTTTGGTTAAATTTGCCACATAAAATGTACACTCAGAACAACTGCTAACCTAAGATTTAAGTTAGATTGTTAGAATTATGAGCTTAGATTTTGCCAGAATACTATTTAGATACTTAAAAATATCCACATCTCAGCTTACCATCAGGCAAGATCGTGATCAAGCACTTCCCTATCGATAATAAGAAAAAGGAGTGCCACGATTTTACTTAAAATCAAGACACCATTGTATAAGTTTTTTTAGGTTTTAACATATTTTCTATAGGTTTTGACAACACTATTTCTATAGATTTTAACAACTTTTAACGATAGTGTCTCAGATGACCAGCTCACCTGAGATGCTTAGAATTTTTTTTTACTGTGAAAGATCTGAGTATATCAGGTTATCTGAGTTACAGAACAATTAGTAGTTGTTCTAAAAACACACCCAATGTGTTGCCTGGTTAGGCCAACGGCCACGTGCTTCGCAAACATTTTCAACATATACAATTTACATTCAACTGACATAAAAAGTATGCGCTAATTTATTAGCAATCCTACAATATACTGTATTGTAAAAGGATGTTTTTAAACTTAATTTTAAAAAAATATATCAAACAAAATCTTAAGCACCTCTTCTGCACCTCAACGGATTTTATAGTATAAAAAATGGAAGTGTTTATATAACTGATCCATTTCGGGAATTGTTATTACCGATGCTTTATTAAGTTTTCGAAATGGATAACTGATATCATTATTTGCGAATATATACTTATTTTTCCCCTATGTTTTACTTACTTAATTTTTCCCAGTTTTATTTATCAGGCAAATACGATCTACATTTAAAATGACAGATTCAACGATATTCTGTGCTAATGTGCATATTTTATTTAAGCGTTCCATATGAATAATATTACATAAATAATGTATTAAAGTTTAAAATAAAACCTTTTCAAAAAATTAACAATGCTTCCAAATAAACATGTTATTGAATTTTTATTTTACACTACTATTTATATATAACATTCAAAAAGGCAAGTCCAAAAATATGTATATTTACGTACAAAAGTCGCAATATAATGTATAAATATATTATATGTATATTTTAACTTAATTATTGGAATGTATATCGACACGTTTTTATAGATGGCTTTTGCCCATTGCTTGGGGCAATTACCACACATTTAACGCTCAATTAGGAAATATTTGTTATTAAGACGAATGTATTTGAACAATTTTATTGTTTACAATACTTATTTAAACAAATTGCACTAATTAGTAAGGCACATTTCAGAGCACATTTACTACACATGTATACTTGAACACAGAAAAAAACTGTAATTTGTACGAATTTCATAGCGGCGGTGACAATAATAATTTTGGTGTTATTTTATTTTCAACAAAGTTCAAGACAAAACGATTGTCAGTTTTACCTATGTACATACATAATATTGTTGGTTTTGGATAATATTTGAGTATTTAGT
The DNA here is from genome assembly GCA_036924255.1 of Apodemia mormo. NCBI lineage: Eukaryota > Metazoa > Arthropoda > Insecta > Lepidoptera > Riodinidae > Apodemia > Apodemia mormo. The sequence continues at coordinate 5,150,154 of JAUPFN010000020.1, read as the reverse complement.
ATGTATGTATGTTTGTTTGTTCACAAATTTCTCTAAAAATAAAAAACGTCATGAATCTTTTTTTATTTAAATCAAGTATATTCAAGCTTAGGGAACAGTCTAAGGTTAATCAAAATCAGTTAAGTAGTTTTTACGATATTGATTTAAATGTGTAATTATGTCGACCTGATATATCTAAAGTAATAGCAAGTCTGTCTCATTTAAGGGTTTAAGAGAAACAATATAAATTCGGAGAGGAAATCGGTATTGCAGTTTACTGCGTTCACAGTTTTAAACAATCTTCACAAACAGTTTCCTTATAATATATTTTTGCACAATGACACAAAAATCATCATCAGATTTAACCGCATTACTTTCATTATAACTGGTATTTAAATTCTAAAACTTAAAAATACATTAAATGAAATGACTAAACTTATTTTTTGCAACTAATTAAAAGTAATACTATAAGTATCTATAAGTAACTATAAGTATCAGAGAGTATTCTTTCAAAATGTCTATTCTAAGATTAACTTTTAAGTATACATTGGGTATATTTGGTCTCTATGTATTGAAAAGTTAATGAGCAATAAATAACTTCGAACTAATGGCCATATTTAAAGGTGGGATTATGATAAACTACAAATGTTTTGTAACATAAGAATATTGCGAGCTAGTGCCCGATTACTACATCAGTAAAACGACTCGTTTTTGTTACAAGTCATAACATTTTCCACAAGGCATAACCTAAAAATGTTCCTATAATAAATGTCAAAACAATTTGTGGAACACTTTGTTAATATTAAATTGGTTGCTAATGGTTACTCCTACGAATGACGGATTGTTGATTATAGGAACCAAGCATAAAATGTACAATCTAAATCTGTAAGCAGAACCTTATTTCTTTTAATTCTTTTTGAATTTCATTTCCTGGCGCTATGACGGCAGTGCTAGTTGCTACAGTGTTCTAGTTTAATACCCTTATATATTACATCCCTGCTAAAGGGATGGCAACGCACAGCCATATTTATCGACATGGTTTATTTCTGATATTTAAAAATATAATTGTGTGTGTGTGTGTTTCTACTGAACTGCCAAGCAGCTCGATCGCTTTTGATGAATATCCTTGTGTCTGTTCAAGTGGATTTGAGAACGGTATAGATTAACATTTGAAACCAGTGAGCGGCACTACGATTTGGGTTCAGACGTTTTTATGACAAAATCACTATAGTGATTTTGATGAAATTTGGCAACAAGATAGTTGAAGTCCAGGGGTAAAACGTAGACTATTTAAAACATCAATCCTTAACGGGCTTGTAATAAGCTCATTGTTCAACAATTAGATGGACATATTTGGTCCTATTTTGTTTCAAATAATTGGATAGCAAACAAGCAGATTTATTTTGGAGAGTCAAACTGGTTTTCTTAATCACCTATATACAGCAAAGATGTCAAGTGTGTATTGTTGTCCGTGAGGCATGATATGCATGAATAAGTTTACCCATTGATATAAAAATCCCTAGATGCACAGTCCCGAACAAAACTGACACTCATAAGTGTCCCTAATTTCTTTTAAGTAGTTATAGATATGGCAAAAACATATGTCTTTGCATATCCAACCTTAAGTGCAAGACTTATAGTTGTTTATACAAAGCAATGTACGAAAATAAATAAAATTGACAGTGTCGCGGCCGACGCGATTCTATTTGAAATGAGTGCACAATTTAAAATTGTGCACTCATTTTTGGAGGACGTTTTTGACACACTGATTGTGTATCTTGGGTTTTTTATATCAATGAGTTTACCGGCTACTTTACCCTCCAAACTTTAATATGACAATGACAAGCAACGTCTATTAAGGCAGGAATAGGTAAAGCGCTGGTATCAGTTCTACAATTTGGTGAAACATTACAAAACTCTTACCACGTAGTAAGCCCGATGGTATTGAGAGGTTTGGCCAATACTTTTTACAAATTGCCTAGCTGAAAGTCAAGTGGTTTTTTCCTCAAAAGGGACGGACACGGGGAGCATTTATGTTTGATGAAAGCTGGAAAATGTGATGACCAATTTCCAGTAACATGTTTCGATTATGTGGGAAAAGTATGTATATAGGAAAAATATATTATATTTTATTAATGAGATTCAAATTCTCTAGTCAAGAGCCACTAATAACTTGCTCCATGTCAATAATAAACCAAGAGGGTTCCAATAACTTAGTTAAGGATTCCTAATAAATTCGAGTCATTCTCAACTTTAACAGGACCCAGTTTTTTAGGCGGAAATTCTTAATAATTTAAGTCACTGGCTCAGTAATATATTCTAATTCAATATTATGTTTAATTTTAGGCGGAGACCCTAATAACATAAGGGTCCAATGATATACCATAATGGGACTCAAATAGGCGGTGTCCCTAACAATTTAAGAAATCGACTTAGTGATATATAAAGTTCGTCCAAGTAAGGCCCTAATAACTAACCCAATCTCAATTATACCTCATAATAATTTAAGTTACTTCCGCAATGTTGTTAATGACTCTTATCATGATATTGTTTTGTTGTAGTAATTCACTAATAACACGCGATTGTAATACAAATTAATAAGTAGCAAAATATGAATGAGTAATGAATTGTATAAAAAGCCACGCTCTGCTTCAAAAAGAGTCAGTCGTTATATGCTGGTCTTGTGGTAATTATGCCCGAATATATTAACAACTGAATGTTAATAAGATATGAATGCTGAATAAATACAATTGACTACCAGTAAATTTGTTGTTTAAAGAAACACTGCACGACTTTAAAGGATTATGAAACATTTTACAATGTTTAGTTCTCAAGCCAAAAGGGCCTTAAATACTAAGTCCTTAATTATATACCAGGGCTATCTAATACTTTAATATTTAAAGTAACTGTAATCACTACCAATTACATGAAGTTTAGTTCAATTTAAATCAAGCAACAAATCACTGGTTGAATAATTCTAAAAAATAAATATCTCAATTTTAGGTGTTCGTCTCACTTAAAGAATGACGTGCTATGATTGCTTCATCTTTACTTTTAAGTATGATGAAAAACTTTCATTGTCATTCCCTTGGGCTGGCTTTACTTGAACACTTAAAATTAAAAAAATAAGTTTGTGTGTGTGTTTACGAGCTTGCGTATATAGTATATGTGTGCTTCGGTTAATGTGGACATGGCAATGGAGGCTACATTTTACCCCAGAAAACATTGTTCCACGCATGCACCAAAAACTTTAAGCAGGCTGGAGGGCACATCTAGTACTTCTAGTACTACATCTAGTAGCACTAGTTTCATAAAAAAATGCTTGCTATATGACCGATTAAAACATGATAATTATACGTTGTTAGTTTCATTTCTAATTTTCATCTCCAACTCAGCTATAGCACTTTTTAAATTGTCTATGTTCTGATTGATGACGTCAACTGGTTGTCCGCTTCTGAGATACAAGTCCCGCTCCTGCTCAGTCATTGCAAGCATGACTCGGAGACCGGTTAAACCAGTTCGCATCCCAATTTGCAACTAAAAGTAAAATAAAAACAAATTTATTAATAGACAACTTTGGCTTGAGAATTTATAAAGTTGTAATTTAGTTTTATCTTCTTGATGTCCTAAAATTAAGCAACAACAAAATATGAACTGCGTAATATATAACGATCCACACAGTTTTGCATTAGGGGATGCCACACTGAATTGTAAAAAGTCTCTATACAAACATGGCTTCCGTAGACTACATCACCCTTGGCCAGCTTTATCATGGAATGGCGACCGATTGGCTACGCGAGTCACTACCATCGTGGCTACTAGGTGGTAAAGTTCTGCATTGCCTCGCCCGGGTTTGGTATCACCGCCTTACATATTCCTGCCACAATAGTGCTTGTCGCTGTCGTGTTCCGGTTTGGAGTGTAAGTTAGCCGGTAAAATTATGCATGTGGCATTAGAATTTGAGAGCGAGGAATTGAAGTTCCTAAGGGCTCAGTTCTTCAAAAAATATAGGGAGTTATTCAAGGTCTACTCAATCCATACTATTCCTAATCCCTAGTGACTCTACTCAATCTTCTGTCTGAGGATAGATAACACACTGGAATATCTGGGCTAGTTCCAGCCCAGGTATCCCATTTTTGTTCATCGGTGACATCGACCACTTACCATCAGGTGGCACGTCTGGCAGTTTGCCTATCTCAATAACATAAAAAAAGGTGCTGGATGTTTGGAATGATCTGGGTTGGCAAGAATAGTCAATATACCTTTACACACAATGGCCTGTAGTATGGCTAAGTGCGGTATAGCTTTGATAGATAGATAGAAATGGTAAGAAAGTTTGTTCAATATAACATGGTTAGATAATCGCATGAATGACAAGAAAGCTTTATTTACACACTAGCAGCATCCTGTAGTTCCCAATTGGAGACAAAGTATTTTCTTAAGATAATACATTGTTCTGCTGCAATAGCGTCAGTGCTTGTCGCTGTCATGTTCCGGTTTGGAGGATAAGGTAGTCGGTAAATTTATGCATGTGGCATTCATTAGATAGCAACGCACCATTAACATCTTTGACGTCTATAGGCGATGGTTGACTCTTTCCATGAGGAGACCCATCTGCTTGTTTGCTATCCTACGATATATAAAAAAATGTTAGTCTTCATCTTCCTCAATATCTACATTGATTATTGTACATGTTTGTATTGTATCTAAATCTATGTTTATAAATTAAAATTAACATGGATGCAGTCGCACTTAACAGTTTAATGTTATGAATGCGAAACATTGTGAAAATATTAGGTGTTGTTGCTCCACACCCCAGAAAAATAGGAGTGAAGTTTTGTCTTTCTCTAACTGCGTAGCATTTGCACCTGTTTTTAATCTGGTATAACCGCTCAATGTCTGCATGGCTTCTTGAGTAGCCGATCCGAATATTGCGTAAAAGCCAAAATGGCTACTGCAGGATCCATGCCGACTTATAGGATACACGGCTAAAAAACATTTTCTGTGTTTTTCCTCCTTAATTCTTATATATATATAATTTTTTTTTTTTGATAGGTATTTAAACCGTTTTCGTACAAAACATTGTATATAAAACATCAAGTTGGCACATTTTTTCAAGTATGCTTTTGGGAGAAAAAAAGAATTCGTCCACCCTTTTAATTAATGGTGTGTATTGTGTGTGTGCAGTTTATTGACTTAGGTTAATTTGAAAGTGTTTTAGCGTATTTATTAACAATAATCAAGATTAGTTAAAGATCTAACAATTTGAATATTAATTTTGTCGAAAAACCGTAAAATCAAAAAGAGGAAGGAACAAGTTAAAAACTAAAACAAGTAATAAAATGTAAACTTATACTACTTTTTTTACAAATGATGTGATACCAAAAGGATGCTCATCTCAGCATACGCTATAGCAATATTTGCTATAACACTGATTTCCAGTGAGTCTTCTATGATGCGCCCACGAGACGGTCAAAAAAGGAAACTTGGTGCTTTGTTTTAGTGTTTATATATAAAAAGTAAAAGTCAGTACATAAAAGTGTGTTAATATAATAATAGAAACATTACATATATGAATAATAATAATATAATATTTTAATCTTAAATAAATAGTAACTTGGGAAGCCATAGTACCTTATTTATTATAGCTTAATACTCGACAACAATCCGTAAAAGTTCGAGTTTATATCAACCCTAAACCCTGCGTTTAGTTCGTTTTTTTGCAGAAAAAGTAAGATTTTCTTAAGCTTGTGTTTGAACCTAAAGATCGAATTTGTCTGTCTATTGATGCTATCAGTGCTTTGGGTGAGATATTATTTATTTTCATACTAGCTGTTGCCAGTACAGCACCTCGCCGTAGGTGATAGCGTGATAATATGTAGCCTATATGTTGACCCAACCTGTTAGTAATATTCATGTAAAATTTGAAGTAAATCCATGCAGTATTTTTTGAGTTTACCCCGGACATACATACAGACAAACAGACAAAAATTCTAAAAACTATATTTTTGGCTACTTTCTTTTAAAAAAATATTCAATGTACAGTTTTGACTTTCCTACGATTTTATTATATGTATAGATATGTATATTAGTGTTGATATTTATAATCTCAAAAAAATAATACGATCCTATACAACATTAAAAAAAAATAACAGCTGTAAAATTGAAAAAATACGTATTAATTAAGAAAAATTAATAATATTTATGTAAGTAAATATTTTTATACTAATTAAGTGTGGTCACAGTGCAGGATCCAAAAAAATCAACTTTATTTTAAACTTACAATATAATTATTTAATAAAAGTTACAATTTTAAAATATTCCTAAGCTAAACTTAAGCGATGACAATTGCCCGAGGTGAGGAACGTGAGTGATCAAGTAAACTAGCTAATTAATTCATTACACCACGGTAATGACGTCAGCCACTGCACGTTGCACCGACTCAGCTCTCGTGGCCCGTGCGGTGACACGCGTGATGCACGCTCAGCGGTCTTCATACATTAAGGTGGCGTAACATACTATAATACATGTTGTTTATTTTTTTCGTATGTATATGTTTATCGAGTATATAAAAAATATAAAAATAATCGATTTACTTTCTGAGTTAAAAATCCTAGACTAACAGTCATATTTTTTTCAAAGCATCATGTTACACCCGATTTATTTTGCAGTTTAGACCACTTAAGTTAAACAATCCTCACATGAATCACGAATGTACTGCAGTATTCAAGACCTCTTTAAAAAATATACGCTTCACAGTATCGAACTTAACCCAAACACTTATAAATCAATTTTATTACCGCGGTCCACCGGAACTCACCCGGTACGTGCGCGCGCATAACGGTCCGTGCTTTAACGAAAAAAATACGAAAATGGCCGTGTTTCAAGCGGATAAAGTAGAATTAAATAAAAATGTTTTAGAAAAAGTCTGACCTGTGGTAGTATGCACATGTGCGCGGGTGCGGGTGCGGGCGCGGGAGCAAGTGCGGGCGCGGGCGCGAGCGCGGGCGCGGGCGCGAGTGCGGGCGCGAGGTCGGCGTGTGCGCGCTTGCGCCGCTTGCCGCTGCCGGGGGCCGCCTCCGCCTCTGCTGTCGTCCTCACGCCCGCGTTTTTCTCGTCACGCGTGATGTCTCGGCGCGGACACGAGCACACCCGCACGCCTACACTAGTCCGTCCGTGTACCTGCCCACTGACACACAACATACCCATTACTGCTAATGGGATACCGGATCTGATTGTAAAAAAATTTTGAATATACTTAGATACAACTCCAACAAGACAACAGTGAGCACAAAGGGACCAAGAAGTAAGCGGGTAACAAAAAAAAAAAGGATTTTTGGTATAAAGATCAAAAAGTCCTCGCAAAGTCGGCGTCGAAAAAGCGCGGGAAACATAAAACCTGGTGACTGTTTTTGGTTTCGCGGCTTATTTAAAATTTTTATTAAATAAATAGAGGATCAATTTTTGGTATTGTATATATGTAAATATTTAGTTTATTGTATATTAATTATTTTTCATTCATCGGTTAAGTAGGTAAGTCTTTTATTTTTTCACTATGAATAAACCGCCTGATGACCCTGGGGGATATGATCCACTTACACAAGATGATGTCCCCCAGGTATCTCAGTTCGTTACCATCGAAGATAGTAGTGTAGACACAGACGCATCTTCATCCATTCCTTCATCCAAAAGAAAAAGGTCACTAGCATCACATAAAGTATGCAAACACTGCAACAAGCGTCGAAAGAAACGTAAAGATGATATTCTTAAAGTAACCGACTGCCAATGCTCAACGATGGAATCTGAAGCATTACAATTAATTGCTAAAGATGCTAATATGACAAATCCACAACAATCCTTGGCACAAGATGTCTCGGTCAGTGTGTCTGACAAACCCAAAGAACTTAATAGCAATTATCGTGTACAATATGAACATACAGATATTGGTCCCTTTATTGTCCATATCCAAAAAAGCATTTCATCTCCCAACGACAATGTAACCTTACACCCAGTTTCATTTGGTCGGTTCCTCAAAAAGAATATTTTTAATAATATTATAAATGGCAGCTTAAAAAAAGTAGGGCGTAATAGACTTTCTCTTTCTTTTTCAAATTTTGCTGATGCCAATAATTTTATAAATGATCCTAGCCTAGTGAGTAACAATTATAAGGCTTTTATCCCATCTTTCCATATAACTAGAGTAGGATTAATCAGGGGTGTCCCTTCAGACTGGGCTCCAGAAGAAATTATTAGTAATATTAATGTCCCAATAGGTTGTGGGAAAATAGTTAAAATTAGAAGATTAAACCGAAAGGTTAAAGTCAGTGATAATGTCAGTTGGATACCAACTGAGACTGTGGTTGTAACTTTTGACGGTCAAGTTCTACCAAAACGTGTGTTTGCATGCTATACTTCTCTCCCAGTGGAATTATACATATTCCCTACTATTCAGTGTTATAAGTGTTGTAGGTATGGCCATACTAAGATTAACTGTCGATCCAACCCACGGTGTTTCAAATGTGGGAATGACCATTTTGGAGAATCTTGCACAGCAGATGATGACTGTAGAGTTAGCTGTTGCCTTTGTAAAGGTTCACACTTTGCCACTAGTAAGTCCTGTCCTGAGCACCTCAGGCAAAAAAATATAAAACTATATATGGCTCAGAATTGTGTGTCTTACGCAGAAGCATCTAAACATTACCCAGCAGTAAGCAAATCCTATGCAGATATAATAACATCAACTCCAGAAGCTAGTTATAATAATAGACAATCTCAATTTAAAACACCTTCCCAAGAACAGCCTAAATTACAATCTTATAAAAAGACAGTATTTATTAAGCCCAAATCCCCACCAAAAACAAGTAAAGGTTATGATTATGACTTCCATAACTTAGTAAACCAGGACTATAATAGTAACACCTTGTCTAATAATAATGGAAGTTTAATTAAAAATAAAATTAATGAAACTACCCAGGAGGAAGTGACAATAAATACAATACTGTCACTCATCCAACTATTATCCCAGTCCCAACTAATTACACCGGACAACGCAGCCTTCATCAAAGATAGATTAAACAGCCTTATTATCCCAAATGATAATGGACAGACAACCAATGAGAATACTACAGTGGAATTCTCAAAGCATTAGTAACAAGAAACATGATTTAATTTATTTAATAAATAAATACAGCCCATTTTTAGTTGCCCTGTCTGAGACATGGCTCAGACCTCGGGCAACTCTTAAGTTTTCTGGATACAAAAGTATCCGTGAAGACCGATCTGATGGTTACGGAGGTGTAGCCATCATGGTTAAGAAAGGATATCCCTACTCTGTAGTGGATCTCCCTGTACATAGTGTAAATATATCTGTTATAGCTGTCAATGTTAGTAATATTTGTTTTGTATCTATTTATTTTTCCCGTCCTACATCTGTAATTTTTGCTGAATTAAAACATATACTTTCAGTTTTACCAAAACCTTTTATAGTCTTAGGAGATTTAAACTCTCACCATCAAGCATGGGGTTGCTCAAAATCAAACTATTATGGTGAGGAACTTTTAAAAATTATTGATTATTTTAACCTATGTATCTTAAATAATGGATCACCTACGCGTCTAACAAGACCAACAGAAGGCAAAAGTGCTATTGATTTGTCTATTTGTACACCGGACATAGCATCTTCCCTGTCATGGTTCACCCTTTCATCTACTTATGGAAGTGATCACTACCCCATTCTTATTGATTTCCCTTTTGTTGACAAAGCTACCCAAAAACAATCTTCAAGATATAAATATATATTACATGAACCAGACTGGGACAAATTTAGAAATGTACTTGACAATAGTGTTGAATCTCTACCGAATATTTCTATTTTAAATAATGTAACGTGTGCAAAAGCTCTTTCTGACTCCATTATAGATGCAGCAAACAAAACCTTCCCAATTAAAAAAGAATCTTCTGGCAAAATAAGTTCACCGCCATGGTGGGATCGAGAATGTTCCGAGGCTATCCGTAAAAGAAAAAATGCTACAAAAAAATTTTGTCAATGTTCTACAATGGAAAACTTTGATATCCTAATGGAAGTTACACAGTCTACACGCCACCTACTGAAAAAGAAAAAGATGGAAGGGTGGAAAAAATTTTGTTCTTCTCTCTCACCCCAATCAAAATCTGCTACTGTTTGGAACAATGTAAGAAGATTTAGATCAGCTTACTCCGAATCCAGTAATAGTGACATGTGTCCTTCCTTATCAAACAAATTTTTACAGCTACTGGCCCCATCCACGGCTCCTGAGCTTATTTTGCCATCAGCGAACACTCTTCCATCAAGTCATTTTATGCCATTTACCTTATGTGAGTTGAAAGGTATCCTTTCTAATGTAAAAGACTCAGCACCTGGTTCTGATAATATTTTGTATTCCTTTTTACATAATATGACTGATAATTCCTTAACCTACCTACTAAATGTTCTCAATTCTCTCACTGCCTCTGGTAGTATCCCAAAATCATGGAAACATCATGTTGTTATTCCCATTTTAAAACCAAATAAAAGTCCATCTGATATCTCTTCGTATAGACCAATAGCTCTGTCCTCTGTCATGTTAAAAATTTTGGAGCACTTAATCAAAATTCGGTTAGAATGGTTCGTTGAACATAATAGTTTATTAGGTCAAAATCAATATGGGTTCAGAAAAGGAAAAGGAACAATAGATAACATAAGTTTGTTTGTAACAGATATACAATTAGCTTTTTCTAATAGTCAATCTGTTCTCGCTGCATTTATGGATATATCTTCTGCTTATGACAAAGTAGTGTTATCTATCCTGAAAGAAAAATTATGCAAACTTAATGTACCAACCTATATTATTAATATCATAATGGTTATCCTATATGATAGAACTATTAGTCTATCAAACGATACTACAGAGGAATTGAGACATCTATATCAAGGTCTTCCACAGGGATCTGTGTTGAGTCCAATTTTGTACAACTTGTATTCACACGACTTAGAGACCTCTGTACCTAGTAATATAAATATTTTACAATATGCTGATGATCTCCTTTTATACACAGTTGATAACTCTATACAAACCTGCTGCTCAAACCTTTCCACATCCATCACATCTTTAGAAAATTATTTACATAAAAATGGGTTAGACATATCTGCTCACAAAAGTTCAGTTATCTTATTTTCCCGCACAAAGTTCCCTCCTCCCATAAGTATATGTTACAAAAATACAGTCATTCCAATGAAAACAACTGTAAAATTTTTAGGTATAGTCTTAGACAATAAACTCACTGGCCTAGGTCATTGTGACTATATAGTGGCAAAGTGTGAGCGTAATATTAACTTACTAAGGTGTGTTTCTGGAGTATGGTGGGGTGCTCACCCTTTTACCCTTAAGTTGTTATACAATGCCCTTATCAGAAGTTTATTAGATTATGGGACATTCTTGTTAGAACCATGTAATAAAAGTGGTCTTAAAAAATTAGACGCCATACAATCAAAATCACTCAGAATTATTCTAGGAGCTATGAAATCAAGTCCCATCAGTGCCATGCAAGTGGAGTGTGTAGAACCACCACTTTATCTCCGCCGTAATTTTTTGTGTGATAAATATATTGTACGTATTTTAGAACAAAAGGCACACCCCCTGCTTCCGAAACTACTCCACCTTAATGAGTTAATATCTTGTAACCAATATTGGAAACATAAAACTGCTCCTCTGCTTGTTAAAAGTTATTTAAAATTTCTTAATTTGCAGCCATACACTTACCAATCTTTAATTAATCCCTTGTTTAAATATCCTTATGAATGCTCTATTATAACGCCCGAAATTATTAAGTTAGGTATAGAAAAAGAAACACCTTGTGCAAATCATTACTTTAATAACATAATAAATTGTAAGTGGTCAGGATATCATCTAATATTCACTGATGCTTCCAAATCGGATGGCAATGTTGGTGTGGGCATGTTTCATAAGCAATATAACATTGTTCAAAAAGTCAAACTACCTCCTGAAACCTCCATTTTTACAGGTGAATGTTATGGTCTCTTTAAAGCTGTTGAATACATTCATATATTGAAATTAAAGCGATCAATTATAATAACAGATTCTTTAAGTTCTCTTCAGTGTCTCCAAAAATTTCCTCCAAAATCTAAATTTATTCCACCAATTATTCTACATATTAGAAATCTGTTAGTTTTGTGCTACTCTAAAAATATTGTTATTAACTTTGCATGGGTGCCTAGTCATTGTGACATCTTGGGAAATGACAGGGCTGACCAGTGTGCCAAGGATGCAATTCAGTGTGGCGATATGTATCCATATATTAATTATTGTCATGATCTTGCTGCCCTTCCGAAAGTTCATTTAAAACAATCGTGGCAAAATTTGTGGGACAGTGATAGATTAGTAAAGGGTAAAACCTATTCCATCGTTCAGCACTCAATACCTACTAAACCTTGGTTCTTTAATGTGAAACTTGATAAACTATCTACTTCAATAATCATCCGTATGAGATTGGGACATACAAATACACCCGATTATTTATACAGGATTCATATTAGAGACAATAACATGTGTGAGTGTGGTACTGATGTTGGTGACCTAAACCATATTTTCTTCGCCTGTCCCAACTATAATCATTCCTCATTTTATTCTAACTTAATCGTCAACAAAATTCCATTGCCTACATCTATAATCACATTACTCTCTACTCCTTCCACATTTACCATATTATCTTTGTTTATTGTAGATAATAACATTAAATTATAAAAATGTAAATATTTAATATTTGTTTTTCTTTATTGTGTTAATTGTAAATATTTTTTTATTTTTTATACTTCCTTCCGATCCTTTATTTTAACACTCCCAAATTCCAAATTACCTGTTCCTAAAATTCCAAATGTTTCCCCGTTTTAAACTTGACGAATGGCAGTTGTTAACGCCCATGCCAAAAAAAAAAAAAAAAAAAAGTCGGCGTCGTTAGCTTTGCGTGCCTATCAAATTTGAGGTGCTCTGGAAACTGCCTCGCTCATTCAACAGCAGATATTGAGGTACCTATGTGTAGTCTATAGGCTCCTCTCCTTTTTAATGATAGCATTTAATGCAATTTATACATTGGATGCAGATTTTTGAGGAAAAGAGCTGAATAAATTATGTACTCAAATCAGTACAGTAATCTGGAAGTTATATTAAAAAAATACTGTTTCGCCAAACATTCTTTTGAGTTTTTATTTATTTATTTATGGTGGAGATCTGGCGAAAACTAGAGTTTTGAAAAGCAGGACAAAGCTAGTTCACCTTATTTTAAATTAAAATATTTATACTATAATCAATTATAAAATATGACTTTTATGTTTGTTAGCCAATCACACAACAATGGCTGAAGGGATCTGGATGAAAATTGGCGCATAACTATTTTTTTATAACAATGATTCCGTTATTACGACTAGGGTTAAGAAATAACGCCCAGAAAAGTTCTACTTTTGACAAATATTAAATATTTTTATAATAATAATAATAAATATTCATGGGACAATTTACACTTATTGATCTAACCCCAAAGTAAGCAAATTATTTGCTTGTGTTATAGGTGTTAGTCAACGATACTAATACATAGAAATACATATATAAATACTTTTACATACATAATAAACACCCAAACCCGGAAATACAAACATTTATGCTCATCACACAAATGCTTGTCCGTCGGGGATCGAACCCGAGCACCGTTGATTGCATAGTCAGGGTCGCTAACCACTCGACTAATGGGGCGGTCGTACGTGTATAAAGCGCCACCAATAAATGGCACTGTAATAAATAATCTTTAGGTATAAGAAATATCATGCAGATGATCTAAAACATGTTATAAATAAAAAAAACTTACGCTTCATCCTCCAGAGTGAATATAACATCTATGGCACGTCTATTGATGCCGGCAGCACAGCTGTTCTTGCACATAAACTTGTAAGCATGACCGGTAGGCGCTGCTAGACGAACCACTACCGAATACCACGAGTCTCTCACTTCAGGGTCCCCACAGTAAAACACATCTTGGCTGCCTAGCTCCCGGGCTGATCTCAGCACATTCATAACAATTTTCTTTTCTATGTTTTCTGGAAGACAAGACGTATATTTATTGAAGTTTACGTACTTTTTTATGGCAAATGAATATATATGTCGCAGTGAAATTGTCAGTACCGTTAGATTATAATTTACCTAACTGATATTATAATTTAACTGCTAACCTAACCTAACCAAATTATAAAATCCCTAGGTAGATTATAATCTAACGGCTATTGACAATTTCACTGTGACATATACACTCTGATTCCTATATAGAGATGGAAAAGTAAATCAAACATACTTATACATAAAAAAAAAATATCTTCACGCCCATATCCCCGAATGGGTAGGCAGAGGTACAACAAGTGCGCCCACGATTAGCTGAAGATACTTGGTTCCACTATGTGATAGGTGGCAAGCCTATCGCAATATTGTTTTTATCAGAAAACTGAAAAAACACATTTCTGAATTGCCCGACCCAGGAATCGAACCCAGGACCTCTGTGACCAACTCCGACACTGGACCACTACACCACAGAGGCGATGATACTTATACATTTTTGCTATTATTATGCACTGTTTACCTGATTTGTTTTTGAAATATATTTTCTCTGTTTTGGTTTAACTGTAACTCTGTTAGTATTGACAACCTACACTAGACTAATATTTGATTTCTTCCAGCAAATTAAAAATCATCAATAATGTGAGGCGCGGTGGAAAAGGAACATGGTGTTACGATTGGCGAATTCAAAATCGGTATTTTTTGCGCGTGTTTACAGCTCACTGCATTGATCGGTAGTAACTCTTACTTTTCAGTTGGCAATACTAATAAGATCTATTCTGACCAGTTGACAGAACTATTAGTCTGTTATTAAGCCTCTATTCATTCAATGCTTGTTAGTGATAAACTCGCTTTTTGTACTGTCTTCATTTGTTATTTCCTTTATTTATTATTTTTGAGAGTGCAATAAAGAATAAAAAAAAATGTTAGAACAATTTAGTGATTGTTTATAAAAATGTAAATCCGTTATTGGCTCTTAGCGTATGTTATAAGTAGAATAAGTTTATAAATATTTAGCTGTGGATTTTATGTAAATAAATAAATAAAATAAACCAGAGGAAGTCATGAGGACTTTGTCGGCATCTTACGTTGACAAGTGAAAACTTAAAGCTAAATTATAAATTCACAAGCTGATTGTAATATTCAACAATTAAAATTTCATAATTTTGCCTTAAACATTAGCATGTTGCTGATGCGAACCCATAAGTTTTTCTCTTACCAAAAATCATCTAACGCGCTTATAGAAAATTTGAATTGCTGTTACTACTGTTTTGTCGTAAATTAGGTACATGGTGATGTTCATTGCTATCTTTTTTATATCATAAGATATCAAACAAACAGGTAGGTCTTCTCATGGAAAGAGTCGACCATCGCCTATAGACACCGAAGATGTTAATGGTGTGTTGCTATCTAATGAGTGCCACATGCATAAATTTACCGACTACCTTATCCTCCAAACCGGAACATGACAGCGACAAGCACTGACGCTATTGCAGCAGAACAATGTATTATCTTAAGAAAATACTTTGTCTCCAATTGGGAACTACAGGATGCTGCTAGTGTGTAAATAAAGCTTTCTTGTCATTCATGCGATTATCTAACCATGTTATATTGAACAAACTTTCTTACCATTTCTATCTATCTATTAAAGCTACACTGCACTTAGCCATACTACAGGCCAGTGTGTAAAAGTATATTGACTATTCTTGCCAACCCAGAACATTCCAAAGATCCAGCACCTTCTTTTATGTTATTGAGATAGGCAAACTGCCAGACGTGCCACTTCATGGTAAGTGGTCGATGTCACCGATGAGCAAAAATGGGATACCTGGGCTGGAACTAGCCCAGGTATTCCATTCGTGTGTTATCTATCCTGAGACAGAAGATTGAGTAGAGTCAGTAGGGATTAGGAATAGTATGGATTGAGTAGACCTTGTAAGGATGCTTGAATAACTCCCTAAATGTGCCACCTTTTTTAAGAACTGAGCCCTTAGGTGCTTCAATTCCTCGCTCTCAAACAGCTCATGGTGTGGAGTTTCTTCATGGTTTAGGCACACCCTACATATGGGACTATCAGTTAGCCCCATGGTGTGGATGTATTCATTCATTGGGCAATGCCCCGTTACCAGACCACATATTTTTTTAATTCTACTCTTGGTAGTTTAATTCTTGGTGTTGGTTGGTAAGGGGTGTGGGTGGGATCTGAGTCTCAGAACGACCATCTTCTGAGAAATGCTCAGGCATGACTTTAGGTGCGGAGCTAAAGGAATGCACGCCCACCAAGTCCGCGTAGTATGTCCACGCCAGCCGAGGTGGCTGGGGCTATCTGATGAATATCTTTTGGATAGTCCGTACACCCTGGGCAATGTCGCGGCCATATTAGGCTCCACCTTTTCTGTTGCAACCCTAGGTCGCGATAGCCAATCTACGCAGGGCGATGGCGAAGTCGGCGCCATACCATCATTAACCGACTAGCCGAATCGTAGCGGCTAAAAGCTACACAATAGGTCAGAGGGCGGGCCTAGGGGTCTATCCCCTAAAAGAGCTCAGGGTTTGAAGGTTCAAGGAGAACGCAACACACAACATGAACGCGGCACAAAAGAATAATTTACCCCAGGAGGGTACCAGTACCATCGGTATTGGAGAATCCCTCCCCGAGAAAATCTCGGGCTGCCCCACGTATTCTGGGGGGGGCAATGTTCCGCAATCACAAAATCAAACACCACACAACACTTCACAATACAAACAAGATAAAACACAACACAAACATGACATAACACGACAGCCACAACAACTGACACAACATGACAAAGCACAATATAAAAATGACACCTCAAAAGCCATGGGCTTGGCAGAGGCTATGCCCACAACAACAGACGTAACTGCATGGCATGTCACCCCACAAATATCTTTAAAAACAAACAGGCAACACAGGACAGAGCTTTACAAACAGAAAAGAAAAGAAAAACGGAAACAAAATAGAGCAACAGGACATATACAAACAGAAGCACATGTACAGACACAACCACCCTCTCAAACACCAACACAAGCACACACAGAAGAACAAACACAAATACAACCAATACAAAAAGAACATACTAGCACCCAAGCACAACCACAAACACAAAATAAACCAAACACACACACAAATACACAAAGTCTCAGGGAACGAGAGTCGAAAGACAACTCGAACCCTGAGCAAACACAAACAACCCGCATGAATCCCGAAACCCGCAAGCCCCTCGAGGGCGCGAATACCGGGATAACAAACAAACAGGCCGATGCGAAAGCTATGGCAAACAAACACACCCCAGAGGGACGCAGTCGCCAATGGCGCGCGAAACCTGGGAACAAACCTAACAACACTGCTGAGGAAACACTGGGTTCTGCTGCAGATTTAAATCAGCGCAATCAACCCACTACTTCTCCAGCAGTGGCATTCCCAACTAACCTCTTTTTCAAAAAACCTAGAGGCAAAAGAGGCAAACGTCTTGCAGCGAAAGGCCAAACGCAGCAAACCGAGTCGGCAACGACGAAACGCGCGCGCCTTGACGATACGATTTCGCCTAGAGGTGAGGCTAAACGCTTAAAGACTGCCCAAAACAACGAACCGGCTCAATCTACCTACGCTGCGATTTCCCAATCACACCTACTGGTAGCTATCACAACTGTGCCGGCCAAAAACCTTTCAGACGAAGAAGCTGAGCAGGTATACTCCGCAATATTTGAGGCTACTGTGGAGGCTGCTACAGCGCCAACAACAAGTGCAGAGAGACCTTTTGCACCCATCTTTAAGGGGAGACCCTTCCCTAGTGAAGGTGTCCTGAAGATGTGGTGCGAAAACGAAGAAACAGCGACATGGCTCAGAAAAACTGCACAGAATTTAACATCGCCAATAGAAGGCACAAAACTCAAAGTCATCCAGCAGTCAGAAATCACCAAACGCATCAAAGCTGGATTACTCTTGCATACCAACATGCAAGATACTAACCGAGTACAACTCATGCTGTATAACCAAAATCCATGGTGTAATATAAAAACCTGGCACTTATACAGCGCACAAGTGCAAGAAAACAAAGGTCTATTCCTCACCCTTGGCGTTCCCACAGAAGAGGTAAAGAAAGTGATGGAAAGAGGTAGATGCATCGCCTTTGGTTGTGGCAGTGTCTACCTCCGTTTCTTTACTCACCAAGGGCTGAGTGATACACCCCCAACAATCGGACTAGACCAAAAACAAACAGAAAAAGAGGAAACACTTAAACCTCAAGAACTAGCCAACCAGACCGAGACAATGCTGCTGGAAGGTCCCACAAACAGCGAGGATGAAATGGAGGAGGACTACTACCAAGTTCTCGCCTCCGACTAGCAGCATAAAAATCATCCAGACTAACCTCCAGCATAAAAGGATTGCCACGATAACACTGGGGAAAATGCTGGAGGAAAATATAAACACAATGGCCATGATCCAAGAACCATGGATTTATAAAGGTAAGATATGTGGTCTAAACAATAAATCAGGCAACATACTATATAATAGTACAATTACAAACCCAAGGACATGTATTTTTGTACCTAAAAATATAACAGCAATGCTACTAACACAATTCTGTTCCAGAGACCTAACAGCAATTAAAATAGAAGACAAAAACAAACAAGAACTTGTATTAGTGTCTGCTTACATGCCCAGTGATGAAGAACTACCACAAAGGGAATTGGCAGAACTAATACAGTTCTGCGAAACAAGTGGCTGGGAAATCATCATTTCAGCGGATAGTAATGCACATCACCCCTTATGGGGAAGCAAAGACACAAACAAGAGAGGTGAGCAGCTAACAGAATACCTCTTTACTACTAACCTTAACATAATAAACACTGGCTCGGAACCAACCTTCGTTAGTTCTAGATTCCAGACGATTATAGATATAACCCTAGCATCAGGAAAAGCAACTGAAAATATAACTAACTGGCATGTGTCAAATGAACCATCTTTAGCAGATCACAGACGCATATGCTATGAAATACAGGTAACAACGAAAGCGAAGACAACCTTCCGTAACCCTCGCAGGACGGATACTTACAGGTATGTGACTTCACTTAAAAACGAACTACAGAATGTACAACTTATTGATGACATTCTAAACCCTACTAACATAGAGTATAATGTGCAAAAACTAACACAATGTATTATAAACAGCTATGAAGAGGCCTGTCCAATAGTGGATCCAGACCAGCAAAAAACTAACTCCTGGTGGGGACCTAAATTGGAAAGGCTGAAAAAACGGCTCCGGAAACTTTTTAACAGAGCAAAAAACACAAGGGATTCGGAAGATTGGGCTCAATATAAATTAGCTCAGCAGTTATATAAAAAAGAACTGAAATTCTTCAAAAATAAATCCTGGCAAAACTACTGTAATAACATTACAACCACAAATAAAGCAGCTAGGGTAAAAAAGATATTAGCACAAGACAACCAACAAAAACTAGGCTCCTTAATAAAACAAGATGGTACATACACAAACTCAACTAGAGATATATGTGAAGTACTTCTCCAAACACACTTTCCAGATAGCATACTAGTAAATAGCCCAAAGTGGGAGAATGAAAGTATACATGAACCTTCTCACACAGACTGGCAAATAGCAGACAACATTGTAACAAAAGAGAAAGTAATATGGGCAGTAGATACTTTCAAACCTTTTAAATCACCCGGTGCTGACGGCATCTTCCCAGCACTTTTACAATGGGGAATCACAAACATATTACAACACCTCACAAATATCTACAGAGCCTGTATAGCTTATAGATACATACCTCAAAAATGGAGAGAGGTAAACGTAATATTTATACCCAAACCAGGGAAATCCAACTATGCAGAAGCAAAGGCATACAGACCTATAAGTCTTACCTCCTTTCTGCTTAAAACAATAGAAAGATTAAATGACAGATACTTAAGGGAACACGTGCTAACGCGCAATCCCCTACACTGTCAACAACACGCCTATAGAAAGGGAAGATCAACAGAGACAGCACTATGTGCCGTAGTAAATAGAATACAATCGGCACTGTCTGAGAAAACCCATTCACTAGGAGCATTTATAGACATTGAAGGCGCCTTTGATAAAACAAACTTCGAAAGCATCAAATCTGCCCTAGATAGGTTTGGGGTAGTAGAGACCGTAAGAGAATGGATCATAAACCTACTCAAATTAAGAGTAATTAAATTAACAATAAACAACAACACCTATGCGATGACATCACGAGGGTGTCCACAAGGTGGGGTACTGTCTCCACTTATATGGAACTTTGTTGTTGATGAACTTATCAAAATACTAAACGATCAAGGTTTTCCAACCACTGGATATGCAGATGATCTGGCGATAACAATAAATGGGAACTCAGAAAATCTTCTCTGCAGCCTGATGAGTTCAGCCATGGCTATAGTAGAAAAATGGTGTAACAAACACAAACTCTCTGTAAATCCCATGAAAACTGAACTAGTACTCTTTACAAACAAGAGAAAAATAAGTAACTTAACTTTGCCTAAATTATTTGGCACTGAACTAAAACTGTCATCAAATGTTAAATACCTAGGTATACACTTAGATAATAAACTAAACTGGAATACTCATATAGAGCACATCATCAAGAAGGCATATATCGCATTTTGGCAGTGTAAGCGTGTAGTGGGGATAAAATGGGGTGCTAACCCCAAAGTTTTCCTCTGGCTCTACACTGCAGTGATACGCCCAATAATAACATATGGCTCCATTATATGGTGGCCTAAAACTAACCAAATTACAACTAAAAACAAATTACAACAACTTCAACGATTGGCTTGTGTTGCAACAACTGGCTGTATGAAAACTACACCAACAGCAGCATTAGAAGTCCTGTTGAACCTTAGACCACTACATCTGGTAATACAAGAAGCAGCCAGCGCAGCTTTTCGTTTAAAAACCATGGGAATGTGGCGCCAAAAAAAGAAAATTCCCTACATGAACATTTTAGAAGAAATCACTAAAGAACAACCAATGGTTGAGGCCATGAATGACAGAATACCAACGATAATGGTATCAAATAAAAACTACAAAATTAATCTGGAAGCAGAACCTGAGGACTATTCAGGTATACAAGAACTGAGAATATACACAGATGGATCCAAAACCAACTCAGGGACAGGAGTCGGTGTATTCTCTCGGGAATTAAATATAAACATAATGGAAACTTTAGGAAAGTACAATACAATATTCCAAGCAGAATGTATTGCTATTAGCAGAGCTGCAACAGAGATCAAAGCAAGAGAAATAACAGATCAAATTATACGTATTATCTCTGATAGTGCATCGGTCCTTGCAGCTCTAAAAACTAACTGCTTCAACTCTAGCATAGTGTTGGAATGCCACAAATCATTAGTAGCAGCAGCAGAAACCAACCAAATAATCCTGCAATGGATAAAAGGACACAGCAACTCTCAGGGCAATGACACAGCTGATACACTGGCAAGAAACGGAGCAAATAAAAAACTATCAGGTCCAGAACCGATAGCAGTCTTGCCATACAGCCAACTCATGACATGGCTAACTGAGAGAACATACCAACAACATGAAGCGTTGTGGCTAGCCACAAATGACTGTAAGCAAACAAAGGAAATTGTGCCAACCCTTTCGAAAAACCTAACACAACGCATAATGAAACTCAAAAGAGATGAATTAAGAAAAGTTGTGGGCACAATAACAGGACATTGCCATCTAAACCGACACCTATTTAACATAGGTGTGACAGACAGCCCTTTATGCCGCGGCTGCATGGAGGAACAGGAAACCACTACTCACGTTCTCCTTGAGTGCAGGAGTGTGGCCGAACAACGGGCACATATCCTGAATAACCCAAAAACTCCTAAAGAAGCATGTGAAAACATAAGCCGTCTAATAAGCTTCTGGAAGGAGTTAGGATGGCTGGAATAGACATAGCCAGCTACGTACAAAGGCTCAAGTGGCTAAGTGCGGAAAAGAAAATGGCAAAAAAAAAAAAAAAAATTCTTACCATTTACTGATTTGTGACTATGTTGGAAGCACCTTTCTACCCGTTCTTCACCTTCATCAACTTCCGAAAAAACAGTAGTGGCCCGCACATACATAGGCTGATTGTTGAATATATGTGCATTCCAATTGAAGTCAACAGAGAAGTTTGACTCTAAGTTTATATATATCCGGTTAAGTCTGTGAGAATACTGCAAAATTCAAAAATTATCCATTACTGAAAAACAAATTCAAATAATATTACCGTGTTAAATTAAAATTCTAATTAAGCATGCTTAACTTGTACATAAGTATGTCATTCACTGGTGTATCTAAGAGATGGGAGCACAAAGCAGGGACGTCCAATAACAAGATGGAATGATGACATCCACCTTACTGTAGGACCACATTGGACTAGAGTGGCAAAGGACAGGAAACAATGGAGAGAGCTGGAGGAGGCCTATGCCATGAGGCACACCGAGTTGCGGGTCATGCTAACTTTCTTTAAGTAATTTTTTGTGAATTGATAATGATGTACCCAAAACTTGGAATAAGACTTTATTATTATTATGTCATTCACATATTTTGTACCACACTGTCATAAATGAAAATATATTGTTTTTTACTTTATTTTCTAGATATTGTTGCGAGTATTCTAGAAAAAGCGAAAAGTAAGAATACAGGAAAAATCTAGAAATAAAAGAAACACACAGCCGCTTTTATCAATAAACAACAGCTGCTGTTACATAAACAGCTATGCCGTAATGGACCTTCTCAACTAAAGCATGAGGTTGAAGTTAGTGTGTAATATGACTTGTTTACGATTAAGTTGTTTACGACAAGTTAATTGTGACTATTTTAAAACTTTCGAGAACATTGTCGAACCTTACCTTGTTTATAAATAAGGACGTGACGGCGTGAAGTGAGTTAGTTTTATAAATTGATTCAAAGTGATTGAGCTATATCGTTCAAGTGCGATAAAAGTGGTAGAGCGATTTAATGTGTATATGGAAAGTGTTTTAGTTTAGTGATTTGGTTTAGTTGGTTGGTACTAGTGTGAATATAGTGATGGTTTGTGTTTAGTATTAGTCAGTGTGTAATTGTATACACGTTTTGGAGTGTGGTGTATCGTACATTTGTGTGGCAAATAAAAACGGTTTTATAAATGGTATTTTATTACACAATACGAACTACAAGCTGGTAACCATATTATAATATGTTGGAAGTTAAAAATTGAAATAGTTAAATGCCATCTATCCCATATCCCCAAAGTGCTACACAAAAATATGACTAGTGTATCCACGATTAAACAATGGCATTAAGTCCCAGCTCCATGTGATAAGTGATTAAATTATCGAGGATTATTATATATTTGAACTACCTGGAGGAATAAACAGTTGAGAGTATAGGAAATGGGCAAGGAATGGTGGAAGTTGATATTTTTCTTATTATTATTAATGTAAGTTTTACATTGGTAAAGAGGATATTGCGGCAAGCATACATTTTTTTTTACAATTAACTGATTACCACTGTTCACAATTGTGTGTAATAAACATAACTCCTTGCATATTCTCTACATATATCAAAAATCCAATCTCTAAATAATCAAATGTTTAGAATTAGTCCATGTTGGTAAGTTGAACGAAAATATTACGCAGCTTCTAAGAATTAAAGAGATTAAAAAACTTATTTGATAAAAATATTGATCTAGATTCTAGAATATTGATAATTATGTCTCACAATTTTCTTCTTTCATTTTCTTTCATATTCATCCCACTCAAAAGGTTATATTATTTTAAATTGAGTGGGATGAAGAATGCAAGTATACTTTTGAAGCAGTGAATGACAGGAAACTTTGTGAGGAATTTTGTGAGGTTTCATCCAGGTACAGTGTCACTGTTTTGACCATTGCTGCCAGTATAAAATTGTATGGTTGTACTCGATTCAGGTTCTGACTTAGAAAGTAACTGAATAATAGTGTAACTTCACAAATGTAAATACACTACTAATATATTTAAAGTTTATAGTTTTTCCTAAGGATTGGATTGGATTGTTAAACAAAGAAGCAACAAAAGACATACCAGATATTTCTTTTTCTGTGTGTAAGCTCCATTTATTTCAACAGTAAAATTTGCCAGTCCGGCAAATTTTTGTCGTTCAGGTGGACCAATGGGCTCTTTCTAAAATAAAAATACAATTCTAATGAATTACAAGGACTAAGAATTTATAATATTTGTTTGTTCATATTAAACAAATGAGAAGACCAAGAGTATATCTAAGTTTATTCAATTCTTTTTTGTTCATGAACTTTTTCTTCCTTAATAAGATAGCTAGAAGAAATCTCTTTTAAGGTTGCATATTTGATTCGTAACAAAAACTTCATTTTTAAAGTTTTTTTCTAGAGCAATATTCTAATAATGTGAGCAGATTATTCAAAGGATATTACAGTTTTTTCATGATTAAGTCTTGATTATTCAATTTTGACCGGCAAGCGATTACATGCGAGGATTTATTGTGTTTTTAAAATAATTCTTCTAAATAAATGAGTTCATATAACGGATTGAAAAAATCAGTTTATTGAGCATTACCTTAATTCACATATAGTAAATATTTTAAGTTCCTATTGAAATTGCTGTTGAAAAAAAAAGTTAATGTGAACTAATTTTGTAATTTTTTAAATATTATTTTTTAATATCTAACAACAATATTTTCGTCATATTATTTCTGTGCACTTTAGGACCATATATTGGAAAAATGTATAAAATAAAATATTATGGCACATTACAATGGTTGTATTCACCCTGAAAGATAACTTTTGTAAAGAGTATATTTCACGTTCCCTACTATCAAATGGTCAATTCATACAAACTTTTTTTCCTCCCGAAAATTATATTGATAATTCATATATAAATATTTTTTTGTAAGCTACAATTTATTATTTTTTCCTTAATTTAGATTCTCGAAAATAACAAATAAATGTGAAACGAAACACAGTAGGCTGAATACATTTTCAATTATTGCCATAGGAAAAAAAGAAAATATTGATGGGACCTTGTGTTAACTATGACCTTGTGTTTATTTTAAATTATTACAACATTGTATTGCATTCAATATAAATATACGTGTATTTTTTTGTTTTCCCCATGAACGGGGAAACACTCTTAAACGTCGGTACTTTTTGCGTACCCACTTTTATTCAATATGTAAAATTATTAATGATGTTTATAAATATTTCAAATGTAAAATCTATTCATTGTGTACCACAAAAATTAAATGATTTTTTATTATAAATATTATACGTGTAACAGAATGTAAGTATAATGAACTAATGATGTATTTCAAGTGTAATTTTTACCTACGAAATAAATATATTTTGATTTTAAATTTGAATTATGTCTATGACTTTGTTGATCTATGGAATCGGGTGGCGTGTCTAACGCTTTTCGGGAATCGTCGCTACACGGAAGCGACGCTATCCATTTAAAAAAATAATGGGTAATTTATTTAATAATTTTTTTTTCTTTTTATAGTATTAATCCAACGCATTTACATATTTAAGAAACCCACATTTTGAAAAATCTCATGTGAGATTAGGGAATGGGGGAGGGGGTTGAATCTCACGACTCACGACATCTCACCAGGGGGGAGGGGGGGACAGAAAATAAAACAAAAACACCTCACGTAATTTATGGACGCCCATTTTGAAAAATAAATATTTTTTTAGTGGCAAAGTATGGAGCATGATACATGTTGCCAGTAACAAACAGACCGAGAACTTATATGTCATATTAATATTATAGAAAACTGTGACGAGTAAAATTTTGTATCATATGAGCATTTATTAAAGTATCGTAAAATAGACCGTAGATTATCGTGAAACTTATTTTATGTTCGTTCATAAAAGAGTAGAAATTAAAAAATAGCAACACTGTGTGGTCGTCCCTTTAAAATCAATATAATATTTGGAAGATGACGTCACTAGAGCGTTGTTACTGTTTAATTTCTACTAATTGAGATCACTACATAGTATAAAACAAAGTCGCTTTCTCTGTCTGTCCCTATGTATGTTTAAATCTTTAAAACTACGCAATGGATTTTGATGCGGTTTTTTTTTAATAGATAGATTGATTCTTGAGAAAGGTTTTAGTATATAAACCTTTCCGATATTCCTACAAGAACAAAAGCTACGCGGGTGAAACCGTGAGGAGGTCGCTAATAATATTAAGATAGTGTATTATCTTACATTTTACCCGAGCAAAGCAGGGTTTCATCTAGTATTATATTATTTTTATAATTTTTCTTTAAATATTACACTTTGACGCCTATTTTCGTAAAACACTACGCAGGGATTGTCTTCAATTTATAAAACAGTTATGAAAAATTATATTCTTGCTCTTAACTAAATCAAGACTTAATTTTGCAAAAACTGTAATATCCTTCAAATAATCTACTCACATTATTACGATATTGCTCTTGAAAAGACTTAAAAACATGAAGTTTTCATTGCAAATTGAATACACACCCTTAAATAGAAAAAAGCTTGCCAATTATACTTGTACCTATGTCTCTATTCCTTTGTCTTATTTTGTGTGTAAAAATAAATAAGTAAAAACACTTACTGGTTTAAATTGTTCATACATGATAGTAATCAAATCTTTTGTTTCCTCTTCATCATTCAAGCTCAAAGGAAAATCTAGACTATTAAGGTCACCCAGACTCCCTAACCTGCAATTTAAAAAATAGGATATAAAAGTGAACTGGTAAAACTACCAATTTTAGGGATATTTTGGGGGTGATGAGGAAGAAATAAGGAGCAAAGAACAAGGCCAAGAGATAAGATATGATAATAATATGCATATTCAATCATGATATTGTTAGCAATTATTTATAAATTATCATTTTATGCTATTTTAAATTTAATACTTCTGAATCAATTTTTTGGAACATGGCCACAGACTGAAGATCCGGCAGAAGAAACTTGTATATTGAAAACTTGAAAATTTATGGGTATGATTTAAGACCATCAGGAGTATGATTGTACATATTAATAGACATACAATACACATTTTTTACCCACAAATTTCGGGGTTTTTGGAGGTGGGGGGTACTCGATCACTCTAAAAAGGGAGGTAGTGGAAACCCACCTTTCTATTTTTTAATAAATATGTATATGATTAGGTACATGAAGAAAACCAATTTTGGATATTTTTGAGGTTGATAGGGGTAGAAGGGGGATTGGGGGTTAACAAGGTTTAAACAATGTACAAATCCACCCTATTTAGGGGTATTTTTTCTTATGGAAAAAGAGCAACCCAAAAATACATTAAACTCTGATGATAATATGCAGTTTCATAAATTAATAGTTTAAGTTTTTTTTAAATAAAATTTCTACTATAGATTGTAGTTGGATTGCGTGTGCTACTGCGCTACGGGAAGTGCAACTCTCTGCCCTTGCGTAACAAAGCATAGGCACCAATGTTCGCCTTCGCAGCTTTGGCTTCGACCAGCCTCAGCTGCTAGTGCTCACAAAGTGCTTACGCTTGGTACGCCTCTGCGCCTTTGCGATTTCTAAAAACACTCTAGGGGTAGGGCGAACAAGATCACATGCAAGTCGGTAGGCTCTAATTCAGATTTGTCATCAATTTAGCTAGATTATTCTTATTCTCATATTATAATGAAGTTTTTCTTTTCTGGAATATTATGAATTTCCGCAACTTGAAATTTGGCAAATAAAATAAGTAAAGTTACAATAAGCCTATCTACAAAAAAAAATGGGCACTTGTGTCAATAAACTCTTACTAAACCTGGTGGGCTCCTTTTCTGTTAGAAACAATATACCTCTTCAATAACCGCCCCCAACATTACAACCCCAAAAAATTCTAAAATTTATTGTTATTGGTTACATTACATAGGTAGTTATTAAAAAATACAAAGGGTGGTTTCCCCGATCCCCCTTTTAAGGGTGGTCTAGTACCCTCCCCTTCTTGCCCCTCTGCCCCCAAAACCACGAAATTCGTGGATCGCTAAAATACAGTTTAGCCAGTAGTTCCATCAGGAGGTTAGAAAAATACGAGAAAACAAAAACTAGGCATCTCCACAGGATGAGGCTATTATAATTGGGTAGGGAATGTAAACCCTATTTAACCCAACACTCAGCAACCAGAAAAACTTATAGCCCATTTCTAATGCCAACCTACAATTTCAAATAACAATATTTATTACAAATAAAATACTTACAACATTATGTCTTCAGTTAACAACTTTACATCTTCGGATAAAATCTGTGACATTTTCGTAAGCCTAAAGGAAATTGTAATAAATGTTAAGTATTTTAATTATGTGAAAGATATTGGTTTAATTAAGAGTTAAACAATGCTTAGCGTCAGCTTACCTTCAGTTATCAAACGTTTCGATTAGATTCTAAAAACTACTTTTTCAATTATAGATTTATACAAATAGAGATTGATCAAAAGTTCGGTAAAGCCATAGACTGCCATAGACTAATATTATATACCACGGGGTCGGGGTGGAAACTTGGTACATTTGGACCTTTTACAAAACTTAATGGTGGCTCCACCTGAGCCACATACACCAAACTTCGTAGGAAACTAATCTCTAGTCGAAATTGAACTGTCAACTAATCCTCTACCATCATCATTACTATCACATGTCAAACTCAAAATCAATACCGTATCGATATGAGTCATAATTCGATCTATGTAACGTTTTTTATCGACACAAAACGATATTTTTTATGAAATAAAATATGAGAAGTATATTTGGGAATAAAAAGATTTCAATGCTATTTAGGTACTTAATAATAATATTAAAGTGGTGTAGTAGTAGTAGATTCTGTCAAATAAAATAAGTGTTCAGAGATCACTGAAGTCACAATCACTGACATGTAACGTGGAGATAATTTGTTTTATTTTATTTTGACCTTTCCGATGTAATTAGAAAATGAAATTAGCATAAAATTATTAATCAGTTTTTGTGACTGTTGAATTTCATAACGTTGATTTTTTTTTATTTTAAAATATCAGTGTAAATTTTTTAACCATTTATTTATTTATTTATTCTTTTGTACACACAGAAATACAAAACAATACTTATTTAAAAAGAAAATATATGTACAATGGCGTGCTTATCTCTTTAAGAGATTTCTTCCAGCAAAACCAACCATACAGGTTGTTAAAAACAAATTTTAACAAAACAAACAAGGATAAATGCAAGGTAAAATTGTTGAAAGTGAGTATAAGTATATATATATATATATATATATATATATATATATATATATATATATATATATATATATATATATATATATATATATATATATATATATATATATATATATATATATATATATAAGTATATATATGTGTATATATATATATATATATATATATATATATATATATATATATATATATATATATATATATATATATATATATATATATATATATATATATATAAAATAACAACCATCAAGCAACAAATAATGCTGCCTGACTGTAACTTTAAAACAGCTTATGGTCTGGATATCCTGAATATGTCGTGGGAGATCATTCCATAAATTAGCTGCATGAACGGTAAAGGACTTGCTGAAAAATTTTATATTGCACTGTGGTATAGAGAAAAACCTTGGGGTGATACAGGAGCGCACCGGCCTATCACTACAAGGAGCCAATATAAATCTGTCACAAAGATATGCAGGACAAGATTTATGCATTGCATTGAACAGTACATTCAAAACATGCGCATTTCGACGTTGGCGGATAGGGAGCCAATGTAATTGTTTGCGAAAACTCGATATGTGATCATATTTCCGTAATCCGAATATGAAACGAATGCACAAATTTTGAAGCCGCTCAAGTTTTGATAACAATTCTTCCGTGGCATCCAAATAGCAAACATCAGCATAGTCGAGCAAAGGGAGAAGCAGCGATTGAGCTAATAGAATTTTAGTTTGATGAGGGAGGAAACTTTGTAATCGCTTTAAGGAATGAAGTGAGTAATGTAACCGTTTTCTCAGCTCATTTATGTGAGAAGCCCAAGATAGATGACAATCCATTATGAGGCCTAGATTTTTAACTTGATCAGTATAATTAATTGGGATATTTTTGTATTTAATTTTAGGGATAACAGAAAAATCTATTTGATTACGTAATTGTCTACTGCCTATAATTATTACTTGGGACTTGGAGGGATTAACTAACAAGCCAAAAGTGTCTGCCCAATCTTGAATAGCTGTAAGATCTTTATTAATTTCAGTGATAGAATCAGGTAAATCTGACACAGTCGTATGTCTGTAAATCTGTAAGTCATCCGCATACAAATGATAACTTGAGGAAATGCATTCGGTGATTTTATTTATGAAGGCAGAGAAAAGCAATGGAGATAAAACTCCACCTTGAGGAACACCAGCAATCAAATTACACCATTCAGAATGTGTCTCATCCATACGAATGCATTGTTGGCGACCGCGAGGTATGAATGAAATGAAAGGTATGAATTGAACCATTCTATCACTGATGAAGACAAATTAAGAGAATCAAGTATACCAATATGAATGTCAAAATCAACCGAGTTAAAAGCATTACTGAAATCCAACAGAGTCAGAATAGTAAGCTTTTTATTATCCATCATCGGTGCGAATCGAATATCATCGGTGACTTTGATTAAGGTCGTAACTGTGCTATGAGACTCGCAAAATCCAGATTGGAATGGACTTAAAAGATTATTTCCAACCAAAAACGACGATAACTGCTTGTGAACTACATTTTCCAGAATTTTTGAAAGTATAGGAAGAATTGAAATTGGACGAAAGCTTGTAGGACTAGTGGGATTCGTCGTTTTTGGTATAGGAATAACAAAAGCCCGCTTCCAACATGAGGGAAATGTGTTACTCCTCAGGGAATAGTTAATAATGTGAGTGATAGCTGGTACAATTAAATCAAGAATGGATATAAGCATACGCCGGTTAATATTGTCACATCCAGCAGCATGAGAGGAGATAGAGAGCATGCTCTTTTTAACGTCATCTTCCCCGATCTCTGAAAATGTGAAAAGGTCGCATGAAGGTGGAGATGAATCAGAAAGAAGATGCAGGCAAAGAGATTTTTTATGGTCCGTTAAATGAACTGGAGGAGTAGAAAAATGTTTATTTAAATCATCTAAGTTAAATGTGAATTGTTTATGTTCTGTTCTACTCAACCCCAGAGACCTAAAGAATTTCCAAGCTTGACCCGGAGAAAAGCGTTCTAAAGACGAGTGAATGTTTCGACGCTTCGCATCTCTGCACATCCGATTACATAGATTACGCAACTTTTTATAAGCGTTCACATTGGCTTCAGAAGGGTTCCGTTTACATTTGCTTTTGGCTTTATTTCGTTTTGACATTAGGCATTTAATATCAGATGTCAACCAAGGAGCAGGTAAATGCTTAACTTTGATCATTCTGACTGGAGCATGCTTGTCATATAGTTTGTTAATCGTTGATGTAAAGTACTGAACCTTATCGTCAATACAAGTCGCATCATACAAAGGACTCCAGTCAATATTAGATGTATCTAAGTTAAGTTGATTTAAGTTTATCTTATCAAAGTTACGCAAAGGTATCAATTTAGCCTGAGGTTTCGGAGCACGCACTCTATATTTTAGAAATAAAAGGTCATGGTATGAAAAAGGTGCAGTCAGTTGACCAAACTCCAATGCACTATTTGAGTCCGAGACAATCATCAGATCAATAAAAGACGGTGTAGAATTTGGGGCAAAGTGAGTGGCTGAAAGTGGAAGTATATTTAAATTCATGCCTAAAACCAGAGAATTAAGTTTATTACTTCTGTAATCGTTTTTTAACATACAGGTATTGAGATCACCCATGAGAATAGTATGACCATAGCATGGACAGTACCGATCTAAAAGAGATTCTAGCGTGGAGAAATAATTTACGTGTAACGAGGGACTGTATGCTACAGCTAATAACATTTTAGTGTGAAGTAGTGTAATTTCCAGAAATAGGTATTCGAGGGAGTTGTTATTGTCCGATGATGATTGACATAAAATCTTGTATGGAATATGGTTCCTAATGTACATACATACACCAACACCTCTCAAACCAACACGATCACTACGTACTAGTGTGAAATTTGGAAGTACGTACCAAGAAGATGGAAGTGAGGGTTTTAGCCACGACTCGGAAATGAGAACACAATCTACTCCAACGTCACTAAAGGATGCTAGAAGATCATTGTGATGGGCCGGAACGCTTTGTGCATTTATGTGTACTAGATTGAGACATGACCGCACATTATTAAAAGTTGATTTAAGCTGTATATCTAGTGGAAAAGAATCATTTGTCGAAGAAAAATCACTACTGGCACTAGCATAATCATCACTTGAATTACAAGTGCAATAGCTGTCTCTGTCACTATCGTATGAAGCATCTACCATAATATAAAAAAATAACAAACTTAAACTAACAAAAAAAAAATTAAATTAAAAAAAACAAAAAAAAAATACTAAGCAACACACTCAAAAACTATTATCATTTAAACCGCTGTAAAGATATTTGTTAAACTTAATTAACAATAGTATCTCGTATTAATTATATGTACTTACTTGTGTAAAAGAATTAAAAACTTTGATTACTCCAACGTATATTTATGGCCTTTTTAAATTGATCATCAAATTGGTGGAATCGTTTAATATCCACTGAGGCCTCTCCCTATATAGAATATTTAATGCCACTCATATGAATATTTGATATCATATTGGTGGCATTTATATTTTATAAACAAAAAACAAATCAGACACTACGTGTAACTCACAAACACAACTATAATGCAATAAATAACGCTAATGAAACTAATTTATGATAATTATTACTAATGAAATTAATATTATGTAATCTATGATCATTAATTATACTTGTATATAATATCAACAATAAAAAATGCATCAACACAAAATGTTGATATATCGTATAATTCGCATAACATTGTATCGATACAATACAATATCGATTCATGTCGCCTATCTCTAACTAAAACTTAAATTCTATTCTTAAATATGGCTGCTAGATTGTTTACATATTTTTGTGTTATATGATATGATATTTACGTCAAGTTAATAACTATCTTCCGCGTCTACAAGTTCTACAAAGGAGTTATAACTATGTTGGTTGTTTCTGTCTTTTAAACGTTAAATTAATAAGTACTCTATGTTTAGTAGTGTCAGATCAGTTTTCAGTGTTTAAACCTCATAAATTTGCTATAATTTGGTTTGTAATTTGACAAAGTAAATCTATTCTACGACGTAAAGTTTTTTGTTTTATTTACATACAATGTCATCATTGATATAAAAATCCAAGACGCACAGTCTCGAACAAAACTGGCATTCAAAACTGTCCCTAATTTCACACAAGTAGTTATAGATATGGCAAAAATATATGTTATTGCATATTCAACCTTAAGCGTAAGATTTATAGTTGTTTTTATAAAGCAATGTACAAAAAGTAATAAAATTGACAGTATCGCGTTGGATGCGATTCTATTTGAAATGAGCGCACAAATTAAAATTGTGCGCTCATTTTAG
This sequence comes from Apodemia mormo, assembly GCA_036924255.1. NCBI lineage: Eukaryota > Metazoa > Arthropoda > Insecta > Lepidoptera > Riodinidae > Apodemia > Apodemia mormo. The sequence goes on along the minus strand of JAUPFN010000020.1, from coordinate 5,116,421 downwards.
AGGATGTTTTTGAGACACTGATTGTGTATCTTGGGTTTTTATATCAATGTATGTCATAGATATAGTAAAAAGGTAAAAAATAGATATGACAAGAGGGTTCTGTTACATAGTTTATGCTTGATGTGTAGATAGCGCTGACGTCCTTTTAACAATGTTGAAGTTTCTGGTCTATATAACATAATATCAAGGAACTTATATACGATAACTGGAATTATTACGAAGCAATATCTATATACATATAATAAAATCATTGGAAAGTCAAAACTGTACATTGAATATTTTTTTAAAGAATACTTGGGGCGTGATCTGCAATCGATATCAAAAATATAGTTTTTAGAATTTTTGTCTGTTTGTCTGTATGTCTGTATGTATGTCCGGGGTAAACTCAAAAAGTACTGCATGGATTTGCTTCAAATTTTGTATGAATGTTACTCATAGGTCGGGTCAAAATATAGGCTACATATTATCTCGCTGTTACCTACGGGGGAGGAGCTGTGCGGAGTAAACGAAGTCCGCGCGGACGAAAACGTGGGCAACAGCTAGTTTGAAAAATAAAAATGTACTTTATTTCGTTACTCAGAAAGTTGACATTTGTTTCTTACTTAACGTTAACGTAAATAAAAACGTTATTTGTTCTTCAAAAATCAGCAATATTTTTTGAACATATATTATTTTGCTGACATTACTAATTTCACACTTGTGGTATTAAGTTGATAACAAACGCGATCCTATTCTAGCCCACAGAACAATATAGGTAACTAGGTAACGGACAATTATCCTCAGTATATAACATAGACTAGTATATGGGTATATAGTATACTTATATGGGTGATTCTCTGTAAGGACGTCTTAAATCTGTACAAAGTCGTCAGACCAAATTAATTTGATTTTACTAGACAAAAATTAACAAGCGCTACAAAACTATCAGGTTAATAAATGAATTTAGGAATTATTATTAATTTCATTACAATATACAAGTATCATATCTATCTGCTAACCCTGTTTAAAAATATTGATGGCTAGCTTATTAGATAAAAAATAATTAATAATTAAAAATTTAATTGTTTTTATGATCAAACAATCATCAATAGTAGTCGAACAAACGATAATTGATCAAAATTAATAAATCTGAGCGATAAAAATAAAGATATCTAGCAGGGGGGGGGCAACTTAAGGGTGAACATTTGTTGACACAACATGAACAAACGACGAACAAATAATAAAAAAATATATATTCAAAAATCAAAAAAGTGGGGCCAAATTCAGTGACCCCGCCAATCGCCATATATAAGTGCGGCTACGCGTAGTTTGCAAATTACTACTAAGTAATTCTACTTATTTGAGAAACAGCTTTGCATTGCATAAGAAATTACGTAATAATTAAAATAAGCACATTTTAGAACTCACTATGTTATTTATAATACATTTTATGCTAATGTATTTATCGACGTGTATGAATAAAAGTGACTTAACGATTACCGAAAATATAAAAATCTACGATCAGATAGTTTTATTTACACTGGCAATTGCAAGAAAGGGATAATATCCACTCTTGTCGTTATCTTGCTCAGAACGTTTTTCTCCTCTGTTAAGTAAGAAACAAATGTCAACTTTATGAGTAATGAAATAAAGTACATTTTTATTTTTCCAACATTGCTTCTTAATAATTCCAGTTATCGCATTTAAGTTCCTTGGCTATGACATATTCCCATGATGCCATTTTAATTTGTATTCTATAAGTCAAGGCGTCATTGTATAATTCTAATAGTTTTTCTATTTTTTGTCGGTTAAAAATAGAAAATGTGTCCACGCTGAAACCGAGTAACTAAACGTAGATGCTCAGAATATATTATTTTTACTCTATGACAGGTCTTAGTATTCTTACGTACCTCGGGTTCGTACTTGTAGGAAAACACCACTTATATTAAATCCGTGTATTTACACAACACAACACAACGTAATACTAAAATACACTTAACACCCTAGTCACTCGCTGTACTATCACTGAACTTAGAACACTACAGAATAAAACATTTCTCGCTTCTCACTGGTCACTTGATGTATCGCTCTCGATCGCTTGATAAAAACTGCCTTGTGTTTGTCAACACCTTTCTATTTATAGGCAGGGAAAAGTCCTAGCTGGGTCCAGAAAAATCTAAATGTATCGGGAAACAATGAATCACTTCTTATCGTAAACATGTTATGAATCATAAATCCTAGTACACGCTACTTTCAACCTTATGCCATATCCCACAAAGTCCATTATGGCATAGCCCAGGTCAACTATTTGTTTGTCAATAGGAGTAGCTATCTCTTTCTTTTATTTCTAGATAATTAGCGCGCGCGCTCGAACTCTACACGCTTCTAGATTATTCGTAACACTACCCCCCTCTTAGTTATGTTCGTCCCGAACATCATTACTTCCATTATAGATGGCTAATCGATCAATATGAACAATCTTCATGGTCCCTCTTGGTTGCTTCTGCACTAGGTAGGTTACGTCATTGATCCGTGTGATTACTTTGTATGGCCCATCCCAACGTCGCTGTAACTTAGGTGATTTTCCTTTTCGTCGAACCGGATTATGTAGCCAAACAAGAGATCCTTCCTGAAAACCTCGGTGATTGGCGTTTCGGTCGTATCTGGTCTTCATCCGCTGACTCGATTCCAATGCGTTTTCACTTATTAACGAGTGTATATCGCGTAACCTCTCACGAATGTCTTCAACATGTTCCGGTATACTTAATTGGGTCTCTGCATTCGGTGGCGGGCCTCCAGTCATTAAGTCTGCTGGTATACGTAACTGTCTGCCGAAGTTGGCATAGGCTGGCGTCACTTTTATGCTTTCGTGTTCCGCTGTTCGGTAAACCAGTAAGAACAGAGGTATGTATTTATCCCAGTCCTTTTGGTGATCTTCTACCAGCTTGGCTAAGTGTCTTTCCAAAGTTTGGTTAAATCGTTCGACCATTCCATCAGATTGCGGGTGATAAGGTGTAGTTCTTGTTTTGTACACTCCTAATAATTTACACATTTCCTGGAATACATGGGATTCAAAGTTTCTGCCTTGGTCTGAATGAATCTCCAGTGGAACACCAAATCTGCATATCACCTCATTGACTAATTTCTCAGCAACCTCCTAAGTCCTAGCTGGGTCCAGAAAAATCTAAATGTATCGGGAAACAATGAATCACTTCTTATCGTAAACATGTTATGAGTCATAAATCCTAGTACACGCTACTGTCAACCTTATGCCATATCCCACAAAGTCCATTATGGCATAGCCCAGGTCAACTATTTGTTTGTCAATAGGAGTAGCTATCTCTTTCTTTTATTTCTAGATAATTAGCGCGCGCGCTCGTACTCTACACGCTTCTAGATTATTCGTAACAGTATTATGCTGGAGCCACACTTGCGTTTATCGTCACAAAGCTTCATACAATGACACGATAAATGTAGAGGTCACATCCGCATTTATCGTGTCATTGCACAAAGCTTTGTGACGATAGACGCAAGTACGGCTCCAGCATTATAATAAGATGGAAATTAGGACCTCATGTGGCCAGCGGTGGCGTTTACCACATGAGGTCCCGGGTCCAATTCAGGGTTGGGCACATAAAAAAAGTGTTTTTTCAGTTTTCTGATAAACACAAAGTTGCCCGGGATTAGAACGTGCCCGGTTGGCGATAGGTTTGCCACCTATCACATTTGTGGGACCAAGTATCTTCAGCTAATCGTGGGTGCACTTGTTGTACCTCTGCCTAACCTTTCGGGGATACTGGTGTGAAGATACTTTTTAGGTAGCAGTTGTCAGGAACAGTCAAGAACACGTCCAATATAAAGAACAACGGCGGGTCCATGATACCTGATATACCTGGTATTAAAAATAATCGTATTTACATAAATCATCTACGAATAAACGCCTTGTAATTTTGTAAAATTTTCTTCGTATTTATCATGTCTGAGTAAGGCCCGTGAAAATATATTAAATTTTAAATGCAGCCTTTAATTGAACTACCTGCTGTGATTATTGTTGTTTGTGTTATCTATAAATACAATATTTGAACTTTTGCCGTTTTACATTAGACAGGATAGTTTTTGATTTTTCAACCAACCACTATTTTATTTAGCTCTACATTAGCTTTATATATTTTAATCTTATAAAAGGAAAATTAATTATAAGTAAAATAAAAATATGATTAGCCTTGGGCTTAGGCTAATTTAATTTTCTATTTATATTATTTCTATAGGAGACGGTAGAAAACGAAGTAGATTTTAGATTAGATGGGATAGCCAATGATGTTAGCTGTCGAATGTTATTAAATATTTGCATTATACTTTCGGTGCAATATTTAAATAAATGAATATCACTGGACAAATTACACGGATCGATCTGACCCCAAAGTAAACAAATTATATGCTTGTAGTATGGGTGTTAGTCAACGATCCCAGAAATACAAACATCTGTGCTCATCACACAAATGCCTGTCCCTGCCGGAAATCGAACCCGGACCCCATTGATTGCGTAGTCAGGGTCGCTAACCACTCGACCAACGTGGTGGTATTTGTTACTATATTTAAAATCTGTGTTCATGTTTCGTGAAATTATTACTTTTGTTTAATTTATAGAAAAACCTTAAACTTATTATTTTTTTATTGTAATTAGTTTTATTTACATCAAAATATTTTGAAGTATTATTTTAAGTCTAAACCCCTATGTTTGATAAAATGATTTATTAAGCATTATTTGTTTTATTTACAAAAACTGTATTTTATTAAAAGAAGCTTGCCAAGGTTCTGTCAAGTATAATATGTTTGTATGACAACCCGTCTTTGTTCTATCGCCTATTTGTGGTGTATCAGCGAAACTTCTAATCTAACTCAGAAATCTGATCTGACTAAAATAAATAACATTTTGTTCTGAGTGTCGAGCGCTGTCGGTTTCTATTGTTCCTGGATACATTTCTTATCCTCATTTGTCAAAACCTATACAAAAAGTGTCAGAATTTTAAAATAGTGTCGAGACACACTAAGTAAAGTCAAGCAGGACAAAAAATCGGATATGCAGGCGGGGCATCAAGCAAAATGTGAATTTTAGAAAACTGACGTAAATAATAAAAATTCTAAGCTAATATTCCCGCTGGCAAACTTTATAGATAGTTAGAAACACTATAATTGCCATTAGTGCCATCGTATAATTTTGATAATTCTTCTTTTGGTCTTGACAATAACAGATAGAAGTGGATAGAAGTTATGTCGCCCAAAATTGACTGCCCACAGATGTTTTGAATATGTTTGCTCTAAGTCAAATATTTGAGATTTTTTCACTGAATATATCCATCGTAACATATTTTCAGCACAGAATAAGAAAACTTTTTACAGTAGGTATAATTTAAATAGGAAAATGAATTTTGTTTATCCTAACTTTTGACTAAAAAGCGTTTGTAAGACCTATTGAATTTTTATATCTGGAAATTAAAAGAGACCCCAGTGGCACGATAGTCCATCCGCTTCCACCACTCTTTTTGCTAAAACTAGAAACACACAATTTATGTAGGTACTTAGCGCACCTATTACTTCGTAGCCACAGTATGTTCATTAGGGTGGAATAGGACTTCACTCTGTAGTAAGCAATCGATGAGGGTCGGGTTCGATCCCCGACGGGTACAAGCATTTGTGTGATGAGCATAAATGTTTGTTCTTACAATTAATATTCTTTATTGGATTTTTTCGTTAATTTTTCACTCATCGATTTGGTACATAGGCTCAATTTAAAAAATCGATTAAATACTTTAACTTTGTCTAGTTTAGTCTAAGGCGCCTCATAGACCTACAATAATATTGTGCAATATTACATATTGTGCAATATTATTGACAGTTTAGGGTGAATATTGAAGATTGCACAAAGACTGAACGAAAGTTTGAGCGGGTTTAATTGTTATTGTGCAATATTTTTTTCTTGCACCGTGTAGGCTTAATATTGCACAATGTTTTTTACGATAGAGTTTGAAGCGATCGCGTTCGGTCAGTCACGGTGTTTAAAGTATGGTCGTGTCGTAAATTTAAGCAAAATAGCGAGCAAGAATGCTATAAAAAATAAAGAACGGGAGTTTTTATTTTTTATAGCATTCTTGCTTTTACTTCAGTGTATAGAGATATTTTATTGAACAAAATCATCAGCATGGTTGCCGCCAAAACTTTATAATCAGACATGTTGCTCGCACGAAAATATTTATCAGACTGGTTCACAGAACAATATACTCGATTGGTTTGTCAATTTTATTAAGTGAATTTATTGAACGTTTGGAATCAAATTTAAAAGGAATAGTTTTCAATTTGAATACTAAGCTGCAAGTTACAATAAAAATATGTTATGCTACATATTTTCATACTAAAGATATACATTTTAGATATATATTTCGACTTATAAGGATCCGTAGATTTTCTTTATTAAAAAGTAATTAATCATAGAATACCTACGTTTTAGATCGCGGAATATTTAGTAGGTATCGAGTTTATTCATCATCACTGGATCTTTTTGCAGACTAATGTGCATTATACACATAAAGCCAGACACAATTTTGTGACCATAGACTAAAGTAAAAAATAAAAAAGTGAGGAAAAAATTCAACTCCGCTTCACTTGTGTTTTTTTCTAAAATTACTGTCACCAAAGTTGACTAGAGCATTAATTTTGTGCTTATTTTGTGTGCAAACATTTCTTTTGACTCAATTTTGTCTACTATTATGAACCTATATATGTACACTAAAACTATTAGTGGCCCTATTAACTAAAATCGATATAATCAGTCTATAACAAAGGTACGCTTGTTTGCTTTTGCGGGCATTTAACCTAATGCTAGCGTCCGGTTGGCGTCTGTCACAGCAAAACGGTCTAAATAATCATATTTTGTTTTAATGAAAATGTGAAAGTGAATGATTATTTGTGTTGTAAAGGATACATTAGTAAGAGATTTGATTTTAGTGGCCAACATGAATTATGAAGCAGAAAGAGCTATGAGTCAGAAGCGATTACGAATGGAAGGAGAACCTGGACACGGCGTTGTTCAAGGGAATGGTTTACCGCTTAACTATATAGGTATGTGGTGCAAATTATTTTTCAGGATTATGTTATAATGCTGGCACTAAAATACTTATTTGTTATTGTAGATAATGGTCATCAAATTCCATATCAGCCATATGTCAGTGCGTACAATACACACTATCCACCGCCTGATGGCTTTTCCTATGGACCTCCTCCACCGGGGGGATATGCTCCGCAGAATTTATCTTATGCTCCACCAGCACATCAAAATTATGCTCATCATCAAGGATTTCCACCACAACAACCTACACAAGCTCAGATTCATATGGCACAATCTCATATGGGTGAGTTCAATTATTTGCATCCAAGAAGTTTCTTAATTATTTACAATAATAATTATATAAATGCATTATGTAAAAAAGTAGGAAAATTGTAATTTTGATTATGAGAGAATTCCTAATTCAACATGTTCATATTATAAGTACTTCAGCTACTATGTTAAATTGTGTGTTTTCAAAATAGAATATATAGATTGTGTGGCCTGTAGGTACGTAATGAAGGATGCAATAGTTAACGGTCATATGTAAACAATATAAATACAAAAAAAAACTATGTATTGAAATCATTGCTTAAGTACATCATAAATTCAAAATGTATAGAATTAGTATAGCAATATTCGAAATGTATGATCATGCCCTAAGGAGTTTAGTAGCATGTTTGGTAAATCATTGTTTGTAAACAATAAATTTCTATGGACTGTGGATTCTAATGCTGATTTTGAGTAATATATATGGTTTCCAGTAACATTTTAGACAAACATGCCTATAGATTTGATTATAGGTCAGCTGTAGAAAAACTAAAGCACACTATGACACAATTAGTTTGTAGACTTTATTTTGTAGAAGTGGAATTTTATTCCTTTACCCGTTGCTTAACCCTAAATCTATCCCCAAATCTCAAATTTAGTTGACTCTGCATCTTTTATCACATTTATTATGGAGAGTGTTCCAACGAGTTGTTCAGATTATTTCCTATTGCTAAATTCCATCATCGAACATAACTTAAAAATTTAAAATTTCATCCTCACCACCTCATTGTCTGGAAGTGCACAACTGTGTGCTTTTCTCGGCACTTTCTGCCTTGCACTACTTCTTTGTGGAATCACTTACCAGCGGGCATGTTACTGAACGGATTTCACTTGGGGACCTTCAAGTAAAGATCTTAGCCATTTTTTAAACATGAGGTGTCTTTTTAAATTTTCTGTCCCTCCTTCCCCCCCTGGTGAGACGTCATGAGATTTTATTCAACCCCCTCCCCCATCCCCCAATCTCACATGAGATTTTTCAAAATGTGGGTTTCCTAAATATGTAAATGCATTGGATTGTTATTGTAAAAAGGAAAAAAAATTTGCTTTGTGCTTTTATTTACGTAACTAGTCGTAAATAAAAGCAAAAGGCAGGATTACTAGTCGGTATTGCTGAGAGTTATAAGTGTAATAAAAATTGAACAATAGAATACTTAAATCGTACAACTTGGGCAATGCTTCGGATGAAGGCATTCAGCAGTTGAATCGATAGACAATGGCGTACAGTAATACCCCGGACTTACGCGATAAGTGGGACCGAGCGCTATCCACGTAAGTCGAATTCGCGTAAGTCGGGGTACAATTTTGCATATACCTATAAAGTCATACAAAGTATGTTTAATTGGGACCGGAGACTATAATTTAGGAAATATAAAACAATAATTTAGGAAATAAATTTTAATTTAATTCTAGATAATATGACAAACTATATTAATAAAATGTATAAACACAATCTGAAGTTATTTTGATGTAGAAGGTTAAATCGCGAAGAAAATTAAATCGCGTAACTCCGAATTCGCGTAAGTCGAGGTAGCGTAAGTCGGGGTATTACTGTATTTGAAATGGAGAAAATGACTTTCCGTCATGCTCTTTAAAGTGCAATTATTTTCTTTCGAACAAATTGGTCAGTGACCTTCATCGTATTAAGATTACGCTTAAGATTAAATCTTAAGCATGAACAATCTGGATAATGGACCAAAATAGTATTTTTTTTTTGTTTCAGTCAGAAAAAGAATTGTGTGATATTTGTCAAGACACCCCCCGCCCCTCTTCCATGTAACATTAGATGAGATTTGACTCAACCCCCTCTCCACCTTAAACGTCTCACGTAATTTGTGGACGCCCCCTTACATAGACTGTTAGACTGTAGCCATTATTTTCCTTTTGGAATAAAAAACAAAAAAAAAACAAAAATTCGACTTACGTAAGGTGCTCTGCATAGGCGAGAAATCCACCCCAGCCCCAAAATGCATAGGCACTCTCAAACCTTGAGATGAACTTGGATTACAGCCGGTGTCACCAGAACACGCAAGAGCATAACGCACACCACATTTTCCAGCAACATTATGTCCTCAGTCAACAACTTAACATCTTGGGATAAAATCAGTTGTGACATTTTCGTAAGCCTTGCATTTTTACCAGTACATCTTTGGAAAGTGTAATTTTAACCTTGGAGTAGCTTCATAAAATTTCACAATCACGAAATTAAAAACTTTTTTTAAAAATGTTACTAAAAAAGGTAAAACATCTCGTAGAATTCATGTTTTACCTTTTTTAGTAACATAGGTTCATTTTTACATCATGCAATAACATGACCATTTTGGTCTTATTCCCTTCAAAATTCTCTTTAATTAAATAGGATTATTAAAATCGTGACCTAGATGTCAGAATCTCCACAGTGAAAAGCATAAATGACAGCTCAACCTGACATACGATAGTTGAATTATACACTTCTGGCAACATACAAAAAAAATATTGTCAGTATAAAAAATGTCGTGTATCATATTATATAATCTTAATTCATCGTTTTTTTTTCTTTTTTTTTCCAAAAAGAAAGTAATGGCTAAGGTCTATGTAATGCGAAATTAGCGCATTACAATTTTTGACATGTCCTTATATACATGGGACTGTTGATGTATGAATGTATGTTGAGGATTAAAAGTCACTTCTATATACTCTTGAAATAATTTTTGGTTGAATAAAAAAAAGATTTTAATGGTGATAGGCTATTGGTCTGTATGACTTTTACCGCAAAACCAAGCAAAGTATTTAAGTCTGTGAAACCAAAATTCGACTTTAGGGCAGTATAAATGATAAATGGGAAAAAATTGACAGTAATAATATATAATATTTTCCCTTTTCTTCTCAGTTCAAGGTTATGGAGAGGTCGGAGTTCACAAAACTGCATGGCCTCCGCAACCACATTTATTACCACCACTTGATACCCACAAACCTCTTGACGTAAAGCAACTGAAACCTGAAATCAAACTTGAGCCTGCTGACTCACAAAAACGACCACACCCTGAAACTGAAATGATGGTAAGCAATGTGGTCATATTCAAAACTGTTATTATTAAACTATTGTTCGCAGTTCTCATGAATACTAATAAAACATAGATATTACTTTTTATTTTTCAAAATGTTATCTTCATATACCCTATTACCTTCTCTTCATCTATCATACTGTTAGATGTAACAAAAAGAAAAGGTAAAGTCAAGTATTTTATTTATTCATTTATTTTTTTATAGGCTGGAGATTTGGAGCAACCAAAAATCAAGATAAAGACAGACATATTTAAACCAGAAGACATTGCGTTAAGACCAAATGTGGATAAACCAAGAGGTGAGCTACTACAGGAAAGGTGAATATGGGAGAAAAACATAGTCTAATGAGGTGTTAGAAAACAAAGTCTATGATACCGTCCTACCTATTTCACCATTATAACAATATTGTCAGTGTCACTGATGCTGACTGACTTGCAATACACCATTAACATCTTTGGTGTCTATAGCCCATGGCTATTTCTCTTTATCAGGAAAGTCATCTGCTTGTTCCTGTGATGCAAAAGAAAATGTCAGTGTGATGAGTAAAGTCATCAAGAATTTTTGTCCCTACTCATCACCTAATTTTTGAACCATATGCGTTTATCTAACTTAGTAAATATTCTTTATAGCAGCACACTGTGATCTAAACGCGCACTTTATGCACACTTATCCGCGACGTAAACAGTTTTTCTTACATCGAGAAACATGAATAAAGTGCCTTATTATGTCACCCTGTGCTATAAAATTATACACAATATTTGCGATTAAAGTCAACTATCGCAACATATAGCGCACTCCCTCGCTCGTGCGATAACTCACGCAGTGTGATAATTGACAACTTACGTAAGCCACACAGATTGTAATGTTATATTACATGTGTAGCTAATAGCTAATAAAAAAGAAACTGTTATAAAGTTTTTCAAGTTTAAACTTTTGTTAGAGATAAACATTTGATAGAGCTATTTATTTTTATTATGACTCGTTACCATTACAGGGAATAGTTGCATTAACTGTAAGCAAACATCTGTAGCAACACACAACAGGCATTAGATTGTCCAACCTTTAGACCAACCAGAGAGCAAGTCCTATGTTGCCTCATACCTGCGGACCTGACCTGATGATATGTTTTTTATTTTTAGGTAAATTCGTTATTGATAAAATATTTATATTTACAGATACTTCAATACAACCTCAAGAAATAACAAAGCCAGTTGAAGCAACTAAAGGTAAATTTATTTATCAATAATTTAAAAAAATGGTCATATATCATGGTCTGACTGGACTTTAAAGTAAATTTTTTATTTTCTTCACCTACGGTGTAAAGGATATGGCGTGAAGATAAGTAATTTTTTTATATTTACATATTGCGTCATGGTCTAGTATTTAGTCTGTTCGTCTCAGATCAGGATACCCCAGGTTCTATTCCAGGGTCAGGCGTAGTGTCCAGTAGTGAATGACTTGGAGACTGATTGTTATAGTCATTAAAAACATGTACAAATACTTCAATGTAGATTGCTCCTCTTTTAACCTGCAGACAAACTGATAAATTATAGTAAATAGGAATATTGGCTTCAATTCTCCTGCGAAAAAACCGGTGTAGTAATTTTATTATATATATTTTCTTTGTCTAGATGACAATCATCCCCCAAGAGTGGAAAAAAGCAGTGATGATCCCAGTGGTAAGTCTTAGATATTTTAACGCATACTATACTATAACATTACACATCATCAGAATGTTAGCTTAAGATTGTATTACTTATGTAAGTTCTGCCAGGCAATGTTTATAGATGACGTTTAGAATATGATAAAGACTACCCTCGATTATTGCATTATGTGATATCTATTGTGTCATTATGTGACATATAAGTGACAACTGACAGGTCACTACCACAATGGATTACACATATACACATTTACCCACTAGACTTATTACGGGGTATGCATAGATGAGTTTCATATATGATGATAATCTCTACAGCTGGTTGCTTACCAACCTGATTATAGCCAGTATGCCTGTCTTCATTGATATAAAAAACCGAAGATGCACAGTCCTGAACAAAACACACTCAAAAATACCGCTAATTTCATTTAAGTAGTTATAGATATGGCAAAAACATATGTCTTTGCATATCCAACTTTAAGCGCAACATATTTAGTTGTTTTTACAAAGCAAGAAATAAAATTGACAGCATTGGGAGCGACGCGATTCTATTTGAAATGAGCGCACAACTTAAAATTGTGCGCTCATTTCTGGAGGGCGTTTTTGAGACACTGATTGTGTATCTTGGTTTTTTATATCAATGTCTGTCTTGGTCTTTTTAAATTAAAAATTGTTGTTAATGTAATATTTAGACCTCTAATTTGTCATGTTTAGAAGGTAAATTCCCAGAATGTTTATGAAGATGTATTTTTAGGCCATGAATACTTATAGCACCGACCACACAGCCCATAGACACCTAATAATAGACGAATGACTTGTGTCAACACATCTGACTTATAGTTCCGATGTAAATGTCCACGCGCCAACGAGTAGTGATTGATTAATCAGTGTCGACCAATCATATGCTCTGTACATTACTATCTTTCACTGTGGCCTTGAGTTAGCCAATTACGGCGTTGCAACCCCACTTCGTCTTACCTCAGCTAGTTGCCAGAATGCATACAATACGGAAAATCAAACATTAACCGTCTATAGGCTGTGTGGTCGGTGACTTATAGTTTCTAAAAATTCTTAGTATTTGTGTAAGTTTTAATGTAGTACCCTAGCATAAGGTATACGTAACGTAAATATTTTAATTACCACAAACAAATTTAAATCGGGTTTAATAAACTAATGTACTTAGATAATCATGTACGACACCCTTTTCATGTGAGTTTAACACGTCTGTTTTTTTAAATAACCTCAATGAATTTGGCAAAACATGAACAGTGTTCATGCTTATGATTTCTTACATAATACATGTATCTAAGGTGAGATGGATATCTTACTAAAAGTTAAAATGTAATATCCATACTTAATATTATAAATGGGACAAACAAACACACATAGTGTTTGTTTGTCCCATTTATAATATATAATAACACACATAGTGTTGGTTTGTCCGTTTTCACGGCAAAACCGAGCGACGAACTGACGTGATTTTTTTAAGTGGAGATAGTTGAAGGGATGGAGAGTGACATAGGCTATTTTTTGTCTCTTTCTAACCCCCCACTTTCCTAAAAGGAAGGTGGAAGTTTGTATGGAGTATTCCGCAACTTTCAAGGTAGAAAGCTGAAAATTGGTATGCGGAAATAGTCCGCTGTGACTAATAAAAAATTGTGCGTCATTTTTTTGGAAATTTTTCCCTAATTTAACGCGAGCGTAGCCGCTGACAATAGCTTGTTGGGATTAAAATACAAGTTCTAAGAGTATGTTTAATTAATGTTTAAACGAACTTACCTTAAGTGAATTCTATCATAATTGATAAGTTTGAATTAAAGAATTGCAATTAGTATTTTTATTTTTTTAATCTATTTTCCAGATGCCAGTAAACCGGCCGGAATTACAGATAATTCCTTAGACACGTCACACCCTAAAGAACTCGTGCCAACGAAGCCAACAGATCAAAGGTTTGTATACAAAAATCTGAATTCTCCTTTAACCATCTGCATTAAGTGCATTTTTATAAAATCTATAAATATGATTACATAAAGAATGTTAACTGAAGGTTATAATTCGATAGATGTCTTTTCAATCCAAAAATTTACCCCAAATACTATAAATTGGTTATCAAATAGTAACTTTTTATTTTTAATATAAATCAAAACATGTTGATAGACTGCCTATAAAAATGTTGAGCATACCTGAATGGTCAATTTGGAGGCAATTGGAAGTGATTTTGACATATTTACATTTTGATTTTGAATCCTTTTTCAGACGTTACTTGAATAGTAGTTTTAATCAGATCTCGACTTTTTGAGGTTCTAGGAAGCTTTTCTGACTAATTTTTTGATAACATTAGTATTGAGTTGACGTCTTGACCGATTAAAACATGACTGATGGCATTTAATTAGGTATCACCAATATTAGCGTTCCTCAATTTTGCAAATTAGACAACATTTGTAGAGATTATACCACTGTGTTGAATGCCGTTCAATAGATCAAAATCAATAATCGCGTTTAATAGTTATAGCATTAAAAAAATAAAAATAGTGTCGTTTTCAATAAATTTTAGATTTTTGAGCGTGAAGAATTTTTAGACTTACCGAGAAATTTCAGGGATGGCCTGCAGGGTGAGGCAAACTGGCTCACCCTGCAGGCCATCCCAGAAATTTCTATCTATCTATCTCTCTAAAATACATATCCACAAAGGAAACTGATTTTGTAAGAGGCAGTGTGAACTGATAGGAAAAGTGACTAGTTTACCTTTTTTTTCTAAAATGGTTTGTTTTTAAAATATAAAAGAAATTAAATAACGTTACATCATTAAAAACTCGAAACCAAAATGTCATGAACTAAACTGAATAAGCTAATTCCTAGGTCAATGTGGCTGACGGATCTAAAATAGAAATACAAATTAAATTTTAATTTTAGATAAATGTACATTTTTTCCAGTTAAATTTTTTACATTTCAGAGAAGAAGAGAGAAAGCCTTTTAGCAGTCCTGAGCTATCCAGCCCTGGTACAACGCCAAACAAGATAACTCCTGGACTCGAGGTAAGTCAATAAGTGATTTGTATAATTAGTGTTGCTAATATCTATATAATGTTGTGTTCTGCATGTACATAGGATAATTTAGTACATAACACAGTCATTTACAACTAGAGTTAAGCACGTTCAACCAAACAAAAAAACTCTTCAACATTATAATATTAATAATAAAAATTATAATGGAATATTAAAAAATAGTATGTCACTATGTAGTATAAAACAAAGTCGCTTTCTCTGTCTGTCCCTATGTATCCTTAAATCTTTAAAACTACGCAAAGGATTTTGATGCTGTTTTTTAATAGATAGATTGATTCTTGAGGAAGGTTTTAGTATATAAACCTTTCCGATATTCTTACAGGAACAAAAGCTACGCGGGTGAAATCGCGGGCGGGTCGCTAGTAAAATTAAATATTTGGCTATTTAGCTTTTGGTTATTTAGGAAGCTTAATGGATGAATGTGATTTTTCATCAAAATTGAGAATTTAATTAACATTGAGAATCCTGGTAATATATTACATTTTAAATTGTTATTTTAAATTTTAGAAATCTTATTTTGCACTTTTCAATGAGTCCCAGAACAAGAATCAAATTCTAAAACCCTTAAAAGAATATATTAAAAATAATCGTTTTTTTTTTCACGATGCTGTTATTACTCTCACACAAAATACTCTCTTGTAAATGTAAAGCCTGAACTATATTCGAAAAGCATTCTCAATAAACAATCAGCGCGAGGATCTAGGGGCTCGTAAGGTGCCGGCAAAACTCAATAAGCTGTCAGTCTTTCTTGCACTTAGGGCTATGGTGAAGACAATTTTCCCGCATTTTATCAAGACATTTTTACCACTAACCGCTCAATTTATCGGACGATTGGCAGGTACTGACAAAATGAATCAATAAAATTACTATGTAAAAAAATTCAAATTGCCAAAATTATATTTATTGAAAACTACTTTATAAGGAACAGATTCGACCGCACATGGAGTACTGTTCTCATCTCTGGGCCAGAGCTCCCCAGTACCAACATCTTCATCTTGATCGCATTCAGCGTAGAGCGGTTAGAATCGTTGACGACCAGGCTATTTCAAAGCCTATTGTTTTTCGAGATGTCACTCTGCGTCTTCTACCGTATTTATCATGGGGAGTATTCCGACGAGTTGTTTGGATTAATTCCTGCCGCCAAATTCCATCATCGGACATCGCATCAAAATTTGAAGTTCCATCCTCACTATCTCGATGTCTGGAAATCCACAACTGTGCGAGTCTCCTGACACTTTTTGCCTCACACTACTATGTTGTGGAATCAATTACTGGCAGGAGTGTTGGCATCTGAACGGATACAACTTAGGGACCTTAAAGAAAAGAGCTTACTCATTCTTAAAAGGCTGGCAACGCAACTGCAAGACCTCTGGTATTGAGGATGTCCATGGGCAGCGATGATCACTTACCATCAGGTGCACCTTCTGTTCGTTTGCCCCCTCTTCTATAAAACAAACTTACGTAAAATGTATTTGAAGGTGTCTGATAATACTTTATAACCAACACAAATGTTTTGCATATATTTTTTGATTTTGAAACAAATTTAATCAAAAGATGAAATAAAAATCAATTTACCAAAAATATACTCTGCCAGACTCGCAGGCCTTGTATCGCCAATTGACGAAGTTGTATTTTTTAGCAATTTCAATCTACCAAAAGGACCTTCCCAATATTCTTCGCTAGCTTCCCGCCTAACATCATACTGAACTTACTTATCTATTTGATTGAATATATATTTTCACGAGCTTGGTGTTCGTTATTGTGTAATAAAATACCACTTATAACAAAACCGTGTTTATTCCCCCGTGTTGGTCTGGGCCTCTTTGCAGAATAAACCAACTGCCATTCTGCTAGGCAGGTCGTAAAAAGCGACCAAATTGGCTATGCGATTCACTATCATCGTGACTACTAGGTGACGGAGTTCTTCATTGTCTCGCCCGGGTTTTGGTACCACCGCTTTACCTATTGCTGCCGCAATAGCTTCAGTGCTTGTCTCTGTCGTGTTTCGGTTTGGAGGGTAAGGTAACCGGTAAACTTATGCATGTGGCATTAGACCTCGCCACAAGATAACAACGCACCATTAACATCTTTGGTGTCTATAGGCGATGGTTGACTCCATCAGGGGACTCATTTGCTTGTTTGCTATCTTATAATATAAAAAAATCGCCTCTGTGGTCTAGTGGTCCAGCGTTAGCGTCGACCACATGAGGTCCCGGGTTCGATTCCCGGGTCGAGCACTTAAAAAAATGTTTTTTCAGTTTTCTGATAAACACAAAGTTGCCAGGGATTGGAAAGTGCCCAGTTGGCGATAGGCTTGCCACCTATCACATTTGTGGGACCAAGTATCTTCGGCTGATCGTGGGTGCACTTGTTGTACCTTTGCCTACCCCTTCAGGGATACGGGCGTGAAGATACTCTATATATAAAAAAACAATACCACTAAATATACGACACCCCCAAATACAACTCGTATATACGCACTGACTAACACTAATAACAAAAACCGTCACTATATTCACAGTAACGTTTGTTAAAACCAATTCACTAAATCAAATCATTATGCTGATACATGTGTAATAAGCAGCTGCTTTTTTCTTTTTTTATCTCGACCATTTTGCGAAAAATCGTATCGCTTTACATCACTTGACGCCAAAAAAGATGTAGACGATTAAATGTTCTTTCTTTTCGGTATTTTTTATATCACTTATCGTTTACAACTTGTATTTTTAAGACACTACTATTTATTTATTGATTTTGAAATTATTATTCTTAATATTTATTTTGTGAAAAACTTTTTAAAAAAGGTTTTTGCTTAAATCAATCTATTTTTAATAATTCCTGCAATTTAGTGCAGGAAAGAAAACATTTCTCTATTGCCTGTACTAGCATGCATAGATTTGTTGTGATGTGCTGTGTGTTGTGTTAGCCGAAGAAGCGCGGTCGACCAAAAGGGTCGACGAACAAGCCGAAGCCGATGGGTGTGGCTCCACGCGGCGCCCCGGCGCCGAGCACGCCGCGCGGCCCGCCGCCGCCGGCGCGGCCGCCGCTGCTGGGCCGCCCGCGGGCGCCCGGCTACCAGTACGCCGTCAGACCCTTCCGCAAGGACTTCTCCGGGATACAGTTCAGGAGGTATGCCTACCTAGTGCGATTTGCCGGAATGGGGTGACGTTATCTAAGTACTAGTACGTCATTGAAGCCATTGAATTGAAGAAGCACATGAATAGGTAACAAGACTAGAAACCAAGCATCGTTACTAAGTCAAAATTTCGTACATTTTTCATGGGGCTGTCACTCGTTTATTTTAATTAAGTAGTTTTTTTTCAAAGTTAGCTCTCTCTTTATTTTATTGTTAGAAATGAAAATAAATATTAAAATCAAAATATTTTATACTTAAGTGTAAGTATTTTAGATATAAAACATTAAATTCTAAGTATTCTTACACCGACATATTTTTCGTCGTATTATTTATATGGATATTATTATCTTTTTTTTTGCAAACATGATACAACGCTTACAAAAGACCATCGTTTTCGCGCAGTCTACGTGACTGAAGATTTTGTGTAGCGTGAAGGAGTACAAAATATACATACACAAAATTTTCGCCTTAACAATATTTTTAAGATTAATGTGATCTGTACGTAGGCGATGGAGCGACGACTGCTTGGACTCGTCGCACATTCCAAACGAGGTGTACTTCGGCGACGTACCGGTGCCGCTGTCGGTGCTGTACAACTACTACGACGCCAACGCCGAGCGCGAGCGGCTGGCCACGCAGGCCGCGCACATCGCCGCGCAGAAGGCCGCCGCCGCCAAGCTGGCCGCCGCCAAACTGCAGCCGCGCGCGCTCGTACCGGGCGAGGTGAGACATACGCACTAACACGCGGCAGCCGCGCGCGCTCGTAGCGGCCGAGGTGAGACATACGCACTAACACGCGGCAGCCACGCGCGCTCGTAGCGGCCGAGGTGAGACATACGCACTAACACGCGGCAGCCGCGCGCGCTCGTAGCGGCCGAGGTGAGACATACGCACTAACACGCGGCAGCCACGCGCGCTCGTAGCGGCCGAGGTGAGACATACGCACTAACACGCGGCAACCGCGCGCGCTCGTAGCGGCCGAGGTGAGACATACGCACTAACACGCGGCAGCCACGCGCGCTCGTAGCGGCCGAGGTGAGACATACGCACTAACACGCGGCAACCGCGCGCGCTCGTAGCGGCCGAGGTGAGACATACGCACTAACACGCGGCAGCCACGCGCGCTCGTAGCGGCCGAGGTGAGACATACGCACTAACACGCGGCAACCGCGCGCGCTCGTAGCGGCCGAGGTGAGACATACGCACTAACACGCGGCAGCCACGCGCGCTCGTAGCGGCCGAGGTGAGACATACGCACTAACACGCGGCAACCGCGCGCGCTCGTAGCGGCCGAGGTGAGACATACGCACTAACACGCGGCAGCCACGCGCGCTCGTAGCGGCCGAGGTGAGACATACGCACTAACACGCGGCAACCGCGCGCGCTCGTAGCGGCCGAGGTGAGACACGCACTAACACGCGGCAGCCACGCGCGCTCGTAGCGGCCGAGGTGAGACATACGCACTAACACGCGGCAGCCACGCGCGCTCGTAGCGGCCGTGGTGAGACACACCCGTCGACACACTGGACACTAACACGCGGCAGCCGCGCGCGCTCGTAGCGGCCGAGGTGAGACATACGCACTAACACGCGGCAGTCGCGCGCGCTCGTAGCGGCCGAGGTGAGACATACGCACTAACACGCGGCAGCCGCGCGCGCTCGTAGCGGCCAAGATGAGACATACGCACTAACACGCGGCAGCCGCGCGCGCTCGTAGCGGCCGAGGTGAGACATACGCACTAACACGCGGCAGCCGCGCGCGCTCGTAGCGGCCGAGGTGAGACATACGCACTAACACGCGGCAGCCGCGCGCGCTCATAGCGGCCGAGGTGAGACATACGCACTAACACGCGGCAGTCGCGCGCGCTCGTAGCGGCCGAGGTGAGACATACGCACTAACACGCGGCAGCCGCGCGCGCTCGTAGCGGCCGAGGTGAGACATACGCACTAACACGCGGCAGCCGCGCGCGATCGTAGCGGCCGAGGTGAGACATACGCACTAACACGCGGCAGCCGCGCGCGCTCGTAGCGGCCGAGGTGAGACATACGCACTAACACGCGGCAGCCGCGCGCGCTCGTAGCGGCCGAGGTGAGACATACGCACTAACACGCGGCAGCCGCGTGCGCTCATAGCGGCCGAGGTGAGACATACATACTAACACACGGCAGCCGCGCGCGCTCGTAGCGGGTAAAGTGAGACACACCCACTAACACGCGGCAGCCGCGCGCACTCATAGCGGGCGAGGTGAGACATACACACTAACACGCGGCAGCCGCGCGCGCTCGTAACGGGTAAGGTAAGACATACGCACTAACACGCGGCAGCCGCGCGCGATCGTAGCGGCCGAGGTGAGAGACACACACTAACACGCGGCAGCCGCGCGCGCTCATAGCGGGCGAGGTGAGACATACACACTAACACGCGGCTGCCGCGCGCGCTCGTAGCGGGTAAAGTGAGACACACCCACTAACACGCGGCAGCCGCGCGCGCTCATAGCGGGTGAGGTGTGACATACTAACACGCGGCAGCTGCGCGCGCTCGTAGCGGGCGAGGTGAGACACGCCCACTAACGCGCCAGCTGCGCGTGCTCGTAGCGGGCGAGGTGAGACACGCCCACTAATACGCGCGCTCGTAGCGGCCGAAGTGAGACACACCCGCCGACACACAAATTTTTACTATTTGCTTATTTTTTGCACAGTAGAGTATTATAACTTAGTTTTAAATTCATAACGTATTTTAAAAAAATCCAATCTTATGCAACATCAATTTTTTTTTATTTGCACAGGTAACGACGGTTGACTCATCATCTGATGATGATTCATCTGGATCTTCAGGGAGTGAATCCGAAGACACGGATGAAGTAAGTTTTAGTTCATTTTACGATATCGGTTAGTTTGTCGGTGTGTTAGATCTTTAACTGGTACAGAAGTAAGGCGAGCCATCAGACTAAGCTTGCCTTACGAAGTAACCTTTGCGGAGTAAGATGGTCTTTGAGTAGACTCAGGTAGCATATTCCAGTCCCTTGCGGTTCGGATCAAGAATGTCGAGTCGAACCGCTTTGTTCAGTTACGTGGAACGTCCATCATATGGCGATGCCTAGTGTCTGTGCGCCTCGCCTGTGTTATAAAACGGGGATCGCGAAATTAAGTCATGCAATTCCGCAGCGCATTCAAAATGTAATCGATAAAAGACCGATAAACTAACCACTCTGCGGCGATGAGCGAGGCTCTTGGAGTTTTTTGCCTACCAGATTATCGTGGCAGCCTCTTGACACGCCTCTATCGCCTCAAGCGTCTCCAGCTGGTATTTGGCAGACCCATCCCAGAGGTGAGAGCAGTATTTCATGCACGAACGGACTTGTGCTTGATAGATTCAGCAACTGTCCTGGGCTGAAATACTGTCTCACCTTGGCCAAAATACCAAGCTTTTTTTTTTTGAGGCAACTTGGGCTTTCGATTCGATGTACGAACCAAAGTTAAGAGTAGGCGTTAAGGTACCAAGGAGCTCCAGGTCGTCTGTTATCGGTACGGACACACCCTGAAAATACGGAGATAGGTGGAATGAACTCCGTTTAGCGGAGAATAGACACGCCTGGGTCTGAGTCGCATTAAACTTGACCAGATTGGCATCGCCCCAATTGGAGTCTGCCTGTAAGTTTCATACGATCGACCATACGTACTGGCTCGCGCGCTGGATACGTAAATCTCCACAACAGTGCTTTCGTCTGCGTACCCATAGATACCGGGACCGTTCAGCAGACCGTTGATATGTAGCAGGAAGTTGTGGAGAGAACTGATCCCTGAGGGACTCCGGAATTTATATCCATTTGGTTGGACGAGCAGCCATCGACGACTACCCTAATCGACCGGCCACTCAGAAAATCTGAGATCCAGGCGCAGAGACCAGTAGGTATACCGTACGAAGGAAGCTTGCTAATAAGACTATCATGCCAGACCCTGTCAAAGGCCTTAGAGATGTTAAGGGAGGCAGCTAACGCTTCACCATGATTCTCGATGGCTGCACTCAAGACGACAGACGTAGGTGGCATACGTTAGAAGATCCCCAGTGGACCGATTTCGATGAAACCCGTATTAGCGGTAACTGATTAAATCTTTCGCTTCTAGGTGTGCCATTAGCCTCCTGTTCAGTACACGCTCCATAGTCTTGCAGAGTATGGACGTGACTGAAATTGGCCTATAGTTAGAGGGTTCGGCACGACTGCCCTTTTTAGGCACAGGCTGCACGTTAGCAAGCTTCCGTGATTTACTTGGCCATAGGAAGGTTTGCCTGGTGGAAAGATAGGCCAAGCATATTGGAAACAAATTTTTTATCACAGCTTAAAGGTATCCCTTACCATATCCATGTACCTCTTATCAGGTGGATTCACTCCAACCTAAATTCCGTCTACTGCATCTTAAGACGGCAAAGCTTTTTCACTGCATCTTAAGAAGGCATTGCTCTTTTTGACTGAGACACAGTAGCTTCTCCCGCTAATACCCCATATCCCTTCTCACACGGCGTACAAATTGGAGCATTTCTTTGTACCTCAGGTTGGAAATTGCGCTTTCGTCAGAGAAAATATATTGTATTATCAACTCGGCAGTCTTGAAGGACCTTCCTATTCCCTAGTTACAGATAAAAATAGCTTGGTTCGTCGAATCACAGTTTGGTCCACAGAGTACTTTGTTACCTAACTAGAGGCTTATCTCAAGGCATAAAATGGGTACAAATAAAATTATTTTGTCTGGCAAATATAGATGACGCAACATGCATGACTTTGCTTCATAGAAATGATTTTCCCGAACATGTGTTTATTTTACTTATTTTGAGAGACCTTTTTTACAATTTTTTTTCTATACTATATATAAAAATATTTATGCTAAATTAAATTGTAAGTTCTAAAACCTATATACAATTTACAAGAAAACTTATCATCGTGATGTATTAACCGCACACCGCCATCTATATTATATTGTGAGAAACAAAACTTGTATTTTAGTGGAACGTTCTAAGATAAGTGTACCTGGTTTGGTCCCTAGTATAAGTACTTACATGTACGTCATCTAAGAAACCGTAGGATAGGTTGGAGACGTGTGTAGCATTATAGGTCAGCAGATTGCGATGGGGTGTGGTCCTCCTACAATATGATCTGTGAAGTGTCTTGGCTAACTATCACTGAAATCGTCGGGTAAGGTATGGAACTTTTTTTTCCATTCTCTGTGGTACCCTTTGATAGCAAGACCCAAATCTGGTTTGGTTGCAACTTTATACATGAAGGCATTGTAGAATGTTAGTTGTCCTGTAATTTATGTATGTGACGCAATATAGAATATGCACTAACAAAATCTATAAAATTTATCCTAACTACGACAACCGAATCTAGTAGTAAAGTGATCCACACGCGCCAATAAGCCCTAACCCTGAAGGAAACATAACTTACCCCAAAACCTTTCCTATCCCAACTCAGTTATTATGGTTTTCTGGCCCACATCGCAAAAGGTAAAACCGATTTTCAGGGCTCCCTCTTTGCAAGCAATTTTACTTTAAATAACACGCCACCAACTATCCCAATATGTGACAGTTTAATGCAGGAGGTTTAGTTCCTTCAGATGACTGTTCCGAGAGCTCTAATTGTTACTTAAAATTAATTCATTGAATATTCATAAGTTGAGTGATCTTGATGCCATTCCACAAATTGTACTTGGACTTGTGATCCTGAATTGGCTCCATTGTTGACACAACTTTTCTTATAAATTAGATGCCGTGTCAAATTTCTGGAAAACAGCTTTAGTGCACGCAATACTCAAGAAAGACGATAGCTTGGTTTCGTGCAACTGTTGGCTCATAGCTATCATCTCATTGTTCTTTAAAATGATGGAATCCATTTTTAACTGGCACCTCTGTCAAGGTGCCTCAAAGAACACCTACCGGTGTACTTTCCGTCATGATCTTTCGGCTGGTGACCTTGTAGCTTACCTTATTCTTAGATGGGTGTTTGCTGTTAGTTTGGACACAGCGAATGCCATTGATAGGACGTAGCACAAAGCGCTTCTTTCTCATGGGCTTCCCGAGCAATTACGCAACTAGATCACTGGCTTTTTGGCAGATCATAGCATAATGGTTGTTTGTTTTGCCAAGGTTATTGGCTTTACACTATTTCTTTTGCATGTCAATAATATGCTATAAATTTGCAGCATTCATTGCGACGGACGACAGGACAAGAGGTGCTGTATATTTCGTTGGCTTAATATTTCTCAGATATTATATTTAACTTCCCACTACGTATGTAGATAAGGAAGTTACTGATTTTACCCCGATTTTCGAAAATCGAGTTTTGACCAGATGTCCATGTTTTGAGGTCTTAGGAACCTTTTCCGACTATTTTCACGATGACGTCAGTATGTCTGTGTGTGTGTGTGTGTGTGTGTGTGTGTGTGTGTGTGTGTGTGTGTGTGTGTGTGTGTGTGTGTGTGTGTGTGTGTGTGTGTGTGTGTGTGTGTATGTAAACATCTCATAACTTTTGAACGGATGGACCGATCGAAACGCGGTTAATGGCATTCGATTGGATTCCGTTCAACTTAGACATCCTGAAATTTGAACCGATTCGGTCCAGGAGATTTTGAGAAATTTTGGAAAAACCCCAAAAAAATTTTGGTGAAACAGTATTTTTTTAATATAACTTCCAGATTTATGTACCGATTGTGTACTAAAACTAATCAGCTCTACTCCTCAAAAAACTACGTCTAATACATAAATTGCATCAAAATCGGTTTATCCATTTGTGACTAATTGTTGATGAAAATTTTTGGAAAAAAGTGTTTTTTCGACATAGCTTCGAAATTTTTCAACCAATCATTTTTTCGAATTCTACGATATTTTAGTAAACTACTAAAATATTTTAGTAATAAAAAACTACGTCAAATGCCGTTTCAAAAATCAAAATTGAATGTAATTCTAAAAATTTATAGCTTTTCAAATATTAAAATTACATTGTTTTTAGCAAACTTAATTATTTTAAATAACTTTCAAGTTAATTGACCGATTGACTTAAAAATCTTATCAGTTTTTCTCCTTTAAAAACTGCGTCTAATACCGTTAATTTAATCAAAATTGGTTAATTTGTTTGGGTATCAATGAAGAAAATTAAAAATAAAATGTTTTTTGACATTGCATCGAAATTTTTCAACCTATTATTTAGCTTAAGCAATACTTTATATCTCAAAAATTGAGTTGAATGGCATCGTCGATTTCAAAATATACAGCTTTTCAAAAATTAATATACTGCCATTTTTAACAAAATAGATGTTTGAACTGAAAAATCTATGCTTATATTTTTTAGTCTTTTGAGTTTAAAATAACTTAATTTAGTGGGAAGTTTCAGGGATGGCCCGTAGGGTCAACCGTTTACACTTTTTTTCAGTGTCAGATTGGGGTTGACTAAATTTAGTCCAATACTAGCTGTTGCCCGCGACTTCGTTCGCGCGGACTTCGTTTACTCCGCACAGCTCCTCCCCCGTAGGTGAAAGCGTGACAATATGTAGCCAATATGTTGACCCGATCTGTTAGTAATATTCATGCAAAATTTGAAGTAAATCCATGCAGTATTTTTTGAGTTTACCCTGGACATACATTGACTTTCCTACGATTTTATTATATATATAGATAACGCTAAGTAGACACAAGTTTGTGCGTTTACCGATAAAAACTACCCGTTTCTCGTATCTCTTCGTTTTGAGACCCTTTACTGTCCCAGCCATAGTTAGTATCAACATAATATTGAGTAAGGATTCGTAATCTTTTAGAGGATAAAGCGAAGCTGGTGTTTAAGAAGCTTGTTCTGAACAGCGTTGCTATCCATGGCGGGGCGTTTATACCACATTGTTTATACAAGTTGGCTACCTTTCCCCACAAACCAGAATACGACAGTGACAAGCATTGACGCTATTGTTGCAGAAATAGGGAAAGCAGTGGTACCAGACCCTAGCTAGCGACCCTACCACTTAGTAGGCATGATGGTAGTGACTCGTAGTCAATCGTTTGCCTCTTACGATCTGCCTTGCAGAATGGCAGATGGTCTTTTCTACAAAAGGGGTCTAGTTCAATAAGAACGGGAACGGGATGGGCGCCCCCTGGGAGCGGTGGCAAAGAATTCTGGAGACTAACAGAAGTCAATTTACATGCAAGTAATATTCGAGCAACGCCCACATAGACACCTCTCACGGACACGAAATCTCGGAATGGTTCGGGACAGTTGGTTCCGCACCAGTCCGAGTGAGAGGTGTCTATGTGTCAGGCGCGGATCCACCAATGTGGGCACGATGGGCATGCCCACAACCTTAATAGACTTCTGACGTCACAGTTTCATGGGCTATTACAACTCATATATCCATAATCACAATACGGCTAAATCACTGAACCGAAATTTGACAACGATATAATGGAGAACCCCGGGTCAACATAGCCTAGCTTTATTTAAAACTCAACCCCTAAGGGTCCGTAATAGGGGATGAAAGTTTCTATGAAAAATTATATCGACATTATGTTAATCTACTCACGGGCGAAGCTGCACGGGTCTGCTAGTATTATATAAATGTCTTTTGTAGGAATGCACTATATCTATTACTAGCTGCAGCGTGCAGCCCGCTGCATTATAATTTTTTTTTGCGAATCCCGCGGGATCACCAAATTTTTAGGGGATAAAAAGTAGCCTATGTGATATTCCAGGTCATCATCTACCTGTGTGCCAAATTTCATTCAAATCCGTTTAGTAGTTTTTGCGTTATTGAGTAACAAACATCCATCCAAACATCCAAACTTTCGCATTTATAATATTAAATATAGATAAACAAGTTCATCCGCCAACTCGCACTTGGCAGATTTTCGGGTGGCTGTGGCCACAACCTTTTTCTAAGGCTGGATTCCCGCCTGCTATGTGTGCTATTCTCAAATATTATTTGAACGTACATTGACTTCAGTTAGTCTCCTGTATTCTGTGGAGGTGGTTACCCTATGGCCTATTACCATGGCTCTACCAACCATTTCATGGTTTAACGGGCCGAATTTTAAGGAGATTGCGCGACGTCTGCTCTTAGGCTTTCTTCGCCGCGCAACTCTTCTCTCCCTACCGGCCCGTTCATGAGTTTCGGTCTTAGCGGTGCGCGGCGCTACGAACGGGGTGGGGAAGCATTGGCACGCCACGTAACCTCAGTAGCGATTAGCGGCAGCGACTAAGATGGACGTATTCAGAACGTGCCCAATAGTATGGCGTTATCTAAAATATCCTTTCTTTGTTTTGAAAGCAGCACATTTTTTAAAGGAGATATTTTTAATATGAGGGAAGGAGTACATGAATTGAATAGGAATCGATATTCAAATGGTGAATTCCTTGATTTATACGAAGATTACAGAAAATATCCAGACAATCCAGAAAATCTTCGCCGTGTTGGTCCCGGCCTCCTTTGAAGAATAGGCCAACTGCCGTTCTGCCAGGCAGGTCGTAAAAGGCGACCGAATGGCTATCGAGCCACTACCATCGTGGCTACTAGGTGGCAGAGTTCTGCATTGTCTCGCCCGGGTCTGGTACCACCGCCTTACCTATTCCTGCCGCAATAGCGTCAGTGCTTATCGCTGTCGTGTTCCGGTTTGGAGGGTAAGGTAGCCGGTAAACTTACGCATGTGGCATTAGACCTCGCTACAAGATAGCAACGCACCATTAACATCTTTGGTGTCTATAGGCGATGGTTGACTTTTTCCATCAGGACACCCATCTGCTTGTTTGCTATCTTATGACATAAAAAAAAACAAGTTTTATGAGTACACAAGAATGAGTGCGACGACATTTCATTATATGTGATGTTTCGACATCCATATTGGTGGTCGATTAATAACTTCTGCGATAAAAGCCTCCGTGTTCATATGCGCTACAAAAATCGTCTAAAATATTTTATTCTTTACTTCACTGCTGAATACATCACTCACACGCCGCTGTCCGTGCCGCTCTGTCTCGTAGCGTCACACTCATTGGCTTGTACGTTTATTCCCGGCGCTCTTCACACCTCGCGCCGCTGCAGCGATTCGCTCGGACATAACCGCGCGCGATTTCGCTATGAGCGGCATCTCGTGGCGTGCTACAAACATTTGTATGATTTTGATTTTACCGCCCGCCGCTCCGCGATAAGCTGCCGCTTACAGCGGCAAGGTAGAACGGATCGTACAAGTTATTTATATCTCGACCTTTGCCCTCATATCACCTCGCTGATGGGGGGCGGACTACACATATCGTTTGCTCGTTCGTCTAGTCTCAACGCTATGGCTCTTCTACTATCTTCAAGCGTCTCCTTATTCTATGCCACCGATGCGCGCACTCCGTGAACACTCCGAAGTTCCCCGATGAACTTACCAGGTCCGGGAAGTAAACCGGCCCCGCCTCAGATCTCTCCAGTTTCCTGATCATTTCGTCTCTAATGTCTGCGTATATCGGACACTCTCAAAACGTGATCGCGATACTCTTCTACGCCAGTGCCGCAGTAGCATACCCCGGGGCGCGTAATCCCAGTAGTGTGCGAGCCGTGTACTGTTTGCCAGCAGGAGGCGCCGCTGAAGCGCGGGCCGGGGCGGCCGAAGGGGTCCAAGAACTCGAGTCCGCGCTCGAGCACGGGCAGCGCGGGGGGCGCGGGGGGCGGGGGCACCGGCGCGCGCCGCGGCCGCCCGCCCGTGCCGCCCGACCAGCGCCAGCCCGGCATCACCGACATGAAAAAGTTCTGCAAGGCCGCCGGCATACGCTTCGACTACAAGAAACTCGTCGACGGTCAGTACCACACACCACCCGCCACACACCACACACCACATGAATACTAATGATGATACGCAGAAACGTGTCACCGCGCATATGAGCTAACGCCCCTATTACTGTCAAAAATGTCATGCATTTGTAGGATATATATATATATATATATATATATATATATATATATATATATATATATATATATATATATATATATATATATATATCTCTTCACTCTATATCCCTTACGGGATAGGCAGAGAGAACCGAGTACGATACATCACAATCCTTACAGGCTTGTCTCGCTTCCTCCACATACATAGCTCTTTTCATACACACACGCCAGTTGCGAAGACACTTGACACCACCTTCGGACAGTACTCATTCAATCTGATCATGGTATGTCAGTCTTGGTCTTCCCCGGTACCTACATCCTTCCACATTCGCATTGTATATCTGTTTTGTTAACCTCTCATCTACCATTCTTATGTTGTACATAATATATTATTATTATCATTCTTATATATTATATACATTCATATTCATTATATTGTGGAAAAATAGAAATAAACCATGTGTTACTGTTTTATCATACCAAATGAGATAAGGTATAAAAATTACCCATGAAATGGTTTTATTTCATTGGTAAGTGGGATAACTCTATATTTTTGTGTGTAAATGCAAACTACGCTGACAAACTAAGACATTATCTTGAAAGGTATCCATTAAAGGTATCCATTTAATCTGTGTACCATACACATACGGTGACGGTAGTGTTGGCCCGGGAAAGTGTAGCCACTCATATTAGCTGATGCTTGTGTCAAACGCTGGTAGATATATTGTGAAAAAAAATTAAAAGCTGTAATATTTTATTGTGCTGAATTAGAAACCAATATTTAAACAATACCCTTGCAGTGATTTTAACTCCTCATTAAGTACTATAACTCTTAATAATTATGCTACTACTATTACCTAAGAAATTATACTGAATGGCATATCCAATGTTATTTGTGCAAGTGGACCAAATTCTTCCTTAGTAACTGTGGAAAATGAATATTGTGGAAATATGAGTATACATACATACTCATATTTCCACAATATTCATTTTCCACAGTTACTAAGGAAGAATTTGGTCCACTAACAAATACTCCCATCTCTCAACCAACTCCCATCAAATAAAAAGAAGCTGATGATGTACCTGCGCAGTATGCAAATATTAAACCCAACTGGTGGCAAGAAAGGTTGCGGGGGAGGTTGCTCTGTCTATTAGTTAGTCATGATTTGTTTATGCCGATGTGTAGAATCATGTCAAATCACAATGATTGGATGTGATTGTACCCATGCGCAGAACTTCCCCCCTCACCGCTCAGCATTCTTTTTTTTTATTAACTATTGTAGAATCAACGCGGTCGAGATGAGGTCGCTAAGAAAAATATGTGGTGTGACACTCGCAGACCGGGTTCGTAATGTCGAAGTGAGAGAGAGGTTAGGTTTGAAAGAAAGTGTCGGTGTAAAGATGAGAAAGGGCATGCTCCGTTGGTTCGGACATGTAGAAAGAATGGTAGATGAAAGGTTAACAAAACAGATATACAATGCGAATGTGGAAGGATGTAGGTACCGGGGAAGACCAAGACTGACATTTTCGGACAGTACATGATCAGATTGATCGAGTACTGTCTGAAGGTGGTGTCAAGAGTCTTCGCAACCGGCGTGTGTGTAGAAGAGAGTGATGAATGTGGAGGAAGCGAGACAAGCCTGCAAGGATCGTGATGTATGGCGGTTCTCTCTGCCTACCCGTAAGGGATCTGGCGTGAAGATACGTATGTATGTATTAACTATTGTAAACTGTATCCTGGCAAATAAAAAATTTATTAGTGTTATTGAAAATAGTATATACGAAATATATTTTTACAGGATGCACGAAAAACAAAGAGCGAGTAGCAAAAATGTTAGAATTATTAGAAGCTGCAGGCCTCGAAGGAAAACCAACGTTAGAAAAGTGTAAAGCTATCAAACAAGCGAAAATGGATAAAAAGGAGCAGGAAAAGCAAGCGAAAAAAGAGGCCAAGGAGAAGCGGAAAGAAGATCAAGGTAACATTTGAAATATAATATCCTTATTAAATAATTTTTTAACACAGTAAAACTGCAGCAACCGGCTTCCCATTTCCTATATCTCCAGAACCCTGCATCAGATCTTCACGACCTTCTTTCATTTGAGGGACAAACATCTGCAATACCAGAGGTTATAAAGTTACGTTGTCGGCTTTTAAAAACGATTAAACTCTTTCTTTGAAACTCCTTTAGTCCTATTCGTTCAGAAACACCCCTGCCTGCAATAGATTTCATAAAGGATGGTTTGAGGCAAAAATTTCTAGAGATACGCACGGTTGTGGATTTCCATACATTGTGGTGTTGAGGGTGGATTTTAAATTTTGTTGCCATGTCTGTTGATGGAATTCAACGGCAGGAATTAATCCGGACTATTCCTTGAAACTTTTTCAGTTGCGTTAAAAGTTGGCAGAGTGGAAACCTACATCGCTGCGCAATGCCAAAGTTTCAAGTTGATCACTAATGGTCTGGTCGTCAACGATCTGGACTACTTTAAGCTGAATATGATCCAGTGGTAGAAGCTGGCACTGAGGAGCTTTAGCCCAGAGATAAAAATGTACTCTATAACATGTCAAATTCCAAATGACTACGTAATCGAGCGTTGTTCAATATGTCGACTGAGATGTCAAGAGAGTATTATAAAAATGAGGTGACAAAAAGGATAAGGTAAAGTGCAATGGCAAGTTTGTTCTTGGAGTTGAATTGGACTCAGTTTTAATGATCCCATTCCATAACTTAGGTCAGTTAATTCTTGACTTCCAAAGGTGGTTTTAACACTCGACGATGAGTTTTTAAGCTACGGCAAGAGTATAAAGTATCACCAGAACTGTCATTTTCATAGTATGGGGATTAATGTGTATGTTTCATTGATATGCAGATGAAATAGTATAGGTGATAACACACAGCCTTGGGAAACACCAACATTGACAGGTTTAAGGTCGAATGTCGCACCATCGACCACGACTTTGATGCTCTGATCAGCCAAAAAGCTGGCGATGAAATTGCATAATTTCCCAAGAAGCCCATAGAAAGGAAGTTTCTAAACAAGCGCTTAGAAAAGAAGTTTCTAAACAAGTGCTTTGTGTTATACTTGTTAAGAGGCGTTCATTATGCCTTAGCTAATTGGCAATGCATTCCCTTGCCGGCCGAACTGCCTACGTCCAGCGATGCGTCAGGTACCTGTACTAAAAGATTACCAGCTGACCTGTCTCTAGAGCTGACTAGTCTCGTCAAATATTATCAAGAAATAGAAATTAATGTTGTTTAACTTCTGTTTAAAAAGGTTGTAACCATTTTGATTCATGGATATTTATAAGATACTAGCTGACCCGGCAAACGTTGTTCTGCCTTTTTAACTACTTTTATTTTTATCCTGGATTATTCTCTGGATTATTCCTTTCTCTGGATTTCAACAATTAATTCAAAATCAAAATTACCCAAATTGAAGTTTTAGTGAGACTAACGAACAGCAATTGATTTTTATATAATATATAGAATAGATGTATAAAGGAATTGACTGCAGACTTGTAATGATTTATATTTGCCTCTTCGTTTATCTTGCTAGCTTCTTATGAGGTAGCCGGTAATATTACTGGTGGGAAGTATCATATCCTTTATATTCGATCAAATATTGAATATGTTGTGTATCGATTATGCCATCTCATAACTTGTTCTTGCCCTAAAAGCGTCAATGATCGTCACTATCTTGTTTCGGTTGACTGATTTTTGCTATAAAAGTGCGAATGATCGTAATTAACGTGTTTTGGTTTGAAGATAAGGTAGTCGGTATCGTTGGGATATGGTATGTGTATTGTGTAATGTGCGGTGCGGCAGGTGGCGAGGAGGGCGTGGCGCGGCGGATGACGCGCGGCGCGACGGGCGTCAAGCCGCGCCAGCGCATCGTCATCTCCTCCGACGAGGAGGAGGCCACGCCCGCCGCGCGCCGCACGCTCAGCAAACTGCGCTCCAGCGTGCGGGACGACTCCGACTCCGACTAGGTGAGTGGACACACGCACACACACACACACACTAGCGCCAGCGCATCGTCATCTCCTCCGACGAGGAGGAGGCCACGCCCGCCGCGCGCCGCACGCTCAGCAAACTGCGCTCCAGCGTGCGGGACGACTCCGACTCCGACTAGGTGAGTGGACACACGCACACACACACACACACTAGCGCCAGCGCATCGTCATCTCCTCCGACGAGGAGGAGGCCACGCCCGCCGCGCGCCGCACGCTCAGCAAACTGCGCTCCAGCGTGCGGGACGACTCCGACTCCGACTAGGTGAGTGGACACACGCACACACACACACACACTAGCGCCAGCGCATCGTCATCTCCTCCGACGAGGAGGAGGCCACGCCCGCCGCGCGCCGCACGCTCAGCAAACTGCGCTCCAGCGTGCGGGACGACTCCGACTCCGACTAGGTGAGTGGACACACGCACACACACACACACACTAGCGCCAGCGCATCGTCATCTCCTCCGACGAGGAGGAGGCCACGCCCGCCGCGCGCCGCACGCTCAGCAAACTGCGCTCCAGCGTGCGGGACGACTCCGACTCCGACTAGGTGAGTGGACACACGCACACACACACACACACTAGCGCCAGCGCATCGTCATCTCCTCCGACGAGGAGGAGGCCACGCCCGCCGCGCGCCGCACGCTCAGCAAACTGCGCTCCAGCGTGCGGGACGACTCCGACTCCGACTAGGTGAGTGGACACACGCACACACACACACACACTAGCGCCAGCGCATCGTCATCTCCTCCGACGAGGAGGAGGCCACGCCCGCCGCGCGCCGCACGCTCAGCAAACTGCGCTCCAGCGTGCGGGACGACTCCGACTCCGACTAGGTGAGTGGACACACGCACACACACACACACACTAGCGCCAGCGCATCGTCATCTCCTCCGACGAGGAGGAGGCCACGCCCGCCGCGCGCCGCACGCTCAGCAAACTGCGCTCCAGCGTGCGGGACGACTCCGACTCCGACTAGGTGAGTGGACACACGCACACACACACACACACTAGCGCCAGCGCATCGTCATCTCCTCCGACGAGGAGGAGGCCACGCCCGCCGCGCGCCGCACGCTCAGCAAACTGCGCTCCAGCGTGCGGGACGACTCCGACTCCGACTAGGTGAGTGGACACACGCACACACACACACACACTAGCGCCAGCGCATCGTCATCTCCTCCGACGAGGAGGAGGCCACGCCCGCCGCGCGCCGCACGCTCAGCAAACTGCGCTCCAGCGTGCGGGACGACTCCGACTCCGACTAGGTGAGTGGACACACGCACACACACACACACACTAGCGCCAACGCATCGTCATCTCCTCCGACGAGGAGGAGGCCACGCCCGCCGCGCGCCGCACGCTCAGCAAACTGCGCTCCAGCGTGCGGGACGACTCCGACTCCGACTAGGTGAGTGGACACACGCACACACACACACACACTAGCGCCAGCGCATCGTCATCTCCTCCGACGAGGAGGAGGCCACGCCCGCCGCGCGCCGCACGCTCAGCAAACTGCGCTCCAGCGTGCGGGACGACTCCGACTCCGACTAGGTGAGTGGGCACACGCACACACACACACACTAGCGCCAGCGCATCGTCATCTCCTCCGACGAGGAGGAGGCCACGCCCGCCGCGCGCCGCACGCTCAGCAAACTGCGCTCCAGCGTGCGGGACGACTCCGACTCCGACTAGGTGAGTGGACACACGCACACACACACACACACTAGCGCCAGCGCATCGTCATCTCCTCCGACGAGGAGGAGGCCACGCCCGCCGCGCGCCGCACGCTCAGCAAACTGCGCTCCAGCGTGCGGGACGACTCCGACTCCGACTAGGTGAGTGGACACACGCACACACACACACACACTAGCGCCAGCGCATCGTCATCTCCTCCGACGAGGAGGAGGCCACGCCCGCCGCGCGCCGCACGCTCAGCAAACTGCGCTCCAGCGTGCGGGACGACTCCGACTCCGACTAGGTGAGTGGACACACGCACACACACACACACACTAGCGCCAGCGCATCGTCATCTCCTCCGACGAGGAGGAGGCCACGCCCGCCGCGCGCCGCACGCTCAGCAAACTGCGCTCCAGCGTGCGGGACGACTCCGACTCCGACTAGGTGAGTGGACACACGCACACACACACACACACTAGCGCCAGCGCATCGTCATCTCCTCCGACGAGGAGGAGGCCACGCCCGCCGCGCGCCGCACGCTCAGCAAACTGCGCTCCAGCGTGCGGGACGACTCCGACTCCGACTAGGTGAGTGGACACACGCACACACACACACACACTAGCGCCAGCGCATCGTCATCTCCTCCGACGAGGAGGAGGCCACGCCCGCCGCGCGCCGCACGCTCAGCAAACTGCGCTCCAGCGTGCGGGACGACTCCGACTCCGACTAGGTGAGTGGACACACGCACACACACACACACACTAGCGCCAGCGCATCGTCATCTCCTCCGACGAGGAGGAGGCCACGCCCGCCGCGCGCCGCACGCTCAGCAAACTGCGCTCCAGCGTGCGGGACGACTCCGACTCCGACTAGGTGAGTGGACACACGCACACACACACACACACTAGCGCCAGCGCATCGTCATCTCCTCCGACGAGGAGGAGGCCACGCCCGCCGCGCGCCGCACGCTCAGCAAACTGCGCTCCAGCGTGCGGGACGACTCCGACTCCGACTAGGTGAGTGGACACACGCACACACACACACACACTAGCGCCAGCGCATCGTCATCTCCTCCGACGAGGAGGAGGCCACGCCCGCCGCGCGCCGCACGCTCAGCAAACTGCGCTCCAGCGTGCGGGACGACTCCGACTCCGACTAGGTGAGTGGACACACGCACACACACACACACACACTAGCGCCAGCGCATCGTCATCTCCTCCGACGAGGAGGAGGCCACGCCCGCCGCGCGCCGCACGCTCAGCAAACTGCGCTCCAGCGTGCGGGACGACTCCGACTCCGACTAGGTGAGTGGGCACACGCACACACACACACACACACACACACACACAC
This sequence comes from Apodemia mormo, assembly GCA_036924255.1. Taxonomy (NCBI): domain Eukaryota; kingdom Metazoa; phylum Arthropoda; class Insecta; order Lepidoptera; family Riodinidae; genus Apodemia; species Apodemia mormo. The sequence goes on along the minus strand of JAUPFN010000020.1, from coordinate 5,080,168 downwards.
ACACACAAGTAGTAGGTAGACGGGGCAATCGTAACACTAAGTAAACGGGGCTCCGCGTAATCATAAGTTGACGTCCCCGTCTAAAACGTCAGTCGTGCTCCGTCACTATCGATAGTCGGGTCAAAAATGTATCCAAAACAGGCATATCGTACCATCGTTTTCCCCCGTGTTGGTCTCGGGCTCCTTTGAAGAATAGACCAACTGCTGTTCTGCCAGGCAGGTCGTAAAAGGCGAGCGATTGGCTATACGAGTCACTAACATCGTGGCTACTAGGTGGTAGAGTTCTGTATTATCTCGCCCGGGTCTGGTACCACCGCCTTACCTATTCCAGCCGTAATCGTGTTCCGGTTTGGAGGGTAAGGTAGCCGATAAACTTATGCATATGGCATTAGACCTCGCCACAAGGTAGCAACGCACCATTAACACCTTTGGTGTCTATATGCGATGGTTGACTCTTTCCATCAGGAGACCCATCTGCTTGTTTGCTATCTTATAATATTAAAAAAAAAGAATCGTAAGATACATTTTACTTTACTTCGAATAAAGTGAAATTAAAACAATATTAGCATAACGAGAAAAAAGATTAATGAAAGTCAACTTTAATTCATTATGATAAGGTTCATTTTTATTTAAACTATACATACATTTCTTAAAGTTGCCGTCTACGCGCTGTGGCGCTAGTCTGTCATTATATAATAACAGTTCCAGCCTTAACACATTAGACTTCCCCGTGTTGGTTCCGGGCTCCTTTGAAGAATAGATCAACTTCCGTTCTGCCAGGCAGGTCGTAAAAGGCGACCGATTGGCTCTGCAACTCACTACCATCGTGACTACTAGGTGGTAGGGTTCTGCATCGGCTCGACCGGTCTGGTACCACCGCCTTACCTATTCCTGCCGCAATAGCGTCAGTGCTTGTCACTGTCGTGTTCCGGTTTTGAGGGTAAGGTAGCCGGTAAACTTACGCATATGGCATTAGACCTCGCCACAAGATAGCAACGCACCATTAACATCTTTGGTGTCTATAGACGATGGTTGACTCTTACCATCAGGAGACCCATCTGCTTGTTTGCTTTTTATGATATAAAAAAAAATAAAAAAGAAACTTAAGGTTAAAATTAGTAAGTTCAGAGTGGTAAGTTAAAAAGACGAATCACTTGCATTGTTTCAATGAGTTAAAAATATGACAATAGGATGTTTAATATTTTCATTTGGACGTAGTTAAACGAAAAGGATCCAATCCACAATGTGGTCAAAAATGAGTTGAGTGCACCAAACTGATGCTAAACATCAATACAATTGGCCAGTAAAAAACATCTAAGCAAAAATAGCTCTCTAGTACTCTATTCAACGTCAGAACTAGTCCCCATGTATGGCAAATATCCAACTTCAAACTTCAATATTTCTAAACCGATTTTGTATGGATTGGATTCTTTTCGTGTAACTACCTCCATTTATTTTCGAATAACTGTTATATATTTAAAAAAAGTTTATTTGATATATTTACGTAGTCAATGGCTTATTTCAGTCCTTGAGTCTAAAACTTTTGACAATAATTTTTAAACACAATGTTTATAACTTAAAACTCCAAAATAAAATTATTAGCTACAAATCTGCAATACAATAATTGAATAATTTCCGTCGTCTTCGTCACGAATAGCTAATATTATAATGGGTATTGCAATAGAGAAAACAGCACAAGGCAAAGCTCTAGATTTTAATTCTATTTCTTAATTCTTTCGCATTTAATATTCCCTCTTAATAGCCATTAGTAAATAATAACTGTTATGCCTGTTAAACTGTAGTTAACTGCATTAGTCACATAAAGTTCTATCAGCTGATCGTCGTGCGCCTTATTATATGACGTAAGCACCTACGCACATGTTCTGACGTACACCCACAAATATGGATTCCTACTCAGTCTTATGTTAAAAGTGGACTATTTTATGCAAAAAGGCATATAGCGTTATGAAGACAAAATTATTTTATTCATAAAAATCAAAAAGTTTTAGTTTAGTCCCTGGAGCCACATTATTATTTGGATGGATATCTTTGGTTAGACGTACTGAACGCTATGTTGAAATATGACCAACTATTTTGGATGGACCTTATATATTGTTACTAATTTCGAATATTTTATTCTATGGATATTAACACTAATTGTTACTTTGCAGGTAAACTTACACTTCTCTGCTTGGTAAGGTGGCAAAAAAGAAAAATCCGATGCTGTTTCCCGAGCAGTGGGTGGTTTTATATAATGGGACCTCTAGAAAGTGCTTCGACGGAGGTTAAATATTTCAACAAGTGCATATGGTCGCTTGGATCCTACTAATTTTAGGTCTGTGGTTCGAAATTTATGAGATAATGAATATATGTGAGTAAACTATGCTTTAAATTATTTTTTAAATTCGATAATACAATAAAGAAAAGTAAAACAAAATTATCACTGCCGACGGGGTGTGAGTATTCGTGAGAGGATATAAGTAAAGCGGATTGTCTCGCTCCTCTAATATTTGTTGCGAAAAACTGTAATCCTTCACTCAATAGATTTAGACACTTCTGTACGGCCGCTTTAATATTTCCGTTATTATTCCAGTGCGGTATTACATTTTGATTATACTATGTATGTGTTGGATATTTTAATCTAAAACAAAGCGGCTACAGTATTGTACTTTTATATAATTTTTCATTCTGGAAATCGGTTACTCAAAGGAGAAATTAAGGTAATATAATTGACAATAGCTGAGTTTTTTCAACGTTATATTCATTTAGAACTTTTTTTTTTTATATTAATAGATTTTTCCATACAGTGAAAATGTTATTGTATCTTATTCTATAAATTATCTTGATTTTAAATTTTAGTTAAATTTAGAATACAGAAATGAGTGTCCTAGCCGCATCAGATGTTGGCCTAAGATTTATACAAACCTGCACATTTTTATTTAACTTGATACTAACTTGAATTCGACTGCCAATTTATACAAGTTAATATTTGTGCATACATGCAAATTAAATTACCTTAATTTATTCTTTGAATATTTATTGCAATGTGACAATATCACTGATATAATTGTGTTTTCTGGCTAAGTTAGTTCCGAATGTAACGATAAGTAACTGACATGGCTATTATAACGAGTCATTTTTGGAAGATGATGCTCGTTTCGGCCATGTCGAAAACGACACTGGTGATTTTTTTAAGTGAGTAAGAATCGCGAAAGTTTAAGCCATAAGCAAAACTTACCTATTTGTAATTTGTACTTTTAAAATGGCATTTGTAAATTTTACTTATAGTAAAATTTTGGAAGGTTATTATTATGTCAAACCAGTGATTTATTATTACTGTATATACGTTAAGTGTAGAAATTGTATTTGAAAACTGCGCGCCAGTGAATGTCCTAGACCTTGAATATACGACACAATATTTTAATTGTATAAGTTTTAATTGTACAAAAAATAAGACTATTCGATCACGCTTATTTTGTCGCATTCACTATGACTTGACTGCTTTTGTCTAGGGGATAGCCTATCCGATCAGATTTTGAGGTCCTGGGTTCGATCTTCGGGTTGAACAAAATGTTGTTGGTTTTTTGAGGCTTTTCTGGAAAATATAAAATATCAGTAGCAGCTCGGAGTATGGCGCGTGTTGTGTTACCACACCCGTGCCTCAGATGAGCATGTAAAACTGTTGGTCCCGGTTATCGTTAGAAATAGTTGATAAAATCATTATCGAATCGGTTAAATTGGGATAACCATTCACCTCGCCAACCGACAAACCGCTGAATCGTGAAACTGGAATGTCTATAGTAGTTTACTCTGCTTACTCAGCAGAAGAACCGGGCATGATGATGATACAATATCACTTCGCAATAGTCATTAAGAAAGAGACAAAATATGCCTTGACTTATTTGTAATAAGACTTTTGGGTCTTGCGATTTTGATAACTTGACTTAAAATGTTGCGAATTGAGGTGTATCATTTTAATTTTATATTTTTTTTGTACCTCGTTCTCGCATAATAAAAAAACTTGAGAGCTGTCAAGGGACACCCGGATGGAACGAAGTTCCTTTCGATTAATTATTTGCGAAATAAAAATGAAAATATCTGGCTTGCTTTCTATAAGAGAGAGAGAGAGGGAGAGAGAGACACAGACAGAGAGCCGCACATCTTACAATACCTTACTATAGCAAAAAGTGTCGTGACAACTTTTCGTGCGAATTTTTTCCGTCTAGCCCCCTTTCACAACGCGCGATAAGGAACTTCGTTCCAAAACCTTCGGACAGGTGATATTTATTATTAGGATTATTTATATATATACTTCATTCAAATAAAACTATGTTTTTTTATATCATAAGATAACAAACAAGCAGATTACATTTTGCGATTTGTAATTATTCGGGTCTTTTTTTTTAAATCTACAACCAAAAGGTTTTAATATGTAATAAAACAGTCGTGTTTATAGTTTTTAATTAGTGAAATAACAGTATCTAAATAAATAAATAAATATTCACAGTACAAATTACACACTGATCTAACCCCAAAGTAAGCAAATTATTTGCTTGTGTTATGGGTATTAGTCAACGATACTAATACATAGAAATACATATATAAATACTGTTACATACATAATAAACACCCAAATCCGGAAATACAAACATTTATGCTCATCAGACAAATGCTTGTCCCCGTCAGGGATAGAACCCGAGCCCCGTGGATTGCGTAGTCAGGGTCGCTAACCACTTGACCAACGGGGCGGTCGAGTGGTTAACGAATATATGTAAGGAAGTGTCTGACAGTCAGACCGATGGTATGATCACTTACTGACGCACAGCTCAAACTACTAGAAAAATTAGGCTGAAATTGGGAAAACAAATTTGCTATTATGACGTAATCGTTTGTGTACAATCAAATTCACCATAAGTGAAATCGCAGTCAATAACCCATTATACTATGCATAGATCTGGGTTATTTAATATAATTGTCGGTAGACAGAGTTTACCGCATCCAAACTTACTGGTTCACCCAGATTCCCTGGTTTGTTGCTTGATGAAGTAGAGTTATAGAGATTGCCGAATTTTGACAGGTTTTAATGAATATCGCTTGTGTCTCAATATCCGGGACCAACAGCTTTCGTGGTACGCTGAGGCACGTGGGTGTTAGTTCAATACCATACTCCAAGTTGCTGCTAAGTTTTTCTCAAACCACGATAATATTTTTCCTGCCTTCCGGACAATCTGTGCTAAGGAGACATCACTATACGACGAGAAAATTTCATTTTGTAAAGACAAAATCAAGCTATTTAATTTGTAAATAATCTTAATTTCGTCTTTAAATTATTAATTTCCGCAAAGTGACCTCTAAATGTATAAAACTTAATTTTTATTTATATGCTTCTAAATTCTAAAATTAAATGCTCAATAAATATTCACTTGACACCGGGTAATTAAAATTTGAAGTGAATCAAACTCGTTTATTTCGGATGAATGGTGTGGCCTAAGAGGTGATTTCTTAAAAGTTTTGGGTCAAAAGGACGAATATTTTATAATCACAAAATCGACAACAAAGGCCTAAATTAAAAATAAAAGTATCCGGACCATCGGTGAGTCTTATCCATTTATTAAACTGAAGTTTTTCTTTTCGGTACCATCACGGAGGATACATCGAACAGTTCGCGGATAATAGCAAATTTAATTAATTTCACCTTTTTAATAATGGATTTCCGCAAAGTAACGCCTGAATCAATGAAAAAGGCCTAAATTCAATTGATTCCACGAAGTTTAAACATTTTGTTAATGAGAATTGGTTAAAAATAAAATAAAAATTATTATGTTTTTTCTGTTTATAATAATATATGAATGTTTTATCGTTTAAAAAAGTCCTGATGTTCATTTTGTCAGTAAAATTAGCATTCTCTTAGAATTTTTTAATCCATTTTTTCGTGTAAGAAAGAAATATAAATTAATAATTTACAATTCGAAAAATTACCCTTTGAGAATTTGGTTAAATGTGAATTTGAGACTATTCCCCTACGGCACAGAATATTTAGAGACTAACAGAAGTTAATATCACATACAAGTAATATTCGAGCAAAGCACACATAGACACCTCTCACGGACGCGATATCTCAGACTGGTGTGGAACAAAACTGTCCTGAACCATTCCGAGATATCGCGCCGTGAGAGGTGTCTATGTGTGCGTTGTTCGAATATCACATGTATGTAGATTGACTACTGTTAGTCTCCAGTATTCTCAGTAGTCTCCAGACTGGGCATGTAGACCGCACAGTATGTGCGGTCTACATGCCCAGTCTGTAACAACTGTCATAAATTGGAAAGTATTGTTTGATATAAAAATATATCATATGAGGCCTAGTCCGTTAAAGCACAGTGTACACTGTGAATTCTCAATAAATGTGTTGAGTAGGAAAGCTGTAGGAAAAAACACCTCGCTGATTTTATATTATGTAGCACTAGCGAATGGTCCTTGGCACGTAACATTGTTCATTTGTGCCTATAATATAATAGTTATAAACTTAAATATTATTGTAAGAGTGATATAAAATAGGATTCATTTATTAGCTGTATATACATGTTGATAATAAAATATCTTATAGGCATTTATTTTTCGAGTTGTCTTTATATTATTGAATTTCTTACGTGAGAAAAAGTGGTTAATGGAATGAAGTTCTGTAACACGGTTTGCTGTAGATGTTGACTGTTGGAAGTGTTTACGTAAGGAAAAAGTGTTTTGAGTCCCCTCGAAACTTTTTTTCTCTCCATTTTGATGATTCCTCATCGAGATGCGAACAGAGGAGCATTATTTTTATTTGATATTAACATATTATGACGAGGAATGAAATTCTGACAGAGGTCTGAGGATGGATAGTCAACCGTGTTTTAAGCATAAGCAAAAGGTTCAAGAAATTATTAGGTCTAAAAAACCAGTTTTTTTTAAATGTTAGTTACGTGAATTATCACAACTAAAATTTATTATATAGTAGGAAAAATAAAATGAAATAACGTTATTAAAATTGCTTTTAAACAAAGAATAAAATATTGACACTAATTGGATTGCAATCAGCGACATTCGTCTTTTACGCTGAAGATGCTCTTATAAACTAAGCTATGGTGTCACTAGTTCGATACATATTGAATCTATACACACAAATAAAATTGGAGATTCTGTTTGTTATATTAAAATAACCGCTTTTTAACAAATGCACGTGGATTTATACACGGTACATACTTATGCCAAAAAACATTTTTTACAATTTTTTCAGTCTGTCTGTGTGTCTGTTTGTTCGGGCTAATCTCTGAAGCGGCTGGACCGATTTTGACGGGACTTTCACTAGCAGATAGCTGATGTAATTAAAGGAGTCCTTTAATTACATCAGCTATCTGCCAGTGTAAAAGTAGCTTAAGTTAGTCCTTTAAAAGGACTAGCTTAACCTACTTTTATTTTAAAAATTTATCCACGCGGACGAGGTCGCGGGCACAGCTAGTTTAATAATAATCCTTTACATTGCAAACATAATTGAAAAGTTTTGATGTGTATTTATTTCAATTGAACTCTCTTTTTTATAGTTAATTGATTCCGCTTATTAGAGTATCAGAACCTAAAATGTTAAACCTATTATCCATACTATCCATACTAATATTATAAATGCGAAAGTAACTCTGTCTGTCTGTTACGCTTTCACGGCTAAACCGCTGAACCGATTTTGATAAAACTTGGTACAAATATAGTTTGAGACTGAAGAAAGGACATAGGATAGTTCTGATCCCGGAAATCCCACGGGAACGGGAACTACGCGGGTTTTTATTTTAGAAAAATTTTCCACGCGAACGAAGTCGCGGGCACAGCTAGTACTGTATATACGCAAAGGCATAAAGAAATACAAGAATTTTAGTAAAGAAATTAATATGCACCAAGTGCCAAAGAAAAAATAAGGTTAGAAATATTTAAAACGGCTTCACAAATCCCACAAAATGGACCAGGTTAAAGAAACCCTGAAGAAGAAACGTATTTAATATCAATGTTTAATACTGAATGTGGTACATCTATTTAGGAAGGATTTAATGTTTATCAGATATTTTTATCAACATGTATATGGTATGAAATTATTAAGTGTGATATGAAACTAACGTAGTATGACATAACACCAAGTGAGTAAATTGGTATTAGTGATGTATATAATTAAAATGTGTAGGATAAAAGTAGTGTGTACTATTTTATTTTTGTACAGAACGTGAATTTGATGAATTTTGTAAATAAATGCTCAGAATGAGTGAATGCAAAAGCAGGTAAATTTTAAACTATTTATATGTGGAAGTATTTTTAGAAATTGTACAAGTTATGTGAGCGTAATGAATGAATTGCTTAAACTAATTTTTTTAGTGTAAAGAAAGCCTTTTTCCAAATTATATACTTAAACTTTTTGGTAAACTTTTGAAAACGATTTGACATTTGATATAATTTACGTAGAACTTATGTATTATATGTGCATCTATGTTTTAATTTAAAAGTATTATTCTGCGTTGTATTAGATTCGTGTTCACAGTTCAGTTCTAAATATAATAATTTCAAATTCAAAAAGTATACATGCCTTTTTAAAATTTATTATAATTTTCTGTAATGTGCTTAAAAAGCAACTTATAGGAAAAACTGATTCAACTAGAGTGTATTTCAGACAGAATTTTTAGGGTTTTGTATTTCACAAATGGTTTTTACAAAATACATATATGAATATATTAATTATAGGCGAAAAACTTTACTTCATTTTTTTTCAAAAGCAACATTTTTATTAATTTTGTTTATTAAACAAGGTGTTTATATTTTGGTCAAATAAAAAATTAAACACGATTTTTTTTGAAAGGTGACTAGATAACTTTCACATGTACCTATTTGTAATGTGAAGCTTGCTGTTCGTTTGTTGACTGTGCGCTTTTTGATTTCTAGAAACATTCGCGGGCTTAACGCAAACTTTATGTTTTATTTATTTAAATTAAAATTGATTTGTAGTCAACAAACTTTTAATAGTGTTTCAGAGCAATTAATGTCAATCATCGAGCAGCTATATATTATATACACATAACATAAATATGTGAGTACAAATATAGTAGACTAGAAATATTTTGAGAAAAAATTAACAAAATCTGAATTTATCTGCCAAATGTAATTCCTGATATTTTAAAACACAGCTTATTGAGCGATCGGTGATTTTATGAATTGATTATACGACCTTTTATAAAGTAAATAAAAAAGGAATATTTTTATTACTTTCAAATCTAGCAATGAAATCGCAAGCTTCGACTTAATTTTGTTAAAATTTAAAAATAAATTGTAAGCAACATTACGTCGTTTCTGCTAAAGAAAACTTATTTAAAAAAAATAGCTAAAATGGTTTACTAGGATACGGTTTTTTATTTAATAAAGATAATAAAACCAAAATAATATCAGTATTAACTTAAATAAATATTCAACATTATTTAATCCTAGTACACGTCGTTTATATTGTATAGGCAACGATACAGACTCTTAAGTCGCGTTAAATAGTCGATAGCAACAACTGCATTTGTTTTTTTGAAGTGAAAACTTCTTTAGGCGCGTTGAGCGTTTTGGTAGAGGGTAAAATCCTCGGTTCGCGTCACCGACATGCTAATGATAATAGTATATCTATAGCTATGTTTTGCATATAGTTTTAATTACTCTCAACTTAATAGATGCGTTTTCACTTCTATCGGCAGTCCCACGACTGCTACTGTTTTTTTTTGTTTACAACATAAACACTAAATATACTTTGTATTTAGGGTTATGTGGTCATCAGAAAGAACACTTACAATTTCACCTTGATTATTTATTGATATAAATACTAGAAAGTGGCGATTCTAGGCATCGCCATATGGTGGACGTTCCACGTACGGACAAAGTGGTTCGACTTCGACATTCTTCATTCGAACCGCAAGGGACTGGAACATGCTTCCTGAGTCTGTGTTCCCCGACGAGTACAATCTGGAGATCTTCAAGAGAAGAGTGAACAGGTACCTTCTAGGGAAGCGTGTTCCATCTTAAACCACATCTTAGTTTACCATCAGGCGAGATCGTGGTCATGCTTGATCGCGTTTAGGCTACAGATAAAAGAATTAGTTTTAAGTTGAATTTTGTAATCCTATACTTCTATAATATATTTGATTTTGCCAACCAGGGCGGCATGTTCGCGTATGCAACAAAGCCCTTTTTATATTTAATTTAAAAAAAGCACTTTAAACTGTGAAGGAATAACATTTAATACTGTAAAGGAATAACGCAAACGATTTAAACGGTAAAGAATTGCCACAATACTAATGAAGAAGTGATGCGAACATTATATTGTAAAGAAGCGACACAAACATTTGCAAAGTAATGTCATACTGTAAAGGAGTGACATAAATTCATTGTAAAGGTGTGCCACTATACTCTAAAGGAATGCCACAAACACTACTGTAAGGACTGTCACACAATTGAACTTGTAAAGGAATGACACAAAATGATTTAAATCTTTTTTATGCAACAAATTATAAAAGGGTTCAATAGATGGTAAATTTTTGATAAAGCGTTTTGTGAATATTTTTAATTTAAAGAGAAATTGAAAATTATCTTATTTGTAAATTTTTACTCTGTTTGGTTTAGTACATCTACTTAGTATCAAATATCGGTAAATCTTATTATATGCGAATTACATTGGTAGATTTGTTGGTTCGTACCTTTCACGAAGAACTATCTTCTGTGTTTTATAGGTATGGGATAAATGCTTTAGCGAGGCATTTTTTATTTTTATTTATTTGTCTCTCGTCCCAATGGGTTCTTGTTACGTATTTGGCTGGCTTAATATCTGTTTGTACACCCGTTTGTGAGAGACTGGTGCCTGAGGTAGGTTCTAGAAGATCCTGTAATACAGGTCGCCAGACTCCCACTTCGCGGTTTCAAATGACATATAGGTAGTTGCAACCTTAATATTAAAATAAATTGAAGCTATGATTTTAACAGAAAGAGTAATAAACAAATAATAATAATATCAATAATAACAACTAAAGGGTGGTTAGCAAGTTTTATACCCCATTTATCCTTACAAAAAGAATTGTTCATTATTTAGCAAGTTTAGCTGACAACGTTCAGGCTCTTGACGGCAGCAATGTAGTATTTATTTTGAATGATACATGCAGCTAAATTCTATAATTACTAATTGCCTTAAGTATGGTACTGCCTAATCGCGTTTGTGTTAAAAAGTATTAAATAGGACGTACTTGAATGTAGCTGTCACTAACTTACGTGATAGGAGCGTTTGCTCATATGGGCGGCGACACGTTTCCTTCCCAATGCCATGTCTATAAGTATTCACGTGTTTTTTGGAGGTAATGATAGCATTGATATGTAATGCTTGATATAGCAGTCTCACGATTTTAGAATTCATGTCCATTGATTTGTGCGGGCGTGTGAGTGAGGTAAAGATAGGCAAAGTTTGGGAGTAAAGCCGAGACGGCTAGCTAAATATAAAAACGGCCATAATATAAAATAATTTTATCTTTTTATTTAATTTTGACATTTTGTAGTTTTCTACTTAATTATTGATTCTGTCATTTTTTTTTAGTCAGTTTAGTTATATCATGTCTTTTTAAAGTGTTATTCCAGTTTATTTTAATTGACGTTCAAAAAATGTATAAGTTATACTTATTTTGAATAAAAAATATATTCTATTAATAAAACTTCTATTTCGTACGTAAGTTTAATATTATAAATTACGTAAGTATTGATTTTATTATAATACTTCGGTATAAAGTCTCATTTTAACTGAATGAAAAAAAAGCATATGTGATTTATCTCGTAAGATTTTTCGTAATTATTGTGTAATGCTCTTACGTTACACAACTAAATTATTACATTTATAAATAAAATGCGCGTAAAATGGACAATAAATATAACTTTCAAAAGCATAGGTAAGGGTGTATAAAATTAATGTCCGTGATTAAAAATATTTGTTTTCGAACTACCTCCCAACTAGGCTTCAGGATGTTTAAACTTAAAATTTTCACTTTTTCGCACGTTTTATTAAATATTAGTTGTTGCCCGCGACTTCGTCCGCGCGAACTTTGTTTACTCCGCTCCTACTGGTCGTAGCATGATGTTATATAGCCTATAACCTTCCTCGATAAACAGGCTATCCAACTCAAAAAGAATTATTCAAATCGGTTCAGTAGTTTTCGAGATTACCGTGTACAACCAAACAAACAAACAAACTACAATTTTATAATATTAATATAGATTTCTTTCCACCTTACGTTGGTTGGGTGGTTAGCGACTCTGACTGCAATCAATGAGGCTCGGGTTCGATGCCCGATAGTTACAAGCATTTGTGTGAAGAGCACAGATGTATTTCTGGTTTAGATGTTTATTACATATGTGTATTTGATATTTATATGTTATGTATTTATATGTATTAATATCGTTTACTAACACCCATATTACAGCAAATAATTGATTCCCTTTGGGGTTTTATTAATTTGTGTTATTTGGGCTTGTGTGTTAGGTGCTCCATAGACCTACAATAATATTGCGCAATATTATTGGCCGTTTAGGGTTAACCAAAACCAAAATTAGCCAAATCGGTTTAGCCGTTCTCGAGTTTTAGTGAGACTAACGAATACCAGATATTGTGTTGAAACTCTTAAAAGGAATTAATGAGAAATAAAGCATGCATTTTTTAGACTAATGCTGGAGCAGTATTTGCGTCTATCGTCACAAATCTTCATGCAATGACACGATAAATGCAGATGTGACCGGCTATTATCTGTTATTGTCGCAAACATTCCGGACTGCGTGTGCCTTAGCGCGCATATAACTTCGGGACGGTAGACACAAGTACGGCTCCAGCAATACGGGATGTATGATTAGGATAAACTGTGTGTAATAATGAAGGCGCGCGAGTGAAGGGAGGTATGACGAATTGAAGAATTTAGATCTCATTTATTTGAATACGTTTGAAAAACGTTTCCTTGCATTGCGTCGAATAAACGAGACGTAATGTCTCGTGTGTGTCACGCTGTTTATTTTAAGCGGACTAAACTGAAAATATTTCGATGTAATCACACCGTCAACAGTAAAGGCCCTGGTCGACGTACGAGTATATTCCTCGGTTTTAAAGAACGATGGTTTTAGTCGCGGCTCTTTGGTTGATCGACTATCGAGTAAAACTTTTGAAGAATAATAGAAATCGAGTAAGTCTGAAGAATTGTAGAAAATATAGAGCCACAAGTCATGCTCGTTGGTATTTAAAACCGCGGTATTGCAATGACACATCGGCGAGCTTTACCGACGAGCCATAAACCGCGGTTTTACTCGCTTTTCAATCAGGGCCTTAAAGCTTACAATACAATAGGTATTCTGGAGGTGTCACATATCGATAGTAATAATAAATCATTGTGCATAAGGTTGTAATTATTTTACACAGGAAAAGTAACGTACAATATTGCGTTTATATTAAATTTAGATATTATGTTGCGTATTTGATGAATTGAAAATTTGTATGAGTTATTACATAATATGTTTGTATTAGTAGCGTACGAATGTGAGTTATGTATGTATGTCAACATGAAAATCACAATATCATAAATTATATAATGTACATAATAGATTATGTAGAATAAGTTATATTTTTAAGTAGATACCATATATGTTTGTAAAATATTTAGATGTGTTTGTTTACCACATATAGTTTCGACCAATTTATTTTGGGCCGAATTGTCGATAATTATTTTATAAAACTGGCGCCTATTTATAATGGACAATGGTCGATTTATATTAGTCAACTCTATTATTTTAAATATATAAAATTAGTATAAGAAAAGATGCTATTCACTGAAAGGTTGTTTTTTATTTTACGCATGCGGCGTGACCCATGTGGATTATTTGTCGTAAGTATGGTCCCTATTAGAGATGCTACGAATAGTGATTTTGCCGAATACCGAATATCCGGCCGGGCCTTGGCTGAAGCGACGAATATTTGGTGCCGATTTGTACGACCAAGGATTTCAAACGTTATAATATCGATATGTTTGCGAGTTTCGTGCTGTTTCATGATAGGACAACGTCGTAATATCTTATACCACCATAACGTTAATTCACTACGATTTAACCAATCACGAAACAGCATGAAACGTGCAAAAATATCGATATTCCTACGACATTGTCTTGTCTGTGTCCGTGTCTGTATCCGTGTCATCGGGCGTACTTTGACGCGTGTCATAAATGCAAGTGTGGACGTCTCCTGGTCCGCGGACATTAGCGAAAATACTCTGAATAAAACCGACTTTTGATTAATCGGTTCGTAACATGTGGTTTAGATGCGTGACAGTACACAGACCAGCGTCCACACTGGGCCCTACTATACTCGGCATTATAATTCGATTCCACATTTGACATTAGCTACTGTTTTATTGTAAAATAATGATACCACATACAATAGTGTAGTGATGAACACAAAAATCGATAAACAATCGCGATTTATGTTTTTTTTTTATTTATTTTTTTTTTTAAAAGGGCAATGGGCCCACCTCTCGTTCCCACCACTGTAACTTCTGTAAACCAGAATCAACAGCGGCAACCTTCCTGATAACCTCTGAGTTGCGAGCTCAGGGTGCCCTGGGGGAAAAGCTAAGCTGTCTTGGAACCCGCATCGAATTTAATCAGAAGAGTATAGGAGGAGTAGGAAAATACATCCAGTTTCCCTCCCTTTACAGCAGGAGACAGCGTAAGATAAAGCAAAAACTGCTAAGAAATGAGACGTTTACAATCAGGTTAAGCCTGATTGCTATTGCACCACGGTAGTTTAGGTATTTGAGGACCTACGAAAATGGCCTACTTAATTCTGCTTCCAGTAGTATGTATGACAAAATCGCTTGAAGGCACGGAAATTCCCACGTGTTGCTACAAGGTCGGAATAGTAGATTACCCCGGATATACATCGTATACTATCAAGCATTTGGCTACGTTCATTTTGCCAGAGATTACACTCCCAAAGAATATGATGTGCAGTTTGTTCATATTTACAGTTTATGGTGGAACATTCGCAAAATGGAGAAGGAACTAATTTGAACGAGAATAATTTAGCTTTAAAATTACCATGACTAGTAAGGAACTGTGCAACACAATGATCTATTTCTATCCACGTTTTACTTAATCGTTCCCGGACGCAGGGGAAAAAGTTATATAAATGCCGTCCTTTAGGTGAGCAGCACCAACGCGACTGCCATTCATTTATTAATTCATTAGTAACATCCATCACGGGATTAAAGAGGCGACGTATTTTTGTTTGAGCTTGCGGATTAATAAATTCTGGGCTAGTAAAGTTTTTAGAATTATAGTACATTGAGGACCGACGCTGAATTTCTAAATCTAATGGAAATACACCTGATAAAACGGGTAAAGCTTCAGAGCTTACAGTGCGATATGCTTTACACAGAAATATTAAAGCCAAACGCTGATTTTGAAGTAATTTACGCCGGGTCGCGCCGCTTGTAACTTTATCAGCCCATGCTGGACATGCATAAGTAATACAACCTAAATAAGTTGCGTTATAAATTATCTTTAAAGTGTTAAAGGTTAAACCCCACGTTGAGGTAGATATGCCGGCAAAGGACAAGTAATTCCGTTTAGCTTTTTCACTGATATAGTTAATATGATTTATAAAAGTATAATTTTTCTCTAAAACTAAACCTAAATATGTTACGGACTCCTTTCTCTTTACTGTGCTATTATTTAATTTTATACTAGGAGATGATAGAAGCGAACCTTTTAGTATTAAGTAGAACGTTTTATGAGGCGCAAATTTTAAATGATTTCTGAATCCCCAGTTGGATATTAAATTAAGACTAGTATAAGCCAGTGACTCTATCTATGCTCGTGTGTTTGCTTGTATTATTAAAGCAACGTCGTCCGCATAACCTATAAGTGAGCATCCTTCAGGCAAGGCTAGTGAAAATAAATCATCAAATCCTAAGTTCCATAGATATGGCGAAAGTACTGAACCCTGTGGGCAGCCCAGAGTAAGGCGTTTAGATGCAGCGTAATGCCCTAGCTGTAATTTCAAGTGACCGTTTTCTAAATACGATTTAATTAGTTGATATATATTAGAATAGCATCCCCTTATTTTTAGTTTTAATAATAACATCGGCCACCACGCGTTATCAAAAGCACCTGAAATATCCAAAAAGATACCCACAACATAATTATTTCGTGATAGTTCTACCGTTTTTCTCATGGTTAGCACTGCATCTACAGTGGATTTTCCGGCGGTAAATCCAAATTGTTGTTTATTGAATGTGGGCCCTTGCGGTAAGAGTCGAGGAACTACTAATCTTTCTAGCAGTTTACCAAGAGAAGGTAGAAGTGTAATTGGGCGATATGATTTAGGGTCATCCGGAGGCTTGTCACCAGATTTTGGAATAATTTTGAGATATCCTTGGCGCCATATTTTAGGGAAAACACCTTCCGCAATGCAACGATTTATTACTTTTAGAATAGAGTCTGGGGCTGCTATACACGCTTGTTTTATCATATAGTTTGAGATTTTATCCTCTCCGGGCGCTTTTTTCAATGGTAAATTGTTAACGGTATTTAACAATTCATCTAAGGATACCAGACTCGATATGGGGGACACAGGTGTCACGTCAACTTGTGATCTAATTTCACGATGATATTCGTTATCCCGCTCTAGATTATCGTCTGGAATTAGCGTCTCCAAAAGAGCGTTTGTTGTTTCTTCTAAACTAAGCGTATACGTATCGTTAAGTTTTATGTTATTATAAAAAGAAAAGTTATTTCTCGTACGATTTTTAATTTCGTGATACAAAGAAGACCAAGGGCCTTCTTTCTCTAATCTATCCGTTATTTTTTGCAGAAATTTTCTCTTTGCTAACGTAGTAGCGGCTCGATAGTGTGACCGGATCCTTCTTAAACCAGCAAGAGCTTTAACGTATTCGTCACCTTCTGAACGACGGCGCTTAATTTTATTAAGATGGCGCCTAGCTTTCCTGAAGTCTCGTCGTTTTTTGACTAAACTATCATTCCACCACTCACATTTTTGAGATTTTATTTTTGAATGTCGACCTATAGCAATATCTGCGCAGTATGTAAAAGCATCAGACATCATTTCTGACTGTTCTGACACTGTTAAAGAATGGCGAGTGAAATCTTTGGCATGTGCAGCAAATAAGTATCGGAAAAGATTCCAGTTAGCGAATTTAGCGTCATATATATATAATCAGTAGTACTAGATTCCGATCTCCCAGGCAACAACGAGTCATACTCGAACACAATCAAACGATGGTCACTACAAGACGCATCTGGAATTACGCGCCAGTTATTCAAACGAACGTACGCACTTGAAAGTGTGACGTCAATAGATGATTCACCCATTGGGCTACTGTATGTAGGTGGTGCGTCGGGGGTGTTATGGATGGTAAGATTTAGTTCAGCAATGAACTCTTCTACCGCAGATCTACGCTCCCTGTCATTGGACCGTAGTTTACCGTACCAAAGGGGGGATGAGGCATTGGCGTCAACGCCAATAATAATCTTTTGTCCGGCAAGAGATCGTAAGACGTATCGGAGGTGATGCAAGTGAGTGGCAACAGGATCGGAGTACTGGAAATAGCAACTAATTAGGTAAATTCTAAATTTGGGACAGGACACCTCCGCTACGGCACAATGTTGAGAAGAAAGATTTGCAATAGCCGTTACTGTATAAAAAGAGCGCGTGACGTATATACCTGCGCGTGCTTTTGTGTTGTGTTGTAGTACGTTATTACGAAGTTGGGTACTTTGGTATTGTTCTTGAATCAGTACTACATCAATTTTGTATTCAGTAACGAGTCTATTCAGCTCCGACGTAGCTGTCTTATCGTTGTGGAGATTTAATTGTCCTATTACCAACCTATCCATAATTAGTTGTTAAAATCAGCTGCTCCATCTTTGCCTTAAAAGTTGGGCAGTCAGGCGAGCCAGTCACGTGATCACTGGGTTTTTTATAGCGTTTGCAACTGCCGCAGGTCGGTGTAAAATCACTGCGGTCTTTGTTTTGACAGTCCCTAGTTTGATGTGTGCCGGCACAATGTGCGCAACAAGGAGTTTTCTCGCGACAGAACTTATAGACATGACCGTATTGTTGACACTGAGTGCACCGAACTAACTCCACGTCATCGACAAACCTGCAGGTAGCCCAATCGATAAATAATTTTTCTTTGGATTTAATTAAATGTTTGCGAATAGCAGGCTCTAATTCAATACCTATCCACTTACGGTTATTTTGATCAAAATTACGACGTCTAACTATTTTAATAGACTTGAGGAATTGATCTTCTGACATATTCATTTCTTCCTTAATATTTTGCCTATATAAACAGGTTAAAAACGCCTCATCGGATAAGTTTTGGGGGACATCTTTGACCAAAATACGTGGACGACGACCGGTCGGAGTTTCTAGACGTAGCCCTGCCGTTTTTATTGCATTAACGATTTATGTTTATGTAATTATAATTTTGGTGTGCCAATTAAAGACTAAATTATAGATTTTTATTTAAATAAATACGTAATTGTTTATTAATTAGTAACCACTGCTTTTTTATAAAAAGTTAATATTTTTGTTAAGAGCGCAGGTAAAGGGGCATGTAGCTCAAAATAATAAAACCTTCACAATGACAGACGTAAGAAATTTATTTGAGGAAGGCATTCAAAAAATTACGGCTACCGAATGGTCTAAATGTGTATCCCATGTTGTCAAAGAAGAGGAAAAAATGAGTAGGCTAGATATGTTAATTGACAACATCACAGACACATATATAAATATTACAGAAAGTGACAGCGATAGCGATGACGGCGACGATTTATAAAATAAAATATTACCAATAATACATCTATTCATTTCCCCGTGAATCTATTTTTTTTATTTATCATTTTCCATCATGACCACATTTTTTTTATTTATTTCACACACAATTATTAAAGAAAACTCTCAGGTCCTTAATAAAATTAATCGCCATAACTAAATTATCCGTTCAGAAATATTTAATTTCCTGATATACTTAGTTTCTATTAAAGTAGTAGTCGTTTAGATATACTACTAAAAACGAGAGGAATCGATCCGGAAATATTCCATTTCCGTATCGAATAATTTCGCAACGTCACTATTTAGTACTTGTCATACCGTTGCAACACTGAAATTGTCAAATCTGGAATCGAACTAAAATTCCGAGTATAGTAGATCGTAACTCCGTACGTACGTCTTGCCGTTTATTCTGTGTTTAGCAGTTTCTTTTAATGTTCGGAATGGATTGAACCGTACTGCAGCTCGTGGCAATAGTCCGCGTAACAAAATACGTCCACATTAATCTGTACTGTGTGTTTGATACGGTCACGGGATGATGTTCGGTAAATTGTCACAAGTGTGGACGCACCTTTATACGGTACAGGTAGAGAAGAAAGTGCCATATATCACGAACACGCCGTTTGCGAAAACTCCTGACATCTTCGGACAGCACCCGATAAATCTGTTCATGGTATGCCAGTCTTGGTCCCCATTCTCATATGTTCGATTTGTTTTTTTTTTCGAGCATCCGAGTTTAGTCGGTTTCAGCCTAGATACACTATATTTGACTGTCAAACCTTATAGAAGAAATGTCTGGACCATGAAGTACTAAATAGCTTCATGGTCTGGACCACGAAGCTAAATTATTATATCTCCAGGCAACACTTCTAATACCTACATGAAATAAAACTTTAAATACTGCTAGAAAGAGAGGGTATGGCCTCAGATGACAGCAGTATTCAAAGTTTTGTTTCAAGTAGGTATTAATGTTGCCTCCACTCCAGATATAATACAGCTTAATGGCCTGGACAATGGCGCTTTGACTTACAAAGTAAAATGGCCGTCATGGAATATTTCTGAGTATCTATAAGGAAGAAAGAAAATATTTATTTGCAAGAATATGGGTGTTACAAGTTGTTAAAAATAAGTTACCAACATATTCTACCATTATATGGTGTGCAAATATTATATAAATTATCCTGACAAAATATTTCCCCGTGTTGGTCCCGGGCTCCTTTGAAGAATAGGTCAACTGTCGTTCTGCCAGGCAGGTCGTAAAAGGCGAACGAGCGGCTATGCGCGTCACCACCATCGTGACTACTAAGTGGTAAAGTTCTGCATATGCTCAACTGGGTCTGGTACCACCACCATACTTATTCCTGCCGCAATAGCGTCATTGCTAGTCACTGTCATGTTCCAGTTTGGAAGGTAAGGTAGCCGGTAAACTTATGCATGTGGCATTAGACCGCGCCACAAGATAGCAACGCACCATTAACATATTTAGTGTCTATAGGCGATGGTTGACTCCATCAGGAGACCCATCTGTTTGCTTGCTATCTTATAAAAAAAAAACTAGTTAATCAGGGCGAGCGAAGCGAGCCCTACACTAGGCCACTTTCTATGCACTTTTGTGGTACATTTTACTGAAAAAATATCGCATTTTTAGGTTTGAGCTTCGACGTGGTAGTTTATATTCATGTCTAGATTTGTTATCTACCATAAAAATACCATTTTATAAAAATATAAAAATAGAAGGTACAATTTGTATTAGAATCTTATTACTACTAACGCCATCTCTTATTAAATTAACGAGTTAATTTTTATTTATTTATTTATTACACAGTACATGAAAAAATCATTGTGGAGCTCTTACCTCTATACTAGGATAACCCGTGTTATAGAGGTTAGATCCTTCCCTAAGGTTCAACAGTTTCAATAACTAATTTCTAAGTACATTAGTAATCTCACATACATTTATTCCTCATGCAGTTACTTTAATACAAAAAAGTGTAAATTGATAGAAGATAAATATATTCACGGGATATTCACGGGACAAATACATTTTCTATTAGAATTTTTGAACTTATTAAGAGACTACCTATTTCATGAATTGTTTCTTCATATTTGACTGGCGGCGCGCGGTTATCGTGCCCTCGTATAAAGGCGAGGTTCAAGTATAAACTGCAATAGCTATAGGGCCATCAGTTTGATCAGCTTGGCATCGAAGGTGTATGATAAAATCATTGAAAGGAGAATGCAAGGGAAGTTCGAAGTAATATTGTGGGAGGCACAAGGAGAATTTAGGTTTAGAGCAGGGATGTTTGCTGGGAACAGAGTAAATAGAGCGTTAGAGAGTTTCAAAATATGCTTACTGAGAAACACTACAGATGTATTAATTGATTTATATTGTATTGAGATCAATTCCCAATCTTAGCCCGAGGGCGAGGGTAAAAAGCTAAAAAAAGGTATGTTTACGCCCGTATCTCCGAAGAGGTAGGCAGAAGTACAACGTGTGTATCCACGGTTAGCTGAAGATACTTAAGTCCCACAATGTGATAGGTGGCCAGCCTATCGCCAGTAGGGCACTTTTCCAATCCCGGGCAAAGTTGTTTAATCAGAAAACTGAAAAAACACATTTTTTCATTTGCCTGACTCTGGAATCGAACTCCGAGGGTTTCTCTGAGAGAAAAATTCTAAAAATGTATTCGCTGAGTGTCTACCGTCAATTCTTCGCACCTGCGTAGTCCAAAAATTTTGAAGGGTTATTTAAATAAAACATTTTTTGATTTTGATTTCGTAAATCGACGTAAAACCAGGAACTTCCTGATTTTAGAAAAAAAAACAATTATTTCAGCAAAATGTCAAAAATGTGTTTTTTATAAGATCAACCTTCATTTTTAATACATATTTTTCCATGAAAATACCAACAAACAAAAACCAAATATTCCTAGTCCAAAGCCTGACGACGCGGGCCTTTGATGCAAATGTAATGTTTAGGTGAAAATAGGCTGAGTTTTTTAGGTTAGATAATTATAAATAAAATTCATACATTAAAAGATGTAATTCTCATAAAAATACTTTTATAACATTATTACTAGATAGTATAACTTTGCGAGCCCTTACAAAGCTCTGCTTTTTGCTAGTAATTCTATCAATCTGACTCAGATTTCTAAGATTAACAGTCGCGCTGAGCACACCAAATTACGTTAACGTTTAGTTACAGTCAGTAGTACTAATCATGTAAATTCCAATTCATCACGTTTCTTTGATTTAGCTATCAAAGATATGTGATGAATCGGTTTTTACTCACGGTAATTAGACTTGGCAATCTCGGTGATAATTTTCTTCCTACTAATCAGTACAGTCGGAACTGTCTGATAAATTATCATTTGAAGTGGTGAAGATTTAAAGTAGCGTAAACTGTAAACTATTATTTGTTAGTTGTAATTTGTAATCTCATAATTAATACCGCGTTAGTCATTCGCCTAATTGGTTCAGCGGTACCGACCTTGGCTTAAGATTAGAAGAAATCCCAGGTTGGACGATTTACATTTGGTATTTTTATTTTCATATTTGTTCTAGAAAAGTATTATAATATTTATTGTCCATATTTAAGAACACTCGGCTACTCGTTTTGTATTTACGGCACCTTCCAGACTATATCACGATAATAGTTATAGCCTTTTTTGCCATTTTCCGAACTTGGGCCTTTATTCGTAGTTGACTAAATCTTTTCCAGCCATTCTAACTTCTAAAAATTTAGAAGAAAGCTTATGTTTTCACTTTTCACATGTTTCTTTTTTTATTATCGATACGGAAGCGCTTGGCTACGATCTCGCCTGATGGTAAGCTAAGATGCGGCCTAAGATGGAACGCGCTTCCCTAGAAGGTACCTATTCACTCTTGAAGATCCCTAGATTGTACTTGTCGGGGAACACAGGCTCAGGAAGCATGTTTTAGGAGTTTTCGGGTTTTCTAGGATACGTCCCGTTGTTCGGCCACGCTCCTGCACTCAAGAAGACCTTGGGTGGTGGTTTCTGGTTCCTCTATGCAGCCGCGGCATAAAGGGCTGTCTGTTACTCCTATGTTAAATAGCTATCGGCATAAATTGCAATGTCTTGTTATGGCGACCACGACTTTTCTAAAGTCATTTCCTTTGAGTTTCATGATGCATTGTGGTAGGTGTTCCGAAAGGGTTGGTATATACAGATTTTACACTTTCAATCGTCGGCACTTGGTGAAATTCCATTATTTTTAGTTGAAACTAGTTTATCACTCACTTGTACTTTTATTTCACTGTTATTGTACACTAAATTATATAATTTTATCGACCGGTTTCGCTTTTTAAAGCATATTACGTCCTGAAGATGCTTTAAAAAGCGAAACCGGTCGATAAAATTATATAATTTAGTGTACAATAATAGTGAAATAAAAGTACAAGTGAGTGATAAACTAGTTTAACTAAAAATAATTGGTATATACAATTTCCTTTCTTATATTGATATAGTCATAAACTCACTAACTATCGCTCGCGTTTTATAAGTGGGTTGAATACTTATTCATATATGAGGGAACCTCATGAGGGGATTTACCAGTACCTAGCGCAGCAGATAACATTGAGTATTACCTCACATAATGTTGTGGTTCTCCACCAAATATAACCTCTCATATAGGGCTGCTCATCAGATTTGTAAAAAAATAATAATTCGGCTTGTGAAAATTGGCAGATTATATTTTCCTTAATATTTCCTTCAAAATAAATTTTACCGCGCCCGAGAATGTCAAGACATTTTTGGCAGTTTTATGACTCTCCTACTCCCTTGTATTACACTCAAATCATCAGATTTTCTAAGGCCTCAAACTGATGTCAGCGATTAGCGGCCCGACGGCGATAGTGCGGCGGCGCAATCTAGCACATAGATTCTTTATGAAGTGAATTGGATGGCGACGGCGGCGCGGGCAGCTGTGTCAACTGTCAGAGCGCTACATCGCGCCGCTCTCGCCGCCGCCGCGCTGCAGATCGCCGGCATCCAGTTTGAGGCCTAAATGTATTTACATTTTTGGAACGAAGATGAGTGTCGTTTAGCCGAAGGAAGTTCGTTCCTACCTGGTGTCCCGCGACACCACATCATTTTTTTAGTACCCAATTAACCCACCCATACCTTAATCTTAGGTACTTCAATATTTGTATGTCACTGTTTTTTCTTTACACTTGAAAATTGGTATTCCCCACGAGGCTCGAGTAAATCCCTATTCAATGTTATGGGCTCTCTTACTAATATAACCACAATAGAACTTATCCCGGTATCCCGTACCTCGGTAATGTCCATTGCGTGCTGCGTAATTCACACAATTAACGCTGTGTTACATATTTTTTAGCGTTTTTTTAATAATATATTAAGATAACAAACAAGCAGATGGGTCTCTTGACGGAATGAGTCAGCCATCGCCTATAGATACCAAAGATGTTAATGGTGCGTTGCTATCTTGTAGCGAGGTCTTAGGCCACATTTACCGGCTACCTTACCGTCTAAACCGGAACACGACAGTGACAAGCACTGACGCTATTGCGGCAGGTATAGGCAAGGTGATGGTACCAGACCCGGGCGAGATAATGCAGAACTCTACCTCTACCTTGTAGCTACGTTGGTAATGACTCGCATAGCCAATCGATCGCCTTTTACGACCTGCCTGGCAGAATGGCAGACTGTTCTTCAAAGGAGCCCGGAACCAACACGAGGAAAAGTTACCAAAAACATTTAAAATTTACTTTCTGTAACATGAAATATTCAAATTAAAAAGGGAATAATTTTCCAATTCTTACAAAGACTTTTTAAATTTGGCATCGTGCCGAACCCAAGCCTCATGGATTACATACTCAGGGTTACAAACCACTGTACCAACGGGGCGGTGGAGTGGTTAGCGATTAGGTTGTAATATGTTGACTAAGCATTACAATTTACAATATACATATAAGAATTCCACATAATTCAATTGTTTATCAACAGGATAATAGTAATTTTCCGCAATGGCTGAAAATCCGTATGGAATATATTAGTTTGAGTGGTTTTATCCAAAAAGCCGCAGGTTGCCGACCCCTGGCCTAATGCTTAACGACCCTGCTTACGCACTCAATAGATAGATAAAATAAAAAATATCTGGTTGATACCCATTTAATATTTGAGGGTTACATTAAAAAAATGGTCAAACGTTAAAAATATGTACGGCGGGGCGTTAATGTCACAAGATTATTAGCACTGTCACCCTTCAAACCTGAATACGACAATAACAAGCACTGACGTTGTTGCGTCAGGAATAGGTAAGGCGGTGGTACCAAGCCCGTGACAATACAGAACTCTACCACCAAGTAGACACGATGATAGTCACTCGCATAGCCAATTGATTGCCTTTTACGACCTGTCTGGCAGAACGGCAGTTGGCCTATTCTTTACAGGAGCCCGGGACGAACACGGGGAACTCCGTGTTGGTTCGGGTCTACTTTGAAGAACACACCACCTGCCATAACGGGCGCTCGATTGATACGCACGTTGGGGACCGCCGTGGCCCGGGGGTCCCGTATAATTGATAGGTACGACAGATAAGGTGGTAGCTACGCCCCTGCTCAGCAAGCTGCTAGGTAGCAAAATAGAGGCGTTGTTCGCCATAAACTAGTTTAAAAGCAAAAATCAAGACAATATTTTTTGCCCATAATGGTTTACACATCACCTAGAATATTCATTAGTAAACCTGTTTACCTTCATGTGACATAATAAAGCCACCTTGAAACGACCATTTTACGATTATAGATCGATTATGTAAGACATTTTTGTCAGTAACACCTCTTAGCGCTTGTAAAATTAAGGAAATGAAGATACACTTTTAACTGTCATGTTCCGGTTTGGAGGGTAAGGTAGCCGGTAAACTTGTGCACGTGGCATTAGACCTCGCCGCAAGATAGCAACGCACCATTAACACCTTTAGTGTATATAGGCGATGGTTGACTCTTTCCATCAGGAGATCCATCTGCTTGTTTGCTATCCTATGATATAAAAAAATGTCTTCTCCGTGTTGATCCGGGTTCCTTTGAAGAGTAGACCAACTGCCGTTCTGTCAGGCAGGTCGTAAAAGGTGATTGACTGGCTATATTTGTCACTACCATCGTGATTACTAGATGGTAGAGCTCCGTAACAACTCGCCCGGTTATTTGGTAGCATCGCTTTACCTATTAGCAAACCTATTACAATAGCGCTAATGCTTGTAAAGTGTTCCGACTTCCGGCACGATTGTACTGACTCGCATAGCCAATCGGTCGCCATTTTCGACCTGCCTGGCAGACCGGCAGTCGGCCTATTCTTTAAAGAAGCCCGGATCAATACGGGGGATGTTACATGCATAAGTTTATCGGCTTCCTTACCGTATAGCAGGAACACGACAGTGACGATCACTGCGGCAGAAATAGGTAAGGTAACAGGCCCGGGCGGGACAATGCAGAACTCTGCCACCTAGTAGCCACTACGAGTAACTTGTGTATACCCAATTGTTCGCCTTTTATGAACTGTCTGGCGTAATAACACTTTAACACTGGTCTAATTTTCGAAGGGAGCCGGGCCAACTTGGGGAAAACAACAAAAATATAAGTAGGTACTTTATTATTAAATCTTAATGAATTCAGATATAATTAAATATATTAATCTGCGCATTACACTGCTTCAATCATTATTTTATTGGCGTCATTATTTTTGCGTCATCGAAACATTGCTTTTCATTGTGGTTAATGGGGGAAAAGTCCATTAAATATTATTGGAATTCCCAAATGTATTTCGTAATGAATGTCCTCTTAGCCATAAAGTTATTGAATCTGGGGGCACAGTAGCGCCCCCGCTACGACAAGCCAAGCTAAGCGCAAGGACACCATCTACCTTTTCTCGAAGCGTTTCGTCATTTTTTGAACCCTCATAACTTGGGTTTAAATTATACTAGACTAGCTGTTCTGCGACTTCGCCGCGTGGAAAAAAATCTAAAAAAGTAGCCTAAGTTACTCTATATTACATCAGCTATTTATCAGTGAAAGCCCCGTCAAAATCAGTCCAGCCATTCCAGAGATTAGCTGGAACAAACAGACAGACAAAAATTGTAAAAAATGTTATTTTGGTATTTACCATGTTTTTTTATATTATAAGATAGCAAACAAGCAGATTGGTCTCCTGACAGAAAGAGTCAACCATCGCCTATAGACAACAAAGCTGTTAATAGTACGTTACTATCTTGTGACGAAGTCTAATGCCACATGCATAAGTTTACTACCTTACCTTCCTTACCTTCCAAACCGGAACACGACAGCGACAAGCACTGATGCTATTGCAGCAGGAATAGGTAAGGCGATGGTACCAGACCCGGGCGAGACAATGCAGAACTCTACCACCTAGTAGCCACTATAGTAGTGACTCGCATAGCCAATCGGTCGCCTTTAACGACCTGCCTGCCGAACGGCCGTTCTGCCAGAGAACGGCAGTTGGTCTATTCTTCATAAGAGCCCAGAACCAACACGGGGGTAACGGGGGGGGGGGGGGGGGGGGGGGATCGGGTGTACATCCATATGCATTTAGATAAAACCGGTTATTTTAATATTACAAACAGACATTTCAATTTTATAAGTATTAGGTATAGATGGAGCTAGCACTCGTATTAATCACTTGAAACACATATTTACGTTATATCTCTGTCTATGAGGTCTCTGCATCTCTTTTTATTCAGCTGTGTTAGAAAGAGAGTGTAAAACCTCAGAAGATGACAGCAGTATTTAAAATGGTGTTTCAAGTATGTATTAGTAGTGCTGCCTCCAGATTTAGTACAGCTTCATGGTTTTTATTAATCTTAACAAAATATTGCCAAATGTCACTCATGCTAAACGATAATTCTTCTTATTATTTCTCAAATATCGATAAACAGCTCAGAATAATAGTGAATATTTTTAGACTAATAAATAATAATAAAATCAAGTGCAAAACGAATACAAAGAATAAATAGTTGAATGCAAAACGTTGAACAAGCAGAATTATATAGGGAGAGAGCGAATGAATTTAATTTAAACGTAATCTAATGTTTTTGATGATTGAACTAGATGGCGTCAATAGCGAATACAAAGTATCGAGTAGGTACAAAAGAATTAGTATCTAAAAGAAAAGCACTCAATACTGTAAGGTATCGATATTTTTTTCGTGTCCCTAACTACATCTATTAATTGGGATATTTATTTATTTCTCGCGTACCCTATTGTATGAAGCTCTCGTAGAGGCTAGAGAGTATAATTGTTGATTGTTCTGTGGTATGGACTATGGAGTAGGTACCTATCGTTCGATAGGTATTAAAAATATTCTGCGTTTTTTTTAAATTCAATTTTTCGACTCAGGGATGCGTTTGTGAAATATTAATCTTTAAACTTTCAATAGGTATGTACTTTCTGGATGTGTGAAATTATAATTCACGATAGGAGTATCTATACATATAATAAAATCGTAGGAAAGTCATAACTGTACATTTAATATTTTTTTTAAAAAATACTTGGGACGTGATCTACAATCGATATCGAAGCCAAAAATATTGTTTTTAGAATTTTTGTCTGTTTGTATGTCCGGGGTAAACTCAGAAAATACTGCATGGATTTACTTCAAATTTTGCATGAATATTACTAACAGGTCGGGTCACCTACGGGGGAGGGGTAGGGCGGAGTAAACGACCTCCGCGCGGACGAAGTCGCTGGCAACAGCTAGTTAATAACTAAGTTCACAGGAAATCTATCACATTCACAGCTCACAGCTAAATAAGTTTTACAAGTTTACATGCACTTGGGTATTGGACGCTCGATGTACTTGGATGTTACAGGTGATAAACTTGTGGTGCGGAATTTTAGTTATTGGCCTTAAAGAGGTTCAATGTTTATAGTATGAAACAATAATAAGCATAGATATAATTGGGTATATCTAGGTTATGAAGGTTAAGTAGGTACGAATCTAATTCCTTAATCTATATATATACTAGCTGACCCGGCAAACGTTGTTTTGCCGCATAAATTATTGAATTACAAAATAGGGGTTGATCGTAGAGGGTTGAAAATTAATGGTTGTATATATTTTTCAATGTTGAATCATTAAAAAATAAAAATAAAAATTTTTGTCCATAAAATAAAAAAAAAATTTTAGGGATGGACAACCCTTAACATTTAGGGGGATGAAAAATAGATGTTGGCCGATTCTCAGACCCACTCAATATGCATACGAAATTTCATCAAAATCGGTCCAGCCGTTTCGGAGGAGTATGGAGACTAACATTGTGACACGAGAATTTTATATATATATATATATATATATATATATATATATATATATATATATATATATATATATATATATATATATATATATATATATATATATATATATATATATATATATATATATATATATATATATATATATATATATATATATATATATATATATATATATATATATATATATATATATATATATATATATATATATATATATATAAATCAATCCCTATTTTCCTTGGTCACGACATCACGCCTGAATGGCTGGCTTTTTTGTTGTGTTTGTAATTGTAAGGAGAAGGTTCTTATAAAAGAAAATATTAAAAAAATTGCGCGGAAAATTAGAAAATTTAAGAATACTTAACCACCATATAAAGTATAATGCCATTTTGGCTACGTGGAAGGACAATCCCGTAGACTTATATAAATTACGTGTCACGTTGTTTGTCCGCTATGGATTCCTAATATTATGTAAGGCATATGTAAGGCAAAACAACGTTTGCCGGGTTAGCTAGTATTATTATAAAAGTGTGTCTGTGCCGTAGACAGGTCTGTACTCTGTTCTACAACGACCTCTATGTACTGACGTCGATCCTATCTCGTAATTCGTATGACGAATTTCTTGAGACATGGGTGATTATATCATATCATATAATATTCTTTGGTGGGTATTGAAATATGATACATTATTGTTTCTTATGCTCTATAAATAGACTATAAAATACAGAGTACGGGCTACGGTTACCGTGCAAAAATGTATTGTGTAAAAATGAAATATACATTTAGCTAAGTCGGCGTATGAACAAGACGGCCAAAGAGTATACAATACTACGTAAGAAAGACGGCGCCCGGCGGCATGGGGCACCCGGCATCGCATGCTAGCCGGCAAAAATCTGACCAATCAGCTTTCGTATCGGCGACACACCTCCGTGGAATAAATATAATTGGAACGCTTGCGGCTTGCGCGCGCAGTCAGCAGATGTATTGAGCGGAGTTAATCCGTAACGTCAGTGACCAGTGTTCAGTGTCAGTCAGCTGTCAGAAATCAGCCGCGCCGGTCTAACGCGTGTGAATCGAGTGAATAGTGCGCGGAGCTGTAAAATGGCTCTGCTACGAAGACTCGCTTTGAACGCACCACGAGGCGTTAGGGTACTCTCCACGCCGCCAACAAATATTCCAGGCCAAGATGAACTGGACCTCACCTTTAGCAGTCCTAGAGACGCCTTTAAAAGCAAGAAAACCAGCGAACTAGTGCGGGCATACCTCGTTTATCAAATATGCTCAATAAATTGGATCGTAGAGAACAATGATATGGTAAGCTAATCGATTTTAACACCGGGTGTCTTATATAACCTCACTACAATGCCGGCATAAAGTTTGGGCCTCTAAAATTAAATGAGATTTGTGTCCTTGCGTATTATTTAACGGCACTGATTGATGTCTTTCAACTAACACACGTGTAGTTGAGGCTGGAATTGTTATGTGAACCGTTCGAATACCATATTGTTTGTGAAAACAAACCTACAATAGAAGCCTTAAAGATGTCTGCGTGTACTTTTCGCAGTAATAACGATTGTTATTCTTTTCCAAAACTGTTACGTCACAGAATATCTAAGGATGGAATAATGGGGATTAATAAAACTATATATTCACTTCGTATACAACTCCTGTGTAGCTTTACTTTTTATTTGTAATAACTACAAAGTATATTTACTTATTATAAACAAAAAGTGCCTAAATCTGCAAAAATGTCTAATAATCAGTTACATCGTTGTCGAGTGAGACTTCCCATTCATCAATGAAAATAGATTTTTCAAGTGATTGGTTAAAATTGCGCATGCGTGTATCTGAGGGTTGCCGCTTATTTTCTTTTAAGTTAATTAACCTTATACCTAATAATTTAAATCCCAAGTTTTTATCAATGAAAAAGTTTGGGAAACGTTTGATCCTGCAGGCCATTCCTACAACTTCCCACTATTTTCTGGACATTTTCACAAGGATATACCAAGTATGAAAAATATCGTAATTTTGTATTAAATTGCACGTTATTTTTTTTTTATTAGATAGGTTCAGTATGACGTACTAAATATAAATGGACAAATGCTTACAAGACACAAGCGAAAGGCGAAAGTGCCGCCATTTAGCAAAAAACTTTGAGCGAAAGTGCCGCCTTTTAGCGAAAATATTTTTGAAAAACGTTTTTTGCAAAATAAAAATTGGAAATAGGCAAATAGTAAGTCTTAAACGGTAAATAATAATATAATAGTAAACGGTAGGTTATATAAAAAATATGAAACAAAATATTAGGTATCTACAATAAAGGTCCTAACCATTTTTGGCCTCAAATACACGGTTACGATAAGTCAAAACGGTTTTTTTAAAAATTGCGGACCTACCACCCCCTATTTAATATACGCATTTTGTGCATGTACATTCAGTACGTCATACTGAACTTATCTATAACAAAATAACTCCTACAATTTAGAACATTATGGACAGAAATAATGGGCTCCTCCGTTTCTTGCATTAATACTTTGAAATGCGTTGATTTAAAAATTTTTGGTGCTATTCAACGGAGTTTTTCAAGAGTAAAAATTGTTATTAGGATTTAGAGATTATACGAAAGTTTTCAAATTTGCAAAAAAATATATCTTGTAAACGGTTCGAACTCAAAATTTAGTCAGCAATATATATCTATATTCCAAATCTAACGCCATGGCCTGCGTTTCAGTCGGTTGATTCGTGCTTAATCAAGCGTGAGCAATCAAACACGGTCGATAAAAAATTATTTGCACACTGACACGTATGAAATCTAAAGGTGGCAGCCCTATAGAAGTCTAGACATTCACTAAATCAAAGCTTCCCAAAGTGAGGTCCATTATTTCGCGTAAAGGGTTTGTAAAAAAAGTTAAACCTATTATGGCAAAATTATTTTTGTGCTTGATAGTAACTCTATCACAATTCACGATACATGGCTGGACGGATTTGGATTTAATTTGGTACATATAGTTTAATTCGGCCTACGCAAACTGGTTAATCCTATTTTGGCCCATTGTTAAAAAGTGTTGTGTTGAAAGTATTTAGGTAGATTGTCCTGGGCTAAACTAGTATATATCCTGAGACGCTTAGTATAAACTAGTTTGGCCTAGGAAAAACTGGTTTAGCCAGAAATCGGGTTTGGCCGATAACATATATACTGATTTAACACATACCTACAATATTTTAGTAGGAATATATGAATTATGTCCATGGACTATTTAAAAAAAATACGCAGTGGATTGTGATAATTTTCGGCATTTCCCTTGTAGGTAGGTAATTCCTCTTATCCCGTCTCCCAAACTCTAAATCTGAATGACATTTAAAATAAAACCACTTCACTTACTTTAAATTTTTTTATTCGAAAGTGTATAAAAGCACTTTCGAAAAGAAAAGAACTGCTTCGAAACTAAAATAAGTGTTTCGGGCCTGCCTCATGGCAATTTTGGAGGTTTGACTTATTCTTTTATTATAAATGATCTACGTTTTTGAGGAGTTAGTACAGATATTTTTCAGCCGACTTTCAAAAAAGGGGAAGGTTCTCAATTCGGATGTATTTTCGGGCATAACTTTGTCATATATGGACAGAATTGTAAAATCTTTTTTTATTTAGGAGAGTATATTTCCAATTTGGCTAAAATATGTGCTTACACAGATATACAAAAGGTTGGAAGTCGGTTTTTGCCGTTTACGTCGTATAATCGTAAATTATCTATATTCTATATACATATAATAAAATCGTAGGAAAGTCAATGTATTAACTCAAAAAGTACTGCATGGATTTACTTCCAAGAATATTACTAACAGGTCGGGTCAACATATATGCTACATATTATTTTTTATTACTTTACATAAAATTTTATCCGTAATTTAGTAATACGAGTAGTTTTGATTAATTATCTAAAAAAAAACATATTTTTGAATATTTTTGAATTATTGAAAACCTTGCCTACAATTATGCAAAAATTACATTATTCACAACGTTACTTTCAAAAGTAATTTTACAATTTTGATAAAATTATAATTATAAATAATTATATTAAAATTTTCGCCGTGTTGGTCCCGGCCTCCTTTGCAGAATAGGCCAACTGCCGTTCCGCCATACAGGTCGTAAAAGGCGACCGATTGGCTATCGAGTCACTACCATCGTGGCTACTAGGTGGTAGATTTCTGCATTGTCTCGCCCGGGTATGGTACCACCGCCTTACCTATTCCTGCCGCAATAGCGTCAGTGCTTGTCGCTGTCGTGTTCCGGTTTAGAGGGTAAGGTAGCTGGTAAACTTATGCATGTGGCATTAGACCTCGCCACAAGATAGCAACACACCATTAACATCTTTGGTGTCTATAGGCGATGGTTGACTTTTTCCACCAGGAGACCCATCTGCCTGTTTGCTATCTTATGATATATAAAAAAAAAAACGTTCGTATACCCAACATTGGGTAATGACTTAATATAAATAATATTTATATTTAATAAATATCTTTAGACCAGTGCTGTGGTTCTCAACCATTTTGAGATGATGGACCACTTTACAAAATCGGTATCTTGAAAGGGACCACCTATAGTTTGGAGGTAATATACTCGTATAATAAATGAAATAAGGATTTGTTCCATAGTTATGTATGAAAACCACCACCGGACCATTCTAAGTGCTTCCAAGGACCATAAGTGTTCCGGAACCGCCGGTAACGCCAGAAAAATTATTATCTAGTTTTTGACGTCTTTTTTTCCAAGTTTTAACAATTAAAAAAAAAATCCAAATCTGGCGTGTGGAGGCGTAGGTGATAAAGGCATGTTAGAGCTGTAAAGTTTGAGAAACTTAGCTCAAATATTAAAAAGGCCGTTGGATGGGACAAGTTCGGTTTTCTGTTACCAAATACGTATAAATTAGCTCGCTTGATGACCATTTTTTCGTTTACTCAAGGCCTGTACCTGTTCCTCTGCTCTTTAAGTTGTGATAACTAAAATTATAAAATATGCTTTGGTATTGTTTGATTGAACACTTGCAATACATGCTAGTGGATTTTCTCGTAGACCTGATTCTCCTATGTCAGACCGCGAACTCTTGAAGACAGATAAACTATTTCCTTTAAAAGAGGCTGCTTAAGTGGAACGAAGACCAAACATGTCACTATCATCGTGACTATTATGTATTAGAGTTCTGTAAAGTCTCTCGCGGATTTTGTACCTTCTTCTATCGCAAAACCATTAAATGTTCGTCGCAAATCACAGTCGTGTTCCGGTTGGAAGACAATGGTAGTCGGCTAACTTTTGTATGTTTTTGTGTTAGGCAATAAATCCCTGCCACTCAGATGCCAATTAACATGGCAATCCTTTTTCATTATGAGAATTTCATGCGCTACCTGCTTCTTAAATAAACTATCATATAAAAATCTAAAGCGTACAATCTAAAATTTATTCAGATTATGTGAAAAAAGAGCTGAATCTATTCTCACACATTTTGATTTGTTTAGAATTGCTCAGATTCTAAAATGCTAGCAAAACTTCGATTACAGTGTAGAGATTACATGACATTTGTTTATTCAAAAGAATCGAACCCGTGTGTTGTTCGCATAAGCACGTATTAGTCACACTGCGCAAAGAAGACCGCATTCTAACGTATTACGTAAAATTTATTAACGATTACGTAAAAGTACACTCGGCAGCAATGAAAAAGTGTCAATTATAAAAGCCTTGATTTCTCTGAAATTATAAATGCTAGTTTTGTGTAGTAAAACCGGTCTAAAAATAACTCATTTCCATTTATAGTACAACCTTATATAAACCAATGTCACAAAACAATCAAAATATTAAAAATGGCTAAGCGATTTTTTTAAATTAAACTCTAAATTAGTTTTGTTTGATGACAACACAAAGTGATATAAAAGACGTTCCTTGGACATTATATTTATTATTGAAGAGTTAATCATGTTTTTTTCTGCTTAAGAATGTAGAAGAATGTTTACAACGCTTGAAAGAGGACGTAGTTAGCGAGATAGAGCCCTATTAAACTACAGATTGTTAAAACAATGCTCCGAATCGATTTCTCATGGTGGGACTGCATAATCGGGCGAAGATTAATATTGTGTTGTCACGATAAATCTTCATGGTTATGCCACGGTGAACTAGTTGGTCACATAATATATTCTATCGACAACAGTTTATAGGGCCTGAATTTGCGATGCATACCGATGCAAAAGCGAGATGAACTTATTCGCGGTAGAAAATTGACAGAAGTGTCTAGAGAGAAAGATATTAATATGAAGACTGATTTAAAAACATGAGCCTCTAACGCATACGAGAATTCTAACTGAAATTTAGAAAACTGGTGAAGGTTAATGACTTTAGACTAGTCCAAATACCTGCTGAATAGACACGATGGAAGGCAAAGAGTGTATAAGAAGCAAGATGAAAGATTTAAGCAAGTATACAGTACACTTAAGAAAAAAACTGAACCGTCACGGGACTCCTGACAGATGTGAAACATCGGGGTCGCGTAGTTGGTTGCCATGGCGACACATCGCCACATCGTACACGCTACTAAATATGGAGTGTATACTTCGCTGTATACCCTACCTTAGTACATAATATTATAGCGTGGCGACCCGTCGCCATGGATGCCGCGTCGCCACGCCAACGATCCGGTTTACACCTGCGCCAATAGATGTTTCACACCAAAAGTTGCTACGGCGGTGGCTCTTTGCAAATTTAGGCTGGGATTTTTACGTACGTCGTCTAATCTCACTCCAAAAGGTCGGTTTGATTAGGTGGTGGCTAGCACGCTGTCCTGATCTTAATCTGATACAGAATGCCTTGGAAAAGCTCGGACATTTTGTGTGACAACAAAGTTCTGTTCCAACCAGAAAACTACTTTGATAGCGGAATAAGAGCTAATTCGTTTGCAACAACGTCTCAAAAACTTAGTATATCAGGCGAACATGCCGAATCGCGTGCCCTCCGTGTTAAAAGCACGCGCAGGCAACACAGAATGTATGTAAGTACAGTTATACTGCAAAAAATCCTTTATGTTCTATACCTAAAAGGTAAAACGGAACCCTATTACTAAGCCTCCGTTGTCTGTCTGTCTGTCAACAGGCTGTATCTCATAAACCGTGATAGTTAGAAAGCCCGTTTTCCCTGTGTTGGTTTCGGGTTCCTTTGAAGAATAGACATTGTCGATCTGCCAGGCAGGTCGTAAAAGGCAACCAATTGGCTATGCGAGTCTCCATCGTAGCTACTAGGTAGGTAGAGTTCTGCATTGTCTCACCCGGGTCTGGTACCACCTCTTTACCTATTCCTGTGCTTGTCATTGCCGTGTTCCGGTTGGGAGGGTAAGGTAGTCGATAAACTTACGCATGTGGCATTTGATTTTTGCCACAAGATAGCAACGCACCATTAACACCTTTGGTGTCTATAGGCGATGGTTGACTCTCCATCAGGAGACCCATCTGCTTGTTTGCTATCTTATGATATAAAAAAATCTGAAATTTTCACAAATTATGTGTTTCTGTTGCCGTTATAACAACAAATACTAAAAATAAAAAAGGAAAATATTAAGGGGGTCTCCATACAATACGTTTATTGTATGGAGACCCCCTTAATATTTTCGTATTTTTGTGATATGACGGTATGGAACCCTTCGTGCGCGAATCCGACTCGCACTTAGCCGGTTTTTGTTTTAACCTTTTCAATAAAATAATAGCCTAATGTTTTAGACCTTTTTTGAGAGTTTGAGATTTGAGAATTTAAACTGATCTTTTTTATTGCTGTCGAGTGTATTGCTTTATCAAGTAAGTCTCTACTGCGCCAAAGGCAAATTGGGTTATTAGTTGCTACAGTTTATACCTTCGATCGTTGTCTATGTAGTAATGTAAGTAGGTCATTGTCCTAAAATGCAATCTATTAATGGCATAGAATAGCAGTCATGAATATAAAGTTTTTCCGGCGTAGGGATGTGACGACCCCATCGCCCACACGTGGTATAACTTTTGTGGCAAAATTATTTTACACCGTCAACTAAATTAGTGGTAGTGCCATACTGCAATGGTAAGTGGATAGGCCGGCACGCCCGGGGAGATACCACTCTCTCACTTATCAACGACGTAAAGTAGCAATTCTGCAGCTGCGTTTCGTTCGGTTTTTAAATAGGGCAATTGACCTCTCACTACCACCACTGTAACTTCTGTAAACTAAAATCAACAAATTTCGTTCGGTTTGTGGAAGTCCCGGAGGCCTACCGGGCCTCCCGCACACTATGAATGCGCAATTAAAAGATAATTTACCCCCGGGGGGTACCACTTGCGCCAGCAGTGGAGAATTCCCCTCTGAGTTTCCGTGCTCTGGATTCTTTAAGCAATGAGATCACGGGGGGGGGCAGCAATATTGTGATCGTAGAGAATCCTGTCCGGGGCAAACAGTGCAAGAAAGTCATGGCACCCTCTACCGTGCATGACATACGATTCGACGGTTTTTGGCTTATCGGTGTTTATGAAGCGGTCTAATTTAGATACGCTCCGCAGGCGTATTACCTAACGTTTGCAATGCGCCAGCGATCAGCGATAACTTTTAAACGTAGTGAAAAACTCATCGAAAACGTCGTTAATTTCTTACTGGTCACTGGATGAACTTTTTGCAATATCACAGCACCAAGACTAACCAAGCGGCAGCGACCGCCACTAATATACAAGGCTGTTATGTGCCTTGCAATAACTAAACAATTACGATAATTTCGCTTTGCGAGTTACGTGATAACCCCGCCGGGCGGCTTTAAAAACTGTTATGCCTATATTAACTGGTATTTTTAAATCGGTTTTTAAGCCCTGCCGTGAGGAATTTGGCGTGAAGATATGTATGTATGTAGGATTATAATTATGTAAATTTGTCGTAATCTTTTTGATATCAACAACTGTCATCGACGCTTTCTTCAGCAGTAGCACTTTCCTATTATCTCGAGAGTGGGTCATGATAGTATTAGTTGAGAAGAGTCATTGAAAGTATCCGAGCTAAACTAGATTTCCCAGGCACTATAAAGAAATCAAGTTATGTCAAGAATTTCTCTTATCAAGTTATCACAGATGTCGTAAAAAACTACCGAACAGCAGTAAACTGCAATAATCTGAATTGTTAAGGAAGTGTACTGGTGGAAACAGATAATTAACTATGGAAACGGTTTTCTGAGATGCTTTTAAGGTTGCCTCTTTTTGAAAATATTTATAGTACTTTTAGGAAATTCAGAAAAAAGTATA
The DNA here is from genome assembly GCA_036924255.1 of Apodemia mormo. Classification (NCBI taxonomy): domain Eukaryota; kingdom Metazoa; phylum Arthropoda; class Insecta; order Lepidoptera; family Riodinidae; genus Apodemia; species Apodemia mormo. The sequence continues at coordinate 5,041,667 of JAUPFN010000020.1, read as the reverse complement.
TATTCATTTTCACGTGTGTTTGTTATTATTAATCGCTTCGGCCATTAAGGTTTTATTATTTTTTAAAGTTTTTTTTTATATAATAAGATAGCAAACAAGAAAATGGGTCTCCTGATGGAAAGAGTCAACCATCGCTTATAGACACCAAAGGTGTCAATGGTGCGTTGCTATCTGTGGCGAGGTCTTATGCCACAATATACATAGGTTTACCGACTACCTTACCCTCCAAACCGGAACACGACAGTGACAAGCACTGACGCTATTGCGGCAGGAATAGGTAATGCGGTGGTACCAGATTCGGGCGAGACAATGCAGAACTCTACCACCTAGTTGTCACGATGGTAGTGACTCGTAAAGTCAATCGGTCGGCTTTTACGATCTGCCTGGCAGAACAGCAGTTGGCCTATTCTTCAAAGGAGCCCGGAGTCAATACGGGGAAATAATGTATTGAAATGTTACAGTAGCTTTACATTTTTAGAGGACGCAATTTTATTTTTGGAGTATGTGTCCCCTACACATCCCCTACACAAAACGCAGTTCCCAGGATCGGGAATGAAACATTTTCCGACAACTCTCGGGAACGGGAACCCGAGAACGAGACCCTAATACTTGCGTATAGAAATCGAAGGTCATTGTTTACAAACAGCGATTTACCGTATTCTTGACTTCACTTATTAGCGTACCTCTGTCGTCCGCACGGTGACCATAAATTAAGCCGTAAATAGTAAGCAAAGCATATTAATAGGTAAACGTTTTTTTAGGATTTCGTACCCTTTGGGTGAAAAGTAGAGCAACATATAAGTTTCCGTTCAAGAGATATAACCCTGTAACAGACCGACAGCTAAGGCATATTAGAAGAGTTCCGTTTGATAAAGTAAAGCTCCCTTAGATACGGAACCCTAAAACCTCGTTAGCCGAAAAAATGTAGCAAAATACAAGTTCTAAAAATATACTTCAAGTTTCTATATAAACATATTATGTAAGTATGTGTCACGATACGCCAGACATAATTATGACGTCATCTATACATATAATAAAATCGTAGGAAAGTCAAAACTGTACATTGAATATTTTTTTGAAAGAATACTTCGGGCGTGATCTACAATCGATATCGAAGCCAAAAATATAGTTTTTAGAATTTTTGTCTGTTTGTCTGTTTATCTGTTTGTGTGTTCGTCTGTATGTATGTCCGGGGTAAACTTAAAAAGTACTGCATGGATTTACTTCAAATTTTGTATGAATATTAACTAACAGGTCGGGTCAACATATAGGCTACATATTATCACGCTATCACATACGGGGAGGTGTTGTGCGGAGTAAACGAAGTCCGCGCGGACGAAGTTGCTGGCAACAGCTAGTTTAAATATAAAAATGAATACCTTGCAAATATGTTATTGTGTTCAGATAATCAAGTTGTTCAAATATGCCGGTTAATGCTAGCTGGTATAAGATTTAAAGTAAGCGTTTTGTTTTAATGTTTCGGCGAGCGGGTATCGCTCGCTCGTACAAACAAGTTTTAAGCCTTGAAGTCTTCCTAGGTTTGCCTATTATTTTGCAATAGCTACTACTTCTTCGTCCGCGTGATCTAAAATCATTACATCCTTTTAAAACTTTATGGCTCCTCTTCACAATGGGCCATGATGGCCCATCAAATGATCGTCTATCATCGCCGCCATAATCGGGCAACTCTCCACACAATCGTGGACGCACATTTACTATCTACTGTTATGTTAAGACGTCCATCGAAAATGGATGAAAATGGATAGCGAGTTGATCGCGGCTACAGAAATATTTTTACTTAGCTTTTATAATCATTTACTTAATGTCTACACCATTTAGAATGTACCAGAGATAACCAAAGAGTATACAATCGCAACGTCTCAGCTACGTATAGATTATTCGGCGATTGCATGGACGCGCACGCAATCATGGGCCATTATTCCTGTGATGTACCGACACCATGGCGATTGCGCTCAATCATACCCGATGATGGCCGATTACAGCTATTATATCCTCTACATTAACGTACATGCCTTTAGTCGACCATTATGGCCTACTGTGAAGAGGGGCCTTAACATTTAAAGTAAGCGTTTTGTTGGAACGAAGTTCCTCACGGCAGGCTTGGAGGGGATAGGGATTTTGCTGCGCGAACGAACTGAAAAAAATGTGATAGTAAAACCGTAAGAAAAATTCCATGGAAAAAAGTGCGTGGAATAAAACCGTTAAATGAGACGTGCGCACCCTTGTGGAAAAATTTCTCGGATAAAAGTAGGTAAATAACTTACAAAGTGAAAGTAACAGTTTATGAATGTTTATTTTTATTTAAAAAGTCGAAAAAAGTCTTACAAAGTCGGAAAAACTCGGAGTAATTCCAAAATTTCGGACTCTTCCAGAAGAGTTATTCAGTGTTAATAAATCTTGCAACGTTTATGGGTACTAAAAGAAATATATTAAAAGTTATTAATACTACGAAAGTGTAATAAAGGGGAAAAAATATAACTAATACTTACCCGGTTTTCCGTTTAAGAATTTGAAACTTTCTTCTTTGTTTAAAAAAAGGTTACCGTTACTGTCGATCAATATTATAAACTTTGTTTCTTCAATTTTTGATAATTATTATTAAAATCTATTATATCACAACGTTATTTGCCAATTTTTATTTTATTGTACTTTTATTACATAAATATATTTATAAATTAAGTAAAAATTAAAACAGATGATCTAATTAGCTTTTGACAGGTTGAGTCAGTGTTGCCAGAGAAAAAGTCAATCTTTCGTCCTTAAAGCCTCCTCTACACTACTCGCGAAGTTCCTCGGAGAAGTACTCGGCCGAAGTTGACTGAAGTCCGCGGTGCTACACTACACACTCGTTCAACTTCGCGAGGAGCGCATTCGTGTAGCGTTACCGGTACCCTGCGGACGTTTATTATAATGGACGCTCAAGTAGCAGCTGCCGTAGCAATGTGCTCTCTAGCGTATTATAACTACGTGCATACTTATCTCACTTAAAACAGATGATCTAATTAGCTTTTGACAGGTTGAGTCAGTGTTGCCAGAGAAAAAGTCAATCTTTCGTCCTTAAAGCCTCCTCTACACTACTCGCGAAGTTCCTCGGAGAAGTACTCGGCCGAAGTTGACTGAAGTCCGCGGTGCTACACTACACACTCGTTCAACTTCGCGAGGAGCGCATTCGTGTAGCGTTACCGGTACCCTGCGGACGTTTATTATAATGGACGCTCAAGTAGCAGCTGCCGTAGCAATGTGCTCTCTAGCGTATTATAACTACGTGCATACTTATCTCACGAAGAAGACTAAAAAGAAAAGAAGAAAAAGAAGATGGTGGATGATCGCAATGCATCGGAACAGAACTATGTAGGTAATATTTATTTAAATAATTAGGATTTCTAATAAGTTAAAGTACATTACATGGCAAGTTAATTAACTGTATTTTTTTTTACAGACGTACTATGGAACAACAATTTCTTGAACTCATACCATCAGGAGAATTTGAAAATTTCCACCGAATGTCATTGGACGATTTTAATTTATTACTTTCTAAAGTCGAACCCTTAATCGCTAAACGAGACACTCATTTAAGAGAAGCTATACCTGCTAAGATTCGATTATCAATCACCTTGAGGTTTTTGGCAAGTGGTGACAGCTATAGATCTATGCACTATTTATTTAAAATTTCAAGCCAGTTGATTTCAAAAATTGTAGTCGAAGTCTGTGAAGCTTTGAACGAGGAACTCAAGGATGAAATAAAGGTAAAATTTTAATATTTATGACATATATTTATTAAAAGTTTAGGTATGTACAATTACAAAAATATCAGTGAGAATAAGAATAAGAATAATTTCATACATTACGAGTCATTATATGCCTGATATATTAAATCACTCTGATGTGTATTATCTTCTGGACAATCAGATTGAGTTTGGGTCTCTGGTATATGCAAAATATATTGAACATCGTTAGATTGATCTGATTGAGGCTGCTTATAGCGTTGATAAACTGATTGACTTTGGGTGTCTGGTGCAATAATTTCATCACTTATAACACGTATCTTTGAAGAGCGTTGATGAGCAGTGATTTCGCTTGGTTGTTGGAAGTATGTCGGTTGACATTCACTGGACTCATTAGATAATGTTATATATGTATCAGGTGGCTCTGAAAACGATGAGTGTGGTCTAGGAGATAATGTTGTAACATTATAATGAACTGCATTATTCGCAGATAAAGGACGCTTTCTAGAAGATAGTGATGTAGTTAACGGACTATAATATGGCGTAGACTTAGGTGTAGAAGTACGAAACGATTCACCTGATGGAGATCTTTCAAAACGTGATTTCCGAAATAGAGCATGTATATCGAACATTATATCGTCCCTTTCATGTTCAGGTAACCTCTTCAGTTTTTTGGCAATTAGTTTGCCGAATACGTCGCACTCGTCCTCAACTGCGCTGCTATCCTTTGAAGGATTATTTATCACTTTATTTAAGTTATTGAAGGCTTCTGTCATCTGCCTACTGGCAACTTGCAATTCCGGTGGGTTGTCACGCCGTCGGATGGTGTGTCTATTTTTTGGGGGCTCTGGTTCTTTTGGAGTTGGAGAAGCAATTGGTACATCCTCTGAAGCGTTGGTTGATTCTTCCTGAATCGAATCAGTTCCATGATCCTGAAATAAAAATAGCAAAGGTTTAAATGTATATATCACGACCTATTTAATAATAAATCTTTATTTAATCCAATCCAAATTTGTGAGTGTATATGGGTTCTGTATACTATATGCATTTGAGTGCGCGTATATGCAGGAGTACTGTATGTGTATGTAGGAGTGTGAGTGTATGTCTCTGTATTTTATGAAAAATACATGAGTGCTACAATTAATCGGCTTTTTAATTATTTATATACAATTTGAGTGTCAGCTTTTAATAAAATTGACCGTGTCTTTTTACATATTATTTGATGATAATATTTTTTATATAATATACTTTTTATTTACAGATGCCGTGCAATGAGCAGCAGTGGTTGGAAGTTGAAAACGGATTCAAGGAGAATTTTCCACATGCCCTTGGCGCAATGGATGGAAAGCATATTGTTATACAATGTCCGGTTAACTCTGGTTCTGAGTACTTTAATTATAAAAAGACGTTTAGTTTAGTACTTTTAGCTTTAGTCGACAGTAACTATAACATTATGTATGCTGACATTGGTAGTCAAGGTAGGATCAGTGATGGAGGTGTACTTAAAAATTCTTCGTTATGGCAAAAAATTGCATCTAACGGGCTTAATCTTCCTAAGCCAAGTCCATTATCCGGAACGGATCATGTCGAAATTCCCTACGTTTTTTTGACAGATGGAGCATTTGCTTTACATAATAATATAATGAAACCATATCCTGGCAACCATGATATCAATTCACCGAAAAGGATTTTCAATATGCGCTTGTCAAAATCTCGAGTAGTAGTTGAGAATGTGTTTGGTATTTTAGCATCCAGGTTTAGAATATTCAGAAAGCCAATTGATTTGGATATTCATAATATCCCAATTATTACAATGACATGTCTCTTATTGCATAACTTTCTCAGAAAAAGTAATAAATCATCCCTTATATATATGCCTCCTGGTACTGTAGATATGTATGATGATAATGGAGTTTTAATTCAACCCGGGGTCTTGGCGGGCAGACTTTGATAATAACTGTGCTTTGAGAGATATTACACAAGTACCACGCAGATCACCATTATCTGCCGTTCAGATAAGGGATTACTTTACAAATTATTTTCAATGTTTATAAATAAACACAACGAATGTAGGGTCATTTCGCCTGTTCGTTACCACATTAACTACATACTTTTTATATTAAAACTAATGCAGAGACATTATTATGTTCTCCTTAAAGCAAGCAACTGCACTAAATGGACGCAAACTGGCGAATCGACCTTACTGTAATCTGTACTTTAGTAATAATAAAACAAGTTATTGATAATAAAAAACTTACCGTGGTTATTGTTTGTTTACATTTATACACGGACCCCAAAAAGCTGTTCATGAAATCAAAGGCGAACCAAACTGGACGATAAACATCATCTGCGCCGGCACCACTTTTTAAGGAAGCTTCCATTTTTCTGTAGTAGCCCCTGTATGTCGCAAAAAGTGAATCCTTTTTTTTCTTCAATTCTTCAACTGGTATTTCCAAAACGTCCCGAATACGCACCCAAGCATCATTTACTTTTTTCTTGTCCTTATGACCTTTCCCACTGGGGTCCCAAATAAAAGGCTCTGCTTGAAGTGTTTCAAGGAACAACATAGTTTGCTCCTGTGACCACTGTATGCCGCTCATAATAGAGTCTCACACGCACATCAACGAAAAAATCTATTAAACACACGTGCGTTCACAACGGCGTCTTGACGCGTACTGAAGTCGGCCGAGTAGTGTATAGAGGTACTAAGAGCATGTGTCAGAGGCCTAGTAGCATATCAAAGCAGTCAAGAATAACGACGTTAATAAGTCGGCGATTGCTAAACATCTACAGCTGTAGTCGGGCCGTAATCACTGGATGGAATTTCATAGGCCACGCGTATTTTCGACAGAACGCCATATTACATTCCACGGCTAGTGAAAGAAGCCATTGAAATCAAAAAACATCCAAATTTCAACCGGGAAGACGCACGTAGTACGTCCTTGATAAGTTTTCTTGGCACGTATTGATTTTTGAAAAGCTGTATATTTTGGAAACGATGATCGATTTGATCTTTCAAATGGCATTCAACTCAATTTAAATATTGCTTTAGCTAAAAAATCGGTAGGTTCAAAAATTTCGAAGCAATGTCAAAAAAACATTTTCGTCTATGATAGATCCCAAACAAATTTACCGATTTTTATCCAATTAACGGTACTTGGCGCAGTTTTTAAAGGAGAAACGATGATAAGATTTTGAAGTCAATCGGTATATTAGCCTGAAAGTTATTTCCAAAATATTAAGTAACTTTGCTAAAGAAAACGTAATTTTAATATTTGAAAAGTTGTAACCTTTGAAAATAAGGTTCGGTTTTGATTTTTAAAAGGGCATTCGACGTAATTTTTATAGTATTAAAATATTGTAGAATACCAAAAAATTATTGGTTGAAATATTTCGAAGTTATGTCGAAAAAACACTTTTTTCAAAATTTTCGTCAACGATTACTTCCAAACGAATAAACTGATTTTGAGGCAATTTATGCATTAGATGTATTTTTTTGAGGAATAGTTTTTGTACTCAATCGGTACATTAATCTGGAAGTTATTAAAAAAAAAATTGTTTCGTCACAATTTGTTTAGGGTATTTTCAAAATTTCTCAAAATCTCTTAGGCCCATTTGGTACAAAATTTCAGGAAGTATAAGTTGAGCGGAATCCAATCGAATGCCACCAACCGCGTTTCAATCGGTCCAGGCGTTCAAAACTTATGAGTTGTTGACACACACACACACTCACACACACACACACACACACTCACACACACACATACATACAGACATACTGACGTCATCGCGAAAATAGTCGAAAATGGTTCCTAAGCCCACAAAACGCGGACATATGGTGAAAACTCCATTTTTGAAAATCGGAGCAAAATCAGTAACCTTCCTATCTACATACGTAGTGTGAAGTTAAAAAGTACAAGTGTTTTAATAGATTAATATTGTATTAAACTGGAGTGAATGAAAATGAATTAAACAAAATAAAACTACCACGCCAAAGCTTAAACCTAAAAGTGCGATATTTTTTTAGTAAAATGTACCACTAAAGGGCACAGATCGTCGCCTAGTGTAGCTTTGTAGCATTTTTACTCGTTATTTGACCCTCCCGTTGGTCGAGTGGTTAGCGACCCTGACTACGCAATCAACGGGGCTCGGGTTCGATCCCCGACGGGGACAAGCATTTGTGTGATGAGCGTAAATGTTTGTATTTCTGAGTTTAGGTGTTTATTATATATATTCTGGTATTTATATATTATGTATTTCTATGTATTAGTATCGTTGACTAACACCCATAACACAAGCAAATATTTGCTTACTTTGGGGTTAGATCAGTAAGTGTAGTTTGTCCCGTGAATATTTATTTATTATTATTATTTATTTATTTTTATAATAGATGGCGTTAGCAGTAATAAAATTCTAATACAAAATGTATTTTCTATTTTTTTAATGTTTATGAAATAGCATTTTAATGGTAGATAATATATCTAGACATGAATTTAAACCACCACGTCAAAGCCCAAACCTTAAAGTGGGATACTTTTTCAGGAAAATGTACCACAAAAGTGCATAGAAAGTCGCCTAGTGTAGGGCTCGCTTCGCTCGCCATAATTATACTGGCTGTTGCCCAAGACTTCGTCCGCGCGGACTTCGTTTACTCCGCACAGCACCTCCCCCGTAGGTGACAGCTTGATAATATGTAGCCTATATGTTGACCCGACCTGTTAGTAATAGTCATGCAAAATTTGAAATAAATCCATGTACTTTTTGAGTTTACCCCGGACATAGGAGTAGTGTAGAGGAGGCTTTAAGGACGAAAGATTGACTTTTTCTCTGGCAACACTGACTCAACCTGTCAAAAGCTAATTAGATCAGCTGTTTTAATTTTTACTTAATTTATAAATATATTTATGTAATAAAAGTACAATAAAATAAAAATTGGCAAATAACGTTGTGATATAATAGATTTTAATAATAATTATCAAAAATTGAAGAAACAAAGTTTATAATATTGATCGACAGTAAAGGTAACCTTTTTTTAAACAAAGAAGAAAGTTTCAAATTCTTAAACGGAAAACCGGGTAAGTATTAGTTATATTTTTTTCCCCTTTATTACACTTTCGTAGTATTAATAACTTTTAATATATTTCTTTTAGTACCCATAAACGTTGCAAGATTTATTAACACTGAATAACTCTTCTGGAAGAGTCCGAAATTTTGGAATTACTCCGAGTTTTTCCGACTTTGTAAGACTTTTTTCGACTTTTTAAATAAAAATAAACATTCATAAACTGTTACTTTCACTTTGTAAGTTATTTACCTACTTTTATCCGAGAAATTTTTCCACAAGGGCAGGCGCGACAGTCGCATACACAAGCGAGTAGTGCCGTTTAGCCGAAGGAACTTCGTTCCTACCTGGTGTCCCACGACACCACATCATTTTTTTTTAATGATTCGGCGAACGGTTATCAATTATCATACATACAAGTTTTTAGCCTTGAAGTCTTCCTAGAAGGTTTGCCTCTTATTTTGCTATAGCTATTACCGGGGTCTTCATCTGCGTGATCAAAAATCATAAAGTACTTCCTTTTAAAACTTTAAAAACAACAAAGAATTATTTCGACACGCTAGGATTTGAACTGCGCCCTCCCCTCAAGATGGGGGAAAATTTTCTTTGTTGTTTTTATAGTTTTTAGGTTTCCCAAGCACAGTGTGAGTGCTATACGGTATAAATACACACATAATTACTTCCTTTTGCTCACTCGGGTAAAAGTATGTAATATCCTGCTCTATACACTCCTCTATCTTTCGGTGAAAGTTCCATCAAAATTCGTCTAGATATTACCCCGTACAAACAGAAGGACGGACAGACAGAAATTTTAAAAATGACTGTTTAGGTATTAGTATTGTTAATATAACATATTGTAGTTGAAAAAAACATTGTTATTTTGAAACCACAGACACTTCAATTTTATTTATATGTATTAGGTAGGTATAGACTATAGACTACTGTTTTTTTTATATCATAAGATAGCAAACAAGCAGATGGGTCTCTTGATGGAAAGAGTCAACCATCGCCTATAAACACCAAAGATGTTAATGGTGCGTTGCTATCTTGTGGCGAGGTCTAATGCCACATGCATAAGTTTACCGGCAACCTTACCCTACAAACCGGAACACGACAGCGACTACCACTCACGCTATTGCGGCAGGAATAGGTAAGGCGGTGGTACCTGACCCGGTCGAGCCGATGCAGAACTCTACCATCTAGGCCAGATCACACTATGCTAATTTTGAAAACTTTACGTAGCGGGAAGTTAAAAATGTGTAAAACGGTGTAAGAAAGGATATCTCATCAATTAGAAGACAAAAAGCCCGGAGTTAATTGTTCCTCAATCCTCATACCAATCTCTTATTGGTAACTAGCTGTTGCCAGCGACTTCGTCCGCGCTTTATTTTGCTTTGGTTTTTGTAAATTAATTAATTAATTAATTAATTAATTTACAAAAACCAAAGCAGTAATAATTTTTTTAGGTGATGCCGGTAGAGCAAGCAATTTTATCTATATAATGATAATGATACTAGCTGTTGCCAGCGACTTCGTCCGCGCGGACTTTTTTTCCGCACTGCTCCTCCCCCGTAGGTGATAGCGTGATAATATGTAGCCTATATGTTGACCCGACCTGTTAGTAATATTCATCTAAAATTAGAAGTAAATCCATGCAGTACTTTTTGAGTTTACCCCGGACATACATACAGACAAACAGATAAAAATTCTAAAAACTATATTTTTGGCTCCGATATCGATTGTAGATCACGCCCGAAGTATTGTTTTAAAAAAATATTCAATGTACAGTTTTGACTTTTCTACGATTTTGTTATATGTATAGATTATAGAATTTATTTGGAGTAATTGTGAGGTTTTCTCTAAAAAGGCATGTAAATATCTTAACCTTAGCGTATCTATCTATCCTGTAGACTAGACTAGAGCATAGAGAAAAAACTATTTACGCGGGTGATTGAAGGTTTTCTCCATAGCGCGAACTTAGCCGCAATCGTCTACTGGTACCGCATTAAAGTGTCAGTGCTGACTAGGCATGGATCATTTAACAGTTAACATATTAAATTTCGTACTAAATTTTTTTAACAATTAACAACTGTTATTTATATTAACAAATACTGTTAAAAGTAATTTTTATGCATCACTAAAATTACCAATAACTTGATATATGATAATAATGTTATTAAAAATATTTGAGATAGCGTTTTTTTGGCTCGCTAACTTAGTTTATGATAATACTGTTATTAAAAATATTTCGAGATAGCTACTGATATAATATAACACAAATAAATAACTGTTAAATATTAATTAACTTTAACAACATAACAGTTAATCTAATTTAACAATAATTTCCATGGCTAGTGCTGACGCTCTGGTAGGCTATAAAACCCGTTAATGACATTGAACTCGACAGTTATTACTAGATAGACCACCATGGGCAAAAAATAACGAACGTTCGATGTCTGAAACGCACGCCACCGTTTTATTTCGATGAGTAGGTCAGACTGTCACCTGTCATTCAATTTGTTCAAGTCCTATCGCACGTACATATTTTTGCGTCTGTCTGAATGATTTTATCAATTTAGTATGAAAGGTGTCTAAGCTTATCATTGTCAAAATAAAAATAAAGTGAGTGGAACTCACTTCCACGCACCTCACATAGTTCCGGAGTATATTTTTTGAAATAGTTCTGTTGTTTGAATAGCCCAAAACTGATTTTGGAAATGGTAGAGGGCTAACTTCACACCTTTGTAAAGTTTGTAGTCTTGTAACAAAAAAAGTATCAATCTGATCAAAAAATGTCGAAGGATAATGTGTAGAACTTAAAATAGTGATCTGGCAAAAAATTTGAATACTTAGGTATTACATAAAATTCGATTATTTAGAATTTATTTTAAACACATTAGATGAATACTTTTTTGCTACAGCCTACAAGGCCACAAACTTTGCAATGTGTGAAGTTAGGCGCCATCCTTTTCAAAATCAGTTTAGGGCTACTTAACAAACAGAACTACTGCTAAAAATTATAAAGAACTCCGGAATTATGGGGGGTAATTATTTTATTTTTGACAATTGGGCCAATGGGGGGCTAACTTCATAGGCCTCAAACCTTCGAATTTATAATATCAATATATATTTTTTTGAGGTAACGTAACAACCCTTAATGTAAGCAACGCTTATACGCTACCATATTTTTCGTCTGTGCTTAAGGAACTCCCCTTTTCAATAGGAGTTTATGAAAACCAACATTGAAATTTGAAGTTGAATATGTTAAATATTTGAAGTTGAATATTACTGGGTTAAAGTATTTCGCCTTAAACACGGTGCGGAGACACTATTTTTTTCGAATATACAAATTGTTATCTCTTTATTGATAACACTCGCGTTCTCGAACGCACAAGTTGAGCGACTTTTTTTAAATTTTACAAATTCTATTAAATACTGATACTGTAGTATCTTCGATGCCTACGATCTTTTTGTAATTGTTGCCCCGCTATAATTTGTGCCAGGATATCTCAAGGCCATCCTACAGAAGAGCCAGGCCGAATTGCAAAGAATTCCGATCACCCTGGTGGATGTAATCCGAAAAATTGTGGCGGAGAATTTCGCCCCTGACAATCTTAAAATAGTTGCTACTTTTAGCTGCTAATTTCAGGTTCCTACAACAGAATGGATTAAATACTTAGCGGCAGTGCGAAATTCAATCCATCAAGCAAAATGCTAAAAATCAATACATGGTAAAGGTGTGACTTGAAAAATAAAAAACCGGTCAAGTGTGCGTTGGACTTGCTTACCGAAGGTTCCGTACAAACTTGTAGGTAACTTTTAGCTACACAGAAGTACCCTGTAGGTTTTGATTCCCTTGTGAAATTGCAAAATATGCGACATTAACGGTCATACCTTTTGATCGCGTTTTTTTTTGTGACGTAACTAAAAATCTATGTTTTTTAGGTTTATTTCCTTTACACCTGCTGTAAGTCAAGGCTTTTCGCCAAATTTCATAATTCTAGGTCAACGGGAAGTACCTACTCTATAGGTTTTAATCCCCATTTGAAATTGCAAAATACGAGACATAAATGGTCATATCTTTAGATCGCGTTGACTTACAAGTCTAATTTTTAACAGTTGAGAGGGACCGAAGACTCGAGTATTGGATATAAATTTCAACTTGATACATTTACGAGTTACAGAGAAAAAGGGTCTTGACAGACGGAGAGAGGGGCAACAAAGTAATCATATAAATGTCCCGTTTTTCTTTTTTTTGGCATGGAACCCTAAAAATATTTAAAAGAAATGTTTTTTTTTTTAGGTTTTTAGTTATTGAAAATTATTTAAAGATATAAATTTTATTTAAGATAATGAAAATTATTTAAAGAAATAAATTTTATTTCTTTAAATAATTTTCATTAATTCACGACATATAAATGGCACAGTGCAATCGAGTTAGGTATAACACCTCAACTTTAGTCCCCCTCTTTTTATAGAAAGGAAGTGTGATAAAGAAATTTAAATTTTATATCATGAATCATGAGTACTTAATTGAGTGGGCGGAAATCTCAAACCGGTATATATTTAAGTTCCCGCGCAAATTAAAGCTGCTTTTAAATAGTCTTTTTTCTTTATTTGTATTTTTCTTTATTTTGTATATTCTAAAAACAAGCCATTGCTGCTTATGTAATTTTATTTGGATTGTCGAATATACTAGACTCTTGTTCTAAGACTTTTTTAACAACAGGCAAAAAAAAAACCCACGTGTTCATGTGCGCTGGCAGCAGGGTGCAAGGGGGTGCGCTTGCGCCTTGCACCCCCCTGGCAGGAAACAAAATACGTATAAAATAATAACAATATATGTATTATTCTTTATTTTTTAGTGAATGGTATAATGTGTAGATGCTATGCACCCCCTGAAAGTAATCCTGGCGACGCCCATGCACCTGGTACGTTTTTGCGCTTGCTAACGTTAAGTTCAGTCCCAATGAAAACTTTTTTAGGGAAAGAACCGCTATAAATTACATACAAAAAACTTGAGAAGTGTCAAGGGACACCCGGATGGAACGAAGTTCCTTTTATTATTATTTACAAAAACCTGTATACACTCGAAAAAATAATCGTCGCGTCACCTCACTGTTCAATGCGAAATAGAAATGAAAATATCTGGCTTGCTTTCTATAAGAGAGAGAGAGAGAGAGAGAGAGAGAGACAGAGAAAAATCCGCACGCTGCACAGCTTACAATACCTTACTATAGCAAAAAGTGTCGTGACAACTTTTCGTAAGATTTTTTTCCAAGACCCCTTTCACAACGCGCGATAAGGAACTTCGTAGAATTTCGACCCACGGTCGAATTTCGGCACCCGGTCGAATTTCGGAACCCGGTCGAATTTCGGCACCCGATCGAATTTCGGAACCCGGTCGAATTTTGACCCGCCGTCGAATTTCGGCACCCGGTCGAATTTCGGAACCTGGTCGAATTTCGACCCACGGTCTAATTTGGGCACCGGCGGTTGAAACTCGGCAACCGATCAAAATTCGGTTGAATTTCGACACTCGTTTGAAATTCGACTGTCCGTCGAAATTCAACTTTTGGTTGAAATTCGACATTCGGCCGAAATTCTGTATAAATGTCGAACATTAGGCACTAGAAAAAAAGTAAATTCAATCAAATAGTAGATAGACTCACTTTCAATGCACGAGCTAAAGGGAAGTGGCTGAATATTTCTGTGCTTACAATACCTTACTATAGCAAAAAGTGTCGTGACAACTTTTCGTAAGAATTTTTTCCGTCTAGCCCCCTTTCACAACGCGCGATAAGGAACTTCGTTCCAAAAACTTAGAGATGAATACTAGACTATTTTTGAGCGATGTAAAGAACACTAGGAGATTTTTGTTAGTATCCAGAATGGTCTACATGCAGGTCGGGTCAACATATAGGCTACATATTATCACGCAACCTACGGGTGAGGTGCTATGCGGAGTAAACGAAGTCCGCGCGGACGAAGTTGCGGGCAACAGCTAGTAATATATAAACGTAACTAACTACCAATGAGCCAATCGGAACACCGTCTTCCTTTCCTTCGCGCTTTAGATTATGGACAGAATTAATTTGGTGCAAGAAATCAAACAGTATTAGTCTAGTGTGGGTTGTCAATGGTCTATACTAAAGCCGGAACAGAACTACTTAGGACTACACGAATTCACGTGTTAATGCTAATTATTGCTAACCCTAAGATTTGATCGCGCTAGTATACACAACAAAAGCAATCTACAGACAAAATTATAGTCGCTAATGAAATCCACAATAGGGTTACCACATTTTGATCAGTAAATATTTCCGGAAATAACTTTAGATAATAAAAAAAAGGTCCTATAATATCATTAGGCCACGTTCATACACGAAGAAAAACAAAACGAACAATACATATTATATGAAAAGATACGTCTTGGATATTGTCTGTTAAGGGGCGAACAGTACTGACCACGTAGTGACGTATCAATCAGTTATATCGAGTGCAATGCCAAGGTTGTGTTTAACGTCACCATAACCGATTTTCTATGAAGAGGGTTATTATACCAATGAAAGCTTATAGCTTTCACTGGTATAATAACCTGCTTGGTTCATGACTCCATGGAGCACGGCGTGGTGAAGTTGACGTATACAGTAATGAAAACTGCCCGATCGTTAAAGGCATTATATTGTGGTAAATCGTAGAATATGGGTAATTATTTTATGGAAATTTTCCCAATTAAAATAATTAATTATACATACCATGGATTCTAGAGGCAAACAAGACCAAATAATATAGGGAAAGGTTGTTAAAATGTCCCTCGGTATACTGAAAATGAAGTTTTAGAATGACGCTAACTTAGAATCAACTACGATATGAAACTGTTGTCGACGGAATGAAGTGAGCATAATTATGCATTTACCGTCACAAAGATGTCGCCACTGCGGACGTGGTGGTGACCACTTTTTAATTTGCTAATTTTTATCAATTATTGTAATGCAACAAAAACATGTTTTAATGCCAAATCTCCTACGGGCAGAGAGAAGTGACCGCCATGTACCACGGTTCAGGCAGAAGATTAATTATTCTTCATTTTAAAAATAGAATCATTTTATTAATTTTGTTATTTACATCCACCTAACTTTTGGTCTCTTTTGGGTCAGACAGGGTTTTTTTGTTACATACTGTATACCGTCTTGCAGGTAATGTATATAGTCTAGTGGGTATTATATTTTATTAATTAATTAATAACAAACAAATATTTTCTGCTAGCCTTTGTCCGCGTCTTTGCCAGCGTTGAAAGTTGTTTTTCTATTCTTCTAAATGTACCCGTCAATATGTCAATATTTCCTTTTCCGTATTCGACAACGTGTATATTTCTGTCTAACAACGAGTATGCAATTTCATCAGGTTCGATTAATTGGTTAAGTTGAGAAAGCGTAACAGGAATATTTTTATATCATTATGTGTCGTAGATGGTCTATTATTCAAAATAGGCCAGGATCAACATCAGGAACACATTTAAAATATTAGTATCTATATATATAAAAATCAATTGCTGTTTTTTTTTTTTTTTTTTTTATAGAAAAAAGGGGCAAACGAGCAGGAGGCTCACCTGATCGTAAGTGATTACCGCCGCCCATGGACAGCCACATCACCAGAGGTCTTGCAGCTGCGTTGCCGGCTTTTTAAGAAGGAGTATGCTCTTTTCTTGAAGGTGCCCAAGTCGTATCCGTTCGGAAACACCCCCGCCGGCAATTGATTCCACAGAGGAGTAGTGCGTGGTAAGAAGTGCCTAGAGAATCGCACAGTTGTGGATTTCCAGACATCGAGGTGATGAGGATGGAACTTTGAGTTTTGCCGCGATGTCCGATGATGAAATTCAACAGCAGGGATCAATCCAAATAGTTCGTCGGAACACTCTCCATGATAAATGCGGTAAAAGATGCTAAGCGAACTTACATCTCTGCGTAAAGCCAAGGAGTCAAGCCGATTGGAGATTGCTTGGTCGTCAACGATTCGAACCGCTCTACGCTGAATGCGATCAAGTGGAAGAAGCTGATACTGCGGAGCTCCCGCCCAGAGATGAGAACAGTACTCCATGTGCGGGCGAATTTGCGCTTTGTAAAGTTGCAAGCGATGAGAAGGCAGGAAGTACTGTCTCGCTCTACTGAGCACACCGAGCTTTTTTGAGGCTAATTTAGCCTTTTCTTCCAAATGATCACAGAACTGAACGTTGTTCGATATGTCAACGCCAAGAATTCCAATATTGGCTGAGGTTGTCAGGAGAGTGTTCTCAAAGCGAGGTGATACGACAAAGGTCGACTTTTTAGCGGTGAACGCACACAGCTGTGTCTTCCTGGGGTTGAATTGGACTAAGTTGAGTCGACCCCATTCCGAGATTTTTTCGAGCTGAGTCTCGATTTCAGACACTAGCTTGTCCCGATTCTCATTGACGTGGTCCCGAGTCTCGCTAAAACTCGGGAACGGCTGAACCGATTTGGCTAATTTTGGTTTTGAATTAATTGTTGAAGTCCAGGGAAGGCTTAAAAGGTGAGAAAATATAGAAAAAAATAAGAGTAGTTAAAAAGACAGAACAACGTTTGTCGGATCAGCTAGTTCATCCATACTAATATTATAAATGCGACAGTCTGTCTGTCTGTTACGCTTTCACGGCTAAACCGCTGGACCGATTTTCATGAAATTTGACATGGATATAGTTGAAGATCCGGGGTCAAACATAGGCAATTTTTTTTTCAAAAATCAGTCCCTGGAGGGTTGAAATAGGGCATGAAGTTTTTATTAAAAGCTATCTGGATGACTTACTAATATACTAGCGGGCGAAGCTGCGCGGGTCAGCTAGTGTTATATAATATTACGGATTGTATTGATCAGCATAGATTTAAAAGTTACAGGACAGTAGTTATTTTGACAACCCTAGCTTACAACCTTGAAGTAGTATTTCGCATGTCCTTTATTCGTCCTCGTTTTATTTTTTGATCTAGTCAAACTTATCACTATGCGGAGTTTAGATCACGCTTAGTATACATGATGTATTCATATTTAAATGCCCACTAATCTTACGTAATAAGTACCTAGAGGGTATTATAATTTTTGGGTTCCAATTTAAAAAAATCCTTTTTTATATAGAATGTTCAAATTTTTTTTCAAATTTAAAACTGCATTAACACTGTTAAGAGTTCATTGTGCAGCAGGTGTTGTCATATGCAGCAATAAATACAAATATTTAGTCGTTTTCTAATTTGTGTTGTAACGGGTTGTAAGCTCGCCACTAGAGATGTGATAAACGGCTTTTAATTATTAACACGTTTAAACGTTTTGCTTATACTTTTAAGCGTGCTTAAAAAAGCGCTTTTCGTTTAAACGCTTTTTTAAACAAAAGTTGTTGATCGTTGAGAAGGTCAATTATAAAACGAAGATTTAAGTGAATTAGTAGCGACCGATAAAGCCGAGAGCTGAAAAAGCGTTTAATGTTTTGTGGTCTTGTTAGTGTTATTACTTATTACTAGCTTATAGAAATGACGTGTTATCAAATACAATACAAATTATTATACAATACTAGCTGACCCGGCAAACGTTGTTTCGTCATATAAATTATTGAATTAAAAAATAGGGGTTGATGATAGAAGGTGAATATGAGGGTTGTATGTATTTTTAAAGCCACAATTTAAAAAAAAAACTTGAGAGGTGTCAAGGGACACCAGAATGGAATGAAGTTCCTTTTATTATTATTTACAAAAAACCTGTATACACTCAACAAAAATAATCGTCGCGACACCACACTGTTCAATGCGAAATAGAATTTCGGCACCCGGTCAAATTTCGGAACCCGGTCGAATTTCGACACCCGGTCGAATTTCGACCCGCGGTCGAATTTCGGCACCCGGTCGAATTTCGACCCACGGTCGAATTTCGGCACCCGGTTGAATTTCGGAGCCCGGCCGAATTTCGACCCACGGTCGAATTTCGACCCACGGTCGAATTTCGGCACCCGGTTATTTCGGAACCCGGTCGAATTTCGGCACTCGGACGAATTTCGGAACCCGGTCGAATTTCGATCCACGGTTGAATTTCGCCACCCAGTCGAATTTCGACCCACGGTCGAATTTCAGCATCCGGTCGAATTTCGATCCACGGTCGAATTTCGGCACCCGGTCGAATTTCGACCCACTGTCGAATTTCGGAACCCGGTCGAATTTCGACCCACGGTCGAATTTCGGAACCCGGTCGAATTTCGACCCACGGTCGAATTTTGGTACCCGATCGAATTTCGACCCGCGGTCGGATTTTGGTACCCGGTCGAAATTCGACCGGCGGTTGAAACTCGGCAACCGATCGAAATCCAACACTCGGTCGAATTTCGACACTCGTTCGAAATTTGACTGTCCGTCGAAATTCAACTTTTGGTCGAAATTCGACATTCGGCCGAAATTCTGTATAAATGTCGAACATTTGGCACTAGAAAAAAAGTAAACTCAATCAAATAGTAGATAGACTCCTTTCACTTTCAATGCACGAGCTAAATAAATACCTTACTATAGCAAAAAGTGTGACAACTTTTCGTAAGAATTTTTTGGAACGAAGTTCCTTACGGCAGGCTTGGAGGGGATAGGGATTTTGCTGCGCGACCGAACTGAAAAAAATGTGATAGTAAAACCGTAAGAAAAATGCGTGGAATAAAAGCGTTAAATGAGACGTGCACAGGCGCGACAGTCGCGTACACAAGCGAGTAGTGCCGTTTAGCCGAAGGAAGTTCGTTCCTACCTGGTGTCCCGCGACACCACATCATTTTTCCGTCTAGCCCCCTTTCACAACGCGCGATAAGGAACTTCATTCCAATAAAAAATAAAAAAAATTGTCTTAAAAATAAAAAAAATAATGTTAGGGGTGGACAACCCTTATCATTTAGGGGTATAAAAAAATAAACAGTAGCCGATTTTCAGACCTACTGAATAAGCATATAAAATTTCATGAAAATCGGTAAAGCCGTTTCGGAGGAGTATGGTAAATAATATTGTAACACGAGAATTTTATATATAAGGTAAGGTACTTTCTCAATCAATCAACTTCCCTTCGTACTTTTCAGACTTAGGACTGTAACACAATATATACTTTTTTATCCATCACGTAATTTCAATAATTATTAATATAAACAAAATTACTTTGGAAATTTGTCGCGCTAAATAAAGTAAACAATTGATGAGCTCGTCGAATCGCTTCAACAACGAAAAGCGTACTGGAACCAAACTGGAACTCAGAACTTGAAAAAACGTAAGTTGTCAATTCGTTGTAAAAAGTACTAACCAACCAAAAACAAAGCGTTGTCAGTCCGACACAAATATTGCGTAAACAAGTAGAAAATAATTTAGCCGCATAATACGATAACCAATCCAAATTGTTATCGTTTCTTATACGTATCGTAATAAGGTTGTTAATCAAATAAAATGAAAAATTATGTTGAGTTTTAGTGTATAGAAATAAGGTTCTTTATGCTATTGAATTTTGATTTTTAACGTCATTGAAATAAGGTTACTTTTCTTCAATCATGCTAATATAGTATTTAAATTTAAATTTAAATTTTTGTATCTTAAACGTTTAAACGAAAACAGCTTAAATCCGTAAGCGCGCTTATGGGCTTATTTTGAAAAGCCTAATTTTTTAAGCCTATATCGTTTAAACGCCCACGACTACTCGCCACAGTTATTAATTCGACACCGTTTTAGATATTCCATACATACATTCAAAGTAAACTCGCCACATGTGTTAATAATTAATAAAAAGTATGTGTAAGTTGCTTCGAAAATACTTCCCTGACAGCCACAGCCAGTCTTGAAATTCTTGGAGTTGACATATCGAGCAACGTTCAATTCCGTGGGCACTTCGAAGGCAAGGCCAAATTATCCTCAAAAAAAGCTTGATGTTCTCAGCAGGGCCAGGCAGCACTTCACGCCGGCCCAGCGGGCCCAAGATTTTTGGAAATTAAGTTTTTAAAAAATGATTAAAGTGATTATTAGACAAATATTTGTAAGCGTTAACATTATTACTCTTAAAAATATTACCGTGGTTATTGTTATGATTATTAATTATATAGGATGTTCCAGACCACCCGTCCAGGCTGATTACTGGGAAGTTTAAAAAAAAAAAAACACGTGTTCACATTGATATAAAAAGAGGAAGATATTTTACCTAGTCACAGCGCCTGGTCCTACAAAACTAGGTCCGTGTACATAGTGCTTGAAGTATGCCACTCAGACACACGCGGGACATCGTAACATGAAACGCTTCTACTTTCCGATTGTTTTTGCCATTAAACACTCATCGAAATGCCTTCTTGTGTATTTACCCAGTGTTATAATAACTCAAGGAAAAAAATAAGACACATGGGATTACTTTCCATTCGTAAGTACAGCTAAAACATTAAATTTGTTTAAAAATAAGATTTTCTTTGTTAATCGGTAACCATGGCGATGAGGTGGTCCGTGGCTATTGGCTAATGAAATTTCGCTCGTACGAGTGTATCCGGCCTATCACTGATTTTGTTTATCAGTAACCATGGCGACGACGCGCGCAGTGGCTAATACCATTTCGCTCGTACGAGTGTATCCGCCCTATCTCTGTCTTTGTTTCCATGTTTATAATTGTGATAACAGATGTGTGTGCGTGGGTCATTCTTCGATCGTAATATATTTTCAATGATTTGGTGAAAAAAATAAAAACCTCGTGGCACAACAAGTGATCAGTACTAGAACTGTTACTTGATTCAAATCTTTGATATCGGTGTAAGAGGCATCTTTGTATTATTAATATTTAGGGAGATATTCGAAAATTTTAAATATGCTTGCTGAGGACAATGACAACTTTTTGATGATAATGACAATTTAATTAGGATAAATGACTTTTGTTGAGGATAATGATTTTACACCTGTTTTATTGCACTTATCATTGGGACTACTGGCGCTAGTGTCGCAACCAAAATACAAGCTCCGCATAATATGGTTATAAAAAATATAAAAATGCAGTGAAAACAAGTGAAAATATGTTATTAACAATAGTAAAGCTCTGAAGACTTAGTGAGAATGTTTGTATAAATTTCTTTGCTAAAAATAATCTACAGTTTCAAAAATAAAACTGACTAAGTAATCGTTGTTGTAACTAATAAATCAGTGATTAATAGGTACACTATGCATAAAAACTGTGTAAGTATTTTTTTAATTTTATACATATAAAGAAAGAAGACTTATTTTAAATTTAAAGTTCCATGCACAATAAAATACGAAAAACGACGAACGTTACATATTTTAAACAATAGTTGGACTTTGGACTGAGCACTTAAATATGATCAAACCATAGAATAGTCATAAACACTAGCGACAACTATTAAGAAAAAATAGAACTTTATTACGTGAAATCTAACACATGCGCAGGATTTGTATGCGACATCTACCGACGAATATCAGCACCAGGATTAGAGGATCGTTATTTAAACACTAACTCCATCTGTCGTGAGAAAACAAAAACTAATATATTATAAAATAAAGCTCTCTACACACGACCGTGCGTTAACCGACAGAGATATTATTAAAATTTCACATCTTCGTTTTTAAGAATATATAAATATGGAAAAATCTACAGAATTGAATATTTTATGTAATGAATGTAAACAAACAATAAAAAGTAGGCGCCAGTTAAAATGTACCGTTTGCAGTAAACACTATGACCTGTTTTGTGCAGATGTTTCGTCTAAAACTTATTACTCTATAATGTCAAAAAGTAAGGCACAGTGGAAATGCGCTCTTTGTTTAGATAGCAAGTCAGCAGAGGCGGTTGTTAGTGGAAATAATAAAAGAGATGTATTAAAAACTACCTCTTCGCCAATTAATAAGCAAATTCAAAGACGTATCCCAAGGAAAAGTCTTTCTGCAGAAAATTTATTAACGTTCTCAGAAACACCTGAAAATGATTTATCTGGAACTACACTGAAAGATGACAATTTTGGGAGTCCTTTAAGTACTTCTTTGAATGATAGTTTGCAAGTGCAAGATTTAAAAAGTAAAATAAATTATTTAACAGAAGAGCTTACAATTGCACAAGATAGCATAAAAAACCTGCAAACAGACAATGCTGTATTAAAAAAGACTATTGAGATAATGGAAAACAATTTTAAAAATGTAAGAGAAATAATACAAAAAGGGAATGCGGTCGAACTAAATTCTTTATTACTACAAAACGTGAATTCGGATAACGTCTTACCTTATGCGTTTACAAATAGTCCTAAAAATAAGGATAATGAAGATAGTTTAAATAAAAATCAAAATACTGAACATAACTCAAGTACTTCTGAACCAAAAGAAACCATAATAAATGATAAAGAAGAGGTAGAAAGGGTAATAAGGAATGGTAAAAAGAAAATTATAATACTAGCTGATCAGCAAGGAAGAGGAACTCAACGCTGCCTACAGCATTTGGTAGGCGCTGAGTTTGAAGTAACATGCTTTTGGAAATCTGGAGCAAGACTAGAAGAGGTCTTAAACTCTATGAATCATGAAATACTGACATTATCGAAACGTGACTTTGTAATAGTGATAGGTGGAACAAATGACATGAGTCCATTTAAAGTAGAGGAAAATTTGATATTATTTTTCAACTATGCCAAAAACACAAATGTTATAGTAAGCGAAATACCATTTAATAGGGCATTACACGAATATAAGTTAAATTATAACATCAAGTTGCTATGTAACAACTATGGACACATCTCATTTGTTGACATGGATTATTCCAGGTTTATACCAAGGGGTAATTACTTCACGACTAGCTTGTGTCGATACCTACTAAAAGAATTATTGCGTATTAATTATAAGCATCAGATAGAGGAATTTATTGAAATGTCTAAACAGGGCAATAAAAAAATATTGAATGTGGATAATAATTTAGTCGATAAATCCAGCCAAACCGAAAATGAATATATAGGCAATAGCAATAGTAAAAATTTAATCTTAGATAATGTTATATTTAGTGGAAATAAAATTAGTGAACCTTGTGACGACAATTCCTCTAATAATCTTTTTCGTACTTAAACATTTTATTGTTTTGCATCTTAATATAAACGGCTTATTAAATAAATTAGACATGCTCACAGTTAATCTAGACGAACTAAAGGATAAAAACATAGATGTTGACGTTCTCTGCATTACGGAGCATAATATGACTTTAAACGATTCTAAACTTTTGAAATTAGATCATTTCAAAATTGCAGCTACCTCATCGAGGTCGAATAGAAGGGGCGGGGCCTGTATATTGATAAAAAATCTTTGTCAGTTTAAGAGACATGACGATATTTTAAATTTCTCACGACCTAACTTGTTTGAATGCTGTGGCATCACTATACCAGAACATAAGTTACTTATAATATGCTTATATAGAGCACCAAAATATGATTCAGAATCACTCTTTATTTTTTACGACACCCTTAATAAAATTTTTTACCAATATGTTAAACATGGAACACGCTTGATAATGTGCGGCGATTTTAACATAAATACATTATCAAATGGAAAAGCATCTATTGAATTTAAGCAAATTATACAAAGTTATAATTTAAGGTTGGAAATAGAAAGTGCTACACGTTTAATAAGTGGTACGTGCATTGACAATATCATACATAATATTAAAAAGTCGACAAGTGAAGTGGTAGATTTTGCACT
This sequence comes from Apodemia mormo, assembly GCA_036924255.1. Lineage (NCBI taxonomy): Eukaryota > Metazoa > Arthropoda > Insecta > Lepidoptera > Riodinidae > Apodemia > Apodemia mormo. The sequence goes on along the minus strand of JAUPFN010000020.1, from coordinate 5,017,137 downwards.
CTCTGATCATGCCGCGCAAATCATTAAATGCCCCATAATAAAAAATCTACCTCCTAAATTCTGGTACGTAACGAGGCGAGATTTTTCTAAAGAAAACATGATTAAATTTAAAGATTATATAAGCTGCTTAACATTTAATGATACTTTAAAAGAAAGAGATGTAAATAATGCCTTCAACATGTTCCACGATATATTTAAACTAATTTATGACTTGTGTTTTCCAGTGCTAAAAATTAAAAAATACCATTATAAAAAAATTAAATGGTTGTCCCGGGGAATTAAAGCATGCTCAAAAAAGAAAAGGGAGTTATTATGGAAATACAGGATACACCCATCTCTAGACAATAAACATAAATTTAAAATATACAGTAAAAGGTATAAAAACATTATAAATTTAACGAAAAAATCACAAAACAATTACTATATTCAGTCTGCTTCAAACAAAAGTAAAGCCACGTGGAATATTATTAATAATAATAAAAACAATATTAGGAATAGTACAACGTCAGTTGAAGTAAATGGGAAAAATATTACAAATCCAAGGGAAATAGCAGAGGTATTTAATGAGTACTTTACAAAGAGTTACAAAAAACAAGCTCATAAAATTGATAAGCTACCTTGCCATAGCTTAAATTCTATTTTTATAGCACCATGCACACCAATTATCATTCATAAATTAATTCAATCTTTAAACAACAGCCACAGTACGGGTTACGATGAGATATCTACAAAAGTGATAAAGTTTGTAAGTAAAGAAATATCTAACGTTCTCAGTTACTTAGTAAATTTAAGTATCGAAAGGGGTAAATTTCCTGATAAACTTAAAATTACAATAATAAAACCACTGCACAAAAATAATGATCACAAGGAAATTAAAAATTATAGGCCAATTGCATTAATTTCAATTTTCTCTAAAATATTTGAAAAGTTTATATACAGTAATTTAAATTCTTTTTTTGAAAAATATAATATTTTTGCAAGTGCGCAAATGGGATTTAGAAAAGGGAAAACGATTAATAGGGCAATTTTTGAGTGTTTATCAAAAATATTAACTAGTTTAGATAAAAAATTACCTGTAGCTGCGTTATACATGGACATTTCAAAAGCTTTCGATTGCGTTGATCATGGCATCTTACTACAAAAATTATATGCTTATGGAATTCGTGGAAATGCTTTCTCATTAGTAGAATCTTATTTAAGTAATAGACAACAGGTGACCGAAGTTCGCCAAATTTGCCCATTAACAAAAACATTGATAAATTACCAGTCTACTGCTCGAATTGTATTATGTGGAATACCGCAAGGTAGCGTTTTAGGACCCCTATTCTTTTTAGTGTATAATAATGACTTACCTAGTGTTACTAAGTTTCCGATGATATTATTTGCGGATGACAGCACCGTTATTTTTAATGATGAACATAGTGAAATTGATAGGATGGAGCAAAATATAAATAACACGTTAAAATCATTAATTAACTGGCTGAATCATAATAATTTGCAAATTAATCTTAACAAAACTAAAATAATGAATTTCAGTATTAAATCAAATCAATCACAAATGTTAAATATATTATATAATGGTACTAATATTAATCAAACTGACAATATAAAATTTTTAGGATTACAAATCGATAGTAACTTGACGTGGAAACCACATATAGAAATGTTATGTGCGAAAGTAAATAGATTTTCTTATGCACTTAGACTGCTTTCAAAAGTTGTTGGTCGAACAGGGGTGCTTACAGCCTACTATGGCTATGTAGCATCTATATTGCGATACGGAATCATATTTTGGGGCAATTCCACGGATAAAGAATTAGTATTTAGAGCGCAAAAAAGATGCATCCGGGCTATCTTTGGAATATCACAGACAGAAAGCTGTAAGCCTTACTTTATAAATAATGGAATACTTACACTGCAGTCCATGTATATTTACGAGTCCGCATTATTTGTAAAACTCAATAAAGACTTGTATGAATATCGAACAGGAAGATATATAAATAATTGCAAAATACAATTAATAACGCATAGAACAGCATTCTTTGGGAAAAATATGATCAATATGTCACAAAGAATTTTTAACAAACTACCTCCTTCAATTCGTAACATCGATGAAGTGATAAAGTTTAAGAGACAATTGCACAATATGTTAAAAACAAAGTCATATTATGAAATTAATGATTATTTTAGTGATTCCACATTATTATAGGCATAGGATAGACATAAATTAGATGTATTTTATTAACATTTTAGACATTGTATACTTTTTGAACATTTTATGCCATTCCAAAATAGGTATATTGACAAAGATATGAAAGAAATCTGCATTTAGTCATTTGCTATTATATTAACTTAATTATTTTCAACACAATTTTAATACATTTAGTATTCAATTTAATGACATAATGAATAAATATTAATAAATTAAAAAGATATGTATAATTAATTGTGAAATAAAGATAAAATTATATAAAACGCCTATAATAATTATAATAAATTGTAATACATAAAATAGTGAAATTATGTTAATATTTAAATAATGTACTCTATATTCTGGAATCTGTACGCCAAAAGGCAGATAGTGGAGATTAATTATATATAAAACCAACTTTGTATTTACCCCTATCACAGAAATAAATATTATTATTATTATTATTATTATTATTATTATTATTATTATTAAATAAAACAAAATATTAAGAATCAACATAATTATATTTAGTCGTAAAATCACGCATTGATAAACACAAACATAAATTCTTGTGTAATTAATATAATTTAACAATATAATGTTAATAAAAAAATTACATATTGATGAACAGAAATATAACTTCTTGTATATAATTAAAATATAACAATATTTTTATTATTTTTCAATTGTTATATCCTGCATCACATTATATTAACTAATAACTATCAGCTCAAAGAAATAAAATCGAAATAGATAACACTTAACATTGTTAAGAGTATAACACTGGTTAAATAGGAAGAAAGGATATTTGTTTTTCAGAGATTTGGATCGCGGCTTTCTTCTTTATGTGTACTAGATAATGAAATGACAGGATTTGGATTAATATTCTCAGTGTACTTACAGTTATTATTTGGGATATGGTTTTTATTATACCTATGGATACAATTTTCATCGATATTACAATCAAAACAACTAGATTTGATTGTAATATCGATGAAAAGCTCGTCTACGTTCCTGCGGAGCGTTCCTGCTGAGCGTTTCTGCGCTCCCGAATAGGAAGCTACGTGAGTTATGTTCTGAAATTGGAAATCTGGTCAAATCTTCTAAAACCAAAAACAAAGCGAATTCCTACATTCTGTAAACGCTCGAGTTTATTCAGGCCTTCTTCTGTGATATCAAGATAGCAAATATCAGCATAATCTAATAAAGGAAAGATTTATGTTTGCACTAAAATAACTCTAGTCTTAAAAGGAAGAAATCTTTGCAAACGTTTGATAGCATGAAAGGTGGAATGAACTTTTTTGCATACTTCTGATATATAAGCATTCCAAGGGAAATCTTCACTTATAATTTGACCTAAATTTTTAGCTGATTTGCTATACAGTATAACACTGCTGCTATATACGAGATCAGGAACATTAGCATTTGCACTACCTATAATTAAAAACTGTAACTTTTGGGATTTACTAATAAACCAGATGACTCCGCTCATGAGTGAATACGCGACAGATTCTCATATATAGCGCTGATTGCCTCAAGAACATCCGGAGCAGAGAAAGGACGATACGATTGCAGATCATCCGCATATGATCCGCATCCGCATATGATGATGACGAATGAAAACTGGAGGACATGGCATTGAATGTTATGTTGATAAACACGAAAAATAGGAGTGGAGCTAGAACACCCCCCTGTGAAATACCAACTGTTAATTTACTAAAACCTGAGAAAGAATCCTCAAAATGAACACATTGAGAACGATCTCGGAGATATGAGTCAAACCAGGATACAGACTGAGGGGAAAGATTCAGCGAACGAAGAGTACCAAGCAGCACATCAAAGTCCACAGAGATAAAATCGTTACTGAAGTCAAAGAAAACCAATAAAGTAGGTTGTTTATTAGCAATAGCATGTCTTATGTCATCAGTGACTTTAACAATAGCAGTAACAGTACTGTGCCCCGAACGGAAACCAGATTGATACAGATTGAACAAATTACTATCCTGCAGGTAAAGGCTAAACTGCGTGTCCAAAATCTTGGACAAATATGGAAGAATTGGTATAGGGCGATATTTAGAGAAATTAGTAGGAGCTGAGACTTTAGAAAAAGGAATGACGTGAGCTGTCTTCTAGGCTTAAGGAAAAGTGCCAGAAAAAAAGGAAAAATTGATAATATATGTTAGGACGGGGAACAGTGAAGCCACCATGCGCTAACTGATATTGTCGTTGCCGATGGCATAGGAAGAGATACATTTAATGTGTTTGGCAAGGGCAATTACTCCTAAAGGGTTGGCAATTCTGAAAGATTCGCTTCGGCTGGTCTTTTAGTTTCTTAATTAATCTTTCCATTGTTTTATTTTATAGTAGAGGGGGCCAATGAGGAAAGGTACTGCACCTGATGGTAAAAGCAGTACCTTTGTACATCTGCAATACCAGGGGTCTTGCAGATGCGTTGTCGGCTTTTTAAAAATGAGTAAGCTTGTTTCTTGAAGGTCCCCAAGTCGTAATTGATTCCATAAAGGAGTAGTGCGAGGCAAACAGTGCCGACAAAGGCGCACTGTTGTGGTTTTCCAGGCATCGAGGTGGTGAGGATGGAACTTTAAATTTTGACGCGATGTCCGATAGTGGAATTTAACGGCAGGAATTAATCCGAACAATTCGTCGGAACACTCCCCATTACGATTGCGGTAAAAGATGCAGAGCGAACCTACATCTCTGCGCAACGCCAAAGAGTCAAGCCAATTAGAAATAGCCTGGTCGTCGACGATTCGAACCGCTCTACGTTGAATGCAATCAAGAGGAAGAAGCTAGTACTGAGGAGCTCCGGCCCAAAGGTGGGAGCAGTACTCCATGTGAGGTCGAATTTGGGTCTTGTAAAGTTGGAGGCGATGGACTGGGATAAAGCTTTACTCTGCTGAGTACACCAAGCTTATTTAAGTTAGCCTCTCCTCCCAAATGACCGCTGAAATGAACGTTGTTCGATATGAGCGAGTCTTATTTTATATATTTTCTTATATAACTAGACGTAACCTAGCAAGCGAAAATCGCGCGGTGCAGCAATACTCGTCAGTTTACGCTTTTCTTTCTTTTTTTATATTCTGTCGCCTTCTCACTTGTTCTAAGGCTAGCAGTTCTAGATCAATAATCATTTGTTGATACCTCCGTTTCTGACACATTTTATATTGGACTTTACGATTCTCATAGGATTCCTTACTTCTAGGCATGCTGATTTTTTTCCCAAAACAACTGCAGAGACATTACGAAAAAAATTAATCAATTGATGTACCAGCTTACTTTATTTTAATGGTTATATATGCTAATAATTGTGTTGACGTCATTATTCTCAACGTTTGTCATTGTTCAAAATCCGCAAATCATTATTCTAACCCATACATCATTATTCTCAACAGTCATTTTCAGGATAATGATGTCAGCAATAATGACGAATTCCAGAAAACATCTCGAAATTTGTCTTAAAAGATTAGATACAGCTAATAAATATCTATGGGAGTTATTTGCAGTTCGATACATAAATAAAGCCATGAATAAAATCAATGAACATATTATTTACCACGATAAAGTGAATAAGGAGAATGATTATAAAGATGACAAATTTCGAAGAACCATATTCAAGCTTACCTTGAGAGAAATATGACCTGTCCAATCCGTTCAAAGTGTGTGGCCTAACCGAGGGGCATCCGGTAGGCACGAAATATGCCCCAAAATTGCAATCATCGTGGAAAAAATTTGAAAACTATTCCTGTTTTTACAATGACGCTTTTTTTGTGACAAACTTTTGAAAGAGTGTTTTACTATTTTAGAATTAAGTTAATACTTTAAATTGTTAAGAAACAGAAACAATAGACCTTTAAATACAATTTTTTACTATAAATAATTTTATTAAGTGGTATTTGAATATTTTAGAAGACCAAATAGCCAAGAACAGGTGATCTGGACACGCGAAATAATGACGTTTTCAGTAGATTTTTGCGTTTTTTTGTTAATTAATTATAAGAAATGTTTTTCTTTTACTTGTTGATAGTTAAAAAAGTAATAATGGAATAGGAAAACATTGTTTTTCTTCATCGTAGTTATAACAGTAAAGAGAAAACTGCCTGGAACCGTATTATCCTCAACATTGAAGAATCAGCCGCGTGTCGGTGTATATGTATTCTGCCGAGTCTAGTTTAGTGAATGCGATATAAGAACGTAACGTATCTTTCTCTTTTATAACAATGTGTGTTCAATATTTTTTGAAACTCTATCCAATAATGCCAAAAACAACCCGCGACCCCAACCCCCTGTTAGGGGTAGGGGGTGCAACTTTAAAAATCAAATGACAAACATTTTGTCTAAAAAATTTTTATTGATTTTTAGTAGATGGAGAAATTTTCAACTCACAAATCGAAATCTGCAATGAAATTTAGGGGTTTCCATTTGATTTTTTAAAGTTGCACTCCCTACCCCTAACGGCAGTTAGAGGTAGGGGTTGTTTTTAGGAAGGTTGGATAGTTTCAAAAATATTGAACACATGTTTTTTGTTTTCAATTTTTTATGAAACTCTCCACAGTAATCAGCCTGGACGGATGGTCTGGAACACCCGATATAAGTGTGTTTTAGTTTAGTTATTTATGATTTGTTATGAATAGTATACATGACAAATCGACTGGCTAACTTACCTATCTCAGGTAAGTTAGCCAGTCGATTCTGAAATTAAAACTGTGATTTTAATGTAGGTAGATGAAAAGTCAAATTTTGAATACTTACTGTGATTATTACAATAACTAGCTGTTGCCCGCGACTTCGTCCGCGCGGACTTCGTTTACTCCGCACAGCTCCTCCCCCGTAGGTGATAGCGTGATAATATGTAGCCTATATGTTAACTCAACCTGTTAGTAATATTTATGCAAAATTTGAAGTAAATCCATGCAGTACTTTTTGAGTTTACCCCGGACATACATTGACTTTCCTACGATTTTATTATATGTATATAGATACTAGCTACACGTTATTAATGTTTTTGGAGAATCCCGCGGGGACAACTTATTTTTTCGGGATGAAAAGTAGCCTATGTGCTATTCTACTAAGCGGCGAGGGAAGAAGATATAGAGACATTACTCCAAACCTAATAAATAATAATTGGTCTCGCCGCACAGCGAGACCAATTATTTATCTAAGCTCCAAACAAAATGTCTTACATAAACGGCCCCACGATATTTGTTTTCTTTAAACAGCTAATTTGTTTTCAATTACAATCACATAATAATGATTGGCGTTATGATCAGTGCTCGTCTCTGATTGGGTAAACATCGCATTATAATAATCAAATCATTGGTGCGTGAAATAAACAAAAACAAAAAAAATGATGTGGTGTCGCGGGACACCAGGTAGGAACGAACTTCCTTCGGCTAAACGGCACTACTCGCTTGTGTACGCGACTGTCGCGCCTGCGCACGTCTCATTTAACGCTTTTATTCCACGCATTTTTCTTACGGTTTTACTATCACATTTTTTTCAGTTCGGTCGCGCAGCAAAATCCCTATCCCCTCCAAGCCTGCCGTAAGGAACTTCGTTCCAAAAATTTGGCGGCCTGAAAAAGCAATCAAGGAGGATGCTATAATATAATAAGTAGCAATTAAATATTTGATTAATTTTTGTTATAATATAATAATAAAATATCTACATTTTAAAATAATATATTTGCATTCTAAAAATGAGAGGTAATATTAATTATATCTATAGTAGTTTAAGGAAGTTACTGATTTTGCCCCGACTTTCCAAAATCCTCGTCCTAGGAACATTTTTGAACTATGTGTGTGTGTGTCATTTGACAATCTGAAAATTTAAACTAATTCGGCCTAGGATTTTTTTAAGAAATTGTAAAAAATAAAAAAATGGCAAAACAATGTTTTTTTAATTACTTTCAGATTAATATAACGACTGAATGCAAAATCTAATCAGTTCGTTTTCTTAAAGAACGTTCTCATGTCACAAATTGTACCAAAATCGGTAGCCGTCCGAGAGCTACCTTAAACTAAAAAATAAAAAAAGAGATTTTTTTTGCCATAACTTCAAGATTTTTCAACCAGTCAATTTTAATTTTCTACAGTATAATTTTAATATGTACTTAAAACTTATTGCCGTAAGCGTAAAAGAATCCAAATAAGTTGCTGTAAAAAATTTATTTAATAAATCTTTTTCATATTTTTAAAATAACTGTAAGACTTCACATTTTTAAAATGGGACTTTAAAAAACTTCGTTAAATAACTTCAATTTAATTACTTGATTTTTTTTTTGCTAAGATAACATTTTAGAGCTCAAATAGTGAGTTCAGTACCATTCAAAGGATCAAAATCGATCATCGTTTTGAAAAATACACAATGGTTCAAAAAAGAAAAAAATGTATCTACACCCGTATCCCCTTTGAGCTTAAAATACCTAAATTTAGCAGTAAGTTGTTATGATCGCCTGCAGGTTCTAGTCTAGGGAACTAATCTATTCGTGGACTACATTATGATTTTTATCCGGAATCATTATAAAAATACGGTAATATAAGCTTTTTCTCACTAATATTTACATTGGTATCTATGTGTAATACCTAAATTTAGCAGTAAGTTGTTATGGTCGCCTGCAGGTTCTAGTCTAGGGAACTAATCAATACATGGACTACATTATGATTTTTATCCGGAATCATTAAAAAAAATACGGTAAAGTAAGCTTTTTTCTAACAATTTGAACATTGGTATCTATGTGCCTTATATTAGGCATTAAAAATTCAATACATTTGGAATGTATAAAAATCGTCATCTTAAAAAGGGGTACCTAACCCAATTCTTTTAAATTTGCTTAGAAACCATTATTTTTTGTTTTTCTGCTCGGGCCTACTTTTTGCTGACATGTATCTTGTGGAAATCTATTTAAAGGACCAATTAATTTTTAATGTGGCAAAGTAAACACACAAACATATTTTATTTCAAACAGTAAAAATTCAGCAATAATTAACTTATTTCATTGAGCATAATACCTTTCCTTTACAGACACACTTGTATTGTCGCAGCACAATCAAAGCTTAAGTCAGTTTCGAGCGCTAGAAATGCTTCTATACTTTTCCAAGTTCGTTGATTCTAAGTCATCATCTACTTGTGTGCTAAATTTCATCCAAATTAGTTCTGGCCTGATTGATGGATGAACATCCATACATCCATACTTTCGCATTCATAATATTAATATAGATTATTATTACTAGCTGACCTGCACAACTTTTTTTCCTCGTGTTGGTCCCGGGCTTCTTTGAAGTATAGGCCAATTGCCGTTCTGCCAAGCAGGTCGTAAAAGGCCACCGATTGGCTATTCGAATCAATACCATCGTGGCTAGTAGGTGGTAGAGTTCTGCATTGTCTCGCTCGGGTACCACCGTCTTACTTATTTCTGCTGCAGTAGCGTCAGTGCTTGTCACTGTCGTGTTTCGGTTTGGAGGGTAAGTTAGCCGGTAAACTTATGGCATTAGACCTCGCCACAAGATAGCAACGCACCATTAACACCTTTGTAGTCTATAAGCGATAGTTGACTTTCCATGAGTGACGAGACCCATCTGCTTGTTTGCTATCTTATGATATATATTGAAAAAAAAAGCTTCTTCCGCCCGTGCTGTTGATATAGTTTTTCATACATACATTGATCCCCTATTAAAACCCTTAGGGATTAATTATTTCCGTATGTTAGCCTAGTTTGACCCTTGGTCTTCAACTATCTGGTTGCCAAATTTCATCAACGATGTTACGAACGGTTAACGATTTTGTCGTAAAAGTGTTCTCGAATCTCATCGCAGCGTCATCTACCGGTTTCAATTGTGACACTAAACTATTCTCGGATCCACCTGGAGAGACAAAAAATTTCATTCAGATCGGTCCAACCGTTTCGGAGGAGTTCAATTACATACACACGTATAGAAGAACTATATACGTATATGTACACAATATAAGGATTATATTTGTGCTTGTGTCATCTCTTTGTTAGAGCATCATTCAACTCTATAAAAAAATTCTTAAGTAGTGTTTTTTTTGGTTTTATGTGGTACAAAATGTATCATGTGGTAGTTATTAGGATTTAAGTGATCTACAAAAGAATTACCTATGAGCCAATTTTGGCACTTATTTATAAAAATAATTAAAAGTTATTTTTGCGATCATCTATGTCCACGAGTATAAATACTAAAGTCAAATTCGACGAAAATCGTGCCTTATTGGTTTGAGACCAGTCTATAATTGGCTGCAACTACATTAACAAGAAAATTTTACCAGATCTATATTTGCAGAAGTAGTTTAAGTAAACTTCACGAATGCTTAGAAAAATATACGATTTGTATTTTGAGCAAATAAAAATTTTAGAATAGAATGAAAGATATGATGAGTAAGTTTCGATTTTTTTAAGGGCGCTCATATGAAAAGTTTCGAAAAATTCCCCGTGTATGTAATGTACCTATTGAGTACAAAAACTAATCAGCTCTATTTCTCAAAAAATACGTCTAATGTATAAATTAGTAGTAATTGTTGACAAAAAATTTGAAAAAAGTGTTTTTGCGACATAACTTTGAAATTTTTCATCTAATCATTTTTGTGTATTCTATGATATTTTAGTACTAAAAAAACTACGTCGAATGCCGTTTCGAAAATAAAAATCGAATTTAATGTTCAAAAGTTACAGCTTTTCAAATATTAAAATAACGTTGTTTTTAGTAAACTTAACTACTTAATATTTATTTAAATAATTTTAAGGTTAATACACCGATTGACTTAAAAATCTTATCATTTTAATTAAAATTTAAAACCGTTAATTGGGCGAAAATCAGCTAATTTGTTTGGGATTTATCGATGATGAAAATATTTGAAAAAAATGTTTTTTGACATTGCTTCGAAATTGTTCAACCTATCCATTATTTAGCTAAAGCAATATTTTAGATCTCAAAAATTGAGTTGAATGCCATTCGAAAGATCCAAACCGCTCATCGTTTCCAAAATACACAGCTTTTCAAATATTAATATACTTTTATTTTTAAGTAAGTAGATGTTTGCACAGAAAAAATCTATGCTTATAGTTTTTACCAGGGTCAACAGTTTACACATTTTTTAAAGGCCATGGCAGGGCAACTATTTTTGTGCATTCAGCCAATTCAATGGCGCTAAGTAATTCATCTAAATTCAAATAATTTTAATTGCGTTAGTCCTCCTCCATGCATTTAGAGGTTATTCGCAGGAGGAAAATAAAAAGCAACAAGTCGTAAAAGAATAACTTTCCGACGATAAACATGGAAAAGTCTACTTTTCAAGTAAATTTATTACAAAATAGCTGTTGCCAGCGACTTCGTCCGCGCGGACTTTGTTTACTCCGCACTGCTCCTCCCCGTAGGTGATAGCGTGATAATATGTAGCCTATATGTTGACCCGACCTGTTAGTAATATTCATGCAAAATTTGAAATAATTCCATGCAGTTTTTTTACTTTTTGAGTTTACCCCGGGCATACATACAGACAAACAGACAAAAATTCTAAAAAATATATTTTTGGCTTCGATATCGATTGTAGATTACGCCCCAAGTATTATTTAAAAAAAATATTCAATGTACAGTTTTGACTTTCCTACGATTTTATTATATGTATAGACGTATAGATTATTTGAGCGATATGTCCTTTTGGATTTTGAAAACTATTTTTGTGTTTTCTTTTTAAAATTTTCGAGCACTTGAATCTTTTCAAGGTTTTTTTCATTTACCAGCTGCTGCGTGCAGCCCGCTGTATTATAAAAGTTTTTGGTGAATCACACGGGAACAACTCAGTTTTCCGGGATAAAAAGCCTATGTGCTATTTCAGATCATCATCTTTTGCCGCAGCAGCAGCAGATTGAGTAACAAAAATCCATCCATCTATCCATCCACCCATCCAAACTTTCGCATTTTTAATATTAATATAGAATTATATAGATTACTAGCTGTTGCCAGCGACTTCGTCCGCGCGGACTTCGTTTACTTCGCACAGCACCTCCCTCGTAGGTGATAGCGTGATAATATGTAGCCTATATGTTGCCCCAGCCTGTTAGTAATATTCATGCAAAATTTGAAGTAAATCCATGCAGTACTTTTTAAGTTTAACCCGGACATACATACAGACAAACAGACAAAAATTCTAAAAATTATATTTTTGGCTTCGATATCGATTGTAGATCACGCCCCAAGTATTATTTTAAAAAAATATTCAATGTACAGTTTTGACTTTCCTACGATTTTATTATATGTATATAGATTACTATTATTATAACCACTTTAAGTTCTGACATTTCGTCATCAACTATAAAAACACGTTTTTTATTGATGCGAAACTGTTTCTCGTGTGCGATGACTGTGACTTCAATGTCAAATATAAATTGTTTGGAAAATCCGCAAGAGCGTGGCTTAGCATCTATATTGGTATTGTTACGTACTCGGGTTCGTACTTGTAAGAAAACACCACTTATATTAAATCCATGTATTTACACAACACTACACAACGTAATACTAAAATACACTTTACACCCTAGTCACTCGCTATACTATCACTGAACTTAGAACACTACACAATAAAACACTTCTCGCTTCACACTGGTCACTTGATGTATCGCTCTCGATCGCTCGATAAAAACTGCCTTGTGTTTGTCAACATCTCTGTATTTATAGGCAGGGGAAAGTCCTAGCTGGATCCAGAAAAATCTAAATGTATCGGGAAACAATGAATCACTTCTTATCGTAAACATGTTATGATTCATAAATCCTAGTACACGCTATTTTCAACCTTATGCCATATCCCACAAAGTCCATTATGGCATAGCCCAGGTGAACTATTTGTTTGTCAATAGGAGTAGCTATCTCTTTCCTTTAATTCTAGAAAGTTAGCGCGCGCGCGCTCCAACTCTACACGCTTCTAGATTATTCGTAACAATAAGTATGTGTTTGCAATGAATGTGCATTTTTATGTTACAGGAAGGCAAACAAATTGTTTAGTATCGCGTACAGACACCAAATAAGTCAATATTAATGGACCGGGATCACAGGAACTAACTTTTTTTTTATTAATAACAAGCTGAATTTTTGTGAACAGCTTCGTTTTGACGAGACAACCATCTTTTCTATCTTCGAAAAATTTAAAATTGGGTAAATAATAAAGTTATGAGGCTTTGAATTATTTGAATTTTGATTCGGTGAAGGAAAAACATTTATTAATAATAATAATTCTTTTTCGACTTTAATCGCTTGATTATATTATGAAAAACACGATGAAACTTTTGTTCTACACATTCGATAGTCATAAATCCTAGTACACGCTATTTTCAACCATAATATACCACAAAGTCCATTATGGCATAGCCCAGGTCAACTATTTGTTTGTCAATAGGAGTAGCTATCTCTTTCCTTTATTTCTAGAAAGTTAGCGCGTGCGCTCCAACTCTACACGCTTCTAGATTATTCGTAACAGTATTTTTCGAGTGGTTAGCGATTCTATTTCATTGATGGGGCTGGGGTTTGATTCCCTCAGGGATTAGCATTTGTGTGATTAAGATTGAGAGCTTAAATGTTTGCATTAGGTTTGGAATTTTATAACCTTTCTTCTTAATATACATAAATCATGTGTCACGTTGTTTGTCCGCTATTCCTAGATTCCTAAACTACTGAACCGATTTCAATGAAATTTTGTAGATTACTACTGTTTTGTCCAATTTAAAAGATAGGGTAATTTTTATCTCAATTAACCTCCTCCACTCTTAAGTACTCAAAAAATGTTCATTACAAGTAATTTGAATCGCAAAACGTTTGCCGGGAACATATACTGACCGCCCCGTTGATGGAGTGGTTAACGACCCTGACTACGCAATCGACGGGACCCGGGTTCGATCCCCGACAGTGACAAGCATTTGTGTGATGAGCATAAATTTTTGTATTTTCGGTTTGGGTGTTTATTATGTATGTAAAAGTATTTATATATGTATTTCTATGTATTAGTATCGTTGACTAACACCCATAACACAAGCAAATAATTTGCTTACTTTGGGGTTAGATCAGTAAGTGTAATTTGTCCCGTAAATATTTATTTTTTTATATAATTCAGTATTTATCTATGTATTTCTATATATAAGTGTCGTTGACTAATCGACTTCTAGTACGATAAGACTACCGAATTTCGTTTGTTCCTCGATATAGGGGAGGGGTAGGACTCTACGAATATGCGGTGCTGCATGTCCCCATGACTGGCCTTATCATTGGCAGCAGCATTATAAGTGACACCTCGTACTTAAGTATCTAGTACGATGGGCCTACCGAACGAACCAAAGCTTATAATGCTCACTTATAATGCTGCTGCCACTGATAAGGCCAGTCATGGGGACATGCAGCACTGCATTTCCGTATAGCCCTACCCCTTCCCTATATCGAGGAACTAACGAAATTCGGTAGTCTTATCATACTAGAAATCGTTTTTTTTTTCATTTTTTTTCTTTTTTTTAATAGCGCCACCCGGTTTTTCGCATTGCAGCATAGCCATTTCATATTCTCCAATTAACGACGAATCTAACTATGTATATACCATCCGGTAGTCTTATGGGATTAGGTTTAGTGTCGTGGGCTTCTCGTACTGCATGGGATTAACTGCTCCTCCTCATATTGGCAATCTTTATTATTAATGTAACAATTATATACTTAGAAATTAAACATTATGTAACATCTCACTTTAAGAAAATGATACATAAAAAAAGACAAGCCCGTTGAGTTTCTTCGCCGGATCTTCTCAGTGTGGCCGCGTTTCCGATCCGGTAGTAGTTTAAAAAAAATTGACGCGTCAAAATAACTTGTAAAAAGTTCTATTGAATAAAGTTTTTCTGATTTCTGATGAATTATACATATGTATACTTAAAAATACCTTGAACTCTCTGTCTAGTGACAAAAACCGCATCAAAACCAGTTAGGTATGTAATTTAAACGATATAAACGAACATACAGCGGAAGCGACTTTGTTTTATACTACGTAAAGAAGATAAAGGGCTGTTTTATGATAGAAATTTACATTAATTATAGTTGAATGGACAAATATTTAAGCTTTGTTGATATTCAGTGCCTTCAAACAAGTTTAAGGAAGATGAAAAAAAAAGTATCTTCATGCCCGTATCCCGGAAGCGGTAGGCAGTGGTACAACCAGTGCACCCATAATTAGCCGAAGATAGTCCCACAAAGTGATAGGTGGCAAGCCTATCGTCAACCGGGGACTTATACAATCCCGGGCAACGTTGCTTTATCAAAAAACTAAAAAAACATTTTTGTATTGCCCGACACGGGAATCGAACCGGGACCTTATACGCCGACAGATGCCAGACGACTAGACCACAGAGGTGATTTAATAAAGATGATAAACAAGAAAATTTAAAAAAATCAAAAATTTTTGAATACAGATGTAGGTATAATTATAATTAATTACTTATGCGCCAAGACAAGATAATTATTATATTATATCTGATATACATATGTAATTTACTTCATAACACACGTTTATGAAGTAAATTACATACATATTTACATAATATGTATGTAATTTACTTCATAAACGTGTTTTTACTTATTTAAAATCATGTGTTAACTTGTTTATAACCGTCAAGAAGGATCAAAATTTATGTAATGACTAGACGTAAATTAAATTTTTCTTGACGTCAAATCGTCGTCTCGGAGGTTATTTGAGAAAAATAGCATTACCAAAAACGAAAACAAATCCACATCTCAGTTTCTTCGCGAAGTAGGTAGAGTGCACCGAGCGTAAGTGGAACCTTATCTTTTCTGCCAAGATTTACCGGTCTATATCGGTTGGCGAGATGGGTTATGGGTTATGGGCAAGGATTTAAAACGTAATCAGATAACAAAACTTATTTGACGATAGGTACTTAACGTTATTACTGTAGCGATACCTCAGTAACAAAATTATTTTCAAACACTATATGTATCGTTACTCAAATAAAAAAACGGAATTGGTAACGCTAAATAACGCTATGATATCGATATGTATTTGCGTTTCATGTTGTTTGTTTCGTGATCGGTTCGCCAACTAGCGCTAGAAAACAACGTCATAATACCATATACCATAACGTTAATTCGTAGTGTATACGTAAAAAATAACGTTATTAAACAGTAACAAATTCTGTATCATTTTTGGATAAAGCTATGCTTGAAAATAGCGTCAAGTCATGCCGCGAGTAATAACGTTGACACAAAATATCGATATTTAAATCCTTGGTGGTAGGTAATTCCTGTTACCTTATTATACCGATTCATTACTTGAGAATAGAGATAACCGATCGACAGCATTACGTGCGTGCAGAATTGAGAACTAGATTTTATGCTATTACTGAGTTTAATCGAGAATAAGGGTTATTCGTCATCTCGCCCGACAAAAACCGGGCGACTTGGCACCTTTTAAATTTATCTAATATTTTTGTCGCCAACTCGCACGGTCGTACAAAGTACAGCCAGGTAAAAATAATAAACTTAATTTTAAAAACGACTTCAAATAAAACGACATTGTATTAAAAAAATATGATGATGAATAATTCAGAAATAATTGATCAGCCCACACTTAGAATAAAGGTTATATTAGGTATGTCACGTCTTATAAAAGAGAGTTTTCGAGTTTTGACCATACGAAAAACTTATACAATGGGTACATTGACTTACGCGAACCCGGAGTTATGCGGTTTTGAGGATCTTGTTGATTCATCTTTTATTTGACTTAATTAGGCTCTCCAACACACTATTGCTTAGCCAAAGTACGGGTTCAGACAATTGAAGAAAATATGGACTCCAATGAAGAACCTAATACTTCTACGAAACAAGGTATAAAAATGTTACCCTTGAATTACCATAATAATTAATAAGCTGTTGTGAGAAAATTAGGTTGTTTTTAAATTGATTGTCAATTTAAAAATCTCATAATTCCGAAACATTAGAGTGGAGGACTCTTCAGAAAACTCATCGAATATGTAGGACAAAAGTTACATCGTGCTTTTCATAATATAATCAAGCGATTAAAGTCAAAAAATAATTATTGTTATTAACAAATATTTTCCTTCACCGAATCAAAATTTTCAAAGCCCTATAACTTTATTAATTACCCGATTCGCAATTTTTCGAAGATAGAAAATATGGTTGTCTCGTCAAAATGAAGCGGTTAACAAAAATTCAGCTTGTAATAAAAAAAAGTTTGTTCGTGAGAACACGGTATGTTTGTGGTTTTCTCAATGCTCTTTCTAATTGGAATTTGTTTAATAATAATTAACATGTTTAAATGGTAATAAAATGAAAAAAAAGAATTAAAAAAATATTTGATTTTGATGAAAAAACTGTTTTGAACAAAACAAAACAAGTATGCTCATCACACAAATGTTTGTATTTTTTTATATCCTAATATAGCAAACAAGCAGATGGGTCTCCTGATGGAAAGAGACAACCATCGCTTATAGATACCAAAGATGTTAATGATGCGTTGCTATCTTGTGGCGAGGTTTAATGCCACATCTATAAGTTTATCGGCTACCTTACCCTCCAAACCTAAACTCGACAGTGACTAGCACTGACGCTATTGCGGCAGGGATAGTTAAGGCAGTGATACCAGGCCCGGGCGTGACAATGCAGAAATCTACCACCTAGTAGCCACAATGGTAGTGACTCGCATAGCCAATTGGTTGCCTTTTACGACCTGCCTGGCAGAACGGCAGTTGGTCTATTCTTCAAAGGAGCCCGGGACCAACACTGGGGAAGTCTCTGTCGGGAATCGACTCCGAGCGCCAATGATTCGTAATTAGATATCTATATATATAAAAATCAATTGCTGTTCATTAGTCTCGGTAAAACTCGAGAACGGCTGAACCAATTTGGCTAATTTTGGTTTTGAATTAATCGTTGAAGTCCAGGGAAGGTTTAAAAGGTGTGAAATTATAGAAAAAAATAACAGTAGTTAAAAAGGCAGAACAACGTTTGCCGGGTCAGCTAGTAAATAAATAAATAAATTATTGTCACATTTGTTTCAGTTAATGCGAAGGATGAGACAGGTGGTGGGTCAGAGACTGTTCGAAGCCATTATGAAGGCAACATTCTACGGCCAATTTGTTGCGGGAGAAGATCAAAACAAAATTCGGCCAACTATTGAAAGGTTTTGTATACATAACTTTTTAATATATATATGTAACGCAATTGATCGATCCACTGGTCGAGTGGTTAGCGATCCAGACTTGGGTTCGATTGGCGACATGGACAATACGTATGATAAGCACGAATGTTTGTATTTCTGGATTTGGGTGTTTATTAAATATATTACCCCGTGTTGTTCCTGGGTTTCTTTGAAGAATAGGACTACTGCCTGAACTGCCTACTACCCAAGCAGCAATCAAGCATGTTTAATACCCATAAAGCAGCTCATATAGAACTTAAAGTTCTATTGCAGCCGTACAATGGTGTAAAAAGATGCTTTTATCGGTATAAGAGACCTTTATGAGTTTATATACAGCCTAATGCTGTACAAGGCCTTTCTTAGAGTTCCGCGTAAGCTTTAGGCGTTATATCTGAATATTAATACACTACTGTACAGCTTTAAGCAATTTGTAACTCATTAGGCTGATTTTAATCCTTAAAGCTGTACATTAGCTGTATTTTGTTTAGCACGGGAATTTATTACAGCTTTAAGTGTTATTATAGTATCACTCAACGCTTGTTTCTGTAAAATGGGATATGCAATCTCCGTTCTATAGCTAATATTTATGGCGTAATTGTAGACTGTTATGCAGCCAATGGTGTTAAAAAATCTGCATATACAGCTATAGTACAGCTCAAGGCTGTATTACTGAGAAAATTTGTGTTTGCTGTTTTTATATCTGCATAGTTAATATCATGTGGAAAAAATCAAGAGGAATATTGAAAAGGAATATTTAAATATTATAAATTACCAACCAAGTAATCGAAAATAAACCTACAATCATCATTTTTATTAATGTTCAAGGAAAAGAGTTCCGTAACAAAAACATTAAAAAGTGATTGTAGGTTATCTGATTTATTATTTTTTAGGCTTATCTTCTTCATTAAGGTTACTTGGTTGGTAATTTACAATAACTGATTTTTTTAATGTCATAAGATAGCAAACAAGCAGATCGGTCTCCTGATGAAAAGAATCAACCATCGCCTACAGACAGCAAAAATGTTAATGGTGCGTTGCTCTCTTGTGGCAAGGTCTAATGCCCAATGCATAAGTTCACCGGCCACCTTACCCTCCAAACCAGAACATGACAGTGACTAGCACTGACGCTTTGCAGCAGGAATAGATAAGGCGGTGTTACCAAACCCGGTCAAGCCAATGCAGAGCTCTATCACCTTGTAACCACGATGGAAGTGACTCGCATAGCCCATCGGTTGTCTTTTACGACCTGCCTGGCCGAAAGGCAATTGGTCTATTCTTCAAAGAATATATAAAAAAGATTTAAAAATGAAATAAAAATCATTGCACTGAGAAAATATGTATTTTTTTATTTTTAACTTGCTACTATACGGAGTTTTACAAAAGCGGTATAGTAAGTCGAAAGGGGGTGACTCAGAGGGTCATTTTGAACAACTTTTGTTCAACGATTTGTGAAAATTCCCGAAAAACAATTTTGTTTTTCCATTGTGAAAAGTCACGTGACCAACAAAGTTTCTATGGAGAATCAATATTTTTTTCGCGAATTTCCAAAAGTCGTTAAACAAAAGTTGTTAAGAATGACCCCCTGAGCCACCCCCTTGCGGCTTACTGTACCACTTTTGCAACAACCTGTATATATGTATACTTACAATCGTTTTAAAAATATTATATACTTAGATACAATTACAGGCAAAAGAGTATGTGTTTCTCTTTGAAGAACTAGTAATATTAAATCACAAGCACGAAATAACGTATTCTTCTTAAAAATATTTTTGTGATAGGATACCAATATTTAAAGGGCTTGATTTTTCGTTCTTGATCAACTTAGTTATATCAAGTTGCTTTCTTGGTCATTATAATTCACCTTTATCCTCCCACAAACTGGGTACGATACAAATACGGTTTTGGCTTCTCTCAATTTTTTTTATTTTATAAGGCATATTTCCCTGAAAAATATAGTAAAACTTGATTAAAATACATGTCTCATAAGTTATAGTTAACAATAAGTTGGTTTAGTTGTAAAGTCAAACAACCGACGTCAATACAACACAATAGCGAAATCAAGTGACAAACATATGTTTTGTATTTAGGGTTTTTCAATTTTTGTACGCATCTCTAAACACAAATTAAGTGATTAAAAGCCAATTACTGTACAATAGATTTATATAGGGACTTAGTACAGCCTAAAGTGTATTTGGAAGGTAATTAAAAGCCAATAGCCGTATAATAGAACAAAAAAGAGATTCAGTACAGCTATTTGCAGTATATCACCCTCCAAATACACTTTAGGCTGTATAACAAAACGCCGCCATTATTGTGTATTAAAAACAACATTAAAGAAATATATTGTTAAATAAAAGATATGTTTAGCAATAGCTAAAGCTATATCTTGACAAACAACTTATATTATGATCATTATGCCTTTATATACAATATTGTACCATAAATACTTGTATATTCTAACCTTAAACACAAACACTTACCGTATTTTGCAATGATTTTATTTGTGTTATCTCGATTATTTCGTTAGCGCGTGAATATTTTGAGAGGAAACATACACGATTTTACAATGATTTTAAATTCGCACTTTGAATACACTCCAAATACTGCTCCAAGTCCAAGAATTTATCGTTTATTAATATATTTTTAATTATGGCGTCTGCAGATATAATGTTATACAATATCAAAAACAGATTAGTTACTTTTTATCATTTTCAAACACCTATTAAGAACATTTAGCTGCACAAGAGAGTATCTTAAGTATTATAGTTTCTTTATACACCGAATAACAGCCTTTGTACAGCCTATACCAGCTTGTACAGCTATTGTGCGGCCTATTTAACTCTTAGCTGTACAAGACAGTTACAAGAGAATATTTTTAGTGTTATAGTTTCTTTATACACCAAATAACAGCCATTGTACAGTTTATAACAGCTTGTATAGCTATTGTGTAGCCTATATAACGCAATAAGCTGTATAACTTGGGGCCCTTTTTGGTGTTGTATCGGCTGTAGAAGCGCTTCTACAGCCTTTGTACGGCTTCGTATACAGCTTTAAGTTTAAAAATGAACCTAAATGCAGCCTATATACAGCTTAACGTGCTACTTGGGTACTCTGTCAGGCAGATCGTAAAAGGTGACTGATTGGCTATGCGAGTCACTACCATCGTGGCTACTAAGTCTGTAGTGTCTCGCCCGGGTCGTGTTCCACTTATGCATGTAGCATTAGACCTCGCCACAAGATAGTAAAACACCATTAACATCTTTGGTGTCTATAGGCGATGTTTGACTCTTTCCATCAGGAAACCCATCTGCTCGTTTGCTATGTTTTACTTTGATTCATGTAGTTAAACTTTCACTTTTACATTGTCCAGTGATTTTTTTATAACAATGTATCCCTTTCGTTTAATTGCACGTTGTAGGATTTTTATCATTTTGAGACTAGTCATAGGAAGCGCCCGAGTGTTTGACCTTGGATTAAAAACGGTTCAGCGGTTTAACCGTAAAAGACAACGAACAAAACCGTTCTCCCTGTATTGGTCCGGGCTGCTTTGAAGAATAGTCCAACTTCCGTTCTGCCAGGCAAGTGGTAAAAGGCGACCGATTGGCTATGTGAGTCACTACCATCGTGGCTTCCTTCCATCAAAACGTGCTATACCGCACTTAGCCATAATACGGGCCATTGTGAGCAAAATGTATAGTGGGAGGGACCTATCAAACTGGGTTATACCGTACTTAGACACACTACGGGCCATTGTGCGCAAAATATATAGTGGGAGAGACCTATCAAAATGTGTTGTGGGAGATACATTCTATCAAAGTGGGCTATACTGCACTTAACCACACTGCGGGCCATTGTGAGCAAAAAGTATAGTGGGAGAGACATATCAATACGGGTTATACCGTACTTAGCCACACTACGGGCCATTGTGCGTAAAATGTATAGTGGGTGAGACCTATCAAAACAGGTTATACCGCACTTAGCCACACTACGGGCCATTGTGAGCAAAATGTATAGTGGGAGATATATTCTATCAAAGCGGGCTATACCGCACTTAGCCGCACTACGGGCCATTGTGAGCAAAATGTAAAGTGGGAGAGACCTTCTATCAAAACGGGCTATACCGCACTTAGCCACACTACGAGCCATTTCGAGCAAAATGTAAAGTGGGAGGCACCTTCTATCAAAACGGGCTATACGGCACTTAGCCACACTACGGGCCATTGTGAGCAAAATGTATAGTGGGAGATACATTCTATCAAAGCGGGCTATACCGCACTTAGCCGCACTACGAGCCATTGTGAGTAAAATGTAAAGTGGGAGGGACCTTCTATCAAAACGGGCTATACGGCACTTAGCCACACTACGGGCCATTGTGAGCAAAATGTATAGTGGGAGATACATTCTATCAAAGCGGGCTATACCGCACTTAGCCGCACTACGAGCCATTGTGAGCAAAATGTAAAGTGGGAGAGACCTTCTATCAAAACGGGCTATACCGCACTTAGCCACACTACGAGCCATTTCGAGCAAAATGTAAAGTGGGAGGCACCTTCTATCAAAACGGGCTATACGGCACTTAGCCACACTACGGGCCATTGTGAGCAAAATGTATAGTGGGAGATACATTCTATCAAAGCGGGCTATACCGCACTTAGCCGCACTACGAGCCATTGTGAGTAAAATGTAAAGTGGGAGGGACCTTCTATCAAAACGGGCTATACGGCACTTAGCCACACTACGGGCCATTGTGAGCAAAATGTATAGTGGGAGATATATTCTATCAAAGCGGGCTATACCGCACTTAGCCGCACTACGAGCCATTGTGAGTAAAATGTAAAGTGGGAGGGACCTTCTATCAAAACGGGCTATACGGCACTTAGCCACACTACGGGCCATTGTGAGCAAAATGTATAGTGGGAGATATATTCTATCAAAGCGGGCTATACCGCACTTAGCCGCACTACGAGCCATTGTGAGTAAAATGTAAAGTGGGAGGGACCTTCTATCAAAACGGGCTATACGGCACTTAGCCACACTACGGGCCATTGTGAGCAAAATGTATAGTGGGAGATATATTCTATCAAAGCGGGCTATACCGCACTTAGCCGCACTACGAGCCATTGTGAGTAAAATGTAAAGTGGGAGGGACCTTCTATCAAAACGGGCTATACGGCACTTAGCCACACTACGGGCCATTGTGAGCAAAATGTATAGTGGGAGATATATTCTATCAAAGCGGGCTATACCGCACTTAGCCGCACTACGAGCCATTGTGAGTAAAATGTAAAGTGGGAGGGACCTTCTATCAAAACGGGCTATACGGCACTTAGCCACACTACGGGCCATTGTGAGCAAAATGTATAGTGGGAGATATATTCTATCAAAGCGGGCTATACCGCACTTAGCCGCACTACGAGCCATTGTGAGTAAAATGTAAAGTGGGAGGGACCTTCTATCAAAACGGGCTATACGGCACTTAGCCACACTACGGGCCATTGTGAGCAAAATGTATAGTGGGAGATATATTCTATCAAAGCGGGCTATACCGCACTTAGCCGCACTACGAGCCATTGTGAGTAAAATGTAAAGTGGGAGGGACCTTCTATCAAAACGGGCTATACCGCACTTAGCCACACTACGGGCCATTGTGAGCAAAATGTATAGTGAAAGGGACCTTTTATCAAAACGGGCCCTTAGCACAGTATAAAGATGCAACCCTTAGGTATTGAATATCCTTGCACTCAAAAAGCATGAAGAGTTTCATCAGGGTACAGTCGCGCCCTGCATAGGGGACTGTTCGTTAATCCCATGGCACACATGTGTTTATTCATTTGGCAATGCTAAGGGGACATAGGTACAAACCATAGAGAGATATAAATGTCATCTTTGATACAGACATACAGATGAAAATTATTTTTGAAATGAAAAACTTATGATAATGACTGATAGAATTGAATGTATAGACAGACCTTACAGACATAGTAGTATAGAAGATGCATGCCGTGACATAATATGTATAATTGTTGTCTCGATTTTTACGTATTAAGTTAATCATGTGCGCAGCCATGTTAGTGACAGTTCACCTGTAGCGATGTCTTCATCAACGAAAAACGAATCGACAAAACTTTCTCACGTTGCTTATCCCAAGTGGCTGTATTAATACCCGGTTCCTATATCTGTAAAACGATTCGTTTTAGTTACGAATAGTAAAATTGTCTGCCAGGTGTAAGCTAAAAGCTAAAATTCCGAAAAAAAAGCTTCCTGTAAATTTAAAATTACCAAATGTCTACAACATCGCCTCGTTATTATTAAAATATCTGGTTGACCGAGCTTCGCTCGGTTTTTCACATTAGATAAACAATTGATTTTCTTAGTCTAACCTCAAAGCAAACACTCATTGACTTCGTGTTACTTAACAACGCCATCTGCTGGAATAACTTACAACACAAAAAATAGTATTTATTATTCGCCAATAGATGTCAGGAAGAGTCATATTTTTCAGTTTTAATTGGGACTTTTATTATCGATAAAACACGAATAAAAGACATTTTCTAAAAATTTCCTTGCTAGATCGATTTATCGCCCCCGAAACCCCCTATATACTAAATTTCATGAAAATCGTTGGAGCCGATTCCGAGATTCCAATTATATATATATATATATATATATATATATATATATATATATATATATATATATATATATATATATATAGTTCGTTCGGATCGTTGATAGGAACCCGGCGCTAGTGTTCGTGTTGGCCTTTCGCGTGGGCACGCAGATGGACGGCTGAAATATTTTTACCGCAATATCGAAAGCGTGTATTCACTTTCGTTGCTCATCCGAGGAACGGGAGTGGTAACGCACCACCCCGTTAAACACAAGCGTGACTTAAACCCGTTAAACAAAGGCGTGACTGTCATGTTTGCTATTCGTGTCGCTAAGCTCTAATTTAGACATGCCAAATTATATACTCTTATAAAAGCGCTGCCCGTCTCAAAAGAGGCAAATAGAAAGGTCGATGCATTGATATAAAAAAACCCTAGATGCACAGTCCCGAACAAAACTGACACTCAAAAGTGTCCCTAATTTCTTTTAAGTAGTTATAGATATGGCAAAAACATATGTCTTTGCATATCCAACCTTCAACCTTAAGTGCAAGACTTATAGTTGTTTTTACAAAGCAATGTACGAAAATAAATAAAATTGACAGTGACGCGGCCGACGCGATTCTATTTGAAATGATGCACAATTTAAAATTGTGCACTCATTTTTGGAGGACGTTTTTGACACACTGATTGTGTATCTTGGGTTTTTTATATCAATGGGTCGATGACATTATAAGAAAATTAAATGTTTTATATATATATATATATATATATATATATATATATATATATATATATATATATATATATATATATATATATATATATATGTGTAAGATAGTAAACAAGCAAATGGGACTCCCGATTAAAAGTGACAACCATCGCCTATAGACCCAAAAATGTTTGGTGCGTGCTATCCGAGCAGCGGGGTGTTAATGTCACATGTATTAGCATAACCGCATCTGAAACGGAACACGACAGTGATATGCACTGACGCTATTGCGTCACGAATAGATAACATGGTAGTACTAGACCCGGGGAGACGTTACGGAACTCTACTACTTAGTAAAATTAGGTTAAAAAAAAATAATACTTTTAAATTTCGCTAAAATTCAGCGAATATATTAAACTAGCCAACACCACGTTTAGTCATCGGCGGCATACCTTTGGTTTCGTAGCTGCCTCCGTGCCAGCTTCTAAAAAGAAGTATTTTATTAAGACACAATGAGCCACATTTTGGGTTGCCATATGTAATCATTAAAAGTAATATTATGTAAGATTTTTATTTTGATCGGGAAATTTTACCTATAGATATCCAAAAAATAATCTATATTTATATCTATGTTAACTATATTAATATTATAAATGCAAAAGTTTGGATGTTTGGATGGATGGATGGGTGTTTGTTAGAGGCAAAGACTACTAAATGGATTTGAATGAAATTAGGCACATAGGTATATGATGACCTGGAATAGCAATATATA
Source organism: Apodemia mormo (assembly GCA_036924255.1). Taxonomy (NCBI): domain Eukaryota; kingdom Metazoa; phylum Arthropoda; class Insecta; order Lepidoptera; family Riodinidae; genus Apodemia; species Apodemia mormo. Next base: position 4,990,627 of record JAUPFN010000020.1, on the reverse strand, counting down.
AATCTATATTAGTATTATAAATGCGAAAGTTTGGATGTTTGGATGGATGTTTCGATGGATGTTTGTTACTCAATCACGCAAAAATTACTGAACGGGTTAAAATGAAATTTGGCACACAGGTAGATGATGACCTGGAATAGCATATAGGCTATTTTTTATCTCGGAAAAATTTGGTGATCCCACGGGATTCGCAAAAAAACTTTTATAATGCAGCGGACTGCACGCTGCAGCTAGTATATATATATATATATATATATATATATATATATATATATGTATATGTATATATATATATGTATATGTATGTATATATATATATATATATATATATATATATATATATATATATATATATATATATATATATATATATATATACATATATAATATACAAATAACCCCTAAAGCCTTTTATAATCACTCAGTATAATAGCTAGCTAATACCCGCCCGCTTCACTGGTCGTAAAATTGACGATAAAAAATCAAATCATTTGCACAATCACGTGTTATAAAAATAATTCAAGCCGTTTTTGAGTTACTAGATATTCAGATTTCAGGCAGGCTAACAAACATTTTTAAAAATATTCGAAATTCTTAAATATTTGCACACCATATAAAAGTAGAATATGTCTGTAACTTAATTAATTTTTAATAACTTGTAACACCCTTATTCTTGCAAATAAATATTATCATTACACATTACATACATATTTTCATTATACAAAAAATAACACTGTATTTTACATAAAACTTAAATATACAAACGTTACATATTTATATGAAAGTCTAGATAAAATATAACTCTTGTGGATTGGAAAATCGGAATCGGAAAGTGTAAAGGACCGAATACCAACCAGAAAATTCAGACAGCCATAGCTTTTGTCAGCGGAGCGTAATATAACAGCATGGATTCGTTAATTGTACAACCTACGCCTTTGAATCTCTAAAATCAGCCTTTTACGATATATATATATATATATATATATATATATATATATATATATATATATATATATATATATATATATATAGGTATATTAAGTAATAATTATAATAAGTAAATTGAGATTAAGATAGATAAATAAAATAAATGTCATTAATTTTAGTAACCCAGAATTTGCCCCTCATCATTCATACTTTCCACAGTAACACATCCACTCACAACTCCCCCCCCCCATTTATTTTGTGGGTATTGAATATGGCTGAGCCTGAGCTGAGCGTCACGCGCGACTATGTAACTTTCGTTAGGGTAAAGTCGGTGCAAATCGGCTAAAGGGGTGAGATAAATATAAGTCAACGCGTTATGCTATGCGTAGTTTTGCATATCGGCGTTTGAGCCCGCTAAGTTTTGGGTCCGCGGGCCCTTACAATGTCTTTATGTCTTAAGCAATTTATATATATATATATATATATATATATATATATATATATATATATATATATATATATATATATATATATATATAAATATATAAATAAATAAAATAAATATTCACAGGACAAATTAAACTTACTGATCTAACCCCAAAGTAAGCAAATATTTGCTTGTGTTATGGGTGTTAGTCAACGATACTAATACATAGAAATACATATATAAATACCAGAATATATATAATAAACACCCAAACCCGGAAATACAAACATTTATGCTCATCACACAAATGCTTGTCCCCGTCGGGGATCGAACCCGAGCCCCGTTGATTGCGTAGTCAGGGTCGCTAACCACTCGACCAACGGGGCGGTCAAATATATATATATATATATATATATATATATATATATATATATATATATATATATACATATACACATATACTAGCTGTTGCCCACGACTTCGTCCCCGCGGACTTCGTTTACTCTGCACAGCTCCTCCCCGTAGGTGATAGCGTGATAATATGTAGCCTATATGTTAACCCGACCTGTTAGTAATATTCATGCAAAATTTGAAGTAAATCCATGCAGTACTTTTTGAGTTTACCCCGGACATACATACAGGAAAACAGACAAAAATTCTAAAAACTATATTTTTGGCTTCGATATCGATTGAAGATCACGCCTCCAGTACTCAAATTCAATGTACATACAATTTTGACGTTCCTACGATTTTATTATATGTATATAGATTAAATTTTGTCTTCAGCACATACCAATTTTTATTATTAGCAAAAATTTTAGTTATACATTGGCATACGAAGATGAAGACTCATCATTCTAATCTATAGACTGGATAACATTTGTTCAGGTGCCAACCCTACTGCAATTTTGTTGCGGGGTTTTGTTGACTGTGTTATGTCATTTTGGGTAGAAGAAACCGACAAAGTAACTATGTTTGGCTAATGTCCAATTCATATGTCAACGACATGGTAGTTTGTTACATAATAGAGTTTTAAATAAAATTGTGACTTATTTCATTCGGATTATACACTGTTGAACTCAGTTTGTTTCTGAATCTATTTATTATCACCGATATTTATGTATATTCAACAATATTTACTTCTTATGTTATATTGTTATATTAATTGATATTTATACTCACTATTTACTAATGATATTCATATTCACGGATATTTATAATCACCGATATTTATATTTATTGATATATAAATATCTGTGATACAGTATTATACACCAATGTTTATATATCCATTTACTAGCTGTACGCGCGTCTTCGTTCGCGTGGAATATTTTCTAAAATAAAAGTAGCCTAAGTTACTCCGTATTACATCAGTTATCTGCCAGTGAAAGTTCTGCCAAAATCGGTTCAGCCTTTTCAGAGATTAGTAAATGGACAGACCGTCAAAAATTGAAAAAAGAATAATTTTGTATACATGGGGCACACTAAAAGTTTTGCACTTCTAGCTAATTGGAACTGTTTGAATTTCGAATGTTATATTTTTAAAACGTTGCAACCTTCTCAGTAATAAAAAAAACAATTGGCGGGAAATGATTTGTCAATTGTTTTTTATCACACATCAAAGTTTTACGTATGCAACGAAAATGGAATTAAGTCGAAAAGATTTTAGAGCGATGATTTTTTATGATTTTAAAAGTTCTCTTTCTCCGCAAGACTGTGCCGCTCGTCTTCAAAATGCTTTTGGGAACAAGCACCTTGTTTGAGCACCGTGAGGCGATGGTTTGCTGAATTCTGCCAAGCCAAACTCTGAAATTTTTACACGAAGAATTAAAGGTTGGGAAAGCCTGCCCTAGACCACGAGATAGTTTTTTTTATTACAATATTATTTAAACAATCATTCATCGTCTATATGAGTCAATCACTTTCGCTAATTTCTTTCTCCAAGTGCTTACCGTCTTTCGTGCAATTCGAACGCAATAAATATGATGTAGATACGAGAATTAAGTCTATAAATTGGGTTTGTTTGCGGGACAACAAAGCGGGACAGCCCGAAAGCGGGACAATCCTGCCCAAAGTGGGACGTACCTTATTTATATTTCACAAAAATGACCTATTATTTAGAGTTAGACCTTAAGCACTAAGATAACTTTAAGTATCGAAGAAATAATAGTTTCTAATGTAATGATAATTGTGTATTATGATTCTAATCTATTATCCGCTTTTAAATAGCCAGTGGCTCTGTCTGCACGACCGATTTCAGGGACGACACTTTATTGGCATGTACAGTTAAAGATTGTCGTGAGCAAAGGTCTATTTACATGTCATAGCATAGCAAAATGTTTTATACGATTTGTCGTTACACTATATTAGTGCCAGCAACGAATACAATCCGGAGATATGAATCGATATCTGTTAGCATTCTAATGGTACCATTTAATTAAATAAAAGTACCTTATAATATGAAAAATTAGGTGCTAGAAAATTTGATTTCTCGTCAAAAGTTGGTTCAAAGTGTAAACTGCCTCTTAATACTAATGTCGTTATTTTGAGTCATATTAGCGCTAGTTTTTTAAAGTCACATGATAGCAAACAAGCTGATGGCTCTCCTAAAGGAGCGTGACAACCACCGCCTGTAGATACTAGATACCAAACATCCGTACCCCAGAGCTTTTTGTACCCGTTATTACATTTATATCAAAAGGGATATTCTTTTAAAGGCTCTTCGTTTGAGATACTAAAAATTGTTACCATTTTACCTAAGAAAATCTGTAAGCGAGTATTGAAGGGCTTTGAGATCTCAAGGTGAGCGGCCCATAGCCACTCTCCCTCTGGCATTATGCTTTAGGATTCTGAGCACATCCTAGATCCAGCAATTATAATCTACGGCCCATCGCGACCCCTAGACGATATTGCACAGTGTCGATTAATATTTTCTTACCATTTTGTTTACCTTTTTAAGAAATCAAGATATAGTGACATCTATATAGGTTTTATAAAGTAATTATTTTAATTATTTTCCAGATTACGCTCATTCGGTGTGAAATCCATCCTTGATTACTCCGTTGAAGAGGATTTATCCCAAGAAGAAGCTGAAAAACGTGAAGTCAGGTAATATAAAATTAAAACGATAAAGCTGATATATTTTCTCCATACAGCTGATAAATTATATTCTGTATAATTATCGAAGTCAATAAAAGTCAATAGCATATTTAACAGCAAAAGCAGTGTTTCTTAAACTGTGATCCGCGGTCCGCGAGTATATGTGGTATATCCCTATCTATGGACATTTGAATTATTAAATAAATACCAATGTTTTCTATTAAAGGGGTCCCCGAAGTCGTGCTTGATTTCCCTAGGGGTCCGCGGGCTGAAAAGGTTAAGAAACGCTGTGCTAAAGCATATTTAAAGTTTACAAAATAATACATGAAGGCGTAATGTTATGTCGACGTCGCATAATCCGTCAAAGACTATGCTTAAAATGGGTTTTGATAATATTATTCATCATTGTCCACCCTTTCAGGGATTCTCCTAAATAGGGGAAACCCCCTATGGATTTACTCGAGATTTACTCGAGCGCGGCAAATTAACATTCTCGCACACTGAAGCTCACCACTTTATATAGAGCCGGGCATCTAGGGCTGTAAAAAAAACCAATAACTTCGGGTCTTACATTATTTCCTTTAGAATCAAATAAAATTCAAACGCGCTCGAGAATGTCGAGTGAATATTTTCTTTGCAACTTTGTGACTCTTCCACTCCCTTACGCTAAATTCAAATCGTCGTATTTTCTAAGTTTTAGCTCGCAATTAACCTAACATACTCTGATCTGACGCGATACAGTGTTTTCATGTCACTATTTTTTACATTGTTTTTATCTGTACCTATAATTTTCTTCACCTTTGAAAACCATTATACTATAACCTTTTATTTTTCCTATCATTTAATCTACAAAATCCAATAGGTCCCCACGAGTCTCTAATAAATCCCCTTTTAGCATATTGGGATCCTCTACTATTTGTTTCGAATGTCGAGTATCGGTGCCGAAGTAAGAGGAAAATTATTTTCTAATCGAATAATATATACACGTATAAACATTGGCAGCTAGATTTGCAAATAAAGCAAGGCTATTTTGATATTATTTAATATTCCCTTCTGTCCTCTGTGAGGTTCAACACCACCTAATTTATACATAATATGCAATATTTGTATACAAAAGAATGATTGCAATACAACAACAGCAACCATACAATTAAGTAGAATGAGCATTACAAAACTGTTGAGTTATTTGTGTTTTAACATTTTTTGTCTTAAATAGTTACTAGATAGCTTTATGTCAAGATAAGAAAAATCGAATATTATTGGCAATCACGTGTACACTAGTTGTAGTATATTGGTCTTATTTTTGTTTCGAATTCCACGAGATAAAAGTTTTCTACATTTTTTTATATATACATATAAGATTACATTTTTATAGTTCACGCAAGTCGCTTTTGTGTTATTTTATTTTTAAATCGTGACGATCGATTTCGTTACAATCTGCAACATTTTAAAAAGACATATTTTGTAATTTTGTAGTTAGAAAAAAAGCCACTTAACAATTTATTCAAGTCGTGAGTCGTGATCATTTTGTTAATGATAAAAAAGACAATACTTGTTTCGGAATCTTAGATACTTTTACGAACAATATAATATTATGTATGGATATAAGTATTTTACAAAGTGAATCCAATACTTGGGTTGTTTTGTATATTTTTTGTTCGCCAAACGTTGATGTTAAATATTTTTAACTTATTATCCTGGCGACCGTTGTAAAAACACATTTACATAGCACCGTTGCTAAAAATACGCGTGATTGTCGAAAAGCTTACTTAAAATTGACTGCTTTAAATTTCCAGAAGCAGTTTATCAAGTTTACAATTAGCAGAAGTATTAAAACAAGGGCAGAGGAACTTGCAAGACATAGCAGTTGCCGGGTTTTTATTTTTCTTTTATTTTTATAGTTTTTTCATTTAATTTTGGTACTTTTTAACATCATCTACATACTACGCTGCTTATTATGCATGTGGTTTTATGTTTTAGGGTCAACTCATATTGATGCAAAGTCGAACAAAGCGACCCATCATGTTTTTAAAACTTTAAGGCATATATTCATTTTTAGGGTTTCGAAGTATACTAGGAACGCTTATAATTTCGCTATGTCCGTCCGTACCATAGCTCAGAGATCCTTAATGCTAGAAAGCTGGTATGAATATAATTATTAGTCACGGCAACAAAGTGGTAACATAAAATACTGAAAATTTTTTTAGGGTAGCTCTTCTATAATATGTAAAGTGGGGATGTTAATTTGTTTTCTCGTGTACCCCATAGTATGGGATAGCTTTCTAGGTTTGTAGAAACTGTTTTTCGGTTAAGGGACTCGTTTATGAAATATAAAGCTTTAAAGTGCTAATTTTTATTAGAGCCAAGTGCCCCCCCCCCCCCCCCCCACCTCCGCCCTTCTCTGCCAGCTACACGGTTTCGTTTCAGGGGTGGAAAAAATTACGGTAATCTATACATATAATAAAATCGTAGAAAAGTCAAAACTGTACATTGATTATTTTTTTTTAAAGAATACTTGGGGCGTGATCTACAATCGATATCAAAGCCAAAAATATAGTTTTTAGAATTTTTGTCTGTTTGTCTGTATGTATGTCTGGGGTAAACTCATAAAGTACTGCATGGATTTACTTCAAATTTGGCATGAATATTACTAACAGGTCGGGTCAACATAATACCTACATATTATCACGCTATCACCTACGGGGGAGGAGCAGTGCGTCGTAAACGAAGTCCGCGCGGACGAAGTCGCTGGCAACAGCTAGTAGTAAATATAATGAATTTTAAATAAAAATATCACGGTTAAGTTTACTCGTTATTGTCGAGCAACTAATAAAATGTTGTCCTACAAATTATTTTAAATTGTATACAGAATAGTTCGTTATGCTGTTCATAGATGGCGTTGCACATTGAGCTAGTATGGTAGTCGCCATTTCATTTGATAATATCTATCTCATTTCATTTGATAATATATATCTAATATCTATTTACTAAAGGTCGTGCGTTCCAGGGTTTGACATTGTATCCTGGCACAGTACACTCATCCACTTGGTTAAATCATGAAATGTCAGGGGCGTGTACTGTATAGAGGCAAAAAAGCACTGCTTTACCTATATTTTAATAAAACGTTCATACGTTTTAGATGACTTTAATTAATTATAAATAAATGAATAAACAAAATATAATAACTTAAAAACGCCTAATATTTTTAAATAGCACCTATTTGCAAGCACAGTACTCAAAAACTATGTTTGCCAGGCGTTTATTAAACGATAAATAATATTGAACGCCAAGTCCTGCCGCTAAGATTCTGCCTAACATTGTAAATGTGTGCGAGACATAATTACCTATCCGCACGTAATTGGCTCACTCACACAATCATGCTATTTTGTATAGCAACTACTGCGAGCTTGTTCTATAATCCGGTAAAGATAATAGGCGAAACATTGTTGACAAACAGTATGTTCACATTATGCATTTTTGTTTAGTAAGGTTTTATTTGTTGAAATGTTTTAAAAAGTGAAGCCATTTTAAATTTTTATGTGATACGTGATATGCATTGTGTATTATTATGTTGTATTATTGTATATGTTTTCTTAAAATATATTTTAATGATATTATTATTTTAACATTTGAAAGTGTATAAATTAAATTAAATAAACAGTAAATAATTAAAGTAAACAGTTATAGATATCTAAAATAATTAGTGATTTGTTTAATCTAGCGCGTTTCTTGATTTTTTAAAATGTTATTTGATTGTGAGGTATGTTTTGATAATGTGTGCTTACTAAAAATTAAAAGTAACAAGTTCTCACAATTGTCATTTAGTCAAAAGATTCAAATCGTATCTAAAGGTAGGTGTATACCCGAGTTACTACAATTAAACCAGCAAAAAGGAAATGTAAACGTATGACTGGCTGTGTGGTTGTCTCCATACGATTAATATATTTTGTTTTCCTTGCATATTGTTTAGTAATTCTAGTACAGTGTGGACTGATTCTGGATATTCAGATTTAAATAATTTCTATTCCGCGGCAAAGAAGCATGACCATACAGAAAAACATCTGGACGCCTGCTTAAAATTAAATACTTTTGGTAAATCTCGTATTGAAATGAGTATCAACAGTCAGTTACGAGTACTGATATATTGAGAAGCATAATGCTAAAGTCGATCGCAATAGAAACATTTTTCAAAATGCTGATCGATGTTGTTTGCTTTCTGGGAAAACAAGAATTAGCTTTTCGCGGCCACGACGAGTCAGTTTCGTCGTTGAATAGGGGTAATTATTTAGAAATAGTAGATTTATTAGCCAAGTATGATGGAGTTCTGCGTTACCGTAGAAGATGTAGATAAATAGTAGTACATCTAAGACATGTTCTGTTGGCATGATTTCCGGCTTAGAGATCCGTCGCGTGGCTGAGGCTACGCTAAAAATCTATATAAGAAAATCTATATAAGAGTACTCCGCTGCATACCCAGTCTCATAATCCTGTGCACGCCACTGTGAAATGTCCTTGCCACTTGGAGATGTTATAATTTGCCACTTGTGAAGTTTGAACTGTGAACTAGATTTTAGTTTACACTTTACCGCCTATTACACACGAAGAAGGAGTAACAGATAACTAGGGATGTAACATCGCTCATAAAAAATATTGATTTTAAGACATCGATTTTTTTCTAAAGTAAGACATCGATGTTGAAAACAAATAATACATCGATTTTGATTGTTTTCGATGTTTTTAATATACTTTTAGCTTTACTTCTATGATGTGGTTATTCATGGATGGCAGAAAGTGACTACTTCGTTTGCGTGCGTTACAGAGCGAACAAGACGCTAAAAATCTATGCTTGTGATTGACAGAAATATCTGTTCATGTGTGTAGCATGTTCGTCACAGACGGGGCGAAAGATGGTAATGTGATAAAACATCGCTCTTAAAAAACGATTTATCGTCGATGTTTGGTATTTTAATATCGATGTTAAAACATCGATGTTTATGAACGATATACCAATGTTTTAAAAAATCGATTATCTTTTGCATCCCTACAAATAATACGAATAGCTGTTATTGAGTATTTGTGATTACAGATTGTAGTGTGGATTGTAGAGTATTGAAAACTATGAATGATATTTTTTTAACAGATATATGATATTACAGGAACAATTGTTATCTAGTATTTATATACTACTTGTGATTTGTATCTGTTACGATAAATACTTCTCACACCTAAAGTGAACCTATTCTGCTTAATGCGGATATTTCCGTCATTAACTTTATTCGTTAAATAGGTTAAAATATGTTCATAGTATAACAATAAAAGCCCTCTTCTTAGTCCACATCTTGGTGATGGGCAACTTCGGAATACGGACACACACTTTACCAATTTTCTTTTGGCAACGTAAAAAGTGTTATGCTATTAAAAAGGCGCGCGACGTCGAGCGTCCCCGCCTGGCCACGAGAAATTCGCACCCGCGATTTTTCGCGTGACGCGAACGGCGAAGCGACTAGCGTCTAAAACAAATGTAATAGAAAGTACTAAGCATGCCACGCGGTGCGGCGACCGGCGGGGCGACGGACGAATTTTGCCGCGAGCGAAGAGGCACGGGACGCGGCGAGCGATTGAGACACATGTATAAATCAGCACAGCGCATACCACGTACTAGGGTGGCAGCCCAGCCCCCCTAGACAAGTGGCAAACGCTCAGTAACTATTCAAATATTACGCTTTGGCGATATTTAGGCCAAATTGGTAGCCAAGTGGATCATGGCTTGTTAAACGTTCGTTCCATACGAACTTTACGAATTATATCGAATATTGTCTCTGAATTGACGGTAAACGTCACTTTGAAGTATTATTTTCACCGAGGTTATAAGTTTTATTTATATGAAAAGTGCATTAAAAGCAAAAAAGACTTGCCCCCCAAGATGTGGCATCAACGTTAGTACAATAGAAAGAGAAATTTATGGATTTGTCATAAGCTGTTGACACGAGCGTAAACGAATTTGTAATTGGTAGCCAAGTGTCATTCGTGAAACGAAACGTTATATTGCATCGATCATTTTTGTCAATTTTCGTACAAGACCGTAGCCAAGTGGCACTTTTGACAAGCAAAATAGTAGCGAATTATTCGATAATCAGCGAACGCTAGAACCCTGCAGATTACGCTTAAAATGGCGGTTGATCACTATTATTCAATCAGCTGTTCTAAAGCGTGGATAACATCTGTGAGAATTTTTGTTAATTTTAAAGTAAAATTAACGCAAATTAAGAAGGCTTTTGGTGGCACATTATTAATGGTGCTTTGATATCCTTGTGGCGGGGGGGGGGGGGGGGGGGGGGGTATTAATGTCACATGCATACATTTACCGGCTACCTTACCCTCCAAACCGGAACACGACAGTAACAAGCACTGTTGCTATTGCTGCAGAAATAGGTGGGTCAGTGGTATTAGACCCGGGCGAGACAATGCAGAACCCTACCACTTAGAAGCCACAATACTAGTGACTCGTTTACCCAATTGTTCGCTTCTAACGAACTGCCTAGACACATTGTAAGTAGTGATAGGTTTGCAAAATGCTGACAATGTCTTAATGATGATAAATATAATATTTCGTCTTTAAATATTTTACAGACACTAGCCGCCTTATTACAAAAACAGGCCTAGATCTGGGTTTAAACCAAGATTGAGAAGTCTAGGCTTGTTACGGTATTAAAGTTAGATTCAGTACTAAAATTCATTCTTATTACAAAAACGAGTCTAACTGAGGACTAGCTAATACCGAAGATAGACCTTGGATTAACATGTATCCACAGATTATAAGCTAAAATGACTCTAAACCATTCATTCATTCACTCGGCGTAACATGCAACGTTCCGTTACAACAAACATACTTATATGAAAAGAAAGCAAAGTGTTTATTAAAAGTGATTTATGAGTTCAAAAGTGATAATAAAATAAAATATAAGTACAATTTTGCTATGAAAATTATCTTAAATCTGAAAACTTTGAAATTATATGAACTTTGATTTTATTTCCACTATATACCTACATGTGTACACGTACCGAGTTAGCGTACAACGAAATAAACTTAAAAAAAAGCAAAAAAAAAAAGTGTGCGACGCGTGTAATTTAATCAGAATGTTTATAATAAATACTATATGCGAAAGTAAACATTTCAATAATATATTTACAACGGCACCTCAAGTTACTTAATATTTCTGTATTTCCATGGCTAGTCTGTTTTTATTTATTATTGAAGCACAAGAACCTGAGTGCCTCAAGTAGGTACGATTAGGTTTTGTTATAAAATCTAGCATTACTTTTTTACCGTAATCAGTCAGTCAGTGCAGTCTACAGCACCTATAACTTTCAAAAATTAGCTATACGGCGAAACTTCCTCATTGCTTCTTCTTGCTGATTTAAAGTAGCTGGCATCTTTATAAATCTATGGGACAATCCAGCTAAAAGCCCTGCTATTTTCTTACAAGTTTTGCTAATGGTCGGCTGGGATACACCATGTAAGTCGGCAGTATCGTCTTGAATCTATAGAAACAATAATAATATTTCAGTAAGTTTTCCAGCAATTGAAATATATTGGCATTGCTTGTAATGTAGATTATCAAGTTTGTACACTTACCTCATGACGAGGCCAGTTGCGTAATGCGCAAACCACTTGCAACTCAGGACTGAGAGTCTGTCCCCGAGGGTCATGAACTAAATCCTCTCGCAATAAATCAACTATTTTGCTGGCAAACGTTTTTGTGAATCTATATTTTTTTCGAAAGTCTCCGTCATTTAAGTGAAACGGATTCACTCGAATTTGGGGTCTATTAAGCTTCTGGTATGTTTCTGATACTTCCAAATCTTCCAAACCTTTATATCAATTACGTTTATGTCCATTTTTAATTATTTTAATTACAAAGAATTATTTCACAACAAATGCGACGTTTATGTCAACTTTGAAGTTTGATGTTTTGAGCTTAGTATTAAAGTTAAACTAGGGGTCGCGGAGGTTTATCTTTAGAACCATAGAAGATACTCGGAATAGCGCTAAACCCGGTTTTATAATAACGTTTCATCTAGTACTAGTAACAAAACTGGTATTAAGGTCGGTACTATATTTAGACCTCGTTTTGGAATAAGGCGGTATAAGTTCAAGTTATAAACACTATATTCTTGTTACAACCCTTGTATTTTGTAAATTTAATGAAATAAAGAAAGATAGTTTATTTTTCAGTGTAGCAATAGATTTCGATCAATTTTACATTTCTGTAAATATGTATGCCAAAAAATACGTAAAAAAGAAGTTTTATATGTTCAGTTTTGCATATTTTTGTTCATTTTTAATAATAAATTTATCATCAGCTTTCATAAATCTGAAACATAAGTTTTAAAATGTGACTATCGATAACATTTTGCACAATTCTACGTTCACTTGTAAGGTAGGTAAAGAGGATTTACTTAAAATATGTTAAAACAATCAAATTTGATAGCAATGAAGATAAATGGGTGATTCTTCAATGTTGAGGATAATACGGTTCCAGGCAGTTGTCTCTTTACTGTTATAACTACGATGAAGAAAAACAATGTTTTCCTATTCCATTATTACTTTTTTAACTATCAACAAGTAAAAGAAAAACATTTCTTATAATTAATTAACAAAAAAACGCAAAAATCTACTGAAAACGTCATTATTTCGCGTGTCCAGATCACCTGTTCTTGGCTATTTGGTCTTCTAAAATATTCAAATACCACTTAATAAAATTATTTATAGTAAAAAATTATATTTAAAGGTCTATTGTTTCTGTTTCTTAACAATTTAAAGTATTAACTTAATTCTAAAATAGTAAAACACTCTTTCAAAAGTTTGTCACAAAAAAAGCGTCATTGTAAAAACAGGAATAGTTTTCAAATTTTTTCCACGATGATTGCAATTTTGGGGCATATTTCGTGCCTACCGGATGCCCCTCGGTACTCTTCGGTTAGGCCACACACTTTGAACGGATTGGACAGGTCATATTTCTCTCAAGGTAAGCTTGAATATGGTTCTTCGAAATTTGTCATCTTTATAATCATTCTCCTTATTCACTTTATCGTGGTAAATAATATGTTCATTGATTTTATTCATGGCTTTATTTATGTATCGAACTGCAAATAACTCCCCATAGATATTTATTAGCTGTATCTAATCTTTTAAGACAAATTTCGAGATGTTTTCTGGAATTCGTCATTATTGCTGACATCATTATCCTGAAAATGACTGTTGAGAATAATGATGTATGGGTTAGAATAATGATTTGCGGATTTTGAACAATGACAAATGTTGAGAATAATGACGTCAACACAATTATTAGCATATATAACCATTAAAATAAAGTAAGCTGGTACATCAATTGATTAATTTTTTTCGTAATGTCTCTGCAGTTGTTTTGGGAAAAAAATCAGCATGCCTAGCAGTAAGGAATCCTATGAGAATCGTAAAGTCCAATATAAAATGTGTCAGAAACGGAGGTATCAACAAATGATTATTGATCTAGAACTGCTAGCCTTAGAACAAGTGAGAAGGCGACAGAATATAAAAAAAGAAAGAAAAGCGTAAACTGACGAGTATTCCTGCACCGCGCGATTTTCGCTTGCGCTAGGTTACGTCTAGTTATATAAGAACATATATAAAATAAGACTCGCTCATATCGAACAACGTTCATTTCAGCGGTCATTTGGGAGGAGGCTAACTTAGCCCCCAATAAGCTTGGTGTACTCAGCAGAGTAAAGCTTTATCCCAGTCCATCGCCTCCAACTTTACAAGATCCAAATTCGACCTCACATGGAGTACTGCTCCCACCTTTGGGCCGGAGCTCCTCAGTACTAGCTTCTTCCTCTTGATTGCATTCAACGTAGAGCGGTTCGAATCGTCGACGACCAGGCTATTTCTAATTGGCTTGACTCTTTGGCGTTGCGCAGAGATGTAGGTTCGCTCTGCATCTTTTACCGCAATCATAATGGGGAGTGTTCCGACGAATTGTTCGGATTAATTCCTGCCGTTAAATTCCACTATCGGACATCGCGTCAAAATTTAAAGTTCCATCCTCACCACCTCGATGCCTGGAAAACCACAACAGTGCGCCTTTGTCGGCACTGTTTGCCTCGCACTACTCCTTTATGGAATCAATTACGACTTGGGGACCTTCAAGAAACGAGCTTACTCATTTTTAAAAAGCCGACAACGCATCTGCAAGACCCCTGGTATTGCAGATGTACAAAGGTACTGCTTTTACCATCAGGTGCAGTACCTTTGCTCATTGGCCCCCTCTACTATAAAATAAAACAATGGAAAGATTAATTAAGAAACTAAAAGACCAGCCGAAGCGAATCTTTCAGAATTGCCAACCCTTTAGAAGTAATTGCCCTTGCCAAACACATTAAATGTATCTCTTCCTATGCCATCGGCAACGACAATATCAGTTAGCGCATGGTGGCTTCACTGTTCCCCGTCCTAACATATATTATCAATTTTTCCTTTTTTTCTAGCACTTTTCCTTAAGCCTAGAAGACAGCTCACGTCATTCCTTTTTCTAAAGTCTCAGCTCCTACTAATTTCTCTAAATATCGCCCTATACCAATTCTTCCATATTTGTCCAAGATTTTGGACACGCAGTTTAGCCTTTACCTGCAGGATAGTAATTTGTTCAATCCGTATCAATCTGGTTTCCGTTCGGGGCACAGTACTGTTACTGCTATTGTTAAAGTCACTGATGACATAAGACATGCTATTGGTAATAAACAACCTACTTTATTGGTTTTCTTTGACTTCAGTAACGATTTTATCTCTGTGGACTTTGATGTGCTGCTTGGTACTCTTCGTTCGCTGAATCTTTCCCCTCAGTCTGTATCCTGATTTGACTCATATCTCCGAGATCGTTCTCAATGTGTTCATTTCGAGGATTCTTTCTCAGGTTTTAGTAAATTAACAGTTAGTATTTCACAGGGGGGTGTTCTAGCTCCACTCCTATTTTTCGTGTTTATCAACATAACATCCAATGCCATGTCCTCCAGTTTTCATTCGTCATCATCATATGCGGATGCGGATCATATGCGGATGATCTGCAATCGTATCGTCCTTCCTCTGCTCCGGATGTTCTTGAGGCAATCAGCGCTATATATGAGGATCTGTCGCGTATTCACTCATGAGCGGAGTCATCTGGTTTATTAGTAAATCCCAAAAGTTACAGTTTTTAATTATAGGTAGTGCAAATGCTAATGTTCCTGATCTCGTATATAGACTGCTCCCACCTTTGGGCCGGAGCTCCTCAGTACTAGCTTCTTCCTCTTGATTGCATTCAACGTAGAGCGGTTCGAATCGTCGACGACCAGGCTATTTCTAATTGGCTTGACTCTTTGGCGTTGCGCAGAGATGTAGGTTCGCTCTGCATCTTTTACCGCAATCATAATGGGGAGTGTTCCGACGAATTGTTCGGATTAATTCCTGCCGTTAAATTCCACTATCGGACATCGCGTCAAAATTTAAAGTTCCATCCTCACCACCTCGATGCCTGGAAAACCACAACAGTGCGCCTTTGTCGGCACTGTTTGCCTCGCACTACTCCTTTATGGAATCAATTACGACTTGGGGACCTTCAAGAAACGAGTTTACTCATTTTTGAAAAGCCGACAACGCATCTGCAAGACCCCTGGTATTGCAGATGTACAAAGGTACTGCTTTTACCATCAGGTGCAGTACCTTTGCTCATTGGCCCCCTCTACTATAAAATAAAACAATGGAAAGATTAATTAAGAAACTAAAAGACCAGCCGAAGCGAATCTTTCAGAATTGCCAACCCTTTAGGAGTAATTGCCCTTGCCAAACACATTAAATGTATCTCTTCCTATGCCATCGGCAACGACAATATCAGTTAGCGCATGGTGGCTTCACTATTCCCCGTCCTAACATATATTATCAATTTTTCCTTTTTTTCTAGCACTTTTCCTTAAGCCTAGAAGACAGCTCACGTCATTCCTTTTTCTAAAGTCTCAGCTCCTACTAATTTCTCTAAATATCGCCCTATACCAATTCTTCCATATTTGTCCAAGATTTTGGACACGCAGTTTAGCCTTTACCTGCAGGATAGTAATTTGTTCAATCCGTATCAATCTGGTTTCCGTTCGGGGCACAGTACTGTTACTGCTATTGTTAAAGTCACTGATGACATAAGACATGCTATTGGTAATAAACAACCTACTTTATTGGTTTTCTTTGACTTCAGTAACGATTTTATCTCTGTGGACTTTGATGTGCTGCTTGGTACTCTTCGTTCGCTGAATCTTTCCCCTCAGTCTGTATCCTGGTTTGACTCATATCTCCGAGATCGTTCTCAATGTATTTCACAGGGGGGTGTTCTAGCTCCACTCCTATTTTTCGTGTTTATCAACATAACATCCAATGCCATGTCCTCCAGTTTTCATTCGTCATCATCATATGCGGATGCGGATCATATGCGGATGATCTGCAATCGTATCGTCCTTTCTCTGCTCCGGATGTTCTAGAGGCAATCAGCGCTATATATGAGGATCTGTCGCGTATTCACTCATGAGCGGAGTCATCTGGTTTATTAGTAAATCCCAAAAGTTACAGTTTTTAATTATAGATAGTGCAAATGCTAATGTTCCTGATCTCGTATATAGCAGCAGTGTTATACTGTATAGCAAATCAGCTAAAAATTTAGGTCAAATTATAAGTGAAGATTTCCCTTGGAATGCTTATATATCAGAAGTATGCAAAAAAGTTCATTCCACCTTTCATGCTATCAAACGTTTGCAAAGATTTCTTCCTTTTAAGACTAGAGTTATTTTAGTGCAAACTTAAATCTTTCCTTTATTAGATTATGCTGATATTTGCTATCTTGATATCACAGAAGAAGGCCTGAATAAACTCGAGCGTTTACAGAATGTAGGAATTCGTTTTGTTTTTGGTTTTAGAAGATTTGACCAGATTTCCAATTTCAGAACATAACTCACGTAGCTTCCTATTCGGGAGCGCAGAAACGCTCAGCAGGAACGCTCCGCAGGAACGCAGACGAGCTTTTCATCGATATTACAATCAAATCTAGTTGTTTTGATTATAATATCGATGGAAAGTATATCCATAGGTATAATAAAAACCATATCCCAAATAATAACTGTAAGTACACTGAGAATATTAATCCAAATCCTGTCGTTTCATTATCTAGTACACATAAAGAAGAGAGCCACGATCCAAATCTCAGAAAAACAAATATCCTTTCTTCCTATTTAACCAGTGTTATACTCTTAACAATGTTAAGTGTTATCTATTTCGATTTTATTTCTTTGAGCTGATAGTTATTAGTTAATATAATGTGATGCAGGATATAACAATTGAAAAATAATAAAAATATTGTTATATTTTAATTATATACAAGAAGTTATATTTCTGTTCATCAATATGTAATTTTTTGATTAACATTATATTGTTAAATTATATTAATTACACAAGAATTTATGTTTGTGTTTATCAATGCGTGATTTTACGACTAAATATAATTATGTTGATTCTTAATATTTTGTTTTATTTCAATGATAAGTGCAATAAAACAGGTGTAAAATCATTATCCTCAACAAAAGTCATTTATCCTAATTAAATCGTCATTATCATCAAAAAGTTGTCATTGTCCTCAGCAAGCATATTTAAAATTTTCGAATATCTCCCTAAATATTAATAATACAAAGATGCCTCTTACACCGATATCAAAGATTTGAATCAAGTAACAGTTCTAGTACTGATCACTTGTTGTGCCACGAGGTTTTTATTTTTTTCACCAAATCATTGAAAATATATTACGATCGAAGAATGACCCAAATACATAAATCTTGGTGACAGTATTTAATTTTATAACTCTTTAAATTGGTAGTCCGTAGTACTGACAGAGTTCAATTAGCATGTTAGCTATATAGAAACTTACGGCATGACAGTAATTAAGAAGAAAAGATAGTATATTTTATCTTATTCGCACTCACGCGGTACATACAATCAAAATTGAATCAGATATAGCGACTCTGTTCTTATTTTTATTATATTCAATTCAGAGACAATATTCGATATAATTCGTAAAGTTCGTATGGAACGAACGTTAAACAAGCCATAATCCACTTGGCTACTAATTTGGTCGAAATGACGCCAATGCGTTATATTAGAATGAACAGAGAGCTCGGTTGGCGGTCAGAGCGTGCGCAGGACTTAGAAAAATTTTGATGGAAAATTTCAACCCTATATAACACCCCTTTTTTGTTGCACCATTACGTGGAGGGGGTAAGGGACACCAACTTTTGTCAAGGTCACTTTGCTCTGAGTTAATTCCCCGTGGAGTTAGGGGATGAAAACCGAAATTCATTACAAAGGCGTCTGCGACTTAAAAAAAGAAAATGTATTGAAAACCCCCTAGTTAGGTCAGGACTCTTAAATTATAGCAATTTGCGTTCATTTTACTTTACAATTATCAAAAATTCTAACAGATATTATCCACGATTTATAACAGCTGATTAAATAATAGTGATTATCCGCCATTTTTAGCGTAATTTACAGGGTTCTAGCGTTCGCTAATCATTGGATCACCAATTTTGCTTGTCAAAAGTGCCACTTGGCTAAGGTTTTGTATGAAATTGATCAAAGATGATCGATACAATATAACGTTTCGCTTCACGAATGACACTTGGCTACCAATTACAAATTCGTTTACGCTCGTATCAACAGCTTATGTCAAATCCATACATTTTGTTTTCTATTCTCCTAGCGTTGATGCCACTTGTCTTGGGGGGCAGGAATAATATTGATGTTATCGATTGTATTGCTGTTTAATGACAGTATTATACTTACTGAGACGATGAAACCCTATCGATAATGGACTATCAAGCAGCAACACTATAAACTAATGGTTTCGAATTTCGACACTAATTCTAAAAAATTATGTTTATATTATATGAAATTCAACGTCTTTATTATACCCCGATTCTTATTTAAATCATGTACTACACATTCTCTTCCAAATAGTAAGTGTTGGAGTACAAAGCTACCCCCCCCCCCCCCCCCCCCCCAAGCAACATCGAGATAAATTTGAAAAAGACATCTCGCTCTCGGACCGGGCGGTCAGACCGTCAGACTGAGCGGGCGGACTCGTGCGGCGACGCTTTTTTGGAGTTGTGCGGATTCATTACACAACTTTGTACGTTACCTAATGGAAATAGAGATAAATATAAAGTTTTTAAAAAGTGATGCGTCGCTTCGCCTCTACTTGAAAAGCGCACAGCTTAGCAAGCAGGGAGGTTGATTGTATAGGGAGTTGATTCTGTATATAGTAAATTTCTAATTTTTAAAGGCGTCTGCTGTGTCATCATTGCTGTATCAGCTGTGTCATCTTTGCTGTATCACGCATATACACTTCATGAGTAATAACAAAAAAAAACATGCAAGAGAGTGCCTCGCTTAATACAGCTGACGCCCTTAGTCGTCCTAGGTTTTAAGATTTTTTTTCATAACATTTAATGGTTGTGTTGGTTATTTCTAAGTTTGTAGCATTATGTTACACTTTTATTTAGTTTTCATTTTTTTCGAGATTTTTGTTTCAGGAAATACATTTGAGATTTAGTGTAGCCGTAAATTTGAGGCTCGACTTCCAAATAGTTAATGTAGATATTTTTTATAAACCTTAAAGGAATTTTGCCCTTTAATCAAAGATTCTTTACAGAATCTTTACTGCCGTCCAGATAAGAAAAATTCGAAGTAAATTACATTTAAAAATATCGTCAGAATTTTGCTTCACAGAAATTGCTTGTGTGAAGTGTCAATGGGTGTCCTGTATACTTGCTAATATTGTGTGTGTTTGGTGTGTCTGCTTTAAATTTTCTTTGCTTTCAATATAAAAATATAAAAGTTTAA
This sequence comes from Apodemia mormo, assembly GCA_036924255.1. Classification (NCBI taxonomy): domain Eukaryota; kingdom Metazoa; phylum Arthropoda; class Insecta; order Lepidoptera; family Riodinidae; genus Apodemia; species Apodemia mormo. Next base: position 4,970,231 of record JAUPFN010000020.1, on the reverse strand, counting down.
TACACATTATTGATTAGTACTTTATTTAAATGTATACAATAACAAAGCACGTATAAATAAATATATACGACTTGGTACTTAATTTTTTTGTAGGAAATGTAACTTATACTTCACATGAAAGAATAATGGTACGTATAAATAAATAAATATCATCACGCCAAATCCCTTGCAATATATGAAATTAAACCGAGCGCCAGTAGATGTTTCGGTTAATCAGGATTTACCAACGGCAATTCCTATTGCGTCATCATCTTTATAAAGCCTCTCACGTTTTTCTAGCAATAATCAGTTTAAAAATCATAATCAAATATAAAAATGTCGTATTTTAAATAAACCTTTTTAAGCATTTTCGACTAGTAGACTTTTGTAGAATTACTACTGAATCGGAACGCGGCCATACTCTGAGTTGATCCGGCGGAAGAAACTCAGCGGAATTGTCTTTGGTCTATTTTTTCATAACTAATGTATTTATTATATTACACAATTATAACAGATTACAAAAATATTACAGATTGGTTTGTGGAGCAATAATAACTAATTCCAGGTTTTCTTGTGTTAAATAATTAATAAATAATCTGAAATTTTACAATACACTTTTTTACACAGTTTTGTCTAAACACATTTTTTAATTTGTGTATTGATAGATCTCTAATAGCATCGGGAAGTTTATTATAAAACCCGGGACTGTGTGTGTGGTCAACACCGTCACCAAACCACTAGATTACAGAGGCGATTTATGTATCCAATTATTTATTTAGTCCATCTTATTATGTACCAAAATGGCAGCGGGTTTTATATCGCAAAATTATAGATATTTCAGAAGAAAACGTCCAGATTAATAATTGGGCAGTTATAACTAATACAATGTCCCTATTTTTTTCTTTTTTTAATTTTTACTAGCTGTTGCCAGCGATTTCGTCAGCGCGGACTTCGTTTACTCCGCACTGCTCCTCCCCCGTAGATGATAGCGTGATAATATGTAGCCTATATGTTGACCCGACCTGTTAGTAATATTCATGCAAAATTTGAAGTAAATCCATGCAGTACTTTTTGAGTTTATCCCGGACATAAATACAGACAAACAGACAAAAATTCTAAAAACTATATTTTTGGCTTCGATATCGATTGTAGATCACGCCCCAAGTATTCTTCTAAAAAAATATTCAATGTACAGTTTTGACTTTGCTACGATTTTATTACATGTATATATATTCTTGATGTTTTATACAATAATGTATGTGTCAACCTCGTCTTACATATTCTTATCTAACCGAAAACTTTAGTCTAGTCTAACCATTGATATAAAAAACCAATCAGTGAAAATGAGCGCACAATTTTAAATTGTGCGCCCATTTCAAATAGAATCGCGTCGGTCGCGACACTGTCAATTTTATTTCTTTTCGTTCATTGCTTCGTAAAAACAACTATAAGTCTTGCACTTAAGGTTGGATATGCTAAGACATATGTTTTCGCCATATCTATAACTACTTAAATGAAATTAGGGACACTTGAGTGTCAGTTTTGTTCGGGACTGTGCATCTAGGGTTTTTTATATCAATGAGTCTAACACCATTTTTCCGTTTCTTGAGAGAGGCAGATTGAAAAATTGAACTTGCGATTCAGTTTATCCAGCGTTTGCCAACACAGTTTGAAAATTGCCCACATTGTACTTTGCAAAATTTAGTTTTTTCATTGCTGCCTCTCTCCCAGTTCAATGTCCCTATTTAAATTCTATTAAATTTAGAAGAATTCAGTAGACAAAAAAATTAAATCATTTTGATTTATTTAATTTTCTAATGTTTCCCATCTTTCTTAGTTCATAACTTACATATTGGGTTAGATCACTTCGTCATCTTTATTAAGTCCACGGTTTTATAGCTCGTAAGCGATAGCCATATATAGACAGGACAGTTATAAATAGGACGTAACCGGGCTTGACTCATAGCATCTCACTCCTATCCGCAGGCGGTTAGACTTTTTTTATAGCAAACAAGCAGATGGGTCTCCTGGTGGAAAGAGACACCATCGCCTATAGACACCAAAGATGTTAATGGTGCGTTGCTACCTTGTGGCTAGGTCTAATGCATAAGTTTACCGGCTACCTTCACCTCCAAACCGGAACACGACAGTGACAAGCACTAACGCTATGCTGACTATGACTGACGCTTGCGGCAGGAATAGGTAAGGCGATGGTACCAGACCCGGGCGAGACAATGCAAAACTCTACCACCTAGTAGCCACGATGGTAGTGACTTGTATAGCCAATCGCTCGTCTTTTACGACCTGCCTGGCAAAACGGAGTTGGCCTTTTCTTTAAAGGAGCCCGGACCAACACCGGATATTAATTAGTGATAATTGGCTTTAGCTATACTTATTGTGGTAATAATACTACTTAGCTTTTACGAGTTGCCTGCCCCTTTTACTAGTTGCTTGGCCTGTCTTCGTCCCTTCGTCATATTGCTATCTTTGTCTACCAAATAGTCTATTCTTTGAAAATTACCTGGACTGGACATCGTCCGCGCGGATTTTTTTTTTAAATAAAAGTAGCCTAAGTTCTTATCACATCTGCTATCTACCAGTGAAAGACCCGTGAAAATCGGTCCAGCCGTTTCAAGATTAGCCGGAACAAACAGACAAGCAGAGAAAATTGTAAAAGAATATGTTATTTTGGCATATGTACCTACTGTATATAAATCCACATCCATTTAGTAATAAGCGGTTATTTTAATATTACAAACAGACACTCCGATAACTGATGAGTGACGACTGTGCAATAGTCAATGACCTTGCGGCTACATACATCGAGCTATGGCGAAGTATTGCGCTAACAATGTCAGATACATTGTTAGCGCAATCTCTCTCTCTCATGAAACTGCATCGCGAAAGGGTTTGACGCGTTACTGCAGTGGGCGTCAAACTACGGTCCGCAGGTGACATTTGTGCGGCTCAGACAAAGAAACAATAATATAATTATTACGATAAACAATAATAATAATAATAATAGCAAAATTATAATTTACCCGCATATAACATATGTCAAGTTCATGTATAACCCGTATTTTGATGTAGGTAGATCTAGTGTATCGACGACTGCTATTTTATTTTGTTGCACAATAGAAAAAAAATACATACGACGATATGACCTTTCATGTTTATGAAGGAGTATTATAGGTTCGTAATGTTTGGACGAATGAAATACAGTACACAGTAGCATAAAATTAAAGAACTTAATTTAACTGTCGTGGGTCGCATAAATATCATCCGCAGGCACACAAATATAATCTGCGGGCCGCGGTTTGATGACCAGTGATAGTATGACCAAGGATTTAAAACGTTATAATTTCGATATATTTGCGTCGTTGTGATTGGTTATGGTATATGATATTATGACGTTGTCTTCTAGCGTTAGTTGGCGAACCAATCACGAAACAGCATGAAACGCAGCGAACCAATCACGAAACAGCAAAAATATCGAAATTATAACGTTATAAATCCTTGAGTATGACGTGATTATGATGTAAGCAGTTATCGCGATGTATTTCGTGGCAACATCGTGCTAGCGCGATCAGCCTGGCTACTTACTACGCAGTAGCCCGATATAATATGTAGCCGGCAGCCGCGCTACATATTATATCAGTACTATTCTTGATAGTACTATCACAGAATATAAAGACAAGTACTATTCTTGCACGAGTAGTATATATACGTAGTTTGGCGGAAAATATTATTTCGAAAACTTTACCTATGTAACGCACTTCGTCCAGGGGGACGAAATACTACGCACTTCGTCCAGAAGGACGAAATGCTGAAATCCATATTTTTTATTTTTGGTGGTAGAGTTCTGAATTGTCTCGCCCGGGTCTGGTACCACCGCCTTACCTATTCCTGCCGCAATAGCGTCAGTGCTTGTCGCTGTCGTGTTCCGGTTTGGAGGGTAAGGTAGCCGGTAAACTTATGCATGTGGCATTAGACCTCGCCACAAGATAGCAACGCACCATTAACATCTTTGGTGTCTATAGGCGATGGTTGACTCTTTCCATCAGGAGACCCATCTGCTTGTTTGCTATCTTATGACATAAAAAAAATAAAAAATATTATAAATACGAAAGTTTGGATGTTTGGTTGAATGTTTGTTACTCAATCATGCAAAAAGTAATGGACGGATTTAAATGAAATTTGGCACACAGGTAAGATGACCTGGAATAGCGCATAGGCTACTTTTTATCCCGGAAAATTTAGGTTATCCCGCGGGATTTTCCAAAAAAATTTATAATGCAGCGGGCCGCGCGCTGCAGCTAGTTTCTTCTCCCGATTGAATTTATATATCGATTATTTTATTATATATATATATATATATATATATATATATATATATATATATATATATATATATATATATATATATATATATATATATATATATTATTGGTGAATCCCGCGAGAATATCTAAATTTTTCCGGGATAATAAGTAGCCTATGTGCTACTCCAGGTCATCATCTACCTGTGTGCCAAATTTCAATCAAATCCGTCCAGTAGTTTTTGCGTGATTGAGTAACAAACATCCAAACTTTCGCATTTATAATATTAATATACTTAGATTAATAAAGATAATATATAATATAGACTAGCTGCAGCGTGCAGCCCGTTGCATTATAAAAGTTTTTGGTAAATCCCGCGGGATTACCTAATTTTCCCTAAGTCACACACAGAGCCTGACTATAAATAAAACCAAAGTAAAGTTATTAATTTCGAAATAAAAAAAAAGTATTATGTTAAATCTGAGTGTATACCGAATATTCCATATCATACAAATCGATCCAGTCGTTTAGGCGTGAATGAGTTACAAAATATATATTCGCAAACACGAATACAGACAAACACCCACACACATACTACACAACTATATACACACACAAAGTCAAACATGTACACATTTATGTGTAAATGTAGCCCGTGGCATGATACGATAAATAATCGGTCTCATAAAAACCGTCAGTTCTGTTTCGGAAAACTCATTAGAAGTTCAAGGCTATTATTCTATAAATAGCAATATATTATTTGACTAGTAGCCGCATGCAGCCTGCTGCATTAGAAAAGTTTTTGGCGAATCCCGCGGGATTATCAAATTTTTTCCGGGATAAAAAGTAGCCTATGTGCTGTTCCAGGCCATCCTCTACCTGTGTGCCAAATTTCATTCAAATCCGTTCAGTAGTTTTTGTGAGTGTGGTTGAGTAACAGACCTCCGTCCATCCATACATCCAAACTCTAGATTTTATAAGTGTCTGGACATTTGAATATCTAATCTAATCTATAATCTTATATTATAATCTACATAAGTATATTTTAGTATGTTACTATATAATAACTATATAAATTGAGTATGGTTCAGTTTAATATGTAATGTATGTTTAGTATGTAACTTGGCAACCCTACTCCATGGGTGTAACATTTAAACAAGATATAATAATATATATATATATATAATACCTATTGTAGTTTCTATTAAGTAGAAGGTAATGAAGACCCTTAACGGATGACGTCAAATTGCCGAAAGTATTGTAGGTATAGTGTTATTAATAGTTTTGGAATGACGTCATGTGATGGTGTTAGATTGACGTCTTTTATATACATCTATATTAATAATACTATAAATGCGAAAGTTTGGATGTTTGGATGGATGGATGTTTGTTATTAAATCACGCAAAAACTACTGAATGGATTTGAATGAAATTTGGTACACAGGTAAATGATGACATGGAATAGCACATAGGCTACTTTTTATCCCGGAAAATTAGCGGGATTCGTCAAATCGGGCTGCACGCTGTAGCTAGTCGTTAGACCCTTTTATTATTGCACTTGTACATAAATTTCACTTTTAAACATATATTTTTAATATATTGCTTACTTTGGGGTTAGATCAGTAAGTGTAATTTGTCCCGTGAATATTATATTATCTCTTATATCTCTTATATATTATCTCTTATATCTCTTATATATATATATATAAAAGAAAGTCGTGTTAGTTACTCCACTTATAACTCAAGAACGGCTGAACCGATTTAGCTGAAAATTGGCAGGGAGGTAGTTTAGAGCCAGGAGAAGGACATAGGATATTTTAGATTTTTTTCCACGCGAACGAAGTCGCGGGCACAGCTAGTATTATATATTATATAAGAAAGTAATTGCAGCGTGGAGCCTGCCTGCCCCCGTGTTGGTCCCGGGCTCCTTTGAAGAATAGGCCAACTGCCGTTCTGCCAGGCAGGTCGTAAAAGGCGACCGATTGGCTATTATATGAGTCACTACCATCGTGACTACTAGGTGGTGGTAGAGTTCTGCATCGGCTCGCCCGGGTCTGGTACCACCGCCTTACCTCTTCTTGCCGCAATAGCGTCAGTGCTAGTCGCAGTCGTGTTCCTGTTTGAAGGGTAAGGTAGCCGGTAAACTTATGCATGTGGCATTAGACCTCGTCACAAGATAGCAATGCACCATTAACATTTGTCTATTAACCAAACCAGTGAATGAAATCCATAGAATATTTCAATATGCAAACATTAGGTCCACTCTTTTTTCCAGTCACAACTCCTAGGTAAACAGGTAAATTGATACTAGCAAGCCCGATCAGACCTAAAAAAAATTGCAAAGCCTAAAAAATATCGTTTTAAAGAGGCGTTGGTGCTGTTTCTGGCTGATTATTAGCAGAATAACAATTTGGTAACAAGCGAAATGTTTGCTAAAAAATTGTTAATTATATTCTGGACTGAAATGTTTTAATCAACCCATTTGGAATATATTTATTGACATATTTAATCGGTTATAAAATATTTTTCATCCATTAACAGCTCGGTGAAGGTGGTTCTGTAGTGGGATGTTAGACTATCAGGAACAATATTTTTTCAGGCTTAAATTTACTCTTAATAATATTCTGAACATCTGACAATGTGGATGTGCCTACACTTGTATGATTATTAATTATGTAGCCTGTAGGTCCTAAGACGCGGCAGAGTAACAAAAGAGTTGTGATTTACTCTCGCTATATTCAAGAAAAAAGTCTTGCTGTGCATGTATCTCGTCTCCACAGAATAAGCAACTCTTTTATTGGGGTAGGTGCGCTTCTACACTAACATTCATCAGTTAGCAAATTAAAAAATGTATTAAAAAAACTAAATAAATTAGATATCAAAATATTTAAATGACAAGAAAGCATGGGAATAGTTGCTCTTCATGTGAATCTATTATTTTATTATATCATATATTTTTTTAATCAAAAATTATGTAAAATCTTTATATATATATATATATATATATATATATATATATATATATATATATATATATATATATATATATATATATATATATATATATATATATATACAGTGTGTAAAAAACCCTGTCCGATCGTCAAAGGCATTATTTGGTAGCTTAATACAAACATATTTGTGCCATTATTTTATGGATATTGATACATACATTTTCAAAATATTTGCTTGATTTATGGGGAAGTTATTCAATTTTAGTACTAAAATGAGTCACTTTAAACCACGATATTTTGCTTATTTTTATAAAAATATTTTTTTTGATAATGTCATTGATCTGTATATATACCTCTTTCGGATCAGACAGTTTTCTTTACACCCTGTATATACCGGATTAATGTTAATAATTTTTGACGCAGTATAACTGCCGTAACCGACTTTCTTTTTCATGTATCTCCGAAAGCATCAGATTTTCACTAAATTGAAATGGGATTAAACGAAAAGTTTACCCTCCGAAAAAATAATTTTCAAAATCGGTCCATAAATGACTGAGGTCTGAGATAATAAAGAAAAAAACGTGCAGGCGACAATTCGCCTCCTTTGGCGGAGTCGGTTGAAAATTACACTCGAATTTTGACCACCCGGTGATCACTATATCTAAGATGAAAAATCGTGAAAGACTTCAGAGTTAAATATAGATTCTTGTAGAAAGGCCAAAGAATGCGAAATAATATGCTTTGGCGACAATTTTTAATGGTTGGAACATTGTCAAAAAGTCATTATCTTCAGTATTAGGATGACAAACTAGGGATCCTCAAGAAAATAAAAATCATAATCATCATATCTTGTATTTTAAGCTTTTTTATTATAAGATAGCAAAGAAACAGATGTCTCTCCCGACAGAAACCATCTCCTATATTCACCAAAGATGTTAATGGTGCATTGCTATCCATACGGCGAGGTGTTAAGCCACGTGCATAAGTATCCCTACTTTCCTTATTACCCTTTGTCGTATCACCTCGATTTGGGGATACTCTCCTGACAGCCTCAGCTAGTGTCGGAATCCTGGGAGTCGACATATCGAATTACGTTCAGTTTCACGGTCATTTGGAAGCCAAATTTAAATTGGCCTTTAAAAAGCTCGGTGTGCTCAGCAGAGCGAGACAGTACTTTTTGCCGGCCCATCGCCTTCAACTTTATAAGGCACAGATTCGGCCTCACATGGAGTACTGTTCTCATCTCTGGGCCGGAGCTCCCCAATACCAGCTTCTTCCTCTTGATCGCATACAGCGTAGAGCGGTTCGAATCGTTGACGACCAGGCTATTTCGGAACAGCTCGACTTTTTGGCATTACGCAGAGATGTAGGTTCACTCTGCGTCTTCTATCGTCTTCATCATGGGGAGTGTTCCGACGAGTTGTTTGGAATAATTCCTGCCGCCGAATTCCACCATCGGACATCGCGTCAAAATTTAAAGTTCCATCCTCACCATCTCGATGTCTGGAAATCCACAACTATGCGTTTCTCCCGACACTTTTTGCCTCGCACTACTCTGTTGTGGAATCAATTACCGGCAGGGGTATTTCCGAACGGATACGACATAGGGACCTTCAAGAAAAGAGCTTACTCATTCTTAAAAGGCCGGCAACGCAACTGCAAGACCTCTGGTATTGCAGATGTCCATGGGCGGCGGTGATCACTTAACAGGTGCACCTCTTGCTCGTTTGCCCCCTCTTCTATAAAAAAAAACTTTACCTTCCAAAATAAAATACGACAATTACAAGCTCGAACGCTATTCTCTCAGAAATATGTAAGGCGGTGGTACCAAATACCTGGACGAGATGTTGCAGAACTCTACCACCCAGTAGTCAGTAGTCACAATCTATACTGTATACTCTGTATGGCAGATGGTCTATAGGACTAAGGAAGTCTGAACTTCCCTTAACAAAAATTCGCCCTTATCTTGTAGAAGATGCCAAAGAATGTGAAATATTATACTTTTGCGACAATTTTTGATGGTTGAAACATTGTCAAAAACAAGGGCGGATCCGGGGGGAGGGGTCCGAGGGGTTCATGACCCCCCTAGGCAGGGGTCTATGTATGGATTATTATTGCAACAAATATGGATTAGAGCCTATCTTGACTGAGCCTCAAATATGTGTCCCACCTGACCCGAAGGCTGGTTCCGCCCTTGGTCAAAAATTCATTATCATCTATATTAGCATAACAAACTACGGATCTATTAGAAACATAAAATTCAGTTTATTAAAACACACATATCAATGGGCAATTACAATCATACATACATAAACATACAGTAGAAACACAAAACCTTGTTAATAGAAGCCAGGTTAATCTCATCCTATAAACTATGAAATCTTAGGTGCTTGCGGGTGTGGGTGCGCGTGACGAAAAATGAGCGAACAAATAAACAGATGTGTAACTAACGAAAAGATATTTTTTTAATATTTTCCATGCATGGGCAATGGGAAACTTACAGTATTATATAAGAAACTAGCGCAGTGTGCAGCCCGCTGCATTATGAAAGTTTTTAGCGAATCCCTGAAAAAGTTAAGTGATTCTAATTTTTTTCGGAATATAAATTAGCCATGTGCTATTCCAGGTCGTCATCTACCTGTGTGCCAAATTTCATTCAAATCCGTTCAGTAGTTTTTGCGTGCTTGAATAACAAACATCCATCCATCCAAACATCTAAACTTTCGCATTTATAATATTAATATATATAGGTGAAAACTCTTTGTTTGACGTCCTCAGTGCCTCAATATCCACTTGCGGGGACAAGCAAGAGGAAGGTCAGTTGAAGCAGTATCACGTGGAGCAGAGGTTCGCGGATCGTCGGTACAAGGTCACCAGCGCCAGAACCTACTTCTATCTCAACGAAGCTTCTTGTGAAAAAAACATGGAAGCATTCATGAGGAGCATCGAAGCTGTGGCCAGTAAGTTTAGATTTAGCCTTTTAACTCGCAGATATATTCGAAATTTACCGGTCGTGATGGTGAAGCAATATTTAATGCAGTTATTATTGTTACGTGGTTCGTGTATTGTGCAATAAAACACCACTTATATTAAAACCGTGTATTTACAACACAAATATACAATACACCACAATGCAGTACGTAAATACACTGATGATAAACACTACACACACGTCACACTCACTGTACTAACACTAAACTTAACCGAGTACGCTGAACTAAAACACTTCTCTTATTCACTTCACATTGGTCGCCCGTATTATTGCTCCGAATCGCTGTATAAAACTGCACTCTATTCGTCAATACATCCCTATTTATACCCAAAGTAAAGTCGACTACAATCTCGAATGTTCCGAAATCCTCGCGTACACAATAAGTTAAATGTAAATAAGTCCTTCTTCTTGGAATCTCACATATATAAGTCTACCGGCTACCTTACCGTCTAAACTGGAACCCGACAATGACAAGCATTGCAGCAGGAATAGGTAAGGCGGTGGTACCAAATACCCGGACGAGATATTGCGGAACTCTACCACCTAGTAGTCACGATGGTAATGACACGTATAGCCAATCGGTCGCCTTTTACGACCTGCCTGGCAGAACGTCAGTTAGTGTATTCTTTAAAAGGGACCGACTAAAACGGGGAAATCGGTGTGTATTGAAGTCTTTTACTACACTTTTTCTAATAAGTTATCAGAGGTTTTCCGTGCGGTCCTCGTCGTGTGAGGATATGTTTCCGAATCAATAGCAGCTTAAAATTTGACGAGAAATATCGTCTGTTTCGTATTATAGGATAAACTATTTCCATTTTAAAATCAGTTTCATTATTAAAGCAGTTTCTTTCATACTTACTCTATAGGCCTTTCGGCTTTTAACCTAGTTTGGCTTAAATGGGTTAAGCTTAAAGAAGCTAGCTACGTGAGTACATATTACTATGATTCTGTTTAAATATTAATTTTAAACGTGACTTCGCTTGGTGGATATAAAGTAAACACACAACAAAGAACACATGCAGTTTTGGTTTTATACATCCCTTGTGTGCATTTAGGAGTGACGAATATTAGATAAACTAGAATAATTTTTTACGTTTTTGAAATTCATTAAATAAAATATATCGCTAGGAACAATCATATAAAAAACTAGCTGTTGCCCGTGACTTTGTTCGCGCGGACTTTGTTTACCCCGCACAGCTCCTCTCCCGTAGGTGATAGCGTGATAATATGTAGCCTATATGTTAACCCGACTTGTTAGTAATATTTATGCAAAATTTGAAGTAAATCCATGCAGTACTTTTTGAGTTTACCCCGGACATTGACTTTCCTACGATTTTATTATATGTAGTATAGAATAGATGAGACTTTAATTTGATTGACTTCTATCATCGTATTTTAAGTGTTAACCGATGTTAACAATGTTTTTATACAATTACAAAACTTCAATTACATTTGCATTGAAACAGCAATAAGTATTAAATAAAAATCCTATGTTTTTGTACCAAAGAATAGTTTAAAGCTAATTTCGTTTTTGTTATTTTTAGTATCTTCACGCCCATATCCCCGAAGAAGTAAGCAGAGGTACAACAAGTGCACCCACGATTAGCCGAAGATACTTGGTCCCACAAATAGGTGGCAAGCCTATCGCCACACGGGCACTTTCCAATCCCGGGCATTTTTGAATTGCCGACCCAGGAATCGAACTCCGGATCTCATGTGGTCAACTCCGACAGCGGACCACGAGACCACAGAGGCGATTTTAATTTAAGTACCTATGTAAAACAAACTTTTTACAGGTTATTTTGACGCGTAAACATTTTTTTGAACAACTACTGGATAGGAAACGCGGCCACACACTGAGAAATCTGAGAATAGTATTGTTCAAATGAACTATTTTATGATAGCGCGTTATAGACTATAAACTATATTTTTCTAGCGCGCTACAAAATGGCAGATGGTATTCTTACAAGAACCATACAGTTCTTTACATCTGTCAAATCATTATTCGATTAAATTTGTTGGTAATAATACTAATCGAGGGAGAGACGTTGTAGAACTTGGTAGAGTTGAACAGGTTTTAGATATCAATTTTTAATTATCGGTGAAATATTTTTCAGGCGTCACCAAAAGCACTGGGCTCATGGCGGTTAAACTGACGGCGCTGGGAAGGCCACAATTACTTGTAAGTATTATGAGAGGAGAGTATATCCGGCCGCGCCGCCCGGGCGGCGTATAGCAGTGGACTGTCTCGGCTCGCACAACAGTCGCTGTCACGTTGCGCTCGCGTATACTACATCAAATAGGTACAAAACTTTTCAAGTGACAATCCCGTACTTTCATGCGCAGCTTGGAAATGAAACTGGGGCGCGCAAAGAAAATTCACGGTTTTTTTATGTTATTGAGATAGGCAAACTGGCAGACATGCCACCTGATGGTGTTTGACGTCGCCAGTGAACAAAAATGGGATACCTGGGCTGGAACTAGTCCAGGTATTCGTGTGTTGCCTGTCCTGAGACATAAGATGTTAAGTGATGTAACTGTTTCACGTGAGAAACGAGCAAGATGGTGGTACCCATGCAGCCGGGAGCGCGGTACAGCGCGTCCCTCCCACCGGTAAATATTTTGTTTGCAGGACCCGCTTAACTTTTGTAAGGGAGTGAATCTTCTGTACTGTAGTAATATTAGGTACTAGCTGTTACCTGCGACCTTGTCCGCGCGGACTTCGTTTACTCCGCACAGTCTCCTCCCCCTCATATTTTGACCCGACCTGTTAGTAATATTCATGCAAAATTTGAAGCAAATCCATGCAGTACTTTTTGAGATTACCCCGGACATGACATTACAGACAAACAGACAAACATTCTTAAAACTATATTTTTGGCTTCGATATTGATTGTAGATCACGCCCCAACTATTTTTAAAAAAAATATTCAGTGTACAGTTTTCACTTTCCACCGATTTTATTATATGTCTAGATTCTGTGGTAGTATCTGCGGTTTTCTCGCAAATTAAAGAAATAAATAAGTTTATAAACTACCCTACCCTCTAAATCCAAACACGACAATGACATGCAATGACGCTATTGCGAAAATATTTGGTAAGGCAGTGTTTCCTCATACCCGGGCGAGAAGTTGCAAAACTGTACCACCTTGTAGTCACGATGGTAGTGACACGTATGGCCAATCGTGCGTCTTTAAGAACTGCCTGACAGAACGGCAGTGGGCCTATGGCCTAAGGCCGGACCAACGCGGGGAAAAAGGTGTTGATATATCCGTATATATATATATATATATATATATATATATATATATATATATATATATATATATATATATATATATATATATTTTAAAATATGTCTTACAGTTGAGGTAAATTCCAATATTGTAAACGGGAGTAAAGTTTGCTTCGATATAGGCTTGCCTAGTGAGGCAACTAACAATAACAACGGCTGGACCGATTTTGACGGGACTTTCACTGGCAAATAGTTGATGTGATACCTTAGGAAGGTCGGAAAGGCGACTAATTGGTTATACGTATCGTTACCATCTTGACTACTGGGTGGTAGAGTTCCGCAAAGTCTCGCCCGGGTATTTGGTACCACCGCTTTACATATTTCTGCCGCAAAGCGTCAATGCTTGTCATTGTCGTGTCCCAGTTTGGAGGATAAGGTAGCTGTTAGACTTATGCAGGTGGTATTGCCATCCCGCCAAACGAGCAATTAGCAACACACCATTAACATCATTGGTGTCTATAGGTATAGGCGATGGTCCCTGTCCCTGTCCATCGCAAGAGCCATCTGCATGTTTGCTACTTCTGATACAAAAAAATTCAATAACTTATAAGTGTTAATATTTTTTAGTTGCAACTATCAGAAGTGATCATGCGCGCCCGAAACTATATGCAGCAAATCGCAGGCGGTACTGGGAACGTCCTCACACACCACAAAACAATTGAAGACTTCCAGCGATATCTGGGCGAGCACAGCAGCAAGCCGGAGATCCAGGACTTCATGAAGAAGGTCACCGCGGACAAGCAGGGGTATGTGAAACACTTATTTACTTTTAAATAATATAACATTAGGATAAGGAATTCGAGAAGGAAATAATATATAGAATAAATGGAGCGTTAGGGAGATTACTTAATAGCACAATTTTAAGTCGGGGTGCCCGGCTAGCCCTGTATAATTATGTGCTTATCTCATTGATATAAAAAACCCAAGATGCACAGTCCCGAACAAAAGTAACACTCAAAACTGTCGCTAATTTCACGCAAGTAGTCATTGATATAAAAACCAAGATACACGATTAGTGTCTCAAAAACGTCCTTCAAAAATGAGCGCACAATTTCAAATTTATACAGCATGGATCATTTCACAGTTAACATATTAATTTTCGTACTAAATTTTTTAACAATTAACAACTGTTATTTATATTAGCAAATACTGTTATAAGTAATTTTTATGCATCACTTTATTTACCAACTAGCTGTCCCGGCAAACGTTGTTTTGCCTTACATATTAGGAACCCATAGCGGACAAACAACGTGACACGTAAGACTACGGGATTGTCCTTCCACGTAGCCAAAATGGCATTAAACTTTATATGGTGGTTAAGTATTCTTAAATTTTCTAATTTTCCGCGCAATTTTCTTAATATTTTGTTTTATAAGAACCTTCTCCTTACAATTACAAACTCAACAAAAAAAAATTACCGAAATTGGTCCAGCCATTCAGGCGTGATGTCGTGACCAAGGAAAATAGGGATTGATTTTTATATATATATATATATATATATATATATATATATATATATATATATATATATATATATATATATATGACAATACTGTTATTAAAAATATTTCGAGGGACCGTGATAATAATAACTGTTAAAAGTTATCAAAACTATTCTAGAGGACCTTTTTTGGTAGCTTCGTGTTTTACTGACTTCTAATACTTATTATATATAGGCTACTGATATAATATTTAACTGTTAAATATTAATTAACTTTAACAACATAATAGTTATCTGATTTAATAATAATTTCCATGCCTAGTACCTACTTCGTATCGTTGCGGGCCGCGGTGAGACTTGTTAGGTGTTCGAAACACTCAAAACTTTAAAAAGAGACTTGAATTGTTTTACAGTATAGTTTGACATTCATAACTAAGTTGTTACACAACTGACTAAGCACTTGTACTTAACTTTTACTTCAATTTCACTTCACAACTTTATTTTTAGAAAATCACTCAACCGGTTACATTTTTAAGCATCTTTAGGATGTAATAATATACTTCTATATTGATATTATAAATGCGAAAGTTTGGATGTTTGGATGGATGGATGGATGGCGGTTTGTTACTCAATCATGCAAAAACTACTGAATGGATTTTAATGAAATTTGGCACACAGGTAGATGATGACCTGGAATAGCACATAGGCTACCCCGGAAAATTTTAGTGATCCCGCGGGATTCACCAAAAACTTAAATGCAGCGGGCTGCACGCTGCAGATAGTAATTCATATACAGGGTTATTTTTAAAGTTACGGCCAAATTTTCAGAGGCTGATCAGGATCGATAATATGTTCGGTTTATGTAATAAAAAAATATAATTTTAAAATTTAATTTTAATTCGACATGTAGCGGCTCAAACAATCACAAACGCTACAAGAAAAAATAATAAAAAAAATAGATTTTTTTTTTTTTTATATTATAAGATAGCAAACAAGCAGATGGGTCTCCTGATGGAAAGAGTCAACCATCGCCTATAGACACCAAAGATGTTAATGGTGCGTTGCTATCTTGTGGCGAGGTCTAATGCCACATGCATAAGTTTACCGGCTACCTTACCCTCCAAACCGGAACACGACAGCGACAAGCGCTGACGCTATTGCGGCAGGAATAGGTAAGGCGGTGGTACCAGACCCGGGCGAGACAATGCAGAACTCTACCACCTAGTAGCCACGATGGTAGTGACTCGATAGCCAATTGGTCGCCTTTTACGACCTGCCTGGCAGAACGGCAGTTGGCCTATTCTACAAAGGAGGCCGGGACCAACACGGCGAAAAAATGATGAAATTGAAAATAAAATCCTGAATCGAGATATCACAATTATTTATCTTGTACTAGCTATATACAAGTTTTAACGCTCCTCAAATAGACTTCGGTCCCCAGGCAGTACACCTTGCCCGACTGGGAAGATCTTCCTTTTCCCTTTTCTTGTCCATGTGTGACGTCGTCAACCTCCACAGTTATGACGTCACCTGACAAGAAGCTGGCCCGCTGGTTCCATCACTATGAGCCTTCAGTGGTACGGACCAGCGGCGCCACAGACACAAAAAACAAAACGCGTGGGTAAATTTTTTATTACGCAAAATTCCAACTAAAATATTTTAGTGCCTTCAACCGAATACATACATACATACATACATAATAGTTACTATTGTAATTATAAGTACATTAAAAATGACACACTGCCAGCATTACAGAGGTTATACACAAGACACGGTCCATCGAATTCATGAATTTAGTGGGATATTTTTAAACGTATATTTATATATTATCTTATAATTATTTTACAATATTAATTAAAATGCACTTTCAATTCAATATTTAGTTCCACCAAATTTAACTGGACCTTTAAAAGTATCCAATATATCCTGGAGATGCTTAAAAAGTGAAATCGGTTCAGTGATATACTAAAAATAAAGTATGAAGTGAAACATATACATATACATGTGCTTAGTCAAATGCGTAACAATAATGGAATTTCAAGTGCCGATGATGGAAAATATAGAATATATAACTAAGTTCTCTACAAATATATTACAAATTTAGTCCATGCAAATTGGTTTAAGCTGTTAACAAAATGGAACACGATTTCTACTTGACATTGCTTTTCTAGTACGTGGTTTGTTAATCTCATTGGTAATAATGAGGTTTTTGCAAAAATGATGAATATTGATTTTCAGCATCGTCCATCTTTTCCCGTGGTCAAACATCCTAGACGAAGACATGGGTCTTTCAGATTCATTCCGAGTGCCTGACCCTAAGACCGGTCAGATGCGGCGACTGATCTCCCAGATATCGCCAAAAGAAGAGGAGATGTTTAGGAACATGTTGCGGAGGTTGAACACCATCATTAAAGTGGCTAATGAAGCAGACGTGAGGGTAATGATTGATGCGGAGCAAACATACTTTCAGCCGGCCATTTCAAGGATCTGTTTGGAAATGATGAGGAGATATAACAAGGTATTTTTTCACTGAATTTCCGGCGAAAGAACTATGAGCAAACAATACTATGAGCATAGGAAACGAGCAGATGGGTCTCATGATAGAAAGACTCAACCATCGCCTATAGCCTCTAAAGGTCTTAATGGTACGTTGCTATCCTGTGGCGAGGTCTAATGCTACATGCATAAGTTTACCGGCTACCTTACCCTCCAAACCAGAACACGACAGAGACAACCACTGACGCTATTGCGGCAGGAAAAGGCAAGGCGGTGGTACCAGACCCGGGCGAGACAATGCAGAACTCTACCACCTAGTAGCCACGATGGTAGTGACTCGATAGCCAATCGGTCGCCTTTTACGACCTGCCTGGCAGAACAGCAGTTGGCCTATTCTTCAAAGGAGCCCGGAACCAACATGGGGAAAAATTGTATTAATGGACGTCTAATAATTGTGGTACCAAATATCCAAGCGAGACGTTGCGAAACTCTTCGACCTAATAGTCATTCATATCTTCGCCTCGGTCTTAATCGGTCGCCTCTTATGATCTGCCTAGCAGAACGGCAGTTGATCTATTCTTCAAAGGAGCCCGGACCCACAAGGGGCAAATGTGTAGGTGTTTTTTTGTTAGGTATGAACAGCGAAAACATTCCAGACATCAACTTGGAACAAGCTTACAATCAACAAAAAATTGTAGCGAAACAATGTTTGTAGCTTTTGTGTAATGTGTAGAACAAAAATTACGTAAGAGACCCGTCTTTACGTAAGCAATTGTCAATGTCAAAACTGAGTTGTCATGATTAATGTCATTTTGCCACTCACATAATAACTATTTTTTAATATTTCAGGATAAGTTCCTCGTATTCAACACATACCAGACCTACCTGAAGAACACTTATAACGAAATCGTGACAGACTTGGAGCAAGCACAGCGTCAGAACTTCTACTGGGGAGCCAAGCTGGTCCGGGGAGCATATATCGAACAGGTAGGTGACCTTGAGTCTAATAAAAGTGGGGGACTGAACTGAAAAACTGAAAAACCGCGACAGATTAAAAAGTGTTAGCAAGACAACCCCAGAAATAGATACTACACATATGCACCACACTAACCAATGATAAAATAACTAAATATTTGAAACATGTGAAACATTTGAAATATTTGAAACATTTGAAACATTTTCGCCGTGTTGGTCCCGGCCTCCTTTGAAGAATAGGCCAACTGCCGTTCTGCCAGGCAGGTCGTAAAAAGCGACCGATTGGCTATCGAGTCACTACCATCGTGACTACTAGGTGGTAGAGTTCTGCATTGTCTCGCCCGGGTCTGGTACCACCGCCTTACCTATTCCTGCCGCAATAGCGTCAGTGCTTGTCGCTGTCGTGTCCCGGTTTGGAGGGTAAGGTAGCCGGTAAACTTATGCATGTGGCATTAGACCTCCCCACAAGATAGCAACGCACCATTAACATCTTTGGTGTCTATAGGCGATGGTTGACTCTTTCCATCAGGAAACCCATCTGCTTGTTTGCTATCTTATGACATGTATCATGATTAAGGTGTTCAACGTAGTGGATGAACATATGGAAATAATTGTTTTTAAGATAACTCAAATAGAGTGTTAACAAAGTATTAAAATAAAACCGCCTTACCTATTCCTGCCACAATAGCATGAATGTTTGCCGTTCCGGTTTGGAGGGTAAGGTAGCCAGTAGACTTATGCATGTGGCATCGCCATCCCGCCACTGCAGTTTGGATTGTTTTATTCACTTTTACCAATATTTAAATGCATAAATGACGTAATAAAATTTTAAATTTGTATTGTTTGACATAGTATTGTATTATATGACAGGTATTTGTAAGATTTTAATTTAGCACTGATTACTGGTTATTTCAGAATTTGGTATTTTTTAACTTTACGCTACGTAGTACGTAGTGTATGTAGATATGAAGTTACTGAATTTGCCCCAATTTTTGAAAATCGAGTTTTCACCGGATCTCCACGTTTTGAGGTCCTAGAAATCTTTTCCGACTACTTTCGCGATGACGTCAGTATGTCTGTATGTATGTTTGTGTGTGTGTATATGTGTGTATGTAAACATCTCATAACTTTTGAATGGCTGGACCGATCGAAACGCGGTTGATGGCATTCGATTGGTTTCTGCTCAACTTAGACATCCTGAAAATTTGAACCAAGTCGGCTTAGGAGATTTTGAGAAATGTTGAAAAACCCCAAAAAAAATTTTACCTTAACAGTATTTTTTTAACATGACTTCAGATTAATGTACCGATTGAGTACAAAAACTAATCAGCTCTATTCCTCACAAAACTACATTTAATGAATAAATTGCAAAAAAAGTGTTTTTCGACACAACTTCGATATTTTTCGACCAAACATTTTTTGGTATTCTACAATATTTTAGTACCAAAAAAAAATTACGTCAGATGGCATTATAAGAAACAAAATCGAATCTAATTTTCAAAAGTTACAGCTTTTCAAATATTGAAATTACGTCATTTTTAGCAAAAATACTTTATATTTTTAAAATAATTTTCAAGCTAATACACCGATAGACTTAAAAATCTTATCATCTTTTCTCCTTTAAAAACTGCGTCAAATACCGTTAATTGGATCAAAATCGGTCAAGTTGCTTAGGATTTATTAATGATGAAAATATTTGAAAAAAATGTTTTTTGACATTTCTACGAAATTTTTCAACCTATCGATTATTTAGCTAAAGCAATATTTAAGATCTCAAAAATTGAGTTGAATGTCATTCGAAAGATCAAATTCAATCAGCGTTTCCAAAATATACAACTTTTCAAAAATCAATATACTCCCACTTTAACAAAATAGATGTTGAATGTAGAACTGAAAAAATCTATGTTTATAGTTTTTACTCTTTTGTAATACCTTAATTTAGCGGGAAGTTTCAGAAATGGCCTGGGTAATAGGGTCAACCGCTTACACATTTTTTGCTAATATAAATGTATACAGGTCTTGCATGTTTAAATAAACATATAACTGAAAAATTTGCATGCCATTATATAGTGAGGTAGGAAGAATTGTAATTCACTTTAATAACATCTTTTTATACTCCTATTTCGTGCAAATAAAGAATTATTATTATTATTATTTTGCACTCGTAAAATGTTAAAACTAGATAACTAATTTACTAGGTGGTAGAGTTCTGCATTGTCTCGCCCGGGTCTGGTACAACCGCCTTACCTATTCCTGCTGCAATAGCGTCAGTGCTTGTCACTGTCGTGTTCCGGTTTGGAGGGTAAGGTAGCCGGTAAACTTATGCATGTGACATTAGACCTCGCAACAAGATAGCAACGCACCATTAACACCTTTGGTGTCTATAGGCGATGATTGACTCTTTCCATCGGGCCCATCTGCTTGTTTGCTATCTTATAATATATAAAAAAAAACAACAATTCACACCAAGTCATCAAAAACAGTCATCTTTTTGCCATTTTGAAGTCGACATTCTACTATTGCCAAGTAAAAAGTTTGTAAAAAATTCGAGTTACTGTTTTCGTTAATCAGATTCTAGTTGAATTCTCTATTTATTAACGTAAAAGTTGGCAAAATTGGCATTACAATTTCTGGTATAGTTTTATTAAGAACTGATTTGTTATTTACAAACTTGGTCGCCAATTATTTTTTGTTGTTTGAATCGCGAGCGTATTTTTCAGTTTTAAAACGGAACCACATACAAACTGATTGATATCTGGTTTATGGGTACTGGAACTAGTGTATGAGATATTCGAGGAATTTTGATGTTACGTCCCAGCTATCTGGTAGCAGTAATAAGCAATCATATATGGTAAGCATTAATGTTCAAATATGTCAAGAAAAAAATTTGAAGTATTAAAAAAACACTTTTTTGAAAACTTCTCAATAACGATAGCCATAAGGAAACAAACGATTTTGATTCAGTTCGCGACATCGACGCAGTTTTATACGGAAAAAAGCTGCTAAAATCTAAGACATACTGACGTTATCGTGAAAATAGGCAGAAAATATTCCTAAGACTTCAAAACATGAAGATCTGATGAAAACTTGATTTTTGTGAATTGGAGTGAAATCGGTGACCTCTGTCAGCAACTGCGCTTATCAACAAGTACTCGTCGGCTAGGTGTGGTGCACCTGTGTGATTTATGTACCTCTTACTGTGATATAATGATGTTATTATTAATAATAATGGGCAAATATAAATAAGAATACTATAAATAGGCTGGGGTTCTATCCTATTCATTGTAATTCTGTTACTTCTTGAGGGTGTTACTCTGCACTATACTGTGCATGTAAATGTGATTCAAGTGTTTTATTCGTCCAAACTGATTCTCGCTTCTACTTCTTTTAGTAGGTAGTTAAAAAAGTGTGGATGAAAAACCGTTCCGTCGGTCGAGTGGTTAGCGAACATAATTAGACGTATTTACACGAAAAGGATCCAATCCACACAAAATCAGTTTAGAAATATTGAAGTTTGAAGTTGGATATTTTTTAATTTCTTAATGTGCCATACATGGGGACTAGTTCTGACGTTGAATAAAGTACTAGAGAGCTATTTTTGCTTAGATGTTTTTTACTGGCCAATATTATTGATGTTTAGCATCAGTTTGGTGCACTCTACTCATTTTTGACCACATTGTGGATTGGATCCTTTTCGTTTAACTACGACCAATTACGAATCGATGGGACTCAGGCCCAATTTTCAATAGTGTTAGATCAATCATTTATGTGATGAGCATGTGCTTGTCACTGTCACGAAAGGGCAGGGTACTAAAAGACTATGAAGGGCAGGGTAGCCAGGACTTACCAGTAGTAACAGTAGCCAAGGATTATGCATTACGACTGCCTCGTTGGTCGAGGAGTAAGCGTCATAACTATGCAATCAATGGGGTTTAAGTTCTATTTCCGACAGGGACATAATTTGTGTGATGACTGATGAGCATAAATGTTTGCATGTCTAAGTTTGGGTGTTTATTAAATACAGTGGCGGATTTACGCTTGATGCCGCCCTAGGCCTCGAATGATATGCCTTATGAGTTATGAGGGAGTGATTATTGAAAATTTAATTCGGTTACCCCGGAAATAATGTAATCTTCCATTCGATGAAGGGATTTTTAAAATTAATTTATAAAAATCCCTTCATCGAACTAGAATATTGCCGCCCTAGGTCCAGGCCTCGCGGGCTTATGGGTAAATCCGCCACTGGTTAAATGTATATCAATATATATTTATGTATGTGTTAGTATTGACTTGCAACCGAATTACAGTAAATAATTTGCTTACTGCGGAGTTAGATCAATCTTGTAGTTTGTCCAGTAAATATCTATTATTACCGTGAATAATGGCATTATATTTTTGCTATTGTAATATAGTAAGGGAGCCAAAGACGGGATTTTCGCATTTACCCGAGCGCGTCAGAGGCCATAACAAAGGCGGGGTATCTCGCATGCTGTTAAGACTTCATCAAATATAACCCCTTTATATAGAGACGGGAAACTGGGATCGAAAACAAATAGAATTCCAATAACTTCGGCTTGGGGAAATTGACAGATTATATTTTTTTGTAATTCCTACATAACCTTTTATATAATTATATAATGATATTATAATGATATATATTATATAATGATATTTTTTTTAAATATTTGCACACCATATATTGGTAGAATATGTCGGTAACTTAATTTATTTTTAACAACTTGTAACACCCATATTCTTGCAAATAAATATTTTCTTTCTTTCTTTTTTAATAAGAGAAAATTCAGACGCGGTCGAGAATATCAAAACAACGTTTCCTTTGCAACTTTGTGACCCTCCCACTTCCTCACGCTACATTTGAATTGTCAGATTTTTTAAATTTTAGCTGGCAATTAACCCTCCATATCTTAATCTGACGTGATTTAGTGTTTCCATGTTACAGATTTTTTTGAAATTTTTTTTATCTGTAGTTTTTTTCCCCACTATTGAAATGAAAAGCTTTATATAAGTAACCCTTTATTTTTCCTACAGTTTAATCTACAAAATCCAATAGGTCCCCACAACGCTCGAGTAACTACCCATTTACCATCTTTTGCTCCCCTACTATTATTACTATTATTATTTTTGTATAGGCGATATACCTGTTTCTCCCATCAGGTTTCCTGTTAGGTGTGTGATGCTATATAACATGATGTTGTGTATGTGCACTGTGCAGGAGCGCGCGCGCGCGGCCGCGATGGGGTACGAGGACCCGACCTGCGCCAGCTACGACGCCACCACCGCCTCCTTCCACACCTGCCTCGCAGAGATACTCGGCCGCGTCAAGGTGACCGCGCGGCCACACACGCACACGCACACACGCACACGCACACACACACACGCACACACACACACGCACACACACACACACAGAAAATATATCAAGAAGAAGCGGGGCAATCGTAGTACCTACTAAGTAAGCGCAGCTCCACGTAGTCATAAGTCGACGCCCCCGTCCAAGACGTCAGTCATGCTCCGGCATTGGCTCCGGTTTGGACGGGGAAGAGAACGGTCTGAAAATATTAGGTGTCTGCAGTCCTTTAATTTTAATTGTGCGAAAATTATGTATTACAAATAAACTCACTTGTACTTCCAGTTCACGTATATTTTTAATTTTTTACTATTTACATCCA
The DNA here is from genome assembly GCA_036924255.1 of Apodemia mormo. Classification (NCBI taxonomy): domain Eukaryota; kingdom Metazoa; phylum Arthropoda; class Insecta; order Lepidoptera; family Riodinidae; genus Apodemia; species Apodemia mormo. The sequence goes on along the minus strand of JAUPFN010000020.1, from coordinate 4,946,089 downwards.
ACCGGTTTCGCTTATTAAAGCATCATCAGGAATGTTTTACACATATTTTATAATATCTTTAACATATTTTTTACAATTCAAGTTATATTTACATACTTTTTACAATTCAAGTTATTAAAAAGTATGTAAATATAACTTGAATTGTAAAAAATATGTTAAAGATATTATAAAATATGTGTAAAACATTCCTGATGATGCTTTAATAAGCGAAACCGGTTGGATGTGAACAGTAAAAAATTAAAAATATACTTGAACTGGAAGTACAAGTGAGTTTATTTGTAATACATAATTTAAAATGCAGTTTCACCAAGTGCCGACGATGGAAACTATCCAATCAAATTAATTGTGCGAAATATCGTACGTCACCGTTCGAGCAATTTTCTTATAAAGGGGTTCAAAGTTTTTTCTTGCCGTCTTAATATATAATATAATCCTTGTACGGCTTAATAGCTAAACCGATTTTGATAAAACTTAGAATAAGCTAAAACTCGGGGTCAAACAGGCTCCACCTCTAAGAGGCTGGATTAAGGGATGATATTTTATGAAATTTCTTATTGATAACCTGTTATTGTATTTGCGGGCAAAATTGCGTGCATCAGCTAGTTTCTATATAATTTTTAACGCAGTAAAACTGTGGCAACCGACTTTACAATACCTATAACTTCTGAACTCTGCATCAGATCTTTACCAAATTTGCAATTGTGTGCACGTCTCACAAAAACCACTGGATATTTTAGTTTTTATTCAAAGATGTGTACCTACTTGATAATTTATTATAAAAAAATAGTATGTTATCTTCATTACATATAGAGATATTAAAAAAAACTGAACCGTCACGGGACTCCTGACAGATGTTAAACATCGGGGTCGCGTAGTTGGTTGCCATGGCGACACATCGCCACATCGTACACGCTACTAAATATGGACTGTATACTTCGCTGTATACCCTACCTTAGCACATAATATTATAGCGTGGCGACCCGTCGCCATGGATGCCGCGTCGCCACGCCAACGATCCGGTTTACACCTGCGCCAATAGATGTTTCACATCAAAATGGTTGTCTGTTAAATCGCTTTACGGCTGATAATTTTACGTGATAAGGTCATAAGAAAACAAGATCGTGCCTCTCTATCGCTTGCACGCTCGGCTCAGGTTGTATTTGACAATGAGTCACGATTTTTAATGCCTACATTCATTTAATACACTGCCGTCACTATCTACGATCTACGACGAATCTACGATTTTGCTTAAATAATAAAAACATGCCGTATTGTGCATATTTGGAGTGCAAAAATGATAGCCGGGTCAAAAAAAATATCCAAAGGAGTAAACTGTACCATCGTACAGTCGTATTTTATTTTATTTCGAATAAAGTTTGAAAATAAAACAAAATTAAAATAACGAGAAAAAAGATTCAATGAAAGCCAATTTCAATTCATTATGATAAGGTCCATTTTTTATTCAAACTATACATACGTTTCTCGAAGTTTCCATCCAAGCACCACGGCGCTACTAAGTTAGAGTAATAATAGTTTCAGCCTTATCACATTGGACTAAGGTTGGAATTAGTAAGTTCAGAGTAGTGAGTTACAAAGACAAATCACTTGCATTGCTTGAATGTGTTATAAATATGACAATACCACATTTGTGTGCAAATGTGTTATGGTAGCTTTCCTAGGTGAGCTTCGGCTATAGGCTTTCTGCTTGATATTTGTTCTGTGCCCCTGATGACTGACATATACTTTACTAGCTGCAGCGTGCAGCCCGCTGCATTATAAAAGCTTTTGGCGAATCCCGCGGGATCAGTTAATTATTCCGGGGTAAAAAGTAGCCTATGTGCTAGTCCAGGTCATCATCTATCCCTGTGCCAAATTTCATTCAAATCCATTCATGTGGATTGTAACCAATATTTATAAATTTGTAATTTGAATTAGTAGTAGCTAAGATTCAATGACTAGCATATAATAAACCCAATGTTAATAATAATGATTGTCGATATAATAATTAATATCTCAATTTCCATCCTATTATATCCAATATTGGGTGTAGATTAGTATTGGTATTAGAGGTGGTTATATTGATCAATCTATTTGGATTGGTTGCTTGGCAACGATAGTGATCATTCCAGCATCAGGACATAATTGCTTCAATATCAATAATTATTGTGGGTATTCCCTGTCTGTAGCTATTTTCTCCTTCGAACCCATTATACCATCTCGGTCGGTTTGCGTGATTGAGTAACAAACATGCATCCAGACATCCATCCATACATCCAAACTTTCGCATTTATAATATTAATAATATAGATTTCTGTGACACATAAAAAACTCATGCGTACCAAGCAAGGATTTAAAACGTTATAATTTCGATATATTTGCGTCGTTGTGATTGGTTATGGTATATGATATTATGACGTTGTCTTCTAGCGCTAGTTGGCGAACCAATCACGAAACAGCATAAAACGCGACGAACCTATCACGGAACAGCAAAAATATCGAAATTATAACGTTATAAATCCTTGGTACCAAGTTCTAAATGTTGTAACGGTTAAATTGAATGGGAGAAAATTTTAATTTTATGCTTTAAACCATAGAGGTTTAAAAGCATAAAATTAGAAATTTCTCCCTTTAATAGATATATTAATTTAATATAATAAATTAATATATCTATAAAGTTTTAATTACATTTTAAAATAAAATTGATAATAATTATTAATTCATACATTATTTAATTTATTTTTATAGTATTATTATCAAAGTAAATATCTTAAATAATATTTTTCAATATTATACTTGGCAACAATATAATGTAACACATGTTTTCTTTTTGAAAAGGCTATGAAACGAACAAGACGGTGTCGTTGCTAACGCGACTTTTTATTTTTATAAATAAATATTTTTTTGATAAAATTCTCTTAATAATAAATTGTAATGAATTAATTATATTTATTTCATTTGCAACTTTCCGCATGTCTTATTATGGAATTCAAATATTCTACAAACGCCCTCACAGAAGAAAAGTAGTATAAGAGATGTAACAGTCACCGGAGGTCGAAGGAAGGAAGGAAAATTTTGGCTTGTGCTATCATCAGTTAAGGGAACCTATATTACGTGAATATTTTTAAACTATTGTATAGCTTCTATCGCGGGCCTTGAGCGTGGAGACCGAATCCAGAAATTCCGTAACGAAAAAACCTAACACCCTTACTCCGACCGGCACCGCGGTGATACTTTTTAGTTTTTCCATCTATCGATAAATACCAGAACTTTTAATGAGTTTTTGAAATATCACGCTTCTTTTTAGTTCAGCAACCCGCCTTTAGGTGGCATTGATTGTATTGGAAAACTACCGTAATCAGCTGTATGTGAGAAAGTATATAGGTGTATAGGTATTTATCATCTACGTACAACAGTGAATATCTGTAGTCGTATAATTTGTGTACAAAGTGTTTTAAATATTAATAAACAAAGAAAAAAAATACTGCATAAATAAAATAAATATATAATTGTAATTGCATAAGTTGATAAAAAATGCTATGCAATAGCTTTACTGCAGCAGTCTCCGAGTGCCACACGTCTTTTTTTTTATCCCTCCGTCTCCCGATGATTTCGATAATAAAATGTAACATTTTGGCCCATATTTGTTTACTTAATATGGTACATGCCGCGTGACGCCAAGTGTGCTTTTATACTTAAATCTTTTTGTTAATAAAAAAATTAATTAAATGTAATTTTTATAAGAGTGCCATCTGTGGGTGATACATACATATATTATCCCCCTAGTATATATATACTAGTATATATATTATCCCCCCTAGTGACCAAAGTGTTTTATTCTGGAAGACCTTCTTAGTTTAGGGGGCTAAACGGACCGCGTAGGAAGGGTACGTTGCCTAAGATGCCATAACCGAAGACACGTGTAATGATACAGGGTCTCGGAGCAACATGCGAGAAAATAATGTTAAAAGCGTGGTGTTGTGTTGGGCAGAGCTCCAAGAACACGCTGGGCATCATGGTGGCGTCGCACAACGAGGACACGGTGCGGTACGCCATACAGCTGATGCGCGAGCGCGGCATCCGGCCCGGCGACAAGGTCGTCTGCTTCGGACAGCTGCTGGGCATGTGCGACCACATCACCTTCCCGCTCGGTCAGTGCGCGCGCGCACACACACACACACACACACACATACAAGCAATTAACATTCATAGCCAGACACGCAATCACTCAAACAGAAGCCCCGTTTGCCATTTTATGTGAACGTATCAGCCCGTAACCATGATACATTCACAATAAAAATACATACAAATACAAATTAATGATTAAAACCAGGGCTTGTTAACCGGTTAATTTTCAAACCTAAATCAGTGCAAGTACATAAGCAACGTTTTGAAAACTTTTGGCTCTACGATAACTAATATACTCTCAAAAATACCGGTTTCCTAATGGGAAAATTTTAAATCATTACCCGGTTTATAGAGGTTTCTTAATAATATTTCTATTATGTTCGCCACTTCTAATTTTATTTCCGCACTGTGTTCAAACAGATCAGAGAGTGGTTTCATTGTGTTGACTTAAACCGGTTTATATAGGTTTATGAAGCCCTCTAATCTCAGATACGCTCCAAGAGAATAAAAACATGCAATAAAAACTCCTTAATACCTTTACTAATCGGTATTTTTTAAACCGGTTTCAAGTCCTGCACTCAAATGCGCTTGTGCACACAATCATTTTCGCGCCTACATTTATATACGCATAAACTCACACAGACAAGAAACTATAAACAGAAACGTACACCTTATCACTTGTACAATTACACACAAGCTCACAATATTATATCGTATTTTTTAAATAATGGAATTTCTATTACAAAGTATTCCTCTGATTTAGCTTATAGTCCCATGATAACGTCTTATATAAGTAATCGGTCTGAAACAACACAGCAAGCAATTTGTCGGACATTTTAACCATTTGATAACATGAACAATTAATTCTTAAACACTCAACGAACTATTGTATTTATTCTTGTTTCATGAAAATACCCACAAGACAAGTTCATCGCTGCAATGTATTTGTCAGATAAAACAGTCTTCGATTTACCTATAAATTATACCTTCACTTGTAAATTAATAAAAACTAATTAAGTAATTATCAAGGTGTTGGTCCTGGGCTCCTTTGAAGAATAGGCCAACTATTGTTCCACCAGGCAGGTCGTAAAAGGCGAGCGAGTGGCTATGCGCGTCACTATCATCGTGGTGGTAGAGTTCTACATCGGGGCAATAGCATCAGGGCTAGTTACTGCCGTGTTCCGGTTTGGAGGGTGAGGTAACCGGTAAACTTATGCATGTGGCATTAGACTTCGCCACAAGATAGCAACGCACCATTAACATCTTTGGTGTCTATAGGCGATGGTTGACTCTTCCCATTAGGAGTAACAATCAGATAAGTATCTGCTTGTTTGCTATCTTATGTTATAAAAAAAGGTAGAAAAAATTATAGATTCGGGATATTTGTGGGGAGCTTTTATTGATGCCTCAAATAAACACACATATACACATGTTGAACTTCTAACACCTATTTTTTTGCGTCGGGTTAAAACTAATAAAGTAATTGGGCCCAATTTAAAAGTTTAAGGTTATACAAATGTTTTAATGCTAACAAAACTAAATTTGATTTGCAGGACAAGCTGGATATTCCGCTTACAAATACGTCCCCTATGGTCCAGTGGTAGAAGTACTGCCTTACCTGTCGCGGCGAGCCAACGAGAACAGGGGATTCCTGGTCAAGATCAAAAAAGAAAAAGGCCTACTTCTTAAGGAGATACTTCGCAGAGTCTTCACCGGACAAATGTTCTATAAGCCAGTCGGCAATTATACGCCAGTCTAATTTACTGTTGGAAATGAATGCGCCTCGTCGTTATTGAAGTAGAATCAGAATAAAAGTAAGTCTTCATACATACTACAGCGCCTGGGTTGTATGTGTGTGTGTCGCGTACATACACGGCTTCGAACGCGTACAAGGCAAGCGCGGTAGCTTTATAAACAAGTGTTTGTATGTTAGATTGTTGGATAGTGCTCGTAGGCATCAAATTTGTTGTAATGTAATCAATTGCTTAGCTAAAATAATTAGATTTTGTAAGTGACAAATATTTTAGGTGATCGAGGGTGTACTATCTGATGAACAATATTGTGATACTGCATATGCGGATTTGTTAATTTGTAATGTTTTTATTTTAAATAACGTTTGAATGGTAAATTGTGTACAATCACTTAGAATGTTTGCATATAAAATGTTTTGATTAAGATTCATTTATAAATGCCGGATTTTGTGGAGACATATTTCGTTTTAACCAGGGCTTTATTAACCGTTACTTTAACGGTAACCGGTGTTTTTTATCCGGTTTTACCCGGATTAATAGAGGCATTTAACGGTTTTTTATAAAAGGTTATCCTCAGAGGGTATCTGAGATGTGAGCGTTTTAGAAATAAATAAACCGGTTTAAGCTAAAACCCACGAATGGATACGTCACACGCAAATACGTGGAAAAATTGGAAATGTTGAATTTCAGAGAAAACTTTAATAAACCTTTTTAAACCTGTTCATTGATTTAAACTCTTATAATTTTGCTTTGAACATTGAATATCGTCGACACTTGGTAAAACTCCATGTTAACTTGGAGTTTTACCAAGTGCCGAAGTAAGTAAAATGTTCAACTTATAATTTTACTCTATAAGGAAACCGGTATTTTTGAGGTTAAGGCAGACCAACATCTTTACAAAACACTCCTTATGTAATTGCGCGGATTTAAGTTTCAAAATTAACCGGTTAACAATCACTGGGTTTAATTGTTAATTTATATTTCTAAGTATTTTTATCATGAATGTACCATGGTTAAGAGCGGATACGTTCACATAAAATGGCGGTAAAGTGAAATTATGGCGAGTTATCTTAAAAGAAAAAAAAATGGTGTTTGACATATTTTTTTTTAAATGTTAATGCAAAGCAAAAGTTATTGATCGGAGACAAAAAATAATTTTTTTAGTGACTGGTTTTGATAATTCCTATGTGGGAACTGTACACGTTAATGAAAATGTGCGACTAGATAAAATTTAATTTAATAACTTCACTGCTGATTAAATTTGATGTTTAATGGGTTATTCGAAGATAAACTGTACAATATTTTTTTATATATTAGGATAAAGCCGGCGCCAAAAATAGCTTCAAACATTTGAACACTTCTTTGAAGACTTGGAAAACGTTTTTAAATACACATTGTGGCAACTTGCCAGACATGCTTTGCAAATATTTTTCTCCACAGTATGCCGGTAGACGACAAACAAGATGGATGTCAATTTTGTTGACGCTTTATCATAAAGTGCTTGTAATTATAATATGATACATTTGCAAAATCTACCAAAACCTCGAAGAAAAAGATGCGAATGGATGTGAAATAAATAATCGCGACCTAGCACATACGCGGCACGACACAACCTTTCACCATAGCAGTGGTCGCGCAACTGAAGTGAACTGTGCACAAGTGTGGCAGGCTACGCGTACATTTGATTACATTCCAACTTTGAACGCTTTGATCTGCGCTAAAAAACTGAAAACGCGTGGCAAATGGAAAATGTTTGTTCAAACTTTGAACACATTTTCAAAGTCCCGTGCCACACATAGCAAACAAGTGTTCAAATGTTTGAAGCTATGTCTGGCGCCGGATTAATACACAAGCAGATGGCTCTCCTAATGGAAGGGGATACCCATTGCCCAAATACATCAAAGATGTTAATGGTGCATCGCTATTTGTCTGGCAGGGTTTTTTGGCCATTAACTTGCCGGGACGCCATGACGACATGTCGGGCACCGTATCCAAATAGTATATTATAACATTTGGCGGCTAACTAAGCGACCTAGCCAATTCGTAAAATTCAATACAAATTGTTTGGATACGTGGCTAGCGACGTCGTCATGACGTCCCGGTGAGTTAGGGCTCTAAATGTCGCATGCAACCTATTACCTGTCAGCTCGCCTTCAAACCAGAATACGTTAATGACAAGCACTGATGCCATTGTGGTAAAAATATGTAAAGCGTTAGTATCAAACCCGGGCGAGTTGTTGCACCTAGTAGTTACGACAATAGTCACACGTTTTGCCAATCGTTCGTTTTTACTAACTGCCCGGCAGATCGGCAAATGGCCTATTTTCAAAGGAGACCCGGACCAACATGCATAACAAAATACTCAAATATTGCTCATGAGATAAAAATCCTCATCGCCTAATTGTCGAATCAATAATTTAGGATCAAATATGTAAATAATGAGATGATTTAGAAAAAATGCGAAATTTATATGAAAATCATTGTTGGCCTCATAGATTTTGCATATGAACATCAGTGTTTTCCTCACGTAATAGATTTGGATATGAACATCAGTGTTGGCCTCATAATATAAATTTGGATATGAACAACATTGTTGGCCTTATAGATTTTGCGTTTGAACATCAGTGTTGTCCTTATATAATAGATTTGGATATGAACATCAGTGTTGGCCTCATAATATAAATTTGGATATGAACAACATTGTTGGCCTTATAGATTTTGCGTTTGAACATCAGTGTTGTCCTCATATAATAGATTTGGATATGAACATCAGTGTTTGCCTCATAATATAGATTTGGATATGAACAACATTGTTGGCCTTATAGATTTTGCGTTTGAACATCAGTGTTGTCCTTATATAATAGATTTGGATATGAACATCAGTGTTGGCCTCATAATATAAATTTGGATATGAACAACATTGTTGGCCTTATAGATTTTGCGTTTGAACATCAGTGTTGTCCTCATATAATAGATTTGGATATGAACATCAGTGTTTGCCTCATAATATAGATTTGGATATGAACAACGTTGTTGGTCTCATAGATTTTGCATATGAACATCAGTGTTGTCCTCATAATATGGATTTGGATATGAACATCAGTGTTGGCCTCATAATATAGATTTGGATATGAACAACATTGTTGGTTTGGTAATATAGATTTGGATATGAACCTAATTGTTAGCCTCATGACATAGAATTCGATATGAACAACATTGCTAACCTCATAATATACTTATATTTGAATGTGAACATTATTGCTAGCCTCATAATATAGAATTCGATATGAACAGCATTGTTGGTCTCATAATATAGAATAGGATGTGTACATTATATTGTTGGTCTCATAATATGGAATAGGATGTGAACATCACTGTTGGCCTCATAATATAGATTTGGACACGAACATCATTGTTGGCCTCATAATGTAGATTTGGTCCGTCTTTGGTTGCCACTCCTATCATATTATTTTGTTTACATTGTTAATCTTAAATTATTAAATCGATGATAAATTGTTAACGTACGGTAAACATAAGTGTGAAAATAGTAGCCATTTTTAAATTTAAAGATGTTACATAAATTAGGAGTGTATGTTTGGATATAATTTTAGGATATTTTTTGTGAAATAGCAAACTCAAGTGATATTTCTGCAAATAGTTCTGCTCGCTTCTTAGCTTCATACAAATATTGCATTTAATCTATATTAATGTTATAAATGCGAAAGTTTGGATATTTGGATGGATGGATGTTAATCACGCAAAAACTACTGAACGAATTTGGATAAAATTTGGCACACAAGTAGATGATATCCTGGAATAGCACATATGTATAATTAATCCCGAAAACATGAGTTGTTGCCGTGTAATTCATCAAAAACTTTTAAAATACATCGGGCTACACAGCGTAACTAACAGCAAAGCGTGATCGAGTTTATCTAGTCATTAAACACATAATGACTAGATAAACTCGGTCACGCTTAGCACGCTTTGCATTGCAATTTCAAATGAAAAGACATTTGTGATTTGAGTATTTACCTACGACCGTACAAAGGGAAGTGAATGGTGATGTCAAGGAAATATAAACCCTTTTACAATAAAAATAGAGTCCTAAATAACATACTAAGACAAAATGACCGGGCGAAATACGAAATCGCAACGACTAAGTTCCGGACTTCCGATATAAACCGAACATTGCCGATGCGATGCGTTCGGGAGGGCTCGGTTACAGCGAGTCTGTAAGTCATGTCGCGAGCTACTGTGCTGCTACTGCGCGCGTTATGTTTAGTGTAATGGTGTGATGCTTGTTTTAGCCGAGTAACTTGTGATGTTACAGTTCGCGCTCGAGTGATATTACGCGTGATGCATCACTCGCATTACTTACACATGACTACTGCCTAGTTGAAAGGCTACTCGACTCGGATCATGCGAGCCTAGTTTCGATCCCCGGCTCGGGCATGTGTTATTGAGGGTTTTCGGGGTTATCCTCGAAAAACAATCTTAAAAACTATATTAGCTCGGAGTCTACTGGTGTTGAGGTAATATCTGTGCCTGGAATAAACACGTAACATTGTTGATCTTGGTTATTATAAGACACAAGACATTGTGGTCATAAGGTCGGTAAAATGCGGAAATAGGCATCATCCATCTTGTCAAACAACAAGCTGATGGAACGATCGCCACCCATCTTGTCCAACAATCACCTGATGAATCGATCACTATCCATCGCGTTAAACAACCACCTGATGGATCGATCACCACCCATCTCGTTATATAACCACATGATGGATCGATCATCATCCATCTCGTCAAATAACCACCTGATGGATCGATCACTATCCATCTCATCAAACAACTAGCTGATGGATCGATCACCATCCATCTCGACAGACAACCGCCCGATGGATCGATCACTATCCATCTCGTCAAATAACCACCTGATGGATCGATCACTATTCATCTCGTCAAATAACTAGCTGATGGATCGATCTCCATCCATCTCGACAAACAACCACCCGATGGATCGATCACTATCCATCTCGTCAAATAATCACCTGATGGATCGATCACTATCCATCTCGTCAAATAACTAGCTGATGGATCGATCACCATCCATCTCGACAAACAACCACCCGATGGATCGATCACTATCCATCTCGTCAAACAACCATCTGATGAATCGATCACCACCCATCTTGTCAAACAAGCAGGTGATGGATAGATCACCACCCATCTCGTTAAACAACCACCTGATGGATCGTGGTGTCTAAGAACGTCTTGTGGCGTTCTGTTTACTCTGCGTATTGCGGAAGGGAATCTGTGTGAAGATATTAACTTATTTCAGATATAAAATAATACTGGATGCAATATTTGTATGTTTGCCGATTTTAGTGTCAGTTTATGTATAAAAGTGTATATATAATGTTTTTGAGTGTTTGTCCTGTGAAATGGTGAGATTGATTTTGTCAATATTATATAGGAATTGTAAACTTAAATAGCTTTTAGACCTAATTATATTTAAATTAAGATAACGTTGCCGGCTATAGTCCAGTCGTACGCTCAATTGACTTGATTATACACGGTATTATTAATAAACAAGTTTTATTATGTGAGTTAAATAGTGATCGTTCTGTCTCGTTCATTCTCGCTTGTTGCTGAGTCTATGAGAGATAGAATGAGTACTGAGTGCTAAGTGTGAGTTTTTCTTTTCGTATTCGATCGTGAGCGCGTTTCGAGTTTACTAGAAATTTGCATGTGATTTGTACAGCGCCACCTAGTGGTAAACTGGTTTCTCACGTTTACCACTAGGTGGCGCTGTACAAATCACATACAAATTTGTAGTAAACTCCAAACGCGCTCACGATCGAATGCGAAAAGAAAAACTCACACTTAGCACTCTGATGTTCACTAATCTTCACCAATCTTCACGCATTTTCAATAGGTTTATTAATAACATCAAAAGTTTGCAACAGGGCGGTAAATTGATCTGAATCGTAAATTAATATTTGAATTATTGAAATGTTTGCTGCTTTAAAAATACATTGAATATTATGATAGTATTTTTTCTCAATTTGAACACATTATTTATCTATATATTTAAGGATATTTTGTCTGTTGTGGTGTCCGTGTTACAGTTACAATTACTTAAAGCAGTGTTGGGTAGATTTTAGCTGTAAATGCTATTAAAGAATAACAATTGATTAAATGTTAATATTGATGTTACGATTTGTCAACTTTAGTTATATTCAATTACAATTAACCATTTATTAATAGTTAATTGCAGTGATAGCAATTAACAATTGATTGATTATCTCAAATTGTATGTAATTATAAGTACTGTTTTATAAATTTAACTAAACATTAACAAAATGGACTGGGGCCATCCATGTAAGGACCTAGTCCGTGGACTGTTATAAAAATATGTAAGATACTGAAATATACATGTTTGTTACGAATAAAACACTCATAATGTATTATAAAAAATAAATAAAATAAAAATAAAATAATAATCATTTCATTCAGGCAATTGAGACCCACATAGTGTTAGTACGAGTAACAAATGTTTCCTTATGAACCGTGTTAGTAAATATATTTAATATATAACAAATTATTATCAATGGCTATCGCCTCTGTGGTCTAGTGGTCTGGTATCGGTGTTGACATGAGATCCCGGGTTCGATTTCCGGGTCAGGCAATTCAAAATATGTTTTTCAGTTTTTTTATAAAAACAATGTTTTGGATTTGATAAGTGCCAGGTCGGCGATAGCCTTGTCACCTATCACATTTGTTAGCAACCGCGCTTGACGACTAGCACTAGCCGACCATATGTGCGGCGCCCCTGTGTTATGCACCTGTTATTGTGAGATAATGACGTCGTAATAACAATGGACAAAGTATATAAAGAAGAACGGTATAAATAGACGGGGATAATATGTTTTCGATTCATTGTAATTCTATCGCTTCTTGAGGGCGTTACTCTGCCCGAAATTATACTGTGCATGTAACGAGATTTAAGTGTTTTATTCAGCCACACTGCTTTTCTGTAATACATTGTTTGTGGGACTAAGTACCTTCGTCTAATCTTGGGTGCTCTCTGTCTACCTCTTCGGGGATACGTGCGTGAAGATACTTTATAATCAATGACTTCGGCAGGGGTGAGTTAATAGTTTTGAAGAGAAATTGAGTTGCAATTATTGTAATCGCGATTAACGAGTAACAAATATTAATCTAAATAAGTTTTTTGCAATTGTTTTAATCGGATTTATTTTTTTTCTGAATTAACCTATTTACTATTTATTGAAAAGTAATAGATTTAACGCCCAACACTGACTTTACACCTTATAATACTTTCGGGACAAAGAACAACATTTAACACATGTCGTGTTCCGGTTTGGAGGGTAAGGTAGCCGGTAAACTTATGCATGTGGCATTAGACCTTGCCACAAGATAGCAACGCAACATTAACACCTTTGGTGTCTATAGGCGATGAGTGGCTCTTTCCATCAGCAGACCCATCTGCTTGTTTGCTATCTTATGATATATATATAAAAAAAAACGAAAAAAACTGTTTGTTAAATGTTGTTCTTCGCCTAACAATTTTTTTAGTTAAATTTTGTTTATTGCTTTTAATAATTGGACAGCGTTATTTATATTATGTTAGATGTGTTATTTAATTTAAAAAGCTCTGTTATTCTCTGTCCGCCACTCTGTGTATCCATTACGTTATCTGTATTTGTTATTCTGTTATTTCTATGTATGTGTGTATGACCGCCCCGTTGGTCGAGTGGTTAGCGACCCTGACTACGCAATCAACGGGGCTCGGGTTCGATTCCCGACAGGGACAAGCATTTGTGTGATGAGCATAAATGTTTGTATTTCCGGGTTTGGGTGTTTATTAAATATATTCTTGTATTTATATATGTATTTATATGTATTAGTATCGTTGACTAACACCCATAACACAAGCAAATAATTTGCTTACTTTGGGGTTAGATCAGTAAGTGTAATTTGTCACGTGAATATTTATTTATTTAAATATATTTACTAATTAATTTGTCTAGCCGAATCGGGTTCTGTATAGACGTATGAGGTCCTAGGTTCGGGAAATTCTTTCTAAATAAGTTTTTTAATTTGTCTGAAAAACTGAATTTGTCCGAGACTGGATATCGGCCCGATTTGTCGATAGATATGTCACCTGTCACACCTCTGCTTGCCTTTTCAAGGATATGAGCGTGACGGAATTTATTTATAATATCTCGCTAGCATTTGTATACGTTGCGCCATTATAACAACTTTTTTGATTATTAAACGATTAATATTATAGCTGTATTGTCAGGAGTATATGGCGTAATAATATTGGGATAGTTAACGCACCATATTGTGTTATACTTACGTCAACATGAGCACGTATTTTTACCTCTATAAAAGTGTGATTGGAAGAGGTATTAGACAAACAAGAGTCGACCATTTTTGAAACCAGAAAAAGAAGGAGTCATGAACTTTTGGAAAAAAACTTGCAATAAAAATAGGCGATTGGCTGTTTTCGGCCGGTTGGTATCGACATTTCCCGACGAGACTATAAAACAGTGTAGTGACTTTTCTGTCATGTTTTGACGTTTGACGTCAAAACTTAACGTCATTCCAGTCCAACGTGCAATATAACTTTATTATTAACTGCCGGTAAATAGTTTGACGTCATGATAAAAATTCAAATTTTGCTTGGGGCGTCGCTAACGAGGGCTTTGCCCTTTTCGAATCATTTTGTTTATTTTAAACTCCCAGAATCGTAATATTGTGTCTGTTCACACGATTACGATTCTGGGTTCTTAAAGCTTGGCCGAGAAATAGACATTTGGCCTGACTTGGAATATCCAGCATTTTCTTTTTTCAATATGTGGTAACATATATTTTAACGTTCGTACTGTTTCAAATTATAAACATTTTTGCCTTGTGATTTAGAAAAAAAACAAAGACTATTTATACTTAGTTTTTAGACACTTCCATAACGCGAATATTAGTGCTTAAAGTGTGATTGTTTTTTTAAAGCTATGTAAATTTCAAATGTTTTGTGTCATCATATTTGAAGTAGTTATGTGTTTGATTTTATATACCTATATATAGTTTTAATTTTAACGTTAGTTAGGAAACGATAAAATCTCATGTAAGTTCCTAATTTAGTCAATGCTGCTTACGAGTTTTGCCATTTACTGCAGGTTTATCGTAGTGAAGTAGATAGTAAGTTAACTTTATACAAAATTCCCCCGCCACATAGCATTTTGCAAAGTTGATGGACTTTGTTACCTCGCCTCACAAATACGACCAATATCTGGTCAATGTTACACTGTAGTTCTGTAGACCGTAGTAGCGTACGTGTCTATGCGTACATACAAACTGTGCGTCCCGTAGTTGCTTGAGCTTTATCTACTGTTTATACTGTGTTATTATATCGGTCCATAGTGTACATTTCACAGACATATATAGACAGCATAAGTTAATGGGCTAATACCCAAAGGGTAAATTTTATAATGTAACTAGCGACCTGCCCGCGGTTTTACCCGCGTAGCTTTTGTTCCCGTGGCAATATCGGAAAGGTTTATATAGTAAAACCTTCCTAAAGAATCAATCTTTCTATTAAAAAACCGCATCGAAATCCGTTGCGTAGTTTTGAAGATTTAGGCATACATAAGGACATAGGGACAGACAATGCGACTGCTTTATACTATGTAGTGATAGGGCTGTACAGTATTATAGATGATTATTATTTGGTACTGCTATGTTTATATTTATGGTTTACTACAGTTTATAAAAAAGGAAATCTTTTGTCTATCTATAAAAATTGCCTATCGCCATTAAAGTGCGACGTGTCAAGAATAAAAATAAGTTATAACAAGCCGTTAAAAGTTGACAAAATTGAAACTCAATTTGTGTAACGGACGCCTATACATGCATAGGCCCAAAGACAGTAACTGTAGGGCTACTCTTGAAAACCGATTTCAATTGTAAATGAATATTTAATGGATTTTGAAGTATTCCGTACTCTGGACAACTATATTCAATTATTGGATTCGGCGACAGCGCCACACGGATTTTGAAAGTTTTTGGAACTACTCATTATTGCTTTTATTCGTTATTTTTTTAAACCGTTTTTAAAATGTCCACTTGTAACACTAGCTTGACATGTAACGATGACATCTATTACCAATAGAATAGAATAGAATATATTTTATTTGCATGAATATGGGTTACAATAAATAGGTCTTACATTTTTTCAGATCGCCATAATCTACCGGCAATGCCGGTGTGCAAATACATATTATAATCTACTTAATCATAATTAATGTTCATATTTTATAAATTTAAGGTCATGAATTATCTTACAATTAATTAAACTCATAGAATCTATATTAAAAAATGTCCAATTACATGTTATTATTAATACCTATATTATATCTGATAATGCATCTTTAATTATATTTTTGTCCAGAATCATATTACTATAGAACATTAATAAATATAAAAATTTAGTGAAAAATGAATAAGAAGAACATTAACTTCATATTGTGTTATTTGATTATTTAATTTCACATTTCACATTTGTTTATTTAGTGTCGTTATACATATTTAAAAAACTTAAAATATATTAAGAGTCAGATTTAAAATTTAAGTCATGATTATAAAAAAAAAAAATATAAGTGTATTATAATTAGGTCGTTACTATACCGAATCAATGTGGGCAATATTGGTTTCAGGAGTACCGTTTTTTGACGATATTCGAAACTTTTGTTTTCAAGAGTAGGCCTGCTGATCAACTGCCTAAAATCGTTTCGAAAAAGAAACAAAAATGTATAGATTATTAGAATAAATACTCTTCTCTCGCGTTGCCTCGTCCAGTAAAAATCTTACACTTTTGCCAAAAATTGTGAATGAAATTTAAACACTTATTTTTGAAATATTTTTTGGAATGAATAACTCTTTGTTACTCATACAACATTATGTAGATATAAAAGGTTGAGCATGCGTTGAAAATCGATTATTTTGATGGTAGAAGTTGTGCGTAATTTCCTCCGTGTTAAGAGAATTGGGCGAGTGTCAAAACATACAACTTATGTTGTCTATTTAACTTTCGTCTGAATGTATATGTCACTTGTTATAAATGTATTGAGCGATCAGCGTAAATATACATCGACTATTCTAGTGTTGTCGATCTGTTATACTTAATTCGTGTGTCTGTCGTTCGAATCTGAATGTCTGTTTAAGATCTCGTAATGTAATTGCTTTACATCACGTAAGACTTCTTCTAAATGTAGGAGTTATTTCATTGTTTTAAAGCAACTAATCACTGGCATTGACTATTCCATAAAGGCGTATGCACACATGCCGATTCATCGACAAAATACTGGCACCCTTTACAATAGAATCGGAGATCTAGTAGCTTACGGAAGTAATGTTGTAATAATCTTTATAGTTAATAATGAAAATAGTATTAAGGTTATATATTTTATAAATAAACATTATAATTTCTCGCTATATTTAATAATCAATTATGTAAAAATCAAACATAAACCAGTCCATTTCTCACTGCCGTAAATGTGTGTATACTTTAAGTCAAATAGTCCATCCTCAATTGCGAAATAGGACAAGCTCTAATTTTTGCGCGGTGTACTAAGTTGTAGACAGCATTTTAAACATTCTTTGCGTAATAACATAAAGGTTCTGACTGACAAACGAGCTACAAGCTCGTGGTAAAAATACTACAATTTTATATGAAATGCATCTAAACTTAATACATTGCTCTGCTACTAAACTGCGGTAAAGCTCGCCCATCTGGTAGGATTATTACTTATTACGCAATACTACATTAATGCATTTTGTATTTTTTGTGTTCGAAAAAACGTTTACTTATACGGGTGTTTCTTAGATTTTGTCACTTTTATCTGTTAGAAGAAGCCAGATGAGCGTAATTTTATGAGTTTTGTGTTGAGTAATTTGCGCTGCTTTCGGATAATTAAATAAATCACGTAATAATACATGATGACTATTTTGTTTCATCAAAGTAGTCATCATGTATTATTAATTGATTTATTTAATTATCCGAAAGCAGCGCAAATTACTCAACACAAAACTTTTTTATGATGAAATCACACTAAGCTTGCGAAAGAAACGGATAAAAACACGTCTTACATTTATTATGTAACAAAATATTAGGCCCATCTTGACGTTTCTCCCTATGTACTTTAATAAAATGTACTAAAGTGGAATAGCTATGCCGAATACTTAGTGAAATCTATATTAACGTTGCAGTGATAAATTATATTGACTTGTTTCCATATCCTATGTAGTAAGTGTGATTTTTTATTTTATTTATTACACTACCTCATGAGATGTATAGGTATGGTTTCAACTATACTGATTGATTAAAAATTAGCCTATGTTTAGATGATGTTCTGATTGTCGCACATTCGCTTTATACGTAATACTTCATCAACAAAATTTAATTAGTTAACGCGAATCAATAATCGACAGTATGGCATCGTGTGCACAAAGGCTAATAGCATGTTTGATTCGAATCCTGATATGTATAAGGTAGTGCGTACTATCCATAAGCCGCATGGCAATTTTTGTCATTTGGTTATTATAGGTTAGTCGAGTTTTCCGCAATTATTTGCTATAAAACTGATTAGTACTATTTCTCGGTTTTTTTATTGCCATGCATGTAATTATTGTAACACGAAATAGCAGAATATTCAAACATCAATTATAAAGATGTCAGTAATTTTTAGTATAGTAAATCATAACTTTTACAGTAACATTGCTTTCATGTTATTGAATTGCAACATCTCACTAGGAAATCTGACAAAAAATTATAACACATCGAGTTAAATGTACTACGTACGTACTGGTACATATTAACTCAATGAACACATATTACATATAGTAATTTAAGGTCCACGTAAATGTGCACCAGATTTTCTAGTCAATATGTCTACAAGTATAATCTTCAGGTATAAATGAAATTAAATGAAAAATTGGTTACTGTGAAATATCATAAAACACATCTGATGATAGCTTTTGCTTTTGGATATGTTATGTACAAGGTATTTTCTCTGTGGACTGTATACTGTATAAATATGTATCAGATGAGTAATTATAGAAACAGTCCGTAAATGGCGGCCGGTCTCATCTCGCTCACTGCTATCTCGCTCTCGCATCTCGAGCACAGCGTCAAGAGATCTATGCGCATCTCGCTCTGTCTGTACTCGCACAGCGTCGAGCGAAAAAAAATAGGTAATCAGTCTCGATTAGCATTTAACCTGACTTTGACGATTTTTAGAATTATACAACGATATTTCTTTGATTAAGCTAAGCAACGGCTAACGGCACTATACACTTTCTAAACTAGTTTCAAAATTAATTCATTTTTGGTTACTTTTGACACTTGATAACCTTGCTGACGCTTTTATAAGTAGCGGTCGCCATTTACAAATCTTACTTTGATCTGCGCGGCTGATAGTTACACATCTAAATATGTTACTTAAGGTCTGTACACACATCCGTGGTGTAAACGTATTTACACATGCATTAAACACATGGTCTGTTTTGCCGTCGTCCAAGTATTGATAGTGCATACAGGCCTTAAGTCGATCCAATCACGTGTTTTGTCTTTACTACATTGTTTTATAAAATTATGTCCTGATTATTTATTATTGTGATGATATTTTTATTTTACAATTAGACATTTTATTGAAGACATTTTTTAATTTATTTACCTTTTTTAAAAAATATCTTTTAGTGAAGCAGATATATTAATTCACTAAAAGAACTGTACTATCAACGAGACAATAAATATTACTTAAAATAGAGTTTTTTTAATTCAATTATGAGTATGATTTTTTTTCTGTAAGTGTGTGTTAACACTGATCCCGTGGGATTTTTTAAGGCAAAAAAATCCCAGCCGTAACTAATTTTTTCCTTGTTCAATGATGAATGATGGTTATTTTCACCAGTTAAGGAAGAATTAGAAGCATCATAAATGGAATTTGTTGTTTTTTTTGTACCATAAGATAGCAAACGAGCAGATGAGTCTCCTGATCGAGTCAACCATCGCCTATATACACCAAGATGTTAAGGGTGCGCTGCTATCTTGTGGCGAGGTCTAATGCCAGATGCATATGTTTACCGGCTACCTTGCCCTCTAAACCGGGTCACGACAGTGACTAGCACTGACGCTTTGCGGTAGGAATAGGTAAGGCGGTGGTGCCAGAACCGGGCGAGACAATGAAGAATTTTACCACCTAGTAGCCACGATGGTAGTGACTCGCATAGCCAATCGGTACATATATAAGTCTACCGGCTACCTTACCGTCCAAACTGGAACCCGACAATGACAAGCATTGCGGCAGGAATAGGTAAGGCGGTGGTACCAAATACCCGGGCGAGATATTGCGGAACTCTACCACCTAGTAGTCACGATGGTAGTGACTCGTATAGCCAATCGGTCGCGTTTTACGACCTGCCTGGCAGAACGGTAGTTGGCCAATTCTTTAAAGAAGCCCGGGACCAACACGGGAAAAACTCTAAAACTACTTTATTTCTCGAAAACACGTCAAAGAGGCTGAAACAAGCTTGTGTCTGAAGTCGAGAATCGACTTACCGATGTCTCGGAATGGGGTCGCCAAAACCTGGTTACTTTTAACCCCAAGAAGACACAGCTTTGCGTGTTCACCGCAAAAAAGACGCCCTTTGTCGTATCACCTCGATTTGAGGATACTCTCCTGACAGCCTCAGCTAGTGTCGGAGTCCTGGGAGTTGACATATCGAATTACGTTCAGTTTCGCGGTCATTTGGAAGGCAAGGCTAAACTAGCCTCCAAAAAGCTCGGTGTGCTCAGCAGAGCGAAACAGTACTTTTTGTCGGTCCATCGCCTTCAACTTTATAAGGCACAGGTTCGGCCTCACATATAGTACTGTTCGCATCTCTGGGCCGGAGCTCCTCAGTACCAGCTTCTTCCTCTTGATCGCATTCAGCGTAGAGCGGTTCGAATCGTTGACGACCAGGCCATTTCGAAACAGCTTGACTCTTTGGCATTGCGCAGAGATGTAGGTTCTCTCTGTGTCTTTTATCGTATATATCATGGAAAGTGTTCCGACGAGTTGTTTGGATTAATTCCTGCCGCCGAATTCCACCATCGGACATCGCGTCAAAACTTGAAGTTCCATCCTCACCATCTCGATGTCTGGAAATCCACAACTGTGCGTTTCTCCCGACACTTTTTACCTCGCACTACTCTGTTGTGGAACCAATTACCGGCAGGGGTATTTCCGAACGGATACGACATAGCGACCTTCAAGAAAAGAGCTTACTCATTCTTAAAAGGCCGGCAACGCAACTGCAAGACCTCTGGTATTGCAGACGTCCATGGGCGGCGGTGATCACTTACCATCAGGTGCACCTCTTGCTCGTTTGCCCCCTCTTCTATAAAAAAAAAAAACATAAGAGGCACGGGCGCGGCGCTTGAAGGTGAGTCGACGCGATGCTTTTAATAAAGAACTCTATACAAGGTAGCCAGAAAAATGACGTCCAAAAATTTTTTAGGTGCCTTGTATTGAGAGGTATCTAAATCACGCATATGTACAACTCCGCGCGCGAGCTCCGAGGAATCGGGGACTGAGGTAGGAGTGGGTGTGCTCTGTGTTATATCGGCTAATTCACTGCACGTGAACATTCCGCAAAATTCTTCCGATCTCGCGCGGACTGTATGTTCTACGATTTTTCATAGTTTTTGAGTTACGAATTTTTCCATGAATTTTTGCAAAATTGTAACCGGATCAGCTGCAATAATTTCTAAAAAAAGTAGGTTTCTTCGATTATTTTTTTGCTGCTAAATCTCTATGAACTGTACATTTATGAATAAAATAAACAGCCCCATAACTTTAATGGAAGTTACCAAAAAAATTACCTGAATTTGAGAATTTATGTTAAGTAAGTTATCATTTAAATTTTCAACTTAAAAGTAAATTGGCAATTTCTTAATTTTTAAGTAGCTACAGAAAATGCGCTAGACTCTAAGCTTTCTTAATAATAATAAAAAAGTTATACGTCATAGGCTATTTTTCGCTGAAATCGGCCATCAAAGACAGCGAGGTAGAAAATTTGTTAAATGTCTGAAGGCTTCACGATTCGCATGGGCGGTGGTAATCACTTACCAATAGGTAAGCTTCTCGCTCCGCTCCGCTTTTTATTTTTTAATTTACGTTTGTTTTTATTTATAAAGATTTTGTAGCAGTTCAAGCAATCTACAAACGCTACTAGAAAAAATAATAAAAAATGCAAATAAATGAAATTCAAAATATAATCCTGAATCGCGATATCACAATTATTTATCTTGTTCACACTATATACAAGTTTCAACGCTTCTCGAATGGACTTCGGTCCCCAGGCAGTATACCTTGCCTAGTTGGGAAAATCTTCCTTTGCCCCTTCTTTGTCCTTGTGTGACGTCATCAACCTCCACAGTTATGACGTCACCTGACAAAAGTTGGCTCGCTGGTTCTATCACTTCATTCTTATTCATTTAAATTATCAGCTTGAAAATTAAAATCTAAATAGGCAATTTCTTAATTCCTTAGTAGCTTAATCCCCGTGCTGGTTCGATAAACTTATGCATATGGCGTTAGACCTTGCCACAAGATAGCAACGGATTATTAACATCTTTGGTGTCTATAGGCGATGTTGACTCATTCCATCAGGAGATTCATCTGCTTGTTTGCTATCTTATGATATAAAAAAAGTATGTGTGTATGTAAACATCTCTTAACACACTATGTAAACTCTCATAACTCAGAACGGCTGGACCGATCGAGACGCGGTTGATGGCATTCGATTGGATTCCGCTAAACTTAGACTTACTGAAAAGTTGAACTTAGTCTGCCAAGGGAATTTTAAGAAATTTCGAAAATATCCCAAAAAAAATTTTGGCGAAACAGTATTTTTTAAATATGACTTCCAGTTTAATTTACAAAAACTAATCAGCGCTATTCCTAAAAAAACTGCGTCCAATGCGCAAACTGCATTAAAATCGGTTTATCCGTTTGGAAGTAAAAATCCGTTGACGAAAAATGTTGAAAAAAGTGTTTTTCCGACATAACTTCGAAATTTTTTTACTAATCATTTCTTGGTATTCTACGATATATTAGTAAGTATTAAAAAACTACGTAGAATGTCACTTTGAAGGCAAAAATGTTCAAAAGTTACAGCTTTTCAAATATTAAATAAAATTCCGTTGTTTTTAGCAAACTTCCTTAATATTTTTGAAATAACTTTCAGGCTTTAGATTGACCTAAAGCTCTTATCAGCTTTTCTCCTATAAAAAATATCTCAAATACAGTTTTGGATCAAAATCGGTCAATTTTTTGGTTTAGTTACTCTATTTATCAATGACGATAATTTTTGACA
The DNA here is from genome assembly GCA_036924255.1 of Apodemia mormo. Taxonomy (NCBI): domain Eukaryota; kingdom Metazoa; phylum Arthropoda; class Insecta; order Lepidoptera; family Riodinidae; genus Apodemia; species Apodemia mormo. Next base: position 4,922,765 of record JAUPFN010000020.1, on the reverse strand, counting down.
GAAATGTTTTTTGACTTGCTTCGAAATTTTTCAACCTATCGACTATTTAGCTAAAGCAATATTTTTCAAACTTAACAATTAAGTTGAATGTCATTCGAAATATTACAATCGATCCATGTTCAAAAATCGATATGTCATGCCATTTTTAACAAAATAGATATTTGAACTGAAAAAATCTATTCTTATAGTTTTAACTCCTTTGAGCTTAAAATACCTTAATATAACGGGAAGTTTCAGGGATGGCCTGTAGAGTCACCCGTTTATAGATTTTTAACACTTTTTTTTTTCATTTACTTGTCAAAAAAACCCCATTTATTTAGGCCTACAATTTCAACACCTGACAACCTAATAGAGGAGCAGTAGTCATTCGTAAACACGAGCCAGTCCGAGCCAATATTCGGTATAAGGGAAGACACCCTTGACGAGAGTTCCTTGTCCAAACTTAAACGTAAGTTCTGACTGACCAAAGAACTTTAATATTTGCTAAATTGTAAAGTTATTTGTAATAGTATCAACTTTTATTCAAAGTTGAATTTTTTAGGAACATAAATGTACTTATCAATCCCAAACATATAAAGCGTCAACCCCAATTTTAAATTTTAAATTGGCAAATACCTGCTGCCTGTTAACTGTATAGCTTCCTAAATTACTTACGGTGTTTGTAATAATTCACAGTAGGTATCTGATCAGTGATCACTTTAAACATAAGAGTAAAATTTATAATAACTTAAATACCTATCTATATCGAAATTAATATAATTTTTTTATATGTATTTCTTGAAAATGTATACCGAATATATTTAGCAATTATAAAATACCTGCGATTTAAATTGATAATTTTACATACAATATCGGTAATTCGATATTATTTGCCCACCTTTACGCAGTACTTAGTTATCTATGGTCTGTAAAATCCCAGCATCATCACTTAAATCACCAATCATTGACTATTGTATTATATACATACCAGTGCTGCCTATTTACAGGATTCCTCCTGATTTTGGGGCATAAGGACCTTAATCGGGCATTATTAAGGAACCTGTTAAATTCGGGATTTTTCTTTTTTATTTATCCCTTAATCTTAGAAAAAATTAACATATTTAATTAATTGATAAATCCTACTAGGCTAAAGTTTTCAAAATCAAAATTGCACAAAATTCCAGTACTTAGACATATCGCTCATGTTTTTGTTAACTTTACCGTTTTACTTCAGCAGATAAAGTTTTTAGAGATTTAAATAATTATAAAAAGGATCATAGAAATAACCTTGACACGAAGACTTGCTTGCTTGATAGAGAAAATTGTTTCGTTAATGCATACATACATATAAATACGGTAAGCAATGAATATATCTAGAACCGTTATTCATTTTGAAGCTACTAAAGAAATGATACGAATTAATAGTTTATCCAAACAAAAATGAATAGTTATTATAAATTTAATAAGGACAATAAATAAAATTCATGATACTAAGAGGTAGTTTTTTTTGTCATTTAAGTACATATTTGATTAGCGGGAAAGAGAAATGGTATTGCCTAGTTTTCTTTTTCCGAATTCGGGAATTTCTCACTTAGTAGTTCTGGACTTTTGTAATTGGCAGCATTGTTATAAACTGAAAAACTAAATGCTTCCTATTCACTAATCAGCAGTGTTGCCAAGCCCACTGTTTTAACAGTAGATTTACTGTTTTCCCCATTACATCCTTGTTTTCCGTTTCAGTTTATTTTCTACTGTTTTTGTGATGTATCCGAATTTCGAACGTTCTCAAAAAGAATTCATTTAAAATCGCATTATGTTAAAACATGTTAAAACTTTTAACAAAAGCGATAAAGATTTAACGGGTAGCTGTTATAACTTATAATATGTCTTTGTACTACCATTATTTTTTTCCCGCCACAAAACTAATCGTTTAGCCTGTAGGGAGGGGCGGAGGGGGGGGGCTTGACTCTAATAAAAATAAGCACTTAAAAGTTTAATATTTTACAAATGAGCCTCTAATCGAGAACTTGTTTTCGCAAAACTACAATATTTTTTAAAGACCTATCCTACAATACACCGACAATGAGGTACGTGAGAGAAAAAAAATTAACATCCCCACTTACATGTAGGGAAGCTTCACTGAAAAAAAATATTTTTCAAGATTTTATGTTACCACTTCGTTAACTTTGTTAAATTAATATTCGCGCCAAATTACAACTTTCTAGTAACAAGGATTTCTGATATTTTATTGATTCAGGCGTTACTTTATGGAAATCCATTGCTTTTATCCGCGAACTGTTCTACGTGTTTTCCGCGATGGCACCAAACAGAAAAATGTCGGTTTAATAAATGGATAAAACTCACCGATGGTCCGGATAAAAAGAAGACCCCAGCGGCACAATTATCCACCCACATCCACCACGCTTTTCAACCCACGTCCCACGCCGGTACCAAGAACAAAAGCACATAATTTCCCCCTATCTCCTAATCAATAAGATAGCCGGCAAACTTATGCATGTAGCATAAGATCTCACCTCAAGATAGCAACTTACCATTAACATCTTTTTGTTGACGCCATGGTTGACTCTTTCCAGTTTTCACCAGGAGACCCATCCTGCTGGTTTGCTATCTTATGATATTAAAAAAAGGAACTGCGCGATTTAACCTTACTCTTTAAACTATCTCAGAATCTCATTCGAAATTTCGTCCTCCAGTAGAGAGGTGATTGATGAGATCTTAAGGGTTGTGTTCTGAAGTACAGAAGCCCTAACAAATGAGTTCGTTTTGGCATTTAACGTAAAGACCTGTGTCTTCTGGGTGATGAACAAAACCAGGTTTTAATGATCTCATTCTGAGACCCGCTTCAGAGACGTCTCAACTTCCAATACAAGCATATTTCAACTCTCGACAATCATCCGCCTTTGCCGTGAATTAACAGTACGACTTGCATATAATGCACTTCCTGTAATCTTATCAGCGTAACAACGAATGCAGGTTGAACAGATTTGGAATTAGCACACAGCCTTGAGGAATCATAATATACCATATACGACAACCATAATGCTACGGTTGTTTAAAAAGTTAGTAATCTAGTTACAAAGCTTTACAGGCAATCCGTAAGATGTCAATTTGCTCAGAAGTGCCTTGTGCCAGGCCCAGTTGAAGGCTTTAGCGATAAACACCAGTGCTTCTACCTTGCTTTCAATGGCTTCAGTCTGGCGATAGGTAAGAGATGCAACAGTAAAGTTGCTTGCAAAAAGAGTTGGCAATAAATCAGTCCTCTTCCCTATATATGTGATTGTAAATAATAAATAAAGAAACGAATTATCGCTGGACATGACGCAAGGCATCATGATGGTAAGATTCACATTTAACGTTGAATTCAATTTTTGCATATAATTTATACCTTTAGAAAATATGTTAAAAACAGCTGCAGGATGCTTTATTACAAAGAAAAAGCGCCTAGCACTAGCCTCTCCGCTAAAGTCTCTGATGACGATGGCGGTTTTAGACACAATAAATAACATTGCATAGTTGCTTTATTTCATCTGTAAAATAATTATTTATTTGATATACCAATAAAAAGTATTTGTAAACTTAAACAAATTATAAAATATAAAGAAAAAATATACTTAGGGGTTTTAAGGGGGAATTTATAAGGAATTTGGGGGGAAAATTCTACAGAGGTTGGCATCACTGTGTTGTAGTATTCACTTAAATACGTTACAGACTATTTACAATCAGTGATGCCAATTTAGCGACTTTATCGCTAGATCTAGTGACATTTCGTTTTCTACAGCGGTTTAAATTATGTGTCTAGCGACAAAAAAATTCTAGCGACTATTCTAATGACTTCTAGAGTTCAAATAAAAAAATAAATAACTATTTTAACTACCTCCATAAAATATGGCAAGATGTCAGCCCAGAAATCTATGTTCTGTATATTCAGAACTTCGTTCCGAAATCGGATATCATTCTGACAAGTCTATCTATATCCCACTTGTAGCCTTTGAATGAGACAAATTCTTGTCAGAGTAATAAAAAAAATACGTTTCATTCATTTCATGAAAAACGGCAATTTCATAGGTAAAGAGTTATAATTTATCTAATTTCGGAATGCTACCATAAATTCTCTAGCCGAGCCACATGCGTTAGCATCTATAGTAGCCTGTGCGAGCCACACTGTTGGAAACAAGCTTCCAACACGGGTGACTTTGGTGAGAGGCTTGTAGAGTTCAGATGAATTTTTGTTGCAAACAAGTGCTTACAGTGTTGTAAATCGCAGGTGGATACCAATGTGGAGGGCTTGTTTTCAACAGTGTGGCTCAGCTTTTATGCTTCAACCGAGATTCCTCCAATGCTGTACTTGTGTACAGAATAGGGGAATCCCCGCGTGAATTTTTACGATATTATTGTACCTATATTTGAGACTTGAGTGTTCTGCCGAACGCACAGTTTTTGGGATCATTTAGCGACTTCTAGCGACTTTTGACCTTTGTTCCTAGCTAGCGACATCTAGCGACTTTCCAAGCTTACGCTAACGACTTTTTAACATATAAAGTTGGCAACACTGTTCAGTGTTCACAATGGTATTCACATGACACCGTTGGGCCACAAAATAACAGTTGGGCGTTGAGGACCATAGATAAATATGTGTATTACTTTGAGGACTGAGCAAAAAGTATTCTTATCATATTCTAATATTGTTTTTCAACCTAAGAGTAAGATTTAAGTTGAACTTTAGAAGCAATTATTAAAAAAGATCTCTAGTAGTGAGTAATAATTAGTGATTTTGCTGTATTGTCTGTAAATGTTAGCTTAACATCACAAAGAAGTACCTACCTAATTTGAATTACCTTTTATTTACTGAAGTTGGTTTTCAAGAAGTCATTGTCAGGTATTTTTTTAATTTATTTTATTTTAGAAAAAAGTATCTTCAAGCCCGTATCCCTAAGTAGGCAGAGGTACAATTAGGGCACCCACGATCAGCCGAAGATTCTTCATTGATTATCAGAAAACTAAAAAAAGCACGTTTTTGCATTGCCCGATTTGGAAATCGAACCCGAGACCTCATGTGGTCAACAAGGACACCGGACCACTAGACCACAGACGCGATTAATATTTTATATCACAGGATAGCAAACCAACAGATAGTTTTCTTCAAGAGATTGCCAATACCTGTTCATTGCTATAGGCAACAAGGATTTTAATAGTGTGTCGTTTTCCCCGTGTTGGTCCCGGGCTCCTATTAAGAATAGGCTAACTGCCGTTTTGCCAGGCAGGTCGTAAAAGGCGACCGATTGGCTATGCAAGTCACTAACGTCGTGGCTACTAGGTGATACTGCCTACTGCATGGTCTGGCCCGGATCTGGTGCCACCGCTTCACCTATTCTTACCGCAATAGCGTCAGTGCTTGTCACTGTCGTGTTCCTGTTTGGAGGGTAAGGTAGCCGGTAAACTTATGCATGTGGCATTAGAACTCGCCACAAGATAGCAACGCACCACCAACATTTTTGATAGGCGATGGTTGACTCTTTCCATCAGAAGACCCATCTGTTTGTTTGCTATCTTATGATATAAAAAAACATGTGGTGGGGTTAGAATTCCCCATGTATTCTAATAATTGACCCACTATGTATGTGACTTCAAATCGGAACAAGACGTCGAGAACCACTGACGTTATTGCGGCAGGAATAAGTAAGGAGTTGACACCATTGATGTAAAAAGATTAAAAACCCAAGATGCACAGCCCACAGATACAGTATACTGGAGACTAACAGTAGTCAATGAACATACATGTGATATTCGAGTAACGCACACATAGACACCTTTCACGGACGCGATATCTCGGAATGGTTCGGTACAGTTTGTTCCGCACCAGACCGAGATATCGCGTCCATGAGAGGTATATATGTGTGCTATGCTCGCATAATACTTGTATTCTCGCCGTGTTGGTCCCGGCCTCCTTTGAAGAATAGGCCAACTGCCGTTCTGCCAGGCAGGTCGTAAAAGGCGACCGATTGGCTATGCGAGTCACTACCATCGTGGCTACTAGGTGGTAGAGTTCTGCATTATCTCGACCGGGTCTGGTACCACCGCCTTACCTATTCCTGCCGCAATAGCGTCAGTGCTTGTCGCTGTCGTGTTCCGGTTTGGAGGGTAAGGTAGCCGGTAAACTTATGCATGTGGCATTAGACCTCGCCACAAGATAGCAACGCACCATTAACATCTTTGGTGTCTATAGGCGATGGTTGACTCTTTCCATCAGGAGACCCATCTGCTTGTTTGCTATCTTATGACATAAAAAAAAAAAAATGTAACATTGACTTCTGGTAGTCTCTAAGTATTCCGTGCCACAGTCCCGAACAAAACTGACACTCAAAACTGTCGCTAATTTCACTTATGTAGTTATAGATAGACAAAAACATCTGCTTTGCATATCCAACCCTAAGCGCAAGATTTATAGTTGTTTTTACAAAGCAATGTACAAAAAGTAATAAAATTGACAGTTTCGCGACCGAAGCGATTCTATTTGAAGTGAGCGCACAATTTAAAATTGTGCGCTCATTTTTAGAGGACGTTTTTGAGACACTGATTGTGTATTTTGGGTTTTTTATGTCAATGGTTGACACCAAAACCTGGTGGGTGACAGGCGAGACGTCGCAGAGCTTTGTCACCTTCCTAGTTAGTACCTACCAAGGAAGTTACATTCTACCCGGAATGTTCACACGCTCTTCAAAAACGTTCCGAAGAGTACCAGGACATGAGTGGAGTGTGTCTCTTTCTAATAAATAAAGCGCCAATCGCCATATATAAGTGCGGCCATGCGTAGTTTGCAAATTACTACTAAGTAATTCTATTAATTTGAGAAACAGCTTTGCATTGCATAAGTAATTGTTGACGGTAGTTGAAGGCCGCGCTTCACGAAATTCGTCATGTAAAGAAACTCGACCTCTCTTAAATTCAGCGAACCATCGCCTCACGGTGCTCAAACAAGGTGCTTCTCTCCGCAAAGCATTTTGAAGACGAGCAGTACAGTCTTGCGGAGAAAGAGAACTTTTAAAATCATAAAAAATCATCGCTCTAAAATCTTATCGACTTAATTCTATTTTCGTTGCGTACGTAGAACTTTGATGTGTGATAAAAAACAATTGACAAATCATTCCATACTAATATTATAAATGCGAAAGCCTGTCTGTCTGTTACGCTTTCGCTAAACCGCTGGACCGATTTTCATGAAATTTGGCATGGGTATAGTTGAAGATCCGGGGTCAAACATTTTTTTTCAAAAATCAGTCCCTGGAGGACTTAAATAGAAAAAAAACAGGGGATGAAATTTTTATTAAATGCTATTTGGACGACTTATTAATATACCCGCGGGCGAAGCTACACGGGTCAGCTAGTTCAATATAAAAACGTTGTCTTCAATACACCTTCCAGTACAAAAATATACAAGAATTTTTCACTAAAAACCCAAATTTTCACTGTTATAGAAGCACAATATTCACAGAACACGTGTTACTTGCAACTAAACTAGCCGAGAAATTCCATTGTACATAGCAGCTGTCGCTCCGCTCTCTCCTCCACGTTTTTCTACCTGTTCAAAATCCCTAATGTTATTTTTATACACAGGTATCTTTGAAAAATGTTCTTATATGTCTACTCAGGTAAGATTTAACATATAAATAAAAAATACTGTTTAAAGTGAAAATATATGGTCAAACATTAATTTTTCATAATAATTTGTTTAAACAATGAAACAATGGAGTGCACAAAAAATATTTGGGTAAATATTGCAATTTATAGTTTAAAAAACAATATCCCACATCGATCATATTAATTAATTCACTGTGACTCTAATCCGAGGTGAAAACCCCCAGGCCCTCCACTATAAAGAAAACCCTGTCCGATCGTGAAAGGCATTATTTGGTAGCTTAATACAATATATTTGTGTTATTATTTTAAGGATATTGATTGATAAATTTTCAAAATATTTGCATGATTTAAGGGGAAGTTGCTCAATTTTAGTACTAAAATGAGCCACTTTATAACGCGATTTTTTATTTAAAAAAAAGGATTTTTTTAATAGTGCTAGTGACTTACCTACATACCTCTTTCGGATCGGATAGGGTCTTTTTTACACACCGTATAAATAATACCTAAACAACAGTTTTTAAATGTCTGTCTGTGTGTCATTCTGTTTGTACGGTATTACCTCTGGAACGTCTGGACTAGTTTTGATGGAACTTTCACTAAAAGATAGAGTGATAGGTACATTTTATTTCTAAAATACTTATGATTTTGCCACAAAAAGCAAAAAACGCCTCGATAAGACAGACCGCACAGGCGGCATATATGCTACTTTTAGCATCGGCGTCGGCGATTCAGTCGCTTTTCGATTGTACCTACTTAAGACACTACATTACAACCAGGTAATTCTTGACCGATCTTGATGGAAATTGGTCACACGGAGAATACGTTATTACGAAAATTAAAGGCGAAGTTTAGTCGGTCTGCGATCTGTCCACATTATCTTTTAGCTGTAGATGAATTTAGTCGTTTAATAAACATCCGGATCTAGTAATACAAACGTAATTTACCTACGCCAAGCGTAAAGCCCCGTTTTCTCTTTGATTAGTGCGGGTGCGGGTGTTTAATGCAGGTGCTTAGTATTAAAGAAAAAATACGTGAAGGCAGCCATTGATCAGTGCGAGTGATTATTATTCAGCGCAGTAAAAGTGAATAGACGCTGATTACTAATCACTCGAACCGATTAACGGCTGTCTTCACGTATTTTTTGCTTAATACTTAGCACCTCATTAAACACTCGCACTTGCACTAAGCAAAGTGAAAACGGGGCTTAAGTGTCTAGTACACTAACTGAGTTGTCATCTAAATATTATAATAGTCAGCTAATGAGTTATACATTCGAAACTCACATTTAAGATGATAGGACACCAATTTTGGAGACAATGAATTCATCCAGCACCCTTTTGGAAATATTAAAAACCGGCCAAGTGTAAGTCGAACTCGTGTACCAAGGGTTCCGTACTATCATCTTTAAAAAATACGAAAAAACATGTTTATTGTATGGGGTTTCTTTATATATATTTTTTTAATATATTATATAATAATATATTAAAAACATTTCACAAATTATGTAATATAATAATATATTACATAATTTGTGAAATGTTAGCTTTCTAGCTATATTACGGTTTATGAGATACAGCTTGGTGACAGACAGGGGTTCCGTTTTTCCTTTTAGGTACGGAACCCTAAAAACTAACTAACTACACTAGTATGTTTAATGTACTCGTATTTATGAACTTAAATGATTTTATCATTTCCAGATTTAAAATGAAGATAAGGGGCCTCAGTGAACTGGTGAATGAAGAATTGGAGAAATGTATTTTAAATGATAAGACAGTTGTCGTTGATGGCCAAAACTTTTTCCACAATTTATTTGATAAAAGTTGGATGCCTTTTATATTTGGAACTGAAAGTGATCGCTATGCTGCATACCTGCGAAATTATCTCATGAAGTACAAACAAGCCAACGTTAAATGTTATTTTGTTTTATCAGGCCATGTTGACATACAAAACCCTTTTAAAAACAAACCCAAGAATGATTTCATCAACTCTATATTTCAAGCAGACATTTTTATGCAAATTTTAGAGAGTATGAACTTCGAGTACGTTCTTTGTCATACAAATGCAAAAAATGAGTGTATTGCATTAGCGAGAAAGCTCTCGTGTCCTATAATTAGTTTTGATATAGATTATGTTTTCTCTGGTATCGACTATATTCCATACACACAGAATAAAAGTAATGATCTTATAATATATGATGAAAGTACCGGTAATTTACAATGCGGAATATTCAAATTGAACAATTTTTTGGAAAAATATAAAATAACAAAAATAATTTTAGCTAAATTTATAGTGTTGACTGATGAAGATATCTACCCAAAACTTTTTTTAAATAATTTTTTTAAAACTATAAATTTGCCTTTAGATAATAAGGAGAGAATACATCATTTATTAACCTATTTATCTGAAAATCATTGTCCTAGATTTAAATTAACTGTAGACCGAACAAGGTTAAAGCAATTGGATTGTTTTAATAAATACGTTAAAAACGCATATAAATACCTAGTGACAGAAAGAGCTGGAGAAATAACGAATCTTTTTCTTACACTTGGAAGCGAAAGCCAAATTAAAAAAAGGGATGAGCTGTGGTTTCAAAAAGGAATATTGTTAAAATATATTGCGATACCTTATATTAACTTATTTCTTCACAATACTTTAATAACTTTACCTTCTATTGAAGATAATGGACAGGAAAACGCTATAAAATTTAGTTTAGATATAATAAAATACGCACATGATTTACTTAAAAATTTCGACGGTCGTGGAATTATTGTACGTCAAAAATCCGATGCATCTAAGACATCTTCTTATGTTGACCCATTTCTATATTCTCATAGCATTGCTAAGCCGGCATATGAAGCTGATATATGTGTATTTGAAAATGGCTGGCACAATATTAGAATTTTAAATTTATTTCAACATTTTATAACACAAACGATACCACCATTTGATTTTATAGAATTAGAAGTGGCTCCTGAAGACGCTAGATTATTAATAATTGCATTAGTTTATTTTGCTCGTAAAAAGAAAACTGTTCCTAAAAATGTAAGTTTTAGTATATTACTGTCATATGTTATGCTAGGCGTTGTAATGGAGGCAGACCATGATTCTCCTATTAAAATAGAAGCAATAACGAATAAGGCAGTTTTAGAATCAATTACAGATGTGACGTTAGTAACTAAAGAAGACTGTGTAACAGCTAAATATCTCATGAAGGACTATTTTACTTATACGCATTCTGAAGCTAAAACATGTTTTGATAGTAAAGTTCTTCAGCTTTTGGTGGAATTTCAATACTGTTTGCAGCACTTTAACTATTTAAATAAATTATGTGGATATCCTTTTAAGCCGACAATTTATGAAAAAACGTATAATGGCACATTTGTTTATAAAATATTAAGATCCGTGAAACAAAAATGTTTTCGGTCGATATTCGATACTCTGAATTCTGCTGCAACTGTTTTGGCCTTTTTCAAAGGATTAATTGAAGTTTACCAGGCCATTCTCTATGACACTGATGCCTCAAACTAATAATGGCTTGTTGTAACATATACTTGAAATCTATTTAAGGTGTAGCCGTAAAAACATATTACAGACTTTCGCAATTGATTATAAACCGTATAAGGGACGGTCTACGGAAAAATTAAGAAAGCATGTCATTTTTACGTTGTCAGTCATGATGGCAATACTTTTTTTTGTGGGAAATGCAAAATTTGCGTTATATGATTTTTTTTTATTTTCGCACCCCGCAATGTACAGCGTATATTGCTCCCAATCATCGCGTCCGCGGAACTCACGAATCAGTCGTTCATATGCACATGGTACATGATGCATAATACATTGCTTATTTTATATATTGCCTTAAATTTTACTATTTTTTAGAATAAGCACTAAAGAGTATTAGAATAATTCAAATTATACAAAAAAAAGTGTGTGTACACACATACTTACATACAGTATACTTATGTACGCATTTAAGAAGCTAAGTATACTTTATAAATTTATAACAACCATAAAAATCTTTATAATTTTTTTTATCCACAGTATTCCACAGTACTATGGAAGTGATTTTTTAAGTTGATTATCAACCTAACGTCACGCCGGAAGAGTGTAGACATCATCCACAATTCGCACTCTCTCATTCTAATCGCAGTTCGTTCACCATTCTGGCTGGAATAAATAATTCCGCGGAGACGATAAGGATTTGAAAAAATAAATAAGCTTAACGTATCCAGCCGCAGAATCAGTACCTTTTGATTCAGTAACTCCGAAGTTACATATCTCTAGTCCGAACTCCGAAACCGAAATTCGAACCGCCCGGTTTTGACTTTCGAATTTCGGTAAATCGTCCCTTAGACGCTGTATTATTTATTATTACTAGTTGACCGCGCAGCTTCGCTCGCCAGTAGATATGTCACTTACTTATTATTATAATAATATATATAAATTTTCATCACCTATTTCAGCCCTTCAATAATTGATTTTTGAAAAAATGTTAGCCAATCCTCGACCCTTGATCTTCAATTATCTCCATGACAAATTTTATTAAAATCGGTTGGGAATGCGTAACAAACAGACTCTCGCAACTTTACATAGTATAAAATAAAGTCGCTTCCTCTGTATGTTCGCTTATCTATAGATATACATAGAAATAAATAAAATGTAGTGTCTGTAAAATTTGCTGTAAGAAGCTGATGTAATAAGAAGTAGCTTATGCTACTTTTATTTTACAAATGTTTCCAGGCGGACGAAGTTGCGGGCACAGTTCTTTTACATTACACACAGTATCTTTTTCATTACGTAACGGGTTTTAATGCAGTTTTCACCAATAGACAGAGTGATTCAAGAGAAAGATTTATATCTATAACATATGAATATTATAGGAGAAAAAAAGCCAAGAATTTCAGATTGTCGTAAAAACATATTTTTGTTTACTTCGCAATTCGTGCGAAGTCGAGGAAGGGCGCTTTTATATTGTAAACACAGATATTGTCATAACTTGTTAATCATCGTAAATCACCATGTGCGTACCCACGTTCTGGGCTGGGGGGGAGGGGGCTACCGTAACATTTTAAGACTTTTTATCTTAATATCTACAACAGTAGATAGCCAGTAGAGAGTTAAAAAAATCCAGGGGGGGCAGCTGCCCCTCCCTGCTCCCCCTCCTCGGTACGCCCATGTAAACCACAATATATATAAGTAAATGTAGATACTCGTACGTAAACATATTGTGTCAGCTGTTACTAATAGATTATCGGTACGCAGAGCTGGGCGCCGTTAATCAAATTATTGATTTCGTTAATCGCTACATAGAAACGAAAATTTAGAGTTTATTTTTGTGTTATAGCACTCACCCCGTGCTTGGGAATCTGAAAAAACCTTAAAAACAACAAAGAAAAATATCGACACGCGGGATTTGAACCTGCGACCATTTCCCTAAAGCCGGGACGCTCTTCCGCTGAGCTAGTGTCGACAGGCTCGAGGCGGCGAAATTCTTCTTTGCTATATGATCGATTACGTCGATTTTACTGATCGCCAGCTATACATACGTATAACTAGTTAAATGAGTTCATCGTTAAATGAGTTCATTTAACTAGTTATACGTATGTATAGCTGGCGATCAGTACAATCGACGTAATCGATCATATAGCAAAGAAGAATTTCGCCGCCTCGAGCCTGTCGACACTAGCTCAGCGGAAGAGCGTCCCGGCTTTAGGGAAATGGTCGCAGGTTCAAATCCCGCGTGTCGATATTTTTCTTTGTTGTTTTTAAGGAATTTAGAGTTTATTATTAGTAGTTGACTATGTGAATGTGATAGGTTGGGTCAACTTAATAAAGTTGTTACTTAAATTAATAACTTTGTATTATTTATGAAAAAAACCGGAGGAATCGCCTCTATGGTCTAGTGGTCCAGTGTTGGCGTCGACCACATGAGATCCCGATTTACAAGCACAGATTTATACCTTATTTACAAACATTTATACCTTCTTCCTACCTTACAGCTACGTTTCCGCTGCCTTCCCACAACCTTTAACCTACCTTCCCGCTGCTTTCCCGCTACCTTCCTGCCACCTTCCTATTATCTTCTCACTACCTCCCACTTACCTTTCCACTACCTTCCCGCTACCTTCTCTCTAACTACCCCTACCTACCCATTACCTTCCCGCTACCCTTTCCCTACCTACCCACTACCTTCCCGCTACTTTCGCTCTACTTTCCCACTAAGTTCCGTTGGTCGAGTGGTTAGCGACCCTGACTACGCAATCAACGGGGCTCGGGTTCGATCCCCGACGGGGACAAGCATTTGTGGGATGAGCATAAATGTTTGTATTTCCGGGTTTGGGTGTTTATTATATATATTCTGCTATTTATATATGTATTTCTATGTATTAGTATAGTTGACTAACACCCATAACACAAGCAAATAATTTGCTTACTTTGGGGTTAGATCAGTAAGTGTAATTTGTCCCGTGAATATGAATATATATAAAGTTCCCCTACCTTACCACTACTTTCTCGCTAACTTCCCATTATTTCTTTTAAAAAATAATTGGCAAACCACCAGGTGGCTCTCCTGGTGGAAAGAGACTATCACCTAGACACTAAAGATGTTAATGGCGCGTTGCTATCCGTATCCGTGGGCAATGTTATATGCAAAAGTGTACTGTCTACCTTACCTTGAAAACCAGAACACGGCATTGATAAGCATTAACGCTTTTGCGGCAGGAATAGGTTAGGCGGTGGTAAAGTACCCGGGCGAGATCAACTACCTTGCCCTTATTTTCCCGCTACCTTTTCCTTTCTCGCCTATCTTTCCCTTCCCCACCTTTCTCCTAACTTACCTTCCCCCTACATATCCTTACCCCGTAACTACCTTCCCCATATCTTCCCGCTACCTTCTTGCTATCTTCACTAGGTGGTAGAGTTCTGCATTGTCTCGCCCGGGTCTGGTACCACCGTCTTGCCTATTCCTGCCGCAATAGTGTCAGTGCTTGTCGCTGTCGTGTTCCGGTTTGGAGGGTAAGGTAGCCGGTAAACTTATGCATGTGGCATTAGACCTCGCCACAAGATAGCAACGCACCATTAACACCTTTGGTGTCTATAGGCGATGGTTGACTCTTTCCATCAGGAGACCCATCTGCTTGTTTGCTATCTTAAAACATAAAAAAAACCTCCCTACCTTTCTCCTACATATCTCGCCCCCTACCTTCTCCCACCTTGTCTTAACATTCACCTATCTTTAAGCTATCTTCTTGCTCGTTATTCCTTCTGACCACGCTACTTTACTCTTACCTTCCCCTTACTTCCTCCTAGCTTCCCCCTAACTTACTTAAACTTTCCCCTACTTACCCACTACCTTTTCCTAACTTATCTCAATTTTCCCCCTACCTTCCCGCTACTCTTTCTCGATGTCACCTATTCCTGTCGCAATAGCGTCAGTGCCTGTCACTGTCGTGTTTCGGTTTGAAAGGTAAAGTAGTCGATAAACTTCTGCATCTAGCTTTATCTGTCTTCCACACGGATAGCAACATAGGTAGGTACCATACCATACACCGCTTTGGAGTCAGTAGGTGAAGGTTTATTTTTACATCAAAGCCGAGCCACACTGTTGGAAACAAGCCCTCCACATAGGTCCGGCGGTTTACAACAGTGTAAACACTTGTTTGCAACAAAAATTCATCTGAAATTCACAAGCCTCTCACCAAGGTCACCTGTGTCGGAAGCTTATTTCCAACAGTGTGGCTCGGCTATTATCCGAAATAAAAAAATATCTTTTGTGTTCTCAAGTACTGCAGGTAGTCGTACCAGCGGCGGATCCAGAATTTTTGTTTTGGGGTGGCGAGATTCAGCGAATTATTATTTGGGGGGGCTTGATGAAACTGAGGGTAGGCTTTATCCAGGGAGTCATGAAGTTTTACCTTTAAAAATCAAATTTAGTGGATCTTGAGCCCCTTGATCCACTACGGAGTTACCATAACAAGTTTCATCTGCTTGTTTATTATTAATGTTCCTGTGGTCTGATATTTCTGTAATGCTGGGGCGCAATTTCGTCTATCGTCATAAAGCTTCGTGCAATGACACGATAAATGCAGGTGTGACCGGCTGTTATCGGCTATTGTCGCATAAATTCCAAACCAAGGATTTAAAACGTTATAATTTTGTTATGTTTGCTGTTTCGTGATTGGTTCGATTTTAATAAAATTTAGCAATGAGATAGTTAAAATCCGGAGTCGAACACTCAAAATTTAACCGCCTCATTCTTGGTCAGTTTTCAAACCAATTCCATTACCCAGGGTAACGAAATATATCGTGGCTGGCTGTTCCGATACCAAATGCATTTCGCACAAGATCTTGTAAAAAAACTCTCGCCATTAATCTTTGATTACTTTAAATAAAGTTTTAATAACGCGTTCTGAGAATGACGACTAATAATAACATACACAACGAGCTATTCATTCCTCAGCGGATGTTGATATTTTAGCGTTACAAATTACAATATTTACAAACATTGCAGATATTCCGTTACACTACATTGTATTCTAGTTCTTCAACCAAAGAAAGGGTTTTGTTTTTCGCAAATATTTCCAAAAGTATTACATATATCTGTAGGTATATATGACTAAAATAACAAGATTTAACAAAAAAAAATCTTACCTTCTCGACCTCCAAATTTCGCCGATTGCATATACACTAGTTTTTGTATTTCAATAATGTAAAAACAAATCTAGTTACTAAAGAAAAAAATACATTCGATCCATTCCTTTATTACAAAAATCCTAACAGCCCCTAGTCTTAAAAAGCCCCACCTTACATACGGTAGAGAATTTTCATGTAATATTAAAAAATCCTGTGAACGGTTGACTTTGTAGTTCATCCCTGAAGCTTCCCGCTAAATTAAGGTATTTTAGCTCAAGAGAGTAAAAACTATAATAAGCATAGATTTTTTTCAGTTCAAATCTCTATTTTGATAAAAATGGCAGTTAGTATAATGGTAGTAAATATATTGATTTTTTAAAATGATGAACCATGATCGATTTGAAATCTGAAATATTGATTTAGCTAAATAATCGATAGGTTGAAAAAATTCGAAGAGATGTCAAAAATAATTTTTTTTTTAAATTTTCAACATTGATAAATCCCAAACAAATGTGCCGATTTTGATCCAATTAACGACATTTACGTAGTTTTTAAAGGAGAAATGCTGATAAGATTTTTAAGTCAATCGGTGTATTAGCCTGACAGTTATTTAAAAAATCTATACAAATAGGTAAGTAATAATATCGTAGGAAAGTCAAAACTGTGTATTGAATATTTTTTTAAAGAATACTTGGGGCGTGATGTACAAATGATATCGAAGCCAAAAATATAGTTTTTAGAATTTTTGTTTGTTTGTCTGTATGTGTATCCGGGGTAAACTCAAAAAATACTGCATGGATTTACTTCAAATTTGGCATGAATATTACTAATAGGTCGGAACAACATATAGGCTACATATTACATATTATCACGCTATCACCTACGGGGGAGGAGGTGTGCGGATATATATATATATATATATATATATATATATATATATATATATATATATATATATATATATATATATATATATATATATATATATATATATATATATATCTGAGTTTGATAAGGATAAGCTGATTATATATTGTGGTGTACGTAATTATGTCGATATATCTATAACGAACAATAACGACTAAATAATACTGTGTTGTCTAATGTCTATCATTACAGGACCAACTAAAAAATGATCTAAGTTGAAAGACCTATTTTATAAAAATATTTTTTATCTGTTGGAAAATAAACTCCAATTTGATATGACCACAACAAATTTAATTCAATAATAGGGAAATTTCTCAAATCACTTTCAAAATTAAAACTTTTTGGACAAGAATGCTTGGTTTTGAGCCTAATATTAGTAGGTAGGTTTTAGTTTTAATCCACATTAAAACTAAAACCTACCGATTTTTTTTCTCATTTCTACTAAATTCTATTGAGATGTTTTATCCTACTAGATTAACGCCTCATTCGCTTCAAATCTACTAAAAGTGGTCACACTGGCCTTTAATAACATCTCTCCAAGTCCAATCGTATAAGAGATTTGTGCTCCCGGGTTGGCACCGGTATAAGCACGTCTTTTCCGGCTCTCCTATACAGGGTTCAAGGGACTGTCTAACGAAAATCGAAACCATAGCTTTAGATCATGATTCTGAGCTGAAAACCGTTGGAAGTATGTGTAAGAAATTTTGAATTTTTTGACGATTTTCTTACTTTAATTTTGTATAATTTGATTTATTGTAATAATATTCTACAATGCTTTTTCTAACAAAATAGGAAAATTCAAGGAAAAATAAACAAATAAGCAATGTGTTATGGGCCACTTGATGTACATGTAGGTATGCAAACGTCGTCGTTTCGAGAGTTCCGCGGTAGCTACAAGGCAATGTACGCTTTACTTTGCGTGTCGTGAAAATAAAAAAAATCATAAAATTCGCAAATTTTGCAATTACCACAAAAAAAGGAGTACATCACTAGAACGTAAAAATGGCATATGCTCTTAATTTTCGGTAGACCATTATTACACGCTTTTTATCTGGCGTTGTCCCGAAAACTTAAAAACAAGCTGTTTTCTGTGCAGCCAATTCTTAATCAAGGATATTGCTCGGATCCGTTAAACTATTTATAGCGATAATCTCCTTGTTCTTCAAAATAATGGAATCTATTATTAACAGCCAGCTTTTAAAGTATCTCGATCACCAGCAGCTTAGTGAACGTCAACTCAGCTTTTCTCGGCCTTTGATCGGGTATAGCATAAAACACTCTAAAGTTCCTTCAAGTTCCCTTTTTTATGGGCTTCCCGTGAAACTGTGCAATTAGATCACCAATTGTTTTGTAGATTGGAGCATCAAGGTCAACTATCTTGGTTGATTTGACGCATGCTCTGACCTTAAAAAGTCAATGCTGGGGTTCCCCAAGGCTTCGTGCTATGATCAACTTTGTTTCTTCTGCATAATAATGACATGTTGCATTTAAGCAACATACCTATATTGCTATGCGGATGACAATGCGGATGACAATGCGGATGACACTGTTAGTGATGCTTTATACTACGGCCACAGTGGGATTTATCGAAAACACTTCAGCAAGTGCTATAACAGACTTGTGTCAGAAATTGACGAACAACTTTCCATAGCTTTATAATAGGGTAGACTTAATTTAGTCCACTGTAACCCCTTAAAACACAATTTTGCACATTTTCTGCTAAAAAATCTCTTTTTGTCATATCTCCTCGTTTTGAAAATAATTCCCTGCGTTTTGTGCATTTAGAGTCAACGTGTCGAACGACCTTCCGTTCCGTGGTCACTTTGAAGGCTAGGTTAAATTAGCCTTAAAAGTCTGATGTTGTCAGCGGGCCCTTCTGAGCAACACCTGTGGTAGTGAAGTGTCCACGGGTGGCGGTGATCACTTACCATTAGAACGTTTGCTTCCTCTTTAAAAAAAAGTGCAGGCACGGGATGCCACATGCGTAGGTATCGGCTACCTTACCCTCCAAAAATACTGATATTATAACGACAGGAATAGGTAAGGCGGTGTTACCAAAACCCGGTCGATACACTGCAGAACTCTACCACTTAATTAGTAGTCACGATATTGGTCACACGTATTAGCCTTCTTACGAGATGCCTAACAGTATGCCTAGATCTAGGGTCAGCGCTCACTAAGTAGAACAGAGCATTTTCTGAGAACACTGAAATATTAACATTATGACTATTACCGTACAATGCATAATTGAATGGATTTCAAACGGTATGCTCGGGCCATAATAATAAGGCTCGAGCATACCGTTATTTGCTGGAGCCTAGAGATAATTCCTCTAAGGCTCGAGCAAATAATCACATCGTCCCGTTATGAGGTACATTTAATTTGAACTGTATGTAAATAGTCTTTAGGTAAATATTTCAGTGTATTCAGAAAATGCTCTGCTCTGCTGTGCTCTTGGTCTGCGCTTATCCCTATTCTTCAAAAAAGAACCCTGAACAACATTGAGACCATAAATTAGAAGTACCTACCAACTCAAAGATGGGATTCCTTTGTCTGTAAAATATATCAAGAAAAAAATACTAATTTCATACTTATAACATTTATTTTTATGAAATTTAAACATTTATATCGATTAGATATTATCTATAAATCCAAAACAATCATAGATTTTTTATTTTTCGCTATCTAACAAGTTACATTAAGAGCATTTTCTGTCTTACTTTTAAGTAGACAATATATTTGCCATATTGATGTAGTTTATACTTCTGATTACTTTGAAATGTCCGTATTTTTGTTGTTTAATATGATATAAGTAATGTAAATTATGTTTTAAAGTTGACATGTTTCAAAATAAAATTGTATTAGACAATAATGTTATAATGTAATATCCGGTCCGGCCAAACTTTAAAATTACAAACTAAATATTGAATTGAAAGTGCGTTTTAATTATTTTTGTAAAAATATTGCAAAATCATATAAAAATATTCGTTTAAAATGTCCCATTAAATTCAAGAATTGGCTACACCGAGTCGAGAGAATGGGTCGCCGGGCGGTGTGTGCGGGGTGCGGGAGGACACAATGAGACAAAACTACTTGTGCCGCGCTCGACATTTTTGCGTAATTGAAATTATATCCATGTTTTCGGTGTCGGATAAAAATGATTTTTTAAATTACTTTTTTATAACATAAAACGAACATATTATCGATTCTGAACAACCCCTGAAAATTTGGGCGGACCTTTAAAATTCACCCCGTATATCATTGTAAAGATAACATTGTGCGACAAAACCAGCAAGAAAGTTCGTGTCGAAAGTCAAAGGTTTACTTTTGCCTAAGGAAATAAATACCTACCTACATTGAATTTACAAATTAAAGTCAATACTAGACAGTGGTCCCACAAACTTTTTTGATCAATAACAAGCTGAATTTTTGTGAACAGCTTCGTTTTGATGAGACAACCATCTTTTCTATCTTCGAAAAATCTCGAATCCGTTAACTAATAGAGTTATTGGGCTAGCACTGATGCTATTGCGGCAGGAATAGGTAAGGCGGTGGTACTAGACCTGAGCGAGACAATGCAGAACTCTACTACCCAGTAGCTACGATGTTAGTGACTCGCGTAGCCAATCAGCCGCCTTTTAAGACCTGCCTGGCAGAACGGCAGATGGCCTATTCTACGAAGGCGCCCGGGATTAACACGGGTGAAGGACCTCGCATTAATTGCAGTGTTATTGGACATTACTTTGAATATACTCATGATTCCTTTCGCTTTTACATCATCGATATCAGGTAATCTATACATATAATAAAATCGTAAGAAAGTCAAAACTGTACAATGAATATTTTTTTAAAAGAATACTTGAGGCGTGATCTACAATCGATATCGAAGCCAAAAATATAGTTTTTAGAATTTTTGTCTGTTTATCTGTTTGTCTGTTTGTCTGTATGTATGTCCGGGGTAAACTCAAAAAGTACTGCATGGATTTACTTCAAATTTTGCATGAATATTACTAACAGGTCGGGTCAACATATAGGCTACATGTTATCACGCTATAACCTACGGGGTAGGAGCTGTGCGGGTTAAACGAAGTCCGCGCGGACGAAGTCGCGAGCAACAGCTAGTAAATAATAACGTGTCAGTGTTGTACCTATAAAAAGTTTGATACGGCATTGACTAATGTCATCGTACTGATCCTGCGATGCATGTTATTTTTACAGTTATATTATTTCATTTTGTACTATGCGTTCCAATTGAGAATAGGACTGTCCGGATGACATTGCTCTGCATTTTGCAAAAACTTCATAAGTGATGAGTAAGATATGCAAAAAAATTCTAACAAAGAAATACTTTAAAAAAATATTTTCATTCCAATCGGTATATTTTTTATTTCGATTTCCATCAGGTAATGTAACAATGTATTAAAATAGGGTATAAAATAATTAATACGACTTTTATATATCGTATATTTATATGAACGGCTAGACTGATATATTTTACTGATTTTTTTATTGATGAATATTATATTTTAATACTTTTTAGCCTATTCTGGACAAAGACAACCCAAACCCACCAAAATCGCAACAAAATTGGTCCCGTCGTTTTTGACTCGTATGTAAATGACACGACTTCTTTATATAACACATAGATGATCAGCTAGACTGATGCTTTTTACTATTTTTTATTGATGAAAATAACATTATTAAAACGTTATTTGTTCTTCAATAAATCAGCAATATTTTTTGAACAAACATTTTTTTGCTGACATTACTAATTTCACACTTGTGGTCTGAAGTTGATAACAAGCGCGATCCTATTCTTAGTTGGAACGGATAGTAAAGCAGAAATTACAATACGATTCTGCTAAGTTTGAAACTGGTAAAATGATTTAATTCTTAGTAAGTTTTAGCAATAATGAGACTGCGTTTAACTTCATAGTATCAAAGTTATCAGCCCCCCAATTCACGTAATTGAGTCAAAGCGCTTAGGGCTCTCACACACATAAACACCATAGAACGTCGAGACGTGTTACGACGCGGGGTAATATGTAAGAAAATGTGTAAGTGTCTTAAATGCTTCGACTAGCTTCCCGCTTGATTACGTGAATTAGGCCCCTGATTCGTACTGTATAAATGGTGACCTTAAAATATAGCAGATGGATAACGCGCATTTAACATTTAATTTTTAGTTTTACATTGTAACATTTAGACAGAACATGCTCAAGATTCGTAATTTGATTAGACCAGAGATTCGCAATCTTCAGAAAACGAGCCCTTACTGTACTAGGTTATAAAATCTAATATCAAAACTTGTCAATATTAAAGTAACCCCTGCATTATCAATTACTTCTCATCATATCAATATTTTAATTACTTAATTATATACAGTGTGTAAAAAAACACCCTGTCCGATCCGAAAGAGGCATATAGGTAGGTCAATGACATTATTAAAAAAATAATAAAATAATTCTTTTCATTAA
The DNA here is from genome assembly GCA_036924255.1 of Apodemia mormo. NCBI lineage: Eukaryota > Metazoa > Arthropoda > Insecta > Lepidoptera > Riodinidae > Apodemia > Apodemia mormo. Next base: position 4,900,092 of record JAUPFN010000020.1, on the reverse strand, counting down.
AATAAAAAAATATCACATTTTAAAGTGGCTCATTTTAGTACTAAAATTGAGCAAATTCCTCTTAAATCATGCAAATATTTTGAAAATTTATCAATCAATATCCTTAAAATAATAACACAAATATGATTGTATTAAGCTACCAAATAACGCCTTTGACGATCGGACAGGGTTTTCTTTATACACTGTAATATTTACGTTTTTAGGGTTTCGTAGACAAATGACAAAAAACGGAACTTTTATAATTTCGTTAAGTCCGTCTGTCTGTCTGTACGTCCGTAAAATGACTGTGACATGCAGACGCGGACGGATGGTCCGCGTCTGCACGTCACAGTCACTTATTCGAAGACAATGGGTACTGCATTGGTAACATTTGGAAGGTGTAATTTATAAACAGCTACAAAATGATGCAGCACGATTTTGAAAGATAAAATTACTAAGGAAGAACTCCATACTTGTAACTGAAGGGTGAATAAAAATCAAGAGAACAAAATCGTGTGTGGGTATCATTGGATAGGTAAATGATATGGAGGTTTCTAAAAAGTTTTTTTTATTATCCTAATATTTTGTGAGACATTCGCCACATATTGGTAAAAAGCGTATAAAATTTGAGAATGAAGAATTCAACAAAAACGATCATGTAGTTGATCATCATGATAATTTCAAAAGTTTCATAAAATATTTCTTTTGCTGTGAAAATAGTTGCATTGCAGTATAAAGTAACTATAACTAAGTACTTATCGATAATATATACGATATTATATACAATACAAGTATGCATATGAAGTGGCGGCCGGAGATCTGCCGGCCTAACCGTGTTGCTACGGAACCCTTCATAAGCGAGACCCACTCGCTCTTGGCCGGTGTATGCTTTTATTATATCTTATTTATGTACCAACGTTAAAAGAAACGGCTGTACATGACTATTTACAAGTTCCTACTGTGTTACTTTACTAGCTTTTTTGAGCTAAGGTGACCAAAGTTTTAATGTGCAGCGTGAACAATCAGTCAAACAAACATTAAGTTTGAAAAATATACCTTCATTGTGTTGCTGTGCACGTAATTTCGGTCGCCATTGGAACCAAAAGGGGGGAAGTCGCGAAGGTTGAGAAACTCTTATGGTACGATTACTTATCATTAGGGGATATAATTCGACTTATTTCTTAGGTACAAAAATACTGATATAAACTACAGTACAGAAAATACATTACTCTGATATGTAGTTGTTATAATTTGTATAATTACATCAATTTAAACAAATACAGAGCCACTATTTGGGATTTTTTTGAGATATTTGATAGTAGGGTATATTAAAGCAGCTTGATTTTCCGGGAAACCTATAGGTTGATATTGACACAGATAAAAGAGCAATATATCAAAATTTACTCTATCTATATAGATATCTACATTTAAGTGTTTAAGTTAATCTAGACTTAGACATGACTAGACGATTGATGATTTAGGATGCAATATATTGATTGCATAATTTAAAATTGCTTTTATTCTGCAAAAAGCCATTCATTCATGATAATGGAAAAAGTAGAAGATGATAGAATGGAATGGAATGGTTCCATGTAACTACCTTGTTAAAAAAGAGTTAACCACAGGGTAATGCTTTACCAATAGATTAGCAATATTAATTAATTGGTATTTTCACGCTTATTGTGACAATATTATGTGTAGGTCGACGTAAAATTGTAAAAACCGATAGTTCGGAATCAACTTATAAGAGTTTATAATTTGGTTAGATAAGGTTAGAAGTTTCTTTATAATAATAATATAATATATAATATTCACTGGACAAATTACACTTACTTATCTAACCACTAAGTAAGCAAATTATTTGCTTGTATTATGGCTGTTAGTCAACGATACTAATACATAGAAATCTATACTAATATTATAAAATTGTAGAGTTTGTTTGTTTGGTTGTACGCGGTTATCCCGAAAACTGCTGAACCGATTTGAATAATTCTTTTTGAGTTGGATAGCCTATTTATCGAGGAAGGTTATAGGCTATATAATATCTTGCTACGACCAGCAGGAGCGGAGTAAACAAGGTCCGCGCGGAAGAAGTCGGGGGCAACAGCTAGTACATAATATATGAATACTAGAATATATTTAACATACACCTAAACCCGGAAATACAAACATTTATGCTCATCACACAAATGCTTGTCCTCCTCGGGGATCGAACCCGAGCTTACAATAATATTACTACATTATTATACTTATAAGAGTGGCCTACGGAATAATTTTTCAGTGCTATACATATATGTATATTAATTGACGTAATATATTATTTTATTTACTTATTAAAAATGGGCAAGTTTTACCAAGTTACGACAATTGAACGTACCTACTGATGCATGGTACTAGTACATGGTACATGGTACATATAAACTTCAAAATCAAAAGTATGGTGTAGCTGTTGCGTATCTATTGGTAAAATATTTGTCTATTGTTTTTTAATTATCATTAATTATTAACAGAAAGTTTTAAAATTAAGAAAATTCTACAACTTTAGAAAGAGATTATAAAGTAGTTTGGTAATGTTGAAAATTGGTGAAAAATGTATCAAATGTTAATATGAATGTTGGAAGATCGCTTGGACGGATGTTATTTGAAAAGTTGAGAGGTTGAAAGTAATGAAAAAAATGTATAGAATGAATAATGTTACTAGGTATGCCAAATCGCTTGCAATTTTGTCTCAGTAAAGCCTGTATGTATACAAATACACTAGTTTTTGTTGTAGTAAAAAATACCTAGTAGTTTTGATTTTATAGGCATTCAAAGTTTCGAAAAATATCAAGTCTCGCTAACAGCCACGTGACCGCTTGTGACGTCATGACACAACGCGCCGCGCCTCGCTTAGTATCAAATCAAGTCTCCAGCGGTTATAGTATAGTAAGGTGTAATAGCTTGCGCAGTATTTTGTTGTTTTCGTCAGCGTATTACATTAATAGTCTATTAATAGTAAATATTATTCGATTAATAAAATGAATGAAGGATTCGAAAAAGGGCAATCGGATATTTCACCTAAAATAGATGGATTAATGGTTGCGCATTATTTATCAACAAATAGTGATTAAATAAATAAATAAATAAATATTCACGGGACAAATTACACTTACTGATCTAACCCCAAAGTAAGCAAATATTTGCTTGTGTTATGGGTGTTAGTCAACGATACTAATACATAGAAATACATATATAAATAGCAGAATATATATTATCGCCTCTGTGGTCTAGTGGTCCAGCGTTGGCGTTGACCACATGAGGTCCCGGGTTCGATTCCCGGGTCGGGCACATTAAAAAAAAAGTGTTTTTTCAGTTTTCTGAGAAACATAAAGTTGCCCGGGATTGGAAAGTGCCCGGTTGGCGATAGGCTTGCCACCTATCACATTTGTGGGACCAAGTATCTTCGGCTAATCGTGGGTGCACTTGTTGTACCTCTGCCTACCCCTTCGGGGATATGGGCGTGAAGATACTTTTTTTTTAGAATATATATAATAAACACCCAAACCCGGAAATACAGAACATTTATGCTCATCACACAAATGCTTGTCACCGTCGGGGATCGAACCCGAACCCCGTTGATTGCGTAGTCAGGGTCGCTAACCACTCGACCAACGGGGCGGTCATTTCGTTGGCGCCGAAATGCGAGGAAGAAAAATGCAAAGGTAAGAAAACTTTCCTTGCTACTACTTATGCTTAATAGTTTATCTGTTCTAAATTATTTTATCAAAACAAAATACCGAACTAATGTCGTAATGAAAGAATGCAACTCAAATAATAGAAGGACCTACCTACCATTAAATTTTTACGTTAAAGACAACAAATATGTATTAGTTTTGTAGCTATAGGTAGGTACGTAGGACGTAGGTATATGTACGTGTATAGGTACCTACCGTTCTTCTTAATTTAAATAAATACCTCGGGAACTCCATCCTTTTATACGCTTGCGTAGCGTTTGCCCATCTCCCCCGTACGGACTTGCATCCGTTGCAAGTGGTACAAAATAAATTCCTGCGTATTGCCACGGGAGCACCGTGGTATATGCGCAACGTAGACCTCCATAACGATCTTGAATTGCCGAGTTTAGCAAAGCATTTCAAAGACATCTCCGAAAGATACTTCGATCGTGCCATCTCGCATCCGAACCCACTGGTGGTAGCCGCGGCTGACTACATCCCAGACCCTAATCCCGATCCCAAACTACGTAGGCCCCGCCACGTTCTTACCGATCCCGATGACCCGATAACTCTGGCCAACGGTTTACACGATAACACTACACACCTACATTTGCGACACCGTCGCCGCCGGCGGCGACGAGGACCCCTGTTTCGCCCTTCGGCGAACCGAGCCCAAGGGCAAGGTTCGGCGGACGGACAAAACAATGCCACTAGCCCTCTCATCGCAAATCACGACCCCACCCTAAGCCGAGGTTCAGTCTCACAGGAGACACCCTTAGGGCGGAGGGCGTACAGCCCTACACCTTTAAATTCTGGCTGAGCACTCTGCTCGCCCCCGCGACCGGTGAAGCTGTAACAGCCCATAAGGCTAACAGCAATTGAGACATTCCGAAAAAAAAAACCTCGGGAACTGTACATTTTCCCAGAATTAAAAGAAGCCGTGAGTTATTCCAGACTTCGTCCAGATCCGTTCAGTAGGCACAACTCATGATTTCCTAGTATTTGGATTGGACATTTTTTTTGGAAAAGTATTGAGGTATAATTTCGACGGCACGGGCGCGCGACCGCGAGCGCCGGCCGCCGAGCGAACTAGACTGAGCGTGTTGTGAGATGACGTCACAGCGTCAACGGCAGCCAGCGTCGTGCGGTTCAACTTATTTTACTTCTAAATCGGAAACTAATTGACGTATCGAAGTAATTCTTTCACTAGTATTTTTTATTTTTCACAGAGAATATGGAGTGCTAATAATCAAAATTAGTTAACATTTTTCATTGTAGGTTCGTATGTAGGATGTGTGGGATGTGAAAGTCATAGGTATATCGAACTTAAGGTGGTGAATGTCAGGTAATCTTAGTTATGAATAGTTCTGCCTATTACTGGCTTTATGAAGTTTGTCTTTTTATTATTACCTTTTACTCGTAAATGTATTCTCCTAGATGGCACTTTGATATTACGTCTGGTTTTTATATTTTAAATTTGGACCCGAAAAGTTGTGCTTTGCCGTAGACAATTGATTATTGAGAATCTGTTTTATGTTTCCCGCGCTTTCGTTAATTTTCTTTACTTACTAGTTAGTTTATTTTTCTTTAACTGTAAGGTGAAATTATTAAATTTAAAATTAGAACAGCGTTTTTTTGAAGAATGAATTCGAATTCAAATTGAAGTTATGACTTCAATTTGATATCGGGTCCAGATGTAAGAACACTGTGTATATAAATGGAATGTAATTGGAATATGTAGTTGAGCTACTGAATTTCATATACAAAAGACACCCTCACACAAGAATACCTATGTCGAAAAATGAACACATAGAAAATATTTTAGACCACCTCAAAGCAGTCAATTGGAAGTTTTGAATCGAGATTTAAGTTCGATTGTAGTGTGAATGCAACGATATGGAATGAGGCTCATATTTCGACACGTCCCAAGAACAAAATCGTATCTGTAAAACCACCAAATTACAATATATTTGTTTGTGGGAGTACATTGTACATAAGATGATGTTCACTTGAGCCTTTCCAAAAACAAAAGACCAATAATTATAAAAAATATATTGCTTTTTGGCTTTATGCGTGTTTAATGCGAATTTTATTATACAACCAATTTCGTCTGATCTCTCCGTACGATTTTGTTCTTGGGACGCGTCGATTTGTACGAAGCTGAAATATTTTTCAACACTTTCACGCTTATATGTACAATTTTAGAGGAAGGAGTAAAAAGTTTAGAAAATGCAGTTCGCGAAGTTATCAACGCAAATTTTAGGACGGTCAACATACATTGGCCCTAATCTATTGTATAACAGTTTGAATTGTAGATAGAATCTCAACTTTCAAAAGGTAATTATTTACACGAATGCTTCATACAAATTCATATTAACAAAACGCTCCATACAAACACAGCCAACCACTTATTGTTTTCAGTTGTGGACATCGAAGGCAGCTTAACCAATGACATAACATTCGACGTCTCCACGTCCCGGCCTGGAGCCGGGGGTTCGCCGCTGAAAATATAAAAAAACGGATGAAAAAAATGTGTTTGACTGAAAAATTGGTCACACAATTATGACATGCTGCAGGCGTATCACGTAATATTTGCAATCCGCCAACGATCGGCGATGACTTAATCGTAACGAAAAAAAGTATCTTCACGCCCGTATCTCCGAAAGGGTAGGCAGCGGTACAACAAGTGCACCCACGATTAGCCGAAGATACTTGGTCCCACAAATGTGATAGGTGGCAAGCCTTTCGCCAACCGGGCACTTTCCAATCCCGGGTAATCCCGGTAAAAAAAAACTTTTTTAAGTGCCCGATCCAGGAATCGAACCCGGGACCTTATGTAGTCAACGCCAACGCTGGACCATTAGACCACAGAGGCGAACGCGTAGCACAAGACGCGTAACGAAAAATCATCAAAAACGTCGCCAATTGCTTGCTGGTCACTATATGCACTTTTTGCAATATCACAGCACCAAAACTAATCAAGCGTTTTCCCCGTGTACCCGGCAGAGGTCGCGGGTTCCTTGGAAGAATAGGCCAAATGCCGTTCTGCCGGGCCAGTCGTAAAAGGCGACCGATTGGCTATTCGAGTCACTACTAACGTGACTACTAGGTGGTAGAGTTCTTCATTGTCTCGTCCAGGTCTGGTACCATCGCCTTACCTATTCCTGCCGCAATAGCGTCAGTGCTTGTCACTGTTGTGTTCCGGTTTGAAGGGTAAGGTAGCCGGTGAACTTATGAATGTGGCATTAGACCTCACCACAAGATAACAACGCACCGTTAACGCCTTTGGTGTCTATAGGCGATAGTTGAATCTTTCCATCAGGAGACCCACCTGCTCGTTTGCTATCTTACGATATAAAAACAAAAAAAGCGGCCATGACTGCCGCTAATATACAAGGTTGTTCTGTGTCTTGCAATAACTAAACAATTACAATAATTTGGCATTGCGAGTTACGTGATAACCCCGTCGGTTTCAATTCCCGAGTTGCGTAAATATCGCACCTTCAATAAAGTAGAGGCGTAACTCAAAATTTTAAATGTTTTAGTTTCCGTCGTAGAAAGGTACAATGATATGTACCCATTGATTCTACAGCATGGTTTCAAAAGACAACAAACCACTACAAAGAAGATATATTGTGTCTCTTTTACACTCCTCTAAGAAAGTGGTAAGGCGGTGGTACCAGACCCGGGCGACCCAATGCAGAACTCTAACACCAAGTATCAACCACTGTACCAACCATCAACCACTTTTTTGTAATTATTATTTACGTGCTCCTCCATCTACGCATATAAATATACACGCGGACTGGCAAAAGATGTACATATATGATGTACATATATACAATATGAAGTGCAGGATAATTAATGGTCACGTGTAACTAATAAAAATATAATAATAATAGAATATCTCTCTAATATCTACGTATTAAACCTCAACAAAATAAATGTAGTAATACTCGAAAATATGGTCACCGCGCTGGCAATAGTCGCACGTCTTGAGAGACAAGTGCTGCGGCGGCAAATCACTGTTTGTAACCAATAAACTTCGATATCTAAGTACGGGTGACCGCAATTGAATAACTATGGTATTTTTTACATAAGTGGTATCAGAATGGAGTACTGTACACCCATCTTCTGTATGTAGGTACAGTCTTTTACCAACCAACCTGTATAGACACAAAAAAGTACTTTATATACCGATATTATAAAATCCTTTATATACCGATATTATAAAATACGTTATGTACCGATATTATAAAATCCTTTATATACCGATATTATAAAATACGTTATGTACCGATATTATAAAATACTTTGTATACCGATATTATAAAAATACTTTATTTATTTATTTATTTATTTATTTAATACTTTATTGTACACTTGTATAATGACAAAAAAATTAAACGATATTTAAAATAATGCACAAAAGGTGAGCTTATCCCTAACGACAGAGATTTCTTCCAGCTAACCCAGAAAGTGAAGCTGGGAAAGGAAAGTGGAAGGCATCGTGCACAAGCATAAAGACAAACACAAATATATAAATTACATTGAAATTCTAATTATTCATACATTGCAAGGATAAGATTATAGATACATATAGATATAGATAGACACATAGATAAGAAAAGGCTAAAACGCAAATTGATGACTATAGTAAAGAGAAGTTAACACAGTAATAAAATAAATAGGACAGAAAAAAAAAACTACGACAATGACAGGTAATGCTCCTTAACCCGCTTCTTAAAAACTAGTAATGAGGGGCTACTGCGGATCTCAGAGGGTAGAGAATTCCACAACTTCACTGCGTGGACAGTGAATGACCATGAATACGTTTGAGAATGTGACACAGGAAAACGAAGAAGAGAGCCAATATGAGAACGACATGGGGAATCGGAGGAATGCAAAAACGAGAAACGCTCACGAAGGTACTTGGGAGCAGCAGGATTGAACAATATATTAAACAGAAGGCAAAGAATATGCGTGTTCCTACGAAAACGGATAGGCAACCACCTGAGCTGGACTCTGAAAGTAGAGACGTGGTCGTACTTACGAAGACCAAAAATAAATCTTATACATGAGTTTTGAAGCCTCTCGAGTTTATTTAAAAGCACTTCAGTAGCGTCAAGGAAACAAGAATCTGCATAATCCAGAATAGGAAGGACAAGAGTTTGCACAAGAGAAATTTTTGTCTTAATAGGCAGGAAATTTTTCAATAACTGTAAGGAGTGAAAAGTGAAATACATTTTTATATACCAATATTATAAAATACGTTATGTACCGATATTATAAAATACTTTATATACCGATATTATAAAAATACTTTATATACCGATATTATAAAATACTTTATATACAGATTTTATAAAAATACTTTTAATATACCGATAATATAAAAATAGCTTACCTAGGCGCACGGTCTGGCTTCACCCCGAGTTCGTAGCTCCAATGCCAAGTGTGAAAGAGTAGCGACGCCGAGCATAACCATAAGTGCAAAGATTTGTATGCGGACACACAGCAGCGCGCGCGCAGCGATCGCAAGCGCCATGCCGATGTGGCGAGCACCCAGGACGATCGACCACGGCCCACGCCATCCATTCCCACCCACGATTAGGCCCGTCTGTAAAACGAATCACACTCATTACTTCTTTAATATTAATAAACATTTCGACGGTCCCTACGTATAAAGTGACATGTCAAAAACTAAGGTTTATATGTATAAACCTTAGTTTTTGACAGGAGAGCGTAATGAATGTTCAAATCTCGTTTGAAATAATTCTGTGCTTACTTATAAACATTTTATATCTACAACGAGCTGTTGCCAGCGACTTCGTTTACTCCCCACTGCTCCTCCCCCGTAGGTGATAGCGTGATAATATGTAGCCTATATGTTGACCCAACCTGTTAGTAATATTCATGCAAAATTTAAAGTAAATCCATTTAGTACTTTTTGAGTTTACCTCCGGACATACATACAGACAAACAGACAAAAAAACTAAAAACTATATTTTTGGCTTCGATATCGATTGCTGATCACGCCCCAAGTATTCTTTTTAAAAAATATTCAATGTACAGTTTTGACTTTCCTACGATTTTATTATATGTATAGATGAGTTTATAGATTTAGGGAGTTCATTTTAATTAATTTTAATTTTTTTAATTTTAATTCAATTTAATTTTAATTTTTTAAATATTTTCCTGATAAAACTGATATACGACTTTTTTACGTTAACGTTCATATCAGACAAGTTGGAGATATCTCTTTATACGCTGTAACCAAGAAAAGTGAAAACATAATTCGATGTATTCATAAAATATAAATGTTTGTATGAAAAACAACAACATATTTTATTTTTAACACTAAACCTTAAACAATCTAAGATCACCACAGTAAAAATATTAAAAATATATTAATCATACATGTCTCTTTTTACGGGGTTTTAAATTTTAAAACGCCCATTTTAAAACACCTTAAAGAACGATACATAAAGATATCCGCATCTACGACACCTATTATTTGTAATTACACTTGTTTTCTTATTCGATTTGTAAAAGTAGTGAAATACACAAAATGTTCAACCCCGTGTTGGGTCCGGGCTCCTTTGAAGAATAGACCAAATGCCGTTCTGCCAGTCAGGGCGTAAAAGGCGACCAATTGGCTATGCGAGTCACTACCATTGTGGCTACTAGGTGGTAGAGTTCTGCATTGTCTCGCCCGGGTCTGGTACCACAGCCTTACCTATTCCTGCCGCAATAGCGTCAGTGCTTGTCACTGCCGTGTTCCAGTTTGGAGGGTAAGATAGCCGGTAAACTTATGCATGTGGCATTAGACCTCGCTACAAGATAGCAACGTACCATTAACACCTTTGGTTCCAAAGGCGATGGTTGACTCCATCAGGAGACTCATCTGCTTGTTTGCTATCTTATGATTTAACAGAAAAATGAAAAAAAAAATCTTATTACCATCATAATATTAAAATATTATGAGCGTTTGGACAATTTAAATCCATATAAGAAGTAATAAAAAAATACATTTTTGACATGTCCATTACGTAGGGACCTTCGACCTATTTTAGACAAACCACAGCATATCAATAACAAAAAAAAATCAGAACGAAATTATTTTAAAACAAAAGAAAACCTTGAAATATATACATCTTTAGTATAATATAAATTACGTGTCACGTTTTTTGTCCGTTATGGATTCCTAAACTTCTGAACCGATTTCAATGAAATTTTGTAGATATTGTTACGTGCTTCGGATTCGCAATTTGCATGAAGACGCCACTTATATTAAAACCATGTTTTTACAACACAATTACACAAAACCACCCAATGTAATACTTAAATACTCTGATTAACACTAGTCACTCACTGTACTAACACTAAACTTAACCGACTAAACAATTAAACACTTCACGCTTCGCACTGATCCTTTGAAGTATCGCTCTCGATCGCTTTATAAAAACTGCTCTCATTTGTCAACACATCTCTATTTATACCTAGGGTAAAGTTCTACCTGGATCCAGAAAAATCTAAATTTATCGCGTAATCAACGAATTACTTCTAATTGTAAACAACTTATGATAAACAAGTTCTAGTACACGCTATTTTCACCCTTATGCCCTATACCAGAAATCCATTATGGCATAGCTATTCGGGTAACGGTCAATTATTTGTTATTAATAGGAGTAGCTATCTCTTTCTTTTATTTCTAGATCTCTCTAGCGCTCCAAATCTTCACGTTTCTAGATTATTCGCAACAATATCTACTGTATGGTCTAGCTAAAAAGACAGGATAGTTTTTAATTCAATAAAATATTAAAGGGGGGGCTCTCAAATATCCCACCTAGATATTTAATACAAGTAATTTGTATGGCAAAACAACGTTTGCCGGGTCAGCTAGTGTTATATATAATTTTTATATATAAATTATACAGACTAACTGGTAAGTTACCTTTGATATTTCTATAAAGTACTCGGTTCTCGATTCTCGTTAAAATGAAATAATAATATTAGGGGCTTAATTTTTGACATATTTCTCTAAAAATAAGTGAAATGTGGATATACAGCGTAATGGGCTGTCGCCCATCTGATGAGTACATGAAGTACGAAACGCTTTGTCATAAGCTAACGATGTTGAGTTTCGGCTTACGCCTAGACCAGCACAGGGGCTGGATGACCTATCGGTCTCTGGTTTCCCTCTTAGCTGACAAATCCCAAAATAACTCAGTCCGGCCTTAGCCGTGTCAAGCCGTAATGTCAATTTAACTGTTTCGTCTTCTTTTCGACTCTTCAGGTGCGATGAGATTGCACGACAATGTTTATACACGCTGTATGTTATACTTATCCGCATAGGACACAAGTGAAAATGGACCCCGTCAGGGGAGGACTATCCACTCTTGAGTCTATTGGAGCAACGCTCGCTAGACCAAGGGCCGCCTCAGCGGTTAGGATTGGAACCCGTTCCATTCTACACAGCTAATCTCATAAGAGAGAAGCAATGCATGAAATGTGGATATTATACTCATAAGCACGCCGCTCTAGTCGACATCAAGGACACGCCGCCGCCACTCCCCGCCCTCAACCTGTGCAACACGTGCGTCCACGCGGTATCCAAGTATGCCGGTACATAATTCTCGGTGTACTGTTTATTAAGTTTACTAAGAAGTTTTAAAATATTTATTTTTAATGTTATTTTTCTCATCATATATTATATAAACGCCAACTATCACGACCTTAAATATTGAAGGTAACTCACCAGTCAATCTGTATATAGATTTTATCTTAAGAGATTGCTGTGCTTGCTTCTTGAAGCAACCTCGCGTACCTCGGGGGGTACGCGTACCACTAATTAAGAAACACTGAAATAGGTGGTTATAATGAGATAGTACCTGTAAAACATCCCAGAGGGCGGCGATAGCGCTCCAGGCAGCAGAAGCTACGACCGGCAAGACGCGGTCGGACCTGGTCGCCCGCCAGCGCAGCAGCGCCAGCAACAAAGCGGCCGCGGCCACTGCGCCGCACGTGAGCATCAGCGCGCGCCGGCAGCGCCGCCCGTACGCCGCCCACAGGCTGAGCAGCCACGCCGCCGGGCCCGCCAGCAGACCAGCGCTCGCCACCACTGACCAAGACCAGCTCCAGCCGCTGACGCAAACTCCATACCACTGACCAGACAATACCACTACTTGTAGATTCACTCTAGCTGATCTCATAATCTGTGAGTCATTTCGAAGTCATCTATACAAATAAATAAAATTGGAGTGTCTGTTTCTGTTTGGATTGTGTCTAATTGGAGTGTGTGTCTGTTTGTGTAAATGCATATGGATGGTACATATACCATGTACCAATACATTTACCAAAATAATATTTTCCACAATTTTTGTCGTCTGTCTGTCTGTCTGTTTGTTCCGGCTAATCTCTGGAACGGCTGGACCGATTTTGATAGGACTATCACTGGCAGATAGCTGATGTAATAAGTAGTAACTTAGGCTACTTTAATTTTCAAAATTTTTTCACGCGGACGAAGTCGCGGGCTCAGCTAGTCATTTGTGAAATCATTCACCTTAAACTTAAAAACCTCTCTAACTCGGTTAATTTTGACCAGAGGAGGAAAAGTCATATAACCTTTTTGATGTAAAATTATAAGTTCTACGCATTATATTCAGAACTTTTTCAGAAAACCAAAAAACGCTTTAATTTTTTTCAACACTTGCCGGTGGTTGCCGACCAAATTACCTTTACACATCGTTTTCATATTATTAAAACTACATTATATGCAAAATGTAAAGAAGAGTGACATATTTTGACTTATAACTTTATTTTACTGAAGTAAGATACTAGTGTGTTTTTTGTGCATAAGGCAAAGTGACAACCCTAGCGCGACCGCCGAGTTTAGGTATAAACAGTGCAGTACATACACAAGATTGACTTCTATTGTCTCTTTAGTCTGTGGCTGAAGGCTTAAATGACGGAGAAAAAGAGATGCAAATAGCAATAGCAATAGCAAAAAAAAGAGATAATAAGCAAAATGAATTAAATCATGTATCTTGTGTGCAAACTGGAGATCGTTATATTGTGTAGGCGTTCATGGACAAGGATAAGACAACTATGCAATTACTCCTAGTATGCGAGGCCATTACTCACAAACTTAGCGGGTGCTTCAGAAGTCAGAACTAAATGATTGACGCGCGCCAATGCTATAGATAGTGGGCGGCGCAATATGTTCTGTAACCGCTGGGAAACGGTTTAGTTTTCGGATAAATAAACATAGGACTTCAGTTGAAAACCAAAATTTAGTACATTCTTTTTTGTATTTAAAACTAAACATCACTATATAAAAATCACGTGGAAAATTAGAATAAAATGTAAACAAATTACTTGTTTTAGAGATTTTTTTAGCCTGTTTTCGGAATTTTATATGTTCGAGTAAAGTACATTCTACATACTATCATGTAATAAGTTAGCACATTCCTTACATAATATCTTCAGGTATATCGTGTAATTTTTGTAAAACTGTTATTTAACAATCAATACATAAAAATGTGATTAAGCAAACCAGTTTTTTTCAGTCAGTCTCCGGTGCCTCGCGTTAAACAAAATTAAGGGCCATAACTTGTTGGGATGCCATCCATGGCGACGTCGCCGGCCACCGTATTCAAACAGGTTATTTATTTATTACCAATCAATCCACAGTATTTTTAATTATAAGATAAAAAACAATTATTTTACATCAAACATAATCCAATTACGGATTACTACTTCGTACAAACAACAATTTTGACTTTCGGAGCTTAGTCAGCTTAAATTTAAATAAAAACATTAAATTTAATATAGTTATATTGGAATATTTGACGGCTAACTCACTAACGTAGCCAAATCGTGAAATTCAATACAAATTCTTTGAATATGTGGCCGGCGACCTTACCATGGCGTCCCGTTGAGTTAGGGCCCTAAAAATAAATAATACTGATTTTTTTTTATCTATATACATGCATATCTTCACGTCACATCCTTTAGTAAGCAGGGAGAACTAAGTGCCATGTCATGCCTTGTTTCCTCCACGTTCATTACTCTCTTCATACAAACACGTCGATTGCAAAGACTTCTTCCACTTCGTGCGAAGGTCTTACTTTTACTTTACCTTTGGAGAGTACCCAATATCATAATATGTCAGACAGGTCTCTCACCTACAACCTTCTACATTCGCAATGTAAATCTGGTTACCCTTTCTGCCGCTGATATATACGCCATTTAGGGACGTTGTGTACTATCTTGTTTTTCTCTGTTTCTTCTAAAAGGGTTTTTAAGCCAATGTCGTTTTTTATATCATAAGATAACAAACAAGCAGATGGGTCTCCTAATGGAAAGAATTAACCATCGCCTATAGACACCAAAGATGTTAATGGTGCGTTGCTATCTTGTGGCGAGGTCTAATGCCACATGCATAAGTTTAGGGAACGTACCCATACTACGTGACCCGTTCAGGGGGGGGGGGGTCTTTAAAATACTACGGTCAGTCACAGGAGCGGGGGGGTGGCTCAGATTTTTGTCACGTAGTCGATTTTAATGAGAGAAATTTAATGAATGAAAATAATTGTTGTGTTCGTAAATTAAGTTACTGTAAGTTCCATACTGTATAGCAATATGTTTTCACGAATGTTGTTCTTTTTCATAATACATAATTCACTAGTAATTTAAGTATGCATGCAGTCTTATGCAATAAAGACGAGTATGAGCCAATTTTTTTTTTTTTTTCAATTTTTGCCTGTGAAATGATTAAAAATCATAATTATGAATTACTACGTGAAAACTAAAGGAGGGGGGGGTCGAAAAATCTTAAAAAATAGGTCACGTAGTATGGGTATGTTCCCTTACCGGCTACCTTACCTTCCAAACCGGAACACGACAGTGACTAGCACTGACGCTATTGCGGCAGGAATAGGTAAGGCGGTGGTACCAGAACCGGGCGATAATAGTGACACACATAACCACTCGGTCGCCTTTTACGACCTGCCTGGCAGAACGGCAGTTGGTCTATTCTTCAAAGGAGCCCGGGACCAACACGGGGAAAAAAGCGTTTTTTAATACTTTTTTAAATAATTGCTTGTTTTGTGTAAAATGTTATTTTTATAGAAGAGGGGGCAAACGAGGAGGAGGTGCAACTGTTTTCTTATTCTTTATCCGAATCAAGTTTTAATTTCCCTTATTATTTTTTTAGTTTTAATTTCTCATATCGTCTCTGTGGTCGAACCTCATGGTGTGGCCGGAACCTCATGTGGTTCTTGTTGACCACATGACGTCCCGCGTTCAATTCCCAGGTCGGGCAATTTAATGTGTTTTTTCAGTTTTCTGATAAAAACAACATTGCTCGGGATTGGAACGTGTCCGGTTGGCGATAGGCTTGCCACCTATCACATTGTGGGACTGAGTATCTTCGGGTAATCGTGGGTGCACTTGTTGCACCTCTGACAGTCACTTTGGGGATACGGGCATGAAGATACTATTAGTAAGAAGTAGGATAGGATTTAACTTACTCTTATATAAGTCGTATACATGAAGCCTTGCTGTAGTCCAAAAAATAATCCCATTGGTACACCAAGCAGTGTGCGAGGATCTCGGATGATAGAACGTTGGTCTGGTTGCTGGGTTGGTGCCGCTGCGCCAATAGCTCCTAACATTGCAGCACAAACCGTCGAAATTGACCAAAAAGCGAGTACTATTCTACTGCTGCTAGAATTAAATATTGAAGAGCGGAAGAAATAATCTTCGGGACAGCCTTCTACGCCACATGTTTTTTCCTGAAATGATAAAAAAATTGTTATAACAAAGGAGCTGACGTGGGACGTTCCAAGATGTGAAATATCTAAACTATTTTGTGTAAAAAATATTTGTGAAAGGAAGGTTTATTATAGGAACTAATAGTGGGGTACCCAAGCCTCAGCCTTTGGGATTTATTCGAGGGAGTCAGATTAAAATTAAAATAAAAAAAATATTTTAATAATTTCGGCTTGTGGAAATTGTCCGATTATATTTTTTTTTGTTATTAGACCACATTTTGTGTATTATATATATATATATATATATATATATATATATATATATATATATATATATATATATATAAGACACGAAAGTGACTGACTGATCACCGCACAGGCCAACGTACAGGCCAAACCCTTAGGGTTAGAAACTTGAAATTTCGCTTATAATGTAGGCATCCACTACGGCAGGATTTTTCAAAATTCAACCCCGAAGGGGGTGAAATAGGAGATAAAGGTTTGTATGAAACTATTTATTCCCTGGACATATTTGCATGAAATTTTCGTATGAATTGAGTACAAAAAGATAATGAATTACGTATCTAAATGTTTTTCAAAATTCGATATTTAAGGCGAGGCATCGCGACAAACGGGAAAAAACTGTTTTTTTGTATTGATTATTAAATAACAATTTTACAAAAATTACACAATATACCTGAAGATATTATCTAAAGAATGTGCTAACTCATTACATGATAGAATGTACTTTGATCATATAAAATTCCGAAAACAGGCTAAAAAAATCTCTAAAACAAATAATTTGTTAATGTTATTTCTAATCTTCCACATGTTTTTATATGGTGATATTTAGTTGTAAATACAAAAAAGAATCTGCTAAATTTTAGTTTTCAGCTAATGTCCTATATTTATTTATCCAAAAATTGACACGTTTCCCAGCGGTTTCAGAACACACCGCGCCGCCCATTTTCTATAGAATTGACGCGCGTCGAAATACCTCGCCTAAAGAGGGTAAAATAAGGGAAGTAGCTTATAAAGAAAGGTTAAATAAGTTCTAAAGTACCTAAATATCCGCGAGCGAAGCCGTGGGTAAGGGCTAGTTATTATATATTTTTTTAAAAAGCTAGTTTATAATAACAATATGTGTTGGATAAATAAACTGGCCATTCCAATCTATGCTGTGGATAATTGGTATGTAAACTAAAGTTTCAATTTTAAAACACGTATTATGAAGTTCATTACATATTTGAACTAGAACTGGGGCAATGAACTTCCTGAACTTATTGATTGCAATCTGTAAACTATGTCGAGACTAGAGATGCCCAATCCCGCTCTAGGGCTGCCACCCCTTCATGTTTGACTCACAGTCCAGACTCCAGCTCTACTTACTAGCTTCACTTAAATGTCATTGTAAGAAAGGAAATTGATGAGACCGCCCTCAAAGTGCCCCGTGTTGGTCCCGGGCTCCTTTGAAGAATAGACCAACTGCCTTTTTGCCAGGCAGGTCGTAAAAGGCGACCGATTGGCTATGCGAGTCACTATCGTCGTGGCTACTAGGTAGTAGAGTTCTGCATTGTCTCGTCCGGGTCTGGTACCACCGTTTTACCTATTCATGTCGCAATAGCCTGAGTGCTTAAAGTTAGGTTGCCAATTTTTTTTCCTGTCACAACCCTTGGGTTGCCAGGTATGAACAGGTAGGTAAGTCGATACTAGTAATTTGCACCGGCGTGGTTAATGGATTAAACTTATGCATGCATACTTTCGATTGGTGTATTTATTTATTAACCACACTGGTGAAATATTAAAAAAAAAAACATTTTTTTAAAAATTAATTAAAAATATCCCAGACTGAAATTTGATAGGCAACCCATATGTAACATATTTTTTGATATATTAAATTACATAAAAAATATGTTTGATTCATTAACAATCTCGGTGAAGGCCGATCTCTATCGGCATCCTATACTATTAATGGCTCTACACTATTGCTTAGCTAATGTAAGTGTTCAGACAATTGAAATACAAATTGTAGAAAATATGGACTTCAATAAAGAACTTAATTTTTCTACAAAACAAGGAATAAAAAAAGGTTTTTTAGTTTGAAAATTTCGTAGGAGAAAAAATCAAGTCGTCAGACTTCAATGAAGAACTTAATTTTTCTACAAAACAAGGAATAAAAAAAGTTTTTTTGGGTTTGGAAATTTCGTAGGAGAAAAAATCAAGTCGTCAAACTACTTTGTTATTTTACGAAGCCTTCTATATCAAAATAAATTTGGTTGGAGATTTTTATTTATATAATTTGAGATCTCAATAAACATTTTTTGTCTACATGTATTTTTAAAAGCCCCAATCAAAAATATTTTATATGTATTTATATGGGAAATTATACCCCAACTTACGCGAAATTGACTTACGCGGTTGTTGCTCAGTCCCACCTATCGCGTAAGTTCGGGGTATTACTGTATACGGATATCCTACTCTACCTTAAAATGTTGTTCTTATCAACAAAGTTTGTCTGGTAGAGATCGCTCTTTGGCGATAAGACCGCCTTTGTGTAATTTCTTTAAATTGTCTTTCAATTATTTGTACTAAGCATGTATTTTTACTGTAATTATGTGCACAATAAAGAGTTATCATTCATTCATTCATTCATATCATAAACAAATATGCGGTAGAACAGTATACGGTATGTAAAGAAAACCCTGTCCGATCCGAAAGAGGCAATTAGGTTGGTTAAAGGCATTACTTAAAAGATATTAAAATGACTTTATTTCGGCAGTGAAAAAGATATCGTTTCTTTAATATCCGTATTTTTACTTATATTTAGAAAAATAAAGTTGGAGTTAAGCAAATAATTTAAAAATGACAACACCTTGTCGCTGATTGTTTCATTGGCTTTGGCGACTTTTGTACGAACACCGCCCAAAGGCGCGGTGTTCGTTTTTTGGCTTTTTAGAAAGGAACTTCAAACGCGACGCACACGCGCCGCGTGTTTCGGTAGCATCAGACTTGCGCGACATTCTTTGACAATAGAATTATAAGTTGTCATACTTCATTTGTGAAAATACCTTTTAAGATTACTTTTTTTTATTGGGAAAACTAATAAATATGCATAAAATAATTGGACTTAGTTTCACGAAAAGGATCCAATCCACACAAAATCCAGTTTAGAAATATTGAAGTTTGAAGTTGGATATTTGTAATACATGGGGACTAGTTCCGACGTTGAATAAAGTAATAGAGAACTATTTTTACTTAGATGCTTTTTACTGGCCAATTGTAACGATGTTTAGCATCAGTTTGGTGTACTTTACTCATTTTTGACCATATTGTGGATTGGATCGTTTTTGGAACTACGTCCAATTACACATACGTAACCGTATCACGGTACTAAATAACACCTTTAATTATCCGACAGGGTTTTTTACACATTGTATAAAATATGAGACCAACAGTTTCCATTCATTTTCTTTATCGTCTGGGTAGCCGTTTCTCATTTACTTAAAGAAAAAAATTACCTGATCGCCATCTTCAAGAAACTGCTCCGAAGGCCATCTATCTATGGATATGTTGGATGAAGTATTGTCATATATTGGTGGAGTTTCCGGCCAGATCATTAAAGCTCCTCCTAATAAAACGGAGCCACACACCAGTCCAATATCTTGAGCAGCTCGTAAAGCTCTTAAGGCTCGCCTTAAAACTATACGTTTTTTACTGTCATCCGAAGCCGCTTGAGATAATGTTGTCGCTGACACACCAATCGCCAGAGACATGGGCGACAAAGTAAGTCCACACAATGCGTATAAAACAATAAAAATGTATAATGGCATCACAATCGTATGAGTTATAAGAAGTGTGCATAAAAGTATACATTGAAATGTAAAAATGAATCTGGTTCCTGTTTTTTGGAGAATTTTAGGAGAAAAAGGAGCAATAATTGCGGCGACACTATGCATTGCCGCTAATGCTAGAGCACCTCCCTCAGTTCCTGCTAGGGCTGTAAATGGTTGTAAAGCTATTGAGAAAAGTCCGTAGGCCACGCATAGTAGTTGATAACGTGAGACAAGTGGTGGTGGTAGCCTAGGTGAACGTTTTGATATTAGTCGACGGAGAGAAGCGGCCGATGAGCCAACAGATTCTCTTCTCCGATTTATCATTGCTGCTCGCGGGACTTTGGGCATGCCTTTTACATGTCTCCAATTCCATTCTTTTGTTGATAGTGAGTTGATTGGTATCTGTTGACAAAAATAATGTATTGTTTTCATACAATAATTATTTGTATTCATATATGTTAACAAAATTAGTGTATTATTTTCATACAACATTTATTTATATCTATTAATATTAATGGTAATAATAATAATAGTATTTATTGGTACCACATTTTCACACAACGAATACAGTACAGTAGACAATATTTTGAGGTTAGGTATTGATTATATAAATTTTAAAATAAACTAATAATGCGACAAATAAATTAGACCAAAACATAAGCTAATAAACTGTAATTTGTAAATATTGACTTATTTTGATGTGTTTATTCGTATCTACTGACAAATAAAATGTATTATTTTTATGTATTTATTCGTATCTATTGACAAAATATATAAGTATTGTTTTCGTGTAGGTATTTATCGGTATCTGTTATATTATTTTAATATAATATTTATCGGTATCAGCGGATAATTTAAGTACTGTTTGCTCAAGCTGTTTGTTTACATATTTTTTTTATTATGAAATAGCAAACAAGCAGATAGCTCTCCTGATAGAAAGAGAAACCATCGTTTATAGACACTAAAGATGTTAATGGTGCGGTGCTACCCTTGTGGGGAGATGGCAATGCCACATGCATAAGTCTACCGGTTACCTTTTACCGGTGGAAGGGATACGCTATGCCGCACTCCCGGCTGCTTGGGTACCATCATTTTGCCTATTTCTTCCGTGAAACAGCTTTGCTGTGTTTCGGAGAGAAGGGCAAGACAGGCAGTGTAATTACTGGCACCGGGACTTAACATCTTATGTCTCAGGATAGGCAACAACATGAATGGTGTACCTGGGCTAGATCAGCCCAGGTTCCCATTTATGTTCATTGGCGACGTCGACCACTTACCATTAGGTGGCATGTCTGCCAGTTTGCCTATCCCACTAACATAAAAAAAAACCTTACCATTCAAGCGGGAACACCACCATTGTGGTGCGCATGGTATGGCATGGTAGAGTTCCACATCGTCACACCCGGGTGCGATATGCTTGTCATTACAAGCATATCGCACCCGGGTGAGACGATGCGGAACTCTACCATCTAGTAGTCACGATGGAAGTGATACGTATATCCAATCGGTCCCCTTTTACAACCTTCTTGTCCGAATGGCAAGATTAGACCCTAAGGACTAGAACTTCCTTAAGGGAGTCCGGACCAACGCAGGGGTTATCTCAAAAATATGTTTTTTTAATGTTACCTGACGAATACGTTGCCGGTTTCTGTTTGGATCGACCACCACTCGCACTGCCTTGCGTACCAGCGGTCGCGTCCGCTCAGTCAGGTCAGGTAAACTGCCCATACGGATCCGGATATATCTGATCTCACTTGTTTAAACCTGGAAAAAATACACAGATTTTAATCAATGATCTTCAGATAAACAGTAGACTGGAGATGCCACGAATAGTGGTTTTG
Source organism: Apodemia mormo (assembly GCA_036924255.1). Lineage (NCBI taxonomy): Eukaryota > Metazoa > Arthropoda > Insecta > Lepidoptera > Riodinidae > Apodemia > Apodemia mormo. Next base: position 4,877,947 of record JAUPFN010000020.1, on the reverse strand, counting down.
TAGAAAACTGAATATTCGACCAAGTTCGTGACTGAACCGCCTAATATTCGGTGCTGATTTGTCTAGTCACCATCAGTACATATGGCATTCTACTATGGGGAAATAGTGTCAAAGTACAAGATATATTTACAAAAGAAATGTATACGTATTCTCAAGAATATCAAAGTCACTGAAAGCTGCAAACCATATTTTGCAATAAATGATTGAGTATTGAGTCTAACAACACGTGATGGTAAGTCGATGCCAGTCACTTATTAGTTACACATTTCGCAGCCGGTAGATAATGCAGGTTTAGACAATAAGGTAGCCAATATATGCAAGTGGCATTAACACCTCGCCACACAGATAGCAACGCACCTCCTGGCTCCTATATTCCTCAGCAAAATATCAACTTTACTCATACTCAAAAACTACTGAACTGATTTTTATAAAACGTTGACTGTTCTCTAAGTTGGAATAAACATAAATTAAATCAAGACGAATGTTCTCGATATGGCTTTTGGTCCCCAAGAAATTTGTGGACGAACATACGGCCATACGGACATACGAACACACGGACATACGGACATACGGGCACACGGGCACACGGGCACACGGGTACACGGGCACACGGACACACGGGCACACGGGGACACGGGCACACGGGCACTCGGGCACACGGGCACATGGGCACACGGGTACAAGGGCACACGAGCACACGGGCACACGGGCACACGGGCACACGGGCACACGGGCACACGGACACACGAACACACGAACACACGGGCACACGGGCACACGGGCACACGGGCATACGGGGACACGGGCACTCGGGCACACGGGCACACGTGCACACGGGTACAAGGGCACACGGGCACACGGGCACACGGACACACACACAGAGAGACACACGGGCACATGGGCACACGGGCACACAGGCACACGGGCACACGGGCACACGGGCATATGGGCATACGGGCACACGGGCACACGGGCACACGGGCACACGGGCACACGGGCACACGGGCACACGGGCACACGGACACACGAACACACGAACACACGGGCACACGGGCACACGGGCATACGGGGACACGGGCACTCGGGCACACGGGCACACGTGCACACGGGTACAAGGGCACACGGGCACACGGGCACACGGACACACACACAGAGAGACACACGGGCACATGGGCACACGGGCACACAGGCACACGGGCACACGGGCACACGGGCATACGGGCATACGGGCACACGGGCACACGGGCACACGGGCACACGGGCACACGGGCACACGGGCACACGGGCACACGGGCACACGGGAACACGGGCACACGGGCATACGGGCATACGGGCATACAGGCATACGGACACACGGACACACGGACACACGGACTCAAGAACTCACGGACTTTCCCCACTTCGCCACCTCCCCCTTTCCGTCTTTACCCCCCCGCCCCATTTCCTCTGTTCCCATTTCTCACCTTTCGTATGTTTCTTTTCCTTCTTTCGTATGTTTCTTTTCCTTTCCCCTCTTTCTCTCTTATCCTATCTCTTCCCAATTCTTCTAACCTCCCCTCTCTCTTGCCCTGCCAGTTCCCGCTATCTACCCCTCTCTCTTACTCTCCCTCCTCTCCCCTTCCTCACTCTCCACTTCCCCTTTCCCTCTTCTTCCAATGTCTCACCCCGCCCTCTCTCAAACAGATGGCTCTTTTTAAAGAATATTTAATTGCCTCTGTTGTTAGTTAGTTAATTGACTCTAGTGGTCCCGTGTTGGCGTTGACCACATGAGGTCCCGGGTTTGATTCCCAGGTCGGGCACATAAAAAAGTATTTTTTCAGTTTTCTGATAAACACAAAGTTGCCCGGGATTGGAAAGTGCCCGGTCGGCGATAGGCTTGCCACCTATCACATTTGTGTATCTTCGGCTAATCGTGGGTGCACGTGGGTGTACCTCTGCCTACCCCTTCGGGGATACGGGTGTGAAGATACTTATTTAATTTACTTACTTATTTAACTTAGTTACAAGGTTTTTAACGAGTTTTATGTTTCTTAAAATCGTCTATAACAAAGAAAGACCGTAAATTCATTATTAAAGCTGCGACGGACTACGAACCCGAAGCGGTCGCTCTACCAAAGATCAGAAGGATGCCCTCGCCACGTACTTTCCTGTCCCGATGATCCCACTAACATCATCAACAATTCAGATACAACACACACATACACACACACACACAACAGTGCACTTCTGTCGCCAGAAATCAGTAATCAGAAGAACTTTATTTAATAAAACTTTTTACAAGTTATTTTGACACTTCAACATTTTTTAAAACTACTACCGGATCGGAACGCGGCCACACACTGAGAAGATCCGGCGGAAGAAACGCAGCGGGCTTGTCTTTTTTCATGTATTTTTTTTAAAAATATCACAATACTATAAAATATGAGATAATGAGATTGATAGGAGGAGCCAGTCTCTTTGACGAAGACTTCTTTGTCACGTTATATCCAAACGCCGCGATAAGCCTAGGTCCGGTCTCACAGGAGACAGCCCTTAGCACGGGCGTTTATGGCACCAATATTAATTTAAACTATGGCTGAGCACTCTGCCATAAGTATACCAATACTCAATAACGGCCGCTAGGTCAACAGCTGTAGTTGAATTTCGAAAAAAAAAACTCGTGACGGAAACTCGAGGTAGAAAACTCTTAAATTTTTCGCCTAGCCCCCATCGGTCAAGTCCGTACCGTGCGATAAGGAACTTCGTACCAATAAAAAGATAATCTTACTGAACTTTAAAACGTCCCATATTTGTCACCTAAACATGTTAGGGTTATATCCACGCCAGGGCTTGAAACCGTTATGGAAAATACCAGTTAATATAGGTTTATAGCAATTTTTATAAAAAGTTTCACTCGGAGCGTATTTGGGATTAAGCCTAAAGCACGAACGGTACATCACGTACACTGCAGGTGAAAATTGGAACTGGCGGACATCAAAAAGATTTTTTCGAAAAACTGCTATAAATCTGCTTATTGATTTAAAACCTGTATAATTTTGCTCCGTAAAGAAACCGGTATTTTTGAGGTTAAGGTAAATTGGCTCTACTTTTATTTCAAAAATACCGGTTTTTACGGATTATTTTCTTTATATATAGTTTCAAAAAACGCTCATTATGAAATTTCTTAATTTAAAAAATTTAATATTTAGAATATAAATTAAGATAATTAAATATTAAGCAAGCCTTGTTCCTCACACTGTGCACTCTTTCAATCCAGAAGAAAAAAAAATTTAATCTGGCTACGCCATTTAGTTTATTATAGTTTAAATATGTACTAGGCATTTAATTGAAGAAAATCACGATATGCGGTGACTTTTAATTTTTTTTGACGTGATAACGTCTTATATATCGATGAACGCACGCACGCACGTAAGAGATCTCATTCTCATCACTCAAGACTCATTGTCACGTTCCGCCTGAGCCGAACGCGCAAGCGAGAGAGCGGAACAAGCGATAGTCTTTCTATAGCTTGTTTTCTTAAGACGTTATCACGTAAAATTATCGCATGTAAACCGACTATACGGAGAACCATTTTCTTTTTAATTCATAAAAATTCATGGGTTCAAGTCTCAAGATACGGAACTGGGTATAAGAACTTTTTTCATCCGAAATAGCCTAAGGAATATAAAAAATGGGTTGTGGCTGTGTCATGGACACAGCCGTGCATCTTACGTGAATACGTCTACGTCATGCCTAACATCTTGCGATGGTAACATTTTTCATTCGTCGTTCCAATCACAATGTTCGGCGTCAAACCAGCCTATGGACCTAAATGGTCTAGACCACGTCCTTCTTATGGTTAGTGAATTAGAGCGTAGGGCAGCGCTACTATCAGATGGTGACCCACTATTACCCTCCTATAAGTAGGTGAAATAATCAAACACCTGCGCAATAAAAAGGCTCGGAGTCTGATAAAATCACAAATAAGTTAGTTAAATACCTCCCTCCCTTACATACCTACTAGTGTGCATCTTCAATGCAGAGCGCATTAGTCGGTTGTGCGTTTTCGGACGAGTGTAAAGAAGTCACCATCATAGGAATACACAAACCGGGAAAGCCCCGAAATAATGTCAGTAGTTACCATCTCACTAGCCTAATCAATACGTTAGGCACAATCTACGAAAAAATCATACTATCTCGCCTTAAGGCATTTTGTTCACGAGCACGGTCTCATAATAAATAAGCAGTTCGGTTTCCGAGCACTCTTGCACTCATTAAGTGCACCGTCTCACATAGTACATTTTAAACTCTCGAAATCAGCCCGGCGGGGTGATCACGTAACTCGCAATGCGAAATCATCGTGATTGTTTAGTTATTGCAAGACACATAACAAACGGCCTTGTACATTAGTGGTAGTCGTTGCCACTTGATTAGTTTTGATGCTGTAACATTGCAAAAAGTGCATCTAGTGACCAGCAAGCAATTGGCGACGTTTTTGATGATTTTTTTCATTACGTTGAAGAGTCATCGCTGATCGCTGGCGAATTGCAAACATTAGATGATACGCCTACCGGGCTGCAAATTCTCACCGGTGCTCTATTTTTCGACGTCGCGAAGTCGTTCGATAAGATCTGGCGCAATGGCCTAATATACAAGCTATGCCGAATGAGTGTGCCTGACAGACTCGTACTCATCATACGAGAGTAACTAATTAACCGCCGATTTCAATTCCGTGTAGAGGGTTCATTCTCCACTCATAGGTCGATCACAGCAGGTGTCCCGCACTCGTGTCACTTAGACACAAGGTGACACTTTAAAAGATTTGCGTAAAGCCTATTCTATCATACGCCTGCGAAGAGTTTGCCCACCTCCCCCGTATAGATTTGCATCCGTTGCAAGTAATACAGAACAAATGTCAAATACTAGCGTATTGTCATGGGTGCATCGTGGTATACCGTGGTATACATTGACCTTCATAAAGTTCTCAAATCATCGAGCTTAGCTAGGCACTTCAAGATATTTCCAAAGATATTTCAATCGCACCAACTCATAAGCTAACCCACTGCGGCATATTACATCCTAGATCCTAATCCCTATCCCATCTTACGTAGGCCCCGCCACGTTTTCACCGATCCCGAAGACCTGCTAACTGTGGCCAACGAAACATTCCAAAACACTACACATCTACACACGGGGTGATGCCGCTAACCCTTTTATCACAAATCACGACGCCACCCCTGAGCCGAGGATCGGTCTCATAGGAGACTCCCTTAGGGTGGAGGGCATAGGACCCCATATCTTTCAGCCCTGGCTGAGCACTCTGCTCGTCCCCACGACCGGTGAAACCGTAAAGGCCGTTAAGGCCAGCAGTGTACAGGTGTCATCGTTGATCGGTTCGGACGCCTTCATCTTTTTGCGTTCTCGACACTTCTTCACTTTTTCATATGGGGGTTCATGGGTATCATTAGATTGCTACTTAAACTCTTTTTCAGACATTATACATTCGTTGAATTTTATGTGGCTTCTAAAAATTTTTTTTGTGGCAGATTACAATTATGCACTGAATTTTTCACTTACGTGCCATATATATTTACTACTAGCAAAAAGCAGAGCTTTGTAAGGGCTCGCAAAGTTATAGTATCTAGTAATATTGCTAGAAAAGTATTTTAATGAGAATTACATCTTTTAATGTATGGACTTTATTTATAATTATCTAACCTAAAAAACCCAGCGTATTTTCACCTAAACATTCCATTCGTATCAAAGGCTCGCATCGTCAGGCTTTGGGCTAGGAATATTTGGTTTTTATTTGTTGGTTTTTTCAAGGAAAAATGGGTATTAAAAATGAAGATTGATCTTATAAAAACACATTTTTAACGTTTTGCTGAAATAATGTTTTTTTTTTTAAATCCGGAAGTTCCTGGTTTTACATCGATTTACGAAATCAAAATCAAAAAATGTTTTATTTAAATAATGCTTCAACATTTTTGGACTCAATATTGGACTTAACACAGGCACGAAGAATTGACGATAGACACTCAGCGAATACATTTTTCGAATTTTTCTCTCAGAGAAACCCTCGGAGTTCGATTCCAGAGTCAGGCAAATGAAAAAATATGTTTTTTCAGTTTTCTGATAAAAACAACTTTGCCCGGGATTGGAAAAGTGCCCTACTGGCGATAGGCTGGCCACCTATCACATTGTGGGACTTAAGTATCTTCGGCTAACCGTGGATGCACACGTTGTACCTCTGCCTACCTCTTCGGAGATACGGGCGTGAATATACCTTTTTTAGCTTTTTACCCTCGGGCTAAGATTGGGAATCGATCTCAATACTATTGAGATCAATTCCCAATCTTATCCAATCCAATTAACAATACTAATAATAGAAACAGTACAGATGTATTAATTGATTTATATTTAAATCAATTAATACATCTGTACTGTTTCTCAATAAGCATATTGTGAAACTCTCTAACGCTCTATTTACTCTGTCCCCCGCAAACATCCCTGCTATAGACCTAAATTCCCCTTGTGTCTCCCACAACATTACTTCGGACTTCCCTTGCATTCTCCTTTCAATGATTTTATCATACACCTTCGATGCTAAGCTGATCAAACTGATGGCCCTATAGCTATTGCAGTTTATACTTGAACCTCGCCTTTATACGAGGGCACCATGACCGCGCGCCGCCAGTCAAATATGAAGAAACAATTCATGAAGTAGGTCTCTTAATAAGTTCAAAAATTCTAATACAAAATGTATCTTCTATCAATTTAAACTCGTTAATTTAATAAGAGATGGCGTTAGTAGTAATAAGATTCTAATACAAATTGTACCTTCTATTTTTTTATTTTTATAAAATGGTATTTTTATGGTAGATAACAAATCTAGATATGAATATAAACTACCACGTCGAAGCTCAAACCTAAAAAATGCGATACTTTTTCAGTAAATTGTACCACAAAAGTGCATAGATCGTGGCCTAGTGTAGGGCTCGCTGCGCTCGCCCTAATTAGCGTTGAAAACTATTTTTTGAAATTATACAATCAATAAATCTTTACAAGAGCTTTCTAATAAAACTTAATCGAATTTTATTGTTGCTCTGAGTCCAAAGATATACCATATTATGCAAAATATGTAACGCAGAAAAACTTACTAAAAATGGCGACACTTCCTACTAAATTATTCGGGAAGCATCATAATCCGTGTTCAGCTTATAAAATTCTTTGATTCTTTAGCTATTCAGTGGTATAATTAGATTTTGGATATTGGTGATAGTTTTGTAGCTATTACACCAAACTGTATCCCCTAATTTTGTTATCATCCGTTTTTTGAACTGTCTCCCCTATGTAGGCAATTTTAAAGACGTATTCACGTCAAGTGTGTAATTAATAATACTGGTTTAGGTGTATGTGACATACATAAGCAGTGAAACTTTTTTATGACATAATTTTTCTGTCATTTAAAAAAAATGAAACTTAAGTTTTTGTAAAGTGATTCTTATTTAGCTTTTAGATACTTTTTCATCCGAAATAATATAAAAATAATATTTACTGCAAGCAACTACTGTATGTTTTTTTATCGACCATTCTGCCCACGGCAACTCCGTAGTCCTCTACCTTAAGGGTGCATGTCGACGAGCATGGTTTCTACCCGGCACGGCGCCGGATCAATGCCAGTTATGTATGTAACACCATAAAATCCTGTACATGAAACCGGCGCTAGCGCCGGTCCAATTCGAAGCCGTTCCGTGGTACGCATGTATGCGTGTACGCGTGTATGCATGTGCGCATGTGCGCATGTACGCATGTGCGCATGTGCGCATGTGCGAATGTGCGAATGTGCGCATGTGCGCATGTGCGCATGTGCGCATGTGCGCATGTGCGCATGTGGGCATGTACGCTTGTACGCATGTACGCATGTACACATGTACGCATGTACGCATGTACGCATGTACGCATGTACGCATGTACGTATGTACGCATGTACGCATGTACGCATGTACGCACGTACGAATGTACGCATGTTCCCAAGTTCGCATGTTCCCATGTTCATATTATGTTCGCATGTTCGCATATTCACGTGTTCGTGTAATCTCGCGTTTGCATATTCGCATGTTAGTGTTTTCGCATGTTCGCATGTTCACATATTCGCATGTTCGTACGTTCGTATGCTCATGTGTTTGTATGCATGTATTTTTGTCCACGAATTACCACGGATGCGGTAATTCGTGGACATGTAGTCCACGTCCTCGGGAACTAACAGCTATCGAGATATTTCTTTTTGATTTAAATCACACATATTGTAACTTAGGGAACAGTTCCAGTTTCAAAGATTTTGAAACCGGTTTAATTTTTTGAATTAGTTTTATGAAATTTATGTATGAGAACGGTTACTTCACTGTTATTTAAAATTTGATTTCTGCTTAATTACTCGATTCTGTTTCAACAAACCCAAAGAGATTGTTTTTGTCCACCACTGGGGTTCGATCCACAAGTGCGATGTAATCAGGATTCATATAATACTTGAGAAAATCTTTATGAGTACGGATAAAACTATGGATAAAAAAACGTTTTCAAAAATTTCCTAAAAATTTTAACATTTTTTGTTGAAATGAAAAATTAAAACTAAGAAAAAATTTAAAACAGGTTTATTGTAAATATCTCGAAAATTTTGAAATTATAATAAAAAGTGTTCCCTTTTGTAAATAATTTTTTTAATAGGGCATCGCAGTATTACGTACAATAGCATAGCCGGAAATAAAAAAAAACAATAATCTAAAAAGTTAATTTTCTGTATCATAAAACTTCAAGTTTTACTATGCGTTCCAACTAAGAATAGGATCGCGCTTGTTATCAACTTCAAACCACAAGTGTAAAATTAGTGATGTCGGCAAAAAAATATTTGTTCAAAAAATATTGCTGATTTATTGAAAAACAAATAACGTTTTAATAATACTATTTTCATCAATAAAAAATTAGGAAAAAGCATAAGTCTAGTTGTTCATCCATAAATTATATAAAGATGTCGTGTGACGTGTCATTTACACCACTTACAAGTCAAAAACGACGGGGCCAATTTTGTTGCGATTTTTGTGGGTTTGGGTTGTCTTTGTCCAGAATAGGCTAAAAAATATTAAAATATAATATTCATCATTAGAAATCAGTAAAATAGATCAGTCTAGCCGTTCATCTAAATATAAGTATATATAAAAGTCGTGTTACTTATTTTACACCTTATTTTAATACATGGTTACATAATCTGATGGGAATCTAAATAAAAAATATACCAATTAGAATGAAATTAATTCTTTTTAAAGTATTTCTTTGTTAGAATTTTTTTGCACACCTTACTCATCACTTACGAAGTTTTTGCAAAATCTGGAGCAATATGTCATCCTGACAGTCCTATTCTTATTTGGAATGCATAGTAATTTACCAAACCGTATTTCGATCGGAGTACAAGGTATATAAACAATTATGTTACACAATCCGTAAGAAATGATTGCGAGAAGTGAGTATAAGAATAAAATTTTGAATGAGAGACTTCAAAATCGATGTCGTTAAAACTCAATCGATGGTTGAGAATATAAGCATTTTTTCAACGACTAAATTGCTGCGACTTCGATTTTGTTCTGTGAATTGGGTTATTGGGCCATCTCAAACTAATAAGATAATGTAGAATATTTCGTAAAAAATATCTTAGTTAAAAAAAATGTGACACTTAAAAATTACTTACCTTATGTTATTATGCTAACTTAAAATTTGTATGTGAAATAGCTATCGCACGTGACTTCGCTCGCGTTGAATTCTAGTACAAACACCAAAGGATTTTTTATAAACTTGCGAACAGCAGCGAATCTCCATAATTTGGCCGTGCAAAATTCTTTTTTAGCCCTAAAAATACCATTTAAATTTTTATTTTTTAAGGTTTTTGAAAAAGGTAATTAAATTTAAGCATTTTTAAAATATTTTGTAATAATAAAATTATTGTGTAGATTTTAACTAGCTGTTGCCCACGACTTTGTTTACTCCGCACAGCTACTCCCCCGTAGGTGATAGCGTGATAATATGTAGCCTATATGTTGACCCGAACTATAAGTAATATTCATGCAAAATTTGAAGTAAATCCATGCAGTACTTTTTGAGTTTACCCCGGACTTACATACAGACAAACAGAGTATATATATATATATATATATATATATATTTATATATATATATATATGGCAAACCTATCGCCACTTTCCAATCCCGGGCAACTTATGTTTCTCAGAAAACACTTCTTTTATGTGCCCGACCTGGGAATCGTACCCAGGACCTCCAACGCCAAGATGCGATATATATATTTGTTATTGCTTTGAATAAATCTTTTTGGGTTTGTTAAAACAGAATCGAGTAATAATTAAGCAGAAATCAAATTTTAAATAACAGTGAAGTAACTGTTCTCATACATAAATTTTATAAAAGTAATTCAAAAGATTAAACCGGTTTCAAAATCTTTGAAACTGGAACTGTTCCCTAAGTTACAATATGTGTGATTTAAATCAAAAAGAAATATCTCGATAGGTGTTAGTTCCCGAGGACGTGGACTACATGTCCACGAATTACCACTTTCATGGTAATTCGTGGACAAAAATACATGCATACAAACACATGAGCATACGAATGTACGAACATGCGAATATGTGAACATGCGAATATGCGAAAACACTAACATGCGAATATGCAAACGTGAGATTACACGAACACGTGAATATGCAAACGTGAGATTACACGAACACGTGAATATGCAAACGTGAGATTACACGAACACGTGAATATGCGAACATGCGAACATAATATGAACATAGGAACATGCGAACTTGGGAACATGCGTACATGCATACATGCGAACTTGGGAACATGCGTACATGCATACATGCGTACATGCGGCACGGCTTCGAATTGGACCGGCGCTAGCGCCGGTTTCATGTACAGGATTTTATGGTGCTACATACATAACTGGCATTGGCCCGTCGCCGTGCCGGGTAGAAACCATGCTTGTCGACATGCACCCTTAAGGTAGAGGACCACGGAGATGCCGTGGGCAGAATGGTCGATAAAAAAACATACAGTAGTTGTTTGCAGTAAATATTATTTTTATATTACTTCGGATGAAAAAGTATCTAAAAGCTAAATAAGAATCACTTTACAAAAACTTAAGTTTCATTGTTTTTAAATAAGAGAAAAATTATGTCATAAAAAAGTTTCACTGCTTATGTATGTCACATACACCTACACCAGTATAATTAATTACACACTTGACGTGAATACGTCTTTAAAATTGCCTACATAGGGGAGACAGTTCAAAAAACGGATGATAACAAAATTAGGGGATACAGTTTGGTGTAATAGCTACAAAACTATCTCCAATATCCAAAATCTAATTATACCACTGAATAGCTAAAGAATCAGAGAATTTTATAAGCTGAACACGGATTATGATGCTTCCCGAATAATGGAGTAGGAAGTGTCGCCATTTTTAGTAAGTTTTTCTGCGTTACATATTTTGCATAATATGGTATATCTATAGACTCAGAGCAACAATAAAATTCGATTAAGTTTTATTAGAAAGCTCTTGTAAAGATTTATTGATTGTATAATTTCAAAAAATAGTTTTCAAAGCTAATAGTAAATATATATGGCACGTAAGTGAAAAATTCAGTGCAAAATTGTAATCAGCCACAAAAAAAAATTTTTAGATTTTAATTTTAAGAGATTTTAAGTAGCAATCTAATGTACCCATGAACCCCCATATGAAAAAGTGAAGAAGTGTCGAGAACGCAAAAAGATGAAGGCGTCCGAACCGATCAACGATGAGACCTGTACACTGCTGGCCTTATCGGCCTTTACGGTTTCACCGGTCGTGGGGACGAGCAGAGTGCTCAGCCAGGGCTGAAAGATATGGGGTCCTATGCCCTCCACCCTAAGGGAGTCTCCTATGAGACCGATCCTCGGCTCAGGGGTGGCGTCGTGATTTGTGATAAAGGGGTTAGCGGCATCACCCCGTGTGTAGATGTGTAGTGTTTTGGAATGTTTCGTTGGCCACAGTTAGCAGGTCTTCGGGATCGGTGAAAACGTGGCGGGGCCTACGTAAGATGGGTTAGGGATAGGATGTAATAGGCCGCAGTGGGTTAGCTTATGAGTTGGTGCGATTGAAATATCTTTGGTAATATCTTGAAGTGCCTAGCTAAGTTCGATGGCGGACAGGCGGACAGGCGGACAGGCGGACAGGCGGACAGGCGGACATGCGGACTGGCGAACATACGGACAGACGGACGGACGGACAGACAGACAGACAAAAATTCTAAAAACTTCATTTTTGGCTTTGATATCGATTGTAGATCACGACCCAAGTATTCTTTTAAAAAAATTTTCAATGTACAGTTTTGACTTTCCTACGATTTTATTATATGTATATGTATAGTGTATCTATATACATATAATAAAATCGTAGGAAAGTCAAAACTGTACATTGAAAATTTTTTTAAAAGAATACTTGGGTCGTGATCTACAATCGATATCGAAGCAAAATATAGTTTTTAGAAATTTTGTCTGTTTGTCTGTATGTATGTCCGGGGTAAACTCAAAAAGTACTGCATGGATTTACTTCAAATTTTGTATGAATATTACTAATAGTTCGGGTCAACATATAGGCATATTATCACGCTATCACCTACGAGGGAGGGGCAATGCGTAGTAAACAAACTCCGCGCGGACGAAGTCGCTGGCAACAGCTAGTAGATGTATAATATTTGTATTAGGTATTTGCTGTACACTTATAGTTTGTAGCAATACGGAGCATATGAATTCCCAGTATGAACAAAAACGGTGGTAATATACCTACCTAATATACTTGTTCAAGCAAAGTTAGTTTAATTTGCCGGAATTGCGGATTTTCATTTTATTTTAGGTTTTTACACATGTGTTTTGAAAGTTTTTGTCAGTTTGTGAATCACGACACTCAAATCATATTTTTCATTTTCCTACAAACATGGTTGATTTTCTCGAAGGCTCTCTTCATATCTAACAACCATATGAATACTAATAGACACGCCATTGGGAAGGAAACGTGTCGCCGTGCATATGAGCAAACGGTCCTATTACTTTCGAAAAATTCATACATTTGTAGGTTATATTATATTGTGAAAAAATAAAAATAAACTATGTTGTACTGTTTTATCGTACCGAATGAGATGACAAGATTCAAAAATTATCCTTGAAATGATTTTATTTCATTGGTAAATAGTATAAGCTCTGTATTTCTATGTGTAATTGCAAGCTACACTGACAAACCTAGAAATTGTCTTGAAAGGCGTATCCATTTAATCCGAGTCTAACAAGTAGTTATTTTTCTGAAATTGATTTTATTACAGGTTTGTTAAATTTTTTTTGGTAAAAACTTTCAAAACTTGTCACAAATTTATTAATCACCTTAAGGCTCAAAGCCATGTTGAGCCAGCTCGACGAGTTTACTCGTCGACTTATCGAATACAAAACTTGGTGAACCGGAAGTATATGCACTATATAGGGCTATGGGACTTGGAGCAGTGCCCGAATCACGGTTTCACACGTCACGGTCGCCCAACGACTGCCTGAGTTTCAAGTTTAAGGTTCATTTGAACCTGCGTTGCGTATATGTGTACCTTGCACACATTGAATGCATTGGTGACGTATACTTTTTCCGCCTTGCAGAAGCATTGACAAGCCGATTCGTTTATAGCGAGCGTCTGTTTTCTTAATTTTAACTTGACAAACACGTATGCAGTACCATTTGCTTTGTCTTTCTTAATTTACAGAAAATCGACCAATGTGTCACTCCAATCACTATCAATGAAAATAGGGCAATGGATGCCATTAAAGTTATTGTCACTAAAATAAATTGATCTGATTTGGATAAGTAATATGAAACACCACACACACAACACACACAAATAATAGTAATATCATAATTTATACATATAATAAAATCGTAGCAAAGTCATAACTGTTCATTGAATATTTTTTTTTAAATACTTGGGGCGTGATCTACAATCGATATCGAAGCCAAAAATATAGTTTTTAGAATTTTTGTCTGTTTGTCTGTATGTATGTCAGGGGTAAACTCAAAAAGTACTGCATGGATTTACTTCAAATTTTGCATGAATATTACTAACGGGTCGGGTTAACATATAGGCTACATATTATCACGCTATCACCTACAGTGGAGGAGCAGTGCGGAGTAAACGAAGTCCGCGCGGACAAAGTCGCAGGCAACAGCTAGTAATATCGATAAATTACACGAATTGATCTAACCCCAAAGTAAGCATATTATTTGCTTGTAATATGGGTGTTATTCAACGATACTAATACATAGAAATACGTACATAAATACTGTAATATATTTAATACACCCAAACCGAGAAATAAAAAGATCTATGCTCATACGAATATGTCCTAACTGCTATGTACTTGCATATTAATTGCTGAGCTATAAAACCATGGAGAAATAATAGGATTATGTTAACAAACAGACCTAATGAATTTTTTCTACCACTTTTTTGGGTTACTAGTTTACAATGTGATTATAAAGTGAATTTGGGTAATGTCGTATAATATAGACATCAACTACAATAACACTTTATTCGTGGCGTTTTTTAAGTATCGGATCGTTTTTAAATATTTTCCGAGTGCAGAAAATTTTCACGGAATAATTACGAATAAGTTGCCTTATAAACTATTTTTATGCAACAAATTAGGTCAGTCCATTGACCCGTTGACATTTCAATGAACATATCGATGCCTTAGCTCAAAATTGCACTAACTACATAATTGGTAATTATGAGGAGAGCGTTTCAAAGTTTTTTAAAATTTAGATGTGAACAGTACGAAAACAAAGTAAAATAATAAAAAAATTATGCATCTATTCACAAGACTATTATCGATATTTCGATACGCTCAAACGAAAGAGCTCGACATTTATTGTATTTGTCAATGAAAAGTGAAAACTGAAAATTTTGAGGTTAGTACAATTGTGAACTAAGGCATCGATCTTCTGTTTCTGCGTAAAGATACACTAAGCAACAAATACACTTAACAAGGACATTAATAATAATATTAGGATAATTTTTTTGCCTCCACGTATTTAAAATGTATCTAACCAATTCACATTAGGAAAAAAATAAAAATCGAGAGTCATTTAAAGCTAATCATATCACTGCATGAAAAATGTTTTGATAACAAACACTAAGGATAATGACTAAAAAGCACGTTGGACTGTAGGAACCAAAATATATACCTATTTGGTTAATTAAAATTTTAGGCTCATTCTTTGTATAAGCATGGGACTCACACGAAGACAATGTAAAATATATGTACTACTTATTTTAAAAATTTATATGTAATAACAATAGCGATGATTTGATCTTCAAATATCTTAATATATGAACGAAACGTATTTGGCTTGACTCTTGAGCGATATACATTTCGTGTTCCAAAAAAAAAAAAACTTACTTGTTACTTGGGCATAATAATTGTAGTAGTCTTGCCGTCAGTAGTATCGCAGTAGAAATGCGTGCTATTAATTTAAGAAGAATATCCTTTGAAACACCACAAATTTCAATTGGTCCGAAGAAAACCACACAGACTTGCAATTTTTTGGTTATACATATTTAATTACATTTCATCCGAACACTTTAACTACAGTAATGTTAAAATAAGTGACTAACGCACTAAAATAGATGACAAACTGGAGTCTGCAAGGGAAAAATCGTATTCGGGCGTCCATTTTAAACTTTTTTTGCAGGACATTTTAGAAAGAAAGAAAGAAAGAAAGAAAATATTTATTTGCAAGAATATGGGTGTTACAAGTTGTTAAAAATAAATTAAGTTACCGACATATTCTACCAATATATGGTGTGCAAATATTTAAAAAAATATCATTATATAATATTACATTTAAAACTATAAATTGTATCAATTTTTCAGAATTACTACCGGATCGGAACGCGGCCACACACTGAGAAGATCCGGCGGAAGAAACTCAGCGGGCTGGTCTTTTTTTCTCTATTTTATGTTCTTGTTATAAATATACAAGGATGATTCCATATTACAAAGTTATTTTTATAATTACAAGTTTCATATTTTGAGTAATTTTTTTTTATAATTTACATAATGTTCACCATTTACAAAATTTTTACTACATTGAAATTTTTTTAAGGACAATTCAACAAACTTATATTTCTATCTATTAACATTTAATTTTATCGGCTAAAAATTCTTTAATATCATAATAAGTTTTATCTAACAGCAAATCAAACAACTTTTTGCGAAATTTATTTATAGGCAATGATTTAAGACTATCAGGAATATGATTGTATATAATAATAAACATACAATACACATTTTATTTAATTTTTGGTTAGGCACATATAATTTCTTACTATTCCTAAAATATGAGTTACCAGTGACTTCAGCATTTGTTTTAAATAACTTTTGGTGCTTTTTTACAAATACGCATACCTCTAAAATATACAAACATGGTAAGGGAAGTACCTTAAGAGACTTGAAAAGTGGTTTACAGGAATGTAACTGATTAACACCACATATTGCTCGAATACATTTCTTTTGGACTCTAAAAATTCGCACCAATTCAACAGAATTTCCCCAAATAGGAATTCCATATTGTAAATTAGAAGAGACATATCCATTATATGCTAATAGGGAGGCTTTTGCGTTTCCTACTTTCCTTAGTCTTTTCAAGACATAGACAAATCTATCAATCTTATTACATAGAGATTCAATGTGTGCTTTAATTAGTATTATTATATATAGCTTTAATTAGTAAAATATTTTCTATTTCACATTTTTTTTAAAAATAGCGCATAAATTGTTTTTTTTTTTTACAACTTATAACATTAGCACGACTTACTTAAATATTTATCTTTTAGCATAGAATAAATACAAAATAGAGTAGACAAGCCGCTATTTTATTTATCAGGCGTGTATTATTTTAACCGGTATAAGTTTAGTCCACTGTACAGGTGCCAGCAATCGTGATTTTTTTAATAGGGCGCAAATAGACATGGGGCTCACCTGACGGTGAGAGATCACCGCAATCTGTCAAGAAGAATATTACTGTTAATCATTTGTAAGAAACCTTATGTTGCGGTCTTTGAGAAATAAATAAGTTATTTTTTTGAAGACTTTCAAGTTTTATCAGTTGAGAAAGGCATTCGCTGGCAATTCGTTCCATAGAGTAATTGTGAGAGGAAAAAATGCCTTAAAAATCGCTCTTTAATGGACTTTTAGTCAGAAGATGGTAAAGGTAGAATTTTAAATTTTAGGATGATGTCAGATGAAGTAATTCTATGAAATGAATCAGGGCAAGCAACTATGGACACCACTCATGATTAACGCGACTAAAGAAAGGATTAAGCAGATTAGAGAAAGGATTAAGCATGTACATTTTTTTTGTTTTTGTATTGTATATTTAGTCATCACCACTTCAGAACTTTGATAAGCAAAACCTCAACTTTATGGGATCGTCAAAAATATAATTTCAAATATGAATCTACAGTCGTGATAATATTTTCAAATTATACAGTAATTTGGATATATATATATTTTAAGATTAATTCCTGTGATATATACTAGTTTTAAAATTAAATTTATTGATTTATCTTTTTACATCCGTACTAATATAAATGCGAAAGTAACTCTGTCTGTCTGTCTCTTTATCATGCCTAAACCAATGAACCAATTTAGATGAAATTTGGCACAAAGTTTGAGACACGAGAAAGGACGTAGGATAGAATATTTTTACTCCGGAAATCGCACGGAAACGGAAACTATTCGGTTAAAACCCCGTGACTATTCAGTATAAGTATAAACCACGGTAATAAGGAGTAACTTAGGCTACATTGATTTTAGATTTTTTTACACGTGGACGAAGTCGTGGGCACAGCTGGTAATAAAACTAGATTGCCACGCTTGTACGGGTGTGAAATTCTACCACTTTACTTATTGCTGCTACAAAAATCTAAGTAAAAGATAAACAAAAAGGCAGTTATTGAGACTGCCGACAGCAGTAAAAGCCTAAATCATATCCTATGTTACGTTACCTAAAACCGCTTATCAAGGGAACTAACGAAATACAATGCACAACCAAATTCATAATTTTGCGAGGCATCTGTGGCGCAACACGTCTCCCAAAAGTATGAATTTGACTTACGTCACTTAAGATTGTCACGTGAACCCAGAAGTTTTATCAAAAATCACAAAACACGTCTAAAGAAGATTTACTTCAAATATTATAGAAAATATTGATTTTTGTTAAATTATGAAATGGTCACCCTAGTGTTTTGGGAGTACACAGGGGATGAGAATGCTTTCGCACGCATGCGTCGTATAAGCGCAACTTTGAGAAGAGAGGAGTTGAGGCAATGCCCTTACTGGCCTGTTGATCACACGTACATCTACGCGATAGTCAGAGCAGTATCAAGGGTATATTACGTCCTTGAGTTATTTCAAGATTAACTTATTGGAGTAAAAACCTGCGTCGTTAGAAGGGTAGTCAAGGATACGTGACACGAAATGCTGACTATTTCGATTAAAGCTTCTCTTAAGTTTTCGATACGGAACCCTAACGGAGGATAGATAAACAGTATTTTTCAACCAATTTCCCAAAAAGGAAGGGGACTAAAAAAAACATGTATTTTTAAACAATGTCAATGTAGAAAATATAGATTATACACATTAAAAACGTCTAAGGAACGTGTACTTATCTGATTTTATAATGACTTTAAAAAAACGTTTTTTTTTTAAATTTAAATTATATTTCTAGTACCTAATTGATGTAAAACAACTTTTATTTCGACTTGTTTTTTAATTACGTAAATTTACAATATTCATCTATATTAATTTAGTATTATAAATGTGAAAGGATGTTTGGATGAATGCATGTTTTGTTACTCAATCACGCAAAAACTACTCAACGGATTTGAATGAAATTTGGCACACAGGTAGATGACGACCTGGAATAGCACACAGGTTACTTTTTATCCCGGAAAAATTAGGGGATTCACCAAAATCTTTTATAATGCAGCGGGCTGCACGCTGCAGCTATGTAGTTAACAATATATTTAATCGACCGCCGCATTGGTATATATTCACGGGACAAATTACACTTACTGTTCTAACCCCAAAGTAAGCTTTATTGCTCGTGTTATGGGTGTTAGTAAACGATACTAATACATAGAAATACATATATAAATACTGTTACATACATAATAAACACCCAAACCCAGAAATACAAACACCTATTAGTGGAGCGCCTGGGGGTTTTCACCTCGGATTAGAGTTACAGTGAATGAATTAATATGATTGATATGGGATATTGTTGTTTAGACTATAAATTGCAATGTTTACCCATAATTTTTTTGTGCACTTAATTTTTTCATTGTTTAAACAAATTATTATAAAATTTTAATGTTTGACCATATATTTTCACTTTAAACAGTAATTTTTTTTTATTTATATGTTAAATCTTACCTGAGTAGACATCTAGGAACATTTTTCGAAGATACCTGTGTATAAAAATAGCAGTAGGGATCTCGAACAGGTAGAAAAACATGGAGGGGAGAGCGGAGCGACAGCTGCTATGTACAATGGAATTTCTCGGCTAGGTTAGTTGCAAGTAACACGTGTTCTGTGAATATTGTGCTTCTATAACAGTGAAAATTTGGTTTTTTAGTGAAAAATTCGTGTATATTTTTGTACTGGAAAGTGTATTGGAGACGACGTTTTTATATTGAACTATTACAAATTCTTTTGTATTGCTTAATTTGGTAAGTGATTACATTGAAAACTACAGTTCATTATTGAATTAATTAAATAATAAATAAATCAAAAATTAAAGATCAGTTTCAATAAAAAAAAAAAAATATGATAATAATGACTCAAATGCAATTAATTAATTATTAATTGTTTTTTATTAGATTTCGAACAATGGATAAACCAACGGCTAGCAGCATGGCTGATGAAAATAGCTGCATATTATGTACGCACCTGGGTTCATCTTCCGAAACAAATTCAAATTTAGGTGAAGTGATAAAAATTAGTAGAGGAGTAACCTCTTTACAAGCTGCTTCAACCGAACGACAAGATGGATTGTTACCTCATCTACAAACTGAATTTGTTTATGCTCATTCAAGTTGTCGACAAAAATATATTAATAAAAAGTATATTGGAATGTATAAAAATAAGGTCCGTGAAAATCTCGCATTGTCACCTCCGAAAAAAAAACTTCGAAGCAGCATGAATTTCAATAACTTTAATTGGGAAAAAAACTGTTTTTTTTGCGGACAAGAAGCTGATAGAACAAAAGAAGCAAAATTAAATAAAGCTCGGCGTAGGCAGATTTCATACATCAACACTCCAACTTTAAATGAATCCATCACGAATTTTATAGCCGTCCAGAAAACTGATTATTATCGAGATATCCATAAAAGGATTTCTGGTATAACCGACTTACAGACACTTGCAGCAAAATATCATTGGGATTGTTATAATTTGCTGAAAAATTCAACTCACCTCAGTAATGTTGAAAAGAAAATTAATCCGAGAATTTCGATGGTAGATGCAGCAATGGAGCAAATATACAAGTACATGGAAGAGAATGATGATTGCCAATTTACCATGCAGGAGTTGAAAAACGTCATCACTACAAAGCATATCCCGGATGAAAAAACTATTAAAAAACGACTAATAGAACACTTTCACGATGATATTATCATTTCAACTAAATTTGGGTCCAATACCATTATATGTTTTAAAAAAATTAACCATGATGTATTAACAGAAAATTGGTACAATCAAAAATATAATAGTAAAGAAGAAGAAGAATTTCATATTCTGAAAGCGGCGAGCGAAATTATTCGGAGAGATATAAGAGCCCAAGTGTACGATACTGAAAATTATACGCCAAGTGACAAAATGCTTCAAGATGTTGATGAATCAATTCCAAAGTCTTTAAATTTTTTACTATCTGAAATAATATTAAAAGATAAGAAAAATAATGCAGAAACAATCCCGAGATATGAGAAGAAATGTAAATCGATAGCGCATGCAATCATATCAGCTGTACGACCAAGATCTTTTTTATCGCCACTTCATATTACTTTGGCTGTGATGTTTCATAGGAAATTTGGCTCTAAAAAAGTAATAAATATATGTCATTCTTTAGGCTTCTGTGCTTCGTACAAAGAGGCTACGTTATACGAAGCTTCAGCAACTTTTACAGCTCCACCAGAAATAAAACCTGGCACTTTCGTTCAATTTGTCCATGATAATGCTGATTTCAATATCAATACTATTGATGGTAAGGGAACGTTCCATTATATGGGAAGCATTGAAATAGTTACTCCAAGTGATGGTATACAACCTCGACGACCTATCAAGCGTCTGAAGACACTACCACCAGAATCAGAATTCATCAAACACGGAAATATCCCTCTGCAAATATATTCAGCTTCTACAGGTTTAGGATTTTCAAAGATAGTAGTTAAGTTATCTGAAATTGAACCGGATATCAAGAAATTTACTACAAATGGGCAATTAAATATTTTGTGGACGTATTTGAAGTTCAAAAATAATAACAAATTTCTTGGATGGAATGGATTTATGAATTTATTAACTAATGCACATGATTTTCATGTGTCATCGATAATTTTTTTGCCTTTTATTAATGCAGCTCCAAGCGATTACAACACAATTTACACAGCTATGAAAAGTTCCATAGATAATGCTAAAGAATTGAATATGAGAACATGCATCTTAACATTCGATCAACCTCTATACATGAAAGCACGGGATATTGCTTCTGCTGTGCATTTATCTGATGAAGTATTAGTTGTTGTGAGGCTAGGCTCTTTTCATACTCTTATGTCTTACATGGGATCCATTGGTTATATTATGGCTGGAAGTGGGATAAAAGAAGCTCTTTCTACCATATATGCTGAAAATACAATTGATCACATAACATCTGGACATGCGTATGCTAGAGCTGTACGTGCTCATACGTTATTACAGCAAGCGTTATCCCAATTGATTTTTGAAAATCTTATGGAACACAATACAGGTTTTGCAAATGTACTGAATGATGGAAATAACTCTACGATTTTTGAAATGTTCAACTACACTGAAATAACTGAAAACGACGGATTTCAAACGCTTACAAACATTTTTGAAAATAAGCTACTTGAGCTTGAAAATAAAAATAAAACTTCAAAACTATGGATTACTTATTTTCGAATGGTAACAATATTGAAGGACTTCATTGCTGCGAACCGTATGGGAGATTGGAATTTACATTTGTACAGTATTGAGCTAATGATTCCATTATTTCATGCATCAGGGCATTTTCCCTATGCGAAGGCTTCACAAATTTATCTACAAGACATGAAAGAATTACAGCATAAAATGGACCCGACAGAGTTTAAAAAATTTTCAGAAGGATATTTCACATCTAGGCGTTCGGATAATTATTTTTCTGGCATTGCGAGTGATCAGACTATTGAGCAAACTTTGATGAAAGGGATGAGTGTCGAAGGAGGTCCTTTTAAACGTGGTGCCACTGAAAGTGTTGTGTATAAATGGATCAGAGGAGTTATTTACAGTAAAGATATTATTGAAGCAATAGAAAATTTTTGTGACGTGTCTTTCAATAAAAGTCATCAACATATTGATTCAACAGATGCTAGAATAGAAAGAGATAATACAGATGTCAAATTATTAGTGGATTTCTTCAAGCGACACAACCCTTTTCCTGATACAGATGCTATTATGTCTATTGCTACTGGAATTACTGGAGATAAAGAGATAAATTGTTACGATGCTTTTGAAGCAGGTTTGAAGGCAATGAAAAAAACAGAAGGACAAAATTTACGTGAATTAAAATTGTCAAGGAAAAATAAAATAAAATCTCTATTGGCGAAAAATAGCAAAATTAAAATTCATGACGAGATTATTCCTGTTGACCCATTACTGCTGTTTCAACGTATTTGTGTTTTAAAAAAAACCGACGAAGAACTTAAAAATTATATGAATTACGAATTGGCACCATATCCACTTGCTCTATTTGAAGATGGTGAACTGCGAAAAACAAAAAAATCAACATTTTACGAATTATTTCCGGAAATTTCTATTAATTTAAAAAGTGTAGAAAATCTCTATTATGTTATCGACGGAGGCATGTTACTACATCGTTGTAAATGGCAATTAAATGAAACGTTTGCAATGATATGTGACCATTATGTAAGATATTTAAAAAATAATTATAATAGTAACACATACATAGTATTTGATGGGTATAAAAAAGATAGCATTAAATCAGCCGAACGGAATCGTCGCGCATTAAAAAATAAATGTGCAGATATTGAATTTGATGAACATATGCCTTTAAAAATTGCTCAAGAAAAATTTTTGACAAATAGTAAAAATAAAATTCGCTTGATAGAAATGTTGAGAATTAAATTAGCTGACAACAATATTTTTACATGCCAAGCGGAAAGCGATGCGGACAAATTAATTGTTGAGACGGCAATGAATTTGGAATCAAAAGATGTTGTTATAGTTTCAGAAGATATCGATGTCTTAGTGATATTAACGGCATTGGTAGATAAAGATCGTGAAATATATTTTCTAAAACCATCCCGAGGCAAAGTTCAACAGAAGATATTTTCATCGAAATCTTTAGAGAAATCTTTACCAAATTGTAAAGAACATATTCTTTTTTTACATGCCTTTACGGGTTGTGACACTACTTCTGCGTTTTTTAATAAAGGAAAAATTAAGTTTGCCAAAAATTTTGAGAAACGGATTGATTTACACGACTCAGTAAAAGTATTTAAAAATATCAATGAAGACCCCAATAATGTATTGCAAGCAGGTGTAGCGTGTATTTTGAGTTTATATGGCGCTCCGTCTAAAACTCATGATTTAAATACATTGAGGTTCAATTCTTTCATAAAAGCAACAGCCAAAAAAACGAGTGTTCTTTTGTCATCACTGCCTCCAACAACTGATGCAGCGTTTGAGCACCTTAAAAGAGTGTACCTACAAATTCAGGTTTGGCTAGGAAATGACGTTGTGATTGAAAATTGGGGATGGAAGTATTCCAATAACATGTACATCCCAATAATAATGAATCAATTGCCTGCTCCAGATAATTTATTGCAAATGTTATTTTGTAATTGCAAAAAGGGATGTGGAGCTGCGTGTGGATGCCGAAAAAGTGGTTTATACTGCAGTGTAGCATGTTTACAGTGCAGTGGAAATAGTTGTTCCAATACTTCACCTATTATACAGATAGATGAAGTAGAAGAAAATATTTAATGTAGACAACAATGTAATATATTTAAATAAACAGATTTTGTACTAAAAATTTTTTTTTCTTTTCATTAGTCGTAATAAATTACCTTATTTTTTAAAATGTACACAATAGAGTACATTTCATTTATAATTAAACTGATCAAGAAATTCCATTGTACATAATAGCTGTCGCTCCGCTCTCCCCTCCATGTTTTTCTACCTGTTCGAGATCCCTACTGCTATTTTTATACACAGGTATCTTCGAAAAATGTTCCTAGATGTCTACTCAGGTAAGATTTAACATATAAATAAAAAAAAATTACTGTTTAAAGTGAAAATATATGGTCAAACATTAAAATTTTATAATAATTTGTTTAAACAATGAAAAAATTAAGTGCACAAAAAAATTATGGGTAAACATTGCAATTTATAGTCTAAACAACAATATCCCATATCAATCATATTAATTCATTCACTGTAACTCTAATCCGAGGTTTTACGGTTTTGAATGCTCCAGGCGCTCCACTATATGCTCATCACGTAAATGCTTGTCCCTGTCGGGGACCGAACCCGAGCCCCATTGATACGTAATTAGGTTCTCTAATCACTCGACCAACGTGACGGTCAATTAAAAAAATCAAAAATTATAAATTATAATATTAATCCTTAGTTTTATCTGACAGGTGAAATTATTTATTTTTAGCTGTTGCCCGCGACTTCGTCCGCGCGGACTTCGTTTCTCCGCACAGCCCCTCCCCCGTAGGTGATAGCGTGATAATATGTAGCCTATATGTTGACCCGACCTGTTAGTAACATTCATGCAAAATTTGAAGTACATCCATGCAGTAATTTTTGAGTTTACCCCGGACATACATACATACAAACAGACACACAGACAGACATACAGACAAACAGACAAAAATTCTAAAAACTATATTTTTGGCTTCGATATCGACTGTTAATCACGCCCCAATTATTCTTTTAAAAAAATATTCAATGTACAGTTTTGACTTTCCTACGATTTTATTATATTGTTACGAATAATCTAGAAGCGTGTAGAGTTGGAGCGCGCGCGCGCTAATTATCTAGAAATAAAAGAAAGAGATAGGTACTCCTATTGACAAACAAATAGTTGACCAGGGCTATGCCATAATGGACTTTGTGGGATATGGCATAAGGTTTAAAGTAGCGTGTACTAGGATTTATGACTCATAACATGTTTGCGATAAGAAGTGACTCATTGTTTCCCGATACATTTAGATTTTTCTGGATCCAGCTAGGACTTTCCCCTGCCTATAAATACAGAGATGTTGACAAACACAAGGCAGTTTTTATCAAGCGATCGAGAGCGTAACATCAAGTGACTAGTGCGAAGCGAGAAGTGTTTTATTGTGTAGTGTTCTAAGTTCAGTGATAGTACAGCAAGTGACTATTGTGTAAAGTGTATTTTAGTATTACGATGTGTTGTGTTGTGTAAATACACGGATTTAATATAAGTGGTGATTTCTTACAATTGCAAACCCGAGTACGTAACAATATGTATAGATAACATTATTATTTTATGTAAGATAATATTATGACATTTTCAAAGGTATTCATTTCTTTTACATCAACTTCGTCTATGTGGTCTATTGGTCCGGTGTAGGTATTGACTTCATGAGGTTTTGGGTTCGATTTCCAGGTCGGGCAGTTCAAAATGAGTTTTTTCAGTTTTCTGATAAAAACAACGTTGCTCGGGATTGTAAAAGTTCCCGGTTGGCGAAAGGCTTGCTACCTACCTATATCACATTTTGAGAATAAGTATCTTCGGACTATCGTGGGTGCACTTGTTGTACCTCTGCCTACCTCTTCGGAATATAATATCTATACATATAGTAAAATCGTAGCAAAGTCAAAACTGTACATTGAATATTTTTTTAAAAGAATACTTGGGGCGTGATCTACAATCGATATCGAAGCCAAAAATATAGTTTTTAGAATTTTTGTCTGTATGTCTGTTTGTCTGTATATATGTCCGGGGTAAACTCAAAAAGTACTGCATGGATTTATTTCAAATTTTGCATGAATGTTACTAATAGGTCCCGACCTATTAGTAACATTCATGCAAAATTTGGCAATTTCAACATATAGGCTACATATTATCACGCTATCACCTACGGGGGAGGTGCTGTGCGGATTCAACGAAGTCTGCGCTTACAAGTCGCTGGCAACAGCTAGTATACTATATTCTTGAACATTTACAGCTATTTTATTTTAGTTTGAATTAGTTGATGACATTGACATGAGTATTCTTAGTTGTTAACTTTGAGATAAAATAAACTAAAAATAAAATTGGTAGTGGCTTGACACTTGACAGTGCTATACAAGCAAATTATTGCTTAATTTGCGGTGAGATGAAATCGTGCAGTTTGTCCAGAGAATATACTATGCGTTTCAAAAAAGAATAGGATCGCGCTTGTTATCAACTTCATAAGTGTGAAGTTAGTAATATCAACAAAAAAGTATTTGTTTAAAAGAAATAAGCTGATTTATTTAAGAACAAAATAACGTTCAAATAATTCTATAATAAAAATATATTTTGTGTTCCATGTCATACTACATGTACCTACATAACTGTACCTATTTAAATAATGTCATTAAAAACATACTTTGAAACACGTACCTAATTAATTTTAGATTTATGAAATACTTATTATATGCGACAAAAAAAATTACACCATTGATGACGAAACAAATTCTTTATAACCGGTGTAGAGGGTTTAAAATTATATGATATATGATAGACACATTTGATTTAGTATTTTGCTTATAAAAATCTTGTATTTTTATATTTTCTTTTCTTGTCTACTTCTTACTTTAATATGAAGGTACTAGCAGGGGCGAATGGGATCCTAAATAGCAAATATACCAATTAGAACGCAAATTATTGTTTGATGAATTTCTTTGTTAATATTTTTTTGCTCACCATACTCATCACTAATGAAGTTTTTGCAAAATGCATTGCAATATCACAACTAAATAGTTACTTCGTAGACGCCCTGACAGACCTATTCTCAGTTGGAATGCATAGTAAGCATATTATTATATTAGGTAATACTATTAATTAAAGTAAATCCTTAATTATAATATAGATTTTATCGTATTTTACAATGCTCAAGTTGTAGTTACCTAGTTATTATCGTGACTGTGTGATTATTTTTCCTTTGTACTAATGGCAAAACATCAAAATATCAAGACACGCGGGCGCGTGTCCAGCCAAGTTCGAAGAAGGAACTTACCACAGAATAACTATTTACTTTTTTATTTTGTGCACTTACTGTTTCCTGGCGAAGCAGCACCCGGGTGTAATATTACACGAACTATTTCGAGCTACTTTTGACCCCTTCAAAACTCAAAAACTGTTTATCCTATAAAATTTGGGACATTTATTAAAACCTTTTAGTTCATCTGGAATTCAAAGTTTTAAAAATGTAGCACAAGCAGTCATTGAGTTATTATAACCACTAAAACCCGCCATTTTTCTGACTGATTCAATTATATAATAATAATAATATAGGCAGGTACTATTTGATAAAACGGCAAATGGTGTATTCTTTGATGGGGGCACGGACCAACACGGGGGAAAAGTCCGAGGAAGGTTATTATAGAAAGAAAAATAGGATGCGAGAAAAAAATACCTATCTCTTATTTTCATATACAAACAGTTCCTAGCTATCAAACATTTTACAGTTGTTAATCTGTAAGGCGGTATTTTATGTAGTTCGCCAGTTCAGTTTGTAACAAAAATAATTTCCTTTGACTGTCATGTTATATCACGGAATGGTTGCATGCATGTGGCGGTAAACGGGAAATAAGTTTAAAAATCAAAGATTACAAACTGGTCTCTTAATTTGAATTGCGGCCAAACTTGATTTTCTGGAAAAGTATATATATATACTTAACTTTATATATATACATATATATATATATATATATATATATATATATATATATATATATATATATATATATATATGTATATATATATATATATATATATATATATATATATATATATATATATATATATATATATATGTATATATATATCATCGAAATTTTATCAAATAGCGTGCAGCCCGCTGCGTTTTTGGCGAATTCCGTGGGATTACCTAATTTTTTCAGGATAAAAAGTAGCCTATGTATTATTCCAGGTCATCATCTACCTGTATGCCAAACGTCATTCAAATCCGTCTTGTCGTTTTTGCGTGATTGAGTAACAAATATCCGTCCAAACATCCATCCATCCGAACACCTAATTCGCATTTATAATATAGATTTTTATTTACATTCAAATATTAAGATTGATTTTATTAACCAATTCCAGAAATATTCTTTCCATACATTTTTGATGAGTCGAATTCATTAGAAGTACTACTGAATCGAAACGCGGCTTCACAAACTCAGCGGGCTTGTCTTTACATTTATACATTTTTTAAATTACATATTAAGAAGTTCATTTGTTGTAACATAATAACAAAAATCTATTCATATTACAGTATATTTTTTTTCTAATAGCAAATGAAATAACTTTTCTGCATAATTTATTTAAAAAATTAAAAATATAAATGTACTTAAGATTTTTTTAATAATTACACAATAAGAGATTCCTAAACTAACATTTTGTCTTATCAGCAAAAAATCATTTACACTATAGTGTGTTTTGTGTACGCAGTGCAGTGATTTAGGATTATCAGGAATGTAGCTGTATTTGGGGGCACGGCAATGCCCCCGCCAAGTCGAGCAAAAAAAGCGGCACGACCGTTATCATCATCCTTTTCTCGAAGCAATTCAGGCCGTTTTCGACCCCCTATAACTTCGTTGTGGATAAAACAAGAAGCCTGAATTCAGTTACTAATTAGGCATGATGTAGACATGGTACATTTAAAATTTCATTCAATTTGAACCAGTAATTTAAGAATTGTAACTTGTCAAACTTTCTTAATTTTGTCACTGACTGACTGGCCGATCATCAAAAGTCTAAGGCAATTCTAGCAGACATAGAACCAAATTTAGAATATAATTAGTGTTTAGTGTCTAAATCAAGGGAAAACCTAAAAATTTCAAAATTTCTGGCCAGTTTTCTAGATACACCAACTGCGCGAATAACTTTGTAATCCCATATAAATGTATAGGATTATACAAAGTTATTTGCAGTTAATGAATCATTGTACTCGTATAATGGAATAATAGTAGTAGATAGGTACCTAGATATATGAGTGTGTTCAGCCCATGAAACTGTACAACATCCCCCTAGGAAAATATGACGTAAAAAAAGGTGCAAATAAATAGATTAAATAACTCGAAATTACCAATTACCATGAAGGAAAGAACACTAATAATCAAATCCGCTATACTATTAACTTGCAAAAAGCAGAGCTTTGTAAGGGCTCGCAAAATTATACTATCTAGTAATATTGTTAGAAAAGTATTTTTATAAGAATTACATATTTTAATTTATGGACTTTATTTATAATTATCTAACCTAAAAAACAGCGTATTTTCATCTAAACATTACATTCGCATCAAAGGCGCGCGTCGTCAGGCTTTGGACTAGGAATATTTGGTTTTTGTTTGTTGGTATTTTGAAGGAAAAATGGGCATTAAAAATGAAGGTTGATCTTAAAAAACACATTTTTAACATTTTGCTAAAATAATTGTTTTTTTTTTCAAAAATCAAGAAATTCCTGGTTTTACGAAAGCAAAATCAAAAAATGTTTTATTTAAATAAACCTTCAAAATTTTTGGACTTAATATTGGACTTAACGCAGGCACGAAGAATTGACGGTAGACACTCAAAGAATACATTTTTCGAATTTTTCTCTCAGAGAAACCCTCGGAGTTCGATTCCAGAGTCAGGCAAATGAAAAATGTGTTTTTTCAGTTTTCTGATAAATACAACTTTGCCCGGGATTGGAAAAGTGCCCTACTGGCGATAGACTGGCCACCTATCACAATGTGAGACTTAAGTATCTTCGGCTAACCGTGGATGCACACGTTGTACCTCTGCCTACTTCTTCGGGGATATGGGCGTGAATATACCTTTTTTTAGCTTTTACCCTCGGGCTAAGATTGGGAATTGATCTCAATACAATATAAATCAATTAATACATCTGTACTGTTTCTCAATAAGCATATCGTGAAACTCTCTAACGCTCTATTTACTCATTTACTCTGTTCCCTGCAAACATCCCTGCTCTAGACCTAAATTCCCTTTGTGCCTCCCACAACTTTACTTCGAACTTCCCTTGCATTCTCCTTTCATAGATTTTATCATACACCTTCGATGCTAAACTGATCAAACTGATGGCCCTATAGCTATTGCAGTTTATACTTGAACCTCGCCTTTATACGAGGGCACGATGACTGCGCGCCGCCAGTCAAATATGAAGAAACAATTCATGAAGTTAGTCTCTTAATAAGTTCAAAAATTCTAATACAAACTGTATCTTCTATCAATTTAAACTCGTTAATTTAATAAGACATGGCGTTAGTAGTAATAAGATTCTAATACAAATTGTACCTCTTATTTTTTATTTTTATAAATTGGTATTTTTATGGTAGATAACAAATCTAGACATGAATATAAACTACCACGTCGAAGCTCAAACCTAAAAAATGCGATACTTTTTCAATAAAATGTACCACAAAAGTGCATAGATCGTGGCCTAGTGTAGGGCTCGCTGCGCTCGCCCTAATAAATTGATGTGTAATTAAAAAAACCTTTGAGTGCCAGTTGACGAGTGCACAGAACAATGTTACTCCAGGGAGGACGAGTGTGGTCCGAAATATTGCTCGCGCTAGGGATGCAAGCGAGATACGCAAAAGGTGAATACCCTCCAGGTACACTTATTTTATGGCCCCTGTACACATAGGTTTGTAATAGCCCATGCTTTGCAATGCACCACTGTAGGCCACGATCACTTGTGTTCACACAATGGTCCATGGCTCATTGCTGTCGTGCGAAACACTCACGATGGACGTGGAAGTAGTTACGACGGTGGCTAAATATACTGCTTACAAGTATTACAGGAGTGTGTACCGCCACAAAGTTATAAATAAAATGGCGCTAAGGGAGTGGTGGATGCTAACCTAGCTAGCTAGATGTATTTCCAATTATTTTCAGGCTTATTTTAAATACGTATAGAATTCTAACGTATATGACTAAGTATCTTCACGCCCATATCCCCGAAGAGGTAGGCAAAGGTACAACAATTGCACCCACGATTAGCCGAAGATACTTGGTAATGCGCTGATGGATATAGGTTCCGCAGTGTTCACATCCGGTCAAGCTTACGTGGCACTTTCGAGAGTTACAAGATTGGGCGGTTTACATCTAATTAATGTCGATTTTGGAAGTATTAAAGCTTAGGAATCCTCAATTTGTGAATACATCAGATTAAGAAGTATTTATCCTCCAGACTTGCCAAAAATTGTAACATCAAAGCCTCCGAGAAAAACACATCGAGACAGGGAGTGCACTTTGAGAAAAACTGTAGCTGAAGCTCAAGAAGTAATACCGGAAAAGAAAAAGAGGAAGACTACCTACAAAAATAAGAAAAAATCATAGTACAGAGGCTTTAAGAAAAATCGTTATTCATATTCTAGAAGTAAAAGGTATCAAAAAGGAAAAAAGTAGGACTCTACAAAAAGAAGTGAGATATCATCAAAAACATCCTGTAAAAAAACCAAGTCTGGCCAATGGCCAAGTCGATCTATTTATTTAAAACGTAAAAGATTTTTAACATTGATATGATAACAACTTACGTAATAACTTAAGACAGAAGGTCCCTTAAGTAGGGACTAAATAAATTAACCGACTTGGTATTACATGGATCTCACAACTTTTTACGGTAGAAAAACTGAGCTGCGAGACTTGGTTTTTTTACAGGATGTTTTTGATGATTATATTTATCGCCACACAATAAGCATTTTCTTTATAAACGTTGAGTTTTTGGCACATGTAATTAGTTTTCCACTATTTTTAAAGTGTAAATTCCCTAACATTTCAGCATTTGCTTTAAACAAATATTTATGTTTTTTTACAAATACGCATACGGCCAAAACGAACAGACTTGGTAAAGGTAATGATTCTAATTTACCCAAATAGGGAAACACTGGTGAAACATACCCACAATACGCCAACAAATTTGCTTTTAAGTGTGCTACCTCTTATATTCTTCTTAAAATATAGACAAATTTATCAATTTTATTACACAAAGAATCAGTGTGTTTTCCAGTCAAATCAATGTCCATTTGCAATGTTATTAATATTCCTAGAAATTTGGTGTGACTCTAATTATATTTTATGTGCACAGTTCCGTAATGCACCAGGGCTAAGGTAAACAAACGCCCGAATATTAAATGGGTCTACATTTGGATACTAAATCTCATAATGGAGTTTGTGTTCGCGAATATTGATGGTGCTTTTACTAACGATCGATTGGTCGAAGCTGTGTACATTTGGACTTGTAACATTGAACTTGGTAAAGTGCAAGAATAATCAGATGTATATCTGATTATTATCGTAAAGTATAGCCGTGCTGCTGCGTTCCGTTCGATTTGCGAGAGTGCCGGAGGCCTACCCGCCCCTCCAGCACACTATGAATCCGCAATCTAAACAAAATCTACCCCAGGGGGTACAACTTGCACCAGCAGTGGAGAATCCCCGCTGGGCGTCCGTGCTCTGAATTCCAGCTAGATCATAGATGCATTGGCTGCCCTGCGTATTCTGGGAAAGGGGGGGGGGGGGGGGGGAAATTGCGCTCATAGACAATTCTGTCCGGGATAAACAGAACATGAAAGCCAGGGCACCCTCACTGTGGATTTCTGTAATATAAGTGAACTTCATTCCAACTTGAACGCCGTCTACTACCATCTGGAGACGGCGAAGACAGCTTTGCTCTTCTTGACTGAGAAACAGATATCTTCTAAGGGCAGGTACTTCCTACCTCTCCTACCCGGGGTACAAACTGGAACATTCCTTTGTACTAACGTAGCTAGCAAGCTTGCGACGACCATCCACGCAGCTACGCGTCCCATAGCGGGAATACTGAAGTTCCGTCGTCTGTAGATTCCGTGTTAGAGCAGACCCCTTCCGCTCTTCGTGTCTTGGGTCGTGATCGTGATCTTGGGTTGGGTATCGGTGGACGTCCCACTTGGTACGTCAGACCACTGCCTGATCCAGAGTAAAGTGCCGGTTTCAAGCCTATCACGGCCTCCGTTAGCAGGCTGTCAAAGGGGGAATCACCTACGGGGGAGGAGCAGTGAGGAGTAAAGGAAGTCCGCGCGGACGAAGTCGCTGGCAACTGCTAGTACTTATATAAATTACATGTCACGTTATTTGTCCGCTATAGATTCCTAATATGTATGGTAAAACAACGTTTGCCGGGTCAGCTAGTATACCTACTATACATTTTATAATACATTCAGTTTATAGTCAGGGAGAAATAGCATTTAGCTTCTAGTAAATGTTGTCACTGCAGTTTTATTATTGGATTAGTCAAATCAAAGTCAATTGTACAAAAGAACGTCTCAGGAGGTCGCAAGCATTTAATTTAGGTATAAGGAATAAAAAAGATTCGTAAATCGGTTGACCCTGCATCCCTCAAACTTTCCCCTAAATTAAGGGATCTCTAGATACGCCAATGGAGTTACGACACTAATTTTGAAGAATAGCAGACTTGTAAATAAATAAGCGCCTGATATTTTAAATAGACTAGTTTTGAAACTAGATATTTTAATTTACGTCTTTTGTAGACGTTTCAAACTTGAATATTATTATGCTTTTAAAATTATTTGCACACTAGCTGTTGCCTGCGACTTCGCCTGCGCGGACTTCGTTTACTCCGCACAGCACCTCCCCCGTAGGTAATAGCGGGATAATATGTAGCCTATATGTTGACCCGACCTGTTAGTAATATTCACGCAAAATTCTAAGTAAATACATGCAGTACTTTTTGAGTTTACCCCGGACATACATACAAACAAACAGACACACAGACAAACAGACAAAAATACTAAAAACTATATTTTTGGCTTCGATATCGATTGTAGATCATGCCCCAAGTATTCTTTTAAAAAAATATTCAATGTACAGTTTTGACTTTCCTACGATTTTATTATATGTACTAGCTGTTACCCGCGACTTCATTCGCGCGGCCTTCGTTTACTCCGCACAGCTCCTCCCCCGTAGGTGAGAGCGTGATAATATGTAGCCTATATGCTGACCCGACCTGTTGGTAATATTCATGCAAAATATGAAGTAAATCCATGCAGTACTTTTTGAGTTTACCCCGGACATACATTGACTTTCCTACGATTTTATTATATGTTTAGATAGATAATGATTAAAGCTGTTTGCTCTCGCAACGGAACTTTGAACTTGATATTGTTGAAAAGGTTTTGTACCTTTATGTAAAAGATAGGTACTAGTTTATTTCAACTGATACGAGTTTATTGTAATGTTAAAATTTATGTTGTAAATGTAGCCACAGTAATTTTAAAGCTAAATTATTCTCGTTTAAACTAGTTCCTTCTCCTTTTTGCGAGCGCTCTACATTAAACTGTAAATATGAACAAACTGCACATCACATTTTTTGGGAGTGTAATCTTTGGCAAAACGAACGTAGTCAAATTCTTGATAGTATCCCATGTATATCCGGTGTAACTTATTACTCCGACCTTGCGGGAACACGTGGAAACTTCCGTGCTTTCAAGCGATTTTGTCATACTTACTACTGGAAGCAAAATTAGGTAGTAGGTCTCCAATTTCCAAACTTCCGTGGTACACTAGAAATCAGGCGTAACTTGATTGTAAAAGCCTCATTTCATAGCATTTTTATGCTTTTAATATTTTGCTGTCTCCTGCTAAAAATGGAAGGAAACAAAGGATGTATTTTCCTACTCCTCCTATATACCTACTTCTGATTTTTTCGGTCGGTTTCCAAGACAGCTATATATGCAAATATTCAAGTGATTTCATATAATACAATATTCAACATCGTGACATATCGAATAAGCAATATTAAATATTTCTCAGTATTGTAAGGTCAATGAATTTCCATTTCCATAATTTTTACCTCGGCTACTTTATATTTTCTTATTATTAGATAGCAAACAAACAAATAGTTCTCCGAATGGAAAGACAAACCATCACCTTTTTTATAGAGCAATGGGCTTACCTCTCGTTTCCACCTCTGTAAATTCTGTACACCAGAATCTATAGCGGCAACCGTCCCGAGAACAGCTGAGCTCAGGGTGCCCTGGGGTGTATATATATATATATATATATATATATATATATATATATATATATATATATATATATATATATATATATATGTATATATATATATATATATATATATATATATATATATATATATATATATATATATATATATATATTACGTGTTAAGAGAAATTCCTTTAAATATCAAATGATGTCAACAAGTACAGTGGGTTTAATAAAAGGTGTTTCGATCTAAGCTCTGATTTGATTTATTTTTAATAAATAACAGTTTAAACTAGCAAAAAGCAGAGCTTTGTAAGGGCTCGCAAAGTTATAATATCTAGTAATATTGTTAGAAAAGTATTTTTATGAGAAATACATCTTTTAATGGACTTTATTTACAATTATCTAACCTAAAAAACCCAGCGCATTTTCATCTAAACATTACATTCGCATCAAAGGCATCTCTAGACCTAAATTCCCCTTGTGCCTCCCACAACATTCCTTCGAACTTCCCTTGCATTCTCCTTTCAATGATTTTATCATACACCTTCGATGCCAAGCTGATCAAACTGATGGCTCTATACCTATTGCAGTTTATACGTGAACCTCGCCTTTATACGAGGGCACGATGATCGCGATACAAATTGTAACTTCTATTTTTTTAATGTTTATAAAATAGTATTTTTATGGTAGATAACAAATCTAGGCATGAATATAAGCTACCACGTCGAAGCTCAAACCTAAAAAATGCGATGGTTTTTCAGTAAAATGTACCACAAAAGTGCACAGATCGTGGCCTAGTGTAGGGCTCGCTGCGCTCGCCCTAATAAAATAAAGCGACATGCTTTTATAAATACCAGTACCAGCCTGTTCAAGGATACACGGACTTCCAAAAGTTCACAAAAAGGACGTTCCTTTACGTCTATGTCCTGCCGTATAAACTCCTCTATTTTTTAGCGAAAGTTACATAAAAATCGGTCTAGCCTTTCCAGAGTACCCCATACAAACAGAATGATAGACAGACTGACAGAAATTTAAAAAATGGTTGCTTAGGTAAGTATTAGTATCGTAAAAATAACACACTTGAAAAAAAAACTAGTTATTTTCAAATTACAGGCAGACACTTCAATTTTATTTATACAGTGTTACTTTTAAATAGCCGACCAAATTTTCAGGGGCTGTTCAGAATCGATAATATGTTCGATTTAAGTAATAAAAAAACAATTAAAAATTAAAAATTTCACTCTTATCCACACCAAAAACGAAGCGCATGGATATAATTTCAAGCACGCAATATTTGAACTAAAATATTTTAGGTAGTGCTTTTAACCAAATTAAAAGTGATCGGGAAAAAATATTTAAAGTGACAGATTACATAATAGACTATCGTAATTATAGGTAAATGTAAAATTACACACTGCCAGCATTACTGAGTTCATTTACAAGTTTCGCTGCATCTAATTTATGAATTTAGTGGGATATTTTTAAATGAATGTTTTTATATCATCCATACTAGTCCATACTTCCATACTAATATTATAAATTCGAAAGTAACTCAGTCTGTCTGTCTGTCTATTCTGTCTGTCTGTTATGCTTTCACGCTTAAACCACTAGACCAATTTTGATAAAATTTGGCATAAACATAGAAAAAACGTTGAGAATGGACACAGGCTACTTTTTACCGAAAATATCTCATTCCCACGGGAAATAAAATTAATCGGAAAAAAACGTAGCGTAAAGCGTAATATAGTGCACATTAAGTAGATGTCGCTGTACGAAAAATATTTTTTTTTGTTTGTTTGTTGATTAAACACGCTATTTTCTAGAACAATAAGTTGGATTGAAAGAGTTTTCTTTGTGTGTGATAGTTATATTCATTAGGATTTAGGAAGGTTATAGGCTATCAAGCATTACGTTATTACGTTTCAATTATTCTTGGTTTACTTAAAATATCGATATTCATTATTCGTAAACTAAGTCGGAAGAAGATTGTGATCGAACTGTTGTATCCGCGTGCGCTGGCGTAATGGATAAGTATACGTAAGTACAACGTACTACAAATTTATTGATTTTAAGTAGATCTACAAAAAAGTCCGCGACACTATATATCTATCTCTTATAACAACAACACAATAAGGAATTTTGAGTCGAAAAATTGTTGAAAATTTATAGATGAATTTTGAGCAGTAGGATTATTATACGCAGGTGTACGCAGGCATATTAATCCTTACTAACGAAAAGTACCTATTTCATCCCACGCGGACGAAGTCGCGGGCACAGCTAGTCTTGTAATAATTTTTCTTCGCAACCGGCTTGCGTGTATGAAGGGAGTGATGAATGTGGAGGAATCGAGACAAGCCTGCGAGGATCGTTATGTATGGCTCTCGGTTCTCTCTGCCTACCCCGTAAGGAATCTGACAAGAAGATATGTATGTATTTATGTAATAATTTTACAATATATTTTATTAATTATATTTTTTTATATCATAAGATAGCAAACAAGAAGATGGGTCTCCTGATGGAAAGAGTCAGATATCGCCTATAGACACCAAAGATGTTAATGGTGCGTTGCTATCTTGTGGCGAGGTCTAATGTCACATGTATAAGTTTACCGGCTATCTTACCCTCCAAACCGGAACACGATAGTGACAAGCACTGACGCTATTGCGGCAGGAATAGGTAAGGCGGTGGTACCAGACCCGGGCGAGACAATGCAGAATCTACCACCTAGTAGTCAAGATGGTAGCGACTCGCATAGCTTTTCTTCAATCAATTCAAGCCAATCGGTCGCCTTTTATGACCTGCCTGGCAGAACTGCCGTTGGCCTATTCTTCAAAGGAGCCCGAGACCAACACGGGGAATATTATTTAAGGCGATTACAGCTGCGAACGACCTTGAGTTTCTAACAGGAGCAGCGCAAATATTATTTAGCCTGCTGGTATGGTCCAAAGTCAAAGAGTATTTACAGTGGATGCAGATACCTACGTTTTAACATTTTTGTTCACCTATATGAACTTTTATCATCATGAATCGTCTGAATGTTGTCAAACTCAAAACCAATAACCAGTAATCGCTTATTTATCGATTACATATACATTCATTTTAGAAAAACGATAAATATCTAAAGAAAAAAAATATACCGAAAATCATCAAAAAATTATATATAGCAATTTACGCAATAATAACAGTAACGTATCCTATTTCTTTGAAAGTGTTGTAATATACAATACATCCCGTGTAGCACTTTATTTTAATACATACAATCAACAATTAATATTTAACAAAACCTTTCAAAATTGATTTTCTAAAATGTAATCTCTTGAATAATATTTTAAAACTAAATAGCTTCTTAGTTTTTGTTTCAAAATCTCGTAATAAAGAAGAAGATATATAATTTTATTTAATGTTTATAGAGGAAACTACTAAATAAGTTGGTTTATTTAGACTATTTGTATGTATAATATATTTAATTTATTTATTTTTAGTTGCGAAGTCCTTACTATCTTCAAATAGTACCAGTTTTTCTTTTTTTTTCTTTAGAGTTTTGCTTTTTATTCGCTTGCTTGAATTATCTTCGTTGTTTATATGTTTTATTTTTTTATTTTTGTACATTTATACAAAATATTGACAAAATACTTATCTATCTATAGCTAATAAAAAATTCAAGCGTAAACGTAGGTAAGTACATGAATAGTCTTAAAAATATTATTCAGCGTCTACTCCCAAACAAAACTATTTATAAAGTACTAACTTTCAGCCCCTTTAATACCCTCTTTTACCTCTTTAAGAGATAAAACTCACAGCATCCTTACATGCACGTTTATTTAATTGAATTAAAGAACATGACTAATAAATTTGAAGAGATTTTGATTAAACATATTTAATTTTTTTTACAAACTTTACCACTTTTTTCATCGTTTGAAGAGATGACATTTGAAAACCTTAAACTCCTATTCATTTAATTGTATTAAAAATCATAAATACTAAGTTTTAAATAATTTCTACAATATTCTACAATATTCTACAATAACAATCTCTTTTTTATACAAACATCAATGCTTTTTTTACCCTTTAAGGAATGAAATTTAAAAAAAATCCCCAAATATATGATTCTTAAATTATGTTGAAGAACGTAAGTGCCGAATTTTAAGTTATTTCGGCCATAAACTTTTGATTTTTCATATAAATTGTAACACACATATTTACTCCTTTAATGGTCGAACCTTCTAACATTACATGCATGTTTCTTCAATTTCGATTGATGAGCATAAGTACTAAAAAATCCGAAAATTCGTACATCTTAATTGTATTAAAAATCATAAATACTAAATTAAAATAATTTAGATTTTATAGTAATGCAATAAATAAAAAATTCATTTTTGATACAAACGTTAAAGCCTCTTTTTATCTCTCTATGGGCTAGAATTCAAAAAAATATTAAATTTGTATTTAATTTTTTTTCAGTTAAAAGATAATTTAATTACGGCATATCATTCATTTCAACTTAAAAATGACAGAGTTTCATACAAATTTTCACCCCCTATTTTACCATCTTAGGGGATGAATTTAAAAAAATCCTTTCTTATTCCTTGTCTATATCATAAGAACAACATCTGTAAAAAAACAGCCTTCTCGGTCCAAGCTCATTATCTACTATAAAAAAACATCCAAGCGTAAACGAAATGTTCAATTTCCAAACGGCACAACCTTACTATTGTGCCAAACGTTCTATCTGTACTATTACTCTTTGACTCGAATATGGAGAGCGGAGCACGCTAACATGCGACACAGCCTCCCCGTATGAACGCTACCGGGAGACTGACTTTCGACGCGAGCGCTGTCCGCGAATTAAATAATAAGGTTTTTATTGATTTAATAGCACACTATAATGATTTTGTAAAATTTTGAACTTAAATTTTATAAAGCAATAAATTGTCTGTAATGAAAAGAAAAAATCATCAAAATCGTTACAGTAGTTTGGAAGTTATAGGCAAATTTTTGCGTAAAAATAAGAAAGATATTCGATTTTTTTCCGTCAATAATAACAATAAAATTTAAAAAAATGAACTTATAATTTAAACTTAATTATATTATACGCATAATGCATATTTTTTTTAAATTATTGGACCAACCGGTTAGCAGTAGTAGGCTTTCAAAGAGGTGTCTATTTCGTAGTTTGGCATTACCTATCGCCTTAACTAGCTGTTGCTCGCGACTTCGTCCGCGCGGACTTCGTTTACTCCGCACAGCTCCTCCCTCGTAGGTGCTAGCTTGATAATATATAGCCTATATGTTGACCCGACCTGTGGGTTATATTCATGCAATTTGAAGTAAATGCATGCAGTACTTTTTAAGTTTACCCCGGACATACATACAGACAAACAGATAAAAATTCTAAAACTATGTTTTTGGCTTCGATATCGATTGTAGATCATGCCCCAAGTATTCTTTTAAAAAATATTCAATGTACAGTTTTGACTTTCCTACGATTTTATTATATGTATTATATGTATAGATTATAAAACGCACTTACAAATTTAATATTTAGTTCCAAATCTTAAAATTTGGGCGGACTGTTTAAATAGTTTAAACAAGCGTTATGAGGCATGCCCATTTCATCATTTTTTTCAATTTCACTATGTCGAAGCTTTGCTACGATTTACACTTATTTTGATATGTTGCATTGTCGCCCAAGTTGCATTGAAGGCAAATTGCAACTCAGTAGAACGAACGGAATTCATATAAAATTTACTTGTGATATTTGAATCCTACATACGACGCAACAAGCTCGTAATAAGGAAATCGGATACACTTCAAAGCGACTTTGACATCCGTATGGTGTATTTCCTACACCTCGTCAAATATCCTGCTTTAAATTATAGAAACTTGTCGCGCTGGCATTGTGTCTAAACCACGATAACAATTATTACACAGCCTTATATAGTTAACTAGAGCAATAAATATTTTCGCCATATTGGATAATGTAAGGATTTTATTGTTTTAATCGAATTATATATATTTTTTTCTACCGCATTGTAGGCAGAATATCGGTAGACCACTATATAGTATAAAACAAAGTTGCATTATCTGTCTGTCCCTATGTCCCTTTGTATGGTTAAATCTTTAAAACTACGCAACGGATTTTGATGCTGTTTTTTTAATAAATAGATTGATTCTTTAGGAAGGTTTAAGTACCTATACCTTTCCGATATTCGCACGGAAACAAAAGCTAACCTCTTATTTTTTTACACCAATACTTAGGTACTATCTTTCAATCCCAGCCTTAGTTTGGTTAGCGACACTGATTACGCGATCGACGGGGCTCGGGTTCGATCCTCGACCGACTGCATTTGTGTGATGAGCATAAATGTTTATATTTCCGGGTTTGGATGTTTATTAAATACTAGCTGTTGTCCACGACTTCGTCCGCGCGGACTTCGTTTACTCCGCACTGCTCCTCCCCCGTTGGTTATAGCGTGATAATATGTAGCCTATATGTTGACCCGACCTATTAGTAATATTCGTGCAAAATTTGAAGTAAATCCATGCAGTACTTTTTGAGTTTACCCCGGACATACATACAGACAAACAGATAAACAGACAAAAATTCTAAAAACTATATTTTTGGCTTCGATATCGATTGTAGATCAAGCCCCAAGTATTCTTTTAAAAATATTTTCAATGTACAGTTTTGAATTTCCTACGATTTTATTATATGTGTAGACTAGCTGTTGCCAGCGACTTCGTCCGCGCGGACTTCGTTTACTCCGCACAGCTCCTCCCCCGTATGTGATAGCGTGATAATATGTAGCCTATATGTTGACCCGACCTGTTAGTAATATTCATGCAAAATTTGTAGTAAATCCATGCAGTACTTTTTGAGTTTACCCCGGACATACATACAGACAAACAGACAAACAGACAAACAGACAAACAGACAAACAGACAAACAGACAAACAGACAAACAGACAAACAGACAAACAGACAAACAGACAAACAGACAAACAGACAAACAGACAAACAGACAAACAGACAAACAGACAAACAGACAAACAGACAAACAGACAAACAGACAAACAGACAAACAGACAAACAGACAAACAGACAAACAGACAAACAGACAAACAGACAAACAGACAAACAGACAAACAGACAAACAGACAAACAGACAAACAGACAAACAGACAAACAGACAAACAGACAAACAGACAAACAGACAAACAGACAAACAGA
This sequence comes from Apodemia mormo, assembly GCA_036924255.1. Lineage (NCBI taxonomy): Eukaryota > Metazoa > Arthropoda > Insecta > Lepidoptera > Riodinidae > Apodemia > Apodemia mormo. Next base: position 4,835,066 of record JAUPFN010000020.1, on the reverse strand, counting down.
CAAACAGACAAACAGACAAACAGACAAACAGAAAAACAGACAAACAGACAAACAGACAAACAGACAAACAGACAAACAGACAAACAGACAAACAGACAAACAGACAAACAGACAAACAGACAAACAGACAAACAGACAAACAGACAAACAGACAAACAGACAAACAGACAAACAGACAAACAGACAAACAGACAAACAGACAAACAGACAAACAGACAAACAGACAAACAGACAAACAGACAAACAGACAAACAGACAAACAGACAAACAGACAAACAGACAAACAGACAAACAGACAAACAGACAAACAGACAAACAGACAAACAGACAAACAGACAGACAGACAGACAGACAAACAGACAAACAGACAAACAGACTAACAGACAAAAATTCTAAAAACTATAATTTTGGCTTTGATATCGATTGTAGATGTAACCCTAACCCTAAGTATTCTTTTAAAAAAATATTCAATGTACAGTTTTGACTTCCTACGATTTTATTATATGTATAGATATTCCAGTATTTATGTACGTATTTCTATGTATTAGTATCGTTGACTAACACCCATAAAACAAGCAAATAATTTATTTACTTTGGGGTTAAGTAAGTGTAAGCAATTGTCCTGTGAATATTTATTATTTATATATACAAGAATTGTTCATTTAAAGGTATTATATATATATATATATATATATATATATATATATATATATATATATATATATATACATACATGAAAATCGATATATATATATATATATATATATATATATATATATATATATATATATATATATATATATATATATATATATATATATATAACGATTTTCATGAAAGCCACAAATTAGGGGTTTTTCGGTTCAAGGAATCGATTTATAAAGGTTCCAGGTCCAAGAAGCTCGGTTCCCAAGATATTATATATATTGCTGTTAGAAATTTTGAAATTTACTTGTACTTTTAAAATGTATGTATAAAAGATTAATCTAAATTCTAGAGCCATTTCGAGGAAACCAATTACATACAGGAATAGCTCTGTGGTGGTGATCCGATAAATTGCACCACCACCGTACCTATTCCTGCCACAATATCTTCAATGTTTGTCATTGTAGTGTTCCGGTTTGGAGGGTAAGAAGCCACTATATTTACGCATATGTCATTAACATCCCGCCCCACGGACAGCAGCGCACCATTCCTCATCGATGGTGTCTATAGGCGATGGTTTCTCTTCCATCAGGAGAGTCATCAGCTTGTTTGCTATCTCTTAATATAAAAGAAACTTACGCTCGAATTTCGGCCAGCACGTGATCGCTAGTACATATAATTTCATAACATACAGATTACATTGTTACAATCGTGTTGCGGTCATAACCCTAATCCCTACTTCCATTTCCTCTACACACCAGAACCAATCACGAATAGGACGACCTTATATGAGCCTTGATCTATCACTTAGTGATAACGTATAGTAAGTGGTTAGGTACTATAAAATCTATAAATTACAAGAATGTAAACACTAATTGTAGTTATATTGCAATTAAATCAGAATTTCAAATTTTGTACGACTCAATGCGTTGGGTATTACTCTACTCTCATCTTACCGAAATTAATAAATTGCTGTCTTGACAAAGAAAACTAGTTATTTTGTAAATTTTCGTGAGTTTTTAAGTGTGCTTTTGCGATGTCACTGAAAAGAAAAACATATAAAAGCGGTGTAAAAATTGAACAAACTCAGCGTAGGTCTGAAAAATAATGAAGACCCCACGGCACAGTTATCCACCCTCGTCCACCACACTTTATACCACACTTTATACCAAAAGTAAAGTGTGCTGTAAAGAGTGGTGGATAAGGGTGCACTTTATACCAAAATAACTAGTTTCTTCGTCTGAATAATGGATTTCCGCAAAGTAACTCCTGAGTCTATAAAATATCTTGAAACTTTCTGTCTTGTTTCTGCTGCCGATTGTTGTCTCTTTCTATCAGGAGAACCATCTGCGTATATGGTATCTAATGATATCAAAAACCTATATACCTGTATCTATGAATGCACATAAATCAGAATAAGAAGGTGAAAATTCGGAGTTACATGTATATTTTGATGCCAAATAAAAAAAATACAAAACAAAGTTTATACACGCGATACCGTCGTCAGCGGCGGCGATTAGGTCCTCTGTTTCGGCTATCAGCGAACCGAGACCAAGGTCAAGGATCAGCTGAAGAACAACATTGCCACTAACCCTCCCATCGCAAATCACGATCCCACCCTAAGCCGAGGGTCAGTCTCACAGTCTTTACGCTGTGTTGGTCCCGGCCTCCTTTGAATAATAGGCCAACTGCCGTTCTGCCAGGCAGGTCGTAAAAGGTGACCGTTTGGCTATCAAGTCACTATCATCGTGGCTACTAGGTGGTAGAGTTCTGCATTGTCTCGACCGGGTCTGGTACCACCGCCTTACCTATTCCTGCCGCAATAGCGTCAGTGCTTGTCGCTGTCGTGTTCCGGTTTGGAGTGTAAGGTAGCCGGTAAACTTATGCATGTGGCATTAGACCTCGCCACAAGATAGCAATGCACCATTAACATCTTTGGTGTCTATAGGCGATGGTTGACTCTTTTCATCAGGAGAACCATCTGCTTGTTTGCTATCTTATGATATACAAAAAAAAAGACACCCTTAGGGCAGAGCGAAAGGCCCATAAGCCCGCCCAAGTAGCACGTTAAGCTGTATATAGGCTGCATTTAGGTTCATTTTTAAACTTAAAGCTGTATACGAAGCCGTACAAAGGCTGTAGAAGCGCTTCTACAGCCGATATAACACCAAAAAGGGCCCCAAGTTATACAGCTTATTGCGTTATATAGGCTGCACAATAGCTATACAAGCTGTTATAAACTGTACAATGGCTGTTATTTGGTGTATAAAGAAACTATAACACTAAAGATACTCTCTTGTAACTGTCTTGTACAGCTAAGAGTTAAATAGGCTGCACAATAGCTGTATAAGCTGGTATAGGCTGTACAAAGGCTGTTATTCGGTATATAAAGAAACTATAATACTTAAGATACTCTCTTGTGCAGCTAAATGTTCTTAATAGGTGTTTGAAAATGATAAAAAGTAACTAATCTGTTTTTGATATTGTATAACATTATATCTGCAGACGCCATAATTAAAATTATATTAATAAACGATAAATTCTTGGATTTGGAGCAGTATTCAAGGGTCAATTCAAAGTGCAAATTCTAAATGACTGTGAAGTCGTGTATGTTTTTCCTCAAAATATTCACACGCCAACGAAATAATCAAGATAACACAAATAAAATCATTGCGAAATACGGTAAGTGTTTGTGTTTAAGGTTAGAATATACAAGTATTTATGGTACAATATTGTATATAAAGGCATAATGATCATAATATAAGTTGCTTGTCAAGATATAGCTTTAGCTATTGCTAAATATATCTTTTATTTAACAATATATTTCTTTAATGTTGTTTTTAATACACAATAATGGCGGCGTTTTGTTATACAGCCTAAAGTGTATTTGGAGGGTGATATATTGCAAATAGCTGTACTGAATCTCTTTTTTGTTCTATTATACGGCTATTGGCTTTTAATTACCGTCCAAATACACTTTAGGCTGTACTAAGTCCCTATATAAATCTATTGTACAGTAATTGGCTTTTAATCACTTAACTTATGTTTAGAGATGCGTATAAAAATTGAAGAACCCTAAATACAAAACATATGTTTGTCACTTGATTTCGCTATTGTGTTGTATTGACGTCGGTCGTTTGACTTTACAACTAAACCAACTTATTGTTAACTATAACTTATGAGACATGTATTTCAATCATGTTTTACTTTATTTTTCAGGGAAATATGCCTTATAAAATAATAAAAACAATTGAGAGAAGCCAAAACCGTATTTGTATCGTACCCAGTTTGTGGGAGGATAAAGGTGAATTATAATGACCAAGAAAACAACTTGATATAACTAAGTTGATCAAGAACGAAAAATCAAGCCCTTTAAATATTGGTCTATCACAAAAATATTTTTAAGAAGAATACGTTATTTCGTGCTTGTGACTTAATATTATTAGTTCTTCAAAGAGAAACACATACTCTTTTGCCTGTAATTGTATCTAAGTATATAATATTTTTAAAACGATTGTAAGTATACATATATACAGGGTGTTGCAAAAGTGGTACAGTAAGCCGCAAGGGGGTGGCTCAGGGGGTCATTCTTAACAACTTTTGTTTAACGACTTTTGGAAATTCGCGAAAAAAATATTGATTCTCTATAGAAACTTTGTTGGTCACGTGACTTTTCACAATGGAAAAACAAAATTGTTTTTCGGGAATTTTCACAAATCGTTGAACAAAAGTTGTTCAAAATGACCCTCTGAGTCACCCCCTTTCGACTTACTATACCGCTTTTGTAAAACTCCGTATAGTAGCAAGTTAAAAATAAAAAAATACATATTTTCTCAGTGTAATGATTTTTATTTCTCTTTTTAACTCTTTTTTATATATTCCTTGAAGAATAGACCAATTGTCTTTCTGCCAGGCAGGTCGTAAAAGACAACCGATGGGCTATGCGAGTCACTTCCATCGTGGTTACTAGGTGATAGAGCTCTGCATTGGCTCGACCGGGTCTGGTACCACCGCCTTATCTATTCCTGCTGCAAAGCGTCAGTGCTAGTCACTGTCATATTCCGGTTTGGAGGGTAAGGTGGCCGGTAAACTTATGCATTGGGCATTAGACCTTGCCACAAGAGAGCAACGCACCATTAACATTTTTGCTGTCTGTAGGCGATGGTTGATTCTTTTCACCAGGAGACCGATCTGCTTGTTTGCTATCTTATGACATTAAAAAAAATCAGTTATTGTAAATTACCAACCAAGTAACCTTAATGAAGAAGATAAGCCTAAAAAATAATAAATCAGATAACCTACAATCACTTTTTAATGTTTTTGTTACGGAACCCTTTTCCTTGAACATTAATAAAAATGACGATTGTAGGTTTACCTGAATTAGTAATTTTTCAGCTTTATCTTCATCACGATTACTTGGTTGGTAATTTATAATATTTAAATATTCCTTTTCAATATTCCTCTTGATTTTTTCCACATGATATCAACTATGCAGATATAAAAACAGCAAACAACAATTTTCTCAGTAATACAGCCTTGAGCTGTACTATAGCTGTATATGCAGATTTTTTAACACCATTGGCTGCATAACAGTCTACAATTACGCCATAAATATTAACTGTAGAACGGTGATTGCATATCCCATTTTAGAGAAACAAGCGTTGAGTGATACTATAATAACACTCAAAGCTGTAATAAATTCTCGTGCTAAACAAAATACAGCTAATGTACAGCTTTAAGGATTAAAATCAGCCTAATGAGTTACAAATTGCTTAAAGCTGTACAGTAGTGTATTAATATTCAGATATAACGCCTAAAGCTTACGCGGAACTCTAAGAAAGGCCTTGTACAGCATTAGGCTGTATATAAACTCATAAAGGTCTCTTATATCGATAAAAGCATCTTTTTACACCATTGTACGGCTGCAATAGAACTTTAAGTTCTATATGAGCTGCTTTATGGGTATTAAACATGCTTGATTGCTGCTTGGGCGGCCTCGATTAAGTCATAAAGAAAAAAGCGAAGTTTGCTTCAAAAAACTAAAAAAGGTAAACCTTAATTACCCCGAAAAGAAAGCAAAGTTTGCTTAAAAAAACTAAAAAAGCGAGCGGTATAAAGTCCTCATGGTCTACTTACTTACCAAATAAACATAAAAAATATTAAAAATTTTGTTTAGATGTAGTTTAGTTTCGCAGCGTCGCACTCCTCCGTACCTTCTACTCCGCATAAACGCCGTGATACGAGATTTTTTATTAGATTGACTGATAGAAATTCTTTGGCAATGTAAATTCTACAGCAAAAAACAAGGAAGTGGTTAAGTGAAAGACTAATTTATTACACCGACGACCTTGTCCAGATTGTTTATCAATTAGCTTGCACGATAGTACGCGACAGAGGTCGTGGTTTTTACATAAATTTATCAGGTGACATAATACTAATGTTATTTCTATAACACACTAGCCTTACAATTATTGTAATTAAACTTGAAGCATAATTTACTCACTGTACTCGTTACTTTGTTCATTTGACCCAAAACAAAACATTAATGCAAAACTCTACCACCTAGTAGCCACGATGGTAGTGACTCGCGTAGCCAATCAGTCGCCATTGACGACCTGTCTGGTAGAACGGCAGTTGGCCTATTCTACAAAGGAGCCCGGGACCAACACGGGGTAAATATACTTGAAGTAGTGAAAGTGCGATGCGATGGTTGACTCTTTCCATCAGGAGACCCATCTGCTTGTTTGCTATCTTATGATATAACAACAAAAAAAATGTAATTTTGTCGACTACCTATGGTTGGGACATGGCGAAATTGTAAGCGTTCCTTGTAGCCCGCGGAACCCTAAAAATGTTAACAACTTTGATATTTATATAGACGTTTTTATCCGATCAAAATTTATAAAAGCGTTGGAGTTGACTTCTAAAAATCTTCACAAATTTTTGCTTCCCTATGCCTTTACTCATCTTTGCGTCTTTGCGTCTTTGCTATTTGCGTCATTGGAAGTAGCTTTTGGAGAAAAAGATCTGATTAGATTTTATAATCAATAGGTATTAAAAATCTGGAACTTACTTAAAAGAATGTTTCGCCGAAATATTTAAGATTTTTTTAAATATCTCAAAATTTTCTGATCTGAATCGGTTCAGATTTCCAGCAAGTCTAATTTTAGTTTTCACTAAATTAAACTTAACCGAATGTCATCAAACACTTTTCGATCGATCAAGCCTTTAAGAGTTATGAGATGTTTACATACACACGTGCAAATATACACACACCCACACTCAGATACAAACATACATACAAACAAACAGACATATCAACGTTACCTGTTTAGTCTATGGTCAAATTCGACTACAGGGCGAACACTATTAATTTCGCAAAAGCCTTGTTCGTTATAATATGTTTACGCTGATGTCCAGAAGTTTTGCTAATGAAATTGATATAAATAATATACTAAACTTTGATAACCACAGTTATATAATAAATATTGTAAATGGTTTTGCAAATGTCAGTGATATAAATAATGTTAATATTATAAATAATTTGAATAATGCATAAAAGTCAATGGTAAAAATGACGTTGAATGGCGGTGAATAAATTAAAATAACACAAATTAATGTATTTTAACTTCTCATACAAGGAAGTAACTGATGTTGGCGATTTTCAAAAATCGAGTCTTCACTAGATTTCTACGTTTTGAGATCCTAGGAACCTTTTCCGACAATTTTCACGATGATGTCAGCATGTATGTATATAAGTACATATGTTTGTGTGTGTATGTGTGTATGTGAGTATGTCATAACTTTTGAACGGCTTGACCAATCGAAATGAGGTTGATAGCATTCGATTGGGTTTCGGCAAACTTAAACTTCCTGAAAATCTGAACCGATTCGACCAAAGAGATTTAGAGAGATTTTGTAAAAATCTTAAATTCTTTTTTGGAAAAACAATCTTTTTTGTTATAATTTTATCTTGAGATAAGATAAAGTAAGATAATATCTATTGGTACCATATTTTCACACAGACTATTATAGCAGACAATATGAAATAATTTTATTTTAGTTTAAACATTGGTATTACTGTATATCAATGAGTTTAAATATCCATACTAATATCTATACATATAATAAAATCGTAGGAAAATCAAAACTGTACATTGAATATTTTTTTAAAAGAATACTTTGGGCGAGACCTAAAATCGATATCGAAGCCAAATATATAGTTTTTAGAATTTTTGTCTGTTTGTCTGTATGTACGTCCGGGGTAAACTCAAAAAGTACTGCATGGATTTACTTCAAATTTTCCATGAATATTACTAACAGGTCGGGTCAACATATAGGCTACATATTATCACCACCTACGGGGAAGGTGCTGTGCGGAGTAAACGAAGTCCGCGCGGACGAAGTCGCTGGCAACAACTAGTATATTTATAAATGTAAAAGTAACTCTGTCTGTCTCTTTTTCACGCCTAAACCACTGAACTAATATAGATGAATTTGGTGCAAAGATAGTTTGAGACACGAGAAAGGACGTAGGATAGTTTTTATCCCGGAAATCCCACGGGAAGTATACGGGATTCTCCTTCCCGAAAGCCGAAAGAGCATTGAACTTTATATTGATGGTGGTTAAGTATTCTTAATGTTTCTAATTTTCCGCGCAATTTTCTTAATATTTTCTTTTATAAGAACCTTCTGACAATTATTGGTTTAGCCATTCACACGTGATGTCGTGACCACGAAAAATAGGGATTGGTTGATCATCTCAGCATATGCTGTAACAATATGTGATATAACAGTGATTTTCAATGAGTCTTCTATTTGCAACGCGCCCGCCGCCGCCCTCTAGACGGTCAATAAAGACAGCTCAGTGCATTAGTGTTTATTTATAAAAAGTGTTAACCATTATATCTGTTTACTTGAAAATAAAACAATATAAACATGAATAATAGTTTAATATTTTCATCTTAAATAAATAATATGTGAGGCCTTGGTACCTTATTTATAGTTCGATATTCAACAAATAATTTGTAAATTGATGATGATGATGATAAGACAAAAATAAAGATACATTACGTAATTTTATTGAATATAAAAAACTTTTCATCCATTAACCAGCTCGGTGATGGTCGTCTTATAGTGGGATCCTCTAGGTAAGAAGGAAAGAAAGAAAGAAATTATTTATTTGCCAGAATATGGGAGTTACAAGTTATTAAAATTTGATTAAGTTTCCGACATGATATGGTGTGCAAATATTTTAAAATTATGATTATCTATTTATTATAAAACTAAAAATGCTGTGAGTCGATTTTTTACCATTACTACCGGATCGGAACGCGGCCACACACTGAGAAGATCCGGAGAAGAAACTCAGCGGGCTTGTTTTTTTTTCCAGTTATATAGAGGTACTTAATACAAATTACAAACATTATTTCTAATCGCAACACTTATTTCTATAATTTACAAACTTCATTTTTTAATTTACAAACTTTTTTGTTTAATTAAAGTATTGTATTATAGAATGAAAGGCGTCATTCTGCAGTATGACCAACGTTAAAGTGCAACCCCGAAAATGGGCGAAATTAGACCGAGAACTATCTACGAAAATGGGTCTAAAAAACTTCTAAAAAAAGTTATTCCTCCTAAACTAGTCGGCCGATTTTGATGAAATAAACGACAAATCAATGCCAAGTATTTAGCGATGAGGATAAAATAAAAAAAGACAGTATAAATGGCTTTAAATACTTCATTTTTTAAAAATACTTGTGACAAAAATCACATTTTTTCACTGCTTTTTTTTCAATCAACTCAAATTTCTATGTAATAAACCCCTACATCTTGATTTGTTTTATAATTTATTATTATTCTTGACATACAGTCTAGCTTTCAAAAAAAAAATCAAACATTGTATCTCTAAAAATACAGAAGTTACGAATTTTTAAAGTTGTTTTTTGTTGTTAAAAAAAAAATTAACTCAGAATGGGCAAATCCAGGTAGAGACCCTTTTTTATTCCTTTGTTATACCGGTGGTCGGCTGCTGTATTTAATACTTGGGGTGTGTAGCGAAACGAAATAAGCTTCCAATGAGCTTATTCCGTTTTAGTTGACAGTTTAAATAAAACAAAAACTAATCAAAAACAATGATTTATTAATTATTTTTGACTTAGATTATAATGTATTAGGTTTTCGAAATGTGCTCCGCGTTGTTGCAAACACATTGCCACGCATAATGATATGTGTTGTGTGGCCCTCCCTATAAGTTGCGGTTCATTTTTTAATTCTTCGGCGCACCTCATGCAGCTCAGCCTCTGAATTCACAGGTGCACTGTACACCTTTTGCTTCATGTGGCATCATAGAAAGTAGTCGAGCGGTATCAGATCAGGAGAGCGAGCTGGCCAGCCCACTGGGCTTTCGCGCCCAATCCAGTGATTGGTATAATTATTATTTAAAAATTCACGGACATTGCGCCCGTAGTGAACAGGGCAGCCGTCCATTTGCAAGTACACGCCCTGTCTCGATGCAAGCGGCACATCTTCTAACAGACGGGGAAGAATTGATTTGATTTGCTGTTAGATAAAACTTATGATGATATTAAAGAATTTTTAGTCCATAAAATTAAATGTAAATAGATCAAAATATAAGTTTGTTAAACTCGCCTTAAAAAAATCAATGTAATAAAATTTTGTAAATGGTGAAAACTTTGTAGATTATAAAAAAAATAATTACACAAAGAATTTAAAATCACTACATAGTATAAAACAAAGTCGCTTTCTCTGTCTGTCCCTATGTCCATAAGTCCATATGTCCCTATGTATGCTTAAATCTTTAAAACTACGCAACGGATTATGATGCGGTTTTTTTCAATAGATAGAGTGATTCAAGAGGAAGGTTTATATGTTTATTTTACATGTTTATATATATATATATATATATATATATATATATATATATATATATATATATATATATATATATATTTATATATATATATTTCGCAGAAGACAATAAATTATAATATACCACCATATAGTCGTCTTATCACTGAATCAGTGCGCACGTTAGGCACGGTCGGTTCTCTAGCTGTGAGTCCTCTTATAAACCGATCTACTGACTCGGATTTCGTTACGACAGGCGATATTTGATATATGCTGGGCGATGGATGAATGTTAAGATATAAAATGACGTAAGTGACGTACGCAACATATAAGTCAAATACACTTTATTCTACTCTAGATAGCGCTACGCTACCTTAGGTTGCAAATACTCTCATATTTCCTCACACGGCCATTCTGACAGACAACGCGCTCTCGCGTGTCGCACAGTTATCTTCGTAACTTTACAAGCCTGTAGGCGATACGTAATAGAAATTTCCACTTCGTCAGAATTTTACTGTCTTTTGGTGTGATACAAAGCACATAAAGCTCGTAGTAACGTCGCACAAGAATATTAAAACGACACACAACGCCGACCTGGAAGCTGTACTAAGCACTGAGCTTCCTTTACAATCTGAATTGTTAGTTATCGGAAGCGCGGAGCTTCCAATACACTTTCTTATTAATTACACGAAGCGTTGAGCTTCCAATGTACTTTCTTAATTGTTACATGAAGCGCGGAGCTTCTAATACACTGACTTGTTAATTACACGAAGTGCTAAGCTTCCAATGTACTTTCTTAATTGTTAGGTACATGAAACGCGGAGCTTCCAATACACTGACTTGTTAATTACACGAAGCGCTAAGCTTCCAATGTACTCCCTTAATTGTTACATAAAGCACGGAACTTCTAATACACTGATTTATTAATTACACGAAGCGCTAAGCTTCCAATGTACTTCCTTAATTATTACATGAAGCGCGGAGCTTCCAATACACTGATTTATTAATTACACGAAGCGCTAAGCTTCCAATGTACTTCCTTAATTATTACATGAAACGCGGAGCTTCCAATACACTGACTTGTTAATTACACGAAGCGCTAAGCTTCCAATGTACTCCCTTAATTGTTACATAAAGCACGGAACTTCTAATACACTGATTTATTAATTACATGAAGCGCTAAGCTTCCAATGTACTTCCTTAATTATCACATGAAGCGCGGAGCTTCCAATACACTGATTTATTAATTACACGAAGCGCTAAGCTTCCAATGTACTTCCTTAATTATTACATGAAGCGCGGAACTTCCAATACACTGATTTGTTAATTATACGAAGCGCTAAGCTTCCAATGTACTTCCTCAATTATTATATGAAGCACGGAGCGTCCAATACACTGATTTGCTAATTACACGAAGCGCTAAGCTTCCAATGTACTTCCTTAATTGTTACGTGAAGCGCGGGGCTTCCAATGTACTGAACTGATATTTACATGGAGCGCAGAGCTTCCAATGTATTGTTTTTATAGTTACGTGAAGCGCGAAGCTTCTAACGCATTGACTTCTTAATTACACGAAGCGTGGAGCTGCCAATGTACTGACATGGTAATTACATGAATTAAAGTGAGACATGGTGCTTCAAAAGCATTAACACAAAAGTAGTTTATCTTAAAACCAACAATTTTCATTATTTTGACTGCATTTCTGGAACAATATTAAGAGATATTAACACAGTAACATTTAAATGTTCGTACATTTTTTTTTATATAATGTAACAATAATTAAATAAAATACAACAAAATAACATTATAATAAAAATAAAAGCAAAAAAAATGTTTTTGTTCTCATTTTTTTTGATACGTTTTCCTATTTGGATAGATGTACAATGAATGTACAAAAGAACGGAAGTAGGCACAGAAATCGCATTACGAGGATACAAAAAGAAGGTTAGATACATCTATTAATTCTCATTATAAACTCTTATTTGGCTCACCTCCTTTATTACTATTTTAATTGTGAACATCTATTATTTTACAAGAATTCGAAAACTTTTCCTTAATTTATTAATCAGCCTAGGATTTTACTCAACTAAAACTATATCGCTTACATTAAAAAAAATGTACTTCGTTCTAACTCTTATTAAAGCGTGCTTTATCGGCACAAGCTAGTTCGTCCATCCTGGCTTAAGCTAAGCAGCTATACTATCCGACGGTATTTTATCAATTTTACATGTTAAGCACCGGTGAACATATAATGTTCTGACACAAACCGTAATGTTGGAAAACCATATGTTTTCGTATTTTATTTAAGTTGTATCTCAAACTATATGTTTTGAATCCTCATGAAAGTGTTGAATAAGTTGCCTATTATAATTTTAAGAACTATTACGTGATATAACATATTTTTATAATTTGAGAGTTTGTATGAAGCTAGCTTATTCTCCATAACATATAATGACCGCAAATTTACTTCGAATGTGTCGTTTACTAAAGCCTGGATAATCCAGTTAGTGTCAGGGTCTAGCCTCTGGTCGACTTGAAACCAACCATATTGACGACTAAAATAATAGACGTGTAGTATCCCTTTCAGGTACTCCACATCAAAATGCCTACCTAGGCCCATGTATTATCTATGTATTCAAGGAGCTAAATCTTTTTTTTGTATGATGAAATGCGTTAAGGCTGTTGTAGTTTATGATATCCTTAAAACTTGTCCTGAGAAGAATAGTACCTGAAATGCTTCAGGGCTTTGGCTTTTTCTTTATTTGATAAAATTAACTTGAGTGTCGATTTTTGCGATAGTACAGTTCCATAGCCGAGACGGCTGACGTCTAAATAGCTACATTTTTAGAGTCAAATATTGATAATATTGTCATCTGATATTCATCGAAAGATAATAATTATCATGCATGGTTTTAGCTTTTAAATCTCTGAAATAAAACAAAGGCTATCTGTCCCTTTTTTTTACAAGAATAACAAGGCAAGTAGAGGGTTATGAACTTATTTTGGAAGTGATATCCTTTATAGAATTTATTTTTGTAGAGATTAATGTTTAAGGATGGTGTAGTACGACTTTATTTAAATTTTCAAGTCTCATTTTTATTTCACACATAGTAACGAAATAGTGGGAATTGCCCTTTGTGCAAACGCAAACCCTTTTAATCAAGTAATATAAACGGGCAATATCATCGTCGATTAGAGGTGGCCGTTTCTAACGAAACGCTGCTGACGATCGATGTCGGTCCATGGTGACGACATCCGTTGCCGAAATGCCCAATAACGGATGGGAATAACACCCAATTTCAACGCGATGGCAGACGTCGAATAACGACGACTGTAATCGACAGCAACCGATATTAATCATAACACGTCGATGCCCGATGGCCCATACTGTGAATAAACAACGGATGAGCGCAACTTTACCAATTCTAAGTGCCAACCTTACTGCGTGCTTGAGTAGAAAATCATCCTTTCAAATGCGTATCCAAATTTTAACTAACTAAACTAAAAAAAACTTTATATTTCAATATTTTGTTTATCTATTTACATCAACTGTCATTTACTCTCCTAAATGTTTTTACGTTGATGCACGACAGTATCACAACGTTTATGAAAACGCCAAGCCATCAACGTGCTTGACTTTTCCCAGCTAGTACGCTAGTTAGATGTCCAACACCGTTGTCGGAAACAACGATGTTGACAATGGTAACGTTAACGAAACAACGATGTGCATCGATGCTGAAAAATAACAAAACACCCATGTCTATCGTCGATAGTAATATTGGTCTCAATATCATGTAAGTCTGCGCTCTGTAAAACATAAACATCCACTTGAACTTTTTTGTACTGTGCGTACCTTTGTTTTTATAATGAAAGGTTCATTCCGGGTCGACTAAAAAAACATCCCGCCCGATAGTGATGTCATAAGGTAGAGTGAACAATCAGAGCCGCTAACTAAACATTGTAACTTAAAACTCTTGAGATCGATTCCAACGCGTGAATTTATTGATTTGTCACCTCTGTGGTCCAGTGGTCCAGTGCCAGTGCCAACCACGCGCGGTACCGGGCTCGATTTCTGGGTCAGGCAAATCAATAAATGTGCTTTTCACCTTTGCAAAGTAACGCTGCCTGGGATCGGACAAGCGCCCGGCCGGCAATAGACCCGCCACCCATTGTGAGACCAAATATACTTGGCCAATTGCTGGCGCGCAAATACTTAAATTTATGTTTCTGATTGTAAGTATAGACTTACTAACACTTGATTTTGTATACTTATCATCTTTTCATTTAGAAAAATACACCTGTTCCGTATGTCCCACTTTCAGACAATAAGATAATTGAACATTTTCATCGCTAGAATTAAGGCTACACATCTAAACTTTCGACATTTTGCGTTATAACTCGATTTATAATATTTGTAACATTATACGATCGTTCTGTGGCCTTAGATCAGAAAGTGATAATTACAAAAAATAATTTTACATGTATTATGCACAATGCACAATGCGTATGTATTGTTATGATCAAATGTAATATTCTGTTTTTTAACTTATCTTGAAATGTTCATAGACAGAAGAGTACAGTGTTGATGGAGATATGTCTAACTGATCAAACGATCCGTTTTTCGCGATCCTAATTGTATTATTAACATTGTTCAGCTAAAAATGCACTTATCATGGTCTGACCAATGGCCACAGCATTGTATTCATTGTTACAATTTAACTCAAAAACTACTTAACCAATTTCAAAAATCTCTCACGCCCAGAAAGCCACATTATTTAGCAATGACACAGGCCACTATTTTACCTACTGGGCAAATAGAAGCATTGATTTTTGATCACGCGAATGAAATCGCGAGTAACTGCTACTTAGAAGTATTTTTAATAAATCAGATCATACCTGGCTGTCGAAGATACCTGAGATGACGACTTCAATTTTGTTCGCCAGTATTTTTAATAAATCAGACCGTACCTGGCAGTCGTAGATACCTGAGATGACGGCTACAATTTTGTTCACCTCGCTCCACCCAGTTTCTATTTAATCCACCATTACTAGTTTATATAAAGTTCTCCACATAAGTTGAAGCGCAATTACTAGTATACTGCACCATGTCGTGAAATCTTCCAATAGTAGGAAACTGACGTGATTAACATTCCTTTATTTCGTCCAATGTTTTGCATAATCAACCCTGCCGTTTTAGATACGATGGTAATCTATTTCATCGCACCGTCGAGCAAACGTAAACTCACAATCATCAGAATATGCAGGAGAGATATTAATGTAGCCACTGTTTGATATAAGTACCACCCTCTCGACTAGAAAAGGGTTAGTTATTTTTTTTTTGCACTAACACTTGCATCATCATTTTCTTCAAATTGATTCGTTTTCAACATTCATGAACTGTTGGGCCGATAGTAATATTAGACGCATTGGATTTGATCCCACCGCTGCTTTCGCAGAAGACAATAAATTATAATATACCACCATATAGTCGTCTTATCACTGAATCAGAGCGCACGTTAGGCACGGTCGGTTCTCTAGCTGTGAGTCCTCTTATAAACCGATCTACTGACTCGGATTTCGTTACGACAGGCGATATTTGATATATGCTGGGCGATGGATGACTGTTAAGATATAAAATGACGTAAGTGACGTACGCAACATATAAGTCAAATACACTTTATTCTACTCTAGATAGCGCTACGCTACCTTAGGTTGCAAATACTCTCATATTTCCTCACACATATATATAGACTTTTGATGATTATTATGATTTTGATTATACCAGACTTTTGATTCTTTTAAAAAACGCGTCAAAGAACACTTTCTAACAGAATTGTAATTTTTCCTTACACCGTATGTATTTTTTTTCTTGTATTTTCATTAATATATATATATTTAGTTTAGTTATGTAACCGTAATATCTATTTTTTTTTTGTACATCAAGTCTACTTTATTTGATTTCTTTTTTATCTCCTTTATCGGGTTGGCTGGAAGAAATCTCTTTAAGTAGAGATAAGCTCGCCCATTGTACTTATGTTGTGTTTATATATTTTTATTCTAATTGTTCTATGTACAATAAAGTATTAAATATATATATATATATATATATATATATATATATATATATATATATATATATATATATATATATATATATATATATATATATATATATAATATAGTTTATATGTTTACATAATTACTTCCAATATAGAGTCGTGAAATGCTGTAATTTTTGAGGTTTCTAATGTGATGTCGTAAATAATTACATTTTTTTCCGCTTACATTGCAAACGCAGGCTGAACCCTACGAGATTTATCAAAATAATGTACTAAGTATTTGTACATCTTGAAAAAGTCTACAGAAAAATCCGCGAGGGTATATGTCTATCTCTTATGGGTAAGCCACAATAGCATTTTTTTGTCATTTACTTTTTACGAGACATAATAACTTATTTTCGAAGCAATTTTAAGCAATACAGCAATAATCCTTATCCTTTTAAGTACCTTAAATATATTAATTATTGATTTAAGGCAAGGCATCGCGACAAACGGGAAAAAACTGGTTTGTTAAATCACGTTTTTTTTTGTATTGATTGTTAAATAACAACTTTACAAAAATTACACGATATACCTGAAGATATTATCTAAAGAATTTGCTAACTCATTACATGATAGAATGTACTTTACTCGATCATATAAAATTTCGAAAACAGGCTAAAAAAATCTCTAAATCAAATAATTTGTTAATACTATTTCTAATCTTCCACATGATTTTTATATGGTGATATTTCGTTGCAAATACAAAAAAGAATGTGCCAAATTTTAGTTTTCAGCTGATGTCCTATATTTAATTATACGAAAATTGACACGTTTCCCAGCGGTTTCAGAGCATACCGCGCCACCCATTGTCTATAGAATTGACGCGCGTCGAAATACCTCGCCTTAATATAGATCAATATGGCCGTTTACAGCATGTAATTTAAATGAATATTTTCGAAGATATTACAGATTTAAAATGCAGGGGCATAGCGAGGCGGGGTTACCTGCCGGGCGGCGGCGGCGCCGAGTTTCCAGTAAAGACATAAGCAATGACCATTAATAAATCGCATGGTCAAACCTTCAACGTTGCAGGTTTGGATTTGAGTTTTTTTTTTTTGGAATGGCTCAATTACTGCTAGCCTTATGGGCGGGACAGCTTCACCGGTCGCGGGGGCGAGCAAAGTGCTCAGCCAGAATTTATAGGTGTAGGGCTGTACGCCTTCCGCCCTAAGGGTGTCTCCTGCGAGACCGAACCTCGGCTTAGGGTGGGGGGTAGGTAGGGGGATTTGCGATGAGAGGGCTAGTGGCGTTGTTTTGTCCGTCCGCCGAACCTTGCCCTGGGGCTCGGTTCGCCGAAGGGCGAAACAGGGGTCCGCCGGCGGCGACGGTGTCGCGAATGTAGGTGTGTGGTGTTATCGTGTAAACCGTTGGCCAGAGTTATCGGGTCATCGGGATCGGTGAAAACGTAGCGGGGCCTACGTAATTTGAGATCGGGATTAGGGTCTGGGATGTAGTCAGCCGCGGCTACCAACAGTGGGTTCGGATGCGAGATGGCACGATCGAAGTTTCTTTTAGAGATTTCTTTGAAATGCTTTGCTAAGCTCGGCAATTTAAGATCGTTATGGAGGTCTACGTTGCGCATATACCACGGTGCTCCCGTGGCAATACGCAGGAATTTATTTTGTACCACTTGCAACATATGCAAGTCCGTACGGGGGAGATGGGCAAACGCTACGCAAGCGTATGAAAGGATGGGGCGTACGCACGACTTGTAAAGTGTCACCTTGTGTCTAAGTAAAATTTTACTGTGTTTATTAATAAGGTTATATAACCGACCTACAACGAACTTAGCCTTAACTTTCATTCTTTGTATGTGCGGTTTAAATGATGGATTTGAGCGTTGACTCTTTTTCACATGGCCAACTATATGTCGCTCTATCAAGAGTAACCTCTCTAACCTATAAAGACATTCTATAATATATTAATTGTAAAAATAAAAGAAAAAGGGAATAATGTAAAAAGTAAATAAGTAAAAATGTAGTTTATGAATTTAGATATTTCAAAGATAGCAGGAAATCTTCATGGTGGAAAGGAAAATTGTTTTACTCCAAATTTAACGCGTGCGAGTCACGGGCAGTAATGAATAAATCAAAACTACTGGATCGATTTTAATCATTTTTAATGTAATTAATTACGTATGTAAATAAGGAAGTTACTGATTTTACCCCGATTTTCGAAAATAGAGTTTTCACCAGATGTCCACGTTTTGAGGTCCTAGGAACCTTTTCCGACTATTTTCGCGATGACGTCAGTATGTATGTATGTGTGTATGTGTGTATGTAAACATCTCATAAATTTTGAACGCCTGGACCGATCGAAACGCGGTTGATGGCATTCTATTGGATTCCGCTCAACTTGGACTTCCTGAAAATTTGAACCGATTCGGTCCAGGAGTTTTAGAGAATTTTTGAAAAAACACCAAAAAAAACTTGGGAGTAATCGTAATCGTTGACGAACAATTTTGAAAAAGTGTTTTTTCGACATAGTTTCGAAATTTTTCAAACAAACAGTTTTTGTTATTCTACGATATTTTAGTACTAAAAAAACTACCACAAATGCCGTTTCAAAAAACAAAATCGATTCTAATTCTCAAAACATACAACTTTTCAAACATTAAAATTACGTTGTTTTTAGCAAACTTACTTATTTTTTTTTAAAATAAATTTCAAGTTAGTTCACCAATTGACTTAAAAATCTTGTTAGATTTTCTCCTTTAAAACTGCGTCAAATACCGTTAATTTAATCAAAATCGGTCAATTTGTTTGGGATTTATCAATGAAGAAAATTAAAAATAAATTCTTTTTTGACATTGCATCGAAATTTTTTAACCTATCGATTATTTAGCAAAATCAACATTTTAGATCTCAAAAATTGAGTTGAATGCCATGCCATGCCATCATCGTTTTCAAAATATACAGCTTTTCAAAAATTTATATACTGCCATTTAAAAAAAAAAATTGATGTTTGAAATGAAAAATCTATGCTTTTTTTTACCCTTTTGAGCTTTAATACCTTAATTTAGTGGGAAGTTTCAGGGATAGCACGTAGGGTCAATCGCTTACACATTTTTTTTACTGAGTGTCATAGGCTATATAAATATTATATACCCGTGCGAAGCCGGGGCGGGTCGCTAGTGTAATATAAAAATAACTTTTGTAATATGAAATCATTCTTGTACATAAGTAATGAGTACATAAAATACAGAAAAAAAGGAAAATCCCGCTGAGTTTCTTCCACCGGATCTTCTCAGTGGACACACACTTCACACGTTCCGATCCGATCCGATAATAATTCTGAAAAATCGACACAAAGTTTTATAATGATTAATATTGTCAATCGATTATATATATTTACTTTTTAGCCAATTATAATCAAATCAACATAAAATAAAAATAATCTAGGTTCATAATTCAATTTAAACAATTTCCATGTTTTTATAAATTTAATATAAAAGTATCTATATAAATCAAATTTGTAGTTATTTGGTTCAAAAATTACGTTTAAATAATTATTTATGACATTATTATTAAAGTTAATAAAAAATATAATTTACAGGTCTTATACATAATTAATTGCAAATAAAATTAAAATTTTTATTTAATAATATTATAAAAAAATTACAAACTACCTGTATATTAACCTAAGTAAAATAAAAAAATAGTAACAAATGTCTATATTATGTATCATATATTTTAATTTAATAATAAAAAAATAGTCTTTTATAAATAATTCAATGTTCTAATTTTGTCTGGTAAGAAATAGTTCCGTGTTACAACAGAATCGGTGATTCAAGTGGTTAAAGATTTTCTTATAAATCTGTTTTGAATTAATACATTTTAATGCCATAAAACTGGTGTTAAAGCTACCATTTTTATCAAGTCGAATTAGTAGTTTACTATGGTAGTTTCCTGAAATGTTTTTGTATAAACTTTTTTTTTATGTCATAAGATAGCAAACAAGCAGATGGGTCTCCTGATGGAAAGAGTCAACCATCGCCTACAGACACCAAAGATGTTAATGGTGCATTGCTGTCTTGTGGCTAGGTCTAATGCCACTTGCATAAGTTTACCGGCTGCTTTACCCTCCAAACCGGAACACGACAGTGACCAGCACGGACGCTATAGCGGCAGGAATAGGTAAGGCGATAGTACCAGACCCGGTCGAGTCGATGCAGAACTCTACCCACCTAGTAGTCACGATGGTAGTGACGCAAATAGCCACTCAGTCGCCTTTTATGACCTGTCTGGCAGAACGGCAGTTGGCCTATTCTTCAAAGGAGCCCGGGACCAACACAGGAATACTTTAAAACTTATTACTTATATAGCAATTCCGTTTGCAATTTTACTTATTGCAAATTAAAGCATTGTTTTACAGTAGTAGGGATTCGTTGGTTCCCGACCACCCGGGTCGTTGGGTCTGGATCCCTGTTTCTGTCCCACCTGTGTTTCTGACCCACTTGGTGGTCGGTCAAAACTAAAAAAAAAAAAAAAAAAAAAAAAAAAAATTTGGTGTCAAAATGGGGGTTTCCGGGTACGCCCGATCGATTGCAAGCATCCGTTTTTTGATATCTCGCACGGTTGCAAAGTTAGCATTCCTGGCTCTCCTTCGTTATCTAATCACCTCATTATCATTAAGCTCGAACGCCCGTCACACAATCGCACTATTAAAAGCTCATTAGGACGTCTCGCATTGCGTATCACTTGCAACTAATGAATATGGAATAAAATAAATATCATCAAGCTGATTCCCGTGTCGAGAAGGCAGAGCGAGCGTCTTAACGTTCCACTGCGATTCACCTGTTCAGCGGACAAAAGCACGATTATGGCGATCATTCTATTATCATTTTAGCAGCCTGTAACGACTTTTACTTGTTTTTTTTTTTTTTTTTCATAGTAATTTATATCATTAACATCGTGAGTACTGACTAGTTGGTGAGTTCTGCAACGTCTCGACCGGGTTGAGTACCACCACCTTGACCCATCTTATTACATACATCATCAGTGCTAGTCGCTGTGGTGGTGCTATTATTACTGGGTCTGTGTGCTTATTAAATATATTCCAGTACTTGTATGCATGTAAAAAAGTATCTTCACGGCCATATCCCCGAAGAGGTAGACAAAGGTACAACTAATGCTCCCACGATTAGCCGAAGATACTAAGTTCCACAACGTGATAGGTGACAATCCCGACCCAGGAATCGAACCTAGGACCTCATGTGGCAAGCATCGACACCGCACCATTATGCCGCAGAGGTGATTTGTTTGAATGTATTTATTTAGTGTTGTTGACAAACACCCATATTGCATGATGTCTGGGCTAGCAGGATCGGTCACTTCCGGTATCAAAAGCTTCACATGCTCTTAAGGTATTTGGGTGTTTCGCAATACACAAGTATGAACTTCACTAACGATTCATTGGAATGTTGTATCATAATTGCTAATGCGAATGTGATGAGCAACAAGATTTGTAACAGAACGTGTTCGCTAATGTTAATTGCTTAAAACTTCCTATATAAACCTTGGATGAAAGCACATCTACAATATATCAAATAATTATTTTAACAGAGATAGTGCTACATTATTGTAACGTGTGTGTGTGTTATTGTGTTCACGTGCTACTTCGATAATATGGATGTAAGTATCTCATTTATTGCTCTTATAATATCTTATATATTAAATATGTGTAATGAATGTAGATATAATATTTTTGTCGTTTCATATTTTTACAATATTATTCATGTATTTCACCGGAGAGGAAAGTACACTTGTATGATGAACGTACACATATTTTTTCAGATTTGGTTAGAAAATAATATTTATACCTACATGCACACACAGAAATGATGTATGTGTTAAATCTATACATATGTGTACTACATGTATACTGAACAGAAATTTTACCTAAATATATTCAGTCGTTAAGGCGTGTAAGAACTTGTGACAAATATACACGCACAAACTTTAGATTTATAACATAGTATTAGGATTTTACGTTAGCTATGTCGTAGTGTCTAATATTTGGTATTATGTCCTTTACAGAATTCCTCGAGCATCCTTGAAGAGAACACTTTAAAACATTATTATTATCCACTGTCTGACGACGACGAGTCAGATTTACAATTGACACAGCCATTGAAAATAAAAAGAACACGTAGCAGCAGCAGTTTGGACGACCTATTTGAAAAGCCAGCCAAAAAGAAGAAAAAAATGTCGTCCTGCGTTGGAAGGGCGTCTCGAGATGGTGGAATGGCATACATATCAACCAATACCGACGATGGGGCGCAAGCCACACACTTTGTAAAAATAGAAGTTTACGATCTAAAAAAACTGGCGAGGATACCCCCAACTGATCATTGGAAACATGCAACCACTCGGATTAAATATTATGCGGCAAGTCATAGGCTCAACAAAATCAATGAAGTGATCTATGATATATCTAAGGAAATAGCCGATGCACCTGACGTAAAAAAATATCACTTCGACAAAAATACTTGATATTGTTCTTTCAATGACTGATTTTTTAAGTATGCTATTGTATAAAGTTTCAATGTAATTAGAGATAATAATGTGATTAATACTTGAATACTTAAATAAAGGTTTTATTTTTGTTATCCCATTTGTTTTTTTTGTATTCCTATGACATACAGGGTAAAATAATACAACGAAATTTCTTTATCAATTATATTTTATTACAGAAAAAGTATTTAAACAAATTATTTACAATTTTATCATTAATAACAGTATTAGTAGTAAACATATTAGTGAAGTTAAACATACATACTCCATAATATCTGAAATATATAAAAACTAGACAGTAAATTCCACACATAGAACTAAAACAATTTTGAATTACTTTATTATTATAATTCCACTTCTTACAATTTGTTATCAAAAATGACTCATGATAACCAGTTGGCTTTCTCCCGAAAGAATCAAAATATTCCCCAACACCATGTTTATCAATGCATATTGCTACCCAATGAGAACCAGGCTTTGTGTGAGGATCTAAATTTGATATAGAATAAAAGGGTAAGCTAACATGTACTGGTATACGATTAGCTGCAAAAACATTAAGCTTTAAGCTACCATTAACCATATCCAGAAACTTTTGGATTTCTATAGAATCCATCATAGAATTTAATTTTTAAAAGCGTCTATTTTTAAAGATATGCTGAATGAAATTGACAGTAAATACACTAGCAATACAATATATAAGTACAATTTCATAAATTAATTTAAATTAAGATTAGCTATTATAATCTATAATAACCTCTCTATTTTTGTTTATTTCTATAACATTATCAAATTCTGCATATACTATACAATTTACAGTTGATGACAAAGTGCCTTCAAACCGTACTTCTATTCTAACACTTCCACGTTTTACTAAATTCCAATGAGTTGTAGAGTTTGCACTTAAGTCTGGAGTCATATCAAAAGCCATTAGACAGTACCCGTTTGCAAAAGCTTCTTTAGATATCGAATTACCTTCATTTAAAAAGTGTATACCGGTCCCAGAGAATAATGTATGATAAACGCTGGTAAAAGCATTGTCGGAAAAATTGGGAGTTAATGTTTTCGGTGGTATTTGCTGTCCATCTACATATACACTAAGCAGATTGAGGTTGTTGTGTTTAAAATCGAAGGGATTCGTTTCGAAACTGCCATTAAATGCTTTATTGCTAACGAATCCTATAATACACCTTTTAGGCATTTGCCCAAGAAATACATTATCAAGAACTTTCCCTTGAACACCAGATGGAATAGTTAATACTTTTACTTCAGCTCTAGCAACTGGGTACTTAGCTGTGGTTGTTGCTAGTACTTTTTCGTGTGCAAGTAATATTGATGGATTGATTCTTGCTTTACGGATTATGAGCGAAGCATTTATTATATTAACTTTGAATTTATTTTCTACTGTGGACGATATGAGATTAAAAGAATCTTTCGAACGAACTAATTTTAACCGCATTTCAATACCATTAACTAAAAATTTCCCTTGATTAAATATATCACCATGTAAATGACCTATCATTTCAATAGTTGAACTCTGCTTTGATAGTTGCTGTCGCTTAGCAAATCCTTCGTTAGTTGCGTCACACGAAGTAAACTTTCCTGGAGTATCTTCATACCATAAACCACAGGTAAGATGGGAAGCTTTCGCTGCTGGACCATAATTTAATAAAGTTTCTATATATGCACGATATGCATATGTGTTATTTGGTGGAGAAACAAGTTTCTGATTTAAATAAATATCCAACTGACTAAAAAGCGAGTGTAGCCAATTATTTACAGGTGCAACATTGGCATCGACAGCTAATCTTGATGAATCAATATTTTCTATTCGTGCACTGATACTAATCATTGTGTGTGATAAGTCAATATATTCATCACCAGCACCAGGTATTAAAAACTCGATAGGGCCATCATCAGTTAGCGATGATATCGGACGATATTGCATCCATTGACCACTCTCTATACTTGTTTGTGTTGTCGGTAAAGCAAAGATATCCAATTCTGATTTCACACATTCACAAGAATTATTGTGTAGGAACGCCATTTTTAATTTCCAAAAATATCTTTTTTATTTTTGAGAGCTCCTTTAAGAGTTCTTCTTTGTTTTGATGTCTTCTTGTGAGTGATAGACTTAAGTCTTTGCCTTTTATTTTTATAACCGGATCCTGCCATTATGGAGTCGAGTTTTTCATCAGCTTTTCTTTTTAAATTACAAGTAGCGGTTCGGAATCGAGTTTTTATCGATTCATCAAGAGGTTGAGCTCCAACCAAATCACTTAGAAGACCAACTCCAGCGTTTAATGCTTCTTTTCCAAGAACCTTTGCGCCACTTTTTAAAATTGGAAATACTGACCTAAATAAACCCCCTAGAAAACTCCCTATGCCATGTCCACGTTGATATGGTGTTCCTTTATAAATTATACCTACACCAGATCCTGCTTGTGCAGAGTAATAGTGATGATAGGGACATACCATTTTTATATATTTAATGTAATATTAAGAACTTATTTTTTTTGAAATGAAGCTTAATACATGAGGTTCCAAATTGAAATGGTACTCTTTCACCAATGCTCGTTCTTATATCAATTTCTATCACATCAAATTCCCTACGTAAAACAGGAAGATAGTGTGCAGGAGAAAATACATTAATTTTGTAGGCTCCATAAATATATTTCGTAGGATCTAATGGAATTATTCTCAGTAAAGATGACATTACATCTCCTATTATCTGTGGATGTACTATATCGGAGTAAATAAATAGTTGTGACGGTAGACCTAAATGTAAGTTTATTGGATACTTACCAATATTCTGCCTAACAAAATTTGTATTGGGTTCGAACCCAAGTTGAAGTGACAATTTGGGGTTAGCTGTTATTCGAGTAATGTTACTTGTCATATTTGTTACGGCGACAAGTCTTGATATTTCATCGTGTTGAAACTTTACTTTCCCATTTAATAAAGGATTTGCATTGAATGCGTTTAAGAAGTTACTAATATTTTCGTAGTTTGTTGCTGGTATATGGGATTTATATTCAACGTTAGCATAATCTGTTTTTGAATCGGGTAAATATACTTTTTTAGAAATGTATACTACATTTTCATGATCCTGTACATTTAACATACTACACGGATAGTGACATTCAACTAGACCGACCACCCATTCTCCTTCTAGCTTAATAGTTTTAGGTAGTTTAGTGAAGAAGTTTGCTGTTGTGTTTTCTGGAAAGTAGCCCATGGAGCTGTTACTAAGTAACGTTAAATAAAAACTATTATCCATTATATTTTCTTTAAATTTGATATAGGAACCCAAGTATTAAATTTATTCGGATAACCTACCCACTTCACAAGCACTTCTTTTCTGATTCCAGAATAACGTGAACCTATTATTTTATCAATTTTAAAATACGAGGTGGGGTCATAAGAAACTTTTTGTAATTCATTCTCATAAAATGTACCTACAATTCCCTCGTTTAGAATATCTTTTATGGTATAAATCAATACAGGCTTACGTTTTACCGAGGCCACTATAAAAAATTCATCACTCCAATTAGTCTCATAGCCTTTTTTAAATATATGCTTATATTTAGTAATTCTAACGTAGTCGCCTATACTTAATTTTGGATCCTGATTATTGTGTACCATTTTTTTCCCCTGTAATCGTCCTTCGTTGATATTACGCCATACAGTCATTATATTATTAAAATTAACATCAACTGGGCGCATTTTTATAGTCGAATGAAAACTATAATTATAGGAATAGAGTAATTCTTGCAATATATCTATGTATCTATATGTATTTTTGTGGGTGAAGTATCGCCACATTTTCGTTTTGAGAGTTCTCTGAAACCTTTCCACTATACTAGCCTTAATATCAGGGTTATTCGTTGTGTAATAATTAATATTCTTATTCATTAAATATTGTCTTACATCTTTTGATACGAATTCGGTTCCCTTATCCGATTGTATGTGACTAGGTGTGGCCTTTGCCTCGCAAAATATGCTCTCAAAACAATTTTTTATTGATTGTGAATTCTTTTTAATTAAGGGTCTAACAAATGCATATTTACTAAATACATCAATAACACACAAAATATAATTATAACCATCATTATATTGACTATACTTTCTCATATCACTTAAATCTACTTGCCAGAGTTCATTTAAGTTTGATAAGATATATCTGTTTCTTGGAAATTTTCTTTTTATAGGTTTATGAAGAGTATAAGTTTCCTGTTTTTGCAGCCATTCTTGAACTTGTTTTCGATTCATTTTACCTTTCATTGCTCTAGTTAATGCATTTACACTACTATATCCCGCCGGATTTGCTATATCATAGTAAGTACTATGTATATCTAATAAGGTGTCCATCTTTCCCAATCTATTTTTCTTCCTGGTTTAGATAAATTCGGTGTATTTAGGTTTGTAGGAGTATTAAGACGAAAATCTTCTACATACAATTCATTCATGAATTTATTTATTTCAGGATTACCAACACATATTAGTGGTACTTTAATATCTTTTAATGCTTTTGCAAACTTTTCCCACCCATCAGGTTTATATTTTAAGGGTCGGAGAATTATATTTATGAGATCTATTATATTGCTTTGAGGTAAATGTTCTTTGTTGATCACAACAGTACCATCATCATTCCAGTAAATTTTATCGTTATTTTTATAAAGAGTATCTAAAAGAATGCTACCTTTCTTTTTGTAAGTTTTAGGAATAAGTCGTTTCAAATAATCAGCCGTGTAGTGTTTTAGTAATATATCCGGAGATTCCGGTGTCTGTACGTCCTGAACTGGTGATAACTCTTTTACAAATGGAATCATCTGCTTCTCGCTTGTGTTGTCTTTAACTTCTTCAAATGTGATAGGTAACTTTAAAGGTTTTTTATCTTCTTGTATTAAGTGTAAGTATTTCTGTAATTCTTGGAGGTATAATGACCATTTTTCACGATCATCAATTTTACTTTTTAATATTTTTTGCATTTCCTTGTCTAATCTTGACAAAGAATCATCAGAAATATTTTCTCTTTTCTTTAGTCGCTCCAATGCGTCTGGTTCAATCAATATCATTTTCTTTGTAGTATCCATTTTGTTTTTATTTATTTATTATGTAATTCAATAATCCACTTAATACTGTGCTAAGAATAATAGGAAGAAAAGCCCCACCTTTCTGTATAATGATTCGCTTTCTTAACCTATGTTTACCCTTCGACACTAGCAAACGCAACAGCTTTTTATATTTCTTTAATTTAGACTTTTCTGTTTCCTTCAATATTATTTTACCATTCAGAACATTATAAATACATTCACAAATACAGTTTATTTCCTCATCGCTACAGACTTTTAATAAGGCTGTACGATGTTTGGGTTTCAGTGTATGTAAAGCTCTTAATAAATCTTGATGTGTCTTCACTCTTTTCGACATAGCTCTACACTGAGAAATTTTAAGGTGTAAAATAGTTTATAAACGGTATCAAAAAACAATTGCACTGCAGAATGTTACCCGAAGACTTAGTGACATCTGCAAGTTTTCCATCAAAAATTTTATAAACGTTTTCACAAATAAGATCTAATTCATTATCACTGTAAGATTGTATTAAAAGTTTGCGATATTTTGATTTAAAAGTGTATAAAATTTTTCTACTGGACTTTGCAGTAGACGCTGTTTCACCGACACCATTCATCGGATACTATTAAGAATCTCATCGTTCAAATCGTATTTAAATCCTTTTTTCGGTACATACACTATACAATGTTCATTTAAGGGAAATATTTTCGTCTTAAACCGATATGCGTCATTCGTAGCTTGTTTTAAATCTATCATCAAATACCCATGAGGCTCATTAGTAGCATCTCTGTAAGATTCTTCCACGAATTTTGGATTGTCGGGAAACACCTGACGGGCCAAATGTTTTATTTGTGTCCTATCTCGAGGATTTTTGAAATATATGAGATAGCTGGTATTTAGAGAAATATCTCTCTGACCTCTGCCCTGATGGAATAAGTTTTGGGTTATGTAAAATACACTTAAATTTCTGTGGTGGCTTCCTTTCGTGAAGATATCAACTATACGACCATCCGATTCTCTCATAAGATCATCGATAATGAGTAATTGAGGGTGTTTCCCATTAAACATATTCATATCAGGTATTCCTTGGATATATGTCACATCTATTCTATTATAAAGTGGTTGCATTTCATCATAACACCATAATATTTTATCAAACTTGACATCACATATATCTTTTATGTAAGTCAAAAAATTTGAAACAAAGTTAGACTTTCCACATCCACTAGGTCCAGCCACTATCGATGTGAATGGATGAATAAAGTGAATCATTTTTATTCCGTATTATATTAAACGTCTACCTCTTTATAAACAATAATTTATAATGGCATATGAAGAAATAAAACAGAGTCTTTATATACTAATAAATTTATTGCTCAGAACACATTTATACATATTTTTACATAAATTATTTTATTTATTTATTTTATAGAAAGAAACTTATTACTATACAAAATATGTCATATCACTTAAGTGCTACGGAATTTATATTCTTAAAACTACAGTTACAAATATTACAAATACTTAAAACTACGTTACATTTATTACAAATTACAAACAAAAATATTTACAATTTTTTCAAATTATCTTAGTGAATAACGTCCCCCATGCAAAGGTGTCTGTTGAATTAGGTATTAAATACCTGTTAGCTCTTAAAACTACAAGTTATAAATATTAAAAATACAAAAACTGTGGTTTAATTTATTACAAACAAAAATATTTACAACAAATTTATATATATTTTTTTCTTTAAATTATCTTATTGAATAATGCCCCCATGCGAGGGTGTCTGTTGAATTAGGTATTAAATACCTTTTAGTATCATTAGAAGACAAACAAATCTTATTAATTTTTTGAGTAAAAACTATGTGCTTAATCGATCTGAATCTATACATTTCCGCTAATTTGATTGTGTTATTCATTAAACAGGACTCAAAATCTTTGAATGTTAATTTCTTAGTAACACTCTTATTAACACCCTTAGCTTTAGTTATTAATTTATTATCAACTATCATTGAATACATTTTTGATCGCAACCCAACAAATTCACGAAATATTTGCCCATTATTTTCATCTTTGAAAACCCCGATTTTTTTCTTGTTTATCAGGTTATAATTATAAATATTATTTTCCGGGTAATCTGAAGTATCGAAATATTTTTCTAAATCTGGTTTAATATCACTGTAAAAGTTTTTCGTATATATTTGGTATATTAAACTATCTGTATCAGTATATAGTAATTTTGGGCTTAAAAACTTACTTTTCATATAGGTGTAATGAAAATCAAACATTAAGGTTTTTGAAATATCCAGTATACAAAATCCGAGATATATTGGTTTATTGTATACAAGTTTTACCTTTTTGAGTTGAACAGCTACTAAGTTTTCGGAAAATATAGAAAGACTATGAAATTCGGGACGTGCAATAAGTGATTGAGCTCCTTGGGTCTTTCCAAGATCTTCCCAATGGGTAAGTAACTTAACATCAACTCTTTTTTCTATGTTTTCCATCGTTTTACCAAATATTGAATTATTCATTAACTTATAGAAATCTTTTTCAAACTCATTTTTTGATAAAGTTCGAAGAGATGTGTTAAGATCTATGTATTGTTTTAACCAAGGACTTTGTCTAAATTTTAAAATTCTATGAACCTTTTTAAGTATTAAGCCCAGTGACAAACACTGTTTAAGATTTCGGTAATGAATTACATATTTTGTTTTATTATTTAAATTTGTTACTAATTTGGGGTGAATAGATTGGTCTGTGCAAATACGTTCAGGACATAAAGGTAAATCTGAGTGAGTATCATGTAGGTTTTCAGGATATTCCAAATCTACTTCTACTATGTATCCATAATCAGAATCGTCAGAAACATCGAATTTTGTGTTGACATCTACCCATTCAAAGTTATTTATTGGAAGATATTGTGACATTGCCCACCCATATAAATTATTGGCATCCAAATATATCAGATAGGAATCAGGTTGTTCCTTATTATAATCTTCCATGTATTGATTGTTTGCTTTAGCATAGCGATTATTACACTGTGAAATACCACCTCGTATACCTGATTTTAAAAAAGAAATTATCTCAAAGTCTGTTAATAACTCCAATTCCACTTTTGTTAATTTCATCATGGCATCCCAACTTAACCCTGGTGCTGTGTAATAGTGACATGGATCCAAATAGTAAGTAGTTAAACATACATTTCTAAAATTCTCGAATACATCGGTCAGCAATAAAACATCTGTTTTTAAATATAGATCGGAATAATCACCCATATTTTTACATTTAAAATGTTGCCACACGTCCTTTGCATGTTTATAATCTTCATCTGACACATTAGAATCGGACATTGAATTATAAAACCTTTCCTTAGGGGGTAACGTTGTTAAATTTAAAGAATGAAATGATTGCATTTGTTCATACGGACAAATTCCTTTTCGCTTTACACGTACAAAGTCCTCATTATTTGGAAAGTTTTTACGTAATTCAATAAATTGTTCATTATTTAGGTTTTGAGATAATTTTTCTAAACTACTGGACATAAACTTTAAAGAATCTATAAATCGTATACTAATACTACGATTGTTGATCTTTATAGTTTTTGAAAAAGATATGTATTTTTCTTTATTTTGTGGTATTACTTGAATGTTACCCTCAACTACGTGTAAAGCACGGACTATAAAGTGAGCATCATAGTGGCTCATGTTATGTAATATGACTGGTACAAAGTCAGGCGTTACATATTTCTTACCACAAATTGTATGTGCAAAACCTTTAAATTCGCCGGTATATGAATCATACACGGTGAAATCTTCACAATTTAAATCTAAATCACAAACGTAACATTTACTATCATGTGTTGTAAAGTTTACATTTTGTTCAGATAGTGGTTTTGGTGATTTGCGGAAAGTGTTACGTTCTATAATGTTTTCTAAATCTTTAATTAAACTCTGAATAAATACACACTCACAATCATTTCCTTTATAAGATACATATTTTGAAATGCTATCATCATATGAACATTTAATATAATAACCAAAGCTATATACATCATGTTTCTGTACATTTTCTGTGTGTGATGCACATGGATTATTCGAACAACTATAAATTGGCCTTAAAAATGATTCGAAATCTGCATATATTACAAATGGAATTTTTAGTTTTTTGTGATAGCTTTCAAATTTTAACTTATTGCTGTGTGTTAATGTACCAAACCAATCCTTCCTTAAAGCATTTACGGATGGAATTTCCGTACGGATTTGCATACAATCACTTTTTTGGTGATTCATTAAAGCATCTTTCTTAGTAAAGAATAGTAAACACCCATCGCAAATAAAAATTGCATTGTTTCGATTAGTAACTTGTTTTGACAATAAACGAGATAAGTTTTTAATGTAGCAATAATGATTAGTGTTGCCATGTGTTGCCATGTTGTTAATAACAATAAATTTACGTGAACAGGTCTACGTTGTTTTGTATGGTGTAAAGGCCCAACTAAGATATATTTTTTTTCTTTTTTACTGTACTCTAAACCAAAAACATTAATGCTTAGATTATTTAAAATTTCAAATTTTGAAATATCACGTAATTTTACTGGGAATGCTATTTGATTAAATTTTAATTTATTAGAGTGTTGGCTATAAGCAGTGACTCTATCAGAATGGTTTTGTGCAGGATATAAAGCGGAGAGAATTGCCCATTTGAAACAAAGAACATCTGTGTTTTTCACATTAATAACTGCCTTTTTAGAACGTATGTCACGTGGAAGCTCAATAAAAGAACTACCCCGACAGGGATTAAACTTTCCTACATTCAAATCTAATTCGGTCAGGTGTTGAAGGCTCCAACCACTATCTTTCCTTTCAAATTCACTAATCTTATTGGTTAAGATACTATTAACAGATGTAATTAGTTCATTAACATCAGTACTCATACAAACAATATAGTTGGAAGTCTGAAAATCAAATGAATTTTTTAAATCTTTCGTTTGCTGAATAAAACTCCCCCGCAATATAAAATTAACCTTAAATGTAGTAAATTGTTTTATACATTCGGAGAGTAGTTGCACAACACTGTTATTGATTGAAGAAAAATATAATTCCGGGGTTGTAAAATCCTTGGAAGAATTCGTACCTATCCTATATGTTAGTAATCGGTCTTTAAATGCAGTTTCAATTATATCTACGTTTTCCAAGGAGTGTTTCAATTTAAATAAGTTATTTTTATGTAAATGACTATTAACATGATTGGAAAAATACCTTTTTTTTACATTAACGTTGCAGGTAGTACACTTCATCATTTTCACAGTAGATGGTGTACATTCTTGAATCGACGTCTCTATATTATGAAATGTATGATCTTTAGAATTAGATGGTATTGCACCTGGTTCTCCACAACCCACTTGGATGAAAGTACTGAAAATTTATTAATAATTTAGAAACTGCATATATCGGGTATATAAATAATAATATTTCATATAACAATAAATTGCGTTTACCTTTCAATAGTTTCACACATGTTGTAGAGTTCTGAGTCTAAATATTGAGAGTCAACGAAAGGCTGTGATCTATTTCGGTGACCATGACAAAACTCATCTTCATTGATTCGGCGATGTTTTTCATGATTGCCATTTTGATAATTATCTTCAGATTTACGTTTACATTGAGCTTGTTCCTTCTCTACTTTGCAACATATTTCATATAGTTCAGCATCGTAGCACGAATCATATAGTGACTCAACTAAAGTATCGTTACTTAATTCAAAATATAAACTTTTTATAAAAGACATTTTTACAGTTGGTTGTACGACAACTGCGTTAAAATATACAATAATAGCACTTGTTTAGTGCAACGCTGTTATATATATGGCAATATAAACCTTTCCACGCCCACTTCATTAACTAAAGACCTTTAAAATTCTTTTAAAATTGTTAACTGATGACTAAAATTAATCACCAATCACATTATTATCTCTAATTACATTGAAACTTTATACAATAGCATACTTAAAAAATCAGTCATTGAAAGAACAATATCAAGTATTTTTGTCGAAGTGATATTTTTTTACGTCAGGTGCATCGGCTATTTCCTTAGATATATCATAGATCACTTCATTGATTTTGTTGAGCCTATGACTTGCCGCATAATATTTAATCCGAGTGGTTGCATGTTTCCAATGATCAGTTGGGGGTATCCTCGCCAGTTTTTTTAGATCGTAAACTTCTATTTTTACAAAGTGTGTGGCTTGCGCCCCATCGTCGGTATTGGTTGATATGTATGCCATTCCACCATCTCGAGACGCCCTTCCAACGCAGGACGACATTTTTTTCTTCTTTTTGGCTGGCTTTTCAAATAGGTCGTCCAAACTGCTGCTGCTACGTGTTCTTTTTATTTTCAATGGCTGTGTCAATTGTAAATCTGACTCGTCGTCGTCAGACAGTGGATAATAATAATGTTTTAAAGTGTTCTCTTCAAGGATGCTCGAGGAATTCTGTAAAGGACATAATACCAAATATTAGACACTACGACATAGCTAACGTAAAATCCTAATACTATGTTATAAATCTAAAGTTTGTGCGTGTATATTTGTCACAAGTTCTTACACGCCTTAACGACTGAATATATTTAGGTAAAATTTCTGTTCAGTATACATGTAGTACACATATGTATAGATTTAACACATACATCATTTCTGTGTGTGCATGTAGGTATAAATATTATTTTCTAACCAAATCTGAAAAAATATGTGTACGTTCATCATACAAGTGTACTTTCCTCTCCGGTGAAATACATGAATAATATTGTAAAAATATGAAACGACAAAAATATTATATCTACATTCATTACACATATTTAATATATAAGATATTATAAGAGCAATAAATGAGATACTTACATCCATATTATCGAAGTAGCACGTGAACACAATAACACACACACACGTTACAATAATGTAGCACTATCTCTGTTAAAATAATTATTTGATATATTGTAGATGTGCTTTCATCCAAGGTTTATATAGGAAGTTTTAAGCAATTAACATTAGCGAACACGTTCTGTTACAAATCTTGTTGCTCATCACATTCGCATTAGCAATTATGATACAACATTCCAATGAATCGTTAGTGAAGTTCATACTTGTGTATTGCGAAACACCCACATACCTTAAGAGCATGTGAAGCTTTTGATACCGGAAGTGACCGATCCTGCTAGCCCAGACATCATGCAATATGGGTGTTTGTCAACAACACTAAATAAATACATTCAAACAAATCACCTCTGCGGCATAATGGTGCGGTGTCGATGCTTGCCACATGAGGTCCTAGGTTCGATTCCTGGGTCGGGATTGTCACCTATCACGTTGTGGAACTTAGTATCTTCGGCTAATCGTGGGAGCATTAGTTGTACCTTTGTCTACCTCTTCGGGGATATGGCCGTGAAGATACTTTTTTACATGCATACAAGTACTGGAATATATTTAATAAGCACACAGACCCAGTAATAATAGCACCACCACAGCGACTAGCACTGATGATGTATGTAATAAGATGGGTCAAGGTGGTGGTACTCAACCCGGTCGAGACGTTGCAGAACTCACCAACTAGTCAGTACTCACGATGTTAATGATATAAATTACTATGAAAAAAAAAAAAAAAAAACAAGTAAAAGTCGTTACAGGCTGCTAAAATGATAATAGAATGATCGCCATAATCGTGCTTTTGTCCGCTGAACAGGTGAATCGCAGTGGAACGTTAAGACGCTCGCTCTGCCTTCTCGACACGGGAATCAGCTTGATGATATTTATTTTATTCCATATTCATTAGTTGCAAGTGATACGCAATGCGAGACGTCCTAATGAGCTTTTAATAGTGCGATTGTGTGACGGGCGTTCGAGCTTAATGATAATGAGGTGATTAGATAACGAAGGAGAGCCAGGAATGCTAACTTTGCAACCGTGCGAGATATCAAAAAACGGATGCTTGCAATCGATCGGGCGTACCCGGAAACCCCCATTTTGACACCAAATTTTTTTTTTTTTTTTTTTTTTTTTTTTAGTTTTGACCGACCACCAAGTGGGTCAGAAACACAGGTGGGACAGAAACAGGGATCCAGACCCAACGACCCGGGTGGTCGGGAACCAACGAATCCCTACTACTTTTTACTTATCGGCAGCACCAGTTTAGTGGGATTCCTGCATCTAAATATTGAATTATTTTTTGTTTTGACATATAGATCGGAATTTCCTATGACAAATTGGCACTTATAGTACAGACCTGTTAAAGTCAATGTTTTATTACCTATGCATATAAAATCGTAGGAAAGTCAAAACTGTACATTGAATATTTTTTTTAAAAGAATACTTGGGGCGCACTTGGGGCGTGATCTACAATCGATATCGAAGCCAAAAATATAGTTTTTGTCTGTTTGTCTGTATGTATGTCCGGGGTAAACTCAAAAAGTACTGCATGGATTTACTTCAAATTTTGCATGAATATTACTAATAGGTCGGGTCAACATATAGACTACATATTATCACCTACAGGGGAGGTGCTGTGTGGAGTAAACAAAGTCCGCGCGGACGAAGTCGTGGGCAACAGCTAGTCTATATATATAACAATCAATTGCTGTTCGTTGTCTCGCTAAAACTCGAGAACGGCTGAACCGATTTCGTTAATTTTGGTTTTGAATTAATTGTTGAAGTCCAGGGAAGGTTTAAAAGGTGAGAAAATATAGAAAAAATAAGAGTAGTTAAAAGGCAGAACAGTGTTTGCCGGGTCAGCTAGTTTTTAAATAAATGTCTACAAAAATCCGAAGGACCGACATCGAACATCGATCTTATGCATTTTT
Source organism: Apodemia mormo (assembly GCA_036924255.1). NCBI lineage: Eukaryota > Metazoa > Arthropoda > Insecta > Lepidoptera > Riodinidae > Apodemia > Apodemia mormo. Next base: position 4,798,007 of record JAUPFN010000020.1, on the reverse strand, counting down.
TGTGTGATAAATGCTTTGGTAGCGCTAGAAGAGTTCATCCATATCATGAGTATATATCGTAATTCCATATATGTACTTGTATATAAACAATGTATAAAAAATAAACAATATAAATATAATAGTTTTTTAAGTACTAAAATATTGTAGAAAGTAGAAAAATTATTGGTTAAAAAATCTCATAGTTATGACAAAAACACATTTTTTTCAAAATTTTCCGTAACGACACCTCCCGAACGGATAAATCGATTATAATGCAATTTATGCATTGCGCGTATTTTTTTTTTAAGAAAGAGCTAGTTAGATTTTGTCTGGAAGTTATATTAAAAATACTGTTTCACTAAATCTTTTTTGAGGCTTTTTCATAATCAGAAAAATAATTAGAAATACGAAAGTACTGATCAAAATTATAAATGTGAATTTCATCTGTAACGATGAACTCATTTAACTAGTTATACGTATGTATAGCTAGCGATCAGTACAATCGACGTAATCGATCATATAGCAAAGAAGAATTTCGCCTCTCCGAGCCTGTCGACACTAGCTCAGCGGAAGAGCGTCCCGGCTTTAGGGAAATGGTCGCAGGTTCAAATCCCGCGTGTCGATGTTTTTCTTTGCTGTTTTTAAGGTTTTTCCAGATTCCCAAGCACGGGGTGAGTGCTATAACACAAAAATAATTTTTCATAATTTCTCAAAATCTGCTAAGCCGATTTAGTTGAAATTTTCAGGAAACCTAAGTTGAGTGGTATTCAATCGAATGCCATTAACCGCATTTCGATCGGTCAAGCCGGTCAAAAGTTATGAGATATTTACATATACATACACACACACACGTACATACATACCTATTTACATACATAAATACTGACGTCATTATGAAAAAAGTCAGAAAAGTTTCCTAGGCCCTTAAAACGTGGAGAACTAGTGAAAACTTGATTTTCAAAAATCAGGGCAAATTCAGTAACTTCCTTATCTACCATGCGTGTTGGTCCCTGGCTCCTTTGAAGAATAGGCCAACTGCTGTTCTGCCAGGCAGGTCGTAAAAGGCGACTGAGTGGTTATGCGCGTCACTACCATCGTGACTACTAAGTGGTAGAGTTCTGCATTGTCTCGCCCGGGTTTGGTACCACCGCCATACCTATTCCTGCCGCAATAGCGTCAGTGCTGGACGCGTCACCTTTTACGACCTGCCTGGCGGAACGGCAGTTGGCCTATTCTTCAAAGGAGCCCGAGACCAACACGGGGGAAAATACTAGTCACGAAATTTGAACAATACTAGTCACGATGATACTATGAAATGACAATATTGTAAATTAGGCGTACGGTATGTTTTAAAACAAATTTATCATTGTGATTTGACGCCGCCAATTAGATATGGATAAATTATAGAATTTGCCTACGATGATTATATTGTTATCTACGTCACAGTCCACAGATTATAATGTGTTAGAAAACTATTCAATCTGTTTTATGACGTCAGCGCTTGAAAGTTTTAAAAATGTAATAATCCGCATGTGCACATCTCATAACCACCGATTAAACTAAATATTATGCATTTCAAAGCTATTTCTTAGTTTGTCAACGTCGCTTGTGGTGTTGACCTAGTAGTCGTGATGGTAGTGATTTGTATAGCCATTCATTCACTTTTCACTAACTGCCTATCAGAATGAAATCTATTCATCAAAGAGGGCCCAGACCTACCAACACGCTGTATAAAGTATATTTTTTACATTTTATATTTTTGTCTGAAAATTAAAGGTATTTAGGTGTGTGACGGAATTATTTTTAAAAATTAAAATTGAATTTTAAAAATGAAAATTACTATCTTATTCAGTGCTGTTTTATTATAATCAATACAATACTAAAAAATAATGTTCCAATATTAAGGTACTTACCTAGGTACCCACATTTAATAAAATAGTAGTGAATAAATGGTACTTATTAACCTGCAGAAAATTAATTCGTCAATAAATTTATTATTTTATTTATTTATTCTTTTGTACATATAAAAATACAAACCAATACTAATTTAAAAAAATGTACAAAAGTGCTTATCGCTTTAAGAGATTTCTTCCAGGAAAACCAGCAATACAGGTTGTTGGAAAATATATATAGCAGCAAATAAATAGCAGGCGTGATTTACATAAGATTAATAACTAACAATAATAAACATTAACAAAACAAACAAGAATAATTGCAAGGTAACATTGCTTTTTTGATAATTTCAATGAAAGTGACAATGAGACCATATCTAGGATAAAAAATTAAAAGTGAAAAAGTGAATTATTGCGCTGCGGAATTGCACGACTTGATTCCGCCATCCCCGTTTTTCTACCGATCGTCGAGGCGTACTGGTTTTAGACATCGTCATATGGTGGACGTTCCACGTACCCGGACAAAGCGGTTCGACTCAACATTCTTCATTCGAACCGCAAGGGACTGGAACATGCTTCCTGAGTCTGTGTTCACTGACTAGTAATGTGCCTAACCCTAACTTTGGGAGATCTTTCCATAAATTAGCTGCGTGAACGGTAAAGGACTGTTTTTTATCTAAACGAGCATTATTATCCCCGTGTTGGTCCCGGGCTCCTTTAAAGGACAGACCAACTGCCTTTCTGCCAGGCAGGTCGTAAAAGGCGACCGATTGGCTTAATGCGAGTCACTACCATCGTGGCTACTAGGTGGTAGAGTTTTGCATTGTCTCGCCCGGGTCTGGTACCACCGCTTTAACTATTCCTGCCGCAATAGCGTCAATGCTTGTCACTGTCGTGTTCCGGTTTGGAGGGTAAGGTAGCCGGTAAACTTATGCATGTGGCATTAGACCTCGCCACAAAATAGCAACGTACCATTAACACCTTTGGTGTCTATAGGCGATGGTTGAATCTTTCCATCAGGAGACCCATCTGCTTGTTTGCTGTCTTATAATATAAAAAATATATATATAAACACAGACCACACAAATAATAATAAGTAGACATAACACGGTATTGGGCGCAAAATGCGCAGTATGTAAATGTCAAATGCTTGTAAATATATTATTATATCATGCAAAAATAGAAATATGCCGCAACACGACAGTGTCAAGCACTGACGCTATTGCGGTAGATAAGGAGGTGGCACTAGACCCAGGCGAGACAATGTAGAACTCTACCACCTGGTAGCCACGGTGATAGTAACTCGCGTAGCTAATTGTTCGCCTCTTACGAACTGCCTGGCAGACGGTAAATAATCTGTTTTTCAAAGGAGCCTAGATCAGCCCGGACCAACATGGGTGCTTATCTTTACGCGTGATTAAAGTAAAACTTTTTTTTAAAATGACGTTCGTCCTTACTACTTTCAATTTAAAATAATTTTCACTCAATACAATATTTAAATATCAATATCAATTGTAAATATAAAGAATAGGTCGAGGAAAAAGTTTGTTCGGAAAAATATTTTCGATGAAAAGGTTTTCGAGGAAAAAGATTTTCGCGGAATAATGTTTTCGAGAAAAAGTTTTTCGAGGGAAAAAGATTTTCATATTTTTCAGAAAGAAAAACATTGCAGTAAAATCTCTGGTTGTACTAGTTTTATGTGTCGTCAAATATCGGTTTTAGGTCGGAGCATGCACCGTCGACTACGACCTTGATACTCCTACCAGCCGAAAAACTAGTGATCCACTTGCATAATTTCTCGGAAGGCCCATAGGAAGGCTGCTTTGAGAGAAGCGCTTTATGCCATACCCGATCAAATGCCTTTGCTATGTCTAAACTAATAGCCAATGCTCCCCCTTGGACTCAACTGCCTCTGCCCAATGTAAAAATTGAGACAGAAATTTTTTAACCGCAGATTTTTGTTCATCGATGAATTCTTAAGCTACATGAATTTTTTTATTCAATAATTTTCATATTTAATATGTTTAAATAAGTTTTTTTGTTGATGTGTCAGATTGACGCAACGCGCGCGGAAGCCAGACCATCCGTGTTTGGCTCCATTTTCAAGGCTCTGTAAAAATTATAAATATTACAGTTACAGCTGCGGAAGCAAATATTTTCCCGCTGGCCGTTACCATTGATATAAAAAATCCTAGATGCACAGTCCCGAACAAAACTGACACTCAAAAGTGTCCCTAATTTCTTTTAAGTAGTTATAGATATGGCAAAAACATATATCTTTGCATATCCAACCTTAAGTGCAAGACTTATAGTTGTTTTTACAAAGCAATGTGCGAAAATAAATAAAATTGTCAGTAATGCGGCCGACGCGATTCTATTTGAAATGAGTGCACAATTTAAAATTGTGCACTCATTTTTGGAGGACGTTTTTGACACACTGATTGTGTATCTTGGGTTTTTTATATCAATGGCCGTTACAGATTGAATGACAACAACCGCGCTATAGTGCGCACGGAACTAGTTGGCCGCGCCTTAGGTATGTGAACGGTGGGGCGGAGAGGCAGGGGCGCTTGCTGTCATTACTCAGTGCGACGGCAACACGCGTTGAAAGTTCCAGCTAGTTTAGACAAAACGCACATAAGATTGCAATAGCGAGATGAGTCCGCCGATAAAAAGATGATCCCACGATGATCAAAGCTGAACTCCTGAGGTTGATTAATGCGACCCAATCAGAAAAAATATTCAAGATTGACGAACTTCTGAAAGCTGCAGGTCATACTGTTCTCAGACTACCTCCATATCATCCAGACCTCAACCCGATTGAGCTTGTGTGGGCAAATATTAAAAATTGCCTGGCCAGAGATCACATTAATGCTACATTGGACGAGAAAATGACAATACTAACAAGGCTATTTTCCGAATTCTCTGCCGAACAATGGCAAAAATGCGATGACCACGTACAAAAAAAATGAACAGGAATACTGGAATCATGATATGAAATTTGATACTATGATGGACCAAATCATTATAAGTTTACAAGATGATTCTGAATCAAGTTCAGAGAGTTCAGAATCAAGTGATTCTGAGAATTGAGTTTGTTTGTTTGTTTGAACGTGGTAATCCCAAAAACTACTAAACCGATTTGAATAATTCTGATTTTTATTATATAATACACATATTTAATACACATCCATAACTCATCATTATCTCGTTTCGTGGTCATTTGGAGGCAAAAGCAAAGCTTTCGTCCAAGAAACTTGTTGTTCTGAACAGGGCAAAACAGTCGATTGTTTGCGACTCTACAAGTCACAAATCAGGTTTCATAGGAGTACTGTTCTCATCTTTGGCCAGGGGCTCCACAATAGCAGCTCCTTCCTCTTGAACGCATTCAACGCAGAGTGTCTTCAATGCCGATCACGATAAACGTATACTGATGACTCAGCCTGAACTAAATACTTTTCGTAACTTCCACTGACACGTGTTTACTACCAAATTACTGAACTAACATTACAAAGTTCAATTTGTATTTTATTTATTCTTTTCAATAAATGAAAAAATATTGTTCACGATATCTTCAGATTGGTCATCACTGTCTAAGCTCATGTGCATTGCGAGCAGTTGACAACCCGCCCCCTTACCCCTGTCACCACCTAAGGCGCGGCCAACTAGTTCCGCGCGCACTATAGCCATTGACACGACGTTCCGCTAGATATGACAACTGTCAAATCTAGTTCCAGCGTATTCTGACAGGTGATATTTCGAATGCGCCGTCAAGTAAAATTAGCAGCGAAAACTATGTCGATGTGAATTAGTGCCAAACATAGTAATTTTCGCTGGCGCCATAGTCGCTTTACATATAATATAATTATTATTATTAATAGTAATAATGGACATTTAAAATTTACGATATTTACACTGTGCAAATTTACAATTTCACCTTACATTTTATGTTATAATTTATAGTAATTTACATTTTAAACTTACAATAATTTTATTGTGGGTGGGCCGCTAATGAATGCCACACAATAATCAGAGCAAGGTATCACATTACTATTCTTTATTGATAGTGTCACGAAGGTGATAAAATAACTATGTCACCTTCAATATTCTTGACAATTGCTTACATTGCTTAAATAGTGATATTATTTTATTACATCTTATGCGAGGCCTTAGCCCACAGAACTTCATTTTTTTTCACAATTTATAATTGGGTTTCGAACTAGTTCCGTGTGAACTTTTGAAATTAAAAAATACCTACCCATTTCACTGCCTTAGCTACAAAATCAATCGGTTGGTATCACCTACGGGGGAGAAGCTGTGCGGAGTAAACGAAGTCCGCGCGGATGAAGTCACTGGCAACAGCTAGTCTTTTATAAATTTTGGTTTGTTTTATATTATCTCCATATCATAAATAATTATTTAACACTACAATATAGTGTATTATATAATAAATATTTTTTGTCTGTCTGTTTGTTCCGGTTAATCTCTGGAACGGCTGGACCGATTTTGATGGGACTTTCACTGGCAGATATCTGATGTGACAGGGAGTAACTTAGGATACTTTTTTTTCGAAATTTTTCCACGCGGACGTAGTCGCGGGCCCAGCTAATATACAATAAATTTCATTCTTAGTGGGCACAACTATTTTAAAGGCATAATTTAATGTCGAGTTGATTGATAGAATTCCAAAGCTTTTCGACTTTACGGCTTAACGTCACTACACTATAAGGGTAAAAACCCAGTTCGGTTTTATAAAAATTATTTACAATAACCTGCAAGATTGTTGCAGGGATCTTAACGCAATAACAATGCAATATTGGGTTTTCCAGGGTGAAGGCTAGCGTACTGTAAGAGGAAATATTTAATGGAAACTTTAATAATAAGTATTTAGATCGTTTCCATACATTAATAAACGAACGTTCGTGGAGACCGCGGCATTGTTAGCATGGTAATGCTATTTAGTAGTTACTATAGTTAGTAAATAACATTACCGTGTCGTAAGGGGCCATCCATAAATTACGTCACACGTTATGGGGGAGGGAGGGTTCGACAAAATTTGACATTATGTGACAAGGTTGGGGAGGGGTTCCAACTTTTGTGACATCACATTTTTCAAAATATAATTAAACACCACATTTAAAAAAGCACCTGTGTAGATAAAAAAATAAACAAATAAGATTATTCCAATGTAAAATTGCAAAATATGTGGCGTCACACTAGGTAGAAGGGCCTCACAAATGTAACCAGCTGTGACAAAGGGGAGGGAGGGGTTAAAAAATCATGAAGTTCGTGTGACGTAATTTATGGATGGCCCCTAAGTATGTGAGCGTTAGTAATAATTTTAAGCGCTGCATAACTGCAAAAGGAGGGAGGGGGTCGACGAAGTTTGACAAGGGGTGGGGAGGGGTTCCAACTTTTGTGACATCACATTTTTCAAAATATAATTAAACACCACATTTAAAAAAACACCTGTGTAGATAAAAAATAAACAAATGAGATCATTATTCCAATGTAAAATTGCAAAATATGTGACGTCACACTAGGTAGGGGGGTCTCACAAATGTGACCAGCTGTGACAAAGCGGAGGGAGAGGTTAAAAAATCATGAAGTTCGTGTGACGTAATTTATGGATGGCCCCTAAGTATGTGAGCGTTAGTAATAATTTAATTTAGTAATAATTTAAAAAACCGTTTTGCACCATTTAGGTTCGGGCTCCTTTGAACAATAGACCAACTGTGGTTTTGCGGGTTAGAGGCGACCGATTGGCTATGCGTATCACTACCACCGTGACTACTAGATGGTAGAATTTCGCAATGTCTCGCCCGGGCATTTGGTACCATCGCCTTACCTGTTCCTGCAGCAATAGCGTCAATGCTTATTATTGTCGTGTTCCGGTTGAAGGGTAAAGCAGCCGGCAGACTTATGCATGTGGCATTGTCATCGCGCCACACGGACACCAGCTCATCATCTTTAGTGTCTATAGGCAATGGTTTCTCTTTCCATCAGGCGAGCCATCTGCTTGTTTGATATCTTGTGATATAAAAAAGTTATGCATTTTACGCATAACCTATCTAGTGGTTGTTTTGATGCGTTTACCCCAACATGAATGTGCATCTGTTTCACAACCAGCGCTTGTTGATCAAAATAAAATCGCGTCGTATAATTTACATACCACCTTAATTTTCCTTTACCACCTTAATTAAGAAAGAGTCGCCTCAGTGGTCTAGTGGTCCAGCGTTAGCGTTGACCACATGAGGTCCCGGGTTCGATTCCCGGGTCGGGCACATAAAAAAAGTGTTTTTTCGGTTTTTTAGTAAACACACAGTTGCCCGGGATTGGAAAGTGCTATGATGGCGATAGGCCACCTATCACATTTGTGGGACCAAGTATCTTCGGCCAATCGTGGGTGCACCTGTGTACAACAAGTAAGCACTTGTTGTACCTCTGCCTACCCCTTCGGGGATACGGGCGTGAAGATATTTTTTACAAAAAGAAAGAAAAACAAATTAAGCATGCATATCAAATTATATAAAAAGTAAAGACGCATAGATAAGCAGGAATCAAGTAAAAAAAAAACAACCCAAAAATTCATAGGGCTGTGGGCAAAACTTTTTCGAGGTCAAATCGACTTACCTGAGTTTCTTTCTGACATCAGTATACCTATCGGTTCCGACGCGAATACCACGCTATGGTAAAAACAATATAACGCAACGAGATCTAAATCAAATTTGGGTGAATATTCTCCTCTTAATAGAATGATCTACTCTCATAATGAAATTGAACTGAGAACACATAAATTTGTCATATTTGCAGACAGTATAAATGTATTTAAAAGGAGCTTTTGGCCCACCCCCACCATCGATAACGTCTCAAGTTAAATATATTTTTTTGATTTTGATTGATTTTAAATAACCATTATTTTTAAATTTACATAAATTTTTATTGTTTGATTTTAACTACCTTATTCAATCGATGACTATTTTATTTTATTAATTCCTATTTTTTGTTAATGTAATTGAATTATCCTAATTGAATACTATTTTTTTTAATTCAAGAATGTCGTTATTGCCTTTAATTGAGGCAGCATTTAACTTGCCTTATTGTATTAGATATAATATTATGTTAATGTTTATAATGCATGCTTTGTTGGCAATACTTTAAATAAATAAATAAATAAAAAAGATATGATCTAAATCATCGTGCAAGAAAATGACATAACTTAGGGATCTTCAAGAAAAAAGCTTACCCATTCTTAAAAGGCTGGCAACGCAACTGCAAGACTCTGGTAATGTAGTTGTCTATATGTAGCGGATATCACTTACCAAAACCTCCTGTCCGTTTTCTCCTCTTCTATAGAAAAAAGAATTGACAACATGCCCATCCATGGCAAGTAAAAGCTTATGAATGACATATGAGCAATGATAGAATATAACATAAAAATGTGTAAAGCGGTTGACCCTGCATGCCATCCCTGAGGTATTTTAAGATTCAGGAACAAAAGCTATTCCTAAGCATAGATTTTTTTCAAGTTTAAAAATCTGAATTTTGTTACAAATGACAGTAATTTCAATTTTGAAAAGCTATCTATTTTGGAAACGACGATCGATTACAATCTTTCAAATTTAACCGCCCCGTTGGTCGAGTGGTTAGCGACCCTGACTACGCAATCGACGGGGCTCGGGTTCGATTCCGGACGGGGACAAGCATTTGTGTGATGAGCATAAATGTTTGTATTTCTGGGTTTGGCTGTTTATTAAATATATTCCAATTTTTATATATGTATTTCTATGTATTTGTATCGTTGACTAACACCCAGAACACGAGCAAATAATTTGCATACTTTGGGGTTAGATCAGTCAGTGTAATTTGTCCCGTGAATATATGTTTTTTATTTAACGCAATTTTAGAGCTCTAAAATATTTTTAACTACATAATCTATAGGCCGAAAAATTTCGAAGTATTATTCAGCCTATAGTTTAGGCTTTCCCAACCTTCATTTTGCCGAGCCTCCCCTAGCCAAAAATAATATTTTTATGCTCCTTTATATTCCTTATTTACCTACACGTTAATTTTTTTTGGAAATGTAATCTTACATATTACGTACGACGCCCCCCCCCCCCTCCCTAACATTTCCCTAGGGGAATCCAAACTAGGGGGGCGTGCCCCCCTAGTTTGGAAGTCCTGCTGTATAGATTATGAAGCTAATGCGGTATTTGACGCAGTCTTTAAGAGAGAAAAGTTGATTAGGTTTTTAAGTCATTCGCTATGTTAGGCTAAAAGTTATTTTACAAATATTAATTAAATTCTTTCATTCAACAAAATGTAATATTTAAAAAGCTATATAACCTTTAAAACTTTTTTCGCGTTACATACCTGCATTTGATGTTGTTTTTTAAATACTAAAATATTGTAGAAGGTCGAAAAATGATTGGTCAAAATATCTCAGTTATGTAAAAAAATTTAATATATTCAAAATTTTTCAGCAACAACGCCAGAACAGATAAACAGATTTTAATGCAATTTATGCATTAGATGCAGCGTTTTTGAGCTGATTATATTTTACACTTAATCAGTACGTCAATCTGGAAATTATATTAAATAAATAACAGTTTAAGAAAACTAAAAAACACGCTTTTTATAGAAAACCGAACTAAAAAATAGAAAATAAATTTCAATAAATTTAAATTAAGAATAGTGTTAAAAATGTCAATAAATATAAATTAATAATAGTGTGAATAAAAAAATATTATTTTATTTTAAAAAAAGCGTGGGGTGCATGGTGTCAATAGTTATAAATATTTTATTGACAGATATGAGTAGAGTGATTATCATTTCGATAATATCTTAAAAAGCACCCCACGCTTTTTTTAAATAAAATATTTTTTTTATTCAAACTATTATTAATTTATATTTATTGACATTTTTAACACTTTTCTTAATTTAAATTTATTGAAATTAATTTTCTATTTTTTAGTTCGGTTTTCTATAAAAAACGTGTTTTTTAGTTTTTTTAAACTATTATTTATTTTCTACTTTTTAGTTTGGTTTATTTATAATAGCTTGTTTTTTTAATTTTAAACTATTGCACAACTCATGATGCGAAGCATCAGAGAGTGCTTTACGATCGAAAAAATTTTTTACCTTATTTTGGCAACTATTTTTAGTATTATAGCCAACGGAATCAAGATATTTTGCATACTATTGTCGAGATAATTTAATGGAGATTAATTCTATACTTGCTAAAAATTAATTTAGTGCAATAGAAACGTAAAGAAATATCAAAATAGGTCAAAAAATTTTCCTGTCTGTCATGTATGAAACTCCGGAAACACTGTAACTTATGAAAAAATCAATTATATGAGTTATTTTTTTTTAAATTCTAATCGACAATTGTAGATCATCGAATGCGAATGGCTAATTAATTCAGTGTCGTTTAATTATAATTAATAAAAAACGAAAACTACAAGACTGCTAAGTTATATGCGCAGACACTGTTGCAAACTCTAATGCGCATACCTAGTCGAGTGCCGCGGTAGAAGCACGGAACCACTTACACGCTTATAGACATGTGTGTGTGTGTGTGTGTCTTCACGTCCGTATTTCTGAAGAGGCAGACAAAGGTACAACAAGTGCACCCACGATTAGCCGAAGATACTTTGTCCCATAATGTGACAGTTGGCAAACCTATAACCAACCTGGGACCTATCCAATCCCGAGCAACGTTGTTTTATCAGAAAACTGAAAAAACACATTTTTGAATTGCCCGATCCGGGGATCGAACCCAGGGCCTCATATGGTCACCACTGACACCGGACCACTAGACCACAGATAGGAATATGACTTATCAACCAAAAGAGGTTATGAGGTTGATAGTTGTGTGATGTGGATGTAGAATGCAAGTATTGTAAAGTCCTAAAGGATAAGGAAGAGAGTCCTGGATATGTCGCAGTGCTGGTGTCACTACCAACCTCCACCTTTTGGACATCTTTACAATCAGCTTATGAACATGGCTGCATGTTCTTCCAATTTTATAGATCACATTCGAACGTACAATGGCTGCTTTCAAATACACCATTTGGAGATTTTATACGTATTTTATATTAAACTAGCGACCCGCCCCGGCTTCGCACGGGTATAAAATATTTATATAGCCTCAGTGAAAAAATGTGTAAACGGTTGACTCTACGGTCCATCCCTGAAATTTCCGACTAAATTAAGGTATTTTATGCTCAAAAGAGTAAAAAATATAAGCATAGATTTTTCAGTTCAAACATCTAGTTTTTTAAAAATGACAATATATTAATTTTTGAAAAACTATATATTTTGAAAAAGATTATGGCATTCAACTCAATTTTTGAGATCTAAAATGTTGCTTTAGCTAAATAATCGGTAGGTAGAAAAATTTCGATGCAATGACAAAAAAAAATATTTTCAATATTCTTCATTGATAAATCCCAAACAAATCGACCAATTTTGATTAAATTAACGGTATTTGATGCAGTTTTTAAAGGAGAAAAGCTGATAAGATTTATAAGTCAATCGGTGAATTAACTTGAAAATTATTTTAAAAAAAATAAGTAATCATCGCCTCTGTGGTCTAGCGGTCCAGCGTTGGCGTTGACCACATGAGGTCCCGGGTTCGATTCCCGGGTCAGGCACAAAAAAAGTGTTTTTTCAGTTTTCTGAGAAACACAAAGTTGCCTGGGATTGGAAAGTGCCCGGTTGGCGACAGGCTAGCCACCTTTCACATTTGTGGGACCAAGTATCTTCGGCTAATCGTGGGTGCACTTGTTGTACCTCTGCCTACCCCTTCAGGGATATGGGCGTGAAGATACATTTTTTCTTCTTCTTAAATAAGTTAGTTTGCTAAAAACAACTTAATTTTAATATTTGAAAAGCTATAAGTTTGAAACGACATTTGACGTAGTTTTTTTAGTACTAAAATATCGTAGAATACCCAAAAATGATTGGTTAAAAATTTTTAAAGCTGTGTTGAAAAAACACTTTTCAAAATTTTTCGTCAACGATTACTCCCAAGATATACCGATTTTGATGCAATTTATGTATTAGACGTAGTTTTTTGAGAAATAGAGATGATTAGTTTTTGTTCTCAATCGGTACATAAATCTAGAAGTTATATAAAAAAAAATACTGTTTCGCCAAATTTTTTAATGGTGTTTTTTCAAAATTTTTCAAAATCTTCTGGACCGAATCGGTTCAAATTTTCAGGAAGTTTAAGTTGAGCGGAAACCAATCGAATGCCATCAACCGCGTTTTATATCGGTCCAGCCGTTCAAAAGTTATGAGATGTTTACATACACACACACATACATACATACAGACATACATACATACAGACATTTTGACGTCATCGTGAAAATAGTCGGAAAAGGTTCCTAGGACCTCAAAACGTGGCCATCTGGAGAAAACTCGATTTTCGAAAATCGGGGTAAAATCTATACTAAGACTTCTAACAATGTTGACATTTGGCTTAACTAAGATTTTGCATGACACTCTATAGTAGTTTACTCCATGAAGCTGTATTATATCTGGAGGAAACACTTCTAATACCTACTTGAAACCAAATATAAGACGGACGGATGGACGGACGGACGGACAGACAGACAGACAGACATACAAACAAATAATAACGGCCGCACCCGGTGATATCTATATTAGCTACACCAGGGGGAGTATTTGGTACGTTGGCTGTCCTTGGCCTAAAATTTGACGCCCCCTTCTATTCGCTGTAACCAGATAACCCTGTGCTAAAAATGTAAATGATACATTTGAACTTGGAATAAGCAAAGATCCTTTTAGATGTTTTCCTGGGGGGAAGCCCGGACCAACACTCGTGTTGGTCCCGGGCTTCTATGAAGAATAGGAGAACTGTCTAAGTGAAGGACCTACCTTCACTTAGACAGTTCGTAAAAGGCGACCAATTGGTTATACGAGTTACTACTATCGTGGCTCCTAGGTGGTAGAGTTATGTATTGGCTCGCCCGGGTATGGTACCACCGCCTTACCTATTCCTGGCGCAATAGCGTCAGTGCTAGTCACTGCCTTGTTCCAGTTTGAGTAGGGTAGCCGGTAAACTTATGCATGTGACATTAGACCTCACCACAAGATATCAACGCATCTTTGGTAGGCGATGGTTGACTTTTTCCATCAGGAGACCAATCTGCTCATTTGCTATGTTATAAAAAAGATAAGCAAAACTTTTAATACTCGTAATCGTAATCGCCATAATATGTAAACTTTTTTCGGGATGCTATATGGACACCTTTTTGAGTTTTTACACGTAGAAGCTTTGTTTCACAGAAGACGCGACTACTACAAAAAAAAAAAAACAAATTTGCCGCCCTAGGCCCGGGCTTACTCGGCCTATAGAGAAATCCGCTCCTGACTACGCCACTGATCACGGACAAGACAAAAACAGCACGATTTTACGAATTACTTTGTTTTTTAAATCACCAGAGCTGTCGCCGTTTACAATAACATAATTAAGTTCCATGAAATGCAGTACCTAAGTATAGGCGGGAATTTAATCCTTCAAGGTTTGTAAAAACTGTTTCCAAGTTAGTAGCAGCCGCGCATTTTAGTTCGTCGCACGCGCCACTAGCGACCTATTGAATTAAACTTTAGAGGTCGCTTTAAGCATGTTAAGTAGCGATTGAATTGAATAGGTACCATTTTATCTTAGTCAATTTCGAGTCGTTGCATTTAAATTCCGCGCGCAAAATTTGGCGGTGTTTAGCTGTACTTACAATTGAATCTATCAAGAAAGCAATCTTTGGGTAAGTTTATGTTACATTCTTACAAAAATTTTTCACAAAATGTAATTCAGCGTCTGGCAAAACGTCTACGATTTCTTTATTCAGATGTTTAGAGAGCGAACTCCCTTATTTTTGGGAGTGAACTTTTTTAACTGCCTTGTTTGATTTATATAAAGTTAATTAAGGAAAATTTAGCTTGTAAGTCCATCACGTTTCATAGTTTCAGTCACTAGATTGTCAAAATTAGACGATAAATTTAAGTTTTACGTTTGCCAGCTGACTTTCGTCATATAAACAAAATCTTAATATATATAAATTATTACGTGTCACGTTGTTTGTGGATTGATGCCTAAACTACTGAAACGATTTCAAAAGAAATTTGTAGATACTTTCTACTGTTTGGTCTGACGTGAAAGATAGGATATTTTTTATTTCAATTATTCCCCCTCCCCCCCTCCTTTAAGTACCTCATCAAAATATTCAATACAAGTAACTTGTAAGGCAAAACAACGTTTCCCGTGTCAGCTAGTACTACCTATATTATATGTCACCGTAAAATTGTAAATGTGAATACAATGATGTGTTAAATAGATGGTAGTGTTTTTCCATATTAGATGGCTCTCCTGATGGAAAGAGATAACCATCGGCTATAGACACCAAAGATGTTAAAGGTGGCTGATGCTTTGCTATTCTTGTAGCAGGTTCTTAAGGCCACATGCATAAGTAATGTTTTTTAATTAATATACTCGCTCGTGACTATGTAATCCAAAATCATTACTTCCTTTTGCTCACTCGGGTAAAAAATAATCTATGTCTTGCTATAAACTTAGTAAAATGTTTCAATGAAAGTTCCATCAAAATCGGTTGAGCCGTTTCAGAAATACCCCGTATAAACAGAATGACGGACTGACAGAAATTTTAAAAATTGATGTTTAGATATCGTAAAAATAACACTAAAAAGACCTAGTTATTTTCAAATCACAGACGGACATTTCAATTTTATTTACATAGATTATAAAAATATTAGCTTTCTATACTTTCAACCGAGTCGAGTGGTTAGCGACCCTGATTATACAATCGACGGGGCTTGGGTTCAATTCCCGGCTGGTACAAGCATTTGTGTGATGAGCATAAATGTTTGTATTTCCGGGTTTAGGTGTTTATTAAATATATTCCAGTATCTATATATTTATTTCTATGTATTAGTACCGTTGACTAACACCCATAACACAAGCAAATAACTTGCTTACTTTGGGGTTAGATCAGTAAGTGTAATTTGTCCCGTGAATATTTATTTATTTATAGAACCCAGGACTTGACATGATCTGAGCTCAATAAACTAACCACTACACTACGAAGTAGTCGGTTATCCATTTGATTAAACCAATCTTTAGATACGTACTGTGACTAATCGTTACAAACTTCCATGAACTAAACTTCATCAAGAGGAACATTCTGTTGCGTTTATTATGATAGATTATTATTGTTTTAATAACTGTAAAATAGTTTAAATGGTTTAATGGTTGTATCGTAATTAACAGACCGATATAACTGAGGGAAAAAGATAACAATAATTACACAAGTACTCGTACAACGAAGAATTTTCGTACTTTTGCGTATTGTTTCGTACTTTCTCCCTGTATTAGATGAAAAGGACAAAGATCACAATAACTACACAAGTACTCGCACAACGAAGAATTTTCGTACTTTTGCGTACTTTTTCGTACTTTCTCCCTGTATTGGTTGAAAAGGACAAAGATCACAATAACTACACAAGTACTCGCACAACGAAGAATTTTCGTACTTTTGCGTATTGTTTCGTACTTTCTCCCTGTATTGGATGAAAAGGACAAAGATCACAATAACTACACAAGTACTCGCACAACGAAGAATTTTCGTACTTTTGCGTACTTTTTCGTACTTTCTCCCTGTATTGGTTGAAAAGGACAAAGATCACAATAACTACACAAGTACTCGCACAACGAAGAATTTTCGTACTTTTGCGTATTGTTTCGTACTTTCTCCCTGTATTGGATGAAAAGGACAAAGATCACAATAACTACACAAGTACTCGCACAACGAAGAATTTTCGTACTTTTGCGTACTTTTTCGTACTTTCTCCCTGTATTGGTTGAAAAGGACAAAGATCACAATAACTACACAAGTACTCGCACAACGAAGAATTTTCGTACTTTTGCGTATTGTTTCGTACTTTCTCCCTGTATTGGATGAAAAGGACAAAGATCACAATAACTACACAAGTACTCGCACAACGAAGAATTTTCGTACTTTTGCGTACTTTTTCGTACTTTCTCCCTGTATTGGTTGAAAAGGACAAAGATCACAATAATTACACAAGTACTCGCACAACGAAGAATTTTCGTACTTTTGCGTACTTTTTCGTACTTTCTCCCTGTATTGGTTGAAAAGGACAAAGATCACAATAATTACACAAGTACTCGTACAACGAAGAATTTTCGTACTTTTGCGTATTGTTTCGTACTTTCTCCCTGTATTGGATGAGAAGGAAAAATATCGCAATACAAGTACTCGTACAACGAAGAATTTTCGTACTTTTGCGTATTTTTACTTTACTTTCTTCCTGTGTTGAAAAAGTACAAGAAGTACGCCAATAGCAAAAACTGCCAATTGGCAGAATGTCAGTTAGTCTATTTTTCAAAGGGGAAAACTAGACTACCCCCCCTTAAAGTCCCCCAAACGTCACCACGTGGGGGACTTTAAGCCCCCCCCCCTCCGTTGAAGTCCCCCACATGTCACTATCATTGTAACTACAGGGTGGTAGACTTCTGCAATATCTCGCCCTGTTCTGGTACCCCCACCGTATCTATTCCTGCTACAATAGGGTTAATAATTGTCACTGCCATGTTCCGGACTAGAGTAGCCGGTAGCTTATGCACGTGGTATTAACACTAAGACACATTATTACTAAAAAAAATAAGTAAATAATTTACTATAAAACCAATCAAGCAGACTAAAATGTGATACGTACTCTATAGTCTACACGCTCACGCAGCAAAATTTTTCGTAAATTTAAATGCCCTAAGCATGTGCTTGTTTTCTATCTTATATTATAAAAAAATGTGTAATCGGTTGACCCTGCAGGCCATCCCGAAACTTCCCGCTAAATTAGGGTAGTTTAATCTCAAAGGAGTAAAAACTATAAGCATAGACTTTTTCAGTTCAAACATCTATTTTGTTAAAAATGACAGTATATTGAATTATGAAAAGCTGTATATTTTGAAAAAAAATTATCATTGATTTTGATTTTTCGAATGGCATTCAATTCAATTTTCGAGATCTAAAATATTGCTTAAGCTATATATATTATCGATACATTGAAAAATTTCGAAGCAATGTTAGAAAACATATTTTTTTTATAAATTTTCGTCATTGATAAATTTCAAACAAATCGAAATTTAAGGAGGAAAGCTGATAAGATTTTTAAATCAATCGGTGTATTAGCCTGAAAAATATTTCAAAAATATGAAATAAGTTTGCTAAAACTACGTAATTTTAATATTCGAACAGCCGAACTTTAGAAAATTAGATTCGATTTTGATTTTTAAAACGGCATTTGACGTAGTTTTTTAGAACTAAAATATCGTAAAATACCAAAAAATTATTGGTTGAAAAATTTCGAAGTTATGTCGCAAAAAATACTTTTATCAAAATATTTTTTTTATATCATAAGATAGCAAACAAGCAGATGGATCTCCTGATGGAAAGAGTCAACCATCGCCTATGTTGACACCAAAGATGTTAATGGTGCGTTGCTATCTTGTGGCGAGGTCTAATGCCAATATGACCAAAAATAATGCTCCAAATCGGAACACGACAGTGATAAGCACTGACGCTATTGCGGCAGGAATATGTAAGGCGATGGTACCAGACCCGGGCGAGACAATACAGAACTCTACCACCTAGTAGCCAAGATGATAGTGACTTGTTTAGCCAATCGATCACCTTTTACGACCTGCCTGGCAGAACGGCAGTTGGCTTATTCTTCAAAGGAGCCCGGGGCCAACACGGAGAAAATAGAATACAAATAGAATTCTACCAAGTGCAGGCTTACAAAATTTTTATAATATAATAAGGGTTAATTACAAGCGCTTTTAACTACAGGCTACAGTCGCATTCAAAAGAGCATAAAAAATTTTTACCGCCCGAATGCGGTTAACCCTTTGCTCCATTGGAGGGAAAAAAACAAAATGCTTATTCATGTGTGCAACTTGCAAGGGAGGCCTTGCGTTGAAGAATATTAAATGATAATTTTCCTTTCAATACACAAAATAGTTTTTATTTACCCAACAATATAGATCACAATCCAATTAAATTTAACAATGGATTGAGATCTTTTTTGTGAAACAAGATTATGACCGTGATTTAATTTTGATTATAAAAAGTTGTTCAGCACACCTATGTAAATTCTGAACTTTTTCTACAATGCAATATTACTTTTTATTTTAGTTATAACTATCATTAAGAGTCATCATAAAGTCATTATGTGTTATCCAATGAATCAATACGCTTATGTCCACTAAAAATGAATCGGATATATTACAGATCTTAATGATTAATTATGATATAAAGATGTTATCAAAAAACAAAAATATTTATTATAAAGATAGAATAATATTTTTAAGATATAAATTTGACAAAAAAACACATTAAATCATGTGACAGTGAATGCAAATCTGGAAGCGTTAACACCCATGTCATAAAAAGAAAAAAAATCTGGAAGCGTTACATCACGTCACTATAAAATGTCATCCTGATGTTGTCCTTTTCATAGAAACCACAGAGTATATAATGTAGATATTACCATGAAGTATTAGGTATAGGTGGAGCTAGCACTCGTATTAAACAATTGAAACAAATATTTACGTTATATATGAGGTCTCCCCTTCTCTTTTTATACAGCTGTGTTAGAAAGAGAGGGTAAGACCTCAGAAGACGACAGCACTATTTAAAATTTGGTTTCAAGTAGATATTAGAATTGTTGCCTCCAGATATAATACAGCTTCATGGATATTACCACGTCGTAATGTCACTGATGTCATTAGGACGCCATGACAGCCTAGAGCGTTTTCGCGATATTAATTTCAATTTTAAAACGTGAAATTTTTATCATAAATATTATTTTTACATCTAAGATAGCAGACAAGCAGATGGCTCTCCTGATGGAAATAGAAATCATCGCCAATAGACACCAATGATGTTAATGGTGTGTTGCTATCCGTGTGGCGAGAAGAAAATGCCACATGCATAACTTTACCGGCTACCTTACCCTTCAAACTGGAACACATTAATGACTACCATTGACGCTATTGCGGTAGGAATATTAAAGGCAGTGATACCAAATACCATCGTGACTACTAGGTGGTAGAGTTCGCAACTCTACCACCTAGTAGTCACGATGGTACAGTTATAGCCTCGGTTGCCTTTTACGACCTGCCTGGAAGAATGGCAGTTGGTCTATTCTTCTAAAGGAGCCCGGACCAGCACGAGATAAAATAACGGGATATAAACAATAGATATCGCTATGTGAATTAAATCGTGTTAATTGAACGAACTTCCCCAAGTTAAAGCGAGGTATTTCGACGCGCGTTAATTCTATAGGAAATGGGTGGCGCGGTATGTTTTAAAGCCGCTGAGAAACGTGTTAATTTTCGGATAAATAAATATAGGATATCAGCTGAAAACCAAATTTAGCACATTCTTTTTTGTATTTACAATTAAATATCACCATATAAAAATCATGTGAAAGATTAGAAATATGATTAACAAATTATTTGTTTTAGAGATTTTGTTAGGCTGTTTTCGGAATTTTATATGATGGAGTAAAGTACATTCTATCATGTAATAAGTTAGCACATTCCTTACATAATATCTTCCGGTATATCGTGTAATTTTTGTAAAATTGTGAAAATACAAAAAATGTGTTAAACAGACCAGTTTTTTCCCGTTTGTCGCGATGCCTCGTCTTAAGTATAAGTATTAGCTCATTCCATCGTACAAACGCCTGTACTGTACTGAAATTTGGGAAGAAAGAATATTCTATTTTTAATTTCAATATGTGATTTTAACTTACTCATTTTTGTTTATGAGTGTTATAAAAATTAAATAAGTAGGTATAATAAATAAATAAATATTCACGGGACAAATTACACTTAATGATCTAACCCCAAAGTAAGCAAATTGCTTGTGTTATGGGTGTTAGTCAACGATACTAATACATAGAAATACATATATAAATTTAATTAATAAACACCCAAACCCAGAAATACAAACATTATGCTCATCACACAAATGCTTGTCCCCGACGGTAAACGAACCCGAGCCCCGTTGATTCCCCGAGCGTAGTCAGGGTCGATAACCACTCGACCAACGGGCGGTCCTTATAGAAATTAAGATCGTGTTAAGAATTTGAATTGGACCTCCTCGTTGAAGCTAATAGGAAAAGATATGTAACAACGTCGGATGTTTTAGATATTTTAGATTTCTCAATATACTTTAATATACACTCCCCGTGTTGGTTCCGGATTCCTTTGAAGAATAGACCAACTGCCGTTCTGCCAGGCAGGTCGTTAAAGGCGACCGATTGGCTATACGAGTCACTACCATCGTGGCTACTAGGTGGTAGAGTTTAGCATTGTCTCGCCCGGTTCTGATACCACAGCCTTACCTATTCCTGCCGCAATAGCGTCAGTGTTTGTCACTGTCGTGTTCCGGTATGGAGGGTAAGGTAGCCGGTAAACTTATGCATGTGGCCTTTGACCTCACCACAAGATAGCAACGCATCATTATCAACTTTGGTTTCTATAGGCGATAGTTGACTCTTCCCATTAGGAGACTTCCCATCAACAAGCAGATGTTGTTTGCTATACTATGATATAAAAAAAATATGATAAAAATTTCACGTTTTAAAATTGAAATTAAAATTTAACGCGAAAATGCTCCAGGCTTCTACACTGTTGGATTACTATTAAAGTTATGAATAATAGCTATTTTAAAATAACATACGATACTACATATAAATAATCATAGATTAGATGGTATTACATTTATCTATACATATAATAAAATCGAAGGAAAGTCAAAACTGTACATTGAATATTTTTTTAAAAGTATACTTGGGGCGTGATCTACAATCGATATCGAAGCCAAAAATATAGCTTTTAGAATTTTTGTCTGTTTGTCTGTATGTATGTCCGGGGTAAACTCAAAAAGTACTGCATGGATTTACTTCAAATTTTGTATGAATATTACTAATATGTCGGGTCAACATATAGGCTGCATATTATCACGCTATCACCTAGCGGCCAGGTGCTGTGCGGAGTAAACGAACTCCGCGCGAACGAAGTCGCTGGCAACAGCTAGTTATTAAATAAAAGAAATTCTATTATATAGTAATCAATAAGTACTGCAAAGCTTCAACAAAGGGTATCTAGCTTCTAAATATGGAATAGGACAAAGTAAGGCCCAAGTTTACAATAAGAAGCTCTGTATTGCGAGCAATGGAGTGTAATTTCGAAAATTATTTTTAAGTTCGAACATAAACCAAATCGGTCAAGGAGTTATACATCTCACATAGTTGCACGATTTCATGGGCGTATATAAGGGATGGCTTAGGAGGTCCGGCTTAGGAGGTGAAACAGGTATTACCACCTATCCGATCCTGGTCCCATCACAGCCACACTTCACAATTTACACACACACGCCAAAGTCGCCGCTGGCGCCTACTCGACCTACTGTTTCGACCTGTCAACATTCGGGACACCGGTCAAGAGTCACTAATGAGTCAAAATTCTCATGTCACTTACGTTCCCACTAATTGTCAAGATTCTGACCTAAGACGAGGTTCGGTGTCACAGGAGACATCCTTAGGGAGGGCTCTTAATTTAAACTCTGGTGGAACATTCTGCTAGCCCGAAACTTATAATCTAGATATTATATATATAAAAATCAATCCCTTTTTTCCGTGGTCACGACATCACGCGTGAATGGCTTTACCGATTTCGCTAATTATTTTTTTGTTGTGTTTGTTATTGTTAGGAGAAGATTCTTATAAAAGAAAATATTAAGAAAATTGCGCGGAAAATTAGAAAATTTAAGAATACTTAACCACCATATAAAGTTTAATGCCATTTTGGATGCGTGGAATTACAATCCCGTAGACTTTTTTTTATATCATAAGATAGCAAACAAGCAGATGGGTTTCCTAATGGAAAGAGTCAACCATCGCCTATAGAATATAGAAATAGAACTTATATAAATTACGTGTCACGTTGTTTGTCCGCTATGGATTCCTAATATGTAAGGCAAAACAACGTTTGTCGGGTCAGCTAGTATATATATAAAAATCAATACCTTTTTTCCATGGTCACGACATCACGCGTGAATGGCTGTACCGATTTCGCTAATTATTTTTTTATTGTGTTTGTTATTGTTAGAAGAAGGTTTTTATAAAGGAAAATATTAAGAAAATCGTGCGGAAAATTAGAAAATTTAGGAATACTTAACCAACACATAAAGTTCAATGCACTTTCGGCTGCCTGGAAGAACTATCCCGTATTTTCTTATAAATATATAAATTACGTGTCACGTTGTTTGTCCGCTATGGATTCCTAATATGTAAGGCAAAACAACGTTTGTCGGGTCAGCTAGTATATATATAAAAATCAATCCCTTTTTTCCATGGTCACGACATCACGCGTGAATGGCTGTACCGATTTCGCTAATTATTTTTTTATTGTTAGGAGAAGGTTCTTATAAAGGAAAATATTAAGAAAATCGTGCGGAAAATTAGAAAATTTAGGAATACTTAACCAACACATAAAGTTCAATGCGCTTTCAGCTGCCTGGAAGGACAATCCCGTATTTTCTTATATATAAAAATCAATTGCTGTTCGTTAGTCTCGCTAAAACTCAAAACGGCTGAACCGATTTGCCTAATTTTGGTCTAGGGAAGGTTTAAAAGGTGAGAAAATATAGAAAAAAAATAAGAGTAGTTAAAAACGCAGAACGGCGTTTGCCGGGTCAGCTAGTACTTATATAAATTACGTGTCACGTTGTTTGTCTGCTATGGATTCCTAATATGTATGGCAAAACAACTCTGATTGAAGCTTATTTTTTCATTATATCAACTTTTTACGTAAGATTTCTATTTTCTTTATTTTTAATTATTGATTTATAAAAAATATTTAACATATGTTAAAAATGGTTGCAATAGATTCATTCTTCTTTCATTTTCAAAGTTCTGTGAAAAGAATCGCTTTTCAAAAATGGAAATCAACATGTCAATTACATTACACGACGACACGTAGAACAAAATTAAAAATTTTCCTGAACAAAATTAAAAATTAAAAATATTTGCAGTTTGTAATAAAAAGCACACATAATAAATGAAGTATGGAATAAAATTCCTTTGTAGTCATGTCGTAGTCCGCATAGTACCTTTGTTACTTGTTTAATTAATTTGTCATTGATCTCGAGCGAGAGGCGGAATTCGCAGCTGGCCAGATCGCAGCCCGCCCGGGTCAATATCCATAACAATATCATGAGTAGTACTTTGATGATATTATGCGTCGATGAAAATTTTATCCCACCTGAGGCTAAAAAATAATAAATAGTAAATACTGCTGCAAAAATTACACGATTTGATTCCCCATAGCCCAAAGTAAACAAATTATTTGCTTATATTATATAGGTGCTATTCAACGATACTAATACATATAAATATCAAAATACTGAAATATATTTAATAAATATTCAAACTCAAAAATTCTAACACTCATGCTCAATTCACAAATGTTTGTCCCTGTCGGGAATCAAATCCGAGTCCCATCGATTACATAGTTTGGATAGTTAACCACTCGGCCAACGTGTTGATCAAAACCTACAGACCACGGGGCTTCAATTCTTTTATAAAGAAACAAAAAATGTACAGAATTTTAATTAGATAAATTATTTTAAAAACTAACTGTTTAGGAAGTGGAACACAAAAACCAAGTCCTCAGATTTCAGAATTTTATTTAGCAAAATTGAATACACCGCAAAACCACTTACGGTATCGCAATTATGTACATACTAATAATAAATGCTAATGCGAAACATAACGGGGTGGTAAATGATAAAAGTTTAATTAATCTCTCACAAATTTTAGAATTTCAAATCGAAGTTGAAAAGCCAATGATGAATATCCATTTAAAGTTCGCCTAGAAATATTAATGGCATCAATAAGCAATCAACGCTGTTTTCATTCATAATAATTATTAATTTTATCATAGTTATTAATAGTACAACGAAAGCTTTACTCTAACACTTGTTTTGTTACTTTTTTAAAAAAAAAATTGAGCTTACGTTGTTTTTATATTCAACTAGCTGTGCCCGCGACTTCGTTCGCGTGGAAAAAATTCTAAAATAAAAACCCGCATAGTTCCCGTTCCCGTGCGATTTCCGGGATAAGAACTATCCTATGTCCTTTCCTGGGTCTCAAACTATATTTGTACAAAATTTTATCCAAATCGGTTAAGCGGTTTAGCCGTGAAAGTGTAACAGACAGACAGACAGACAGAGTTACTTTCGTATTTATAATATTAGTATGGATTTAGTGTGTACTAAATTTCGACTATTTATAATAAATACTTTCATTTTCTTTCATTTAACATTATATTTTGTTAAACATTTTTCCTACATATACGTACGTTATTTTTCTAATTTGCTACTATTACCATCTTATGGCAGGAAAGAATGATCTTATTTATTTGAAAAGCATTAATAAGTATACAATTTTGAAGAGTACACTTATTTCGTAGTGTGAACGTTTTTAAAATGTACTTGATATTGTGCTATTATGTACATAAAGTTAATAATTTCCATTCAGGTTATATTCTTGTTGGACTTTATGCTGACTTTATAAATCTCTTTTCGAGTCATATGGAATCTTTTAACAACTTCTCTTAACTTTCATATTGTCTTGCAAATTATATCATATTTTATTGCAAACCGGTTAATTATTTTTTTCTTTCTAAAATATTGTATAAATTAAACTAAGTATTTCAATAACAAAACATTAATTCACACTTATCTCATACTACCATCCACCCATTCACTTTTACATAAATACCCGATGAAGTTCAGGGGCGTTGTTTTTGCAGCCTACAAACTCAACAAAATGTTATAACTATATGAAGTATGTATATATAGTTAAACATATCTGATTTTGAAGAGAGGAAACAGACTATTTTTAGGCGTATCAAACCCGTAGGCTTTCCCCGTGTTGGTTCCGGGCTCCTTTAAAGAATAAACCAACTGCCGTTCTGCCAGGCAGGTCGAAAAGTGCTTGTCGCTGTCATGTTCCGGTTTGGAGGGTAAGATAGCCGGTAAACTTATGCATGTGGCATTAGACCTCGTCACAAGATAGCAAGATAACAACGCACCATTAATATCTTTGGTGTCTATAGGCGATGGTTGACTCTTTCCATCAGGAGAGCCATTTGCTTGTTGGCTATCTTATGGTATAAAAAAAAATTAAAAAATTAAAAATAAATATCCCAAAGGATAGTAACCTCATCCCAAAGGCAAGTAACCACATCAACACACCACGCATCACTCGTTATAAAATAATTCACGTGTCACACCAGTTAATGCATTGAAACCGTCTGTTATATACGTTGCAGTGAAATAGTCTTTAGATTATAATCTACCTAGGGAGTTTATAATTTGGTTAGGTTAGGTTAGCAGTTAAATTATAATATCACTTAGTTAAATTATAATCTAACGGTATTGACAATTTCACTGCGACATATATAACGCGAGCGTGATTTAATTTCACACGGGCTATTTCACTTTACTCATCACTTACAAATTGTAATCGTATAAATAACTATATCATGTCATTATCACTGCGACATGTCGCATCTCCGCTCAAATAGTGTCACAAGTCAAAAAAACTAATTCTCGTGTAAAAGGGGTTTAAAGTTGCTCCTGCCTAATTTTTTCGCTTTTCCGGCCAACGCCACTAACGTCACTAACGCTATATAGTATCAAATCATTGAAAACAGTAGTAGATCACAATTCGAGATAAAACTATGGCATAATACGATACGAATGGTACAAAATGGTACATAATAAAGGTGATTTTACGATTTTTTGAATTGTGGCACTATTTGAGCAGAGGTGCGATGTAACAGACGAAATAAAATGCACCCACTGTGACAATAATAACTTATAATATCTAACGGTCGTGATTTATCACGCGTGATATAACAGTGACAAAAAACAAATAACTTCGCGACGTGATAGTAAAATAAAAGTAGCTATAACTTCCATCTCTACGCACCAGTAACATCTGTGATGTCTATAGGCGATAGTTGTCTAATTCCGTCAAAAGCATTACTTGAAAAACTTTAAAAAAAAAGCAAAGAAAAATATCGAAACGCAGGGATTGAACCTGAGACCTTCTTCCTAAAGCCGGGACGCTCTACCACTGAGCTAGTTATACGGTATGCATACCTAGCGACTAGTACAATCGACGATCATATAGCAAAGAAGAATTTCGCCATATCGAGCTTGTCGACACTAGCTCAGTGGTAAAGCGTCCCGGTTTTAAGGAGACAGTCGCAGGTTCAAATCCCGCGTGTCGATATTTTTCTTTGTTGTTTTTAAAGTTTCTCAAGTTTTCCTAAGCATGGAGTGAGTGCTATAACACAAAAATAATTAGTAGCATTGCTTGTTTACTACGTCATGATATTAATTGTTTTTTAAATTTAATCACTCTGTGGTATAGTCTGGTGTCGGTGTTGACCACATGAGGTCCCAGGTTCGATTCCCAGGTTGGGCAATTCAAAAGTGTGTTTTTTCAGTTTTCTAATAAAAACGCTGCCCGGAACTTTTCCCCGTGTTGGTCTCGGGCTCCTTCGTAGAATAGGCCAATTACCGTTCTGCCAGGCAGGTCGTAAAAGGTGACTCGTATAGCCACGAATCACTAACATCGTGGCTACTAGGTGGTAGAGTTCTGCATTATCTCGTCCGGGTCTGGTACCACCACTTTAACTATTCCTACCGCAATAGCGTCAGTGCTAGTCACCATCGTGTTCCGGTTTGGAGGGTAAGGTAGCCAGTAAACTTATGCATGTGGCATAAGACCTCACCACAAGATTGCAACGCACCATTAATATCTTTGGTGTCTATAGGCGATGGTTGACTCTTTCCATCAGGGGACCCAACTGCTTGTTTGCTGTCTTACGATATAAAGATATAAAAAGACATGCCCTAAAGAATATCTAATTTTTTTTAAGTCTGTGTAAGAATATAAGAACATAGAAAAAAAATATCAAAATAATTTTTGATATCTTTTTGGCCATTTAAAACACGTAGGAATGTGAAAAAAAAAATCTCTAAAAAATTCTACAAAGATTGGCGTTGGTCCCATATTATTATCTATTTATAGATTTTGAGAAAAATTGATTCAAAAAATGTTAACCTTTGCGTGTTATCTAAAAGTCGTTCAAGAATCCATGCCAAAAATAGCATGTATCATGTTTTCAGAGTGTTTTTATAATAGTCATAGGAACCATTTCGCCATACATATCCGGTGAAACCCTTCTAGCCATAACTACCAAACTTCATCAAAATTGGTACAGCGATTTAGCTGTGAAATTGTTATACAGGATAACACCCGAACGATATCGCAGTGCAACCTACCGGGTTCAATTGTGAATCTAAATCATTCGCACATTCAAAAACACACACAAAAATTCATCAAAATCGGTCCAATATTTAAGAGGAGTTCAGTCACATACACACGCACGGAAGAATTATAAAGATAATATATGGATCTGTTACTTCACAACAAACATAACCTTCGCACGTGTGCAACATTTGCCGATTCTAATCGAAATGGTCAAGCTCGAGTGTTCACCTCGTTGAAAACACGCACGTCTAGACATACTAGAACAGACATTTGAAGCGAGTACCTTAAATATCAACCGCCCCATTGGTCGATGGATTAGCGACTATGACAACACAATCGACAGGGCTTTTTTTCAACAGGGACAAACATTTGGATTATTCGTCATCTCGCCCGACAAAAAATCGCCCGATCGGGCGACTTGGCACTTCTCGAATTTACCTAATATTTCTGTCCTCAACTCGCACTCTGCCAAGCTAAACAGATTTATGATCATAAAAGGTTAGCTAGTTTCTTTTATTTTTATCTAACCCTTTTTTCTTTTTTTATGTACGTTGGAGGAAAGCTTATTTAATTTATTTAAACTGTTATTATGTCTTAATGAACTAAGAAATGACGAAAATAAGTGCCTAATTAAATGTAAATAATTTTCATTTTTTACTAGTTTTATTTCAGTACTGTCCTAGCAGAGCTGGGTTTAAAAAAAGGGTATTTTAAAAAATATGGCTTGTGTGGCCGCTATCTTATTTTGTCCTATATTAATGGAATTGGAATAAACTATGACACATAAATTAAATAATATAAATTATTTTAAGATTTTTTATGACTATATGAGTAATAATATATGCGAAATTAGCTTATAAACAAGTCAAGTGTTTTTGAGAATAATTATACATATTTTTTTTTTACTTTGATTTAAATTTGGTGTAACATGCTTTTATATTTTTGAGATGTTGAGTTGTGAAATATATAAAAAATTATAATATAACAACATTTTGTTTAATTTTAAAGACCAACTATAAAATATATAACGTTTTCAAAAAAGATTTTTATAGTTGACTCTACTAAGTTACCGAACATTTTTATGGTCAGGCGAGTTGACCACAGAAATATTAGGTAAATTCGAAAGGTGCCAAGTCGTCCGATCGGGCGAGTTTTTGTCGGGCGAACAACCCAACCATTTTTGTGATGCATAAATGTTTGTATTTCTGGGTTTGAGTATTTATTAAATATATTTGAATATTTATATATGTATTTCTATGTATTAATAATATTGACTAACACCCATAACACAAGCAAATAATTTGCTTACTTTGGGGTTAGAGCAATGCCTGTAATTTGTTTAGGAATATTTATTTATTTATTTAAAAGGTGAACGAATACTGAACATGATTTATAGGCAGCAGAATTCTACGATTACTTGGTAAGATTGGTGCCACCAGCTTTACTATTTCAGCGACCAGAGATGGGCGACGAAAAGCTACTTACAAAGTTTGCTTTACCACAAAAGCGTATAAGCGTGCTTAAAAGTATAAGCAGTTTTTGTTTATACGTAAAGCGTACGTTTTTTTCAGCGTGACTAACAATATGCAACAAGCTACTAAATTTAAGTGTACCTATTAGCTATTAGCACATCCACATAGCACCTTCGGGGATATGGGCGTGAAGATACTTACTTACTTACTTAATAATAAAAATACATTTTACTAATTTTGTATTAATAATAAAGTAATAATGAAATAGTAGTAAGTTTAGCAATACTAGGTGGTAGAGTTCTGCATTGTCTCGTCCGGGTCTGGTACCACCGCATTACCTATTCCTGCCGCATTAGCGTCAGTGCTTGTCAGTGTCGTGTTCCGGTTTGGAGAGTAAGTAAGCCGGTAAACTTATGCACGTGGCATTAGACCTCGCCTCAAGATAGCAACGCACCATTAACATCTTTGGCATCGGTGATGGTTGCCACTTGCCATCAGGAGACCTATCTGCTTGTTTGCTATCTTATGATATAAAAAAAACATATTTATTTTGTCACTAGCTGTTGCCTGCGATTTCGTTCGCGCGGACTTCGTTTACTCCGCACAGCTCCTCCCTCGTAGGTGATAGCGTGATAACATGTAGCCTATGATGACCCGACCTGTTAGTAATATTCATGCATTTGAAGTAAATCCATGCAATACTTTTTGAGTTTACCCCGGACATACATTGACTTTCCTACGATTTTATTATATATATATATATATACATATATATATATATATATATATATATATATATATATATATATATATATATATATATATATATATATATATATACATATATATATATATATATATATACACATATATATATATATATATATATATATATATATATATATATATATATATATATATATATATATATATATATATATATATATATAGATGTATATAGATGTAGATTAGTACAAAGGGAAAATAATTACGAAATCACGTTAATACATAACTACTGCTACTTGAACATTGTAAAACACGATAACATCTATATTATAATTAAGAATTTCCTCCCAATTTATCGCCTCTATGGTCTAGTGGTCTGGTGTCGGTGTTGACTACAATAGGTCGAGGTCCCAGGTTCGATTCCTGAGTTTCATTTCAATTTTCAGGCAATTCAAAATGTGTTTATTCGGTTATCTGATAAAAACAACGATACATGGAATTTAAAAATTGCCTGGTTGGCGATAGGCTTAGATGCTTAGTCCCACATGACGTGATAGGTGGCAAACCTATCACGTCATGTAGGACTAAGTATCCTCGGCTAATCGTGGATGCATTTGTTGTACCTCTGTCTACCTCTTGGGGTATGGGCATGACGATACTTTTTTAGAATTTACTTTACTTAATTACTATTAAGTATAACATCTCACGTAATTTGTGGACGCCCCTTACTAGTATACTTTACTTTTTTTTTATTATCGATAGGTAAGCGCTTCACCTCGATCTCGCCTGATGGTAAGCTAAGATGAGGCCTAAGATGGAATGCGCTTCCCTAGAAGGTACCTGTTCACTCTTCTCTTGAAGATCCCCAGATTGTACTCGTCCGGGAACACAGACTTTACTTAGTAATACTTTACTTAATCACTACACAGTATAAAACAATGTCGCTTTCCGCAGTCTATCGCTATGTATGCTTAGATCTTTAAAATTACGCAACGGATTTTGATGTAGTTTTTTTAAATAGATAAAGTGATTCAAGGGGAAGGTTTATATGTATAATAATTATTAATTATATAGCAAAACAATGTTTGCCGGGTCAGCTAGTATAATAAATAATAATATATTCTTTGGACAAATTGCACGAATTGATCTAACCCCATGTAAACAATAATATTCTTGTATAGCACTATCAAGCGATTACCAATTTTACATTTAGATTATTTTATCTTAAAGTAAATCTTTCCATCGATTGTTGTGGCTAAATTTAATGTATCAAAACTGTTATATTCATATGTATCCAGTTTTATGATTATTGTACACTATTTTAACATTTCGATAATTATTGTGTTTACTCTTATTCGGGTCAGCTGGAAGAAATCTCTTTTATTAGGGATAAGCTCGCCCATTGTACAGTCTGTTTTTAATAAGTCTCTATGTACTACTTCTCTTTTAATTGTGTATAATAAAGTATTAAATAATAAATAATAATAATAGTAAATAACCAAGGGTATTCATGTCAATTGACTGTCGAGTTATGCCACTTGTCTAGACCCGCAGGATCGATTCCCAACTGATACAAACATTTGTGTGCTAAGCATAGATGTTGGTATTTCTAGCTTTAAGTGTTTATTATGCAGTATGTACCTACTAGCTGTTGCCTGCGACTTCGTCCGCGCGGACTTCGTTTACTCCGCACTGCCTCTCCCCTGTAGGTGATAGTGTGATAATATGTAGCCTATATGTTGACCCAACCTGTTAGTAATATTCATGGAAAATATGAAGTAAATCCATGCAGTACTTTTTAAGTTTACCCCGGACATACATACAGACAAACAGACAAAAATTCTAAAAACTATATTTTTGGCTTCGGTATCGATTGTAGATCACGCCCCAAGTATTGTTTTAAAAAAATATTCAATGTACAGTTTTGATTTTCCTACGATTTTATTATATGTATATATGTACCATTAGGTATTTATATATTTATTTCTATGTATTAATATCGTAGACAAACACCCATAACACAAGCAAATAATTTGCTTACTTTGGGTTTAAATCGATTTGTGTAAATTTCAGTGATTTTATTATTATTAATGTTATTAATAAAATTATAACCAAGAATATTCATGTCAATGTCATTGATTAATCAAACTAAAATAAAATTGTTATAAATGTCCAAAAATACACTAAATTGATGTAAAATATATTAGTACCATTGAAAATGCCATAATATTATCTATTGAGGATTATAATATTAATTAAGGGTCAAAATGCTATCATAATAAAAATGTTTAATACCTACTAAATGTCATAATAAATCTTATCATTTATAATTTTTAATAACTATAAAAAAAAAAGTTATTTATAGTAAAGTATTGATTTATAGTTAAGAATATTGTTTGTGTTAATAACATTGACATGTGAATGTTATTTTTTATTACTTAAAATTAAATTATACATATTATGTATTTACATATTTTCAGTATTTTGAGTCAAAAATTTTTGGAGTGTATAAAACATTTTCTGTAATAGCCAATTGTTACTCTATTGCAGTGTTTTTCAATCTTTTTCACGCGACCCCCTTAGCATATTACAGAAAATTGCGACCCCCAGGCCCCAACCCATTGCCACCTAAGTTATATTAAAAAATCAAATCACCAATTTCTTCATTTTTAGGTGTATATGTTGTCTTGATATTTTAGTAACACTAAACTACCTTCCACGACCCCTTGCAAAGACCTCGCGACCCTCTAAGGGACCGCGACCCAAACTTTGAAAACCACTGATCTATTGTATTTTCCCCTTGATGGTTCCGGGCTCCTCTGAAGAAGAGAATAACTGTCGTTCTGTCAGGCAACCAATTGGTTATGCGAGTCACTACCATCGTGACTACTAGGTGGTAGAGTTCTGCATTGTCTCGCCCGGATCTGGTACCACCGCCTTACCTATTCTTGCCGCAATAGCGTCAGTGTTAGTCACTGTCGTGTTCCGGTTTGGAGGGTAAGGTAGCCGGTAAACTTATGCATGTGGCATTAGACCTCGCCACAAGATAGCAACGCAGTCAACGCAAGATAGCAAAGCAGTTTGGAGTCTATAGGCGTAGGTTGACTCTTTCCATCAGGAGACCCATCTGCTTTTTTGCTATCAAACATGCTGCATTGTTTGCTATCTTATGATATGAAAAAAAATTGTAAGTTACCCGGAAGCTCTCTTATATCTTATAGTATATTATTGAATGCCTACTCTTATAATTGTTACATATCAGCTTTTTTGAAATTTGTAAGATCTACAATGTTGCATCATCAGCCTTTTTGGGTCTCTATACCCAAGCTTAGATTTACTTTTGCGGCCTCATATAGTTCGTTGTGCTTATTAACGTCACAAGCATAAATTCACCGGCTACGTAACAGTGACAAGCACTGACGCTGTTGCGACAAGAATAAGTAAGGTGGTGGTACAAGACCCGGGCCAGACAATGGAAAAGTCTTCCACCAGTAGTCACGAATCATGATGGTAGTGTAATCTCTCTATGTCTAAGAGAACGGGGAGGAGGGGGGGGACTCTCATGGCAGTGGTACCACATTAATGGGGAAATTGAATTTTGTTAGTAATTAATTAATGTTAAAATATAATTTATGACGCATTTCAAGTTGCAATCCTGGGACATGATAAATCTACGTAATCCTTACCTAGAGTACTTAAAACCTAATTATAAAATTACGAGTAAACTAAACAAAACATAAATATTTATTACATTTCAGAATGTTTTGGTAAAGTAAAAAACGAAAACTTTGCATCCTTCTGTTAATTGCGACAATCTTCCATACATCAATTATTTTATATTACGAATTCCCCATTTTATAAGGTTACCTACAGTAATAAACCTTACGTTGCGACGATGATCGGCAGGCCGTCGTACATGAATAGGTACGCGTGTACTCATAAGCACGGGGTGGTCCCGAGTCCCGACTGATTTGCAAAGTCAAGTTGTCGTGCTCTGAAGGTGCTTATCTCAGATAGGTACGCAAGTGTCATAGGCCTGACGAGACTGTGAATCGTGACGATAGACGCACGTGCGGCTGAGGCATTACGCAGCTACCTAGCTTTATGGATCGCTGCCGGCCGCTGCCATCCCGTTGTGAATTGAGCCTAACATTTACAGGGTAATCAGAGGGAACCGAGTGTCACATCTCAAATCAAGTAGACCTTCTTTTGCTTTGCTTCCTCAACCTTTTTAACCCTCTGTATATAAATTAATTGAGTTTCTTAAAATACTGTCGCTTCCATAATCTTTAGTAAAATAAAGTAGGTAATATATTTTTTTCTGTATGTAATAACAATGGCACTGTTAATTCTTCAAGGATAATGTGTTTAAACTTTAAACAACAGGGTAAACTGTTAATTGCATGTGAATTCTCTGAGATCATGTCTATAATCAATCAAAATACTATACGACTCACAGCTGTTTTTTTTTTGTTTATTTCTTAGGATAGCATCCAAGCAGATGGTTGTCTTGATAGAATGTGATAATTATTGTAAAATAGCAGTTGCCTGCGACTTCGTCCGCGCGGACTTCGTTTACTCCACACAGCTCCTCCCCCGTAGGTGATAGCGTGATAATATGTAGTCTATATGTTGACCCGACCTGTTAGTAATATTCATGCAAAATTTAAAGTAAATCCATGCAGTACTTTTTGAGTTTACCCCGGACATACATGACTTTCCTACGATTTTATTATATGTATATAGATAGACGCCAAAGATATACCTATTAATGGTGCTGAGCTGTATCCGTATGGCGCGGTTGAAATGACACAAACATAGCCTTTTTACCTTACCCTCCAATAAATTGTATAGATTAGAAATACATTTAGGTAATGTATTTCTAACGCAAATTATTTTTTTTAATATTTTTTACGTCATAAATTGCAAACAAGCAAATGGATCTCCTGATGGAGTCAACCATCGCCTATAGACACCAAAGATGTTAATGTTGCATTGCTATCATGTGGCGAGGTCTAATGCCACATGCATAAGTTTACCGGCTACCTTACCCTCCAAACTGGAAATCGACAGTGACAAGCACTGACGCTATTGCAGCAGGAATAGGTAAGGCCGTGGTAAGACCCGGGCGAGACAATGCAGAACTCTACCACCTAGTAGCCACGATGGTACTGACTCGCTGATAGCCAATCGGTCGACTTTTAGATAAGCCTGGCAAAATGGCAGTAGGCTTATTTTTCAAAGGAGCCCGGGACCAAAACGGGAAGAAATATTAGGTTTTTGCAGCTCTCCGCAATGCAAACTTTAATTATGCCAAATTTCATACTCTCGTAATTGTCTTAAAAAGGAATGCTAAATTTTTGCTTCACGTAACAGCAAGGATTTATAACGTTATAATATTGATATGTTTCCGTCGTCGTGATTGGTTATGGTATATGATATAATGACGTTGTCTTCTAGCGCTAGTTGGCGAACCAATCACGAAACAGCATGAAACGCAGCAAACCAATCACCAATCCAATTGGCTCGAGTCTCGTATTCGAGTTTGGTTAACTCGCTCGTACTCGCAAACTGAGTGCTAAGTGTGAGTTTTTCAATCAAATTTGTTTGTGATTTGTACAGCGCCACCTAGTGGTAAACTGGTTTCTCACGTTTACCACTAGGTGGCGCTGTACAAATCACATACAAATTCCTAGTAAACTCCAAACGCGCTCACGATCGAATGCGAAAAGAAAAACACTTAGCACTCAGTTCACTTAAGCAATGAAGTGGCCTGGTCTAATGATACAAACAAGTTTTGTGTCAACAGTTATTGTGAGTACTGAGTTTTACTGAGTGAATTTATATAATTGTTTATTATATATGATTGTAATTAACTTTATTACAGAATTATTCGATTCGAATACCAAACATAGATTTCCGATTCGCGTACTGGTCTCGAATCAGGGAATCGAGTCATGATTCGAATCTATACATATAATAAAATCGTAGGAAAGTCAAAACTGTACATTGAATATTTTTTTTTAAAAGATACTTGCGGCGTGATCTATAATCGATATCGAAGCCAAAAATATAGTTTTTAGAATTTTCGTATGTTTGTCTGTATGTATGTCCGGGGTAAACTCAAAAAGTATTGCATGGATTTACTTCAAATTTTGCATGAATATTACTAACAGGTCGGGTCAACATACCTATATGTTGACCCGACCTGTTAATAATATTATCACACTATCACCTGCGAGGGAGGAGCAGTGCGGAGGAAACGAAGTCCGCGCGGACGAAGTCGCAGGCAACAGCTAGTACCGTATAAACTGACTCGAGTCGACTCGATCCACCAAAATAGCGACTCGGCACATTACTAGAAGTCACCATCTAGCAGTCACGATGGAAGTGACTCTGTTTTAAGTATCCAAATGTATAAATTAATATGTATAATAGAACTTGAAAAAACCTAACGTAAAATATATTAAAGAACCTGGTAATTTGATATAGACTCGAAGTTCTAAGATACAACGAGATTGGATGCGTGCGTTAAGTTTTAGTGCCTTGAAATTAAATTATTGATAAGTTTCCTACACGGGCGAAGCCATAAATATTATGCACGGCGTGATACTCAAGACTAACTCTCCCCTTGAATATTATGCTGTGCAGCGTATCGCAGCCTTGACTGAGACTTTTACCTCCAGCCAGTTCAGCGGAATATTTCTCGTCGCTGTAACTATATGGTAGCTATGAAATTACGTTTTAACGAATGCTGCATCACAAATAATCCCAGAGCTCAAAGCATATTTTAAAGTGTATTTATTTCGGTTTAATTTTGCATTGTACTATGTATTTTTTATCCTATAACCTGATTATTTAAGGATTCCTAGCATCAAAAAGAGAGTGCGCTCGGGAGATCCCATTCAGGAACGAAGCTCTTTACGTTTTTTCTTCAAACCCGAATGTAATTCGAAATGTAATCTATATATTTAAATTTTTATTTATATTATTTTTTCAAGTCAAATAATCTAAAGGGACGAATTACATCAAAAAGTTTCATTTAATATTCCAGGAAAAATATTTATTCATAAAAACCGGCCAAGTGCGAGTCGGACTCGCACACGAAGGGTTCCGAATCATCATAGCAAAAAAAAGAAAAAAAACACGTTTATTGTATGGGTCCTCATACTTAATATTTTTTATTTTTAGTATTTGTTGTTATAGCGGAAACGAAAATACATAATTTGTGGAAATTTCAGCTTTGTAGCTATCACGGTTTATGAGATACAGCCTGGTGACAGACAAATGTACAGTCAGCCAGCGGAGGCTTAGTAATAGGGTCCCGTTTTACCTTTTAGGTATGGAACCCTAAAAAACAGACAGGGGAGCAGAAAGAGAGAGGGAGTTACGCACCCGGCTGCGCACTCACTTGCTCGTGTGCTCATTTGTTGCAGTAGTATCGATACACACACACACACACACACATACGGCATTTCGTTACGTGATAATTTCTACTAAATCACACTACCCGTGAGCCGCTTTAAGGAACTTCATTTCCAATGAGAGTTTTAGATTTTTTACAGGAGATATTAAAGCGGCATTGTTTATAAAAAAAAATTAAATTTATGTTTCTTGGAAGGGTAAATAGCCTTCAAAATTTTCATTTTGTGAAGCAAATGAAAAAAAAATGTTAAACACATCAAACAGCCGCAGCACGTCAAAGAAAAAGCTCGTTTTTAGCCGCATTGACAATCCACAATGGAATTTTTAAAAATACGAAATAGAATATTGTTTCAATTCACATATTTTCATCGAATATGACATGCAAACTATAAACATAAATTACGATTTAAAAACATTTCCAATTCATTCATTATAAACTGATCATTTTTTAGAGTTCTGTACCTCAAAGGCAAAACGGAACCCTATTACTAAGCCTCTGCTGTCTATCTGTCTGTCACCAGGCTGTATCTCATAAACCGTGATAGCTAGAAAGCTGAAATTTTCACAAATTATGTATTTACGTTGCCGCTATAACAACAAATACTAAAAATGAAAAAAAAAATATTAAGAGGGAACGTGATTTTTTCGAATTCTTTTTACTGTGATGGTACTATTATACGGAAAATGGAAAACTGCTTTTTAAAAAATGAAAACTTTACTTGCTGGAAAATATAACGCAAAGAAATAGTAAGATATTGTATAGAGAGAGCCGACTGGTACTGATATTTAATATCAGCTTTGAAGCTTATGACTGATCGAGACGGACTAACTCGCCCGCGAGAGCGGGTTTGTATATATACTATCTACCTTGCCTATCTGGCATATAGGGGATGATAGTCAGCATTTCTGCCAACATCCCCAAGGTATAACAGTACGGAACCCTTCGTACGCGAGTCCGAGTCGCACTTGGCCGATTTTTAATAATCTAAAATATAATTATTTAATAACTAGCTGTTGCCCGCGACCTTGTCGACTCCGCACAGCTCCTCCCCCGTAGGCGATAGCGTGATAATATGTAGCCTATATGTTGACCCAACCTGTTAGTAATATTCGTGCAAAATTTGAAGTAAATCCATGCGGTACTTTTTGAGTTTACCCCGGACATACGTTGACTTTCCTATGATTTTATTATATGTATAGATACGTTACTCACTAAAAATATAATATTTATAAGTGATATTATTATTGCAGTTGTTTACTTTAGCAGCTATCACAGCAGCGGCTGACGCTTTTTTGTGATTTTGTAAAATTTGCACCAATTCATGAATTTTGTACTTGGCAAATAAAGCGATGAATGATCAATTTGACTAAAAATTAAATTTATGTAATTTTTAAATTTTAATACGTTACAGTAAAATAAGTATTAAAATAAATAAAATAATTTATATGATGTGATACCTATCTAATTAACTTTGTTAAAAATAATAAAAATTTCAACTTATTTCAAATGTTAGAATAATAAAATAGTCAATAGCTTAGTCAAATTAATGTTTTAAATTGATGAGTCAAATAAGAAGATAGCTCTCCGATGGAAAGAGAAACGATCGCTTTTTAAACGATATTAATGGTGCGTTGCTATCCGTGTGGCGGGATGACAATGCCAAATGCATAAGTGAATGTATTATTCAATTTCGACAATTTCGGGTTCCTACAATTTTGTAGCATGAATAATTATTCATGGGGAATATTGGGGAATCCATAAAATACGGGGCAACTGGTCACCCTAGTTTGTCCTCTGTTTGGTTGTCACCTGTTTGGTCCTCCTTTTTATAGAATGTTTTTAGCTTGATTTTTTCATATATTTTATCTTGTACTGCACCGGTGAAGACATAAATTATGTACAGTGTTGATATTCAAGGCTAGTATTTGGTGAAATTTACTGGAACAATATAGTTTTCCGGGATAAAAAGTAGCATAGGTATATGTTAAGGAAATCCCTGCAGTCGTTTTGTATTATTGTTGGACAAAAGCAGCAAACTGTTAACATCTAATTAACAAAACGACATACAAAAACTTTGAAGTTTTTTACAAATATATACGTTTTAATTGAAACAGATATATCTTAATTATAATGGCATTGGTCGGACGTGACGTTGATTCATACTGATTAAAGTTTGGAGGAATTTATACGTCCTTCGTTTTACTTGGCTTAATAAAGCACACACTGATTATCATCTACCAAGATGCCTATATATCAAGGGAACTGGTGTGATTATATTTATTTATATTTACATATATCTTAATATATTTCTAAACCGATTTCAATGAAATTTTGTAGATATCTACTGTTGGGTCCAACTTAAAACAAAGGATAGTTTTTATCTCAATAATTGAACCAACTAGACTAGTATATATATATATATATATATATATATATATAATTATATATATATATATATATATACATATATATATGTGTGTGTGTGTGTGTGTGTGTGTGTGTGTGGATATTGATACATACATTTTCAAAATATTTTCTTGATTTAAGGGGAAGTTGCTCAATTTTAGTACTTTAAACTACGATATTTTTCTTATTTTAATAAAGTTTTTTTTGATAATGTCATTGACCTACTTATATACCTCTTTCCAAATGGACAAGGTTTTCTTTACACCACGAATATATATATATATATATATATATATATATATATATATATATATATATATATATATATATATATATATATATATATATATATATATATATATATTACGTTTGATTCTCTTTTGCACTTTCAAAATATCGCAATACACCCGCTACTGTTTCAGCCAGCCACAGAGTAGACAGTGTTGTCACGCGTAAAAATAGAGTCACCGAGTAAAATAAATGACGTGAGCTAACACAGCACTGTGCAATTTGTGATTGACTTGAGTAAAGGAGGCTAAAAAAGCCAAGAAAGCGCGCCCTGCGAGCGTTGCTTACACGTTACGGGGCCAACACGCGTCGCTCAACGCTCGCGGCGCCCGCGCTTCGCACACGCTCGAGAAACACGCACGCCTAATGTGGGGTACACTTTATTGTTTAGTCTATGGTCGAATTTCGGCCACAGGCAACCATTAGTAATTATGGTTAATTAAAAAAAGGA
Source organism: Apodemia mormo (assembly GCA_036924255.1). Classification (NCBI taxonomy): domain Eukaryota; kingdom Metazoa; phylum Arthropoda; class Insecta; order Lepidoptera; family Riodinidae; genus Apodemia; species Apodemia mormo. Next base: position 4,756,874 of record JAUPFN010000020.1, on the reverse strand, counting down.
CTCCAGATCTAACCGAAAATAAATGGCATAGCTCTTGGTATATCTTCTGTGGGCGGGGGTGATATGGAGTACCCAACACCCTTATTTCACTTTGATAACAGAGGCACTGTATATCATATATCAGATAACAATGCACGTACCTACTATTATTACAAATTGGAGACTAATCGAGTAAAGGTATCAAATAACTAGACTTCCCTTAAGTTTGTGTGTTGGTTCCGATTCCGCATTAGTTTTTTTAACTAGGCCGTTTCAACAAAATGTGAAAAAATGTAAGCAAATATGGCTGACTAACATTAAGACTGGGTCGTCTATGACTAGTCATGTGAATATCTTTCTCTCTCTTTCCATAAAGAGAGCCATCTGCTTGTTTTCCATCTTATGATCTATACATATAATAAAATCGTAGGAAAGTCAAAACTGTACATTGAATATTTTTTAAAAGAATACTTGGGGCGTGATCTACAATCGATATCGAAGCCAAAAATATAGTTTTTAGAATTTTTGTCTGTTTGTCTGTATCTATGTCCGGGGTAAACTCAAAAAGTATTGCATGGATTTACTTCAAATTTTGCATGAATATTACTAATAGGTCGGGTCAACATATAGGTTACATATTATCACGCTATCACCTACGGGGGAGGGGCTGTGCGGAGCGAACTCAAAAAGTATTGCATGGATTTACTTCAAATTTTGCATGAATATTACTAATAGGTTGTGTCAACATATAAGCTACGTATTATCACGCTATCACCTACGGGGGAGGGGCTGTGCGGAGAAAACGAAGTCCGCACGAACGAAGTCGCAGGCAACAGCTAGTATTAAATAAATCTACACATTGCTATAAACCAGCGTCTAGCATTCCTAAGACTTTAATCATTTCCTCTCATCTTAAATAACTTTTCTTTATAAGTTCATATTGATTGGCCTTAAAGTAGGGATATTGGATATTGATTTAGTTTTAAGCTCGTCGCTGGATTATATTATAGTAAGAAGATTCCATCTTTTTATAAAATTTTAAGACTAGGGGTCTAGGTATTCTTAGGTCTAGGTATTCGGCTCAGATCAGAAACCGGGACCCCATGTTGCGGGCTCGATCACCAGGTTCGGTCGGGCCAATTAAGTTTTATTAAGGTTTTTTCGACGGTTTTCTCGAAAATCCCTTTTCTTCGATTTTGCGAAAATTTGAAAATTTCTCGATTCTGATACTAGTGTCTTAATATCTCGTGCTTTAGGTGAACACGTTAAGCTATCGATCTTGGTTATCTCTAGAAATGAATGGTTAACGTTATTAGGTCAGCAAAATTTGGCGATGGGGATCACTATCTCGCCAACCGGCAAACCGATAAATCCTGTTGAATCGAATAGTCTATAGTCGTTTGATTCACTCTGCACGCTCTGCATGAAACCGGCGTAATTCCTATGTAATTTGTTATTTTTTTACTATTGATAGGGAAGCGCTTGACCACGATCTCACCTGGTAATAATCTAAGATGCGGGCTAAGATGGTACACGCTTCCCTAGAAGGTACCTGTTCACTCTTCTCTTGAAGATCCCCAGGTTGTACTCTCACTCAGGAAGCATGCTCCAGTCCCTTGTATTTCTACCAAGCTTTTTTTAGCCAACTTTGGCTTTCGATTCGATGTACAAGCCAAAGTTGAGAATGCCTACATTAAGGTGATACCAAGGAGCTCGAAGTGGTCAGTTATCAGCACGGACACACCCTGGAAAGACGGAGATAGGTGGAATGGACTAATTAAACTTAACCAGATTGGCGTCGCCCCAATCGGAAACTGCTTGTAAAGACGAGTTCAAACGATCGACCATCGCCTCTTTGTAAGACCGGATCTGCGCCGTACTGGCCCACGCGCTGGATGCGTAACTTTCCACAACAGTGCTATCGTCTGTATACCCATAGATACCGGGCAGCAGATTGTTAATGTGTAGCAGTGATAGAGTTGCGGAGAGAATTGATCTCTGAGGGAGTACGGCATTTACCAATAGGCAGACCATACGATGGAAGCTTGCCAATAAGACTATGCCAGATATCATGCCAGATCCTGTCAAAGACCTTCAAGATATCAAGGGAAACAGCTAGTGCTTCACCATGATTCTCGATAGCCGCGCTCAAAATGTAGGTGGCATACACTAGAAAATCCCCAGTGGACCGATTTCAATACAAGTCAAATTTGTGTGGCAAAACAACGTTTGCTGGGTCAGCCAGTTAATTTATTATAGATAATTATGGTAATATTAGCTAAATTAGTTTGTTATGTAAATGTTAACATTATTATGGGAGGCTTCCTAAAGCCCGGAAGGCGTAATTAATATATTATTGAACATTGACAGTTCCCAACAAATTTAAAATGCAAGGAACTCAGCAGAGTGTAACTAATCATAAAATATATAATTTGTTGTAATTTTGTACAAGTTCCACAGACACGTAGTCGTAGGCAGGTCAAGGATAATACCAGACATTATCTTCTGACAATTGATAGGTAATATTAAATTGCCTATTAGTGTTACCACGTCCAGTGCGTCAATTTTTGGGACGAAAGGTTGAAACAATCGGAAGTTTAATTTTTAAATCAGGACATCCACAAAAACAGGTTTTTGTGAACTTTAATTAGTTGTTATTGGTTTGTGACCTAATTGGATGAACTCAGTGTATTATTAGCAAGAAAAGTATTTCATTTTAATCATTTCTTTATCTTGTTTATAATATCATTTTGAGTTGGATTTCATTGCTTTCATTGAATTTTTTTTATTTTTTATCTTGTTTATAACTTCATTTTGAGTTAGATTTCATTACTTTAATTTGATTTCTTTGTTTTTATTGCGTATTTGTAAAATTAAGTATGTGAGAATTTAACCCTACAAGGCTATTTTTCCTCTTTAGCGGTAAATACTTTCTTTAGTGGTAAAAACTAAGTGAAAAATAGTAAAAAAATTCATAAGCAAATAATTAATTGGAAAATCAAATTTTTATTCCGTTTTTATATATGGTACACTAAGCGTTAACTATACTTCTCTGGTCTTAATCGTTCTAGACAACGTAATAACAGAATCTGATATGATCTTTATTGAGGCAGAGTTCAACTCGACAACCTGAGGTATTTACAGCGTTATCTTTTTTGACCCCAAATAGGAAAATGGTGAAATCCATCAAGTCTGATTTCACGATGAGGAATGACTGCAGTATTCGGTTTCTTTTTCTTTATTTCGATTTATTCTGGAAGGTTTGCCCCGTGTTTTGTTAATCGATGGACCACCACAGACAGACGGACTTTTTCCTACGTCAAATTTGAAATCCGTCATTTTTCCTACGTCAAATTTGAAATCTTTCAGTTTCATTGAAATTGGCATTTGCTTTTGTTCTCCAGCTCGTCTGTATAATTACCAGCTAGTCATGATAATAATATCAAGAAGATGATAAAATAGCCTCAAGTATCTTTTACTCGTCTTGATTTTTATTTAATATTTTTCCAGGAATTAATCTAACAGATCTAACCACCCTTATGTTGGTTATATATTTTTATAATTTGAGGCCAATCTACCTGTATATATTTTTTTCGTTTTTTGCAGTACCACTTCACATATTGTATTGGCTCTTGGCCCATAAAAGACGACGATAAAAAAACCGATTTCTTGTCGTACCACACCACGGTTACAAACTCTACATCGTCAACACTAGCCATCCATCCATCGGAAAATTCTGTTTCCATCTTATCGTTTTTTTGTCCACAGTGCCAAGCGATTGTATTCTTTTGAATTCGACAGTACTTCTTATTGATGACAGGGACAGAACTTCTAGTTCTGGTTTAAAATATCATTATATAATAAACATGTCATTTACCGCCACCGTTAACAAATTGCCGCGGCATATTGTTTAAATTACTTGATATGTATTTACATTACTACCCTTGGGTAGTTTATTAAAAACATAACTCTGTCCGGCTTCTTACATAACAAGGCTAAGACGAACCGATTGACATACGAATCATCAAAATCAGCCTCCGCGTTTGGAACATACATACATACATATATAAACTGATAAACACAATACCCTCTGCAGCCGGGTAAAAAGACCAAAGAATTCCGACCACCTTCGGCGACATCGGAGTTCATAGTTGAAATTGATACAATTAGTGTCATCAACAAATTGCCTTCGGCAATTTGTATTGAACGTTTACACTTATAAAATAACGACGTTGTTTGTATAACGACGAAACATACAAATTGACTTCGACATATCCAGGGTTGTTTATTGATTCAGGCATTACTTTGAGGAAATCCATTATTAAAAAAGATGAAATTAATGCTATGATCCGCTTATTATTCTGTGTTTTTCGCGATGGTACCAAAAAGAAAGACGTCGGTTTAAAAAATTGATAAGACTCACCGATGGTCCGGATAAAAAGAAGACCCCAGCGGCACAATCATCCACCCACATCCACCCACATCCACCCACATCCACCACATCCACCACACTTTTACACCCACGTACCATGACATCACTAAGCACAAAAGCACACAATTTATGTACTCAACGCACGTTTCACTGCGAAACCGAAGCATCTTCATGAGAAACGAACACTACCTCACTCTATGCGAGTATTACTTACACTCGTATAGTACGCGGATCATAGCAAATTTATTAATTTCATCTTTTTTAATATCCAGGGTTACTTTTAAAGATCTGGCTAAATTTACAGAGGCTGTTCAGAATCGATAATATGTTCGATTTATGTAATCAAACAATAAAAAATTCAAAATTTCATTTTTATCTGACACAGAAAACACAACGCATGGATATAAAATAAATAAGGTAATATTCAGCTGATTTGGTACTATTGTTCGTCATTAATGTAGAGCGCGGCTCGTGTAGCGTCCCCCGCACCCCGCACACACCGCCCGGCGGCCGATTAACACGACTCGGTGCATCCGATTCACAAATTAAATGTGATAAAACGCGCTTTCAATTCAATATTTAGTTCATTATTTTAAAATTAGGCCATACCTTTAAAAGTCACCCTGTATACAGGCTGACTGGTAAAAGATTGTACATAGTGAAGGACACGATATTTGGTTCCATCACCTTACCTGTTCCTGCCGCAATGGCGTCGATGTTTGTCACTGTCGTATTTGTATTTGGAAGATCAGGCAGCCAACTTTTTCATGTGGCATTGCCATCCCGCCACACGGATAGCAACTCACCATAAACTCTTTGGTGTCTAAGCGGTGGTTTTTCTTTCCATCAGAAGAGCCTCTGCTGATCATCTGCTTATTCGCTTCCTAATGATATACATAAATAAATAAATATAAGTATAAAGTATCTTCACACCCGTATCCCCGAAGAAGTAGGCAGAGGTAGAGAGAGACGCCCTACCCCGAAAAGATAGGACGATTAGCCGAAAATACTTGGTCCCACGATGTGATAGGAGGCCAGCCTGTCGCCAACCGAGCACTTTCCAATTCCGGGCATCGTTGTTTTCATCAGAAAACTAAAAAAACATATTTTTGAATTGCCCGACCTAGAAATCGAACCCGGGACCTCATATGGTCAACCCCGACACCGGACCGCTAGACCCTAGAGGCGACTATAAGTATATTAAGTATATATTAAATAAAATTAAAAATTTATAGCGATGATATGTAACAATTGAGAAAATATCGATTTTAGTCGATTAAATTAATCGAATGAACTCGTGGTAGGCAATCCGACGATCAGCCGTCATTTTGGTGGATACAACATCCCCCATTGTTTGATCAGTTTCCCTGTAACGATGTGTCTGCACCACGTACAAAATATTCAACTGCATTTTGCGTACGCATTTCAAATTTCCACAAACAATGTTTTGGCCTTTAAAAGACCTTTTAATTCAGTGCGATATGTATTTTACCTTGTTAATTATTATAATGTAAGTATGTTGAGCATGCTAAAAACTGAATAATCTATCTATACATATAATAAAATCGTAGGAAAGTCAAAACTGTACATTGAATATTTTTTTTTAAAGAATACTTGGGGCGTGATCTACAATCGATATCGAAGCCAAAAATATAGTTTTTAGAATTTTTGTCTGTTGATCCGCCGTGTTGGTCCCGGCCTCCTTTAAAGAATAGGCCAACTGCCGTTCTGCCAGGCAGGTCGTAAAAGGCGACCGATTGGCTATCGAGTCACTACCATCGTGGCTACTAGGTGGTAGAGTTCTGCATTGTCTCGCCCGGGTCTGGTACCACCGCCTTACCTATTCCTGCCGCAATAGCGTCAGTGCTTGTCGCTGTCGTGTTCCGGTTTGGAGGGTAAGGTAGCCGGTAAACTTATGCATGTGGCATTAGACCTCGCCACAAGATAGCAACGCACCATTAACATCTTTGGTGTCTATAGGCGATGGTTCACTCTTTCCATCAGGAGACCCATCTGCTTGTTTGCTATCTTATGACATAAAAAAAAAAAAATATGTATGTCCGGGGTAAACTCAAAAGGTACTGCATGAATTTACTACAAATTTTTCATGAATATTACTAACAAGTCGGGTCAACATATAGGCTATATATTATCACGCTGTCACCTAGCGGGGAGGTGCTGTGCGGAGTAAACGAAGTCCGCGCGGACGGAATCGCTGGCAACAGCTAGTATTTTATAAAACGATTAGTTCTTATTAGCAAACTAGTCTGGCTGATAACTAACTGACCTGCGCGGCTTTGCCCACCAGTAGGTTAACATGTCGTCGATGTAGTTACTACAATACAAACTTTCGAAATAGGGGGATTTCTTACATTAGGTACTGATTTAAAAAAAAAACTACTTTTTGATTGACCCTGGATCTTTGAATATCTCCATGCCAAATTTCATCAAAATCTTAAAAGCGTAATAGACAGACAGACAGGCTTTTGTATTTATAATATAAGTAAATATTCATATTGTTTTAATACAATTTTAATATATCAAGACTGTTATATTCATATGTATCTAGTTTTATGATTATTGTACACTATTTTAACATTTCAATAATTATTGTGTTTACTCTTATTCGGGTCAGCTGGAAGAAATCTCTTTTATTGGGGACAAGCTCGCCCATTGTACAGTCTGTTTTTAATAAGTCTCTATTTACTACTTCTCTTTTAATTGCGTACAATGAAAAACAAGTTTAATACAAAATTGTTCAAAAAACTAAACAGCAAAAAAAGACGTGAAATTTAGATTTACTTTGGGGCTAGATCGATTTGTGTAATTTATCCAGCGATATTATTATTTTATTATTATTCTTATTTCGGGCCCCCTTTGAAGAATATTTAATCTAATATTTATAATCTGTATCTATATATATATATATATATATATATATATATATATATATATATATATATATATATATATATATATATATATATATATATATATATATATATATATATATATATATATATATATATATATATATATATCAATTTCTGTTCGTTAGTCTCGCTAAAACTCGAGAACGGTTCAACCGATTTGGCTAATTTTGGTTTTGAATTAATTGTTGTAGTCCAGGGAAGGTTTAAAAGGTGAGAAAATATAGAAAAAAAAGAGTAGTTAAAAAGGGAGAACAACGTTTGCCGGGTCAGCTAATTATAAATAATTGATAATTTCAGATTGCCTATTCTTCTGGAATAATTAAGACGGTGGTAACAGACCGGGGCGGGACGTTGTAGGACTACCATCTATTAGTCACGATGGTAGAGACACGACTAGCCAATCGTTCACATTTTACGACCTGCCTGACAGAACAGCAATTAGTCTATTCTACAAAGAGCTCGAACCAACACGGAAGATTACGAAATATAAGTTACTTTTTATTATAAAAATTAAAATAATTACCAAAAAAAAAATACTATTGGCAAATTATAAGATCATTAATTACTTCATACGTAGCGTAAATGTGTTCCGTTCGAGTATGTGTGAATGAAACAAGTTACAATTATTTTACGTAATCTTGAGACTGTTATCATTTCGTAATTTGAAATTTATGTTTTGTTGTTATTTGTTGGAACCAAGATAGTAACATTCTACCCGGAATGTTCACACGTGCTTCAAAATCGTTCCGAAGAGTACCACAACATTGGTGGAGTGTGGCTCTTTCTACTAAGTAAAGCGCCAATCGCCATATATAAATACAGCCATGCGTAGTTCGCAAATTACTACTAAGTGATTTTACTAATTTGAGAAACAGTTTTTGCATTGCATAAGTAATTACGTAATAAATAAAATAAGCACATTTGAGAACTCACTATGTAATTACAATATATTTTATGCTAATGTATTTATCGACGTGTATGAATAAAAGGGATTTAACGATTACCGAATATATATAAATCTACCATCACATAGTTTTATTTACACTGGCAATTGAAGGAAAGGGGCAACATCCACTCTTGTCCTTGTCTCGCTCAGAACGTTTTTCCCCTTGATTAAGTAAGAAACTAATGTCAACTTTATAGGTAAAAATAAAGTACATTTTTATTTTTCAAATATTGCTTCGTAATAATTCCAGTTATCGTATATAAGTTCCTTGGTCGGAACATATATTATTTTTACGGGACTCTATACATCATACGAAATGTTGGAACAATCCCGACGAATTCCGACCATCTGGTAACCCTAGTGTGGCGGGATGGTAATGTCACATGGTACATAAATCTACCAGTTGCCTTGATCTATTCTTCATGGGCCCTATGGTACAATAGTAACTATTATATAATCTGTGCCTATGGTATGAAATAAAAAAGTATATAACTGACGAGTCCTACATAAGTTGTCGTAACCATGAAGCTGTATTATATCTGGAGGCAGCACTTCTAATACCTACTTGAAACACAATTTTAAATACTGCTATCATCTTCTGAGGTCTTACCCTCTCTTTCTAACACAGCTGTATAAAAAGAGATGCAGAACCTCATAGACAGAGATATAACATAAATATGTGTTTCAAGTGATTAACACGAGTGCTATCTCCACCTATACCTAACACTTCATGTTCGTAACTTAAAAAATGACTTGATCATGGCAGTTGCTTAACGCCCATGCCAAAAAGAAAAAAAAAAAAAAAAACTTAAAAAATGCGATTTTTGTTTTACTTATGAAAATGAATCACCCTTTATAGATCTTTTAATAACACGAAGAATAAAAATGAAATTTCTATTAGAAGTTGGATTTTTCTTATAGACATTTCACTTTTATTCTTCGTGTTATTAAAAGAAGCCTAAAAGTTAATGCATTTTCATAAGTAAAACAAAAATCGCATTTTAAAGTTGTGTCGGACCCGTGGTTATATTTCAAGTATTTAGAATGAGAAATTTGCCGAGGCCATCGCCTTTTGCCTTTAGTGATTCAGTGTCAAGTTCGGTAGGAACTGATACAGAACGGTCGCACCTTTATACTTTCATTATGTCACTCGTGACATAACTCAGATGACCTTATAAAATTCAAAGTCGTTTACATGTTTTACATAATTTATCCACGCCTTAAAAACACAGCACAAAGTGCTATAAAAATATCTATACTTACATATAATAAAATCGTAAGAAAGTCAAAACTGTACATTGAATTTTTTTTAAAGAATACTTGGAGTGTGATCTACAATCGATATCGAAGCCAAAAATATAGCTTTTAGAATTTTTGTCTGTTTGTCTGTATGTATGTCCGGGGTAAACTCAAATACTGCATGGATTTACTTCAAATTTTGCACGAATATTACTAACAGGTCGGGTCAACATATAGGCTACATATTATCATGCTATCACCTACGGGGGAGGAGCTGTGCGGAGTAAACGAAGTCCGCGCGGACGAAGTCGCGAGCAACAGCTAGTAACACAATAAATAAACAGATACGACATGGGAACCTTCAAGAAAAGAGCTTATTAATTTTAAAAAGGTCGACAACGCAACTGCAAGGTTTCTGGTATTGCAGATGTCCATGGGCGGCGGTGATCACTCAACATCAGGTGCACCTCCTGCTCTTTTGCTTCTATAAAAAAAAACTGCAACAAACGACTTCCCTTTGTCTTTACCTCTGAAACCTTCAACCAAATTAAAATGAGATCACACTCTCTCAAACAAAAAAGAATTTTCTAAGTCGGTTTGTAAAACCGAGTTCTGCGACAACAAACATAAACATTAAAAAAACCAACCTAACGCGTGTCAAACTCGCGCACGTGGGGTTCCGTACCATCATTCATAAAAAAAATACGAAAAAAACACGTTTATTGTACGGGGTTGCTAAAAATAAAAAAAATATTACTCACCTTAATTTTTTTTTAATTTTTAGTATTTGTTGTTATAGTGGTAACGGAAATACATAATTTGTGAAAATTTCAGCTTTCTAGCTAACACGGTTTATGAGATATAACCTGGTGACAGTCAGACAGACGGACAGATAGACAGCGGTGGCTTAGTAATAGGGTCACGTTTTACCTTTTTGGTACAGAACCCTAAAAATATACAAACTCTCCTCCAATACTCCTCTTTTTTGGAAGTCGATTGAAAAGGAGCTGGCTCAAGCAGATGGCTCTCCTGATGGTAAAAGAAACCATCACCTATAGACAATTAACATCTTAGTTGTCTATAGGTGATGGTTTCTTTGGAATCGGTACAGGATGCAGATAAACTATCATGCCGTATAATTTGACTTCCGTAGAAGCGAAGAACACGTCTAATTTGTAAAGATAATGTATTTGAGTAATAAATATCTCGTAAAAAACCACTTTAATGACAAATTCAAATTTAAATGTCAGTATAAATTATGGCTACTTCCTTCCTCATATTTTTATAGCATTGCATATCAAACAAGTACAGTACCCGGCGATAAATATTGCACATCGAACTTTGGAAAGAGACAATCGGATAATTTCGGCTTCGTAAAGCGTTATCTCTGTCCCACACTACCTATGTGACGTTTAGTCAGTCGTTGTTCAAGTACGATAGAGTGCAGTCGCGTCCCGAAAAAAATATATATATTTAGAGTTGATAACACCCACAAATTTAAATAATTTAAAGTTGTAATATGGCATCTTTCGGAAAAAGAGGGAAACCTTTACGAGGTCAGTCACGTGAAATTATCTACAATGTTTATAAATACTTTGTAAGCGAAGCTGATAGATTTAAAAAAAAAGTAGATGAAAATGTAAGTTGTTATTTTAAGAAGATTCAAGAGCGAGTTGCAAATGCCACTGGAATTTCAAGAAGAACTTTGAACAATATATTAAACGAAGTCAGTACTGAAACACATTCGACTGAAATTAAGTTCAGCACTCCAAAAAAAGGGAGACCAAAAAAGCAATTTCGTTTGGATATGGACGATTTTGATTACGATGTTGTTCGAAGAATGGTGTATGATTTTCACTTACGATTTAATGAACTGCCAACAATAAAATCATTAAAAGCTAAGTTATCTGAAGCTATTAATTACAATGGGTCTGAAAAAACATTGAGAAAAATACTTCATGACATGGGATTTCAGTTCACTAAAATGGAAGATAATCGAAAAATTCTAATGGAAAAGCACGACGTTAGTCTCAAACGAATGGAATACCTTGATAAAATACGCAAATTTCGCGAAACAGGAAAAAATATCGTCTACATGGATGAGTCATATATACATGCATCCCACACTAAAGGGAAATCTTGGAGTGACAAAAAAAAAAAAAGAGTAAAAAAGCCAATTTCAAAAGGTCAACGTTTGATAATAGTTCATGCGGGAAATGAAAAAGGCTTTGTACCCGGTGCTTTTTTAACGTATAAATCCACGGACACTACAGGTGACTATCACAATGAAATGAATAACGATAACTATGAGAAATGGCTGGTTAACCAATTAATCCCAAATATACCCAGTGATTCTGTTCTAGTTATCGACAACGCACCCTATCACAACAAGTATGTTGAGAGACCCCCCAACTCAAACACCATTAAACGGGAAATGATCAACTGGTTAAACAGACACGAAATTCCAGTTGATCCAAAATTAACAAAAACCCAGATTTACGCTATTATATGTCAGCACAAGGAGAGGTATACAGAGTTTTCTGTGGACAAAGTACTTGCCGAACATGGGCACACTGTGTTGCGATTGCCACCATATCATCCGGATTTTAATCCAATTGAAAATATATGGTCTCAACTGAAAGGCTATGTAGCCTCTAGAAATGTGGGTATGAACTTAACTACAGTAAAAACATTATTGACTGAAAAAGTAAACATGATCGGCGCTGAAGAGTGGAAAAAGGTTTGCGATCATGCAATCAAATGTGAGAATGAATATAGAAGCATTCAACACAGTTTAGACAATTACACTGATAGATTAGTAATAAATACGGCTGATAGTGACAGTGATATTGACCTCTTTGAGAGCACAGATAGTGAAATGGAAGTAATTGAGAATTAGAATTATTATTATTTTTATTGCAATGTCTCATTTTAGCAATAGGTATAATGGTGTTTATTATGTACACTAAAGCTGTAATGTTCCAAAATAATTAAATACGTAAACATAATGTAAAAATGTTTTTTTATTTTATTTTACCCCAACCTAAAGCCATCACTTATAGAAAAATTAGTGTATTTTATACAAAGAATAAAAATATCAAAAGAAGCAAATCACTTGTTTTAACAGCTCCTAATAGGTACCGGACTGTTTGTATTTTGTGCGACAGAGATAACGCTCTACGAAGCCGAAATTAGCCGATTGTCTCTTTCCAAAGGTCGATGTGCAATATTTATCGCCGGGTACTGTATACGACGCTTTTAATAGTAACAAAACACTCAGACAAATCGCCGCTTCTCATGAAAAGTATACAACTCCGAACTAGCTAATTTTACAGGAGAGCATTTTGAAATTTTAACTGTTGATAAAAACGTTATTTATAAAGTTTAGTAGTTACATTTTTTATTTTAAAATACTAGAAGCCTTTATCTTTATAAATAACATTTAGTTGATTAGTATTTTTAAAGCAAAATTATAAAATAATTGAAATAAAAAAACCTGTTTTGACTTTAGATAGTTTTTAAGAATAAAACTAAATAAATTGCTATTTAATAGCAATTTTCTAATATAAAAATATAAAATAAATAATAAGTTAAGGTGAGGTATTTTAACGCGCGCCAATACTAGAATGTGGGCGGTGCAGTAAGTTCTAAAACCGCTGGGAAACAATTCATGTAATGAGTTAGTACATTCCTTAGATAATATCTTCAGGTATATCGCGTAATTTTTGTAAAACCGTTATTTAACAATCTATACATATAATAAAATCGTAGGAAAGTCAAAACTGTATATTGAATATATTTTTAAAAGAATACTTGGGGCGTGATCAACAATCGATATCGAAGCCAAAAATATAGTTTTTAGAATTTTTTTCTGTTTGTCTGTTTATCTGTTTGTCTGTTTGTCTGTATGTATGTCCGGGGTAAAATCATAAGGTACCCAAGTAGCACGTTAAGCTGTATATAGGCTGCATTTAGGTTCATTTTTAAACTTAAAGCTGTATACGAAGCCGTACAAAGGCTGTAGAAGCGCTTCTACAGCCGATATAACACCAAAAAGGGCCCCAAGTTATACAGCTTATTGCGTTATATAGGCTGCACAATAGCTATACAAGCTGTTATAAACTGTACAATGGCTGTTATTTGGTGTATAAAGAAACTATAACACTAAAGATACTCTCTTGTAACTGTCTTGTACAGCTAAGAGTTAAATAGGCTGCACAATAGCTGTACAAGCTGGTATAGGCTATACAAAGGCTGTTATTCGGTGTATAAAGAAACTATAATACTTAAGATACTCTCTTGTGCAGCTAAATGTTCTTAATAGGTGTTTGAAAATGATAAAAAGTAACTAATCTGTTTTTGATATTGTATAACATTATATCTGCAGACGCCATAATTAAAAATATATTAATAAACGATAAATTCTTGGACTTGGAGCAGTATTCAAGTGTGTATTCAAAGTGCAAATTCTAAATGACTGTGAAGTCGTGTATGTTTTTCCTCAAAATATTCACGCGCCAACGAAATAATCAAGATAACACAAATAAAATCATTGCGAAATACGGTAAGTGTTTGTGTTTAAGATTAGAATATACAAGTATTTATGGTACAATATTGTATATAAAGGCATAATGATCATAATATAAGTTGCTTGTCAAGATATAGCTTTAGCTATTGCTAAATATATCTTTTATTTAACAATATATTTCTTTAATGTTGTTTTTAATACACAATAATGGCGGCGTTTTGTTATACAGCCTAAAGTGTATTTATATTACCGTCCAAATACACTTTAGGCTGTACTAAGTCCCTATATAAATCTATTGTACAGTAATTGGCTTTTAATCACTTAACTTATGTTTAGAGATGCGTACAAAAATTGAAGAACCCTAAATACAAAACATATGTTTGTCACTTGATTTCGCTATTGTGTTGTATTGATGTCGGTCGTTTGACTTTACAACTAAACCAACTTATTGTTAACTATAACTTATGAGACATGTATTTCAATCATGTTTTACTTTATTTTTCAGGGAAATATGCCTTATAAAATAATAAAAACAATTGAGAGAAGCCAAAACCGTATTTGTATCGTACCCAGTTTGTGGGAGGATAAAGGTGAATTATAATGACCAAGAAAACAACTTGATATAACTAAGTTGATCAAGAACGAAAAATCAAGCCCTTTAAATATTGGTCTATCACAAAAATATTTTTAAGAAGAATACGTTATTTCGTGCTTGTGATTTAATATTATTAGTTCTTCAAAGAGAAACACATACTCTTTTGCCTGTAATTGTATCTAAGTATATATTTTTAAAACGATTGTAAGTATACATATATACAGGGTGTTGCAAAAGTGGTACAGTAAGCCGCAAGGGGGTGGCTCAGGGGGTCATTCTTAACAACTTTTGTTTAACGACTTTTGGAAATTCGCGAAAAAAATATTGATTCTCCATAGAAACTTTGTTGGTCACGTGACTTTTCACAATGGAAAAACAAAATTGTTTTTCGGGAATTTTCACAAATCGTTGAACAAAAGTTGTTCAAAATGACCCTCTGAGTCACCCCCTTTCGACTTACTATACCGCTTTTGTAAAACACCGTATAGTAGCAAGTTAAAAATAAAAAAATACATATTTTCTCAGTGTAATGATTTTTATTTCTCTTTTTTATATATTCTTTGAAGAATAGACCAATTGTCTTTCTGCCAGGCAGGTCGTAAAAGACAACCGATGGGCTATGCGAGTCACTTCCATCGTGGTTACTAGGTGATAGAGCTCTGCATTGGCTCGACCGGGTCTGGTACCACCGCCTTATCTATTCCTGCTGCAAAGCGTCAGTGCTAGTCACTGTCATGTTCCGGTTTGGAGGGTAAGGTGGCCGGTAAACTTATGCATTGGGCATTAGACCTTGCCACAAGAGAGCAACGCACCATTAACATTTTTGCTGTCTGTAGGCGATGGTTGATTCTTTTCATCAGGAGACCGATCTGCTTGTTTGCTATCTTATGACATTAAAAAAAATCAGTTATTGTAAATTACCAACCAAGTAACCTTAATGAAGAAGATAAGCCTAAAAAATAATAAATCAGATAACCTACAATCACTTTTTAATGTTTTTGTTACGGAACCCTTTTCCTTGAACATTAATAAAAATGACGATTGTAGGTTTACCTGAATTAGTAATTTTTCAGCTTTATCTTCATCACGATTACTTGGTTGGTAATTTATAATATTTAAATATTCCTTTTCAATATTCCTCTTGATTTTTTCCACATGATATCAACTATGTAGATATAAAAACAGCAAACAACAATTTTCTCAGTAATACAGCCTTGAGCTGTACTATAGCTGTATATGCAGATTTTTTAACACCATTGGCTGCATAACAGTCTACAATTACGCCATAAATATTAGCTGTAGAACGGTGATTGCATATCCCATTTTACAGAAACAAGCGTTGAGTGATACTATAATAACACTTTAAGCTGTGATAAATTCCCGTGCTAAACAAAATACAGCTAATGTACAGCTTTAAGGATTAAAATCAGCCTAATGAGTTACAAATTGCTTAAAGCTGTACAGTAGTGTATTAATATTCAGATATAACGCCTAAAGCTTACGCGGAACTCTAAGAAAGGCCTTGTACAGCATTAGGCTGTATATAAACTCATAAAGGTCTCTTATACCGATAAAAGCATCTTTTTACACCATTGTACGGCTGCAATAGAACTTTAAGTTCTATATGAGCTGCTTTATGGGTATTAAACATGCTTGATTGCTGCTTGGGTACTGCATGGATTAACTTCAAATTTTGCATGAATATTACAACAGGTCCGGTCAACATATAGGCTACATATTATCACGCTGTCACCTACGGGGGAGGAGCAGTGCGGAGTAAACGAAGTCCGCGCGGATGAAGTCGCAGGCAACAGCTAGTCAATACATAAAAATGTGATTTAAGCAAACCAGTTTTTTTCGTTTGTCTCGGTGCCTCGCCTTAAGGTCCCTGTAACACGGGACTCTATTACCGCAGAATACCGGCGGTATTTTGTGCTATTATTAAGACTGTCCGTCTGGTTGTTTTGTCTGGCCGTCTGTCATCGAGCTGTATCTCATGAACCGTGATAGTTAGATAGTTGACATTTTCACTGATGATATATTTCTGTTGCCACTATAATAACAAATACTAAAAATACAATAAAATAAATATAAATAACTATACATATAATAAAATCGTAGGAAAGTCAAAACTGTACATTGAATATTTTTTTAAAAGAATTCTTGGGGCGTGATCTACAATCGATATCGAAGCCAAAAATATAGTTTTTAGAATTTTTATCTGTTTGTCTGTTTGTCCATGCAGTACTCTTTGAGTTTACCCCGGACATACATACAGACAAACAGACAAATATTCTAAAAACTATATTTTTGGCTTCGATATCGATTGTAGATCACGCTCCAAGTAACCTTTTAAAAAAATATTCAATGTACAGTTTTGACTTTCCTGATTTTATTATATGTACCTATAGATGTATAGATATTTCCCATACTTAAACAAATGTGATTTTTTTACAAATTTTGTTTTATTTTAATAACGACAACTGGTAGACGCTTGAAATATTCAGAGAGTATTTAGTTATATTGTATAACCGCCCCGACGCGTTGGTCGAGTGGTTAGCAACCCTGACTATGCAATCGACGGGGCGCGGGTTCGATCCGCGACGGGGACAAGCTTTTTTGTGATGAGCATAAATGTTTGTATTTCCGGGTTTGGGTGTTTATTAAATATATTCGAGTATTTATGTATGTATTTTTATGTATTAGTATCGTTGACTAACACCCACAGCATAAGCAAATAATTTGCTTACTTTGGAGTTAGTTCAATAAGTTTAATTTTTCCCGTGAATATTTATTATTTATAATATTATGTATTCACTTTAAAAATAAATACTTAAACAGTTGGTCCAAATGACCGTTACTGCAAACCGGGCTTTTTGGGAGAACAGAGTGCTCAAACAGAGTTTAAACAAGCTAAGAGCCCGCACTAAGGGTGTCACCTGTTAGAACGAACTCGGCTTATCTCGGGTATCTTGACGATAAGTGGGAGAGAAGTGGCATCAGGATATCGACTCGTTAATAACTCTTGACCGGGGTCTCTAGTGTTGGCGGGCCGAAGACGCCAGCAGCAATCCTTGGCATGTACGTCTAAGTTGTGAAGTATTGATTGTTCTAATACATACATATCTGACAGGTTCAAAGTCGATTAGTTGAGAAATCTTAAAGCCAGAGCTGATAACATTTCGAAATCTATCTTTGTTCATTAGCTGGAATTAATTTAACAAAAATAACATTACTTCAGTCACTTTTATCTCGAAGTGTCTTTTTAACTTTTCTAAATTTACTTATTCGAATCGGTTCAAACTTTCAGAAAGTTTAAGTTCGGTGAAACCCAATCGAATGACATCAACTTCGAAAGCTATGAGACTCACATACACACATACATACACATGGGTGTACCAGGGGGGGGCAGGGAGGGGCAGCTACCTCCCCCTGAAATTTTCCTCCCTACAATCTATCTACAACAGTAGATAAAAATATAGTCTTAAAATGTTACGTTTGCCCCCCCCCCCCCTGGCCCAGATTACAGACATACTGACAATACAATATAGACGTACAGTCATCATGAAAATAGTCGAAAACGTTTTCTATGACCACAAAACTTAGAGACATGACGAACGCGTGGAGATGAAAATACTTACTATACTATAGTAGGAAAGCACAAGAGAGGATTTTGGTATTTACTTGAGCGTGTCAGATTAACATAGGAGGGGGCAACACGCATATTGTTAAGGCTCTCCACCAAATATAAGCCCTTTCTGTAAAGGGGGGTAACTGTGGCAGAGAAAAAACAAAATTAAGATAACTTCAGCTTGTGGAAATTGTCAGATTATACTTTTTTCGTAATTTTTACATAATTTCCTCCATAATAAAAGAAAATTCAGTCGCGCTCGAGACTGTCAAGACAACATTTTCTTTGCAACTTTGTGACCCTTCCACTACTTTACGCTACACTTGAATCCTCAGATTTTCTAAATTTTAGGTGCCAATTAACCCACCATACCCTAATCTAACGCGCTTCAGTGTTTCCATGTCACTGATTTTTTTAAACATTTTTTTATCTGTAAGTTTTTCCCCACCATTGAAATGAAAAAACATTATATAACCTTTTATTTTTCCTATAATTTAGTCTACAAAATCCAATAGGTCCCTACGACGCTCGAATAACTACCCATTTAGTATCTTGGCTCCCCTACTATACCATAGTGAGTGTTGTTTTACCAATGTTGCACTTCCAATGTCATTCAACGACAAACGCGGTTTGTGTAATCTAGTGTGAAAGTGTGAAAAAAGAGGTCAAATTAATAACTTCCGTTAACGGGACATTAAAAATAAAATAATTAGATCCACATACTTCAGTTACTAATTCTTTTTCGGGATAAAAAATAGCTTATCTGTTATTCCAGGTCATCATCTACCTGTGTGCCAAATTTCATCCATATCCGTTTAATAGTTTTGGCGTGATTAAGTATCCAAACTTTCACATTTATAATCTTATATATTATGTCGCAGTGATATTGTCAATAGCCGTTACATTATAATTTACCTAGGGATTTTATAATTTGGTTAGGTTAGGTTAGCAGTTAAATTATAATATCACTTAGGTAGATTATAATCTAACGGTATTGACAATTTCACTGCGACATATATAAAAAAAATCAATTGCTGTTCGTTAGTCTCGCTAAAACTCGAGAACGGCTGAACCGATTTGGCTAATTTTGATTTTGAATTAATTGTTGAAGTCCAGTAAGTTTAAAAGGTGAGAAAATATAGAAAAAAAATAAGAGTAACGTTTGCCGGATCAGCTAGTGTTAATATAGATTATTTCATGAATCGTTTACTCTGCCTATCCCACTGAGCGTGATAATATTATCATAAATAGATTTATTTCGTTTGTCTAATATCTACTCTACCGTTTCTTTCGTTTAATTGCTATTTGTTACCCTTGAAACTGTGACAAAGTAAAATTACGCATCACGGTACAAAGGTTGTATTTGTGACAATCACAGCATTACGTTCACATTAGCCTATTACATAGTTTTAATCAATTTGTACAACGTGGTTACGTTAACTTGACGCATGTCTGGGATGTAAGGCGGGGCTTCCCTTAGCTCGCCCAGTTAAATATAAGTGTCAGTATGGCCATGGTCAGCATTTTTGATACCGATACGCGCGTAGATAATTTGGTTTGTTTTTGTTATTGTTATATAATTTTTGGACATTTTTGTAACGTTTTGCGCCAAATGACGTCATCAACGGCATGCGTCAAGTTAATCTGACCGCGATGTAACTGAATCGCCTGTGTGGTCTAGTGGTCGATGTCGATGTTGACCATATGAGGTCCCGGGTTCAATTCCCTGGTCGAGAAATTTAAAAAATGCGTTTTTTTAAATTTTCTGATAAGAACAACGTTTCCCGGGATTTGATAAGTGCCCGGTTGGTGATAGGCTTACCACCTATCACATTGTGTGGGCTAAATATCCTCGGCTGATCTTGGGTGCAGTGGTAGTATCTCTGCCTACCTCTTCGAGGATAAGGGTGTGAAGATTATTTTCTACTGAAATAATATTCTTTGACTGCTCCTACGTGTTAAATTTCAAAATTAATTTTTCAAAATAAATTAATTGAAAAAGCTTGGGTATCGCATAAGTTAATAACGAGCTATTAATAAAAATAAACTAAACTCCACCAATATACAAATTTATCATAACTAACCTATTATTACGAATATTCTACAAAAAAGTCATGCATTATAAGAACCTCAGTATAAATAATACATACAATCAATACTATAAATAAGTACGAGTTGACTTCTTACATAGAGAAATATACATACACCGATACTCAATAGTGATAATAGAAATATGCTCATAGAATTTACTTACATAAATATAATATAATAATAATAAGTTATTTATTTATATATTAATTAGTGAAGCAAAATGTTGGACCCCTTTTTAAGACAGTTGCGCCAATGGTGGAGTAAAAAATTTGGTATCTACAGTTAAAATTTACATTTCGGGGGACTGCAGAAACCTATTATTTTTAAATAAAATGCACAAGAAATACATTGAATTAATGAAAATAAACATTACAGACACTAAGTTCATGTGACATATATGGTCTTATCCACACACGTATACATTGATATAAAAACCCATGAAGCTGTACTATATCTGGACGCAACACTTCTAATACCTACCTGAAACCAAATTTTATATACTGCTGTCACCTTCTGAGGCCTTACCCTCTCTTTCTAACACAGTTGCATAATAAGAGATGACGAGACTTCATATACAGAGATATAACCTAAATATTTGTTTCAATTGATTGATGCGAGTGCTTGCTCCACCTATACATCATACCATGAAAAAACCCAAGATGCACAGTCCCAAACAAAACTGACACTCAAAAGTGTCGCTAATTTTATTTATGTAGTTATATATATGGCAAAAACATATATCTTTGCATATACAATCGTAAGAGCAAGATTTGTAATTGTTTTTACGAAGCAATATACAAAAAGTAATAAAATTGAGTGTTACGACTAGAGATGAAAACTGTCGAAAGTTTCCGAATGTTCCTAGGAGACTTTCCAATACTGCCGGGAACATTGCGCAATATTGCTTGAAACTTTGCCAAAATTGCCAAATTACATAGGAGGTTTAACGTAATTTTCTATGTTTATGTCCTCACAAAGTTAGTTATGTAATTTGTAATTATACTTGTTTATAGTAAGCCTGTTAGTAAGCCTGTTATATACAGTAATCACTGCAGTAAATGTAAAATTAATAATGATATCATGTGAAGATAAAGTTACACTTTAACACTGGGAACTTTATGATAGCTAACCCCACAAGTTTTTTGGCTTTCATTTTTAAAATGTATATGTCGTGGCCCGATCGCAAAATTGCCCATATCATGAAATGCTCGAGAATTTCACGAAATGGTGGCATTTCATGAAATGTTTCACTGTCAATTGGCCACATCATGATGTTCCTTGATCAGATCAATGATAAGCAATCGTTTATCGATATGTTTAACTAAACGCGCGAATACTTCATGAAATAGTTAAACTTCTTGATATTATCGTAAAATAGTTACATTATCTACTGGTAGAGGCGCTGGAAATGCTTTATTTATGTCTAACATGGCGGCCCCCTTACCATGTGTTATTTAATAATGACCTGTTAATTATATTTTAAGGACTTTTAATTTTTTCTAGCGTTCCTAGTTTTTTATAAATGTCTGTCGTACTCAAAAACAATAAACAAGTTACTAATATATACAGGGTTTTTATGAAATATCTTATGGACATCCAATTTTCACGATATGGCCAATCGTGGATGACAACATCATGAAACGTTAATGATTTAACGATCTAATCGGTTTTAGTTGCCCACATCATGAAATGCCACTATTTCATGTGGTCAATTCTGCGATCGGGCTACGACATATATACAAAGAAAGAGGGCATTGATACTGAATGAAAGAAATATAAATTACACTAGCTAACACGCGTAGCTTCGCCCGCAAATAGATTATGACGTTGTCTATAAAGTTTGGTTGGTTTGTATTGATTTTTTTTTAAATTTAGCCTACGCTTGACCCCAAATCTTCAAATATCAAGTTTCTTCTCTCCAAGTCAAGTTTCATCAAAATCAGTCAGCGGTTAAGCGGTAAAAGAGTAACAGATTAGACCGACTCGCATTTGTAATATTAGTATGGAAGTATGGACATAATGCGTGAAAAAAAGTTTGAAAAGTAACTAATGGATGTATGGATGGATGGATGAATGTTTGTTACTCAATCACGCCAAAACTGCTGAACGGATTTCGATAAAATTTGGCACGCCGGTAGATAATGGTACTTGGAATAGCAGATATGCTATTTTTCATTTCAGAAAAATGAGTTGTTCCCGTGGATTCATTAAAAAAATTTATAATTATCTCCAAGGTTTGACTCTTTCATACATACAAATATAAATAAATAGATATGTATATATGCTTTCTTACGTATAATAGAAGTTCACTGTAAGAAATTGATAAAAGAAATCGATGATATTTCTATAACAGATTCTATAATAGCACAGATAAAATGCAATAGATCGCTTATTTCTTTTCTTTAGTATATTAGTAACAAAATAAATTTATAGGCCTAATTTTTCGTTTGGATATTGTAGAACATTGAAACTACCCTCTGCACACCGTTTTTTGTATCAAAATAAACAGTGTTATAAGAAAAATATCGTTATTTATTTACACGTTTCTTGCCAATGTTACCGGTAAGTTTAAAAACATTCGTGGCAATAATGTCAACTTTGGGAATATTGCCGGCAATTTTCAACAATAGTCACGACCGACGCAATTCTATTTGAAATGAGGGCACAATTTAAAATCGTGCGCCCATTTTTGGAGGATGTTTTTGAGACATTGATTGTGTATCTTGGGTTTTTTATATCAATGCATGTATACTGTTTTCTTTACGGCTAAAGTTTATTGTAAAACATAAAAGAGATTTAATTTTTTCGTCTATGGTCGAATTTCGGCCACAGATGATCGCTAGTATTATTTAATTAATAAAATCAAAGTTTATGTATTACAAATAAACTCACTTGTACTTCCAGTTCACGTATATATAAGTGAACTGGAAGTACAAGTGAGTTTATTTGTAATACATAATTTAAAATGCAGTTTCACCAAGTGCCGACGATGGAAACTATCCAATTTAAAATCAAAGTTAATAAACAGGTGAACAGGTTGTGGCCTTCTCTTTATTATATTAAAGTCTGCGTTTTATTATTTTATGTATATGAATGTTCATTATGCTCCCACACAATATGCAATTAATTAACATATACATTAGCCGGTAACCTCACCAATGTAAATGTTTAGTTTACATTGCATAATTTATAGGTATTAGCTGCTAGCCGCGACTCCTTTTTGCAACGAAGTTCATATGGGGTGTTACGGGGATTTACCTAAACTCGCAAAAAACATCCGTAATCAAGGCATGGGTTCGATATATCAAAACGTAACTTATATCGGATATGTGTTTATTATCATACTATATCGATATCTAAATATACATAACCGTTTTCACAACAACTTTATCAAGCTATGGTTTAGGAAGTACGAATAACGAACAAAATGCAAACTTCACATCACGAGCGATATGACATCAACAGTTTTCATTCGCTTTGTCTCTGTCTTACCATTCAATTTTTTACGTTTCACAGTTACTTGTGCAAATCGTCCTACTGATATCGATATCTGAAAACGGTATTCAACATCGATATGAAAACTGAATATCGGTTACATATCCGTTTGCAACAAAATACGACAACGCCCATATCTACCGTAATCCGTAACGTTAAATAAAAACGTCTTATATATACTGACTACTGAGTATGACTTTTTTCGGAATGTTTTAATTACTGCTGGCATTATGGCCGCTGCAGCGTCACCGGTCGCGGAAGCGAGCAGAGTGCTCGGCCAGAAATCGGAATTACTTACTTTTTCCCAGTGTTGGTCCGCGCCTGCTTGAAAGAATAGGCCAACTGTCATTCTGCAAGGCAGTTTGTAAAAGGCGAACGATTTCTATTAATACGTGTCACTACAATCGTGGCTACTAGGTGGTAGAGTTTCACAACGTCCCACCCAGGTATTTGGTACCACCGCCTTACATATTCCTACCGCTTCAATGCTTGTGATTGTCGTCTTCCGGTTTGGAGGGTAAGGTAGCCGGTAGATTTATGCGTGTGGCATTACCACCCCGTCACACGGACAGCAATGCTCCATTAACGCCTTTTGTATCTGTAAGCTATGTTTCTCTTTTCATCAACAGAGCCATCCACTTGCTTGCTATCGAATGATATGATCTCGCCGGTAACCGGTAGACTTATGCATGTGGCACTGCAATCCCGCCACATGGATAGCGACACAACATTAACATCTTTGGTGTCTATAGGCGATGGTTTCTCTTTCCACCGGGACAGTGACCTGTTTGTTTGTTATCTAATGATATAAACAAGGACTTTTCTTTTTATGTAAGTATACAGAATTATTCCCACTCCTATTAAAAATTAAAATTAACCCAGAAATACAATGCTATGCTCATCACACAAATGTTTGTCCCTGTCGGGAGTCGAACCCGAGCCCCATCGATTGCGTAGTCAAGATCACTAACTGCTCGACCAACGGGACGGTCGAATTATTTAGTTATTATTAATTGTTGGAAATTGTTAAATATTTTTAGCATGATTTACGTGTTTAATCTACCTATAAATATAATAAAACCGTAGGAAAGTCAAAACTGTACATTGAATATTTTTTTAAAATAATACTTGGGGTGTGATATACAATCGATATCGAAGCCAAACATACAGTTTTTAGAATTTTTGTCTGTTTTTCTGTATGTATGTCCGGGGTAAACTCAAAAAGTACTGTATGGATTTATTTCAAATCTTGCATGAATGTTACTAACAGGTCGGGTCAACATATATGCTACATATTATTACGCTATCACCTACCTACGGGGGAGGAGCTGTGCGGAGTAAACGAAGTCCGCGCGGACGAAGTCGTGGGCAACAGCTAGTACAAAATAAATATTGTGCTTTTATTGAAGTTATATAAATGAATGATATTTATGAATCAAAGAGTTTTTATTTTACGTTAAACATTTTTTCGTTTGGCTGTACTAGATTTGGATTGAACAAAAGATTTTTAAATTAATTTATGCGTGGTCCGCGTCGCCGGAAGAAAAATATTAAAATTAAATCAATCCGGCAACTGGGACCGCAGTTCCAGTTAATGCGGTCCCAGTCGCCGGAAACCTCATTTGACTAATGGCTAAAAAAGGTAACCTCATTTGACTAATGGCTAAAAAGGACTGCTTTTTTTAGCCAGTTAGTCAAATGCCTAGTCATAAACACAAATCATATTCATCACGGAAATTGAAATTGCATATTATTGTCAATAAATTACGTTGTAACGTTTATCGATCAATCTTAGTCACGATAATTGTATACTTGAATGTTTATGTAATTACTTGTTAAATACAGACGTTCAATATGTATACATATCTATCTACACATATAATAAAATCGTAGGAAAGTCAAAACTGTAAGTACATTGATTATTTTTTTAAAAGAATACTGGGGGCGTGATGTACAATCGATATCGAAGCCAAAAATATAGTTTTTAGAATTTTTGTCTGTTTGTCTGTTTGTCTTTTTGTCTGTATGTATGTTCGGGGTAAACTCAAAAAGTACTGCATGGATTTACTTCAAATTTTGTATGAATATTACTAATAGGTCGGGTCAACATATAGGCTACATATTATCACGCTGTCACCTACGGGGGAGGGGCTGTGCGGAGTAAACGAACTCCGCGCGGACGAAGTCGCTGGCAACAGCTAGTAATATTATATACGAGTATATTTGTAAGTAAGAATGATTGGTCCTCATATTGTAATTTATTAAAAATTGTAATAAAAAAGACAACATCTTCTCCATGAGCGGTCGCGTTCCGATCCGAGAGTACGTAATAACGAAAAAAGTAATTTGATTAAAAAATTGACTTTGACTTTGAATATTTCATACAATATGCATTAACTACAAATACACTTATTTCTAGAATTTTAACTATACAAGACCTATACCACAGTATACTGGAGACTAACAGTGGTCAATCTACATACATGTGATATTTGAGCAACGCACACATAGACACCTCTCACGGACGCGATATCTCGGAATGGTTCGGTACAGTTTGTACCGCACCAGTCCGAGATACCGCGTCCGTGAGAGGTGTCTATGGTGCAATGCTCGAATATTACTTGTATGTAACATTGTATATTCTGATAGTCTCTAAGTGTTCTGTGCCTATAATCTCCGAGTGAAATAACTATGACATAAGGACGGACGGGCAGACGGACATGATGAAATTATAGGGGTTCCATTTTTTGCCATTTACCTACGGAACCCTAAAAATTAAACTACCATGGGTCAAACAAACACACATATTATACACGTTGGTGGGTGAAATACTGACATAGGTACATACAAATTAAAAACATGATAGTTAATGTTGATATGTAACAAATTGCTAACTATATAGTAAGCCTCGACGAACTCATTCTATTAATATTCAGAAAGTTTTGTCACCGCGCAGCCGAGAGCGGCGCACTAAAAAGGTTATTTATACAAATGATACAAATCGCTGTTTGTAAATATTGAATTTCAATCAGTACAGGCTTTTACCAAATAGATAATGTATATTAAATCGAAAGATTATCCGAAGCCTCACAGCTTCGAGGCGACCCGCGCAGTCGCGTGAAGCCGCGCTACTCTGGTGGCAGCCACAGGTATCGCGCGTCGTCGCCGCCTGGCGCCTACCACACAAGGCTGTGCCGGTCGCTGCAACCTTCATGACTTTTGTGCCAATTGATTATTGAGCCTCAATCAGCTTATAATACTGTGGCTAAATACGTCAAAAGGTTGAAAATTTGGGGCATTTTTTTTACATACAAAAATTACAAAATAAACAAGAAATACAGAAAATATTTTTTTAGATAGCGACAGCCGAATGTCTGACTGTATTAAATATACTCTAAGATATCTATTCCCATACATACAAAATATACAAATACATATATTACCCCCGTTGGTGCCGGGCTCCTTTAAAGAATAGGCCAACTGCCGTTCTGCCAGGCAGGTCGTAAAAGGCGACCGATTGGTTATACGAGTCACTACCATCGTGGCTACTAGGTGGTAGAGTTCTGCATTGTCGCGCCCGGGTCTGTTACCACCGCCTTACCTATTCCTGCTGCAATAGCGTCAGTGCTAGTCACTGTCGTGTTCCGGTTTGAAGGGTAAGGTAGCCGATAAACTTATGCATGTGGCAATAGACCTCGCCACTAGATAGCAACGCACCATCAACACCTTTGGTGTCTATAGGCGATGGTTGACTCTTTCCATCAGGAGACCCATCTGCTTGTTTGCTATCAATGATATTGCAAATAAATAATTTCTTTCTTTCTTTCTTTCTATCTTATGATAAAAAAAAAAACAAAAAAAATTGTTAGCGAAGAAGTATGACCAGGAACCTTGATATGAGATTTTTGTATATGAGATTTTCATCTGAATCCGAAAACATTATCAATATGCAATTGTTAGCAAACAAATGAAACCATGCCAACCCTTTCAACTACCCATCAACTATCTTACGCGAAGCATCATGAAAATCAACAGAATTGACTTTAGAAACGTGATGATCCGGGCTCCTTTGACAAATAGACCAACTGGCGTTCTGCCAGGCATTTCATAAGAAAAGAATGAAAGACTATGAAAGTCTCTACCATCGAGGCTACTAGGTGGTAGAGTTCTGCAATATTTCGCCGTGGTCTGGTACCGCAGCCTTACCTATTTCTGTCGCAAAAGCAACAGTGTTTGTCACTGTCGAGTCCGCGGACCCTGGAATCTAAGACGGCCCTTTTAGTTATTAAAAAAATGTTAAAAAAGGAAAAGTATCTTTACGCCCATATCCACGATGAGGTAGGCCGAGGTACAGTCAGTGTCCGAAAATACTATCTGAAAATACTTAGTCCCACATGTCCCACAATGTGATAGATAGCAAGCCTATCGCGAACCGGGCACTTGTCCAATCCCGGACAACGTTGTCTATATCAGAAAACTGAAAAACACAGTTTTGAATTGCCTGACCTGGGAATCGAACCCAGAACCTCGTGTGGTCAACACCGATACTGGACCACTAGACCAAAGAAGCGAATGTTAGTCAGTCATTTTATACAAAGTTATTTAATAAACAAAATATAACTTGTACTTGACCTCTAACGCGTGATAAAATTAATAAATTTAAAATAACATCGTATCTTTCGCATATATAAAATACAGGAATATTTAATTAATTACTCTTTGTACAAAGACTTCCGTTTCCTCAAACTAAACGAACACAAACAAGCAGAAACGGCACTCGAGCGTTTGAAATCAAATGACTGAGTTTCCACGGGCAAGAAAATTTCTAGGAACGTGACAAAGGCATCCTGTCGATAGCTTATTAAAGTAAACTTCAAAGAAATAAATTTCATGACAGATAAGCTTTTTATGAATGACTAGCTGTTGCCTGCGACTTCGTCCGCGCGCACTTCGTTTACTCCGCACTGTTCCTCCCCTGTAGGTGATAGCGTAATAATATGTAGCCTATATGTTGACCCGACCTGTTAGTAATATTCATGCAAAATTTGAAGTAAATCCATGCAGCATTTTTTGAGTTTACCCCGGACATACATACAGTCAAACAGATAAACAGACAAAAATTCTAAAAACTATATTTTTGGCTTCGACATCGATTGTAGATCACGCCCCAAGTATTCTTTTAAAAAAATATTCAATGTACAGTTTTGACTTTCCTACGATTTTATTAAATGCATTTAAATGTATATAGATGATAAACTTACGAATGCGATAAATTTCAAATGCGATAAAAAGCCATTTTGATCAAGGCTCTTTTTATAGAATGAATCGTCTGCCAACTTGCGGTTAAAATAATAATAAAAAAAGTTTGTAAAATACAAAAGTGCACGTCGTAACGTTTTTTTAATAAACTGTACAAAAATATAGGATAGAATAGAAGATTTTTGTGTTATAAACAACTCGAGTCGAGAAAATTGCTTGATTTAAATTATTTAAAAAGTAAAAGTATCTTCACGCCCATATCCCCGAAGGGGTAGGCAGAGGTACAACAAGTGCACCCACGATTAGCCGAAGATACTTGGTCCCACGATGTGATAGGTGGCAAGCCTATCGCCAACCGGGCACTTTCCAATCCCGGGCAACTTTGTGTTTCTCAGAAAACTGAAAAAACACATTTCTTGTGCCCGACCTGGGAATCGAACCCGGGACCTCATGTGGTCAACGCCAACGCTAAATCATAGAGACAAATTATTTATTATAAAAAAACGGATCCGATTGAAGTGATTTTCAATAGCGATCTATTCTGAGTGGATTAGATAATATCAGAGAATAGGAGATAGTAACACTATAGTTCGTCTATGATATCATAAAATTGGAGATATAATATCTAGACATATAATAAAATCGTAGGAATGTCAAAACTGTATATTGAATATTTTTTTAAAAGAATACTTGGGGCGTGATCTACAATGGATACCGAAGCCAAAAATATAGTTTCTAGAATTTTTGTCTGTTTGTTTATCTGTTTGTCTGTTTGTCTGTATGTATGTCCGGGGTAAACTCAAAAAGTACTGCATGGATTTACTTCAAATTTTGCATGAATATTACTGACAAGACAAGCCTGTATGTTGACCCGACCTGTTATTAATATTCATGCAAAATTTAAAGTAAATCCATGCAGTACTTTTTGAGTTTACCCCGGACATACATTGACTTTCTTACGATTTTATTATATGTATATACTAACTGTTGCCTGCGATTTCGTTCGGGCGACTCGTTTACTCCGCACAGCTCCTCCCCCGTAGGTGATAGCGTGATAATATGTAGCCTGTATGTTGACCCGACCTGTCAGTAACATTCATGCAAAATTTGAAGTAAATCCATGCAGTACTTTTTGAGTTTACCCCGGACATACATTGACTTTCTTACGATTTTATTATATGTATATACTAACTGTTGCCCGCGATTTCGTTCGCGCGACTCGTTTACTACGCACAGCTCCTCCCCCGTAGGTGATAGCGTGATAATATGTAGCCTATATGTTGACCCGACCTGTTATTAATATTCATACAAAATTTAAAGTAAATCCATGCAATACTTTTTGAGTTTACCCGGACATACATTGACTTTCTTACGATTTTATTATATGTATATACTAACTGTTGCCTGCGATTTCGTTCGCGCGACTCGTTTACTCCGCACAGCTCCTCCCCCGTAGGTGATAGCGTGGTAATATGTAGCCTATATGTTGACCCGACCTGTTAGTAATATTCATGCAAAATTTGAAGTAAATCCATGCAGTACTTTTTGAGTTAGACATACATCACTTTCCTACGATATTATTATATGTATATAGATATAGATATATAGATATAGATATTTAACAATAATTTAACTGTAACTTAAATACAATTCGGTTTTATATCTCTCCTGAAAAGTTACCTACCCAATTTCGCATTCGCGGTAATGAATGCCGAACGACGATATGATGTATATGATAGTATATATATGCATATATATGATTATATTAAGCAACAGAGCAATCCTTTTGCTGATCGACAGCGTTTTTCTTAGACACTATATATGAGTTAATATTTATATGATAGCTATTACTCGCGACATCGTTCGCGTGATCCAAAATCATTAACTTCCTTTTGCTTACTCGGGTAAAAGTAGCTTATATCCTACCCTTTAAACTGCTCTATCTTTCAGTAAAATTTTCATCACAATCGGTTTAGCCGTTCCAAAGATTACTCTATAAACAGAATGACAAATAGACAGGAATTTTAAAAATGGTTGTCTGATATATAATGACTGATACCTAATTAGTAGCGTAAAAATAATCGGCTCTGTGGTCGAATGATCCGGTGTCGGTGTTGACCACTTGAGGTCCTCGGTTCGATTCCCGGGTCGGACAGTTAAAAAAAGTGTTTTTTAGTTTTCTGATAAAAACCACGTTGTCCGGAATCGGATAAGCGCCCAGTTGACGACAGGTTCGCCACCTATCACATAATGGGACTAAGTATTTTCGGCTAATTGTGGGTGCAATGGTTGTACCTCTTCCCACCTCTTCGGGGATAAAAGCGTGAAGATACTTTTAAATAACTCATTGCACTTTACAAACCTAGTTATTTTGATATCACAAACAACCACTTCAATTTTATTTGGATGTATAGATTTATATGCAATAGCTGAGCCCGCGACTTCGTCCGCGTGGAAAAATTTCGAAAAAAGTAGCCTAAGTTACTCCTTGACACATCAGCTATCTGCCAGTGAAAGTTCCGTCAAAGTCAGTCCAGCCGTTCCAGAGATTAGCCGGAACAAACAGACAGACAGACAGATAAAAATTGTAAAAAATGCTGTTTTGGTATATGTATCGTGTATACATCCATATGCATTTAGTAAAAAGCGGTTATTTTAATATTACAAACAGACACTCCAATTTTATTTATTTGTATAGATACATGAGAGAGTTTTATTTAAAGTTTTCATAGCTATTTATTTATTTTATTTATTCACGGGACAAATTACACTTACTGACCTAACCTGACCTAAAAATTATTTGCTTGTGTTATGGGTATTAGTCAATGATAAAAATACATAGAAATACATATATAAATACTTTTTCATAAATAATAAACACCCAAAACCGGAAATACAAAACATTTGTATGCTCATAACACAAATGCTTGTCTCCGTTGGGGATCGAACTCGAGCCCCGTCGATTGTGTAGTCACTTGACCAACGGGGCGGTCAAAGTAGTCAAAGTAGCTATGATCTATAGATATATACATCATAGCTTTGGAATATTTTTTATTATTATTATTTGGAATTTTTTATTATATTTATTATTATTATTTTTATTTGGAATATATATATATATATATATATATATATATATATATATATATATATATATATATATATATATATATATATATATATATATATATATATATATATATATATATATATATATCATAGATTGTCCCACCTAACGAGACCTTGGTCTCATTGCTGGAATAATCGATGTGATGAACATGTATTGATTACTGTCTCCTGGGGCCAGAGATATCAGGTATTCAGGTCAACGCAGGCTACTGACCTGACCTGTTACATCGAGCAAAGCGAACTCCATAAAAATATAACCTAATTAATTGCACTTATAAAACGTGGCGCAAGTACAAAACCGTTTTTGAAGTATAAAGCACCTATTTAAGTACTAGGCAAAGTCTATAAAGAAAAAAAATAACATTCCCTCGTTTTTTTTCTAAACAGGAACACCATAGTGATAAGCACTGACGCTATTGTGGCAGGAATAGGTAAGGTGGTGGTACCAGACCCGGGCGAGACAATGCAGAACTCTACCACCTAGTAGCCACGATGGTAGTGACTCGAATAGCCAATCATTTGCCTCTTACGAACTGCCTGGCGGAACGGCAGATGGTATATTCTTAAAGGTAGTCCGGACCTACACGGGGTAACTTTTTTAATTTTGCTATTATAACAATTTCGCTATTATAACAATTTCACTATTTCTAGAGGTCATGTAGCAATGGATCTCTTCTTAGCGAATTAATACTTAAAAGAGTTTCAAAATCCTATGGTCTAATTATTGTACGTTATTTCTTAAGTATCCCCGTGATGGTTTCGGGCTTCTTTGAAGAATAGGTCAATTGCCGTTCTGCCAGACAGGTCGTTAAAGGCGACTGATTGACTATATGAGTCATTACCATCGTGGCTACTAGGTGGTAGAGTTCTACATTGTCTCGCCCGGGTCTGGTACCACCGTCTTAGCTATTCCTGCCGCAATAGCGTCAGTGCTTATCGATGTCGTGTTCCAGTTTGGAGGGTTAGGTAGTCGGTAAATTAATGCATGTGGCATTCGACCTCGCCACTAGATAGCAACGCACCATTAACACCTTTAGTGTCTATAGGCGATGGTTGACTTTTTCCATCAGAAGACCCATCTGCTTGTTTGCTATCTTATAATATAAAAAAAGTATATTCTTTGTTAACTCATTTTTATTTCATGTTCGTAGGGTAATTTTAATATGTAATAATACCTCTAACACGCCAATAAC
Organism: Apodemia mormo; assembly: GCA_036924255.1. Classification (NCBI taxonomy): domain Eukaryota; kingdom Metazoa; phylum Arthropoda; class Insecta; order Lepidoptera; family Riodinidae; genus Apodemia; species Apodemia mormo. Next base: position 4,723,424 of record JAUPFN010000020.1, on the reverse strand, counting down.
TTATCTGTGCAGCAGACAAAATTGGAATTACGTTCACCATTTTTGAAATGTCATTCCGCTGTTGGGTTTTTTCGGGTTCAAACGGAATTCTTATTTTTTTTGATATCATAAGATAGCAAACAAGCAGATGGGTCTCCTGATGAGAAGAGTCAACCATCGCCTATAGACACCAAAGGTGTTAATGGTGCGTTGCCATCTTGTGGCGAGGTCTTATGCCATAATATGCATAAGTTTACCGGCTACCTTACCCTCCAAACCGGAATACGACAGTGACAAGCACTGACGCTATTGCGGCAGAAATAAGTAAGGCGGTGGTACCAGACCCGGGCGAGAAAATGCAGAACTCTACCACCTAGTAGTCACGGTGTTAATGACTCGTATAACCAATCGGTCGCCTTTTACGACCTGCCTGGCAAAACGGCAGTTGGCCTATTCTTTAAAGAAGCCCGGAACCAACACGGGGAATACTAAAACACCGCTGTCCGTCTGTAACCAGGCTGTATCTCACGAACCGTGATAGCTAGACTGTTAAAATTTTCACAGATGATGTAGATATAATGCGTTCCAACTGAGAATAGGACTGTTGCGATGACATATTGCTCCGCATTTTGCAAAAACTTCATAAGTGATGAAGTAAGGTGTGCAAAAAAAAATGTAACAAAGAATTACTTTAAAACATATTTTCATTCTAATTGGTATATTGTTTATTTAGATTTCCATCAGATCATGTTACCGTGTATTAAAATAAGCTGTGAAACAACTAACACGACTTTTATATATACATGTATACAGATAAACGGCTAGATTGATATATTTTACTGTTTTCTTACTGATGAATATTTTATTTTAATACTTTTTAGCCTATTCTGGACATAGACAACCCAAACCCACAAAAATCACAATAAAATTGGCTCCGTCGTTCTTGACTTATAAGTGGTGTAACTAATAAGAATTTTATATATAACTGGGTGTGCCCGCGACTTCGTCCGCATGAAATTTTTGAAAACAAAAGTATCCTAAGTTACTCCTTATTACATCAACTATCTGCCAGTGAAATTTCCATCAAAAACGGTCCAGCCGTTTCGGAGATAACCCGGAACAAACAGACAAACGGACAGACAGACAGACAATAATGGTAAAAAATCTTATTTTGGTATGTGTACCGTGTAAACTTCCATATGCACTTAGTAAGAAGCGGTTATATTTATATTACAAACAGACAATCCAATTTTATTTATTTGTTAGATATCATTACATAGTATAAAACAAAGTCGCTTTCTCTGTCTGTCCCTATGTCCTTATGTCCCTATGTATGCTTAAATCTTTAAAACTACGCAACGGATTTTGATGCGGTTTTTTTAATAGATAGATTGATTCTTGAGGAAGGTTTTAGTGTATAAACCTTTCCGATATTCCCACGGGAACAAAAGCTGCGCGGGTGAAACCGCGGGCATGTCGCTAGTATTATATAAAATATAAAAATTTATTAAAAAATATCAGTCTAGCTGTTCATATATGTGTTAGTAGCTGAGCCCGCGACTTCGTCCGCGTGGGAAAATTTTGAAAAAAAAGTAGCCTAAGTTACTCTCTATCACATCAGCTATTCCATACTTCCAGTGGACGTTCCGTCAAAGTTGGTCCAGCCGTTTTAGAGATTAGCCGGAACAAACAGACAGACAGACAGACAAAAATTGTAATAAAAATTTATTTTAATATATATACATCCCTATGCATTTAGTAAAAAGCGGTTATTTTAATATTACAGACACTCCAATTTTATTTACTTGTATAAATATAGATAGATAGACTGGTGTTATTTACTAATTTTTATTTGTGAAAATAATATTATTATAACTTTGTTCTTCAATAAATCAGCAATATATTTTTAACAAATATTTTTTGCTGACATTACTAATTTCACACTTGTGGTATGAAGTTGATAGCAAACGCGATTCTATTCTCAGTTGAAACGAACAGTATTTTTGTTACCGCTATAACAGAGTGCTAAGTGTGAGTTTTTCTTTTCGCATTCGATCGTGAGCGCGTTTGGAGTTTACTAGTAATTTGTATGTGATTTGTACAGCGCCACCTAGTGGTAAACGCGAGAAACCAATTTACCACTAGGTGGCGCTGTACAAATCACATACAAATTCCTAGTAAACTCGAAACGCGCTCACGATCGAATGCGAAAAGAAAAACTCACACTTAGCACTCTGATACTAAAAACGGAATAAAAGAAAATATAGATCGGTTTCTCATACAAAAACGTGATTTTTACCGTTTTTGATAGATAATGGTACGGAAAACTTAGTGCGCGGGTCCGACTCGCACTTTGCCAATTTTTTCCTAATGTAATTTATATTAAAAAACTAGCTGAGCCCGCGACGCTACGAAAAATATCGAAAAAAATAGCCTAAGTTACTCCCTATCACATCAGTTATCTGCCAGTGAAAGTCCCATCAAAATCGGTCCAGCCATTCCAGAGATTAGCCGGAACAAACAGAGAGACAAACAAAAATTGTAAAAAATGTTTCGGTATATGTACTGTGTATACATCGTATGCATTTAGTAAAAAGCGGTTATTTTAATATTACAGACACTTTAATTTTATTTATTTGTATAGATGCATATTTACTGTCCTGACTTCTCTTTAGTCTTATAATTTAAATGAGCAGTACTTGCATATTTGTATGTGATTGGTTTCTCCGAAACGGCTGTAACGATTTTGACGAAATTATGTTATTTAGATATCATTTTACTATTAAAATTGATTGAAGTTTCATTTCCTAGACGATTTGTTTTCACATTCGCTCAGTCGCACTAACTGTGCCCAATTTCACACTCCTCGATACGGATACTTTTCGTTTAAAGGGGTACAAATATTTCGCTTCATCTATTACTAAAAATAATTGTTCGTTAAAATTAGTTCATTTTTTCTCAAATTCTATTGTAAATTACTCTTGTGTGAACAGAAGACCTTGCTTAGAGCTGCGTTTTCTATAAATGTCGTGTTATGACAATACAATGAGACTACACGACCTCAGTACTTAATTATATTATTATTATACATTTGGGTCAGTGGGCACATTTTTTATCATTCATTGAGTGCTGTTTCCTTCGAGTGTAATCATCATCTAGCATTCATCATCACCGCCGCCCGTCACTCTTCGCTGAATAGTGCAATGAACTGCGAATAATCAATACTAGCTAATAATTAGGAAAAATCTAGACATTACGCAATAAATATATTTTATAGCACTTTGCGAACTAAACTTGCACGTTAGCCACGATTTTTCGGTTTTTTATACTGCTATCTACCTGCTTGGTAGATAGTTCTACTAATTGAAATAGACAACCATCACCTATAGACACCGAAGATGTTAATGGTGCGCTGCTATTTAACTATACATATTTATATATTGCGACCAGTACAATCGATGGAATCAACCACAAAGCAAAGGAGAATTTCGCCACATTGAACCACCAACTTGTAGCTCAGCGGTAAGAGCGTTGCCTGGCTTTAAAACGCCAAAAAAAGAAGACGCCAGCGGCACAATTACCCACCCACATTCATTACACTTTCGTTGGCAACAAACGCAAAAGTACGTAATTTACGCACTCAACGCACGTTTCCGTGCATTGTGCAAAACCGAAGCATCTTTAGGAGAAACGAACACTTGTTTATTTACACCCGGATTGAGTGAGTTGTTCGTTTCTTGCTTTGTTTGGTTTTCGAAGTTAACGTGCTTTGAGTGCGAAAATTGCGTGCTTTTGTGCTTGCTGTTGACGTGGATGAAGGTGTGGTGGATGTGGGTAGATAATTGTGCTGCTGGAGTCTTCTTTTTGTCCGGACCATCATTAAACCGCCGATTTTATTTTCAGTGGCATCACGGAGGTCACATTTTTTTATATATTATAAGATAGCAAACAAGCAGATGGGTCTCTTGATGGAAAGAGTCAACCATCGCCTATAGACACCAAAGATGTTAACGGTGCGTTGCTAACTTGTGGCGAGGTCTTATGCCACAATATGCATAAGGTTACCGGCTACCTTACTCTCTAAACCGGAACACGACAGTGACAAGCACTGACGCTATTGCGGCAGGAATATGTAAGGCGGTGGTAGGTACCAGACCCGGGCGAGACAATGCAGATCTCTACCACCCAGTAGCTACTGCCTGGCAGAACGGCAATTGGCCTATTATCACATAGAACAGTTCGCGGATAATAGCAAATTTAATTATTTTGCCTTGGATGGATTACCGCTAAGTAATGCCTCAATAAATAAAATATAATGTCATGTCGTTTGGTTTCAGAATAAAGAAACATGTTTCAAGGAGGCATATGGAATAAGCTGCAGAGCTTCTACAAGTGGTACGTGCTCGGACTGGTGTCCGTCGGCTACATCCTCGGGGAGCTGGGTCATTACTTAATTGGTAAGCTTTTTATTAAGCCTCCAGACCTAAGAGTTTTACATCCAGCAGATAGTGCGTGGAAGGCGAGCTAAAAGTTTAGTCCCTAAACCTAAGAGTTTCATACCCAGCAGACAGCGCGTGGAAGATGAACTAAAACTTAAGTTCCTAGACCTAAGACTTTATACCCATCAGACACTCTCCATTACTTCAACTATCTCCGCTTAAAAAATCACGTCAATTCATCGCTCCGTTTTGCCGTGAAAGTTGGACAAACAAACACACTTTCCCGTTTATGATGTATGTATGGATATTTATTTATTTATTGAGCACTGTCAACAAGGCATACACTAAATACATGCAAAACGACAAATTACAACTGTTATGATCTAAGTGTTGCTCTTAATTATAACTTGACACTATTTTTACTGCATATATTTTAAATAGACATTTTAGATTGACAGAAGGTCCTGACTTTATAACATACTGTATTTAAATTAGAAAAATAAAACAATAATAAAAAACAATAGTGATGCTGAAAATTAAAGCTAAAAATTAAAAAAAAAATACAAATATAAACATAACAAATTGAAAAAAGAAAAATCTTTTTTTTAGAATCAGTAATTTTAAGATGTTAAATATGTACTAGGTGTCCCGCGAGTAAATTCGCATGTCGTCGATATAGTTTTTCAAATACTTGAAATGGGTGGGGATGAAAGTCATATCCTATTTTAGCCCCTAAGTGTTGATTTTCTTAAACTCAGGCTGAGTAAGGATCTAGCCGAGATATGACCCGGACCCTATCGGTTCCGCTTGAACACACACACAAATATTTGATCAAAATCTATCCAGCTGTTTATGAGGAGATCAGACACATACACACGTACAGAAGAATTGTATATACAGACTGACTGGTGAGTTACCTTCAATATTTACAGACGTGATAGTTGGCGGTTATATATGATGAAGAAAAATTACGTTAAAAATAAATATTAAAATACTTCTTAGTAAACTTAGGAAACAGTACACCGAATCCTATATTTACCTGCGCCATACTTGGGCACCGCGCATATGCACGTGTCTCGCAGAGCGCTATCAACATAGAATAGCGGGGGGTGACGGCGGCGTGTCCTTGATGTCGACTAGCGCGTACTAGAGAGTATAATATCCACATTTGACTTATTTTCAGAGAAATATTGATCAAAAATTAAGCCCCTAATTTTATTATTTAATTTTAACGAGAATCGAGTACCGAGTGCTTTCCAGAAGTATCGAAGGTAACTCACCAGTCAGTCTATATAAAGATGTATGTAGAGCTTTTTTGAATATATTATTTGAGCAATACTAAAAACAAAAGAACTCAGTAACGTACAATGAAATTAACAGATCTATCTGAAACTTAGATGAAGGAAACTACTACTAGATATGAAAAAAACCAAGGGAAAACCGTGTCATTTCGTCCCTAACAATGGCGGACCAAAAGAACAGCTGTTTACTATCTACATAACAATTGATAAATTATATTGCAATTGGGCATGTTATTTTAACAATTAGTTTTTATTTTAGATTTAAGGTACACGCTAAAATTATAGAAAAATACAAATGAACGCTAAAATCTATTTAATAAAAATCATCGAAGGGTTATTTGACATTAAATTATTATGTATTTTATTAATGGCGTATTTTAGTAATGGCGTTTTGGCCGCAAGCTGTTTAAGGTGACGTTAATTTTTTTAAATGATTTGAAATTAGAACACTGACGAAATTTTTATTATAACGCATTATCTAGTTAACTAAATTTTATTTAAATATCATAAAATAATTATTTGTACATAATTAAAAAAGCGGACAAATATTTTTTGAAAAACTTAAATGTTGAATGTCGGTTTTTTGTGACGGTGTACGCGCGCATCGTAAAAATTTACTCTCATCATTTTTCCCTAACGCTCCAAAAGTTAAAGCGCGTTCCATCTTAAGCTGCGTCCCCACTTGTAACAATCTACCGTACATTATCCCGTGACCGTGTCAGACACGCGTATCAGTACCGATTAATGTGGACGTATTTTGTTACGCGTACAATTGTCTCGACCTGCAGTACGGTTCAATCCATTCCGAACACTGAAAGAAACTATCGAACACAGAATAAACGGTAGAACAATGTACGGAGTTACGTTCTACTAGCCGGGCTCAGTGTGGACGCTGGTCTGTGTACTGTCACGCATCGAAGCCACGTGTGACGAGCCGATCCATCGAAAGTCGGTTTATTTCAAAGGATTTTCGCTACTGTCCGCGGACCAGGAGAGGTCCACACTTGTATTTATGACACGCGTCGAATTACGCCCGATGTAACAGACACAGACAATGGGTTGGAGTGTACGCAATAAACCTCGTTGTATACGTTGTTTAGTTTTGTACTGCGACCTTAGATCAAATATACTATAGATTGTGGGTGGGTTCAAATGTGCAAGTATAATAAATGTAATTAAAACAATAATGTTGGTTAATATAATTCTGTTTTTACGTACCCGAATTGATAATGCGCCTCCACTACATTTTTGCTCTCATTACCGAATATCTAAAAAAATAGCTCTTCAAAATTTTGAGCAAAAAATAAGAAACTACCCTAAGCACGTTTTAACGAAATTTTATTTTGTGTCATATAAGGTATTTATTAGAGCTAAGGTTGATTTTGTAATACAGTTTTTTTAATATGGTGTTTTGTTTTATTATCCATAAAATCATTTTTTCGACACGAGTTAACATTTGTATGGAACACTACATCTGTAGTATATTTGATCTAAGAATGCGCCGTGTAGTCACGTGTAGCGATGAGATGTGACCTTGTGGCTTGTGACCTCGTCAGTGCAACTTATACCGTCTACATTTAGCGTAACATGTCTGTAGCGATGCCACGCTGTCCGGTCCGTTGTAATGTTACAAGTAGGGACGCAGCTTTAGCTCACCATCAGGCGAGATCGAGGTCAAGCGCTTACCTATCGATAATGAAAAAAAGAGTCGTACTCCACATGCAGGGTTGTATACTATCGAACGCGGAGCGATACACATTGTGGTTACTTGTATGAAAATACTCTCTAAGATCGAAGTTTATTTTTCATATTGTTTCTTTATTTTAGTCACTTAAAACAAATACTTAAGCATTCTGTCTCACTCTGAGTTTTTTCTTCTCTTTTCTACCATTATAAATTTAGAAAGAAAAGGGGGGACCTCAAAAGTTGCTTAAGGTTTGGTTTCAAGTATAGCATTAGAAGTTATGCTTTCATGGTCTATACTCTGTGGAATATATCTATGTAGTGTCATGGTGTCACAAAACTTGATTATTATTAGCTGAATTTTCAGTGTACCAATCTATACATATAATAAAATCGTAGGAAAGTCAAAACTGTACATTGAATATTTTTTCAAAAGAATACTTGGGGCGATAGGACGATCTACAATCGATATCAAAGCCAAAAATATAGTTTTTAGAATTTTTGTCTGTTTGTCTGTATGTATGTCCGGGGTAAACTCAAATAGTACTGCATGGATTTACTTCAAATTTTGCATGAATATTACTAACAGGTCGGGTCAACATATAAGCTACATATTATCACGCTATCACCTACGGGGGAGGAGCTGTGCGGAGTAAACGAAGTCCACGCGGACGAAGTCGCGAGCAACAGCTAGTATAAAAATCAGGGCTTCTGGAATACTATAAATATAGGAAAATCAGACTTAACTCAGAACCTTGTACCTAGATTTAAATTAGCATTAAATATATATAACTGATTTGTGAAGCGTTATTAAATACGCCTGAACAATTTCTATCGACGCAATCCTGCAATTAGTTTAAATAGGTAGGTAGGGTTGCCACCCGTACTTTTTTACTAAATGATTGTACTTTATTTTGTATAAACGTACTTTATACTTTTTGAAGGCGATAAAGCACGTGAAAATACTTTATCATTTCACAAAAAAATAATTGTCTAAAAAATTAATTAAAAGAACAAAAACTTAGTCTTTTTTTGTATAAACTGACCACTTTGAAATATGATCTAAAGTGTATTCTTTATGTTATTTCATTCAACTTAATTTTTTTGTTGTATCAAAATAATAACGACATTGATATATACAAAACTGTAATTTATAGAGCTTTTTTCTTTGACGTATATTCAGTGACGGGACAAATCAAACACGACTCAAACTTAACTAATGAAAAGTATTGTTAGATATTGCTAGAAGCACAAAAGATATGCGTGAAAAAACGAATAGGACAGCTAATAAATAGCACTTCATTTTTAAATCTTGTACTTTATTTTTTAACCTTAGAAAAGGAAATATAGTTTATTTAAAAAAAAAGGTAAAGTATCTTCACGCCCATATCCCCGAAGGGGTAGGCAGAGGTACAACAAGTGCACCCACGATTAGCCGAAGATACTTGGTCTCACAAATGTGATAGGTGGCAAGCCTATCGCCAACCGGGCACTTTCCAATCCCGGGCAACTTTTGTGTTTCTCAGAAAACTGAAAAAACACTTTTTTTAAAGTGCCCGACCCAGGAATCGAACCCGGGACCTCATGTGGTCAACTCCAACGCTGGACCACTAGACCACAGAGGCGACTGTGGTCTAGTGGTCCAGCGTTGACACTAGTGGTCCAGACACTAAAAAAAAAGGTGGCACCCCTAATTATAGCTGTACTTGATAATTATGCTTCTCATCCCGGGTGTAGTTATATTTAGCAATATAGCTCCACCCACACCTTATAACTAAGACTCCGCTGTCCATCCGTCTATCTGTCTGTCCGTCTGTCACCAGGCTATATCGCATTAACCGTGATAGACAGTTGAAATGTTCAAAGATGATATATTTTCATTGGCGCTATAACAACAACTACTAAAAACAGAATAAAATAAATGTATAAGGAAGGTCCCATACAATAAACGTGATTTTTGCCGTTTTATGGTACGGACGAGTGATGTAAATTGCCGGCAATATTCCCAAAGTTGCCAAAACTGCCACGAATATTTCTGAACTTGCCGGTAAAAGTTAAACTTTTTTATCAGAATAAACCACTGTTTATAATAAAAATGTCGTTCTCTATTTACACTTTTCTTGCTTTCGTGGCAGTTTTGGCACCTTTGGCAATATTGCCGGCAATTTTCATCACTAATAAGGACCCCTCGTACGCGAGTCCGACTCGCACTTGGCCGGTTTTTTGCATCGGGTCACACTCGGGATTTTTGTTTCTACTAAAATTCTTTATTTAAAAATTAGCTGCGCCCTGCAGTTTGCTGCATTATAAGTGTCTAGTGAATTCAATGAGCAGAACATATTTTGCGAGATTCTAAGTGCTATTCCAGGTCTTCGTCTACCTGTGTGCTAAATTTAATCCAAATTGGTCTAGTTATTTTTGCGTGATTGAGTAACAAACATCCGAACAACTAACTTTCACAATTTAGCTAATCGAACACCAGACACTCCTGTTTACACTGATTGCTGGTTAGCGAGAGGAGTAATGCATCACTATCGCCAAATTTAAGAATCCCGTAACGATTATCATTTTTTTTACAATAACTGGAGGATAAGCTTATTCTAAAAAATCTGTAAACGGTTGACCCTACAGACTATCCCTGAAACTCCCCGCTAAATTAAGGTATTTTAAGGTCAAAAGAGTTAAAATTGTAAGCATACATTTTTTCAGTTCAAACATCTATTTTGTTAAAAATGGCAGTATATTGATATTTGAAAAGCTATATATTTCGGAAACGATGTTCGATTTTGATTTTTAGAATGGCATTCAACTGAATTTTTGAAATCTAAAATATTACTTAATTATCTAAATTAGCTAAATAATTGATAGATTGAAAATTTAAAGTAATGTCAAAAAAACATTTTTTCAAAAATTTTCGTGATTGATAAATCCTAAACAAATTAACCAATTTTGATCCAATTAACAGTTTTTGACGCAGTTTTTAAAGGAGAAGATTTTTAAGTCAATCGTTATATTAGCCTGAAAGTTATTTCAAAAATATTAAGTAAGTTTGCTAAAAAACAACGTAATTTTTGTATTTGAAAAGCTGAAACTTTTGAAATTTGGATTAGATTTTGACTGTCAAAACGGCATTCGATGTTATTTTTAGTTATAAAATATCGTAAAATGCCAAAAAAGTGATTGAAAAATTTCGAAGTAATGTCGAAAAAATATTTTTTCAAAATTTATCGTCAACGATTACTCCAGTATTCATATGGTCTGTGATTACTCCCAAACGGATAAACCGATTTTGATGCAATTTATGTGTTACACGTACTTTTTTGAGGAATAGAGCTGATTAGTTTATGTACTTAATCGGTACATCAATCTAGAAGTTATATTAAAAAAAATACAGTTTCGCCAATTATTTTTTTGGGGTTTTTTCAAAATGATACTTTAGAATGAGCGATGAGATGTTTATACACACACACACACACGCACACACATACACGCAGACATACTGACGTCATCATATAAATAGTCGGAAAAGGTTCCTAGGACCTCAAAACGTGGAGATCTGGTAAAAACTCGACTTTCGAAAATCAGGGCAAAATCAGTAACTTCCTTATCTACATACGTAGCGGGAAGTTAAAAAAAGTATCTTGATACCTATATCCTCGACGTAGGCAGCAAGTCTGGCAGAAATACAAGCAGTGCGACCCACGATTATCCGAAGATACTTAGTCCCACAATGTGATAGGTGGCAAGCCTATCGCCAACCGGACACTTAGTCCTGGGAAATGTTATTTTTATCAGAAAACTGAAAAATCATTTTTGATTTGTCCGACCCGGAAATCTAACAAGAAACCTTGTGTGGTCAACACCAGCACCGGACCACTAGGCCATATTAAGCTTATTCTATAATGCGGAATTTATTGTTTACTAGGCACAACATCAAAAGTAACAGCAGAAGATCTTCACTATGGCGACAAGGCGTGCATGCTCAACGCGACTCACCTTACACTCAGCCAGTTGCCAGTTATATGTGAGAAGGTTAACTCCAGTGAAATGTAAGTAAATATAAATAACTGCTGCAATTGATTCTTTGTCTGCTGAACAGATAAGTCGGTGGCACTTTCTTTCTTCTTTTTTTTTTAATTATTATTATTATTATTTTATTACATAAGATTACCTTACGCATATGAGGTAAACTTGAGCTAACGAATACCTGTAACTTACAGACGAAAAACATTTTTACGTATCTTTTTCTAAGTATCAATTCGCTAAGAAGAAATCCACATTTAGTTATATGACCTACACAAACAGCGAAATTGCTACACCAGCGAAACAAACAAAAAAAAAAATATATATATATATATATATATAAATAACTAGCTCTATAAAAAAATAACTAGCTCTACCTGTGACTTCGTCAGCGTGAGATTTTTTTAAAATAAAAGCAGCCTAAGTTACTCCTTATTATATTAGTTATTTGCCAGTGAAAGTCCTGTCAAAATCGGTTTAGCCGTTATAGGAATTAGCCGGAACAAACAATCAGACAGACAGATAGACAAAAATTTAAAAAATAGATTAACATGTCGTCGATTTAGTTTTTCATAAAAATGTCATCCCCTATTTCAGCCCCTTAGGGGTTGATTTAAAAAAATAACCTATATATGGCCCCAGATTTTAAACTATTTCCATGCCAAATTGCATGAAAATTGGTCCAGCGGTTTAGCCGTGAAATTTTCGCATTTATAATATTAGTATGGATTACAAACAGACACACTAATTTTATTTATTTGTAGAGATAAATAAATATATATTGCTGGAAAACAATATTATTTTCATCAATAAAATGTTAGTACAAAACATCAGTCTAGCTGTTCATCTATATATATAGTTATTTACACCACTTATAAGTCAAAAACGGCGGAGCCAATTTAGTTGCAATTTTTGTGGGTTTGGGTTGTCTTTGTCCAGAATAGGCTAAAAAGTATTAAAATATACTTTTCATAAATAAAAAAACAGTAAAATATATCAGCCTGGAACCTTATATATATATACATATATATATATATATATATATATATATATATATATATATATATATATATATATATATATATATATATATATATATATCGCGATCCTATTCTTAGTTGGAACGCATAGTACTAAGTGTGAGAGACTAGAGTTCTGCAACGTCTCGCCCGGGTATAGTGTGCCACCGCCTTACCTATTCCTGCCGCAATAGCGTCAATATATGTCGTTGTCGTATTCCGGTTTGGAGGGTATGCCTACCATAGGCAGTAGCCGGCGATTCTTGCCGCAATTGTCATGTTCCAGTTTGAAGGGTAAGATAGTCGCTAAATTTTTAAAAGTGGCATCAACATCTTGTCGCAGGGATAGAACGCATTAAGATCTTTGTTGTCTATAGGCGATGTTTTCTCCATCCATCATGAGAGCCATCTGCTTGTTGGTATGTTATAATAAAAAACAATTTTTGGTGTCTATAAGAATGAATAGTCTAAATACTATTTTTCAATTAGTTGAAGTAGAACATGAACTAAACACACACACATACACACACAACGTTTTATTACGATTACTGTTAATAAAATTTGACTGATAGCCGCAAATCTAATAATTGCTTAACATAAAAAGAGTATCTATTGCGTTATGCGTAATTACACAACGACTGGATTTATTTCCTGATTAATAATTATACTAATAACTGCGTAGCGTTAACAAATGCGAATAATTGTTATTTTTCCGATCTGTTTTGATACTATTATGAATTCGCTACGTCGTCGTGCGTCTATGATAATAACAATTCAATCATTTTGTATTTGTTTAAATCAGTGTTTTTCAACCTTTTTCATGGCATGATCCCCCTAATAAAAAGAATATTTCGCCACCCACTTTTTTAAAATATATTTATACACCCATATATAATAATTATATTATATAATTATACATACATTTTTATGCGTTTTCATAGTTAGGATTTGGATATTGATTCATAATAATAAAGGGGGTACGTAAATACATTCTTTTACATAGAATGTCTCACTTAATAATATATTTTTTGGAACGAAGTTCCTTACGGCAGGCTTGGAGGGGATAGGGATTTTGCTGCGCGACCGAACTGAAAAAAATGTGATAGTAAAATCGTAAGAAAAAATGCGTGGAATAAAAGCGTTAAATGAGACGTGCGCAGGCGCGACAGTCGCGTACACAAGCGAGTAGTGCCGTTTAGCCGTAGGAAGTTCGTTCCTACCTGGTGTCCCACGACACCACATCATTTTTGGAACGAAGTTCCTTACGGCAGGCTTGGAGGGGATAGGGATTTTGCTGCGCGACCGAACTGAAAAAAATGTGATAGTAAAACCGTAAGAAAAATGCGTGGAATAAAAGCGTTAAATGAGACGTGCGCAGGCGCGACAGACGCGTACACAAGCGAGTAGTGCCGTTTAGCCGAAGGAAGTTCGTTCCTACCTGGTGTCCCGCGACACCACATCATTTATTTATATTAAAGATGAATTCTTATGTTAATTATCACTATTTTTCCGTGGAAGAGATGTCGAAAAACGCTCTGCAAAGGTAGATCTTAAATCCGTTTTTAACTACAGCTATAAATGAGGCAAAGTTGGCAACTAAGCTCAAAGAAAACTTGCTGAAATTATCTGCCGATGACATGTTCTACTTGGAATTCATGTACCTATGTCAGTTTGGGTACCTTTTGATTATGAAGAAAAACAGAATACCCGGAATAAGCAACTGAGGATTGATGAGTTAGATTCTGTTTGCCACCGCGTATTGGTGCGAGTTGAAATTTTCATCAAGGGCCTAAATAAAAATTAGGCAAAGAAATCGCTTAGTTTTGGAAAACAATATGAACTTTTAAGCTAACGCGTTCTACTATCATTTTTAAAAACGCAGATCATTAAGCGTTATATTAAAAAGGCTAGGTATCCTATAGTCAAAAGGCAGCCGGCATTCATGACATTTATTAATGGGATTACCGATAAGATTGGAACGCTACTGAAAAAATATTCCATACCTACCATCTATACGCCAAGCTTAAACGTAGTCGGGCATGTGGGCACGCCTAAGGATGTCATACCCTTCCAGACGCCAGGGGTATATAAAGTGGACTGCTGCTGTGATAGTGCTTATATAGGTCAAACTAAACGTACTATCGCAGATAGACTCAAAGAGCATGTCACGACTGTAAAAAACAGGCAGGTTAATAAGTCGGCTATAGCTGAACATATTTTGGATTCCAGCACTGATCACTGGATTGAATTCCACCGACTTCAGGTTATCTCTACTGAGCGACAAAATTTCAATAGGGAAAATATAAAAATTTCAATAGGGAAGACGGATTTAAGTTGTCTCCTGCTTGGAATCCAGTGATCAGCAGAATACCACTTTTGCATCTGCAAACAAATAAAGTCCAAGATACGGTTAGTGTTGTGTGTAGGCTAAATTCGAAAAAACTAGACCAGAAGGGGGTAGATGAAAATCAATTCCGACGTGAACGACGGAGGAAACTCGCTGCTCCCGTCTGCTCATAACCACGGTCAGTGTAACTTGGCCGAAACGTCGAGCTTTACAAGTAAGTTCTATATATGTACGCGTTTTTGACCCGTTTATAATATATTTTGGAAAACAATTTAATTCTTAAGTAGCAAAAATGGATGCACGATGGGAGAAATTGATTAATCAAAAAAAGCACAATCTTCGCATTAGACTGGACGAGTATTCATAGGATTTTAACTTTGTGCCTTGTGGGGCTTTAGGCAGTATTGAAGTCAACACAAAACAAGACTGGAATGCAAAAACGCCTAACATAAAAAACAGTTGAATTGAGAACCTCCTCCTTTTTTGAAGTCGGTTAAAAAGACAAAGGTATATTTTAATGATTATATACCCATTTTTTAAATATTTATTTAATTTCAAAACAGACCGACTAGTAGGTAGCTAGAAACTATTTAGGATTAACTTAGCTAAGACAATTGGCATTAGTCCCATGCGTGATCAATAGGTGGCCAAGGCTATCGCCAACTAGCGACTTATCCAATCCCGGGCAATGTTGTTTTTATCAGAATACTGAAAAAAAAAACATTTTGAATTGCCCAACCTGAGACCTATATCGGTCAACACTGACCATTAGTCCACAGTATAGACAAAAGGTTCCCAAACTTTATTTTTCTCATAGACCACTTTCAAAATTTTGCTGGTTCCGGTGGACCCCCTTAATCTAAATTTCAACCATACTCCCAAAAACTTAAAAAATATATATAAATATATAAACTTAAAAAAAATATAAAGATTAGATTTAACTATGGAAATTTGCGTTGCAGCTGAGTTCCGTGAATTAACTTTCTCCTGAGGACCTCTGGGGGTCCACCTGGACTACTTTGGGAATCAGTGGTATAAACGATGGTTAGGTTAGGTTAGGAGAGAGACTTTTCATCAGGAGAGCCATCTGCCTGTTTGTTATACTATTATATAAAAAACTAATAGGATTACGTAACAATAATAAATTATAATAAAGATGCGGAGGTAAAAACGCTTAAGTAATAATTATTTATTGCATATGGTACGTTAATAAATCGTGCTGTGATACCATAGATCAAGCAACCATAGAAATGTCAAGCTACGATTCAGACGAACCGACTCGCATCGGTCCGGTCAGAGGGCCTACCATGAACTCTTATAATACTTGTAAAGTTCCAGGCAGTTCAACTATGAGTATTAACCTGTCAGGTTTTCCGATCGTACCATGAACTAATTCTTGTTGAACTGCAATGCGTCGTCTTCTGGCCGGTTACATTATCTCCGCCAGGACATATCAAATTAACGTTGAGAAACACATAACTTGCCGATTTTTAAATTTTAGTATAAAATTATTATTATTAATGCATTTTAATTAGAAATCTTGAATTTAAGAATACAAACTGGCAAAAGAGATCGAGTTTTAAGTTATTTAAAGTCTACGTAAAATATATGGAACATAAAGGACGGCATTGTACAATATGGTAAAGAAAATTAGAACGTGTCAACATTACAAATTGTATTTCCGTTACATTCACGTTCCACGATAGTTGAACAACTCCCGACGGCTCTGTACGTATTCCGCGACAGAAAATCGGCTCCATCGGAGTTCGTTCAGAGTGATAAGAAAAGTACTAAATTGCATATTACATACTAGCTGTTGCCCGTGATTTCGTCCGCACGGACTTTGTTTACTCTGCTCCTACTGGTCGTAGCATGATTTTATATAGCCTATAACATTCCTCGACATACAGGCTATCCAACTCAAAAAGAATTATTCAAATCGGTTCAGCAGTTTTCGAGATTAGCGCGTACAACCCAATCAAACAAACTACAATTTTATATATATATATATATATATATATATATATATATATATATATATATATATATATATATATATAGTACAGATTATTACGTGAAGAATAATTTTGTATCCCTTTCTACAAAATTGCTCAGACTGAGGAGTATTAAGTTTGGCACAGTTTAAGTTTATATGGAGAAGTGTAGAAAGTTATATTTTTATTTAATACTAGCTATTGCCCGCGACTTCATCCGCGCGGACTTCGCTTAATATGTAGCCTATATGTTGACCCGACCTGTTAGTAATATTCGTACAAAATTTAAAGTAAATCCATGGAGTACTTTTTGAGTTTACCCCGGAAATTCATACAGACAAAAATTCTAAAAACAATCAAAAATAAAAATAAAACTACAAAACTGTAGATCTAGCCCCAAGTATCCTTTAAAAAAATATTCAATGTACATTTTTAACTCTCCTACTATTTTATTATATGTATAGATTTTTTCGTTGTACAAATATGATCCAAATATGTACGTTACTAATAAAAACATATCTGTCTCGTTTTAACACGTATTTACCTAAGTAAAGGATATAAGGAAAGATTTTCGTAAGTCCAATAAGCCCACGTCTTGAAGCATACATTTCACATGACGCCATTTTATGATTTCACTTTAATAAGCTAATTCGTCTGTGAAATATCTGTTGTTCGGAGTTTATTTTCCGTTTTACAGTGAAGTGTGTATGTTTTGTGACTTTTGATTGTGTTTGATTAGTTACTTGAACAAAAACCAACATTACAATTAGTAGGGACACTATTCGTTCCGGGCGGAGGCGAAGCGATATTTAATAAACATTAGGCTTTAGGTCACGAAACCTTATTTCTTATCCTCTACCTGCCATATATTATTGGTTCGGCGACGCACGGCCGCCATGGCAATTGAATAGAAATTAGCGAGTCGAGTGGAGTCGTCGCGTACGGCCTCCGCGGTATGCGAACCGGTGTGAAGCGTACCTTACTCAATAGTACCCGAATCAACACGGAAACAATTATAATTTACACATATATAACGAATCTCTAATAGTATAGGATCCCATTATAAGATGACCTTCACCGAGCTGGTTAATGGATTTTATGTCCAACTAAATGTCAGTAAATATATTGCAAATGGGTTGATTATAAAATTTCAGTCCAGAATATGATTGATTGACAATTAATTTTTAATTTCAGGCTATGAATGTAGATAAGGAAGTTACTAATTTTGTCTCGATTTTCGAAAATCGAGTATTCATCAGATCTCTACGTTTTGAAGTCCTAGGAACCTTTTTCAAATATTTTCACGATGACGTCAGTATGTAAACATCTCATAACTTTTGAACGGCTTGACGGCATGAACGCGATTCAGGGCACTCGATTGGATTCCACTCAACTTAGACTTCCTGATAATTTGAACTAATTTGGTCTAGGAAATTTTAGGAAATTTTGGTAGACTCAAAAAAAGTTTGGTGAAAAAGTATTTTTTAATATAACCTCCAGATTAATGTACCAATTGAGTACAAAATCTAAGCAGCTCTATTCCTTAAAAACTGCATCCATTGCATTAAAATCAGTGTATCCGTTCAGGAGTTATCGTTGACGAAAAATTTTGAAAAAAGTTTTTTTCGATACAACTTAAAGAAATTCAACTAATAATTTTTTTGTTCTTCTACAATATTTTAATTCTTCAAAAACTACGTCGCATACCGTTTGAAAAAATTACAGATTTTCAAATACTAAAATTACGTTGTAAGTAAACATCATACCTATTTTTAAAATAAGTTT
Source organism: Apodemia mormo (assembly GCA_036924255.1). Classification (NCBI taxonomy): domain Eukaryota; kingdom Metazoa; phylum Arthropoda; class Insecta; order Lepidoptera; family Riodinidae; genus Apodemia; species Apodemia mormo. The sequence continues at coordinate 4,704,854 of JAUPFN010000020.1, read as the reverse complement.
CAGACTAATATACCGTGTCATCATGTCAGCTCTTCTACCCTAAATTGGATTAAAATCGGTTGATTCGTTCAGGATTTATCAAACACTGATAACAAAAATTATTGAATCAATAACAAAAAAATTTGAAAAACTGTTTTTTACATTTCTTCGACATTTTTAACCTATGGATTTTGCAGGTAATAAAAGAATTTAGAATTTAATAGTTGAATTGAAAGCCATTCAGAAAATCGGAGTTGGGCATCATTTTGAATTACAGAATCTTTTTTATATCATAAGATAGCAAACAAGCAGATGGATCTCCTGATGGAAAGAGTCAACCATATATATAAAGTCGCCTATAGACACCAAAGGTGTTGATGGCGCGTTGCTATCTTGTAGCGAGGTCTTATGCCACATGCATGTACCGGCTTTCTTATCTTTCAAACCGAAACACGACGCACAAGCACTGATGCTATTGCGGCAGGAATAGGTAAGACGCCGATACAAACCCGGGCGAAACAATTCAGAAATCTACCACCTATACTCGGAATTATAATTCGATTTCACATTTAACATTAGCTATTTTGTAAAATAATGATACCACATATAATAGTGTAGTGATGGACACAAAAATCGATAAACAATCGCGATTTATGTTTATTTAATTATAATATTGGTGAATTTAAGACTAAATTATTGGAACGAAGTTCCTTACGGCAGGCTTGGAGGGGATAGGGATTTTGCTGCGCGACCGAACTGAAAAAAATGTGATAGTAAAACCGTAAGAAAAATGCGTGGAATAAAAGCGTTAAATGAGACGTGCGCAGGCGCGACAGTCGCGTACACAAGCGAGTAGTGCTGTTTAGCCGAAGGAAGTTCGTTCCTACCTGGTGTCCCGCGACACCACATCATTTTTGATTTAAAGACTAAACTACTGATTTTTTATTTAAATAAATACATACATAGATATATACATAGATAAATGGCTAGACTGCTATATTTTACTGTTTTTTTATTGATGAATATTATATTTTAATACTTTTAGCCTATTCTGGACAAAGACAACGCAAACCCACAAAAAATCGCAACAAAGTTGGCCCCGTCTTTTTGACTTATAAGTGGTGTAACTAACACGACTTTTTATGTATATAGATGAACAGCTAGACTGATGTTTTTACTAATTTTTTATTGATTAAAATAATATTATTAAAACGTTATTTGTTCTTCAATAAATCAGCAATATTATTTTGAACAAATATTTTTTGCTGACATTACTAATTTCACACTTGTGATATGAAGTTGATAACAAGCGCGATCCTATTCATATCTGGAACGCATAGTTTATCTAGCGATCAGTATAATCGATGTATTCGATCACATAGCAAAGTAGAATTTCCCCACTACGAACCTGGCGATACTAGCTCAGTTAGTAGAGCGTCTCGGCTTGAGGCAACGTCGTAGTTTCGAACCCTACGTTTCGAAATTTTTCTTTGTTTTTTTAAAGTTTTTGAAGATCTATGATGAGAAGATATGTTCTGAATTCATCCATACTGTAGTAAATCCGTCCTTCAATTTTAAATACATCAGGTATAAATAAATATTTCCTAATATCCGTGAAATGAGTTTCAGCAAAAACTTGGCTTCGTCATTGATACCTTGACCATGAACAAGGTCACCACTCAAGGTCATTATCAAATTACTTTCAAAGAAGTACTTAACATGAGTTGCCATTTTAATAATAGTGATTGTAATAAGGCATCAATTATTTTTTTTTATTATTATTATTAGGTAAGTAGCATAAATAAAGGTTGTATTTCAGAAAACTAGTATAATCCCCGTGTTCGTCCGGGCACTCTTTAAAAATTAATAGTCCATCTGCTAGGCATTTCGTAAAAATCGAAACAATTGGCTATAAATGTCACTACCTTCGTGAACTACCTCAGTGGTGAGTTCCACAACGTCTTGCCCGAATTTAAAGTATCCCTGCCTTACTTATCACTGTCGTAATTAATTAATTAATCTATATATATAAAAATCAATTGCTGTTCGTTAGTCTCGCTTAAACTCGAGAACGGCTGGACCGATTTGGCTACTTTTGGTTTTGAATTAATTTTTGAAGTCCAAGGAAGGTTTAAAAGGTCAGAAATACAGAAAAAATTAGAGTAGTTAAAAAGGCAGAACAACGTTTGCCGGCTCACCTAGTCTATATATATATATATATATATATATATATATATATATATATATATATATATATATATATATATATATATATATATATATATATATATATATAAATCAATTGCTGTTCGTTAGTCTCGCTAAAACTAGAGAACGGCTGGACCGATTTGGCTAATTTTGGTTTTGAAGTAATTGTTGAAGTCCAGGGGAGGTTCAAAAGGTGAGAAAATATAGAAAAAAATAAGAGTAGTTAGTAAAAAATACACTTACCTACTGATCTAACCCCAAAGTAAGCAAATCGTTTGCTTGTGTTATGGGTGTTAGTCAACGATACTAATACATAGAAATACATATAAAAATACTTGAATATATTTAGTAAACACCCAAACCCAGAAATATAAACATTTATGCTCATCACACAAATGCTTGTCTCCGTCGGGGTTCGAACCCGAGCCCCGTCGATTGCGTAATCAGGGTCGCTAACCACTCGACCAACGGTAATAGACGGTAATAGCGTCAGCGCTTGTCATTGTCGTGCTTCGATTTGGAGGGTAAGGTAGCCGGTAAACTTACGCTGTTGGTATTACAATCTCACCACATGGATAACAACGTATCATTACCATCTTTAATGTTTACCGGTGGGAGGGATGCGCTGTGCCGCGCTCCCGGCTGCATGGGCACCACCATCTTGCCTGTGTTTCGGAGAGAAGGGCAAGACAGGCAGTGTAATTACTGGCACCGAGACTTAACATCTTATGTCTCAGGACTGGTAACACTAGAATGAAATACCTGGGCTAATTTCAGCCCAGGTATCCCATTTTTGTTCATTGGCGACGTCAACCACTTACCATCAGGTGGCACGTCTGCCAGTTTGCCTATCTCAATAACATAAAAAAAGGTATTACAAATAAACTCACTTGTACTTCCAGTTGGTTCAATTTTTTTTTACTAATTGTACCCGCTAATTAAAGTCCCGGGGTTTTACCTGTATAATTCCCGTTCCCGTGGGGTTTCCGGGATAAAATTTCTCGGGTTTCAAACTATCTTTGTACCAAATTTCAACCAAATCGGTTCAGAGGTTTAGGCGTGAAGAAGAGACCGATGATAGAGTTACTTTCGCATTTATAATAGTATGGATTTCATGCAGATATATTTAGGGAATAAAAAGTTTCATACAAATTTTATTCCCTATTTCACCCCTTCAGGATTGAATTTATAAAAATCCTTTAGTGGATGCCTACATCGCGTAAGAGATGGGTTTGGCTCGCGTAGGGTTTGACCTGTGCATTGATAAATCAGTCAGTCACTTTTGTTTTTTATATACCTATGCAGTTTTTTATTGTTCACACCCAACAGGTTTCGCTAAATAACAGGATCTTGTTTTAACTTCTTGCTACGTATGTAGATAAGGAAGTTACTGATTTTACCGGTGAAAATCGAGTTTTCACCGGATGTCCACGTTTTGAGGTCCTAGAAACCATTTCCGACTATTTTCACGATGACGTCAGTATGTCTGTATGTATGTATGTGTGTGTATGTCGATCAATTTGTTTGGGATTTATCTATGACGAAAATTTATGAAAAAAACGTTCTTTGACACTGTTTCGAAATTTTTTAACCTATCTACTATTTAGCTAAAATAATCTCAAAAATTGAATTGAATTGCATTTGAAAGGTCAAAATCGATCATCGTTTCAAAATTATACAGTTTTTCAAAAATCAATATACTGCCATATTTAACAAAATAAAAGTTTGAACTGAAAAAACCCATACTTATAATTTTTATTCTTTCGAGCTTTAGCGGGAAGTTCCAGGGATGGCCTGCAGTGTCAACCGCTTACAGATTTTTATATCATAAGATAGCAAACAAGCTGATGGGTCTCCTGACTAAAAGAGTCAACCATCGCCTATAGACACCAATGTTAAAGGTCCATTGCTATCTTGTGGCGAGGTCTAATGCCTCGAGGTCTAATGTCTAATAATTAAGGAAGTGGTACCAGACCCGGGCGAGACAATGCAGAATTCTACCACCTAGTAGCTACGATAGTAGTGACTTATAGGTCGCTCTTTACGACCTGCCTGTCAGAACGGCGGTTGATCTATTCTTCAAAGAAGCATGGACTAACACAAAATTGAAAATTGAAATTTACCTTTTTCAAATAGCTATAAAAAGTAAAAGTATCTTCACGCCCGTATCCCCGATGAGGTGCCTACCTCATTAGAGTTACAAGAAGGGGACCCACGATTAGCCGAATATACTTGGTCCTACAATATAAAGGTGGCAAGCCCATCGCCCACGGGAAATTTTCCAAACAACGTTGTTTCTACCAGAAAAGTGAAAAAACACATTTGGAACCCGGGACCTCATGTAGTCAACTCCGACACCGGACTACTAGACCACAGAGGCGCTAAGAAGCTGAAATTTATATTACTTCTGTAATGATTTGAGGTTTTGCCATAATATTGAAATAAAATATATTTTGATTGAAATAAGAGCTTCAGACTTAATACCACTTAATATCACTACATAGTCATTACATAGTATAAAACAAAGTCGCTTTCTCTGTCTGTCCCTATGTCCTTATGTCTCTATGTATGCTTAAATCTTTAAAGCTACGCAACGGATTTTGATGCGATTTTTTTAATAGATAGATTGATTCTTGAGGAAGGTTTATGTGTATAAACCTTTCCGATATTCCCACGGGAACAAAAGCTGCGCGGGTGAAACCGCAGGCAGGTCGCTAGTATAAAATAAAGTCGCTTTCTCTGTCTGTCCCTATGTCCCTATGTATGCTTAAATCTTTAAAACCATGCAACGGATTTTAAAGCAATTTTTTTTTAAAGATAGATTGATTCTTGAGGAAGGTTTTAGTATATAAACCTTTTCGATATTCCTACGAGAACAGAAGCTACGCGGGTGAAACCGCGGGCAGGTCGCTAGTTTCCTTAGAAGAAAAGCCTTTGATTCCTATTCAGCGAGTCTTTTTCACGTCTTTGTAATGTTAAAGTATTTACAATCATAGTATTTTTGTACTAGCTGTTGCCCGCGACTTCGTCCGCGCGGACTTCGTTTAATCCGCACAGCACCTCCCCCGTAGGTGATAGCGTGATAATATGTGTTATTACAGCCTATATGTTGACCCGACCTATTAGTAATATTCATGCAAAATTTGAAGTAAATCCATGCAGTACTTTTTGAGTTTACCCCGGACAGACAAACAGACAAAAATTCTATAAACTATATTTTTGGTTTCGATGTCGATTGTAGATCATGCCTCAAGTATTCTTTTAAAAAAATATTCAATGTACAGTTTTGACTTTCCTACGATTTTATTATATGTATAGGTAAAACACACATGTATATTGTTACAAACTTCGAATCAATAAGTTTTTACAATTATTGCGTTATTTACGACGACCAATGACTATGATATACGACGGCCTTGCCTGAAAAGAGTTGCGCGCATTATCTTTGTGCTAGATGGAAAGAGTCAACCATCGCCTATAGACATCAAAGATGTTAATGGTGCGTTGCTATCTTGTGGCGAGGTCTAATACTACATGCATAAGTTTACCGGCTACCTTACCCTTCAAATCGGAACACGACAGCGACAAGCACTGACGCTATTGCGACAGGAATAGGTAAGGCTGTGGTACCAGACCCGGGCGAGACAATGCAGAACTCTACCACCTAGTAGCCACGATGGTAGTGACTGCCATAGCCAATCAGTCGCCTTTTACGACCTGCGTGGCAGAACGGCAGTTGGACTATTCTTCAAAGGGGGAACACGGGGAATTTCTTTCCACAAAACTGGTTTTTTCATCAAATACTCTCTTAAGCGTCGCTCTTCTATGCGCACAAATGCTCAAATAATGTTCTATAATTACCGTGCGACCTTCCAGCAAGAACCGGAATAGTCAAAGAAAACCGTTAAAATGACTTTGACTTTTGATCAACTTTGACGTGGTTTTTTCATTTTCCGTTCAGTTGGAAGGCGCCACTCCGAAGCTTGTTGACTGGTTGGCGTGTCAAACTCGTAAGCCCACGTCGTGTCACCAGTAACAATGCGTTTAATGAATATTGAGTCAAAATTGTTTCGTTCTAACATGTCCTCAGACTATGCGATTGAGTTTTTGGAGAAAATTCAAGTCTTTCGGGACTAGCCGGACGGCAGCATGTTTCATACACAAGTGATTATTTAAAATGGCGCAGATCAACTCGTGAGACACCAAAAGTTCAGCGGAGTCTCCCTTAAACTTGAATGAAGATTTTTAGTCACTACTAGCTGTTGCCCGCGACTTCGTCCGCGCGGACTTCGTTTACTCCGCACAGCTCCTCTCCCGTATGTGATAGCGTGATAATATGTAGCCTATATGTTGACCCGACCTGTTAGTAATATTCATGCAGAAGTAAATCCATGCAGTACTTTTTGAGTTTACCCCGGACATACATTGACTTTCCTACGATTTTATTATATGTATAGAATAGATTTCCTTCACTTTTGCGATATTAACTTTAGTTGAAGACGTTGATATCCTATCAGAGCGAGGCAAATCTTTCATCATCGTTTTTTTGATAAATTTGATTCACCGTATGTCTTCTGTAACATATTTAGTGACTCCAAATATGAATTTCCAACGAAGTGATACAAAATTTAAGACAATTTTTTTTCTATATTTTTGTTCTGCCTAATTGGAAAACACTTTTGCCAATCTAGCAACAAGAAAAAACAAAAAATTGAATTTGGAACCATAAACAAATCGTCCATTCCCGATACTTTTTGAATTGAATTATAAACTTAAAATTATTTTTATGATATTATTATGAGATTGAAAAGTTGCAATGTTTGTGCTTGTTATTCAATCACATAAAACCTTGATGTTATTAAATTAAATTTGGCACTTGGACAGTTTAAAATTTAAATTATCACATTTGAATTCTGGAAAATATTCATTGCTTCCGTATTATTTATAAAAATAATTATACAGTGGACTAGACGGCGTGAATAAGTACAATTTTAAATTGACTAAAATAGCTTAAATGTTAGATTAGCTATATACATATACATTCGTTTTAAATACATTAAAATACAAATGCTTATATTATTCAGAATATTCTATGACGTTTTACTATAAGAAGTTGAAATGACAAGTTTTTTTAATCCAACCAGACATCTATTAAATATACGCTTATTAAATTGTGTATAACTTCCCTATAACAACAAAAAACTACCCGGAAACCACGCGCCGAGTACATGAAATGAATCAGAACAGATTTTCATAAAGGAAACACAAAAATGTAACGTCTAATGAAAAAATAATTGTATGTTTTTCAACCGTCTGCCCAAAAAGGAAGAGGTTTTCTTAATTCAGGTTTGTTTCTTTATATTTGTTACCTCAGAACTTGTTCATTTATGAACCGTTTTAAATTTCTTTGAAGTTAAATCGTTTTAAACTTCTTTGAATATGAGAAGCTTTATAGCAATGAAAATTTCTTCATGTTGGTCCGGGCTTCTTCGGAGAATAAACTGTCATTCTACCAGAAAGGTCGTAAACGGTGACCGATTGGTTTTTGTACGTGTCACTCTCATCTTGACTACTAGGTGGTAGAGTTCCGGAATTAACGCAGACCAAGACTGACGTACCATGACTGGATGGGTGCTGTTCGACAGTGGTGTCAAAGTGAATAATAAACGTATTTAATTATATTATTAGATAGTAAACAAGCAGATAATATAATATAATATTCACGGGAAAAATTACACTTACTGATCTAACACCAAAGTAAGCAAATTGTGTTATGGGTGTTAGTCAACGATAGTAATACATAGAAATACATATATAAATACTAGAATATATTTAATAAACACCCAAACCCGGAAATACAAACATTTATGGTCATTACAAAAATGCTTGTCCCCGTCGGGGATCGAACCCGAGCCCCGTCGAATGCGTAGTCAGGGTCGCTAACCACTCGACCAACGAGGCGGTTAATAGATAGCTCTCTTGATAGATAGATAAACAGATAGCTATCTTGATAGATAGATAGACAGATAGCTATCTTGATAGATAGATAGACAGATAGCTATCTTGATAGATAGATAGCTCTCTTGACAGAAAGAAAAACAAACCATTGCCTATAGACACAAAATATGTAAATGGTATGTTGCTATCCTTGCGGCGGCGTGGTAAAGCCACATGCATAAGTCCACCGGCTACCTTACCCTCCAAACTGGAATACGTCAGTGAAAGCATTGCTGCTATTGTAACACATTTACACTATTGTAACAACAGGAATAAGGAAGGTGGTGGTACTAAAACATGGTTACGTCGAGTAGTGTCACGATATTAGTGACATGTAGAGCCAAGCGTTCGTCTTTTACGAACTGCCTGGCAGAATGGCAGATGCTCCATTCTCCTATTTAGCCCGGACACGGGGAAATAAAGCGTATATTGCCAACCATACTGCTAAAACAATATTATATTCTATTTCGCCCTCTAATCATGTTTATTTTTTCTTTCCATCTCTTTCAATCAGGAGACCCATCTGCTTGTTTCCTATCTTATGATATAAAAAAAAAACAAAACACTGTTTTATCGTCGCTGGTTTCTGAAGTTATGAAATCTATTTATATCTTAGATTAAGGAAACATTAGATATGTAACAACTAAAATGTGTACAATTATAAATACGTCGTGTCGAGTATTGGCGGACTTAAGTAGAGTTGTCTAATACAATCGACAAAATTACAAGAGTTTAATCTAAAATATATCGACAATATATTGATATTATTGATATATTTTTTATCAGAATAGGATTGAGAATAATGTACCGTTTAAACACATTAACACGATGACGTTATATTCATGAAAATATCATATGAAAACTATTCTATCTTGGTTTTGGACCTTCTTTGTAGATCAGCCTTTCGCCGTGTTGGTCCCGGCCTCCTTTGTAGAATAGGCCAACTGCCGTTCTGCTAGGCAGGTCGTAAAAGGCGACCGAATGGCTATCGAGTCACTACCATCGTGGCTACTAGGTGGTAGAGTTCTGCATTGTCTCGCCCGGGTCTGGTACCACCGCCTTACCTATTCCTGCCGCAATAGCGTCAGTGCTTGTCGCTGTCGTGTTCCGGTTTGGAGGGTAAGGTAGCCGGTAAACTTTTGCATGTGGCATTAGACCTCGCCACAAGATAGCAACGCACCATTAACATCTTTGGTGTCTATAGGCGATGGTTAACTCTTTCCATCAGGAGACCCATCTGCTTGTTTGCTATCTTATGATATAAAAAAAAAGCCTATCTGCAAATCTGAGTTTAGTTCCACCGCTTGTCTTATTCTTGGCACATCGCTTATGTGCAATGCATCACAAGTTATTTTAAGTAAAAGTAAGTAACTACTATAACAAAATGACGAACAAGTACTTGACCCCATTATTAAAAAAAAAAAATTAAAAATTAAAAATATTTTATTTCTTTACAAACCATTTTAACAACAGACTGTGGTGACATACCTTTTAAGTAAAAATATACCTGTATTAGGCAGTCACCGCCCATTCAGACCATGATTAACAAAAGGTACGTAAATCTTTTAATTTCTCATGTATTAGAGTGTATGTGTGTGTGTGTGTGTGCGTGTGTGTGTGTGTGTGTGAGAGAGAGAAAGTGTGTGTGTCTGTGTTTGTGTGTGCTCGTTTATATGTATTTGATTATGTGCAATGTTGGCGTGGGTGTGTGTATGAATTATTAATAACAATAATATACTTTAATTAACAATAATAATGTTAAAAAACAATATTTAACATATGCATACATATTATATCAAATACGTAAATTTTTACTACATTTTACGTTTTTTTTTTTTTTAATTTAGAATTGTTTATTAGTTAATACAATTTTTGTATATTTAGAAATGTTGTATAGTTTATATTTAAAATTAAAGTTATACTCGTAGTTATGTGTTGATCTAAATTTTTCTAAATAACAGAGGTTACTTATTTTAGGCTAGTTGAGAAGATTTTCGGTGTCAAGATAGCTGTTTGATTTTAGCCAGGGTATAAGTTTCTCTTTACAATTGTGGGTGGTTAAAGGGTAGATATTTAGTATTTTATTAATTTTATTATACAAAAAACTTGCCCGACCATAATATTGTTTAGCAGCAAAAGCGGAATTAGTATTTGTAATAGGAGTGACGATGTGTTTTCTCCTTCTATTTATATTAATTTGAGGGTCGTAAGTCAGGGTTCTATGAAGTCTTAGTACCAAAAATTGTATGTATAATTTGCGAATAGACAGAAGGTTCCCATACGCATAAAGTTTTTCAGTGGGATATCGTAAAGGTAAGAAGTACATAACCTTCAGCAGACGCCTTTGTGTCCTTTCAACATCTAGAAGTTTCGTTTTATTAGCACCCCCCCATATTACAATTCCATAGGTTAGTACAGATTGAGCTAGTGCCATATATATTTTTGTTATAAGTTCCTTATTGGTAATATGTCTAAGCTTTTTGAACATCCATGTTAAGGTTCGAACTCTATTCATTAACATTTCTAAGTGCGAGTGCCACGTAAGATGTATATCCACAACAATACCTAAGTATCGAGTTTTTTCAACTCGCTTAACACTGGGACAGGTGCATGTTTCTTGATTTCTACAATTATGGATTTGGATTTGATAATTGTCGCTTGGTTGAGTTCGTTTATTTGGGGTAAAACACATATAATTCGTCTTTGTAATATTGATTGTTAACATATTATTATTTAACCATTTTTTAATCGTTCTAAGACCGTTTTCAGCATTAGTTCGTGTTTCACTCCATGTTTTACCGGTAAAAATAACAACAGTATCATTAGTATTTAATAAAATGGATTGGCTTTTAAAAATTAATAGCAAGCTAATGTTAAAAAATAAATTAAAAACAGAACTGCTTACGGAGTTCTCCAGAAGCATCCAATTGCACAATTAACTACATTAGCTTTTTCTTAAGTGGTTAGTTGTGTAAGACTATAATGTTTAATAATTTAGTATAAGTACTTGTTAAAAAACTAGGTAAATAATTAGGTAGGAACCAAATATATAACTTATTTTCAAAGTGTAATAAAATTTAAGATTCATCAAGGTTTTAAATTTAAATTCATTAAAAACTTAATTATACACAAATCACGATTTTGCGGTTTGTTTTTATTGTTAGAAACACTTTTTAATAGCTTTTTATTTTGTTAAAATATTCTCAATTTTTTGGAATCGTAAATTAAACCTCACGATCAAATACGACGTTTCTCTAACTTACGAATTTATTACTTTTTGGAAATACTGTTTAGCTACCCCAAAAAGTCATATTATTGTACAAATTTCACTTTAGACAGAATACATAATTTTCTCATCACAAAACCTGAGATGTATATAATTATACTATGAGCATATTCTGATAGCTCTGTACTTAGTAAATAAATAAATAAATAATAAATATTCACGGGACAAAATACACTTACTGATCTAACCCCACAGTAAGCAAATTATTTGCTTGTGTTATAGGTGTTAGTCAACGATACTAATACATAGAAATACATATATAAATACAGGAATATATTTAATAAACACCTAAACCCGGAAATACAAACATTTATGCTCATCACACAAATGCTTGTCCCCGTCGGGGATCGAACCCGAGCCTCTTTGATTGCGTAGTCAGGATCGCTAACCACTCGACTAACGGGGCGGTCATAAGCATAGTAAATAAGCAATAAAAATTGAACAGTTCATTGTCATCTTCAGGTTCTTCGACAAAGATCGTGCACCATTGCGCAATTTTACGTCTATAGATTAGTTGAAACGGGAAACCTCAGAATGAAGAGAAAAAACGTAAATCTGTCTGTTACATTTTAACTGCCAGTTATTTCTAGCCAATAGCTCCGTTTCTGAATAATCGATGACAATTTTGAAATCCATAATAATATTATAAATGCGAAAGTATGTCTGTCTGTCTGTCTAATATGTTTCACGGATAAATCTTTGGACTGATTTTCATGTAATTTGGCATGGAAATAGTTGAAGATCCGAGGTGAAACATTTAAGCTAATTTTTTTCAAAAATAGAGGAGGAATAGGGACTGAAATAGAGGACGAAATTTGTATGAAAAACTATATAGATGACATGTTAATCTACTCGCGGGCGAAGCTGCGCGGCGCGGGTCAGCTAGTATAATATAAATTACTGAATCATATCGACTACCAAAAATTCACTAGCAGGTACAACACTATTTTCCTTACAAAAAACTTGCAACATTTTATTTCCAAAAATAAATTGAATTTAAAAAATAAATTTGGATTGAGGAAATTTTTTGTTTATCACTTAGGTATTCCGTAATCCATTTTTGTAGAATAATCAGATACATTTAAACAATACGTACCGTTGCAATCATTCATTTGGCGATATCGTTCTACTGTAGTTCTACATCATATAATACTGCAATGAGACATCATGCTTAAAAAATGACTTTTATGTTACACACCACAATTATAGAAACCTACAATAATTTAAATATTTTAATGAACAGAGATCCTTTGACGTTTTGTGTGAAACAGCAATGGCGAATCGGCTAGGTAGGTAGGTATAAGGTGACGTTATTTTACTGAATGATGTGAAATTAAAGTACTGACAAAATTATTGCTACGCTTTGCCTATTGTGAAGATTCGAACTTGTTAGACAGTGATAAAGCCATTTTTACATATTTAGCGTTGGAATGCTTATTATAATCTTTTATAATTTTCATTGTAAAAGCGTATACATTGCCGCATAAAAGAGTTACTTATTCTGTGGAGACGACATGCATGCAAAACAAGATTATTTTTGTTCCTTGTATTTAGTGAGTGTACGTCACATTTTTTATAAACAAGTAATTATTTTTACCAACGTACATCGAGTTCTCATATATATATATATATATATATATATATATATATATATATATATATATATATATATATATATATATATATATATATATATATATATATATATATATATATATATATATATATATATATATATATATATATATATATATATATATATATATATATATATATATATATATATATATATATATATATATATATATATATATATATATATATAATAGGATATAACAGTTAGAATATTGATTTCTTTAAATTTTTCTCTAATCCGTCAGATCTAGTTTGTCTCCATACAGTTGTACACTGGTATCCACATGCCTAACATTAGGCAATGAAAATTTAACACAGTTAGTTTTGTTACCATTTAATAAAATATTGTTTGTACCAGTGTACAACTTTTGAAATCGCATTATTTACTTCACCATACTTACCAACTCGTCTTTTAACTTTTAATAAAAGTGAAGTGTCATCCGCAAACAGTACGATTCCATGCTTATCCCTTTTGTAGTAAGGCAAGACATTTATGTACATCAGAAACAATAATGGACATAGTATGGCGCCCTGCGGGACACCCATAGTTACAACAGCATTAATATCAACTCTCTGAATCCTTTCATTAATGAGAAATCAAAAAATCAAGAACCTTATTTCGACATATATATAATACACGACTATTAATAATTAATATACATATAACTTGATAATGACAGTTATTGAACGCCCATGCCAAGACCTATATGTATAAAAAAATATATGTTATACATACGCATAATGGCTTTATGACTTCCTTGTTCTGATTTTTTTGCCCAAACTGATACTGACCATAAATAGAATCAGTAAACACCACAAGAACTTATAATCATGTTTATAACTAGCTGTTGTCCACGACTTCGCCCGCGCGGACTTTTACTCCGCACAGCTCCTCCCCCGTAGGTGATAGCGTGATAATATGTAGCCTATATGTTGAACCGACCTTTTAGTAACATTCATGCAAAATTTGAAGTAAATCCATGCAGTACTTTTGAGTTTACCCCGGACATACATACAGACAAACAGACAAAAATTCTAAAAACTATATTTTTGGCTTCAATATCGATTATAGATCACGCCCAAAGTATTCTTTTAAAAAAATATTCAATGTACAGTTTTGACTTTCGTACGATGTTATTATATGTATAGATTATCTTATATTTAGTTTTTTTTGCCCGCCATTTCGCAGAGAGTATTTTCTGTGATTAATATAGTTTAATTAAAGTAGCGGAATATCAAATTAAAAGAATGCCCGGTACATATCTATATATATATTATATTATATTATACATATAATAAAATCGTAGGAAAGTCATGTATGTCCGGGGTAAACTCAAAAAGTACTGCATGGATTTGCTTCAAATTTTGCATAAAAATAACTAACAGGTCGGGTCAACATATAGGCTACATATTATCACGCTAGCATCTACGGGGAAGGAGCTGTGCGGAGTAAACGAAGTCCGCGCGAACTAAGTCGCGGGCAACAGCTAGTAAATCAATAAAACAACTCGTTTTAGTTACGAGTAGTAACATTTTCTACAAGGCATAAGCTTAAACTATTCCTATAAATAACTTGTAAAACGCCTCGTTATTATTAAATTGGCTACTACGATTGACGTATCGTTGATTATATAATAGGAACCCATTATAAAAGATAATAATTTAAATTTAAATGCAACAAAACAGTAACAACCGGTTGGAACCTTCTGTAGTTCTGAAATACTGAATCAAACCTTTACTAAATGTGTTTGGGACCAAACTGAAATGCGAATCCATTCACATATGATCATCGATTAAAAATAACTAGATTCAACATCGCGGTCTCAAAAGTGGCTAATGAAAATAAGAGCACAAACTTTGAGTATATTAACCTCTATATCTATGAGCACAAGTAAATGCGTGGTCTTATTTCGTCTAATCAAAGCAAACGTACGGGTGCATCACTTATTGGTCCGGGCACCTTTGAAGAATAGGTCAACTGCCAATCTGCCAGGCAGGTCGTGAATGCGACCGATTGGCGCTGTTGGCGACTTTGCAGAACTCTACCACAGAATACTTAGAGACTAACAGAAGTCAAACATACAAGTAATATTCGAGCACAGCACACATAGACACCTCTCGGTCACACATAGACAGATATCTCGGACTGGTACGGAATTAACTGTCCCGAACCATTCCGAGATATCGCGTCTTTGAGAAGTGTCTATGTGTGCGTTGCTTGAATATCACGTGTATGTAGATTGACTACTGTTAGTCTCCAGTATACTGTGACTGTACCACCTAGTGGTCACGATAGTTGTGACAACTGATATGTTTGACCACTCGTTCGAGTTTTACGAACTGCCTGGCAAACTGACGTAGTAGCAGAGTTGAACAGTACGTGGCGTTATTTATAGCCAAATAAGTATCTTCATGCCCGTATATCCAAAGACACAGGCAGAGGTACAACAAGCACGATTAGCCGAAGATACTTAGTCCCATAATGTATTGGTAGCAAGCCTATCGCCAACCGGACACTTATCCAATGCCTTGCAAGGTTGTTTTTATCAGAAAACTAAAAGAAAAACATTTTTCAATTGCCCAACCTGAGAATCGAACCCGGAACCTCATGTGGTCAACACCGGCACCTTATGAATGAATGCATGAAAAAATGAATGATTGAATGAATGAGTTAATGAATGAATGAATGAATGAATAAATGAATACACTTTATTGCGCACCAATAAATACAAGAATAATAAATATTTTACGATTATACTAAGTGTAGGTACACAAATGCGGTCTTACCACTACAGAGCGATCTCTGCCAGACAACATTTAGGCAAAGGAGATACTTTCTTAATTTTTACTCTTGGGTATATGGCGCTACCAAAATTAACTGCATAAACTATACAATGTAACAAAATACAATACCACACCACACAAAACCATACTACAGAGGCGATAATATATATTTATAGCCAAGAAGTCAAAACCCACTCGCTCTACCTGAATTAAGGGTGCAACTGGACCCATCTGTTTGGTTACTAACCTATTACATAAATTACTAGCTGAGGCCGCGACTTCGTCCGCGTGAAAATTTTCGAAATTAATAGTAGCCTAAATTACTCCTTATCACGTCAGCTATCTGCCAGTGAAAGTCCCGTCAAAATCGGTTCAGGCATTCCAGAGATTAGCTGGAACAAACAGACCATGGAACATAGATCAACGGAAAGTGAAGAGTGGGCGTGCCGCGTGCGTCACTATTATGCGCTTTTACTCTAAATTGCCTTAGTGATACTTACCATATCATTAGGAGATAGTCGTGCGAAAATCTATTATACACTGAATTATGCCGTATTGTGCCATCCTTGAATGCAGAAATGATAGTAGAATACAGATGATTAAAAATGGAGATATTTCATATCATTCGAAAGTACAATTTTTATTTTATTTTAATGAAATTCCTGATTTAATATAATCTCTAATGATATAATAGAAAGTCAAGCTAAAATCAGCCGTACACCTTACATATAAAGTTTATTTTAGGTTGACCTAATTTTTCTAGAAAGATATACGTAATGACAGTCATTACGTATATCGTTCTAGAAAGTTCTCTACTCAAATATGATCAACTGAAAACTACGGAAAAATCAATACTGCCATCTATTGTAGAATAACGAAACTATTAAGATCTTAAGTTTCACTATTGTACAAATAGATGAGTCTATTTTGAATAGACTACAAAAGGACGTAAATACTCTTTTTTTTTGTAGCAAAATAAAATTTATTGTAACGCAGTTTGGTATATTTTTAAATGTTCTGTTTGTGTGTTTCGGATTATTGTTGTTTAAAATGAAAACGACCAATGAAACAATGTTTGCATTAGTAGTTTATATGCAATAATGCTTATTTTATGTGTGAGTATGGCGATCGCGGTCCTGATACAAATGTATGTACTTGCCAATTCCGCTTGTTCTATGTTCCATGAAACAGACAGACAGACAGATCGACAGACAGACAGACAAAAATTGTAAAAAATGTTATATTGGTATATGTACCGTGTATACATCCATATGCATTTAGTAAAAAACGGTAATTTTAATATTACAAACAGACATTCCAATTTTATTTGTTTGTATAGATAATCACGTTTGAATATGTTTGCCTACAGATGCGAGTCTCTGACATTGAATGGGACCCGTTACTGCGAATGGGGCTACAATGGACTGGGAATAGACTACCAGGTCCTGGCTGGACCAGCTTTCATGGCAGTGTTCACTGTAGTCGGTGTCATACTTGGTGTAGCCGCTGACAAGTAAGTAAAAGAATTTTCATCACAATAATGTTGGGTAGACAGAAAACTGATTTATTTAAACTTGGTTTCAGGGATTGTCCTCCGACTATCGCTCAATACTTGCGTGTCGGTCTTAGTCATAAGACCGACACGTTTTTTTATATATAAACTAGCTGAGCCCGCAGCTTCGTCCGCGTGAAAAAATTTCGAAAAAAAAGTAGCCTAAGTTACTCCCTGTCACATCAGCTATCTGCCAGTTTCACTAGCCGTTCCCATCGAAATTGGTTCAACCGTTCCAGAGATTAGCCGGAACAGACAGACAGACAGACAAAAATTGTAAAAAAATGCTGTTTTGTTATATGTATCGTGTATACATCCATATGCATTTAGTAAAAAGCGATTATTTTAATATTACAAACAGACGCTCCAATGTTATTTATTTGTATAGATAAATAATATAAATATTCACGGGACAAATTACTCTTATTGATCTAACCCCAAAGTAAGCAAAGTATTTGCTTATGTTAGTCAACGATACTTATACATAGAAATACATATATAAATACTGGAACATATTTAATAAACACCCAAACCAGGGAACCCAAACATTTATGCTCATCACACATATGCTTGTCCCCGTCAGGGATCGAAACCGAGCCCCGTCGATTGCTTAGTCAGGGTCGCTAACCACTCGACCAACGGTGCGGGTTTATATCTAAGGAAGTGTTGTTAACAATGAATCATACACATAGACCTTGGTATTTACAATCATACAAGTGGGAATAAATCTACATATATATGTACATAAAAAGAAAATTCCTTTTTCATATCATTACATAACACACGAGCAGATGGCTGTCCCGATGGGTAGAGAAACCATTGCCTATAGGCACAAAAGGTGTTAATTGGTACGTACGTTGCTATTCATTTAGCGGGATGGCAATGTCATGTGCGTAAGTCTACCGGCTACCTTACCCTCTAAACCGGAACATGACGTTGACAAGCATTGACACCATTGCGGCAGGATTATGTGAGGCAGATGTACTGTATACCAGAGCGAGACGTTGCGGAATTCTACCCCTGTAGTTGTAGGAAGGATTTTGAACTGGTCTCGTAATTTAACGTCAATTTACGTAAACGTACATAACATAAGTGTACAGTCGTCTAGTGTCCTGACACTAGACGTATTAACTGTACATTTTACTATATACATAATAGCCTGCTATTTTAATAGGCAGTACGCGGCGGGTAGCGCAATTTGATCTCTACCCGATATTATTTTTAATAACACCCCTATACCGCTCAACCCACATGTCAAGGACCTAGGATTAATTATAGACAATGCATTGTCGTGGTTTCCTCGCATTACGGGAGTGTGTGAAAAGGTTAAACTATACGTTGAAAACTTTGTACAGACACAATATTTTGCCTATATCCACAAAAATAACATTAATTCAGACATTGGTACTGCCTATAATTGAATATACTTATGTGCGTTACTCGGATTTAAGTGAAATCGTTCTCGACAAATTGGATCGTTTTTCATCTATTGACTGAGAAAGTTTTATCATGTGTCCCAATATCTCTCTACTCTTTACCCATTTGACAGCGTAAAGGCTCTAGAATGTTATGCACACTTTTTTCTATACTATACGATCCGTCCGTTCCTACATATCTTAAGTCTCTCTGCATAGCAGAGCGACTCACACATATTATATACTAGTCTATGGACTCACATAACCGTAACCTGCGTTCAGATGAGAATCTTTTTCCTTACACATTCCATTTTGTCGTTCAGTTCATAATTGCTTCGTTAATCCTTTTCCCATCGTGCAATTCGTTCGATCTGGCAACTGCTCATCATACACAGACTACACATAAAAATCTTTTATTTAACGCTAGGGAAGTTTTTTTGCTACCGAGGATACCTCCGCAACGCCCCATAAGGAACGTCATTCCCAAAATACATAGCCAAATTGATAACCACCTCCTTTTGGGAAGTTGGTTAAAAATCTAATACCTATGAACGAGCAATTGTGTGTAGGTGGTTTCGGGGGCGATAAATCGATCTAGATAAGTGTCGTTTTTACCTAGAAAAATACCGAGCAAAGCTCGGTCATTTAAGTACTGAAAGTAATAACACGTCTGAATGTACTGACCTATAAGCCTATTAAACTCAATAGGAAAAATATACAAAAGAATAATCCTTGCGCGCCTTAAGGTAAATTGTCCAAGACAAGAACCTTATCTCAGATGAGCAGTTCGGATTCAGAGCTGCCCACTCTTGTACACACCAAGTACACCGCATCATGGAGTACATACTTGACGGGTTAAATGAAAGACGAAAAACCGCAGGAACGGGCGCCCTCTTCTTTGACGTGGCGAAGGCGTTTGACAAAGTCTGGCACAATGGCTTAATCTATAAGCTTTACCAGATGGGTGTGCCAGACAGACTCGTACTCATCATACGGAACTATTTGTCAAACCGTCGCTTCCGGTTCAGAGTGGATGGAACCCTTTCATCAGTCAGACCATTGGAAGCGGGAGTACCGCAAGGATCGGTACTCTCGCCTCTCCTATACACCCTATATACCAACGACCCGCCACGGACACCGTACGTCCAGCTGGCATTATTTGCGGACGACACTGCCTTATACACGTCGCACTTCAATAGATCTCACCTTACAGCCAGATTACAACGAGCCGCCACAGCCTTGGGCGACTGGTTCAGAAATTGGCGTATCGAAGTGAATCCGGAAAAAAGTAAGGCAGTGTACTTTCACCGGAGTCACGTGATACGACGACCAAGCCCAGACAAAGACTGGGCAAGATCACCATGTACGACAGAGTGATCCCGTGGGAACAACAAACCAAGTACCTCGGAGTCACACTAAACAAAACTATGACCTTCTTACCTCACATTAAGAACGTCACGAACAAAGCCAAAATGGTATTAAGTAAACTTTACTTTCTACTAAACAAAAACAGTAAAATGTCACTTAGAAACAAAGTGACACTTTATAAAACATGTATACGCCCCATAATGACGTACGCAAGCATAGCATTTGCTCACGTCACCCCTAGTAACCTCTATAAATTGCAGGTCGTTCAAAATAAATTCATGCGCATCGCCACTGGTGCACCATGTGTACATGCGCAATGTTGACCTTCACCGGGACCTAGAACTCCCGACCATTATGCAATATATGAAAGAATTATCGATACGTTATTTTGAAAAAATAACACATCACAAAAATCCCCTTATAAAAGCGCGGCGGACTACGAGCCCGACGCGGCCGCCCCACCCAGGTTCAGGAGGCCACGCCATGTACCTTCCTATCCCGACGATCCTATTACCATCACAAATAACAACACCAACTCAGATGTAACACACACAACACTACACCGTCGTCGCCGGTCTCGACGGCGAAGACTTCTTTATCGCCCCGCGCTTAACGCGGGGCGCAATGCCACGACTCCTCCCACCACCACTAGTCCGAACGTCGCACTAAGCCGAGGTCCGGTCTCACAGGAGACAGCCCTTAGCGCGGGCGTTTATAGGCCCAATTTTAATATTTTAAGTTCTGGCTGAGCACTCTGCTCGCCCAAAAAGCCCGGTGACGCAGTAACGACCCATAAGGTCAACTGCAATAGCCATTTCGAAAAAAAAACATCTGAATGTCATCCGCTTAAACTGTCAGAAGGAAAGGTGAAATTCTATTCACCAAAATGAATAGTTTCAATACGGATAAGTACCTACCCATTGATATAAAAAACCCAAGATACACAATCAGTGTCTCAAAAACGTCCTCCAAAAATGAGCGCACAATTTAAAATTGTGCGCTCATTTCAAATAGAATCGCGTCGTCACGAAACTCAATTTTATTTCTTTTTGTACATTGCTTTGTAAAAACAACTGTAAATCTCACGCTTAAGGTTGGATATGCAAAAACATATGTTATTGCCTTATCTATAACAATTTAAATGAAAGTAGTTTTGAGTGTCAGTTTTGTTCTGGACTGTGCATCTTGGTTTTTTTTATATCAATGTACCTACCACTTTAATTTCCATTGTCAGAACTTGAAATTTATCTATTAATTAAAAGTTTTCTCAATCTAATTAACAGAAATTTTCAAAGTTCTTAGAACATCTTTCGATTATAATGAACTTGCTTTTACCTGTCGACGGTCCACTAACGTTTTCCTTTATAATAATATGTTGTCTGGTAAAAAACTGGACATACTAAAAGATATAATCAATATTTAAGTACCATTTTTTTTACATGGATATGCAAAAAAATACATGAATATGTAAAAAAATGTACTTAAATTTTTACTAAATTTTCCAATATTATTGTGAAAAATGATAATTAAATACTGACTAAATTTTCCAAAAAACATTAACTATGGACACCCGCGCGCACAGCGGTTGAACAATGAACTTCTCATATTTAAAACTAGCTGTTGCCCGCGACTTCGTTCGTGCGGACTTCGTTTACTCCGCACAGCTCCTCCTTTTGCAAGTCAAAAAATTATTCTTTTAAAATCTCGATTATATGTCGAAAAAACAGTTTATTCAAAATATTTCGTCAATGATAGATAAATCATGAACGGATTAACCAATTTTGATGATGCAGCATTGAACGCAGTTTTTTAAGGAAAAGTGCTGATTAGATTTTGTAATCAATCGGTACATTAATTTGAAAGTTATTATAAAAAATATTGTTTTTCCGAATTTGTTTTTGAGGTTTTTTCAAGCACTTGGTCACTTTTTTTATTTTGATGAATCGTAGTGAAATGACATGAAATGAAACGAAATAAAATGAAATGAATTGAAATGAAACGATTTTTTTTTATATCATAAGCAAATAAGCAGATGGGTTTCCTGATGGAAAGAGTCAACCATCGCCTATAGACACCAAAGGTGTTAACGGTGCGTTGTTATCTTGTGGCGGGGTCTTATGCCACGTGCATAAGTTTACCGGCTACCCTCCAAACCGGAACACGACAGTGACAAATACAGACGCCATTGCGGCAGGAATAGGTAAGGCGGTGGTACCAGACCCGGGCGAGACAATGCAGAACTCTACCACCTAGTAGCCACGATGGTAATGTCTCGTATAGCCAATCGGTCGCCTTTTACGACCTGTCTGGCAGAACGGCAGTTGGTCTATTCTTCAAAGGAGCACGGGACCAATACGTGGAAAAATATCCATTATACAACTTGTTAAAAAATAATTATTTATTAGCTTATAGACGTTCGATTAACTCTACTGACCCCGTAAGGGAACTATCGTGATGATACTTTTTTTCTCTTATAGATTCAACCGAGCTCGCATCCTTGCTGTGTGTACCCTGGTCTTCGTAGTTGCGATCCTATTGATGGGCAGCGTCACGGAATATTGGCATCTAGTGTTACTCAGGATGATCATGGCTGCTGGAGAGTCCGGTTGCAATCCACTGGCGACAGGAATTCTCACAGATCTGTTTCCTGAGCATCAGAGAGCCTTGGTGCTGTCCGTTTTCAACTGGGGAATTTATGGAGGCTACGGAATTGCCTTTCCTGTAGGCAGATACATTCCTGAATTGAACGCTTGGGGTTTGGTAAGTCTTTATATTTTTATTCTTGCATACATTTTTTTATCATAAGATAGAATATGTCGCCCTTGTGATCTAGTGGTCCGAAGTCGGTGTTGATCACATTTTGTCCTGGGTTCGATTCCTGGCTCGGGCAATTCAAACATGTGTTTTTTCTGATAAAAACAACGTTTCCCGGGATTGGATAATATATTTATATTTTTATTATTGTATTATATATTTTATTGTAAGTAACTGAGGACTTTCATATATACACATACACTTTCTAACTAGCATCCTAATAAATTAGAACAGTCTATGAACATGCATCGATAAATATTTACCTCGGTATGCGTCGCATAATAATGTTACCCCTTCCCACAGTCCTTCCCTCGTCACCCCCCTTCCTCTCCGTCTTTTCACTTCAAGGGCGAGGACTAAGTAATAAGGTTAATGATAGTTAATGTAACAATGGATCTTCTGAGCATGTAATGCACTTTTACGGAGTGGAGATATTTCGCAAATTTCCATTGCACACACAACGTACAATATTTCCATTGCCGCTATAAAAATAAATATTAAAAATAAAAAATGAAAATATTAAGGGGGGCAGGTACAATACAATAAACGTGTATTTTTGGTAAAAAAGTGAAATTAATTTTTGCTATTATACGCGAACTGTTCTATGTATCCTCCGTGATGGTACCGAAAAGAGAGACGCCGGTTTAACAAATGGATAAGACTCACCGATGGTTCGGATCAAACGAAGACCCCCAGCGCACACTTATCCGCCCACATCCACCACACTTTTACAACCACGACCACGCCGGCGCCAATCACAAAAGCACACAATTCACGTACGCACTCAAGTCTCAACGCACGTTTCACTTCAAAACCGAAGCATCTTCAGGAGAAACGAACACTTTCGCACTCTACACGAGTGTAAGTAACACTTGTAATACACAAAGTAACGCCTGAATCAATAAAATAGTGTATTTTTGTATTTTTTTGATCAATATTAATAACAGTAACAGCAAGACGCTTAAAATTTCACAGAAAATTTAGTTGTATATTGTCTTTCAAAGTAAATAATTAAATAACATAGAAACTTGAATATTTTCAAAAAAGTAAGTATTTAAATAAATATATATTTTTAAATATTCACGGGACAAATTACACTATTATTGAGTAAATAACCCCAACTAAAATTACACTAACCCCAAAGTAAGCAAATTATTTGCTTGTTATGGATGTTAGTCAACGATACTAATACATAGAAATACATATATAGATACAGGAATATATTTAATAAACACCCAAACCCGGAAATAAAAACATTTATGCTCATCACACAAATGCTTGTGGGTCGCTAACCACTCGACCAACGGGGCGGTCAAAAATTTGAAAATATATTAATCATAAAAATAAATACCTAATACATAAAATAAATATTTAAGTATACATACAATAAACGTGATTTTCTTTTATTATAGATGATGATACAGAAACTTTGTGCGCGAGTCCGACTCGCACAAATATTTCTGTCATGGAAATAAAGAGGCTTATTATTATTATCATACAGTTCTGCAATGTCTCGCTCGAAACGATGCTTTTACATCTTTTCCTGCCGAAAGCGATATTATTTATTGTTTGTTTTGTACCGATTTAGAGACTAAGGTAGCCAGTAATGCATGTGAC
Source organism: Apodemia mormo (assembly GCA_036924255.1). NCBI lineage: Eukaryota > Metazoa > Arthropoda > Insecta > Lepidoptera > Riodinidae > Apodemia > Apodemia mormo. Next base: position 4,680,199 of record JAUPFN010000020.1, on the reverse strand, counting down.
GATACACGCCCATGAATGGATACGCAACGTTAACACATTAATACCTTTAACACGGTCATATTACCTATACAGTATTCCAACTTCATACAAACGGACGAAGCGCGAGGTATGCCTACGCGCCTCGATCTCGACATTGCGCTCGGCATGCAGACAGTCGCGTATGTGCCGCAGTGACAAACTGATGATGTGTTGTATTTTTAACAATAACTGCGGGATTTTTTCTTTATAAATAAGTTCAAGTACATATATTAATGTTATTAAATCTACCAATAAAAAAACAACACGCATTTAATTGAACACTTTCTATTCAATCCACAAAGTATTTTATTTGTTTATATAAAAAAGTATATTTACAATCGCAAAATTAAATGGAAACACAAAGTAGGAAAATTTAATTAAAATGCTGGAGGCGGGCAGCCCTATTGCCCTATTTACGTACCGCGCGGCTGTAGGCAATTATTTCAAAGATACGGCCGAGTTACAATACTGTAAATATAATATTACCGTGCCTTTGGTATCTGTAGGCGATCTCTTTCCATCACGAGAACCTACATTGTTTATTACTCTTACCCAGACAGCTTAAGCTCGTTTTTTAAACTGCTCGAAGCTGTTACCGAGATTCATTATCGAAAGATCTGCAATAACATTCTTTATCCATCCGAGATTGAACCCGGGACCTCATGATTTAAACAGAGAATGTAAATTCCTAGTGCTTTCCTAGACTTTGGGTTTTAATTCACTACTACTAAACTCGGAGCTGCCATATTATCCCATTAAAACCAGTAAATATGTATTGTCTGTTCTGGTAATCGACCTTAGAGCACAGATTATATAATAGTTATTGCTTAGGCGAAAAGACTAAACACTAGGTCAAGACCTTTTTAAAACAGTTTCTTCGTGAATTACTACAAAAGATAGCAAACAAGCAGATGGGTCTCCTGATGGAAAGAGTCAACCATCGCCTATAGACACCAAAGATGTTAATGGTGCGTTGCTATCTTGTGGCGAGGTCTAATGCCACATGCATAAGTTTACCGGCTACCTTACCCTCCAAACCGGAACATGACAGCGACTAGCACTGACGCTATTGCGGCAAGAATAGGTAAGGCGGTGGTACCAGACCCGGTCGAGCCGATGCAGAACTCTACCACCTAGTAGTCACGATGGTAGTGACGCAAATAGCCACTCAGTCGCCTTTTATGACCTGCCTGTCAGAACGGCAGTTGGCCTATTCTTCAAAGGAGCCCGGGACCAACACGGGGAAATGTGGTCTAGTGATCCAACGTAGGCGTTGACCATATGAGGTGTTGGGTTCGATTCTCGAGTCGAGCAATTCACAAAACGTGTTTATTAAATTTTCTGATAAAAACAATGTTGCCTGGGATTCGATGTGTCCGGTTGGCGATAGGTTTACTACTAGACACTTTTACTACTCCACTTGTACATAAATTTCACATTTACACAATTTTTATTATATTACTCGACCGGTTTCACTTTTTAAAACATCTTCAGGATGTAATATACTTAACTGATTATTATTGACTGTTATGGAATATAAACAAACGTAAATATTGATTTTAAAAGGGTAAACTTAAATATCGCTCACAGGTGTTGTCAGCCTTATCAATTTTGCCCAATAATGTGGGAAATTTTAATTTACAATTATATTGCACTAATTTATAACTATACTTATGGATACAAAAATGTCAATTAAATAATTAATTATGCTATATAAATAATGTCAAGTAAATCAAAGTTAAATAAAATAAAAATAAATTAACACACCTATTACCTATTACACAGTTATTTATGTCAAAAATGAGTAAAAATAATTATCACTAAGTAAATAAAAATGAAAAATGTTTAAATGCCAAATTAATAATATAAATTAAAATATTTAAACTAAAATAAATATTCACGGGACAAATTACACTTACTGATCTAACCCCAAAGTAAGCAAATTATTTGCTTGTGTTTGGGTGTTAGTCAACGATACTAATACATAGAAATACATATATAAATACTAGAATATATTTAATAAACACCCAAACCCGGAAATACAAGCATTTATGCTCATCACACAAATGCTTGTCCCCGTCGGGGATCGAACCCGAGCCCCGTTGATTGCATTACATTACATCCTGAAGATGCTTTAAAAAGTGAAACCGGTCGAGTAATATAATAAAAATTGTGTAAAAGTGAAATTTATGTACAAGTGGAGTAGTAAAAGTGTCTAGTAACAATGGAATTTCACCAAGTGCCGACGATGGAAAGTATAGGATAGATTTACTACCTATCACATTGTAAGGCGAAGTATCTTCGGCTAATCGTGGGTGCACTTGTTGTACCTCTGCCTACCTCTTCGGGGATACGAGCGTGAAGATACTTTTTTCGTGAATTTAATTTTGATTTTTCTTGTTAAAGAGTTGGCGCCTGTGCTACTACGGAACAGGCGTTGTTGGCATCGTCGTTGTGATCTTGACATTCCTGACTCTTCGCGAGCCTGAGAGGACAACTATTGGAGAAGAAGGTATTTATACTAATATTATGAAGAGAAAACATTTTGTGTTTCGGTGTTTATTAAACACTAGCTACAGTGTGCAGCCGTTGCATAATAAGTGTTTTTGGTGAATTCCGTGGGAATATCTTATCTGCGATAAAAAGTAGCCTATGTGCTATTCCCGGTCATAATCTATCTGTGTGCCAAATTTCATCCAAATCCATTCAGTAGTTTATGCGTAATTGAGTAACAAACATCCATCCATCCAAACATCCAAACTTTTGTATTTACAATATTTATTTTTTATAATGATATTTAGCCCGCTGCATCATAAAAGTTTTTAGCGAATCCCGCGGGATCACCTTATTTTCTGAGGTAAAAAAAATATTTAATTACAAGCGAACGCCCTGTGGTCTGAATTCGATCACAGACAAAACAAAATCTTTTTACAGTTTAACGACAGATTTTAGCCGTTAAGAAAATAATAGGTAGACATGTGTGTATATTATCAAGTATTCCACATAAATGTAGTACATATATAATATGTAAAGCTCACAAAAGAGGCAGGAATATGTAAAGCGGTGGAACCCTGGCGACTCGTTGTGGAACCCTGTCACCTAGTATTTGCATGGTAGTGACTAGTGACACGTATGCATTAGGACGCCATGACAGTCCAGAGCGTTTTCGCGGTAAATTTTAATTTTAAAACGCGAAATTTTTATTATAAATGCACTTTATTTAACAACGATAAATATATTTTGATTAATATACCTAATATGATAAATAAACGATTTTCAAATTTAGTCAAGTAGCTTATTACCACGGGTATGTAGCCTATTACCACCACGGCAGTGAGAAGCACTGACGCTATTGTAGCAGGAATAGGTAAGATGATGATGCTGAGTCTCGGTGATATGTTGCAGAACTCTACCAACTAGTAATCACACTTTGAAACCGTTCGTAAATAATCATAAAATAACCGCGATTGATTCCAAAACTACTATTACACTTTTTATGCCTTATTATGTTTGCAAATCATTTCAATTAATGCATTAACGCTCACTAATTGCAAATTAAAGACAAAAGAGATACGCGGTTATAGGAAATTAATTTAATGTATCTATAACATATCATAATGTAGGTATCCCATTATAATACCGAACAAAGCTCTTAGTGAAATATGTCACATCTATGTGACGAAACATTGAGGAAGGAAAGTAATATACCAGTTATACATATTATTTTATGTAAGTAAAAAAATATTAATTCAAAACAAGTAATAAAAATACGACTTGGGTTTTGGGTAGTGTATTTAAGTGAAGCATTTATTCGCGTTGATTTTGTGTATTAAAAAACCAAAGATAACTTCAGTATTGCAATATTATTTTACAGATAATATATCAACGATCACAAATCACCACACTTTTCATACTAAAAAGACTCTGTTTAATATAAAATGAAATTCAAATTAGGTGCGGTCAAGTGTTTCCGCGTTGAGGTCGGCAGAAAGTTTAAAAATACGAAGCGGTCATAGAGTGACCGACTGAGTCTCTACAGGTTAAAAGGAAAAATAAATAAGCTTTAATCATATATCAAAAACGTTAATATAATTTGTAATTTGTTTTTTTTTGTTTTTTTTTTTAAAATGGATCTTACGAGTTCCTATTTTTTTAAACAACGCGTACTCATCTCGAGAAGTTAAAATCATTTAATGTTTCACAGTAGTTATATATTTTTTTGTTTTAATTCTAGTAGATACCTAACGCTGTAAATAATTTAATAGTGCATGTCTTTATATTGCTGAAACACTTTAGGTTTCATTAATAGATGTGTTAAAATATTTTTAGTATATTGTACACTTCGACTTATATTTATGGTCAAGTATTTCACTTTACCGGGTTGGCTGTAAGGAATCTCTTCTTTAGAGATAAGCTCGCCTTTTGTACCTTTTTAAAAATACTGCTTGCTGTAATTTTGTTTATTGTTCTATTGTGTACAATAAAGTATTAAATAAATAAATAATAAATAAAAACCAAAAAAAACATCAAAGATTAGGCATTACATTTTGTATTATTTTGATTGATTGGATATTCATTCAATGAGTACTTGAAAGAGGTCGAATAATTTGAGGCACGAATATTGTTAGAAAGTGTTGGTAAGTACGGTAGCACTTTAGATCTATTTTTCTCATCATCATCACGAGGATGATCCGGAGCCCTTTAAAAAATAGATCATCAGCCTTTCTGCCAGGCAGTTCGTAAAAGGTCATACGAGTCACTACCATCATGGCTACTAGGTGGTAGAGTTCTGCATTGTGTCTTTAATTACAATTTTTTTTAAACAGGATGCACTAAATAAAGATTAGTAAAATTATTACAAAAAGCACCTCCTTGCGGATCACTTTAGCATTCACTCTACGAATAGATTACGTGCTTCGATTGTAGAGCCGGGATACACACTACAGATTATGCAATTATTTTATATGTAATGTAATGTAACTAGCTGTTGCCCACGGCTTCGTCCGCGCGGACTTCGTTTACTCCGCACAGCTTCCCCCCCCCCGTAGGTGATAGCGTGATAATATGTAGCCTATATGTTGACCCGACCTATTAGTAATATTCATGCAAAATTTGATGTAAATCCATGCAGTACTTTTTGAGTTTACCCCGGACATACATACAGACAAACAGACAAAAATTCTAAAAACTATATTTTGGCTTCGATGTCGAGTGTAGATCACGCCCCAAGTATTCTTTTAAAAAATATTCAATGTTTTTGACTTTCCTACGATTTTATTGTATGTTAATTGTATGTTAATATAATATATTACTAGCTGACCCGGCAAACGTTGTTCTCCTTCTCCTTTTTAACTACTCTTATTTTTTTCTATATTTTCTCTCCTTTTAAACCTTCCCTGGACTTCGACAATTAGTTTAAAACCAAAATTAGTTAAATCGGTTCAGCTGTTCTCGAGTTTTAGCGAGACTAACTAACAGCAATTGATTTTTATATATATTTATATATATATATATATATATATATATATATATATATATATATATATATATATATATATATATATATATAGATTTGTAATGCGCGGGGTGTGTCGGCCTTTGAAGAATAGACCACCTGTCGCTCTGCCAGACAGATCATAAAAGGTAATTGATTGGCTATACGTGTCACTACCATCGTGACTACTAGGTGGTAGAGTTCTGCAACGTCTCGCCCGGGTATTTTTTTTTACCACCACCTTACCTGTTCCTGCCTCAATAGCGTCACTGCCTATCACTGTCGTATTTCGGTTTGGATGGTAGCGTAGCTGTTAGACTTATGCATGTGGAATAGCCATCTCGCCACACGGATAGCAACGCACCATTAACATCTTTGGTGTATATAGACGATGTTTACTCTTTCCATTAGGAGAGCTATCTTCTTGTTTGCTATCTTATGATATTAAAAAAAACCCTCACCCCTGAAAGCATCAATAGCCAGCTTCACAAGCTATCGGAGTCCACCCCGAATTTTCCGCTTTCACTGGATTGCAGCAGCAACTCTGTTCGCTTGTTTAACTCACTTTGAACTTCAGCAACGCGCATTCGCGCATACTCACCAAGGACTATGCATATTCTACCAGGAACTCCAAGCAGATTTAAGGAGGGTATTGGACGCAATTGCTTCCCTGGCTTAACGGGATTGATGTTAGATCTTAGGGGAAGTATTGTAGCGGTCAAGTAATATGTAATGCTATAATACATAAAAAAATCAAGTTAATTCTAAATCACGATATAACAATTTATCTTGTAACTTATATACAAGTTTCAACGCTTCTTAACTGGACTTCGTTCCCCCGACAGTACACCTTGCCTGGCCGAGATTTCCTTTTTTCCACGTCCTTCCGTGACTTTCACAATAGTAACATCACCTTGATGGCCGTCATCCCGAGAGGTTTGGTGGTACCAAACTGCGACTCTACATATTATCTATACAAAACATTTTATTAAAGTTTCTCCAAACACCATAAATAATTAGTTGCTTTGTGCCAAGAATCAGATTTTTAATAAATATTTAATTTATTGGTTCAGGCCCCTAACCTTGAAAAAGTAGGCAGAGGACGATTAGCCAAAAATCTTAGTCCCACAATATGATAGGTGACAAGCCTATCACCAACCGAGCGCTTATTCAATCCCGGGCAACGTTGTTTTTATCAGAAAATTGAAAAACATCATTTTGAATTGCTTAACCCGGAAATCGCACCCGAGACCTCATGTGGTTGACACCGATACCGGACCACTAGACCAAAAAGACGAAATTTATGAAAGCCAAATACCTAGCTCTTCTTTTAGCCATTTCGTTTAAGACTTCAACTCTTACATGATAATATGTGTACAGGTGTCGGTAACACGAAAGCTGCTGATTCCACGCTGGAGGCTGGTAAGAATATGCCACAAGTGACCATCTGGCACGTCATCGCTCAGCCTCGTATCCTGCTCCTCTGCTTAGCTGCCTCCATCAGGCATTGTGGTAAGTCTATTACTAACTAAATAATTAAAAACAACTACACTCACGGTTAATTGGTGAAGGTTCCAACTAGTAAGAGCCCGGTTGACGATAGGCTTGCCACCTATCACATTGTGGGACTTATTATCTTCGGTTGCACTTCGGTTAATCGTGGGTGCACTGGTTGTACCTCTGCTTACCTTTTTGGAGACACGGGCGTGAAGATACTTTTTCTTTTTTTTTTTAATTAGCACTAATTACAAAAACATGCTCAAAAGGCTAATTAATAGGACCGCAAAATTTTTACACTGTTTAACGACTCTTAACAGGTGGTATGTGTTTCGCTTACAACGCGGACCTGTACTACCGGGACTACTTCCCTGACGTGGACCTGGGCTGGTGGCTGTTCGCTGTCACCGTGGGCATCGGCTCAGTGGGCGTAGTGGTGGGGGGAGTTATCTCAGACAAGTGAGTATTACACAGATGTTATTGACCACTTTTACAAACTTTACATATTTATTTATACCAATTTAGGGTCTTTAGTCGTTTCGCACCGGTACGGTTCGGACCGCGGTGTGAATTGCCCAAGAGCTCTTTTGGCATTAATCGTTTCAGACCGCAATGTTAGGGCGGTGCGAATCGCCCAATTACTTATTGTATTTTGGTTGATTCACACCGGTGTGCACTAGGGAACAGTATTCTTTTAAAAAAAATCGGTTGTCTGTAAAGTTGGTTTACAGACGATAGTTGAACGTGACAACGTCTTAAGAAAATACTAATGGAATGGTAGCATTTACGGAACGCCTCAGAGCGAGGTAACGCCGCATGAGTCATGTTTTTTCGTGCGTGCAGCCAGCTCTATCGAATTATAAGACGTTGTCACGTCAAAAATAAAATAAATAAGAAAAGAGCATATGATCGTTTCGCCTCGTGGTTCGAATCGACCCATTCCAAAAAATACCTTGGGCGATTCGCACCGCTCTATCGATGCGATGCGAGCCAAAAGAGCTCTTGGGCAATTCACACCGCGGTCCGAACCGTCCGCGGTGCGAAACGACTAAAGACCCTTAAAGCACACAGCTTCGCCAGCAAATAGATTAACATGTCGTCGATATAGTTTTTCATACTTTCATCCCCTATTTCAGCCACTTACAAGTTGATGTTTGACTCCAAATCTTCAACTATGTCCATGCCAACATCGAAATCGGTTTAGTGAGTTAGCCGTAAAAGCGTAACAGTAAAAATGACTTCCAAATTTATAGTATTGGTGAGAATATTCTAGAAAAGGTGAACACTGAGGATACTGGAAAAATCTACAATTTAGACAAAGAGACAGCTGCTTCTATCGATAAGCACTAGCTGCCGTTACATATTTTTTTATCTCGAGTAGTTTAAAAATTATAACGGTTTTCGTTGCGGTCACCGGTGGGCGTCACGGAGCAAAAACTGAATTTGTCTTCACAGCGCCGCACGGGTCACTGTGGCGATCACATATCTCTTTTACACCCCTTGCTGTGTAATTGGCGGGACAAAAAGGTTAATGCAATGGCAATTGACGTGTTCGTTTATTTAGACTTTAGACTTTAGTTCACCCTATTGATACGTGTTGTTTATTTTCTTGCGAATGTGTAACTATTAAGTAAATATTTAGCTATTGTTTTGTATAGATATAGTAGAATTTGGCTACTTTGAATTATTTCAGTAGGATTTAAAGTATTTGAAAAAAATATCGTTATTTCTTTAACTTTTTTTATTTTTTGTAATATGCCAAGTCATTTTGTAATAATAATTTTTTTTTTAATTTGTAAAAATAAATAATAAATACTCTTTTTATTTCTCATTCAATTTATTAGGATTATATATACTCGAATACTTATAAAAAATTTGAAATCAAGTGCTAAGAAATGTTCCTAGACGCCGCGCAGATCACCCTAAACGTAAAAACGTCGTTTACAAGTGACCGGCAGAGCTCAGCGAACATTCTTAAACTGGCCTTCCTCATCGGTCACCAGCGACCCCCATGGCCCGAACGGAATAGTATGATGCTGGTCACCGGTGACCTCATGGCAGTTAATGTGTTAAAAAATGTAATTGGACATGTTATCTTAGCAATACACTACAATACACAACTCATAGATAACTTTTTTGTTTATAAATACAGCTGATCAACAGCAGTCAGCAACATGTAAATGAAAGTAGAATTATAAAAATATGGTAGTTATAACAATGTAGCAGAGATAAAAAAAATCCCTAAAATAGAGGAAAGAAACATTACTTATATATACTTATTAAACTTATTGTTCAAATCAGAAAATTAAAATATCAAAATGTATGTCATAATATTATAATGTCAAAAGGAAATTAAACCAATAATTAATTATTAATTATTTGCCTCTGCCACCAAATTTATCATTCGTTAGCCACAAGAGTAGGCGACACACAGTGGGAATGTACATGGGACGGAGCAGCGAAATCAATTACTGTGTCGATGGGACGGAGATATAAACTGACTCCTGTTTTTACATTTCAATTTCCTTTGCCGCATTGAAAAATGTCGTTTGTACCTAAATAATTCTTGAACGATTTCTAATTTCATTGAACACATTTAATTATTTTCAGGTTCGTAGCAAAAATGGGTGTAAGGTCTCGAGTTCTGATATTGGCTCTCTCTCAAGTGATAGCGACTCTACCTGCCTTTGGCTCGGTTGTCTTTGGACCTTTGTGGGCTATGATCACCCTCGCTATTTCATACTTCTTTGGTAAGTATTAGTCATAGGTGGAACCGGATTAAGATTAATTGATGCTTCGGCAATCCATGTATGTGCGTGCCTATCCGTAAGTAAACTAGTGTCGGTCTTCAAAAAAATTAACGTAATTATTATAATGAAATACATCATTAGGTGACCCCACATGTCAACGCTCTGTTTTGTTACGCTCTATTCACGTAACAAAAGTTCAATCGAATCGAAGCGTATAGTATGCTTCGATTCGATTGAAGTTTTGGTAATTGAATAGGGATTTTAATTACCAAATCCCTAGTCAATTTAAAACGCGCGGATGTTTGAACAGCTTTACAATACATTTAGTGTGCTAGCACATATTTTAATTTTCTTAATCGGTTGGTCTCTGGTCTTGGATGTAAAAGTAATAATTATTATTTTTAAAAACTTACAATAGCAAACCAGAAGACGACTTACGTAACTAGAAAAGGCAATCATCGCTTTGTATCTATAGTCTACACACTTTGGTGTACCCTGTGGTGACATCTTTATGTCGGTCGGTCGGTCGGACAGTCTAGTAACGTTAATTAACTATCCGATGTGGCCCGGGTTCGATACCAGGCAAAAACAAATTTGTGTGAAGAGCATAATATATATTTCACTAGCTGACCCGGCAAACGTTGCCTTACATATTAGGAATCCAAAATGGCATTAAACTTTATATGGTGGTTAAGTATTCTTAAATTTTCTAATTTTCCGCGCAATTTTCTTAATATATTCTTTTATAAGAACCTTCACCTTACAATTACAAACAAAACAAAAAAAAAATCGAAATTGGTCCAGCCATTCAGGCGTGATGTCGTGACCAAGGAAAATAGGGATTGATTTTTATATATATAGATTACGCATATAGTGTTTCTCGTGTCAAAGAAGTTACATATGTAATTTACTGGCTTTATTTTCAAAACGGGATCACGACAAGCACTGATGACATGCCGGGGACACGAATAAGATAGCGGTACTTCCAACCCAGACAAACTATCATACGTCGACCTAGTGGTCACGATGGTAGTGACATGTTTATGGGTCGCTCACTTCATACGATCTGATAGTCCATTCTTATTAGGGTCTTTAATAAATGCTGGAGAAGCACTTGAGTCTATCGTCACAAAGCTTCGTGCAATGACACGATAAATGCAGATGTGACCGGCTATTGTCGCATATATTCCGGACTTCGTGTGCCTTAGCGCGCATATAACTTCGGGACGGTAGACGCAAGTACGGCTCCAGCAAAAAATAAAGCCATCGCTTACACTCCAAAAACGAGGGTGACGTGCATTGACGCTATCACGGCAGAAATAGATATAGCGGTGACACTAAAATAAGGCGAGACATTACAAAACTCTACCACGGAGTAAGTAGTTACGTTTGTACTGACAATTTTGCCAATAATGTGTCACTACAACATATTTTGCCAATAAAGTGTCACTACAACATATTTTGCCAATAATGTGTCACTACAACATATTTTGCCAATTGTTCGCATTTTACGAACGGCCTGGATCTATTCTAAAGTGAGCCCGGACATGCACTTCAATCTTTTAATTTTTGTGATTTGATTACTTTACATTTTTTTTCAGCGGAGATGTGGTTCGGAATAGTTTTCGCAATCCTAGTTGAAATAGTTCCGTTATCTGTGCGTTCTACAACCGTCGGCGTGTTCCTATTCGTGATGAACAACGTTGGTGGCAACTTGCCGATACTCGTAGATCCTGTTTCCAAGGCAATAGGCTACAGAGAGTCTATAATGATCTTCTACGCTGGATTCTATGGCATTAGTAAGTTATTTTATAGCTGTCTAACATTTTTCTTCTCACTTTTCTGTAATCAGTGGGAGTGAGTGTGACAAGAAGTCGTAGAAGCGCGCGTGCGTTTTGAATTGACCAATGATCGCGCGATATTTGAATTGACCAATAAATTTAAGCATTCGAATTAAGCATTGGGAGCGCGCTTTTTGAAATTGAGGAATGAATATTATAATATGTATGTATGTGTATGGTAATATATGCCACTACCGGCCGACACGCCCCAGAATCTAACTCCTATCCTATGCATCAAGCATGAGTCTCATCACGAGCAAGACACTCCTATGTGTCAAGCACCAGTTATCCATATGAATTTGTTTTTTTCTTTGTAGTGCTCAATAAAAGGATATTGTACCTATCTTTGATTAGTCATAATTGCACACCGGAAAATCATTTGTTTCATTTAGCAATTTAATCGGAGTAATTAAAAAATTATTGACTTTACAATTACCGCAATTAATCTACATGTGTTTATTGTTATAATAATTACAAAGTCTCATTATAATGGTTATCCCATTATATATATATATATATATATATATATATATATATATATATATATATATATATATATATATATATATATATATATATATATATATATATATATATATATATATATATATATATATATATATATATATATATATATATAAGGTTACATTTGAACGTCCGGCCAAATTTTCAGAGGCTGTTAAAAATCGATAGTATGCTCGACTTATGTAATAAATATTTTACTGTCTAGATTACATAATAGTTACTGTCGTAAGTAATTATAGAGTTCATTCACTAGGCTCGGTGCATGCCATTCATGAATTCAATGGGATATTTGTATAATATCTTGTAATACAATAATAATTAAAATGCACTTTTAATTCAATATTTAGTTCCTGATTTTAACACACACACACACACACACACACACACATATATATATATATATATATATATATATATATATATATATATATATATATATATATATATATATATATGTGTGTGTGTGTATGTGTGTGTGTGCGTGTGTGCTCCACGGTGGCTACTAGGTGGTAGAGTTCTGCATTGTTTCGCCAGGATCTGTAGGGCTACTCTTGAAAACCGATTTCAATTTTAAATGAATATTTAATGAATTTTGAAGTATTTCGTACTCTGGACAACTATATTCAATTATTGGATTCGGCGACATTGCCACACGGATTTCGAAATTTTTTGGATCTACTCATTATTGCTTTTATTCGTTATTTTGTTTAAAACGGTACTTAAAATTTCCACTTGTAACATTAGCTTGACGTGTAGCGATGACATCTATTTCCAATAATTAGGTCGTTGCTATACTGAATCAATGTGGGCAATATTGGTTCCAAGAGTACCGTTTTTTGACGACATTCGAAACTTATTATTGTTATCAATATTGTTTTAAGATTTATATTGTTTTCAAGAGTAGGCCTGCTGATACCACCGCCTTACCTATTCCTGCCGGAATAACGTCAGTGCTTGTCATTGGCGTGTTCCGGTTTGAAGGTTAAGGTAGCCGGTAAAATTATGCATGTGGCATTAAGACCTTGCCACAAGATAGCAACGCACCATTAATATCTTTGTTATCTATCATCACAATTTTAACTGAAAACTGACACAATGAACTTTTCCATTACAGGCAGCATTATGTTCTTCCTGACAATGTTTTTGATGGACGGCCCAATCGAGACTCCGACACAAGAGGCGACAGACAAAGCGGTCGGCCATGACAACAGAGCGTACTCACACGACGAGCAGGCCAGAGGCAACGGTCGAGCTTTATCACTAGAAAACAATAGTAGACTATAGGTTATTAAACGCATTTCTTGAATTTTATTGATTTCGTCATATTGATGAAATATTTTTGTGATGGAAGGGCCAAAATAATTAGAGGCCTTAATGCAAATGCTGAGATTCCATTAGAACTATTTATTTTTATTTATTTAAGTTATTCTATTATCAACGTTTTTTTTTTACTTTTTTGACGTGATAATGTCTTATAAATCTATGAACACCGGCTGCACGCACGTACAAACATGACTCATTGTCACGTTCCGCCTGAGCCGAGCGCGCAAGCGAGAGCGAGGAAACAAACGATAGAGAGGCACGATTTTGTTTTCTTATGACGTTATCACGTAAAATTATCATCCATAAACCAAGTCTATAGACAACCTATTCTTTCCATACAAAACAAAAAAGAGAAAAATAAAAAGAAGCTATCGAATGTGTGGACGTCAAAGGGATAACATGAAAGCATTAAAGTATTTAATATTAGATAAAACGAACGAATATAATTTGTACACTGTAAGAGTACAGTTTAATTATTATTTATTCGGGTCATAAACGCTAATCGTGATTTTTTATATAGATATTGACAATATATACAGTATAACAATTAAAAATTTAGTAGAATGTGTCAAAATTAATCTTTAAGAAGTAACAAATGTTTATAATAAAAATAGAGTTCTTAAATGGGTATTCTCGAGGCGAGGCGATATTAAAAATAGTAAAACTAAAATGTAAATGATTGGTGTTACAAAATTATATTTATGTAGGTATATAATTAAATTTAACCATAGAATTACAAAATTTTTAACTTTATTCACGAAGATGAATGTGAGGCTTATTCGATTTCAAATTTAAGTGAACTCTTCCTAATAAATGTAAATAAAACTAAAAGCAGTATCAAGTAGGCATTAAATTTGAACCTTAACTCATCAACACCCAGTGCGACACTTAAGCGCCGCACCGATTATCGGTGGAATTTAGTTGGCACCCACACGACGCTTAAGTGTCACATTCCCATTTGGTTTTCAACCTTCCTCTACTAAAAATACAGACTACTTTAGTATAACGAAGTTTTTTTGTTATAAATATAAATACAGACTACTTTAGTATATCTAACGAAGTTTTATAAAGATTTTTCTTGAGGGCTGAGAAGTTAATGTCGATTTTCTTCAAGCATTTGATAGTAATTATGGTATCTTTTGTATTAAGCGTCTCTATTTCAATTTTCAGATTTATATTTTACGACTAGCTGTTGCTAGCGACTTCGTCCGCGCGGACTTGGTTTACTCGACACTGCTCCTCCCCCGTAGGTGATAGCTTGATAATATGTAGCATATATGTTGCCCCGGCCTGTTAGTAATATTCATGCAAAATTTGAAGTAAATCCATGCAATACTTTTTGAGTTTACCCCGGACATACATTCCCAGACAAACAGACAAAAATTCTAAAAACTATATTTTTGGCTTCGGTATCGATTGTAGATCACGCCTCAAGTATTCTTTAAAAAAATATTCAATGTACAGTTTTGACTTTCCTACGATTTTATTATATGTATAGATAACACTAAACTGGTTGAAAAAACAAATCGCAGGTTTAATTCGAGACAATCAATCGAGACCATCAAAAGTTTCGTGAGTCGTGTTTATTTAATCGATATTAGCGCACAGTTATTACTTTTGACGTCATAAAAAAATGAAAACCATTGTTTGGTTCGTTAGTTGTGAAGTCATGCATAAGCAAAACACAGCGGAAGGAGCCGGTCGCTTTTGCCTCTCATTCCCTTGCCTTCATTGTAAACATTTTACTGCTTGTTAAAAGAACATATGAAATAAATGTTTTTTTTGTTTCGCCAAGAAAGAATTAAAGTACAAAGTACATTTTTTAAAATAATAAATATTTACCAACTTATGCTCAACCCCACCATATTATGCTTTCAATATGCCCATTTACCATGACGTAATAGTTTTTTTTCTGTTAATGACAAAATATAATTGCATTAAAATATAAGTATGACAAAAAGTCATTGATTCTGATTTTCTTAACAATTTTAGAATCGATTTAAATTAGATTGGTTAGACTTTGAACAGTATTAAGTAAGAGTACGAGGTGGTAGAGTTCCAGGACGTCTCGCCCGGATGTATAGTAGGTACCACCGCGCCGCTTGCCTATTTCTGCCGCAACGGGATCTACGCTTGTCACTGTCGTGTTCCGGTTTCGAGGGTAAGATAGCCAATTAGACTTGTGCATAGTAAATTACCATCCCGCCAAACGGATAGCAAAGCACTATTATTACTACTCATCATTGGTGAATAGGCGATGATTTCTCTTTCCATCAGAACAGCTATATTCTTGTTTGCTATTTAATGACATGTGATATGTAAAAAAAACAATAAAAATGTCTCAAAACCTATTGCGCTAAGAATTTTATTTTGTACTAGCTGACCCGCGCAGCTTTACTCGTGAGCAGATTAACATATCGTCGATGTGGTTTTTCATACAAATTTCATCCCCTATTTCAGCCCGTAGGGGTTGATTTTTGAAAAAATTAGCCTCTGTTTGACCCCGTATCTTCAACGATTTCCATGCCAAGTTGCATGAAAATCGGTCCAGTTACTTAACCGTGGAAGCGTAATAGACAAACAGACTTTCGCATTTATAATATTAGTATGGATTTAATAGAACATCATTGGATTTAATTAAATTGTCTGAATATTTTCAACAGAAAAATATGGAAAATGTATAAATTTTGCGTTAAATATCAAATGTTAATATATTTTTTATGGTATGTCACAGCATATATAGCATTGCATTTTACAAACAAGTAGGCAATGCTCTGATTGTAAAATGTAAACTCTATCTTTAAACACCAAGGATAAATATGTAGAAGCTTATAACAAAGAAACAAACCTTGTAGTTTATTATAGTATAGATGATCAAGAGAGAGACAAATAGTCTAATTTTTTTGTATTTCGAGCATCTTATCAAAAATTTATCATTTCTATTAAATAGATTATTATTAAAAATTTTTTTGCTAGACAGACCTGTCTACTGACTGGAAATGATCAATTTTTGATAAGGTGCTCGAAATACAAAAAATTTAGACTATTTGTCTCTCTCTTATCATCTGTACTATCATAAACTGCAATGTTTGTTTCTTTGTTATAAACTTACTCAAGAAATACATTGTCAATTTAAAAAATATTTTTCCTACAGAAAAAATACGCAAAATTTAATCGGTTATACAGATTACGGTGATAGCAAATAACATAAGTTTTTAAAAAACCTGTATCATAGTTTTCATAGGAATTTACTCACACCCGGAATAATTCTTAATCTTTGTTGTCCAGCTTCGGACCTGACTGAGGTCTATGGACGACCTCTAAACTAGGCCAAATCCCGGACTGACCTAAACGAAACTCGATACAGCTACTTAACCAAGACAAATGAGCGCTAACAACTCTTAACAATGCCTAGATTGATTCTACTTATATGTAACAATATGACTCTCAATTCAGTATGAAAATTAGTTTTTTGGTATATTTTCATTTTATGCATAAAGCTACTTTTGCGAATTTATTTAAATGTATTGACTATATTTTTTATTAGACTTTTTATTCTTTAAAAATGATGACGTAATAAAGTAGACTGAACAACCTAATATCTTTGCTAAGTAGAAAAAAAATGTTTTTTTTTTGTGTGTGTGTTAGCTATTTAGGTATGTACGATTTTTAGTATAGTATGCTGCTTAAAAGAGTACAACCAGATTTCATACGTATTTTTCTTAGAATTTTTGTGTTTTAGTATTTTACTTTACCACCTCCAGTCAAGTCTACTTCCTCAACCCAGTAAAGGCCTAAGATAGAAGTGTATATGTTTGTTCTCATCGGCACTATAGAATGGCAGCTAGAAAATAAAGAATGTTTCTTAGATTATAAACAGTACAATAGGGCATTTAATTCATAAACTGTCCACGAAATGTCATTAACTATAAGGCACGCTAGCACATGGCGTATTTTAAACGCGCAGACGTTGCGCACATGATGCGCGTATACGCGCTTCAAACGAAATTTTAACGCAACCTTGTAACCTAAGCACACGGGGTGATCGTGAAACGTAGCTTTCGCGTTTTGGTCAGACATTACTCGTCAGTTGTACAACGCACAGAGTACTTTGTAATATACCTAACAAGGGCTTCGGTTCAGACAACACTGAATACGTTTGCTTTAGTACAGCTTTTAAAAAGAAATAGACGTAAAAATAAGCAAATCTATTGGACTATTTATTTTCGTTATAAAGTGGTCAGTGTCAAAAGTTTGCATTTTAAACAAAAGTACACGCACAGCTTACAATAAAATATAATTGCATCTGCAGTGGTGTGAGTTCACGCCACTCCTACACCCCGCCTCCACCCTTTGTACGCGCATCAAATGAGTTTCAAACGCGCTTCACACGCGCGTATTCACGTGCGTTCGAATTCATGAAAACGCAAAAATCAGCATCTGCGGCGCAGAAAACGCGCGTTCTTGATACGAACGTCGTCTGCGCGTCTAAAATACGCCATCTGCTTGTGATCTAAGGGAGCTAGAATAACGCTCGTGTAGCGAAAGATATCTAAAATGAAGCTGTCATAAAAGAATTTTATTGAAGTTTGTTAAATGGCTGTCTCAGTTTAAGATATTTTTGGCTAGAGGTTTCTTTGAAATGGTTCTCTAATACTGCAGCAGGGTTTTTAGGCTGTTTCAAAGATACCTCTTTGACATTAAGATAGTGCTCCTCATCTTTACCCTACATATACTAGATCAACGTCTACAAAGTTGTGCATATATTTTAAACCACAAAACATATTGTTATACACAAGATATGAATAAACCGCATGCTAACTTTTTTGATATGAAATACCTTTATTAATTAAAATATTACGTCATATCCCATATATTATAATGCAATTATATTAGCAATAAAATTCTAGGAATGTGTTCGTCAATAACACCAAGGTTCCTTGTTAATTGTTAAGTTAATGTTATAGGATAATTATTATTGTTACATAAATTTGTGTGGTTATTACTTCGTATATATTCTTAGAATATTTTTTTGCAGTTGGAACAGATAGCTAAGAGATGAATGCTCAACTACTTTAATTCAAGCTCAATCGCAACCACTGACTACAATTCTCCCGTTTTTCAAGAACAATACGTCTCATTGTCATCATTTTTATGCAAGTCCGCCTTGTTAATATATAATTAAAATTAATAGAAATAATACCGTTAAAGTGCTTCGTGGTTAAATGGTTAGGTTGGTTCAGATCTTGAGGTCCTGAGTTAGGGTAGAGTTAGAAGGGTAGCTTTTAAAAACGTAAAAAGTAACTGCCATAAATTGAATGTAAATTAATGTTATTTCATAAATTTTAATTTTTATATCAAAAACTTTCCCCATGAAAAATTCCAAATTAATTATTACTACTTATACATTAAAAGTTCCCTCAACCGACTATTTTGCCCTTTACTCTCCCGTTGAAATTAAAGTGTGTGAGTGTTTAATGCAGGTGTTTAGTATTAAGACAAAAAATGTGAAGATAGTCGTGGATCAGTGCGAGTGATTCGTAATCAGCGTAGTAAAAGTGAATAGATGCTGATTACTTATCACTCGCACTGATCAACGGCTGTCTTCACGTATTTTTATCTTAATACTAAGAACCTGCATTAAACACTCACACTCATACTAATCAAAGTAAAAACTGGGCTTAAGACAGGCAGGTTCATAGTATGTCGAGGTAGTATTATCTTGATTTTTGACAAATAAAGTTGGTTTATTAGTGAAATTGTGTTACAAATAGAGATATGTATTCAATTTTAGAAAATGATTCAACGAAATTTTCTCAAGTTTCACGTCAAGTGAGTTGGCATTGTTTCTATCGATAGATGCTCGCTCCGAGACAGCAAGGCTACGTATAATCTCCTTATCCTTGCACGTAAATCTTATCCTAACGAACACAATTATCTAAAAATCGCCTTAACTCACAGACCCGCTCAGATGTACTCGTAAAGGAAACAAAACGATGATTTGAGCAACGTAAACTCGAGCCAAAAAAATGGCCAACATAATTTTAAAACTTGTTTTCAATAAAATATTGTGCAGTTATTTAATGTGATATAGCTGTTATATAAATATTTAAGTGTAAATAAATTATTATATAATAATTGTCTTTTAATCAGTTTCTAGATAATAAGAGTCCGGCAACGTTTTGCCCCCTTTGGTGCCACCGCCTAATATATTCCTACCGCAATAGCGGCAGCACAAAAGCGTCAGATTGGCCGTTAAACCCCATTTTCACTTTGATTAGTACGAGTATGAGTATTTAATGCAGGTGCTTAGTATTAAAATAAAAATACGCGAAGACAGCCGTTGATCAGTGCGAGTGATAAGTAATCAGCTTTTTCTACGCTGATTACGAATTACTCGCACTGATCCACGGCTATCTTTACGTATTTTTGGCTTAATACTAAGCACCTGCATTACACACTCACACTCGTACTAATCAAAGTGAAAACGGGGCTTTAAGTCGAGATGGCATTTGCCAGCTGGGCCCTAGCATACATGCCCCCCACCCCCCAAGCGCTAGGCAGTTAGTCTACATTACTCTGTGGTGTTGGACCGGGCTCTCTTTGATGAATAAAACATCTGTCGTTCGACACGCCGCTCGTAATAATCGAGCGACTGGCTATAGGAGTAACAAGCATATTATATGTGCATAGAACTGTGATTTATTTATTTGAACAAATGCATTTGTTCAAATAAATAAATAAATAAATAAATAAGTATATGAATTGACCGCCTCGTTGGTCGAGTGGTTAGCAACCCTGACTACGCATCATCGACGCGGCTCAGGTTTGATCCCTTTCGGGTCCGGGTTTGAATCGGGTTGGGATATATATATATATATATATATATATATATATATATATATATATATATATATATATATATATATATATATATATATGTGATTAGATAGCAAACAAGCAGATGGGTCTCCTGATGGAAAGAGTCAACCATAGACACCAAAACTGTTAATGGTGCGTTGCTATCTTGTGACGAGGTCTAATGCCACATGCATAAGTTTACCGGCTACCTTACCCTCCAAACCGGAACACGACAGCGACAAGCACTGACGCTATTGCGGCAGGAATAGGCAAGGCGGTGGTACCAGACCCGGGCGAGACAATGCAGAATTTTACCACCTAGTAGGCAAACCACCACCACCACCACCTAGTAGTTCATTATGTATTTCTATGTATTAGTAGGTATCGTTGACTAACACCCATAACACAAGCAAATAACTTGTTTACTTTGGGGTTAGATCAGTAAGTATTTTAATTATTTATTTATTATTATTTACTAGCTGTTGCCTGCGACTTCGTCCGCGCGGACTTCGTTTACTCCGCACTGCTTCTCCCCTGTAGGTGATAGCGTGATAATATGTAGCCTATATGTTGACCCGACCTGTTAGTAATATTCATGCAAAATTTGAAGTAAATCCATGCAGTACTTTTGAGTTTACCCCGGACATACATACAGACAAACAGACAAAAATTCTAAAAACTATATTTTTTTGGCTTCGATATCGATTATAGATCACACACCAAGTATTCTTTTTAAAAAAATATTCAATGTACAGTTTTGACTTTCCTATGATTTTATTATATGTATAGATTTAATACTTTATTGTACACAGAACAATTAGAGTAAAAATATATAAACATAAGTACAATGGGCGAGCTTATCTCTACTTAGAGATTTCTTTCAGCCAACCGATAAAGGAGATAAAAAAGAAATCAAATAAAGTAGACTTGGTGTACAAAAAAAAATAGATATTATGGTTACATAACTAAACTAAATATATATTAATGAAAATACAAAAGTATAATTTGTCCCGTGAATATTTATTTATATTGTTTGATGTTTTTCATGTTTTTTAAATCACAAGATAGCAAACAAGCGAATGGCTCTACTGATGGAAAGAGGCAATCATCGCATGAAGACACCAAAGATGTTTATGATGTGTTTCTATCCTTGTGGAGGGGTCTTAATGCCATATGCAAAATTGACTAGTTAACTTACTCTCTAAGCCGGAACATGACAATGACAAGCACGGACACTATTTCTGCAGGAATAGGTAAGGCGGTGGTACCTGACCCGGACGAGACGTTGCAGTTTCTACCACATAGTAGTGACGATGGTACTGACATGTACTTATAGACAATCGTGCACCTTTTACGATTTGTCTGGTAGACAGGCAGATAGTAATATAAGTAAAGTAAGTAAGGCAAAGAGGTTCTAGAACAACATAGGGAAAATATATATCAATGGAGTGATGAACTATTTGTAGACTGTTACAAAAAAGCACCACGACAAATCTTTTGTCATTCACTACCTACCTAAGCGTTAGAAAAGCTGCTTTGCAGTATTTTTAGTGTATTTTCAGGGGCTACGGTATGTTACTAATATACTACAATGATTTACTCAATATTCAACTTTGTTATAATACAAATTAAGAATTGAAAGAGGAGCAACTCTGACTGAGAATTCTGAGAAAAATCCGATTTTGAAATAACGATCATACAGACCCATGAAGCTGTATTATTTATATCTGGAGGCAGCACTTCTATCACCTACTAGAAACCAAATTTTAAATCCTGCTGTCATCTTCTAACACAGCTGTATAAAAAGAGACGGCGAGCCCTCATAGAGTGAGATATAACGTAAATATTTGATTTAATTGATTATTACGATTACTAGTTCTACTACCTAATACTTCATGATACAGACCAAGGAAGTTATATTCTACCCGGAATGCTTACACGCGCTTCAAAATCGTTCCGAAGAGTACCACGACATGAGTGGAGTGTGTCTCTTTCTACTAAATAAAGCGCCAATCGCCATATATAAGTGTGGCCATGCGTAGTTTGCAAATTACTACTAAGTAATTCTACTAATTTGAGAAACAGTTTTTGCATTGCATAAGTAATTACGTAATAATTAAAATAAGTACATTTTGGAACTCACTATGTTAATTACAATACATTTTATGCTAATGTATTTATCGACGTGTATGAATAAAAGGGATTTAACGATTACCGAATATATATATAAAAATCTACCATCCGAAAGTTTTATTTATACTGGCAATTGCAAGAAAGGGACAACATCCACTCATGTCGTTGTCTTGCTCAGAACGTTTTTCCCCTCTGTTATGTAAGAAACAAATGTCAACATTAATATGATAGAAATAAAGTACATTTTTATTTTTTAAGTATTGCTTCGTAGTAATTCCAGTTATCGTATATAAGTTCCTTGATACAGACCAACTGCACAGATTATATAATGGTTATATTGAACAAAGAGACTATTAATTTGATATGTCATTGTAACCAACTGTTAAGTTCATTACTCCAAAAAATGAAATAGGAGTTGATGTTGTGTGTTTAGTTGCTATTAATCACATCAGGCAAAATCTGCTATGACCTTGAAAGGGAAATAAATCAATTTTTAATTGAAATGTGTTGTTTAATTTGCTATACATTCTACTAGAATAAAAAATCGGCCAAGTGCAAGTCGAACTCGCGCACGAAGGGTTCCGTACAATCTTAATAAAAAATACGAAAAAAAAACACGATTATTGTATGGGGACCCTTAATATTTTCATTTTTTTATTTGTTATAGCGGCAACGGAAATACATACTTTGTGAAAATTTCAGCTTTCTAGCTATCACGGTCTATGAGATACAGCCTGGTGACATACAGACGGACAGACAGCGGAGGCTGAGTAATAGGGTTCCGTTTTACTTTTAGGTACGGAACGCTAAAAAGCACTTGTAAATAGATAGGCTACCATACTTATTACGCAATGTTGCATGTACCGTCATTACATTTGTATTCGTTTTGTGTCTCGAGATAAGCCTTCCTTTAGATTTAACATAAAATACTCTGTGCTTTCCTCTTTGCTTTCTATGCCTCCACATACAAAAATCTCAGATCCGAACAAACCCCACTTTCGTGGTTCCCATATTGGTCAGTGGTACCAGGCAGTTCGTAAAAGGATAGCGATTTGGTAAATCCCATTGACATTGTGCCTGCTAGCGAGATATTACGAAACTCACCACGAGTTTCGTAATATCTCGCTTAGGTTTTCATCGTAGTGTCCCGGCTTGAAGGGTAAGCTTCTAATGAGGAGCCCGGACTAACATGGGGAAAAAACATCTTATTCGACATTTTTGAAATTAAAGGGGATCGTCACGGAGAGCGTGCACACCGCTCGGTTTTATGTTTTATGAATTTATTTATTACACACAGTACATGAAAAAATCATTGCGGAGCTCTAACCTCTATACTAGGATAACCCGTGTTATAGAGGTTAGATCCTTCCCTAAGGTTCAACAGTTTTAATAACTAATTTCTAAATACATAAGTAATCTCACATACATTTACTCCACAGTTGCGTTCCTTGTGTGTGTGTGTGTGTGTGTGTGCGCGCGCGCGTGCGTGTGTGTGTGTGTGTGTGCGCGTGCGTGTGTGTGTGTGCGCGTGCGTGTGTACGCGTGCGTATGTGCGGCGCGTTTGTGTGTGTGTATGTGTGTGTGCGCGTGTGCGTGTGTGCGCGCGCGCGCGTGTGTGTGTGTGTTACCGTAGTACTCTCGTATAAGTGATCTGTGTTGCAGTATAACTGACTAACAGGTAGATGCCCGTCGCGGCGGAATTATAGTCTAACTGGTATTTATTTTAACAGCGTCTTTCCCTGTGTTAGTTCTGTGCTCCTTTGAAGAATAGACCAACTGCAGTTCTGCCAGGCAGGTCATAAAAGGCGACCGATTGGCTATGCGAATCACTACCATCATGACTACTTGGTGGTAGAGTTCTGCATTTTCTCGCCTGGGTCTGATATTACCGCTTTACCTATTCCTACCGTAATAGCATTAGTGCCTGTCACTGTCGTGTTCCGGTTTGAAGGATAAGATAGCCTGTAAACTTATGCATTTGGCATAAGACCTAGCCACAAGATAGCAACGCACCATTAACATCTTGGTGTCTATAGGCGATGGTTGACTCTTCCTATCAGGAGACCCATCTGCTTGTTTGCTATCTTATAATCTTATGATATAAGTAAAAGACAAAAAAGCGTCATTGTTTAGCATTATAAGTATATACAAACTTATACGTCTGACAAAAATCAATGTTAGGGTCAAAATGTGATATTTTTGCACATGATAGTATCATGAAGCTGTATTACATCTGGAGGCAACAATTCTAATCCCTACTTGAAAACAACTTTTAAATACTGCTGTCATCTTGAGGTCTTACCCTCTCTTTCTAACACAGCTGTATAAAAAGAGATGGGGAGACCTCATAGACAGAGATATAACGTAAATATTTCTTTCAATTGATTAATACCAGTGCTAGCTTCAAGTATACCTAAAACTTATAGTATAGATGCCAAAAATGCAGTATAACGTTTTAGGTGTATATAATAGATTCAGGCGTTTCTTTGCGGAAATCCATAATTTAAAGAAGAAATTATGGTATTAATTTGCAAATTTCCGCGAATTATTATATGGAAGAAAGTCAAATAGCATTTCACTCTATGAAGGATTAACTCTCCACCCTTCATAGAGTGAAGTGCTATTCAACTCTCCTGAAGATGCTTCGGTTGCGAAGTGAAACGAGCATTGAGTACATAACTTGTGTGTTACTTTGTTTCTGACGTGGAAGAAAGTGTCGTGGAAGTTGGTGAACTATTGAGCCGCTGTTGTCTTCTATAATCTCAGACTTCGGATAAGTTTGCCCCATTCCTTACACTACCTTTCATTTCTGTTGCATCGCGGCAGTTCCATATAACATGGCAAATTAAATACCATAATTTCTTCTCTAGTTTTACGTGTATCTGAGACAGATACATCCAAATACGCAAGAGGTGTCGATGTTTGTTGTTTGATGGTTTTTTTTGAGTTAAACGGGGTAACCATATACTCCAAAAAATTAATGTCATTTGCCAATGTAGACCATTATCATTGCATCAAATAAATAAAACACAAAATTAACTCATTTTTAGAGATAAACACGTAGATTAAATTATTCAACAGCACTGAGATATTTAGATTTGCCATCGGACTTGTATTTGAAAAGCTTTTCTTTCCTTCTAGATTTCCAATACTTTGTCTCTTCTTTGGACAAAACATATTCTCCACTCACCACCACAGATTGAACTTTATCTGAAATGACAAAAATACTAATTTTAAAAAAGTTGATTTTTTTTAACAATTAAAATTTATAACCGAATTTATCATTAATTCACTAGCGACCTGCCCGCGGTTTCACCCGCGTAGTTTTTGTTCCCGTGGGAATATCGAAAAGGTTTATATACCAAAACCTTCCTCAAGAATCAATCTATCTTTTAAAAAGAACTGCATCAAAATCCGTTGCACAGTTTTAAAGATTTAAGCATACATAGGGACATACGGACAGACAGAGAAAGCTACTTTGTTTTATACTATGTAGTGATGATGCATGACTTATGTGTGTGGGTGATATTATCTTCACGCCTGTATCCCCTGAGAGATAGGGAGAGACAAGTGCACCCATGTTTAGCTAAAAATACATAAATATAGTGGTAAGCGCCATGTTGGTCCCGGCCTCTTTTGAAGAATAGGCCAACTGCCGTTCTGCCGTTCTGCCGGGCAGGTCGTAAAAGGCGACCGATTGGCTACGCGAGTCACTACCATCGTGGCTACTAGGTGGTAGAGTTCTGCATTGTCTCACCCGGGTCTGGTAACGTAGCCGGTAAACTAATGCATGTGGCATTAGACCTCGCTACAAGATAGCAACGCACCATTAACATCTTTGGTGTCTATAGGCGATGGTTGACTCTTTCCATCAGGAGACCCATCTGCTTGTTTGCTATCTTATGTTATAAAAAAAAAGCTTATCACCAACCAAGCACTTATCCAACCCTGAACAACATTGTTTCATCAGAAAACTGAAAAAAACAAGTTTTTAATTGCCCAAACAGAAAATCGAACTTGGAACTTCATGTGGTCAATACAGACACCGGACCACTAGACCACAGGAGTTTAGTAGCAGTAGTAGTAGTATTTTTTATATATACATATAAGACAGCAAACAAGTAGATGGATCTCCTGATGGTAAGAGTCAACCATCGCCTATAGACACAAAAAATGTTAATAGTGCGTTGCTATCTTGTGGCGAGGTCTAATGCCACATGCATAAGTTTACCGGGTACCTTACCCTCCAAACCGAAACACAACAGTGATAAGCACTGACGTTATTGTGGCAGGAATAGGTAAGGCGGTGGTACCAGACCCGGCGAGACAATGCAGAACTTTACCACCTAGTAGTCATGATGGTAGTGACTTGCAGAGCCAATCGGTCGTCTTTTACGACCTGTATTTATGTGTGTGTGCTCTATTCATCTCACACTCTTGAAAGATTCTAAATATTTCAAGTTTACCTTGTATGAGTGCCCCTGTGTTGACATAGGCTCCTGTGAAGAATAGACCAACTGCCATTCTGCCAGGCAGGTTGTAAGAGGCGACGACCAATTGGCTACTTGTGTCACTACCATATCATGACTACTAGGTAGTTGTGTTCTCCAATGTCTCACCTGGGTATTTAGTAGCACCGTCTTACCTATTCCTGCCACAATAGTGGCAATCTCATCTATTCTATATATATAAAAATCAATTGCTGTTCGTTAGTCTCACTACTCGAGAACGGCTGAACTGATTTAGCTAATTTTGGTTTTGAATTAATTGTTCCAGGGAAGGTTTAAAAGGTGAGGAAATATAGAAATAAAAAATAAGAGTAGTTGAAAAGGCAGAACGTTTGCCGGGTCAGCTAATAATATATAAAAGAGAAAAAACAGCATATAACCAAAAAAAAAACTACATCTTTTCACAATGGAGTAGACCTCTTACATGTAGTGGGTTAAATCGATAAAATTAAGTATACTTCATACCCCATATTGGTCCAGGCCAAAGTTGAACAACAACACATCTGTGGTTCTACAAGGCAGTCCCTAAAATGCAAACTATTGACTAAAAAAGTCACTACAGCACAGTGACTACTAAGTGGTAGAGTTTTACAAGGACCGCCCTGGTCTGGTGGGGGCGGTAAGACGCCATCACCTTATTGCCAATAGCGTCAATGCTCTTCACTTTCTTGTTCCGGTTTGGAGGGTAAGGTAGCCGGAAAGTTAATGCTTGTGGCATTAACACCCCACCACACGCATAGCAATGCACCATTAATATATTTTGTGGATATAGGCGGTTTCTCTTTTCATTGGGAGATCCATCTGCTTGTTTACTATCTTATGCATTGTGAGTGACAAATTTTCTCAGCAAGCTTAAATTGTAGTCTAAAAAACTATTTGAAAAAATTTTTTACCACTTTCAATTGTTCCATTTATTTCCTCATCGACATGTCGTCTCTTTACATTACATTTTAATTTCTTTGATTCTACATTATGAGTTTTTGTATATTCATCTTTTAATTCTTCACACGATAGAAATCCTTCTGAATTGCTAAATAGTTTCACACCACCTTTCATTTTAGACTTCCTGAAAATAACATACCAAGTGTTAATAACTGCAAGTTATAGTATAACCTGTTTAGAAACTGATCCGGGACTAAGGTATAATTATTATACATTCAGAACTATCTATTTATCTATATAAAGAAATTATTAAATAAAATATATATGTAATAAAGCTTACTTGTGTTTTACATCTTGTACATCTACAAATTCAGTATTCATTTTAATAATTTCAGATATTTTAGCAGCAATTTTATTTTGCAATTCATCTGCAACTCTGATATCATTGTAATGAGTTGCTTCATCTATATATCTCTCCGAAATAAGTTTCTTTTCTGAAACTAAATCAATAATCATATAAAAAAAACATTTAATGTTTATTTGATTCTAGAAGATAGGGAAATTAATGTTGGTCTACATCCCTTTTGAAGAATATGTAATATTATACAGCGTGAAAGGGGCCATGTACCGAGAAATTAAGAAAACATGCCATTTAAACATTCTAGTCACGATGGCATTTCCTTATTTTATGGGAAATGCTAACTTTGCATTTTATGATTTTTTCTTATGTTTACGGCACGCAGTGTAAAGCGTACATTGCACTGACTTGATGCGTCTGCAGAACTCTCAAACAAGCCATTTATTTTGCACAAAATGTGGTGCATAATACATTGCTTATTTTGTGTATTTCCTTATATTTTACCATCTTCAAAAAAAACACTGCAAAAGAGTATTAGAAATAATCAAATTATACAAAGTAAGGTTAAAAAAATCATCAAAAAATTCCCACAAATTTCCAACAGTTTTCATCCCAGCATCACGATCCGAATCTATGGTTTCGATTATCAGTAGATCATTCCTTACACTCCGTATATTATATTCCAAATGCAAAAAATTGCCCAAAAACTTCATTCAGATCATGACTACTTGAGTTCCGCAGACTTGTACAGGGCTTGATGATAACCTTACCTATTCCTGTTCCAACAGTGTCGGGGCTTATCACTATTGTTCTCTGGTTGAAGTAGCTGATAAACTTACTTGTCAAATCTAGTGGCATTATTAAAAAATTTTACAACACATTTATAGTACTTTTACAACATAAGTTCATTAAAAAACAATTCAATTCCGGTAAAGGGTTAGGGTGAACACCCCTGCCCTTAAACACTTTTTTCCCCCTCCCCCTATTGATGCAGCACAATTCTAAACTGTTACCCGCAATTAATACTGATTATTCCGTGGTAAAAATGCAAGGTTTTAGAACATTGTTTTTTATTAACATATCACTATTACTAATGCAATAAAAAGCGTTGATGACTAACCTTTAGATTGCCCTCTTGATTCCTCAATCAATTTAACAAACGAAGTGTCTACTGCTTCTTTAAAGCGAGACAGATCCTCGTCCTCGGATGAATCTGACATGCTTGTAATTTATTTAAGCAATTTATCGTTTATAACAAAAATGTATACATATTATTAGATTACATATTTCTTGTTTGGTTTGTTTGTTGCAAAGAATACACAATACTACTAATATAATACGTAAGGACTTTGGTAAGGACTAAGGTTTTCTTGATTTCATGAGTACCTATATTACAAGGTTGAAGTTAGGTACTTTGTCATTTGTGATTTCATGCAAATTAAAAAGGGCTTAGTGCATGCAAAATGCAAATTTGAAATTGCAAAAACAACTAAGTTCAAAACTTGAAAGTTTCTTCAAACTATTACTATTTTATAGTACTAATGTTGCCGATCGATTGTGGATTATCGATAGGATATCGATATTCTATCGATAGTAGTCCGATAGTAGTACTATCGATATTATAATCGATAGTATCGATTAAATCGATAGTATCGATTAAATCGATAGTATCGCTATTATCGATTGTTCAAAAAGATACAATACTACTGCAAAAATAAAATACTATTAATACTATCGATAGTATCGTATCTCCCAGTCAGAAAAGTATCAGTCCTATCGATAGTATCGATACTATTGAATTTCTAGGAAACAATAGTATCGACAGTATCGGTACTATTGATACTATATTTTGTCAACATTCAAAAATTTCATCTTCTTGCTTATGCAAATGACAATAATCAGTAAATTCTACCAATGTCGATCTATTCCTTAAAAAAATAACTGAGGAGGTTTCATAGGATTGTTATAGGCTTCAAATAAGTAAGATTTAGAAAAACAACACAGAAACCTCTATATCTATGAGTTGGATAATTACAAGTAACAATCTAAATTGTTTGTTTGTTTGTTACTATTTATTAAAAAACTGTTTCTTTTTTCAAGGTTATGGACTTGGTGCATCTGTTGTTTTTAGAAACAAAAAAATTATTTATCTCCGCCAACTAAAAAAAATGGACAACGAACAAACAATAAATTTTATCGAACAATCTCGAAAAACGAGAAACAATCGAATACCTAATTAAAAAATATATATTTGATGTTGGACTTCGTTCCGTCCATGTTCCGTCGAACACGGTAACACCTCCAACATTGTCGATCGCTTTCAAACAAGGATTTATAACGTTATAATTTCGATATTTTTGCTGTTTCGTCATTGGTTCCCTGCGTTTCATGTTTTTCGTGATTGGTTCGCCAACTAGACAACGTCATAATATCATATACCATAACCAAGGAACTTATATACGATAACTGGAATTACTACGAAGCAATACTTGAAAAATAAAAATGTACTTTATTTCTATCATAATAATGTTGACATTTGTTTCTTACATAACAGAGGGGGAAAACGTTCTGAGCAAGACAACGACATGAGTGGATGTTGTCCTTTTCTTGCAATTGCCAGTATAAATAAAACTTTCGGATGGTAGATTTTTATATATATTCGGTAATCGTTAAATCCCTTTTATTCATACACGTCGATAAATGCATTAGCATAAAATGTATTGTAATTAACATAGTGAGTTCCAAAATGTGCTTATTTTAATTATAACGTAATTACTTATGCAATGCAAAAACTGTTTCTCAAATTAGTAGAATTACTTAGTAGTAATTTGCAAACTACGCATGGCCACATTTATATATGGCGATTGGCGCTTTATTTAGTAGAAAGAGACACACTCCACTCATGTCGTGGTACTCTTCGGAACGATTTTGAAGCGCGTGTAAGCATTCCGGGTAGAATATAACTTCCTTGACCATAACCAATCGCAACGACGCAAATATATCGAAATCATAACGTTTTAAATCCTTGCTTTCAAAAGTAAAAATCTCAAAATGACAGAATACTTTTGACACCTGCCTATGTCCATTGTCATTTGTCCAGCTGATTTTTAGATTTATCAAATCCTTGCAACAAAATAACTAAAATACTTTTTGCCTTGTAAAACCCAATCAATTTTTATTACATGTTATTACGTTGAATTTACCGAAATACAATAAATGACGAGGGCATAAATATTACATCTCACAAGAATTAAACTTTGTGTGACTAAATAAACTTTAAAGATTATGAATAAATAAGGCATTCAAAAAGGTTATAATTATAAAAATGACTGAATACTCTAAACCACAGACAGATCCAGCCTTGGTGCAATTTGCAGAGAAGAACGACTACGATTCTCTTGCTAAATATTTAGTTGGTAATATTTATCGATATCGAGAAAATATAATTATACCAAGAATATTGGGTCCTATAGTTATTAAAACAAACGAGGAGAAAATGATTGAAGCCACAGTTGAAAGTTGCCCTTTTAAATCTTTAACCAGCTGTGTTATAGGTATGTGCTTCTATTTTACTTTGAACGAATGGGTGTACGTTTGGGTATAATAGTTATATGTTGTTACCATTTTCAATGCCAAACGTAGTTAAAATAATTCTAACTGTTATTCTAAAACATAATCTACTTACATATTGCTATGCCATATTTCATTTCAATACATCTAGCTTGTAGATGATATGTTATAAAACTAATTTCTGCGCACAAATGTTGATAGTATACTGGTAATCATTAATAGTCTTGGTGTTTGCCATTGATAGTTAAATCTCCTAAAATGTTAGGTTAAATTTTATTACTTTGGAAAAATCTTTGAGTCATTGTGGATCACATAAAAATAAGATACAATTCGCTGAGAACTATTGAAAAAATAAAAAAATAAATATTATTTAAATGAAATCAAAATCTTTACTTCCATATCGTTTTACATAACTGGCCATGCAAGTGTTAAAATCAACCTAATAAGTATTTTACACAATACTGGTGTCAGGTGATCCAGCCCTTCCATAACTAAATTTGACATTAATATATTTACAATTTCTAATACTTCTAGGAAACTGTTTGGTAAAACAATGAATGACTTTTTAGATTATATAAAATATACTAACTGACACGGCAAACATTGTTTTGCTGTATAAATTACTTGTGTTGAATATTTTGGTGGGGTACTTGAGAAGAGAGGGGGGGTAATTGAGATAAAAACCATCCTAAAAGGTGTTGGACCAATCAGTAGATATCTAAATTTCATTGAAATTGATTCAATAGTTTCAGAGTCCATCCCAAACAAACAACATACCACATAAGTTATATATTATGGTTGAGTTTTACCAAGTGCCAATAATGTTGTGTACTAGTTTTTTAATGATTTTGTTAGATGTTTTCCAGCTTTTGAGACATAGCACACACTTTTAGCACAGCAATTTAATAGATTTTTGGGAGCTAATTGCAGTGACCAAATGCTCTCCACCACACACTTCACATGACCACACTTATAAACATTTGGATGTTGGTCGCATAGTTTAGCTTCTGTGAAACAAGAATTAGTGTTGTACTTAATGTTAACAAAGCTGATACCATGGCCAAATGCACCAAGAGGCATAATTGCGATTCGATCAATTGCATCGATAGAATTGCTAAAAGGCTCAATTTTGTATCTGTGATGAAATGCAGAGTCACAAAAAGGCAATATAGTACAGTCAATACAGCCTCCAAATACAGTCTCCAAATTGCCAATTGCTGATGGTAAAAGTGGCATACACAGTCTCCAAATTGCCAATTGCTGATGGTAAAAGTGGCATGGGTAGGGATGCAACATCGCTCATAAAAAACATTGATATCAGACATTGATGTTTTCTAGAGTTACCTCAATGTTAAAAACATCAGAGCTTATGAATGATACATCAATGTCGATTATAGTTGATGTTTTGCCATACAAATTACTTGTATTGATATTTTGTTAGGGGGTACTTGAGAGCGGGGGGAAAATGGTACTATGATATAACATTGTTCACAAAACATCGCTCATGAAGAACAATGTATTGTTGATATTTGGGGTTTTGACATCAATGGTTGAAAAACTCAATGTATCATTTGCATCCCTAGGCATGGGTACTGTGTCTATTTATATAGAAATGTAAAGATTGATGAAACCATAACCATTAAAGCTGTTTAGACTGGATCACATTAGCGGATTAAGTAAGAACTGACATAAAGCAAGAAAAGTATCTAAATAATTAATGATGGTCTCAGCGATAGTGCCTGTTAAGCTGTTGCCCACCTTCTACCTAATATTAGACACATGATCTCTAACTATCTATCTATCATAGCGGGCTATACCACACTTAGCCGCACGATGGGCCATTGTGTGTCTTACATATAATGGCTAATCCTGCCAACCCAGCTCCCTCCAGAAGTTCAGGACAGTATGGGGATGTTCATACATCTCCACATACGTCGTCCTGTCCTTCAGATACTGAGCCCTTAGGTAGTTTGACACATGTCTATTCTCACATTGTTCTAAGCGAAAAATAAAAATTAAGACCACATGTAGCGTAATGTATTTATAAAAAAATATCTTTTTTCAAGGTTATGGACTTGGTGCAGCTGTTGGGCTTTTCACATCATCATTAATGCCAAACATGACTGACCCCATGGCACAACAAAATCAAACAGCACGAGAAATATTAAGGGAAATGAAGAATGCAATGTTAAGTTATGCAAAAAATTTTGCAATTTTGGGTGCTGTATTCTCTGGTGTTGAATGTTGTATAGAAACTGCTAGAGGAAAGTCAGACTGGAAAAATGGAACGTATGCTGGGGGAGTCACTGGTGGACTTATTGGATTAAGAGGTATATATGTTTAATGGATAATATAATATTAATATTATAAATGTGTAAATATGGATGTATGGATGGATGGACGTTTTTTTCTCAAAACGCCAAAAACTACTGAACAGATTTAGATGAAATTTTCCACACAGGTAGATGATGACCTGGAAGAGCACATAGGCTAAAAATGAGTTTTTCCCACAGGATTCGCCAAAAATGTAAAGCAGCAGGCTGCACACTGTTGCTAGTGATACTTTAATTTAGGTAACAAGGTGATTTTTTAAAAAGAAACTTCATGTACAGCTCAACTGCCACGGCACAATTATTTGTATTTAATATAAAATATTTTTTTTAAGTGTTAATAGATTCTGACATTATAAATGTATCAACACAAAAAATAATGGTATTTAAAGCAGAGATAAAATTAAAGTGATAAGTCACTTATGTATCACATAGTATGTGTCTGTGAAAATGAAATAGGTTTACCAACTACTAATATACTTCAACATTACAAGGTTTGATTTGTAAAGATGACAGGTCTAAATTAATAGGTGATGTATATACTAGCGACCTGCCCACGGTTTCACCCACATAGCTTTTGTTCCCGTGGGAATATCGGAAGGTTTATATACTAAAACCTTCCTCAAGAATCAATCTATCTATTAAAAAACCCGCATCAAAATCCGTTTCGTAGTTTTAAAGATTTAAGCATACATAGGGACAGACAGAGAAAGCGACTTTGTTTTATACTATGTAGTGATACCATCGCCTATAGGCACCAAAGATGTTAATGGTGCGTTGCTATCTTGTGGTGAGATCTAATGCCACTTGCATAAGTTTACCGGCTACCTTATCCTCCAAACGGGAACACAACAATAACAAGCGTGGACGCTATTGCGGCAGGAATAGGTAAGGTGGTACCAGATCAGACAATGCAGAACTCTACCACCTAGTAAATATGAATCCTGACACTTCCGAGATCAATTAATTTAATAATATAACTATTCGATTTTCAAACAAATATCAAATAGAAATTGACAATAGATTTTATTTAAATAATATGAGCTTTTCTTATTTTAGGTGGCTTAAAGGCTGGCATATTTGGGGCAGCTGGGTTTGCTGCATTTTCAACAGTAATTGACTATTATATGCATCAACGTGGATCATAAATATTTTACCTGACGCTGTTAGATTTTCCTTAGAATTAAAATATTGTTGAATTCCAAATTTTTATTTTTGTTCAGAAGTCTGAATTTGTTATTAATTATTTTTATATTATATCTTTCTTTGATATCACAGGATATTAAAAAAGCTGATTACTCTCCTGATGGAAAGCAACAACCTGAGATGTTACCTGTGGAATCCCAGTCGGCCATATTCAGTGTTGGCAGATTCCGTGATAAATTATTATTGAGCCAGAGCCGTAAAATTATTGTACTTTAAAGAACATTATTGTACACTAAAATTTCTATTTTAAGACATTACTTATTGCAAAGTGTATGTGTAAATGTAAGTAAACGATGAAGTTGTAACGGGGGGGGGAGGGGGGTAGGATTGCAAGAGTCAGAGAGGATTGATAACAGGAAACATTTAGCCAGCATTCATGGCAGGATAATATATTTTATTTAAATAACTAGTAATATATTTTTTTATATATAGAAAATTGCTATCATTCGAAATTACTGTACTTTTTGGCAAGATTGTACGCTTAGGATTGAGGGTCGAAAAATTCGTGAAATTATGGTACGTGTACAATAATTATTGCACGTCTCCTGACACTGGCCATATTTGACTGCTTTATAGTTTTTAATTTTCTACCGGCGCTCAATGGGAAAAATATTACTGCACCTAATTAGAATTTTATTATATATGTTAAATATTTTACTGAATAACTTTATTTTGAATCCTAGTAGACAGGAAATATATCGATCAATACGTAGTCGTTTACAGAATGATAAAATATGGTTTAATTATAGAGAAACCATATTATTTGTACAACGCGGTATCAGTATTGGCGCGGGTCAATTAGTAACGAATGCCACCGCTAAATACCGCGCGTGCGAGGATGAAACTCAAGGGGTTAATGGTGTGTTGCTAACTATGTAGCAGTTATAGAATGCCAAATGCATAAGTTTACCGCAAACCTTACCCTCCAAACTGGAACACAAAAGCTACAAGCAACAAGGCTATTGCATTAGGAATAGGTAAAGTGATACAAAAATCCAAGCAAGATGTTGAAGAGATGCAACTTATTTTGTAGTCACGATGTTACTGACGTATGGTTTTATTTAACCAATTTTTCAATATGGCATCAAAATACGTAATATTAAGGGCGCGTATTCGATTCGTAACGGAAACTTCATGTTTTCAAGTTTTTTCCAGAGCAATATCATAATAATTTTAGCAGATTATTCGAAGGATATTACAGTTTTTGCAAGATTGTCTTGATTATTCGATTTATCGCAGGGTCAAAATTTGATCGGCAAATGATTGCGCACGAGGATTTATAGTGTTTTTAAATTAATTTATACATATAATAAAATCGTAGGAAAGACAAAACTGTACATTGAAATTTTTTTTTAATTTACTTGGGGCGTGATCTACAATCGATATCGAAGCCAAAAATTTAGTTTTTAGAATTTTTGTCCGTTTGTCTGTATGTATATCCGGGGTAAACTCAAAAAGTACTGCATGGATTTACTTCAAATATTGCATGAATATTACTGACAGGTCGGGTCAACATATAGGCTACATATTATCACGCTATCACCTACGGGGGAGGAGCTGTGCGGAGTAAACGAAGTTCGCGCGGACGAAGTTGCAGGCAACAGCTAGTTCTTCTAAATAAATGAGTTCATATAACGGAATGAAAAAAAAAACAGTATATTAAACATTACCTTAATTCACATTTAATAAATATTTTAGCTTTCTGATAAAATATTGGTGAAAAAATGTTAAAGTGAACTGATTTTGTAATTTTTTAATATTATAACAATACCTAATATTATCTAATAATATTAGGTATAAACAATATCTAATAACAATATTTTCGTCATTTTAATTTCATAGTGCACTTTAGGACCATATATCCTGTTGAAAAAATGCATAAAATAAAATATTTTGGCACATTACAACGGTTGTATTCGTCTTGAAATATAACTCTGACGCCTATTTTCGTAAAATGCTATGCAGGGATTGTCTTCGTTTTAAAAAACCGTTATAAAAAGTTATATTCTTGCTCTGTAGTGCACTAAATCAAGACTTAATCTTGCTAAAACTGTAATATTCTTCGAATAATCTGCTCACATTATTACGATATTGCTCTTGAAAAAACTTGAAAACATGAAGTTTTCGTTGCAAATCGAATCCGCGCTCTTAAGTATAATATGTAAATATATGGTTGACCGATACCCATATCTTAGAAACCGAGCTTTTTGGACCTGGAACCTTGATAAATCGATTCCTTGACCCGAAAAACCCCTAATTCGTGACTTTCATGAAAATTCGTTGGAGCCAATTATATATATATATATATATATATATATATATATATATATATATATATATATATATATATATATATATATATATATATATATAGGTATTAGATATAAAAAAATCTGTAAGCTGGTTGATCCTGCAGGCCATCCCTAAAACTTCCCGCTAAATTAAAGTGTTTTAAGCTCAAATAAGAAAACTTATACCTTTTTTATATAATTAGATAGCAAACAAGCAGATGGCTCTCTTGATGGAAAGAGAAACCATTGCCTATAGATACCAAAGATGTTAATGGTAACTATTCGTGTGGCAGGATGACAATGCCACATGCATAAGTCTCTAAGAAAACTTATACCTTTTTTATATAATTAGATAGCAAACAAGCAGATGGCTCTCTTGATGGAAAGAGAAACCATTGCCTATAGATACCAAAGATGTTAATGGTAACTATTCGTGTGGCAGGATGACAATGCCACATGCATAAGTCTACCATCTACCTTACCCTTCAAACCGGAACACGACAATGACAAGCATTGACGATATCGGCTATTGCGGCAGGAATGGGTAAGGTGGTACCAAAACCCAGGCAACACGTTACAGAACTACAACCTAGTAGTCGCGATGTAGTGACACATATAGCCAATCGGTCACCTTTTACGACCTGCCTGGCAGAACGGCAGTAGGTTTATTCTTCAAAGGAGCCCGGACCAACACGGGGGAACCTTAACATAGATTTTTCAGAGGTCAAAAATTTTGTCTAGTGTCTGTTAAACATGACAGTATTTTCGTTTTTGAAAACCTGTATATTTTGAGTTGAGCAAATACTGTTTGAGAATGATAATTGATTTAGATCTTTCTGAAATGGCATTCATTCATGAGCTCTAAAATGGTGTCTTAGCTACAAAATAAATTGGTAACGTAGTTCTCCTTACTAGTTTGTTGAAAATTTCATAGTACCTAATGTCAAAAAACACTCATTACAATTTTTTGTCTAATTATACTAATAGTATAATGAGGTAAAGTTTGTCACTTTGATTGGTTGTTTGTAAGTCCTAATCTTCGGAAATACTGAACCGATCATGAACATTTTTTACAGTTAGAAAGCTACACTATTTAGGAGTGCTATATGCTATATTTTATTATGATTGAACAAAAAGTTCAGAGAAAAATAATGGTATATGTATATCAAGTCAGTGGAAATTGGGCAAGATGTGATGCTTTACCGGCGTGCGCTGACTAAACGGTTCATCAAGGGCTATCGTATCGCCCAGGAACGATACAGTGAATGAAATCAATAATCTGACTTTACAAAAATGTTCTGGTTAATCCAAACAATATAAGTACATTGACTCGGTATGCATCATTGGGGACACAGTAGGTACACTAGCCACAAGAATTTTTAAAATCGTTGAATCTGGCCTCCTCAAGACCTCATGCTAAAAGTTGGTATTCCTATCATGTTGTTACGAAACTTGAGCTCTCCAAATATGTGCAATGGCACACGACTACTGATAAAAAAGTTGCGCGGAACCAGTATGGGATAACTTGCACCACATATGGGTATGGCCGGAAAAAAATGTACAAATAACATTCATGACATCGTAAGGCACGTCACGCACATGACAGTATGTTACATACATGACCTTTGTAAAGCTTAGTCCATAATAGACAAGCTCCAGGCTTTGGCCTATGGTGGTGATAATATATTTTTACTAAAGTCAAGTTAGAAGGGAAAATAAAAACAGAATGTGTTGAGAGATCAATTAATAATGTAAATTGGCGCTTTATTGAAAGTAAACAAGGATCATTTTTTATTGTTTTATTTATAAAATCAACTTTTTACTGCCATATACACTGCAGGTACTTTTCTGGTAACAATTTAAAAATTATTTTTAAAAACCTTATGTCTAAGTAAAAAAAATTAAAAAAATTTAATTTTTTATTTTTTTTTAATAATCCCTATTATAAATTTTTCAATTTTCCATTTTTTATATTTTTGATATATCAATAAAAATTTTTTAGCTTATATCACTGTTACTACTTTTAACACTTATTTAATACTAGCTGTTGCCCGCGATTTCGTCCGTGTGGACTTCGTTCACTCCGCACAGCTCCTCTCCCATATATTAAGGTAGCGGGATAATATGTAGCCTATGCAAAATTTTTAAGTAAATCCGTGCAGTACTTTTTGAGTTTACCCTGGACATACATACAGACAAACAGACAAAAATTCTAAAAACTATATTTTTGGCTTCTATATCGATTGTAGATCACGCCCCAAGTATTATTTAAAAAAAATATTTAATGTACAGTTTTGACCAATTCTCAAAGGTTTTGACTTTCCCACGATTTTATTATATGTATAGAATTATTGGCACATCTTTGGTGGAAACATTTACATAATATTATGTTGAGAGATCCAGAATACCTACCTAACTATTATACTCTTTATGCTTTACCATAAAACTATTTACAAAGTTTGAATTCAATCATTGAAAAGAACTGAAAAGTGAAACTGAAACGGTTTTCGGAACGTCAGGATAATATAAAACAAATGTACGTGAATGAGTCAAACCTGGTAAAAATATGTAGTTACATCATTATTTATTGTACATATGGTATCATTGATTGTCAATCAAATTATTTAACACTTCAAAATAAATACAGCTTGGATCATCATTTTGCAAAATATACTCTTTTGAGTTTATTGGTGTAATAATTTCAACTTTTTACTATACACACCTCAGGTACAACATCATATTCTACTTTTTTTAAATCAATGAATTTAAGTGTCGGTTTATTTATGGTTTTCAAAAACCTTACTTTATAAAACCTTTCATTATCTTTATTAACAATTTCGAGCGACATTGGTGGAATGTGTCCAAAGAATATAACATTAATATTTTACTTGAAATTAAAAATAAAACATGATATATATTAGATGTTTGTCCAAAAATATTAGGAAAAATTATCAATTCTCAAAAGAGCTTATTGAAGATCGCTTATTTTTTTATTTTTTTTATTTTATGTCATAAGATAGCAAACAAGCAGATGGGTCTCCTGATGGAAAGAGTCAACCATCGCCTATAGACACCAAAGATGTTAATGGTGCGTTACTATCTTGTGGCAAGGTATAATGCCACATGCATAAGTTTACCGGCTACCTTACCCTCCAAACCGGAACACGACAGCAACAAGCACTGACGCTATTGCGGCAGGAATAGGTAAGGCGGTGGTACCAGACCCGGGCGAGCCAATGCAGAACTCTAACAATAATATCTATAGTAGGATGTAATATTAATGGTTATTGTTCAGATTATATAATGTGGCGGTCCTATCGGTCATGTGGCGAGGCTTTAACGCCACTTGAATAAGTATAACGGCTACCTTAACCCACAAACCGAAACACGAAAATGACAAACATTGACTCTATTGAGGCAGAATTAAGTAAGGCGCTGGTACCATATACTCAGGCAAGACATTGCGGAACTAATAAACTATAGTCAAAATGATATTGAAACGTATAGCCAATCGATCACCTTTTACAAACTGCCTGATAGAATACTAGATGGTTTATTCTTTAAAAGTGGTTCAACCAATATAGGGTGAACGAATTATTGCTTTACGGTTGGATGTGTAGGTGATAGATGTGACCACCAACTAGTCATAAAATTGAACGCCAAATTTGCCATTGTATTATTTTTAAAGTTATTAATGTACAATTAGTTATCAGTCCAAAATTAATAATGGTGCACTGTAAAATGTTATTAGCATTTAACGTGGATATACCATTTATAACTTGCAGTATACATCAAGTGGCTATTCAAAATGATGTGACCAATATAGCTGTCACCTTCTTATTAATAATTGGTGCCAGCATTAATCAAATTATTAGCGGCATCTGTTTACCCTATGCCCCTACTGATCCAATTCAAAAACAAAATTTTAATCTATTACTAAATCTGATCAATTTTGTAATAACAAACTTAATTTAACCAATTTTACATAATTATTGTCATATTAATTTGTTCTGATACAATTTTTAGTTTATAAGTTTGACATTAAACTTCATTTATTTATTTACTTACATAAAATATGAATGTACATAATATGTAGAATTTCTTGTATCCAACTACTTAAATATACTATTAGTTGTTTATTAGTTTGAAATTACACTTATGGTTATTCTCTTACATAAAAAAAAAACGAATGGATATAGTATGTAGAATTTATTTTCTCCAACTAGGTACCTACTTAATTTATATTTATACTAAAAATCGTATATATTTAAAATAAATACGCAACATGACTAATAGTTTTCCTATTTTTGGCAAAGTTAAGACATTTGTGTTGGTAACCCTGTTAATATTTAAGTTTTGTATCAAAATGGCGGGTTGCATTAGTATTTAACTATTTAGTAAATTGAAATTATTGTTATTGTTTAGTTAATCAAGTAAAACATCCCTGATGATGCTGTAAATTGCGAATCCGGTTTAAGTGTATTAATAATAAAGTGTGAACTATAAGTGAAAGTGATAGTGCCGACGTAAAAAAGTATACAATTCATTAAAACAAACTGTAGTAAACAAATATAAACATTTTGAATGACTAAGTTGTTTTATTTCAAATTATGAAATAATTGAAACATTTTAAACATCATAATTTGGGTTGTTTAAAATGTTTTATTAATTTTAATTAAAAAAATAGAGGGGGTAAGTAGGACCAAAGAGCTTTCGTGTAATGAAGGTAGTTTCATTTAAATTGCCGTTGGTGGCGTTTTAGTCATAAAAAAGGGATTTATATACTTTAACTGGAATTGTTACGAAACAATATTTGAAAAATAAGAAAATACTTTATTTCGTAACAAATAAAATTGACATTTGTTTCTTACATAACAGAGGGGAAAAACGTTCTGAGCAAGACAACGACAAGAGTGGATGTTGTCCCTTTCTTGCAATTGCCAGTGTAAATAAAACTATCTAGATGGTAGATTTTTACATATTCGGTAATCGTTTAATCCTTTTTATTCATACACGTCGATAAATAAATGAGCATAAAATGTATTGTAATAATCATAGTGAGTTCTAAAATGCACTCATTTTAATTTTACGTAATTACTTGTGCAATGCAAAAACTGTTTCTCAAATTAGTAGCATTACTTAGTAGTAATTTGCAAACTACGCATGGCCGCATTTATATATGGCGATTGGCGCTTTATTTAGTAGAAAGAGACACATAACACAATCCACCCATGTCGTGGTACTCTTCGGAACGATTTTGAAGCGCGTGTGGACATTCCGGGTAGAATGTAACTTCCTTGATAAAGCGCCAATCGCCATGTATAAGTGCGGCCATGCGTAGTTTGGAAATTACTACTAAGTAATTCTACTAATTTCAGAAACAGTTTTTGCATTGCACAAGTAATACTTAAAACGTAATAATTAAAATTGATAGTAAGTTCTAAAATTAAGCGCATTTTAGAACTCACTATGTTAATTACAATACATTTTGTGCTTATGTATTTATAGACGTGTATGAATAAAAGGAATTTAACGATTACCGAATATATAAAAATCTACCGTCAGATAGTTTTACACTGGCAATTGCAAGAAAGGGACAAGGTCCTCTCTTGTCGTTGTCTTGCTCAGAACATTTTTTCTCTCTGTTTAGTAAGAAACAAATGTCAACTTTATTAGTAACGAAATAAAGTACATTTTTATATTTCAAATATTGTTTCGTAATAATTCCAGTTATCGTATATAAGTTCCTTGGCATTTATACATAAATAATCTATGGTTTATGTTGCCAGATCATGGCCAGATTAGGCGAATTATCGCCATTTAGGCTATCTTGGGAGTTCAATGGCTACCAAATATCCATTTGGGGCCCAGTAGCCATTTAGGCTATCTATAAAAAAGGAATGGACTATTTAAGCTACTTCAGGATTCCACGAAATTTATTTAATAATTTCTAGATAATTGTACGCTTGTAGTGAAACGTAACAATATGCACGTTGCACATCCACCATAATTTCCTCAGATTCTTTGCATGCTTTTTACATAATTCTAGACGTCGCATCTTCTTTTAATTTTAGGAGTAAGATAAAAACGGACAAACGCATATGACAACGAGAAAACAATGTTTCTACTATTTAACTACGTGGACAAATTAAGTGATACTTATTTTTTGCTGGGATACATTTGCCTCAATCTAGAATGCCGTAATGAGATGTCATGAATCAATGTTGACTAAATTCGTCCGGATAATAAATGCATTCTAATTCGTTGTATGAAAGAGAAAAAATTAAAACAAGAAAGTATAACTTATTTAGTTTTACTCACAAGTTCACAACTTGTATCTGGCTATGCGTAAATTTTTATATTAACTGATATAGATTGTTACATATTCAGTTGATATCGTAAAATGAAAATTTTGTTATTGTTTATTATGTAAAGGCTTTGTGTTGTTTGATCTGT
Organism: Apodemia mormo; assembly: GCA_036924255.1. Classification (NCBI taxonomy): domain Eukaryota; kingdom Metazoa; phylum Arthropoda; class Insecta; order Lepidoptera; family Riodinidae; genus Apodemia; species Apodemia mormo. The sequence continues at coordinate 4,636,156 of JAUPFN010000020.1, read as the reverse complement.
TTAGTCTGATCTGTTTGTCTATTGAGCAAGGAATTTATATACGATAACTGAAATTGTTACGACGCAATATTTGAAAAATAAAAATGTACTTTATTTGGTTACTCATAAAGTTGATATTTGCTTCTTACTTAACAGACGGGAAAAACGTTCTGAGCAAGACAACGACAAGAGAGGACCTTGTCCCTTTCTTGCAATTGCCAGTGTTTAAATAAAACTACTGACAGTAGATTTTTATATATTCGGTAATCCTTAAATCCCTTTTATTCATACACGTCAATAAATACATTAGCATAAAATGTATTGTAATTGACATAGTGAGTTCTAAAATGTGCTTATTTTAATTATTACATAATTACATAGGCAATGCAAAAACTGTTTATCAAATTAGTAGAATTACTCAGTAGAAATTTGCAAACTACGCATGGCCGCACTTTTGTATGGCGATTGGCGCTTTATTTAGCAGAAAGAGACACACTCCACTCATGTCGTGGTACTCTTTGGAACGATTTTGAAGCGCGTGTAAACATTCCGGGTAGAATGTAACTTCCTTGCTATTGAGTTAATACTAAATACGGTAAAATAAGTAAAACACTTCTTTGTTCTCCGTCGTTTTCTTTATTTGGACTAAATATAAACTTGCTTAACACAAAATGTTTGGCGAATCAGGCTACCTGTCCGAAAGAAAATTCAGGATTTAGACTACTTAGTAGGCATTAGACGAATTGAGTTAGCTGATATCTGGCAACCCTAATACGTAAACAAAATGGAAAAAGAATAACGGTCATAAACGGTAAAACTAGTCTCAAGTCTGTGAATTGTGAAAAATGAAAATGAACGAAAATCGATTACGGAATTTGGATTATTTCAGTAATTTACTTCATCTATTTACGTAGTATCATAATAATTCTATAATTTTCCTTTGAAAATACTTTCTTTAATACCTAGTCTTTGAGTTTAGAAAATAGTTTGATATTTTATCTCATAAGCTTAAAAATCGAAGAAAATGAAGGACCCCTTTGTGCGCGATAGTATTGATTCGCCGGTAAGAAATAATTATAGAAATATTGATGGATGTTATTATAGACATTTTGGACAGTCATTAGCTAGTTCACGTCGTGCGTTGCAGTCTGGTGCGGAGAAAATTTCTAAAACATTCAAATGTGTGAGAAATACTTTTGGCAACATATCAGAGGTAAATTAAAGACATATATTCAATAAATATGATTTTGGTGATTATTCATTAATAAAACTTGTGCCTTTCAAAAGATTAAATTACCCTTTCGCCGTTTTAAAATTTTAGAATATAAAATTAGAATAAAAATTACCTACGCTTTGTTTATTGTATCGTGCGTATATTATTATATTCGATCAATAAGAAGTTAAACTTGCATTTAACGCATGTGCAATTGCATTCACCTATATCCAACTATACGAGAAAAGGCTCCAACAGGTGCTTTGTAGCATAATATTCGTTATGTGTGTAGGAAGGGATACACGAATTTCGACGATACATATGACCCCCTAACAATTCTTTACGGCCTGTTTCCTACTAAGTGACCAATCTTAAACTGGTATGTTTACGTACAGCTGCATATATGTGCTTGATGTGAATTGTTTTATTGCTTTCTTGTGTAATAGGTAAAACTGCCTATTATTACTCGTTTTAAACTTGCGCACGAAAATCGATTTCTTGGGCTGAGCTAAAAATAGACCATTTGTCCTCCCATGGTCAGCTCATAAAAACTGAAGAAAAGTACATATCATCAGGTACCACAGTAACGTGATTTTATTTAAAGTGTTTAAAAAACTCTGTCGGATCGTCAAAAGGCATAACTTGTAGCTTAATACAATCATATCTTTAATTATTTTTTGGATATTGATATGAATTTACGATATAGGTATTTGCTTGATTAAGGGAATTTGTTACACTGGATGCGTTGTGCGGCCTGCGGTCTTTTTTGACTATTGCTTAATCTCGAATAGTGATCTACTGTTTTCAATGATTTGATACTATATGGCGTTAGTGACGTTAGTGGTGTTGGCCGGAAAAGCGAAAATAATAGACAGGAGCAACTTTAAACCCCTTTTACTCGAGAATCGTTTTTTGACTTGTGACACTATTTATTTGAGCGGAGGTGCGATATGGTGTGCAAATGTTAAGAAAAAAATTGCACATTTATAAAATCAATAAGACATACAACACTTTAGTTAGTTTTAATGATAAACATCTGGTTTTAAGTTTATTATATGGAAATTTTAAATCAGAATATTGTTGTTTCACACATACTAACCCTATAGCGGTGTATTGTAGATCGGATAGCATATCAACTTGTTGTCTATTTAATAAGAATTTAATAAATTCAGAGATTGGTGTTACTTAACAGCAAACCACAAAACATCTTAATTGTGTTACAATAATCAATTAAATTCTTGAAATATACTTAAAAAATAAACATAGATTAGATAGATGTGCTCCTTTATTAAAAGTTTCATCATAACTTTGTAAACTAAGCATCTTTGTGAAATTTGGATAGGCTTTTGCATGCCCCATAAGTGGAGCATTGAGAGAGTACTCTCAACATGTGAAGGTTAAAAATTTTGAAGCAGGGGGTCAAGGCGGTGAAGTCGTTCATGGCGAGTCAGTCACGCAGCACATTTTGCCAACCAAAATGTGCCATGTGACTGACTCAGCTAAAGTAGTTGCATATTCAACAAAAAAATAAATACACATGATATTTCACTACATCGCCCTTTCCCCTTGTGATGTTTTGTGATATTTTTCTGACTGACGGAGACGGGGCTCCTCCCGAGCTCTCCCTTTCAAGCCTCATGTGATTGATGAACTATCCCTAATCTGTTTTGATTTTTTCTTGTAAACACTCCAGATGGAAAACACATTAACAATTTTTTGTTCATACCCACGTCTATTTAAGATAAGACAATGTCATTATAATTTAATTTCATCACAAATCAGTGAGTGATAAGCATAGATCGAAATAGCTAGTGCAATTGGTTGGGATTGAGTGTTTTTCTCCATGTTGGTCCTGTGCTCCTTTGAAAAATATGTCAACTGCCGTTCTGCCTGTATATATATAGTTATGTTACCATAATATCTATTTTTTTTGTACACCAAGTCTACTTTATTTCATTTCTTTTTTATCTCCTTATCGGGTTGGCTGGAAGAAATTTCTTTAAGTAGAGATAAGCTCGTCCATTGTACTTATGTTTATATATTTTTACTCTAATTGTTCTGTGTACAATAAAGTCTATACATACATATAATAAAATCATATTATAAAATAAATCATAGGAAAGTCAAAACTGTACATTGAATATTTTTTTAAAAGAATACTTGGGACGTGATCTACAATCGATATTGAAGCCAAAAATATAGTTTTTAGAATTTTTGTCTGTTTGTCTGTATGTATGTCCGGGGTAAACTCAAAAAGTATTGCATGGATTTACTTCAAATTTTGCATGAATATTACTAACAGGCCGGGGCAACATATTGGCTACATATTATCACGCTATCACCTAGCGGCCAGGTGCTGTGCGGAGTAAACGAAGTCCACGAGGACAAAGTCGCTGGCAACAGCTAGTATTAAATAAATAAATAAATAAAATACTTACTGATCTAACCCCAAAGTAAACAAGTTATTTGCTTGTGTTATGGGTGTTAGTCAACGATACCTACTAATACATAGAAATACATAATATATAGATATAGATACTGGAATATATTTAATGAACATCCAAATCCGGAAATACAAACATTTATGCTCATCACACAAATGCTTTCCCCCTCCCCCCGATCAACCAACCTGATTCAAACCCAGACCCGAAAGGGATCAAATCTGAGCCCCGTTGATTGCGTGTATGTATATATATATATATATATATATATATATATATATATATATATATATATATATATATATATATATATATATATATATATACCCACAATGTGATGGTTGTAAGTCTGTCTCCAACAGAAGTATTCAACTCCATGAAACATTTTTTTTATCAGAATACTGAAAAACCCCATTTTAATTTACACATTCATACATTTTCACACACTAGCTATGGTAAACATGAAAAAATTAAACTATTGATGTTCAAAGGTGGTAAAATGGTGTTAAAAGGGCTGCTTTGATTTATCAATAACTGAATTTTGTACGAAATGTAGCCTGACATACTTAATTTTTATTTGCATATTTTAATATTTTGTTTATTTGCTGTAGCTCTTGAACAAATTTACTCCAATTGAAAGATAATAATGATAATTAAACATTATCAAGTAAAATCTCTCATTAAATGTTTTGGAACAAAGTAATTTCAGACTTAGAAAAAATATGGACTTTTAAGTCTAAAGCATTAAAGTAGATATTTTTTTTAATTTACATTTTAATGTTTCACCAATTGTTCTATATTGAAGAAATAAAAAATATTTCATTAAAAAGTCTTACAGTAACTTTTTTATATCATTTCTATATCTTTTTTATATCAAACAAGCAGATGGCTCTTAATGGAAAAAACCATCGCCTATAGACACCAAAGATTTTAATGGGACGTTGCTATCTGTGAGGTGGGGTGGCGATGTCACATTCATAACTCTACCGGCTATCAAACTCTCCTAACAAGAGTAAGACAATGACAAACATTGATGCTGTTGTGGTAGAAATAGGTAAGGTGGTGGTACCAAATACCTGGACAAAACTTTGCTAAACTCCACCACCTAGTAGTCACGATGGTAGTGACACATATAGCCAATTGGTCGTCTCTTATGACGTGCCTTGCAGAACAGCAGTTATTTGGGTCAGTGTGTAGGCTTGCGCAGGACTTAGAAAAATTTCGATGGTCTTCAAAGCAGCCCAGACCAATATGAGGAAACTGATGAAAATCTGGGACTACTTCTAAAGAAATTAATTTACATCTAAATTCTACATTTATTTGAATTTATTTATCAAATTTGTGTCTACTGGATGATTTTTAAATATCTATATTTATCTTAATTATAGAAATGAACTGTACATATTTTATGAAAAAAATCACATAATCTGAAACAATAAAATTCAGTATTAATAAAAAGCCTAAAGCTTAAAATTTATTAATTATATTATATAGCTGAATAAATTCAATTAAATCACTTTTTCTGTTTCAGCATTTCCGATTGGGGGGTCGCCGTAGATATAGACTAGCAGAGACTAACACTCCATGCAAAACCCCAACTACACCCGTCACTAAAAAAAAGGTAAGGCTGTTTCCTCAATAAAAAGTTTATTATGCTGAAATCTGAGGGATAGTTGTCCTTAAATTTTTTAATATGCACTACTACACTACCAACAGGTACTTCTTTCCTGCTAGGCACTCTGGTCACGTACCTAGGGTCCCGTGATAGATAGGACCCCCTTTGGTCATACTTGATCACCCAATGATAACGGATATTTATCACCAAAATCTGTATTTCAAATAAAACGATCATGACTGACCACAATATAAGCATTTGCTCTTCTTTCGCCCAATACTCACCTTTTCCAGATTTTAAGCAAGTAAATCTACTTCAATGCTAACAAAATAGTGTTCTGTCAATGATAAAGGGAATCCATTATCTTAATATGCCCAAGGCCCCAAATAAAGCTAAAGACTGCTCTGACCACCAAGAACTTAATTTTAATGTGTGAACTTAATTTTAATACATTCATTTTATTTGTCGAATTTTACGACAAATATTTATTTTACAACACTATGTTATTATATTTTACAATGAATATTCGTTTTACAAGTTTAGCAACTACTGTACTATTTAGAAAATTCTTGTCTCTATGTTTCTAATGACCCACTATAATTTATGAATGGCTTGACAAATTTTTTAAAGTCAATGAATTTACGCCTAGTGTAGCAGGTGGTTTTGAGCTTATCAAACATATAAAAACTTCTTGCTCATGTGTTTGTGGTCGCACTCCTTCGAAACATATGCGTGCAATTCTGCTCACCATCGCGCACCGGTGACGGGGCGCAGCGCATCGGGGCGGAGCGCAGCGCATCGGGGCGGAGCGCATTACATTTACTGAAATCCGTCGAGGAAAAATCCGGGCCAATGGGCCTTCTGCGCCGCCTATAACATGTAGATATGAAAACGAACTAGGTGGATTTTTGCAATGCGCATCGCAAAAATTCGCCCGATTAAGTGTAAAGCTTTAGGTCTCTGTTAAGTTGTTACTTGTTAGTGGTAATGGTTAAGTTTGCAAATGAAGTGGAGACCATTATCTATTACATCAGACATATGTCCGGGCTCCTTTGAAGAATAGGCTGGGCAGGTCGTAAAAGGGGACCGATTGGCTATGCGAGTCACTAACATCTTGGCTAGCGCCAGCACTCTTCTCATTGTCATTGTCGTGCTCTGGTTCATAGGGTAAGGTAGCCAGTAAACTTATGCATATGGCATGAGACCTCTCTACAAGATGGCAACACACCATTAACATCTATGGTGTCTATAGGTGATGGTTGACTCTTTTCATCCGGAGACCTATCTGCTTGTTTGCTATCTTATTATATAAAAAAAGTCAAAAATGGTGGATCGTGCTGAGTCACAGCATCAGTTAATTTATGATCCACTATGCCTATCCCGCAAGGAACACATAGACTGAATTTCAATATTTATTTTATGTGTAAGAGGTAATCACGGAGATGTTTATTTATAGTATGAGATCGAGCTGGAAAAAAAATTTTAGGAAAGTTGATTTTTTGATATGCTTGTAACTCTAAATAGTGTGGGCTTCTTGACTGCCGTAAACATTGTGTTCATTGCTGTGCAGCACTCCTTAACAGAGCAAAAATGTCTGGCAATAACAAATTAATGTTTCTAATAGTGTATAGAAGGTCATGATAAAGAAAAAATGTTTGCAAAATGGTATTGTATGATATTGTATGTATAATGTATTATATATGTAATATATTATTTGTATCTAAGTATATTGTAATATCGTATTATCTTATTGTTTTCTTTAATTTTAATTTTTTTTAATAATAATCAAGAAGGTATGTCAGTAGTAAACGATTGTAACAACTTTCTCTGTGCACCCCATCGTAAACACTGTTTATATTTGTTTAAGGTTGACTAGTAGAGAATGTCATGTAGCATTAAGTCCACCTCTGTACATGTTTGTGCATAAATTTTAAATAAATAAATATTAACTTCAAAATTTTTTTCTGTTTATTAACGTAAAAAAAATATAAAAAAAACTTTAAATATTTTGATGTATCCATCTTGTCTCTCTTCGTCCGGGACTTTGCCACACTCTCTATAAAAACTAACATTATATTGTTGTATTCTTCAACATTAAATAAATCTAGCTGTATTTGATTAAAATAATGTTAAAATTACAGTCACACTGAAATGATTTAAAATGTATTTATTTTTAATGATAAAAAAAATGATTTTAAATCTGGCACATAGTTTTCAATCACAAAAAATGTCTGGCAATAGAAATTAATGTTACTAATAAATAAATAAATATTCACGGGACAAATTACACTTATTGATCTAACCCCAAAGTAAGCAAATTATTTGCTTGTGTTATGGGTGTTAATCAACGATACTAATACATAGAAATACATATATAAATACTAGAATATATTTAATAAACACCCAAACCCGGAAGTACAAACATTTATGCTCATCACACAAATGCTTGTCCCCGTCGGGGATTGAACCCAAACCCTGTCGATTGTGTAGTTAGGGTCGCTAACCACTCGACCAACAATAGTGTAGACCAATAAATAGTGTATAAAAGGGAATGCTTAAAGAAAAAATCTTTCTAAAATGATTTGAAGTTCAAAATTTTTACCCGTTAAGGTGTTCTGCGCAGTAATGAACACAACTTTATCGACAGCCAGATATCCTGCACGCTATTTGAGATCCCTCAATTCCAAATTACATATCAAAGAATCAGCTTTTCTAAAATTCTTTCTTGAAAACGTTGCTGACTCTTGACAAATATGTCTCAGTCTACTAGGATGTGTAGCAAATTTTGGTTCCACATACATACATAAAATAAGGATAGAAAGAAATTTATTTATTATTAATTTTATTCAAATGATCAAATAATTATTACTTGTCTTGTTTCAAGCTGCTTGGCAGGAGTCCAACAAAGTTGTATAGTCCGTTTGGCATTGAAACACCTCGCGGGCGGGACTTCAGAATGTCTCCTTATATGCCAGATACTCCTGATCATGGGTAAGTTTCTTAGTCTTAGTCAAACAACAGGTCCTTACATTTTCTCCTGTCTTACTACAAACTGAGAAATTTTTACATTTCTTACTAGAACAAACCCGGACTTATGAAATGCAGTCGGACTGGTGTGATGTTGTTAGCGGCGTGCCACAGGGTGGTGTGTTATCTCCGTTACTTTTTTCAGTGTTTATAAATGCAGTCACTTCTTACATACAGCATTGCTCTTACCATTTGTATGCAGATGATTTGCAGCTTTATCTGTCATTCCATCCGAATGACCTAGATAAAGGTATCGTAGATATGAACGCTGATTTAGATGCAATCAACACTTGGGCAAAAAACTATGGACTTACGTTCAATCCCGACAAGACGCAGGTAATGTTAATTGGGCGCGATAGATACCTGGCACAATTTGATTTAGAGACCCTTCCCCCTGTGATTCTTAACGGTAAATGTCTCTCTTACCTTACTTCCGTAAAAAACCTAGGAATTTATATGACCAACAATTTATCGTGGTCACTTCAAGTAAGTGAACTTAGTCGTAAAATTTTCGCCTCAATGCATGCATTAAAACGACTTCAAAACTTCCTACCATTCAAAACGAAAATTACACTGGTTAATGCATTACTGTTGCCTATCCTAGATTACGCGGACATTTGTTATACTGATATTACCGATGAACTATTAAATAAACTTGAAAGGCTGCTTAATTTATGCATTCGATATATATTCGGACTGCGTAAATATGACCATATCACCCATTTTCGGTCACAATTAAAGTGGCTGAATATTCGTCTCCGGCGGGACATGCACGTTCTCTCATGTTTATTTAATATTCTTAATAATCCATATTTTCCAATATATCTAAAAGAACGTTTTGAATACATTTCAAGTCAAGGTAGGCTTCAGCGGTCTCAAAATTCTAGTACGTTGATGTATCCGGACCACAATACGGCAACATATTTTAATTCCTTCACAGTTACTGCAATAAGGTTATGGAATGCTCTCCCGTCTCAGATGCGTGAATCATCTACTTTATCAAATTTTAAAACTGCATTGTACGAGCACTTTTTAAATTGTCAGAATAGTTAATTTTGTATATGTGTGTATTTTATATTATGTTAATATCTGTAAATGTTATAAGTTCTATAATAATTATTGAATAACGGTGTATATATATTTATCTTCTATGTAAGTAGTCAATCTATATTTAACTATTGGATAGAATATATGTATTATTAACACTAATGTTGTTATGTAGTTTACTTCCTTTGTTGTAGTATATCACAAAAATAGATTAGTTATGGTAATTTAGAATCTAGTATTTAGTTTTATTGATAGCTCATAATTAGTTTTTTATGCACTACCCAAGCTTTTTCTCTCAGCATCAAGAAAGGTAAACTGTGAGAAAATGCTTAATAGCATTAAGTTACGCCTTTTGTACTATTTTTTGTGCAATAAAGTATTTAAATAAAAATAAAATAAATAGAACTGAGAAATTTTTATTTTTCTCTACTTTCTGTACATGAAGATGTAAAAAGTTCTACTCAGTTCTTAGACCATCCTCCAGGTTACAGCTTACAGCTACTAGCACCAGAATCCAGCCGGACATTTTTTTTATATCGTAAGATAGCAAACAAGCAGATGGGTCTCCTGATGGAAAGAGTCAACCATCGCCTATAGACACCAAAGATGTTAATGGCGCGTTGCTATCTTGTGGCGAGGTCTAATGCCACATGCATAAGTTTACCGGCTACCTTACCCTCCAACCCGGAACACGACAGTGACAAGTACTGACACTATTGCAGCAGGAATAGGTAAGGCAGTGGTACCAGACCTGGGAGAGACAATGTAGAACTCTACCACCTAGTAGGGACGATGGTAGTGACTCGCATAGCCAATCGGTCGCCTTTTACGACCTGCCTGGCAGAACGGCTGTTGGTCTATTCTTCAAAGGAGCCCGGAACCAACACGGGGAAAATTCAGCCTCAGAATTAGCTCTGTCCCAACAATTTTCTTATTTCTCCTTGACTATTCATTTTAAATTTCACGGACTACAGATAAAAAGATTGGAGCATGTTCTTCCGTAGGGTTGGAGGAGAGACTGCATGAATAGGACAAAGTAGTGCTATCAGGAGGAGCCCTATGTCAAGGGACAATCTGACCTGAAATGTGTTACCAATGCTAAAATTTATTATCTAGAATTATATATAATAAATTTAAAATAAATTTTATAAAATAATATTATTATTAATAAATGTAATGAATCTAATGACAATTATAATAATCCCAATTAATTAATTAAGAATGACATCTTTTGTGTAATTGATTTTTGTAATTATTGTTTAGGGATATTCTTATGTTGGAATGGTCAGAGAATAAAGGCTATTTTTATTTTTTTTATTTTATTCATTATAAATTAAAAAAAAAATTATATTATTGATATCGGTTGTTATCCATTCACTTCCTAAATTTTGTAGGTATTTCAGTGATGAAAATGTTTCCAAAAAAATGTTTAACCGTTGACCCTATGGGCCATCCCTGAAACCTCCCACTAAATTAAGATATTTTAAGCTCAGAGTAAAAAATATAAGCGTGGATTTTTCAGTTCAAACATCTATTTTTTTAAAAATGGCAGTATATTAATTTTTGAGAAGCTGTATATTTTGAAAACGATATGGCATTCAACTCACAATTTTTGAGATCTAAATATTGCTTAAGCTAAATGAATGAAAGGTTGAAAAATTTCGATGCAATGTCAAAAAACATTTTATTTTTCTTCATTGATAAATCTCAAACAAATTGACCGATTTTGATTAAATTAACGGTATTAGACGCAGATTTTAAAGGAGAAAAGCTGATAAGAATTTTAAGTCAATCGGTTAATTCAACTTGAAAGATATTTAAAAAAAAATAAGCAAGTTTGCTAAAAACAACGTAATTTTAATATTTGAAAAGCGATTCGATTTTTACTTTTGAAATGTCATTTGACGTCGTTTTTTAGTACTAAAATATCGTAGACTACAAAAAAAATTCGAAGCTATGTCGAAAAAACACTTTTTTCAAAAATTCTCGTTAACGATTACTCCCAAACGGATAAATTGATTTTGATGTAATTTATGTATTAGACATAGTTTTTTTATTTTAAAAATATTGGAAGTGAAAATCAATAAAATCTTGTATGGTGATTTGGTTGGGACTTCCTAATCAACATTGAATTTTTTTCTTGCTATAAATTGTTCTCATTCGAGAAAAAGTGGTAAAATTTTGTAGCAAGGTTCTTGAGAGTATTCCAATTGGTGGGTGGAGACAGTATTCTAATTGCAGCTCCTTTAATTTAGCATAGTCTGTTGTGCAGCAGTATGTGGTCTGACATTGTTCTGAAAGAAGATTGGGCTAGAGTGACCAGTCTCAATTGTTTAACATTGGCTTGCAATTTTGAACCATGTAGATCTGCCATAATCATCTGGATAGATTTTAGGAAGCTGTCGATGACACCTGTATGTCAACTTTTGCTTGGGACAGAATTGAACTTGGTATTCTCGGGTTGAACCATTGTGAAAATATTTTACGATTGTTATAAAAATATATATTTTTTATATTATAAAAGGGCAAAAGATCTGATAGTTTTCCCAATAAAAACGGATGTCTTATCTTATATGCGATAATAATATCACATATAGGAAAGTTGTTAATTGTGAATTACCACCAAAGTGTTTGGGACGTAACATTGTACTATAACTGTTGGAGAGTATGGTACCCTCCAATTTGTAGAACTTTTGTGAGTAAAAAGTGACTACCGAAAGTTATGTCCAGCCGATACTTTTATTGGTGAATAAAAGTATCGGCTGGACATAACTTTTTCCTTGTAGCTTCTAGTCGCAAAATACGCGAGTACCTGAGTCTCGTTTTTAAAGAACATTTGATTGTGGATTAGAAGAATAATGGTGCTTGAATAAATGAGAATATTTGATTCATATAGCTTTATACAATTTACATAACATACAACATAGTAAAAGGCTGTATATTTTGAAAGACACAATCGTCAATGTTATATTTAACCAATATATTATTATAAGAGAGACTATTGCTTAATTACATAGTAAACTGCAACGAAATTAGTTGAGTGATATTCAAAAAGTATGATTACCGCGCGAGCGTTAGCGGTGTCAAGTCACGCGTTATGCAAAATGCTGTTTGTAAATAACGAACTGCTACTATGCGTGTGCATAAAGATTTTTATTCGGTAATTAGGTCAAAATTAAGTTCTATTTTTTACATATTCGGTATCGGACTCGAGTACTGAATGGGGTATATTTAAGTATGTACAGTATTTTACCAGTCAACCTGTATAGGCGATGGTTGTCTATTTCCACCAAAATGCCACCACCACCATCAGCTTGTTTGTTATCCTAAAATATATATAAAAAATTAGTTTGTTTACATAATTTGTATTGTTTTCAGATTGTCGCCAAAACGACGCAAGGGCGTGACTAATTCATGGCGTGCGTTATCTAAGAAAAGACCACGAGCTCTTTTTCAGTAAACACCCAGAAACTTTAATAACATCCCACCGCTTTAGTAAGTATTGTATTTAAAAAGTATCTTGAGAATGGTGCTATATTTGGATTACATAGGCAAGTGTTGTCAGTGCTCAGCGATAAGAGGAGGAATGTGATTGTTCAATTTTTTTTTTCACGTGTGACGGATAATATCCTAATATACTACTGTTCATGTGTATTTGGGATGATATAAGTTTTGTTATAATAAGATTTGATATAAATTTATTGTAATGGAATGATTGGTTTTTGCGAAGAATATGTAAGGATTGTGACATTTTTGGAATTAGCTTGTGACTTTATAATAACATTTGCTTGGTTTATTATAGGTGTTATAATATTCTTCTATTATAGAGCGTTTTGCTAGGTTTATTTTAGATATTTCTTACATATGTTCTAAGGGCTGGCCCTTGGGCGACATTTTCCCATTTGTTCAAATTTTTTTTCGAATTAAAATGAAAATATTTTGAAAAAGAATTTTTGAAAATAAACTATTGTTACAGATTTCAATGCTAAAAGGGTATACATAAATTATCTAGCTTGCACCTTGGTGAAAGGAGAATCTATTTCACTATTAATTTGCTTTAAAATATTGATATCGTTTGGCTTTCAAGGAAGATAGTGACACCTTATAAAGTATCGCCATATAAATCGGTAACAATTCGACATTTTTCATTGCAAAAAATAATATTAGCCAATGTTTGATATTTTCAAGCACCAGTGTCACTGATGTGATAGCTCTCTTTGATGTTCAGTGTTAAAATTCAAAGGTCCATAATTTTGGAAAATTTAACTATGAGGCACACGCACACTATATCGTCGTTGAAATGACAATACCTCCTAACTAACGTTTTTAAACAAATTTACTTTTTTATTGCAATAGACATAAAATTCAGTTTTGCATGTATAGAATTTTCTCTTATCTTTTAACAAATTTCAGAAGAAAAGTTAGAGCTTTGTGGAAATAGTTTTATATTCAAATCAACACATTTAAGACTAGATGTCAAACGTTTTTTTCCTCTCCTGTAAAATTAACATTTATACAGTTAGGAGGTATTGTCACTTCATCAACGATATATGTATTGTGTTTCCAAGTTTTGTCAAACTTAATTTATTTATACCCTTTCAATGATGATATTAATAATCATTTATAATGATAAAACCCCCGATGTATTCTTCTTTTAACCAGCTCTATCATCACTGTCTTATTAGTTGTCACCTTTTCATTGAGACTATTCCAATGATGCTAACAAGCTCTGCTGCAAGTTTTTGAGGAGTTATTGGTACTGTAGCATTAGATTAAAATCACATTGTATTTAAATGATTGAAGTATCAATATAAAATTTTAAATAAATCGAAATTTCATTAAATAGAAAAATTTTGATGTTCTTCAAATACATGAAAGAAAGAAAGAAATAATTTATTTTTGCCAGAATATGGGAGTTACAAGTTATTTAAATTTGATTAAATTACTAACATATTCTACCATGATATGGTGTGCAAATATTTTAAAATTATAATTATTTATCATTAAACTAAAAATGTTGTGTGTCGATTTTTTACAATTATAACCGGATCAGAACGCGGCCACACAAGATCCGGCGGAAGAAACTCAGCGGGCTTGTTTTTTTATGAATCATAATAGCCACTAAGACTCGATGAATAGATTTTTATGAATCATAATAGCCATTAACACTCGATTAAATCACGTTTCAAAGAAACAAAAATTTGGTCCTATTTCGTAGATATAAGACCACAGATAAAGACACCTCACACTTTTATATCTGTTTTTGCATCGAGGGTTAAATGTAATAGGTATGTTGCTGTTGTGTTATCAATGTTACCTCAATGTATATCATTTATATCAGGTGTATTGTATTTGATAATCATTGAAATATGCTATTTACAAATGAAATATTGATCAAAATGCTTCAATCTGCATTTTATGTGTTAATATAATATAATATATTTATTAGAATATGCATGTTTTATGTGGACTGTACCAGTTGCTACGACGCTTATTGCCTAAGTATGGAAACTGAGTAAAACTTAGTTTTCCCTATTGAATAGTATTAGTAATATTAAACCACTAGTGGATACAGATGTAAAAACTACAAGCTCAATCCTTTATTAAGAATTTATTGAATACTATTTTTACTTTTTTATTTGCACAAATCAGACTTAAGTCATATTGACAAAAAATCTAAGCGATATAATTAAATTCTGTTTTTGAGTAACGTACTGAATATACCTATGTTTATGGGAGCATGTAAGTGAGTCGACTTGTATTGTGAATGTCAAACTTTATATTGTTTAAACAAATATTGAAGATAAGGATTTATAAGTGGTTACATACAGTAAAATCTATCCATTTCAAAAACATACAAAGACACTTCTTAAATACAATTTTTTTTCCGTACTTTTCTTGCAATCTGTTTCATAAGAACAGTCAGCAAAAGTTTAAGAATTTATGATGTCTTGAAGGGTAGACAGTCCAGCGACGGTGCACTTTGTCTATAATATTTCCTATAAATCTTTGGGTGTCTTTCTTTTTAGTCTCTTCAGTGTTGAGTTAATATCCATTAGCTGCACTGCTAGTGTATTTGCGTGGTTATCTAGTCTCTTTTTATATGATTTCATTAAGTGGCTGATTTCTTCTTGAACTGTTTTGATTTTACGGTCACGATGTAATTGTTGTAAATACAAATAATTGATTAATTATATAGTCCTTATATTACAAAATTCCAATGATGAGAAGCAGTTAATGGAAATGCTGTTTATTTATTTAACACTATGTTCTAAACAGAAAATAACACAAATAAGTGAAAAAAAACGCTACACAAGCACAATGGTTAAGCTTATTTCTATTTAAAGATTTTTTTCTAGCCAACCCCTTAATAGAAAAAAAATATACTTCACGTAAATAAATGAATATTTTTGCAACTTATCATAATGAAACAAAGTTTTTAAAGCCACCCTTTTGTAAAAGAATATCAATTTTGATGTTTTGGCCTTTTATATAAATTTTTCTAATTTCGAGTTGAGTTTTTAAAGGATTTATCCATTTTAAAATGAATTTTTCAACGTTATTTGTTGATTTATAAACCCTGTGTTTTGTTATAAAAGAAAATAATTGAAAGGCGTATTAAATTAATATTTTCAAGAATTTTCTAAATTAACTCGTTGGAAAATATACGAAAATTATTTTCAGAGTGTTAAGTGTGAGTTTTTCTTTTCACATTCGATCGTGAGCGCGTTTCGAGTTTACTAGGAATTTGTATGTGATTTGTACAGCGCCACCTAGTGGTAAACGTGAGAAACCAGTTTACCACTAGGTGGCGCTGTACAAATCACATACAAATCCCCAGTAAACTCGAGTCGCGCTCACGATCGAATGCGAAAAGAAAAACTCACACTTAGCACTCGGGGTTTGTGTTTAATCACTAAGTAAATCCTTATGTTCATAGTATAGTTTAGCTTCCTGAATTACTAATACTAGTCTGTAATATCTACAACCATTAGATACTCCAATTTGCTGCACAACAAATGATACTGTATACCTTATATATTGCGTACCTATACAATGTAATTAACGCTATATCTCTGCCATATTATTATTCCATAAGAGAAATCAGTAATTACTATTCGGAAGGATTCCGCTTTTTACTATGTATAATTGAATTTGACTGCCCAAAGAACGCTTTACGTAGGTATTTGAATATTGGACCCTAGTAGTCTCCAAATAACGTGGAAAATAAAATAAGGACTAGACTTCTCAGATATATTTGTCATTTATTTTAGACTGAACTTAAAATAGTATTAAAATTATGTTAAGGGTTAACATATTTTATACATATACAATTATTGTATATAAAATATGTTTTTGACTGCTCATTAATATTTTTTCCTGCTTTTGTAATAATTATTTTTACTTTAACTTATTAAGACTGAAGGCCTAATTTGTTACGTAGTCTAGGTTTTATACATTAATATTAAGATCCTGAATAAAATAGATTCGCAGCTGAATAGTGGAATTCTTCTTCAAATATAATGACGCTATTTTTAATATCTATATTACGCTATTTACGACAATATGATAAGTATTACTTTGAAAATTAGTTTAAGACTGATATTTTGTAAACTGTATTATCTAATGTTAGATATAATGTATCCTATAATTAAATTCTTTCCGATGGTAAATTATAATTCATATTTTCTATTTTATAATGTTTATACATATTCGAGGAAAAATCAAAATACCAAAGAATATCAGAAACTATAGAAGTAATCTCTTTTATTACCTTGCAGGATTCGGATATCATTCTTATTTAGTTGATATTCTTGCCCTGTGATGGCAACACTTATTGCTAAGATTGGATTCACTCCAGAAAGTTGTTAAAACTTAAATTTATTAAATGCAAGAATGGATGGGCTATTTCAAGCTACATGTATTTTCACCTGAGAGCTCCACATCACATTCCATCATTGTGTAATACACCTACACTTTACCTTTAAAAAACGAATGTTGGATTAATTTAAGTTTATTCATTTAGTTGTAAGAGGAAAATATGTTTAAATACATTTTGCTGACATTATACAAGCTTAACGAATTTAGTGTCATTTTAACGGTCTTTACCTTCTAACCACCAACCTGTCTGTTTGTTAATGTGTAATTTTAGATATTGATCAAAGTACATTAAAATAAACTCCTATATCTACTCCAATCATTACCCATAAAGTTGAAATTTAGCGTATTTACGTAAATTAGGTGTCTGCAATTATTTAATACTAATGCTCATAGATGATACAGTAATGCATCAACTAAACAAATTGACGTCATCTTGTATTGTCTCGTCAGAGTATATTCAAAAGATACATTTTTCATAGTGGTAATCGTAATATTTAGTGGATTAATTCATGAGCTTTTTGTTATTTGTAAAATTTTATTTACCAAGAATATAACTCAAGGTTTTTGTTGTAGGTCATTTTATTGTTGGTATATTTGTTTATGCTAACTATAAAAAAACCTTTTTCAGTCAACGTTAAAAATGCTCTTTTACAAATTTTCATTAAGTTTGACTTGTTTTCGTTAAATTATCTATAAACTTGAAATATTAAAACGACAATTTTTTTTTAATGAAACCCGTTGCAGGATCTCAACATAAAACATAAAGTACCGACTTTTTTCTTTTAGATACCAGATAATATTATATAGCAGTAAAGTTTGTGAGTTTAGTTATAGAAAGGAAAGTTTGTAACTACTGCACCTCTTTTGAAAATTGTTGCAACAGCAGAAAGCTGTGTTATTTCTGAATGACAAAACATTTCGCGGGATCGGAATTTTCACGGATTATACAAGGGCAAACGGTTAGTTTTTTTTGCATTGAAGGTTTTTGCAATTTGTTTCAACTCACTATTTTGCTATTTTGGGTATGTTAATAAATGTGGGTAGTCGCTGAAATGTGGACAGTTAGGAATCAAACAAATTTCTTTTATGACATAGCTTGCTTCGTTATGAATTTTACACAGCTTCTGCAATTGACTATGACGATACAAGTAGTAAGTAGTTCCGTATCGATGCCTTTTAGTATACCTTGTATACAAACTATTATGAGCTGGGAAAATTAAGATTCTGTTCTTTGATAATCAAATTGGATTGGATTTATCTTACTGTCTCTTTAATCTTTAAGGAAGGTAATTTGTGGTATCTAAATTATTTTTGGTGAATGCTTCGAGCTAGCATTGTTATTATACATTTGACAGTATTTAACTTATTGAACGATCAGATAAAAGAAAATAAAGATGGAGTACTGCCATGTCAGTACATGTCTTGAGTTTATTGTATGTCGCCTCGATATTCACTGACAGGTATTCAGCTTGGTTTGGAATGTGAGTATGAGCTCTGACTCTCTCAAGTCTTAGCTTGGTTTGACTTGGTTTTGAAACAATTAAATGTTTGAGATGCTCTATCTTTATATTTTTTTGTCTGAGATTGAACACTACAATTCTTGGGTTGAGCCATGACTTAATACATAGCAATGAAGCATAATAGTGACAATACAGCTGCATTTTTGAACGTTCATCTTGTGTTACGCTTTCGCAAAGTTATAATAGCCATCAGTATCTATTAAAATAATCGGTAATATACACATATTATGTAAGTCGGAGCTAAACTGTCAAAACTGTGAAAATTACAATTTCACTAGTAATATTACAATTAAACGATGAATTGTCAATCGACTTTATGTTATATCAACGTAAAATTTTATAATATAAAGTTTGTAATATACCTAGGTAGCTTATAATTTGGTTAGTCAGGTTAGCAGATTGTTCATAATATTACTAAGGTAGATTATAATCTAACGAAAACCAGGCCGTTCAATTGTAAAAAATGAACGATTGACAATCTACCTTTTAATTACATCACTAGTGAAATTGTAACATCGCGGCTTTGACAATATACATGCGACATATATAACAATAGTATGGTATTTTAAGTATGTATGTTTAACAGATAGATGTAGTGCGTATGTTTAATATGTAGATGTAACTATTCAGAACCTCATACAGCGAGCGACGATCGAGCGCTATAACGCTATAAACTATGTTATAATGTCTAGCGTATGCGGTTTAGCACGTTACACGTTAGATCGCGTAGTTCGTAACTTCGTAGCTTAAAATGTTATAACTACGGCCTACGCTAGCCGCTAGGTATATAGCGTGGCGTTTTTATAGTGCCGAATTCGAATCTAAATAGCGTACGCTACACGTGAGTGCAGCGTACGCTATTTAGATACATAGCGTGCTATAATTTTACGCTATGCGTTATATTAACCACTATTAACTATTTTAAAATTCGAATAATCGATTAAGTAATGTAGATGTAGGTGGTTTCTGACGTTACACACGAGTCGTGAGGCAATTAAAAGAGCATATTGTTAAGGAAACATAACTACAGTGTACATATAGACTGTAGTGTTAAGGTACTTAATAAGTTAATATATTAACTAGGCCATGTAAGAAGGGAAAAAAGACAAAGTTAGTAAATTAACTGTTTTCAACGAAGTCTGTTTCATAATGTTTTCTTTTTTCTTATGGTATTTGTCGTATATCTAAATTTTAATAATTATTTGGTGTTCAGAACTTGAAATTTTTTAAATTATTTCTTCTACTAATCTTCATTCCAATTTTACTATTTCTCGTTTTCAGTTTTCTACTAGTGCGGGTGTGTGTAAAAGCGTGAGTGTGTATGGACGTCCACATTCTTCCTTACAGTTGTGGCGTATAAGTGTTTGTAAGAGAGCGATTGTTTGAAATCCGTATTCTACATTACAGTTGTGGTCTATGAGTGTGTGTAAGAGAGTGGGTGTGTATGAACTTCCATGTTCTTCCTGACAGCTGTGGTATAAGAGAGCAAGTATGTATGATCTTTCATATTCTACCTTACAGTTTTGGTATAATGAGTGTCTGTAAGAGAGCGAGTGTGTACTTTTATATTCTCCTTTACAGTTGTGGTGTATGAGTGTGTGTAAGAGAGTGGGCGTGTGTGAACTTCCATACTTTACCTTACAGTTATGGTGAATAAGTGAATGCAAGAGAGTGAATGTGTATGAGCGTACATATTCTTCCTTACAGTTGTGGTGTATGAGTGTGAGCAAGAGAGTGTGTATGAACGTCCATATTCTTCCTTACAGCTGTGGTGTAAGAGAGCGAGTGTGTATGAACTTTCATATTCTATCTTACAGCTGTACTGTATGAGTGTGTGTAAGAGAGCGAGTGTGTATGAACGTTCATATTCTACCTTACATTTATGGTGTATGAGTGAGTGCAAGAGAGTGTGTGTATAAACGTCCATATTCTTCCTTAGGTACAGCTGTGGTGTAAGAGAGCGAGTGTATATGAACTTTCATATTCTACCTTTCAGTTGTGTATGAGTGAGTGTATGAGAGCGAATGTATGAACTTTCGTATTCTGCCTTACAGATGTGGTGTATTAGTGTGTGTAAGAGAGTGGGTGTGTATGAACTTCCATATTTTACCTTACAGTTATGGTGTATAAGTGAATGCAAGAGAGTGAGTGTGTATGAGCTTCCATATTCTTCCTTACAGTTGTGGTGTATGAGTGTGTCTAATCTTCTGTATTCTACCATACAGTTGTAGTATATGATTGTGTGTTGAGTGAGTGTGTATTATTCTACCTTATAGTTATCTATATATATAAAAGAAAGTCGTGTTAGTTACTCCACTTATAACTCAAGAACGGCTGAACCGATTTAGCTGAAAATTGGCAGGGAGGTAGTTTAGAGCCAGGAGAAGGACATAGGATATGTTAGAATTTTTTCCTAGCGAACGAAGTCGCGGGCACAGCTAGTAGTGTATAAATAAGTGTAAAAGACTGAGAGTGTATGAACGTCCATAACTTCCTTACAGTTGTGTGTGTGTTGAGTAATTTTCATATCGAAAATTGTTTACAGCTAGTTTACACCCTCTCAAGTTGTGACGTATGCATGTGTGTATAATTGTCCATATTATCTCACAAACTCATGCGCCTTTTACATCTATATTTTAATAAAACTATTAATAATAATTATTTAGTCACAGATAAAATGTTAAAGTACTTATATAGAACTTAATTGGTGTACTACATTCATATTTCTAATTGATACTTACTCTAATTCTATGCGAATGATCGTTATTCGATAAAATACCATGTTAAATATAACATATGTTTTCATCACAGTTTCTACTATACGTATAGTTTTAAGGTAATTTATTACTGCGTGGATTATTTATAAAAAACAAAGATAAAAAAAAAGCTTAACCAAAAAAGCTTATGATGCTCTTCTAGACAAGTCTTTTTAGGTCTTTTATTGTGTGTTATTCTTTACAAAAGCAACTTTATTTATTAAAATAGTCATCTTTTTTATTAAAATATTCATCGCATTTTCGTCTTACATACTTTGTATCTTTTCACACTTTTTTCAATATTTAAATTTCTCATTCGCCATTTCTCGCAGCTGCTGCTGCAATCTGTGAATTTTTTCATACTTTTCTTGCAAAATTAAAATTTCTCATTCGCTATTTCTCGCAGCTGCTGCTGCAGTCTGTGATTTTTTTCACACCTTTTTTCAATATTTAAATTTCTCATTCGCCATTTCTCGCAGCAGTTGCTGCAATCTGAATTTTTTTCACACGCTTTTTTTTAAATATTTAAATTTCTCATTCGCTATTTCTAGCAGCTGCTGATGCAGTCTGTGATTTTTTTCACACTTTTTCAATACTTAAATTTCTCATTCGCCATTTCTCGCAGCAGTTGCTGCAATCTGAAATTTTTTCACACGCTTTTTTTAATATTTAAATTTCTCATTCGCTATTTCTCGCAGCTGCTGCTGCAATCTGTGACTTTTTCACACTCTTTTTTTTTTCAATATTTAAATTTCTCATTCGCCATTTCTCGCAGCTGTTGCTGCAATCTGTAGTTTTTTCACACACTTTTTTTAATGTTTAAATTTCATTATTCGCCACTTCTCGCAGCTGCTGCTGCAATCTGTGATTTTTTTCATACTTTTATTGCAAAATTAAAATTTCTCATTCGCTATTTCTCGCAGCAGCTGCTGCAATCTTTATTCTCCCTCCCATACTGCTGTGATGTATATGTCGCCGAGAAATTGTCAATACCTTTAAATTATAATCTACCTAGGAAGCAATTCTGTTACATTATAATCTAGCTAAGTGATATTATAATTTAACTGCTAACCTAACCTAACCAAATTATAAACTCCCTAGGTAGATTATAATCTAACGGTATTGACAATTTCACGGCGACATATATGGTCATCCATATTATCTTCCTCTTCTTACTGATAGTTATGCAAACACAGTTAACGCATATATGTACTAGATTTTTACGGATTATTAGATTAGACATTTACAGGAACGAACATTACAATCCAATGCAGATGTGACCTACATTTATCGTGTCATTGCACGAAGCTTTATGACGTAGACGCAAGTGCAGTCCCAGTATTAGCGTAACGCGAAAAATCGTCGTTAGATTGTAGATTATTTTGATTATTTAACAGTCGTCAAAGTCTTGCCACTACTGATGAGTTATGTACACATATGTTTCTAGGAGGACAGGCGACTATTACTTAAGGATGTAACCGCAGTGTATATATAAAATATCCTTTAGCTATAAGAAAAGTTGATGCGAATTCTGCTTTAGTAAAATGTCGTCTCTTAGCGAAGTCTTCTGCTGACAAAACAGACCTGACAGATCAGAGATCTGGTGGGATTTTTGTACTATATTAATATTTCTAATTGATATATATTTTAATGCGAATTACACATTACACTTGAATCGCTCTTAAAATGCGCTGCTGGAAATCGAAGCGTGTTATACAAAAGTCAACTTCGTATTATTTAAAAAAAGTTACCTACATAGTTTGAAACCCGGTCAGACCTGCGAACACTTCGCGGAAGCCGTTCGATTGTGATACCAGAATATGAGATATGACTGCTATATGAGATAGTTCGTTTTAAAATGCGCTCCAATGCAGTTGAACGCGCGCAACTCAGTGCAAATTGTACATTATTGCATTATAATATGCAAAGTGCTTCTTATTTGATACAAAAGCCAAAACTACTTTGTTCAGAATCGACAGTAAACTCGAATACAACAGTTTCTCAAGTATATTTCATCCCAAAAATCAATAGAAAATTGTTTATTTGGACACACTAATGAATAAACGAAAAAATAAAGATCCAATGAACGGCACTGGTACAAGTCAGCAGATACACAGCGCCTTGGAGCGGTTAATTTCATGACGCGTAAGGTGACCATAATTGCGCGAGGTTATTCATACAATTGAGTTTATATTTTCTGAGAGATTGTATTTTATGTTTTATTGCTCGTGTAATAATAGGTACGCTAGGTGTATAATGGCTTTTGTATCAAGTAAAAAGCACCTTGTATATATTGCACTGTATCTAACTCTTAAATATATCGGGTCATTAAAATCATCGAAAAATCGGGCCAATTGGGATATACATTTCGCACTGCATCCGAATCCGCTACATTCGGAATAAGAAAATTTAGCAACAAATCTAAGCAATCCAGGGGCCCAAAATACCTCGTTTATACTATAGTGCGCGCGGAACTAGTTGGCCGCGCCAAACGTATTACGTATTACGTATGGCGCGGCCAACTAGTTCCGCGCGCACTATAATATCACACTGTCTCGCCGCCCACCGGCAACCGTGTCACTTCTGCTCGGAAATAGCCCGGGTTCGATTTAGACGCAGTGCGCGAGTATACAAATTATAACTACGGCCTGTGGTTAGATATATCTATAGCCGTCATTATGTTATAATTATGGATCCATCTATATGTTGTGAATTTAATACAGATGATGCAGAAAATTTAGATCTGGTGCGCAAACTTATTGCATTATAAGCTGTTTCGAATTGGTGTAAACATTTGCCAAAATTCTAGTAAATTTCGGGATATATTTTCAGAAATTTAGATACGGTACAAAACCGTACTCGTTGACCGCTAAGTTGCGAGTGATCGTAAACAAAAAATTAGAAATATCTGGATTAAAAAAAATATATATATATATATATATATATATATATATATATATATATATATATATATATATATATATATATATATATATATATATATATATATATAATAACGCCCTTGCGTGGTAGACAGAGTTAACCGAACGTATATAAACTTAACAGTTCACCACGATTCAACTTGTCGGTTGGCGAAACAAGTGCTGATCCTCGTCGCCGCATTTACCGAAATATTAACGATTATCGACTACTCCTAGCGATAAATTTCTAGCTAGAGAATTTCTAATTAGAAATTTATTAATAAGCTAAGTAATTAGTGAAGGATTTGTTGAGTTTGTAGTTTTTCGTCTTGGCCTTTGTAAATAAACACAAAAAATCGGTAATGTCTCGATAATCGATAAAAATCAGTAACGACAATATTTCTCTAATGTCGTCTTAGTTTTCCCTGAAAAATTAATATGTGTCGTATACCTAGACAGATGGGTTCTCTGAACGGTTTTTTTCCCAATTTTTTGGAATGCATTTTTTAAGTCATAAACTAAAAGTTTTATTCCTTTCGATCTCAATTTTTTGTTACTAACATGGACCCGCCAAACGGTATTCTGTTATATAAAGTATTTGTATTGAATAGTTTGTTGGGGTATAGGGTTACTGGGGAGTAGGGGCTATAGGTATTTTTATGCCAAATAGTTATTTGTGGTTACCCTAATTATATAAGCCTAGCGTTATGTATATACTTACCGACCTATTCTCATACATACAAAATATACAAGAAAAGACATAAGAATCTTCGAGCTTTTTTTTAAGGAGTGCGATCACAAACACCGTAACACGAGATTTTTATTTGATAATATTTACTGTTTTGTTAAAATTGCTCCTATTATGGATACGCTATTGCAGTGTTTTTCAAAGAGTCGCGACCCCCTGGGGGATCGCGAGGCCTTTGCGAGGGTCGCAGACGTTAGTTTAGTGTTACTAAAAAAAACAAAGACAAAATATTTACTCGATAATAAAGAAAAATGTTACACGGATTTGATTTTTTAATGCAAATTAGTCTTATAACTTTGTTTTGCGACACTTTATTAGATTTTACAAAAAACATGTTCTATTTTTGTCATTATTATCTTTCGAGTCGCATGGGTTTAACCAATGGCCGAGGCAAAATAAAAATAAATTGTAATGTCTGTGTACAGTTTAAGATGAGTGCAGAAGATATGTGAGGGAGAGTCAGTGTACGAGACAAACCCAATGAAATTCTTTCTAACACTGATTTATTATTAAAGTTGCAACAAAAATGATGATTAAATAAAAGTGCAACCGTAACAATGTGTGCGTGGTTAACTTATTACATTGTTTCTATGTAACCTAAATAAATTACATGTCATTGACTTTAAATATGTGCGGTAACCCGTACATCCTGCGGGCCCAAAAAGGAGACAATGAATACAAGTTTAAAAAAAAATAAAAATGTAAAAAATGCTAAGTATGAAAGTAAAAAAAATGTAAAGAATTTATATACACAAAGAATACAAAGGTTAAAAATAAAAATGTAAAACATGCATAATAATGAAAAATGTAAAATGTCTATTCACTGCACTTATAGCCCGAATGTCCAGTCGCACGTTACGTAGCTTAGTCGGGTTCTCACGGCTGCTGCAGTCTGGCCTCGTTTTATGACTTTTCCACCATCGTCCTTTCATGAGAGCAAAGGGGTACTCGTATCTGCCATTCTTCTTGTCTCTGAGATATTGTATTTATATAGGTGTACCTTGCGACAGTGATTATTGTCAGTATGGAGTTGCTATGGCATCATATCATGAACATCGTGCACACTCAGTAGTATGTATATGTTCTCGTTGCTTGACATCTGTTTTCACGTGACGTCACTCACTTTCATGCTCTTATGATGCACAGGAACAGAAGAATTCACAGATAAGCAGTAGAAGTGTGACATGTAGAATTGATGTATCTGATATTGTTACTGTCCTGTTTTTGTTATTAGAATGACTCCAGTAGTTATTTTGACGAAGTATAGAAAATGTGTCACTCTTTATTTATAAATAGTCAAGGTCAAGGTTGTGACCTATTTCTAGTGTGTTGTTCCTGATCAGTGACTTAATTGTTATTGCAAATATGTGCACTGTGCATTTCCCACAGCATGAGAATAGCCAATGTTATCGCAATGTAACTTGATCTTCCGCTCGTGGCTCGGCGACTTCTTTGTATATAATGTTATTAAAACTCAAGTTACGAACTGCTTGTGATAATTGTAATTAATTATTGTAAATCGGTTTATTTGCTCTGTAGAACAATACTTTGTTAGTACGTGGATGGATCCAATTTGTAGATGATAAGTTTTATGATGTTTTATGAATACTGAGCAGGGGGTGAAGTGATACACACAGCCTAATTGCCATCATAAGAAGTTTTTGTAGGCTTCCCCGTCAAGCGTCTTGGTTGATATCCACTTGCTTGCGAGACAGCGAGGGTGACGTCATCCCTTGTCGATGACTGTACGGCACCTGGTTGTTTTTGTCTGTAGAAGTGGTAGTTCACTGGTAAAATGAATGATTTTAAAATTGGCCTCTTGATTGCTCTAATGTGAGAATATTTGGTAAACTTAACTTCTGTGTGCTTTAATGTGTGCGAGCGGATAACCCGAGGCTTTGGAAGATCTGCCATTATCTGCGTTCGTTTTTCTTCCTTAAAGCGATGACGGGTCACAAATTTGGGCAGTTTTCTTTTTACTGTACGCAATCCACTAAGTATCCAATATTTTTCTCGGATATAAGACAGTGTTAAACTTGGTCCGCCATGTAGCGTGGTACGGTGAGGATCTCGTATAATGAGTTCAGTGAGTCTACCATAACTTGATAATATTATAGGGTGTTTGGCGGATTGACTCAGTAACGAATTATTTAATCTCCCGCCAACCTTGACTAGTCCGTCTCGGGAGTCAATATATGGGTTGAGGCTCAAAAGTCTACTGTTATTGCTCAACTTTCCACGTTTCTCTAATTGTTGAATTTCTTTTTCAAATTCCATAGATTGTGCTGTCTTTATTATTAAATTTAGTGCATTATTTCTTTCCGATGACGATAGGTAACTTTGCTGTGGCAATTGTTTATTACGTAACCATTGTGTGAAACGCGATAGCCAACCGATGATTGTTGTCATGCGCCGTGTCGAGCTACATTCGTGTAATAATTGTAAAACAAAATCGTTTTTATAAGATAAAGCAGCGTTCACACTCGTTTTTTTGGCTTCTAATGTTGGTGATTGGTATGTCTTCTCTTTAATCATGTCCGAATCAAATGTAGACAACCATTGTGGACCCTGCCACCACAACAAATGTTCTGATAACTGTGATGATGATATTCCTCTTGTAGCACAATCAGCTGCGTTCTCCTCAGACCGTACATGTTGCCAAGATGAAGACGGGATGATGCTGAGTATTGTACGAACTCTGTTGGCTACAAACTGTTTCCATCGGTTTATGTCTCCATGCAGCCAACCTAGCACCACCATCGAGTCAGTCCAGGCATACACTGTTGCGGTTTTTGGTAGAGTTTCGATGACCTTTTTCATCAGTTTTGATAGTAAGAGTGCGCCACAGAGTTCAAGCTTCGGTAAAGATAATTTGTTCTTCAGAGGTGCTAATTTTGTTTTAGCGGCCACAAGTGTCGATGTGTACTCCCCTTTAGAATTCCGTGTACTGACGTATACAGCGCAAGCGAACGCCTTTTCAGATGCGTCGCAGAATCCATGCACTTTGTAGTGATTTTTATCTCCCATGTATCTATTTATTTTGAATTTTTCTATTTCTTGCAAGTCATGCTTTAATTTTATCCACTCGTTGTTAATGTTTTGAGACAAATGCGTGTCCCAATCAGCTGATTCTTCAGACCAGGTTCTTTGAAAAAGTAGTTTTGCTCGTATTGTAAGTGGAGACAGCCACCCCAGGGGATCAAAGATCTTCGAGATGTTTGATAATAACTGTCTCTTAGTTATAATATCGTCGTTCTTGTCGTTTTTAAATATGTTTTTGAAAACGAATGTGTCTGAAGTAGGAATCCATCGTAAGCCTAAGGTCTTCCGGTTTTCCGAACCTTTGAAGTCGAGTGGTGTGTCCAATTGATCAGCTGACAGGTCTGCAATCAGTCCGCTGGAATTACTGGACCATTTACGGATATTCATTCCGGCGCCCTTTAGGATATCGATGATCTCTTGTCGTAGTTGTTTAACTTGTGAAATATGATCACAGCCTTCTAGCAGGTCATCCATATAAAAAGAAGACGTTAGTGCAGCAGCAGCTCGAGGGAACTTGTGCCCGTCATCGATAGCTAACTGCTTTAACGTACGCATTGCGAGGTAGGGAGCCGCCTTTGTCCCGTAAGTAACAGTTGTAAGCTGATACTCCTTCAAGGGATCTTCTGATGTACTTCTCCAAATAATGCGTTGTAGGTGTTGATCAGACTCACGAACAACTATCATTCGAAACATTTTCTCGATGTCAGCGGTTATGACGTATTTGTGTTGACGCCATAATAATATGAGATGCTGTAAGTCCTTTTGTAGATTTGGACCACGTTCCATCAAATCATTCAGGCTGTTCCCAGTAGATGTTTTTGCTGACGCATTGAAGACGACTCGCATCTTTGTAGTAGTGGAGTCAACCTTGAAAACACCGTGATGTGGAAGGTAACACGATAAGTCATTGGGTCGTGTTGCCTGCGTCATGTGACCTTGTTGTTCGTATTCTCGCAAAAATTGTTTGTAGCTTTTAGAGAATTCTTTATTTTTTGACATCTTACTTTCTATGTTGTAAAACTGTGCAATCGCCTTTGATTTAGATTGACCCAAATCATGTTCGAATCCGGGTTTCATCGGGATAGCAACTTCGTATTTTCCGTTTGGTAGGCGTCTTGTGGTGGATTCATATAGTTGCTCGCAGTACTGTTCAGCCCTTGATAGATCAGTGGCCGAGTCACTGATCTCTTCATGTTCCCAATATTGTGATATCTCTGACAAGTCATTAGCTACAACGTAGCAATTGAACGTTTTTACGTTGCCTGAGAGTATCCAGCCCAGTCTCGTCTGCTGAGCGATAGGTGCCATGTTAGGCCCCTTGATGAGACCATTCATAATGATGTCTGAGTATACGCTTGCGTCGAGCAGCAGATCTATTGGTTTAGATACATTATACTCCGGATCGGCTAGCTGTACATTTTCCAGATGAGGCCATGACTGTTTTTTGAAAGAGTTGTTAGGCAGGTTGTTGATGACACGTTTGATTACCAATGCTCGAGTCGTAAACTTGTAATCTTGATATATGGATTGACATTCGAGCGTAACGACTCCCTTGCCATGTTGAGATCCAATTCCGATACCAGATACAGATGCATGATACCGTTCTCGAGATAAGCCCAGCATCTGGGCGGCATTTTCAGTTATGAGTGATATTTGAGATCCTTGGTCTAGAAGAGCTCTCAAGGTAACATAAGTATCGTCAGCAGCCTTAACTTGAATTGAGAGTGTCGTCAGCAAAATCTCCTCATTATCAGAAGCGATGTGATTAGCGCTATGTTGTTTATTTTGATTTTCCGTTTGAATTTGAAATTGTTGCGTAGCTGGAATCGAACCCATAGTCGATGAAACGGCGGTCTCGGCTAGTCGGGTCGATTTCGTAATTGAATCGGTATTTGCGTCATGCAACATCGTATTATGATTCTTTTGACAAACCTTGCATTTTTTCACTGACGTGCATTGTTTGTTACTGTGTGTGTAAAGACAATTATGACACAAGTTTAGTTTTATAACGGTCGTTAACCTCTCGTCGGGTGTAAATTTGACGAATTTACTGCACTTATAAATATGGTGATTTTCGTTGCAAAGAGGACAATTTGACGAATATGTCGCACTGGCTTGAAATTCTCTGTTAGGAATTTTTCCATAGTGGTGACCACCAACATGTTGAAACTGAGGCTTGTAGGGCTTGTTGTTTGCCATTTTATGCGTATGAGGCCGGTTCGATGACGGTGATACAACCTCCCTTTTTTTTAGGGGCTCTAGGGCCTGAAATATGCTTTCTAAAAAGTTCATTAGTTCAGACAGCGAAGGCAAGTCACGTGGCGATTTTCTGGCTTCTTTATAGTTAGCATATGTCTCAACATCCAGCTTTTTCGATATAATGTGAACCAACAATGGATCCCAAGTACTTTTATCGATACCTAGGTTCCGTATGGCGTGTATACATTCCATTGATGTGTCATGGAGACGTCTAATTTCATATGCCGACTGTTTATGAGCTGCGGGTTGATTTAAAAACATCTCAACATGTTTAGTAAACAACAGTTGCGGGTTGTTGTATCTGTGCACTAGCAAGTCCCATGCGGTCTCGTAGTTGTCAGCAGAGATGTTTAGATGTTGAATAAGTCGTTCCGCATCTCCACGCAATTTTCCTTTTAAGTGCTGCATTTTTTGAGTCTTGGTTAGCAGGTTGTTGTTGTGTATGCTCTCTACATAAAGATCATAGAATGTAGGCCATTGCGTGTATTTTCCAGTAAAAACAGGTATGTCGATTTGCGGAGTTGACTGTTGATAGTGCACTGCTGATGCGAGCTTCAGATTTAAAGTTTTTTTGATATTTTTATATAGGTGTTCATAGCCATAAAACTCATCATCATATTGCGTGTCCGAACCTTGTAGCAAGTGGTCGATTTTTAAATGCAGAGCGTCGATTGCACTCCAGCGTGACTGAATGCCACGTAGCTCGTCTTCCAACTCCCATTTATCTCGCAGCTCGTCAACTCGTAGGCTATTCACTTGTCGATGAAAAGCTCTAAAATTTGTTCGCTGTAGAGATACTAGTTCTGCTGCTTGCCCTTCACCCAACGGCGTAGCCATCGTTGCTGTTGAGGTCGATGGTATTGCGAGGCGTTGTTGCAGCGGTGATGGAGCCAATACTGTGGCTGGCTCGGGAGTTGAAGGTTTTGTTGTTTCACCCGTAGGAGGAAATGATGATATCTTGCTACGCACAGAATCAAAATATTTTCTTGCTTTTTGGAATTGATTTTCTATAAAATATGCTTCTTTGTCATTGATGTAATCGGACAGCTTATGATCGTTTGTTTGAAACTCTGCCCATAACTTGTCCAGGGCATCAAGTCGTTCATTTAGGTACTTACGGGTTTTCCGGATGGCGGAGTCTTTCCCGAAGTTGCGTTCTATTTCCTTGATTTCTTCAACAATGTCGTATTGCTGCTGAAGTAGACTTTCCATTTTGTAGGTATATGTACGGTTTTTAAAGAACAATAATCACAATATGACACTCCAAGATAAAAAAAATACACTTGTAGTATTCACTGTATGATATATTATGATATTCAATTTCTCGAATGTCGACGAGAATTATCTTGTTTGATTTCGATAGTTAGGGTAGAGCAGTAGTATGCTCCGGGTCACTCTATGCCTCGCGAACCTAGCTGGACCTTTTGCGCCTTCTCAATTAAGCTGGTGGAACCCGCTTCTGGGAAGCCAGTTAACCGATTCGCAGTCACAGTAAATCCACAAAAACACAGAGCGACCCTTTCTGAAGGACCAAAAAAACTGTAATGTCTGTGTACAGTTTAAGATGAGTGCAGAAGATATGTGAGGGAGAGTCAGTGTACGAGACAAACCCAATGAAATTCTTTCTAACACTGATTTATTATTAAAGTTGCAACAAAAATGATGATTAAATAAAAGTGCAACCGTAACAATGTGTGCGTGGTTAACTTATTACATTGTTTCTATGTAACCTAAATAAATTACATGTCATTGACTTTAAATATGTGCGGTAACCCGTACATAAATAATTAAAAAAAAAGAAACAACAAAATGATCTTCGTGTATTTATAAATAGACTAGATGAAAACCCGGCTTCGCTCGGAAGTGTCATAATACGCAATCTTATATACTAACTCAAATAGTTTTATATACTAACTCAAATAGTATTATATACTAACTCAAATAGTAGACATTAAAAAGTAGCAACACTGTAGTGACGTCTTCTTTCGACTATTACGTTGGTTTAATAAAGACAACACTATAGTGTTGCTATTTTTTAATTTCTCTCTTTTCTGAACGAAGAGAAAATAAGTTTCACGATAATCTGCGCTCTATTCTACAATACCTACTTTAATAAATGCTCACGCCATCTACACCACGTATTTCTAACCTTTGTAGCCTTTAAAGAAACATGGCCGATTTGTCTGTCAGCACCGTTAGAATTTTTAATCACTATTTTAACAAAAACGACAATCCGAATTTTGCGTATATATGATGTCAACTCAATTTTTTTTTTACGCATTATAATTTAGGTAAGGTTCCGATTGAGTCTACCGTAACCCTTGACGAAATTATTAATATATTTTTTTTAATATTACTCGTTTTATTTTGCCATGTGTACCATAACTAGTGGGATAGTGAAATTCATCTTATCCATACTAAGATAAATTCACGAAATCCCGGCAAATTGCACTACCTATTTCGATTTACCATGATCATCCATATTCCATATTATGTTATACATACATTCACGTAGAAAATCATGCGCGCACAATTAACGCACAGATGTAGACATTAATTTGGAAGATACTATATTCATAGGTGAAACCATTTATATTATAATATTAATTAATTGGAAAATATAGTACCGCGAATAATCGTCATTAGATTGTAGAAAATGCTGACTATTTGAAATAAACTTCACAATACGTTTTCTTCTCAGTGTTCACTAAATAAAATAAGTTACGTAGATAAAAGTATTTTGTCGATAAAAATGAGCATATACTTAAGGGAATATAACTGTAGTTTAAATATAGATTGTAGTTTGAAAATACCTAAATTATTAACTAGGATATGTGGATTTTATAATAAAAATAAAACTAAGTAGCCCTTAAAACTTGATGGAATAAATTAACTATGGTAAGACCGTGTCAGATTAAGTCATGTATAGCATACCTTAAAGATTCGAGTTTTAAATATCTAAGATTATATAATTAAGCACTCTGTTGTTATACACATGTTTTAACAAACTAGTTTAGTTTATTTAGCTTAATGTTAAAGGTTTACAAATAACATGAGCAGCACATAATTAAGGAAATATAACTACAGTGTACATATAGACTGTAGTGTCAAAGTATTTTATGGTAACTAGTTTACGTATACATATAATAAATGTGTAATGTGTTTGAGCGTTTGAAATGTATCGGTTTTAATTAGACACTCGAAACTCAAAGCTAACCAAACGCTACTTATTAATTTACTAGCTGTATCATGCAGCCCGCTACATTATAAACGCTTTTGGTAATCTCAACGGGAACATCTTATTGTTCCGGGATAAAAAGTATCCTATATGCTATTCCAGGTTATAATCTCGACGGGTCCTACGTACACTAGTGTAAGTGCAATGACACAACTTTAACAGGAGAGCGGATTAAACGTTCTATAGCTTGTAATTTGAACATACTTAATCCATAGAAGTAGGTATTTGAAAATTTGTACAAATCTTCAAATACATTACTAAATTAGGACAAATATAAGGTAGTTTTGAGGCTTTTGATGCAAAAAATGGTTTCCGTTGTTTTGCGGGTTACACCAGTATGCGTAGGACCCGTCGATGTACTTGTGTCCCAAATTTCGTCTCAATCTGTTCAGCCGTATTTTCGTGATTAACAAACATCTAAACATCTATACATTTAAACATACATTCACGTTTATAATATGTATGGGATTGATATTGAAAGACGTCAAAAAATATAATAAAAAATTTACACATAATCCCATTATTGTTATATTTGTGTAATTGGTACCTAATTAATCATGTAAAAAAGGCTGAACGGATTTGGATAAAAGTTGGAATGAACGTAGTTAGTCTATCTTCAGACTTAACACATCAGTTTGATACTATTTTCCACAAAACTTATGTTCTCGTGGGCGGTGGGATGCACAAAATTTGAATAGTATATATTATATACTTCAAAAGTTGAAAATAGTGAAAAATAGAGTTAATGGTCGTAAAAATACGTGCGATTGCTCATTCAATACGAAATTATGTCTAGAAAAATGTGCTGAAAATGTTTTTTTTTTTGCACAAACATTAATAGAGAGGTGTTGCAAATTTTTCATAAACTATATAGAATTAAAAAAAGGTTCTTAAAAGGGAGAAAATTTCCAATATCAAAGGCCTACCTCCCGAAACTTTATCTCTACTATTTGATAATAGATCTTCGCGTGACAATTTCGGAATGCGTACGCGGCATGTAAAGCGACCATGACAGGAAAATTTACATATTTTTTAATTACTAAATATTAATTAAAATAAAAAAAGTTTATTCGGAAAAAATATTTGCTGTTGGAAATAAATCTTAAAGTGAATTTTTCAAAAAGCAATGCTTTTGGTACCTAAATAGCTAAATTTTATTTAACTCGCGCCTTTATTGAAGACCATAAAAATGATTAAATAAATGGCTAAAAATGTGTCACTTCGTGGAGCTTTTTTCATCAGTTTTCTATTATATTGTACGTCGTTACATGGTAGAATATTTTGTAGTGCTTTACCTCTAACTAAACACTAAAATAAGTAAATATTTCAAGACAGAACGGTTCACATAGTTAAGGAAATATAACTACAGTGTACATATAAACTGTAGTGTCAAGGTAACATTAAACTAGACTACGTATAATTTATATTATTAATATTAAAATATTTTAAACATTAGGAAAAATACATGCTAAAGAATGTACTTGAGACTTGGACAGCAAAAACACATACTTTCAAAACATTTCGTTGGTATTGATTGCAATTTTCGTTGTTATACGAATAATCGTTGTTAGATTATAAATCGTGCCGATTATTCCACAATACGATTCTACGATTCTATTAAATTAAGTTATGCACATATGCATTTTATGACGGCAATTTTAGATAATGAAATATAACTACAGTGTATATATAGATTGTAGTTTGAAGATACATTATTTATTAATTAGGACATGTGATTTTTATATAAATAAGAAAAAATTCTAGCCGTTAAGGGACCTGATAAGATTCTACCAGCAATGTACTATGTCACTATGTCAGCTCAAGTCTTTCATAGCATGTCTTAGAATGAAATTTTAAATATGTTACATACTTAGATTATTGTATTATATAATCAAGCAGTCGGTTATTACATATATGCAGGTTGACTAGTAAAATAGGTACATACTGAAGGAGGGTGTTAGTACTTAATTCTGATGTTCGGACATATAAAAAATAGGTATTTAAATTTTGACCTTATTATCCAATAAAATATTTAGTGCGAATACCCACGCACAACGTATAGAAATTCATTGTTTACATCAGCGATTTGCCGAACTCGTGACTGGACTCTAATACAACGTACAGTGACCAGACGTTCTGAATACTACACTAATTTTGTTTAGGTTTACTATGTGGTTAAGCAATATACTCATTTTATTATATTTTTATTGTTTACTACTGACATTAAATATCTTGTCCTTCAATATGTACAATCATTTACCAGCGTGTGTATAGTTAGTTTGTGGTAATATAACTTCGCTACAACGTAGATTTAGTTGATAATCAAATGATTTAGATACTTTAGCTAAACACTGACCAGACTAATATGAGTATATAATTAAGAAAATTTAACTACAGTGTACATATAGGCTGTAGTGTCAAGGTAAGTAGTGTAGTGTAAGGTTTATATTAGTATCAATGTATAAAAAAAACCATTTCAGCAGTGAGACCATGCTGGTTTTTAACTAGCCCTTTGGAGCAATGTTAACAAAATGACGCTTACTGAGGCAAGTGTTTTTTTTTTATGCTATGGTCCGAGAAGTTATGCAATTGGACCACCAGTTATTTGCCGGATCGGAGCATTACAGGTTAATTGCGCATGCTCTGAACTTAAACTTATCATTTTGGTGTTCTCCAAGGCTGTATGCTATCACCTGCACTGTTTATTTTACTCATTATTGACAGGTTCCGATATAGCAACATTGATCAATATGCAAAAGACAGTAACGACTAAAGCTTTATACTCCGATCACAGCAGAATTTCTGGGGAACTCGTCAATGAAATAAATTTGTGTCCTACGGCATTCGGAATGGGGTCGACTATATTTAATTCATTTCGACTCCAACAAGATTCGAGTTTGCATGTTTACCGCTAAAAAATCACCATTTGTCGTGTCTCCTCGTTTCAAAATACTTTCCTGACAGATTCAGCCAGTCGGAGCATACTTAGAGTCGACATATCGAGCGTCATTTCCGTGGTCACTTTTAAAGTAAGGTAAACTGACTTCCAAAAAGTCGGGTGTGCTCAGCAGGAACAGACATCACTCTATACTGGCCCATTGTCTATAGCTCTTGAATTGTAGAGCAGCTCGAATCGTCGATGTCAGAATTATTTTTGGTGGGCGTGATTTTTTTTATGATGTAAAGATGTAAAATCGCTCGTTATTTTCTATCATATTGAGCGTTCCGTGAATCAATTTGGATTAATTGCTGATTGAAATTTTCTTTAGCACGAGTGCTTAATGTTTATAGTTTGAATTATCAAAACAATTTTAAACTGAATGACAAACAGTCTGAATCAGACTTGTGTAACTCAGGAGTGATTAACTCAAAAAGATATAATCTTTACAAAGGAGTGAATATATCAGTAACTCCGTAGTATTCAAACTAACTCTCTATATCTTTATATCACACAGTGATTGTATTTCATCTAAGCGGAATAGAATGAAAGGAATGATATGTTTATCAGGGAGTAGAAAGAGAGGAAACCATCATTCGGAATGAAGAATGTTGTAGCATCGAACTACATACTGTACACACAAAGTTATACCTTAAACTAATAGGATTAAGATATCTTTAATATTGTTCAAATGCGGATAGTAATAATAAACAGCGATGAGAATTATTTTGTTTGTACCTACTTTGTTTTAAAAACGCACGCATAATAAGAAATAAGCGTTTGTTTTTAAATAATTTAATAAAATAATATCGATTCTGTTCGATATACCATAAATACATCATTTATTTTAACTGTTTATCTTGTCATTATATTGCACCGGTTAAACCCTTAAGACTAGAAACTTGAAATCTTTAATATATCGGCGAATACACCTACTTCTCATTTTAAAAACATTAAAAGTCGGTTAAATGTAATTTACATAATTCTTTCACATGCAGTGGAAGCCGCGGTCAATCCTTAGTATCAAATAAAACAAGCGTGATTGCTTTTTAAATAATTAAGTAAACGAATACCAAACAGAATCCATAAAAACATATCATTTATTTCAACTCTTTATCTTGTCTTTAAATCTGTAAATCATTTCATTTCCTTACATTATCATTAAATCTAAATATTATGTCACCAATCCCAATCACTCTGATTTCTACTGAGTTATAAGGAGTTGAAGATATAAATGAGTGATATATATCCGTAACTCTGAAAGATACATATCACTCTTTTCTTTTCTCGGATATATTTTGCGCAAGTCTAGTCTGAATCCTATCTAGCGATAGTCAATGGAGCATTTATTTGTTTATTGGTATTTCATGTTAGTCTATAGCATAAATGTAACCTAACCAATAACATTGCTTCACGTAAACAATAGGGAAATCAGTGATACCAACACCAATAAGTTACCAAGTGCGTGTAGGAATATGTGTACCTAATGTAGAGTTTCGTTGTGGCCCATCATAACAAAGTTTAGATTAATTTACACATTTAAACACTTTAATGTTTAACCCGTGTTGGTCCGGGTCCCTTCTGAAGAATAAACCATCTGTCGGTCTGCCAAGCAATTCGTAAGAGGCGAACGATTGGCTATGCTAGTCACTACCATCGTGCCTACCAGGTGGTAGAGCTCTGCATGTTCTCGCCCAAGTGTTGTACCACCGCCTTACCTATTCCTACCGGAATAGCGAAGGTGCTTGTCACTGACGTATTCCGGTTTGGAGGGTAAGGTAGCCAATACATTAAGGATAGATACATACATTTTATATTTTAAGATTGCGTACCTAAGTACCATAGCGTACTTGGTACTTTACACATTAGGAATAGAGGTTTTAGTTAAACGTAGGAATTTCTAAAGTGCATTTTATGTTTTATGATAGTATAAGTACCAAATTGTACTTGGTACTTCAACATTAGGGAAAGGAGTTTAAGTTAAACGTAGGAATTTCTAAACTAGGATAAGTACATTTTATATTTTAAGATACTTTAAGTACCATAGCGTACTTGGTACTTCAAGGGTAGGAGTTTAAGTTAAACATAGGAGTTGCTAAACTAGAATAAGTGCGTTTTATATTTTAAGATAGTGTAAGTACCATAGTGTACTTGGTACTTCAACATCAGGGATGGCAAAGTTAAATGTAGGAATTTCTAAACAAGGACAAGTGCATTTTATATTTTAAGATAGTGTTAGTGTCATAGCATACTTGGTACTTCAACATTAGGGGTAGGTCTTAGTTAAACGTGTTCATTTTATATTTTAAGGTAGTGTATCATATCGTACTTGGTACTTTCAACGTGAGGGCTAGGAGTTTTACTTATCAGACCGCCTACAGCCGGTAGTTGATAATGAACATAATATCTTTTTGATATTCTAATACACGTGTCTTGGTTTTCTTTCGGTAAATTTAACATTTTAGAACAGGCGTCGATGTTAAATTATCGAATCTAAATTGTCTGTTATTCGTCTCGTCTTTTGTTTCTCCGGATCAGTATTGGTTTATTTGCCTCTTCGCGGCCATTGCCACTCAAACACCTTGATCGCCGTACGAGATTATGCAGCGGTTTTAAAGAACAACGTTTTTATTTGCGGCTCGTTGGTGCTGATCGATTTTCGAGTAAAATTGTCATGTCCGAAGAATTTTGGAAAAAATACAGTAAACCGCGAGCCACGCTAGTCGGTATATAAAACCGTGGTACTTCAATGATACACGTGCGATCTTTACTAGCGATCTTTACTACCCAGCTCGTTGACCAGGGCCTTTTATAATGATATGCTAGCATGAGTTTGTGAGTGCGGTTGTAAAGATATTTTAGAGATTTTTCAAACATCTATAGGTATTATTGCAATGTATCCGTGCTGATAATCGTAAAATTATATTTTCCTAGCTGTCGGACCCGAATTTCACGGCTATAGCTCAGTACTTCTAAAATGAAATAAACCTACCCTTTGCAGTACCTAATCACTAAACTTTAAACTTAAATTTTTCATTTTTTTTCATTTATTAAACACTTTTTTTATTTATAAAGATTAAAATTACCATAGCCAATAATATAGGCATACGAGTATATGTCATAAGAATTCCAGTTCTAGGTTGCGGTCCGCTTGCCCCAATCTATTAGCTAGCACATAATTTTTTATTAGTTTAGAAGTATTTAAATAGTTTGGTTCAAGCGGACCTATTACCTAGAAGTAGGACGTGTATTAGGTATTAATATTCTGAATCGTATTGATCATGGAGAATAATGTTCACAAATATTTAACGTTATCGCGTTGATTAATCCGTAATACGTTTTCGTCCGTTGACGAATGTAAGTGCTTTCGAAGTTTAGGTACGTAGTAGTAGTACCTTAATGAGTTCAGTAATTGTATGTAAGAGAATTTTAGTTTAGTTACTACAAACGGTCCTTTAATGAGATAGTCAATAAAATTGGTACACCTTAGACAATTAATCAATGACATCAACACAATTAACAAACGTTTATTGTGTCGGTGTCATTGATAATTTTTAATAAGTTTTAGTAAGTTAATTGCGTGTAGGCAATGTAGTTTCATAGTCGCCTATCACAACAATGTACACGTTTTCCCCGTGTTGGTTCGGGCCCCCTCTGAAGAATAAACCATCTGTCATTCTGCCAGGCAGTTCGTAAGAGGCGAGCGATTAGCTATGCGAGTCACTAACGTCGTGGCTACTAGGTGGTAGAGTTCTGCATTATCTCGTCCAGATCTAGCCCATTTCTGCTGGCAGTGCTTGTCACTGTTGTGTTCCGGTTTAGAGGGTAAGGTACCCTGTAAACATATGCATGTAGCATCAAAACTCCGGCGACACACATAGCAAACCACCATTAACATCTTTGGTTTCTATAGGCGATGGTTTTCTCTTTTTATCACAAGGGCCATCTGCTTGTTTGCTATCTTATAAAATAAAAGTTTAATAAGAGACGACAACACGACGACAACAGCTTATCCAACGACATTTATGTTGGCTTGCACCAAACTATAAGTACTTTTAAATGACATTTAAGTTCTATGGTTAAATACTTTTTAAAGTATTTAAATAGGGGTAAGCCACACTTAATATATATATTTATTCACAGTAAGGACAAATGTAGTTAAGTTGAAAAATCATAGTAACAACTGTTAAGCGTACGTGCAAGTAACTATAACGTATATATTATATATAATACATACATTGTAGTTCTTGTACGTACGCTGTATATTATAGTATGTAGTTCCAACTTCCAAGGCAGCTTTTAGATGTACGATAGTTGTGTGTATGTAATATTAACAAGATTACCTGGATGAATATAAAACATGACTTTGATTATCTTATTTGCATTTTCAAATAAGTTTCTTAATTAATAATTAAGTTTCTTAGTGTTTAATTTAGTAAATACTTCTGACTATGATTTGACTCTAATTTAGTTAAAAAGTATATATTATTTACTATTATTTTAATACTTTATTGATTCGAAATGGTGTAGGTACATGTTGGTCGTATTACATCCATCTTATAAGGTGTAGATTGTTGTTCGAATCGCTTGCTGTATAGTCTATAATAGGTAGTTCGGTCATTTCTAATATTATCTTCATTTTATCGGCTAACAGATCGATCAAAAATCACTAGGTTCAGCTTTGCCTACAAACTAAACGCAAGCAAATCGCTTGAAAATGATATATATAAAAACAAAAA
Source organism: Apodemia mormo (assembly GCA_036924255.1). Taxonomy (NCBI): domain Eukaryota; kingdom Metazoa; phylum Arthropoda; class Insecta; order Lepidoptera; family Riodinidae; genus Apodemia; species Apodemia mormo. The sequence continues at coordinate 4,594,792 of JAUPFN010000020.1, read as the reverse complement.
AAAAAACGCTGTCTTTTGAGTATTTAAATAATAATTAATCAATAAATCTTATTTCTCTTCGTTATGGTTGGTTAAGTTTCGGCTATTACTCCACATTACCGAAGAGCGCACGTAGAATTTTGATTGGATCCTTAGAAAATTCAACTTTATTTATTATTGCAAATCACATGCTATGCATAAGACGTTTTCGTAACATGTGTATTCGTACGTTGGATTTGATTGGATGAATTAAGACCACACATTTATTCGTGCTCTAATTTCTTTAGCCACTTTTAAGGTCGCCATCTTGAATCTAATTATTTTTATGGGCTAACTTGTCCTCCAAACTAACACGACCGCGACAAGCATCAATGTTCGCACATGGCGGTCGCATCAACCCGGGTGTGATGTCGTAAAACCGTTACCAACCAACAAGGATTTAAAACGTTATAATTTCGATATGTTTGCTGTTTCGCGATTGGTTCACTGCGTTTCATGCTGTTTCGTGATTGGTTCGCCAACTAGCGCTAGAAGACAACGTCATAATATCAATCACAACGACGCAAATATATCGAAATTATAACGTTATAAATCCTTGCCAATCAACCAGCAAAATCTTGAGTAACTTATGATTAAGAAAGCAAATGCTCTATCCTTCATGAAGTAACACAAAAATTATGGCCGTATATTACAGTAGCGGCAAATACTTTCACACTCAGCTTTGCCAGCGACAATATTAGAACTAGCGACGCCTTGTAAATGCCAGCAAGCTATTCTTACTACATGCAAAGACCACAAAATGTCGGAAAGACAACGAGCTCGGATTTCGGGCATGTTAAAGCAATAATATAATTTTTAATATAACCTTCAAGAACAACAGAATTTTTAGAATAATATAATTATAATCATATTATTAATGTACGTCGTTACATTTAAGATAACGCAATAATGCTTCACATCTGACACTAGTTAAGGAAATATAACTACAGTGTACATATAGACTGTAGTGACGAGGTAATATTTAAACTAGGCTACGTGTAACTTACGTAACTTTATGTAACTTTAAAAACATTTTAGGGTATTTTTATTGTTAGGCACAAAGAAAACCTGGAGTCACTGTCACATAGTCTCCATATCTTTTATTGTCATTTCTTTATTATTGTAGCCTGTAGGTATTATCTACTAGACATCTATTGTTTTTTGAATGGCAACTATGAATTCAGTTTGATAGTTTAATGCTGGGGCCGTACTTGCGTCTATCGTCCAAAGCTTCGTGCAATGACTCGATAAATACAGATGACACATTTCCATGTATCGTGTCATTGCACGAAGCTTTGTGACAATAGACGCAAGTGCGACTAAGTCATATCGGATAGACTATCAAACTGCATATAGTTGCCAGTCAAAAAAAATGGATGTTGCTGTTTTTACTTTTATATGACTCTAATGCTTTATTGGAACGAAGTTCCTTACGGCAGGCTTGGAGGGGATAGGGATTTTGCTGCGCGACCGAACTGAAAAAAATGTGATAGTAAAACCGTAAGAAAAATGCGTGGAATAAAAGCGTTAAATGAGACGTGCGCAGGCGCGACAGTCGCGTACACAAGCGAGTAGTGCCGTTTAGCCGAAGGAAGTTCGTTCCTACCTGGTGCCCCGCGACACCACATCATTTTTTTTATTTATTTTATTAATCCAATTTCTCCGAAAAGGCTTATGTTGGGAGGTTATTCCCTACACTTAAATTCTACTTATTATTCGCCATTTCTCCTGCCTCTTTCCGCCATTACAGTATGTGTGTGCTTGCGTGTCTTTATGTATAATGTGTGTGTATGTGTGTCTGTATAATTATGTAAGTTTTAAAGATATAGTAATGTTAAAATCCTTAATGGCTTACATTCTTAGAACTAGCATTTCCTAAAATGCTATTCTATGCTATCATATTAACCAGTAAGAATAGCAATATGTGTAATCGTCATTGGATAGTCGGTCACGTTGATTATTCAGCCTGACTGGTAAAAGATTGTACATACTGAAGGACAGTATTTAGCAATCTATTCTTATACCGAATATATATAAATATCGGTAATTAAATTTTGACTCAGTACAAAATGATTAGTACGAACTGACGGACGGACCCACTCATGTTGCATATAATTTCACTGTTTACAAACGGCGATTTACCGAACTCGCCGCTAAAGAGTGTTAATACATCGTGCAGTGGCCATACTTTTAGAATATTATACTAATTTCTTCGAGGTTTACTATGTGGTTAAGCAATAGTTTATTATATTTTTATTAATTACTTAACTAGGACTATTAACTATTCGTGTTTTATTCAATATGTACAATCTTTTTTTTTTATATCATAAGATAGCAAACAAGCAGATGGGTCTCCTGATGGGAAGAGTCAACCATCGCCTATAGACACCAAAGATGTTAATGGTGCGTTGCTATCTTATGGCGAGGTCTAATGCCACATGCATAAGTTTACCGACTACCTTACCCTCCAAACCGGAACACGACAGCGACAAGCACTGACGCTATTGCGTCAGGGATAGGTAAGGCGGTGGTACCAGACCCGGGCGAGACAATGCAGAACTCTACCACCTAGTAGCCACGATGGTAGTGACTCGATAGCCAATCGGTCGCCTTTTACGACCTGCCTGGCAGAACGGCAGTTGGCCTATTCTACAAAGGAGGCCGGGACCAACACGGCGAAAAAATCTTTTACAAATCAGCCTATTTAGTAATACTATTTTCTGAATTTCGCGTAGTTTATGGAATATAATTAGAGTGTACATATATAGACCGTAATTTCGATGTAGTAATTTCTAAATTAAGTTACGTGCAATTTATATTTTAAGATAGTCTAAGTACCGTAGCGTACTTGGTACTTCATTATTAGTGGTAGGAGTTTTAGATAAATGTGGATACGTACGTTTTATATTTAAAGATAGTGTTAGCAATACCATAGCGTACATGGTACTTCAATATTAGGGGTAAGTGTCTTAGTTAAATGTGGCAATTTCTTAACTAGAATACGTGCGTTTTATATTTTAAGATAGTGTAAGTACCATAGCGTACTTGGTACTTCGACATTAGGGGTAGGTAGGTAGGGTCCGACCTTTCACTTATGAAATGAAACAAACCTACCCTTTACAGTAAACTTTAAACTTAGATTTTTCATTTTTATAGCGGATTTGAAATGATGCGCTAGTAAACACTATTATTTTTAGGTATCGTGTTACGATTGTGACAGGTGACGAGTGAAACGTGAACAATTAACACAAAAAATCAAATCTTTCCTATTTAAATATTAGTTTTAAATAGTTTGGTTCAAGCGGACCTGTGTTTTTGTTAGATGTATTTATTAGATGTAATATTAATATTGTAAATCGTAACTCTAATATTGATTATGGAGATTAATGTTCTCAAATCGTAGTTAACATAATCACGTTGATTAACCGTGATATGTTATCGTCTAGTTGACGAATGTAAGCGCTTTCGAGGTTCAGACTTCGGTATGGGTCATATAGTTAAGGCAATAAAATTACAGTGTATATATAGTCTGTAGTTTCAAGATAATAATGTAAATAGTCTAGGAGATAATTTATTGGTGTATGATGTCGATTAAAATATAAATACACATATTTCAATATAACAGGTAAGTAAATTTTAGTTTAGGTACCACAAATGAACTAGATTGATTAGTTTGTTACCACAGTACTTTTCGACTGATTTTTCCTAAAACAAAATCTGCCTTATTCTAAACAAGGTCTGTATATAGTACCGAACCTAATACCAAGTTTAGGTACTAAATAAAATGTTAGCATAAAACCGGGCTTAGCGCTAGTCCGAGGAAATAAGAATGAATTTTAGTACTGGAACTAACTTTAATACCGTAACAAACCTTGACTTCTTAGTCTTAGTTTAAACCCGGTACTAAGTATGTTTTTATAATATGGCGGTATATGTTTTATTATTTATTTATTTATAGATTAATTATTTATTTATAAATAAAACAATTTAAGTGTTGGGCGCACAATGTATTTTGAAAATGTTGGTCGAATATTGCGACGCGGAGCGACGCCTACATAACTCATTGTACTAATATTTTTATACATTCTTAAAGGATTTAAAACAAGATAATTCATTATCCAGATATCAAATTAAGAACATTAGACATATTTTTTTAGAAACATTTGATGTTATGAAATAGCCCTGTTTTCGAATTATTCGGTTTCAGTGTATCCAATCTTACTAGATTCGCATAGTAGACATGAAAATTATTGCTACTTTTATTTTCGTTTGATGAAATGAAACAAAAGAAATCATTATGATTTCACATGTGAAATTTAACTCGTAATGATTTTTCCCTCACAAGATTACCCGAACGGCAAATGACTAAGCTATTAAAAATGAAGTATGAATTATAACTACTGCCGCTATTATAATGATTTGGAAAATTTCATGGAGTGTGATATTTCATTTCACAGACCAAATGAAGAGAGGTAGCAAATGCGATTTATAAAAATGTATTTCATATGAAATTTGACTTGAGAAATGTGCCATGCCTACTCATAGGGTAAGACTTAAAGTTATCCGATATATATTAGTATCGGCGTACACATCACACGTGTCTGATATCTGTTGAATAAGTCTGATATATTGACGCCAAAATTTGCGCATGCGCAACCTCCATATCTTCGTTTCTATTAAATTGTAATGATGGAGATTATGATTTTTAATATTTGATACATCAAATATTAGTTACTTTTCAGTTGTCTAACTCACATTGTTGTATTCATGTATCTTTACAACTATATGTTAAATGTCATGTATTGGAATCTTTTTATATAAAAATGTGTACAAAAAGATTGTTTTATTTACTTGTACCTTTATTTCTAAAAAAACTTTATCAGGGTTCCTAATTTAACACACGGTAAATTATATATACAGGGTGTCCCAGAACTCAACCTCAAGCCGAAACGGGGTGACAGGATAGATCATAACCATCACGAGAAAAATCAGAAAAAAAATCTATCCCATGCAGTTTGAAAATTATGGGCATTTTAAGAAAAACCTAGAAATTTGGTCTAACTGTACCATTTTTCGGTTATTGTGGTTAATTTTTATTATTTTTGTTCATTTAAACTTTGGAACCGTAACCCTAAATAACATCTCGAGAATCACAGTCTAAAATAATGACACAATTACCCCAAGTTTCCTAGAATTTAGACTATTTGTTAAACTATGATTTTAAAATTTTCAAACTTTGTCGACTTTGAAACACCCTCCTTTAAAAAAAATGTACTAGAGTGCCTTGGCAAGTGCCATCAAGAGTTGGCGCATTTAATCAGGATTGTAAAATGGTACAATACTTGTTAGTTTCATACTAAAAAAAAACGAGTAAAAAATAAAAACCTCAAGTAACCCGATTTTTGCTAACCCATTTTACTCAGTTAAAATGTTTTTTATTCGCACAAGCCTTTAGTAGATTCTTTATTTTACGGCAAAATGATGAGAGAGATGGATAGTGGACATGTTTGCCATGAGCGAGCGAGACAGATAGTGACGCCACGCAGTGAGACGGAGATGCGTCGTTTAAACGAGTGCGAATGAAACAGATACTGGACATGTTTGCCATGAGCGAGCGAGACAGATAGTGACGCCACGCAGTGAGACGGAGATGCGTCGTTTTAACGAGTGCGAATGAAACAGATACAGACGCCATACCAAGCAAATAGCTACGCTGCCAGTCAGACACCAGTTAGTACATTTCGCTCATTCGTCTACTGCGCACCTTTCCGTATTCGCTTGTGTTAATTTAGTACTGACAACTTTGGCTTTTCTTTTTGGACTTGGATTTTTGTGAATTGGACTTGTTGATTACATACCGGCAACTTTGGCTTCTCTCTTTTGGAATTGGACTTTTGTGTTGACATCCTTGTCATCACTATGCCTACGCGCTACACTTCACAAGAATATGCGAACATGCATCTCATTTATGGGGAATGCAGATGCAATGCAAGTGCCGCCGCTAGAGTTTATCGTGAAAGATATCCAAATTTAGAGCGCTATCCGGATCACCGCGTGTTTGTTAATGTGCACCGTTCACTCACAGAGGGCGGCCATTTTCCGAATCAAATACGGGCTGGAGGTAGACCTCGCTTTCCTTACGAAGAAGAAGTGTTGGAAGAGGTCGCAGATGACCCAAGTATTTCCGTTCGTGGAATTGAAGAAAGAACGGGAATACCCAAAAGCACAGCACATCGTATTTTACAAAGAGCTGAAATGCATCCGTTTCACGTACAACGAGTTCAAAGTCTTCTCCCTCGAGATTATCCTGAAAGGATTTCATTTTGTAGAACAATGCTACAGAGGCATAATGAAAATCCCCAATTCATCCAAAAAATTCTCTGGTCAGATGAATCTACATTTAAAAAAGATGGCTACATAAACTTACACAATTTTCATGAGTGGCATGTGGAGAATCCACATTTAATGCGAGAAGACCGATCCCAATATCGCTTTAAAGTTAACCTGTGGACAGGAATTTTAAACGGCAAAATTGTTGGGCCTTTTACGAATTATCTAAATTTTTTACGAGAAAATTTACCAAGTTTGTTAGAGGACGTACCACTAACAGATCGTCGCCACATGTGGTATCAACAAGATGGCTGCCCAGCGCATTACGCAGTGCAAGTAAGAGATTTCCTTGACCAAGTTTATCCGGGAAGGTGGATTGGACGTTCAGGCACTATCTCGTGGCCAACCCGTTCCCCAGATTTAAATCCCCTGGATTTTTTTTATTGGGGCGTTCTCAAAGAAAAAGTTTATTCTAAGCCCATTGAGAGCGTAGCCGAGCTGCGTGAACGAATTTCTCAAGCTGCTGAGGACATCAACTCTCGAGGATATGCCCGGCTAATAAGTAGATCTTTTTTAAGAAGATGTAGGGCGTGTGTTGAAGCTGATGGTAAACAATTTGAACATTTGTTATAATAAAAAATGTTATTTTCAAATCTGACTTTTATTCCAATAAACCTAAACAAAACAAGGTCAACATTTTTCATTATTTTATTAGTATTTTGTTGCTTTGGTAAAAGTGGCGTCACTATCTGTCTCGCTCGCTCATGGCAAACATGTCCACTATCCATATCTCTCATCATTTTACCGTAAAATAAAAACCTACCAAGGGCTTGTGCGAATAAAAAACATTTTAACTGAGTAAAATGGGTTAGCAAAAATCGAGTTACTTGAGGTTTTTATTTTTTACTCGTTTTTTTTAGTATGAAACTAACAAGTATTGTACCATTTTACAATCATGATTAAATACGCCAACTCTTAATGGCACTTGCCAAGGCACTCTAGTACATTTTTTTTTAAAGGAGGGTGTTTCAAAGTCGACAAAGTTTGAAAATTTTAAATTCATAGTTTAACAAATAGTCTAAATTCTAGGAAACTTGGGGTAATTGTGTCATTATTTTAGACTGTGATTCTCGAGATGTTATTTAGGGTTACGGTTCCAAAGTTTAAATGAACAAAAATAATAAAAATTAACCACAATAACCGAAAAATGGTACAGTTAGACCAAATTTCTAGGTTTTTCTTAAAATGCCCATAATTTTCAAACTGCATGGGATAGATTTTTTTTCTGATTTTTCTCGTGATGGTTATGATCTATCCTGTCACCCCGTTTCGGCTTGACGTTGAGTTCTGGGACACCCTGTGTATATATATATATATATATATATATATATATATATATATATATACAGGGTGTCCCAGAACTCAACGTTTCTCGTGATGGTTATGATCTATCCTGTCACCCCGTTTCGGCTTGACGTTGAGTTCTGGGACAACCTGTATATATATATATATATATATATATATATATATATATATATATATATATATACAGGGTATATATATATATATATATATATATATATATATATATATATACAGGGGATATATATATATATATATATATATATATACAGGGTGTCCCAGAACTAAACGTCAAGCCGAAACGGGGTGACAGGATAGATCATAACCATCACGAGAAAAATCAGAAAAAAAATCTATACCTGTATATATATATATATATATATATATATATATATATATATATATGTATGTCACTTTATCTCCGCAGTACCAACAGAGTCAACATGCGCGCAACAATAATGAATTTAAATTTTTTTAACTACCCTGTATATATATATATATATATATATATATATATATATATATATATATATATATATATATATATATATATATGTGTTTGTCACTTTATCTCCGCAGTACCAACAGAGTCAACATGCGCGCAACAATAATGAATTTAATTTTTTTTTTAACTTAAATTTAATAAAGCAATAAATTGTCTGTAATAAAGTGAAAAAAATCATCAAAACCGTTTCAGTCGTTTGTTCTTGCGTAAAAATAAGATACGTATTCGATTTTTTCCGTCAAAAATAACTAACATATAAAAAAATAAACTTAAAATTTTAAGTTAATTAGGTACATTATACGTATAATGTTTTTTTTTAAATGATTGGACCAATTTTTTCAAAGAGAAGTTTAATTCGTAGTTTGGCGTATCCTTTCGCCTTAACAAAAAATTATGCGACGGTAAATACCAGTTCTTCGGCAGAGTGATAATAGAACTCGAGCGGAACAAACGACGCGTGGCGGGGGGGGGGGGAGTGCAAGGCGCAGAGCGAAGGCGGCAAATTTGATTTTGTTAATTTATGACAGATTTCATTTTAAAAAACCGGACATATGCCCCGGGAGCTTAACCATTATTATTTTTAATTCCGGTAGGGTTGGGAACCCTATTTACGATACAACGCGAAAACAATTTGGACCCCTTTTTCCAAGATGGCGGCCGGGGGACAAGGGTGCTGGGTGGCTCACAAACTTGAACTTAAGCTTATAGCACTTATACTACCCCCTTCACATAAAAAAAATGCGTTCTCTGAAAAATGCACACTAAGGCCTAAAAAATGTAACATTTCAAAGGAGTAGTATTCTTTGTATACACAAATTACCAACCATTTTCATTCACACGTCATAAAGTGAAGAGCTATTCTTCTGAAAATGTTTCGGTTACAGAATGAAACATGCATTGAGTTCATAATGTGTTACTGCCTTTACCACTGACGTGTAAAGAAAGTGTAGTGGACGTGGGTGTAGTGTGGACTATTGTGTCGCTCTGGTGTTCTCTAATTTTCAGGCTTTGCCCCATTCCTTACACTACCTTTCGTTTCAATTGCATCACAGCAGTTCTATATAGTTTCGGAGAAATTTTGAAAATAAATACCTCAATTTCATCTTGGTTTTATGAACTCGAAATTCTTGCCAGGTCAAACGGCAGATATTGAATATTATATGGGCGTTATGCCGCATTTAAAAGAACAATTTTATCGAAAAAGCCAGATTTGTGGAAAGTAAATTCTTGAATTTTGCATCACGATAATGCGCTTTAACCCAAGCTAACATTGTGAACGAATTTTTGATCAAAAACTTAAAATACCATCGAGCAACCACTTTATATTTTCACCAGATTTTTCCTAAACTCAAATTATCACTTCATGGCATCCGTTTTCATTTGGTAGAAAAAATATAAGAGGATTCGCGGCGAGAATTGAACTCAATTTCCGGACGATGGGATTATTCATTGGCGTAAGGGCGTTTCTGAAGGCGATAAGATTTGGACAAATCTAACAAATTTGTGTATTGATCGTTTCCAGTGATTCTCTTGACAGTAATAAATTTTGATATATCGATTTCTAATTGACGTTATTGCGGCAGGATAGGTGGTACCAAAACCCAGGCAAGGCGTTGCAGAACTACCACCTAATAGTCACGACGGTAGTGACACGTATAGCCAATCGTTTTACGAACTGCCTGGCGGAATGACAGATGGTCTATTATACAAACGGGGCCTGGACTATCAAGGGGAAAATCGAAACTGTTATTTTATCATAGTGTTTTCAACAATTGAAAGAAAAAATATCAGGATCGGAGAAAATTTAGATCTTCGTGTCTTACGTTATACTCACGGATTAAACTGGATACCCCTTTCGAGGCAATTTCTAAGTTTGTTAGTGTAGCTTGCATTTAGAGCCAGTAATTTTTTTTTATTCTTTTTTATATTACGGACTTATCTTGGCGATCACGTCAGTCCCTAAGTTAAACTAAGGTCAAAGAGACATTGGAAGGCATCGCTGTTCTAGGCTACTTTTGACGAATTTATACACATAAGTACTGACTCCGATGCTGGTCTACTTACTACGTAGAATGTTTTGTATAGGACTTACCGCGTCCAGAGTATTAATTTGTCTTCTGGCAGTTATAATAATGAAATAATCCAGAGGTATTTTATAAATCATATTGGACACGATAAAATAGCACATGCCTTATTTCTATTTTTTACGATGTAATATTTACGTTTGACATTTGATCATGAGTAGCTACGCGTTTCCCGCCCAACACGGCGTCTAATATTTATTTGGTCTATGGTTATAGTAAAAAAAAAAACAAAGCTTGTTCAATATATATTTTTTTTTTATAAAAAAAGGTCAACTTATGTCTTATACTATAATAAAATGAATCATCTTACGTAACTAAATACAAAGTTTTTGTTAACGGATCTGAGCAATAAGGGATAAAAAATTAAATGCAGTAAAACTGACCATCGACTTCACACTCCTTATTTCTGAATGCTGCATCTTCAATACATTCTAAGACCACCCCGCTATTAAACATGGTCAAATAATAACGGAATTTAAAAATTAATCCGACTTCAAATAACTGGCAACTACACTCAAATCTCAAAATCTACTGAATCAATTTTGATGATAATTGGACTGTTCCTTAAGTTGGAATATAGCTGATTTAACACAAAAATTATCTCGATTTAGCTTTTAGTTCTCGAGATTTCGTAAGTATACACAGTATACTTACGAAACTACACGTGCTTGGACGCCCAAATAGAAAATAATACTCAGATATTGTACAATTCCAACAATGTTATATACATACATGTCAAACTACTGACCTCCGTTTTTTTCGTCAGTTGAAAATATCTCGCACACATCTCTGAGAAATCACTGTATACAGCAAGGGTGGATCCAGGGGGTCATGACTCCCCCAAGCAGAGGTCTAAGTATGGATTTATTGCAATGACAGAAGGATTAAAGCCTATCTTGACTAACCATAAGAACCTTATTAATATGTGACCCTCCCATGATCCAAAAGCTGGATCCGCCCTTGGTATACAAGTTGTAACAAAAACCCTGTTCTATCATTAAATGCATTGTTTGGTAGCTCAAAATCACGGATTAACCCATTCATTGCAGCCGACGCCGATGGGCGTTTTTTTGGAACGAAGTTCCTTATCGCGCGTTGTGAAAGGGGGCTAGACGGAAAAAATTCTTACGAAAAGTTGTCACGACACTTTTTGCTATAGTAAGGTATCGTAAGCACAAATATCCAGCCACTTCCCTTTAGCTCGTGCATTGAAAGTGAAAGTCTATCTACTATTTGATTGAGTTTACTTTTTTCTAGCGCCAAATGTTCGACATTTATACAGAATTTCGGCCGAATGTCGAATTTCGACCAAAAGTTGAATTTTGACGGACAGTCGAATTTCAAACGAGTGTCGAAATTCGACCGAGTGTCAAATTTCGATCGGTTGCCGAGTTTCGACCGGGTGTTGAAATTCGACCGCGGGTCGAAATTACCGGGTGTTGAAATTCGACCGCGGGTCGAAATTCGACCGGGTGCCGAAATTCGACCGGGTTCCGAAATTCGACCGGTTGCCGAAATTCGACCGTGGGTCAAAATTCAACCGGGTGCCGTTCTTCGACCGTGGGTCGAAATTCTACGAAGTTCCTTATCGCGCGTTGTGAAAGGGGGCTAGACGGAAAAAAATCTTACGAAAAGTTGTCACGACACTTTTTGCTATAGTAAGGTATTGTAAGCTGTGCGGCGTGCAGATGTTTCTCTCTCCTCTCTCTCTTATAGAAAGCAAGCCAGATATTTTCATTTCTATTTCGCATTGAACAGTGTGGTGTCGCGACGATTATTTTTGTTGAGTGTATACAGGTTTTTTGTAAATAATAATAAAAGGAATTTCGTTCCATCCGGGTGTCCCTTGACACCTCTCAAGTTTTTTGTTTCTTAACAGATGCACTGGACGCCGATTGGCGCCAAATTTTTAATGAGTTTATTTTCAACAAGAATTAATTTTTTTAAGAATTTCTGCAAAATAGAAGTTTATTCTTCAAATACCTACGAAATGCTGAGTGCCGTTTCCGTGAAATCATCTCTTCGGAAATTCAAATATTATTGATAAATTGCGGAAGACGCCGATCGGCGTATATCAGAAATTAGCAACATTTCTATTTGTGTTGCTTTTATATTTTTGTATGCATACAGTTTTAAGGGTTTTGTATGCATAATTTAGACAATATTATATATTTATGAATTGACCTGTAAGCTTATTGCGTAACTCGTCTTTATATTACCATCAGTTTTATTTGTTTGACGAGTGAGAGATTTTTTTATAATTGTTAAAAATGATCATTTTTAACAACCTAGCCTTAAAACACACATTTGGCACAAAATATATCGCACCTTCTCTAAGACAACATATATACATTTTAAGAATTGTAATTTTTTTACCAAAATTTATTTAGGTATTTTTATAATTATGACTCTAGAAATCGGAACTTAATGGAAATCTTTATTATAGGAATTTCACGAGCAATCCTTCAGACAGAAATATACTTCAATATAACACATTAGCATGCATAACTTATTTAAGAATTGTTAATATTTATTTACTCTTGTACCTAAAGGTACCTTTTAAGTGTAAATTACTACTCAAACAAAATCCTAGTTCCTAAATTAAAATATAGACTGTATTATTGAAGATATTTTATTCAGTGGTGGCAGCTGGATTCCCATAGAAATTAGTCTAATAACAAAAACAAAAAAACTTCTTAGAGCAAACCAAAAGTTATTTTCAGAGTACCTGTTTATTTATCAAAATACATAATAATTATTAAAAGTATTTTGTGAACAGGATGAACAGTGATGACTATAAAAATATGCTACAATTTAGCTAAAACGATAACATTTTATGATTTGCAGCTAAATATAATATTAAGTTTTAATATAACTAAGAAGTTACCGAAGGTTGGTGTACTCTGGCAAAATCAATAAATAATAAGAAAATTAAATTTCATAACAAATATCTATTAAATATTGGGTTTATTTGATGCAAAAAGATTCATAATATATTATTTTACTTTTACTCGCTGTTTTCTTCCTTAATTTTACACCACAACACTGATTTCTTAAGTTTTAACAGTTTATGCTTTCTATTTGTGACAAAATATATAATGATGAATAAAAATCTACTTATATCTCTCTACAATTTACAAGCTAACTGTAAGGTTAATCAACAAAACTAAGCAAAACATTCTGTGAAATCTTATTCGAGTGCTAAAAACGCCGATAAGCGTCTAAAAATTTCCATATCAGGTGCGGCGGATGCCGATTGGCGCTCCTTTAAAAATGACTGCCGCATCTGAGAAGAAATCGTAGTTTCGAACGGCGCAATGAATGGGTTAAATGGATACTCTAGACAATTTCTTAGTTTGTTAGTGTAACTTGCATTTACACACAGAAATACAAAGTTATACAACTTACCGATGAAATAAAATCACTTAAAGGGTAATTTTTAAACCTTGTCATCTCATTCGGTACGATAAAATAGTGCAACATGGTTTATTTTTATTTTTTCACAATATAATATAAACTTCAAATATATGATATTTTTGACAGTGATAGGAGCGTTTGTTCATATCGCGGAAACAAGTTTCCTTTTCAATGGCGTGTTTATTAGTATATTCATGTGGTCAAAACAATTATATACCGTCTAACTGGTAAGACTGTATATAGTTAGTTAAGCTGTATATAGTTCAGTATTCGATTCTGATACCGAATATGTAAAAAAATAAACCGAATTTTGAAGTAATTTGACCAATCTATATTCTATACATATAATAAAATCGTAGGAAAGTCAAAACTGTACATTGAAGTACTGCATGGATTTAGTTCAAATTTTGGTTGAATATTACTAACAGGTCGGGTCAACATATAGGCTACATATTATCACGCTAACACCTACGGGGGAGGAGCTGTGCGGAGTAAACGAAGTCTACGCGAACGAAGTCGCGAGCAACAGCTAGTTATCTAATTAAAATATTAATGAATACCGAAGTTCTATATTAATTAATTAATATTATAAAGCGAAAGTTTGGATGGTCGTTACTCAATCACGCAAAAACTACTGAACGGATTTAAATGAAATTTGGCACACAGGTAGATAGTGACCTGGAATAGCACACAGGCAACTTTTTATCCCGGAAAAATTAGGTGATCCCGCGGGATTCGCAAAAAACTTTTATAATGCAGTGGGCTGCACGCTGCGGCTAGTGCGAAAATAAATGCGAAAGTATTTGTTGTTGGATGGATGTTTGTTACTCAATCACACAAAAACTACTGAACGGATTTGAATGTAATTTGGCACACAGGTAGATGATGACCTGGAATAGCACATAAGCTATTATCCCGGGAAAATTAGGCGATCCCGCGGGATCCCCCGGGAATGCAGAGTTGTTTATAAAAAGCAATTAGCTGCAATTAGTTAATCTATTCGCAAACGAAGCTGCGTGGGTCAACTAGTAATAATATAAAAGTATCTTCACGCCCGTATCCGAAGAGATAGGCAGAGGTGCAAGTACAATCACGATTGGTCGAAGATACTTAGTCACACAATGTGATAGGTGGCCAGCCTTTCGCCAACCGGGCATTTCTACCGATCCATTGTTCATGTCAGAAAACTAAAAATACAATTTTTTTAATTGCCCGACCCGGGTATCGAACTCAGCACCTCATGTGGTCAACTCCGACACCGGACCACTAGACCAAAGAAGCGATAGTAACCATATAAACGCAGTAACAATGAAAAACCTTCCTCCAATCGCCTATAACCTGGAACCTTGGATCAAATTTTCACTAAATTTATATTGGACCAAATGAAAAGTTTACCCCACCCAAATAATAAAAGAATTTTCCAAAACAATTAATAAGTGATTGAGTTTTGAGATAATAAATATTTAAAAAAGACAGCCGAATGGTGAACCTCCTTTTTGAAAATTCGGTTGAAATTTCAAACAAATAGGCACTCTTTTTTAAGTCGGTTAGATAATATGACTACTAGAGCCCATTTCACACTAGACGTGTCAAAATAGTAAAATTAATTTCTCAATTCTAAAATAAAACTTTAGAACCGTCGTGATTTGAAACTATATGGACGAAAAAAAGACAACCCATACATCTATAGGATTTCACATACGAGAAAAAGAGATAGAACATACTGTACACTGTTTCATATTACTATGCGTTCCAATTGAGAATAGGATCGCGCTTGTTGTCATCTTCATATCACAAGTGTGAAATTAGTAATGTCAGCAAAAAAAACATTTGTTCAAAAAATATTGCTGATTTATTGAAGAACAAATAAATTTATTGAAGAATAAATAATAATAATAACGTTTTTATAATATTATTTTCGTTAATAAAAATTAGTTAAAAACATCAGTCTAGTTGTTCATCTTTCTATATAAAAAATCCGTGTTAGTTACACCACTTATAAGTCAAAAACGACGGTGCCAATTTTGTGGTGATTTTTGTGGGTTCGGGTTTTCTTTGTCTAGAGTAGGCTAAAAAGTATTAAAATATAATATTCATCAACAAAAAACAGTAAAATATATGAGTCTAGCCGTTCATCTATGTAATATATAGACGGTGACACGACTAAAAATAACTAACACGACTTTTATATACACATTTTATGTATCTCTATAAAAGTCGTGAGTTATTTTACACCTTATTTTAATATATGATATTGCCCGTATTGGTTCCGGTCTCCTTTGAAGAATAGACCAACTGCCGTTCTGCCAGGCAAGTCGTAAAAGGCGACCGATTGGCTCTGCAAGTCACTACCATCGTGACTACTAGGTGGTAGAGTTCTGCATTGTCTCGCCCGGGTCTGGTACCACCGCCTTACCTATTCCTGCCGCAATAACGTCAGTGCTTGTCACTGTCGTATTCCTGTTTGGAGGGTAAGGTAGCCGGTAAACTTATGCATGTGGCATTAGACCTCGCCACAAGATAGCAACGCACCATTAACTTCTTTGGTGTCTATAGGTGATGGTTGACTCTTACCATCAGGAGACCCATCTGCTTGATTGCTATCTTATGATATAAAAAAAAACAACATCTGATGTGAATCTAAATAAAAAATATACTAATTAGAATGAAAATATTTTTTAAGTATTTTTTTGCACACCTTACTTATCATTTATGAAGGTTTTGCAAAATGCGGAGGAATATGTCATCCTGACAATCCTATTCTCAGTTGGAACGCATAGTACTTGGACTTCTCTTTGTGCTATGCTTTGCTAGTCTCCCCACATTTGTAGTTTTTATTTTATTTTCTACTAGCTGTTGCCTGCGACTTCGTCCGCGCGGACTTTGTTTACTCCGCACTGCTCCTCCCCCGTAGGTGATAGCGTGATAATATGTTGACCCGACTTGTTCGTAATATTCATGCAAAATTTGAAGTAAATCCATGCAGTACTTTTTGAGTTTACCCCGGACATACATACAGACGAAGACAAAATTTCTAAAAACTATATTTTTGGCTTCGATATCGATTATAGATCACGCCTCAAGTATTTTTTTAAAAAAATAATTCAATGTACAGTTTTGACATTCCTACGATTTTATTACATGTAGGTATAGATTGCCAAAAGTCTGAAGGGCTACAACATCGACATAAGGCTAGACAATTTAATTTAATAAGCGGTGTACTTGTGGTGTGTGCTGGTGTGTGTGGTACTGTATTTTGCCGAGTCGAACGAACCGAGAGAGAAGGCGTCGTGTAGTAAAAATATAATCTTAATTTCCTACTTAATATTTGCTTCAGTCCGAGCGTTTTATTGATCAGGGTACTGTCCAATAGTGGTTTAAAATCTAGGCATGATTGTATAAAGCTATATGAAGGAAATAAGGAAAATCTACTCTGTGTTGATTTTCATGTATTACTATCTCATCTCCCCAGCTTCGCACGGGTTAGATTTTAAAAACTTTCCCGTTAAATTCTTTTAATTTTTTTGTCCTGACAATAACAAACGCAGCAAAAAATAATCAATTTGGTGCATTTATTCTTAAGTTATGCACGTACAAATATTTTAGCGATACATCTTGAGGGTTCTGAAGCAAACTAGGAACCAATATAGTTTCGCTATGTCCATCTGTCCGACCGCAATCTAGCTCAGAGATCTTTAGTACTAAAAAGCTGTAATTTTGCATAATCTACATATCAATCACGGCAACAAAGTGGTTATATAAAATCGTGAAAAAAAAATTTTAAGGTCTATATATAAAGTGGGGATTTTAATTTTTTTTTCGTACCCTACAGTGTGAGGTATCGTTAAATATTTAAAAATACTGTATGTAAAAATTGTAACTAATTACGGATCTCGTTTGTGAAATATTTAGCTTTAATGTGTTAATTTTTGTTAGAGTCAAGTGTTTTGCATTTAAGTGCATTGCAAGTTGAAGTGAGACAGACACAACAGAGTACAAGTGGACACGTAGTCCACCGTATCACGGACACAAAGTTTTATCGCAACAACGTTACACGCATCACGCTGTAATGTGTAGTCAGAGATGAGGCGTTTCCACATGAACAAATAAAAAAAAAATTATCAACCCAGTTATTCTTTTTAACCGTTAGCAATAATAATACATTCAATTGACATGCTTCATATTTTAACAAAATTGAAACTTTTGCTGCAAATACATAAAATACGAAAAAAGGTTTGGGAACAGCTGTCGAGTAAAGATAAAGGACAGCTTATGCGTATAATTTTTTGTCTCTTATTAAAATGCCATGTCAAATTAAACTTAACAAACTATAATAAAACTTAATACAAATACACTACTAACAGTTATCATAAAATCTAACGACACATCTACCGAAAATACGCGACGAAAAATGTTATTATTAAAATTGACATTGAAATTTCATCGCTTAGTTCTCGTGTCGTGTCATCACTTTAAGAGACTGGATCACATTTTGAGCACCTCATACAGTGGTGACCATTATTCTGACTGGAAGATAAGATTAGTAGAATATGCTGTTTAGGAACATGACAATTATTATGAAAACACAGCAATCACTTGTAGTCGGCACAATAATATACAGCTAGCCATAAGTTTTTGCCAACACATATTAAAAATACTATGGCCTTTATCTCTGCAGTCTACATAAATCCGTTATTAATACTCGGGTATATCTGAAAAAAAATCACAATTTTAAACCCACCGGCTAATTCAGACATGTTTGATACTCTATGGCGTTTTGTTACCTCTATAGTCTATGTAAATCTGTTATTCATATTCTGGTATTTCTGAAAAAAAAAATAGAATTTTTAAATTAACAAACAACACAAATATTCTACCGCGATTCATGGATGACAAACAAACAAACTCTGCAGCTTTATAACATTAAGTATAGATAGATTGGCTGTTGTATTAAATTAGGCACTCAGGTAATTATGATAGATATTTAATATATAATATGTACATTTTAGTCTTGTTAAGTATATTATAGCATGTATTTGTTTTATATAATTTGTTTATATAATCTATGCTATTATTTATATATTATATTAGTATATACGTTAAGTATATTATATTTTTATGTTTTATTCATAGCAGTATTTATGTATTATTACTTACATAATTATTTAAATATGTAATTTCAATTAAATTTTACATATCTACTTCTTAGTACCTACACACTACTATTTCTGTTAGTCCAAAGGTTGACTGGGAGAGAATGCATCTAGCATTAAGTCCGCCTTTTGTACAGTTTTACACACGTAAGTGCACAATAACGTTTAAATAAATAAATAAATGATTACCGTTAAACAACTACTTTATGGTAAGACAGATACAAGTTTGTCGCAAAGGTAAATAAAAATTACTATATGTTGAAGATATTAGAGTCAGGCCAAGTCAACGCGTATTCGGTGCAACTCGTGATTATTTTTTTTTAATTATAAGAATAGTAAAAAAGCAGTTGGCTTTCCTGATGGAAAGAAAAGCCATTGCCTATAGACAACAAAGATTTATATCGCGTTGATATTCATGCGACGAGATGTCAATGATTGTAATAGCGGTATTGTTAACGAGGAGGGGGAAGAACGGATTGCACAGTCACTTGTTCACGACGTTTGAAGGAGAGCAGACTTGAAATGTAAAAGTAATCTAAGTTAGATAAAAATAGCTTAGTGTAATAATTTAAAATATTGGAATACGGCTTTTAATATTCTCGGATTGAACGATTCTTTACACAAATTTCACATTAAATTGTGTCGGGTAGCTGTTTCCTACGGCGGAAGGACCGCACGTGTATATTGTAGTGATGGGGCTCAAGTGACTTTTTACTCGAGTCACTCGCCAGTTTAAACTGATTCACACGAGTGCCACTCGAAATAAGATGAGACTCGAGTGCCTTTTTTCACTCAAGTAACTTGCCAGTCAAAACCGAAGTATTTGGGTGAAGATGAGACCTGAGTGTTTTTTTTTTCACTCAACTGAAGGATATGACTTGAGATGTGATATTTTATAGCAAATAAAATACAAAAATAAGTAAAATATAAATTAATCAAATCTTTAATTTTTGCCATCTGTGGTTTATAGTCGCTATTATATTATTACATAAATTTAAAGTTATTTAGTCTAACAGTAGGTACCTATTTATAACATAAATTTTATTACGGCTTTCTTTCTCATTACTTTAACAACATAGTCAGGTATTATGAAAAAAATGAAATTATTTATTTTACTATATTAGTTGTCATCCTGCACAGATTTGTACTGAATTTCAAATGTAATATATATTGGCAAAACCTGTCATAACTTGAATTTCTCACTCGTGTCGGTATAGGCCACTCGAGTGGTCCAAGTGTTTCGATTTTACTTGAGTCACTCGTAATTGAGTTATCATATCGAGTGCGAGTAGAATAAAAGCTACTTGAGTGAAACACGACTCGAATCCTGTCACTGGTATATTCGGCCTATTTCTTTGTATTTGGCATTACACAATGACTCATGTGGTCTATGCATAACACAGTGAATTAATTTAATATTACAAATCACAAGGCCAGATGGTGCTTTCATGTACGATAGCTGAATACACAAAATTTAAATATTACACTAAGTTTTAAGCTGTAATTGCCCTGATGATGCTTATAGAAGTGAAACCGGTTGGATAATATGTATAATAATTTATTGTGAAACAGAACAAGTGTTTTTGATATAAAATATTGTATAATATTACACTAATTGTGAAACAATACAACGGTTTCCATTCGAAACTTTCGACAACGGCGGATCCAGGAGGGGTGATGGAGGTCAAGCTCCCCTCCCCCCCTAGGCGGGGGTCTAGGTATGAAGTTTTTAGGATTAGATAAGGATTAGACCCTATCTTGACTGAAACTTAAAATATGTGATTCCCTGGCCCAAAGGCTGGATCCGTCCTTGACTTTCGATACCATGAAGTTCCAATAAATATTGACGAATGTAACTATATGATATCATAATACAATATTCACGGGACAATATAATATAATATTCACGGGACAAATTACACTTAATGATCTAACCCCAAAGTAAGCAAATTATTTGCTTGTATAATGGGTGTTAGTCAACGATAATAATACATAGAAATACATATATAAATACCAGAATATATATAATTAACACCCAAACCCGAAAATACAAACATTTATGCTCATCACGCAAATGCTTGTCCCCGTCGGGGATCGAACACGAGCCCCGTCAATTGTGTAGTCAGGGCCGCTAACCATTCGACCAACGGGGCGGTCCAACGATCTATAAATTACAAGTAGCGAATCGCTACATTGCCTTCTGTCTTTTTTGCTTGTGTATATATATACGTACATACACAATATATTTACATACTTACATATATACAGAGGTGTCGGTTACATAACAGTGTTACGAGTTCAATGTTTTTTCCCATCTAAAAAATGGCCCACGCGCCTAAAAATTTTCTCTTCAATAAGATGGTTAAGCCCCCTTCCCCTACACCGTCGTACGTAAAAAATAATTAGCCCCTAAGATGTCACTATGTGAAGTTTTGGTACTTACCCCTCTACTGCCTCCTGGAGAATAATCCCTTCGTCTCTTAAACATCGGCCGCATCTCTGGCCTCATACATTTGGATTCATTCCTCTGTTGTATAATATGATCTAAGATATTCCTACCATTATTTCTATACAATGGCGACAGTGGTTGACCCTGTCAGATATAATAATTAACACTGTTTTACATGCACCAAATATCGAGGACCAGGTCACACATTATATATATATATATATATATATATATATATATATATATATATATATATATATTATAGGATATAAAAAAGATTTGGACAGTCATACAGGTCTATGTACATTGTGCCTATAGTTCAATAGCTGTCAAGCGGGACATCAGAAACTTCTTAACCAATCTATAATAATAACATACTACAACAATATTTAAAGAAGAATTTATGGTATTTACACACGCTGTATTAACTAGTGGTGAAAACTGTTTTGGCTTAAGAACTAACCTAAAAATGATTGTAATCACCTGTGTTATAGTAAGCTGTAAGTTTTCCTTAATAAATAAATAAATAAATAAATAAATTTAATTTGCAAATTTCCGAGAAATGTTATATGGAACAGCTGTGATGCAACAGACATGAAAGGTAGTGTAAGGAACGGGGCAAACTTATCCAAAGTCTGAAATTATAGAAGACCACAGCGGCACAATAGTCCACCCACTTCCACGACACTTTCTTCCACGTCAGAAGCAAAGGCACACAAGTTATGTACTCAACGCACGTTTCACTTCGCAAACGAAGCATCTTCAGGAGAGTCGAATAGCACTTCGCTTTATGAAGGGTGAAGCATTAATGCTTCACCAGTTCCATATAAGCTTTGCCGGAAATTTTGCAAATTAAATACCATAATTTCTTCTTTAAATTATGAATTTCCACAAAGTAACGGCTGAATCTATTTACATCTTATAGTCGTGGGCGATTGCGATGTCCAGATAGGGACTAGAGAAACTCAAGAAGTATTTATAGTTAAACTTAAGACCATCTTGATATTGATGATGATTGATTTACTAGCTAAGCAAAGTAGAGATTGGCCTAGAGATGAACACTAGTAAAACAAAATTGATGACTAACTTCATAGTGATAGACATAGGCAAGATGATATTAGTTTTGAATATTTTCAAGTGTATATTTAATAATTTCTGATTGAAAAATTCACTGACATGTCCAAAGAAGTTAACAAATGAAAAAAAAAAAAAAAAATATATATATATATATATATATATATATATATATATATATATATATATATATATATATATATATATATATATATATATATATATGTATATGTATATGTATATGTATATGTATATATATATATATATATATATATATATATATATATATATATATATATATATATATATATATATATATATATAAAGATAGAACAAGAAAGATAAAACAAGAAAGAAAAATATCGACACGCAGTAATTTAACCTGACATTCCCTTATATACATAACCTGACATAACCTGATATGATCGATTCCATATACGAAAAAATTTCGCCACGTGGAGCTTGTCGACACTACCTCAGTGGTAGAGTATCCCGGCTTTAGGGAATATCGCAGGTTAAATTACTGTGTGTCGATATTTTTCTTTCTTGTTTTTAAAGTTTTTGAAGTTATCCCAAGCATGGGGTGAGCGCTATAAAACAAAAATAATGTTTAAAATCATGAAAAAAAATTTATCAGTGCCAAATTTATGGTTTTATTCAAAAATACTAATTGACGTGTTTCATAGTGTGCGCTCTTTCTTTTACACGTTGCATAAACTGAAGAAATTACCTACAATTCGGAAAAAGCTACATTATCATTACGTTCAGCGCAACACACAAGGCATTACAGCGTTTGTTTTAAGTTTTTTTAATTAAAATATTACATACCCTATTTTTAAAGTTCGGCCGATGGAGCAAATTTGTTTCATCATCTCTTGATGCAGATGGCACGTTAACCAAGTGTTGTTTCACTTTTGCGAAATCTATTGTCCTTGTAAATTTTGGTTCGAACGGTTTATTCTAAAAAAATATGAGATAAGCAAGCTTGAAATTGAATGTGAACAAACAAAAGATGAGAACACTTTTTGCATAACGAGCACCTTGACAGTCCGTCATAGATTTTCCTCATTTTGGTCTAGGTCCCATTGAAGAATAGACCAGCTGTCATTTTGCCAAGCAGTTCATATCAAGCAAACGATCATAGAATTCGTTATCAATACAGAGTGCTAAGTGTGAGTTTTTCTTTTCGCATTCGATCGTGAGCGCGTTTGGAGTTTACTAGGAATTTGTATGTGATTTGTACAGCGCCACCTAGTGGTAAACGTGAGAAACCAGTTTCACACTTAGCACTCAGATAACGTGCGTGCGTGCGAGTAGGTGGGGCACACGCTATTGTAAGTAAAGCATGCAGCGTTGCCAGAATGTTACTTTTGTAATATTTTACGTTACTTTTGACCGTCTCATGTTACTCCCATGTTACACGGCTCAAAATATTACTTTTACGTTACTTTTTGGACTTTTGTTCTTTGTGAGTTAATGTTGTATTTAAATAGTTTTAATTTAATAAGTATTTAGGAAATCAATAATTCAACAACAAAATCGCGTTTGCAAGTGAAATATATTTATTTTTGTATTAATTGTCTTATACATAAATACATTGAAATAAAATGAATTGAAATGAATGAAATACATTTCTTAATTAGTTGGTACACATATAACTTACATATGTTTTTCTAAAATTACCAACAAATTATTTGTACAAAAATTCTTACGATTCTTTCGAAGCTTAACTAATGGGACAGAAAACTTTTTAATTTTTGTGTAATAAGGTATCATTTTGTAGTATTAGTGTCGTTTTCTACATAAAATAAGGAAATGTTACTTTTCTCGTGAAAATGTTACTTTTTGAACTGTCTCATGTTACTTTTGACTACCTGCCACTGGCAACACTGAAAGCATGGTTCTGTATAGCAGTACGATTCGGACCAATTTCGATTCGGACCGGTAAATGCGTACGCGTGTATTGTTAGTGAGAATATTAGTGACTACACTACTAACGTGACTGCTAGGTGGTAGAGTTCTGCAACGTCTCAACCGGATATTTGGTACCACCGTCTTACCTATTCCTGTCGCAATTTTTTGTTATTTTTGTCGTGTTCCAGTCTGGAGGGTAAGGTAGCCTATACTTATGCAAGTGACATTAACACCCCGTCATATGGATAGCAACGCACCATTAACATCTTTGGTGTTGGAATCGATGGATATCTCTTTTATAAGAATAGTCATCCGCTTGTCTGCTACCTTCTAATATTAAAAAACATCCACTTAAACTTGTAGACAGGCAATCAGAACGCGAAAGCGACAAGCAGGAACGTTATCGTGATAGCAAAGATGCACTTTATCATTGCAATAACGTTCCTGTTGTATGAGATGTTGCAGCATCCAACATATATACATATCTTCACGCCAGATCTTTTACGAGGCAAAGAGAACCGAGTGCCATACATCACGATCCTTGCAGGCTTGTCTCGCTTCCTCCACATTCATCACTCTTCATACACACACGCCGGTTGCGAAGACTCTTGACACCACCTTCGGACAGTATTCAACACCACTTTTTTTTATATCATAAGATAGCAAACAAGCAGATGGGTCTCCTGATGGAAAGAGTCAACCATCGCCTATAGACACCAAAGATGTTAATGGTGCCTTGCTATCTTGTGGCGAGGTCTAATGCCACGCATAAGTTTACCGGCTACCTTATCCTCCAAACCGGAACACGACAGTGACCAGCACGGACGCTATTGCGGCAGGAATAGGTAAGGCGGTGGTACCAGACCCGGTCGAGCCGATGCAGAACTCTACCACCTAGTAGTCACGGTGGTAGTAACGCAAATAGCCACTCAGTCGCCTTTTACGACCTGCCTGGCAGAACGGCAGTTGGCTTATTCTTCAAAGGAGCCCGGGACCAACACTAGGAAAACACAATATTCAGAATAGTAGTAAGTTTAACCATTGCTTGACTTTAATGAGCTATCTGACAGTTTGACAGGCCGTCTGCAAATGATCTATACTTGAAAAGAAGCTCAGACTAACAACATCAAGTTTTTAGATTTGGTCTCAATCGTTTGAAAGTTTTGCGATGAAGGGACACCATGAACTTTGGATTGACTCCCCAAAAACGAGGTACTTAATTCGTTTTTTTTTTTGTTTGCTACCTCAGAAGTTGGTCATTTAATAACCGATTTAGATTTAATTTTATTTGAGAGGGTATACTTCACATATGATCTCATATGATTTGGTTAAAGTCTTATAACAAAACAATAAGATGGCTTTTTTGATTGGTATTATAAATACCAAAAAATCTCTCCTATAAAAATTTAAGAGAATCATACATTGCAGGCGTTGCTGGGTTGTAGTTTAAATTTAAAGAAGAGCTACCCTTCAAACTGCGGAAACAAATGTTATTGTTAAAGCCGCAAAGGTATATGCTTGAGTCTACTAAGAATGAATCGGATATTTGGTAGTTTTTAATGATTCATTATGATATGGAGATAATAAAAAACTATTTGTTATAAATGCTAAGTACTAATATTTTTAAAATACAAACTCGGCAAAAAAATTAATACATGTGACAATAAACGCGAATCTGAAGTGTTACGTCACACAGGTAAAAGTCATCTTGAAACCATCATCTTTGGTATGTAATGTAGATATTATCACGGTGCGATGTGTTTAGGACGCCATGACAGTCTAGAGCATTTTCGCGGTTAATTTTAACTTCAGTTTTAAAACACGAAATTATTATTATAAATGTATGTTATTTAACAAAAATAAATAGTTTTTTGGCTAATATACCTTATAAGGTACTTTTTTCAAATGTAGTGAACTAGCAAGGGCGGATTCAGCCTTCGGGTCAAGGGGTCACAGTTTGAGGTTCAGTCAAGATAGGACCTAATACTTATTTGTTTGCAATTGACTACACAGGGGGGAGGGTCACGACCCTCTCGACTCCCCTCCCCCCCTGGATCCGCCCTTATGAATAAGCCTTTTGTTTATTAATACCACTACATCTTTAACAACTATTTTACGTGTAATATAGGATAACAAACAAGCAGATGACTTCCCTGATAGAAATACAACTAGCGCTTATAGACACCAAAGATGTTAATTGCTAATCTATTTGTGTGGTGGAATGGTAGTACTCAAAACCAGAACACGACAGTGGTAAACACTGATGCTATTCCGGCAAGAATAACTCAGTAGCTCCAAATCCTAAGAGCTGCCTAAAAACGAACAAATTATCTCAACACAACTTACCATATTATCCAAATTAGTAGTATCTGGTGAATATCTCATATCCTTATCAATTTGGTTTCTGTCATTTATATGCATTGCGCCTGTCTCGTTGGATGGCATTAACATGGAGGTTGAAGGAAGCACTAAATTATTGGGAACAACGTCGTCGTTGCGTGCTTGCTCTTTTAAATTTTGGAACTCTTCATAAAATCCATTATCAGCTGATAAAAGTAATCTTTCAAATTTAAAGATCATACTGTCTTCAAATATATGGCTATTAGTCCTTTTGATTATTTCTATTAATGCCCTTGCAAGATTTTCATCATACGGTAAAATGCACATACGTTCTAATAAATTTGTTGAAACGTCTAAACTAAAGAACCTATTATTAAAACACATAAATTTTGTTAAATTTACAAAAACTTTTCTAAACCTACTAAAATTTTGTGACTTCGCAATCGTTGTCATAAAATAATCGCATAGCAGATCTTTTTGAGGCGTAACACTAAATTTCAACAAATCAGCACAAGTACTTAAGTCAATATTATTTAAATGAAGCAATGTTAATTCTATTACACTTAATTTTAATATACTATCTGTATCAGATAAATCATCAGCTTTAATAATAAAGTCTATGGACATCTCAACCAAAATTCTAGTTAATCTACGTTTTATACATTCCTCAACATAGAAAAAACCATACATACGCCTTAGTATAGGCCACACGCGTAACAACATATACTCTTGTACAAATAGCTCAAAGGATAAACTTGCCAATCTATTTCGTACGTCAGAGTCATCGACAAATTCATGAGGAAATTTACAGAATTTATTCTTACAGCCTTTGACTAAATTAAAAAAGCAAACTCCTTTAAAGACGTAACTTTTGATACCATTCATTGGTTTGAAAAGGGATGCTATAAAACAGGGTGGATTTGTGGGTGGTTTCTTGATTTGTGGTATAACAGTATTTTTCTGTGTTATATCACCTTGTCTATCTTCATAAAATAAAATATTATCCTGCGATGCGTTATCACTTTCTGAATCTTTATTAATTGAGGTAGAATCAGCATTGTGCTTTTCACAAACATTAACATTTTTTATTGCTTGATCTTTCTCCAGTATATTTTGTTCCCTTCTAGGAATTTTTGATGGTTTATAAGTAATTGGCACTTTGAATGGTGGATTTGATACATTTTGTGGAACATATTCTTCATTTTCTTCGGACAGATTAGCAGGAGCAACTGATATACTTTTTGTATTCGTATCAATTTCCGAAATGCTTTCTGCATACAGGGATAAAGCATCATCATCATCATTATCTTCAGCTGACTTACCTGCAGCACGCAAGGGTAAATTTTCTTGGGAATTGAAAGACTCCTTAGATCCTAAAGGTACATTTTTATTTACTTGAATAGGATCTTTAGTTTCGTTGCTGACATTTTGGCCAGTATCATTAATGCAGTCAGTCCCAATTTCTTTCGTTGAGATGTTGTCAGTCATATGTAATAGATTAGTATTACCATTTGTGTCATTATCTTCATACTTCATTAACAATCGATCCAGTTCCCTGAATTCATTTAAAATTGCCCTCTCTTCGCATAGAATGTTTTTCTTACCTGCCATTTCTATAATGTTGTCCAATTCACAACTATTGTATTCATCTGAATTACCAATCCAATTCAATACTTCTAAGTCAATTTTTTTTAAATTTGACGAAATTTGGTTTATTAAATCGGACAACTTATCTTTTGGGTCTGATACTACTTTGCACGGACTTATTGGAACACTAGAATTAGAAGAAGAACTTAAATTTAATGAACTACCTGAGAAACTAAATGAACATGACTTTTCAACATCGAAAGCTGTGCCTTCAGTTCTTAAACCTTTTGCTAAAGATGAGTCAGTAGTATGATCACTTACTTTGTCACTATGAACTTCATTATCTATACATTCAAGTTTAATAATTGGTATTTTTTTATCTATACGAACGAAATCTTTAGAAGAAACCGTGACACATGTTGTCGTACTATCACTAGTCATTTCTTTAGTCCATGACATTTCTGACGGTGTTATTGAGATACTACGCAATGTGTTCATATTATTTACAAGATCATTATCCGTTGGTTCCTTTTTCATCGTATATGCAGAAGATGGTTTATTAGGATCTATTCCATTTTGGTTAATATCAATAAAATTCTTTTTACTTTTTGGCCCTGGTTTAGCAGTAGGTTTCCGTCTTAATGATAGGTTTCTTTTCAAAGTTTTCGGCTTATCAGGCATTAAATTTTCCGTCGCAACCTTCACAGGTTCTATAAAATTTACAAGAAACAAAATTATTATGTGCTACATAATAACGTAATTGGAAAAATAAAAGTTCTGCAAGTAATGACTATATTAGGCTTGACAATTTTTTGGCAATGTTGCTACAATGTAGATGTTGAGTAAACATACATGTACCAGGACGAAACGTTGCAGACCCTCACACCACATAGAGCTCTCAACTTTCGCGAATGGCTCAACTATCACGAACTGCCTGACAGAATGGCAGATGATCTATTCTTCAAAGGAGGCCCGGACCAACACGGGAGCTTTGTATCATTTTACAGAAGTTATACAAAAAACTGTTTAAAATATTTTTAAAAGACACATCTGCTATTATTCTTTATATTTACGCACTTCGAATCGCATTCGAGACGACACATCGTATAAATTGAATATGATAGATTTTTTGAAATTTCGGCTACAATTAATGAGTTTCGATGATCAGAAACTACTAATTACACGTGCAATTACGCACGCACGTACGCACACACACACTCACGCACGCACGTACACACACGCACGAAAATAATTTCTCTGCTAGTTGTCTTATGAAATTAAATAAAAGATATAAGTAGATAAATAAAATTATCTTTACCTGTAGACGCACTCTCTTCTGTTACTTTAATTTTTCTTTTTCGTCCTAGAGTTCTTTTCTCTTTCTTATCAGCTGCCTTATTCATCCCTGAAATCGAATACATTAAAGATTATTTCTCTTTAATAGTGTAAACGATAATCTGTCGCCTGTCGATATAAAAACCCCAAGATACACAATTAGTGCCTCAAAAACGTCCTCTAAAAATGAGCGCACAATTTGGAATTGTGCGTTATGTCAGATTATCGATCAGATTAAAGAAAAGGATCTTCCCACTCGTATTCCCGAAGAGGTAGGCAGAAATACAACAAGTGCACCAATGATTAGCCGAAGATACACCCCACAATGTGAAAGGTGGCAAGACAATCGCCAACCGGGCGGTTATTCCAATCGCGGGCAACGTTGTTTTTACCAGAAAACTTAAATAACATTTTTTTTTCACCACGGAACCCAGGCAGTCGAACCCGGTACCTCATATGGTCAACTCCGACACCGGACCTCTAGACCACAGAGGTGACTACATTTTTTTAAATATATTTTAACAAATTTTTAAAATGCTACCTAAGTCAATGCATAAAAATATATTCAATTCCACTTATGCCTTGTCTTACCGGCCTCTTCGGTCAATGATTTTGATTGATTTAGCGACAGTTTTGAGTGTCAGTTTTGTTCGGGACTGTGCATCTTCGATATAACTATGCTGTAAGTCTGTTGATAGTTGAAAAGTAAAGAAGAATTTCGGCACGTTAGATCAGTCGACAGCGGGTCAGTCGGTTAGAGCGTTCCGGCCATAGGTTAGGTCGCAGGTTCAAGTGCTGTTGTGTCGACGTTTTACTTTGTTAAAAATTAAATCTCATATTATTTAGACAACAAAAAGACTGGGATTAATTATTGCTCCTCATTCCAATCTCTTATACACATTGATATAAAAAACCCTACATGCACAGTCCCGAACAAAACTGACACTCAAGTGTCCCTAATTTTATTTAAGTAGTTATAGATATGGCAAAAACATATGTCTTTGCATATCCAACCTTAAGTGCAAGACTTATAGTTGTTTTTACAAAGCAATGTAGGAAAAGAAATAAAATTGACAGTGTCGCGACCGACGCGATTCTATTTGAAATGAGCGCACAATTTAAAATTGTGTGCTCCCCAGACAAAAATTTTAAAAAATATAGTTTTTAGAATTGTTGTCTGTTTGTCTGTATGTATGTCCGGGGTAAACTCAAAAAGAACTGCATGGATTCACTTCAAATTTTGCATGAATATTAACAGGTCGGGTCAACATATAGGGTACATATTATCACGCTATAACCTACAGGGGAGGGGCAGTGCGGAGTAAGTCCGCGCGGACGAAGTCGCAGGCAACAGCTAGTACTTAATAATTGTTACATTTTTGGGTTAACAAAATATACTACAATTCTATCTAAAGTATTAGTAAACTTTCATATAAGATGTTTTGTAATAATTATTATTTATAGTGATAAACTAAACAACTTTTCAAGTTATGGTTTCTGTTTATAAATAAAAATATATCCATGAGCATCTTTATAACATGACAATAATAATTAATCAATACTAGCAATACCCGT
This sequence comes from Apodemia mormo, assembly GCA_036924255.1. Taxonomy (NCBI): domain Eukaryota; kingdom Metazoa; phylum Arthropoda; class Insecta; order Lepidoptera; family Riodinidae; genus Apodemia; species Apodemia mormo. Next base: position 4,563,649 of record JAUPFN010000020.1, on the reverse strand, counting down.
GCGAATAATTCGCACTAAGTAATTTTATTTTAAATATTTAGTTCTTAAGTTGATTTGAAATTAAACAAAAAAATTACCGACCGTCAATCATATTGATGTTGTTTCAAAATTAAAGCTGTCAGATGGCAGCATTGCTGTATTATGTCTTAATAATGAAGCTGTATTATATCTGGAGGCAGCACTCCTAATACCTACTCGAAACACAACTTTAAATACTGCTGTCATCTTCTGAGGTCTTATCCTCTCATTTTAACACAGCTCAATAAAAAGAGATGGGGAGACCTCATAGACAGAGATATAACGTAAATATTTGTTTCAATTGATTAATACGAGTGCTGGCTCCACTTGTACCTAATACTTCATGGTCTTAATATATGTATAATATATATATATATATATATATATATATATATATATATATATATATATATATATATATATACATATATATATATATATATATATATATATATATATATATATATATATGTTCGTTAGTCTCGCTAAAACGATGCTGAACCGATTTGGCTAATTTTAGGGTTGAATTAATTGTTGAAGTCCAGGGAAGGTTTAAAAGGTGAGAAAATATAGAAAAAAAAATAAGAGTAGTTAAAAAGGCAGAACAACGTTTGCCGGGTCAGCTAGTAATATATAAAAACAAAAGCAGTAATAATTTTTTTAGATGTTAATGCCGGTAGAGCAAGCAATTATCTATAAAATGATATAGAATTTATTTGGAGTAACTGTGAGGTTTTCTCTAAAAAGAGAGGTAAACATCTTAACCTTAGCGTATTCATATATATATATATATATATATATATATATATATATATATATATATATATATATATATATATATATATATATATATATAATATATCTATATATATAAAAATCAATCCCTATTTTCCTTGGTCACGACATCACGCCTGAATGGCTGGACCAATTTCGGTAATTTTTTTTGTTGTGTTTGTAATTGTAAGGAGAAGGTTCTTATAAAAGAAAATATTAAGAAAATTGCGCGGAAAATTAGAAAATTTAAGATTTAAGGTGGTTAAGTAACCACCATATAAAGTTTAATGCCATTTTGGCTGCGTGGAAGGACAATCCCCTAGTCTTTCAGAACCATTACGGAAAATATAACTGTTTCAAGGACAAGCATAGTGAATAAATAAAACGAATTCATCTTACCTCTATTAAATAATTTTTTAATCACTTTTTCCATAGAAATGACGTTTCTAATTTAGTGAAAGTTTCACTGATGGTAAATTATGATACTCAATAAACAAATTTATTTAAAAGCTCATTAGAACGATCAACAAAACATTTAAATTTTAAATACACAAACCGCAAAACGTCGAAAGCTAAAACAGTATCAACACTAAATAATACTGTAGCGTCCGAACTTCTTATCAGTTGAATAACGCAGAGGTAGCAAACACATGGACTACCAAAATAAATATAAATAAATATTCGCTAGACAAATAACATGAATTTCCAGTGTCTTGGTCTGGGCTCCTTTGAAGAATATACCAAATGCCTTTCTGCCAGGCAGGTCGTACAAGGCGACCGATTAAACGCGTCACTACTATCGGGGCTACTATGTCGTAGAGTTACGCAACGTCTCGCCCGGGTATGTGTATAGTACCACCGCCTTACCTATTTCTGCCACAACAGCATCAATGTTTGCCATTGCCGTGTTCCGGTTTTGAAGGTAAGGTAGCCGGTAGACTTATACATGTGGTATTGCCATCCCACCACAAGGATAGCAACGTACCATTAACATCTTTGGTGTATTTAGGCGATAGTTGTCTCTTTCCATCAGCAGAGCCATCTGCATATTTTCTATCTACTTAAAAATAAAAAAGTAAATTGATCTAACCTCAAAGGAATAAAATTATTTGCTTGTAAAATGGGTATTGACCAACAATACTAATAGATAGAAATTTGTACAATTAAAATAGACACAAACCCAGAAATAAAAACAATTACACAAATCACACAAATTCTTGCCCCTGTTGAAAATCTAGCCCAAGTCCAATTGATTCCGTAGATTGCGACCAAATGAGCGTTCAAAGAATCTTGATACACGGAGGTTTTTTTATCATTAGATAGCAAGAAAGAGATGGCTTTCCGGATGGAAAGAGACAATCATTGCCTATAGACACCAAATACGTCAATGATGCGTTGCTATTCGTGTGGCGGAATGGTAATGCTACTTGCATAAATTTACCGGCTACCTAACCCTCCGAACAAAAAAGTAACTAGTACGCAAGAATAGGTAAAGAATAGGTAAAATACTACCTAATAATCACAACGGTAGTGACAAGTAGGTATAGCTCAATTATTCGCCTTTTACGAAGTGACTGGCAAATTGGCAGATGGTTTATTCTTCAAAGCCCGGACCCGACACATAAAAGGAATCAAATATTGAAACAGAAGTCAGGTTATCAAACAAACATTTGTTGGTGGCGAGTCAACAGAAATATATCTGGAAAAGGCAGAACACTATTTATAAGCTTTACAGGCAGAGGATTGCGGATAGCTCATGTTCTAATCAAAAAAGACACGAATATAACTATAAAGAAATGAACAGAGCTTGCTTAAAGTAGCTTTTGCACACTATTATATCGAAACTCAAGCCATGTTTAGTTTTGTCATGTGGCCGGCAAGTGTAAAGGACTTCTATAAACACCCGGATAAAGGTCAACATCCAAGGATGGCTGGCCGAGAAACAAATGAAATTTTAACCAACTGTGATAAAAAATCGTAATTGATATTATGAAGAAAACGAGCAACATAATATTATAGTTCTGCAAGTGTCCCCTTTTCATTGTTAATTCAACACAATAGCGCCATTTAAAGCGCGTAAAATCTTCGAAATATCTTGAAACGGGTAACTACTCGTAATAAAGTCAGGGAGCTTCGAACATTTTAATTCGAACTAGGAAAAATATTGATTATTAGTAACAATAATTATTTTTTTACTTTAATCGCTTGATTATTTTATAAAAAACACGAAAAAACTTTTCTCTTACACATTCAATGGTTTTTTGACGATTCTCTAAAGATTCAGTATTAGGAGATTTTTAAATTGATACCAATCAATTTAAAAACAACCTAATTTTCTCATAACAGGTTGTTAATTATTATTATAATTCGAGGGTTACTTTGTCCTACACGTAAAGTGGAAACTTTTCTTAGTCCGACACTCTTAAGTTTTCTTATTTATCTATCTTTATTAGTTACCCCATTCGAGATTTTTCGAAGATAGAAAAGATGGGCGTCTCGTCAAAACGAAGCTGTTCACAAAAATTTAGCTTGTTATTAATCAAAAAACCGTTTGTTCCTGGGACCACTGTCTAGTTAGAATCAGCGTTGTCACATTTTGTTTCGGGGGAAAAAAGTGGAATTTTAAACATTTTGATTAAAAACAGCGAGATTCTTTCATCCAAAGCGGGACAATAAAAATTAAGTAATGAGTAGTTTTTATTACTTATCCATTTATTTGAGTGTTAGATAAAGTTTCTAGTAATTATAGATAGCAATATAAAATGTTTTTAATGGAAAATCGTTACTAAGTTATAACAATACTGTCTGGTGAGACAGTTAAGTCTTCAGATGAGCGAAATATAAATAAGTTATATATTACTTTCGAATTACTCATTAATATTTTTCTGAAGATTTCAATTCTTTTAAAGTTTATGTTAAAGAGAAATTGTTGATAACTCGCACTAAGATATGCTATTAGGTGATATCAAATTTTAATGATAGTAGTAGATAGACAACTACTTCCATTTCACTCAGTGCGTCGAATAATCCTTGAAAAGCGGGACTAAGAATGTCGGGCGTGGGACATTAAATTTTGTGATAAAAATCGTGACGCCTAGTAACGCTGGCTGAGATAAAGAGGTGTGTCTCAAAAGATAACAAAACATACAGACGAGTCATGTAAAAAATTGTTTAATGAAGGGAAGATGTGTAATACAACTAAAATGGGACTACATAATCATATTGTATTAAAAATTAAAGACAAAATGTACAACTTTGACCACATAAGCAAGAATACTGCTGATCGATTTTTATCGAAACGTTCAGAGTGCTAAGTGTGAGTTTTTCTTTTCGCATTCGATCGTGAGCGCGTTTGGAGTTTACTAGGAATTTGTATGTGATTTGTACAGCGCCACCTAGTGGTAAACTGGTTTCTCACGTTTACCACTAGGTGGCGCTGTACAAATCACATACAAATTCCTAGTAAACTCCAAACGCGCTCACGATCGCGCTATGTAAAATTTAATGTTTTTTTTTTTAAATAACCTACTTATTAATAAAAGGTGTTAGTAACTTTGCCCGTCATAAGTAATAAAAGTTGATACTTTCTATATAAAACGTCAGTAAAAAAAAGGTTTAGTACAGCTGCAATCACTCTTCGATAATGACCTGTTTTCTTTACATTTAGATCATCATATTATTAAAAATCATCTTTTGATATTATGTTTCAATTTAAATAAAACTTATAATTATTAAGTGATAACCCCTGTGCTGCAACCTTTTATATTGAGGTAGTCTCCGTCTATAAACATCAAATATTACCTATATGTTGCTGGATAATAAAACTACAATTGCAAACTTACCGGCTTCATTACGCTCAAAGCCTTTGCTCGCTTTTAGAAACTAACTGGTAGGGAGGCAAGCGTATTGCAAATTTTTGCAAATGAATTAATTTATTATTATTTTGCACTTTTTATATCAAGATAGCAAACAAGCAGATGGGTCTCCAGATAAAAAGAAACAACCATGACCTATACAAACCAAAGATGTTAATGGTGCGTTGCTATCTTGTCGCGAGGTCTAATGCCACATGCATAAGTTCACCGGCTACCTTACCCTCCAAACCGGAACACAACAGTGACAAGCACTGACTATTGCGACAAGAATAAGTAAGGCGATGGTACCAGACCCGGTCGAGACAATGCATAACTCTACCACCTAGTACGAGGGTGGATTGAAAAGTACTCGGCCTAACACAGATCCATTCAATTCTAAAAATCAAATTTACCTACATTATTTAGTTCAAAGTAGTTAATTGTGTGAAGTTCGAAACGTGTGCAACAATTTGTTGTGATTTTATAATTTTTTTAACAAAGCAAGCAGCGTGCCGTCATTAAGTACCTCCATAAGAAGGGGCTATCACCGAAAGCCATCCATGATGATATGGTCAGTATATGAGGGGATTCTGCTCTATCTTATGCATCCGTCAAAAAATGGATAGCAGAATTCAAGCGTGGCAGAGAAAGTGTGAAAAATAAACCCCGATCTGGAAGGCCTTCGACGTCCACTACTGACGAAAACATTAAAAAAGTACTTTATTCAATTATGGGAGACCGCAGATTAAAAATTAGAGAGATAGACGAGATTATAGGCATCTTTTATGAATGAACTCAAAATATTATAGTCAACGAATTGGGTTTATACAAAGTGTCTGCGAGGTGGGTTCAGCGACTGCTTTCAGTTGAACAAAAAAAGGATGCGATTGACTAGTTCACGTGACTGTTTGGAGTTATTTGAAGCCGATGCAGATTTTTTGAATCGTTTTGTTACAATGGACGAAACATGGGTTCATTACTGTACGCCAGAAACAAAACAACAATCAAAATAGTGGAAAATACATGGTTCACCACCCCCTAAAAACGTTAAGGCGCTTTTGTCGGCAAATAAGGTAATCGCTTCAGTATTCTGGGCGTCGAAGGGTATGATTGTGATTGATTATTTTGAAAGGGGTCAGACTATAAACTCTGATTACTATTGTGTCTTACTAAGTCGTTCACGAGAGGAAATAAAAGAAAAACGTCCAGGAATGCTCAGAAGAAAAGTCCTGTTTCATTAAGATAACGCCTGTGGTTCACAGGTCTGTGCAATGATTGGCTGAAAACCACAATTGTGGCTTTGAACTATTACCGCATCCACCTTATTCACCTGATCTGGCAACGTCGGACTTCTTTCTGTTCAATAACCAAAAAAAAGCACTTGGGTGGTCAAACATTTTCGACAAACGACGAAGTAAAAACTCTAATGAAGAATCATTTTTTGTCAACGGTCTAAATGCTTTGAATGGGAGATGGCAAAAGTGCATCGAACTTGATGGTGATTATGTAGAAAAATAAAATATAACTGATTTAGTATGTGTTTATTTTCTTGGTTAGGTCGAATACTTTTCAATCCACCCTCGTAGCTGCAATGGTAGTGACTCGCATAAACAATCGGTAGCCTTTTACGACTTGGTTGGCAGAACGGCAGTTGGCCTATTCTTCAAAGAAGCCCGGAATATATATCTCGCCGTGTTGGTCCCGGCCTCCTTTGAAGAATAGGCCAACTGCCGTTCTGCCAGACAGGTCGTAAAAGGCGACCGATTGGCTATCGAGTCACTAACATCGTGGCTACTAGGTGGTAGAGCTCTGCATTGTCTCGCCCGGGTCTGGTACCACCGCCTTACCTATTCCTACCGCAATAACGTCAGTGCTTGTCGCTGTCGTGTTCCGGCTTGGAGGGTAAGGTAGCCGGTAAACTTATGCATGTGGCATTAGACCTCGCCACAAGATAGCAACGCACCATTAACATCTTTGGTGTCTATAGGCGATGGTTGACTCTTTCCATCAGGAGACCCATCTGCTTGTTTGCTATCTTATGATATAAAAAATAAAATAAAAAAAATAACACGGGGGAAAGGTAGGTTGCTGCTGCTCGCAACTTTATCCGCGCGGATTTCGTTTACTCCGCTCCTACTTGTCGTAGCGTGCTGACAATTTGGCAGTACAATCTATAACTTTTTGGGTCGTAACTATATAATATTTTTCTGAAAACGAAACATTTTCACGTCCTTGAAATATATTTAGGGACACCGGGACAGTTAAAACGGGACATATCTCGGTATAGAACAACTGCCGTTTCATTCACATAAACTTAGGGGCTACCCATAACTCACGTCTCACATATGTTATGGTTTTTGACCAGTTTCGTCGTCCTTGTCACAGGAGGTCACACTTGTGCGACCTCCTAGTGGGAACCCCTATTGTTACGTCACATATTTTGCAAATTTACATATATCAGTAAGAAATTAAACAAGCACACGTGGGAAGGCATGACTACGAGTTTGCACAATCATAATACAGATCACGTTAGTAACAATTTTAAGTTTTTTTTTATTTACATATAAATTTCGCGTTTCAGTATTTTGGATTTCAACACGTGACTTTACAAAGCTTCCCTCCCCGCTTTTTGTCACTGAATTTCACAGACCCGCTCCCCTCACTTAACCTGTGACGTATTTTATAGATGAACCCTTACAAGCTAAAGTCTAAGAACTCGTAAGAAACGCATGAGCGTTCCATAAACTAGCAACAAAACTCCTACTACAAATCCCTTCTTCATGCTAAGACTAAAATTATTGCTCATGGTACAGCGGTCAGCATATTCAGCTTTGATAATTAAAATGACATGTTTTTCACTATTTAAATTATTCTCAATAGTAGCCAGTTGTCAACTTACTCTCCAAACCGCATGTAAGTGATAAAGCGTTGACGTTATTGCAGCAGAAATAGATAAAGCTGATACCAAATCCGGGCAAAACGTACGACCGCACATTTCCGTATTTCTTTTTATATTTTATTCTGCTTGTTGATCATCACAACGTGGATCTTGTCAATCATATAACTCTTTGTGACCTTTAACTGAAATTATTAATGTTTCTTCATCCATAATTACGTCGTTTTATAAATTTATACTCAAAACACGGAGGAATACGTGCGCGATATTTCGTTCGTCATAGCACACTGGCGCCGGGGCGGGCAGCATCCTATTCACCGACATCCATCGAGCAAAGTTCTGTTCCGATTATTGACGTATCTAGAGTTACTTTTCAGGGCTGAGTCTCGAGCCCAAAAATATCGGACAAGTGCAAGTTGGACTCACACACCGAGGATTCCGTATAAAGTTGTGTTTTTTTTGGTGATGTAACTAAAAGACATGTTTTCTTTTTCATGTGATGTAAGACATGGTTTCTTGCCAAATTTCATTATTATGGACACGCCTATCTACGCCTACGGCTCCGATGCGACCCGTCGTAGTGAACGATAGTTTATATGAAAGCGATCTAATCGAATTTTGCGATGCGGCCCGCCCCATTTTGCTCGATCCTTTACAATGCAGATTTGTCAAAAGTGTTTTATCGCAACACGTTTTATGCAATCCATTTGAGAAGGTAATTTTCCTATATATGAGCGTCGGAAATGTTTTTTCTTACGATTATTTTCATCCCCCCTTATAATCCAAAAATTTTAACGTCGACTTTCGATTACAAGACAATAATTATCCTAGTAGATATTATTTGAATATCACATAATTTTATATGACTGTTTATGGTTTTGTAAACTGAATCATTAATTAAATTGTTTTGATTTGTTGCGCAGTTGATATAATGGTATTGACATTTCAAAGCTCTGTGTTGGTTCGATTTTTTATAAAAATAATCTATATATATATATATATATATATATATATATATATATATATATATATATATATATATATATATATATATATATATATATATATATATATATATATATGGCTGGACCAATTTAGGTAATTTTTTTTATTGCGTTTGTAATTGTAAGGAGAAGGTTCTTATAAAAGAAAATATTAAGAAAATTGCGCGGAAAATTAACCACCATATAAAGTTTAATGCCATTTTGGCTGCGTGGTAGGACAATCCCGTAGACTTATATAAATTACGTGTCACGTTGTTTGTCCGCTATGGATTCCTAATATGTAAGGCAAAACAACGTTTGCCGGGTCAGCTCTCTTCTATCTATTCTTCTATCTTTATAAAATTACTAATAATTTTTATTAGGCTTTATTGTCATTAACTTATAAATGCGAGATAACGTTAAAAAAACTATGGTAAAATATACTTAGGGAGTTGGTTACGGACATGCGTCTTTTACATACCAGAGAAAGACACCAAGTATCATCTTTTCTTTTATGTAGAGAAATTAAGCAATTAAATTAATAATCGGATGAATTATACTTTAAATCATTTCATAAGATACAATTAATAAATATTCAAAATTATTTTTATACATGTTAATGAAATAATATTTCGTCACTAATGAGTCGGATATCCCATTATGCCTGTATCCGTCAAAAATTTGGTCCTGACTCATATATGAGTGTCGGAAATGTTTTTTCTTACAATTATTTTTATCCACCCTTATAAACCAAAATTTTGATGGTCGTCTTTCGACGACAAGACAATCCTAGTATTATTTGAATGTCACATAATTTTATATGAATGTTCTATGGTTTTGTAAACAGAAGCATTATTAAAATTGTTTTAATTTATTGCCCAGTTGATCAAATGGTATTCACATTTCAAAGCTCATAGCTAATCAAGCAAAGCTCTTCTAATGGTAGTTTTACATTAATAACGAAATGAAAAGCGATTTTCTCCAACTACTCTCCTTCTCGCCCGGGTCTGGTACCACCGCCTTACTTATTCCTACCGCAATAGTGTCAGTGCTTGTCACTATCGTGTTTGGAGGATAAGGTAGCCGGTAAACTTATGCATGTGGCATTAGACTTCGCCACAAGATAGCAACGCACCATTAACATCTTTGGTGTCAATAGGCGATGGTTGACTCTTTCTATCAGGAGATCCATCTACTTGTTTGCTCTCTTATGATTTAAAAAAAAAGGGGTGCACCTGATGTTAATTGATCCCCACCGCCCATGAACATTTGCAATACAGGGTTCAGGTACTTCAGTTGCGTTACCAGCCTTTTAAATATGAGTATGTTCTTTAAAAACATACACTTTTATCAAAACTACTTAACCTATCATCACGAAACTTTGTACACATATTCTTGGAGGTATTAGAAGTGACTTAAGATACCTTTTATTAAAAAAAATCTTAAAACCGCGAAGCCAAGGGTAATAGCTAGTTTATCTATATATAGATATACAACACATACACACACACATATATATATATATATATATATATATATATATATATATATATATATATAGATATATATATATATATATATATATATATATATATATATATATACACAGATATACAACATACACGATCTGATTACAAATTATGCACGTATATGCGACATTTGGCCGAGTCTGCCAGTTCACTCTAGGATCAACTAGGCCAAGCCCGAACCATGGTTATTTACTTTCGTCGTTTGACTAAAAAGTTAGGAACTCCTGGGCTTGATTAAAATTAAAATTTCAGTCAAAGGTCTTAATTTGAATTTAATTCGGGGTTTGCCCGAAGGCTTCGGTCAAACTTAGAATAAAGCAGTCATTCTGGGAAGAGACTCCGTGTCGACCACATATATATATATATATATATATATATATATATATATATATATATATATATATATATATATATATATATTAATAATTATAATAGTAAATACCTTCTGGTGAATCCTGTGCAGAGTTATTAACCTCAATTTTGAAATCTGAAGGTACAGTCTTATTTTTCTTAACAATTCTTTTCCCTTTTAAATCGTTGCTAATTGTTTTCTCAATATTACCCTGGCGCCGTCGTCCTGGCTTGGGAGGAGGAACTGCATTCTTAACTGTATTGTTCTTTTTCAGGGGGCTTGTCGTTGGTGATTGAGCTTTCATTAATTTCTCCATTAGATTTAAATTTTGGAATTGCGCTGCCACTACTGTAAGAAATATATGTTTGTACAAAAATAAGGTGACATTTTAAATTGTGCAACTGTAAAGGTTAGGCAGAAAAAACCGACTGTCATATATTAGCTCCTGCCACAGTGCTTCCATAATACCACCCCATTGACCGCCCCGTTGGTCAAGTGGTTAGCGACCCTGACTATGTAATCGACGGGGCTCGGGTTTGGTTTGCAGGTTCGGATTTCGGGGTCGGGGGGCCAGCCACAGCCATTTGTGTGATAAGCATAAATGTTTGTATTTCTGGGTTTGGGTGTTTATTAAATATATTCTAGTATTTATATTACATATTTATTTCTATGTATTAGTATCGTTGACTAACACCCATAACACAAGCAAATAATTTGCTTACTTTGGGGTTAGATCAGTAAGTGTAATTTGTCCCGTATATTACCATGTATTATAAAATTTATTTATTTTTAATGGTTTTGTTGGTACACATTCTCAACATGCTATTAATATGTAGCATGTTGTCAATATTTAGTCTGCCCTGAAGTGAAGGTGGACGCTGATATGTATGTAAAAATCATTAAAAAAAGTTTTTGTTTTCCTGACTTAGCATCAGTGCTAAAACACATATAAATACAGTAAAGTAGTGCCTTTGTTTGAATCTGCGGATAGCAAAGATCCAAATAATTTTAGGCCAGTATGTGTTTTTCCAGTTTTTAGTAAGATTTTCGAAAAGCTCATGCTAAATCAGATGCTACATCATTTTAATATCAACAATATTTTTAATGTAAATCAGTTTGGGTTTACAAAAGGGCACTCAACCACTGATGCAGGTATTACGTTTGTGAAATACGTTTGTGCAGCACAGACACGTTTTGTTGTAAATATTAATGTAAATAGATAGTAAGGCAGGATAGAATGTATGTTTCGTTTAGTTTGTAAGTTTTTTGTAATAAATAATGTTCGTTTTCGCCTTTTATTCGCCCTAAGACCTACATACAGCTTTGTTGTATAGAAATAATAAAGCTTTATGTAGCTATGATCTTTGCCTATTAGGCATATTACGAATAAAGCGAGTTCCACGCAGTCGACGACATTACGAGTCGACTCTTGCGAGATAGTATTTATATGCGGGAACTCGCAATTACGAAAATCCGAAAAGTGCAAAATTCTTTGTTAAAACAAATGTTTTATGATTGTAAATAGTATGTATAATGTAAGTATAAGCCTTAGGCATATGTTTAGATACTTTTCGGTACTATAAAGATAGTTAACAGGATAGTACGACCTGAAAAGGCGTACAACTCTGTAATTGTAAGAGTTTCCGAGGTCCTGTAAGAACGTATAATGTATATAACACTCTTGTTTGTTATTGTATAAGTTTATTTGTGTTAGATCCTTGTATATAAATAAGAAATAACACATTGTAATTCGTTTTCGGTAGGTCTTAGGGCATTACGTACTTTGTTTTGCATATATTTGTAAAAAGGTAGTACCGTTGCACTCGCTAGAGGGCCACACTAGTTAATTAGAGGTAGGAGAAGCTACCTAAGATAAAATTATTAAGATTAGATTGCGAAAAGTGGGATTTTAACAAATCCCAGACATTGTGGCGCCACACCCGGCGCCGTTTGTCTTTGTAGATTTCCGCCGACCGTCTGGCCGCGCGCTATAAATATCGAAGAGCGCGGCCATACAATCAGTTCTGTTCCAGTTCCGATAAAGTTACAGTTTCGTTACGACTCAATAAGTTTCCCAGACAAGTTCCTGGGCTTTAGTATATATCTATAGGGTACCGGCTTTAGAGTAGGGCAGTGTTAGGGCAAGTAGTGGCTCTCCATAGAGTAGGTTAAATATTTGCAACGGTGCTAGCTTTATTGCTTTATTTCGTTACAATAAAGCGCCTTTGCAACGAAAAGTTGTGGTCTCGATTATTTCTCCGGCAGATTCGGCTCAACCAAAAAGCACTGCGGCTGGTGGGGCGTCGAAGAAGAACAGATCTACAGTCCGCTGGCTCCCCCGGCTGTAGTGCACATTTTCTGGTCGCATTCGAGCCGGATCACTGAGCCATGCCGATCGAGACAAGGAGTACGTCGAGTCGCCGAGAGGAAGAGGCCGCTAGTCACGAGGAGGAAACGAGCGGTACCAACACGTCCGCTACGGAGACTAGCGGCACAACAACGACCGAGAACACCGAGGCGACCGAGACCACAACAAGCACCGTGGCAAATAGTGAAAAGCCGGTACCATCCGCAGTCGAGTCGCCGCGTATCGTTTATCTACGCGCCAAATTAGAAGAAGCGCGCTTACGAGCAGAAGAGGCGAGCCTACGGACGGAACTCGCGCGCGCTGTTTATGAAGAAGGGCAAGCAACTGCCATTACGAGGGTCGAAGATTGGATGGACTCCGCTCGGCCAACCCATACGGATCGCCAGCCGGTACCAGAGCCGCTGGCAATCACCAGTTCGGTGGCACTTATGCCACACCCACTACGAGAGGCGGCACCTAGGCCGCAATACGAAGAGGCGGCGCACGCGCCGCACCAAGAAGATTCGGCGGGCCATGAGTCGCCCGCACTACGAGAGGTGGCCCAGGCGCCACAAGCTACGTCGCCCGCGCAGTCGGCGGGCATTTCAGCGCGCGCTGTACGTCCGGCGGAAGATGATGTGTCCGTCGTAGAGAAGGCGAAGATTTCGACGCCTACTGAAAATACGGCACCAAAACAAGAACCAGGTGCATTGAAGGCCGCAGATATCACCACGCTCGCGTCCGCCCTGGCAGAAGCATCACGAGGGGCGCCGCGCTACAGTATGGAGTTACCAAGTTTCGATGGCGCTGGTGAAGAATGGTTGCAGTTTAAAGCGGCGTATCGAGATACAGAGAAATATTTTAGCAAGGCGGAAAATCGGGCAAGAATTCGAAGATGCTTACGTGGAAACGCCAAAGAAGCCGTCGCCTGCATGTTTTACGGGGAAACCGACCCAAGTGAGATCGTCGACCATTTGGAAATACAGTTTGGTCGGCCCGACGCACTAGTGAACGCCGAATTAGAAAAAATCAAGTCATTGCCGCGAGTGAAAGAAAGTGCGCGGGAAACGTGTGTGTTCGCCAGTAAAGTGAACAATATCGTCGCTACGATTCGAGCTCTCAACAGAGAGAGCTATCTACACGATACGGTGGCAGTGAATAGTTTATTAGCGAAGTTTAATTATACGTTGCAGCACAGTTGGTTCCAGTACGCAAGACGGGAAGATAGAAAACCCGATCTACAAATGATAAGTGAATTTTTAATGAAAGAAGCCGAGATGTGTGCTGCGTTGGTGCCACATGAACCTACGAAAGAAAATCAACAAGTTTTTAAGAAAACACAGCGAACACACACGCAGAAATATGAACCACAATTGAAGAGAGATAAATGTGCGATATGTCAAGATGCACATACTAGCTCTATATGTGAACAGTTTACGAAAGCTAGTGTTGACGATAGGTGGGCTATGGCAAAACGTAATAATTTATGTTTCAGGTGTCTGCAAAAAAGAAAGCCAAAACACGAGTGCAAGTTTCGGCAGTGCGGCATCGACGGGTGCAAGAGCTCGCACCATCGGCGGCTACACAATAGCCGCAACAATTATACAAAGAAGACATCTGAAGATCAAGTAGAAGACAGCGACGCCTTGGTGGCGTCAACGCAGTCAAGCGCGCCACGCGCCTACCTTAAAGTTGTACCGATTGTCCTCACAGGTTCCAGAGGCAGCGTGAACACATACGCACTATTAGATGAAGGGTCCACAGTCACGCTGGTAGAAGAGAAGGTGGCTGCACGAATAGGAGCTCGCGGGCCGGTAGAGCCGTTCCGCATAGAAACAGTTGGCGGCACGCGACTCAACGCAGAGAGGTCGCGCCGCATCGCAGTCACCATCAAGGGCCTTCATCACCATCAGCGACATCGGATAATAGGAAGAACTATAGGTAACCTTAACCTATCGCCACAGTCTGTTAATAGATCCATCGTCAACAACTGCAGACATCTAGAAGATATAGAAGAAGATGTCATCATGGAGCGCACCGTGCCAACCGTGCTCATCGGCCAGGACAACTGGCACCTGATCGTGACGAGGGCTGTGAAGAGCGGAAGACGTGGACAACCAGTAGCATCGCTCACGCACCTTGGCTGGGTGCTACATGGTGTAGACTACCGCCACAAGCAGCGAGTCCACCTAGTGCAGAGAGCTGCCTATGCCGAACAGGATGAAGATATAGAGAAGGTAATAAGAAATTATTTCGATTTGGACAGTGTCGGCATCACTCCGCGCCAGCCCATCAACCAGAACGAGCAGCGAGCCCTGCAGATTTTAGAAAGTACGTGTAAGCGCTTACCTGACGGGCGCTACGAGGCAGGTCTATTATGGAAAGAAGATAGCCGCGAGTTTCCTGATAGCCGCGGCCTGGCTATTAAAAGATTGTATAATACAGAGAGACGTCTGGACAAGGACCCCGCGCTAAAGGAGGCATATGAAAAACAGGTACAACATTTATTTGATAGTGGTTACGCCGAACCTGCCAACGAGTCACCTAGCCAATCCAGCTGGTACCTGCCTCACTTTGCAGTAGTGAATCCTGCAAAACCTAAGCCGCGAATAGTGTACGACGCAGCTGCGCGGGTCAATGGAGTGAGTCTCAACAACATGTTATTAGCTGGTCCAGACCTTCTGCAGAACCTACCCGGAGTGCTAATGAGATTTCGACAGCTGCCTATCGCCGTGACAGCAGACATAAAAGAAATGTTTCTGCAAATACGTGTACGACAACAAGACCGGGATGCATTACGTTTCCTATGGCGAGGAAGCGACAGAAAAGGTTCGCCACGTGAGTATATGATGACCAGCGTCGTATTTGGAGCTGCGTCATCACCAAGCACCGCTATTTTCGTTAAAAATAAGAACGCAAAAGAGTACGCCTACCTCTATCCCGACGCCGCTACAGCCGTGGTAAGAAACCATTACATGGACGATTACCTGCAGAGCTTCGATAGTGAGGAAGATGCTATCAGAATAGCCTCGCAGGTTAGCTTTATTCATCAACAGGCGCATTTCCAGCTGCGCGGATGGAAAAAGAACAACTCGGCCGTACCTAAAACGCTACTAGTAGCGCCATCTCTGGGCGGCGATTGGGAACTAAGCACAGAAAGCGAGAAGGTTTTGGGATTAAAATGGAAACCTCATAACGATAAGCTGGGTTTCAATGTTAAAGCGGTGTACGATAAAGATAAAACACCTACGAAGAGACACGCGTTACGGGTAGCTATGTCTATTTTCGATCCTTTAGGTTTAATTACACCTGTAACTATTCACGCGAAACATTTACTTCAAGAAACGTGGCGAATCGGACTACCATGGGACGAGCCTTTACCTGCGGACTTAGAGAAGACATGGAGAAGCTGGCTTCAAGACGTGAGAAGAATGGAACATCTGGAAATACCTCGCGCACATTCTAACTTGGCGCGAGCGCGAGATCGGCAGCTGCACATCTTTACGGATGCCAGTGAGTCTGCCTATGCAGCGGCGGTCTACTGGCGCATAGTCAACGAGGACGGCGAAGTCAGCGTCAGCCTAGCAGCAGCCAAAGGAAGAGTCAGCCCGCTCAAGTTTACCTCCATACCAAGGTTAGAAATTCAAGCAGCTTTACTAGGTGCCCGCCTAGCTCAGCACGTCATGGAGGAGTACGAGTATCAGCCAAGCCGCAGGGTGTACTGGACAGACAGCCGCACAGTTCTATCGTGGCTACGCACAGGCTCGCGAGCATTCAAGCCGTTTGTTGCCCATCGAGTAGCAGAGATTGAAGATATTACGAAGGTCGCAGAGTGGCGATGGGTGCCGTCTCGCGACAATGTAGCTGATGATGCTACTCGCCATATCCCGGAAGAATTTGGAGACCGACATAGATGGTTCGTTGGTCCGGCCTTCCTATACTTAGAAGAGGACAAGTGGCCGCAAGATGTCGCTACCAGTAGCGAAATAACAGGCGAAGAAAAACCGTCGGCAGCTGTAAATAATGTAAATATTGTAAATAACGTCAGAAAAATTGTGTGTATTGCAGAAGCACTACCGGAAATAACAAGATTTTCGTCGTGGCTGCGACTGGTGCGTGCAACAGCGCGCGTGCTGCAGTTCATCGAGCTCTGCAGACCAAATAAGCAACGTGTCGCCGGTGTGCGTAAGCGCACAGCTCCGAGTGCCTCCAATGATGAAGATTGGGGAAAAAAGTATACGAAAAGCTCGAGGAAAATAGAGAAAATTAAGAAGCCACGAAGCACGGAAGAAAAACGACGCTATTTGCCGCTAGATGGCGCTGATATCATTAGCGCCGAGAAATTGTTAATAAAATCATCACAAAAAGAAAGCTTTGCTAGCGAAATAGAAGCTATTACGGGCGGGAGCGCGATAGCAAGAGACAGCCGGTTGAAGCAGTTATCATTGTTCATCGATCAAGAAGGCATTTTGAAAATAAAGTCACGAATAGCGGCGGCAGAAGAGATAAGTGAAGATTTACGAGAACCGGCCGTACTAGATGGCCGTCACCCATACACCCGCCTCTACATAGAACATGAACACCGTCATCTTCACCATAGCGGGGTGGAAGCAACTACGAGCGAGATATTACAGAAATTTTGGGTTTTACGGCTTCGCCCCGACGTGCACGGCATAGTAAAGAGCTGCGCGCTTTGCAGAAGAAGAAGCGCTATCCCGCCACAGCCGCCTACAGGCGACCTGCCGAAGTCCCTGGTCGCGCACCATCAGCGAGCCTTCACCTACGTGGGCCTGGACTTTCTTGGGCCATACAGCGTGACCATCGGGCGGCGCCACGAGAAGAGATACGTGGCGCTTTTCACCTGCCTTACTTCAAGGGCGGTTCATCTGGAGATAGCCGCCAACCTGACTACGGACTCCGCAGTAATGGCACTGCGGCGCATGATGTCGCGCCGCGGGTGCACCACCGAGGTTTGGAGCGACAACGGCACCAACCTGCGCGGCGCTGATGCAGAGCTGAGGCGCGCCGCACTAGACGCCACTAAAGAAGCAGCAGCCAACTACTCAATCAAATGGAAGTTCATCCCGCCGAGCGCGCCTTTCATGGGAGGCGCATGGGAGCGCATGGTGCGCTCTGTCAAGGCTGCACTGGTCGCCGTGCTGCAACAGCGGCATCCACCAGAAGAGAAGACCCGGCACCACTGACGCCCAATCACTTCCTGCTGGGCGGACCATCACGCGTGCCTGTCCCGGGCGCGTTCTCCGAAGGCGATACCATCGGCCGCCGCCACTGGCGGCACTCACAACAGCTGGCCAACCACTTCTGGTCACGCTGGGTACGAGAAGCGCTTCCGCTACTCCAAAAGCGGCGGGAGCCTCACGGAAGAGGAGCAGAGCTGCGCGTCGGCGACATCGTGCTCATCGCTGACGGCGCGCTGCCAAGAAATACGTGGCCAACGGGAATCATCGAGGCAGTACACCCTGGAGCAGACGGCGTGGTACGAGTGGCTGACGTACGTACGGCTGCGGGAGTCATGCGAAGACCGGTTAAGAAGTTAGTCTGGCTGCACCATATTTAGTATAACACTGCGTGTTATAGGCGGGAGAATGTGCAGCACAGACACGTTTTGTTGTAAATATTAATGTAAATAGATAGTAAGGCAGGATAGAATGTATGTTTCGTTTAGTTCGTAAGTTTTTTGTAATAAATAATGTTCGTTTTCGCCTTTTATTCGCCCTAAGACCTACATACAGCTTTGTTGTATAGAAATAATAAAGCTTTATGTAGCTATGATCTTTGCCTATTAGGCATATTACGAATAAAGCGAGTTCCACGCAGTCGACGACATTACGAGTCGACTCTTGCGAGATAGTATTTATATGCGGGAACTCGCAATTACGAAAATCCGAAAAGTGCAAAATTCTTTGTTAAAACAAATGTTTTATGATTGTAAATAGTATGTATAATGTAAGTATAAGCCTTAGGCATATGTTTAGATACTTTTCGGTACTATAAAGATAGTTAACAGGATAGTACGACCTGAAAAGGCGTACAACTCTGTAATTGTAAGAGTTTCCGAGGTCCTGTAAGAACGTATAATGTATATAACACTCTTGTTTGTTATTGTATAAGTTTATTTGTGTTAGATCCTTGTATATAAATAAGAAATAACACATTGTAATTCGTTTTCGGTAGGTCTTAGGGCATTACGTACTTTGTTTTGCATATATTTGTAAAAAGGTAGTACCGTTGCACTCGCTAGAGGGCCACACTAGTTAATTAGAGGTAGGAGAAGCTACCTAAGATAAAATTATTAAGATTAGATTGCGAAAAGTGGGATTTTAACAAATCCCAGACATTGTGGCGTCACACCCGGCGCCGTTTGTCTTTGTAGATTTCCGCCGACCGTCTGGCCGCGCGCTATAAATATCGAAGAGCGCGGCCATACAATCAGTTCCGTTCCAGTTCCGATAAAGTTACAGTTTCGTTACGACTCAATAAGTTTCCCAGACAAGTTCCTGGGCTTTAGTATATATCTATAGGGTACCGGCTTTAGAGTAGGGCAGTGTTAGGGCAAGTAGTGGCTCTCCATAGAGTAGGTTAAATATTTGCAACGGTGCTAGCTTTATTGCTTTATTTCGTTACAATAAAGCGCCTTTGCAACGAAAAGTTGTGGTCTCGATTATTTCTCCGGCAGATTCGGCTCAACCAAAAAGCACTGCGGCTGGTGGGGCGTCGAAGAAGAACAGATCTACAGTCCGCTGGCTCCCCCGGCTGTAGTGCACAACGTTCTTGAAGATTGGGAAGATTCTCACAATGCGATTGGAGTATTCTGTGATCTCCCAAAAGCATTTGATTGTGTTGACCATAAAACACTGCTGTTAAAATTATAATATTACGGGTTAACAGAAAATTCATTACAATTACATCTTATTTAGAAGGCCGAGTCCAAAAAATTCAAATAATAAAATAAATTCAATAGGAGCTCGAGTATCAATGGGTGTACCGCAAGGATCGATACTGGGGGCCGTTTCTATTTTTAGTGTACGTCAATGATCTACCATTCGTGGTTCCTAAAAATTCCAATATGGTGCTGTTTGCTGATGACACATCACTAATATTAAAGTTAAGCGTCAGACACAATGCTACGACGAGGTAAACAGTACGCTATTGAAGTTACAAAACTGGTTTACGGCTAATAATTTAGTATTAAATGCAAAAAAAACAACATGTATAAAATTTGCACTTCCAAATGTTATCTCAGTTCCAACAAAAATATTTTTAGGGAAAGAAGAATTAGAAATTACGGACAAAAACATATTTCTGGGCTTTACAATAGATTCATCACTTCAGTGGAATAATCATATTCAGAATATATCAAATAAACTAAGCTCAGCTTCCTATGCGATTAGGAAAATACAACAGTTGATGGATGTAAAAAATTACACAGCTAGGATGGTATATTTTGCATATTTTCATAGTGTCATGACTTATGGCATTTAATTATGGGGAAGAGCTGCAACCATTGAAAGTATATTTATTTTACAGAAACGAGCCATTCGAGCTATATATAATTTACACACTCGAGACTCCTTAAAGGGCATATTTAAAAAAATAAATATAATGACGATTTACAGTCAATACATATATGAAAACATAATGTATGTATGTAAAAATTTAACTTACTTTAATAAAAACTATGACAAACACGGTTATAACACACGTCACAAAAATGAACTTGCTACTCCTAATTTTAGATTGACTAAAACTAGTCATTTTTGGGGGACTGTGTACGTTTTTATAGTAAGATTCCATACCACATGTTTGAATTACCTGACAATAAGTTCAAGAACGTCGTTAAGCAAACACTAATGTGTAAGGCTTATTATAGATTGAATGATTATTTGGAAGACGACGAGTAAGTGATTAAAAAATTTTTTTTTTTTAAATATAATTATTATTATTGTAACGTTATTTTAATTGATCTATGTATTGACATTGAATTGTGTTTATTGTAATAATATTTTAATTTTGATAAATTTGACATATTTAATTGCTTTTATTTAAAATTATTACACAATAGATCTATAGTGGGTATATCTATAAGTATGTAGGTATAGATAATGTCTTCATGTATTTATAATGTAATAACATGTAAAAACCGACTTTAAAAAAGTGATTACTGTGAATCCTATTTTGAATAAAATAATTTGACTTTGACTTACAGTGTTACTTTTGAAGATCCGGCCAAATTTTAAAATTAGGAACTAAATATTGAATTGAAAATGCATTTTAATCATTATGACCGCCCCGTTGGTCAGGTGGTTAGCAACCCTGACTACGCAATCAAGTGTGTCCGGGTTCGATTCCCGGCAGGGACAGGCATTTTTGTGATGAGCATAGATTTTTGTATTTCTGGATTTGGGTGTTTATTAAATATATTAGAGTATTTATATATGTATTTCTATGAATTAGTATCGTTGACTGACACACATACTACAAGCATATAAATTGCTTACTTTGGGATCAGATCAATTCGTGTAATTTGTCTAGTGATATTTGTTATATATATATATATATATATATATATATATATATATATATATATATATATATATTTATTATTATTATTGTAAAATTATTACAAGATATTTCTCTCCGAAATATTGCTCATTACTTCCTATATCAAATATTTTCATTAAGTTCCGATTTCTAGGACCATAATTATAAAAATATTTAATTTAAACTTTGTAAAAAAAATTCAGAAGTCTTAAAATGTATCTAATGTATCTAGTGAAATATTATAAAATGTTCAGTTGTACATTTGTATTGGCGAAGGTGCAATATATTTTGTTCATAGTATGTGCTTTAAGGCATGATTGTCCCACAAGAAAAAAATCATAACTGTTTAAACAATATTTTAAAATATTGGTAAAAATAGCTGTTTTTAGCAATAAAAAAAAATCTCTTATTTATCAAACAAATAAAACTGATGGTGATTAAAAAATGAGTTACGCAATAAGCTTACAGGTCGATTCATAAATAATGTATTTATACAATATTGTATAAATTATGCATATAAATAATCGAAACTGTATGCATATAAAAAAATAAAAGCAACACAAATAAAAATGTTGCTAATTTCTGATATTTACGTAGAGATGATTTCATGGAAACTGTACTAAGCATTTCGGTGATATTGGAAAAAGGGGTTAAATATAATGACCACCATAAAATGCTTTGATACCCTTCGTTCTTTAACCAAAAACATATACTTAACACCAGAAAAATAAAGTCTAAAATTACAATAGTACTAGCTATTTTAGTCAGGACTGCACTTCAAATTGTATTCGAACACCACGTGTAATAAATGATTACCAAATCTTAGCGAGGAAATTAATGTGTTATTTCTGCCTAAATAAACCTCTGTGATTGCCATAAAATGTAAAGTATTATGATGCCATATTAAGTTATGTTTCCGGCTTGTAATCCTCTCCCACCGCACCACAAGTGAAATTCAGTGTTCTGCTGAGATTTATCTTTTGTTTGACACATCATGTGATGATATATTATTATTATTTCGTACTAAAAATTTCAATCAAAATGTACTATTTTTTGTCAAGGGTAATTATTATTTACATAAATCGGATAAATTATTTTTTGCATGTCATTTTAAATTGAAATGTGGTTAATAATTTAGTGTTCATTAACAATTTTTGGGTTAACAATGATTTTTTTGCGAGTCAGTTTGCTTAAACAGAATAGCAAGATGTAAAAACTTTGGTTATAATTTTACATTAAAATGCTGGTTTAATTTTGGTAGTCGTTTATTACTTTTGGGTTAACAATGATTTTTTTGCGAGTCAGTTTGCTTAAACAGAATAGCAAGATGTAAAAACTTTGGTTATAATTTTACATTAAAATGCTGGTTTAATTTTGGTAGTCATTTATTACTTTTAGGTTAACAATGATTTATTTAGAGTAATTTTGCTTAAATAGGATAGCGAAATGTTAAAACTTTGGTTATAATTTAACATTAAAATGTGGGTTTCATTTTGGTGATTATTTACTATTTTTGTTTGTTATATGTTACTATATCTGGTCGTAAGTTAAACATGAGCTTTGGAAAAATAAACTTCTATTTTGCAAAAATTCTTAAAAAAAAAATTAATTATTTTTTTGAAATTTGAATATAACCTCACAAAGAACTAAGCAATGATCGGCGTTCGACGTATCTGTGAAGAAACATAAAAGACGCCAATCGGCATTGGCTGCAATAAATAGGTAAAAAAGTGACCGTTAAGTTTTAATATGGGCTTATTGTGCATAAATCTATCAGAGTAAATTGTGGCCAGTTCTGGACGCTTTGTGTAGCGGAAAACCAGTCTGTGATTTCTAAGGGTTAAATTAATTTAATAATTTTGGCACAGATTATATTCTTCAAGGATTTTAGGTCAATCTCATCAATCTCCTTTGTTATAATGTTCATGTAACAGCTAATCAAAAAGAATTGTTATGTTGAAAAATTGTAATTTTAAAAGATTTAATTAGGATATGGGAAATTTTTAAGAGTGAGAATACTGCTATCATCTTATGATTATGAATTAGGAAGCTATAGGTTTGTAATTTCCCACGGGATCACTTAATTTGAAAAATTAAGTGATCCTGTGGGATTCAGCAAAAACAGTTATAATGCAGCGGGCTGTACGCTGCAGCTAGTTTTTTTTATAAATTTTTTAACAAATTCCCAGTAAGCAAAGTATTTAAAATTAATGGATGCCCCTTGAACTGCTATAATTATATGTAGGTATAACATAAATTCATATTTCAAAACAATAAAATATAAAACTATTTCTTTTTTATTTTTTAAAATTTAATATGAACATTAAAATTCCTCTTTGCTAGAAAAAAACTTATCTTCAAGCCAAACTGGGAGAGCACAATTATTTAATAAAACAAAAATTCTAATAAGCGAAAATTTTGCCTTCAGTTTAATTTGATTTGGTAATCAAATTTATAATAAACTAGCTGTGTCCGTGAATTTGTCAACATAGAAACAATTCTAAAATAAAAGAAGTCTTTTTCCCAGGGTTTTACCCACATAGTTCCATCCCTGTGCAATTTCCGAGATAAAAACTAATCTATGCCCTTTCTTAGGTCTCAAACTGTCTTTGTACTAAATTTCATCCAAAGCAGTTGTGATTTAAGCATGAAGAGACAAACAGACAGACAGATAGTTACTTTCGCAAGTATGGATATTTTTATAGAATACTACTATTAACTTATAATAATTTTACATAGTTCTTACCTTCATTTGCCAGCATAATCTTTAGTTCTTGTTTCGACTTTGTTGGAACATTCTGTACTATTCTTGACACTTTCTTAATCTTAGCTGGCTTCACTTCATTTTCAGGTGCAACATCTGAAAATTGACATAATTTAAAATCTCTCACAAAGATGTAACAGATAATTATTGCAGGTAGAAATACATACCAGAATTCTTTCTTTTACCAATCTTCACTTTAACAATTGATGGAGTTTTTAAAACCTTTTTCTCCTTTTTTGGTCGTCCTCTAGGTGTTTTCTCTGTAGTTTTTGTTGCAAGAGTTTTACAATCAATCTTTTTAGGCGGCATGTTTATCCACGAAATTTAAGCATTTATTAAAACTTTGTCTTGATTTATCGTTCAACACATGCAGTATATATCAGACTTTACGTTTAGATTAATAAACATAAATCATCGAACCTATTACTAAGTACCAATTGAGTTTCAATGGATAAAGAACTTTTTTTGAATCTGTTGTATGGGTAACATGAACCCATACAAGAATGTATACTTACAAGGTCGAATTCCTGACTAAAGCAATAGTAGTTAATATAAAGTATAAACAATTACTTGAACAAACTTGCAAATTCAAAAGAATGGAAACCAACTTTGTTTCTTGTAGGTACTTACTTAAAAAATATTACAACTAGGAGCACACTAGGAGGTAGGATGCAATATGAAATCAAAAGTCAAAATACTAATAATTTGTATATCAACATGGTACTGGATATTATATACATTTACTGTAAAATATGAGTCGTTGAGAAGTGAAAACAAATTCAATAAAAAAAAGGAATATTAGATTCGCGCAATACCTATATTACATAGTACATAGGTACCTATTTATTAAATAGAGTTGACATTTGACAATGTTTGACAATTTCTTATTTCTGTTTGAGCCACAGATCAAGGAACTTATATACTGTAACTGGAATTGTTACGAAGCAATATTTGAAAAAAAAATGTACTTTATTTTGTTACGCATAAAGTTGACATTTGTTTCATACATAACAGAGGGGAAAAACGTTCTGAGCAAGACAACGACAAGAGTGGATGTTGTCCCTTTCTTGCAATTGCCAGTGTAAATAAAACGATCTAGATGGTAGATTTTTACATATTTGGTAATCGTTAAATCCTTATTATTCATACACGTCGATAAATAAATTAGCATAAAATGTATTGTAATTTATATAGTAAGTTCCAAAATGTAATTATTTTAATTATTATGTAATTACTTATGCAATGCAAAAACTGTTTCTCAAATTAGTAGAATTACTTAGTAGTAATTTACAAACTACGCATGGCCACACTTATATATGGCGTTTGGCGCTTTATTTAGTAGAAAGAGATACATCCCACTCATGTCGTGGTACTCTTCGGAACGATTTTGAAGCGCGTGTGAACATTCCGGTTAGAATGTAACTTCCTTGGCCACAGATCGAGGCTACAGACTATAAGATGAATTACGTTGGATCGGGCCAAGGAACTTATATATTGTAACTGGAATTGTTACGAAGCAATATTTAAAAATAAAAATGTACATTATTGGAACGAAGTTCCTTACGGCAGGCTTGGAGGGGATAGGGATTTTGCTGCGCGACCGAACTGAAAAAAATGTGATAGTAAAACCGTAAGAAAAATGCGTGGAATAAAAGCGTTAAATGAGACGTGCGCAGGCGCGACAGTCGCGTACACAAGCGAGTAGTGCCGTTTAGCCGAAGGAAGTTCGTTCCTACCTGGTGTCAGGCGACACCACATCATTTTTTTTTCGTAACTAATAAAGTAGAAATTTGTTTCTTACATAACAGAGGGGGAAAACGTTCTGAGCAAGACAACGATAAAAGTGGATATTGACCCTTTCTTGCAATTGCCAGTGTAAATAAAACTATCTAGATGGTAGATTTTTAGATATTCGGTAATCGTTAAATCCTTTTTATTCATACACGTCGATAAAAAAACTAGTTCTAAGTTAAATCCTTTTTATTCATACACGTCGATAAAAAAAGAGTTCTAAAATGTGCTTATTTTAATTATTACGTAATTACATAAGCAATGCAAAAACTGTTTTTCAAATTAGTAGAATTATTTAGTAGTAATTTGCAAACTACCCATGACCGCACTTATATATGGTGATTGGCGCTTTATTTAGTAGAAAGAGACACACTCCACCCATGTCGTGGTACTCTTCGGAACGATTTTAAAGCGTGGGTAGAATGTAACTTCCTTGGATCGGACAAATGCAATGATACAGATTTTAGTTGTTTACTAAACTTACATAGCCCGAGAGCCCCCACTATTTCTTTAATTTTTTTTTTCTTTAAATTGATGGTTAGTCATATTTTGTTCGAACATAAATATCGATTGTGCGTTGTTTATTTATGTATTTGTCTTTTATTTTTTTAATTAGTTTTATTTATTATAAATTTTTAATATTTACTAGCTGTTGCCAGCGACTTCGTTCACGTGTAGTTCGTTTACTCCGCACTGCCCCTCCTCCATAGGTGATAGCGTGATAATATGTAACCTATATGTTGACCCGACCTATAAGTAATATTCTTGCAAAATTTGAAGTAAATCCATTCAGTACTTTTTGAGTTTACCCCGGACATACATATAGACAAACAGACAAAAATTCTAAAACCTATATTTTTAGCTTTGATATCGATTGTAGATCACGCCCCAAGTATTCTTTAAAAAAATTCAATGTACAGTTTTGACTAATCTATGATTTTATTATATGTATAGATTATAGATTCCTACTTGATGAAATTCATTTTATTATCTATACATATAATAAAATCGTGGGAAAGTCAAAACTGTACATTGACTATTTTTTTAAAGTGATCGTTTTTATCCACTTGGGTGATCTACAATCGACATCGAAGCAAAAATATAGTTCATCCCTGATGATGCTTTAATAAGCGAAATCGGTTGGATGTGAACAATAAAAAATATACGTGAACTGGAGTACAAGTGAGTTTATTTGTAATACATAATTTAATATGCAGTTTCACCAAGTGCCGACGGTGGAAACTATCCAATTTATACCGAATACATAAAAATCTACGGTCAGATAGTTTTATTTACACTGGCAATTGAAGGAAAGGGACAACATCCACTCTCGTAGTTGTCTTGCTCAGAACCTTTTTCCCCTCTGTTATGTAAGAAACAAATATCAACTTTATTAGTAACGAAATAAAGTGCATTTTTATTTTTCAATTTTTGCTCAGCAATAATTCCAGTTATCGTATATAAATTCCTTGAGCGCCAATCGCCATACAAAAGTGCGGCCATGCGTAGTTTGCAAATTACTACTAAGTAATTCTACTAATTTGAGAAACAGTTTTTGCATTGCATAAGTAATTACGTAATAGTTAAAATAAGCACATTTTAGAAATCACTTTGTTCATTACAATACATTTTATGCTAATGTATTTATTGACGTGTATAAATAAAATGGATTTAACGATTACCGAATATATAAAAATCTACCATCAGATAGTTTTATTTACACTGGCAATTGCAAGAAAGGGACAACATCCACTCTTGTCGTTGTCTTGCTAAGAACGTTTTTCCCACTCTGTTAAGCAAGAAAGAAATGTCAACTTTAACACTAACGAAATAAAGTACGTTTTTATTTTTCAAATATTGCTTCGTAAAATTCCAGTTATCGTATATAAATTCCTTGGGTAGGACCACGACATGAGTGGAATGTATCTCTTTCTACTAAATAAAGCGCCAAACGCCATATATAAGTGTGGCCATGCGTAGTTTGCAAATTACTACTAAGTAATTCTACTAATTTGAGAAACAGTTTTTGCATTGCATAAGTAATTACATAATAATTAAAATAAGTACATTTTGGAACTTACTATATTAATTACAATACATTTTATGCTAATTTATTTATCGACGTGTATGAATAATAAGGATTTAACGATTACCAAATATGTAAAAATCTACCATCTAGATCGTTTTATTTACACTGGCAATTGCAAGAAAGGGACAACATCCACTCTTGTCGTTGTCTTGCTTAGAACGTTTTTCCCCTCTGTTATGTAAGAAACAAATGTCAACTTTATGCGTAACAATATAAAGTACATTTTTATTTTTCAAATATTGCTTCGTAACAATTCCAGTTACAGTATATAAGTTCCTTGGGTAGGACATGTAATCAGTGTAACCACTTTTAGTAAATTTCTACCTTTTTAGTAGATTTAAGGCAAATTAAGAGTTAATCTAGTAGGATAAATCGTTTCAGTAGAAATGAGAAAGAAATCGGTAGAACCTTAAAAACAACAAAGAAAAATATCGACACGCGGGATTTGAACCTGCGACCATTTCCCTAAAGCCGGGACGCTCTTCCGCTGAGCTAGAGTCGACAGGCTCGAGGCGGCGAAATTCTTCTTTGCTATTTGATTTATACGTTTGTTATACGTATGTATAGCTAGCGATCAGTAAAATCGACGTAATCGATCATATAGCAAAGAATAATTTCGCCGCCTCGAGCCTGTCGACACTAGCTCAGCGGAAGAGCGTCCCGGCTTTAGGGAAATGGTCGCAGGTTCAAATCCCGCGTGTCGATATTTTTCTTTGTTGTTTTTAAGGTTTTTCCAGATTCCCAAACACTGGGTGAGTGCTATAACACAAAAATTATTAGAAATCGGTAGGTTTCAATTTTTTTACGCTATCAAAGAATATTAGGCTCAAAACCAAGCATCCATGACCAAAAAGTTTTAATTTTAAAGTTGGCACTACACAAAAGTGATTTGGGGGATTTCCCTATTCTTGAATGAATGTTACTGTGGCCATAGCAAATCGAACTTTATTTTCCCAACAGATAAAGACTATTTTTATAAAATAGGTCTTTCAACTCAGATCATTTTTAAGTTACTCCTATAATTACATTGACTTACTAATATATGGACATTGGGTGTCATAGTAAAATCGCGAAAAAAATGTACGAAATACACATGAAAGAAATAGAAATGTTAACAAAATAATTTAAACACTAAATTTATTTATTTACGATTTAATTTCGATTGCTTCGATCAGAAATGAAAATTTGCTTGTAAATTTTAGTAACTCCTGGGCTGGCTGGCTTAATGTAATGGCTCATAGAAAATTCAACATTAAGTCTATAACTTTAACATGTAAAATTGCAAGACATGCTACTCAAAAAAAGAATCCTTGTTTTATCAAATTCTTTATTTGAATTTTCATACAGAGAATTCAAATAAAGAATAAAAGAAAGAAATATGATAGAACAAGGAATGCACGAAGTCGCTTTGTTGACCAAATTTGTTAAAGTTATTTAACTCTATGAACTAGTTACGGAGGATAATAACAGGAATGTTGACTAAAAGTTTTGTTACGATCTTCTTTAGTCTGGTTTTTCAAGAACGAAAAAAATATTGGATATTATTTTCTTCTTTTCTCTTGTAAACAAAAAATGGCGATAATACGTTGCGTTGAACATTTATATGACAATATTTTTCAATTATCTAAAAACTGGACAATTTTTTTTTGAGTCAGTCAGTCTTGTGTAATGCACTAAAAATAAAAAGTATTTTTATTACAAGTTTAAAAATATTTATTCTTAATAAATAGATTCATTCTTACTGGTCTTTAGATACTATATGGTCTTTAGATTCTTACTAAACGACCATTTTGATCTTGATGTCAAATGGATGATTATACTGAACTAGATGTTTGAACTGAAAAAATCTATGTATAGTTAAGGTATAGTTTGTTTCTTTGAGCTTAATATACCTCAAATTAACGGGATTTAATTTTTTTGAAATAAATTTAACTTATTAAATAGTTGCCGCTTTTGATTTGGTTTTGCTGTTAAATATTTACTTTTTGCCAATATAATGGAACAGCACATCAATGTATTTTTGGATTACAGCTAAAATGGGTTACAATTAATAAGTGATACAATTTTTCAGATCGTCATAATCTACCGACAATGCATGTGTGCAAATACATAATATAAATCTACTAAATACTAATTGCTAATAATATTTTATAAAATAAAACTAATGAACTATGTTTACAATTAATGCAATTACTACATTGTACAAAGTCGTTTTTCACCGTCTGTTTCTAGATCTTTAAAACTACGCAACGGATTTTGATGTGGTTTTTTTAATAGATGAGAGTGATTCAAAAGGAAGGTTTATATGTATAATAACATTTTATGGCAAAACAACGTTTGCCGGGTCGTCTAGTTATTATATAATACATAAATTAAATAACACCTAGTTACTTTTAATATATGCTATAATATCTTATATGATTAACTCAATTATGGATAAACTAATAATTATTATCTATACATATAATAAAATCGTAGAAAATTCAAAATTTTACATTGATTATATTTTGAAAGAATACTTGGGGCGTGATCTACAATCGATATCGAAGCCAAAAATATAGTTTTTAGAATTTTTGTCTCTTTTTCTGTTTGTCTGTATGTATGTCCGGGGTAAACTCAAAAAGTACCGCACGGATTTACTTTAAATTTTGCATGAATATTACTAACAGGTCGGGTCAACATAATACCTACATATTATCACGCTATCACCTACGGGGGAGGAGCAGTGCGGAGTAAACGACGTCCACGCGGACGAAGTCGCTGGCAACAGCTACTCAAAAAATAAAATTATTAAAGTTTTATAATCCATACTAATATTATAAATGCGAAAGTCTGTATGTCTGTCTGTCTGCCTGTTACGCTTTCACGGCTAAACAGCTGGACCGATTTTCATGAAATATGGTATGGAAGTAGATGAAGAGCCAAGGTCAAATATAGGCTATTTTTTTAAAAAAAAAATCAATCCCTAAAGTGTTGAAATAGGGGATAAAATTTGCATGAAAAGCTATCTAGACGACATGTTAATCTACTGGCGGGCGAAGCTGCGCGGGTCAGCTTGTCAGTAAAATAAAATAAAATAATTAAAATATTATAGTAAGTAATAAATACTATGGAAGTGACTCTATTTCTTTTGCGAACAATGGTGTAGCAATGGCAAAGGTAAGGACAAAGAGATGTTGTCAATATGATTAATTGGTTTTTCAATCAGTAACTAATAAACAATTCGAAATTAAATAAAATATCGTGTTCAGAGTCCAAATATATACCATATTAGGTTGAACTATTATTATACTTATAAGAAATACAATATTCCATCTTTTTTTTCCCTTTGGTCGCATAATTTTTACAATTTTTCACTAAACAACACGGCATTATTAGTGTCTTGTCAGACTTACTAGTAAATTGTTTCTCATTTTATGTTTTGTTTCTCTTTTAATTGGTACACTTTTGGAGCGCGGACCCGATGTCCATACATTAGTAAGTCTATGTATAATGATTGACAACACAGTTTCATTTAATCGTTTTCGTTTATTGAACTTGTACTTCAATGTTGTAAACTGTTAAAATAATGTAATATAATATGCAAATTACTTTTAATCTTCAGAGAAAAACTACATATCTTCAGAGACAAAAATGAAAAAATTAAAAACAATTATATTATTATTATTATTTTAATTCAGTGGCTTTCCCGTTGGTACGGATTCTGCCAATATCAAGTCAGTCATGGGAGAGACACAAAATGAAGATTGTCCGGTACCTAGATCAATTACACGTTGAGAGATCTAAAACAAAACAAACACAAAGATTAGTACAATAAACTTACACAACTACAGTGATATGAGTTAGAAGCTAATGCTATGCACATATATATAACTATCTACAGATATAGGGGAGGGTAAGAGGGTTCAACATAAATGATTAACATAAAATAATTCACAGCTTAATTTTATTGGCGGCAATAAAAGCAACAAGAATTTTAATAAAAGGGGTGTGGACAAAAGCGAGGAGGCATTGCATATTAGTAGGACGAGGTATGTCTGGTGGCAGGGTGTCATACAGAGAATATGTTAACTTGGGGCAAGAAAAGAAGATGTGATCAATAGTTCCTTCATCAAGGCCACATTCGCAAATAGAGGAATCACGAATTCTCAATTTAGCAAGATGAACGGGGATGCATGCATGGCCCAGACGGAGTCTACATATTGTAGAAGTTATATCTTTACAGGAATCACGGAAACGAAAGAACCAAGGTTTAGTTGGAATTGTTTCCTGTATGCTGGCATAGTATTTGCCTTTATAGCATTTTGATCTTGCCCATGCACTGTCCCAGTTGGACATCAAGTCCACTCTGGCAGTAGCACGTAGGTCACAAGAGAATATCTCATTGTGTATTGGCAGGCCTGATTGAATAGCCTCCTTGGCCAGTTGATCAGCAATTTCATTTCCCCTGATGCCAGAATGACCTGGGACCCAGGCCAAAGTGAAGTCTAAACCATCACTAGCTGCTTGAGAGGGAATCATCCTGATGTTGAGGATGATAGGATATTTTATCTTGGCATGGAATGGATTGGACGCGATAGCTTGTAGACAACTTTGGGAATCTGTCAGAATTAATGTTTTTTTAAACTTATGAGAGAATGCAAAAGTAGCAGCTTCCAGAATAGCTACAGATTCTCCAGAAAAAATTGAAAAGGCAGGAGGGGACCTAAAATTCAATATGACTCTATATTTGGGGATCCAGACTGAGGAACCAACACACTCTCTTTCGGATGATTTGGATGCATCTGTATACATCACCAGGTAATCCACGAAGTCTGTGGCTAATCTCCTATTGACAATCGCATCTGCAAAAGGGTCGTCTTTCATGGCTCCAAAATCTAAGATTATTCTAGGATTGAAAGTGAGGGCCGAGTAGGGGACTACGAAGAGAGGATTCATAGGTGATTTGTAGAGGGGGGATGTACAGTTAGTGAGTTTTAGGTAGCTATTGACAAGGCAAGGAACCTTTTTATGGGTCCAGTAGGCTGTAGTGGAGGTGGCTTCAGTGAGTTCTCTGAGTTTAGGGAAAAGAGGATGGGATGACAAGTGGGCAATATTATACACAAATCTGTCGCAAAGGAATTGCCTTCTGAGAGACAGGGGAGGCTCAAAACACTCTAACTACATGGCATTGATAGGAGATGATCTCATTGCTCCGATAATAATGCGAAGGCATTTTGACTGGATTTTGTCAAAGACAGAAATGGCTTGCTTGTTACAAGGCTCTAAGAGAAAGGAACCATAGTCAAAGTGGCTTCGGATCAATGCGTTCGCGTTGTATAGAATTTTTTGGCAGAATGGGTGAGAGCCCCACCAAACTCCTGATAGGGAGCGTAGTATGTTGATGTTACGTTCACATTTTTCAGCTACATAAGTAAGATGGGCAGTTCCTGACAGTTTAGAGTCCCAAATGACACCTAAAAATTTAACTTTATTTGCTTGGGGAACTAGATCACCGTTTATAAAGATAGAATAAGTTGGGATGGATCTTTTTCTTGTAAACAATACGGAGGAACATTTGGGTGTGGATAATGAAAGTCCATGGTCTGTTAGCCAATCACTAAGGTATGACAAGGCTGAATTCATTCTACTTGTAGCTTTATCTATAGAGTCACCGGAGTATAAGAGTGCAATATCATCCGCATATTGCAGAATAGAGCAAAAGCTGTTAACTGTTGAATCAAGGTTAGTAGTGTAAAGGTTGTAGAGCAAGGGGCTTAATACAGATCCTTGAGGAAGGCCTTTCCAGACTGTACGGGAAGATACTATAGATCCATTAACTCTAACAGAAATGTATCTATGAGAGAGAAGATTTGTAATGAAGTTTGTCATCTTCACTGGGACACTCAGCTGGTGCATTTTTTGCCTGAGTATTGGAAGAAGGACATTATCATAGGCTGATGCAATGTCAAGAAAGACACCTAAGAGAAAGTGATTTTTGGAAAAGGCGAGGCGGATCTCAGTTGAAAAGTAACTTAGACTATCCATTGTACCAACGCCCTTCCTAAAGCCATACTGGGAAGGTGAAAGTATTTTCTGGCTCTCGAGAAACCACTCAAGCCTGTTCTTGACAAGATGCTCCATAACCTTACACAAAGTTGAAGCTAATGCTATGGGTCTGTAGCTGCAAGCCTGTGACGGGTCTTTACCTGTCTTTAAGATTGGGAGAATAGTCTGACATCTCCACTCTTCAGGAATAATACCTGATAGATATATAGAATTAATTATATCAAGATAATATTCTTTTGAGTAATGGCCAGATTTTTGCAAGAAGCTGTAAGGGATTCCGTCAGACCCAGGGGTAGAATCTCTAAGGTGGTCTATGACCAAAGAAAGTTCGTCCATAGAGAAAGGTTTGTCAAACTCATGTCTATCCAGGTTTAGAGGTAGAGAGGCTACCTCAGGGTTAGCTTCCTCTCTAGTTGGGACCCAGGGAGGAGCCAAATTACTAGCAAATTTTTCTACACATGTGGGATCTATATTCAAGGATGTGTTATC
This sequence comes from Apodemia mormo, assembly GCA_036924255.1. NCBI lineage: Eukaryota > Metazoa > Arthropoda > Insecta > Lepidoptera > Riodinidae > Apodemia > Apodemia mormo. The sequence continues at coordinate 4,529,153 of JAUPFN010000020.1, read as the reverse complement.
TGTAAATGAGCCACGAAAACGTTTAATATTTCTCCAGACTAATGACGGGGGAGATCTAGGGGAGAGAGAATTACAAAAAAGCTGCCAGCCATCTTTCTTTTTCTTCGATAGTAGTCTTTTGGTTTGGGCAGAAACATCTTGGTAATTAATAAAGTTATCCCTGTTCATATTTAGAGAGTAAGAGTGTTCAGCTTCTTTTCTCTTAGTAACCATCAAGGAACACTCTGAGTCCCACCATGGGGGGGACGAAATCATGTCCTTGGGAGATTTTTTTAATGGAATAGACTTATTTGCAGAATCAACTAGGATGGACGAAAATGCTGCATAAGATGATTGTGGGCCGATTACACCAGGGGGTGGGAGACTGTGTACACCAGAGTTAGTATGTGAAACAAATTCATCCCAGTTAGCTTTGGATATTTTATGCTTCAGGAGAGGACAAAATTGTTTGACTGGGACTGTTTGAGTGATGACAGATAGCAGAATGGGAAAATGATCACTTCCATAAGAAGAACTAAGAGTGGACCAGTTCATTCTGGTTGTTAGGTTTGGGGAGCATAGTGTGAGGTCAACTACACTGTTTGGGTTTTGGTCTGGATAAACCCTGCGAGTTGGGGAGCCATTATTCAATATGCACAAGTTTAAATCGTCCACCAGGTCAACAACATATGGGGCAGTAGAGTCTGTTGTATGAGAACCCCACAAATTATGATGGCAATTAAAGTCACCCATCACGCAAATGGGAGGGGAAAGAGATGACAGGATGCTACTCAATTCAAGAATACAGGCAGGTTCTGGGTGGGGAATATAAATAGATACGAAAGTGATATCTAGAGCTTTCACGGCCACTATATTAAAATTATCACTGTAAGAAGGTAAAGGGATTTGTGTGTAAGGAATACAGCACTTAATCAGTATGAGAGTTCCGGCATAGCCGTCACTCCTGTCATCCCGGAGACAGGAAAAACCGGGGATACGAAAATGTAACCCGGGTCTCAGCCAAGTCTCCGAGATGGCTAATAAAGAAGGTTTAAAATCGTTAATTAAATTAATTAAATCAGTTTTCTTATTTTTAAGACTCCGGCAGTTCCATTGGAGAATGGACAGAGCCATTATGGGATGCTAGTTTAGAGAGGTTTTCCAGTTGGAGTATCACGCTGTTCGGTAGGGCATCATTGAATCGGGTTAAAATACTGGTTAGGGTATTTAGAAGGTTGTATAAGAGATTGTCATCAGGAGAAGACAACCCCACAGGGTATGCTGAACCATTACTTAGGCTCGGGGCTGGGTCATTGATAATTTGGGAGTGAGTAATTTTATTGTAACCTCTATCAAGAGACTTGGTTCTAACGTTACGAGGGATGTTAATAGTTTTCTTATAGCAGTGATGCAGGTTATGTGTGGGTGCAATTTGTGACATTGGATGGCGGGGGGGAATTTGGGAGGGAGAGGTAATTTCAGTGGTAATTTCGGCATAAGGTCGGCGGACAGCAGGAAAACGAGCAGCAGCATCTGAGTAGGAAACATTCTTCTGGGACATTACCAACTTTATTGATTTCTGACGTTTGTATTCCGGGCAGTTGTTATCTATGGCTTGATGGTTACCTGAGCAGTACAGGCATGATGGAGTACGCTCACATGTATCACCAGTGTGGTCACCAGCACAACGATAGCACCTAGGTTTCGCCCTGCATTGGTCTTTTATGTGGCCAAAGCGCCAGCATTTGAAACACTGAATAGTTGGAAGGATATAATTTTCGATAGGAAGGGACGAATAATACAAAAATATCTTTGGCGGAAGGATTTGCCCTGTGAAAGTTAAAACTACAGATTGAGTGGGAATCCACTCTACTACATCATTCTTGTAGGCTTTCCTGTGCAGTCTACGGGCTTTGATAATCTGACCACAGTTAGATGGGGTTTCCGACACCGTAGCAAGTTCTTCCATATTAATATCAATAGGCACGCCTCTTGCTATACCCATCCTGGTGATGTTGTAAGAGGGGATTGAAGCAGCAAATTTGTTATCTGAAATCGCTGGGTTGGTAAGGAAGTTATTAGCGTCTTCGGCCGACTTAAACTCTACTGCTACACGGTTTCGACCTATATTTTTTATACCGTCTTTGGCAATATTATTTATTTTGGCAGTGTGGAGCATTTGGCCAACCTTAATGGCTCTAATGGAAGAACCTGTAACAAGGTCATTTTCTGTACGCGCTAGGTGGACAACAAAGGGGCCATTATCGGAGTCCGTGTATCGCTTTTTATTTTCAAAATCCGGGTGTGTATAAACAGTCTGTATTGCTGCTGCTACATTGCCGGGTTGGGTTGCTGGGGTTTTTGGAGTTGGAGTAGGCAGATTCGAAGAATAGATATCATCCTTGCGCTTAGACCCAACTCTAGATGATATCTCCTGGGAATAATCGTTAGTAATATCAGGGGGCTCGGAGTCGCTTACACCCGCTGCCATGGCGAATGTTTTAAAACTTACATCTAACACTTACACAACACTTATAAACGGAAGAATACCTGATAAACACAAAACCAATCACCACAAATATTAAATCACTCAACACAAAAATACTGAAAATACGCCTATAATACAGCTGAAAAAAAACACGTATCTCTTCCAATCACTCTGACAGCAGAATCCAAAACAATTATATGAAAATATTAAAAAATTCAATGACAGTGACAAAATACAAAAATGTTAATCATAGAGTATATATACACTGATATGGTTGTTAATCATAAATTATTGATTAAATGTAGGGTTCATCAACAAATGTGTTTTAATTCAAATCGTGTCTACCCAATTCGGCTCAAATATTACATTACAAATAATTACTTTTTAAAATGCAATCTAGTAGACTTCAGTAGATTTTTTGCAGTGTCTTCGGTAGATTCTTTCTTTAAAAAGTGGTCACACTGCATATAATGATATATCTTATCTATGGCAATTATTGCAAAGGTCGCAAGGGTTATTGCTGTCTAAGTCAAAAGGAAAAATTGAAATTGCGAGACCCGGCAATAAGCTAATATTTGTTTAGAAAAATTAAATTCAGAACGTAAAATGCCAGGAAAATATAAAATTGTTATGATCCGTCATGGTGAAAGCGAGTGGAATCAAAAGAATCTCTTTTGTGGCTGGTATGATGCTGACCTTAGCGACAAGGGTAAACTATTTATTTTTAATTTTAATTAGTTTAGAGGGTTTTCTTTTTCGGTAATATTAAGAAATATTAGCTACTTATACTAATACCCGCCCTGGATTCGCACGAAAATGTTTTTATGACATCTTTCAAATTCTCGGCTTTTTATATGATATGCATTTATATTTTATTATACATATAAATCTTCCCCTTGATTTTGAGTCACTCTTGTCTATTAATGAAAACCGCATTAAAATCCGCAGCGTAATTTAAACTATATAAGCGAACATATAGCGGAAGCGGCTTTGCTTTAAATTATGTAGGTATCTTACAAACTACCTATGGAATATTAATTAATTTCAGGTCGGGAAGAAGCTTTATCTGCTGGTAAAGCTTTGAAATCAGAAGGTTATCAATTTGATGTTGCTCACACATCTGTGTTAAAACGAGCACAAGTAACTTTGAACAGTATTCTTCAAGAACTCGGCCAGACAGATATTCCTATTAATAAAACTTGGCGATTAAATGAAAGACATTACGGTGGTCTAACTGGTCTTAACAAAGCTGAAACTGCTGCTAAATATGGTGAAGCACAGGTCAGTAATTTGAATGCAGTTTTTATTCACAGGTATATGTTAAATACAAAAATAGAGATTGCATTAGAAATGGGCTGCACAAATTTGGGGTTGAGGGGGAAGGGGTTGAGGCTTATGTCCCCCCAGTAATACTCTCACCCTATGTAAATGTTTATAAAAAAGTTATAGGCCAAAATGTAGCCTATCCTAACCTCAAAATGTGTGAATATACTATGCGTTCCAACTGGGAATAGGATTGAACTTGTTATTAACTTCATACCACAAGTGTGAAATAAGTAATGTCAGCAAAAAAATATTTGTTCAAAAAATATTGCTGATTTATTGAAGAACAAATAACATTGTAATAATATTATTTTCATCAATAAAAAATTAAGAAAAAGCATCAGTCTAGCTGTTTATCTATATAGGTATATAAAAAATTTGTGTTAGTTATGCCACTTATATAAAATTAAGTGTACAAAAGTGGTGTACACTTTTGTACACCTAAGTCAAAAATGACAGGGCCAATTTTGTTGTGATTTTTGTGGGTTTGGGTTGTATTTATCCAGAATAGGCTAAAAAGTATTAAAATATAATATTCATCAATAAAACCTTATTTTAGTACATGATAACATGATCTGATAGGAATCTAAATAAAAAAAATATTCTAAGTGGTTTAGAATGAAAACTTTTTTTTAAAGTATTTCTTTGTTACAATTTTTTTGGACACCTTACTCATCACTTTTTTTGCAAAATATGTAGCAATATGTCATCCTGACAGTCCTATTCTCAGTTGGAACGCATAGTACTTAAAAACCTCAAATATCATATATATATATATATATATATATATATATATATATATATATATATATATATATATATATATATATCCTTTTTTTTAATCGTCTTTTAATTGCAATCTGGTGCCATTGTGGGACATTAAGCGGTAGATATGTCTCATAGATTAGATGTTGTTTCTAGAAGTGCAACCTGTGTTGCATCCTATTAAATACTGTGTGCCTTTACTGTAGCACATCTTGGGGAGTTCTGCGCTTTATTTGACTTTAAGACTGTTTGTTCTCCATCAGATTTTGAGCTAGTACATTTGGATGGTTAGCAATTCTGTCTTAATAAGACGTGGTATATCTGACAATTTTACTGACTGTAGGTATTTTTAAGTCTGTATGAAGTTGTTCGTTTGTTACAAACCATGGGGCGTTTGTTATTGATCGTAGAACTTTGTTTTAAGATCTTTGGATTATCTTAATGCTGGAATGAGAAGCTGTTCCCCCCAGTTGTATGTCATAGGTCCAGACTGGCTTAAGTGTAGTTTTATATAAAAAAGTTTGTTTTCTAGTGATAGTTGAGATTTGCGACCAATCAGCCAATAAAGCTTCCGAAGTTAAAGGCTACTGTTTCTTTTTGTTAAATATGTGCTTTTTCCATGTATGTCTTCTATCCAGGTGTAAGCCCAAGTATCGTACATTATCTGTTTGAAGAATTTCTGTATTGTTTAACCTTGCTGGAGGACATGTTTCTTTGTGGAGTGTGAATGTTACATTAACCAACTTGCTTTCGTTAGCTTTGATCCACCATCTCTTCATCCACATGGCAATACTGTATAAAATTATTATTTTGCAACAAATCAGATGCAGGGCAGTGCAAGGGCTGAGTGGGCTGAATATGATATTTTAAAAGTCTTACCTTACCTAGCAGTAACAATGTTAGCATGGGCGTACCGAGGGGGGTGACAGGGAGGGGCAACTGCCTCCCCATGAAATTTGTTTACGTCTACTATCTACTGTTGTAGATAAAAATATAATAAAAATATGGTCATAAAATGTTACGATCGCCCCCTGGCTCAGAACCTGGGTACGCCCATGAATGTTAGTGATAGATTTGGTGCCTTTAATGGCCATTGGCCAAAGTCAACAGGAATCTGAATCAATGTGGAGAAATATGTTGACCTAATTTGACATAGAAATGTAAATAATAAAATGAGTTGTATGTTTTGTTTTTCACTTTTGCTTATACATTAATAATAACTAGCGTCCACCTTTAGCCAAAATTCGACCATAGACTAAACAATAAAATCTCTTTCAAGGTTGACCATTGACTATCGTGTATGTCACATGAATTTAGTGTGCGTAATTTTTATTTTTATTAATTCAATGTATTTCTAATGCATTTTATTTAAAAATATTAAGTTTCTGCAGTCTTCCGCAATGTAAACTGCGGCAAATTTCATGTTTTACCATTCACGAAATTGTCTTAAAAAGAGGTCCAAAATTTTTCCTTTACGTATTAATATATAGATATAATACTTCTGGACAAATTACACAAATCCATCAACCCCAAAGTAAGCAAGTCATCACACAAATGTTTGTCCCTGTCGGGAATCAAACCTGAGCCTCATAAATTTATAGTTACATTACCTAACCACTTGACCAACAGGGTGGCCAATAGTTAGATTGTTACATATCTTCACATAAGTTAGTAGGGCTTCAAATCGATTTAAAAAAATACTAGTAAATAAAGTTTTCAACAGTTTTTATAAATGGTTTCTCTCTCTCATATCGGGGATACACTTTATAAATATAAATAAACCAGTTAAGAAAAAACCGAAAATGGTGCAAGTGGCATGTGGCTTCACCATCAGTCACATGTACAGTAATGCACCATTAACATATTTGGTATCTATAGACTATGTTTTTTATTTCCATTAGGAGAGCTATCTGCTCGTTTTCTATATAATGTAATAAAAAGCCATTAAAAAAAGATTTTATAAAAAAAATATTAACTGGTTTATTGATTTAAATTTTTAAACAAAAGTTTTAAATTAAAACCTTTATAATTTCACGCCTTTAGGAACCTGCTACTTTTGAAGTTATGGTAGAGCCAATCCTAACCAGAGGGGTGTCACTCCGCACTCTAGGTATATTTGGCCATGTGCACCACCCGGATGGTGTATGGCAGTGGGTTGTTGCTCAGTTCACACGATAGTCGCTGGCTCGTCGCTCTAGCATATATCACATTAACTAGGTTGTACCTAGTGACAACTTCTCAAGTGATAACTCCATTCTGACGTATGCAGCTCGTTCATAAAACTGAGGCACGAGAAGTTGTGAATGTTATCAATTATTTAATAACTGACGTTCAAAAAGAGGTTACCATTAATCCTATTTTGAATAAAAAAGTTTTGACTTTGACAAAGAAAATTCACAGTTCACGGGCAGTTACAAAATTAAATTTTGCTTGCAGCTCTGGCGAGTCTAGGTATATTTTTATATTGAAACCAGTAGGGCAACTCTTGAAAACCGATTTTAATTTTAAATGAATATTTAATGAATTTTGAAGTATTTCGTACTCTAGACAACTATATTCAATTATTGCATTCGGCGACAGCGCGACACGGATTTCGAAATTTTTTGGAACTACTCATTATTGCTTTTATTCGTTATTTTGTTTAAAACGGTACTTAAAATTTCCACTTGTAACGTGTTGCAACACTAGCTTGTCGTGTAAAGATGACATCTATTTCCAATAATTAGGTCGTTACTATACTGAATCAATGTGGGCAATATTGGTTTCAAGAGTACCGTTTTTTGACGATATTCGAAACTTATTGTTTTTATCAATATTGGTTTAAGATTTATATTGTTTTCAAGAGTAGGCCTGCTGAATTGTAAGACAATGAATCTGTATGGTATTACTATTAGGTATTCAGTGCCTTAACTAAACATTCTCTTTATACTTGCACTGATTTACAACACTGATGAACAAGTCCTGGCTGAAAGAACGAAGTTCATATAACTGAAATTATTAAAATGCATCATATGAAATGTCTAATGAAAGAACTTTTTATAAATTATATATGTAGTTTGGAATTTGATTAGAGTATTTTATCTGTGTCTATATTTACTGTGCCTTTTATTTTGGAAGAATTGAGGCATGTCGTGCCTTACCCACATGTTTACTGATAATAGTTATACGAAATAAATTGTTTATAAAGTACCATTAAAAAATTACGATTTAATTATTTTCGTTTGTCTTTTTGTATATGTGCTTAGTTTCCACACTGGTAGTAATTTGGTTTAAAACACGACATAACTGGAATTTAAATTGGATCTCAGAATTTTTTATTGTATATCTATACATATAATAAAATTGTAGGAAAGTCAAAACTGTACATTGAATATTTTTTTTAAAAAATACTTGGACGCCCCAAGATCTACAATCGATATTGAAGCCAAAAAAGTTTTTAGAATTTTTATCTGTTTGTCTGTATGTATGTCCAGGGTAAACTCAAAAAGTACTGCATGGATTTATTTCAAATTTTGTATGAATATTACTAATAGGTCGGGTCAACATATAGGCTACATATTATCACACTATCACCCACGGGGGAGGGGCAGTGCAGAGTAAACGAACTCCACTTGGACGAAGTCGCTGGCAACAGCTAGTTTTTCAATAAAAGTAAATTGAGTGTGGACAAAGTCTCATTCAAAGGTTTGTATATACTTAATACTACCCTTTGAATGTGACTTTGTCCAAACTCAAACACAATTTTGTTTGGCAGTAAAATTAGAAACCACCCCTGTAGTCTGGAGAGACTATGTAACTATTATAGCATTTAGGCACATTTTCACATGCAGCAGTGTGTATTTTGAAGATGTAGGTAATTATAAGATTAGGTATGGCAAATTTTCTATGGAGTGATTCATCTTTTACAATGGTAACAATTATATTGTTATCTGTGGTATTAGTTCGAATCAAAATTAGCTTCAAAAGAAATGTGGTATTTAACCAAGAGTGCTACTATAATACTTTGTGTTATGAATTTTTTTAGGTTATGTCAGGGTTGTAACTTTGTAATATTTTTTGTTATGCATTCTAGGTACAAATTTGGCGTCGAAGCTTTGATATTCCGCCACCACCAATGGAAAAGGATCACCCATACTATGAAACTATTGTAAAAGACCCTCGGTATGCTGGTGACCCAAAACCGGAAGAATTTCCGATGTTTGAAAGTTTGAAGTTAACAATTGAAAGAACTTTGCCATATTGGAACAATGTTATTGTGCCACAGGTTAGAAACATACACTTTAACAAACCTTGATAAGTTTATTAGATTAATAATACACAGACATATTTCATATATGTACATATCATAACAACAGATACTTAACAATGCAGGCAGTGAGAACCGTGTGTTATATGTCATGATTCTTGCAAATTTGTTTTGCTTCCATCACATTAATCACTCTCTTCACAAAAACATGTCAGTTGTGAAGACTCTTGACCACCATCTTTACAGTTTTAATTAATACAAAAAGGGGGAAATTAGACATAATTTTTCGTAAACATATATGAAATAATTAAATTAAATTTGTTTTAATAAAATATTATTTACTAAAGATGGGAGCAAAGCTAATTTGAATCTGTATCCAATATCCATTACTATTTACTAACTACAGACTATGTAACTCCACATTGACTTACTGCTAAGGGCTAGTGTACATCAAGAGCAGAGCAGAGCATTTTTTAATAGTACTGAAAAATTAATCTTATGACAACTTCCATACACTGCAAAATTAAATGCACGTTCAACGACCATGCTTGAGCTTGTAAGATGCGTGTTCGAGAATGACTTTATCATTCGCCGCACGCCACCCCACATGGTTGCGGGGTTGCCCACAACAATATTTGAATTAACTATTAAGAGGTGTTCATTTTTATGACTATTATTATAATATTATAATAATAGCTGTTATAAGTTAAACTATGCAAAATTTGAAGTTTTGGAATATTTGCTATGCCCGTACAATCCAAAAAACACAATACGGTTTATCGATTTAATTATGTAACAACTTACCAGATGTTTAAGGTTAGTAAAAATATAACGGCGTTATATTTTTAAAGTCTTAATTTATGTAGTTATATTTTTACTAACCTTAAACGTTTTGGGCAAGTTGTTCATTAACAGAAATACTAGGTCGCTAAATCGTTTGTCTTTTTGGATTTGCTGGTGTAGAAAATCAGCTGATATTTCAAATTTTTTTGTAGTTTAGACATTAAACTGGTCATGCAGGCTCGCCTGGCAACCCAGGGTATTTTCAACGTAGCTTGTTCGCGGAGGAGCGTGCATACCGCCTGCATGGTCGAGCAGTCAACATTTTGCTCCAGCATACGTGATCATTTTGCAGTTGGGTGTGCGCTGACCCTAAAAGATTTATTTTGAATATAGTTTTTTCATTGAAGTAAGGTGGATAGAGGCAACCGTCGCTTATAGATGCCAAAATGTTAATGGCGCTTTGCTGTCCGTGTGGCGATTTTAACCTCCAAATTGGAATACGACAGTGAATAACATTGACGCCATTGCAGCAGGAGAAGGCGAGGATACTGACACCATACCGTGGCTCTTCAGTAGCGCCCCGGACAAATACGGGGGAAAATAACAAATCACAGGGAATAAAATAATTTTGAGTTTCAGAACAACTAGGTGTTACGAGCCCTTACAGACATTCTAAATATAAATAACAGGATTTGTTAACTTGTTAATTTTCAAACCTAAATCAGCTTAAAATACATTAGGAAAGTTTTGTAAAGGTTTAGCTCTACCTTACCCCAAAAAATACCGATTTTTTTATGGAGCAACATTATAGGGGTTTTGAACCAATAAACCAGTTTATAGAGGTTTTTTAAAAATATTCCTTCGATGTACGCCGTTCCTAATTTGTGCCCGCACTGTCGGAGATGTACAATTCCACAGTTTTGGCTTAAAGCGATTTAATTAGGCTTATGAAGTGCTTTAATTTAGATACGCTCTAAGACCATTTTATAAAAATGGCTAAATATAATAAACCTCTGACAACTCTCGCCTCTGTGGTCTAGTGGTCCAGCGTTGGCGTCGACCACATGAGGTCCCGGGTTCGATTCCCGAATCGGGCACTTAAAAAAAATGTTTTTCAGTTTTCTGATAAACACAAAGTTGCCCGGGATTGGAAAAGTGCCCGGTTGGCGATAGGCTTGCCACCTATCACATTTGTGGGACCAAGTAGCTTCGGCTAATTGTGGGTGCACTTGTACCTCTGCCTACTCCTTCGGTGATACGGGCGTGAAGATACCTCTGACAACCAGTATTTATAAAACCACTTTCAAGTCCTATTAAATAATGTGATTGAATTTAGCTCATATTATTCATTAGTTGTAATTGTTTCAGATAAAAGAAGGCAAGAAAATTATAATTGCCGCTCATGGAAATAGTTTGAGAGGAATTGTAAAGCATTTAGATAGTAAGTATAGTACTTTTGTATATTTTATAGGGTAGGTAGGTAATAAGCAGATGGTTATTTCTGTTGGAAAAAGCCAACAATCGTCTCTAGACACCAAAGAACATCTTTGGTGTCTAGAGACGATTGTTGGCTTTTGGTACGTTGCTGCTTACGTGATAGTACGTTGCCATCCGTGTGGTGATGTGTTAATGCCACTTGCATAAGTTTACTGGATACCTTACCCTGCAAACTAGAACGCGACAATAAGAACTGACGCGATTGTGACAAGATTAAGTAAGGTTGTGGATCGCCGTTGGTCCTGGCCTCTTTTGAAGAATAGGCCAACTGCCGTTCTGCCAGGCAGGTCGTAAAAGGCGACCGATTGGCTATACGAGTCAAGGCAAACAAGCAAGTGTTGGAAAGAGTCAAACATCTGCTAAGTGGTAGAGTTCTGCATTGTCTTTTTTTATATCATAAGATAGCAAACAAACAGATGGGTCTCCTGATGGAAAGAGTCAACCATCGCCTATAGACACCAAAGGTGTTAATGGTGCGTTGCTATCTTGTGGCGAGGTCTAAATGCCACATGCACAACTTCACCGGCTACCTTACCCTACAAATCGGAACACGACAGTGACAAGCACTGACGCTATTGCGGCAGGAATAGGTAAGGCGGTGGTACCAAACCCGGGCCGGTCAATGCAAAACTCTACCACCTAGTAGTCACGATGGTAGTGACTTGCATAGCCAATCGGTCGCTTTTACGACCTGCATGGCAAAACGGCAGTTGGTCTTTTCTTCAAAGGAGCCTGGAACCAAAACGGGGAAAGAACATGTCCAATTTCACCACACTCTGTCTGTCTCTTCACGCCTAAACCACTGAACCGATTTGGATGAAATTTTGATACAAAGATAGTTTGAGACCCGATTAAGGACATAGGATAGTTTTTATCCCGGAAATCCCACTGGAACGGGAACTATGCGGGTAAAACCTCTGGACTTTTAATATTTTTTTCATGCGGACGAATTTGTGGGCACATCTAGTTACGTATATGTGTTATAATTACAGATTTAAGTGATGCTGCCATTATGGAACTAAACCTGCCTACTGGAATACCATTTGTGTATGAATTGGATGAAAACATGAAACCGGTAGATTCTATGGTGTTCTTAGGGGACGAGGAGACAGTAAAGAAAGCGATGGCCGCTGTTGCCGCTCAAGGAAAAGCTAAGTAATAAGTTTTTAATTGTAAGATGTTGCAAAATATTTATTTTATGAATGTAAGAGTTTAATATACACCTGATTGTAATTAACAATATGTTATGTTTAGAAATATGCCGTGTTTTAACACAATCTGGTCATACTGTAGCTCGCAGAATAAGATTAATAAAATAATACAATGTTATAATGTTGTTTTTTATTTTAATTTTAAAATACTGAAATATCATCTCGCTTGGTCACCTTGGAGAATAGGCAGAGTAATCGAAACATTTATAGACTTTCCGGTTCACCATGATTCTTTGGTTTGTCGATTGGTGAGATATTATTGCCTATAGACAACAAATATGTTGATGGTGCGTTGCTATCTTGAGGTCTAAATGCCCCATGCATAAGTTTACCGGCTACCTTTACCCTACACAACAGTGACAAGCACTGACGCTATTGCCGCAGGAATAGGTAAGTCGGTGGTACCAGACCCGGGCGAGCCAATGTAGAACTCTACCACCTAGTAGCCACGATGGTAGTGACTCGCATGCCAATCGTTCACTTTTTACCAACTGCCCGCCAAATGGAAGGTGGTCTATCTTTTAGGGAAGTCCGGACCAATACATATATAAAAACAAATACATTTACTAGTACTTAAACCTAGATAAGTAGTAGAGTTGATAAAAAAATTATAAGACTCGCCAAATGAAAGCCATTCACGAATTTTCAAGGATTTATTTAGCATTTAATAAACAGTGTGATGTCTCCTGGACTATATCATAAGGGATCGTCCATTAATCATGTAAAGCTTTAAATGGAGGTCAAAGCCCTCCTGGGTTCGGAAAAATATCGCGAAACATCACAAGGGAGAGGGGGTGTAGTGAGATATCACGTATATGCATTTATTTTTCCATTGAATACTCGATTCCAACAGAAAAGCGTCGCATGACTTTGAATGACTCGTCTTCAACAATTTCCAGCCAGCCGTGGATAAACAAAAAAGAACTTTCCAGAATTAAGTTTAATTAAACCTTTATTTAAAGGTAATATTGTAAAAAACAAGATTCTTTGCATACCAGAAAAGTGTGTGTGTGTGTGTGCACTTATGTATGCATGTAGATAGAAATCTTAAAAATCAAGATAAAAATCTTTCTAAAAATTTTATCCTTCGCGTTTCCTATGTTTGTAGTGAAATCGGCACTAATAATAGAAAAAAGGTATTTAATATATCGAAAGAAAGTTTTATTATAACGCATTATGTAGTTAAATAAATTTTATTTTAATATCATGAAAGAATTAAAAAAAAACTTTTAAAACAACAAAGAAAATTTGAACCTGTGACTGTCTCCCTAAGGTCTCCCGGCTTTAGGGAGATGGTCGCAGGTTCAAATCCTGCGTGTCGATATATTTCTTTGTTGTTTTTAGTTTTTCAAGTTTTCCCAAGCACGGGGTGAGTACTATAACACAAAAATAACATAAAAGAATTATTTGTACACAAATAAAAAAAAATCTCGACTAGCTAATGTCATGCTCTCGGTTTTTCTAAAAGAAGTATAACTTCAACACGTGATCTGGAGTGGAGAGGGGGTAATCTAAAACATCACTGGGGGATGCAATAAGGGAGGTTTAAAAGTTGCTAACAAACGTCACGTGATTAATGGACAGCCTCTAAGCGGGCTGATGATTTGAACCAAACAGTTTTTGTTAAAAGTTAATCCTCTATATTTCTTCATCTAGTGGCACTGGTAGTTCGATATTTTTTTATTTGTTTTTTTTTTTTTTTTTATAAATGGTTATGATTGCGGTAAACTTTCTTGCAGACCCGACATACATTCATCCATATCAATTGTAGTATTCCCTTTCTTGTCATTAGTGAATTTCTTGCCCTGATATTTGATGAAACCTTTCGATTTACTGTTATTTAATTGAATTTGTTTTTGTATTTGCAACTCATCTAAATCCATAGACAACTCAGTTTTATCTTTTTTATGTTTTTTTTTCAGTTTTGGCTTTGTGTCAAATCTGAAGTCTTTGGGCAGTTTATGAACGGTAACACAATGTTCCAATCTGATGTCTGCGTTAAGAAATTTCTCTTTACATTCTTCTATATAGCAGCAATACTGTAACATAAAGGTTGATTTAAATCCGTATTATAATTATACTAGCTGTTTCCTGCGACTTCGTCCGCGCGAATTTCTTCGCACGGCTCCTTCCCTGTAGGTGATAATATGTAGCCTGTATGTTGACCCGACCTATTAGTAATATTCATGCAAAATTTAAAGTAAATCCATGCAGTACTTTTTGAGTTTACCCTGGACATACATACAGACAAACATACAAAAAAATCTAAAAACTATATTTTTGGATTCGATATTGATTGTAGATCACGCCCCAAAGTATTCTTTTAAAAAATATTCAATGTACAGTTTTGACTTTTCTACGATTTTATTATATGTATAGATATTAGCATGACAATGAAGTTTCGCTCGGGTGATATTTTTAGGGTTCCGTATCTCATTAGAAATAACGGAGTTCTTAACTAAATGATCCTATCACTTGATTGCCCGTCAGTCAAGACCTGTTTTGCCAGGAAAGCTTAGAGGTATTAAGTTGAAATTTATATCGACACCAAAAACCGTAGATATTTTTTAAAACATCACATAAAAAACGCGATCAAAATATGACCATTTATGTCGTATTCTTTGTGTTATTGCAAGGGAATCAAAACCCATAGGGTACTTCCGTGTGTTAGCTACACATACTTTGAGTTAAGATTTTGACGAAATTTTGTAATTAGTAAATATTTCATTATTAAAATAGATCTAGGTAAATGTCATCTCCGTGATAATCGTTTTTCACACATTGATATAAAAACCCAAGATACACAATTAGTGTCTCAAAAACGTCCTCGACGAAATAAGCGCACAACTTTAAATTGTGCGCTTATTTCAAATAGAATCGCGTCGGTCGCGACGCTTTCAATTCTATTACTTTTTGTACATTGCTTTTTAAAAACAACTATAAACCTTGCGCTTAAGGTTGGATATGCTAAAACGTATGTTTTTGCCATATCTATAAATATTTAAATGAAATTAGGGACAGTTTTGAGTGTCAGTTTTGTTCGGGACTGTGCATCTTCGGTTTTTTATATCAATGTTTTCACATGAAAAACCGGCCAAGAGCGAATTACGAGCATACCGAGGGTAGGTAACCTTAGGCCCCGGTTACACTTTGATTAGTGCAAATGCGAGTGTTTAATGCAGGTGCTTAGTATTAAGCAAAAAACATTGATTAAAGCGAATAAATAGTAATCAGCGTCTATTCTCTTTCCTACGCTGATTACTACTCACTCGTACTAATCAACGTGTCTACACGTGTGTTTTGCTTAATATGAAGCTATTCTACACTTTTTTAGTATATTCTACACTTTTTATAGTCGGCACTTGGTGAAACTCCATTTTAACACAATATTTGCTAGCTGATAACACTTGTACTGTTTCACAATAAGATATTTAATTTCCGACCGGTTTCGCTTACACAAGCATCCTCAGGGTATTTACAATAATCATTATTTTATTTTGTGTGATTGTTGTATTTTATTTTATGTGATTATTGTAAATATCCTGAGGATGCTTGTGTAAGCGAAACCGGTCGGAAATTAAATATAATTATTGTGAAACAGTACAAGTGTTATCAGCTAACAAATATTGTGTTAATTTGAAGCACCTGCATTAAACACTCGCATTTAGGTACACTAATTAAAGTGTAACCGAGGCCTAAGGTTACCTACCCTCGGTGTGCTAATCAAACTCGCGCTTGGCCGGGTTTTCATGTGAAAACGATTATGACGGAGACGACACTTACCTACATCAATTTTAATAACAAAAATACAAAATTTCGTCAAAATCTAAATTCAAACTACCTAAATATAAAGCTTTTCTGTGCATCTCATCATAATTATCACATACTAGCTGAAACGTTTAGTGAATCCCGTGGGAACACCTAATTTTTCCGGGATAAAAAGGGATTTGAGATGATAAGATGAAATTTAAATTGTATTGTATCTCTTTTGCACGAATCAGATAAGGAGAAAAGGATTTGAGACGATAAGATGAAATTTAAATTGTAATGGGTCTCTTTTGTACGATTCAGATAAGGAGAAAAGGATTTGAGACGATAAGATGAAATTTAAATTGTAATGGGTCTCTTTTGTACGATTCAGATAAGGAGAAAAGGATTTGAGACGATAAGATGAAATTTAAATTGTAATGGGTCTCTTTGTACGATTCAGATAAGGAGATAGGGCTTTGAGACAATAGGATGAAATTTAAATTGTAATGGTTCTCTTTTGTACGATTCGGATAAGGAGAAAGGGCTTTGAGACAATAAGATGAAATTTAAATTGTAATGGGTCTCTTTGTACGATTCAGATAAGTAAAAAGGGCCTTGAGACAATAAGATGAAATTTAAATTGTAATGGGTCTCTTTGTACGATTCAGATAAGGAAAAAGGGCCTTGAGACAATAAGATGAAATTTAAATTGTAATGGGACTCTTTTGTACGATTCGGATAAGGAGAAAGGGCTTTGAGACAATAAGTTGAAATTTAAATTGTAATGGGTCTCTTTTGTACGATTCAGATAAGGAGAAAGGGCTTTGAGACGATAAGTTGAAATTTAAATTGTAATGGGTCTCTTTTGTACGATTCAGATAAGGAGAAAGGGCTTTGAGACGATAAGATGAAATTTAAATTGTAATGGGACTCTTTTGCACGAATCAGGTTAGGAGAAAAGGCTTTGAGACGATAAGATGAAATTTAAATTGTATTGTGTCTCTTTTGAACGAATCAGATAAGGAGAAAGGGATTTGAGACGATAAGATGAAATTTCAATTTTAATGGGTCTCTTTTGAACGAATCAGGTTAGGAGAAAGGGATTTGAGACGATAAGATGAAATATAAATTGTATTGTGTCTCTTTTGAACGAATCAGATAAGGAGAAATGGATTTGAGACGATAATTTTAATGGGTCTCTTTTGAACGAAACAGGTAAGGAGAAACGGGTTTGAGACGATAAGATGGAATCTAAATTGTATTGTGTCTCTTTTGAATGAATTAGGTAAGGAGAAAGGGCTTTGAGACGATAAGATGAAATTTAAATTGTATTGTGTCTCTTTTGAACGAATCAGATAAGGAGAAAGGGATTTGAGACAATAAGATGAAATTTCAAAAAAATTCTCTTTTGACAATTTTTTTGAAATTTCATCTTATCGTCTCTTGCGACAGGAATAGGTAAAGCGGTGGTACCAAAATGGGGTGGAGACGTTGCGGAATTTCACCATCTGGTAGTTACGATGGTAGTGGCATGTTTGGCCAATCGGTCTCTTTTTAACCTCCGACCCCAAAGGGGTGTCATAAGTTTGACCGCTATTTCTGTGTGTCTGTGGCACTGTAGGTCTGAACTACGGATGAAACGGGATACGCCTTAAGCAATTTCTTAGGATGTCAATGTCGCTGCATTTACACAGAGAAATAGTGTTATAATACCGATGAACTAAAATCACTCCAGAGGTATTCCTTACGTGAGACTTGATAGCAATGCCAATTGTGTAAGTCTACCGGCTACTTTTCCCTCCAAACTAGAACCTATAATGACAAGCACTGACGCTATTGTGGCAGGAACCTATTCCTAGGCGGTGGTACCGAATACCCGGGTGAGACGTTGCGGAATTATACCACCTAGTATTCACGATAGTAATGATATGAATAACCAATCGGTCGCCTTTTACGACCTGCATGGCAGAACGGCAGGTGATTTGTTCTTTGCCTGGAGGCTCCTTTGCTTAGACCAACACTGAGGAAAGCGTATTGACAGACTTACCGACGGTTTCTTTTCAGCAGTTACAGCGAAGAAAGAATCGTGATTTTCTTGTATGTGCAGATCAAGTAGATGTGGCGAAGGCATGTTTTTTTTACATTGGCAACACGTGTAACGGTGGCAAGAGTTATAGTGGTTCTCAAACTCTAGGAGGGATTCCGCGGTGTACTTGCATCCGGGCACCGAACATGTTGTTGAAATGCTGAAAACCAGGATTTAGTTTAGATTAACAAATAAGCGAATAGTTCTCCTTATAGAAAAAGATAACCATTGTCTATAGACACTTAAGATGTTAATTTTTTTATATCATAAGACAGCAAACAAGCAGATGGGCCTCCTGATGGTAAGAGTCAACCATCGCCTATAGACATCAAAGATGTTAATGGTGCGTTGCTATTTTTGGCGAGGTCTAATGCCACATGCATAAGTTTACCGGTTACCTTACCCTCCAAACCGGAACACGACAGTGACGAGCACTGACGCTATTGCGGTAGGAATAGGTAAGGCGGTGGTACCAGACCCGGGTGAGACAATGCAGAACTCTACCACCTAGTAGTCACGATGGCAGTGACTTGCATGGCAGTGACCATCACGGAGAAATGGAATAGTAGTATCCTATCTGTGTGGCGAGGTTAGAATGCCACATCCATAAGTTGACTTTTTTAAATCTAGGATTTACTCATTACTAACACTTATACGATCATTTCTTTGTCTGTTTGTCAAGAACTTTTTCTTAGAAACGCGTACATACTAATATTATAAGTGGCAAAGTAGCTGTCTGTTTGTCTCTTCTTCACGCCTAAACTACTGAACCGATTTGAATGAAATTTGGTACGAAGATAATTTAAGACCCGAAAAAGTATAACGACTTAACTGTGATTCCTCAGTCTACACAAAAAGATAAATACCTAATATAGGGAATATCATCGAATCAAACCCTTTTTTCTTTTTTTTGTATATAAAGTTTTAGTAAATGACTTAAACATTTGTAAAAATGAAACAGAAAAAAATATTGACGCAATTTGAAGATAGCTATTCTTAAAATTGGTCCCTCAGTCCTCCCATCCGCTGGCACCTGCGTGTACTATTTGCTAGACGCAAATAATATCAGAAAGTCTAGTGTACTTAACTTTTAGTAAAATGTTTCTATTGAATAATAAGTATCTTAATTCATTGGTATTTTAGTACTTTTATTGGTTTGATGCGGTGATCTATATATACATATAATAAAATCGTAGGAAAGTCAATGTATGTCCGGGGTAAACTCAAAAAGTACTGCATGGATTTACTTCATATTTTGCATGAATATTACTAACAGGTCGGGTCAACATATAAGCTACGTCAACATATATTATCACGCTATCACCTACGGGGGAGGAGCTATGCGGAGTAAACAAAGTCCGCGTGAACGAAGTCGCGGGCAACAGCTAGTATTCTATAATATTTATCCTTTTTGTATAGGGACCACAGTTTAGTCGTTATACATTTTTATCTTTGATGCTTTGTGGTCTGTAATTCAGTAAATGTCTGTAGCTACAATACTTTATTTTTCAGATACTTTCCGAGAACTGGTTGATGGTCTGTAAGAACCGAGATCTCAAATTCAGTGCTGTAGTTTTTATATTTTTTTTACAAATTACCAGATTTGATTTACAATTATGTTAAGTCTTTTACAAAAACTTTGAAAAAGAAAAAGATATTGGGTTGATACGGTGATATTTACATACATACATATATATCTTCACGCCAGATCCCTTACGGAGTAGACAGAGGGAACCGAGTGCCATACATCACGATCCTTGCTGGCTTGTCTCGCTTCCTCCACATTCATCGCTCTCTTCATACACATACTTCGGTTGCGAAGACTCTTGACACCACCTTTGGACAGGACTCGATCAATGTGATCATGGTATGTCAGTCTTGGTCTTCCCCGATACCTACATCCTTTCACATTCGCATTGTATATATGTGATATTTCACTATATTTTTTTTTTTTGTGAACTGAGGGATTCTTTAAATTACCTACTATCAAGTTGTATAAAAAATAAGGACGTTCTGTGCATTAGAAAGAAAATAACAGTAGAAATATAATAGACACTTACCTACCTATTAAGAATATTGAATAAAAGTAATTTAAATTAAACCGACCGCAAATGTCTGTCAATTATACCCATATCACAAAAACTACTTAACCAATCTCGCCATCATCGCCTCTGTGGTCTAGTGGTCCGGTGTCGGAGTTGACCACATGAGGTCCCGGGTTCGATGCCTGGGTCAGCAATTCAAAAGTGTGTTTTTCAGTTTTCTGATAAAAACAATGTTGCCCGGGATTGGAAAGTGCCCGTTTGGCGATAGGTTTGCCACCTATCACATTGTGGGACCAAGTATCTTCGGCTAATCGTGGGTGCACGTGTTGTACCTCTGCCCACTTCTTCGGGGATACGGGCGTGAAGATGCTTCTTACTTAACCGATTTTGATGAAACTTGGACTGTTCCCTTAATTGGAATGAGTTGAAAACTTCATTTAAATCGAAAATAATAAACTTGATATGGCTTCAACTTCCCGAAAAATTCGTAGTCAAACATATAAACATACACTTACGAATCTTAATACACGTGCTTGAACACGTCAATAGATCATCATACTCAAATATTATCCAATTCAACAATGTTACATTTATAGTACAGGCGGTGACCGTTAAAAAGGGTGGGGATCGAGTATAAGAACAAAAATGGACTTATTGCTTTTTGGACATTAGCAATTCAATAATCGATCGCTCTGGCTATCTTTAACTTGTCCATTTTTTAGAATAACTCGTTCCTATTTATTTATTTTTGTAAAAATTGTGTGCAAGACATAAATAAAATTTTTCACTATTTGAAGGTGTATTGATCAATAAAATATAAAAATTTAAGTCTGGCATAAATAAAAAATTACCGTCCCCGCTTGTACTATCCATACTATTTTTTACTATTAATATTATAAATGCGAAAGTCTGTCTGTCTGTTACGCTTTCACGGCTAAACCGCTGGACCGATTTTCATGAAATTTGGCATGGATATAGTTGAAGATCTGGGGTCAAGCATAGGCTATTTTTTTTCAAAAATCAGTCCCTGGAGGGCTGAAATAGGGGATGAACATTTTATTAAAAGCTATTTGGCCGACTTATTAATACACTCGCGGGCGAAGCTGCGCGGGTCAGCTAGTTTATTATTAGAGGTGCGCAGAATGTGTCACTGAATTGAAAAGATATGTACATATCTTTTGATCTCTGCGAAGTATATCACTCTTTTAGTTCAGTAGTTCATCTAGTCCAATGGCTTGAGTCGCTATCATTTCTCAGTACATTGATTTTCCTTCGTTTGTTAATCGAACTAAGTAGTGTGTAATGAATCTTATGATTTCTGCGAACGAGATAAACGTTGAAGTGATAGTAAAACAATTTTAAAATAAAGTATATTTTTTATTTGTACTATTTTTTTCGTTTTTTTATTCGTACTTTTACTAATGAAAGATTAAAAGTTCTTACTAAAATAGTGTTTACAATTGCCGAATACAGCAAAATGTTTCTTATGGCCTTAACTTTAAGCTGATTTTTCTAAACTTTTATTTTTCACTGTAATTTTTAATTTTAGATAAATTCAAACAAACATTATGACATTTTATGCATTGCGTTTATACTAATTGAAGATTAAAACTACCTTCATGCGCAATATGCAATGAACGCTTATAATTAAAGAATTCATTTTATCGCTCTTCGCAAGTATGTACCTATGCACATTATACACGAAAGCACGAGTGATATAGTTAACCAGTATCAAGTTCAGCCGGGCCGAGATTGTGTCTGCTACGTCACTCCCATCGGCGCGTGATCGGCAATCTTCGACTCTCGTAATCGTTTCGTTCGCGATGAACTACGCGAACTAGAGATATAGATAAATTGAAACTGAACTAGGGAAGGATGAACTAAACGCAACTGAAGTAGTCCAATTGAAGGATTCATTCGCGAACTACACACGACTATTTATTATTATTACATATCAAATTACATGTCAAACTGATAACCTCCGTTTTTCGTCAATTGAAAAAGTTACAATTTATTAAATTCACAAAAATGTTGAAGGGAGGACCGAAACACAGATTATTTGCTTGTTAAAATTAATTTGCGTTTCAGAAAACGACCGTTAATCCTTACAATATTAGTCTATGGCAGCGTTTCTTAACCTTTTTCAATCCGTGGACTCCTTTAAAAATTAAGCACAACTTCAAGGACCCCCTTAATAAAAAACATTGGCATTTATTTATTAATTTAAACGTTCATAGATAAGACGGCGAACACATATTCGCGAACCCCTCAGGGGTCCGTGGACCACAGGTTAAGAAACACTGGTCTATGGGCTTAATTATTAAAGACTTACACATTATGGCAAAGTTCTTCCGTATCCACATCATAAATTCCTAGCCTAGGGGGTTGTTCATCGGTAGAGAATAACTCATTGTCAAGTTTTAGTCGACCTAATCCAAACTGTTTAATTCTTTCGATAAAAACATTTAATTCAATCATTTTACTACGTGATTCTCATAAGGAACTTATGTTTTATCTGGAACAAATACAACCAACAACATGTGAAATCAAAGTTTTCATTGAATGAAAATCTTCGGAGCTAAAATTAATAAATACAAAAATCACAAAACTTATAATACAATAAGTTGGGCTTTTAAAAATAACGTATTTATTATACGTAATAGAGGCTTTTGGTCAGTGGCGTAGCAAAGGGGGGGGGGGGGGCGCACGGGGGTCACCTTTTTTGGGGTGACACTCACCCGGTCTCTCAACTTTAAGAACAATAATAGACGTAGTTAAACGAAAAGGATCCAATCTATAATATGGTCAAAAATGAGTTAAGTGCATCAAACTGATGCTAAACATCAATACAATTGGCCAGTAAAAAACATCTAAGCAAAAATAGTTTTCTATTACTTTATTCAACGTCAGAACTAGTCCCCCTGTATGGCACGTTAAAAAATTAAAAAATATCCAACTTCAATATTTCTAAACTGATTTTGTATGGATTGGATCCTTTTCGTGTAACTACGTCCAATTTACAAACAAAGAAAAAACGCTAGCACAAAAATCTTTTTCGGGGATTCCTTCACTAGTTCTAACTCAGATCTAAGTATATTATATTTCGGGGATTCCCGGAAAAGAGCCTGACGCTGTCGTGGGAGATTCCCCAACAATTCTCATTTGTTTCATGAAGAGTGTTGTGTTTGGTTGGCGTGAATTGTTAAACCTGTATTATTCTATAGTGATAGATAATAAAAAGAAAAATATATATTAATATATCAATGTAAATGATCCATGACCTTTATCATATAAAATTTATTGCTTTTTACTTTCGATGGGGTGACACCACCAACTTCCGCACCGGGTGCCACCCAAGGTAGCTACGCCACTGCTTTTGGTCGTTCTTATAAAAGATTTCACTCGCAGCAAATCTGAGATGAGAACCAAAACATACGAATGGTATCTTGTATGGTACCATTGTACGGTAACTGGTAAGGTATATTATAGTTAACACAGCGTTATTACACTATGGTTAACACACAGTGGTGGTCAAAAGTGGGAGGCAAACATCAAAGAAAATTTTTAAATGTCCTCTATAAACCCATAGAATAATTACTCTAAGTATAAACCGGTTTTTTGATTCAAACCATTATAATTTTGATTCGTAAGAAAACCGGTATTTTTGAGGTTAAGGTAGAGTCAAAACTTTATAAAACGTTCCTATTATATACTTGCGGTGATTAAGGTTTAAAAATTAACCGCTTAACAAGCCCTGGCTATAAGTATACTACACGAGGCAATATGTTATCGTAAATCCATACTAATATTATAAATGCGAAAGTAACTCTGTTTGTCTATCTCTTCTTCACGCCTAAACCACTAAACAGATTTGGATGAAATTTGGTACAAAGATAGTTTGAAACCCGAGGAAAAACATAGGATAGTTGTTATCCCGGAAATCCTACGGGGACCGGAACTATACGGGTTTTATTTTAGAAATTACTCCACGCGGACGAAGTCGCGGGAACAGCTAGTATAAAATATTCTAGCAAAAAGCAGAGCTTTGTAAAGGCGTCGTCAGGCTTTGGTCTAGAAGGGCGCAGGAAAATAAAACCAAAATAAAATAAACATGTTTCTAAGACTAAATTTTTTTAGTACTTACAAGAAAAATTCTATTTTATTTTCTTGATTTATTAAAAACACGATTTTTATTATTATCGATGTTATCTAAACAGAACAAATATAAAGGTTATCTACTAAAATTTTACACCATATTTTCTGGTCTACCTATAATATAGTATGGTCTACTTATAATAAGCAGCAACTCAAGATCCATCTCGCGCCACCACTTCGCTCTGACAGCCTTATATTGATAGAAATCAATTTTTATTTATGGTAGCTTTCTTGTAAAATAGTTTTCAAGGAAAAATGGGTATTAAAAATGAAAGTTGATCTTATAAAGAAAAACAAATTTTTAACATTTCGCTATAATAGTTTTTTTTTCTTAAATCGGGTTTTTTTTTTGGGTTTTTCAAAATTTTATCAAAATCCCTTAGGCCCATTTAGTTCAAATTTTCAGGAAGTCTAAGTTGAGAGGGATCCAATCGAATGCCATCACCTGCGTTTCGATCGGTCCAGCCGTTCAAAAGTTATGAGATGTTTACATACAGACAGACACACACACACACACATATGCATACATATAGACACACTGACGTCATCGTGAAAATAGTCGAAAAAGGTTCCTAGGACCTCAAAACGTGGACGTCTGGTGAAAACTTGATTTTTGAAAATCGGAGCAAATCAGTAAAAACGTTTACGCGTCAAAATAACTTGTAAAAAGTTTTATTGAATAAAGTACTTCTGATTTCTGATTTCGTTAGCATTTTAACTCATTCGTTTCATAATAGATGGCGTTAGTAGTAATTAAATTCTAATACAACATGTATATTCTATTTTTTTTCAACGTTTATAAAAAGGTATTTTAATGTTAGATCATATCTAGACATGAATTTAAACTACCACGTCAAAGCTCAAACCTCAATGTGCGATACTTTTTCAGTAAAAGATACCATAAAAGTGCATAGAATGTGGCCTAGTGTAGGGCTCGCTTCGCTCGCTCTAATTACTTAAGCTTAGTAAAAATTTGAAAATGATGTGAAAGGTCATAAAATTTTATACCTAGTAACTAGTAAGTTTGCATTTCATAAATACAGGTTCTTGCTATCAAAATCAGCGCGCCGAGTGGAGACAGGGATTAATTTATTTTTCTTTTCTTATTTTTTTCTGTTATTTTTTCGTTGATTGTTTTTCTGTTACGATTCGTAACTTACGATACCCGGGCGTGTGTTTTCACCAACGAGGTGTTAGTTTTTTAAGTCATGGGATTCCACTTCTGAATTGATTGATTGTGATAGGTGGCAAACCTATCGCCAACCGGGCACTTTCCAATCCTGGGCAACGTTGTTCTTATCAGAAAACTGAAAAACACATTAATTCAAAACCAAAATTAGCCAAATCGGGTCAGCCGTGCTCGAGTTTTAGGGTCATTCTTCGATCGTAATATATTTTCAATGATTTGGTGAAAAAAATAAAAACCTCGTGGCACAACAAGTGATCAGTACTAGAACTGTTACTTGATTCAAATCTTTGATATCGGTGTAAGAGGCATCTTTGTATTATTAATATTTAGGGAGATATTCGAAAATTTTAAATATGCTTGCTGAGGACAATGACAACTTTTTGATGATAATGACGATTTAATTAGGATAAATGACTTTTGTTGAGGATAATGATTTTACACCTGTTTTATTGCACTTATCATTGAAATAAAACAAAATATTAAGAATCAACATAATTATATTTAGTCGTAAAATCACGCATTGATAAACACAAACATAAATTCTTGTGTAATTAATATAATTTAACAATATAATGTTAATCAAAAAATTACATATTGATGAACAGAAATATAACTTCTTGTATATAATTAAAATATAACAATATTTTTATTATTTTTTAATTGTTATATCCTGCATCACATTATATTAACTAATAACTATCAGCTCAAAGAAATAAAATCGAAATAGATAACACTTAACATTGTTAAGAGTATAACACTGGTTAAATAGGAAGAAAGGATATTTGTTTTTCTGAGATTTGGATCGCGGCTCTCTTCTTTATGTGTCCTAGATAATGAAACGACAGGATTTGGATTAATATTCTCAGTGTACTTACAGTTATTATTTGGGATATGGTTTCTATTATACCTATGGATATACTTTTCATCGATATTACAATCAAAACAACTTGATTTGATTGTAATATCGATGAAAAGCTCGTTTGCGTTCCTGCGGAGCGTTCCTGCTGAGCGTTTCTGCGCTCCCGAATAGGAAGCTACGTGAGTTATGTTCAGAAGTTGGAAATCTGGTTAAATCTTCTAAAACTAAAAACAAAGCGAATTCCTACATTCTGTAAACGCTCGAGTTTATTCAGGCCTTCTTCTGTGATATCAAGATAGCAAATATCAGCATAATCTAATAAAGGAAAGATTTATGTTTGCACTAAAATAACTCTAGTCTTAAAAGGAAGAAATCTTTGCAAACGTTTGATAGCATGAAAGGTGGAATGAACTTTTTTGCATACTTCTGATATATAAGCATTCCAAGGGAAATCTTCACTTATAATTTGACCTAAATTTTTAGCTGATTTGCTATACAGTATAACACTGCTGCTATATACGAGATCAGGAACATTAGCATTTGCACTACCTATAATTAAAAACTGTAACTTTTGGGATTTACTAATAAACCAGATGACTCCGCTCATGAGTGAATACGCGACAGATCCTCATATATAGCGCTGATTGCCTCAAGAACATCCGGAGCAGAGAAAGGACGATACGATTGCAGATCATCCGCATATGATCCGCATCCGCATATGATGATGACGAATGAAAACTGGAGGACATGGCATTGGATGTTATGTTGATAAACACGAAAAATAGGAGTGGAGCTAGAACACCCCCCTGTGAAATACCAACTGTTAATTTACTAAAACCTGAGAAAGAATCCTCGAAATGAACACATTGAGAACGATCTCGGAGATATGAGTCAAACCAGGATACAGACTGAGGGGAAAGATTCAGCGAACGAAGAGTACCAAGCAGCACATCAAAGTCCACAGAGATATAATCGTTACTGAAGTCAAAGAAAACCAATAAAGTAGGTTGTTTATTACCAATAGCATGTCTTATGTCATCAGTGACTTTAACAATAGCAGTAACAGTACTGTGCCCCGAACGGAAACCAGATTGATACGGATTGAACAAATTACTATCCTGCAGGTAAAGGCTAAACTGCGTGTCCAAAATCTTGGACAAATATGGAAGAATTGGTATAGGGCGATATTTAGAGAAATTAGTAGGAGCTGAGACTTTAGAAAAAGGAATGACGTGAGCTGTCTTCTAGGCTTAAGGAAAAGTGCCAGAAAAAAAGGAAAAATTGATAATATATGTTAGGACGGGGAACAGTGAAGCCACCATGCGCTAACTGATATTGTCGTTGCCGATGGCATAGGAAGAGATACATTTAATGTGTTTGGCAAGGGCAATTACTCCTAAAGGGTTGGCAATTCTGAAAGATTCGCTTCGGCTGGTCTTTTAGTTTCTTAATTAATCTTTCCATTGTTTTATTTTATAGTAGAGGGGGCCAATGAGCAAAGGTACTGCACCTGATGGTAAAAGCAGTACCTTTGTACATCTGCAATACCAGGGGTCTTGCAGATGCGTTGTCGGCTTTTTAAAAATGAGTAAGCTCGTTTCTTGAAGGTCCCCAAGTCGTAATTGATTCCATAAAGGAGTAGTGCGAGGCAAACAGTGCCGACAAAGGCGCACTGTTGTGGTTTTCCAGGCATCGAGGTGGTGAGGATGGAACTTTAAATTTTGACGCGATGTCCGATAGTGGAATTTAACGGCAGGAATTAATCCGAACAATCGTCGGAACAGTCCCCATTATGATTGCGGTAAAAGATGCAGAGCGAACCTACATCTCTGCGCAACGCCAAAGAGTCAAGCCAATTAGAAATAGCCTGGTCGTCGACGATTCGAACCGCTCTACGTTGAATGCAATCAAGAGGAAGAAGCTAGTACTGAGGAGCTCCGGCCCAAAGGTGGGAGCAGTACTCCATGTGAGGTCGAATTTGGGTCTTGTAAAGTTGGAGGCGATGGACTGGGATAAAGCTTTACTCTGCTGAGTAAAGCTACACCAAGCTTATTGGGGGCTAAGTTAGCCTCTCCTCCCAAATGACCGCTGAAATGAACGTTGTTCGATATGAGCGAGTCTTATTTTATATATGTTCTTATATAACTAGACGTAACCTAGCAAGCAAAAATCGCGCGGTGCAGCAATACTCGTCAGTTTACGCTTTTCTTTCTTTTTTTATATTCTGTCGCCTTCTCACTTGTTCTAAGGCTAGCAATTCTAGATCAATAATCATTTGTTGATACCTCCGTTTCTGGCACATTTTATATTGGACTTTACGATTCTCATAGGATTCCTTACTTCTAGGCATGCTGATTTTTTTCCCAAAACAACTGCAGAGACATTACGAAAAAAATTAATCAATTGATGTACCAGCTTACTTTATTTTAATGGTTATATATGCTAATAATTGTATTGACGTCATTATTCTCAACGTTTGTCATTGTTCAAAATCCGCAAATCATTATTCTAACCCATACATCATTATTCTCAACAGTCATTTTCAGGATAATGATGTCAGCAATAATGACGAATTCCAGAAAACATCTCGAAATTTGTCTTAAAAGATTAGATACAGCTAATAAATATCTATGGGGAGTTATTTGCAGTTCGATACATAAATAAAGCCATGAATAAAATCAATGAACATATTATTTACCACGATAAAGTGAATAAGGAGAATGATTATAAAGATGACAAATTTCGAAGAACCATATTCAAGCTTACCTTGAGAGAAATATGACCTGTCCAATCCGTTCAAAGTGTGTGGCCTAACCGAAGAGTACCGAGGGGCATCCGGTAGGCACGAAATATGCCCCAAAATTGCAATCATCGTGGAAAAAATTTGAAAACTATTCCTGTTTTTACAATGACGCTTTTTTTGTGACAAACTTTTGAAAGAGTGTTTTACTATTTTAGAATTAAGTTAATACTTTAAATTGTTAAGAAACAGAAACAATAGACCTTTAAATACAATTTTTTACTATAAATAATTTTATTAAGTGGTATTTGAATATTTTAGAAGACCAAATAGCCAAGAACAGGTGATCTGGACACGCGAAATAATGACGTTTTCAGTAGATTTTTGCGTTTTTTTGTTAATTAATTATAAGAAATGTTTTTCTTTTACTTGTTGATAGTTAAAAAAGTAATAATGGAATAGGAAAACATTGTTTTTCTTCATCGTAGTTATAACAGTAAAGAGAAAACTGCCTGGAACCGTATTATCCTCAACATTGAAGAATCACCCTTTAGCGAGACTAACGAACAGCAATTGATTTATATATATATATATATATATATATATATATATATATATATATATATATATATATATATATATATATATATATATATATATATATATATATATATATATACTTATTATTGCTATTTTATTGCATCATCTTATACTTACTACATATCTTTGTACGTAACCTTCGAAAAAATGCGTTATCATGGCCAATCAAATCGACAGATCCAAGCAATATGGCTAGACATGCGAGATTATTATAGGTCGGTACATAATATACTAGCTGACCCGTAGGCGTATCACCTAACGTTTGCAATTCGCCAGCGATCAGCGATGACTCTTAAACGTAATGAAAAAATCATCAAAAACGTCGCCAATTGCTTGCTGGTCACTAGATGCACTTTTTTCAATGTCACAGCATCAAAACGAATCAAGCGGCAACGACTACCACAAATGTACAAGGCTGTTATATGTCTTGCAATAAATAGACAATCACGATAATTTCGCACTGCGAGTTACGTAATCACCCCACCGGCAAACGTTATTTTGCCATACAAACTACTAGTATAGGCATGGATCATTTAACAGTTAACATATTAATTTTCGTACTTAATTTTTTTAACAATTAACAACTGTTATTTATATTAGCAAATACTGTTAAAAGTAATTTTTATGCATCACTATAATTACCAATAACTTGATATATGATAATAAATTTATTAAAAATATTTGAGAGAGCGTTTTTTTTTGCTCGCTAAATTGATTTATGTTATTAAAAATATTTCGAGAGACCGTGATAATAATAACTGTTACAAGTTATCAAAACTATTCTAGAGGACCTTTTCTTTCGTAGCTTCGCGTTTTTACTGATTCTAATACTTATTATATATAGGCTACTGATATAACATAAGTAAATAACTGTTAAATATTAATTAACTTTAACAACATAATAGTTAATCTAATTTAACAATAATTTCTATGCTGCTAGTATTGAATATTTTGGTGGGGTACTTGATATGGGAGGGGGAAGGGTGGGGATATTTGAGACAATAACTATCCTATCTTTTAAGTTGGACCAAACAGTAGATATGTATCTACAAAATTTCATTGAAATGGGTTCAGTAGTTTCGGAGCCCATCACGAACAAACAACGTGACACGTTATTTATCTATACTCTATACAAATAAATAAAATTGGAGTGTCTGTTTGTAATATTAAAATAACCGTTTTTTACTAAATGCATATGGATATATACACGGTACATATACCAAAATAACTTGCCTAGGGGAACATTTTCCCCGTGTTCGTTCCGGGCTCCTTTGAAGAATAGAACAACTGCCGATCTGCCAGGCAGGTCGTAAAAGGCGACTGATTGGCTATGCGAGTCACTACCATCGTGGCTACTAGGTGGTAGAGTTCTGCATTGTCTCGCCCGGGTCTGGTACCACCGCCTTACCTATTCCTGCCGCAATAGCGTCAGTGCTTGTCGTTGTCGTGTTCCGGTTTGGAGGGTAAGGTAGCCGGTAAACTTATGCATGTGGCATTAGACCTCGCCACAAGATAGCAACGCACCATTAACATCTTTGGTGTCTATAGTTTCTATTCCAAGTCATCATCTATCTGTGTGCCAAATTTCATTCAAATCCGTTCAGTAGTTTTTGCGTGATTAAGTAACAAACCTCTATCTATCCATCCAAACTTTCGCATTTATAATATTAATCTTCTATATATATAAAAATCAATTGCTGTTCGTTAGTCTCGCTAAAATTCGAGAATGGCTGAACCGATTTAGCTAATTTTGGTTTTGAATTAATTTTTGAAGTCCAGGGAAGGTTTAAGAGGTGAGAAAATATAGAAAAAATAAGAGTAGTTAAAAAGGCAGAACAACGTTTGCCCGGTCAGCTAGTATAAAAATAATAATATAGAAAACCGGGTTCGATTCCCAGGTCGAGCACCTAAAAAAAATGTTTTTCAGTTTTTTGAGAAACACAAAGTTGCCCGGTTGGCGATAGGCTTGCCACCTATCACATTTGTAGTACCAAGTATCTTCGGCTAATCGTTGGTGCACTTGTGGTACCTCTGCCTACCCCTTCGGGGATACGTGCGTGAAGATACTTTTAATATAGAAATATACTATAGATAGGTATATAGCTATATCTAACTGCTATCAGTAATAACCTCCCTATCACGGTCATACAAACGTCGAGTAGGCTCATTGTTGGACAATCTGTAGTTAATATTACATAAGACAAGTACTAATAACTATTATTACATCAACTTCGTTGTTCGTTGTAATACGTTTTGATGTACCTATTTATTTAAGTTCTGATTGTGAAGGTCATTGTCATTGTCATTGTACGAGCAAAGTGGCCTTCCTTGCGAGTTCTTGTAGTTTCGCGCGGGTTGTCAAGTTGTCTAATGTGTTTTCAGTTTTGTGAATTCTGACCAATAGGTAGTGTTTACATCCCCTCTATATAATATTTGTGAAAGCCGATTTTTAGGTTATTATTTGTTAAAAGGTTATCTTGAAGTTATTTTGTCATTAATAAAATGAGTGAAATACGACAAAGAAAGGTAGGTATGCAATTATTTAATTATATAAGTGTGAAGATTTGTCCGTTGACACTGATTAAACTTAAAAAATATGATAAATATTGTTAATAAATTGAAACAATAAAATCTTAGGTTTTATTTTATCACACAAATTAGGTTATGTTCTGTGCTTGTTTTTGTGAGATGCAATTACTTTTGTGATTAGTTGTATAATGTATTAGCACGATGTAGATACCATGGAAACTCGGCCTAAAATGTCAGCGAAAAACGATTGTAGTTATGATGTCAACTTTGATATCTATGGGCATATTGCTTTTTCTCAAATTATAAAAAAATCTTCAATAAAAATGCAGTGTATTATGAAATCGTACATACCTTTTTTTACTTTGATTAGTGATTACCTACCTATATTGTTATTTGTTTACTGCCAGTGTGACCATTTCAAAAATGGCGAATCTGCCCGACATTGGCAAAAAATCTGCCAAAGCTAACTCCAGAAAATGCTAAAAATATGCCATCATATTATAGCCTCTATGGATATTGGAGACGGGTATGAATAAATAAAATACTACGTATTCAATAAAATTTCATTATTACTCAACTACTAAAGTATCAAAACTTTCTTCGAACTCTTCATTTTCGTAAATTGATTTTGACGACATATTTTTAATCATATTGATACGTACTTCGGGTTCGTAATTATAAGAAAACACCACTTATATTAAATCCGTGTATTTATAATACAGATACACAAAACAGCACAACGTAATACTCAAATACTCTAATTAACACTAGTCACTCACTGTACTAACACCGACTACACAATAAAACACTTCTCACTTCGCACGGGTCGCTTCAAGTATCACTTTCGATCGCTTGATAAAAATTGCTCTGTAGTCGTCAACACATCTCTATTTATACCCAAGGTAAAGTTCTACCTGGATCCAGAAAAATCTAAATGTATCGGGAAACAATGAATCACTTCTTATTGTTGTAAACAACTTACAAGTTATGACTCATAAATACTAGTACACGCTACTTTTAACCTTATGGCTTACCCTATACCACAAAGTCCATTATGGCATAGCTTAGGTCAACTATTTGTTTATCAATAGGAGTAGCTATCTCTTTCTTTTATTTCTAGATCTCTCTAGCGTTCCAACTCTACACGTTTCTAGATTATTCGTAACAATTTTCTTTGTTGGTTTAAAGGAGTTACAGTCTCCGTGTTCCTCTATACCTTCTTTTGTAGTTATTAACCCGGATTCATGTTTATTTAGGAACCTGTTTCTTATTTTCGTTTTGTGTAAGTTTAACTGTGAGAATATTCTTTCGCAAGAGGCATTTGATATCGGCAAAATTAAGAGAGCTTTTGCAAACTGTGCAATATTAGAATACTTTGGAGCTCCATTTTGCATCACGCATTTACCCAATCGCTCCCCAGAATTTATCTAAACTTAAAGTACTGGTGCTTCTCCCACCAGATTCCAACAAATCGCTTACATTGTTATCAAATTTAATTTGCCGAAATTCGTCGTCAACTTTTTGCAGATTATTTTCATCTACTATACTGGGAAATTTATTAGCAATATTTACTGTTGATACAAAATATTTGTAAATAACATTTTGTGGGTCTAAAAGTTGTAAGTCTTTAAAAAGATTACTCAGTGGCAAACTGTTTTAACTGATGATAGAATCAAAAATATTGTTTGCATTCTTTGAAGGAAAGATTGAATTCCAGGTTTTAGAATAAATTCTGCAGATAGATGATCGGTTTCTTTACTAACGTTCACACCTAAAAACAATTCTTTTAGAGGTAAAGAGTTGACGTTAGATTTTGGATCTATATAAAGTGGATCTGTGGTTTTCAAATAATTTCCCTTCATATAACAATTCAAAAGGCCCACGTACACCTCGAAAATGTCTTTAAATGCTGTGTGGACTGTCGTATAATTTCCTTGAAATATAGTGTTCAGTTTGTTAACTGTTTGCGTCCAAAGCGTAAAAATAAAGTTTATATATTATTTAAAACTTCAGCTGAAATATTTTTGTCTTCCAGAAACTGCGATTAAAAAAGTTTCAGGGCATCCCATTGCTCCAAAATTCTTTTAATACATGCATGCAAACATAGCCATTGAATTTCGTAACGTTTAATATTTTATGTTTTTCAGTGCCAACAAAATCTTGGAATTCAGCAAATTCCCTTTGCCTTTTACAACTATGTGTAAAATATTCATAAACCTCTTGCACTATTTGGTTAATATTGTATTGGAGTTTTTACTGGCGTAAGATACACAAAAATCAGTAGAATGACATACACACTTATGAATATGCAATGAGGATTTAAATGTTTTATTTTGGCAATAATACCAACTTGTTCGCCAAACATAACGTTAGTTGTGTCAGCTCCGAAACGAATTGGATCTTTAATATTAAGTTTAGCATTACTTAACGCCTCGGAAAGTGAATCAAACAAAGCTTGGGCTGATGCTCCTTGTAAAACCACTAAAGTTAAAAATTTTGTTTTTACCTGAAGATCTTTTTCGGAATAATATTTGGTAACAACTGCTAGCGTTGATGTGGTTGTGACATATGTGGTCTCATCCATAACCAATGAAAACATTGTTATATGAGTGTTAATGTTTTCACTGCACTGCACACGCGCACACGTTAACCGCCAAATGAGAATAAGGTGGCAGATAGATAAAACAACAAATATTGATTTGAACCTTGATCAGTTATATCATTAGGAAAATAAACCTTATAACTGATTCATTACCGTTAATAATCATATGTCCTACCTACATAAAAACAGAATAAACGGGGAATCCTCGTATTTTTTGGCATAGGACAAAAGTTGCCACCTCAGTCAATAATTTCTTACCCAATAAATCCATAATAAAAAATAAAGGAAATAATAAGACGTAGAAAATTATAAGTATTCTTAACAGAATTACAAACATTCAAATGTATTTAAAAAAAATAAGGATTTCTTCGAAATCTGCCATATCCTGCCACATTTTTGAATCGTCAGCTTTATCTGCCAGGGGTAAATTTTAGGTCCCAAAGCTACCCTAATGGCATAAATCTGCCACAAATGGTCACCCTATTTACTACAACACATGAAGTCAAGGAACTTATATACGATAAATGGAATTATTATGAAGCAATATTTGAAAAATAAAAATGTACTTTATTTCGTTAGTCATAAAGTTGACATTTGTTTCTTACTTAACAGAGGGGAATAACGTTCTGAGCAAGACAACGAAAACAGTGGATGTTGTCCCTTTCTTGCAATTGCCAGTGTAAATAAAACTATCTGATGGTAGATTTTTATGTATTCGGTAATTTTAAATCCCTTTTATTCATACACGTCGATAAATACATTAGCATAAAATGTATTGTAATTAACACAGTGAGTTCTAAAATGTGCTTATTTTAATTATTACGTAATTACTTATGCAATGCAAAAACTGTTTCTCAAATTAGTAGAATTACATAGTAGTAATTAGCGAACAGCGCATGGCCGCACTTATATATGGCAATTGGCGCTTTATTTAGTAGAAAGAGACACACTCCACCTATGTCGTGGTACTCTTCGGAACGATTTTGAAGCGCGTGTGAACATTCCGGTTAGAATGTAACTTCCTTGCATGAAGTATACAAGTAAAGAAGACCAACTTATATAGGGTGTATTTACACTAGGGACGTAAATTTAGTTCCTAGATCAATACACAGATGACTTGTGCATTTGCAAGAAGGGGACAACATCCACCCTTGTCGTTGTCTTGCTCAGAACGTTTTTCCCCTCTGTTAAGTAAGAAACAAATGTCAAGCTTATAAGTAAGGGCATAAAATACGTTTTTATTTTTCGAACATTGCCTCGTAATAATTCCAGTTATTGTATATAAGTTCCTTGATAAAAAAACGGCGGGAAGCTTCGAAGGGCGCGGTTTTATTCTCCTGGCGAAAATTTAATTTTGTTGTTGTTTGTTCAGTGGAGTTTGTTTTTTTTCCGTGAATATGGTATTTTTAATTTATCTTTGTGGTATGGATTGTTATTTCTAGCTGTATATATATATATATATATATATATATATATATATATATATATATATATATATGTTGTAGGGTGGGCTCTTATCTTGTTTATTGGACTTGAGTATGAATGATCCCCCTGATCCAGGGGGCGCGGCCCCTTTTCCTACTAGTTTTGTAGCAGTGGAATGCGGCGAGTCGGGTGTGGGTGCGGACCAGTCCGTGAATTCTATAAGTGGGTCTGGAGAGCGCGGCCATTCCCACAAGGTTTGCAAACGCTGTGATGGAGGGAAGGGAAGACACATTGGCAACCGGGGGGATGTTGGCTGTTCATGTCGGGATGAAATTGCTGTTGTAGATTCGGAGATTACATTACCTTCACTTCCTCACACTGAAGTGCCATTGGCTGGCGGTTTATCACAGCAAAATCAGGTAAGCCGGGGAATGTGTGGTCGTTTGGATGCATCACCATATACTGTTCACATGCAGGGGCTGCAAGCGGGTCGGAGTGATGGTGCGACTCTTCACCCAGTGACTGTTGGCGGGGTGTTGGAGCAGGGTAAAATTAATAATATTGCCAATGGTGGCTTGGGGGGAATGGGGAGGAATAGAGTTGCATTGTCATTTGATTCGTGTCAGGGTGCTGATGGGTTTCTGAGTGGTGGAATATTAAGCGACTACAATTTAAAAGCTTTTGTGCCTTCTTTCACTATTACTCGAGTTGGTGTGGTGAGAGGTGTGCCACCGGAGTGGACTCCGGAAGAGATTATGGAGGGTGTTTCTGCACCGGTTGGATGTGGCAATGTAATAAGGGTTGGACGTGTGAATTGCAAAGTCATGGTTGAAGGAGTGCCCGTGTGGGGGCCTGCCCGGTCTGTTGTTGTCCATTTTGATGGCCGGATTTTGCCCAAGCGCATATTTATTTGCTTCGGTTCCCTGCCAGTTGATCTATACATGTTCCCAACTATGCAATGTTGTGGCTGTTGTCGCTATGGTCATACTGGAATGCAATGCGGGTCGGGGCCTGGATGTTGTGGATGTGGTCAGGAGCGCAGCGGTGAGTCATGTGGGGTGGATGATGATTGCGTGGAATGCTGTTTGTGCTCGGGCTCGCATGCTGCGGCCGGCAGGGCATGCCCTGGGTTCAGGCGTCGGAGGGATGTTGGAGTTTGCATGGCTCGGAACTGTGTCTCCTATTCTGGGGCATCTGGGTTGCATCCGCCAGTCTCCAAATCATGTGCGGATGTATTATTGACTTCAAAACCTACATACTCCGATGATGGCGGTCTGTCCGTACCGTCCAATAGTACTTCATGTGAAGGAACAGTGTTTCTCAAACCTCGAACTCCAGCAGGGGCAGGTGGAGGATATGACAAAACGGATCATAATGGAATGCTTGGTGAATTTTCAATGCCTACTCCTTCTGATGGCTGCGCTCTGCTGCGTGGGAATGGAAAGAGTAATACAAATGAATTACAAAATCCTTTGATTTCGGAAACCATAGAATTGTTACAAGCTTTGGCTCGTTCTGGTCCTTATTTGCCGTCCGGCGCTGCCCCGTTAATTGGAATATTGTCAGAGTCGGTGCCCATTAACAATGGATGCACACAGGCGCAACATGGTGCAGTGGAGTTGCCGTAGCGCAATAAGTGGTAGAAGTGATTTAATATATTTGATTGATAACCACAATCCTTATTTGGTTTGTCTGTCTGAGACTTGGTTGAAGCCGGGTTTTGGTTTTGGATTTGAGGGTTATAATGCGGTCGGACAGGATCGTTTTGATGGGTATGGCGGTGTTGCAGTGCTCATAGGGAGGAGTATTCCTTGTGTAGTGGTGCCGATCTCTGTCCCTGTGGATAATGATAGTTTTTCTGTGGTGGCTGTGGGTGTGGGTAATGTCTGTTATATGTCTGTGTGTATTCCTCATCCCTCATCAACCATTTTAAATAGAATGAATGCTGTAATGGGTACCATGCCTAAACCTTTGGTTTTATTGGGAGATTTTGATTGCCACCATGAATCCTGGGGTGGCCGCGGAGCGAGTGGTTGTGGTGAGCAACTGTTGGACATCATTGACTTAAACAATTTGTGCATGTTGAGTTCTGGTTTGCCAACACGTCGTGCTCGCCCATCGGAGGGTGATGGTGTACTGGATTTGTTTGTCTGCTCTCCTAACCTGGCACCGATGTTTGCATGGTCAGTGTTGCCTTCTACATACGGAGGTGATCGCTTTCCTATAGTGGTTTCATCTTTCACTTCAGGCCACCCAGTCTCCGCAGGAAACCATAGTCATAGGAAATTCAAGCTTAAATACGTGACTGACGAGGTGTGGCAGGGTTTCGGTAAGAAAATGGAGGAAAATATATGTAGCATGACCCCCACTCATGATATTGACGTTCGGTCAGATGTGTTGACTGAAATTGTAATTGACACAGCTAACTCGATGTTCCCTACTGTGTGCGGATCTGCACATGTTCCTTGTCCTCCTTGGTGGGATGGTGAATGTGGAGAGGCACTGAAGAGCGGGAAATGTGCTGAAAAGACCTATCGCTGTAATATGTCTGAGGAAAATTGCGGGAATCTGGTGGAGATAGTGAGGGGTTCAAAAAAACTATTTGAAAGGAGGAAGGGAGAGGGTTGGCAGAGGTTCTGTCACTCGATGTCTCCAGGCACTGCTCCATCTGGGGTTTGGTTGAACATCGGAAGGTTCCGATCAGTTTTTAGTGACTCTCCATCAACCTTCATTGGCCCCGCGGTGGTTGACAGTTTTCTTAATTATATGGCTCCTTTAGCTGTCAATGAGGGTATTAATGTACATGAGAATGGTGGCGGGACGACTTCAGATTTATCTTCACCATTTTCCTTAGATGAATTGAAGGGTATATTGAATAGCACTAGGGATACTGCTGCGGGTGGTGATGGAGTGGTTTGTTCGTTTATAAGCCGCCTGGGAAGTGGTTCTTTGTCATATTGTTTGGATATCATGAGTTCTATGATGGATTCTGGAAAAATGCCACCGTCGTGGAAAACGCAAGTAATTTTGCCAATCTTAGAACCGGGCAGGGATCCTTTTGAAGCGTCGTCCTGTCGCCCTGTCGCCTTGTCATCGGTTCTGATCGGGATGATTGAGCGTCTCATTAGAAGTCGTCTAGAGTGGTATTTGGAGGGTAATAAATTTTTGGCCAATGGTCGGTGCGGTTTTGGGAGGGGTAGGAGTGCGACGGATGGTCTGGGTCTTCTAACTACAGATATTAGAGTGTCTTTTACATTGAGTGGATCATTGCTATCAGTTTTTCTTGATTTAACTTCGGCGTGTGATGGCGTCTTGCTTTCGGTGTTACAAGAAGGGCTATCTAAGTTAAGAATCCCAAGTAAATATATTAGATTCATCATAAACTTATTGTATAGTGGACCAATCGGTCTTATGGTCGGTGATGTGGTGCATGCGCGACTGGTATCTGAAGGATTGCCACAGGGATCCGTGCTGGGTCCCCTTCTGTGCAGTGTTTACACCCATGACATTGAACACTTTCTGGATGGAAATGTGGATATTTTGCAATATGCCGATGACCTTGTGTTGTGCACAATTGACCGAAACATTTATGGTGCTGGTGTGCTGGTGAATTCAGCCCTGAATGGATTACAGAAGTGGCTGGGCATGGATGGGCTTCGGGTTTCTCCATCTGAAGGTGCCGCCGTGCTGTTTGCGGGACAGCGGTCTCCACCCAGACCATCAGTGCTTTTTGGCAGTGGACTTGTACCTTATAAAGATGACACGAAATTCCTAGGTGTGTTGATTGATTCAAGACTCTCTGGAATCTTGCATTGCAACTGTATGGCGAATGGATGTGAAGGACTAACAGACATAATAAGATGCTTATCAGGTGTATGGTGGGGCGCTCATCCTTTTTATCTATAACTTATTTATAACGCAATTGTGGGAGGCATTCTTGACTATGGATCATTCACACTCGAACCTTGTAGTAGGTCTGGCCTTGGAAAGCTTGACGGAATACAGTCGGGGTGCTTGAGAGTTATGTGTGGCGCGATGGAATCTGGCCCGATCAATGCGTTGCAGATTGGGTGTGTTGATCCACCCTTACATTTGGGACGCCGGTTTGTTTCTGATCAATACGTTTTTCGCTGTGTGCGGTTCTTGAATCGTCCTCTTATGGAAAAACTACAATTTTTATCCGAGCTTATTGATGTCTCCCCATACTGGGCACATAAACCTATCCCATGCCTCGTGGTTGGCTGTGGAAAATATTTATCACTCTCAGCTCCTATTTTTCGTTCATCTGTTCTACCCATATTCGCTTGCGACTGTGAGGCACTTTTTGCAAAAACGCAAATTATTTTTGGTCTGGGTATTCAAGAACGTGATCAAAATGCTAATGTTCTTTTCAACTCCATTATTAATGAAAGGTTTTCAAATTTCGACCTTGTTTTTTGTGATGCATCTAAACATAACAACGGTAACCGTGTTGGTGTGGGTATTTTCCATTTACAGTGCAGAATCACGCGAAAAGTAAAACTTCCACCTGAAGCTACCATGTTTTCGGGGGAGTGCCTTGGAGTGTTTGGGGCTGTGGAATGTGTATTGCTGTTTGAACTGTCGAAAGCAGTAATATTCGCGGATTCACTAAGCACTTTACAAGCACTTGACAGCTTATCGCTCGGAAAGGTGCAGCACCCGTTGATTTGTGATGTTGGGAGGTTGCTGGGCAGGTGTCGTGAAAGACAATATGACGTGTGTTTGTGCTGGATACCAGGTCATAGTGGTGTTTGTGGCAATTGTAGGGCTGACGAACTTGCAAATGATGCAATTCTGAATGGCGACGTTTTTCCTTACTTGATTTATAGCCCCGATTTGAAATCGTTTTCGGGACAATCACTCTTTGCATCCTGGCAAGAGACATGGAATCGCAATAGCGGGCAGAGGGGCTCTTATTACTTTAATATTCAACCAACAGTGCCACAAGGGCCTTGGTTTTTTGCTGTTAAGTTTGATAGAGGGAGTTCTGGTATAATGGCGGGATTGGGACTGGGACACACAAGTACTCCTTGTCATCTCGCTAAATTGAAAATTTTAGAGCGCCCAAATTGCGCATGTGGAGGGGATGTGGCGGATGCTGGCCACATTTTCTTCTCGTGCACTAGGTTTGATAATTCCTCATTATTTGAATCTATAATTGCATTAAAAATTCCGCTGCCTGTATCTGTACCTTTTCTTTTATTTTATAAAAGTTGTAAAATTTATAAATTACTATCTATCTTTGTTTTAAATAACAATATATCAATCTAATTGTTACTGTAATATAGTGTATAAATTATTTAAAAATTGTATATAATTAATTTGATTTTAAGATATATTTGTTAATATTGATCTAACTTTACTGAATATAAAAAAAAATAATAATCGTTTTTAGGTTTTTCTTATTTACAAAAAGTTTTCCCGTCTGTTTTGTCATTGGCATTGATGTTCACAAACGTTTGCCATTAAAGAAAGAAAAAAAAAAAAGTTCCTTGATTTTGTCTTGCTTTGACTTATTTGTTTCATTTGAAAATGTCAATGTCATATTTCACGTAATTTAAAAATAATCCAATCTGAAATGTCATAATAAAATATTACATACATTTTTTAAACATAAAAGTGTATTTTGCTTGCTTGTATTTCTCACTTAAATTATTTATTTATTTCTGAAAATATGATGTTAAAATATGTGCTAAGAATAAAAATATTTTATCCGTGAGTCTAAGTGTACAAGTAATTGTTAAGGTTGTGATGTTCATATTAACCCGATATGGGAAAATTCAGCACGTACAGATATTTAGAGGTAAGAGATTCATATATGAACTGCAATAAAAAAATTGTATGATCATTTAAAATCAGCATAAGTTTTAAACATGTAGGGGTAAGGTTATGTCAATCAAACGAGAATGATTGGTTGGTATCTATTGAAATTTGTTGAGAAGTTCCTCAAGTGGAATCTGTTTCCTTTTGTTACGAGATAGGCAGAGTGATCGAAATATGAACAGAAACTCAGTATCTCCGATATCCACCAATTTGTGCAAAATGGGTAGTGTCCTGCCTGCATTTGCTCTTTTCGAGACCAATAGGTATGCGCGATTTTTTGAGTCACAGTTTTTATTTACTGCTATTACTATGGCTGCTAATGTAATATTTCATAGTATGATAATCCTCATAACATAGCCTGAACTGGACTTATAGTCCAGTTCTATCTACTATAAAACCAAACAGCCTAACTAAAGAGTTTGACTGCCCTGTTGGTCGAGTGGCTAGCGACCCTGACTACGCAATCAATGGGGCTTGGGCTCGATTCCCGACAGGGGCAGGCATTTATGTGATGAGCATAGATACTTGTATTTCTGGGTTTGGGTGTTTATTACACATATTTGAGTATTTTTATATATATTTTTATGTATTAACTAGCTGTTGCCAGCAACTTCGTCCGTGCGGACTTCGTTTACTCCGCACAGCTCCTCCTCCGTAGGTGATAGC
The DNA here is from genome assembly GCA_036924255.1 of Apodemia mormo. Lineage (NCBI taxonomy): Eukaryota > Metazoa > Arthropoda > Insecta > Lepidoptera > Riodinidae > Apodemia > Apodemia mormo. Next base: position 4,486,371 of record JAUPFN010000020.1, on the reverse strand, counting down.
GTGATAATGTGTAGCCTATATGTTGACCCGACCTGTTAGTAATATTCATGCAAAATTTGAAGTAAGATCATGCAGTACTTTTTGAGTTTACCCCAGACATACATTGACTTTCTTACGATTTTATTATATGTATATAGATATCATTGAGTAACGTCCATATCACAAGTAGATAATTTGCTTACTTTGGGTTTAGATCAATTCCTGTAAAATTGTCCAGAGGTATTTATTTATTTATAAATGATTACCTGTTATTATAAGAACAGCTAGATAGTACCCATAGTCAAATTTGTATTACATAAATTAAGTTCTGTATCTTATGTTTGTAATCCAATAAATGAATAAAAATAAATAAAGAAGGAAGTATTTGAGAGTCCATCTTAATTGTATTCTGTAGAATAAAGAGGCTGTCTACTTTAGCATAATACAAAATTTGTTATACCTGGTACAGCTTTAAAAAATTGAGAAAAAAAATTTTGATTCAAAAGGATTTTTCTTTGTTAAAATTTTAAAGTTTTCCTGAGCTTGGTATGTAGTTATGATTGACCTAAGCCTGTTGTAACACCAGGCCTATGCGTTGACATTCCTCTTTGTATTCTTGCCATAATAGATTACCAACAATCAATATTATTTAGCCTGGTAGAATTATATTACCTACTAGCCAACCCCCATCTGCTTCTTTGGACTTAAATTTATTAATGATAAAAAAATGTATATCTTTCACACAATCACATGTTCCTAATGTAAATTCAAACTGTTTTTTAATTATAACTGGACATACAGGGTGTCCCAGAACTCAACGTCAAGCCGAAACGGGGTGACAGGATAGATCATAACCATCACGAGAAAAATCAGAAAAAAATCTATCCCATGCAGTTTGAAAATTATGGGCATTTTAAGAAAAACCTAGAAATTTGGTCTAACTGTACCATTTTTCGGTTATTGTGGTTAATTTTTATTATTTTTGTTCATTTAAACTTTGGAACCGTAACCCTAAATAACATCTCGAGAATCACAGTCTAAAATAATGACACAATTACCCCAAGTTTCCTAGAATTTAGACTATTTGTTAAACTATGAATTTAAAATTTTCAAACTTTGTCGACTTTGAAACACCCTCCTTTAAAAAAAATGTACTAGAGTGCCTTGGCAAGTGCCATTAAGAGTTGGCGCATTTAATCAGGATTGTAAAATGGTACAATACTTGTTAGTTTCATACTAAAAAAAACGAGTAAAAAATAAAAACCTCAAGTAACTCGATTTTTGCTAACCCATTTTACTCAGTTAAAATGTTTTTTATTCGCACAAGCCCTTGGTAGGTTTTTATTTTACGGTAAAATGATGAGAGATATGGATAGTGGACATGTTTGCCATGAGCGAGCGAGACAGATAGTGACGCCACTTTTACCAAAGCAACAAAATACTAATAAAATAATGAAAAATGTTGACCTTGTTTTGTTTAGGTTTATTGGAATAAAAGTCAGATTTGAAAATAACATTTTTTATTATAACAAATGTTCAAATTGTTTACCATCAGCTTCAACACACGCCCTACATCTTCTTAAAAAAGATCTACTTATTAGCCGGGCATATCCTCGAGAGTTGATGTCCTCAGCAGCTTGAGAAATTCGTTCACGCAGCTCGGCTACGCTCTCAATGGGCTTAGAATAAACTTTTTCTTTGAGAACGCCCCAATAAAAAAAATCCAGGGGATTTAAATCTGGGGAACGGGCTGGCCACGAGATAGTGCCTGAACGTCCAATCCACCTTCCCGGATAAACTTGGTCAAGGAAATCTCTTACTTGCACTGCGTAATGCGCTGGGCAGCCATCTTGTTGATACCACATGTGGCGACGATCTGTTAGTGGTACGTCCTCTAACAAACTTGGTAAATTTTCTCGTAAAAAATTTAGATAATTCGTGCCATTCAAATTCTCAGGCAGCTCAAAAGGCCCAACAATTTTGCCGTTTAAAATTCCTGTCCACAGGTTAACTTTAAAGCGATATTGGGATCGGTCTTCTCGCATTAAATGTGGATTCTCCACATGCCACTCATGAAAATTGTGTAAGTTTATGTAGCCATCTTTTTTAAATGTAGATTCATCTGACCAGAGAATTTTTGGGATGAATTGGGGATTTTCATTATGCCTCTGTAGCATTGTTCTACAAAATGAAATCCTTTTAGGATAATCTCGAGGGAGAAGACTTTGAACTCGTTGTACGTGAAACGGATGCATTTCAGCTCTTTGTAAAATACGATGTGCTGTGCTTTTGGGTATTCCCGTTCTTTCTTCAATTCCACGAACGGAAATACTTGGGTCATCTGCGACCTCTTCCAACACTTCTTCGTAAGGAAAGCGAGGTCTACCTCCAGCCCGTATTTGATTCGGAAAATGGCCGCCCTCTGTGAGTGAACGGTGCACATTAACAAACACGCGGTGATCCGGATAGCGCTCTAAATTTGGATATCTTTCACGATAAAGTCTAGCGGCGGCACTTGCATTGCATCTGCATTCCCCATAAATGAGATGCATGTTCGCATATTCTTGTGAAGTGTAGCGCGTAGGCATAGTGATGACAAGGATGTCAACACAAAAGTCCAATTCCAAAAGAGAGAAGCCAAAGTAGCCGGTATGTAATCAACAAGTCCAATTCACAAAAATCCAAGTCCAAAAAGAAAAGCCAAAGTTGTCAGTACTAAATTAACACAAGCGAATACGGAAAGGTGCGCAGTAGACGAATGAGCGAAATGTACTAACTGGTGTCAGACTGGCAGCGTAGCTATTTGCTTGGTATGGCGTCTGTATCTGTTTCATTCGCACTCGTTTAAACGACGCATCTCCGTCTCACTGCGTGGCGTCACTATCTGTCTCGCTCGCTCATGGCAAACATGTCCACTATCCATCTCTCTCATCATTTTGCCGTAAAATAAAGAATCTACTAAAGGCTTGTGCGAATAAAAAACATTTTAACTGAGTAAAATGGGTTAGCAAAAATCGGGTTACTTGAGGTTTTTATTTTTTACTCGTTTTTTTTAGTATGAAACTAACAAGTATTGTACCATTTTACAATCCTGATTAAATGCGCCAACTCTTAATGGCACTTGCCAAGGCACTCTAGTACATTTTTTCTAAAGGAGGGTGTTTCAAAGTCGACAAAGTTTGAAAATTTTAAATTCATAGTTTAACAAATAGTCTAAATTCTAGGAAACTTGGGGTAATTGTGTCATTATTTTAGACTGTGGTTCTCGAGATGTTATTTAGGGTTACGGTTCCAAAGTTTAAATGAACAAAAATAATAAAAATTAACCACAATAACCGAAAAATGGTACAGTTAGACCAAATTTCTAGGTTTTTCTTAAAATGCCCATAATTTTCAAACTGCATGGGATAGATTTTTTTTCTGATTTTTCTCGTGATGGTTATGATCTATCCTGTCACCCGGTTTCGGCTTGACGTTGAGTTCTGGGACACCCTGTATATAGACAGAAAAAATTATATGAAAGACAAAAATGCTAATAAAAATCATTTATACAATCATATATTCTTACTTTATACTATCAATTATCAAGGTCGGTTAAGCCTCAATTTATAACAAGACCTACAGACAGCATATTCCCGCATATTCTAAAACATATTCCAAGGTTATGGCGATGCCAGTACTTCGTTGCACATAAAATGTAGTTATAATTACTCTAGAACAAAATGATATTTTATTATTCTGTAAATTACTGTACTAATTGATATATTTTCTATCTACTAGGCATCAAAAATATATTTTTTAATATTATAAAATAGCAAACAAGCAGATGGTTCTCCTGATGGAAAGAGTCAACCATCACCTATATACCAATATATAACACCTATATACTATAGACACCAATTTCTTTAAAATGACAACAACATAATGAAAAAAGGTTTTTAAATTTATATTTTCTTATAGGCTTTAGATATTTATTATTTCAATTTAAAAAGAAATCCTGAATAATATTTTGCTATTATCAATTTTCTACGTCCATGTGCCTACAAGAAGAAATATACAACATAAGACAACACCTATCAGAACAAAATTTGTTAGAAACCCACAGTAAACTAACACACATTATAAGAAAATGTGTAGGAATAAGAGGAGAAAAAGTAAAAGGAAAGGACATGTTATCAGGTAAAACTAAACAATTAATGGAAAAAAGACTAGAATTAATTCAAACTACACTAAAAATGGCAAACTTAAGGAAGGAAACAGCACAAATAAGTAAAATCTTAAGAACAAATATGAGGAAAAAAAATAAAATGCTACAGGTATATAAAGAATGGATTCCTAAACTTAAGGATAAAACTAAAAGACATGATATAAGTACTGCCACAGAATTTTATTGAGCTGATGGGAGATACAAATGAAGTAACTTGCATAATGCAATGCAAAGTAGAAAGAGCAATCAGTACTCAGAAAAGAGATAAAGCGACGGGACTTGACTATATTGCAAATGAAACACTGTTGGAAACAAAAGGGTATATTTTATCAGTGTTTACTGAATGTTATGTCACTTGAATGTGAAGTTTTTAATGTAATCCTGAAAACGGAAACAATACCAAAGCAATGGACAGTATCCACCATCAAACTGTTGCATAAAAGAGGCAATAGGAATGACATTAGCAACTATAGGCCCATAAGTCTGACATCTAATATTTATGAAATATTTGCTAAAATTATTTTAAATTGTATTACTAAAACATTAGACAAAAATCAGCCCAGAGAACAGGCAAGCTTTAGAAGAAACTACTCTACAGTAGACCACATACATGTAGTGAAACAGATTGTAGAAAAATGTAAAGAATTTAATGTTCCCTATTACTGCTGTTTTGTGGATTTTTGTAAAGCATTTGATACAATAGACCATGTGAAGATTTGGGAAGCATTAAAATTCAAGGTGTAGAGCAAAAATATATAAGAATAATTAGAAACATCTATGCAGATACCACCGCTAAAATAAAGCTGGAAAAAGATGGGCCAGAAATAAAAATACAAAGAGGGGTCAGACAAGGTGATCCTCTGTTGCCCAAATTATTTATAGCAGTGTTGGAAGCCGTTTTTCGAAAACTTAATCGGATACAGAGAGAACTTGAATTGAGAAACTTAAATCATTTAAGATTTGCTGACGACATAATATTCATCGCTGTTACTGCAGAGGACTTACAACAAATGCTCGACGAACTTGATGCGGTCATTAGAGAGGTAAGCTTGTCCATGAATAACCAGAAAACAAAAGCCATGACCAACAGAACAGCTCTCAACCCAATTAACTTAAACAGAAACACAATTGAGTATGTAACAGAATATATATATTTAGGGCAAATAATTTCTCCCTAGACTCAGCAAATAAGGAAATTAGAAATGCATGGAAAAGCTATTGGTCATACAAAGAAATTATGAAAAATTATCACTCTAGCATCAATATTAAACGAAAGCTTTTCAACACATGCATTTTACCAATTTTTACCTATGGATGCCAAACTTGGGCACTCACCAAATCACAGTGTAACAGGTTGAAGGTAAGTCACCAGAGCTATGGAGAGAAGTATAATGAATAAAAAGAGAACAAATAAGATACGCAATAAGTCATTAAGAGATCATACAAAATTGACCGATGTTACATGCACAATAACAAAATTAAAGTGGAAATGGGCAAGACACATTTGAGGGGCTCTGAAAAGTGGAGCAAAATCATTACATCATGGTATCCTAGAGGGTACGAAAGAAAAAAGGCAGACAATTTAGGAGATGGGAAGAGGAAATAGTAGAATTAGCTGGCAGAACCTGGACTAGAGTGGCAGCAAATAAGGAAGAGTGGAGAAGACTGGAGGAGGCCTTTGCCCAAAGGCACACCGACGAAAACATAAATACAAAATAGTTACTGTAGTAAATCTTTGTTTATATAACGGTCAAAGGGGTGAATAGAAATGCATAGGTGAAAAAGGGACGAAACTTAAAACCTTACACAGTTAGTTTCATCTCTACGTAATAAGCTTCGTCCCTTTTCACCCCTGTATCCCTATTTACCCCGTTTGACAGTATTAATGTGAATAAAGGCTATTATTATTATTATTATTATTAAGTCCATGTGCTACCTCAAAATTTTGCAAAAATTTTCTTTTTATCAGCTACAAATTATACTCTCAGGCCAAGAAGAAAAAAGATATTTTTTTTCATTTTACCCTATTAAATGTATCTCTTTTTTTCCAGTTAAAAGATGATACTCCAACAACACATATCAATGTAAGGAGCCGCACTATAAAGCAGCCTCGAAGATTGAAGAGAGTATTTATTCTACTGATTGTTGTTGCACTATGTGTTTCATATTTATTGGGTATGTTATTATTCTAATTTTTATCATACAAAAATAGCAAATAAGACTATATTTCACTCTGTCTGTCAAAATCTGTCTAGGAGGCGCCTATTTTCTTTTTACTTCAATTATCCACCCACATCCACCAATATAATAAATGTGCTGCTGGGGTATTTTTAATTTATTAAACAGACATCTTTTTTTGTGCCATTGTGGAAGATACATAAAATAGATTGCGGATAATAGCAAATCATTTCACTTTTATAATAATGGATTTCCACAATGTAACACCTGAATCAATAAAATAACCAAGGCTTGAAACAGAGGGTTTCACTTGGAGCATATCTGAGATGAAAGCGCTTCGTGAACATATAGAAATTATAGCCACATTTAAGCCATATCTGTAGAAACATATCTTCTCATAGACGTAGAATTGTTCGTCATACACAGTGCAGACGAAAATTTAAAGGAAAAACCTCTATAAACATGTTTATTAATTCATAACCGTTTTAATTTTGCTCTGTAAGGAAACTGATATTTTTGAGATTAAGGTAGAGCCAAACCTTTACAAAACGCTCCTTGCTTACATGCGCTGATTTAACAATCCCCACAATAAACTCATTTAACTAGTGTATACATACATATATCCTGCAATCGGTACAATCTATTTTTTCTTTGTGATTGAATCCATTGAATTTATCATAAAGCAAAGAAGAATTTCGCTGCATTGAACCAGTTTACAGTAGCTCAGTTGCCCGCCTATATATTGAATTGAAAGTGTGTTTTAATTATTATTGTAAAATTATTACAATATAATGTAAAAATACTAGCTGACCCAGCAAACATTGTTTTGCCATATAAATTATTTAATTAAAAAATAAGGGTTGGTGATAGAAGGGTAAAAATTTAGAGTTGTATGTGTTTTTCAAAGGTGAATCATAAAAAAATATAAATAAAAATTTTTGTCCATAAAATAAAACAAAATTTTTAGGGGTGGACAATCCTAAACATTTAGGGGGATGAAAAATAGATGTTGGCCGATTCTCAGACCCACTGCATATGCATACGAAATTTCATCAAAATCGGTCAAGCCGTTTCGGAGGAGTACGGTAACTAAAATTGTGAACGGGAATTTTATATATAAGATTTGTTTAAAAATATCCCACTAAATTCATGAAAGGCCATCGGGCAGTGTGTGCGGGGTGCGGGGGACTACCAAGCCGCGCTCGACATTTTTGCGTAATTCAAAATCAAAAATCAAAATATATTTATTCAGATAATAAATTGCGCAATACACTGAATTGTTAAACTGAAATTATATCCATGCAATTTGTTTTTTGTGTTGGATGAAAATAAAATTTTTAAATTTTTTAAATTATTATTTTTATTACATAAATCAAACATATCGATTCTGAACAGCCTCTGAAAATTAGGAAGGACCTTTAAAGGTAACCCTGTTACCTATACCTATAGCTGTTGTGAGTGTTGTGACTTGTGCTATTGACAAAATGAGGAACAGATTCCTTTCGATGGGGGACACTGTAATGTATAAATAGAAAAGCGACAAATGGGGAATAGAAACTTTAAAAGTATTTGTTCTATCGCCAAATGTGGTATTTAAAAAAATATTAAGGGTCCCTAATTTCAGGGCGTCATATTGTGGTATTTAAAAAAATAGAAGTGCACACTTTGTATTATAATTAGGTTGCCATTTTAATTTTTTTTTTATATCATAAGATAGCAAACAAGCAGATGGGTCTCCTGATGGAAAGAGTCAACCATCGCCTATAGACACCAAAGATGTTAATGGTGCGTTGCTATCTTGTGGCGAGGTCTAATGCCACATGCATAAGTTTACCGGCTACCTTACCCTCCAAACCGGAACACGACAGCGACAAGCACTAACGCTATTGCGGCAGGAATAGGTAAGGCGGCGGTACCAGACCCGGGCGAGACAATGCAGAACTCTACCGCGTAGTAGCCACGATGGTAGTGTCCCGCATAGCCAATCGGTCGCCTTTTACGACCTGCCTAGCAGAACGGCAGTTGGCCTTTTCTTCAAAGGAGGCCGGGACCAACACACATCATTAAAATTAACTTTCTTGATATCGTTAGGTAGCAGGCAAGCAGATGACTATCTTGATGGAAAGAGAAACTATCGCTTTATTATATTCAATAAAACTTCGTATTTAATTATAATTAATGTTTAATGTGCTAGGTAGCAACAACAAGTGACAATATCTAATCCTACCTCCATTTCTTAAACTTCCATTATTTGTCAACAATGACAAGCAAAGACTTAACTACCTACACTAGAATGATAGAGCCTAATTATTGTATACAACACGCTTTTGGACACCAAAGATGTTAATGATGCGTTGCTATTTGTGTAGCGGGATGGCAGTGCCACATGCATAATTCTACCGGCTTACCTCTCAAACTGGAACACGGCAATGACAAGCATTGACGCTATTGCGGCAGGAATAAGTAAGGCAGTGGGTCCATATACCTGGGCGAGAGGTAGCGGAACTCAAGCATGTAGTAGTCACGATGGTGGTGACACATATAACCAATCGGTCGCCTTTACGACCTGCCTATCAGAACGGCAGTGTATTCTTCGTATGAGCCCGAACCAACACGGGTGAAATTCTTTTTTAAGAAAGATAAAAATCTTCGTTAAAAAAGAATTAAACCATAAAACTGATACATTATACGTAAACTTTAATGGTTTAATTAATTTTTGTGTGCATTTTCTTATCGCATTTTTCAGTTTATAACTAAGAAATTCATACCTACAACAACCTAATTTTTTGCAGCAATAGTCCTCTGTTAGTCCGGGCTCCTTTTAAAGAATAGTCTGTCTGCCGTTCTGTCAGGCAGGTCGTAAAAGGCGACCGATTGGCTATACGTGTCAATATCATCTGCTAGGCTACTAGGTGATAGAGGTCAGCATCTCAGGTCAGGTACCGTCGCCTTACCTTTTCCTGCCGCAATAGCGTCGGTGCTTGTCACTATCGTGTTCTGATTTGAAGGGTAAGGTTTCACAAATTATGTGTTTCCGTTGCCGCTATAACAACAAATACTAAAAATAAAAAAAATGTTAAGGGGGGGCATACATTAAACGTGTTTTCTTCATTTTCATTTTGCTATGATGATACGGAACCCTTCATGCGCGAAACCGACTCGCACTTGGCTGTTTTTTTTATAGTATAGCAAACATTCAAATGGATGCATAATATTTATCGGATACCTTACCTCCCAAACCCGAACACGACAGTTTTTTTTTATATCAAAAGATAGCAAACACGCAGATGGGTCTCCTGATGGAAAGAGTCAATTATCGCCTATAGACACCAAAGATATTAATGGTGCGTTGCTATCTTGTAGTGAGGTCTAATGCCACATGCATAAGTTTACCGGCTACCTTACCCTCCAAATCGGAACACGACAGCGATAAGCACTGATGCTATTGCGGCAGGAATAGGTAAGGCGGTGGTACCAGACCCGGGCGAGACAATGCAGAGCTCTACCATAGTAGCCACGATGGTAGTGACTCGATAGCCAATCGGTCGCCTTTTACGACCTGCCTGGCAAAACGGCAGTTTGTCTATTCTTTAAAGGAGCCCGGAACCAACACGGGTACAAACATCCATCCATACAGCAAAACTGACGCATTTATACATATATACCTATTGCACCCTGCAGCCCGCTGCATTATAAGTCACCCACCAAGTAAACCCATCTGCCTGTTTGCTATCTCATAATATTAAAAAAAACAGAGCCACCAAAGACTTCCATGAAATTTCGATAAAATTTGGCACACGTATAGAGAATGACCAGTAATAACAGCACATGATACTTTGCTGGAAAAAAGTAGATGGTGTATTTATCAAATACTTTTATAATTCAGCAGCATAAACTCATATACATTAAACAAAAATATGTATTAAATGGTTACCCCAAAGAATATAAAGATGTGCGTACATAATCTATATCTATACATATAATAAAATCGTAGGAAAGTCAAAACTGTACATTGAATATTTTTTTAAAAGAATACTTGGGGCGTGATCTACAATCGATATCGGAGCCAAATATATAGTTTTTAGAATTTTTGTCTGTTTGTCTGTTTATCTGATTGTCTGTTTATCTGTTTGTCTGTATGTATGTCTGGGGTAAACTCAAAAAGTACTGCATGGATTTACTTTAAATTTTGCATGAATATTACTAACAGGTCGGGTCAACATATAGACTACATATTATCACGCTATCACCTACGGGGGAGGAGCTGTGCGGAGTAAACGAAGTACGCGCAGGCGAAGTCGCAGGCAACAGCTAGTAATAAATATTGCTGGACAAATTACACGAATTGATTTAAACCCAAAGTAAGCAAATTATTTGCTTGTGTTATGGGTGTTAGTCAACGATACTAATACATAGAAATACATATATAAATACTGTTACATACATATGTAATAAACACCCAGATCTAGAAATACATCTATGCTCATCATACAAATGTTTGTCCCTGTCGGGAATCCAACCTGAACCCCCCTCCCGATTCGTAGTTATGTTCGCTAACCACTCGACCAACGGCGGCGGCGAGAGGGATTAAAACGATACATCGATTTTTTCAAACATCGATATATCGTTCATAAACATCGGTGTTGAAACCCCAAACATCGACGATACATCATTCTTCGTGAGCGATGTTTTATGAACGATGTTTAATCATGGTACCATCTTCCATTCTCTCAAGTACCCAAACAAAATATTCGATACAAGTAATTTGTATGGCAAAACATCGACCATAATCGACCGATTATGGTCGATGGATCGTTTATAAGCTCCGATGTTTTTAACATCGATGTTTTTCTCTAGAAAATATCGATGTCCTGATATCGATGTTTTTTATGAGCTATGTTGCATCTTTAGCGGCGACATAAATACACCATTTTTTTGTTCTTACAAGGCGTTTTTTTAATTAAAATTTACTTATAATCAGTTATGGAATAAAGACTTGGATTAGGTACCTAGTTAACTTTTTAACAGAGTCAACATTTCCGATTAATTTTCATTAATTTCTGATTAACTGTAGATCTAGTACACTCACGAACAAATTAATATGAATGCAAACAAAGAACAATGCTTATAACATATTTTCATGGATGTTTATATTTATGGATTTGGTTTTTCATTAGTTCATTAAACATTGCAAACAATATAAATTAAAAAAAAGCCAGTCAAGCGCTCTCTTTCGGACTCGCATTAGTTGGGTTTCGTAGTTCTTAGCAGGGTTGTTGCTGATGCAGGTTCTTACTGTATCAGCGCTGATTTTTTGGATCAATATATATATATATATATATATATATATATATATATATATATATATATATATATATATATATATATACTATCCATGTTAATATTATATCTACTCGCGGGCGAATCTGCGCGGGTCAGCTAGTTATTTATATTTTATTATAAAAAATTTAAACAGCGTTTCAAGTTATCGTTTCTGTTTATAAAGAAGAAGATAATCATGAGCATTTTTATAACATACTCTTTGAGTATATAGACGTTTAATATATCTACGAACATGACAATAATAATTAGTAATACCTACGTAATGTTAAAACTCCAAAAAAATTGAATATCAGCATTAAAAAATCAGCATCGATCGTTGCTGATGTAGATGCTGATGCTGATATTAAAATCAATGCTGATAATCCGCGGATGCTGATGCTAATATTCGCAACAACCCTAGTTCGTAGTTTGTACGACCCACCGATGTTAACTGAGGTTACTTTTTATGAGACTCCCTTCGTAATCTATCTTTTTAGTTTTTAAAATTCCCGCTACTTATGTAGATAATGAAGTTATTGATTTGGCACCGATTTACGAAAATCGAGTTTACACCAGAATATCTCCATGTATTGAGATTCTAGGAATCTCTTCCGACTATTTTCACGATGACGTCAGTATGTCTGTATGTATGTATGTATGTGTGTGTGTGTGCGCGTGTGTGTGTGCGTGTGCGGGGGCGTGTGCGTGTGTGTGCGTGCGCTTGCACGTGCGCGTGTGTGTGTGTATGTATGTGTGTGTGTGTGTGTGTGTATGTATGTGCGTATGTAAACATCTCATAACTTTTGAACGGCTTAAATGATCGAAACACGGATGATGATATTCGATTGGATTCCGCTCAACTTAGACTTTCTGAAAATTTGAACCAATTTTTTCCAGGAGATATTGAGAAATTTAAAAAAAACAAAAAAGAGTGATGGCAAAACAGTTTCTTTTTAAATAAATTCCACAAAATCTATCAGCTCTTTTCCACAAAAAACTGCGTCTAATGCATAAATTACATCAAAATTAGTTTCAAAAATAAAAATTGAATAAAGTTTTCAAAAGTTACAGCTTTCAAATCTTAATATTACACCATAAACATTATGTTAAAAGTTTATGTTACTTAAAAAAAAGAAAGTTATTTAAAAAAAATTATTTTTTTAAATAACTTTCAACTTTCAAGTTAGTTTATTTATTTATTTTTTTAAACTCTTTATTGCACAAAATATACAACAGGCGAACTTAACGTCTAAAGACATTTTCTACCAGTTAACCTTGCACTTGTAGAAACATTGTAGTAACGGGTAGTGCACAAGAAAAGTCTTACGGAACAATTGCAAATAATTTTACACTAAACAAAGAGAATAATTACATTTATCTAAACCTACGGGCAGACCAATAAACATACAAATATTAATATATTATATAAATTTTTATATAATTATTATAATAATCTCATAACTATTCATATAAAATGTACATAAATAATCATAAAACGTAATAATACGAATAAATATAATACTATAAAATAAATATAATACTATAAATAGAATACTATAAAATATAAAATAGTGATACTAGCAAAAAGCAAAGCTTTGTAAGGGCTCGCTAAGTTATATTACCCAGTAATATTCTCAGGAAAGTATTTTTATGCGAATTACATACATCTCTTAATGTATCATGGACTTTAACATCTTTTAATGTATCATGGAATTTATTTATTATATTCGCATCAAAGGCGTCGTCAGGCTTTGTATCTAGAGAGGTGCAGAAAAATAAAACCAAAATAAAAAATAAAATGTTTCTAAGATAAATTTTCTTAGTACTTATGTATAAGAAAAAATCTTTAAAATTTTCTTGAATTATTAAAAACACGATTTCTATAATTATCAATATTATCTACACAGAAGAATTATAAAGGTTATCTACATATTTTACACCATATTTTCTGGTCTACCTATAATATAGTACCTACCTATAATATGTAGCAACTCAAGATCTATCTCGCGCTACCACTTCGCCCTTAAAGTCTAATATTCATAGAAATCAATTTTCATTTATGGTAACTTTCTTGTTAAAGAGTTTTCTAGGATAAACGAGTTTTAAAAATAAAAGTTTATCTTATAAAGAAAATTTAATTTAATTAACCTTCAAAATTTTTAGAATTTATATTGGACTTACCGCAGGCACGAAGAATTGGCGGTAGAAACTCAGCGAATAAATTTTTCGAATTTTTCCCTCCGAGAAACTCTCGGAGTTCGATTACCGAGTCAGGTAAATCAAAAATGTGTTTTTTCAGCTGATAAAAGCAACGTTGCCCGTGATTGGAAAAGTACCCAGTTGGTGATAGACTGGTCACCTATCACTGTATGTAATCTGTAAATAGTTGCAAGCCATCTCTGAAACTTCCCGCTAAATTAACGTATTTTAAGCTCAAAATAGTATAAACAGTAAGCATAGGTTTTTTCAGTATAAATATCTATTTTGATAAAAATGGCAGTATATTGATTTTTCAAAAGCTGTATATTTTGGAAACGATGATCGATTTTGATCTTTCAAATGGCATTCAACTCAATTTATATATTGCGTTAGCTAAAAAATCGGTAGGTTCAAACATTTCGAAGCAATGTCAAAAAACATTTTTTTCAAAAATTTTCGTTATTGATAGATCCCAAACAACTTGACCGATTTTTATCCAATTAACGGTACGTGGCGCAGTTTTTAAAGAAGAAAATATGATAAGATTTTGAAGTCAATCGGTATATTAGCCTGAAAGTTATTTCAAAAATATTAAGTAACTTTGCTAAAGAAAACGTAATTTTAATTTTTGAAAAGCTGTAACTTTTGAAAATAAGATTCGGTTTTGATTTTTAAAAGGGCATTCGACGTAATTTTTTTAGTATTAAAATATCGTAGAATACCAAAAAATGATTGGTTTAAATATTTCGAAGTTATGCCGAAAAAAACGATTTTTTCAAAATTTTCGTCAACGATTACTTCCAACCGAATAACTTGATTTTGCCGCAATTTATGCATTAGACGTAATTTTTGAGGAATAGAGCTGATTAGTTTTTGTGCTCAATCGGTACATTAACCTGGAAGTTATTTAAAAAAAATCTGTTTCACCACAATTTTTATTGGGTTCTTTCAAAATTTCTCAAAATCTCTTGGGCCCATTTGGTTCAAATTTTCAGGAAGTATAAGTTGAGCGGAATCCAATCGAATGTTATCAACCGCGTTTCGATCGGTCTAGGAGTTCAAAACTTATGAGTTGTTGACACACACATACGCACGCACGCACGCACGCACGCACGCACGCACGCACGCACGCACGCACACACACACACACACACACACACACACACACACACACACATACACACATACAGACATACTGAAGTCATCGCAAAAATAGTCGAAAATGGTTCCTAACACCTCAAAACGTGGACATATGGTGAAAACTCCATTTTTGAAAGTCGGAGCAAAATCAGTTACTCCCTATCTACATACGTAGTGGGAAGTTAAAAAGTACAAGTGTTTTAATAGATTAATATTGTATTAAAATGGAGTGAATGAAAATGAATTAAATGAAATAAAACTACCACGCCAAAGCTTAAACCTGATATATATGTATGTATGTATGTATGTATATATATATATATATATATATATATATATATATATATATATATATATATATATATATATATATATATATATATATATATATATAAAGTGCAATATTTTTTCAGTAAAATGTACCACTAAAGGGCCACAGATCGTCGCCTAGTGTAGCTTTGTAGCATTTTAACCCGTTAGTTTTATAATAGATGGCGTTAGCAGTAATAAAATTCTAATACAAAATGTATCTTCTATTTTTTAATGTTTATGAAATAGCATTTTAATGGTAGATAACATATCTAGACATGAATTTAAACCACCACGTCAAAGCTCAAACCTAAAAGAGCGATACTTTTTCAATAAAATGTACCACAAAAGTGCATAGAAAGTGGCCTAGTGTAGGGCTCGCTTTGTTCGCTCTAATAATAGTGATAATAAATACTTACAATTGCATAACTAAAAGTTAATTAAGAGTTATTTTGAATCTTTAACATATAATCATATATCCTAGATTTAAATATATTTACTGAGGAAGCTTGTTGAATATGCTTTGGGAGGCGGTTCCAGAGACGTATTGCTGTAAGTGTATAAGAATCCAAATAGCTTGCTGTGTTGTGCGCTGGGACCAAAAGGGTATTAGTGTGTAAAGATCGCTGAGTACGACCCTGGGTATTAAGATAATGAAAACGTTCACGTAAATATGATGGAGAGAAAGGGTCATGCAGTATATTAAACAGTAATATAAGTACGTGAACATTCCGACGGTTACGTATGTCCAACCACTTCAATTGTGACCGAAACTGACTGACGTGGTCAAACTTACGCAGTCCATATATATCGTATGCATAAATTGACCAGTCGATCAAGTTTGTTTAGGAGCTCTTCTGTGATGTCTGTGTAAGAAACGTCAGCGTAATCAATTATTGGTAGCAAAAGAGACTTGACCAAGGTAACTTTAGTCGATTGTGGTAAAAAGTTTTGCATTCTTTTCAGTTGGTGAAAACTTGCCATAACTTTACGGCTAACTTCGTTCACTTGGTCAGACCATGAAAGATCATTTGACATTATGAGCCCGAGATTTTTAACTTTGGTGTGGTACTTAAGTGGTTGGCCATTTAGCAACACCGGTGGAATTTCGTTCAAATTAATGCGTGCGATGTTCATCTTTCGACCAAGTATTATTACTTGGGTTTTACTGGGGTTTAAAGTAAGACCAAAACTTTCAGCCCAGCGGCTAATGGAATTAAGATCTTCAGTCATTTTGTCAATATTAGCCGTAAGCTCTGATGGGTGACAAGACAGATAGAGTTGAACATCATCGGCATACATATGAAAGGAACTATAAGTAATTACAGAAGAAAGTTTATTTATGTATACAGAAAAGAGCAACGGAGAAAGCACACCTCCTTGTGGGACCCCCATACAAACATCACACCAATGTGAAAAATTGTTCTTTGAACCAACTCGTTGTTGACGTCCTGCTAAGTAGGAGCTAAACCATTCAGACGCTGACTGTGATAGATTAAAAGAGCGAAGTAAAGCTACTAATATATCATGATCGACACAATTAAAGGCATTACTGAAATCCAAAAGTGAGAGTAGGGATACCTTTTTTTCGTCAATACCAAATCGTATGTCGTCAGTAATTTTGATGAGAGCCGAACATGTACTATGTGATGGATGAAAACCAGATTGGTACGACGAAAGAATGTTATTTTTTAAAAGAAAACTAGAAATTTGTTGATAAACAATCCTCTCCAAAATTTTCGAAAGGAAAGGTAGGATTGATATTGGACGATAGTGGGAAAAATTTACGGGATTAGAAATTTTTGGAATGGGAATTATATCAGCTTTACACCATAACGAAGGGAAACTGCCAGAAGAGAGAGAAAAGTTAAGAATATGGGTAATGTGAGGTGTTACAATGTCAACAATAGGCATAATCATGTCTCGACTGATGCCGTCATAACCAACAGCTTTAGTAGGTATTGAAGTAATAATTCTTTTAACTTCATTATCAGTTACTTTTTCAAATGAAAAGGGAGAATTATCAATGACTTTAGAAGACAACATCTGAATGGTTTTGAACCTTATATTTGAAGTCATCATCGAGCTGCTAGGAGAAGCAAAATTGACGTTGAGCGTGCTTAAGTCAATTGTACTATTTGTATTATTTTTTGATTTCCCAAACCCAAGGGAACGAAGCAACTTCCATATGTGATTAGGAGCACAGTTTTCAATTGGGGAATGAATAAACTTGCGTTTGGCGTTCCTTACTGCTTGATTGCAACGGTTTTTGGCTCTTTTATAAGCTTCCCAGTGATTATTAGAGCGTGATTTTATAAATTTACGCTTTAATAAATCTCTTGTCTTCATTAAAGCTCGTATTTCGTCATTGATCCATGGCGCAGGTGGTCGTTTTATACGGACAAATCGTAGAGGTGCATGTTTATTATATAGTTTCAAATTTTACCGATTGACTTAAAAATATTATCAGCTTTTGTTCTTTAAAAATGCGTCAAATACCGTTAATTTATTCAAAACCGGTCAATTTGTTTGGGATTTATCAATGAAGAAAACTAAAAATAAAATGTTTTTAGACATAACACCGAAATGTTTCAACCTATCGGTTATTTAGCTAAAACAATATTTTAGATCTCAAAAATTGAGTTGAATGCCATCATCGTCTTCAAATATACAGCTTTCAAAAATTAATAACTCTGCCATTTTTAACAAAATTGAACTGAAAAATCTATGCTTATAGTTTTTACTCTTTTGAGCTTAAAATACCCTTATTTAGTGAGAAGTTTCAGGGATGGCCCGCAAGGTCAACCACTTACACATTTTTTCGCCTTAATAAATTGCAGGGTCAAACCTTCAACGTTGCAGGCTTAGATTTGAGCGTTGACTGTTTTTCACATGGTCAACTTATATGTCGCTCTTTCAAGAGTAACCTCTAAAGAAAACATGTTTATATTGTCTAATGACACGAAAGCTGTGAACGTTGTATATAAAGACATTTTGTAATATATTAATGGAAAAAGTAAAAGAAATAGGTAAAAATGTAAAAACTAAAAATGTAGTACCTATATGAATTTAGATGTTCCAAAAATAGCAGGAAATTTAGATGTTCCAAAGATAGCAGGAAATCTTCATGGTATAGGGAAAGGGGAATTGTTTGCGGGCCACGGGCAGTAATGAATAAATCAAAACTACTTCATCGATTTTAATCTTTTTTTTTACTGTGTGACATAGGCTGTATATTTTATACCCGTGCGAAGCCGGGGCGGGCCGCTAGTTTATAATAAATCATGGTGGCACGGTTTTTTGTTTCGTACTGTGGTTGTGAAAAGGTTAAAAAGAGTGTCTTAACAAACGGGCAGACGTACAACAAAGTGATCCTATAAGGGTTCCGTTTTTTCCTTATTAGTTACTAGCTGTGCCCGCGACTTCGATTGCGTGGAAATAATTCTAAAATAAAAACCCGCATAGTTCCCGTTCCCGTGGGATTTCCGGGATAAGAACTATCCTATGTCCTTTCTTGGGTCTCAAACTATATTTGTACCAAATTTTATCCAAATCGGTTCAGTGGTTTGGCCGTGAAAGCGTAACAGACAGACAGACAGACAGACAGACAGACAGACAGACAGACAGACAGACAGAGTTACTTTCACATTTATAATATTAGTATGGAAGTATGGATAGTATGGATAGTATGGATAGTATGGATGGAACTCTAAAAATGATTTAAAAAATTTAATATGACTTTCTCGAAGCTTGGTTCTCGATGTTTTCTTTTATATTTGATTATATGACTATTTTTAGAATAACAATGAGTACTGCTGGGTCAAGTATGTTTTTGTTCCCGACTGTATAGCATTTCTTGCGTAAACAAGAATTGATTATTTACCAACAAATATACAAAGCAGTTTCTTTGTGTCTTATGTTCAAGCAATAAGAGTAGTTTTTGCTTGTACCCCGTTTGTTGGAACTCATGCAAGTTGCAACTACGGCGAACAATGACAACGTCAGTATTGGCGATATTTGTGTTACTGACAGTCCTCTTTGTGTTTAGGCAATGACAAATATTACATTACCTTATTTCATTGCAGGTAAAAAATCAATGTCTCTCATACTAGCTCTGTTTTTATAATGTGTGAAATAATACGAATTTGAATAAAATCTATAAGTTACTTGAATTTTCACAGCAGGCATTACCTGAACTATATTATAAAAACCTAAAATTGCTAATTTTTGAAGTGCTAGGGTTTTACTCGTATAGCTCCCGTTCCCTTGGGATTTCCGGGATAAAAACTATCCTATGTCTTTTCTCGGGTTTCAAACTATCTTTGTACCAAATTTCATCCAAATCTGTTCAGTGGTTTAGGCGTGAAGAAGAGATAGACAGACCGAGTTATTTTCGCATTTATAATATTAGTATGGATTAAAATATTAGCTGCCTTGTGGTCTAGGGATAAGCCTATTCAGCTCAGATCATGAGGTCCCGGGTTTGTTTTCCGGGTCTTGCAAAAGTGTTACTGAGGTTTTTCACGAAAATCCACTCTCCTCGCTGGGAGTCTGGAGGGTGGTGTGTGCGACTCCCGTGTCTCGGATGAGCACGTAGTCTTTCGTCCCGGTTATAGTTAAATATAGTCGGTAATTGTTATCGGACTGTGAAATGCGGCGGTGAGGATCACCACTCATCGCGCCAACCGATAAACCGGTGAATCGTAGTGAAACGGAAAGTCTGTAGACGTTCGTTTCACTCTACCTACCCCACAAACGAACCGGGCGTGATAGTACTTTTAAATGAGGCCTAGGAAGGCTATTGTAATTACAAATACTATCATCAAACATTTCAACTGGTACCATCGTCTGTAAGAATCATAGAGTTAAAACAATAAACTTTTTAAAAAATAAAAAGGTAAGGAGCCCTGGATAAAAAAGTAAGCAAGGAGCAGTAAAATTTGAAACCGGTTGGCTATTTAATTAAAAATAAATATATAGTTTGTGAATTCTCGAAGTGAATATAAAGTGTTATCTATACATATAAAAAAATCGTAGGAAAGTCAAAAGTGTACATTGATTATTTTTTTAAAAGAATACTTGGGGCGTGATCTACAATCGATATCGAAGCCAAAAATATAGTTTTTAGAATTTTTGTCTGTTTATCTGTTTGTCTGTATATGTCACGCTATCACCTAAGGGGGAGGAACTGTGCGGAGTAAATGAAGTCCGCGCCGACAAAGTCGTGGGCAACAGCTAGTAATCACTACATTGCATAGTATAAAACAAAGTCGCTTTATCTGTCTGTCCTATGTCCCTATGTATGCTTAAATCTTTAAAATTACGCAACTGATTTTGATGCGGTTTTTTAATAGATAGATTCATTCTTGAGGAAGGTTTTAGTATATAACCCTTTCCGATATTCTCACGGGAACAAAAGCTACGCGGGTGAAACCGCCGGCAGGTCGCTAGTTTAAAATAAAAGAATAATTATGGCGGAGTTTCACCATTTGCCGACGATCGCGATGGAGAGTTAAAATAAGAAATCTGAAATCAGAAGTTTTTTTTTTATATCATAAGATAGCAAACAAGCAGATGGGTCTCCTGATGGAAAGAGTCAACCATCGCCTATAGACACCAAAGATGTTAATGGTGCGTTGCTATCTTGTGCCGAGGTCTAATGCCACATGCATAAGTTTACTGGCTACCTTATTCTCCAAACCAGAACACGACAGCGACAAGCACTGACGCTATTGCGGCAGGAGTAGGTAAGGTAAGTTCTTCATTCAATAAACTTTTTACAAATTATTTTGACACGTCAACATATTTTTTTAAAAACTACTACCGGATCGTAAACGCGGCCACACACAGAAGATCCGGCGGAAGAAACTTAGTGGGCTCCTTTTTTCTTCACATCATCTATTTTTTTACAATATCACAATATTACCGATCTCATATATTATGTTTTTGATATGAGATCGCTATAAAAAAAAGTGAATTAATAACTCTTACACATATTTCGACGAATAACTTTTGATATCATCATAAGGAACAAAAACATTCCATGAAGGTTATATTATTATACTAGCTGGGCCGGCAAACGTTGTTTTGCTAAATATATTTATAACAGTATTTCTCTACTACATAATGGCTGTTATTACACTTATAAATCTTCCTCTTAAATCACTCTATCTATTAAAAAAAACCTCATCAAAATCCGTTGCATAGTTTTAAAGATCTGAGCATAGATATGGATTAGGGATAGACAGCGGAAAGCTACTTTGTTTTATACTATGTACCTAGTGATAAATATTTTATACAAATCTACGTATCGCCATTTATTGAATTCATTTGTTAAAAAATGTGATAAATGAAGAACCACTCTACCGATTTTGTGTAAACTTCACATTTGGTTTGGAAAGGTGAGTGAGTAGTACAGACCACAGGTACTCGGCTAATCGTATTTGTACTGGTTGTACCTCTCCCTACCTCTTCAATAAACTCAAAAACTAATAGACCAGTCTTAAAAATTCTTTTGCCATTAGAAAGCTATACTGTCTGAGTCTAAGCTAATAAGCCTGATTGAGCAAAAGGAAGTAACATCTTGGGTCTCGTGAACAAAGTTTCCAGTAACAGCTAGGATTTTTATAAAGAAAAACTAAACTAGTCGAGTTTGAATCAGCGACTTTCGACTTCAGAGCAGATGTTGGCCTTGCCAGCTAAGTTTCACAAGTTTTAGATAGAAAATTTTTGTTTACTATGGACTACGTCGATTGTCATCAGCATAATGCGTATTTTTATATAAAAATATTTCAAGGCTATTTTGAGTAAACGTTTGCTTTTTACAGAACCAGACCGGAAGGCAGGTGGTCGTTCTTTAAAATGGGCTCAGGCTAGTGGTTTTCAAAAAGACTCGCAAAACTTCGATCACGTTATAACGATATACTTTATTTAAAGCGCAGAATATTTTTTATGCTATAATGAATTAGGTTTCGTCACGATGCAACCTAATATACCTATTGCAGCATAGGCACAGTAATATAATCTATACAGTATTGTAACTCGGCCGTATCTTTGAAATAAATGCCTGCAGCCAAGCGGTACGTAAAAATGCAAAAAAGTATATTTACAATCACAAAACTAATATAAGTAATTAAAATGCTGGAGGCGGGGGCTGCCCGCCATTTACCATTTTAATTACATTTGCATACTTTGTGTTTCCATTTAGTTTTGTGATTGTAAATATACTTTTTTACATAAACAAATAAAATACTTTGTGAATTGAATAGGAAATGTTCAATTAAAAGGTGTGTTGTTTTTTTATTGGTGGATTTAATTACACTCGTCATATTATATATGTACCTGAACTTATTTTAAGTAAAAAAATCGCGCAGTTATTGTTAAAAAAAACACCGTCCGTTTGTCACAACGGCACAGGCGCGAGACTGTCTACATGCCGAGCGCAATGCCGAGATCGAGGCGCGTAGGCATAGCTCGCGCTTCGTCCGTCGCGTTTGTATGAATTTGGAATACTGTATAGATAATATTACAGCAACTAAAGGGGGCGTCCACAAATTACGTGAGGTGTTAATATTCTATTAATATCTACAACAAATATTTTTATAGAACGGTAATTTTTTTTTTCAGGTCTTTTTGCAGGCCAGACACAGTGGTTGTGGTTCGATAGTTTGGCAAAAACTTTGGGTTATGAGAGCGTTTATCACTACGCGGTTATTATAGACGCTGGGTCGTCGGGAACGAGAGTCCTTGCGTACAAGTTTCGGGTGCCATTTACAGGTAATTTATAAATAATCAAATTCATCTTCAATATCATCACCCAGTTTTCAACTTTATTTTTAACCGACATTAAAAAAAGAGTTTGAGTCTATTTAGGCTTCCAAACACGTGTGCTACATTTTGTAAGTGTATGCATATTTGTCCACGAATTTTCGGGAGCTAAATGCCACATCGTGATGCATTTTAGGGTTCCGAAGTACAAGTAAGAACCCTTAAAGTTTCGCTACGTCCGCGTCCGTCCGTCCGCAGCCTAGTTCCGAGATTATTCGTATTAGATAGCTGTAATTTAGTTCGAAAAAATACATGAATCTGTATTATATCTGGAGGGAACACTTGTAATTCCTACTTAAAACAACATTTTAAATATTGCTGTCATCTTTTGAGTTCTTACTGTCTCTTTCTATCACAGCTGTATAAAAAGAGATGGTGAGACCTCATAGAATGAGATGCAACGTAGGTATTTGTTTTAAGTGATTAATTACGAGTGCTAACTCTACCTTTGTCTAATACTTAATGGAAAAATATACATATTAGTCCATGACTATTTTATTTTACCGTTATAACGTCATGACGTTATAATGGTAAAATAAAATCTTGAAAATAATTTTAGGGTACATTAGGTTTTTTTTTATATCATAAGATAGCAAACAAGCAGATGGGTCTCCTGATGGAAAGAGTCAACCATCGCCTATAGACAACAAAGATGTTAATGGTGCGTTGCTACCTTGTGGCGAGGTCTAATGCCACATGCATAAGTTTACCGGCTACCTTACCCTCCAAACCGGAACACGACAGCGACAAGCACTGACGCTATTGCGGCAGGAATAGGTAAGGCGGTGGTACCAGACCCGGGCGAGACAATGCAGAAAACTCTACCACTTAGTAGCCACGATGGTAGTGACTCGCATGCCAATCGGTCGCCTTTTACGACCGATAAATAAATAGTATATAATATCGAGGTACCATAAATACATGTAAAATGGGGATGTTTTTTTCTTGCGTACCTCGAAGCTTGGTTATCGTTGGATAGATATGTAAAAAATGTTGCGGGTTTTTGAACACAGTTATTCGATTTCGGTATCCGTTTTTGATATATTAAGCTTTAAAGTGTTAACTTTTGTTTGAGTCAAGTGCCTTCCCCCTCTGCCAGCTGAACGTTTGGTTTTGGATCATAAAAAAATTCAAGGTAGTATTTATAATGAATTAAATAGGAAAAATATCACGACTAAGTAGCATTTATGAGTATACGAGAAATAGTTGACCTACTTGTACCAACACGTACTTAGAGAAGTTTTTACAGACGGTGAACCTGTATGCGGCTATATCCGTCATTGGCGTTAAAAAGGTTAATATTTCATATTGTGAAACAATAAAAAAACCCTTTTTTTACTCCGCATTATTTTATACTACGCACACACACCCACTCTTGCACTTGCACTAATCAAAGTGAAAACGGGGTTTTAGGATTGCCCTAAGACAATGTTAGCGCAATTGGCCATTAGTCTATTTTTAACCTATTACGCAAAAACGAGGGCTGTTATAAATTTACCGCATGCATCTGTGTCATTGTGTGTTCTGTGGCCACAGAGCTCACAAAAGGATGCATTGGAGTGTGTTTATCTTGTTTGTATGAAAAACTATATGTTCATTGTTAAAAGTTATCCTATATTGGATTCCGGATCTTCAACTATCTTCATGTCAAATTTCATCAAAATCGGTGTAGCGGTTTAGAAGTGAAAGCGTAACAGACAGACTCGCATTTCTAATATTAGTATGGATATGGATAGTTTTTCATAGACACTTTCTTCCCTTATTTCAGCCCCTTAGGGGTTAATTTATAAGAAAAGTCGGCCAAGTGCGAGTCGGACTCGTGCGCGAAAGGTACTGTACTATCCTTATTCAAGTTTCTACCTGTTTATTAAAATCGAGTAAAAAAAAAATGCTTAAAAATTACGTTTGTTGTATGTGGACCCCTTAATGATTTTTTTTTTAATTTTTAGTACCTGTTATAGCGGCAATGGAAATATATAATTTGTGAAAATTTTAGCTCCCTGGCTATAACGGTTTATGAGATACAGCCTAGTGACAGACAGACGGACAGACAGACAACGAAGGCTTAGTAATAGGGTACCGTTTTTACCTTTAGGTACGGAACCCTAAAAATAGTCAAGTGAATGCGTAATAGATACACAGACAGACAGACTTTCGCATTTAAAATATTTAATTAGTATGTGTAGTATATGGAGATTGAATATTATTCTATTAATATGAATATACCGATTATACCCCTTATATCTTGTGTACTAATCTATATACATATAATGAAATCGTAGGAAAGTCAATGTATGTCCGGGGTAACTCAACAAGTACTGCATGGATTTACTTCAAATTTTGCATGAATATTACTAACAGGTCGGGTCAACATATAGGCTACATATTATCACGCTATCATCTACGGGGGAGGAGCTGGGCGGAGTAAACGAAGTCCGCGCGAATGCAGTCGCGGGCAACAGCTAGTTAAATTATAACCGTGTGAAAATTTTTCAATCCGTTGGGGTAGAGAGTTGAAAGCCCACAGAGTTGGGGGAAAAGTTAGCAATAACTCAAAATTAATATGGACGACCTTTGACTTACAAATATGTGAGTGGTTACGCAAAAAGGGACCTCAAGGGAAAATAATTGATTTCGAGTAAATCACGTTTAAAATGTTGAGTCGAAATGAGAGAGGCGCGGGGTGTTTTATGTTAGTGTCGTTAGTGAGCGACTTCGTCAGTGAGAAATAGCACGTGTTTGCGATAGCTGTATTATTGGTGACTTATTTATTCGTCTTTTACTTGTCTTTATGTGCGCGCTAGAAAAAGAAACTAGTGTGCGCTGTGTATAAGGTGTAATATTTTCAAAACTGCCTCGGCTTACATAAAAAATCATTAAAAAAAAAACTACGGCACCTAAAATTATTTTGATTAGAACAAAACAAAGATGAAGGACCATAGAATCAGAATTTATCAAAAAAAAAAAAACCGTTTCCAATCCCTTCAGGTCCCTTTTTGCGTAACCACTCACATATATAAGTCAATGTGGACGACGCAGCGAGAAGCTGAATTGCTTGAAATTAATTTAAAATAAACTTTTTTTCAGTATTCGGCCAAGCAAATTTAGACTTAGTAGATGAATACTTCGAAGAAACAAAGCCGGGGCTTTCTTCATATGTGGATGACCCAGAAAAGGTTAGTATTAAAAATTTTACTAGGTGGTAGAGTTCTGCATTGTCTCGCCCGGGTCTAGTACCACCACCTTACCTATTCCTGCCGCAATAGCGTCAGTGCTTGTCACTGTCGTGTTCCGGTTTGGAGGTTGAGGTAGATGGTAAACTTATGCATGTTGCATTAGACCTCGCCACAAGATAGCAACGCACCATTAACATCTTTGGTGTCTATAGGCGATGGTTGACTCCCAAGTAGCACGTTAAGCTGTATATAGGCTGCATTTAGGTTCATTTTTAAACTGAAAGCTGTATACGAAGCCGTACAAAGGCTGTAGAAGCGCTTCTACAGCCGATATAACACCAAAAAGGGCCCCAAGTTATACAGCTTATTGCGTTATATAGGCTGCACAATAGCTATACAAGCTGTTATAAACTGTACAATGGCTGTTATTTGGTGTATAAAGAAACTATAACATTAAAGATACTCTCTTGTAACTGTCTTGTACAGCTAAGAGTTAAATAGGCTGCACAATAGCTGTACAAGCTGGTATAGGCTGTACAAAGGCTGTTATTCGGTGTATAAAGAAACTATAATACTTAAGATACTCTCTTGTGCAGCTAAATGTTCTTAATAGGTGTTTGAAAATGATAAAAAGTAACTAATCTTTTTTGATATTGTATAACATTATATCTGCAGACGCCATAATTAAAAATATATTAATAAACGATAAATTCTTGGACTTGGAGCAGTATTCAAGGGTGTATTCAAAGTGCAAATTCTAAATGACTGTAAAGTCGTGAATGTTTTTCCTCAAAATATTCACGCGCCAACGAAATAATCAAGATAACACAAATAAAATCATTGCGAAATACGGTAAGTGTTTGTGTTTAAGTTTAGAATATACAAGTATTTATGGTACAATATTGTATATAAAGGCATAATGATCATAATATAAGTTGCTTGTCAAGATATAGCTTTAGCTATTGCTAAATATATCTTTTATTTAACAATATATTTCTTTAATGTTGTTTTTAATACACAATAATGGCGGCGTTTTGTTATACAGCCTAAAGTGTATTTGGAGGGTGATATACTGCAAATAGCTGTACTGAATCTCTTTTTTGTTCTATTATACGGCTATTGGCTTTTAATTACCGTCCAAATACACTTTAGGCTGTACTAAGTCCCTGTATAAATCTATTGTACAGTAATTGGCTTTTAATCACTTAACTTATGTTTAGAGATGCGTACTAAAATTGAAGAACCCTAAATACAAAACATATGTTTGTCACTTGATTTCGCTATTGTGTTGTATTGACGTCGGTCGTTTGACTTTACAACTAAACCAACTTATTGTTAACTATAACTTATGAGACTTGTATTTCAATCATTTTATAGTTTATTTTTCAGGGAAATATGCCTTATACAATAATAAAAACAATTGAGAGAAGCCAAAACCGTATTTGTATCGTACCCAGTTTGTGGGAGGACAAAGGTGAATTATAATGACCAAGAAAACAACTTGATATAACTAAGTTGATCAAGAACGAAAAATCAAGCTCTTTAAATATTGGTCTATCACAAAAATATTTTTAAGAAGAATACGTTATTTCGTGCTTGTGATTTAATATTATTAGTTCTTCAAAGAGAATCACATACTCTTTTGCCTGTAATTGTGTCTAAGTATATAATATTTTTAAAACGATTGTAAGTATACATATATACAGGGTGTTGCAAAAGTGGTACAGTAAGCCGCAAGGGGGTGGCTCCGGGGGTCATTCTTAACAACTTTTGTTTAACGACTTTTGGAAATTCGTGAAAAAAATATTGATTCTCCATAGAAACTTTGTTGGTCACGTGACTTTTCACAATGGAAAAACAAAATTGTTTTTCGGGAATTTTCACAAATCGTTGAACAAAAGTTGTTCAACATGACCCTCTGAGTCACCCCCTTTCGACTTACTATACCGCTTTTGTAAAACTCCGTATAGTAGCAAGTTAAAAATAAAAAAATACATATTTTCTCAGTGTAATGATTTTTATTTCTCTTTTTAACTCTTTTTTATATATTCTTTGAAGAATAGACCAATTGTCTTTCTGCCAGACAGTTCGTAAAAGACAACCGATGGGCTATGCGAGTCACTTCCATCGTGGTTACTAGGTGATAGAGCTCTGCATTGGCTCGACCGGGTCTGGTAACACCGCCTTATCTATTCCTGCTGCAAAGCGTCAGTGCTAGTCACTGTCATGTTCCGGTTTGGAGGGTAAGGTGGCCGGTAAACTTATGCATTGGGCATTAGACCTTGCCACAAGAGAGCAACGCACCATTAACATTTTTGCTGTCTGTAGGCGATGGTTGATTCTTTTCATCAGGAGACCGATCTGCTTGTTTGCTATCTTATGACATTAAAAAAAAATCAGTTATTGTAAATTACCAACCAAGTAACCTTAATGAAGAAGATAAGCCTAAAAAATAATAAATCAGATAACCTACAATCACTTTTTAATGTTTTTGTTACGGAACCCTTTTCCTTGAACATTAATAAAAATGACGATTGTAGGTTTACCTGAATTAGTAATTTTTCAGCTTTATCTTCATCACGATTACTTGGTTGGTAATTTATAATATTTAAATATTCCTTTTCAATATTCCTCTTGATTTTTTCCACATGATATCAACTATGCAGATATAAAAACCGCAAACAACAATTTTCTCAGTAATACAGCCTTGAGCTGTACTATAGCTGTATATGCAGATTTTTTAACACCATTGGCTGCATAACAGTCTACAATTACGCCATAAATATTAGCTGTAGAACGGTGATTGCATATCTCATTTTACAGAAACAAGCGTTGAGTGATACTATAATAACACTTAAAGCTGTAATAAATTCCCGTGCTAAACAAAATACAGCTAATGTACAGCTTTAAGGATTAAAATCAGCCTAATGAGTTACAAATTGCTTAAAGCTGTACAGTAGTGTATTAATATTAGATATAACGCCTAAAGCTTACGCGGAACTCTAAGAAAGCCCTTGTACAGCATTAGGCTGTATATAAACTCATAAAGGTCTCTTATACCGATAAAAGCATCTTTTTACACCATTGTACGGCTGCAATAGAACTTTAAGTTCTATATGAGCTGCTTTATTGGTATTAAACATGCTTGATTGCTGCTTGGGCTCTTTCCATCAGGACACCCATCTGCTTGTTTGCTATCTTATGATATTAAAAAAAGTTTTTATTATATACAAGTGAAAATAGATTGAAGCGTAATATAACAAATAAGTAGAAGTATCTACTAGGCATGGAAATTATTATTAAATTAGATTAACTGTTGTTGTTAAATTTAATTAATATTTAACAGTTATTTATTTATATTATACATGGGGCACACTAAAAGTTTTGCACTTCGGAACTATTTGAATTTCGAATGTTATATTTTTAAAATGTTGCAACCTTTTTACTAATAAAAAAAAAATTAGCGGGAAATGATTTGTCAATTGTTTTTTATCACACATCAAAGTTCTACGTACGCAACGAAAACGGAATTAAGTCGAAAAGATTTTAGAGTGATGATTTTTTATGATTTTAAAAGTTCTCTTTCTCCGCAAGACTGTGCCGCTCGTCTTCGAAATGCTTTTGGGAGAGAAGCGCCTTGTTTGAGCACCGTGAGGCGATGGTTTGCTGAATTTTAAGAGAGGTCGAGTTTATACATGACGAATTTCGTGAAGGGCGGCCTTCAACTGCCGTTAATGAAAATAATGTGGCTATTGCTAAGCGGTTAATTGAGGAAAACCCCGGATTACCTATGAGACAATTTGAGGACTATTGGGGATTGGTATGAGCCAAATTCAGAAAATTTTACACAAACAATTAAAAGTTCAGAAACTTTGTTGTCGTTGGATCCCTCATGAATTGACAGCGGAGCAGAAGCGGGCTCGCGTGGAATGGTGCTCACAGATGCTACTGAAGTACGGACCACGGACATTCTAATGCTGTTTATGACATTGTCACAGGAGACGAAACGTGGATTTATTGTTTTGAACTCGAAAAAAAAACAGCAATCTTGTGAATGGGTGTTTGAAAATGAGAACAGGCCAACAAAAGTGAGACAGGCGAGAACGTTGGTAAAAAAATGATCGCGTTTTTTTTCTCAGCTACGGGTCCCATCTGTACAATTCCACTTGAAGATCAAAAGAGTATTAATGCCGAGTGGTATTCTACCATTTGTTTACCCAGGGTGTTAGAAAAAGTTCGTGAAAGACGACCCAAAAACCGCATTCTTCTACACCATGATAACGCTTCTTCACACACGGTCAACAAAACAGTCATTTTTAGCTTCCGAAAAAGTACACCTCGTCACTCATCCTGCGCATAGCCCCGACCTAGCACCCTGTAATTTCTGTATTTTTCCCAAAATGAAAGATTTGATGAGAGGTTTTACTTTTACCAACTCCGAAGGGGCAGTGATAGCGTTCAATCAGCACGTAGAAAACATGCCTTCAGGTCTGTGGTCCTCCTGTTTTAAAAAAATGGTTCGATCGCATGAAAAAATGTTTAAAATGTAAAGGAGATTATTTTGAAAAGCAATAAACATAATATTTTGGTTATAACATGTTGTTTATTTAAGTTACGCAAAACTTATAGTGTGACTTACGCCTCTAAAAATAAGCGTTAGAACCCGTAAAAACACGAAGCTATCGAGTTAACGACCAAAAAAAAAATGTTCTCTCAAATAGTTTTAATAACTTTTAACAGTTATTATTATCATAAATCAGGGTAGCGAGCAAAAAAAGATTTTTAAACAGTATTTGATAATATAAATAACAGTTGTTAATTGTTAAAAAAATTTGTACGAAATTTAATATGTTAACTGTTAAATAACCGATGCCTAGAATCTACTGACTACTGATTATCGATAACGCCAAGATTTTTAAAGCTATGATCTTTTAGATCATAGCTTTAAAAATCTTGTGTAGTTGCTGCTCTACAATGTTACAACCAAGGTGTCATAATCGCTTTAGCGACAAAAAGCTTTTTGTCTAATTAAAAAAACCTGCCAAGTGCGAGTCAGCCTCGCGCACGAAGGGTTCCGTAACATTATAGCAAAAAAAAACGAGACAAACACGTTTATTGTATGGAGATCCTCTTAATATTTTCATTTTTTTTAATTTTTGTATTTGTTGTTATAGCAGCAACGGCAATATATAATTTGTGAAAATTTCAGCTTTCTAGCTATCACGATTTATGAGATATAGCCTGGTGACAGACAGACAGACAGTGGAGGCTTAGTAATAGGGTTCCGTTTTTCCTTTTAGGCACGGAACCCTAAAAATATGACGTTTAATTTGATAAATGCGTTGTTACTCGATGATATTGTAAAGCCTCGTACATAAATTTTCTTACTACCTTACTTTCCAAGCTGAAACACGATAATCAGTACCAAAATTAAGGCCACCGAGTCAGTGCCCGGGACGTCAGTGCCACTGACTGCCCGGGGCGGGCAAGAATATTGTGGCGCACACTTAAGAAATTCATTATCGAGTGTTATTTTTTGCTGAAACAATGTAAACGCATTTTAAAACTTTCGTCGCAAGCGTAGAAAATGTTGCAACTCCTTTGTAATGAATATTAACTTTGTATTCGATTTATCTTTGGCTTACGCAAATATGACCATGAATCTCAATAGAGAGCTCACCTTAAATGGTTCCCAATACGTTTGCGAAGGGACACTCATATTGTCTCATATTATTTCGTCTTCTACACACTTTAATAATTGTACTTGTACATAAATTTCACTTTTACACCTATATTTTTTTTAATATATTAATCAACCGGTTTCACTTTTAAAGCATCTTTAGGATGTAATATATTAACTCTAAGAGTTATATACTTAACTGATGTAATATACTTAATTCTAATAACAATGGAATTTCACCAAGTGCCGACGATGGAAAGTATAGAATATATTACTTTAAATTTTTTTTTTAATTTACGTTCTATACGTGAAACCAAACCACTGGTTTCAAGGATAACGGTGTTTATACTAACAGCCTGTATATATATTACTTTTTATAAGATGCTAGTCAGATATTGTGATGTAGGATTGTCGACGTTTTTTATGTGTTCAAGTCCCAATAGCTTAACGCTTGAAATTATGTAAAATATGTTTAATTTTACAGGGCGCAGACACGATAGTGCAATTAGTAAAACGGGCTGAATTTATGATACCTGTGGATAAACGAAAAGACACGCCTTTGGTAGTCCGAGCTACCGCTGGGCTGAGGTTGCTGCCCGAGGAGAAGGCGCAGCAGTTACTGGACGAGTCAACGCTGGCTATATCAAAGTTAGTTAATATAACATTTTTACTTGTTTTTTTTTACATTACTTGTTTTGTAGACCCCAGCGGCAAGGTTATCCACCCTCGTCCACCACACTTTACACCACACTTTATGCCACGACTAGAAGTGGTGTAAAGTGTGGTGGACGAGATTGGGTATCTGTGCCGTTGGGGTCTTCATTATTTTTCAGACCTACGGTGTTTGTTCCATTTCTTACACTGCTTTTATATGTTTCCCTTTCAGTAACATCACATAGGTACACTTAAAAGTTCGCGGAAATTCGCAAAATAACTATTTTTCGTCTGAACAATGGATTTCCGCAAAGTAACGCCTGAATCTATAAAATAACTAAGTGTGTTTGCTATCTTAAAAAAAGGTAATTTTTATTATGAAAGTTTATTATTTTTCTATCTTTTCACTAAGGAAGAAAAATCGACCAGTGTTCAAAAGTTTCATCTTTTCAAATATGACACGACTAGATTTAAACTAGCAACCTTGCCTAAAGCCCGGCAACGCGCTGACCAACTGAACTAATTGTCGGTGGTTCAACGTGGCGAAATTCTTCTTTGTTTTGTTAATCACAAACTCATGGACTATCACCATTTGCGATCGATTCCGTCGACTGTACAGAGTGCTAAGTGTGAGTTTTTCTTTTCGCATGCGATCGTGAGCGCGTTTAGAGTTTACTAGGAATTTGTATGTGATTTGTACAGCACCACCTAGTGGTAAACGTGAGAAACTAGTTTACCACTAGGTGGCGCTGTACAAATCATATACAAATTCCTAGTAAACTCGAAACGCGCTCACGATCGAATGCGAAAAGAAAAACTCATACTTAGCACTCTGATAGCTAGATATTCGACGTGAATCAAGTTATTTTCTTTATAGCGATTCGAATGAATCGCTATAAAGAAAATCTATACATATAATAAAATCGTAGGAAAGTCAAAACTGTACATTGAATATTTTTTTAAAAGAATACTTGGGGCGTGATCTACAATCGATATCTAAGCCAAAAATATAGTTTTTAGAATTTTTGTCTATTTGTCTGTTTGTCTGTATGTATGTAAACTCAAAAAGTACTGCATGAATTTACTTCAAGTTTTGCATGAATATTACTAACAGATTGGATCAACATATAGGCTACATAATATCACGCTATCACCTACGGGGGAAAAGCTGTGCGAAGTAAACGAAGTCCGCGCGGACGATGTCGCGGGCAACAGCTAGTAAATATATAAAACAAAAATATTTTATTTCTTTACATATTCTCCTTACGTTATTCTCTACATAATAGTGGGAAGCCCAAGAGGAGATTTTGGCATTTACTCGAGCGCGTCAGATTTACATGAAGGGGATACTTCGCATACTGTTGAGGGTCTCCACCAAAACAAGCCCTTTATATAAAGGCGGGTAACTACGACAGAAAAAAAAACAAAATTCTGTTAGCTCCGGCTTGTAGAAATTGTTAGATTATATTTTTTCGTTGTTCTTACATCATTTCCTCTATAATAAAAGAAAATTCAGACGCGTTTGAGTATGTCAAAACAACGTTTTCTTTGCAAATTTGTGATTCTCTAACTCCCTTACGCTACACCTAAATCGTCCGATTTTCTAAATTTTAGCTGGCAATTAACCCAGCATACCTTAATCTGACGCGATTTAGTGTTGCCTTATCACAGTTTTATTTTTTAAATTTTTTTATCTGTAGATTTTTTTCCCACTATAAAAATGAAAAACATCATATAACCTTTTTTTTTCCTGTAATTTAATCTACAAAATCCAATAGTTCCCTACGACATTTAAGTAACTACACATTTAGCACCTTGGGCTCTCCTACTATAATCTGCATTTTTTATTTTTCTACATAATATCCATATTTTATTTCTCTACAAAATATTCATATTTTATTTTTCTATATAAATTCCATGATTTATTTCTCAACATAATCTTTATATTTTATTTCTCTACATAATCTCTATAGTATGGGAGCCCACGACACTAAACCTGGTCCCATAAGACTACATATCTGTCAAACGGATCCATTAATTGAAAAGTCATGGTGACAACACGCAATATTGTTTAAGAACTCTATACAACGATACTTTACACTACGGGGTTTGCGAGAAAACTTTACTTGTAGAGGGTACCCTAAACAATATACGTTTTATTTATTTTTTACCGTTTTTGATGGCATGACTAACATGTAGAGGTACAAATGCCAAATTACAGCTTTCTAGTATTAAGAATCCTGAGCTAAGGCGCGGACGAACGGACGGATAGATAAATTGACGGACGTATGAAACTATAAGGGTTTCCAGTTGACTTCAGAACCCTATAAATCCCTAAGTAGGACATAAAATTAAAACATCCTAGTGAAAACGATTGAAAAATCCAACAATTTCCCATAAAATATGTAATTTCATTTATTTTAACAGTTAATGACCAGTCAAATTATTTGTACCTGATCGTGGCATGGGTATTCCATCAGTGGTAGACGAAAGAAACCGGGTAATTGCCTTCAAAACCGAGCATAAGCGCCGATTTAAGCTGTGCAGTGGGTGACCTTCAATCGCTGCAGCAACCACCTCATCCACTGTTTCGAAGATGCAGCAGTGATTTTTCTTACACAGAATTAATGATCTTTCAGATAAGCTTTGGTTCGTTCGGTAGTCCGATGGTACTAGATACCTAGGTACAAGGCGTCACTTATAATGCTGCTGCCACTGATAAGGACAGTCATGGGGACATGCAGCACCGCATTTTCGTAGAGTCCTTCCCCTCCCCTATGTCGAGGAACAAACGAAATTCGGTAGTCTTATCGTACCAGAAATCGATTTTTTTTTCATTCTTATTTTCTTTTTTTTAATAGCGCCACCCGGTTTTTCGCATTGCAGCATAGCCATTTCGTATTCTCCAATTAACGACGAATCTAACTATGTATATACCATCCGGTAGTCTTATGGGACTAGGTTTAGTGTCGTGGGCTCTTAAACCATATATTTTATTGCACTACATAATCTCCATATTTTATTTCTCTACATAATCTCTATATTTTTTTTCTCTACATAATCTCCATATTTTATTTCTCTATGTAATCTCTATATTTTATTTCGCTACATAATCTCCATATTTTATTTCTCTACATAATTTTCATATTTTATTTCTCTACATAATCTCCATATTTTATTTCTCTACATAATCTCTATATTTTATTTCACTACATAATCTCTATATTTTATTTCTCTACATAATTTTCATATTTTATTTCTCTACATAATCTCCATATTTTATTTCTCTACATATTCTCCATTTTTTATTTCTGTACATAATCTCTATGTTTTATTTCACTACATATTCCCCATATTTTATTTCTCTACATAATCTTCACATTTTATTTTTTTACCTAATCTCCATATTTTATTTTTCTATATAATCTTTATATTTTATTTCTTTACATAATATCCATAATTTATTTTTCTACATATTCTCCATATTTTATTCTTCTACATATTGTCCATATTTTGTTTTTCTACATAATCTCCATATTTTATTTTCTACATATTCTATATATTTCATTTCTTTACATAATCTACTAAAACTGCATCATCATTGTCAAATTTAGTTCCACGAATGTAGTTCAGTTTTGGAAATATGTGAAAATCACTAGGAGCTAAGTCCGGAGAATATGGTGGGTGGTCAAGGATTTCGAAGAAGTTCTGCCTATTGCCTTGATCGCCACTTCCGATTAATGAGCAGGAGCGTTATCGTGATGAAACTTTTCTTTGATTGCGTCACGCACTTTCACGGAATCGAATTTGCATAATAGGGTCCAGTAATTGTCTGTCCTTTTGGCAAAAAATTAATGAATTTTATCCTTAATTGTCACAGAATACTGAGGCCCTAACTTTACCAGCGGAAGGAGTTACACGAAATTCCTTCATGGGATGAGACATTTATTATAGGCTTTGTTTATTAATTTCGGGGTCAAATGGTGGACCCACCTTTCGTCCATAAAAATACGGCATATACGCGTGATGACCATACTTTTTGTATATTACTACACTAATTAGAGAGAGACTACTCGCTCAGTCTCTTCGCAGTGTTACTCGCCAAAGTTACCCGAAGTTCGAAGTGCGTGCCCACACACTCGGACAATCTCGCGAAGAACCAGTCGCTCGAAGTCCGCTCTCAAAGCAACATGTCTACTGTTGAAGCTGCAGCTTCATCGCGATGTGTTTTTTAGTGTATTACAATTCCGTAAACGCCAAAAACACGGTAATATAAAACGCAAAATAATTTTATAACCTAAATTTATATGACGTACGCACTACCGCTCATGACAAATGTTTTGTCGCGACTGAAGTAGACCGAGCAGTGTGGGCACACACTTCGTTTTCTTCGTCGCGTCGCTTTAAGCCCTTTGGGCACATTTATCGACAACAATCGGAAGTTGGATGAGGCGACGCGAGTTTGCCCAAGGGGAGGTTCGTGCCAACACTGTCTTATTCGGCGAACCTCGGCTTACTTCGCGAGCAGTCTGGATGGGGCTTAATATTGTTGAGGTTAGCTATGTAGCAGCTCAGTAATATTCTTAATTTAGTATATCTTTATTGTTTACTTATGACTAACTTCTGTGTCCTTCAATATGTACCAGTCAACCAGTATTTTTTATTATCATAAGATAGCAAACAAGCAGATGAGTCTCCTGATAGAAAGAGTCAACCATCGCCTATAGACACCAAAGGTGTTACAAGTGCCACATGCATAAGT
Source organism: Apodemia mormo (assembly GCA_036924255.1). Classification (NCBI taxonomy): domain Eukaryota; kingdom Metazoa; phylum Arthropoda; class Insecta; order Lepidoptera; family Riodinidae; genus Apodemia; species Apodemia mormo. The sequence goes on along the minus strand of JAUPFN010000020.1, from coordinate 4,448,938 downwards.
TTACCGGCTACCTTACCCTCCAAACCGGAACACGACGATGACAAGCACTGGCGTTATTGCGGCTGAAATAGGTAAGGCGATGGTACCAGACCCGGGTGAGACAATACAGAACTCTAGTACCTAGTAGCCAATATGGTAGTGACTCGCATAGCTAATCGGTCATCTTTTATGACCTGCCTGGCAGAACGGCAGTTGGTCTTTCCTTCAAAGGGCCCGGATCAACCCGTAGGAAAAGTATATGTGTTTCAGCAGTTATCTCGAGCTTATTCTTAGTTAAGTTTTTAAAATGTTCGCGCTTCAGGTTGGGGTATGAGGTTGAGCTGAGTGGCGTGCAGATTATGAGTGGAGCAGATGAAGGGATTTTCATATGGTACACAGTCAATTTACTGCATGGTAAGTTTTATATTAACACTAACCCCTTTTGCAAAAAATTGCATGTTTTAATTTTTATGAATGAATGAATGAATTCTCTTTATTGGGCCCCAAAATTAAGAAAAACAGAATTGGTACAGCTATTAATTATGTATATAGTGGATACACAAAAGCGGCCTATTACGACGACTAAATGACAGTAACACATTGGTTGATAAATGTGTGTATTGAACTGTAATGAAACTGGGTTACATTAATCTTATATAGTAGAGCTTCACGTGTGAGCTGCGTGATAAAATCTGATAATGATTGTAACGATAAGATACCGATGGTATCTGTGCGCGATAAGTGTGAGCTGGTTTATCGCGCCCTCGTTATATCGATGTATATTTATATTATAGATATAGATTATTATAGATTTATTAATTATAGATATATATATTTGTATATATATATATATATATATATATATATATATATATATATATATATATATATATATATATATAATCTACGCTCACACTTATCGCGCTCAGATACCATCGGTATCTTATCGTTACACGGCCTTATCTAAAGAACGATCTCTCCCAGACAACCTTTAGGTAGCGGAGATAATTGATATACTTTGTAGTGGTGCCATTAAATTAAGTGATCTAAGTTCTGGATATTATTCATATATTTTAGATTTTTTTTTATATCATAAGATAGCAAACAAGCAAATGGGTTTCCTGATGGTAAGAGTCAACCATCGCCTATAGACACCAAAGATGTTAATGGTGCGTTGCTATCTTGTTGCGAGGTCTAATGCCACATGCATAAGTTTACCCAATTTTAATTATTTTACTCGACCGGTTTCACTTTTTAAAGCATCTTCAGGATGTAATATACTTAACTGATTATTATTGACTGTTGTGGAATATAAACAAACGTAAATATTGATTTTAAAAGGGTAAGCTTAAATATCGCTCCCAGGTGTTGTCAGCCTTATCAATTTTGCCCAACAATGTGGGAAATTTTAATTTATAATTATAATGCACTAATTTATAACTATACTTATGGATACAAAAATGTCAATTAAATCATTAATTATGCTATATAAATAATGTCAAGTTCCTATTACACAGTTATTTATGTCAAAGATGGGTAAAAATAATTACGACAAAAAAAAAGTTACGACAAAAAAGCAATATGATGACAAAATACAAGAGTTTTTAGACAAGGGGAAATTTGAAGTACTTAAACATGACCCTACGAAGAAATATAATGATTTAGTAAAAGATACACTTGCTTCAGCTAACAGCATATTTTCTTCATCAGACACATATAAATACAAGATAATGAATCCCCAAATTCCACGACTCCATGGGTACTTCAAACTGCATAAGCAAGGAACACCGATTCGACCGGTGGTGTCATATACTAATGCCCCTACCTATCGTATTGCTGCCGAAACAAATAGAATATTTAAAGAATTAACTAAATTTAAGTCTCAGTATTCGGTGAAAAATAGTTTAGATTTAGTGGACAAAATTAAAAACATATATACACCCGATAGTGGCATCTTAGTTTCCTTTGATGTTCAAAATCTGTTTCCTAGTATTTCAATTTCAAAGTGTAAAGAAGCTATCCATGAGGTTATGACGAAAGCATTAGTAGAACCACAAAAAATCGTGGACCTCAATCATATATTTGACATCTGTCTAGAACAAAATTATTTTCTGTACAATAATAAGATTTATAAACAAACCGAAGGATTAGCAATGGGAAGTCCTCTATCTCCTTTGTGTTCTGAAATATTTATGAACAAATTTGAAAATTTGGTGTTTAAAGAAAACAATTTCATTCAATATATCTTGTATTGGTATAGATATGTTGACGATGTTTTGTGTGTCTGGACTGGTCCAGAAGATTTACTCCATGAGTTTTTGACATACATCAATTCGTTGGATAGTCATATTAAATTCACAATGGAGATAGGACGTAATGAAATTAATTATTTAGATATAACCATTAAACTTATTAAAAACAAGCACTCTTTCAAAATATATAGAAAAGAAACGTTCTGTGACAATATAATACCAGCAGAGTCACATCATCCACTAAGCCATAAATATGCCGCCTTTAATTCTATGATACACAGATTGTTGTCAGTCCCTCTAAGCAAGGTGAATTTCCACGAGGAGTTAAATACTATTAAAGCAATAGGGAAAAATAATGGATACAGACCGAGTCTAATTGATTCATTAGTAAAGAAAAGAAGAAGGAAACTAATCGCCAGTTCTCTCTACTCAGGACAACAAAATACAAGAAAAAATCAACAAAGATATATACGATTACCATTTTTAGGACGGATATCATATAGAACCTCACGGTTGCTAAAAGACTGCACACCTACTTTCTATACCACTAAATCACTAAAATCTCTTATATATAATAACAAACAAGAAATATCTAAGGAGTCAAGAAGTGGTGTGTATCAATTAGCATGTGAGAGTTGCAATGCGATATACATTGGCCAAACCGGAAGGTCGTTTTCAACGAGAATTAAAGAACATCTTCGAAGTTGGCGCTCGGGCAAGGGTGATTCTACCTTTGCGCAACACCTTATAAAAGAAGGTCATACCTTTGATAGTACAAAAAATTTAAAAATACTACATTTCTGCAGCAAAGGTAGAAGGCTCAATGCCTTAGAAGCGCTTGAAATTAATCGACACAAAGGTGAACAAAGACTCTTAAATGACCAAACGGAGCTCAATACTTCTCCTTTGTTAAACCCTTATTAATATTTATATAGGCACAAATATGTACTAAAAGTAAAAATAATTATTAATTATAACGTAATGCAATGTAATAATTTTTTTTTTTTTTTTTTAATGCAATTTCAATTTGACATTTTCGATAATTATTCTGTTTTATTGTTATTATTTTAGTTTAAATATTTTAATTTCTATTATTAATTTGACATTTAAACATTTTTCATTTTTATTTACTTAGTGATAATTATTTTTACCCATCTTTGACATAAATAACTGTGTAATAGGAACTTGACATTATTTATATAGCATAATTAATTATTTAATTGACATTTTTGTATCCATAAGTATAGTTATAAATTAGTGCATTATAATTATAAATTAAAATTTCCCACATTGTTGGGCAAAATTGATAAGGCTGACAACACCTGGGAGCGATATTTAAGCTTACCCTTTTAAAATCAATATTTACGTTTGTTTATATTCCACAACAGTCAATAATAATCAGTTAAGTATATTACATCCTGAAGATGCTTTAAAAAGTGAAACCGGTCGAGTAAAATAATTAAAATTGTGTAAAGTGAAATTGATGTACAAGTGGGATAGTAAAAGTGTCTAGTAACAATGGAATTTCACCAAGTGCCGACGATGGAAAGTATAGAACATAAGTTTACCGGCTACCTTACCCTCCAAACCGGAATACGACAGTGACAAGCTCTGACGCTATTGCGGCAGGAATAGGTAAGGCGGTGGTAACGGACCCGGGCGAGACAATGCAGAACTCTACCACCTAGTCGATTATTAAATAAATATGTAAATAATATATAATAATTATAAATACGCACTGGATGCCGTTCTCGAAAATGGTCGTGCTAAGCTCAACTTACCAACAATTAACCTGATATCGTGTTGGTTGATTAACTAGAGCGCCGGGCATTTATTGTTGATATTACAGTCCCGCATGATGATAACCTCGTGAAAGCAGAAAAAGAAAAACTAACTAAATATTTAGACTTAGCTCATGAGATTACCGACATGTGGGGTGTGGACTCAGCAACGATTGTTCCGATAGTCGTTTCCGTAAACGGTCTTGTGGCGAAGAGTCTTGAGCAGCATCTTAGAAGTCTTTCGTTACAATTCTGGATCAAGAGCCGGATACAAAAGGCAGCAGTATTGGGAACGGCACTTATTGTGAGGAGGTTCCTCTCTTTGTCACTTTGACTACCGGTGGCTTAACTGTAATGTTCTCGCTGGCGGATAACCTATTTTATTTAAAAAAGTATCTTCACGCCCGTATTCCCGAAGGGCAGGCAGAGGTACAATAAGTGCACCCACGATTAGCCGAAGATACTTGGTCCCATAAATGTGATAGGTGGCAAGCCTATCGCCAACCAGGCACTTTCCAATCCCGGACAACTTTGTGTTTCTCAGAAAAGTGAAAAAACACTTTTTTAATGTGCCCGACCCGGGAATTGAACCCGGGATCTCATGTGGTCAACGCCAACGCTGGACCAGTAGACCACAGAGGCGACTTTTATTTTATTTATTTTAATAATATTGTATTTTTTAATAATGTTATAATTATAAAATTTATATATATGTATTTGTATTTAATATAATCAAACAAGAATTTAATGTAAATAAAGAGACAATAATAATAATAACATCAGCCACCTGGATCGATTATAAGAAAGCATTCGACTCGGTTCCTCATACATGGTTAATGAGAACCCTTGAGCTCTATACGATCAATGAGGCAATCCGAGGGCTTCTCGAAGCATGTACGAGTATGCAGTGGAGTACAATGCTGAGTCTCCAGAGTAAGCGATTATCAGATGCAGAAGACCGAATCAGGATAAAAAGAGGAATTTTCCAGAGTGGTTGTGATGCTGAGTCCTCTGTGGTTTTGTCTGGTTCTAAACCCTTTAAGTTATTTGCTAAAGAGCTTGGGGACGGGATTTCAGCTTTGAAGGGGTGGTCTAAGACTTAACCATCTTCTATACATGGATGACCTCAAGCTTAGCTCTACGAGTCACTAACATCGTGGCTACTAGTTGGTAGAGTGCTGCATTGTCTCGCCCGGGTCTGGTACCACCGCCTTCGCTATTCCTGCCGCAATAGCGTCAGTGCTAGTCACTGTCGTGTTCCGGTTTGGAGGGTACGGTAGCCGATAAACTTATGCATGTGGCATAAGACCTCGCCACAAGATAGCAACGCACCATTAACATCTTTGGTGTTTATAGGCGATGGTTGACTCTTTCCATCAGGAGACCCATCTGCTTGTTTGCTATCTTATACTATAAAAGAAAGAAAGAGTTATTTGCTCCACATACTTCAAGGCTAGGTGAACTATTAAATGCCACTTGTGACTTTAGTAGTTCAATTGGTATGGAGCTTAGAGTGTGCGGTCTTGCATTTGGAACGTGGTAAATTACCGCGTCTAATGACACTGTCTCATCCGATGCGGTTCGACTTAGATTGCTTACAGAGGCTGAAACATATCGTTACTTGGGCACGTCACAGAACGTATGTATGTGTGGATGTGTCTGGCATGAAACAGGTAGTGATGGATGATAACAGTATGTGCGTTTATAACACCTGAACTTATTATTAGTAAAAAAATGTTGTACAGAATGTTTTTAAAAAGGCATTGTATTTTTTATAAATAAATATATTAGGAAATGTATTGTTGAAGGTGTGTGTAGTTGTGAGGTAGCCTCAATCACCAGTTGAAAATAACATACAAGATCACAACTCATGTAGCCAGTTATTGAAGATTAACCGAATTGATATTGTATGTATCGTCATTTAGTTCGCTTTAGGCAGACAAGAGAGTGAACAAATGTGTGCGTGTGTGTTGCAGATCTGTTGGCGGGCGAGACCATGGCCGCGTTGGACCTCGGCGGCGGGTCGACGCAGATCACGTACCAGCTGACCGAGGACGACCCGCGCGTGCCCGCCGCGGACAAGCACGTCGTGCCCGCCGGGAACAACATCACGCTCTACACGCACAGGTACTTGCACACTACACGCACATACTCGCACACTACATGAACAGCTACTCGCACTTTACACTCACAGGTACTCGCACACTATACGCGCAGCTACTCGCACATTACAGGCACAGCTACTCGCACACTACACTCACAGGTACTCGCACACTACACGCACACCTACTCGCACACTACACACAGGTAATCGCATATTACTAGTACACTACTACTTAGTAGTAAGCATACTATGCGCATATAACTCGCACATTACATGCAAATTACTCGCACATTACACGCACTATACGTTCACTAAGTACATACACACTGCACGCACACTACATACACACTTCACGCACACTAATTTAGTAAACGTAATTGAAGGCCTAAATAGATCATCATACTCAAATATCCAATTCCAACAATATCACAGACGTACAGGTTAAACTAATTACATCATTTTTCAAGGTCAGTTAAAAATAAAGTTGATAACTGGGTGATGATATTGAAGATGAGTTTAATTATTTATAAATTACATACGTACATGTAAAACTGAAACCTCTTATTTTTCAATCGAATAAAAAACATATACTACACGCACACTACTAGCACACTATGCGCATACTACACGCATATTACTCGCACACGACACGCACCGGTAATCGCACATTACTAGTACACTACAAGCATACTATACGCGCATTACCACACTACACGCACATTACTCGCACACTGCACGCACATTACTCGCACACTACACACATATTACACACGCTACATACACACTACACGCTTACTACATACACCCTACACGCAAACTGCACACACAATTCACGCACACTACTTGCATACTAAACGCACACAACTCGCATACTACTCGTAACTGTCTCTTGCCTTCGTCAGAAGGCAGCGTAAGGCTGCCGGGGCCTAGGCCCCCTTCTGGTATCTACCGCTGACCGTTACTACGGCCAGGTCCTTGGATTGAGGTGTTCACCTCTTTGTCTTCTCCGGGATATGTGGTCTTCGCCGAGGAATGGTTGTGTCCGGTGGGTTCGCGACAATCCCCCTCCCCTCTCTTCACGCCACCCCGGGCGATCAGCTCCCGCCGGGTTCGACCCCGTTTTGGGAGACCCAACGGCGGGCGATCTGCGACCGAGACGGCGACTTAAGGGGAGAGGGCGCGGTGTTCAATTCTTGATTTAGGTGATCAGGTCCCGCGGGAATGGCCTCGCGTCCGGGGGACGCGCGTGCCACGGTGCGATGTCTTTCACTTCGGGAATTTCAGTTGTATCTGCACGCTTAAACATGACAGAGGATAATCTTTTGTTAAAGTCGGCAATAGTCTCGATATTTAGATCTCTGAGTATCACGTCGTTCCGGACGAAGCGTGGGGCACTTACTATTTTACGGAGAATTTTGGTTTGCTGGCGTTCTATGTTTAGTTTAAGGTCTGAAGCTATGTAGATGTACCAGGCTGGCGCTGCGTACGTCAGTCTGGATCTGACGTATGTTTTGTAAACCCCAAGCTTCGTCCGTAACGGGAGTTTGGAGATGAAGATAGGGTGAAGGACATAGGCCGCGGCACGCGCCTTCCTGATCACCTCGCTGACATGTCTTCTCATGTTCAAATTTCTGTCAATAGTGATCCCAAGGTATTTGACCTCATGGGACCACTGGATTGGTTGGCCGCGGAGTTCTAACCGCGGTAAACTTCTCTTTTTGCGTTTGGGTGCTAACGCCTGTGTTTTACCCACGTTCACCGAGAGTCTCCACTTGTCAAGCCAGTCAGGCAGCAAGTCCAGGCATGCCTGTATTTTCTCTGCGGCGTGGGAAGGTCTGATGGAGGTGGCGACGTAGGCAGCGTCATCGGCATAGAGTGCCAACGTACAGCCCGGCGCCACTGCGATGTCATCGGTATACCGTGAGTATAACACAGGCGAAAGGCAACTCCCCTGGGGAACCGCGGCAGCGATGGGGCGCACTGAAGACAGTACATCTTCCACCGCGACGCGAAATCGGCGGCCATTTAAAAAAGAAGCCACCACCCTCACAAGACGTAAAGGTGTGTCTGATTTTATGAGCTTATATAGGAGACCCGTGTGCCAAACACGGTCAAACGCCTGTTCCATGTCGAGGAGTACTGCTGCAGCTGCCTCCCGCTTGTTGAAGGCGGCGGTAAGAATATGCAGTACCCTCGTCAGCTGAAGTGTCGTACTATGGTCAGCACGAAACCCGAACTGCTCTGGTCTTGGCTGGATGTGTGGAGAAAGTTTCTGCAATAGCAATTTTTCAAAAATTTTAGAAAGCGAAGGGAGCAGAGTGATAGGCCTGTATGATTTCGGTTCAAGACACAACTCGCATACTAAACGCACACAACTACTTAAATACTCAAATATTATCCAATTCCAACAATATTACATACCTACATACATTCCAAACTGATAACCTCTTTTTATCGATTTTTATCTATTTAACAATATTCCACAATATTCTCGCGCTCCGTCCACTTTGCCGTGCACTTGTATAGGGTGAAATAATTTTGAGGAAAACGAAGACTTTATTTAAAAAAATTTTTTTTTTCATTAAATTTACGTTCTACGTGAAACCAAACTACTGGTTTCAAAGATAACGGTGTTTACACTAACAGCCCGTATAAGTTAAAAAAAACACCCAAATGGTACGAAAATAGGGGATGACTGATTACTCACTTGCTAATTTTTTACAACCACGCATAACTTTTCGTCGATTTAATTTTTTGTTAAAAAGATTTTTTTCGACTTTTGGTCCTTCGTGATAGTGAGTTCGATGTTCGCTCAGTAGCGACTCGTCTACTCGTCTACTGGTCTACTAGTAGAGTTCTAGACGAGTCGCCACCGAGCGGACATCGAACTCACCCTGAGGATGGACCTCTTAAAGGTCCGCAACTAGTCGGAAGTTTTTCCCCTCGTTTTGTTAAGAAATTCCAAATGTAACGATTTAAAAAAGTATCTTCAAGCCCATATCCTCGAAGAGTTAGGCAGAGTCAAAACAAGCGCACCCACGATTAGCCGAAGATACTTGGTCCCACAATGTGATAAGTGGCAAGTCTATCGCCCACCGGGCACTTTCTAATCACGGGCAACGTGTTTTTAACGGAAAACTCAAAAAACACATAATTGCTCGACCCGGGCATAGAACCCGGGACCTTATGTTGTCAACACCGATATTGGACCACTAAACCACCGAGGTGATCGCTGCTTAAATAATTGAATTGTATTGAAAAAGCATTGAAAATACATTAGTGCTATAAAATATCTTAGCAATAGCGTCAATGTTTGTCATTGTTGTGGTCCGGTTTGGAGGGTAAGGTAGCCGGTAAACTTATGCATATGGCATTAGACCTCGCCACAAGATAACAACGCACCACTAACATCTTTGGTGTCTATAGGCGATGGTTGACTCTTTCCATCAGGAGAGCCATCTGCTTGTTTGCTGTCTTATGATATATATATAAAAAAAGCATTGTAATTAGCAACATTTACACATACATACACATTACACATACATAACATACACGTGTATAAAATACAACAGTATTTAATAAGCGTAATTTGTGATGCAATTTTTTTAACTAGTTACTTGCGGCTGGGTTTGCTCGCGGCTCGGTACGGGATACTGCGGCTAGAAGCGGAAGCTACCGGTAACAACAGCTCACATCGCTTCACGTCCGTTTGCGTGGACCCCATTATCCAGGAGGAGAAATGGATATATGCCAATAAGAAAATCATCGTTAGGTGAGTTTTATAGGAATTTTATATAAAACGGAATACTAGTCGTAAGCTAAAAACATTGACTCAATATCGAAATTTGGAATATAACAATTCTTTGAAACCCATTAGTAGCATATGAATGAACTATATCCCATCAAACATAAATGTGAAATGAGAGCCAAGTTCAATATAAGAGTAAGCTCTACAACTTCAACGCAAACAAAAAAATTGAGAAAAAAAACAATAAAGAAAAATATCGACACGCAGGGATTAAACCTGCTGCCGTCTCCCTAAAGCCGAGACGCTCTACCACTGAGCTAATGTTGACAGACTTGACTTGGCGAAATTTTTGCTATATGACCGATTCCGTCGATTGTACTGATCGCTAGGTATACATACGTATAACTAGTTAAATGAGTTTATCGTTATAGATGAAATTGACATTTGTAATTTTGATCAGTACTTTCGTGTTTCTAATGATTTATAGCACTCACCCCGTGCTTTTTTTTATTAATCCATTGTGTCAGTAATAATCGTGTAAGTTGTAACAAAAATGAGTTAAATAAATCATAAATTATAAATGCTTATCGCCTCTGTGGTCTAGTGGTCCAGCGTTGGCGTTGACTACATGAGGTCCCAGGTTCGATTCCCGGGTCGGGCACATAAAAAAAAAAGATTTTTCAGTTTTCTGACAAACACAAAGTTGCCCGGGATTGGAAAGTGACCGGTTGGCGATAGGCTTGCCACCTATCACATTTGTGGGACCAAGTATCTTCGGCTAATCGTGGGTGTACTTGTTGTACCTCTGCCTACCCCTTCGGGGATATGGGCGTGAAGATACTGTATAAATTATAAATGAAGTACTAGGCTATTAAGGCCATTTGTTTACCCGAATAAGCATTTGCTTATTCATTTTCATTTGAAAGCAGTGTTATTGTGTCACGCAAACAAAGTCGTGGGCAACAGCTAATTATCAAGCATTTTGAGTTTTCAGATTTTTTCTTTCTATATTCTTAAAAGTCTACCTTGGTTTCAAATATCAAGTTTCGTGGTCATCTGGTAGTTTCGTGGTCATCTGGTAGTGGTTAGATTTTTGAAAATTATTTAAAAGTAGCAATAATTGTAGTGAAAACTTCTTTAGGCGCGTTGAGCGTTTTGGTAGAGGGTAAAATCCTCGGTACGCGTCACCGACATGCTAATGATAATAGTATATCTATAGCTATGTTTTGCATATAGTTTTAATTACTCTCAACTTAATAGTTCCGTTTTCACTTCTATCGGCAGTCCCACGACTGCTACTGTTTTTTTATTTCTATGTCTAGTAGTTACTCGAGCGTCGTAGAGACCTATTGGATTTTATAGATTAAATTTTAGGAAAGATAAAAGATTATATTATGTTTTTCATTTCAATGGCGGGGAAAAAATCTACAGTAAACAAATGTTTAGAAAAAAACTGTGACGTGGAAACACTAAATCGCGTCAGATTTAGGAATGGTGAGTTAAATTTAAAAAATCTGCCGATTCAAGTGTAGCGTAAAGGAGTGGGAGTATCACAAAATTGCAAAGAAAACGTTGTTTTGACATTCTTGAGTGCCTCTGAATTTTCTTTTATTATATAGGAAATTATGTAAGAATAATTAAAAAAGTGCTTTATTCCATTTAAATTTTTATTTTTATATAAATAAGTAGTAGCATCCCACAGTTCAGGCAATGTTTCAAAATTTTCTATAAAACTTTTCAACACAATGTTGTTGTATTCTCTTCCATTTTTGCCGAAACAAGAAGAATCCGTGTGTTGGCTGTCAAATAATATTATATCCTCGGTCATGTTGACGCTACGCTAACGAGCACTCAAACGATTAATAAATATTGACAAGTATTGATGGTCGACGGATCACAAAGAATCTAGTCTTGGGTAGTTCGCGAGCGACCTAGGTGGGAAGAGCGCTCCTTTAGGTGAACTATGCGAACTAGTTCATTGAAAATCCCGCTCTTAGTTCTTTTTATATTTCTGTTAGCGTCCACTTTACTAGACAGTGGAACTATGTGACCAACCGAGTTATTTACTTTTACTGTGCGCGCCTTGATATTTCGATAATTGATATCGATACTAAACAACTTCAAATCCCCCTGGTTGAAATTTTATCAAATCATATGAAATGATAACAATCGTCAACTGAAGTATTGCTGGCTAATTATCAAAAAGAATACTAATACCATTTATGTCTTATTTTACGGTAAGTTTAATTAAAATTAAAAATTTTCTCTTCTATTCCTATTTATTGTTACAAATAATTGATTATTATTATTATATATCACGTTAATTATGACTAATTATTAATATAAATCATTTTATTTTTTCGTTTTTATTTCGATAAAAGATTTTATGTGCCATAATAAAAAAGTCAACTTTAATTGTAAAAATTCATACTTTTTAAGTATTCTAATATAATTACACATTATACTAGGAACTAGCCTAGCTGTTGACTAATCATTAATATAAATTATTTTATTTTTCATTATTTAAATAAAAAATCTCATATTACATAAATTGACGTGTAAAATTAACAATAAATAACAATAAACAAAACTTACAATAATCATAACTATATTTTTTTCTTTATTTATTGTTCTTAATAAATTATTTCAAAAAAAGAACTAATGAACTAATAGAACGAACTAGTTCATCCTTGGATTATGAACTAAATTGAGCGCTCTCTGTAGTGACCGGTTAGGCCCAAGCCTAAAAGAATCATACATTTATCCCAGATTTTGGCACCAATTTAATGTTCGCTTATTTAAAGCTCTCGCCATAAAACACTACTATGAAACACTACACGTATGATTGCAGAAAACACACACATAATGTAACAAAATCTTATACGATTACGAAAACCAAATCATAGCGTGATTTAACTGACGCTCAGCGCCATCAATTGAATTAGAAACGCAACTCACAATACGAACTTTGACAAACATCTTGTGTATTGCGTTTAGACACAGAATACTGGAGACTAACTGCAGTCAATGTACATACCAGTATTATTCGAGCACCGCACACATGGACACCTCTCACGGACGCGATATCTCGGAATAATTTGGGATAGTTTGATCCGCACCAGTCTGAGATATTGCGTCCGTGAGAGGTGTCTATGTGTGCTATGCTCGAATATTACTTGTATGGAACATTGAGTTCTGTTAGTCTCCAGTATTCTGTGGTTTAGACGTGAATGTTCGTTGACGCGACCGCGAATATCGCGATATTGATTGTCCGCGTAACCCGTGCGTATGCGTGTGGTGTGCGGTGGTGCAGCGGCGCGCGGCGCGGCGGCGGCATGAAGCGCGAGGCGGTGGTGGCGCGCTGCCAGCAGCTGGTGCGCCGCTACGTGCTGGCCACCATGGACTGGGAGCCCACGCGCCCGCCCAAGGGCAGCGTCGCCGCCATGAGCTTCTTCTACGAAATCGCCGCCGACGCTGGCATCATTGGTGAGTTCTTTATTCGCCCGTCTGTGACATTACTATTCTGAATACCATTTGTGAATCGTGGTAAACATAACGTAATTGACAACATTTCGTTTTTTAACACCGTTATATTTTATTTTTAACTGAATCTAGATTGAAAAATAGGATACCTATATTTTTTATTGTCTCACGATTCATTCATTTTGATACTTATTTTAACTCCTGAAATTCTTCCTATTCTAAGAAGACGTAAGTACCAAATGATGTCATTTATACGGCTGAAAAGTGCTACGCTTTTGCTTTTTCTGACCTGACAAATAAAGCATATGTCATCTATGTCATCTATCAAATCAAGTATTGTAAAACATGAAATTGTTTACGTTTGTTCATATTTCTAAAAAGCGTTGTAAATTGCATTAATATTGCGAATATCAAATAAATCCAGGTGCCAATTACATATAGAGCAAAGTGGAGTCACTGAAGTAGATCCTTAATAATTTTCTAATATAAAAAACAATACGGATAGAGGTTATGTGGGAGAATAATATATTTGACATTATCACATGATGACATTCCATTATATTTTTTAAATTATGTGTTTGAGCAAAGGTAATCAACTTATTCAGCCGTTCAAGTGACGTCATCTCACGTTTTTCCTTAATTATTTTTTTCTACGGTATTCAGTAACGAAAAAAATTAAAAAATATGTATTACTAATCAGGTTTGAAAAATAAAGAAATTGTATTTTTATTTTAGCGACTTAACAATTTTGAAATTTTGTAAATTATTGCTTTTTAACTTTTTACCCCGTGTTGGTCCCGGGCTCCTTTGAAGAATAGGCCAACTCCCGTTTTGCCAGACAGGTTGTAAAAGGCGACTGATCAGCTATGCGAGTCACTACCGTCGTGGCTACTAAGAGGTAGAATTCCGCATTGTCTCGCCCGGGTCTAGTACCACCGCTTTACCTATTCCTGCTGCAATAGCGTCAGTGCTTGTCACTGTCAAGTTCCGGTTTAGAGGGTAAGGTACCCGGCAAACTTATGCATGTATCATTAGACCTCGCCACAAGATAGCAACGCATCATTAACATCCTTGGTGTCTGTAGGCGATACTAATATCTCACCAATTGACAAACCGTTTACTCTTTCCATCAGCAGACCCACCTGCTTGTTTGCTAACATATGACGTAAAAAAAACTATCGTCCCCCAATGGTAACAAGTGCAGAGATATATAGGATTTGATTTGTGGTTTGACGAGATGTTCAAATTTGGAGAAATGCTAATCAGCTCTCAAAGGAGCCTGAATAGCTATTATATTAATGCTTAATTTGAAAAAAATAATTCAAATGTTATAAGAAACTATCTACCGGTGTTGTTTCGGACCAAAAAAATAATTATATTTACCGAGAAAAATTAACTTGTAGAAATATTTTTTACCTGTTTTTCGCTAAATGACAATATTCCCCCCTACTACCCAATTTGTATTTTGTGCATTTACATTCAGTACGTCATACTGAATCTATTAAAAAAATGGTTACTGTAAAGTCGGTTAACTTAATTTACGTCATAAAGTTATAAGAAAACAAGATGGTGCTTGTCCATCACTTGTTCCGTGCTCTCGCTTCCACGCTCGGCTCAGGTGGAATATGACAATGGGTCATGATTTTTCGTAAGTGCAGACGGCGTTCATCGATTTATAAGACGTTATCATGTCAAAAAAATAAGACTTGCAATTGAGTGCATTATGGATCATTTAACAGTTAACATATTAAATTTCGTACTACATTTTTTTAACAATTAACAACTGATATTTATATTACCAAATACTGTTAAAAATTATCAAGAACTTCATATAGGATAATAATGTTATTGAAAATAATTTGAGCCACTTTGATTTATGATAATAATAACTGTTGAAAATTGTAAAACTACTCCAGAGGACCTTTTTTTTGCTCGCTAACTTGTCGGCTTTGCGTTTTTGCTGCTTTTAATAATGTTATTAAAAATATTTGAGCTATCTTGATTTATGATAATTATAACTGTTAAACTGCTCCAGAGGACCTTTTTTTTTGGTCGCTAACTCGACGGCTTTGCCTTTTTGCTGCTTCTAATACTTAAATACTTATTGGAAAAGCGCGGGAAACATAAAATTTGGCGGACGTCATTTTTGGTTCTGCGACTTTTTATATTATTATTTAGCGAAACAGAGGATCGATATTAGTTTTATTTGTGTAAATATTTAATTTTATGTAAATATCATTAGTTTTACTATCAGTTTAAAGTAGGTAAGTCTCCTTTTCACTTTTTAAAATGAACAAACCCCCTGACGATCCTGGAGGTGGACCTCTCCAGGTAGCGCACTATGTTACTATAGATGAGAGTAGTGTCGATACAGATACTTCGCTTTCTTCAACTCAAACAACTAACAGGAAAAGATCTCATACATCTAATAAAATATGCAAACACTGCAATAAACGGCGCAAAAAGCGCAACAATGAATTGAAATCTACTGACTGTCAGTGCTCTCACTCTGTTTCTGAAATCTCAGATATAAATAATGCTTCGGGCGCCTCATTTATTACTGGTGATAATAATGTAAATGATAATGTTACAATGAAAGATTTGTCAAACCCCCTAACAAATAGTAAGGAACCCCAAAAACCTAAAGATTATATTAACTACCGCACACAGTATGAATCTACAGACCTTGGACCTTACGTTATTCATGTCCAAAGAGTTATTACATCTCCGACTGATAATGTTACTCTACATCCAGTCTCGTTTGGGCGATTCCTTAAAAATAATACTTTTAAAAATATAATTGATGGTAGCCTCAAGAAAATTGGACGCAACCGATTATCTCTATCATTTTCGGACCACAATGACGCAAACCACTTTATTAATGACCCTAATCTCTCAAATAAAAACTTCAAAGCTTTTATCCCATCATTTAACGTTTCACGAGTAGGCGTAATTAGAGGTGTTCCCTCAGACTGGTCACCTGAGGAAATTGCTAATAATGTTAAGGTTCCCATTGGTTGTGGAAAAATAATAAAGGTTAGAAGAATAAACCGTAAAATAACTATTAATGATAACACTACCTGGAAACCAACAGAGACAGTTGTCGTAACTTTTGATGGACAGACTTTACCGAAACGTGTCTACGTTTGTTATAATGCTCTCCCAGTAGATTTATACATCTACCCTACTATACAATGCTATAAATGCTGTAGGTACGGTCATACTAAAATAACTTGCAGATCCAACCCAAGATGCTTTAAATGTGGAAAGGATCATTGTGGAGACTCTTGTACTAGTGAGGCTGATTTCAATGTTAATTGTTGTTTATGTAAGGGATCTCACTTTGCCACTAGCAAATCATGCCCAGAACATTTAAGACAAAAAAACATTAAAATGTTTATGGCTCAAAACTGTGTCTCTTATGCCGAGGCATCAAAAAATTATCCCCCGGTCTCCAAATCATATGCTGATGCCATCTCAACACCTATTAAAACTGCTCTTCATCCACTTTTGAAAAAAAATTTAGATTCGCAAGAACAATCCCATAGGTCATACAAAAAAACAATATTTCAGAAACCTAAACCCCATACAAAAGTCAGTAAGAGTTATGACTATGATTTCCAAAATTCAGTTATTAATGAATATAATTCCACTAATTCTAGAGAAAATGGTACTTTGTTGACAAAAAATAATAACAATAATCAAGAATCAGCCTCAATAGGCATGATTATATCTTTTATTAAATTTTTATCTCAGTCCGAAGTAATAACACCGTCCAACGCTGCTTTAATGACAGAAAGTTTAATTAATTATTCTAAATTTAATGGTGATCATGGACAGTCAAGCCAAAATTCTTCAATGGAACTCGCAGAGCATCACCAACAAGAAAAGTGAATTAATTCACTTATTAAATAAATATGAGCCATTTTTAGTGGCTCTTTCAGAAACTTGGTTAAGACCAAGTTGTACTTTTAAATTCTCTGGATACACTAGTATCCGAGAAGATAGATCTGATGGTTATGGAGGTGTAGCCATCATGATCAAAAAAGGATATAATTTTTCCATTGTTAATCTTCCTGTACATACTGTAAATATGTCTATATTAGCTGTTAATGTAAATAATATTTGTTTCGTGTCACTTTATATTCCACATCCAAATTTGAATATTTTGACAGAACTTAATAACCTATTATCCATACTACCTAAACCCTTTATTGTGTTAGGTGATTTTAATTCTCATCATCAAGCCTGGGGTTGTTCCTCCAGTAATTATTATGGTGAAGAACTTTTGAAAGTCATTGAAGAATTAAATTTATGTATTTTAAACAACGGTTCTCCCACTCGTCGCACAAAACCCTCCGAAGGCAAAAGCGCTATAGACCTGTCCATTTGCAGTCCCAATTTAGCACCTTCTTTGACATGGTACACACTCCCATTTACGTTTGGAAGTGATCACTTCCCCATAATAATAAATTTCCCTTCTGCATATCATAAAACTTCACCTAAATCTACATCATATTTCAAATATAATTTGCATAACCCGGATTGGCACAAGTTTAATAATTTGATGGAAGTTGGTGTTAATGTTTTGCCTAACATTTCCTCATATAATGACTCTTCTTGTGCAGAAGCCTTTACTCAATTAATTATAAAATCAGCTGAAAACACTTTTCCCATTAAAAAACAATTAACTAAGAAAATAAATACGCCACCTTGGTGGGACAAAGAGTGCTCAGACGCTATTAAGGAAAGGAAAGCTGCTGAAAAATTTTATTGTCAGTATACAACTACAGAAAATTTTAATATTCTCACTAATATTATAAAAACTACTCGTCGATTATTAAAAAAGAAAAAAGCTGAAGGTTGGAAGAAATTCTGCTCTTCCTTATCACCCCAAACAAAACCTTCAAGTGTATGGTTAAACATAAGAAAATTTAGATCTGCATATAAGGTTTCTAATAATAATGAAATGTGTCCATTGTTAATAAATCAGCTGATAGATCATCTTGCTCCACCTACAGTACCAGAATGTATCCTTTCTCTTCCTTCTACTTCTTCTTCAGACAATTTTTCCCCTTTTACATTATTTGAGCTTAAAGGTATCCTTCAAAATGTTAAAGACTCTACTCCTGGATGGGATAATATTAACTACTCATTTTTAAATAACATGACTGATAAATCTCTATCATACTTATTAAAGGTTATGAACTCCCTTGTTTCTACAGGTAATATACCTCAGACATGGAAGTCACATTCTGTTATCCCTATCCTTAAACCTGATAAAAACTCTTCTGACCCTTTTTCATACAGACCCATTGTGCTTTCATCAGTTATGTTGAAAATTCTAGAGCACCTTGTCAAACTTCGCTTAGAATGGTTTATTGAAAGCAGAAATTTATTAAGTCAAAGTCAGTATGGTTTTAGGAGAGGAAAGAGCACCATAGATAATATTAGCTTACTTATAACTGATATTAGATTAGCTTTTACTCATAACAAATCTGTTGTAGCAGCTTTTTTAGATATATCCTCAGCATATGATAATGTAATTCTATCAATTCTGAAAAATAAGCTAGTGAAATTAAACATACCATTTTATTTAATTAATGTTATTATGAATATTGTATACAATAGAACTATTAATTTAGCAAATGACCCTAATAATTTAAAAAGACAACAATATAAAGGTCTTCCACAAGGTTCTGTTTTAAGTCCAATCCTTTACAACATATACTCATATGATATAGAAACTGTAGCAACTAGCAATGTAAATGTTCTTCAGTATGCTGATGACCTCCTTTTATACTCAACTGACAAATCTATACAGATGGCTTGTGATAATCTTTCCATGTCTATTCTATCCCTACAGACTTGGCTTAATAACAATGGTCTTGATATTTCTGTTTCTAAAAGTTCCATAGTTTTATTTTCTCGCTCAAAATTTCCACCCCCTATAAATATTACTTACAAAAATAGTTCAATTCCTGTTAAATCGAAAACAAAATTCTTAGGTATAATACTAGATAATAAACTCCAAGGACTAGATCATTGTGAGTATATAGCAGCAAAGTGTGAACGTAATATCAATTTAATGAGATGTGTTTCTGGGGTTTGGTGGGGTGCACACCCATCTACATTAAAACTTATGTATAATGCATTAATAAGAAGTTTATTGGATTATGGAATGTTTTTACTAGAACCATGTAGTAAGATTGGTCTAAAGAAAATTGACTCTGTTCAAATTAAAGCATTACGAATTGTTCTAGGAGCAATGAAATCCAGCCCTGTTTCTGCCCTACAAGTAGAATGTGCTGAACCTCCATTACATTTACGACGTAAATATCTATCTGACAGGTTTTTCCTTCGCACTTTGGAATCACAAAATCACCCTCTGCTTACAAAGCTCTCTAGTCTTAGTGATTTAATGTCAGATAAGTATTGGAAACACAAAACAATCCCAGCCCTTGTATACAGCTATATGAAATATCACAGCCTTAAGCCTTTTACTTTTACATCCCCTATAAATCCCTTATATAAACACAATTATGAATCATTAACTCTGCAGCCTGTTGTAGTAAATTTAGGTATAGATAAACAATCTTTGTATGCCAATCAATATTTTAACAATATTATCAATGAAAAATGGCAAGATTTTCATTTGATTTTTACTGATGCATCCAAAAATAATAGTAATGTTGGAATAGGTGTATACCATAAACAATACAATATTGTTCAAAAAATCAAATTTCCACCGGAAGCATCTGTATTTACAGGTGAATGTTATGGACTTTATAAAGCTGTAGAATACATACACATTATGAAACTACCCAAGTGTATGATTCTGACTGATTCACTGAGTGCTCTACATTGTTTGCAAAAGTTCCCTTTAAAATCCAAATTTATTCCTCCTATTATTTTAGACTTAAGAAATCTTTTATACAAATGTACTTTTAAATATAATCATATTATTTACTTTGCCTGGGTTCCAAGCCATTGTAATATCACTGGAAATGAGCGAGCTGATCGGTGTGCTAAAGAGGCAGTTCAGTGTGGTGATTTATACCCCTACATTAATTATTGCCATGATCTAGCTGCTCTCCCTAAACTCCATCTTAAGCAGTCATGGCAAAGTGTCTGGGATAGTGGTACATTGGTGAAAGGCAAAACCTATTCCCAATCACAACCATTGATACCTTCTAAACCTTGGTTTTCTGTAGTGAAATTAAATAAGTTGTCAACATCTGTTATCACCAGAATGAGGCTTGGTCACACTAATTCTCCTGAACACCTCTTCAAGCTACACATCAAAGATAGCAATGTTTGTGAGTGTGGCACTGATATTGGAGATCTCAATCATATATTTTTTGCTTGTCCTAAATACAATCATTCATCATTATATAACAATCTATATTCTAATGACATTCCTTTACCTACATCCATTCTAACCCTGTTATTAAACCCTTGTATGTATAATATTCTTTCATTATTCATTCAAGAAAATAATATTAATATTTAAGCGTAGTTAGATACATTTAGTATCTAATACCAAATTAATATTAACCCACTTGTAAATATTATACAAATAACTAAGTATTATCTCTGTATATATTTATTTAAATATTATTGTTGTAAATAATTTATAATTTTAGTATCTATGTTATTTTGATTACTTTCTGATCCTCTATTTTCCTGTCAATCCAAATTCCAAATCCTAGTTTATTGTCTAAAATATGTTTCCTCGTTTTACTTGATCATGGCAGTTGCTTAACGCCCATGCCAAAAAGAAAAAAAAAAAATACTTATTGTAATATATAGGCTACTACTGATATAATATAACATAAATAAATAACTGTTAAATATTAATTAATTTTAACAACATACCAGTTAACCTAATTTAACAATAATTTCCATGCCTAATTAGTAGTGCGTGCGTGCGTGCGTGCGTGCGTGCGTGCGTGCGTGCGTGTTTCAGACGTGATGCGCGGCGGGTCGGGCTCGGTGTCTAGTGTGTGTGTGTGTGTGTTGCAGACGTGATGCGCGGCGGGTCGGGCTCGGTGTCTAGTGTGTGTGTGTGTGTGTTGCAGACGTGATGCGCGGCGGGTCGGGCTCGGTGTCTAGTGTGTGTGTGTGTGTTGCAGACGTGATGCGCGGCGGGTCGGGCTCGGTGTCTAGTGTGTGTGTGTGTGTGTGTTGCAGACGTGATGCGCGGCGGGTCGGGCTCGGTGTCTAGTGTGTGTGTGTGTGTGTGTGTGTTGCAGACGTGATGCGCGGCTGGTCGGGCTCGGTGTCTAGTGTGTGTGTGTGTGTGTGTGTGTGTGTGTGTTGCAGACGTGATGCGCGGCGGGTCGGGCTCGGTGTCTAGTGTGTGTGTGTGTGTGTGTGTGTTGCAGACGTGATGCGCGGCTGGTCGGGCTCGATGTCTAGTGTGTGTGTGTGTGTGTGTGTGTGTGTGTGTGTGTGTGTGTGTGTGTGTTGTAGACGTGATGCGCGGCGGGTCGGGCTCAGTGTCTAGTGTGTGTGTGTGATGCAGACGTGATGCGCGGCGGGTCGGGCTCGGTGTCTAGTGTGTGTGTGTGTTGCAGACGTTATGCGCGGCGGGTCGGGCTCGGTGTCTAGTGTGTGTGTGTGTGTTGCAGACGTGACGCGCGGCGGGTCGGGCTCAGTGTCTAGTGTGTGTGTGTGATGCAGACGTGATGCGCGGCGGGTCGGGCTCGGTGTCTAGTGTGTGTGTGTTGCAGACGTTATGCGCGGCGGGTCGGGCTCGGTGTCTAGTGTGTGTGTGTGTGTGTTGCAGACGTGATGCGCGGCGGGTCGGGCTCGGTGTCTAGTGTGTGTGTGTGTGTGTTGCAGACGTGATGCGCGGCGGGTCGGGCTCGGTGTCTAGTGTGTGTGTGTGTGTGTTGCAGACGTGATGTTCGGCGGGTCGGGCTCGGTGTCTAGTGTGTGTGTGTGTGTGTGTGTTGCAGACGTGATGCGCGGCGGGTCGGGCTCGGTGTCTAGTGTGTGTATGTGTGTGTGTTGCAGACGTGATGCGCTTCGGGTCGGGCTCGGTGTCTAGTGTGTGTGTGTGTTGCAGACGTGATGCGCGGCGGGTCGGGCTCGGTGTCTAGTGTGTGTGTGTTGCAGACGTGATGCGCGGCGGGTCGGGCTCGGTGTCTAGTGTGTGTGTGTGTGTGTGTGTTGCAGACGTGATGCGCGGCGGGTCGGGCTCGGTGTCTAGTGTGTGTGTGTGTGTGTTGCAGACGTGATGCGCGGCGGGTCGGGCTCGGTGTCTAGTGTGTGTGTGTGTGTTGCAGACGTGATGCGCGGCGGGTCGGGCTCGGTGTCTAGTGTGTGTGTGTGTGTGTTGCAGACGTGATGCGCGGCGGGTCGGGCTCGGTGTCTAGTGTGTGTGTGTGTGTGTTGCAGACGTGATGCGCGGCGGGTCGGGCTCGGTGTCTAGTGTGTGTGTGTGTGTGTTGCAGACGTGATGCGCGGCGGGTCGGGCTCGGTGTCTAGTGTGTGTGTGTGTGTGTTGCAGACGTGATGCGCGGCGGGTCGGGCTCAGTGTCTAGTGTGTGTGTGTGTGTGTTGCAGACGTGATGCGCGGCGGGTCGGGCTCGGTGTCTAGTGTGTGTGTGTGTGTTGCAGACGTGATGCGCGGCGGGTCGGGCTCGGTGTCTAGTGTGTGTGTGTGTGTTGCAGACGTGATGCGCGGCGGGTCGGGCTCGGTGTCTAGTGTGTGTGTGTGTGTTGCAGACGTGATGCGCGGCGGGTCGGGCTCGGTGTCTAGTGTGTGTGTGTGTGTGTTGCAGACGTGATGCGCGGCGGGTCGGGCTCGGTGTCTAGTGTGTGTGTGTGTGTGTGTTGCAGACGTGATGCGCGGCGGGTCGGGCTCGGTGTCTAGTGTGTGTGTGTGTGTGTTGCAGACGTGATGCGCGGCGGGTCGGGCTCGGTGTCTAGTGTGTGTGTGTGTGTGTGTGTGTGTTGCAGACGTGATGCGCGGCGGGTCGGGCTCGGTGTCTAGTGTGTGTGTGTGTGTGTTGCAGACGTGATGCGCGGCGGGTCGGGCTCGGTGTCTAGTGTGTGTGTGTGTGTTGCAGACGTGATGCGCGGCGGGTCGGGCTCGGTGTCTAGTGTGTGTGTGTGTGTTGCAGACGTGATGCGCGGCGGGTCGGGCTCGGTGTCTAGTGTGTGTGTGTGTGTTGCAGACGTGATGCGCGGCGGGTCGGGCTCGGTGTCTAGTGTGTGTGTGTGTGTTGCAGACGTGATGCGCGGCGGGTCGGGCTCGGTGTCTAGTGTGTGTGTGTGTGTTGCAGACGTGATGCGCGGCGGGTCGGGCTCGGTGTCTAGTGTGTGTGTGTGTGTGTGTTGCAGACGTGATGCGCGGCGGGTCGGGCTCGGTGTCTAGTGTGTGTGTGTGTGTGTTGCAGACGTGATGCGCGGCGGGTCGGGCTCGGTGTCTAGTGTGTGTGTGTGTGTGTTGCAGACGTGATGCGCGGCGGGTCGGGCTCGGTGTCTAGTGTGTGTGTGTGTGTTGCAGACGTGATGCGCGGCGGGTCGGGCTCGGTGTCTAGTGTGTGTGTGTGTGTTGCAGACGTGATGCGCGGCGGGTCGGGCTCAGTGTCTAGTGTGTGTGTGTGTGTGTTGCAGACGTGATGCGCGGCGGGTCGGGCTCGGTGTCTAGTGTGTGTGTGTGTGTTGCAGACGTGATGCGCGGCGGGTCGGGCTCGGTGTCTAGTGTGTGTGTGTGTGTGTGTGTTGCAGACGTGATGCGCGGCGGGTCGGGCTCGGTGTCTAGTGTGTGTGTGTGTGTTGCAGACGTGATGCGCGGCGGGTCGGGCTCGGTGTCTAGTGTGTGTGTGTGTGTTGCAGACGTGATGCGCGGCGGGTCGGGCTCGGTGTCTAGTGTGTGTGTGTGTGTTGCAGACGTGATGCGCGGCGGGTCGGGCTCGGTGTCTAGTGTGTGTGTGTGTGTGTTGCAGACGTGATGCGCGGCGGGTCGGGCTCGGTGTCTAGTGTGTGTGTGTGTGTGTTTTGCAGACGTGATGCGCGGCGGGTCGGGCTCGGTATCTAGTGTGTGTGTGTGTGTGTTGCAGACGTGATGCGCGGTGGGTCGGGCTCGGTGTCTAGTGTGTGTGTGTGTGTTGCAGACGTGATGCGCGGCGGGTCGGGCTCGGTGTCTAGTGTGTAAGTGTGTGTGTGTTGCAGACGTGATGCGCGGCGGGTCGGGCTCGGTGTCTAGTGTGTGTGTGTGTGTGTGTGTTGCAGACGTGATGCGCGGCGGGTCGGGCTCAGTGTCTAGTGTGTGTGTGTGTGTGTTGCAGACGTGATGCGCGGCGGGTCGGGCTCGGTGTCTAGTGTGTGTGTGTGTTGCAGACGTGATGCGCGGCGGGTCGGGCTCGGTGTCTAGTGTGTGTGTGTGTGTGTGTGTTGCAGACGTGATGCGCGGCGGGTCGGGCTCGGTGTCTAGTGTGTGTGTGTGTGTTGCAGACGTGATGCGCGGCGGGTCGGGCTCGGTGTCTAGTGTGTAAGTGTGTGTGTGTTGCAGACGTGATGCGCGGCGGGTCGGGCTCGGTGTCTAGTGTGTGTGTGTGTGTGTTGCAGACGTGATGCGCGGCGGGTCGGGCTCAGTGTCTAGTGTGTGTGTGTGTGTGTGTTGCAGACGTGATGCGCGGCGGGTCGGGCTCGGTGTCTAGTGTGTGTGTGTGTTGCAGACGTGATGCGCGGCGGGTCGGGCTCGGTGTCTAGTGTGTGTGTGTGTGTGTGTTGCAGACGTGATGCGCGGCGGGTCGGGCTCGGTGTCTAGTGTGTGTGTGTGTGTTGCAGACGTGATGCGCGGCGGGTCGGGCTCGGTGTCCCAGTACCGCGGCGCGGCGCTGCGCGCGTGCGCGGCCTCCAACGTGGACCAGCCCTGGGCCTGCCTCGACCTCGTCTACGTCACCACGCTGCTGCACGACGGATACAAGATACCAGACCACCATCCGCTCTCCGTAAGATATCAATCATCATATCGACGGTATAAAGCAATCGTGCTATAAACGATAATTTTCATGAAAAACTTTTATTTATATTTTGGAATCACAAAAAAATTCTGCGTCCAATGGTCCTATGCATGTGGCTGTGCGACCTCTAAAAACTTTTGTACAGCATTTAAATATTTTTCTATTTTTTAAGAAAATATGTATTGAATATTTGCTGTAAATAGCATAAAAACTGCATTTTTCTATTAGTGGGTATTTAAACCAATTTTGCTTTTATATATAATGTGATGTGTTCATTGCATTTACTAAATGTTGAACAGTGCAGGAAACAGCATAATTGCATACATATCACTTTAGTAAAATAACGTGTTTACTAAATTTATTAGGTATTAAACCGAAGATCATCGTAATTTACTAATATTTATATTATTATTTCATAACTTTAAGCAGTAAAAACAATGAAGTGCAGCTGGGTTACATAGATTTATTTCATTTACATTTAAATTTTTAATTTAAATGTAAATAATTAATTCAATTAAATTAAATAAAAATAATTAATTTGTAATAAGCAGTAACAGCAATGTTGCTTTAAACTGAAATGCTTTTGCAAACAAAAAAATGCTTTTACAAAGAAAAAGTGTAATTACTTTACCTCACACAAACGTAGACTAAAACTAACTTCTAGATATTTTTAGGTGTTCGAATTGTTAGACAATAATTAATAATGTTCAGGTCCGGAAAATTTTATTTATAGGTGTAATAGTTTGGTAGATATGATTTTTTTTTCTAAAATCTTAAAAGTTTTTTGGCTCTGGTGAACATTTTTCATTTTGCGGGTTACAGCAGGATTGCTTTTTACCGTCGATATACATTCAACGACCACACAGCCCATATATCTATCCCTAATAGCAGTCAAATGTCTCCTGCCAACACATCTGACTCATAGTTCCGATGTAAATGTCCACGAGCCAATACTCAATCAATGTCGACCAATTAGATGCTCTCATACATCACTATCTTTCACTGTGGCCTTGAGTCAGCCAATCACTGTACGGCGTTGTAACCCCGCTTCGTCTTACCTCAGCTATTCGCCAGAATGTATTCAATACGGAAAATCATACATTAGGTGTCTATGAGCTGCAGTGTTACCAGTGTTACCAGATACACGGTAGTTGCCGTGGATGCACGGTGTTTTCAACCGAAACACTCTAAGGTATTCCCGTATTATTTTCTACGGTATTTTTAAATATTAATTACCGTGTAAATAATAGTCTTAAATGTAAATTTATTTATTTTCTATGGTATTTTTAAATATTAATTACCGTGTAAATAATAGTCTTAAATGTAAATTTATTTATTTTCTACGGTATTTTTAAATATTAATTACCGTGTAAATAATAGTCTTAAATGTAAATTTATTTATTTTCTATGGTATTTTTAAATATTAATTACCGTGTAAATAATAGTCTTAAATGTAAATTTATTTATTTTCTATGGTATTTTTAAATATTAATTACCGTGTAAATAATAGCCTTAAATGTAAATTTATTTATTTTCTACGGTATTCTTAAATATTAATTACCGTGTAAATAATAGTCTTAAATGTAAATTTATTTATTTTCTACGGTATTTTTAAATATTAATTACCGTATAAATAATAGTCTTAAATGTAAATTTATTTATTTTCTACGGTATTTTTAAATATTAATTACCGTGTAAATAATGGTCGAATTTAAATGTAAAATTATTAAAATGCACAGAACGAAACGCATAACTCAACGTTGACTAAACTTGCAGTACGTGGAGAAAAGCTATTTATATGTCTGCCTCCTTTTATGCTAAACATTTTATCTTTACTCAACTCCAATGCTACAAGTGAAAGACTGCTCAGCCAAGTAAATGATATCAAAGCGAAGAAAAGGAATAAATTGATTACCAAAACTATTAAGGGGAACATTATGGCTCAGCAAAGTATTCATCGAAGCTTGATCGTCGTCGATTCGTGGAAGCGTGTTGATTTTACCCCATCAAGAGTGGTCAACAAAATTATTAGCTCAATTTGAGACCTAGATGTAGAGCTTTTAGATGATTATACATTAATCTTTAATAATAAAAAAAAAAATATACAAAAATAAAATGTTTTATTTATATCGACACGGTAATATACACCATAATTTTAAAATAATACTAAGGTATTTTTTCCTTAAACACGGCAATTTCCGCCTGGCGACACGGTAGTTTTAAATTTTCATCTGGTAACACTAATGAGCTGTGTGGTCGGTGTATACGCTCTTCTTAACGCTTACTAGCAGAAATAATAAAGTTGCCTACTTACCAGTATCAAACAACACGATTTGCACTCATATACAAATAATACACTACTAATACACTACACATATACAAATAATTAAAATGTCTATTTGTAATATTAAAATAACCACATTTTACTTAATACATATGGATGTATATTGTATACTTACATGGTACATATACCACATTATTTTTTTCCACAATTTTTGTCTAACTCTTTGTCTGTGTGTTCCGCCTTATCTCTGAAGTGGCTGGACCGATTTTGAAGGGACTTTCATTGGCAGATAGTTGATGTAATTTTTTAAAAGTTTCTTTGTTTTCTGATAAAAACAACATTGCTCGGGATTGGATAAGTGCCCGGTTGGCAATTGGCTTGCCATATCACGTTATGGGGCACTTAGCCCCCCTCGGCTAATCGTGGGTGCAGTTGTTCCACTCTGCCTATCTTTTCGGGAATACGGGCGTGAATATACTTTTTATTAATGGATAATTAGGTCAAAATTTGAGTACCTGTACGGTTGTACCTTCAGTATGTTACAGTCTTTCACCGATCAATTTGTATAAAGATTTCTGTGTGCGACTTTATATAAAGATTTCTTTGTGCGACAAATTTGAATAAAGATTTCTTTGTGCGACAAATTTGTATAAAGGTTTCTTTGTGTGACAAATTTGTAAAAGATTTCTTTGTGCGACAAATTTAAAAATGTCTCAAGTCTTGTTTTCAAAACATCGTCATTCTAGGAAAATGGTCTCCTTTCAACATAGGGTTTTTTTTAATTCTTTAATTAAAAATAACATCTTTTTTACAGCTTTTTAAGAAAGTGAACGGACATGAGGTGTCATGGGCGTTGGGGTTGGCGTACGCTGCGGTGATGAACCGGATGTCTGCGAATGCCGCTTAGTATTTTTCTACAACAGTATTATTTTACGGATACATTCAACTACAAAATCGTTATTTTTATTCGAAATATCTTATAAAAAAATATACATTATTTTGTTATGAGGAGTTTTCTGATCCATTATGTAAATTATATGAATTATATGAATAATATATTTTGTTTATTTTGGTTACGGAAATACACTTAAAATCAAATTAATAAATGTGAGAATTTACGATTTCGATTTAAAACCAAAACCGAATGTTTTGTGAAATTGTACTTACATTGGTAATATTAAACGATTACATTAAATAAAAATAAATTTATCTATTTCAAATAAAAAGAAGTTATCTCTAAATTGTTTGACAATGCATTAAATTATTAATTTCTTGGGAAATATTATAAAGGACCCTTTAATATTAATTATAATTTTATATTCATAATAAAACTATAATGCTTTTGTAATTGATTGTACGCGTATAACTACAGTCCGCGCGCGAGTTCCGATCAATCGGGTACTGAGGTAGGGGCGGGTGTGCTCTGTGTAATATCGACTAATTTCGCAAAATTCCTCGGAGCTCGCGCGTGGACTGTAGGTAAGTGTAAGTTTTTTTATAGATGAATTTAAATGTGATGTGGTCAAGAATAACTTATGCTATGGTGTATGAACGTTTTATTTTTACAGCCTTGATAACTATGAAAACTTAAATTTGGAAACATATTTGTTAATACGAGAGAATTTATATCGCATTTTCCTGAATACAGTTTTTATACATATTTTACATATTTTTTTATAATTCTTTATGACTAATCAGCAGGAACTAATATACCAGTAATGATAAACTAACGTCTTAAAACTAAAATATCGTAATCCAACAATCGGCTAATTTAAGCTTTTGTGTCTTTACACGCGTATTACCGCAGCGGTAGGCAGAGATCAACAGGTGCTCTCAGGATTAGCCAGAGAAACTTAGTCCTAGAATGTGATGTCACTTCATTAACATTTTGAAGCTCACTTCGTTAAACATTTAAAACTCACTTTATTAAACTTTTGAGGCTCACTTCATTAAATTAGTGGCTGTGCAAGTCACTACCATCGTAGCTTCTAGGTGGTAGAGTTCTGCATTGTCTCGCCCGGGTCTGGTACCAACGCCTTATCTATTCCTGCCGCAATAGCGTCGGTGCTTGTCGTTGTTGTGTTCCGGTTTGGAGTGTAAGGTAGCCGGTAAACTTTGCATGTAGTGCTTTTTTGTGTGCAGATCTCGCGACAAGATAGAATGCATCATTAACATGTTTGGTGTCTATAGGTAATGGTTGACTTTTTCCATTAGGAGACTCATCTGCTTGTTTGCTATCTTATAAAAAAAAAACATCGCGGACAAACAACGTGACACGTCATTTATATATATTAAGATTTTAATGAAAGGACGGTAACAATACACTTATGCCCAGTAGGTACCTACCAATACAGTAAAATGAAATGTTTTAGTTACGAGTAGTAACATATCTACGATGCGTTAGCTAAAGATATTCCTATAAATGTCCAAACAACAAGGCCTCGTTTTTATTAAATTGGTTCCTATTGTTTACTGCTACGGATGACGAATAGTTGATTATAGGAACCTGGTATTAGCTGTAAAAAATTGCGATGTCGTCAGTTATTTTAAAATAATATTTGAAAATATTTTCAAATGGTTTTTTATGAGTGTCAAGTCACATATACGCACACTTCACGCTGTACTTGCTCAGTTAAAAACTACGCGGTTTGTTAATACGGGTATTTAATGTTGTTCATCATTTAGGACAGCGGTCGGGAACCTTTTGGCAGGCAAGGGCCACAAGGTGGCAAAATAAAGTAAAAGGAGGGCGCACTTATATTCCTATAAGGGGGCGTCCATAAATTACGTGAGGTGTTTTTTTAAATTTTCTGTCCCTCCTTCCCCCCCTGGTGAGATGTCGTGAGATTTTATTCAACACTCCCCCATCCCCCAATCTCACGTGAGATTTTTCAAAATGTGGGTTTCTTTAATATGTAAACGCGTTGGATTGTTATTGGAAAAAAAAAATGCTTCGTGCTTTTATTTACAATTAGTTACGACTGTATAAAACGTCGAAGTATGCATGAAATTATTTTCTTTCGATCGAATTAGTGGTAGATGTTAATCGTATTACAATTACGCTTAAAATTAAATCTTAGGCATGTATAATCTGGATAATGAACCAAAATAATATAATTTGTTTTTGTTTCAATCAAAAAAAAAAAATGCGTGATATCAGAAATCAGAAATACTTTATTCAATAAAACTTTTTACAAGTTATTTTGACACGTCAACATATTTTTTTTTAACTACTACCGGATCGGAAACGCGGCCACACACGGATATTTGCCGAGACCCCCCCCCTCTCCAACGTAAAATTAGATGAGATTTGACTCGACCCCCTCTCCCTCTTAAACATTTTACGTAATTTGTGGACGACCCCTAAGCCCATTATACCTACATATAATTATTGATTATATATAGGTATAATATCCTATCTAAATAAAATGAAAATGCTATTGAAATTGTTACAATTTACGAAAATTAATTTGTACACTTAATAGTTACATTATTTTAATATGCTTATGCTTTATAGCTAGAAAAAGAACCACCGAAAAATAGACATGAAAACTTCAAAGTAGCTCCTAACAAGTAACTGATTTTACACAAATTTCAGTGTGATGCTTGAGATTACATTTGGGAGGCTATTTTTTGTATGTTAGCTATCATATTTGTAGTTGCGATTCGTAGAATCGCTCTCAAATGCTCATGTATGAGACTAGAAGCATAATAATGAGGGAGGGGTGGGAGGGACGCGCCCCTCCCGTGCATCCCTCATTCGTTTGTTTGCGGACAGAGCTAAGCGCGTTCTTAAATCTGGATCCACACTATAAGGTCGATCGCGATGGTTCATGCATTTAATTTGATATTTTAAAATTTTTTACAAAACATTCACTGGCCGCAAGTAAGATGGGCCGCGTGTTGCCGACCGCTGATTTAGGATATCTCTGTCTATCTCATACGAGATTTATTATGCTTTATCTGAAAATCGTCTATTGCACGCTAAAAATGTTGCTAGGGTTGAACGTCAATTTTACAGAGTAACTTTTAAATAATTTTGTAATAAATCTATTTTGGATGTTAAATTTTTAAACATCCATTGTAATTTGATCGTTTTATTAGAATAAGTGTAAAGGTAATTTAACACTACGACATCAATTGCAGAAATATTTTTTATTATGTGAATATAAATGTAATTAGTAGCATTCAGGGCTTGTAAACCGGTTAATTTTTAAACCTAAATCAGCGCAAGTACATAAGGAGCGTTTTGTAAAGGTTTGGCTTTACCTTAACCTCAAATATACCAGTTTCCTTATGGAGTATTATTATTATGGAGTATTAGTATGGAGTATTTGAATAAATAAACCCGTTTATAGAAATTTTAAAAAATATGTCCGATGTTCCCACTCTCAATTTTTGTCTGCACGGGCCGTGATGAACAATTTCACCATGAAATTGACATTGACATAAATCGGTTTATATGAGTTTATGAAACGCCCTCATCTTAGATACGCTCCGAGCGAAACCTTATATAAAATCGCTGAATACCTCTAATAACCGGTTTTTTTTAAACCGGTTTCAAATCCTGGTGTCAGTTACGCTTACATAGATACTTATAGCCAATGCACTAATATTGTCTTAGCCTTGGGCAATCCTAAATAGTATGTTGTCACATTGTTTTAAAACAAGAAGTGACAGCATACTATTTAGGATTGCCCTAAGCCAAGACAATGTTAGTGCAATTGGCCATTAGAGTATTTGTGTGCGGTGGTGGATGATGTCGAAGTTTATACTATCTAGTTTAACAACTAAGCGTTATTTGTAATCGCATATTATGTGTGCTTTGCTGTAAGGATCATAGATTTACATACTATAAATGCTTAAAAAGGGGAAATTTATTAATTACCTCACACGCTGAATGAAAAGGGGCGGGGGTAATGAATTCTGACGTTCAAGAGCCCCCCTCCCTCCCCCCGGCCTCTTGAACTACGGGCAAATGCTTTGCGACGTAACATGTTAAAATCTAAAATATAAAACGCGAAATTTATATGTAAAACAAGAACTTAAAAATAGTACTAACTTGATCTATATTTAGAAGACTTACGACATTACTAGTGGGTTTTCCCCGTGTTGGTCCCGGGTTCCTTTGAAGAATAGGTCAACTGCCGTTCTGCCAGGCAGGTCGTAAAAGGCGACCGATTGGCTATACGAATCACTACCATCGTGACTACTAGGTGGTAGAGTTCTGCATTGTCCCACCGGGGTCTGGTACCATCGCCTTACCTATTCTTGCCGCAATAGCGTCAGTGCTTGTCGCTGTCGTGTTCCGGTTTGGAGAGTAAGGTAGCCGGTAAGCTTATGCATGTGGTATAAGACCTCGCCACAAGATAGCAACGCATCATTAACATCTTTGGTGTCTATAGGCGATGGTTGACTTTTTTCATCAGGATTCCCATTTGCTTGTTTACTATCTTATGATGTAAAAAAATAAATAATTGGCGATTGCAAATTAGAATGAAATAGAAATATTTGTGAAAGGGGTTTCAAAAGTGTAACAACCTGTGACAAGTATTAAAACGTGATGTAATTAATGCATGGCCCCAAGCAAAATTAACACAGCACGAGGATTTACGATTTTTAAGAATGCGTTTCATACATATATCAAGTTATTTAGTAGCAAGCCGCCATATTATTTTTGTTTAAGTATCTCATGTGTATTTGCATGAAATCTTCATCTTTTGTAATTTTGAAAATCTAATATAATTTTTGCATTTTTGGTTCGGCGCTTATCCATTTACAAGTTACTGTAAACTGTTTCGGAATTTGTTTTCGAGCGTTTTAATGTTTCCATCGGTAATGATTACAGTACGATTCAAGGGGTGGAATAAAGTCCTAAACTTGTATTCGAAGCGATTTTGTAGGAATGGTGTTGTAATTAAAATTGATTTGAAAAAACTATTTCTTATACTATTTTATGTATGTACATACATACGTATTTTATAATTTTTAATTTTTAATATATATATATTTTATTATTGATAGGGAAGCGCTTGACCACGATTTCGCCTGATGGTAAGCTAAGATGTGGTCTGAGGTTGGAACGCGCTTCCCTAGAAGGTATCTGTTCCCTCTTCTCTTGAAGATTCTTAGATTGTATTCGTCGGGGAACACAGACTCGGGAAGCATTTTCCAGTCGATTGCGGTTCGAATGAAAAATGTGGAGTCGAACCTCTTTGTCCGGGTATGTGGATCGTCCACCATATGGCGATGCCTAGAATCTGCGCCTCGATGATCGATAGTCATTTATTATCAAAGTTCTAGGGATATTTCAATTTGTACTTATACATTTTAGTTTTAAAGCAGTTACATTAAAAACGTAAATAAAAGTATCCGATACCCTTTTTTATTGTTTTCTTTTGTTAACATCCATATGGGTTTAGAAATGTAAGGGTCTGTGCTGACGATTTTTAATAAACGCACATACAATTTTTCTTTAGTGTAAAATTTGCGCGTCTTTAGCACGTATTTGCAAAAGGTTTTTTTAGCAGTACAAATGCATGTTTATATCGAATACAATTTTACTAAAATGCTTTGATCAGGCATGACTAGTGAGAAAAGGAGTTTGAAGAGGAACGACAAAACGCTGGCTAAACGTCGTGTAACCATTAGTTTGTTATTGTATTTTATTTTACGTGTTCTTTTGATAAAAAGATGGCAGCTGTTGATGTCGAGCGTTAATCTCTGACTGGAAATGTATAACTAACTAGCTGACCCGGCAAACGTTGTTTTGCCTTACATATTAGGAATCCGTAGCGGACAAACAACGTGACACGTAATTTATATAAGTCTACGGGATTGTCCTTCCACGCAGCCAAAATGGCATTAAACTTTATATGGTGGTTAAGTATTCTTAAATTTTCTAATTTTCCGCGCAATTTTCTTAATATTTTCTTTTATGTTTCTCTTTACAATTACATACACAACAAAAAAAAAATTACCGAAATTGGTCCAGCCATTCAGGCGTGATGTCGTGACCAAGGAAACTAGGGATTGATTTTTATATATATAGATAGATATACAAATGTAAGGATCGTATACAAGGAATCTTGGCAATTATATTGCTTTTGGTAAGCGTTTATAACGCGTGATTTCGGCTCGATTTTAAAATATCGTCTGCTTAGACCCTAAAACCTAAACCTTAAAAACAAATATAATTTTGTTAGATGAGAGTTTGTTTGTGATATTTGTGATATTTTGTTATCTATGTTAAAGCTTAAGGGCGGGCTAATATGTAAAACGTCAAAATTTTTTTGTTTATTTTTTTATTTATTGTTACCATTCTGCCTGCGATGTCGAATACCTATTTTTTGAGCTAAGCAATTTTTAAACCAAATATTTTTTAATTTGAACGAAAATTTTTTTATAGTTCTTTAAAGATTGCATTTTCGATCATTCTTAAAAATAATATTTAGTAGTTTTTTTTTATATTTTTGCATAATTATGGGTCGACGACATTATTGTAATAGTTTTAAATTGTCTTATTATGTATATAAGCACGAATGTATCTATTTTACAAAAGCAAGAATAGAGATTTTGATACGTGTTTATTTATTATGGATTTTTAATTACATAATATAAGGTATTGTTCAGATGTAGCCGGTATTTTGATAATAGTGTAATGAGGATTTACTAATGTAACACATCAGATTGAGTATCTAATGACCGTAGAAGGCAAATTTATGTCGTTTGTAGGTTCTGAGCTTATCTATTATTAGCAGCTGATAAAGTAGCTGAAATAGTTATGATTAATACTAGAGGGTATATAAGAATTAGACATCCTCCACATTTTCTTTGTTAGTTTTGCTCTCAGTAATTTCTGAAATTGATATTTACTTTGCTTTTATTTTGGACTCAAATATATTAATAAGCGTTTTCTTTTTGTCTTTTTTCTTTTTGTAAATTTGTATAAATTATCTAGGTATTGATTATTAGGGCGAAGACACACACGAGTTTCTGTACTTGTTAAGTTGTATGTTGTAATGTTGTAAAACATATATTTAGAATGTAAACGTATCTTTGTTTAAGTTTTCGATTTAAAAGTGAAAATTTCCTGCTATATCTGAATAGGACCGTTTAAGCCTTAAAAACAACAAAGAAAATTATCGACACGCGGGATTTGAACCTGCGACCATCTCCCTAAAGCCGGGACGCTCTTCCACTGAGCTAGTGTCGAGAGGCTCGAGGCGGCGAAATTCTTCTTTGCTATATGATCGATTGCGTCGATTGTACTAATCGCCAGCTATACATACGTATAACTAGTTAAATGAGTTCAAATTCCGCGTGTCGATATTTTTCTTTGTTGTTTTTAAGGCTTTTTCAGTTTCCCAAGCACGGGGTGAGTGCTATAACACAAAAAAATTAGTACCGTTTAACCCAATGTGAAACATTTATTAATAATATTAATATACTAGAGATGCCAAGAATAGGGATTTTGCCGAATACTCTAAATCTGGCTAGGCTAGGAGTCGGCAACTTGCGGCTTGCGAGCCACATGCGGCTCTTTGGATGTGAAGCTGCGGCTCATTAGTTCCTTACGCAAATATTATTTATTTTATAAAACGAAACATTTAAAACTTTTGAATGAATTTATATATTTACTGTAAATGAATTAATAAATAGATATTTTTCTTATGAATAAAAAGATTAGTTGTTTATCAAAAAACTTTATTTTTGCAAGTATTGTCAGCAATAAAAAATGTGGCTCTTTAAAAACTTTAAAATTTCGCAAATTGTTATTTTTGAATTTTCCGATTCAAAAGGTTGCCGACCCCTGGGTTAGGCCCTTGACCGAGTACCGAATATGCGGCCTCTGAATATTTGGCGGCGTACATATTTGTTTCATTACATGTCACGATTTTTTTTGCTTATGATAGATTGGGTAACCAATAGTCTTGCTGTATTGTATTGCTAAAGATATGGTCTATCTGAGTGCTTCTAAAAAAATACGTATCAAAAAAATGCTAAAAAATCTTTTCATTCATAGCAACTTACCTCTGATAAATTTTAAGTATTAATTGTGATGTTTCTTCGTAAAATATTATGTTACCTTTTTCGGCTGAATATCGAAGAAAGTGGTCGAACAGGTCGAATACCGAAGTGTAACCGAATATTGTAGCATCGCTATACATATGGTTTTTGTAATTTCAAAGTATACGACTTTCAAAGTATGTCGTATTGTTCACCTTCAGTTTCTTACCTTCTGGCTACTGGAACCAAAACAATGAAATGATTTGATTTGTAAAAATAAAATATTGTAATATTTTAAAATCTTTGATTAACCTTCAATTTCGCTATAATTTAGCGAATATTTCAAAGTACAACACTCCGTCGAGTAACCGGGTGCGATCCGTAGTTCCTCATAGTCGCTCTGTGTCTGTTGCGATTATTTGTCCGGCATATTATGTTGCCATAGTAACCATTTATTTCAATAGTATTTTAAATTTTATAGTAACAAACAATTGTTAATTTATTGATCGCTCCGGTGGTCGTTAGCGAACCTTACTACGCATCAATGTGGCTCTGATTCAATTCCCGACAGGTACAAACATTTGTATGTTGAACATAGATGTTTGAATTTCTGGGTTTGGATGTTTATTAAACCGATTTGAGTATTTATATATTTATCTCTATGTATTAGTATCTTTGACTGAAACTCACACTACAGACAAATTTGACCAATTGAATGTAGGTATATTGTGGTACAATCGATATACTGTATTAAAAAAAAAATAATAACGACTAAAACCTCATTATTAAAATTCAGTCGTAAAATAAATGGAGCTAGAAAGCATCCATTTTGAATTGCAAAAAACTATATTTCTAATGTATATATATTCTGGCTTTCGTGCACGCCATGCACCTGTGAAAAATAATGTATGCTTTAATGAATGTCGGCCCACGTCGAATGGCCAATTACTTTTAAAACGGCTATATAAGTAAATGTACAAATATTTAATAAAAGTTGGGTAAAAATGTTATTGTTTTGTTTTATTTTTAGCTAAGTTTTACTAGTCCCATGGAATATATACTTCGCATACTTTGAGGCTCTTCATCAAATATATGCTCTTTATAAAGACCTGGGAATCTAAGACAATAAAAAACAAAAGTTCCGCTCGTGTAAATTATCAGATTATATTTTCTTCCTTATTTTTACATAATTTTCTCTAAAAAGAAAATTTAGACACGCTCGAGAATTTATAAATAACTATGTGTCTTCGGCTAATCATGGAAGCCCTAGTAACTCTTAAAAAACTACGTCAAATACCGTTATTTGTATCAAAATCGGTCAATTTGTTTGGGATTATCAATTACGAAAAAAATGTTTTATGACATGGCTTCGAAATTTTTCAACCTATCGAGCTATGTAGCTATGTAGCTATATAGCTATGTAGCTAAAGCAATAATTAGATCTCAAAAATTGAAATGAATGCCATTCCAAAGGTCAAAATCGACCATCATTTTCAAAATATAAAACTTTTAAAAAATCAGTATGCTGCCATATTTAACAAAATAGGTGGTTGAACTGAAAAAAATCTATGCTTATAGTTTTTACTCCGTTGAGCTTAAAATATTTTAACGGGAAGAGAAATTTAGTGGGAAGTTTCAGGGATGGCCTTCAGAGCCAAACTTTTACAGATTTATTTCATTGTAGAATAGTAAATCCAGTATTTTCTTCAAATATTTAGTGTCTAAACACTTATCTATACATATAATAAAATCGTAGGAAAGTCAAAACTGTACATTGAATATTTTTTTAAAAGAATACTTGGGGCATGATCGAAGCCAAAAATATAGTTTTTAGAATTTTTGTCTGTTTGTCTGTATGTATGTCCGGGGTAAACGCAAAAAGTACTGCATGGATTTACTTCAAATTTTGCATGAATATTACTAACAGGTCGGGTAAATATATAGGCTACATATTATCACGCTATCACCTAGCGGCCAGGTGCTGTGCGGAGTAAACGAAGTCTGCGCGTCGCTGTCGCTGGCAACAGCTAGTCCCTAATATAGTAGTACTTCTTGTTATAGGGGAGAGTGGGGTAATTCAGAACGGCGGGTAATTAGGAACTTCTAGATAAATAATACTTCTCTACGTATTACACCGTGTCAAACCATGGTAAAAATGGAATGATAGATGGTAACTTCAACGGTAGGTCAAATAGTTTTTTCTGCATTTTTGTTATAGTTTTTGTCGTGTGTTGTAATAAATAAAACCATCATATTCTTAAGTTCATATACTTTGTATTTCGTAACCATCATGCACATATTATCTGTTTTTAAATCACAAGTAATTTGAAGTAAAGTATCTATCGCGCCCGTATCCTCGAAGGGGTAGGCAGAGGTACAACAATGGCACCCAAGATTAGCCGAAGATACTTGGTCCCACAAATGTGATAGGTGGCAAGCCTATCGTCAACCGGGCACTTTCCAATCCCGGGCAACATTGTGTTTATCAGAGAACTGAAAAACACTTTTTTTTGTAAGTGCCCGACCCGGGAATCGAACCCGGGACCTCATGTGGTCGACGCTAACGCTGGACCACTAGACCACAGAGGCGATAAATAATTTGACAAGTAATTTGAAGTAAATCAAAAATACTGTTTAGAGTGGAACTTATTTTGATGTATGTTTACTACTTCGGGCAATTGGGAACGATGTCAAACGGATACTCTCTAAATATGATTTTTTGAAAATTTACTTCAAAAAGTGAATATTCATTAATTTTGCATTGAGCGCCGATCCAAGTTGTGGGTTTGCACTTGCAATAGGTGAATATTCACTTATTCTTGTATAAAGAGTAATTTGGAATGTTTTGCTAGTCGGTCCTGAAAAAATGTTTAAGCGTCACAAATTATTTCAAATACTTCGAACATATATACTGCAAGATATAGTCCATGAATAACGATTGTTCCTTAGCACCATGATACCGTTCTCATTTCCCCCGCGGGATGATCTTAATCACCCCATAGGGTGTCGGGTAAATAGAAACAGTAATGTTTTTGTATTTGTTTAATTTTTTATAAAAACGTAAATTTTTAAGATCTTTGTCATAACCAAGAAGTAGACGGATAACCAGTTTGTATTACAATAAAAGTTAATTTAGATGATTACCTTTATCAATGGATTTTGAGGGTTAACAGTTACAATTCCCCCACTTTCCTCTACTATTGTATGGAAATAAATAAAAGCAATCCTATGATTTTGGAATCTCATTCCAACGATTTGGTTAATTCATATAATTTAAACTTATGGTAGAGAAATAAAAACACATTACATATTTTAAAATTTATTGAAGAATCCTTTTTAACTAACTATTACCATCGAAAAGTTTCAGTCTCCTAACATCATTATAGATAAATGAATCTAAGATTACAATAAATACAGGCCGCGGTGCAAAATGTTGAGCAATTAAATATGAATAATTTGACACACACTAACAGACGGAAGAGGACGAAAGTAAACGGCTAGGCCTAGGCTTTGTTTCGGAATGACTACTTGTCTGTTACCTATTTTGTGGCAAGAGTTTTCATATAGGGAAAACTTAAAATTTAGTCTGTTTCTCTTAATCTGTCTTAAGGTTGTATGAAAGTGCGCCATCTACTGGACGAATTTACTCTTTGTATGGGGATATATCATTGACGTGTATAATAGTGGTAATATTATACATGTCAATGGGATATATAGATATATGTCATTTCAAACAAATATCGTGTTCTCGAAAAATTACCATAGCTGCATAGCTTCAAAATTATAAGTTTCGTTCAGGTCCAGAGCTTATGTTTGGGAAGGCTTGGTTCGAAGCTTTTTTGTTTGGGGCGAGCCTTGATTCCGCTAAAGGTACATTTTATCAAGATAATCTTTAAATTTTTTAAGATGTGGGGGAGATCCACTACTGTCCATAATATTTATATTTTGTTTATTTTCTCATATTAATGTTATTCTGTATACAATAGTCTTAAACAAATATAATCAAAGCATATTTCTTTTCGTGATGATTGATATTTAAAAATAAATTGTTAGTATTTTCCTTTACATTATGGTAAAAACGGATAGCGTATTGTGGTTAGTGGTCATGTTCACAGTAAGCGATCCAGCGGGAGCGGGGAGGACGCGACGGTAAATTGGTGACATTTTTAATTAACGCCTTCCAGAAAAAGTACATAGGATTTCTATTATTCCATATTTTATTTTACTACCGAGGCCTGTATAGTTAGTCTAAAAATAACTTATTACTATAATGTGCTGATAACTTATAATATTGTATATTTGTCCATACGCGTACTACAGTATATAAACCAATAATAATATTTTGTAGTAAAGATAAAGTAATGATTTTTGTCTATGATGCCCACGGATTATGCCTATACAACTACTTAAGACAACAAAAGTTGTGTTAACTAGTTGTGTACACATCAACAAACATCTTCTTAGGCTGAGAATGTGTGTTTTGTGGAATTGTTATTATGTGGGGGATAAGAAAATAACAAATTATAAATCTACAAATCGTAGACGTCCAAAAATGAGAAGGTAAATTGTAGAATATAATATATGAATGATTTTTCGAGCAAATATGAAATCATAAATAAATAGAACCATATATATTTTTTTACTCGTTCACTATACATACATACATTCACGGGCGTATCGAGGTGGGAGGGCAGGGAGGGGCAGCCACCCCCCTGGAATTTATTTACCTCTCTACTATCTACTCTTATAGATAAAAATAAAATAAATTATAGTCTTAAAATGTTACGGTTGCCTTCCCCTGGCCCAGAACCTGGGTACGCCCATGGATATATTACCACAGAAGAAATTTACAAGCCATACGTCGGCGGTGACATGTTTTCTGTGGCCATATACCTAGGAAAAATTACAAATTACCTCAATTAAGGATGTGGACATGCCCATCGTGCCTATAACGCTTGATCTGCGCTTGTGTTTTTATCTTATTTACTTCTGTAGAGCAACATTAATGATGACAGCTCGTAGGCTAATTAATCTGTTTTTTTTTTACTTTTTAAAAGGTTTTGGGTCGCAACTTAGAGCATTGGGGCTTTTATGAGACTCATTAAAAGATGTATGCAACTTATGACAAATATGATTTGAATTAACTTGAGCAGAGACTAATAGTTAAACTTAAATAAAGATACATTTGCAGTACTGCACGTTGGACATTGAATATTTAGGGAATTCTTATGTTCATGCTATTATGGACTATTAACTTCATTTTAGTGATTGAAGATAAAGACATCAAAAACATGATTTATCTATGCTAAAGTTTTATCATACCCAGTGTTATTTTTCTGAATTTCACTAAATGTAATAATATTTAAATGCGTATTTGTCCTAAATCGTCCAAAAAATTATTGATACAATAGAATGGTTTTCATTTACCCTCTCTAAACATAATATAATATAACTCTTCTTTATATTCCGACGATTAAATACTACTCATATCATCTAGCTGTCTTCTACTCTGAGCTTTCATGTGGAAGGCGCAAACAAGGAGGTCAATACCTGCGCTACAAAGACGTGTTAAAACGCAATCTTATGGCCTGCAACATCTCTACTGATGCTTGCGAGGAGCTGGTTCGTCTTAGACAAGAATGGCGTCATACCGTCCACACTGCTGTGGACACTTATGAAGAAAAGCGACTAGAAGACCTGGATACAAAACGCCAAGTACAGAAGACTCGATCAAAACCATCTTATCTTTATACATATAATTCATCAGGCCAGTTATATTGTGCGCTTTGCGATCGTATCTTTAAGTCGAAATTTGGCTTTGCAAGTCACATTAGGGCCCATCACGCTGACCAACTAAACATTTAGGAGTCGCTGTCACCGGATACGGTGCGGAACATCATCATCACTCATATCATTGTATGTCCCATCGCTAGTTTATAACTCTAATACCTAATTTGGATGTGTATAAGTGTATTCCTATTGTTAATGGGTACCTGAAGTGATGAATCCTTACTAAATTTTATTCTTGTGATTTATTGACATAATTATTTATCTTTAAATAATATTGATCGGAGTTAAATGCCAAAATGCCATAAAATAGATATTATAAAATACAAATTTTATTTGTTCGTATATATGTAAGTATAATTATATTTTGTTGATATTACTTATATTTAGTTTGCTAAAATACCCAAAATATTATGTTTTTGTGTTGTATGTAACAAAAAAATTGTATAAAGTTCTTAGCACATACTGTTTTCTGGCTTCACAACCCTAACAACTAACTTAATCATAAGAAACCTAGAAATAAACTTGCCTACGTCCGAACAGACAGACGGTTTGCTGAGCCTTAAAAACCAACACGTTTGTTTACTTCGATAGGTCGCTAAGCAATTAGCTAGGCGCCAAGCACGCAGTGCTACCGATCGCTAACATTCTAGAACGTTCGTTTTACTAAGCTACTCGCTAGGTAGTTCGCTAGGCTGCAGGCGCTAAGCAAGCCGCCTGTTTGCGAACGTAGCCTTATAAACGCGCGGGCATGTGCACTTGCTTAAAATTCTGAAAGACTTGAAAACGCATTTGTCAACTTTTCTCATTACAATGATCTTTTTACCATGAAGCTGTATTATATCTGGAGGCAACACTTCACATGGAACACATGAAACTTTTAATACTGCTGTCATCTTCTGAGGTATTACCCTCTCTTTCTAACACAGCTGTATAAAAAGAGATAAC
Source organism: Apodemia mormo (assembly GCA_036924255.1). Classification (NCBI taxonomy): domain Eukaryota; kingdom Metazoa; phylum Arthropoda; class Insecta; order Lepidoptera; family Riodinidae; genus Apodemia; species Apodemia mormo. The sequence goes on along the minus strand of JAUPFN010000020.1, from coordinate 4,405,582 downwards.
GAGACCTCATAGAATGAGATGTAAAGTAGGTATTTGTTTTGGTATTGTTGGTATTGTTGTTGTGTTGGCAAGCTCCAGCTTTACCTAATACTCCAGGCATTTTACTAAAAAATAATGTCTATCTTATAAAAATGTCAGACCCTCATTTATTTCATTGTACCGGATTATACCCTATTGGTCCGTATTTAGTCGCTAGTCGATGTAGGATAACATAAAATGATGTAAAAGATTTGCTATTAAAATTGTATACTTCACTTCTTGTGGTTATTATTCAGTTTCTGCATATTTTTGTAGGTGAGGACATTAATTCTTAAAAACAATTTATTCGTTATGAGAGTATTATCATTTGTTAATTTTTCTACTTATAAATATCTGTTAGATAATAAACATTCCTACCAATTTAATATACGTACTTTTGTGTGTTAGAAGTATCAAAGAGTATAGGAAATCTTTAAGAAGTATTTTATTTTTAATTTGTAAATATTATGAGAGGATTAGCGTGACTTGTTGACGACTATGCGAATGAGAAGGCATTTTGTATTTTTTTTGACTACCCGCTACGTTTTCATAAAATCTCTTATGCTAGGCATACATGATTCAGTTCATCGTTAAGTTTATCGTGCGCTTCAAGCGGCGTCCGATGAACTTGGTGGTGTATGGCTACCAGTGCGCATGATAATAAGTATACTTAAAAAAAATTGAATTTCAATTCTGCTGCTTGATCAATATTGTAGCGTCGTGTAAACTTGAGTGTATGTTTAATGCATGACATAAGTTGGCATCAGCAGTTGAGGAGGCGTGCACACACGTGACGAGCGCCATGTTGCAAGATATTGCGTACTATAAAAGTCTACTCCTCCTCCTCCTCTAAGAAGTCCGCGTGTTTTTAAAAACATCTACAGAAATAAACTATGTTTATGGAAAATAAAAAAATATCAGTAAACCGAGGACGGCTAACGCGTCGTCGTCCGTTAGGCCCCGATTACACTTTGATTAGTGCGTATGCGAGTGTTTAATGCAGGTGCTTAATATTAAGCAAAAATACGTGAAGACAGCCGTTGATCAGTGCAAGTGATAAGTAATCAGCGTAATCAAAATGAATAGACGCTAATTACTAATCACTCGCACTGATCAATGGCTGTCTTCACGTATTTTTTGTTTAATACTAAGCACCTGCATTAAACACTATCAAAATGTAATCGAAGTCTAACTGAAGACGTCATGGTTTTAAGTGGTGTAATATCATGCAAACTAAACGATAAACTTGAACATGAGTGGTTTATATGGTTGCACTGCAGGCTAGATGCCACTTCAAACGCGCTGCAAACTTGACGGTCAACAGGATCGTGTATGGCCTCCATTAGAACAAAACTTTAGAAAATTATACATGTAATAATAGAGTATCATTATGAACTTTTAAAATATTTCGATCTTGATATTTTATAGCGTCTATTAATAAAGTGAATACACTTGGAATATTAAATAAAAATATAAATGGATTACCTATTTATATTTTTACTATTGTTAGTTCTAACTTCAAACATTTAAGTCAAAGGCTTACATCCATAATTTATTTACATATAAAGATTAATTGAGTCCTATGTGAAACTATTTATTTAAAGTAGGTAACCCTACGTAAAGAAGGCTGTAAGCTACAGTTTAATAACGGGCTTATTATTATTAATTTAAAGTTTCTTATACCAAAACAAGTAATGTTCACCTTCTTCGACGAGCAAGTCATCGACACCTGTAAAGAAAATTATCAAAATGAGTAAAGAAAAAGTACCATTGCGCCGATTCCCTTGCGGAGTGTGAAAATACATCAAATATCAATAGACGTTCCGATTCACAGGGTTGTCGGCTGGCGAGATGGGTGACAATTCCGCTAATAGAATAGTTACCACTACTGACTGTAAAAAGCGGTGCTCGTTTTTTAGTCGGTAGTGGTATTGCTTTCTTGCGATATTTAGCATTAATAGCTTTACGTGCTTATCGGAGATATGGGATTATTAGCATACTATCATCAAACTCCAATCTGCTACTGAGATTTCGATTTTCAACGATAAACTCGAAAAAATGTAACCCTTATCCTTTCATTCCTCTTTTCCTATTGCCTTTCCACCCCGTCCTCCCTACATCTACCCCCTCTTCCCTCTCCCCTCTATCTCCCCGCTCTAGTCTCTCTCCTCCCCCCTCTAACTTTCTCACTCCAGCCTTTTCCCTCTCGCTCTCTTCACCTCCAGTTAATTTTGCCCGGTAGTACAGATACCTATGTAAGCGAGTCCGTCTCACAGTTAATTAGTTTTAATGTTTCGCCACTCGTGTGGCAGATATATAATGCCACAAGTGTACTTGCAGCATTTGACGGCTATCTTACCCACGAAACCGGAATATGAATGTAACAATCGCAGATGCTTCGTAGCAGAAATAAGTAAGGTGATAGCATGAAACCCGCGCGAGATGTCTAGTAGTCTAGTCGCGATAATAGCGAGAAACGTACCACTTTTGAACGGCTCTTGTTCGCATTTCACGTAGGTACCTGACGTAGCAATTTACACGCTACGCGCTACACACGTCTACACACTTGTAGAGGTGCGTAGCGTTCAGCTTAGTGTTGTGTAATACCAATTAACGGGGGCTACGAGTTATTTTTTTAGCTGCTGCTAGTAGTCAGACTTTTATTGTATGGTATGCACCTATATATGGAAAACAAGTAAATGAATCTCTTAAAAAAGTTAACCATCGCCTATAAACACCAAAAACTCCTTTTACATCGTTAGATAACAAACAAACAGCTTTCCTGATGGAAGGAAAAGCCATTGCCATTAGACACCAAAGGTGTTAATGGTGCGTTGATATCCGTGTGGCGGGAAGGTAGTGCATGCATAAGTCTATCAGCTGCCTTACCGTCTAAACTGGAACACGACAATAACCAATATTGACACTATTGCGACAGGAATAGGAAAGGCGGTGATCTATACACCCGGGCGAGACGTTGCGGAATTTTAGTAGCTAGTAGTCACAATGGTAGTGACATATATAGCCGATCGGTCGCCTCTTACGACCTGCCTGGCAGAACGGCAGTTAGTCTATTCTTCAAAGGAAGCTCGGACAGACACGGGGTAAAAATTCCTTATCTTCTGTATGGCAATGATGCCGCATGTATAAGTACTATATAACTTTCGAATTCTTCAAATTGGATAAAGACAGTGGCAAACATTGATCAAAACGTCAAGGATGACAATGCAATACCTTACGACCTAAAAGCAAGGATTTAAATACCGGTATTTTGTGGTAACGTTATTACTCATGGCATAACATAACGTTATTTTCAAGCATATCGTTATCCAAAAATGATACAGAATTTGTTACTGTTTAATAACGTTATTGATTACGTTCTGTAAGTTTTTGGTGAATCCCGCGGGAACAACTCATTTTTGCCGGATAAAAAGCAGCTTATTTGCTTTCTCCGGTTATCATCTATCTGTGTGCTATATTTTATCTAAATCCATTCAATAGTTTTGGAGTGATTGAGTAACAAACATCGCTTCATCGAAACATCCAAACTTTCATATTTATAATACAAACTGCAGTATGCAGCCCGCTGCATTATAAAAGGTTTTGGTAAAGTCTGCGGTAACAACTCATTTTTCTGATATAAAATACTTTTTAGGCTATTGCCTATGTGCTATTCCAGGTCACCATCTACCTGTGAGTCATATTTCGTTCAAATACGTTCAGTAGTTTTTGAGTGATTAACTAACAAACATCCATCCATCCCTACGTCCAAATATCTAAGCTTTCGCATTTATATTATTTATTTAATACTTTATTGTACACTTAAAAGGCAAATTTTTTTCACCGTGTTGGTCCCGGGCTCCTTTGAAGAATAGACCAACTGCCGTTCTACCAGGCAGGTCGTAAAAGGCGTCCGAATGGCTATGCGCGTCACTACCATCGCGACTACTAGGTGGTAGAGTTCGGCATCGGCTCGACCGGGTTTGGTACCACCGCCTTACCTATTCCTGCCGCAATAGCGTCAGTGCTAGTTACTGTCGTGTTCTGGTTTGGAGGGTAAGGTAGCCGGTAAACTTATGCATGTGGCATTAGACCTCGCCACAAGATAGCAACGCACCATTAACATCTTTGGTGTCTATAGGCGATGGTTGACTCTTTCCATCAGGAGACCCATCTGCTTGTTTGCTATCTTATGATATAAAAAAAATTACATTTTTACTTGTGAACATTCACAAAAGGCGAGCTTATCTCTGCAAGAGATTTCTTCCAGCAAATCCAACAGAATAAGAATGCGTAAAAGAAATGTATAATATACAGTGTACAAATTATTAATTTTGAAACATATAACTTAAAAAAATATTACAAAATCTTATTTTAATTAACTTAATACTATGAATAGTAAATAATATGTTACTGTGCCCTTTTATTCAAAAATTACTCAGACAATTAAAATTCCTGTAAGGTTTTTAAAAAACTACTAGTGACTGACTACTCCTGATATGAAAAAGAAGTGAATTCCAAAGTTTCACAGAGTTGATAGTGATATAATCACCATAAAATATAGAAGAATGTGATGGATATTGTAAAATTCCACGTAATTGTGAGCGACAATTTGAGTCAAAATCGTATAGAAAATTAAAGTGTTCACGAAGATAGTATGGAGAGTTTGTGTTAAATAAAATATTATAAAGAAGACAAAGCGTATGAGCGTTCCTACGCTCCCGAATAGGAAGCCACTTAAGCTATTATTACAGATTAATATTATGAGAATAGGTTTACTTAAAGTATTATTTGTTTACTATCTGTTGCCAGCGACTTCGTCTGCGCGGACTTTGCTTACTCGATAGCGTGATAATATGTAGCCTATATGTTGACCCGACCTGTTAGTAATATTCATGCAAAATTTGAAGTAAATCCATGCAGTACTTTTTGAGTTTACATAACATACATACAGACAAACAGACAAACATTCTAAAAACTATATTTTTGGCTTCGATATCGATTGTAGATCACGCCCCAAGTATTCTTTTAATATTCAATGTACAGTTTTGACTTTCCTACGATTTTATTATATGTATAGATAATAAATAAACATATGTATAAATTACATTGATATAAAAAACCCAAGATACACAATCAGTGTGTCAAAAACGTCCTCCAAGAATGAGTGCACAATTTTAAATTGTGCACTAATTTCAAATAGAATCGCGTCGGTCGCGACACTGTCAATTTTATTTCTTTTCTTTTCTTATCTACAATCGATATCGAAGCCAAACATATAGTTTTTAGAATTTTTGTCTGTTTGTCCGTATGTATGTCCAGGGTAAACTCAAAAAGTACTGCATGGATTTATTTCAAATTTGGCATGAATATTACTAACAGGTCGGGTCAACATAATACCTACATATTATCACGCTATCCCTTACGGGGGAGGAGCAGTGCGGAGTAAACGAAGTCCGCGCGGACGAAGTCGCTGGCAACAGCTAGTACATTTAATAAACACCCAAACCCGGAAATACAAACATTTATGCTTATCACACAAATGCTTGTCCCCGTCGGGGATCGAACCCGAGCCCCATCGATTGCGTAGTCAAGGTCGCTAACCAGTCGACCAACGGGGCGGTCAAGACTATTTTTGTAAAAAAGGAGCCTGAAATAAATAAATTATTATTATTATTAAAAAATCACGTCAATTCGTTGCCTCGTTTCGCCGTGAAAGATGGACGAACAAACACATTTTCGCATTGATAATATTAGTATGGATGTAGAGTGTACGGACCGACGGGCGCGACGAGCTGGTTGCCGGGCGTGCTGGCGGGGTCGGGCACCTCGGGCAGGCGGTACAGCAGCCAGTAGCGGTACGCCAGCGGCTCCTCCTTGCGCGCCGCCAGCGTGTGCACGTAGTGACCGTTCGGCCACTCGCTCGCCTCGAACTTGAACACCGGCTCTTGTTCGGCGGCCATTTGCATTACGTGGTAGAACGATGTATTCCTGAAACATTACACTTTTTACATTTTCAGTCACCGTTACTAGGTAAAATAATACAAACATGGATTTTTTTGCAAGAAATTTCACCCGTGTTGGTCCCGGGTTCCTTTGAAGAATATGCCAACTGCCGTTCTGAGACACAGGTCGTAAAAGGCGACTGATTGGCTATGCGAGTCGCTAACGTCGTGGCCACTGAGTGGTAGAGTTCTGCATTGTCTCGACAGAATCTGATACCACCGCCTTACCTATTCCTGCTGCAGTAGCGTCAGTGCTTATCGTGTTCCGGTTTGGCGGGTGAGGTAGCCGGTAAACTTATGCATATGGCATTAGGTCTGGCCACAAGATAGCAACGCAACATTAACATCTTTGGTGTCAATAGGCGATGGTTGACTCTTTCCATCGGGAGACGCATCTGCTTTTTTGCCATCTTATGACATAAAAAAATGATAAATTACTCCACTTCCCAGGTACAAAAATCTGTATTTTTGAACTTGAAATCTTTACCCTGACTGGGAGTGAACTAGCGACCTCCTAACCTAACTATTAAACTTAAGTGGAGTAAAAATTAAGTGAATAAATAAATAAATATATTAGATATATATAGGAGTTACAAAATTTTGAGTTAAAACTATTTTACCGGCGTAAATGTTTTGCGTTACCGTGTTTTCTACAAAATCATTTTTTTGAAAAATCACGTGATTTTATCAGTTTTTTAATAATATATATATATATATATATATATATATATATATATATATATATATATATATATATATATATATATATATATATATTTATATTTATATTGTTATGTATAAAGCATAGTTTAATGATATGTTGAATTATTAAAAAACTGATAAAATCACGTGATTTTTCAAAAAAATGATTGTCTAGAAAACACGCTAACGCACAACATTAACGCCGGTAAAATAGTTTTAACTCAAAATTTTGTAACTCCTTTTTACATTTTGTTGAAATTTTGTTTTTGCAGGGTTGAAATAAAAATTAAAAAGTATTTTTTTTTGCAAATATTTAAAAAAAATAAAATTAGTGAACTTTGGATATATTGATCGGTTAAAATTGACCAAATTAGAGAGGTTTCAAAGTTTAACGGAAGTTTTAAAAATGCTTTAGGTATTGAAAGAAGCGATTTTTCTGTAATTGATAAAAATCTTTAATCTTTTAATTCTTTTCATTTAATTTAGAATTCTGTTATTTAATTTTAGATACAGTTTTTTCACAAACTTAAAGACCTCTTCAACTCGTTTTTTTGCCCCAAGGTCAAGTGATTTTCTGATTTTTTATTTTATAGTGTAGCATGATAGATATGATTATATAAAAATAAAAATGGTCAAAATGTTAAAATGTTGTCACCTGGGAGCAACCATATACAGCGTGTAGTTCTCGGTGACATTGGTGCCGAGCCACAGGGTGTATGTGAAAGACACGTTACGCGCATCCATGTCTCCGCTGGTGTTGCCAGCTTGGTACGCCAACTTCACGCTGCCATCACCACCGTTATCTGTCATTACAAATATTTACCACTTTAAAAAAATATTGTTTTTGATCCGGTCTCCTTTTGTATAATAGATCTTCTCCGCCCTTCCAGGCAGTAGAAGGGCGGAGAAGATCTGAAGACTGCCAGGCCTGGAAGGCCAGGCAGTGCGTAAAATGTGTATGATTGGGCAAACTTCTGAGGGTAAGGTAGCTGGTTTTATACCTGTAGCATTTAAGTTAGCCACGCGGATAGCAATGCGCCATTAACATTTTAAATGTCTATAGGCGATTGAAAGAAAATATCGGTGTAAAAATGAGAATGAGCAAGGTCCGTTGGTTCGGACATGTTGAAAGAATGGCTGACGAACGGTTAACAAAACAGATATACAATGCAAATATGGATGGGTGTAGATACCGGGGGACTAGGGAGACCAAGACTGACGTAACATGATCAAATCGGTCGGATACTGTCCGAAGGTAGTGTCAAGTTCTCAGAACTGGCGTGTTTGTATGAAGAGAGATATGAATGTGTAGGAAGTAAGGCAAGTCTGTCTGCACAGTAACATAGGCACACAATTCTCTCTGCCTACCCCGTAAAGGATTTGGCGTGAAGATATGTTGTATAGGCAATGGTTATCTCTTTCCATCAGGAGAGTCATCTTGTTTGTTATCAAATGATATGAAAATTTTGGTCCCATTTGTTTTACTTAAAGCTTCCTTATCTTGGTCTAGATCATTTTTAAAGATTAGACAATTTTGAAGAATAGATACTGGCTAATTATAAATCGTTTCATATTTTCAAAGAATCTTCGTTTGGTACAACCCAATTGGATATCATCAAACGCGGTTCATTTCAACATTAGAAAAAAATAATCATACTTTTCACCTAGGTACTTTTATTATGCATAGCTCCTCTAGAAATACGTAGATATCCCAGCACATCTCTCAATAACTACTGAACTAGTTTTGAGGAAACTTAGACAGTTTCCTAAGTTGAAATATACCTGACCAAAATCAAAAAGGATTCTCTATATGACTTTTAGTCTTCGAGAAATTCGTGGGCAAACACACAAACATAGTCTCGAAATATAGCAAACATGCTTGAAAGCCTAAAAATTGTCAATAGGTATAATCAAATATTTTCCAAAATCAACATTATCATATACAGACAGGACAAATTGATAACCTTCTTTTTTCCCAGCTTAGTACCAAAAGTGATTTTGTTACTTAAGCATAATGTTAATGGTGCATTGCCGTCTTTGTGGCAGGTTGGCAATACCTTATGCATAAGTTTACAGGCTACTTTACCCTCCAAACCAGAACACGACAGTGACAAGCATTGCGAAAGAAATAGGTATGGCGGTGGTACCAAATACCTGGGCGAGACGGAACTCTAACACCTAGTAGTCATGATGGTCGTAACACGTATAGCCAGCCAATCGGTCACTTTAATGCCACATGATAAACTTATTTATCGATTACTTTATTCGTCAAATTAGGACACGACAGTGACACAATAGATAAGATAGTGGTACCAGGCCCCATCGAGACAATGTAGAACTCTACCACCCAGACCTTTGTCCACCATGAATTTGACGTTATTTGTGTTTTGGCGAAAAAAAATCGATACTACTTGTAACGAGGTACGATAGAACACGTTCGTGCTCAGATATGTTATCGCACCACATTCTATCACGCCGCCGTGCGCGTGAATTATTAGTATATAAGGTTAAGGAAAATCCCAGTAAAATTGCAGTTTAATAAACACATTTATTAACCGATGTGTGACTCTCATTTAATCAACATAATGCTACTCCAAAAACATGATTAGTTTATTCATATTAGTATTTGAGTCCATGTTAATTCAATTAATTTTTAAATGGAAAGATGGACAAATAACTTATGTGAAACTTTTTAGGGTTCCGTACCTAGAAGGTTAAACGGGACCTTATTACTAGGCCTCTGCTGCCTGTTGGTCTGTCTGTCTTACACCGTATCTAATAGACCGTGATAGCCAGAAAGCTGAAATTTTCCTAATTTATGTATTTACGTTGTCGCTATAACAACAAATACTAAAAATAAAAAAATGAAAATATTAAGGGATATTAGGGAAAATAAACGCGTTTTTTTCTTATTTTTTAAAAATGATCGTACAGAACCCTTAGTGTGCGAGTCAGATTCGCACTGGGTCGGTTTTTTATTTTATCGTCAGCGTTTCGTCAACTTTGATCATTTCTTCAGGGTTCTACAATATGTTAAATAATTTAAGGTTAATGTATTTAAATTATTTCTTTTTTTAGAATATTGTAATACGTTTTTTTTCTGTGACGATAGTTTTGACGTTCAAATGCATTCAAATGCATTTTATATATTCATGTTGAATAAAAATATATTCTACTAGCTGTTGCCCGCGACTTCGTCGGCGCGGGTTTCGTTTACTCCGCACAGCTCTTCCCCCGTAGGTGATAGTGTGATAATATGTAGCCTATACGTTGACCCGACCTGTTAGTAATATTCATGCATAATTTGAAGTAAATCCATGCAGTACTATTTGAGTTTACCCCGGACATACATACAGACAAAAATTCTAAAAACTATATTTTTGGCTTTGATATCGATTGTAGATCAAACCCCAAGTATTCATTTAAAAATATTCAATGTACAGTTTTGATTTTCCTACGATTTTATTATATGTATAGATTCTATTCTATACAATGAGAAATGAGTATAAGTGGTAGTGTATAATATAAGTTACCGAGCGGGTCGTGTCGGTCGAGCGGCTTGTGGCTGCAGTGCGGCGGGCGCACGGCGGCCAGCGAGCCGGGCGTGAGCGCGGCCACGGCGGCGGCGGTGGCGGCCACGCTGCCCCAGCTGCCGTCCGCGCGCTGCCGCTGCACCAGCCACTTGCGCGCCGCCGGCTGGCTCCAGTGCTGGTGCGCGCCCGGACCGTTCTCGCCGCTCTCCGTGTCCTCCAGGGCCTACAACGCACTCATTGTTTTATATCATAAGACAGCACTAATGGCCGCGTTACCGATCCGGTAGTAGTTTAAAAAAAATTTTGACGCGTCAAAATAACTTTAAAAAAAAAGTTTTATTAAATAAAGTACTTCTGATTTCTGATTTTAAAGTGAAAACGGCTTAAGTGTCATTTGTATCGTGACTATTAAATGATTGAGTTCCGCAACATCTCGCCCGGGCGTTTGGTACCACCGCCTTACCTATTACTAATAGCGAATATGCTTGTCAATATTGTGTTCCAGTTTAGAACGAGGGGGCTCTGGCTCCATTCCCGACAGGGACAAACATTTGTGATGAGCATAGATTTTTTTGTCATAAGATAACAAACAAGCAGATGGGTCTCCTGATAGAGTCAACCATCACCTATAAACACCAAAGATGTTAATGGTGCGTTGCTATCTTGTGGCGAGGTCTAGTGCCACATGCATAAGTTTACCGGCTACCTTACCCTGCAAACTGAAACACGACAGTGACAAGCACTGACGCTATTACGGCAGGAGTAGGTAAGGCGGTGGTACCAGACCTGGGCAAGACAATGCAGAACTCTACCAGCTAGTAGCCACAATATTAGACTCGTAAATCCAATCGTTCGTTTCTTACGACCTACTTGGCAGAACGGCAGTTGGCCTATTTCTACAAAGGAGCCCGGGACCAACACGCGGAAAATTACTACTTACCGATAAAAAAATATTTTACCGGTAACTCTGTATTTCTGTATGTAATTGCATGCTACACTGACAAACCAAGAAATTGTCTTGAAAGACATATCCATTTTATCCATATTCTCCACCAAATATGAGTCCTATATAATTTTGCATGATAACATGGCAAACAAGCAGATGGCTTTACCAATGGAAAGAGAAACCATCATCTATAAATACCTAAGATGTTAATTGTGCGTTACTATCCGTGTGGGGCGCTGGCAATGCCACATGTGTAAATCTACAGGTTACCTTACCCTACGAATGGTAAAAAAATGGTAGTGACTCGCATGGCTAAGTAGGTCGTTTGAGTCAGTGTTCATACTCATTCCACTAATGTTATGAGTCCAAAATGATATGAGTCAGATGGTCAACAATTTATAACATATCTCGGAGCAAACATAACGTTTCATGCTGTTCTGTTCGCGCAATTAATACGTTTTAATTTTTTTTTTGACTTAGTAAAAAATTTTTTTTGAGGAAGGGAATGTATGTGGAGACATAGTGTGGAATGCGCTGAAGCAGACGCAATTTTATATGTGAAGACATTGTGAGATGATAAAGGTCCGCGCGCCCTCACGCGATATATAACAGTCTATGTAACTTGTAATTTATGTGTATGACGCAATACAGAATATGTACTACTTCAAACTCTACAATTTGTCCTAACTGCGACAACCGAACCTAGGAGTAAAAACGACCACACTCACCTAAAGCCCTAACCCTAAAGGCAATATAATCTTTACCCCCTAAAGTATTGTAATTTATTTATAGTGTTTTATTTTCTGTAAAGAAAAAAAAATGTTGACACGGCTTGTATTAATAATAAAATGGTCGCTGGTTCTGTCCGAGTCGTGTAATTATTTTTGTTGGAAAAAGTTTTCAAGTTTTTTAATACTGTTACGTGTATATGGGAACCAGTGCCCCCGTTCTAAGTAGGTTCTTCCAAAAAAATACTATAATTTCATTCCAAAGTGGCTGTGTCTATGTGTGTATGTGCAAGTGTGTGTTTATATGTGTGTGATTGATGTGTATGTGATATATGTAACAGATATTTAGGATTTTTTGTGCCAACTATTAGCTTTTCGCAACTATTGTAGTCATATCTACTAAGCCAGTCCAGAAAGCTTTTTTTAAAAATAAATAAATAAATATTCACTGGACAAATTACACTTACTAGATCTAACCCCAAAGTAAGCAAATTATTGCTTGTGTTATGGTTGTTAGTCAACGATACTAATACATAGAAATACATTTATACATACTAGAATATATTTAATAAACACCCAAACTCATAAATACAAACATTTATGCTCATCACACAAATGCTTGTCCCCGTCGAGAATCGAACCTGAGCCCCGTCGATTGCGTTGTCAAGGTCGCTAACCCCATCATCATAGCCATTTGTTTCCGATTTAATTCACACAATTTGTCTACAGCATTAAAATATAATTTAGGAGTTAAATAATCAAAGTATTTTTGTGTAAACGTAGTATCTTCTTTTTATTGTTTGTCTAGTAATTGATTTTTTTATATCATAAGATAGCAAACAACCAGATGGTTCTACTAATGGAAAGACAAACCGTCGCCTAAAGACACCAAAATCCGTGTAGCGGGATGGCAATGCCACATGCATAAATCCACCGGCTACCTTACCCACCAAACCGAACACGACAGTGACAAGGATTGTCACTATTACGGCAGGAATAGATAGGCGGTGTTACCAAATACCTGGGTGAGTCGTTGCGGAACTTTACCACCTAATAGTCGCGATGGTAGTAACACGTGTAGACAATCGGCAGCCTTTTACGACCTGCCTGGCAGAACGATAGTTAGTTTATTCTTCAAAAGGACTCGGATGAACACGGGAAATAATGTCATTGATGCATGATACTTACTAATCCATACTAATATTACAAATGCGAAAGTAACTGTCTGTCTGTCTGTCTGTTACGCTTTCACGGCCAAACCACTGAACCGATTTGGATAAAATTTGGTACAAATATAGTTTGAGACCCAAGAAAGGACATAGGATAGTTCTTATCCCAGAAATCCCACGGGAACGGGAACTATGCGGGAACTATAACTATTATTTTAGAATTTTTTCCACGCGAACGAAGTCGCGGGCACAGCTAGTCACATTATCAACAATTTACGGACAAATAAGCACTTAAAGCTAAAGTAACCGTTTTATCATTACAATAGCGTGACAGTTTAAAATGATGGCTTACCTGTACAGCTAATGCTGTCGTCGTCACTGATCCAAAGCTGCCATCAGCGTGCTGCTGTCGCGCCAGTCCCGCCATGGGGCGGCGCACGAAGTGGGTCAGGCTGCGGTGACGGTGATCTTGCACCACGCAACGGAGCGCCAGGATCACCAACGAAATTGTATCTGCAATATTTTATTTATATTTTAACAAAATCCAGGCAGATATAATGCCAGGTTTCAATAACCAACGATCCATCATTCGTAGCAGTATAATCACTAGCAATCAATTTAATAATAACGAGGCGTTCCTTAAGTTGTTTGGACGTTTTTTTTATATTATAAGATAGTACAAACATACAGATGGTTTTCCTGGGAGAAAACCAAATATGTTAATATATACACCAAATATGTTAATGGTGCGTTGCTATCTCCTGGCGAGGTCTAATGCCACATACTTAAGTTTACCACCTACCTTACCCTCCAAACCCGAACACGACAGCGACACACACTGACGCTATTGCGGCAGGAATAGGTAAGGCGGTGTTACCAGACCCGAGCGAAACAATGCAGAACTCTACTACCTAGTATTCACGATGGTAGTGACTCTCATAGCCAATCGGTCGTCTTTTACGACCTGCCTGGTAGAACGGCAGTTGGTCTATTCTACAAAGGTGCCCGGGACCAACACAGGCTATCTTCGTTTCGTAATTTGACATTTATAAGAATAGTTTTCGGTTACGTCTTTTAGAAAATGTTATTACTTGTAAGTACAACGTGTCGTTTTACTGATACAGACATTGGCCATATATCTATACTGAACTAGCTGACCCGGCAAACGTCGTTCTACCTTTTTAACTACTCTTATTTTTATTTTCTCACCTTTCAAACCTTCCCTGGACTTCAACAATTAATTCAAAACCAAAATTAGCCAAATCGGTTCAGCCGTTTTCGAGTTTTAGCGAGACTAACGAACAGCAATTGATTTTTATATATATAGATATAGAAGACTAGCTGACCCGGCAAACGTTATTCTGCCTTTTTAACTACTCTAATTTTTTTCTATATTTACTCACCTAAGACCTTCCCTGGACTTCAACAATTAATTCAAAACCATAATTAGCCAAATCGGTTTAGCCGTTCTCGAGTTTTAGCGAGACTAACGAACAGGAATTGATATATATATATATATATATATATATATATATATATATATATATATATATATATATATATATATATATATATATATAATATAGATAAAATAAAAATCAACATTATTAAATTCGAAAATTCATCATTACCGTCATCCGGATACGGACGCTGGACGGATGACAACGCAAAATTAAAAAATTTGGTGTCTATATATCATGGTTGTCTCCGTTCAGCAGGAGAGCCATGTTCGCTATCCTATGATATAAAAATTATTTACCAAGGCTATGGTCAGCGGCAGCATTGGCGATGTCGAGGAGACGGCGAATGTGGCGACGTCTGACATGTGCAGCTGAAGAGCAGGCTGCCAAGGTGGCGGTGGCACATTCCAGGTCATTTGCCGATTCACGGTGTAACAGCGTAGCGACCAGATCCCGACCATGAAAGTTGCGAGGGTCTTTGCACAGCGCTCCCAATGCCAGGGTATACGATGCCAGCCGGTTTAATGGTGGGGGAGAATCGTGGTGTCTGAAATATGGTAGCAATAATAATATAAATATGGTAGTAATAAGTTTTTCATTGTATTATAAGCTCCCCATGTTAATCTGGGCTTCTTTGAAGAATGAGCTTGCTATTAATATATAAACGTCACAAAAATGAGCTTGCTACTCCTAATTTTAGATTGACTAAAACTAAAGTCATTTTTGGGGGATACACAGTCCTTTATAACAGGTTATAATACACAGGTACATACACATAAAATATAATACACAGGTTTTATAATAAGATTCCATACCACATGTTTGAATTACCTGACAATAAGTTCAAGAACGTCGTTAAGCAAAAACTAATGTGTAAGGCTTATTATAGATTGAACGATTATTTGGAAGACGACTGGAGTAAGTAATTAAAAATAAGTTTTTTTTTAAATAATTATTATTGCAACGATATTTTAATTTTGATAAGTTTGACATATTTAATTGCTTTTATTTAAAATTATTACACAATAGATCTATAGTGGGTATATCTATAAGTATGTAGGTATAGATAATGTCTTCATGTATTATAACGTAATAACATGTAAAAACCGACTTTCAAAAAGTGATTACTGTGAATCTTATTTTGAATAAAATAATTTGACTTTGACTTTGAATAGACCAACTGCCGTTCTGCCAGACAGGTCGTAAAAGCGACCGATTGGCTAGACGTGTCACTACCATCGTGGCCACAAGGTGATGGAGTTCCGCAATGACTCGCCTGGGTATTTCGGTATTTGGTATCACCGCCTTACCTATTCCTGCCGCAATAGCGCCAATGTTTGTCAGTGTCATGTTCCAGTTTGGAGGGTAAGGTAGTCCGTAAACTTATGCACGTGGCATTTTTTCCCGCCACACGGATAGCAACTCAGCATTAACATCTTTAGTGTTTATAGGCAATGTTTTCTCTTTCCATCAGAAGAGCCATCTGCTTGTTTGCTATCTTATGATATAAAAAAAATGTGGGTCTTTTATAAACAATATGCCATCAATACAGATTTACTGGTAATTATTAGACTGTACATATTGAAGTACACGGTAGCTACTGGTCATATGTAACCAATAAAATATTATAAAAAGATGATATTATTTAACTCATAGTAAATCTCAACAAAACTAGTGTATTAATATTATAATGATACGCTTAGTGGACGGGCAACAACTGACATTTTAATTTTTTATAAAGTTTGTACATAAAGCAGATAGTAGATGTCGCTACTTATCATATTTTGTTATAAATTTCAACAAATATTCAAAATGTATGGTCACCGCACGATGTACCAATGTGTACAGTCGCTAAAACTATTAGTAATAGGTAACTATTTTTGTGATATAGCACTCACCCCGTGCTTGGGAAACTGGAAAAAACCTTAAAAACAACAAAGAAAAATATCGACACGCGGGATTTGAACCTGCGATCATCTCCCTAAAGCCGGGACGCTATTCCACTGAGCTAGTGTCGACAGGCTCGAGGCGGCGAAATTCTTTTTTGCTATATGATCGATTACGTCGATTGTACTGATCGCCAGCTATACATACGTATAACTAGTTAAATTAGTTCATCGTTACAGATGAAATTTTTAAGGTATTAGTAATAGGGTTCCATATTACTAAGACTCCGCTGTCTATCAGCCCGTCTACCTATCCGCCTATCACCACTCACCAACAATCCTTGCAAAATTGTCTCGCTTTCTCTATATTCATTACTCTCCACAATCCACATACAAACATGCCGATTGCGAAAACTCTTGACACGTTCGGACGTATATATCAGTCTCGGTCGTCCCCGGTACCTACATCCTTTGAGTATATACCTCTAGTATATCTATGCCTACATCCTTCCGCATCTACATTGTAAGTATGTCTGTTTCGTTAACCTTTCATCTACCATTCTTCCTATATGACTATTTTATTACGTACTTATTTAAATAGAGATACATTATTATCTATACATATAATAAAATCGTAGGAAAGTTAAAACTGTACATTGAATATTTTTTTTAAAGAATACTTAGGGCGTGATTTACAATTGATATCGAAGCCAAAAATATAGTTTTTAGAATTTTTGTCTGTTTGTTTGTCTGTATGTATGTCCGGGGTAAACTCAAAAAGTACTGCATGGATTTACTTCAATTTTTGCATGAATATTACTAGTAGGTCGGGTCAACATATAGGCTACATATTATCACGCTATCACCCACGGGGGAGAAGCTATGCGGAGTAATCGAAGTCCGCGCGGACGAAGTCGCTGGCAACAGCTAGTATATTAATAAACGTTTGTCCAATTATCTGAATGAAACAATACGAAATGAGGTTTCATTTTGCGGAAAACTACATTTTAAACAAAATATTATTTATTACAAAAGCTTTCGTAAACATAAGTTTTCTGCAGTCTGCTGCATCCGCTGGGTCTTTGTCTTTTCGATTTCCGGTGCATTCTGTTTAATTTGTTGGGCGCCGAGGCTCATTTCCGTTAATTGACGAATACTCTTGGCATTCAAGCGAACTTGTTGATGAACACCGTTTACTGTTTTTGAGTTTACTGTGTAATAGCTGATCCGCTGGATTATCATCTAAAATTTGTAATACGCCTGCAAACAGCGGTGACAAATTGAACGACTACTGTTGAAGAGTACCTGCTGAGTGTTGCTAATTTTGTTGTCGTTTTTACATTGTTACTTTGTCTAAGATACCTTACCATTACAGTAAAAACAAGCATCAATGCTCCGTCTTCTATTATTACCAATAACAACTTGTGCTTGATATTTATTAAGAACATAATCCTTGCGTTACGTAATCATGTAAGCAATTAAGATACACATGTTCTAACTGGATTTATATATTGGATGGTATCGGATTAATGCATGTAATTTACATGCTACTGATCAACATATTGCTATTTATAACATACTAGGCTGACCCGGCAAACGTTGTTCTGCCTTTTTAATTACTCTTATTTTTTACTATATTTTCTCACCTTTCAAAAACCTTCCCTGGACTTCCAACAATTAATTCAAAACCAGAATTAGCCAAATCGGTTCAGCCGTTCTAGAGTTTTAGCGAGACTAACGAACAGCAATTGATTTTTTTATATATAGACTATGTTAGGTAATGCTAATTATAGTTTTGTATATATATGATGTGTAGTATGTCGCATATTTTGCGGTTTCAAAAGAGAATCAAACTTATCAGGTACTTGCCGTTGATCTAGGAATTATGAACATAACATATTAAAGTAAAAATTCAAAACTAATTTTTTATCACAAAAACGCGATCAAAATATGGTGACCATTTATGTGCATACTTTGCGATTTCACTTAAACTTTTTTACCTACAAGTTTATACGGAACCCTTGATATGTGAGTCCAAGTCGCACACTTGACCGGTTTTTTCATATGGCTCTCATACCGGACATGGTATGAAACTAAGTCGACAAAAAGAGAAAAATAAATATAATAAT
This sequence comes from Apodemia mormo, assembly GCA_036924255.1. Taxonomy (NCBI): domain Eukaryota; kingdom Metazoa; phylum Arthropoda; class Insecta; order Lepidoptera; family Riodinidae; genus Apodemia; species Apodemia mormo. Next base: position 4,387,006 of record JAUPFN010000020.1, on the reverse strand, counting down.
AATAATAATAAATTCAAACGATAAAAGGACGGTTTGCGACTGGGCTGTAAACTAGATTTCCGAAGTAAACTAGGAACCGTTAGGGCGATTGCACATGGGGTATTTTAAAATCGCAGATGATGCGCATATGGCGCACGTATTCACGCTTCAAACGGCGTGATCGTGAAATGTGCATTCACTGTGCGTACATGCGTAGATACTGCGATACAGACGCGCTGTCCGCGTTGTGGTTGCTCGTAGCTTTCGCGTTTTAGGCAGGGTCTCCTCATCAGTAGCTTCGGTTACGTTGCGTTGCATACGTTGGTAAAAATAAGCGAACCTATTGTTTATTTCCGTTATGAAGCGACCGGTGTTGAAAGTTCGATCCCCAACGGGGACAAGCATTTGTGTGATGAGCATAAAATATGTTTGTATTTCCGGGTTTGAGTGTTTATTAAATATATTCTAGTATTTATAAATGTATTTCTATGTATTAGTATCGTTGACTAACACCCATAACACAAGTAAATAATTTGCTTACTTTGCGGTTAGATCAGTAAGTGTAATTTGTCCCGTGAATATGTATTTATTTAAATGGTAAAATAAAATAAAAAAAGTAACGTAATAATTCTATTCATAAAAATAAAATTATTATGGAATTTTGTAAAATGCTCGTATTTAACCTTGCATTTCCCTAATACTTAGGGAATATTTAAAAAAAATACCACATTTAGTCAGTGTCCGCACGTCTACTTAGAGTGGAGTGGAGAAGGGCGGACGCTCCATGGACCGACCGGTCTTCTATGTAACTCCACCCGCCGTCTTCCTACAGTTTCTGGTCGACATTTTCTAATGCCATAGTAATATTTGAAATATCATATACAATATAATTTTCTAACCGGGGAAAATTTATGTATATATATCCACAATTCACAATAATCTAATTTATAAAATTCTCGTCTCAGAGTTTTAGTTACCAAATTCCTCCGAACAAAACAACGTTGTTGTATGGCAAAATAAAACGCATGGATATAATTTCAATTATAAAAACAAAACGTAAAGACGTTTTGTTTTTGAGCGAATTTGATTTTTTGATATTTGCATTGCTTACTGTTATTGTTTATAAAGTCATTGTGTAAGCTTTGATAATTGTATTTCAGTTAAAATGCTTATACTCACTTAGACATCATAAGCAATATTTCGATTTCCAACTGCTTCGCTGATAGTTGCATTTCTAGTGATTGTTGCTCGATTTCCTTGCCAGTATTATTAGCCAACTGAAATATTAAAACTTTGATACAGTAAAATGTTATTATTTCAATACTTCTAGTAATATTCATACTGATATTATAAACAAGGGTGGATCAAGGGGGTGGTCAGGGGGGTCATGACCCCCCTCCCCGGGCAGGGGAGTATGGTATCTAGGTATCTAGGTATGGATTTAATAGGATTGGATACCTTATCTAAGCCTATCATGACTGAATCTCAAATATGTGATCCCCCCTAAACCGAAGGCTGGACCAGCCTTTGTATATGTGACCCCCCTGAACCGAACACTGGATCCACTCTTGATTATAAATGAGAAAGTCTGTCTGTTATTACATTTTATGTATAATGTACTAAAATATCTGCTAACAACCTAATAGCTTCATTGCTTGAAAATTACAAAAGATGGTGGTATTGTAGGTGATGAAGTTACGAACGAAGTCATTTATGATAACTACTAATCTCAGCAATCTGACTCAGATAGTCATGGTATATTTTTTTATTCTCAGCATCTCAGTTCAGGCGATTTCGGAAACATTTTCTATCTTTAACTGTGGACACCTGTAGAAGTGTCAGAATTATAGAATGGCGCCTAACATCAGTAACGCCTAACGTCTTAGAATTACTTTGTACGTCAAGGCGCCATTCTATAATTCTGACACTTCTACAGGTGTCCACAGTTAAAGATAGAAAATGTTTCCGAAATCGCCTGAACTGAGATGCTGAGAATAAAAAAATATACCTATAATCGACGATCCGTCATTTGTAGCAGTAAACATTAAACCAATTTACAATTTAAAACGGGACGATCCACAAGTTTTTTGGGCATTTGGTAATTTGGCAACTAAAGGAACAATTTTAGCTTACGCCTCGTGGAAAATATTGGATCCTTAGTCGTTTCCCACCGCGAGTGGTTTGAACAATGAAGCTGTATTATATATGGAGGCAACACTACTAATACTTATATGAAACACAACTTTTAATACTGCTGTCAGGCGCCATTCATAGGTACTAAAAACACAGACCCTTGATGTTACTAGGTGACAATTTGTATAGATTTTATCAGGAAAGAAATAATTATAACTAATTGTGGTTTTAACCGACTGATTAATTGATTGATAATACCTTATTGTTAATTGTAACAAAAGGAAATTTATTAAAAAATTGAACCCTTTTAAATCAGAGCACCAAAGTTTTTAACATTATTCGAAATAACTTTTTATTTCTTGTAAATTTTATATCTTCCATTAATCTGAAATTTTTATTTATCTGGAACTTTTATATTATGATTAGGTATATTAGCGAAATGTTTTTGTTTTTAGTAATAAAAATCAGCTGGGACACCTGGTATCAAAGGTCCAAACTATTTTTTGTAAAAAGGACCTGAAATAATGCTTTGTTGAAGGAAATACATATGATATAAACATATTAAAAACATCATAATATTATGGCATACTAATAAAAAAAAAACGATATTCATCGGCTGGGTGGTTAGCGATCATGACTACAAAATCAACAGGTCTCGGGTTCGATTTCCGTTTGCGTAACAAGCATAGATTTTTTAAGTTTGATCACTTTACTTATTAAATATATTTTTCCTATATATTAGTACCATTGATATATATTGACCCCAATCACGAGCAAAGAATTTGACTTACTTTGGGGTTACTACAATTTTTGTAATTCGTTCAGCGATATATTTTATTACAAATTAGTTGCTAGGAACTAGGAACTTAGCTACATTTATTTAAAAAAAATTCAGGCAGACGAAGTCGCTAGTAAAGTTAGCTATGTATAATTTTAATTATTTTTATAAACAATTAGCTGCGCCCGCGACTTCGTCTGCGTGGGATTTTTTAAAAAAAGTAGCCTAAGTTACTCCTTATTACATCACCTATCTACCAGTGAAAGTCCTGTCAAAATCGGTCTACCCGTTCCAGAGATTAGCTGGAACAAACAGACAGACAAAAATCGTAAAAAGTGTTCATTTGGTATATGTACCGTATATACATCCATGAGCATTCAGTTAAAACCGGTTATTTTTATATTACAAACAGACACTCCAATTTTATTTATTTGTATAGAAGATATATTAATTATCCTTATTCTTTTTATGAAGTTAATTTTTACTTAAAATATATACAAAGCGTGTACACAAGCGGTGATCGCGTGACATTAGACGTCATGCCAATTAACGTCACGGCAAGCGGTCGATTTTACTGCCATTGCGCGTCAATAGATGTTTTATATCAATAATTAGTTTAATATTTATATAGTAACAAGTTTCTATACAATCACCCCTGTGGTCTAGTGGTCCGGTGTCGGTGTTGACCATATGAGGTTCTGGGTTCGATTCTCGGGTCTGACTTTCAAAAATGTGTTTTTTTTTTAGTTTTCTGATAAAAACAACGTTGCACGGGATTGGACTGCCAACAAACTGTAATTCACTTTGGCAGATAAGATAGTATGTATTTGCTTAGAGTATCTGATTTTCCAATCACTACATAGTATAAAACAAAGTCACCTTCTCTCTGTCCCTATGTCCCTATGTATGCTTAAATCTTTCAAACTACGCAACGGATTTTGATGCGGTTTTTTTTAATAGATAGATTGATTCTTGAGAAAGGTTTTAGTGTATAAAGCCCCTCGATATTCCCTCGGGAACAAAAGCTACGCGGGTGAAACCGCGGGCAGGTCGCTAGTAAATTATAAAAGTGCCCCGTTGGCGATAGGCTTGCCACCCATCACATCGTGAGGCTAAGTATCTGGGGCTAATCGTGGGTGCACTTGTGCGTTTCTCTCGGCACCTTCCACCAACCTATTTGGGAAAACGGGCGTGAAGATACTTTTACTTTTTGATAAGTTTTTGTTTGCAATTCATTTTATGTCTTTTAGGAGTTATAGGAACAGAGTATAAGAATGAGAGTCAGAAATATTACTGATGTAAAGACAGTCGGACGTGCTCAAGTGTTTTTTTATATCATAAGATAGCAAACAAGCAGATGGGTCTCCTGATGGAAAGAGTCAACCATCGCCTATAGACACCAAATATGTTAATGGTGCGTTGCTATCTTGTGGCGAGGTTAAATGCCACATGCATAAGTTTACTGGCTACCTTACCCTCCAAAGCAGACCACGGCAGTGACAAGTACTGACGCTATTGTGGCAGGAATAAGTAAGGCGGCGGCCCGGCACTGGCACCAGCCAAGCCCGGGCGAGCCAGTGCAAAACTCTACCATCCAGTAGCTACGACGGTAGTGACTCGTATGGCCAATCAGTCGCCTTTTACGACCTGCCTGGTAGAACGGCAGTTGGTATATTCTTCAAAGGAGCCCGGAACCAGGACGGGTATGTCTCTATCAAAGATGTTTATTTATAAAATTAATAAACAAGGGTTTTTTGCAGACAATAGCGTCAGTGCTTGTCCCCGTCGTTTTCCGGTTTAGAGGGTAGCCGGTAAACTTATGCATGTGGCATTAGACCTCGCCACAAGATAGCAACGCTTCATTAATATCTTTGGTGTCTATAGGCGATGAATTTTTCCACCAGAAGAGCCATCTGCTTGTTTGCTATCTTATGATACAAAAAAGCTGTAGGTAGTAACATTTTTACATTTGCGCTGTTTTAACTCACTGATATATTGGCGTATTGTCTATAAGTAAAATGTCATTGTTTCTGGGGCAATAAACCATGAAGTTTTAGGTAAAGGTGGAGCTAGCTTGTATTAACCAAGTGAAACAAATACCTACGTTACGTCTCATTCTATGAGGTCTCGCCATCTCTTTTTATACAGGTGTGTTAGAAGATGACAGCAGTATTAAAAGTTGTGTTTCATGTAAGTATTAGTAGTGTTGCCTCCATATATAATACAGCTTCGTGGTTCGAACCACTCGCGGTGGGAAACGACTAAGGATCCAATATTTTCCACGAGGCGTAAGCTAAAATTGTTCCTTTAGTTGCCAAATTACCAAATGCCCAAAAAACTTGTGGATCGCCCCGTTTTAAATTGTAAATTGGTTTAATGGTTACTGCTACAAATGACGGATCGTCGATTATAGGAACCGGGTATAAGCTGTTTTTCCTGGGTAATATTTTTGTTTTATTAGAATAAAGTATTTAAATTGCATGTTTCCGCTTTCGGGTGTCACCTTCAAATAGGTTATTTCACGCTACTGCTACGAGACAAAAAATGCTAAGAGAAACACACGTTTGTGTATTACCTGTAAAGTAAGCATGACGTGGTGTGTGTCATTGCCCCAACCCCAATCAGGCTGGCGTTGTTCAATCAGGTACTGTATGGCCTTTTGGATAGCTTGACCTTCATTTAAAGTTTCAGTCTCCCAGGCGACAGTTGATGACGCTGATGTTGTAGTTGTGGAGGAAACGGTTGTCGTTGGTGACTTCGACGTTATGGTGGTAGATTCCTCGGTTTCTGTAACAGTGAATATATTAAACAATCGGGAAAGACAAAGTTATTATATAGTTTAAAAGTGTAATTATCTTAATTTAAGATCAGCGCTTAGGAACAATTTAAAATCAGCGCTTCACAGTCTGCCTATGGCTACTGGCGAAATATAAGCTGAATTTTTCCTTTTGCCAAAATAAATAAATACTTTGACGTTTTTAATTTTGTGTGTTTTATATGGGATTTATTTTTATAATTATTGTAGTTTTTAGTTAAGTTTTAGCATGTTCTTTTAAAGGAGAAATTATGGTAATTAATTTGCAAATTTTCCGCGAAATGTTATATGGAACCGCTGTGATGCAACAGAAATGAAAGGTAGTGTAAGGAATGGGGGGAAACGTATCCAAATCTATAATCTCATATAGAAGACCACAGCGGCACAATAGTCCACCTACTTCCACCATACTTTCTGCCACATCAGAAGCAAAGGCAGTAACATACAAGTTATGTACTCAATGCACGTTTCACTTCGAAACCGAAGCATCTCCAGGAAAGTCAAATAGCACTTCACTCCTTGAAGAGTGAAGCATAAAATAGCACTTCACTCTATGAAGGGTGAAGAATTATTAATGCTGCCACAAACATGGCGAACCAAACAATAATTTTATTTTATTTTCAAACAAATTGTTTTAGCCGTACTTACGAATGTAAAGTAAGTCCTGTGTGACATATTATGATCCTTGAGTGATTATAACACTGGTTGAATACACAAGAAGGCATTTTGATGCTTGTTTAATGGTAAAAACAGTCGACAAAATAAAAGCGTATCATGTATGATGATATGATATCCCACGCGTGACTGATTGTCACTGTGTCCACGGACCTAGTTTTGTAGGACCGAGCGCTGTGACTAGGTAACGTATCCTTCCCTTTTATATTAATGGTAACCAATTAATTTCAGTGAAAAATTCCGTTAACGTGTGAGAGAAATGATAAGCGAAGTACTAGGCTATATCAATAAACAACGTTTTTTTCAAATCATTAGATAACAAACAAGCAGATGGCTCTCCTGATGGAAAAAGGCAACCATCGCCTATAAACACCAAAGATGTTAACGGTGTATTACAAATATGTGTGGCGAGGTGTAAATGCCACATGTATAAGTTTACCTGCAACTTTATGCTTCAAACTGGAACAAAACACTGACAAAACTTGTCGCTATTGCTGCAGGAATAGGTAAGGCGTTGGTATGAAACCTGGGCAAGACGTTGCGAAACTTAACCATCACGCTGGTAGTGACAAGTAATGGTTGGCCGTTCCGCAACGCCTCGCCCGCGTATTTGGTACCACCGCCTTGCCTATTCCTGGCGCAACAGCGTTAGTGCTTATCATTGTCGTGTTTAAGTTTGGAGGGTAAGATAGACTTATGTATGTGACATTGCCATCCCGCCACACGGATAATATATGGTGTTATAGGCGATGATTGTCTCTTCCCATCAGCAAAGCCATCTATTCGTTTGCTATCTTCCAGGCGGCACGTGCTTAGAGTGTAGGCGGCTTACGGTAGCCAAAATGAGAGGTGGTGAGGTGATGCAGCTTAACCTTTACTGTACTGTATACTGTACAGTATACTCGGTACCGGTTTTAGCACTATCAGCGCCCTGGGTGAGATTTCTTTGGTTCCCCTAACTGTAATTAAGTTACATACGAAAAACGCCCTTTGCGTTTTACAATAATTTACAATAAAAATAAAAAAAATTACAATAAAAAATTTAAAAAATAATGTTTTTTAAATAAACAAAAAAATTTATTTAAAAACTTATAAAATTTCACTTTTCTAGTTTTCTATCGGCAAACTCTTTTATTAGGCATTGAAAGTATATGTTTCCTGCGATTTCATTTTCGATTGATAAAGTTGTTAAGTTTGTTAATCTAGATTGAGAGATAGATCGCAGATATGTTTTTATCAGCTTCAGCTTGGAAAAACCTCTTTCCCCATTAGCAACCGTTACAATATTTATACCGTCGATAATATTAGCAATGTTATCTATATATTTGATTAGTTCTTGTAAGTTGCGATTTTTAATAAAATTCAAAACATAAGCAGGAGGTAACCATATTCTGATCAGGCAAAAAAGATTTCGGGCTTATGTATACCGTCAAAAATATTAGCAATGTTATCCATATATTTGGATACAGTTCTTGTAAGTTGCGGTTTAAAAAAAATTCAAAACATCACCAACCACATTCTGATCAGGCAAAAAATATTTCGGGCTTATGAGTTTATCACACAACATACAACTATCTATATCTGATTTAGAATCAACGGTTAATTTCAATTGGAGATCACCACAGACTTTGTCAAGGTCAGGTTTTTCAGGAATCTGTTTTATATTGTACAAAAAAGACCAAGAATCCGAGTAACCGATATTAATATAACATCCAAGAGTGAATTGAAAAATTCTACCTCAAATTTCTTCTCCGGAGAAGCAATAGGCTCATCACAGGCAGTTTCATTAGCTTGAAGCTTAAGTAAACGTATTTTTTTTGTAGCTCTAAACACAAGTTAACTCTGATTACTGTGTTTGTTTGTTTTAAAACGATCGAATAATTATTGTTTTAAGAGCGCCTACTTGTGTCAAGAAGATGATTGCGTCTGCTTCATCAAAAATTACAAAGAGATAGATTTCGGGAATCCCCGATCATTACTTTATTTCTGTATGGTCCGGAAATCGGAGATGCCCGAGAAATTAAACGATAACACTACGTTCCATTCTAGTGCTGCCAACTTAACAATTTTTCCCTAAATTTTGGGAAAATTACAAGTAAGTAGACCTCGCTCAATGAGAGAAGAAACTATAAAGCTGCGCCCGTGGGAAATTATAAAGAATCGTGAAAAGGCGCCCCTTTGCATCCGGTGCCCCTGGGCCGTCACCCAACCGCGCCCTACCCTAACGCTGCTACTGAGTATAGTGTACTGTATACATACACTAGAGATGCCACGAATTCGGTTATTACTATTTGGTGTTCGGCCCATTCGGTTATTACTATTTGGTATTCGGCTTATTCAGTTATTACTATTTGGTATTCAGCCTTTTCGGTTATGTTGTTCGACCACTCTTTTAGTCGAGTGGTTAGCGAATCTAACTGAGAATCTATAGGGTTCGGGTTCGATTCCTGACAGTGACAAACATTTGTGTGATGAGTATAGATGTTTTTGTTTCTGGGTTTAGGTGTTTATCATTATTATGTATAGTATAGTATTATTATATATAATATGTATAGTATTTCTATATTATATATATAATATGTATAGTATTTCTATGTATTAGTATCGTTGACTAACCTCATAACACAAGCAAATAAATTGCTTACTTTGGGGTTAGATTAATTCGTGTAATTTGTCCAGTACTATTTATTTATTTATTTATTTTCTTTGGTATTCATTGTATGATCTAATATGGTGAACTATTTAGCAGAATAACAAATATCTAATCATGAGAAAAAGTATCTAATATTACTTACTGCAAAAATGAATATATTTTACAAAGAAATATTACAAAATTATAAAATTTACTAGAGGTAAGTTGTTATAAATGAAAACATTTTTGCAGCATTTTTTAATACTAATTATTCTTTGGACAATCAGATAGATTTTATTTTTAGTAACACAATACAGCAAGTCTATTAGTTACTCAATATGTTATAAACAAATAATTCGCTAATGAAACAAATATAACCACCCCTCGGCACATCGCTCTGCAATGAGACAAATCGCAATATTTTTGTTGCGAAATATGTAAACACTACGGGACTAGCATTGATCTACCATCACGTTGGTAGGTCAATCGTGACTTGATAAAATCGGTGCCTATTGTTCAGAGGCCGAGTATTCTGTGCTTCGGCCAAGAGCCAGGCCGGTTATTCGGTATTCGACAAAATCACTATTCATAGCATCTCTAATCACTACATCTGGTGATAGGATTTGATCTCACTTTACGGTAAAAAATTCTTGTACTCACCAGTTTGCGCTCTGATAACAGCGACTGCGAAAAGCAGACTCCAAATAATTGATATTAGACGGGACATGATGTTCTGTAACAAAGATATTTAAATATTCAGGTATTAGGTAATTTCAATCGACTTTCTAAAACGGAGGAGATATTTAATTTCATATTTAAGTATCATTTTAATGTTTGTTTTACTAACTCAACCAGAGTTCGGCTCGCTTGGGTATATGATACCACCGGCTTACTTATTCCTGCTGCAGTAGCGTTCTGGTTTGGACGGTAAGATAGCCGGTAGATTTGTGCACATACCATTTTTCGGAAGTACAGGAGATTGAAGGACAAGGACAAGTTTTTTTTTATATCATAAGATAACAAACAAGCAGATGGGTCTCCTGATGGAAATAGTCAACCATCGCCTATAGACACCAAAGATGTTAATGATGCGTTGCTATCTGGTGACGAGGTCTAACGCTACATGCCTAAGTTTATTAAATTACGAGTATTAATCTATTTAATTAGTCCAGTGGTAGCTTTTGTGTAGACACAAACAATTTCGTATAATAATACATAATAAAAAAATTATAGCGACTTCAAATGTCATCTATACTCATATCGCAAAAATTACTGAACTGATTTTGATTAAACTTAGACTGTTCCCTAAGTTGTAATATATCTGATTGAAATCAAAAAGACGTATTTGGATTTAGCGTTTAGTTTCAGAGAAATTCGTGGACAAACATATAAACTTACAAGTAGTAGATAACTAGTATCTGCACGCTCATATCCCGTAAGAGGTAGGCAGAGGTTTCAACAAGTATGCCAATGATTAGCCGAAGATACTTATAGCCAATTGTACTAACATTGTCTTAGCTAAGGACAATCCTAAATAGAATGCTGTCACATTCTTTTCATTTAAGACAAGAAAGAACACCATGCTATTTAGGATTGTCCTAAGCTAAGGCAATGTTAGTGTAATTGGCCATTAGCCTCACACATAGGCGGCAAGCCTATCGTCAAACGGGAGCTTATCCAATCCCGGCCAGCGATGTTTTTATCAGAAAACTAAAATAATCACATTTTCGAACCCGCGAACCCTATGGGGTCAATACCGACACCGGCCCACTGGACCACAATTGATGACCTTACCTTGTATGTACATCTATGAAGCTGCAATGTTTGTGAGAAGGCATCCGAATATTTTTCCTAGATTAGGAGACTTAGCTAATTTCAATATTAGGGATAAGGATAAAATTACTATGCCAGTTTTAACTAGTTCCATTGTAGCAAAGAACTGCTATGTTATGTGCATTAAAATTTATAACAAATTACCAAAAGATATGAGAATGTTGCCAATAAATAAGTTTAAAGCAGCTTTGCAATCTTTATTAATTAACAAAGTTTATTATACAGTACAAGAATTTTTCGTAAATTATAAAGATTAATATTAGAACCATGGCCTATTCACAGGTCAACATGAATTTTGAGTCTGAGTTCTGTACCTCTGATTCTGATTACTTATGCCTAACTAAAGAATGAAAAAATATTTTTATCTAATAAAGTTTGCTTTTGTAGCTACCAGCACGAAAATTCAAATTTTATGGAAAAGCTCTATTTTTAAATTTCAATTATATTTAAAAGGAAAACAAGTTATCAATTATACATTTTTATTAATTTAATTATAAAATACGGCATAACTAAACACAAAAATACAAAAAAGAATACAAAAAGAATACAAAAAAGCTTTAGAAAATGAATAGTATTGGTATTTCCTTTGTGAAAATCAAAACTTTCTTGTATGAGGCCCCAAAGTACAAAAGCAAAGTTTATTGATTGTTAATAGCGTTTCTGTTTACTATTGTATGTATGTATATAATCAGAAAATGGTCACTAAATAACAGACTCAGAAAAAAAAATGTTTTTGTTGACCTGTGTTATCATTTCTAAGTTCATTCCATCAAATTGTTATTGTCTTTATTATTATTATTATTATTTAAATGGATGCTAAATTAGTTGCACGGAATTTGATAGATATTTTGCTACGTTTTTACTTTTCAGGCTATAGATATTTTGTATAGAGTAGATTAAGTTTATTATTAGATTACTAAATAATAATGTTATTTAAAAAGTTTGGAAATATTAACCATGACAGGCATATGACGATTGTATAATTATTCTAATTTATTGTTGGTTCAAATACTTAAATTTTTGTGCCGAAGTAATATTAAATTAGTAGTTTTAATTTATAATTATATTTGTTTAAAAAAAATGCATGCCAATTTGGTAGAATACGCGGATGTATTATAACTAATGTAAACCTATAAAACTGTACCGTATTCTGAGCAATAAATTTCATTCTGAGCAATTTCACATGAGTAGACTGGACTACAGAGGCGACCAAACTTACAACCATACAAAAATACAAACATACATACATTTACGAAATTTAGTACACGTGCTTGGACGCCTAAACAGATCAGTAATGAAATATTCTCCAATTCCAACAGTCACTACACAGTATAAAACAAAGTCGCTTTCTCTGTCTGTCCCTATGTATGCTTAAATCTTTAAAACTACGCAACGGATCTTGATGCGGTTTTTTTAATAGGTAGATTGATTCTTGAGGAAGGTTTTAGTATATAAACCTTTCCGATATTCCCACGAGATCAAAAGCTACGCGGGTGAAACGCATGCAGGTCGCTAGTATTTCATAATATGTACATACATGTCAAACTTGTAAATTCCGTTTCTTCATCGGCGGTTAAAAACCATCGTATTACCAAAACGAATCAATTGTTTCGAATGAATTGTTCACAATCACAAGCCAGTTTCCTTGTAAGGTAATCAGAGAGAATTGAACTTTTAAAGACTTTCCGGCTTACCACGTTTGACCGGTATGTTAGTAGGCGAAACGAGTCGTAATCTCCATTGCCGCATTTAACTAAGATGATAATAATTATCGTTTATTTTTAGCGATAACGGGAACCAACGGCTTTACGTGCTCATCCGAGACACCACTCATTAGACTCCGAGCTGCTACCGAAATTCGGATTTTCGAGGAAAACTTCGAAATCCTTCAATAACACTTTTTGGTCCGCTAGGGGATCGAAAATGGGACACCGTGATCTAAGCCGAAAAGAATTACGCCTAGCCCACGAGATATTGCACCCGAAGTTTAAATAAAAAAAATATGAAACTTTGTATCTACAAATTGTTTGTAAATGTGGATATGAGATATGGTATAAGGATGAATTGTGACTAAACTGGCTGCAGAACTTTGTACAAGAACAAACGAGACACGCTCATACATATTCAACAGATTATAATACATATTCAAGAGACGACACCTCGCAGCGTTTACAGAATCACATTTCATGTAAATCAACTTGTATTTGCCTTGACGCTTTAGGTTGACCAATGGCATAGCTTCTTCAGGACGAAATTTCTTATATTCACTGACATGATTCGATAATTTTGATGAGTTTATTTCCTATTGAATAGGGTTGGCACGGAAAGAACTACTGGGATATATATTATTTTTATGAAATGAAGTTGTGCTAGTTTTTAAGATCGATGTTGATTCAATAGATTATAATACATATTCAAGAGGCGACACCTGTAAATGTACAGAATCACATTTCATGTAAATCATAGCATAGCTTCTTTCGGGCGCGATTTCGTATATTCACAGACGTAATTCGAAAATATTGATGAGTTTATTTCCTGTTGAATAGGGTTGGTACAGTAAAAATGATCGGGATATATATTATCCCTATGAAATGAAGTTGTATTCGTTTTGAAGATTAATGTTGACCAATACGTCATGGCAGGTGAGGCAGCCTCACAGCGTCTGCAGAATCAGATTTAATGTAAATCAACTTGTATTAGCCTTAACGCTTTAGGTTAACCAATAGCATAGCTTCCATAGGACACGATTTCATATATTCACCGACGTAATTCGAAAATATTGATGAGTTTATTTCGTATTGGATTGGCACAGTAAAAATGATCGGGGGATACATTATCTCTATGAAATGAAGTTGCATTCGTTTGGAAGATTGATGTTGACCAATACATATTCAACAGATTATAATATAAATTCAACAGATTATAATATATATTCAAGAGACGACACCATATAGCGTTTACAGAATCACATTTCATGTAAATCAACTTGTATTTGCCTTAAAGCTGGCCTTAACATTATATTGCTTAGTAATTTTATTTTAATATATCATAAGGTAGCAGATATCTCTCCTGATGGATAGAGACAAAACATGGCACGTTGCTAACCCCGTAGCGGGGTGGTAATGCCACAAAAGTCTACTGGATACCTTACCCTCCAAATATTGACGCTATTGTGGCGGGAATAGGTAAGGACACGATACCAAAACCCGAGTGAGATGTTGCTGAACTGTATCACCTTATACTCATGATGGTGGTGACTTGTAAAGCCGATCGTTCTCCTCTTATAAAATGCTTTGCAAAATGGCAGATAGTCATTTCTTCTAAGGGGCCCGAACCAACACGAGGTAACTGATAATTAAAATATTAATGTATATTAATATCATATTAGGTAAAGGTATTAGGTAAAGGTAGAATTGTATTAATCACTTGAAACAAATACCTACGTTACATCTCATTCTATGAGATCTCGCCATCTCCATTTATACAATTGGGTTAGAAAGAGAGGGTAAGACCTCAGATGATGACAGCAGTATTAAAAGTTGTGTTTCATGTACATATATGAAGTGTTGCCTCCAGATATAATACAGCTTCATGATTCATACTGATTGATTGATTAAACTAGATGCACCTTTTAAGGTAATTTCTTTGCTTGTTAGTGTAGATTCCATTTACACTCAGTTAAATGATTGCCAGTTTAAATTATTACATCAAAATATAGCAGGTGCACTGAGCAAACAAGATTATTTGCAATTAGCTATAACTGAACTTAGGGATACATTAGGAAAAATTGATGCTATCTGCCTCTCAGAAACATTTCTGAAACAAGGTTCTGAACAAAACTTTAAACTAAATGGTTATACTATGGCCTCTCATTTTTCTCGTGTTAACCAGCGTCGTGGTGGCACTTGTATTATGGTAAGAAATGATCTACAATTTAAAACTCTTGATTTACAAATACGCTTACCATTTTCTTTTGAATGCTGTGCTGTTGAAATAACATGTTATAAATTAATAATAATTTGTATTTATCGTACACCTAGTTCAAATGTTGAAATTTTTCTAAATAAATTAGAATTATTATTAGAACATATTATGAAAACTCTAAGAAAAAAATTATTCTTTGTGGAGATTGAAATATAGATCTAATGCAGAATATCTATGCACATAAACAATTACAATGCATTCTTTTAAATAATAATATTAATCAACACATACTAAAACCTACTAGGAAGAATACATGTTTAGATGTAATTGCTAGCAATTTGGAAAATGTCCAATCTCTCACTCATCCACTTGGTTTATCTGACCATGAAATGGCACAGAGTATAAAAGCAAATATTGAATCAGTCTCAAACTATAAACCAAGAAGAGCTTTTTGGTTTGAAACGAGACAACTCTTCAGTAAGGAAAATAAGGAAATATTTTATGAATGTTTATCATCTTTAAGTTTTAGTGAGGTTTTTGCAAATACAAACAGTGAAGAGGCATTTAATAATTTTCATGACATATTCTTATTGTTTTTTGAGTTATGCTTTCCAAAAGTTCAAATCGAAGTGTCAAATAAACCAATAAAAAATAAATGGCTCACAAAAGGTCTTCTTAAATGTTGCAAAGTCAAACGTCAGTTGTACTTGAATTATCGTCACACTAAGTATAATAAAAAAGAAAATAAAAGTAATTACTTGCGTTACAAAAAAATTCTATCTAAATTTATATTAGAATCACAAAAGCAGTCATCTCTGAAATTTATTAATAAATCATCTAATAAATGCAAAGCGTCATGGCATTTAATTAAAAACACTTTTGAGAATAAAACAAATAATAAAGAAATTTAGAAAATAAGAGTAAATAACTCAGTTTATACAAATACTCAAACAATATGTAAACTATTTAATGATTTTTTTATAAACCAGGCAAAAACGAGTAATAACAATCATACACTCACAAATATTCCAAAATCACATATATTCTCCAATAGTAATAAAACTATGTTTTTAAGACCAGTAGATGAGCATGAAATATTTAGAATCATACATTCTCTAAAAAACACTAGTGCAACTGGTTATGATAATATTAGTACAAAATTACTCAAATATGTTGCTCCAGTAATATCAAAACCACTCAGCCATATTGTTAATTTGTCATTTTTAGAAGGGAACTTCCCGGAACGACTAAAAAATCTATTGTAAGACCATTATTTGAGGGGTATAAAAGCAAAGGCGCTTCAGTCACAAAACACCTAGACTGAGTAAACCGCAAATTTCCACTGTGTCTTAATAAATTGTATTTTTTATCAGAAACGGATGTTAGTACATTCAATAGAATACATTTTTCAAATAACAATAATCAAATCAAATCAAATATACATAAATTCTTTATTATTTAAGAAATAGTGTAGGACTGAGGTGTTTTTGCATTTAAGCATTGGACTAAAGCATGTTTGCTTTTCATTGCTTTGGATCGAAGCGAATTTGCATGTCACTATTTAATTCGTCAACTGTCAATAAATGGCGATAGCGTAAGGCACCGATTGCAAAATAAAACAAAGTTTAGAATATAGAATTTTATTAATTTTCTTAACAAATTAGTTACAGATAAAGTACATTATATTGTATTATAATTATTTGTGGAAAGTAAAGATAAAATAATATTCTTGCTCATTGTAAAAAATTAAATAAAAGAATTAAATCGAGAGATCTTTTGCAGAGTACCTTAACCAAAAGAAAATAAAACCCATTACTAAAAGCAGAAAAAAAACAATTCAGTATAGTGTGAATAAAATGTTAGTATGTTAGGAGCTTTTTGCAATAATTATTAATTTAATAAAAATTTAAATAAAATTTAGAAGAAACTTTCTATGCAAACCCTACTTTACCCTATCACAACGGCCAAAATATTAGCCAGTTGTTTGTTACTTTTCTGCATTTTCCTTCACTCATCGCCACTGATTTTTATTTACCAGTCGTTTTCGTGTTCGTCCTGCACGTGCTGGTGTAATTTTTTCTTTCATTACAATAAGTAATTTAATAAAAACACAAATTAAACACGCGCTATGCGCAGTCAACTAACTATGAAAAGTAATTGATTCGCCATCTTAGAAATTTTGAAATGGCTGCTTCTGATTGGTTGATTGTGACTGAGGCGGATTTGCTCCTAACAAATTTTGGATTGAGGTGGTTTTGCATGTAATCATTACTTTCTATGTGAATTTTATGTAGGATTGATTTGGATTTGCATGGTGACGATTATAATATATTTTTGCAATTTTTTATCGCTACAATTTGGTGTACTCAGTGTAATAAAATGCATTTTTGGACTGAAGCACTTTTGCTTCTATACCCCTCATTTAAAAAAGGAGATAAGGGTGATTTGAATAATTATAGGCCTATTACATTAATTGCAGTATTCTCAAAAATTTTGTTTTAGGGCCCTTGCTTTTTCTAATTTATATTAATGATCTCCCAGAAACTATCGAACATGAATCATTTTTATTTGCAGATGACACTACTCTCCTTATTAAATGTAAAAACAAAAATCTTTTAGTAAAGGAAACATCTGAAACCTTACTTAAAGTTTTAGAATGGTTTAAAAGCAACAATCTAAAAATTAACCTGAGTAAAACAAAAATAGTTGAATTTCAAACATATTACAGTAATAATATCAAAAGTTCAAACATATTTTTTAACAATACCAATATAGAAAATACAGATAATACTAAATTTCTAGGAATATTAATTGACAAACATTGTAACTGGAAAGCACACATTGATTCCCTTTGCAATAAAATTGATAGATTTGTGTATGTTTTAAGAAGAATAAGAGAAATAGCAAACTTAAACGCTACCTTGTTAGCATATCATGGATATGTCTCATCTGTATTGCAATACGGAATCACTATTTGGAGAAACTCAGTAGATTTAATCAAAATATTTAGAATACAAAAGAAATGTATACGTGCAATATGTAATGTGAATCAACTTTATTCTTGTAAACCACTTTTTAAAAAACTTAAAATACTACCATTACCTTGTCTTTATATCCTGGCGGTATGCGTATTTGTAAAAAAATATCAACACTTGTTTAAAATAAATGCTGAAGTATTAGGTAATACATATTTTAGGAATAGTGAAAAACTACATGTGCCCAGCCAAAGACTCCACATTTAAAAAAAAAATGCCTATTGTATGGCAATTAATATATACAATCATATTCCTGATAGTCTTAAATCCTTACCTCTTAATAAATTCCGCAAACAACTATTTGATTTACTACTAGACAAATCTTATTATAATGTAAATGAATTTCTTGCTGATTAAATTAAATATTAATCTAATAATAAATCTTTTATTGTATATAATTATAAAAAAACGTTGTAATTAATAAATTTAAACTAACATGAATTAGAAATACTTTTTTTAAATTACAAGTATGTTGATTTATAAAATTGCATATTAAAAGAATTAGTTTATATGGTAGAACATGTTGATAAATATACATTAAATTGTACAACTTAACTAAATTGTTACAAATTATCTATTATCTTTCTTCTGTTTTTAAACTTTGTAAAATGTCAATATTTTAATTAAACAAAAAATGAATTTTATAATTTATAGAAATAAGTTGTGATGTCAATTAATGTGTGTAATTGTATCATGTAACTATAATTTAAAAAAAAAAACAAGCCCGCTGAGTTTCTTCCGCCGGATCTTCTCAGTGTGTGGCCGCGTTCCGATCCGGTAGTAATTGTAAAAATCGACTCACAACATTTTTAGTTTATTGATAAATAATTATAATTTTAAAATATTTGCACACCATATCATGGTAGAATATGTTGGTAACTTAATCAAATTTTAATAACTTATAACTCCCATATTCTGGCAAATAAATAATTTCTTTCTTTCTTTCTTTCTTTCAGAAATACTCACCGATGAAATAAAATCATTTCAGGGGTATTTTGGAGCCCTTGGTTTTTTATTCGGCATGAAAAAATAGCACAATATTGCATATTTCTATTTTTTAATAATATATCTTAACGAATTGGCCCATTTAGTGACGCAGTTTTTAATAAAGAAAAGGTGATAAGATTTTTAAGTCAGTTTATGTATGAGCCTACAAGTTACTTTTTAAAAATATTAAGTTTGCTAAAAACAACGTATTTGTAATATTTGGAAAGTTCTAACTTTTGAAAATATGATTCGATTTTGATTTTTGAAAAGACATTCGACGTGCTTTTTAGTACTAAAATATCGTAGAATACCAAAAATGAAAAATTTCGAAGTGATGTCGAAAAAACTCTTTTTCACAATGTTTCGCCAACGCATATTCCCGAATGGATAAACCGATTCTGATGCATTTTATGCATAAGACGTAGTTTTCTGAGGAATAGAGCTGATTAGATTATGTGCTCAATCGACATAATAATCTGGAAGTTATACATGTATCAAAAATATACTGTTTCACTAAATTTTTTTTGGGGTTTTGCAAAATTTCTCATTATCTTTTAG
The DNA here is from genome assembly GCA_036924255.1 of Apodemia mormo. Classification (NCBI taxonomy): domain Eukaryota; kingdom Metazoa; phylum Arthropoda; class Insecta; order Lepidoptera; family Riodinidae; genus Apodemia; species Apodemia mormo. Next base: position 4,367,657 of record JAUPFN010000020.1, on the reverse strand, counting down.
GCTGACTTAGTTTAAATTTTCAAGAAGTATAAGTTGAACAAAATCCAATCAAATGCCATCAATTGCATTTAAATCGGTGTAGCCGTTCAAAAGTGTGTGAATGAGATGTTTACACAAACACACACACACACAGAGAGAGAGACACACACACACATATACATACATACCTCCAGATATACTGACGTCATCGTGAAATTTGTCGGAAAAGGTTCTTAGGACCTCAAAACGTGGAGATCGGGTGAAAACTCGATTTTCGAAAATCGGGGCAATATCAGTAACTTCATTATGTACATACATAGCGGGAATTTAAAAAGCTGTGATATAGTCGTTTCCACTACACAAAAACCTTTATTTATTATTTTTTCTATTCTTTAGTTTAATATATTACTAGAAAACGGTAACAGTATAAACATGGTCGGGGCAAAAGTATTTTCATATTGTTCATACAAAAGAAAATATTTTTTAGGTACATTTTTTTATTTATTTATAATATGTATGTGCCGTTTTAATCGAAGACTTGTTGCCACCTTGTGGGTAGTGTCATGATCCCATTCCTGTAGAAATTTTGAGATTTTTGATTAAAAAATCTGACAGGTAGTGTTCACAGTGTTCTTTTGAGGTTAGCTTTATGCTTCCTAAAGAGTTCTGCAATGACCGAAGCAGGTGGAAATCTGATGGAGCAAGGTCAGGGCTATACGGAGGATGCATCAACGCATTTCAGCCAAGCTCTCTCAATTTTCGCTGCGTACCTATACAGACTGACTAGTGGGTTACCTTCAATATTTAAGGACGTGATAGTTGGATATATGATGAGAAAAAAATAACATTAAAAATAAATATTAAAATACTTCTTAGTAAACTTAGGAAACAGTACACCGAGAATCCTATATTTACCTGCGTCAAACTTGGAAACCGCGCGGACGCATGTGTTGTGCAGCGCGCTATCAACACAGAATACATAGATAGGTACAAAATAAACGGCGCGGCATGCTTAGAGAGTATGATATCCACATTTCACTTATTTTTAGAGAAATATTGGTCAAAAATTAAGCCCCTAATTTTATTATCTTATTTTAACGAGAATCGAGTATCGCGTACTCACCAGAAGTATCGAAGGTAATTTACCAATCAGTCCATATAACGATAATTAATATTAAATATCGTTTTAGGTCGTGGGTGTAGTAAGAACTTTATTAATAAGAACGCGGTTTAATAGAAAATTGTACCTTGTTAGTCTCAAGTTTATGTTGGAGCTGCTATTATTAAAGTATGACCGAGGGCGAGTTTTATAAAACTTTGCTATTACTTTACGCTTATTTTACTGTTAGTTCAGAGTGCTAAGTGTGAGTTTTTCTTTTCGCATTCGATCGTGAGCGCGTTTCGAATTTACTAGGAATTTGTATGTGATTTGTACAGCGCCACCTAGTGGTAAACTGGTTCCTCACGTTTACCACTAGGTGGCGCTGTACAAATCACATACAAATTCCTAGTAAACTCCAAACGCGCTCACGATCGAATGCGAAAAGAAAAACTCACACTTAGCACTCTGTTCTTGTAATTTGTTTATGTTTTCGAAATCGCGTGCGTCATAAAGATTACGTATATTGTCTTATCTACTTAGCATTTATTTAAAATTATATACATCGTTCCTATGCATCGTTACTTTTTAGAGTTCCGTACCTAAAAGGTAAAAAGGCTTAGTAATAAGTAAGCCTTTGCTGTCTGTCTGTCTGTCACCAGGCTGTATCTTTTAAACCGTGATAGCTAGAAAGCTGAACTTTTCACAAATTTTGTATTTTCGTTGTCGCTATAACAACAAATACTAAAAATAAAAAATGAATTTTTATTTCCCCATAAAATAAACGTGTTTTTTCGTATTTTTTTGCTTAATATTAATAACGGTAACAGACGCTTAAAATTTTCACAGAATATTTAGTTTTATATTACCTTTCAAAATAAATAATTAAATAAAAATAAAGTACATAAATATGGGTATTTTCTGTTTTTTGATATAAACATCGGTGCCAGGGATTGGATAAGTGCTCGGTTGGCGATAGGCTTGTCACCTATCACATTGTGAGACTAAGTATATTCGGCTAAGCATGGGTGCTCTGTCTACCTATCCAGGAATACGGGCGTGAAGATACTGAAGTTTTGGGTTTGTCCTCAATAAATCGGGAGAGTTGGTAGCCCTACGCATGTCTTGTTCGTAGTCTATCATCAAGATAAATTTTTCGTTTCCTGCGTGCGAATAAATGCTTTGTAAAATATATACGAAGTCTCATCTTTTGAATAGATACGAAATGGAATTTACGGTTGTACTTTGGAAGTGTGCCTATGTTGTTTTATAAGGTTAAGTATTCCAGCAGATAGCTTCTTTGATGATCACGGTCAGTAAACATTAATTTCATAATTATTTTTGTGTTATAGCACTCACCCCGTGCTTAGGAAAAAAAAATGGTATGTTTCCTTAATTTTTCGATAGACCATACATTACACGCCGTGTAATGTTTTTCAATTCAATAGCGGGGAAAAAATCTACGAATAAAAAAAAAACTAAAAAAAAAACAGTGAGATAGAAATACCGAAACCCGTAAGATTAAGGTATGGTTGGTTAATTGCGAGCTAAAATTTAGAAAATATGACGATTTGAGTGTACCATTAGAGAGTGGGAGCGTTAAAAGTAAAGTTGCAAAGAAAGCGTTGTTTAAGACAACGTTTTCTTTGCAACTTTGTAATCATTCTCGAGCGCGTCTGAGTTTTCTTATATTTTTTAGAAAGTGTAATAATAACGAAAATAATATAATCTGACAAATTCCACAGGCCGAAGTTATTGGATATTTGTTACTGTTCTAAATGGCCGTCTAGGTAAGGACTTAAATTTGGTGCAGATCCTCAACAGTGTACCAGGTCCTGTGTTAATCTGCCGAGCTAGAGTAAATCCCAAAATCCCTTCTTGGGCTCCCCTAATATTAATGATGCTAAACACTAATTAATAAACGTAATCGGACCTTAACATGTGTGTAGATTTAAGCTCATTCTATCATATCAACTACGACTTAGCTGTAATAATAAATAAGATAATAAGAGCGTTGATTTCTGACTTCAAAGTTTCTTCCTCTCCATTACGATGTCTGGAAATCCACAACTGAGCGATTTTAGAGGCTTTTTTGACCTACACTACTCCTTTGTGAAACCAGTTTTATCGAAAGGTGTTATTCTGAACGGATACGACTTAGGGATCTTCAAGAAAAGAGCTTATTCAATCTTAAAAGGCCGGTAACACAACAGCAAGTTCTTTGGTAGTGTAGTTGTCTATGCGCGATGGTGACCACTTACCATCAGGTACGCCTCCTGTCCGTTTGCCCACTCTTCTATTAAAAATACCGTCAAACTTGTTTATTTATAAAACTAGCTGCAGCGTGCATAAAAGTTTTTGGTGAATCCCGCGGGAAAAACTTATTTTTACGGGATATAAAATAGCCTATATGCTATTGCTAACAGTAACAAAACAAAAATAATAGGGTTTAGGGGGAGGGGGTGTTCCTTCACATCAAAAAAAAATTAAATTGCGTCTTCTGAAAAACGCACGCTCAGACTTGAAATATGGAACATTTCAATTCCATATTTTAAGCCTGAGCTTAAAAAGTTATTTAATATTTATACTTTTTTATCTAAATAGTAACCCTACGACCTACGTGTATCTTGGCTGTATCGAGTGAACAAGAGATCAAGTTAAAACTCGTACAGAGTTGTTATTGGAGACATCAAACGTGACATGGGATACTTTAAGAGGTTCATCTAATTGCCACCATTCTAAATTGGCATGCTTTCATCGAAAATGTAACTTTATTAAAGTTCTTTTATAACATAAGATAGCTGACAAGCTCATCGCTCTCTTGATGGAAAGAGACAATCACGGAGACAATCATTTGCTCTAGACACCAAAGCGGTTAACGGTGCGTTGCTATCCTTGTGGCGGGGTCCTAATACGCATAAGTTTACCGCCTAAACCGGTGTTTGCCAACGTGAGGCCTATGCCCCACAAGGAGGCAACTGATAATAATTAAAGGGGCAACTTTAAAAATGGACTCGACATGACCTTTTTGTACCGCGCTATTTAAATGCAATGCTAGTGTTGCCAAATTTAACAAAAAAAAATATCTGTGAACGGTTGACCCTGCAGGCCATTCCTGAAGCTTTCCGCTAAATTAAGGTATTTTAAGCATAGATATATACATTACACGTCCTACTCAAGGATTTTAAGTTTAAAAGAGTAAAAACTACACGCATAGAATTTATTCAGTTCAAACATCTATTTTGTTAAAAATGGCAATCTATCGATTTTTTGTAAGCTGTATATGTTGGCAAAGATGATCAATTTTGATGTTTCGAATGGCCGTTGAGTCAATTTTTGAGATCTAATACATTGCTTTAGCTAAATAATCGATCGGCTGAAAAATTTCGAAGCGCTGTCAAAAAGCATTTTTTTCAAAAAATTTTCGTCATTCATTATCCCAAACAAATTGACCGATTTTGATGATACACATTCAAATCATAAAATTGCGTCCGCTGAAAAAAAAAACCCTAAATGTAACTATTCAATCACACGGAAACTACTGAATGAATTTGAACGAAATTTTGCACACAGGTATGCGATAACCTGGAATAGGATATAGGCTATTTTATATCCCGGAAAAATGAGTTGTTCCCGTGGGATTCACCAAAAACTTTTATGCACGCTGCAGCTTCTGGTTTTATAAATAAACAAGTTTGTCCGTATTTTTAATAGAAGAGTGGGCAAACGGACAGGAGGCTTACTTGATAGTAAGTGATCACCGCCGCCCTTAGACAAATACACTACCAAAGAACTTGCAGTTACGTTGCTGGCATTTTAAGATTAAATAAGCTCTCAAAAAAAGCATCTAAAATCGTTGTGGATTTCCAGACATCGAGATGGAGAGGAAGAAACTTTGAATTCAGAAGTCAACGCTCTTATCTCATTTATTATTACAGCTTAGTCGTAATTTATGTGATAGAATGAATTTCAATCCACACGCACAGATAGATGATGACCTGGAATAGCACATAGGCTACTTTTTATCCCGGAAAAATTAGGTGATCCCGCGGGATTCGGACCATTTTTTTTATAATGCAGCGGGCTGCATGCTGCAGCTAGTAATACATAGATGTCAAATTGATTACCTCCGTTTTTCATCGGTTGATAAATTACAATTCACGGAAAGCGGGGTAACCAATATATTAACACGAAAAAAAAACCAGTTTGAATTGAAAAGCTCCTTTTATAAGTTGGTTAATCAAATTATGACAATAACAAATACTATTTTAATGATTCTCGTTAAAAGAGAACACAGGTTTTTAATAGTTGTTGTTATAGGGTAGATCTCAACACGACCAACATATTCCATTTACAGAGGAAATGAGGTCGCGTACTATTTTCAGTAATAACCGAGTTATGGAAGTAAAAACACTGGTTCGGTCTGTCTGTTTACAAAGAGATTTTCTTTTTATGACATGAATATAATTGTCGCGAAAGGATGAAAATAATTCATGGTAAAAACATTTTTTATATCAAGTTTATAGGAGTGCGTATTTTATACGTCAGAAAGAGATGGGACTTTATTTTTGTGCGCCTCTTTTTAGTACAGTTTTATAATATTTTATTATCTGTTTTATATATATATCCCAAATAATTCTTGGGACTTTATTTTTTTTATTTATGCCTCTTTAAAGTGCAGTATTAAAATATTTTATTTTCTGCTTTCAATGTCCGAAATAATAATTCTTTGGCCTTGATCTTTTATGTACGCCTTTTTGAAGTGCAGTATTATAATATTATATTTTTATACTTTAAATATCCCAAACTTAATTTTTTGTGTACGCCTATTTTAAGTGCAATATTATAATATTTTATTTTCTGCTTTCAAAATCCAAATAACTCTTAGGAATTTATTTTTTATGTGCGCCTCTTTTCAGTACAGTATTATAATATTTTATTTTCTGTTTTATATATCCGAAATAATTCGTGGGACTTTTTTATGTACGCCTCTTTTAAGTACAGTATTTTAGTATTTTATTTTTTGCTTTAAATATTCCTAATAATTCCTTATATTTAGTTTAAAATATTTAATTGGCGTAGTTTTTGTTTAAAATTATGTTTTTTTATGTCGTCGTAATGTAAGCCGGTTGACCCTGTAGGCCATCTCTGCAACCTCTCACTAAATTAAGGTATTTTAGGCTCAACGAAGGAAGGCTCAAAAAGGAGTTGAAAATCTAATGTTTGAAAAAATAATAGCGTTTTAATCTTTGAAAACTTGTTTACTTTCAGAATAATGATCGGTTTTGATCTTAAATAGAAATCAAAGCAATTTTTGACCTTTAAGTTGTTTTATTAAGCTACAAAATCAAAAAATGTCGAAGAAATGTCAAAATAAAAAACTTTTTTCAAAAATTTGCTTTACCGGTGAATCACGAACGAAACAGTTAACGAACCGATTTAATTTAGATTTACAGTATTAGACGCAGTTTTTTAAACAGAAAAGATGACTCCATTTTAAATGAGTCGGTGTATTAGACTGAAAAGTTTTTCTTTACTGTAAAAAAGAAGGTTGTCAAATCGAATAGCGCGCGCTTTTCCAGTTTTCTGTTACACATTTCGTCCCTTTTGTCTGAAATCACTCCCTCAAAAAATATCTAATAATAATAAAAAAAATCCCCGGTTCGTTCCGGGTTCCTTTGAAGAATAGGCCAACTGCCGTTCTGCTAGGCAGGTCGTAAAAGGCGACCGATTGGCTATGCGAGTCACTACCATCGTGGCTACTAAGTGGTAGAGTTCTGCATTGTCTCGCCCGGGTCAGGTACCACCGCCTTACCTATTCCTGCCGCAATAGCGTCAGTGCTTGTCGCTGTCGTATTCCGGTTTGGAGGGTAAGGTAGCCGATAAACTTTTGCATATGGCATTAGACCTCGCCACAAGATAGCAATGCACCATTTACATCTTTGGTGTCTATAGGCGATGGTTGACTCTTTCCATCAGGAGACCTATCTGCTTGTTTGCTATATTAAGATAAAAAAAAAATTAAATATACATAACAAATATAATCTATAGCAAACGAGAGAAATCATAATAGTAATAATGACATATTACTGGAGAATAACCATCACTTTGCATGAGCCCGTGGTATTCATATCATCACCATATCTCTTAAAGTTTCAAAAAAAAATCTGTAAACCATGCAGGCCATCCCTGAAACTTTTCGCTGAATTAAGGTATTTTGGGATAGAAGAAACAAAAACTATAACTAATCATAGGTTTTTTTCAAAGTACAAAAATCTAAATTTTGTTATAAATTACAGTAATTTCATTTTTGAAAATCTATATAATTTTGGAAACTTTGGATCTTACCAATGGCATTCAATGCAATTTTAGAGCTCCAAAACTTTTTCTTAGCTACATTATCCATAGGTTGAAAAATGTTGAAGTAAAATCAAAAACATTATTTTTCATAAATTTTTGTTATTGATAAATATTGACAGCGGAACACGCTAAGTCTCCAAAGCCAATTCTATGTTTTGCAAAATACTACACCATTTTCACCATTAAACATATCCTTTACCTTAAACGGGCAATTCTTATATTTTTCTTTGTGATTGATTTCTCCGAAACAGCTTTAACGATTTGGACATAATTTTTAAGACAGCAAAATGACAGCAATCGACTTCCCATTTCCTGTATCTCCAGAACTCTGCATTTTATTTTCACCAAATTAAAATGGGACCACATAGGGTAGTAGAGAATATACTCTCTCAAACAATAAAAACTTTAAAATCGGTTCAGAAATGGTCGAGTTCTGAAGTAACAAACTTTGAAAGAAAATGTTTTATACTCGTCGGCTCTTGGTGAAAACGCATTTTGATTGATTTGATCTCTATATAGTGAAAACAGTACAAGTATTTTATAATTAAAATAAATAAAAAAAAAACACAGCCGAATGCCACTTTTGGGAAGTTAGTTGAAAATTTTGTATTTGGATAGTCTTTACTATTAAAATCTAGGTAAGTGTCATTTCCGTGATATCTGTTTTCACATGAAAAAATGTCAGCCGAGAAAAGCTCGGTCGCCTAGCTAATATTTTAGAAGCCAAACATTGCTGAACATTAATTATATACAGACTTTCGGGTAAATTAAATTCTTCGATTGTTTTTGAGATTTTAAGAATGCCTTTATTTCTGGCCCGCGAGAGTTTTACAAGCTACTTTGTTACACATAAAAATATTGTTTGTAGCAGGCGTATCTTTGCAGTGATTAAATTTTGTGAGGAATTGCCCGAGAAATTATCAGCAAAATTCTTTAATAGTCTAAGAGATAGCGGGAGATCGCCTTCACCCATTTAATCACCAAATGAAACATATTTTTTAATTAATTGATTTATTATCACGTCTATAGTTGCTTGCTTTTTGTAAATGACTCTCTCGATGTGGTGTTCTCTGTTTAAAATGTCCCTTAATTTTTTTTTATTTTATGAATTGAATGAATTATTACATGGGCCCATCAAATGTATAAAGATCTATCAAAGCACGCATAGCATGCGCGTCCCCACTTAACATACAAACATATGAACGAACGATTTTAAAATCAAACAAGCGCGGCGGGTCAGACGCAACATTTATGTTAAGCCGAGTTCGCCAGTCTACGTAGAATTTGTAAAAAAACCGGGAGCTTTATTTACCCCGCATTAAATTATGGGATCTAAATTAAATACTCTAAATTATGGTTTCCTAAACTTTTGCAAACTCTCAACACATAAATGTGTGTCCTTGTCGGGAATCAAACCCAAGCCCATCGGTTGCGAATTCAAGTTCGCTAACCGCTCAGTCAATGGGGCGGTTGAAAAGGACTTGAAAATTATAACTTAGGACTCATTGAAGTACTACAAACTCTAAATAAATGAGTCCAATTCTACCATTAATATATCAAAAACTTGTAAACACTAGCTTTTACCCAGTTGATTACAAAAAGAAATTCAATATTGCCGCCTCGTAGACATGACTAATATATAATCTTAGAGAAAATATCTTTAAAGATTCAGCACCATAATTAATTTACATTACCCGAGGGGAAACTAGATTATTATTTAATAATCTAGGTTAAGTCAGCCGCAGGTTAGGGGAGCTAATTTTCCGTCTGCTGCTCTAATTAAAGAGGCATTGCGCGAAGTAGCCCGTGAAATGGTACTTAAATTCTTGTTTGTATTAGCCCTAGGCTTATCTGGAAATGATGAATATAATATAATATTTAATTAAAAACCGATTTGTTAAAATTTTTTTTGTTCAAATATATATAAATTAACTGTTTTGTCATAAATACGTTATTATTAAACTAGCTGTTATTAGCGACATTATTCGCGAGTCCCAAAGTTATTACTTCCTTATTTTAGACGGAATTTGTAAAAATACGCTAGCTTTATTTACCCCGTATTAAATTATGGAATCGAAATTAAATGCTCTAAATTATGGGTTCCTAAATTTTTGTAAACTCTCAACACATAAATGTGTGTACTTGTCGGGAATCAAATCCAAGCCCTATCGGTTGCGAATTCAAGTTCGCTAACAACTCAATCAATAGGGCGGTTGAAAAGGACTTGAAAATTAGAACTTAGAACTCGTTGAAGTCTAAGTATTACAAACTCTACATAAATGAGAAACTCTACATAATTATACATAATTCATTCTATAATATACTAATATATAATATTAGTATACTAATATACTAATCTACATAATTATACTAATCTACATAATTCGTGTGAAAAAGTAGTGTATCCAGGAGTGCATGGATAGTGTAGTTTTGTAATGGTATATTTGGCTCTTTTTTTAATCTTTAATTTTTGAGAGGCCTCAGTTTACAAAATTCAAAATCGAATCAATTTTTCAAGTATTAGTATTTTGTTGTTTACAGCGAACTTACTTAATATTTTTAAAATAACTTTCAGGCTTAAAAATTGAAATATATCGATTGACTTAAAAATGTAATGAGCTTTTCTCTCTAAAAAACTGCGTCAAACATAGTAAATTGGATCAAAATCGGTCAATTTATTTGGGAATTATCAATATGAACAAATATAATATAATAATATAATATAATATTCACGGGACAAATTACACTTACTGATCTAACCCCAAAGTAAGCAAATTATTTGTTTGTATAATGGGTGTTAGTCAACGATACTAATACATAGAAATACATATATAAATACTGGAATATATTTAATAAACACCCAAACCCGGAAATACAAACATTTATATTCATCACGCAAATGCTTGTCCCCGTCGGGGCTCGAATCCAAGTCCCGTCGATTGCGTAGTCAGGGCCGCTAACCACTCGACCAACGGGGCGGTCATATGATGTGGAATTTAAAAATTTAATTTAAAAAAAATCCAAATCGAAAATCAAAAGATCGAAATCGATCGACGTTTCCAAAATATACAGCTTTTCAAAAATGAAATTACTGTCATTTATAGGAAAATTAAGATTTTAGAACTCACAAAAAAATATGTTTAGGTATAGTTTTAGTTCCTTTCACCTAAAATACCTCAATTCAGAGGGAAATTTCAGGTTTGGCCTAAAGGGTTAACTAGTTTACAGATTTTTTACAAAATACATTTTTACACGGCTTTTACAAGAAACTGAATTTTAATAACATCCGAACCGAAATTGATCATCGTTTCCAACATATACAGCTTACCAAAAATCAATAGATTGTCATTTTTAATAAAATAGATGTTTGAACTGAATAAATTCTATGCGTGTAGTTTTTACTCTTTTAAACTTAAAATCTTTGAGTAGGACGTGTAGTATAATATATATATATATATATATATATATATATATATATATATATATATATATATATATATATATTCTTCTTCGACATTTCTTGTATTTATTTCCTCTAGAACCACAGAATACTTAGAGACTACAGACTTACAGAAGTGGTTTCTCACGTTTACCACTAGGTGGCGCTGTACAAATCACATACAAATTCCTAGTAAACTCCAAACGCGCTCACGATCGAATGCGAAAAGAAAAACTCACACTTAGCATTCTGTGCGATATTATTATTATTATATATGGATTTTCAAGAAAATTCCTTAGTAAAACTTTTGCCCGATCCGGTGATCGAATTTATTATCAGTGCCGTAGGTTGTAATCCTTAGACCACGAGGCAGAAGAATATTCTTTAAAATAAATGTATTCCTGAAGTTTTAAGGGACGTGTTTATTCAGCAGTACATAAGCCTGAAATTTTATTTAGCTTCTAACGTGCGTACAAAATGTGTTCTTGGCCCAAGGGAAATATGCACGAAATCTTTCGCAGGTTATAACTATAGATTTTCGTGTTACTGGTAGGGTTGCCTCAATTGTTTTTTACTCGACTGTGCTAGAATGGGGGTTAGGGTTTTCGAGTGTATGTATATACATATAACCTGTAAGAGAAAGAACGCACACTTTAAAACACGCCAATTATTATTTTTAAATAAAGCCATAAATTCGGCACTAAAAATCATTTTTCATGATATTGAATATTGTTTTGTATGAATTTATTTATCCTTAGCGTGGGCGAAAGTATGTTTTTCTTCGATATATTTTTGATTAAATATTTGTAAATTTAAGGATTTAAATATTTCAGGCCTTATTACTTTGAATTAGGTTTATTTTTTTTTATTAATGTCAACTCTTTATGAAAGATATTTATTATTTTTAAAATATCAATTTATATATTAAACAGATATTTTAAAACTATCTAATAAAATATAACATGTATTAAAAATGGTTGCAATGGATTCAGTAGTTATTTCTTAATCAACTGCTTTTCGCTTTTACATGTAATTCTATGACAGGTCGTATGTTTGTATGTAGCTTAAACCATGAAGTATTAGATAAAGCTTCATGGCTAAAATGGATTGAATAATTTGAGTTTGAGAGATGTCACAAGTCAGTCGATTTGGGCTTTATAATTTTTACTCGAGTGCAGTAGACGGAGGGCTTATTTTTTATTTTGTAACATATTTCTTCTCAATTGCTGGATATTTTTTGTGGGAGTGATTTCGTATTACAGAAAATCGGGGAAGCACGCGCTATTTGGTTTGACCAATGAGCACGCGCGGTGGCGGTTAACTTGTTAGAGTAAGCGCGTGCCTTAATATAATCAGAAATCAGAAATCAGAAGTACTTTATTCAAGTTATTTTGACACGTCAACCTTTTAAGCTATTGCATAGCTTCTATCGCGGGCCTTGAGCGTGGAGACCGAATCCAGAAATTCCGTAATGAAAAAACCTAACACCCCCCACTCCGACCGGCACAGCGGTGATACCTTTTAGTTTTTCCATCTATCGATAAATACCAGAACTTTTAATGACTTTTTGAAATATCACGCTTGTCTCTTTAGTTCAGCAACCCGCCTTTAGATGGCATTGGTTGTATTGGAAAACTACCGTAATCAGCTGTTTGTGAGAAAGTATATAGGTGTATAGGTATTTATCATCTACGTACAACAGTGAATATCTGTACTCGTATAATTTATGTACAAAGTGTTTTAAATATGAATAAACAAAGTGAATTTATTAAATATTCCTGAAGAACCGACATGTATTGAAAGATAATAAAAATATTTTGAACAACATTAACATCTCATTTATTTAATAAAAGAAAAAAAAAATGTTTTTGAAGTGAAAACTTCTTTAGGCGCGTTGAGCGTTTTGGTAGAGGGTAAAATCCTCGGTTCGCGTCACCGACATGCTAATGATAATAGTATATCTATAGCTATGTTTTGCATACAGTTTTAATTACTCTCAACTTAATAGTTCCGTTTTCACTTCTATCGGCAGTCCCACGACTGCTACTGTTTTTTATCGGTCACCACGCCCTAAGTGTAACTGGAATTAATATCAAAGAAAAAAAACAAAGAAAAAAAATACTGCATAAATAAAATAAATGTATAATTGTAATTGCATAAGTTGATAAAAAATGCTATGCAATAGTTTTACCGCGGCAGTCTCCGAGTGCCACACGTCTTTTTTTAAAAAAACTACTGTCGGGTCGGAAACGCGGCCACACACTGAGAAGATCCAGCGGAAGAAACTCAGCGGGCTTGTCTTTTTTTCATATCATCTATTTTTTTATAATATCACAATATTACAAAAAAAATATGTAAGATCGGTATGAGGAGCAATTATTAATTACAAGCTTTTTTGTCTTCTAAATAATCTGAGGTTTTATAATATTTTACGCAGTTTTTTTTAACACATAGAATTACATATATTTTCATGCTTGTGTGTAGAAAAATATTAAAAAAATATATATTTTCCTCGCGTTGATCCTTGCCCCCTTTCAAGAATAGATCATCTGCCAATCTGTCAGGCCAGTGGCGTAGTTAGGCGTGAGCGAAGTGGGCCTTCGACCTCAGCCTCGCACCTAAAGGGGCCTCGCACTACCTGATTTAAAATCGTTGTTTATTTTTAAATTAAATAAAAGCCTAAAAATATTGGCCTCACTCTTCTGTATCTGAAATACAAACAAAACAACTCCTAGATCCTAAGTTAACGCGTTATAAAGACACGATAGCTTTTCGCTTATTTCAAACTTGGCGCGTGTTTTTGGGTAGCTTTTGGGAACGAACTGAAAGGGGCCTCGCCTACGACTTTGCCCATGTATATATTCCCTTTTTGTCGTACCGATTTCTTATCCAAATCTTTTTCTGAAGCTCTGAGGCTTCTCTTCTTCAATTTGAAGCTGTGAGGCTTTGGAATATTCTTCCCATTGATATTAGGAATAGTCCCTCCAAATTGTCTTTTAAACGTTCTCTCTATAAGCATTTGGCAGAGTAATGGTGTAACGCGCTATGCGCTATGGCAGTATAATATGTATGTATATATGTATTTATGTAACTATATATATATATATATATATATATATATATATATATATATATATATATATATATATATATATATATATATATATATATATATATATATATATATATATATATATATATATATATATATATATATATATATATATATATATATATATGTATAATGTATTGTATATGTAATATATTACTTGTATCTAAGTATATTGTAATATCGTATTATCTTATTGTTTTCTTTAATTTTAATTTATTTTAATAATAATCAAGAAGGTATGTCAGTAGTAAACGATTGTAATAAGTTTCTCTGTGCACCCCATCGTAAACACTGTTTATATTTGTTTAAGGTTGACTGGTAGAGAATGTCATGTAGCATTAAGTCCACCTCTGTACATGTTTGTGCATAAATTTTAAATAAATAAATGAATAATAAATAAATATTAGTCCACGCTACGCCACTGTGTCAGGCAGATCGTAAAAGGCGTACGATTGGATATACGTGTCACTACCATTGTGATTATGAGGTGGTAGAGTTTTACATCCTCTATACTACGGTATAAGTTACTATCATTTTACCTATTCTTGCCACAATATCGTCAATGGTTTTTTTTGCCGTGTTCTGGTTAGGAGGGTAGCGTATCCATCCATCTATACCCCACGTAATGGGATGAAAGAAAAATGAAGGTATCTTAAAGGGAAGGGAAGGCAAGAAACCTTACTAACCAACAAAAGTAAAAATTTGAACGTATTTTTTCAACTCAATGTATGTACTTTCATTATAAGTGGAGTCAACGACTTGCGATCAATAACGAAAGAAGCGACGAGTCGAGTTATGACGCCGACTATTAAAGCATGTAGTTCTTAGGATATTTGAATGAACTGTTTATTTATTTTCAACCGACTTCGCAAAAAGGAAGGTTCTTAATCAGAATATTTGTATACTTTTTATGCGTGTTCGGCATTGATATCAATGGTGTTCGGGAATTAATTCGTCACATACAATCGGACCTGTACGATCGTAAAATGCATTGTTTACTAGCTTAATATAATTTTATTAATTTCTTAAATTAATTATATTAATTATTTTTCGAGTACAAGTCACAACTATTATAAAGAAGTTTCACTTTAAAATTTTAAAATTTCGTCAAATACCGCAAATTGCAACAAAATTGGTTTATCTGTTCGGAATTTATCGACGATGGAAATTTTCGAAACAAATTTTTACATCATTAGGTAGGTACATCAATATTTTTTAAGTCATCAAGTTTGTAGCTGAGGCAATATTTTACAGCTCAAAAAATGGATCATCGTGCTTAAAACATACAGCTTTTCAAAAATTTAAATTAAAAAGAACAAAAATCTATTCTTAGGTATATTTTTCACTCCTTTAAGAAAAAAAAACTTAAAAAAAAGTATCTTCACGCCCATATCCCCGAAGAGGTAGGCAGAGGTACAACAAGTGCACCCACGATTAGCCGAAGATACTTGGTCCCACAAATGTGATAGGTGGCAAGCCTATCGCCAACCGGGCACTTTCCAATTCCAGGCAACTTAGTGTTTCTCAGAAAACTGAAAAAAAAAACACTTATTTTTAATGTGCCCGACCCGGGAATCGAACCCGGGACTATGTATCTATTATACTGTATTTTAACTTGTATTTATTATACATTGTGAAAACCTTTACCTATTGTATTTTATTATAAACCACACCTATTATAATATGTTAAAAGCTGTACCTATGAAACTATATAACAAGTTGTACCTATTCTACTGTATTATAACCTGTACCTTTATACTGTATGTATCTATTATACTGTATTTTAACTTGTATTTATTATACATTGTGAAAACCTTTACCTATTGTATTTTATTATAAACCACACCTATTATAATATGTTAAAAGCTGTACCTATGAAACTATATTACAAGTTGTACCTATTCTACTGTATTATAACCTGTACCTTTATACTGTATGTATCTATTATACTGTATTTTAACTTGTATTTATTATACATTGTGAAAACCTTTACCTATTGTATTGTATTATAAACCACACCTATTATAATATGTTAAAAGCTGTACCTATGAAACTATATAACAAGTTGTACCTATTCTACTGTATTATAACCTGTACCTTTATACTGTATGTATCTATTATACTGTATTTTAACTTGTATTTATTATACATTGTGAAAACCTTTACCTATTGTATTTTATTATAAACCACACCTATTATAATATGTTAAAAGCTGTACCTATGAAACTATATTACAAGTTGCACCTATTCTACTGTATTATAACCTGTACCTTTATACTGTATGTATCTATTATACTGTATTTTAACTTGTATTTATTATACATTGTGAAAACCTTTACCTATTGTATTGTATTATAAACCACACCTATTATAATATGTTAAAAGCTGTACCTATGAAACTATATTACAAGTTGTACCTATTCTACTGTATTATTACCTGTACGTTTATACTGTATGTATCTATTATACTGTATTTTAACTTGTATTTATTATACATTGTGAAAACCTTTTCCTATTGTATTTTATTATAAACCACACCTATTATAATATGTTAAAAGCTGTACCTATGAAACTATATTACAAGTTGTACCTATTCTACTGTATTATAACCTGTACCTTTATACTGTATGTATCTATTATACTGTATTTTAACTTGTATTTATTATACATTGTGAAAACCTTTACCTATTGTATTGTATTATAAACCACACCTATTATAATATGTTAAAAACTGTACCTATGAAACTATATTACAAGTTGTACCTATTATACTGTATGTTTCTATTATACTGTACTTTAACTTGTATTTATTATATATTGTGAAAACCTTTACCTATTATATTGTATTATAAACCACACCTATTATAATACGAAACTATATTACATGTTGTACCTATTATACTGTATTATAACCTGTACTTTTATACTGTATGTATCTATTATACTGTATTTTAACTTGTATTTATTATACATTGTGAAAACCTTTACCCATTATATTGTATTATAAACCACACCTATTATAATATGTTAAAAGCTGTACCTATGAAACTATATTACAAGTTGTACCTATTCTACTGTATTATAACCTGTACCTTTATACTGTATGTATCTATTATACTGTACTTTAACTTGTATTTATTATACATTGTGAAAACCTTTACCTATTATATTGTATTTTAACCACACCTATTATAATACGAAACTATATTACATGTTGTACCTATTATACTGTATTATAACCTGTACTTTTATACTGTATGTATCTATTATACTGTATTTTAACTTGTATTTATTATGCATTGTGAAAACCTTTACCTTTTTTTAACATATTATAATAGGTGTGGTTTATAATACAATATAATATTGTATTATAAACCACACCTATTATAATATATTAAAAACTGTACCTATGAAACTATATTACAAGTTGTAACTATTATACAAAAAAACATCACGTGGTTAATGAATGACCCCTATGTATCTATTATACTTTTTTATATCATAGGATAGCAAACAAGCAGATGGTGTCCTGATGGAAAGAATCTACCATCGCCTATAGACACCAAAGATGTTAATGATGCGTTGCTATCTTGTGGCGAGGTCTAATGCCACATGCGTAAGTTTACCGGCTACCTTACCCTCCAAACCGGAACACGACAGCGCCAAGCACTGACGTTATTGCGGCAGGAATAGGTAAGGCGGTGGTACCAGACCCCGGCGAGACAATGCTCTCTATCACCTAATGCATTACACTTTCTGCCTATTTCATGACGGATCTGTATGTAGGTATGTATAAACGGCATTTGTATTATTTTGTATTTCAGTATCCTTTATGCACATATAACAAGGATATAAAATATCCCCATAAATAACATTCTGGCTTACTTCCGAGGTTTGAACGAATAATATAATATCCGCTATAATATTTACAATACGTGCGTACATTAGCGTATTATCTGAATTCGAGTTTTGGGAGTGTGCCAAGCCATGCGACACCTGGCCAATATTTATTTAAAAATTTGCCCTATACCCATCTAAAATAATAATCTGTGCAAATAAATAAAATTGCTTTCTGTTTGTGATATTAAAATAACCTCTTTTTACTAAATGCATATCGATGTATACATAGTACATATATTTTTTTAAATTATCGATAGGGAAGCGCTTGACCACGATCTCGCCTGATGGTAAGGTAAGATGCGGCCTAAGATGGAACGCGCTTCCCTAGAAGGTACCTGTTCACTCTTCTCTTGAAGATCCCTACATTGTACTCGTCGGTGAGCACAGACTCAGGAAGCATGTACCAATCCCTTGCGATTCGAATGAAGAATGTCGAGTCGAACTGCTTTGTTGAGGTGCCGGGAACGTCCACTATATGGCGATACCTAGAATCTGTGCGCCTCGATATACCGTATATTAGAAAAGTCTTGCGGACATGTCTGCGGGCATGCCCGCGGGCATGTCCGTCTAGTGAATTCCCCACATTGCGAGTGCTAGTAGATTGTGAAGTAACCGTATTTTTTGAATATTATTACATTGATTTATTTCATCTTTGTTGTCTAGTGATCTGGTGTAGGAGTAACCATATGCTGTCCGGGGTTCCATTCCTGGGTCGGGCAATTCAGAAATATGTTTTTTCAGTTTTCTGATTTGAACAACGTTGCCCGGGATTGGAAAGTGTCCGGGAGGCGATAGATTTGCCACCTATCTCATTGTGAGACCAGGTATCATCGGCTAATCGTAGATGCACTTGTTGTACTTCTGCGTACTTCTCGGGAATATCGGCGTGAAGAAACACTAATTTACTTTTTTTATTATTTACTTATTACCATGAACTACCGTGTCTTTCAATATGTACAATATTTTATCAATCAAGCTGTATGATATGTTTTTGGAATGAAGTTCCTTACGGCAGGCTTGGAGGGGATAGGGATTTTGCTGCGCGACCGAACTGAAAAAAATGTGATAGTAAAACCGTAAGAAAAATGCGTGGAATAAAAGCGTTAAATGAGACGTGCGCAGGCGCGACAGTCGCGTACACAAGCGAGTAGTGCCGTTTAGCCGAAGGAAGTTCGTTCCTACCTGGTGTCCCGCGACACCACATCATTTTTTATTTCTATATTTTAGTATCGTTGACTAACACTCATATAAAAAAAACATAATTATAATTATATTTACCTTAATTTACGTTAAGTATGCATATACACGTGTGCGTTGTTATACAATCTGTAATGTTATACTAGTAATTATTACAATATAATAATATGAATGAGTATACATAGATGAATATGCACATACATGATTTATGTAAATCTATGCATACACATATTATATACAACACTAGAAAACACCATGTGAATAATTACAAACTTACATATACTACGCAATACATTCAGAAAACCGTTCAAATTAAAAATATAATAAAGAAAATTTTATAACAGATCTAGATTGATGCGGTGTATTCCATTTGCGCCCTTCTTTCTATAGATTATACACTTCTACTAAAAAAACACTCATAAGTAATTAATTTGCTTAGGTACTTACTTAGGGTTATATCAATTCGTGTATTTATTTCAAAATTTGTCGTTATTTAAATACTTGAGAGTTTCCAACGATAGGTTCTGATCCAGGGTTTATATATCGGTATTTTGTGATACCTAATGTTATTGCTCGCGGCATGACATAACGCTATTTTCATGCATATCGTTATCCAAAAATGATACAGAATTTGTTACTATTTAAGAACGTTTTTCATTACGTTCCGTTATAGGTATACTATGAATTAATGTTATGGTATAGTTATGGTATATAGTATTATGACGTTCGTCTTCTGACGCCAGTTGATGAACCAACTACGAAACAGCATAATACTTGGCGAACCAATCACGAAACAGCATGAAACGCGCATACTTGTCGTTATTTAGCGTTAACAATTTTATTCTATTATTTGAATGGTGATACATATTACAGTTTTTGTAAATTTTTATTTATTTATTTAAAACTAGCTGTTGCCAGCGACTTCGTCCACGTGGACTTTGTTTACTCCGCATAGCTTCTCCCCCGTAGGTGATAGCGTGATAATATGTAGCCTATATGTTGACCCGACCTGTTAGTAATATTCATGCAAAATTTGAAGTAAATCCATGCAGTACTTTTTGAGTTTGCCCCGGACAAACAGACAAACAGACAAACAGATAAACAGACCAATAGACAAACAGACAAAAATTCTGAAAACTATATTTTTGGCTTCGATATCGATTGCAGATCATGCCCCAAGTATTCTTTTAAAAAAATATTCAATGTACAGTTTTGACTTTCCTACGATTTTGTTATATATTGTATAGATATTTAGTTGGCAATATGCCAACAAAGCATGCATTATGAACATTAACATAATATTATATCTAGTACAATAACGCAACTTAAATGCTGCCTCAATTAAAGGGAATAACGACATTCTTGAATTAAAAAAAATAGTATTCAATTAGGATATAACACATTAATAAAAATAGTAATTAATAAAATGAAATAGTCATAGATTGAATAAGGTGGTTAAAATTAAATAATGAAAAATTAAAATGAATGAAAATTTTAAAATAATGGTTATTTAAAATCAATATACAATATTTAAAAATGTATTTAACTTGAGACATTATCGATAGTGGGGGTTGACCAAAAGCTCCTTTTGAATACATTAATAAATACTGTCTGCAAATATGTCAAGTTTATGTGTTTTTAAAATTTCATTATGAGAGTAGATCATTGTATTAAGAGGTGAATATTTACCCAAATTTAATTTAGATCTCGTTGCGTTAAACAGATTGTTTTGCCATAGCGTGGTATTCGCGTTGGAATCGATATATTTATGTCAGAAAGAAACTGAGGTAGGTCGATTTGCCCTCGAAAAACTTTGTAGAGGAAAAGTACATCGGTACAACACCTTCTGTCTGATAAAGCTAATGTTTTAAAATATAGGAGCCTCTCCACCTAACTTGGGATTTTTTTCGACATGAACTGTGAGAATGTAAGTAAGAAGAAGTAAAATAATTTTGTTACTGAGGTATCGCTACAATCTATTTATCTATCAATGCGGGCTATACCACACTTAGCCACACTGCGAGCCATTGTGCGTAAAGGTATAGTGGCTATTCTTGCCAACCCAGCTCATTCCAAAGATCTATCAGTAGGCAGCACATGGACAGCTCTCCATGTGCTGCCTCCTTTGAAAAACTGGGCCCTTAAGTACTTCAGTTCCTCGCACTCAAACAGCACGTGGTGAGGAGTTTCTTCATGGTTTAAGCACGCCCTGCTTAAGGGACAATCAGTTAGCCCTATGGTGTGCATGTGTTTATTCATTGGGCAATGCCCCGTTATCAGACCAAATATTTTGCTTAATTCTACCCTTGGTAGTTTAAGCAGTTTTCTAGTCAGTTTCAGATTCAGTTCAGGAGGTATCGCTACAGTAATAACGTTAAGCATCGTAAAATAAATTCTGTTATCTGATAAAGTTTTGAATGCTTGGTTCTGATCCCCTAGTCGTCGTCGGCAAAGCGTTTGTACATTATAATAAAACTTGTTACGCGTATTGAAAGCCAGTTTAATACTGGCTCTTAAATTGTGATAATATCCTCGAGCCTCTCAAAAGCACGTAAAGTTATTGATTTTGGTTATCGCAAGAAATAAGTAAGAGTTGTTATAAGCCGGTACAAATCATCACCTTGATTAACTCGATACGCCTTTCAAATTAATTTCTTAGATTGTTAAAGAAGCTTGCTTTTACACCCAGTTCCGAGTCCCGTTGAAATAAAACTACTCCACTTATGTATATCATAGGATAACAAACAAGCAAATGGCTCTTCTGGTGGAAAGAGAAAATCATAGTTAATGAACACCAAAGATATGAAAGGTTCGTAGTTGCGTGTTGTCAATATCCGTATGGCGTGTTGTCAATATTTTACACAAACATATTTAAAATGAGTATAATATGCGGCCATCAATTTCTAAATTGTTATGTCAAAATAAAGATGAAGTGTTATTTTTATTCATTACTAAAATATCTAATGAAATATTAAGAATTGTTCATTATTTACCATATTTTAAATTAATATGATTTTTGAACTGATAAAAAGTCAACTATTTGATTAAGGTAATTACTAAATTAATAAACTATTAGAATAAAATATTATAAAAGGCCTGACAGATATGTTTCGCGGCATTCGTTTTATACATAAGTAATCTGTGGCATTCGTGTTTGTGAAACTGAGAAGTGAAGTGTATAAAATAAAGTGTTGTATTTTGTATTTAATATAATTCGATATTCCGTCAGTTGTTGTTTAAATTAATAAATCTTATACCTTAGTCTTGTCGTTAAGCGCGGTTGCTAACATTACTTTTGTCGTAAGTCTTATTTCTCTAACACTCACTGGATCAAGATTCTAATGTCTTGTAAAGGATCTAGCACATTAAGAGGGGCCGCAGCGGATCGGAATTGGTCGCATTGCAACGAAAAATGCTAGCTTAACACATTAGTAACGTGCCAGGTCGCAGTACAATAATTACAATATATTGGCAGATGTGGTGACTACACGCTATGGACAGTTCTGACGACGAGTTTATTTAGTTTACTTCAAAAATAAAATAAAAAAATAAATATTCACGGGACAAATTACACATATTGATCTAACCCCAAAGTAAGGAAATTATTTGCTTGTGTTATGGGTGTTTGTCAACGATACTAATACATAGAAATACATATATAAATACTTATACATACATAATAAACACAAACCCGAAAATATACATTTATGCTCATCACACAAATGCTTGTCCCCGTCGGGGATCGAACCCAAGCCCCGGTGCTAACCACTCGACCAGCGGGGCGTCTAAAAAATACGATGAGGTTTATAGACAGAATATTTTTATATATGTGCCCGATTACTCAAATATGCATGGACTGATTTGGAAAAAATCTTCTTTTGTTTGGGAAAGTAGACTTCCCACTTGGTTCTGTATAAGTGTGGTGAAAATCTGATCAGGCTTCCAGGGATTAAGGAGCTTGGTAGACACTTATCTATATCTATATTTATATTATAAATGCGAAATGCGGTTGGATGTTTGGATGGATGGTTGGATGTTTGTTACTGAATCACGCAAAAACAACTGAACTATGGTTGAAATTTGGCACACAGGTAGATGATGACTTTGAATAGCTTACTTTTTATTCCGGAAAAATGATTCGTTCCAGCGGGATTCGCCAAAAACTTATAATGTAGCGGGCTGCTCAATGTAGCTAGTTATCTACATAAGTTATCTACATATTAAAGGAAAACTTTACACCCCTTTTTAAGACACTTATGCGAACGGTGGAGTATGAAATTTGGAACAGTTAAAGTTTATATTGCAGAAACCTAATATCTGTATATACAAAAATTAATTGCTGTTCGTTAGTCTCGCTAAAACTCGAGAACGGCTGAACCGATTTGGCTAATTTTGGTTTTGAATTAATTGTTGAAGTCCAGGGAAGGTTTAAAAGGTGAGAAAATATAGAAAAAAAGAGTAGTTAAAAAGGCAGAGCAACGTTTGCCGGGTCAGCTAGTTTTTAAATAAAAAATGTTAGAAATACATTAAATTGATTAAAATGAACATTACACTCATACATACATTCATGTGACATAAGTGATATACACCACAGAAATAATATATAGTTATACACACACGTATACAATACTATTTTTTTACGTCCAAATTCAGTTGTCAAACTTAAGAGATTTTATTGTTCAGTCTGGTCAAATTTCAGCCAAAGGCAATCGCTAGTAGTTTGAATTCTGTTAGCCATAGCACACTATACAGTGGCAGGGAAAGCCGCATTGTTTTCACCGAAACCCGCCACGCAAATATCCGTGCTGCTGTGTCCCGACGTAATTTGCGATAGTTAAATAAAATGTATGAAAGTGATCAAGGTGGATTTTTGCGATACGCCCCGGTCCGCAGTGACCTAATGTGCTGAATCCTTAAAATGTAGGAATGTTTAATATATCTTTTCAAGTTCGGTCATGCTTCTGCCAAGAACAGGGAAACTTGGATACATATGCAAGCACAAGTTTGTCATTTGAACTATTCC
Organism: Apodemia mormo; assembly: GCA_036924255.1. Classification (NCBI taxonomy): domain Eukaryota; kingdom Metazoa; phylum Arthropoda; class Insecta; order Lepidoptera; family Riodinidae; genus Apodemia; species Apodemia mormo. The sequence goes on along the minus strand of JAUPFN010000020.1, from coordinate 4,343,548 downwards.
AGTTCGGAATTCAATTTGAAAGTTTAACTAAGAAAATGTATTTGAAGACTACGAGTATCTGCTTCCTGCCCGCTTCACTGGGCATAATTTGATGATATATATGTATATATATATATATATATATATATATATATATATATATATATATATATATATATATATATACACACATATCTAGTCTAGGTCTAGTGGTCCAGCGTTGGCGTTGACCACATGAGGTCCCAGGTTCGATTCCCAAGTCGGGCATATTAAAAAACCCTGTCCAATCCGGAAGAGCTATATAGGTTGATTAAAAGCATTACTGAAAAAACATTAATTCAAATAAATATTCAAATTCAAATATTTATTTATTTGGTATCAACTTATACATAAACTTACGATACTATTGAAGAAATATGAGCAATTCCCTTAAAATAAATTTATGAAGAGTACAATTGAGTGCAATTTACATACATGTACATTAACTTAAACAGAAAAAAAAACACAAGACAGAAAACGAATGCTTGAAATGCTTTTATTACTTTCGTATCGCAAGTGATGTGATACCAAAATGGAACCCAACTCAGCCTACACTGCAGCGATTGTGCTACAGCACTGATTTTCAGTGAGTCCAGAAAAAGACGTGCTGCGTCTACGAGGCAGCCACGGGGGTCCGACACTGCGTTCACATTATGAATATACTTAAAATAATAATAATAACCATAAACACCAAAAAAGACATGTATAAAAATGTGGATTAATTTTTACATACTAGTTATAATATACATACACTATTGTAATAACGAGGCACGATCCAAATTTATTAATTTGCAGTGACATTAAAATGATTTTATTTCTGAAAATAAAAAATATATAGTTTTTTTAATATTCATATTTTTACTTATATCTCCCAAGAGTTAAGCAAATATTTGTCGGGAATGGAACTTAGTTGGGTTCGCTAACCACTTGACCAACGGGGCGGTATAAAATAATGATGAATGAACAAACGAATATACAGATGTATAATAATATGTTCAGTTCGAATCTCGTACCAGGCAAGCAGAGCCAACAAAGAGCCTAATTTTACGACCAATACCTCAATATTTCTATTTTTGGAGTTGTATGTTAAACAAAATTAACCTTTTCGAGTATAAACAAGCTCTACGGATACAAAAATAACTTCGAAGTATTGATTTTGTTCACTATGTTATTTAAACTTATCTAAATTGTATGTAGAAAATACAATATTTATCACAGCTGCGATGTCGTTTTATTTTGAATTTCGCTGCGGAAATGAAATCGTCCACACTGTTCGGTTAGCTCGTTTCATCTCCTGCTCCATTTATAGTCTATTTCTTGCATAATGACGGGTCCCTATAATCAACGATCTGTCATTCGTACGAATGTATGAATGACTGATTTATTTGCAAAAATATTGTGTAACAAATGTTACAATTACTATCTCTACCATAAGTGGTGCCCAAATATTTAACAGCGTTGAACTGGAACATGACTAGTGATAAAAATTTCCGACAATATTCACAAAAGTTGACATGTTGACATGTTAACATAACGAATGTTTCTAAACTTGCTGGTAACATAGAGGGCAAAAAACGTGTAAATAAATGAAATAAAGAACCTCCTATGTAATTTGGCAACCTTGGCAAGTTACAAGTAATATTGCGCAATGTTCCCGGCAGTATTGGAAAGTTTCCTAGAAGCATTCGGGAATATCCGGTTGTTTTCATATCTAAACACGATACTAACAAGCATTGCCGCCCCGTTGGTCGAGTGGTTAGAGACCCTGACTACGCAATCAACGAGGCTCGGGTTCGATCCCCGACGGGGGCAAGCATTTGTGTGATGAGCATAAATGTTTGTATTTCCGGGTTTGGGTGCTTATTATATATATTCTAGTATTTATATATGTATTTCTATGTATTAGTATCGTTGACTAACACCCATAACACAAGCAAATAATTTGCTTACTTTGGGGTTAGATCAGTAAGTGTAATTTGTTCCGTGAATTATTATTATTATTATTATTGACGGTTGCGGCAGGAAGAGGTAATTACCCAGACGAGACGTTGCGGGACTCTACTACATATTCTTCTATTTTTAATTAATAATAATTGTCTTTAAATTATTAAAACTTTTGGTTCCTAAAACTTAATTTGTTTCAGTAAATCCCTTCAAAGCTTAAACTTCCTCACAAATTATTTACGAAGTGTAAACTCCACTTAATAAAAGGGAAATATTTATTAAAGTAAACTCTAACTGATAAAATACAGAATTATACGGTGTGTAAAAAAACCCTGTCCGATCGTCAAAGGCATTATTTGGTAGCTTAATACAAACATATCTGTGATATTATTTTATGAATATTAATACATAAATTTTCAAAATATTTGCTTGATTTAAGGGTATGTTTTACTTTAAATTACGATATTTTCCTTATTTTAATAAAAATAATTATTTTATAATTTTTTTTGAAAATGCCATTGACCTACCTATATACCTCCTTCGTCTCGGAAAGGGTTTTCTTTACACCCAGTATATACAATTTTGTATTATATCAACTATATATACAAAGCACAAAACTGATCACACTTTGTTGTATATTACCTAACACGCTTCACTTCTCAATTTCAACACGAATGCCTCGAAAACATTTCTTTTAAACCCTTGATTATACCTTATATAACCCTTATATAACCCTTAATACCATAAAATGAGTAGGTATATGCGATCATCGATTTCTAAATTGTGTCAGTAAAACATAATAATGTTTTACTGACACAATTTAGAAATCGATCGCATATACCTACTCATTTTATATATGCTTATGTAAAATATGGAAAACAGAAGTCTTATTAATCACGCGGGATACAGTAAATATCGGTATCCCGCGGGATCAAAAATATACACGTACTGGAATTAATATTTTTTTACGGAATTGCATTCCCTGTGTGTAATAATTGTATTTATTATGACACAAATTATGTTGTATTTGAATTTTTCTCATGCTGTTTACTTACTTTAATTTTGCTTATGCTTTTCTTTCTGTTTTATTTTTCCCGTGGTATTCATGCTTATTTTAATTTTTTCCTTGGTTTTCGTACTTATTTTGATTTTTGATTTTAGATTGAGCCGTCGGATAGTCCCCTCAGTTCGCCGCCCGCGCAGGTTCCTCCACAGATTATTTATGTACTAGCAAAAAGCAGAGCTTTGTAAGGGCTCGCAAAGTTATACTATCTAGTAATATTATTAGAAAAGTATTTTTATGAGAATTACGTATTTTAATGTATGGACTTTATTTATAATTATCTAACATAAAAACCCAGCATATTCTCACCTAAACATTCCATTCGTATCAAAGGCTCGCGTCGTCAGGCTTTGGACTAGGAATATTTGGTTTTTGTTTGTTGATTTTTTCAAGAAAAAATGGGTATTAAAAATGAAGGTTAATCTTATAAAAAACACATTTTTAACATTTTGCTGAAATAATTGTTTTTTTTTTCTAAAATCAGGAAGTTCCTGGTTTTACGTCGATTTACGAAATCAAAATCAAAAAATGTTTTATTTAAATAATCCTTCAAAATTTTTGGACTTAATATTGGAATTAACGCAGGCACGAAGAATTGACGGTAGACACTCAGCGAATACATTTTTCGAATTTTTATCTCAGAGAAACCCTCAGAGTTCGATTCCAGAGTCAGGCAAATGAAAAAATGTGTTTTTTCAGTTTTCTGATAAAAACAACTTTGCCCAGGATTGGAATTCCGATGGCGATGGCGATAGGTTGGCCACCTATCACATTATGGGACTTAAGTATCTTCGGCTAACCGTGGATGCACACGTTGCACCTCTCCCTACCTAAATTTGATCTTACAATTGTAGAAACTCAACGAACCGCTTTGTTTGTACATCTATATTCTTTTATATGCGCAGACGAATTTTTATTTCTACAGTTGAAGTGAATTCCACTGGCTGTAAAACGAATCTGTGTCGAGTGGTCCCGACACCCCTCAGGCTACAGAGGGCGTAAAGAGCAAGGCTTTGTTTCATGTCTGCTTACTAAGGTTTACCTGTTTATTATTTTGCTGAAACCAAACAATTCTATAGGAAGATTACATTTAACACAATATTTATTAACTGATAACACTTGTACTGTTTCACAATAACGTAATTATATTTATTTTTTTATATAATACTATAATGCCCGGCTTCTCTCGGGAGTTGATATAAGATTAGGTGGTAGTTGAAATATAACAAATGTAATTTAAGACTTTATTGAAATTGGGATTTTAAATTTTGCACCATTACTACAAATGCCGCAATTGCTCGCAGCGCCTTTTGAAATGCAACCCAAATGATCGCTGTTCTGAATGAAGTTCAAATACTTGAACAACAGATGACGCCACTACACTTAATTTCAATTTGTAAATACATGCTGTACTTTTTGAGTTTACCCCGGACATACATGGACTTTCTTACGATTTTATTATATGTAATAGATTAATAACGGTCGTTAAAATATTCATTACTAACCGCACTCTGCAGAGCGCTACATTATGAAAGTTTACTAAGAATCCCATTGGGAAAACTCATTTTTTGTGATAAAAAGTATATTTTGTACTATTCCAGATTATCATCTACCAATATGCTGAATTTCATCTAAATCGGTTTAGCAATATCTACGTGAGTAAGTAACAAACGCCCATACATCCAAACATCCAAACAGCGCCGTGCAGCCCACTACGTTATAAAAGTTTGTGGTGAATTCCGCAGGAACAACCCAATTTTATGGGATAAAAAATATTCTATGCGCTATTCTAGATCAGCACCTGTGTGCCAAAATTTATTCAAATGCGTTCAGTAGTTTTTGCGTGATTGAGTAACAAGTATCCATCCATCCATACATCCAAACATCCATACATCCATGCATCCAAACATTCGCATTTATAATATTAATATAGATTAGATGTGGAGGAAGCAAGCTAATACTGCAAATCCGCGATATGTGGCGCTCAAATTTTATATTATTTAAACTCTTTATGGCGCAAAATATACAACAGGCGAACTTAACGTCTAAATACATTTTCTACCAGTTAACCTTGCACTTGTAGAATCATTGTAGTAAAAGCTAGTACACAAAAAAAATTGTGTGTGTCAGCTCCGACGCACGACTGGAGTTTACTCCTTAAATACGATTGTCAAAACAGACGCAAGAAAAACGCACGATCTAGCTGCACTGCTCACACCAAATTAGAAAGTTGCGCACGATAGGTTGCGCACCAAAAACGTAACGAGGTCATTCGTTTAGTAGATTTTACTCCTCACATTTTTCTCATACCGGGCGCTTCATATCAAAAAACCGATTCTTAAGGAGTAAGCTCTAAAAAGTCTAACATATTATGTAAAATAATGTCATGAACATTCAACCTATTCAACGTCAATGACAGATATATTCACAGGTTTACCGCCTACGAAAACTTCTCCAAGTACATTATACAAGTTAGTCAACTATTACTCAAAACCTTGTAAAACCTTCTTAGTCGTGATAGTTTTCCTTTTAACTTCATTATATTTACTATTGCCATGAGCTTTTTCTACCCCCAAAACAAACTGTTTATCTGGCAGAGGAAGGGAAGGTAGACACTTGCAGGCGCGTGCGCTCCTTATAGGCAGAAAAGCAGTGCTTTACTTGCCATTCACAGATATTTTAATAAAACGTTCGTACGTTTTAGATGATTTTAATAAATAATAAGTAAATGAATAAAATGTGTCATAATCATGTGCACGCCGCAGAAATCTATAAAAGAAAAAGTTTTTGTGGCCGAGTACTCCGCCGCATACTCAGTATCAAAATCCTGTGCACGCCGCTGGACACTTGGTTCTAACAAAAATAGCATTTTTAAGCTTAATATTACACAGATCCCTTAATCGAAGAATTGTCTTCACAAACCAACAATATTTTTTAAAACTCTATCTAACAATACCCCACACTATGGGGTATACGTACAAAATTTTAAGCCGCAGACCCACCGCAGCGCACGGAGAGGATACGCCCGTGCGTCAAGCTTCGCTTTGTAAGAAAATATATGTGATTGTATCCACTGCAATCTTACGACACGCTACGCATGAATTGACACACGTGGCTTGCTCGAATATGCGCGCACGTAGCTCAGCGCTGGTAGGTAACGCCATGCACGCTGTACACGCGGTACACGGAACCCGTTTCCACAAGGCGTATGATTTAAAAATGTGCTGTGCTACATTTGAACATAGTCGTGAGCATTGATATAAAAAGGGAAAATACGTTACCTAGTCACAGCGCCTGGTCCTACAAAACTAGGTCCGTGGACACAGTGACAATTGGTGACAATATTTTCCGACTGTTTTTACCATTAAACACGCATCAAAATACCTTCTTGTATATTCAGCCAGTGTTCTAATCACTCAAGGAAAAAAATAAGACACACGGGATTACTTTCCATTCGTAAGTACGGTTAAAACAATTTGTTTGAAAATAAGATTAAATTATTGTTTAGTTCGCCATGTTTACGAGACTGAGATAGTACAATACAAAAGTAAGCGAGAGAAACGTAGTTTGCTACGTTCGTCGCATTACTTTGCGTTCGACTGATCGAGCGTAGGTTTAGCAATTGAGATGTTAGAGCGTAACATATTTCCCTTTTTATATCAATGGTCGTGAGGTTATATTTGTGTATAGCGTGTGCTGTAGTGGACGTTGACCCACGTTGTTAAACAAATATCCATGCGCAGTGCGTGCCCTGCGGTGGATCCGCGGCTTTACACATAGAGAAGCTACGCTAAAAATATAGTATCAAGATTTTATATTAACATTTTACTGTCGTAACTATATACAATACAATACAATACAATAACTCTTTATTGTGCACCAAAATATATGACGACATTATAAGTTACAACATAAAAATAATACAAGTAAGATACACAAAGGCGGTCTTATCACTAACAAAGTGATCTCTTCCAGACAACCTTTATAATAAGGATAACAATATACTAGAAAAAGTGGTACTAACCACAAGATAACTTATAGTTTTTATGCATTTATATATATTGTATAATCAAGCCAAATACAGCTTTTTAGTACTAAGGATCTCTGTGCTAGACTACTAACGGATGGACTTACGTAGCGAAACACTTTAAGGGTTCTTAGACCTTCTTAGACCTTTACTTTGGGACCCAAAAAAAGGAATATTGTTTCGTATGACTTTTGACGTGACAACGTCTTATAATTCGATAGAGCTGGCTGCACGCACGAAAAAACATGACTCATGCGGCGTTACCTCGCTCTGAGGCGTTCCGTAAATGCTACCATTCCATTAGTATTTTCTTAAGACGTTGTCACGTTCAACTATCGTCTGTAAACCAACTTTACAGACAACCGATTTTTGTGAATAAACGAAAAGAGTCGAATACGCAGTAAAAACAACACATCATTTAACCACTGAACTGAAAATATCGACAAAAGACGAAATATTATCATGAACCTATAAATCATGGAATCGAATATCAATCATGAATCTCGTTTTACGGAGCGACATTTATATTCCGTATATCTACGCCTAGAATCTCATTGTGATTCACTGTAAAAGATAAACAGGATATTCGGGCTCGCCCGCTCACAGTATATGAAGTTAAAACTTACGATGAAGATGATTACGTCACGTCTAGATTTCCCCTTGCAATATTGGTACTACACAATTTATTTGACACGCGTTACAATATACATACATTCCCCGTGTTGGTTCCGGGCTCCTTTGAAGAATAGATCAACTGTCGTTCTGCCAGGCAGGTCGTAAAAGGCGACCAATTGGCTATGCGAGTCACTACCATCTTGGCTACTACATCGTAAAAACTATATTTTTCGTTTCGATTGAAGATCACGCCCTAAGTTTTTTTTTTAAATATTCAATGTACAGTTTTGAATTTCCTACGATTTTATTATATGTATAGATGTATAAATAATGTTTCGCATATGCTGTAAACTTGTTTTCTGTCAAATAAACAGGGGATACTGAAAACTAGTGTTGAGGTTCACGGAGCCTCAATAAAATAAATAAATATTATAAATATTCACGGGACAAATTACATTGACTGATCTAACCCCAAAGTAAGCAAATTATTTGCTTGTGTTATGGGTGTTAGTCAACGATACTAATACATAGAAATACATATATAAATACTTTAACATACATAATAAACACCCAAATATACTGAGTTACTCCCTTTTAATGAACTCAAATTACCACTCACTATTACTATCACTTTTCGGTTTTTCTTTTAGATATAAGTTTATTAGCAATAGCCCCGTTGATCGAGTGGTTAGAGACCCTGACTTCGCAATCGATGGGGCTCGGGTTCGATCTCCGACGGGGACAAGCATTTGTGTGATGAGCATAAATATTTGTATTTCCGGGTTTGGGTGTTTATTATGTATTATGAATGTAAAAGTATTTATATATGTATTTCTATGTATTAATTTAGTTGACTAACACCCATATCATAAGCAAATAATTTGCTTACTTTGGGTTAGATCAATAAGTGTAATTTGTGACGTGAATATTTATTACTAGCTGTTGCCAGCGACTTTGTCCGCGCGGACTTCGTTTATTCATCACTGCTCCTCCCCCGTAGGTGATAGCGTGATAATATGTAGTCTATATGTTGACCCGACCTGTTAGTAATGCAAAATTTGAAGTAAATCCATGCAGTACTTTTTGAGTTTACCCCGGACATACATACAGAAAAACAGACAAACAGATAAACAAACAGACAGACAAACAGACAAAAATTTTAAAAACTATATTTTTGGCTTCGATATCGATTGTAGATCACGCCCCAAGTATTCTTTAAAAAAATATTCAATGTACAGTTTTGACTTTTCTACGATTTTATTATATGTATAGATTATTATTATTTATTAGCTTCGATTTGTTTCTGTTTTGTTTTTTATGGTAAATGTCCATTACCAATGGCCGCGTTTCCGAACCGGTACGGAAAAAAAATATGTTGACGTGTCAAAATAACTTGTAAAAAGTTTTATTGAATAAAGTATTTCTGATTTCTGATTAATAAATAATTTCTTATTCTTATTCTTACTTGCCAAATAATTATTTGTGTATCTGCCCTGTCGAATTCTTGTAGATTTTTAATAATGGTTTTGTGTGTGTATGTGTGTGTGCACAGTAATGTTAAATCATATAAAGTAATAAGTGAAACATAGGCTTTAAAACAAATATAATATTGCAATCACAGACCACATGAATACTATATCGCAATTGTGAATTTTACAAGATTTTGATTACGAAAATCAATATAAAGTTCGAATACATTCATGTTTGTCTTAATATAATGTCAATTTTATGAGGACTTTTGTGACCTACTTCATAATGTACGTGCGATAAATTGGTACATGGAACAGAAGTAATATATTTATTATATTTTGGAGTTGATTTCCCCAAAGGGCCACAATTTAGTATTATGTAGGGTTTATTTACAGTCGGCCTACTAACGATTGGTCTATACGGCTCAGATCATGAAGTCCCTGTTTCGATTTCCGGGCCAGACAAAGTTTATCTAGAAAAATCTTAACAGCTATTGGTATCAGTTACCGAAAGTATAAATATTTATTCATCAATAACGGTTGACCGTGCAGGCCATCCCTGAAACTTTCCGCTAAATTAAGGTATATTAAGCTCAAAAGAGTAAAATCAAAGCATTGATTTTTTAGTTCAAACATCCATTTTGTTAAAAATCGCAGTATATTGGTTTTTTAAAAGCTGTGATATTTTTGAAACGATGATCGATTTTTACATTTCAATCGGCATTCAAATTAAATTTTTGAGATCTAAAATATTGCTTTAGCTAAATAATTGCTAGGTTGAAAAATTTCGAAGCAGTGTCAAAAAATATTTTTTTCAAAAATTTTCGTCATTGATAAGTCCCAAAAAAATTGACCGATTTTGATTCAATTAACGGTATTTGACGCAGTTTTTAAAGAAGAAAAGCTGATAAGATTTTTAATTCAATCGGTGTATTATTCTGAACGTTCAACATTTCAAAAACGTTAAGTAAGTTTGCTAAAAACAACGTAATTTTAATATATGAAAAGCTGTAACTTTAGAAAATTAAATTCGATTTTGATTTTTGAAACGGCATTCAACGTAGTTTTCTTAGTACTAAAATATTGTAAACAATCTAAAATGTATTGGGTGAAAAATTTCGAAGTTATGTCGAAAAAAACTTTTCCAACATTTTTCGTCAACGATTACTCCCAAATGGATAAACTGATTTTGATGCAATTTATGCATTAGACGTAGTTTGTTGAGGAATAGAGCTGATTAGTTTCGGTATTCAATCGGTACATTAATCTGGAAGTTATATTAAAAAAGTACTGTTATGCCAAATTTTTTTGGGGTTTCTTCAAAATTTATCGAAATTTCTGTGGCCGACTTAGTTTAAATTTTTAAGGAAGTCTAAGTTAAGCGGAATCCAATCAAATGCCAGCAATTGCGTTTCGATTGATCCAGCCGTTTAAAAGTTATAAGATGTTTACATACACAAACACACACACACACACACATACATACTGACGTCATCGTGACAATAGTCGGAAAAGGTTCCTAGGACCTCCAAAGTGGAGAGCTGGTAAAAACTCGATTTTCGAAAATCGGGGCAAAACCAGTAACTTCCTTATCTACATACGTAGCGGGAAGTCATAAATAACACCGGCACACAAAAAAAAAGTTGTCTGTGCACCGGGTGCCACCTATCTACGGGCATGTTTTTCGACCCGCTGAACATGAATTTCAAGTCAGTTTAGGCCGTCCGGGCTTCAATTTCGAGTAAATTGCAAAAAACCCAGAAAAATAGGAATTTTAGGAAATAATAAAAGTGAAAATTACAGGACAATAGTCGAAGAATTAGTGACAAATTACAAAAACTTAGGATGCTTGTTAATAAAAAATACAAGAAATTTATTGAATTGTGTTTAAAAGATTTTTTCTATTTTTTCAGCAGCAGTTTTCTGCTATTTAATCGATTTTTGCAATTTTATGAATGTTTGAGGAGACTATGGGCCAAATTTATTGCAGAATCAGATTAAGCAGACTAATTACATGAAAATCTTCATCAATTTGGATCCACAAATTTTTTTATACCAAGATAATCCCAATTTTCTTCGATTTTTGTAATTTTTGATGATTTTTTACAATTTTTATTTAGATTAGAGATATTAGATTTAAAACGTTTTATGATTAAAGTACGATCGAAATTAGTATTTAACAGATCAAAATACATGAAAAATATGCTTGCATTAGATTTCAAAAATTTTTTTCTTACCAAAACATCAAATTTTCGCTACTTTTTTGGGGTTTTTTGCAATTTACTCGAAATTGAAGCCCGGACGGCCTAAACTGACTTGGCATTCGTGTTCAGCGGGTCGAAAAACATGCCCGTAGATAGGTGGCGCCCGGTGCACAGACAACTTTTTTTTTGTGTGCCGGTGTAATTAATATTTTTTTATTTAACAATAGCTATGATCATATAATTTTGATAGGCTATACATGCAAGACGTATTTGTCTATATGAAATTTGATAAAAAAAATGTTTCATTCGGTAAACAGATTGATGAAGGTCGATATATATTCGAATCTTGTACTATATGTAGCTTCCAGTTAATGTGTTTTTTATATAATTACTAGCTGCAGCGTGCAGCCCTCTGCATCATAAAAGTTTTTGGCAAATTCCACGGGATCACCTAATTTTTCCTGGTAGTAGTAGTCTGTGTTATTACAGGTCATCATCTACCTGTATGCCAAATTTCATTCAAATCCGTTCAGTAGTTTTTGCGTGATTGAGTAACAAACATCCATCCATGTAAACATTGAAACATCCAAACTTTCGCATTTATAATCTATTATTACATATAATAAAATCGTAGGAAAGTCAATGTATGTCCGGGGTAAACTCAAAAAGTACTGCATGGATTTACTTCAAATTTTGCATGAATATTACTAACAGGTCGGGTCAACATATAGACTACATATTATCACGCTATCACCTACGGGGGAGGAGCAGTGCGAAGTAAACGAAGTCCGCGCGAACATCCGGGCAACAGCTAGTATTAAATATAGATGTAAGCAGCCGTATTCATGTCCTGTAATGTAAGGCCTATCTGTTTATTATGTGGTGAGGATATTCTCATAAATTTTATTTTATTTAATTAATATACCATTGTCGTGTACCCATCTGACAACCCCATATCCTCTTGAACCATCACAACATTTCATATCGTCGTTGATACTGCAATACCGCATAACTACCAGTGGATAATACCGCGGAAGTACAAAAGTATCAAATTTTAGATTTGTATTTGTATGATGATGTATTATTTAGCTTAATATTGATTGGATTCAATTGGATATTATTGTATAATCTCACTAATACACTTTTCTAAATAGGTAAAAGTTAAGACACGTATTTGGTTAGTATCGGAGAAATTTAGTTTTTTCTATCTCCTGTAAAATTTGCCACATCTAAGTGACGCGGTATTGTCTGTTATCAGTTACGCGGTATTGCACTATCAACGACGATATGTCCCTGTCTCCGTATAAGAAAAGTGTCGTTAGCATACATGTATACCTGACAGTACTTTACTACATTACACATGGGATTGATATGCAGTGTACTCAACCGGCCCAAAAATCATTTCACTATTCGTACTCTATACTACTATATACTACACATCTGTAGCACCCGGTTGGTCAAATTACTGCACATAATTTTTTTAGTTGGTTTCCTTACACCGCACTCATCCATTGGTTGTTAAAGGAAGTCATGGTCTAAGGTATCAAGCGCCGTTTTGAAGTCGAGAAATACCAACACAACTTGATTTTTTTCATGCAGCCATTCATTTAACTTGTCCCCAAAACACTCCAACGCTGTGCTGGTGCTCCTCGCCCTCCTAAAGCCGTTTTCGTCCTCACATAGTATATAAATTTTTTCCAAAAATTTATTAATTTGACCAACCAAAACCTTTTCCAATACTTTGTTCACAACTGATAAAATACCCACAGGTCTGTAAATAGTAATTACTATAATCTAAACGAGTTCCACTTTTATATATGGGTCTTATAGTTGCTAGCTTCAGTCCTTCAGGATAAACTCCTTGTATATACAAATGTTCACAAATCTTTACCTGTAATCTTTATCATACTCCAGATGATTAATTGTTTATATTTAAAGATATAAAAATTTTCGCCCAATCAATTTTTGGCCCCATATACCAATTTTTCTTCTTGAAAAACTGCGTCGAATGATGGCACCATGATATAATGGGAAATTGTAAGGATGTCCTGCCGGGTCAAACTTTTCAGCATTTGTTTAGAGAAAAAGTAATTTTGTAGTTAATACATAAAATTCCAGTATTTGAAAAATAATTGAAAATATCCTGGGTCGAATTTTTATCACTAATCCTCTTGGATGGTATTTATTCATACACTTGAGAGCTTTTAAAGTATGTTTTGTTTAGAACCATTGCCTTTTATAAACTATGACAGGAAAGAAGATTAATCTGTATGTATTTTTTTATATAATCTCAGGATCAATACAGATTATTTAGTTTGATTTATTTTGCCTATTGATTTTAAATATATAGTTCTACAATATATTGTTTCAAAGTAACTGTAGTACTTTCCTTCACTCAATTACATGCCAATTTGTCTTTGTAACATTTGATCCTATTTCTTTAATACAAAAGAACTTGGCTTCATAATGCATAAGTAACTCGTCTTTTTGTGAATATTATATTTCACTGTAGCTTTTTTTTTGCGATAAAAAACTAATGTGCTCCATGTTTATTTATTTACACAGTAAAAACCGTTTACAAATATATTTTTTCGAATTTTACCGTAAATATGCACAGATTTTTACGAATTACAATAATCGTATGACTATATATACAAAACACAGTTGTTATATACATGAAAAGTAGTTATAGAGTAGGTTGTCAACTACCCGTTAGCAACTACAATTTATAAAATATATCTTGTAATTATTTACGAATTGTCTGAGACATTATAACTGTGCAAAATAGTCCTAATGATGCTGTAATTAATGAAACCGTTTGAGCGTATAAAATAATATAAAAGTAACGTGAACTAGAGGTAGGTACAAGTCAATTTACTTATAAGTTCTATTTTAAAATGCAATTTCACAGGGTGCCGACGATAGAAAGTATCCAAGGTCGTAAATCGTAGTAGATATCACAAAAAATCTTTGTTCACGGCCCAACTGCATTCACCTTTAATTTATTCACTTACACGGCCTGATTTTTGTGAGTTATAACCGTGTAGCTAGTAAATTTTATAAATATATTATATTAAATTGAATTCATACAGGTCGACTAGTAAAAAGAGTCCTCGCAACCGATGTGTTCGCATGAAAAGTGTAATGAATGTTGAGGAAGCGAAACAAGGCTGCAAGCCTCTCTGCCTAGCCAGTAAGAGATCTAGCGTGAATATGTATATGTATGGTTGGAAAAAGACTGTATGTACTGAAGAGGGTGTTTAGTATTCGATTCTGATGCCAAATAATATGTAAAAAATTCCTAAATTTTGACCTAATTACCTAATAAATATGTTAAGTACGGTTACCCGCGCATATGTATCGAAGGTTATTGCTTACAAAGAGTGAATGCCGCCATGTTAACAATAATAAAAATACTCTTTATTTCACAGCTCAGGGAAACAATAAAACATGTATAAATTTTATACAGATATTACACAGCTTAAAATGTTCTTATCGCTAACAAGCGAACTCTTCCAGACAATCAAATTACAATATATAAATATATAGCATAGACAAGGTACTATTGATGTTATAAATATAATTAAATTTAATCAACTTACTTGTTTGTAAAGATAATTTTATTTAAAAATTATAATTACAGTGAATATTCAGCTCTTTAGGAGCTACGAGATTTTAAATTCTTTTAAACACAGTTTTGCTCCTTGTTTCTCAGATGTTTACAGGTAAAGGGTTGCAAAGCTTACTAGCTTTAAGGAGAAAGAAGAATTATAAAATGTAGAATGGTACTGTCAGCATAACAAAAGATGAATAAAATTAGGGCCTGCGCAAGAGAAACTTTAGTATTTATTGCAAAGATGATTCAAATTGCTAGAGGTGGCGTAAATATTAGTCCAGTAAAAAGTTTAAGGCGATAGGTAATGCCAAACTACGAAATAGACACCTCTTTGAAAGCCTACTACTGCTACCCGGTTGGTCCAATAATTTAAAAAAAATATGCATTATACGTATAATATAATTAAGTTTAAATTTTAAGTTCGTTTTTTCAAATTTTATTATTATTTTTGACGAAAAAAAATCGAATATCTTTCTTATTTTTACGCAAAAATTTGCTTATAACTTCCAAACTACTGTAACGATTTTGATGATTTTTTCTTTTTATTACAGACAATTTATTGCTTTATAAAATTTAAGTTCAAAATTTTACAAAATCATTATAGTGTGCTATTAAATCAATAAAAACCTTATTATTTAATTCGCGGACAGCGCTTGCGTCGTAAGTCAGTCTCCCGGTAGCGTTCATACGGGGAGGCTGTGTCGCATGTTAGCATGCTCCTCTCTCCATATTCGAGTCAAAGAGTAATAGTACAGATAGAACGTTTGGCACAATAGTAAGGTGCCGTTTGGAAATTGAACATTTCGTTTACGCTTGGATGTTTTTTTATAGTAGATAATGAGATTGGTCCGAGAAGGCTGTTTTTTTACAGATGTTGTTCTTATGATATAGACAAGGAATAAGAAAGGGTTTTTTTAAATTCATCCTCTAAGATGGTAAAATAGGGGGTGAAAGGTTGTATGAAACTCTGTCATTTTTGAGTTGTAATGAATGATATGCCGTAATTAAATTATCCCTTTTCTGAAAAAAAAATTAAATACAAATTTAATATTTTTTTGAATTCTAGCCCATAGAGAGGTAAAAAGAGGCTTTAAAGTTTGTATCAAAAATGAAGTGTTTATTTATTGCATTACTATAAAATCTAAATTATTTTAATTTAGTATTTCTGATTTTTAATACAATTAAGAAGTACGAATTTTCGGATTTTTTTAGTACTTATGATCTTCAATCAAAATTGAAGAAACATGCATGTAATGTTCGAAGTTTCATCCATTAAAGGAGTAAAAGTGTGTTTACAATTTATATGAAAAATCATACGTTTATGGTCAAAATAATTTGAAATTCGGCACTTATGTTCTTCAACACAATTTAAGAATCATATATTTGGGGATTTTTTAAATTTTATTCCTTAAAGGGTAAAAAAAGCATTGATGTTTGTATAAAAAATAGATTGTTTATTGTAGAATATTGTAGAAATTATTTAAAACTTAGTATTTATAATTTTTAATACAATTAAATGAATACGAGTTTAAGGTTTTCAAATGTTATCTCTTCAAAGGATGAAAAAAGTGGTAAAGTTTGTAGAAAAAATAAAATATGTTTAATCAAAATCTCTTCAAATTTATTAGTCACGTTCTTTAATTCAATTAAATAAACGTGCATGTAAGGATGCTGTGAGTTTTATCTCTTAAAGAGGTAAAAGAGGATATTAAAGGGGCTGAAAGCTAGTACTTTATAAATGGTTTTGTTTGCGAGTAGACGCTGAATAATATTTTTAGACTATTCATGTACTTACCTACGTTTACGCTTGAATGTTTTATTAGCTATAGATAGATAAGTATTTTGTCAATATTTTGTATAAATGTACAAAAATAAAAAAAAACATATAAACAACGAAGATAATTCAAGCAAGCGAATAAAAAGCAAAACTCTAAAGAAAAAAAAAACTGGTACTATTTGAAGGTAGTAAAGACTTCGCAACTAAAAATAAATAAATAAAATATATTATACATACAAATGGTCTAAATAAACCAACTTATTTAGTACTTTCCTATATAAACATTAAATTATATCTCTACTTTTCTCTTACGTGATTTTGAAACAAAAACTAAGAAGCTAGTTAAAGTTTTAAAATATTATTCAAGAGATTACATTTTACAAAATCAAATTTTGAAAGGTTTTGTTAAATATTAATTGTTGATTGTATGTATTAAAATAAAGTGCTACACGGGATGTATTGTATATTACAACACTTTCAAAGAAATAGGATACGTAACTGTTATTATTGTGTAAATTGTTATATGATTTTTTGTCGATTTTCGACATATTTTTTTTCTTTAGATATTTATCGTTTTTGTAAAATGAATGTATATGTAATCGATAAATGAGCGATTACTGTTTATTGGTTTTGAGTTTGACAACATTCAGTCGATTCACGATGATAAAAGTTCATATAGGTGAACGAAATGTTAAAATGTAGGTATCTGCATCAACTGTAAATACTCTTTGACTTTGGAGCACGCCAGCGCGAGAAATAATATTTGCGCCGCTTCTGTTAGAAAATCAAGGTCGTTCGCAGCTGTAATCGCCTTAATGAAACCATGTTTGGCGCAATGAGTAAAAATGTGTTCATTAATATTTAAATGATGATATTATGAAAGAAATTTTGATTTAAATTTAGGGCAAAGAGATGAAAAAAATAAAAAAAGAGTTGAAAAATGCCTTTTTTTAAAATAACTTAATAACGGTAGGAAAAAGAAAATAAAGTTTCAAGTAAAAGTTGTAGAGAAAAAAATTCTACATAAAAAGTTCCTCTTCATTTTTTTTGTTATCTGCTTTAGTTTACCTACAAAAAATAAAAATAAATTTGTAGTAAAATATGTAAAAATATATAAATATGGGAAAAATATGTAGTAGTGTTAGTACATATTTATGTGATGCGCGCGCTGCATGGTATAGGGCCGTAATAATTTTGGTAAGTTTTTATAATTAATTACAAAGCAAATTTAATTTTTATTTTTTGTAGCTAAACTAAAGCAGATAACAAAAAAATGAAGAGGAACTTTTTTGTGTAGATTTTTTTTCTCTACAACTTTTACTGTAAACTTTTTTTTCTATTTCCTACCGTTATTAAGTTATTTAAAAAAAGGCATTTTTCAACCCTTTTTTTTAATTTTTTTCATCCCTTTCCCCTAAATTTAAATCAAAATTTCTTTCATAATATCATTATTTAAGTATTAATTTACTCATTGCGCCAAAACTGGTCAGATCATCGTTTCATTAAACTTTTTACTGGACTATATTTTTGCGAAGCTTCTTGATATGGAATGACTATGATAAGCTGTTGTTGATGAGTACGTTCAAATTTTTAACCTGAGATTTTGAACGGATAGTTTATCCGTTTAATTCATTTTTTTATATCATAAAATAACAAACAAGCAGGTGCATCTCCTGATGGCAACGGTCAACCGATATCGCCTATAGAGACCAAAGATGTTAATGATGGGTTGCGATCTTGTGGCGATGTCTAATGCCACATGCATAAGTTTACCGGCTACCTTACCCTCCTAGCCGGAACACGACAGCGACAAGCACTGACGCAATTGCGGCAGGAATAGGTAAGGCGGTGGTACCAGACCCGGGCGAGACAATGC
This sequence comes from Apodemia mormo, assembly GCA_036924255.1. Lineage (NCBI taxonomy): Eukaryota > Metazoa > Arthropoda > Insecta > Lepidoptera > Riodinidae > Apodemia > Apodemia mormo. The sequence continues at coordinate 4,324,939 of JAUPFN010000020.1, read as the reverse complement.
AGAACTCTACTCTAATCTACTCTGAGCATCTAAATTTAGCCAGTTTCTTTCGGATACACTATTTTTAACTGTCAAAACTTATAGAAAATCTATCAGAATTATGCAAAGGTGCCTTGACTTACAAAGTAAAATGGCGGCATTGGATTATGTCTTGTTACACATAGAGTCTACCTGGAAAAATATTTGTTAAGCCATCTCTCAATTTTGCTAGAAGTTTGAATTTAGAAATTCGCCAGGAACACACCCAATATAACATTTACCACAGTTTGACCTAACATTTCCAGATTTGCGTCACGTGATTATCACGTGTCAGATTGTCACGTGACTCTATGTCTATTTTGCTGAAATTATAACATGAAAATATTATTAATCCCAACTTTTTACTTAATATAGTCAAATTTTTAATTTTGTGTTATCTCCATGTCATAATTAACCATAAAACTATTAAAACTTTCGTGAGACATTATTTATTTATTTATATGAGGTCCTTCTTCAGGGTGAGTTTGACGTTCGCTCGGTAGCGACCCGTCTCGAACTCCTGTCAAAACTAGTCGGAACCTACTTAGATAAAACGTGAGTGCAGCCGTTTTTAATTATTCAGTATAATTAGCCATTAGAAACTACAATATATCTGGTTGATTCTTAGTAGAAACAAGCTTATTGTAATGCTTTTGGTACTACACAGAATCTACTTAATTTATATACCTCTGTACAAGCAATTTAATCAAAGTAAATTCTGACATTTTCCTAATTAATGTAGAGTAACAGGAGCAAGAAAGTCATTAAAATAAGCTTAAAAAGTTTTCCGCCTGGTAGTAAAAATAATTCTGTATTAAATAACCTTGTGTCATTTATTTATATTAATTATAATTAAACAATACAACGTTAGATAGCCATTTAAAATATGATAACTACACTAATTACTCTAGAGCAATACAAGTTTTGGTTAAATAATAGTTTTTTCTTAAGATATTGTATTTCTAATTCATTTGCTTTTCACCATATGAGCAGTCTTTCGTATTTATTTCTATATATTGGAATAGGTTTTAGTTTTACAGCATATGCCTTTCAACAGATGTCAAAGAAGATAAATATAGACTGGTTACAGCACACATGAACGCTGATCAAACATTTACCAAACGAGGCGAACGTGGGCATCGTGTTAGCCACGTCGTCGAGTTTTAATGTGCACACGCCCGTCGTATTACAGAGGGGCTAGCACGAATATCTTGCGAATATGAATTTACTATTCAGTCTGGGTTATCATTCAGAATTGGTTAAGAGTTGTTGTGGTGGGAATGAGAGATAGGTCCGTTTCTCAAAAAAAGTTTTGCGTATATGTTTTTTTACATCTGTACGGGTTACCGCACATATTTAAAGTCAATGACATGTAATTTATTTAGGTTACATAGAAACAATGTAATAAGTTAATCACGCACACATTGTTACGGTTGCACTTTTATTCAATCATCATTTCTGTTGTAACTTTAATAATAAATCAGTGTTAGAAGGAATTTCATTGGGTTTGTCTCGTACACTGACTCTCCCTCACATATCTTCTGCACTCATCTTAAACTGTACACAGACATTACAGTTTTTTTGGTCCTTCGAGCCGGATAAGATAGCAAACAAGCTGGCTCTACTGATGGAAAAAGTCAATCATCACATCAACAGGCTACCACCTTACCCTCCAAACCTCGCAATATTTTACCGAATTTTAAATGAATAGTCGAAATTTACAACTGTATAAACTAAATAACCTTGGTATCTTCTTAAAAAAAGGAAATGAACAAGTGACATCTATTCATAATAATAATGGCAATAACAATCTGTTTAACGCATCAAGATCTAAACCAAACTTAGGTAAAAAATCGTCTGTTAATAGAATGATCGACTTTCATAATAAAATTGTAAAAATAATTAAACTTGACATATTTGCAGATACTATTAATGAATTCAAAGGAGCTTTTGGTCCACCCTACTGTCATTGTTGTTCATATTGTATTTCAACTTTGTATTTCGATTATAAGTATCCATTTTATTCTAAATTTTGATTAATTTTTACTTTTCATTTATGTATCTTAATTATCTTATTCAATGACTATGACTGTTTACTTTTAATTTTGGATTACTATTTATATTGATGTATTATTTTCTAATTTTTTTAAAACTCAAGGATGTCGTTATTGCCTTTAATTGAGGCCGCATTTAATTTTTTATAATGACGAAATTTTGCTCAATATATTATACTCACCTAGCCCTTTTATTCGAATCCTATATCATAGGGGTTAAGGTGGAAATTATATCTAAATCTAAATTTTGATGACACATTGGCTTATAACCATATTTTTTTACTCTCGTTAGGGAAGCGCTTGACCACGATCTCGCCTGATGGTAAGCTAAGATGCGGCTTAAGATGGAACGCGCTTCCCTAGAAGGTACCTGTTCACTCTTCCTTTGAAGATCCCCAGGTTGTGCTCGTCGGGGAACACAGACTCAGGTAGCATATTCCAGTCCCTTCCGGTTCGGATCAAGAATGTCGAGTCGAACCGCTTTGTTCGGGTACGTGGAACGTCCACTATATGGCGATGCCTAGTATCTGTGAGCTTCGACGATAGATAGAAAAACGGGGATGGCGGAATTAAGTCGTGCAATTCCGCAGCGCACTCTCAAAAATGTACCAATCCGATAAATTTAACTCATCAAGCAATATCGTCGCATTGCTTATTGTGTTTAATTCATCAAGCCCTTTCATTTGATACCCATATTATGGCGGTTAATGTCAAAATTATAACCCCACCATACTGGATTTATAATGATGTCACATTGCTAATTATTATATATCTGTTATCCAGCCCATTTGATGTCATGGCCATATTATAGTGGTTAATGTGATAATTATAAATTGCTATGGCCACCATATTGGATTAACAAAGATGTCACATTGTTTATTGTGTTTCGCTCATCAATTCCTTTTATATGATGTCCATATCACTTTGAAAATGACAAATCGCCATTTTGTAGCCATCCGCCATATTGGATTGAAAATGGCGGCGTTTAGGTAATCACGCATTGTCATTTTTTTAACATAAGATAGCAAACAAGCAGATGGGTCTCCTGATGGAAAGAGTCAACCATCGCCTATAGACACAAAGGTGTTAAAGCACTGGCGCTATTGCAGCAGGAATAGGTAAGGCGGTGGTACCAGACCCGGGCGAAACAATGCAGAACTCTACCACCTAGTAGCCACGATGGTAGTGACTTGTATACCCAATCGGTCGCCTTTTACGACCTGACTGACAGAACGGCAGTTGTTCTATTCTTCAAAGGAACCCGGGATCAACATGAGAATCAAATGCGTGTGCCAAATTTCAACTCCATCGGACATTGGAAAGTGAGTCAAATTTATTTTGCAAGATTTGGTTACAGACAGAGTTCGGGACAGGTGAAACTAAATAAAGCTTGTAAAAAGGAAAATACTTGGAAGTAATGAAACTAATCAAATTTGTACATTTTTTTTATTTCTAATTCTTTCTTTCTTTTATTTATGACTAATCAAACAAATTAGAAAAATGTCGCAAGTAAGATGCAAAACTTAAAACAACTATCTATATTAATCTATATTATATCTTTATTATCTATATTAATATTTTAATATTATAAATGCGAAAGTTTGGATGTATGGATGGATGTTTGGATGCATGTTTGTTACTCAATCACGCAAAAACTACTGAACGGATTTGAATGAAACTTGGTACACAGGTAGATAATGATTTGGAATAGCATATAGGCTATATTTTATCCCGGAAAAATTAGGTGATCCCGCGGGATTCGCCAAAAACTTATAATGCAGCGGGCTGCACGCTGCAGCTAGTTAATATTACGAATGTTTGGATGTTCGGATAGATGTTTGTTACTCAATCACACAAAAATTACTGAACAGATTTGAATGAAATGCAGCGGGCTACACGCTTCAGCGAGTTGTGTAATATGCAACAATAATTATAGCATTTGTTACCATAATCGAAACTTACAACACAGAAGGCTGTATAAACAAGCTACACTTAGCATCATCCTAAAAACAAGTGTCATCTATTTAATCTGTGAATATGTAACAAATATTTTGCTGTAAACAAACGTTGCTTATTTTTTAACTTTTAAGTGGTTAAAATCAAATAATCTTCCTGATGAGAAATAAAAATGTTTTATATCTATGTTGACGAGATATTGTTAATGATATATGTTAATGACTTAAAATCGTATATAATAATTGTGAATTCAAATAATATTAATCTTTGCAGGTTTTTCGTATCTTTTAGCATTATAAAAAGTGTCCGTGATACAATTTACATTTCAGAAGAAATTAATAATGAATTACATTACGATAAACATCTATTAATATGCGTTGTTTTGAGGCTAACCTTGTATAAACTCTCGTCATTCTTCTTTTTTTGCTCTGCATGTAAATCAAACTGTTTTGATGCGGATTTCTTTATGTTTTCTAGATTCATATTTGCACGCGAATGGATTCGGTCCAAGATTACTAGACTCGTAATTTCTCGGATTTGAATCAAATATAGTGCTTAACCGCTCTTGGCTTAAAGCAAAAAACAAAACTGAAACACCATTCATCAGTCGACGAATAATATTCCAACTAAAACATTTTTAATCAACTTACCAAGTTTTAAATAACATTTAAAACCAAAACGTCTTTGTGGATATGTAAATGTATTTAAATTTTAAAACTTCGAAATGAATTTAAAAGTTAGTACAGTGAGAAATTGTCCAAAGAGCCGATAAAAAGATAAAAGGGTTCCTTTTTTATACCATAAGATAGTGAATACACGGATGATTTTGTTGATAGGAAGATATAACCGTCTCCTATCCTAATCTATATTAATTGTTTATTTTATCTTATATAAAACAGCTTTGCGTGTATTCCGCTAAAAAGACACCCTTTGTCGTATCACCTCGATTTAGGGATACTCTCCTGGCAGCCTCAGCTATTGTCGGGATTCTGGGAGTTGACATATCGAATTACGTTCAGTTTCGCGGTCATTTGGAAGGTAAGGCTAAACTAGCCTCCAAAAAGGCCGGTGTGCTCAGCAGAGCGAGACAGTACTTCTTGCCGGCCCATCGCCTTCAACTTTATAAGGCTCAAATTCGGCCTCACATGGAGTACTGTTCTCATCTCTGGGTCGGAGCTCCTCAGTACCAGCTCCTTCCTCTTGATCGCTTTCAGCGTAGAGCGGTTCGAATCGTTGACGACCAGGCTATTTCGAAACGGCTTGACTCTTTGGAATTACGCAGAGATGTTGGTTCACTCTGTGTCTTCTATCGTATTTTTCATGCGGAGTGTTCCGACGTGTTATTTGGATTAATTCCTGCCACCGAGTTCCATCATCGGACATCGCGTTAAAATTTGAAAATACGACTTGGGGGCCTTCAATAAAAGAACTTACTCATTCTTAAAAGGGCGGCAACGCAACTGCAAGACCTCTGGTATTGTGAATGTCCATGGGCGGCGGTGATCACTTACCATCAGGTGCACCTCCTGCTCGTTTGCCCCCTCTTCTATAATATATATATATATATATATATATATATATATATATATATATATATATATATATATATATATATATATATATATATATCATTATTTAAAAAGTTATTTTATATTATTACTAGCTGACCCGGCAAACATTGTTTTGCCTTTTTAACTACTTTTATTTTTTTTCTATATTTTCTCACCTTTTAAACCTTCCCTGGATTTCAACAATTAATTCAAAATCAAAATAAGCCAAATCGGTCCAGCCGTTCTCGAGTTTTAGCGAGACTAGCGAACAGCAATTAATTTTTATATATATATATATATATATATATATATATATATATATATATATATATATATATATATATATATATATATATATATATATATATATATATATATATATATAGATAGATATTTTTTTTATTTTCATATCTAACATTTATATGCAAAACTTAAATGGCATGTGGGTGCGCTTAAGGACCTCATAGCCTATTAAATGCCAGGGGTATATAAAGTGGACTATAGCGCTTATAAAACTCAAAATAAACGTATCGTCATGGACTGCATATCACAGATGTAAAAAACAGGCAGGTTAAGATCGGCTATAGCTGAACATACTTTAGCCCCCAACACTGATCACTGGATTGAATTCCACCGACATTAGGTTTTTTCTACTCAGAAACACTTTGTTCCCCGTATAGTACGGGAAGTTATTCAAATTAGAAAATAAAAATAATTCAATGGGGAAGATGGATTTAAATTATCCCCTGCTTGGAATCCAGTGATTAACAGAATACGGCTGTAAGTTCGTGCTTAGATATGTTATCGCACCACATTCTATCACGCAGTCGTGCACGTGAATTATTAGTAGGGTAAATCCGGGATATATGCCCACCTTTTTTTATTTTACTCATATGTCCTAATATACAAATATTACGCACATTATTTTTATATGTGAACTATCTTTGGTTTTCTATTTAATCAATTTGCATTGTTTTTTGGAGACTGGGCAATAATTAAATTGTATATTTTGAATTGAAATTTAAACTGCATAGAGGGATATATGCCTCGAATGCGGTGAATATGCCCCAAACGTAATTTCGTGGAGCGGATAAATGCACTTTACAAAAAAACAGACATTTCAAACCAATAAGTCTTTATTAAACATTATTAGTTTTTACTAATTAGACACACATTATAGTTTTAAGATATTTTTATTGATTAAAAATGCTTCGTTAGTTTTCCTTTAGGTTTGTTTTATCTTTTCTTTGTGTAGTACAACTTTTTTTACCATTTGTCATACTATGTTTAGTTATATCTATTGGTTGACAGAGCTTATTGCTTTTTCTTTGGTTCTATTTAAATCTATTTTTTATCTTCTTGCTAGTACTTTTTGGTTCTTTATACTTGTATACCTTTCGTAGCTTATCCTTTCTTTATTTCTATTATTTTTAAATCTAAATTCAGCACCGTCATTTGTTATTCTAAATTGTCTGCATCTACTAAATTATTTGCAGGTTTCAGATTGTATTCATCTGCCAAATTTGTTATGGCTGAGGTATTGTCTGTAAAAATAGAAACCAGATAGTAAGCATCAAAGTGAAGTAGGGATATATGCCCTTAGAAGCATTTATCCCAAAATACATTGAGGCACATATCCCTTTTAACTAGGATAAATGCCTTCGGAAAAAAATATAAAATACGTTTATTTTAATTTTAATAAGCAATTAATACTCACACCCTAGTCCTAATACAGAAGTAAAAATAAAATAAACTTACCTGTTATATCCAAAGTCATGGAAGGCCGAAAATCATTCATAAAGTAAAATCATGACTATTTATCCCATCACTGTCAGTAACGCTCCTATGCATAGCCACACGCCTCAATGTTTTGTGGCAGACTGTAGTGGAGGATGGACACATTCGTATTATAGGGAATTCTTTTGCTCACGCGTTTTATATTTCTCATAATTGTAATGAGGCGTCTATCCTGCTTGCGCGTATATCCCGGACTTACCCTATATAAGGTTAAGAAAAATCCCAGTAAAATTACAGTTTAATAAACACATTTATTAACCGATGTGTGACTCTCATTTAATCAACGTAATAACGGCTTTTGCAACTACAAACAAATAAAGTTCTAGATACGGTTAGCGTTGTATGTAGGCTCAATTCTAAAAGACTAGACCAGAAAAAACTAAACCGACGTGATCAATGGAGAGAACTCGCTGCTCAAATCCGCTCATGACCACGATCAATATTACTTGTCCGAAACGTCGGGCTTTACGAGAAAGTTCTAGCAATATGAACGCGTCTTTGAGATCGCGTGTTCGATTCCCGGGTCGGACAATTTAAAAATATGTTACTTTTAGTTTTGTTATAACCTCTGTGGTCTAGTGGTCCAGCGTTGGCGTTGACCACATGAGGTCCCGGGTTCGGGTTCGGGCACATAAAAAAGTGTTTTTTCAGTTTTCTGAGAAACACAAAGTTGCCCGGGATTGGAAATGCCCGATTGGCGATAGGCTTGCCACCTATCACATCGTGGGACCAAGTATCTTCGGCTAATCATGGGTGCACCTCTCTCTACTCCTTCGGGGATATGGGCTTGAAGATACTTTTTTTTTGTTATAAAAACGGCGTTATCCAGGATTGGATAAGTGCCCGTTGACGATAGGATTGCCACCTATCACATTATGGGACTAAGTATATTCTATTAATCGTGGGTTTACTTACTGTACCTCTGCCTACCTCTTCGAGGATATGGGCCTGAAGATAATTTTTATATTTTAAAAACGATAGTGGAACGCATTAGTTTAAGAGTTCATATCGAAATTATTTTTTATCTATATATAGCTTGAAATTATTTATCTAAAGCATGAAGTATTATATAGGTGGAGCTAGCACTAAGGATTTAAAACGTTATAATATCGATATGTTTGCTGTTTCGTGATTGGTTCACCGCGTTTCCTGCTGTTTCGTGATTGGTTCGCCAACTAGCGCTAGAAGACAACGTCATAATATCATATACCATAACCAATCACGACGACGCAAACATATCAATATTATAACGTTGTAAGTCCTTGGCTAGCACTCTTATTAATAAATTGAAACAAATATTTACGTTATATCTCAGTCTATGAAGTCTCCCCATCTCTTTTTATACAGCTGACTTAGAAAGAGAGGGTAAGATCTCAAAAGATGAGAGCAGTATTTATGTTTCAAGTAGGTATTAAAGTGTTGCCTCCAGATATAATACAGCTTCATGATCTAAAGTACCTACTGATGTCAATTTATGTCAGGTCTTAGATTTGCATATAGGGTATCGTACTGCAGTCACGTTTTGGGTTAGATAACATGGACAATGATTAGTTGACGTAATTATAATTACTGGCTTCCAATATTCAAAGCACATATATTATTGACATATTGCCGGCAGCTCAACAGAAATGGTTCGATGTATTTATATATGTATATTTTAACTAAGTACATGTATACAGGGTTACTTTTAAAAGTCCAGCCAAATTTTAAAATTCGGAACTAAATATTTAATTGAAAGTGCGTTTTAATTATTAGGGTGGGTGGACCATGAAAGGCCACATTAACAATAGACAGTTATTATTCTTCTATTTCCTGAATAAATAAATAAATTATATTATTAATTAACACTTTGCTTTATTATGTAACACGTAAAATACTTTTATTTATTACAGATTTAATTACTATTTATTAATCTTATATTTTAATAAACTCTTCCAAACGGCCTTGCTAGGAACAAGGTTCCTTACAAGGACGATATAATAAATCGTTTTTTTAACTTAAAACAAACGTTATGGCACACAAAATATCTGATTACACTTAAACTACATATAAAGGTCTTTCATTTCAAACGAAAAACGACACGCTTACTTAATATATTCACACAAAAGTACGAATTTCATTGTGTGTATACGAATTTAGGTTAACTTCGCATCAATATCTGAATTTAGTTTAGCAAGGGCAAAATAGTGGCACAAACGAATCGCCGCTACGTCTGTATCTATATATATGAGTTTGATTAATATTATTGTAAGTAGAAGGAATTTGTCATCACATGGCTATGCGTTTTTATTAATTGGCCTCCAAAGAAACATGGCCTTCCATGGCTCACCCACTTGTAAAAATATCACAAGATAATATGAAAATATTTTTTTCAAAATATCTCTGTGAATGACATTTGTAATGCTGGCGAGTGTGTCATTTTACATTTACCTATAATTACGATAATAACTATTATAGAATATATTATAGAATAGTACATTTTTCCAGATCACTTTTTTTATATCATAAGGTAGCAAACAAGCAGATGGGTCTCCTGATGGAAAGAGTCAACCATCGCCTATAGACACCAAAGGTGATAATGGTGCGTTGCTACCTTGTGGTGAGTACATGCGTAAGTTTACCGGCTACCTTACCCTCCAAACCGGAACACGACAGCGACTAGCACTGACGTTTTGCGGCAGGAATAGGTAAGGCGGTGGTACCAGACCCGGTCGAGCTAATGCAGAACTCTACCACCTAGTAGCCACGATGGTAGTGACTGGAATAGCCAATAGGTCGCCTTTTACGATCTGCCTGGCAGAACGACAGTTGGCCTATTCTTCAAAGGAGCTCGGAACCAACACGGGGAGATAAGTTTTTGCTTCACGTATTAATATTAGATTATAATGACAGCCTCGTAATTACATATTTGACAAAGGTGTCATATTCTACTTGACATATAATTGCGACGTTGTCAGTTCCCAAAGACTATAAACACGATAGTATTATTAATTTTCTGTGGGACCTTTATATGACATCAGTCTATCGAGAAACAGAACATGTTTTGTACGTCAAGTCATTAATTACACGACATTATATTAATTAAAGCAATTAGCAATACACTACGTATTATTGGATTCCATGTCTATTCTCATAATATTAGTAATTATAGATTTAAAAGAAGTTTTTTCACGTAGGTAGCTATTTGATTTTTTGCGTGTTTATTTAAGGCGGTTGCTGGTTATTTGTGCTTCGAATAAAGTGGACTGTATAATAGGTATAAGAGAAGATGTCAGTTCTAAAGATAAATCAGGGAAATTAAATTTTACCAACCTTGACTGACACTTCTAGGCTCAACAGTCAACAGCTTCTCCAGGTTGTACGACATTTCAAAAGTCTTGCTGGTTGTCTGAGAGCTAATAAGTCACGAGAATTCGCACCCAATTTACTCTGCGATCGTAGGCAGAATGGCGTCTTCCATCTAACACTGATGGATGACGAATCATAGGTGGCAGAATATTTTTAATTATCCACCAACATTAGTATTAGATTAGAACCGAATAGTAGTTACCATGTACTGGAACAACCTGCCTCAGCCTCTTAGACTGCCAATTTCTGTTTATAGTTTTCGAAGAAAATTAATAAAAATGTTGCTTTACGTTCGGAAAAATGAATTAAGCAGTGTGTGAGGCTTGATTCTGAGACTCGAACATAGATGGTTCCCGAGTAACAAGCAGAAATAGGGTGTCAGAAGCTCTATTTTGTAATTGTGTAACACTGTCTACTATATATATATATATATATATATATATATATATATATATATATATATATATATATATATATATATATATATATATATATATATATATATATATATATATATATATATATATATATATATTATCGCGCGTTCAAGAGGTTATTTACCTTACTATTTACTCTCACGTTAAAAGCGGATTACATTCTTTTCGGCTGGATATCTTTGGTTGGATAAACTGTATTAAAATGTGGAAGGACCTTATATCTCAATAACCCCACCCCCCTCAAGTATCAAGTGATTTGTATTACAAAGTAACGTTTGCCGAGTCATCTAGTAAACGTATAGATATTGGAATAAAGTTTAAAAATACTTATTCAAAAATGGGTAAAGTGGATGATCTAGCAAGCCATCCCTGAAACAGTAATTTCCTTTGGCTAAAAGTTAATGGAAAGTATGTCCTGTTTGACAAATGAAACTTTATCTTTATATGTCGTTAGAGGCTATCAGCGGATTAATTTCAAATAGCTCTTTAATTTCCGAGTGTATTTGTAAAGCTATTTTAGCGGAATATTTTCAGAATACTAATTTGGGAGTGGCTATAACGATATTCAAGTTAAGGTTTTTTGTCTGTTTTGGTGTAACACTCGCAATTCATAATACCGAATGAAGAGATATTGGGATTGAAAGGCAGTATCGCTATCGATGTAAATGAGAATGGAAATGCTCCGTTGGCTTAGACATATTGAAAGACGATTAATAATTAATTAAACGAACAGGTATAAGATTATATACTATGCGAATGTAAATGATTGTAGGTACCGGGGGAGATAAGATTGATGTACCACCAGCAAATTCATAGCTGTTTGAGGTGGTGTCACTAGTGAATCGGCGTGATAACCACTGAGTTGCGAGCTCAGGGTGCTCGGGGGAAAAGCTAAGCTGTCTTGGATCCCGCAACGAAATTAATCAGAAATATATAGGACTAGTTGGAAAATACTTCCTGTTGATTCTGGTTTACAGAAGTTACAGTAGTGGGAACGAGAGGTGGGCATTATATCTCTGACTCAATACAGTTTTCAAATTAATCTCTTTATTCAAAAGTTTTGCTTAAGTATTTAAATATTTGTATAATTACTAGCGATCATCTGTGGCTGAAATTAGACCATAGACTAAATAATAAAATCTCTTAAGTGTGATAATTGATTTTAGCCAAAAGAAAGTAATATACATGAGTATATATTATAATGTATACCACATGTAGTGTAGTGTAGTGGGTGTAATGTTTATTTTCATTAATTTAAAGTGTTTGTAATTCATTTTTATTTTTAAAATAATAGGTTTCTGCAGTCCTTCTAAATGTAAATTTTAGCTATGCTAAATTTCATACTATAATATATACTATTACGTACAAAGGGATCCAAAGTTTTTCCATCAGGCATTAATATATAGATAATATTGTCAAAATATCGGATATATCAGAAAAATAAATAAAAACAAACTAGATTTTCTGGTGACTTGAACCTTACAGATAAGCTGCCAGTATTTAGGGTGACAGAGAAAGAAACCTCTCACAAAACGTGCCATTCCTTACACTGCGCTGCCTTATTTTATATCATTAGATACCGAACAAGCAAATGGCTCTCCTAATATAAAGATAAACCATAGTCTATAGGCACCAAAGATGTTAGTGCGTTGTTATCCGTGTGAAGGGATGGCAGTTTCATATGTATAAGTCTATCGCCTACCTTACCCTCCAAACCAGAACACGACAATGACAAGCATTGACGCTATTGCAGCAGGAATAGGTACAAATTACCTGGGCGAGATGTATTTATCAGGCCCTATATCCACTTACTGCTACAAATCACTGCTACAATACATCATTTACTGCTACAAAACGACTATCGGGTCAATATTCATCTTTACCAAATTAAAATGAGACCACATGGGTATAGTCCATCTCAAACAAAAAAAAATCAAAATCGGTTCATACTCGTAAATGACTGAGTTCTGAGATAAAAAACATAAAAAAATACATAAAGGCTAATTGATGCATTCTCCTTTGGGAAGTCGTTATAGATGTTGCCATTAGGCCGTCATATAAGTCAAATGCAACCTTTTAACGGTTTTATTTTGTTGTACAAAGATGACAGCCCTCATTTTTTTACTAAAAGTTTACTTTTTTTGTCTTCTTGCTTAAGGAGATTTGACGCTGATCGCCACATTTTGAAATGCGCCTGTCCTATTTTCACGATAACGTCATAATGTCTGTATGTATGTTTGTGCGTATGTATGTACCTTTCGTAACTTTTGAACGGCTTGACCGATCGAAACGCGGTTGTGATTGGGTTTCGATTGGATTATTATGTTTCGGTTTTAATTACCAGGTCCTGCAAAGTCGTACAAAATGTGGACATAGTGAAAGGTCTAGGATGATCTTTTATTTTGTAGAAGTCTAGATAAATAATTGGGCGGTATAGAATGGCTCTATTTATAACTATCAAATTTATTAGACTTGAAATATATGTCTACGTTAGTACAATTTGAATAATCAGAAGAGAATGAGCTGATAAAAAATAATTGAAAATGCTGGTTTGTGATGACAAACTTTGACGCAACTACATAAAAAACCTTACAATAATATCAAGGTTTCATGGGCAACTTTTGTTATACATACTTCATAAAATGAAGAATAAAGAATTATAAAAACAAAAAATGCTGTTTGCTGTTATAAAGAACATAACATTTACTACATAATATGTAACAAAACAATTTAGATATAATTTTGTTCTCCATTCGCTGTTCATGTCACGCCCCGTGTTGAAGTGGATGGATATAACTTATTTCTCGCGATTGACTGAACTGAATAAACTATTACTTATTAAATTTGTCTTCGTTTATAATATGACATCTTAAGTTATATAACATAGACGTATGTACATTGTACGTATCCTTCATTTTACGCCTCGTTCTGACTAGGTTAGTATTTTAGTCAATTAGCAAGTAATTTAGTAATTAAACATGTTTGAACACCAAAAATTTTGTCGAATAGACCAGTGCATAATTTAGTAGCCACTATTTTGCGCCGTTTTCACCAATTGCCCAGCTAACTATCTAACCGACTAAACAAGTCAGAATCTCATTTTACAATCTCTTTTTATCTGATCTGAAATCGAATTTATTAACTGTATTACGCTATGTTTTGCGCATGTCTACGCGTTGCAGTCTATTTATCTTGCGAAACATAACTGTGAACTGTACTAGTACAAAGTGCAAACTATTTTGGCCACTAGCGAGTGTTTTACCTACTTAAGTTCTCTCCACTTGACTGAAATACTAACATAATGCGAACTAGGCTTAAGAAACCAAGCTTGCCAGCTTTTGGTTACCGACAGCTATGATATTCGAACGATGAAAACATCAAAAAAATTTAAAAGAATTCAACTGTGTCAACAAATATGTGAAAATTTGTCGATTTGAGAAAACAGGGCTGATCACCAACGTAACATATAAGACCTCATGATGACTATCAATTTTTTCCAGCTCTAAATGGGATGGATAACTTTACATGCACTAATTAGTAAAGCTGGTTATGAACTCACTGATATTTTACATAACTAGCAAAAAGCAGAGCTTTGTAGGGGCTCGCAAAGTTATACTATCTAGTAATATTGTTAGAAAAGTATTTTTATGAGAATTACATCTTTTAATGTATAGACTTTATTTATAATAATAAAGTCTATAAGTCTTTTAATGTATAGAAAAATAATAATAGTTTGTTCACCAAGGCGAGAAAATGACCGATACCTTACGAGAGTGTAGTTTGAGGCCCGAAGCGCAGCTGAGGGGCTCAATACACTCAAGTTAGGTATCGCATTTTCTCCCGAGTGATACATACTGCTTTATACTACACCAATGAGGAAAATAAAACATTTTAGTTAAAATTTATATTAAAATTATTACAATTATTGAAACTCCATAAATTCTTCATATGTTTTGTTATACTTATGCTTGGACTTTTCTGGCAAAAGGTTTAAAATGACTGTTTGAGCAGCTTCTTTTAATTCAGGCGGCGTAAATAAATCTTCATTCTCGCAACTAGACATAGACATCAGAACAGAATGTAAGAAGAAGATACAATAAAAAAGGAAATTCGCGCGTACAATCGTTTTTTTTTAATATTGAGGAGGCAAATGAAATAAAGCACATTCTGCCAAGTTTCTTTAGTAAATGCTAGTGGCCAGTAACATTTTGATGTGCTTCGAGATACAAACTTATGAATTTAAAAAGTAAAAGGAGGGGAGAAATCCCATACATTTTTGCCGCCCGCATATTGGTTCGCTTGGAATTAGGTACTTTCTTCTCGTTTTTCAAGTAAGAACTAATGTGCTTTCCGAATAAGTGTAGTATAAATAATAAAGTATTTCATCTCTCGCATTGTGTATCTGTTTTGTTAATCTTTCACCTACCATTCTTTCTACATGTCCGAACCAACGGAGCATGCCCTTTCTCATCTTTACACCAACACTTTCTTTCAAGCATAACTTCTCTCTCACTTCAACATTATGAGCCCGGTCCGCGTGTGTTACGCGACATATTTTTCTCTGTTCACACACTGTTCCCTGCCAACCAACCAGCCAGCCCCCCCCTCTCTCTCCCTCTCCCCTCCCCTCCCACTCCCCTCCCACTCCCCTCCCCTCCCCTCCCCATCCCCCTCCCCCTCCCCACCCCCTCCTTCTCTCCCTGTCTCTCCCCCCTCCCCCTCCCCTCCCCCTCCCTCTCTCACCCCCTCCCCCTCCCACTCCCTTCCCACTCCCCTCCCCCTCTCCCTCTTCCACTCCCATTCCCCCTCCCCCTCCCCTCCTCCTCCCCCTCTCTCCCCTCCCCCTCCTTCTATGGTAGATAACATATCTAGACATGAATTTAAACTACTACGTTGAAGCAAAAACCTACAAGTCCGATAATTTTTGAGTAAAATGTACCACAAAAGTGCATAGAAAGTGGCCTAGTGTAGGGCTCGCTTCACTCGCCTTAATTACATTATATCCGATTCTAAATTCTAAGCTGATACTTGAAACCATTTTAGATTCCAGTTTATTTATCATGCCTTAGTATTTGTTGAGAAGGAAATTACAATTAGAATCAGGATCGTTAGAGAAACTTGATTCACGGGAATTTAATCCATTTTAAATATTTCCAAGAGTTTTTAATTTCCAAGGCTCAGTTACAGGAGACTTCTAACATTCCAATCCACATCCTCTAGTGCCGTTAGTCAGTAAATAACAAACTATTAAATTTAGTTCTACAATTTTCGTCGTCGGCACTTGGTGAAACTCCATTTTAATCTAATATTTTATCACTTATACACTTGTACTGTTTCACAATAAATCTATTATCATTTATTACCAACCGGGTTCGCTTACACAAGCATCATCTGGGTAATTTAAAGTTACAAACAAGTTTGAACTATATTTGTAACTATAAATTGCTGATGATGCTTATGTAAGCGAAACTAGTTGGTAATAAATAATAATAGATTTATTGTGAAACAGTACAAGTGTATAAGTGATATTATATTAAATTTAAACCCATCGAGATTCTTTTTATAAAAGGTCTAATACAATTTACATACATACATGCGTGATATGCAGGAATTAAAAAAAACCGTTTGCAAAACTTAAGTTGTCAAAAACAGACTGTAATACCCTCTTTTATGTTTAAAAAAATATGGATTTATAGTCTATTTATTAACAATATAATAAGGACAATTACACATCTACCAATAAATTGTGATATATTAAATGAAATCATGATCGGCACTAACATTAGCCTCTCTTAAGCAAAAAAAAAAGTTTCAAATTTTACCACGGAAAACTGGGGGAGTATAATTTTAATTTTTTTCTCTTTTGCATTACAAATTATTTCACTGCACGAATAACTATAGTTTACCTTCTTGTAATTAATTATACATGTACAGTAATGCGATTATAATCAAAGCTCGAGAGCAAAACTGTAGGCCCCAATTAATGAAAGGTAAAGAAAACTTTGAGATACCGACAAACTTAATAAACGCAGCTCTTTTCTTTCATTTGGAATATTTTTCCTTGAGTAGCAATACTTTATTAGATTTCAGTCGCAATTAAAAAGTTGGTTATCATTTTTCTTTTGAAAAATTCAGTTTAATAGTTGGTTAAAAGACACTAGCGATCACCTGTGGCTGACATCTGAGTGCTAAGTGTGAGTTTTTCTTTTCGCATTCGATCGTGAGCGCGTTTCGAGTTTACTAGGAATTTGTATGTGATTTGTACAGCGCCACCTAGTGGTAAACGTGAGAAACCACCTAGTGGTAAACGTGAGAAACCATGGCCAACTATATGGCCATGTGAAAAACAGTCAACGCTCAAATCTAAGCCTGCAACGTTGAAGGTTTGGCCATGCGATTTATTGCAAAAGATGTCTTTCTCTTTACTGGAAACTCGGCACCGCGCCGCCGACCGGCAGGTAACCCCGCCACCGCTATGCCCCTGCATTTTAAGTCTGTAATATCTTCGAAAATATTCATTTAAATTACATGCTGTAAACGGCCATATTGATCTATATTAAATCAACAATGTATTTAAGGTACTTAATTGGATAAAGATTAATGCTGTATTGCTTAAATTGCTTCGAAAATAAGCAATTATTTCTCGTAGAAAGTAAATGACAAAAAAATGCTATTGTGGGTTATCCATAAGGGATAGACATATACCATCGCGGAGTTTTCTGTAGACCTTTTTAAGATGTATAAATACTTAGTACATTATTTTGATAAATCTCGTAGGGTTCAGCCTGCGTTTGTAAGCGGAAAAAATGTAATTATGTACGACATTACATTAGAAACCTCAAAAATTACAGTATTTCTCGACTTTATATTGAATGTTATCTATACATATAATAAAATCGTAGGAAAGTAAAAACTGTACATTGAATATTTTTTTAAAAGAATACTTGGGGCGTGATCTACAATCGATATCGAAGCCAAAAATATAGTTTTTAGAATTTTTGTCTGTTTGTCTGTATGTCTGTTTGTCTGTTTATCTGTATGTATGTCCGGGGTAAACTCAAAAAGTACTGCATGGATTTACTTCAAATTTTGCATGAATATTACTAGCAGGTCGGGTCAATATATAGGCTACATATTATCACGCTATCACCTACGGGGGAGGTGCTGTGCGGAGTAAACGAAGTCCGCGCGGACGAAGTCGCTGGCAACAGCTAGTTATACATATAAACTTTCCTATTAAATCACTCTATCTATTAAAAACAATGCATTTTAATCCGTTGCGTAGTTTTAAAGATTTAAGCATACATAGGGACACAGGGATATAGGGACAGACGGAGAAAGCAACTTTATTTTTAACCCCCGACGCAAAACGAGGGGTGTTATAAGTTTCAGGTGTGTATCTGTGTATCTGTGTATTTGTCCGTGGCATCGCAGCGCCCTGGAGGATGGTCCGATTCGGTCGCGGTTTCCTTTAATTGAAAGCCCTATTTTGCGAGATGGTTCTTATGTGTAATTCTTGTGATAATCTATGATTCAATAGAATCTGTTCAGCCGTTTCAAGATCACCAGCTCTTTTTTAATTGATTAAAGGAATTAAACAACTTGTAATGGCTTTATCAATTCTAAATTTTGTATTCTTTTAGTTTAGGACATCTAGAACAAATATAATTATTTCCTTTCGAAAACAAGTAGTAACGCCACCTGACAACGACTACTCTCGTGTTGGTCCGAAAACCTTTTTACGAATAAATCATTTGCCCTTTTGCTGGGCACTACGTAAAGGTCGAAAAATAACTACACGATACTACCATCATGCCATTGTATTAGCAAATTTTCGCTGGTTCTAGTACCACTGTTAAACCTCTTCTTGCCACAAAAGTGTCAATGCTAGTCACTATTTTGTTTCAATTTCGAAGGTCAGATAGTCGGTTAATTTATGCACGTGGAATTACTTTACTACACTATTAGCAATGCGTTATTAACACAACATATGTCTAAATCAGACCATCAGCTTGACGTTCTAATCCAATTATTTTTGTGTTATAGCACTCGCCCCGTGCTTGGAAAACTGGAAAAACCTTAAAAACAACAAAGAAAAATGGACGTAATCGATCATATAGCAAAGAAAAATTTCGCCGCCTCGAGCCTGTTGACACTAGCTCAGTGGAAGAGCGTCTCGGCTTTAGGGAGAAGATTCAAATCCCGCAGGTACAAATCCCGCGTGTCGATATTTTTCTTTGTTGTTTTTAAGGTTCTAATCCGATGCCCGGATGTGGCAACATTCCATCTGTCGGACTACGAGCTGCTACTAAGATTTTTAATTTTTGACAAAACCTCTCAATAACACTTTCGATCGATTGGGAATTGAAACAAGGACCTCACAATCTAAGCAAAATAGAGATTACCACAGACCACAAGGCAATTTAAAAATAACTAATATCTTTAACTGAAGAAACGAGTAATTTTGAGTACATTTGTACAAAACATTGGCGAGAAACGTAACGTGTTTTTTATTCTAAACTTTCAAGTACATAACCTAAAAGGAACTTTAATCTAGCAACACATTTATTTATATTATGATGGCAAATTCTAACATGGGGTTCCTTTGATTCATATACCTTTCAATTTACTACCTAGTCTACGTGATTAATTAAATGAGAGAGCTAATTCCCTTTGATTGCATCAGCTGCATCGAGGAAATCGTATTAGGAGTGACTTTGATAGTCTATATTCCAGATAACATAATACTTACTACATAACACACTAGCTGAAACGCTTCGCTTGATCGATAGTTGGTATACGCATGTAGAAAGAATGGGAGATGAAAGGTTAAGAAAACAGATATACTATATAAAAATGAAAGGTTCCGGAGAAGATCAAGACTGACATACTATGCTCAGATTGATTGGGTGTTGTATGAAGGTTGTGTCAAGACTCACGAGTCTTAGCAATCGGCGTGTTTCTATAAAGAGAATAATTAATATCTAGGAAGCGAGGCAAGGCTGCAAGAATCGTGTCATGTGAAGCTTGGTTATCTCTGCCTACCCTGTAAGGGATATGAGTAACCTTCTTTTTTATATTATAGCAATAAATGAATGACTGTTGTATATGTAATTCTAAAGTAGTCAATAGAGGAAATTATGTTATTCAAATCGGCTTGGTTCTTTGACGTTACGTAGAGATGTGGCGTCACTCTGCATTTTGTGTTGTTGAATGTTTTGAGGAACTGTTTAAATTCATTCTTCCGCCGAACTTCCCATCGGACATCGCGACAAAATTCGAAGTTTCATCCTCAACATCTCTATGTCTGGAAATCCACAAGCGTGCACTTTTTGCCCCGCACTACTCCTATGTGAAAATAGTTATAGGCAAGGATTTTTATAAACGGATACGACTAAGGGACCTTCAAGAAAAGAGCTTACTCATTCTTAAATGGTCGGCAGCGTAACTACAGGACCCCTGGTAGTGTAGTTGTCTATGGGTGGCGGTAATTACATAACATCAGGTGAGCCTCCTGTCCGTTTGCCCACTTTCAATAAAAAAAAAGAGCTTTGAGCCTATATAAATTAATTAATGTCTATATTCTGCTGTATTGTTTCAGTAAATAATTCAATTTTATGAGCTATATTCCACCGAGATAGAAATTCGATTTGAATAACTCACAATGCCATTGTCTGGTCTGTTCAATAAACATAGTCACTATTTAAAAATTTTACTGACAAAAATTGACAGCGGGATGGTATTTCATAAGATAGCGGCTGTATATTCAATTTTGTCTACTAAGTGCTAAGTGTGAGTTTTTCTTTTCGCATTCGATCGTGAGCGCGATTCGAGTTTACTAGGAATTTGTATGTGATTTGTACAGCGCCACCTAGTTGTAAACTGGTTTCTCACGTTTACAAATACGTACAAATCACATACAAATTCCTAGTAAACTCGAAACGCGCTCACGATCGAATACGAAAAGAAAAACTCACACTTAACACTCTGACTCTCTGACTCTGTTGATGTTCAACCACTCAATAGATTTGCATGATATTGTATTTAAACAGTTTTAGATAGCTCTAGACTAAATGTATGAGCTACTTTTTACTACCTAAAATTAAAAGTAATGGTTACTTTGAAATCTACATTTATCTATATAAATGCGGATGTTTTGATTTTTAGTGGATGGGTATATGTTTGTTACTCAATCACGCAAAAACGGATTGATCGATTTAGATGGAACACAGGTGAATGACCTGGAATAATACATTTGATACTTTTTATTACGCCGTGTTGGTCCCGGCCTCCTTTGAAGAATAGGCCAACTGCCGTTCTGCCAGGCAGGTCGTAAAAGGCGACCGATTGGCTATCGAGTCACTACCATCGTGGCTACTAGCTGGTAGTTCTGCATTGTCTCGCCCGGGTCTGGTACCACCGCCTTACCTATTCCTGTCGCAATATCGTCAGTGCTTGTCGCTGTCGTGTTCCGGTTTGCAGGGGAAGGTAGCCGGTAAACTTATGCATGTGGTATTAGACCTCGCCACAAAATAGCAACGCACCATTAACATGTTTGGTGTCTATAGGCGATGGTTGACTCTTTCCATCAAGAGACCCATCTGCTTGTTTGCTATCTTATGATATAAAAAAAATACGAAAAACTTTTATAATGCAGCGGGTTGTGAGTTGCAGCTAGTACTTATAAATGCGGAAGTTTGGATGTTTAGATATACGGATGTATGTTTGTTACTCAATCGAAACAAAACGGCTGAACCGATTTAGATGAAATTTAAACATGTAATGTCATGACCTAGAATAGCATATAGAATCTTTTTGACCCGGAAAAAAGTTATTCCAAAAACTTATATTTCATAAAGTCTAATTCACATGTGCCTTTTTTGCCTATTTAGTATAACACATGTGCCTATTTAGTAGGAAGGACCTACCCAAATCTTTCCACCGACCCGTATTTAACGTTAACGTAAGGTAAACGTAAGGTAAACGTAAGGTAAACGTAAGGTAAACGTAACGTAAACGTAACGTAAACGTAACGTAAACGTAACGTAAACGTAACGTAAACGTAACGTAAACGTAACGTAAACGTAACGTAAACGTAACGTAAACGTAACGTAAACGTAACGTAAACGTAACGTAAACGTAACGTAAACGTAACGTAAACGTAACGTAAACGTAACGTAAACGTAACGTAAACGTAACGTAAACGTAACGTAAACGTAACGTAAACGTAACGTAAACGTAACGTAAACGTAACGTAAACGTAACGTAACGTAAACGTAACGTAAACGTAACGTAAACGTAACGTAAACGTAACGTAAACGTAACGTAAACGTAACGTAAACGTAACGTAAACGTAACGTAAACGTAACGTAAACGTAACGTAAACGTAACGTAAACGTAACGTAAACGTAACGTAAACGTAACGTAAACGTAACGTAAACGTAACGTAAACGTAACGTAAACGTAACGTAAACGTAACGTAAACGTAACGTAAACGTAACGTAAACGTAACGTAAACGTAACGTAAACGTAACGTAAACGTAACGTAAACGTAACGTAAACGTAACGTAAACGTAACGTAAACGTAACGTAAACGTAACGTAAACGTAACGTAAACGTAACGTAAACGTAACGTAAACGTAACGTAAACGTAACGTAAACGTAACGTAAACGTAACGTAAACGTAACGTAAACGTAACGTAAACGTAACGTAAACGTAACGTAAACGTAACGTAAACGTAATGTAAACGTTTTTTTTTGAAAATATTACTATGCAACTCAACAGCAGCGTCAGGAATTAGTCATTTTAAAGCTGCAACTTTAAGCATTTCCAGCCAAGTTTCTTACAAGTCAAGCTGCGAATATAGTGCTAGAGTCTTTGAAAAATGTTCCTATATGTCTACTCAAGTAAGATTTGACATATAAATAAATTTCTTTACATGACGAAATTCGTGAAGGGCGGCCTTCAACTACCGTCAACGAAAGTAATGTGGCGGTCGAAAAACGAATTAAGCGGTTGAAGAAAATTTAATTGAAGAAAACCCCGGATTACCTATGAGACAATTCGAGGACTATTGGGGATTGGTATGAGCTAAATTCAGAAAATTTTACACGAAGAATTGAAAGTTCGGAAACTTTGTTGTCGTTGGATCCCTCATGAACTGACAGCGGAGCAAAAGCAGGCTCACGTGGAATGGTGCTCACAGATGCTATTTAGTAGCGCGTACGACCACGGACATTCTAATGCTGTTTATAATTTCGTCACAAGAGACGAAACGTGGATTTATTGTTCTGAACCCGAAAAATAACAGCAATCTTGTGATTGGGTGTTTGAAAATGAAAACAGGCCAACAAAAGTGAAACAGGCGAGAAACGTTGGTAAAAAAATGATCATGTTTTTTTCTCAGCTACGGGTCCCATCTGTACAATTCCACTTGAAGATCAAAAGAGTGTTAATGCTAAGTGGTATTCTACAATTTGTTTACCCGGGGTGTTAGAAAAAGTTCGCGAAAGACGACCCAAAACCCGGGACTTCACGTGGCCAACGCCAACGCCAGACCACTAGACCACAGAGCTTTTCTTTTTCTTCTTTCCTACTTTCCCACTTCCCCGGTCGGACAACAAAAAAAAAAGCGTTTTTTTAGTTTTCTAATAAACACAAAGTTTGCCGGGATTGGAAAGTGCCCGGTTGTCGATAGGCTTACCACCTATTACATTTCTTAGACCAAGTGTCTTCGGCTACTCGTGAATGCACTTGTGGTATCGCTGCCTACCCATTCGGGGATACGGGCGTGAATGTACATACCTACTCTACTTACCTTACTTACCAACCACCCTTGTCATCCTACAATGATTGCATTAGATAGGTAGGGGGAAAGATTTAGTAGGAAGGACCTACCCAAATCTTTCCACCGACCCGTATTTAACGTTAACGTAAGGTAAACGTAACGTAAACGTAAGGTAAACGTAAGGTAAACGTAACGTAAACGTAACGTGAACGTGACGTGAACGTGACGTGAACGTGACGTGAACGTGACGTAAATGTGACGTGAACGTGACGTGAACGTGACGTGAACGTGACGTGAACGTGACGTGAACGTGACGTGAACGTGACGTGAACGTGACGTGAACGTGACGTGAACGTGACGTGAACGTGACGTGAACGTGACGTGAACGTGACGAGAACGTGACGTGACGTGAACTTGACGTGAACGTGACGTAAACTTGACGTAAACGTGACGTGAACGTGACGTAAACGTGACGTAAACGTGACGTAAACGTGACGTAAAAGTGACGTAAACGTGACGTAAACTTAACGTAAACGTAACGTAAACGTAACGTAAACGTAACGTTAACGTAACGTTAACGTAACGTAAACGTAACGTAAACGTAAGGTAAACGTAAGGTAAACGTAACGTAACGTAACGTAAACGTAACGTAACGTAACGTAAACGTAACTTAAATGTAACGTAAACGTAACGTAAACGTAACGTAAACGTAACGTAAACGTAACGTAAACGTATCGTAAACGTAACGTAAACGTAACGTAAACGAAAAGTAAACGTAACGTAAACGTAACGTAAACGTAACGTAAACGTAACGTAAACGTAACGTAAACGTAACGTAAACGTAACGTAAACGTAACGTAAACGTAACGTAAACGTAACGTAAACGTAACGTAAACGTAACGTAAACGTAAAGTAAACGTAACGTAAACGTAACGTAAACGTAACGTAAACGTAACGTAAACGTAACGTAAACGTAACGTAAACGTAACGTAAACGTAACGTAAACGTAACGTAAACGTAACGTAAACGTAACGTAAACGTAACGTAAACGTAACGTAAACGTAACGTAAACGTAACGTAAACGTAACGTAAACGTAACGTAAACGTAACGTAAACGTAACGTAAACGTAACGTAAACGTAACGTAAACGTAACGTAAACGTAACGTAAACGTAACGTAAACGTAACGTAAACGTAACGTAAACGTAACGTAAACGTAACGTAAACGTAACGTAAACGTAACGTAAACGTAACGTAAACGTAACGTAAACGTAACGTAAACGTAACGTAAACGTAACGTAAACGTAACGTAAACGTAACGTAAACGTAACGTAAACGTAACGTAAACGTAACGTAAACGTAACGTAAACGTAACGTAAACGTAACGCAAACGAAACGTGACGGAAACGCGACGTAAACGCGACGTAAATTAACTAGTGATGGGCCGAATGTGGTTTGAACCGAATTCGAACTTCGGCCGAACATTCGGTGAAAATACAAAATTCGGCCGAATGTCGGCCGAACTTCGGTTTAATTTTGGGGCGCTTTCTAATTATTTTATACCAGCTATTTACCTATTTTACTATTTACTACTAGCTATTATATTGTCCGCGGCTTCGCTCGCGTAAAGTAAGAAAAAAAAAGTATCCTATGTCACTCCACCCCTTCAACTATCTCCTCTTAAAAAATCACGTCAATTCGTCACTCCGTTTTGCCGTGAAAGACGGACAACCAGTATGGATATATAGGATATCGTTAATGGGTTTTGCAACGCACGTGAATTAATGATGTAACAGCAAAATTTTGATACATTGAGTTACATTGTTCCAATTTAGGCATGGATTTTTATTTTTAACTTTCTGCTACTTAGGTATACAGATAAGGAAGTTACTGATTTTGCTGCGATTTTTGAAAATCGAGTTGTCATCGAGAATGTAGCTCAAAAACATTTTAGACCTCAAACATTTCGTTGAATGCCACTTGAAGGATGAAAACCGATCATCGTTAATATACAGCTTTTTAAAACTGAAATTGCTGTCATTTATAACAATAGTCAGGATTTTGAACCTTGAAAAAAAAATGCTAACAAAAACTATAGCTTTTGTTCCTTTGAGCCTAAATACCTCAATTTAGCGGGACGTTTCAAGGATAGCCTGCAGGGTCAACTAACTGACTTACCTATTTTTTTACCTTTTTTTCGACATTTTTTAAACTACCGATTTTGGAGCTACTTAAACCATTCACAGGTAAAAATTACGTTGAATGCAATTAAAAAGATCTAAATCATCATGTTTTAAAATATATGCATCTTCATTTATATCATACTTTTGATTTTCAACTTCCCGCTACGTATGGAACATTTTCTAACTATTTTCGCGATAACGTCAGTATGTCTGTATATATGTATGTATGTATATGTGTGAGTGAGAGAGAGTGTATGGTTGTATGTATGTATGTATGTATGTATGTATGTATGTATGTATGTATGTATGTATGTAAATATTTCATAACTTTTGAACGGCTTGACCGATCGAAACGCGGTTAATGGCATTGAATTAGAAACTGCTCAATTTGGCTTCCAACAATTTTATTCAATTCGGACTAGAATATTTTGATAAATTTTAAAAAAATTGCAAAAAAAATTTATGAAACGTATTTTTTTAATATAATTTACAGATTAATGTATCGATTGAGTATAAAATTTTATCAGCTCTTTTTAAAAAACTGCGTCTAATTCATAAATTGTATCATAATCGGTTAATCCGTTCGGAAGTTATCGTTGACGAAAAAATTTGGAAAAAGTGTTCTTTCGACACAAATTCTTCCGCCGTGTTGGTCCCGGCCTCCTTTGTAGAATAGGCCAACTGCCGTTCTGCCAGGCAGGTCGTAAAAGGCGACCGATTGGCTATCGAGTCACTACCATCGTGGCTACTAGGTGGTAGAGTTCTGCATTGTCTCGCCCGGGTCTGGTACCACCGCCTTACCTATTCCTGCCGCAATAGCGTCAGTGCTTGTCGCTGTCGTGTTCCGGTTTGGAGGGTAAGGTAGCCGGTAAACTTATGCATGTGGCATTAGATCTCGCCACAAGATAGCAACGCACCATTAACATCTTTGGTGTCTATAGGCGATGGTTGACTCTTTCCATCAGGAGACCCATCTGCTTGTTTGCTGTTTTATGATATAAAAAAAAAAAAAAAAAAAAATTCGAAATTTTTTCAAATACAGTTTCACAGATCAAAATTAAATCAAGTTTTCAAAAGTTACGGCTTTTCAAATATTAATATTTTGTTGTTTACAGCAAACTTGCATGTTTAAAATGACTTTCAGACTATTGACTTAAAAGTCTAATCAGACAGACCGATTGGCTTAAAAGTCTAATCAGCTTTTCTTTCTATAAATTGCGTCAAATAAGCAAATTGCATCAAAATCGGTTGATTTATTTGGGATTTAGTAATATCGAAAATTCAAAAAAAACTTTTATGATATTGTTTCCACGTTTCTGAGTCTGTAAATTACGTAGCTATGAAAACATTTTAGAGGTCAAAAATTGCGTTGAATGCCATTCGAAAGACCAAAATCAATCATCGTTTTTAAAATATTGAAATTACTGTCATTTACAACGACTTCTCATATCATATCATAAATTTGTTACAAATATTCGTTAGTATGTTATGATTTCTGAACTCTGAAAAAATCTGTAATGTGCTAAGATATAGATAAAGATCTAGCAGAAAGTTTCAGGGATGACCTGCCGGGTCAACCGTTTTACATATTTTTTGAACTCTTCGAACTCAAAAATCTATGCTGAAGTTTTTTCACTTTTGTTTTTATGTTTTTTTATTTAGCGGGATGTTTCAGGGATGGCCTGCTAGGTCGACTGTTTTTTTCGAAAGTATAGTTTAGCCTATGTTACTCGTTAAAGAAAGGTCAAAGATTTTTTTCAAATCGG
The DNA here is from genome assembly GCA_036924255.1 of Apodemia mormo. Taxonomy (NCBI): domain Eukaryota; kingdom Metazoa; phylum Arthropoda; class Insecta; order Lepidoptera; family Riodinidae; genus Apodemia; species Apodemia mormo. The sequence goes on along the minus strand of JAUPFN010000020.1, from coordinate 4,297,043 downwards.
TTTAGTAGTTTTTGAGTTTATAAAAATATAGAATACAAATTTTTCCTCTTTATAACATTAGCATAGATTTCAAGCAAATTAGTGCAAGAAGATACTTTCTTCTAGTGCCGAACGTTCGACATTTAAACCGAATTTCGGCCGAATGTCAAAGTTCGGTTCGAGCTGCCGAAATTCGGTTAAACCGAATGTAAAACGAATTTCGGCCCATCCCTAAACTAAACTTTTTGTAAACTTTTTTTTAAACTTTTTGTAACATAATTTTATAATCTGTGTAAATCCGGGACGAGTCGCTAATATTTCATACAAAAGCGAATTTCTTAGTGTTCTTTTTTTAAACTTTGGCAGTTATTGCGTAAGTCTTAGCGATGCTTATTAAAAAAGTTTCTGACTTGTTTTAGACCAATGAATTTTGGGCAGTAAAAAGAATTTACTAAATAACTGTATACTTTTCTAAAAGCGTTGTATCTTATACAAATAAATATATATTTCATCTATACCTATACAAATCTATAGCGTGTTTCTGTATATTCAATTGTTTTGTTAAATGTCGTAATAAATATTTGATTTATGACACAACAATCGAACCATTTTGATGATTGTTGTCTGATTATTTTTATTTTTGTACCTATGTCCCGCTATAACTCGAGAATGACTTGACCAATCGCACAAATGATACGCTATATATTTTTAACTGTCTCTCTATGTTCGTTATAAGCCAAAAAGGACTTTTTCAAACCTGGTGAAAATTGGTATACAGACTGACTGGTGAGTTACCTTCAATGTTTAAGGACATGATAGTTGGTGATCATATACGATGAGAAACAATAACATTAAAAATAAATATTAAATAATTCTTAGTAAACTTAGTAAACAAAAGCTTAATACACCGAGAATCCTATATTTACCTGCGCCATACTTGGACACCGCGCGGACGCACGTGTTACGCAGATAGTGAGGTTGAGAGCGGGAGGTGGCGGCGGCGTGTCCTTGATATCGACGAGCGTGCTTAGTGAGTATCATATCCACATTTCCCTTTTTTTAGAGAAATATTGGTCAAAAATTAAGGTCAAAGATTAAGGTCAAAGATTAATATTTGACACATCGATTTGAGAAAATTTAAACCCTTAGCAGGTTAAAACCGAAGTTTGTCCTTAGAGACATGAAAGACAATGACTGGTGCAAGTTAAAACAAACTTTGATTAAAACTTCAATAAACTTACCAAAGGCAGCTCATTTCTTTCATTGGTATTACTTTTTACCGAATACCAACTCTTAATTAGATTTCACTCATAAAAAAGAGGAGTTTCATTGGCATTCCCTTTTTTTCGAATAGCAAAACCTAATTGGATTTCACCCATAAAAAGAAGATATTCATTGGTATTCCCATTTATAGAATAGCAAGACTTAATTAGAATTCACTCAGTAAAAAAACATTTGGTTATCTGGTATATAATCTGGTATTTTGGTTAATTTGTAAGAAATTAGATAAATACACTATGGAGTTAGTCGTGAGTGTTAGTGAATAGACAGAGAATTAGCAATTGATCGACATTTTTTAGAGATTGAAGAAGGAAAAAATTAAAGTGAGAGATAAATTAAAGGAGTCGAGAAAAAAGATTTTACGTAATTAGAATTAAAAAGTTGCAGTAAAATCTCTTTGGTCGTACTGTTTGTATCTGGCTAGTTTTGGACCATTCAATAGATTCTATTTTAAATATAAAACTTGAGAGGTGTCAAGGGACACCCGGATGGAACGAAGTTCCTTTCGATACAAAAAACCTGTATACACTCAACAAAAATAATCGTCGCGACACCACACTGTTCAATGCGAAATAGAAATGAAAATATCTGGCTTGCTTTCTATAAGAGAGAGAGAGAGAGAGAGAGAGAGAAACATGCGCACACCGCACAGCTTACAATAGCTTACTATAGCAAAAAGTGTCGTGACAACTTTTCGTAAGAATTTTTTCCGTCCAGCCCCCTTTCACAACGCGCGATAAGGAACTTCGTTCCAATAATGTAAGATTTATTCTAACCATGCTTTAAATAGATACGCCTTTCAAGAAGCTTCTTAGTTTTTCAGTTTAGCTTGCATTTACATACAGAAATACAGAGTACTTACCGATAAAATCACTCCAAGGGTAATTTTTAAACCTTGTCATCTCATTCGGTTCGATAAAACAGTATAACATGGTTTATTTCTATTTTTTTACAATATGATATAACCTACAAATGTATGACATTTTTGACAATAATAGGAGTGTTTTCTTATATGCGCGGCGACAGGTTTCCTTCCTAATAGCGTGTCTATTAGTATTCATGTGGTCTGTGATTCTAACTCTTTCTCTCGTCGGCTTAGTACTATAACAAAGAGATTCTTTTCTTTTTGGTGTACACATTTTATAAGATTGTTTCTTTATCATGACACATTTTCGTTTCACTGAGTTTCAATATTATAACGATTCTAAAGAAGCTTCACTTCAATAAAAAAGACTTCAACTAAAGGCATCAGACATTTATCATTCATAACTTTATTTTTTTATTTTCTCGTATCATTACAAGATTAACAATTTTCAATTAATTACTTTCTTTGTCTTAAACTATTAAGTAAAAGGTAGTTGCTGTTTGTAGAAGTCATCATCAATACAATCTTTTTAATTTTGAGAAATTTTAAAAAACCCCAAAAATATTTTGGCTAACAGTATTTTTTCTGCCTACCCCGTAAGGGATCTGGCGTGAAGATATGTATATGTATGTAGTATTTTTTTAATATAACTTCCAGATTAATGTACCGATTGAATTCAAAAATTAATCAGCTCTATTTCTCACAAAACTACGTCTAATGGATAAATTACATCAAAACCGGTTTATCCGTTTGGGAGTAATCGTTAACGAAAAATTTTGAAAAAAGTGTTTTTTCGACATATTATTATAATATACAATATTAATATTTTTTTGGTGTTCAACGATATTTTAGTACTAAAAAAACTACGTCAAATGCCGCTTAGAAAATAAAAATCGAATTTTATTTTCAAAAGTTACGATGCTGTAACTCGATTCAAATATAAACAATAACGATAATAAAATTCGATTCAAATATTAAAATTACGTTGTTTTTAGCATGTTTTAGCAAACTTAATATTTTTGAAATAACTTTGCTTCATTTGATTTCAACCAATAACTTAGGAGATATCACAGTTTAAAGATAAAATATTATGATCAAGCACCGCGCGAGTCGTGCGTGCGTGGGTTGAATACCTTTGCGGAAACCGTATGATTTATATTTCTGAAAATAAACCGAAATTGTTGAATGACCAGCTTACGGCGTACAGTTCTGTTTTCGACGCCCTAGGAGGAACTGGCAAGACTTTTGTTATTAATTTGATATTATTGAAAGTTAGGTGTCAGGGAAAACTTTGGCCACTGCGTCGTCGATATCGCTGCAACTCTATTAACAGATAGTCGCACGGCTCATTGAACATTTAAACTACCCCTTATTGTTTCTTTGCAGAAGGATAGCGTGTGTTCCCTCGTAAAAATGGCCCTGTAGGAAAAGTATTGTAAGATATCTGTTTAGTAATATGGGAAGAATGCACGACAATTCTAGAGCTCTTGTAGAGGCTTTTGACAGGACTTTTAGAGATATTAGAAGCTCTAACAAGGTCATGGGTGGAATCACTGTTATTTTTTCTGGTGATTTTCGACAAACATTGCCGGTAATGATTAAAGGAGCTAGAGCTGACATTGTGAAGTCTTGCTTTAAACCATCCTCATTATGGAAGTTGGTTAATACCTTAAAACTGTCTACAAACATGAGAGCACATTTGGGTGGAGGTAGTACAGATTTTTCTTCCAAGTTACTCTTAATAGGGAACAGGAAAATTCCTCATTATCAAAACAAAATTAAAATTGATCACGATTTAGGTGAAATAGTTACCAACATTGAAGACCTAATCTCCAAAGTTTACCCAGATATAGTGGAAGTAGAAAACAAAGACTACCAGTGGATGTGCAAAGGGCAATATTGGCGTCTAAAAATAGTGGTTTTGACGAAATTAATGACAGAATACTGAGTAAACTTCCAGGAGATAGCGTAAACTATACATTGATTGACAATGTAATGGATCAAGAAGATGCTGTACATTACCCACAAGAATTCCTCAATTCTCTAAAATCAAGTGGCCTTCCCCCTTATTCCCTTAAATTAAAAACTAGTACTCCTATTATTTTATTAAGAAACCACCAAATTTATAGGTAACAGAATTCAGGTTAAATTTCTTCGCAATAATCTAATTCTTGCCATTGTTTTGATTGGTCCAGCATTTAGCAAACGGTGCTAATATCTTACATACCAATGATTCCCAACGATTTGCCTTTTATCTTCAAAAGAATTCAATTTCCTGTGAAGGTATCGTTTGCCGTAACAATTAATAAAGCACAGGAGCAAACATTTAACTATCTAGAAGTTGATTTGCGTCAAAATTGTTTTACGCACGGACAATTATATATTGCGTTATCAAGATCAGATTGCGGAGAACAACTGTATGTTCTTCTGCTACAAGAAATTATAACTAAAAATATATTGTACGTAAAATTACTTCAAAATACTACGTAATATAAATACCTCCTCACCATCTCAATGTCTGGAAATCCACAACTGTGTGATTTTCCCGACACTTTTTACCTCGCACTACTCTGTTGTGGAACCAATTACCGGTAGTTAGTGCGAGGTAAAAAGTGTCGGGAAAATCACACAGTTGTGGATTTCCAGACATTGAGATGGTGAGGAGGTATTTATATTACGTAGTATTTTGAAGTAATTTTACGTACAATATATTTTTAGTTATAATTTCTTGTAGCAGAAGAACATACAGTTGTTCTCCGCAATCTGATCTTGATAACGCAATATATAATTGTCCGTGCGTAAAACAATTTTGACGCAAATCAACTTCTAGATAGTTAAATGTTTGCTCCTGTGCTTTATTAATTGTTACGGCAAACGATACCTTCACAGGAAATTGAATTCTTTTGAAGATAAAAGGCAAATCGTTGGGAATCATTGGTATGTAAGATATTAGCACCGTTTGCTAAATGCTGGACCAATCAAAACAATGGCAAGAATTAGATTATTGCGAAGAAATTTAACCTGAATTCTGTTACCTATAAATTTGGTGGTTTCTTAATAAAATAATAGGAGTACTAGTTTTTAATTTAAGGGAATAAGGGGGAAGGCCACTTGATTTTAGAGAATTGAGGAATTCTTGTGGGTAATGTACAGCATCTTCTTGATCCATTACATTGTCAATCAATGTATAGTTTACGCTATCTCCTGGAAGTTTACTCAGTATTCTGTCATTAATTTCGTCAAAACCACTATTTTTAGACGCCAATATTGCCCTTTGCACATCCACTGGTAGTCTTTGTTTTCTACTTCCACTATATCTGGGTAAACTTTGGAGATTAGGTCTTCAATGTTGGTAACTATTTCACCTAAATCGTGATCAATTTTAATTTTGTTTTGATAATGAGGAATTTTCCTGTTCCCTATTAAGAGTAACTTGGAAGAAAAATCTGTACTACCTCCACCCAAATGTGCTCTCATGTTTGTAGACAGTTTTAAGGTATTAACCAACTTCCATAATGAGGATGGTTTAAAGCAAGACTTCACAATGTCAGCTCTAGCTCCTTTAATCATTACCGGCAATGTTTGTCGAAAATCACCAGAAAAAATAACAGTGATTCCACCCATGACCTTGTTAGAGCTTCTAATATCTCTAAAAGTCCTGTCAAAAGCCTCTACAAGAGCTCTAGAATTGTCGTGCATTCTTCCCATATTACTAAACAGATATCTTACAATACTTTTCCTACAGGGCCATTTTTACGAGGGAACACACGCTATCCTTCTGCAAAGAAACAATAAGGGGTAGTTTAAATGTTCAATGAGCCGTGCGACTATCTGTTAATAGAGTTGCAGCGATATCGACGACGCAGTGGCCAAAGTTTTCCCTGACACCTAACTTTCAATAATATCAAATTAATAACAAAAGTCTTGCCAGTTCCTCCTAGGGCGTCGAAAACAGAACTGTACGCCGTAAGCTGGTCATTCAACAATTTCGGTTTATTTTCAGAAATATAAATCATACGGTTTCCGCAAAGGTATTCAACCCACGCACGCACGACTCGCGCGGTGCTTGATCATAATATTTTATCTTTAAACTGTGATATCTCCTAAGTTATTGGTTGAAATCAAATGAAGCAAAGTTATTTCAAAAATATTAAGTTTGCTAAAACATGCTAAAAACAACGTAATTTTAATATTTGAATCGAATTTTATTATCGTTATTGTTTATATTTGAATCGAGTTACAGCATCGTAACTTTTGAAAATAAAATTCGATTTTTATTTTCTAAGCGGCATTTGACGTAGTTTTTTTAGTACTAAAATATCGTTGAACACCAAAAAAATATTAATATTGTATATTATAATAATATGTCGAAAAAACACTTTTTTCAAAATTTTTCGTTAACGATTACTCCCAAACGGATAAACCGGTTTTGATGTAATTTATCCATTAGACGTAGTTTTGTGAGAAATAGAGCTGATTAATTTTTGAATTCAATCGGTACATTAATCTGGAAGTTATATTAAAAAAATACTACATACATATACATATCTTCACGCCAGATCCCTTACGGGGTAGGCAGAAAAAATACTGTTAGCCAAAATATTTTTGGGGTTTTTTAAAATTTCTCAAAATTAAAAAGATTGTATTGATGATGACTTCTACAAACAGCAACTACCTTTTACTTAATAGTTTAAGACAAAGAAAGTAATTAATTGAAAATTGTTAATCTTGTAATGATACGAGAAAATAAAAAAATAAAGTTATGAATGATAAATGTCTGATGCCTTTAGTTGAAGTCTTTTTTATTGAAGTGAAGCTTCTTTAGAATCGTTATAATATTGAAACTCAGTGAAACGAAAATGTGTCATGATAAAGAAACAATCTTATAAAATGTGTACACCAAAAAGAAAAGAATCTCTTTGTTATAGTACTAAGCCGACGAGAGAAAGAGTTAGAATCACAGACCACATGAATACTAATAGACACGCTATTAGGAAGGAAACCTGTCGCCGCGCATATAAGAAAACACTCCTATTATTGTCAAAAATGTCATACATTTGTAGGTTATATCATATTGTAAAAAAATAGAAATAAACCATGTTATACTGTTTTATCGAACCGAATGAGATGACAAGGTTTAAAAATTACCCTTGGAGTGATTTTATCGGTAAGTACTCTGTATTTCTGTATGTAAATGCAAGCTAAACTGAAAAACTAAGAAGCTTCTTGAAAGGCGTATCTATTTAAAGCATGGTTAGAATAAATCTTACATTATTGGAACGAAGTTCCTTATCGCGCGTTGTGAAAGGGGGCTGGACGGAAAAAATTCTTACGAAAAGTTGTCACGACACTTTTTGCTATAGTAAGCTATTGTAAGCTGTGCGGTGTGCGCATGTTTCTCTCTCTCTCTCTCTCTCTCTCTCTTATAGAAAGCAAGCCAGATATTTTCATTTCTATTTCGCATTGAACAGTGTGGTGTCGCGACGATTATTTTTGTTGAGTGTATACAGGTTTTTTGTATCGAAAGGAACTTCGTTCCATCCGGGTGTCCCTTGACACCTCTCAAGTTTTATATTTAAAATAGAATCTATTGAATGGTCCAAAACTAGCCAGATACAAACAGTACGACCAAAGAGATTTTACTGCAACTTTTTAATTCTAATTACGTAAAATCTTTTTTCTCGACTCCTTTAATTTATCTCTCACTTTAATTTTTTCCTTCTTCAATCTCTAAAAAATGTCGATCAATTGCTAATTCTCTGTCTATTCACTAACACTCACGACTAACTCCATAGTGTATTTATCTAATTTCTTACAAATTAACCAAAATACCAGATTATATACCAGATAACCAAATGTTTTTTTACTGAGTGAATTCTAATTAAGTCTTGCTATTCTATAAATGGGAATACCAATGAATATCTTCTTTTTATGGGTGAAATCCAATTAGGTTTTGCTATTCGAAAAAAAGGGAATGCCAATGAAACTCCTCTTTTTTATGAGTGAAATCTAATTAAGAGTTGGTATTCGGTAAAAAGTAATACCAATGAAAGAAATGAGCTGCCTTTGGTAAGTTTATTGAAGTTTTAATCAAAGTTTGTTTTAACTTGCACCAGTCATTGTCTTTCATGTCTCTAAGGACAAACTTCGGTTTTAACCTGCTAAGGGTTTAAATTTTCTCAAATCGATGTGTCAAATATTAATCTTTGACCTTAATCTTTGACCTTAATTTTTGACCAATATTTCTCTAAAAAAAGGGAAATGTGGATATGATACTCACTAAGCACGCTCGTCGATATCAAGGACACGCCGCCGCCACCTCCCGCTCTCAACCTCACTATCTGCGTAACACGTGCGTCCGCGCGGTGTCCAAGTATGGCGCAGGTAAATATAGGATTCTCGGTGTATTAAGCTTTTGTTTACTAAGTTTACTAAGAATTATTTAATATTTATTTTTAATGTTATTGTTTCTCATCGTATATGATCACCAACTATCATGTCCTTAAACATTGAAGGTAACTCACCAGTCAGTCTGTATACCAATTTTCACCAGGTTTGAAAAAGTCCTTTTTGGCTTATAACGAACATAGAGAGACAGTTAAAAATATATAGCGTATCATTTGTGCGATTGGTCAAGTCATTCTCGAGTTATAGCGGGACATAGGTACAAAAATAAAAATAATCAGACAACAATCATCAAAATGGTTCGATTGTTGTGTCATAAATCAAATATTTATTACGACATTTAACAAAACAATTGAATATACAGAAACACGCTATAGATTTGTATAGGTATAGATGAAATATATATTTATTTGTATAAGATACAACGCTTTTAGAAAAGTATACAGTTATTTAGTAAATTCTTTTTACTGCCCAAAATTCATTGGTCTAAAACAAGTCAGAAACTTTTTTAATAAGCATCGCTAAGACTTACGCAATAACTGCCAAAGTTTAAAAAAAGAACACTAAGAAATTCGCTTTTGTATGAAATATTAGCGACTCGTCCCGGATTTACACAGATTATAAAATTATGTTACAAAAAGTTTAAAAAAATTGATTAGATCGCTACCAAACATCACAGGACAACTTGCTAGGCACGTAGACGGCTGAAACCGGCTTAAACAAAACCGGCTTAAATCAGGTGCACCTTTACCTTATATATATATATATATATATATATATATATATATATATATATATATATAGTCATAGTCATAGGTAGATACAGATACTTCAGATTACAGACCACATGAATGCTAATAGACATGCCAATGGAAAGGAAAAGTGTCGCCGCGCATTTGAGCAAACGCTCCTATTACTGTCAAAAATGTCACACATTTGTAAATATATTGTATTGTGAAAAATAGAAATAAACCATGTTGATTTTGAGAATTTTTGAAAAGACTTAAAAAATTTTTTTTTCGAAACAGTATTTTTTTGTTTGCAATTGTTTGATGGCTATATGACGATATATGATAGTTAATTATTATTATCGTTTGATGGTATTTGGTTAAATAAAAAATAAATATTATTAGGTATTTATTTTTACTTAGTACCGAATGTGATGACAAAGTTTAAAAATTATCCTTGAAGTGATTTCATTTCATCGATAAGTAGTATAACCAAAAATAATTTAAACAAGGTATTTTCTCTATGATATAACTGTGTATTTTTGTGACCAAACCAGGCTTGGTGTTGACCACATGAGGTGCCGGGTTCGATTCCCGAGTCGGGCACATAAAAAAAGTGTTTTTTCAGTTTTCTGAGAAACACAAAGTTGCCCGGGATTGGAAAGTGCCCGGTTGGCGATAGACTGGCCACCTATCACATTTGTGGGACCAAGTATCTTTCTTCGGCTAATCGTGGGTGCACATATTGTACCTCTGCCTACCCCTTCGGGGATATGGGCGTGAAGATACTTTTTTTTAAACCAAAGATAATTGTATAATAATGTATTTTTGTGTGTAAATGCAAGGTTTTTTCGAAATAACATTAAGCAGTTGCTCCAAGTGACCGCTACTATGAAACTAGGTGTTTCGGACGAGCAGAGTGCTCAGCCAGAGTTTAAATTAAGTGGGTTAAGAACCTGCCCTAAGGGCGTCTCCTGTGAGACCGAACCTCAGCTTAGGACAGTATCTTGACGTTAAGCGGGAGCATAAGTGCCATCAGGATTTCGAATCGTTAATGACTTTTGACCGGCACCTCGAGTGTTAGTGGGAAGTAACAGTGGACCGAGTCGCCACCGGTGGTGATTTTGGCGTGTGCATGTAAATTGTGAAGTGTAGGCTATGATGGGATCATCAGATTTGGAAAGGTGTTTAACCTCTGGAATTCCAGTCGGCCATATTTTTTAAGTTTCTACCGGCCGGCGCTCAATGGGGAAAATATGACCGCATCTAATTTGAATTTGAATATAATTATACACGTAAAATATTTTACTGAATAGCTTTATTTTTAATCATAGTAGACAGAAAATATATCTAGCAATACGTAATCATCATAGACTCAAAGAGCATATCACGGCTGTAAAAAACAGGCAGGTTAATAAGTCGGCTATAGCTGAACATATTTTGGATTCCAGCACTGATCACTGGATTGAATTCCACCGACCTCAGGTTCTCTCTACTGAGCGACACTATGTTCCCCGTATGGTACGGGAAGCTATTGAAATTAGAAAATATAAAAATTTCAACAGGGAAGACGGATTTAAGTTGTCTCCTGCTTGGAATCCAGTGATCAGCAGAATAAAGCCTTTACACCTGCAAACAAATAAAGTCCAAGATACGGTTAGTGTTGTGTGTAGGCTAAATTCGAAAAAACAAGACCAGAAGGGGGTAGATGAAAATCGATCCCGACGTGAACGACGGAGGAAACTCGCTGCTCCAGTCTGCTCGTGACCACGGTCAATGTAACTTGGCCGAAACGTGGAGCTTTACAAGTAAGTTCTATATATGTACGCGTTATTGACCCGTTTATATATCTAAAAATACGTAATCGTTTACAGAATGATAAAATATGGTATAATTATAGAGAAAACATATTATTTGTACAACGCGGTATGAGGATTGGCGCGGGTCAATGATGAATGTCACCGTTAAATATTGCGCGTGCGAGGACGGGACTCGAGAGGTTAAACATAATTATTATCCCGTTCAAGTAATGTCGTTTTTTTTGTCTTTTCAGTACTGGCTTTGGTATAGACGCAAGAGCTTCTGGATTCAAATGGGACCTTATGGCAATTTCGCTAGCGATATTAGATACACTTTTGCCCACATCTTCGGGAATATAGGTCTAGAAGCATTTAGGTGAATACATATTTAAATTTGCTTACATAATGAGGGAGAGAGTTAAACAAACTGATGATAACAAAATTGAAGGACTGAGTTTGGTGTTATATCTACATAACTATTATTAACATCCAAAATCTAATGAGCTAAAAAGTAGAATTAGTTAAGCTAAATTTAGACTACAATTATTTGCGAGGGTTTGAGGATGAAGTGCCGCCAATTTTAGATAATTTCGCTGGGTTATATAATTTGCGTATAGTATATCTTTTGACTCGCAGCAGCTATGACGTTTGATTAAGTTTTATTTGACGATCTTCTAAAGATAAATCAAGATTATGAAAGTAAAACATAACATTAAATTCTTGTAATAAATATATGTATATGTCGTTTAAGTAAAAAAAAAAATAGGAAAAAAATTTACGGGCCAAAATAATCTTTAAAAAGCCGACTTAAAAGATAAGAAATGAATGCGATTCGAATGGAAAAATCTAATTTATTAGATTGCTGTTTAAAATCCCTTAGTATCTGTGAATTCCCACGTGGAAGAGTGAAGAAGCCGAGAACAAGAAAAGAGGAGATCTCCGAACCAATCAACGACGGCACCTGAACGACGAATTAAAATTCTTACCATTGCAAAATTTTACCCGTTACGTAGACGTTTCCATGTAAAACATACGACATACGTGTCATGGACACAGCCAGAACCCATTTTTTAAATTCCCGCTAAGTAAGGACGTAAGGAAGTTACTGATTTTCATGATGACGTCAGAATGTATTTATATATGTGACGTATAACATTTTTTTTTTGATATTACTTCGACATTTTTTAGCCTATAGATTATGTGTCTAAAATAATTTTACAGCTCAAACATTGCGTTGAATGCCATTCGAAAGATAAAAATCGATCATCGTTTCCAAAATATGTATAAAATTTTTCAAAAATTTACTGGCAATTTTAACGAAATTTAGATTTTTTAACTCTGGAAAAAATCTATTCTTAGGTAAAGTTTTTTTTCCTTTGAGCTTAGAATATCTCAATTTAGCGGGTAGCTTCAGGGATGGCCAGCAGGGTCAACCTGTTCACAGATTTTTTTGTCGGTTTTATTTCAGATTTTTCTGTGTGGTGTTGTATTGTTTCTTGCAACCTGTCCATTAATTTAACTTAAAAGGGCCTAACGTAACTTATTTTTGTACTAACTGGCCTGCGAACTTTTACCCGCGAATAGAGATAAAAGTCATCAGGTTACGAAATTTAGTAAAATCTTTTTTTAAAATAGGGGATTATTTTGACCGCTTTGACCGCCCCGTTGGTCGAGTGGTTAGCGACTTTGACTACGCAAACGACGGGGCCCGACGGGGACAAGCATTTGTGTGATAAGCATAAATGTTTGTATTTCCGAGTTTGGGTGTTTATTAAATACCTTCTAGTATTTATATATGTATTTCTATGTATTATTATTGTTGACTAACACCCATAACATAAGCAAATAATTTGCTTACTTCGGGGTCAGATTAGTTGGTGTAATTTGTCCCGTGAATATTTATTATTTATAATTATTATTATTTGAAATAAAAACCGACCAAGTGCGACTGGGAGTCGTGCACTAGAGTTCCGTACCATCATATATAAAAACGGCAAAAAACATGTTTGTTATATGGGAGCCCTCCTTATAATATATACCTAATATTTACTTTATTTTAATTTAATTATTTATTTTCTAAGCGTTTATAATTAAATATTCTGTGAATATTTTAAGCGTCTACCAATTTTCGTTATTAAGATCGAGAAAATAATTTCAAAAAAAACACGTTTTTTGTGTGGTAGTCTTCCTTAAATATTTATGTTATTCTGTTTTAATATATTTTGTTTTTATAGTGGCGACAGAAATATATCATCACTCCAAAACCAAGGTCTTGAGATACATTCTAGTGGCAGATGGATGCATGTACAGACAGATAGACGGACGGACGGCGAAGTCTTAGTAACAGGATCCCGTTTTACCCTTTGGGTACAGAATCTTTAAAATTAACTCATTGTTTTATAGAAAGTTTTGAAACAACTGGATCTGAACCAGTGACTTTGCCCTAAACTGTCCGTAGTCAGGGCATTGCCTAGCTAAATAAGATCTTTTTAAGTTTTTCTATCATATGATCAGTGTTAAAATATTAATAAATTTATTTATTGAATGATTTATTGTACACAATTAAAAGAGAAGTAATACATAGAAACTTATTAAAAACAGACTGTACAAATACTTGTAAGTATAGTTAAATGCTTCTAAAACGTGTCAAACTTCGATTAAAAATTGCAAGGTTCTCGTAAAGGCTTATTTCAATCCCTGTGATATGCATCTGTAGATCTGTATATGTGTTTGCATTCCATAAAAACCTTTTTGTGCGCTCTCGCTTATCTACCTCCCCGAACTAACCGGGCAAAAAGCACTCAACTGCTTAAACACGGTGCATGAGACTTTATGCATAGCCATGAATGTACATTTCATGCATTTGCATAGGTATTACGTGACATCTGATAGGGTAGTAGAAATAAAAGTAAGTGATGAATACAAAGTTCGCATCGCCTCTGTGGTCTAGTGATCCAGCTTTGGAGTTGACCACATGAGGTCCCGGGTTCGATTCCCGGGTCGGGCACTTTAAAAAAAAAGTGTTATTTCAGTTTTCTGAGAAACTCAAAGTTGCCCGGAATTGGAAAGTGCCCGGTTGGCGATAGGCTTGCCACCTATCACATTTATGGGACCAAGTATCTTCGGCTAATCGTGGGTGCACTTGTTGTACCTCTGCCTCCCCCTTAGGTGATATGGGCGTGAAGATACAAAGTTCGCTTAGAAACCATCGCATGTTGATAGATGCTTATCGTATCGTAATATCGTATCGTATGTATGTATCTATATTACAAGCATATAATTTGTTTATTTTGGGCTCAGATCAATTTGTGTATATGCCCAGTGACATTTTATTTCTATAGTTGCAGCATGCAGTCCGCTGCATTATAAAGGTTTTTGGCGAATCCCGCGGGATCACCAATTTTTTCGAAATAAAAGTATCCTATGAGTTATTCCAGGTCATAATATACCTGTGTGCCAAATTTTACTTAAATTCGTTCTGTAGTTTTGCGTGATTGAGTAACAAACATTTGTCGATCCAAACATCCATCCATTCAAACATCCAAAATTTTGTATTTATAATATTGATATAATCATTGATATAAAAAGCCCAAGATGCACAGTCCCGAACAAAACTGACACGCAAAACTGTCCAGCGGGTCTAGACAAGTGGCATAAACGCTAGGAGAATAGAAAGAGAAATGTATGGATTTGACATAAATATAATCGAACGCTTACTTCAAGTCCATAAATTAATCTTTTTATTCTCCTAGCGTTTATGCAACTTGTCTATAGTCTTTTGCTATAATATTTGCTTTATTTTTAAAAAAAAAATGGTTATGTATACTCACTAAATAAGGAACAAAAACAATCTTGTTGTGCATGCTTCTCGTCTCCACAGAATAAGTAACTCTTTTATGGGGCAATGTATACGCTTTTACAATAAACTTCCCGAAACTATAAGAGATCTACCAGTTAATAAATTTAAAAAATGTGTTAAAACCATTGATATAAGAACCCAAGATACACAATCAGTGTGTCAAAAACGTCCTCTAAAAATGAGTGCACAATTTTAAATTGTGCGCTCATTTCAAATAGAATCGCGTCGGTCGCGACACTGTCAATTTTATATCTTTTCGTACATTGCTTTATAAAAACAACTATAAATCGTCCACGCAAGGTTGAATATGCAGACATATGTTTTTGCCATATCTATAACTACTTAAATGATATTAGGGACACTTTTGAATGTCAGTTTTGTTCGGGACTGTGCATCTAGGGATTTTTATATCAATGGTTAAAACAAAACTGTGTAAAAAAGGATATTATAAAATCTCAGATTATTTAGAAGACAAAAAATCCTGGGATTAATTGCTCCTCATACCGATCTCATATATATTTTTGTAATATTGTGATATTGTAATGATAATGATATGAAAAAAAAGACAAGCCCGCTGAGTTTCTTCTGCCGGATCTTCTCAGTGTGTGGCCGCGTTTTCGATCCGACAGTAGTTTTTAAAAAAAATATGTTGACGTGTCAAAATCGTCCAGCGGGTCTAGACAAGTGGCATAAACGCTAGGAGAATATAAAGAGAAATGTATGGATTTGACATAAATATAATCGAACGCTTACTTCAAGTCCATACATTTATCTTTATATTCTTCTAGCGTTTATGCAACTTGTCTAGAGCCTTATGTCACATGAGTAGATATAAATATGGGAAAAACTTAAGTTTTTGCATATCCAAGAAAAAGCGCAGAATTAATAGTTGTTTTAAAAAGAAACTAACAAAAAGGTAATAAAATTGACAGTGTCACGATCGACGCGATTCTATTTGAAAATGAGAAGTGTGCGCTCATTTTTAGAGGACGTTTTGAGACACTGAATGTGCATCTTTCGTTTTTTATTTGTAAAATATAAATTATTTTTTATTTAACATCTAGTCAGTGGCCTTATTTTTTATTTTTTTATTTACCATCTACATTTTACAAGCTTGGTAGTAAAGTAGATAATGTATTCTTCAGATTGGGTCCGGATCAAAATGGTGAATAATTTTTATCTTTTTAAAAGTCGTTGTCGCACTGCGCACAATATATATTAAATACATTTCTGTGGTCCTCCTAGTTAACGGCCATTCTAACAATCTATGTTCAAATTTCAGTGTTTTTAATTTCAATAAAATTGTTACAATTGTTTTATGCTAAAACTTTGTAGTTAATTAGTAGGTTGTGGACGGAGCTTATTCACAATTTCGTTCGTTAATTTCAGAATTGTAGGTCTGTCAAATTAGATTCGTTATACTTGTAAAACTTTGACAATAAAGTTAATTTTAATAGTAGTTAGCAACAAATACATAGAGTAATTTGATTTTTTTTTAAATAAAATTTTAAGTTTGCGTTGGCTACTTTGTTGTATGTTGATGATGTTATAATAACTAGCTGTTGCCAGCGACTTCGTCCGCACGGGTTTTCGTTTACTCCGCACTGCTCCGCCCCCGTAGGTGCTAGCGTGATAATATGTAAGTATTATGTTGACCCGACCTGTTAGTAATATTCATGCCAAATTTGAAGTAAATCTATGCAGTACTTTATGAGTTTACCCCGGACATACATACAGACAAACAGACAAAAATTCTAAAAACTATATTTTTGGCTTTGATATCAATTGTAGATCACGCCCCAAGTATTCTTTTAAAAAAATAATCAATGTACAGTTTTGACTTTTTTACGATTTTATTATATGTATAGATTGACATCATTGTCTTAAACTATGACTGAGCACTCTGTTCGCCAAAAAGTCTGATTTCGCAGTAACGGTTGTTCGGACCAAATGTTAATTTCGAAAAAAAATATTATTGATAAATATTTTCCTTATGTACTGTGTTTAGCGCATTTTTCTTTTATGTTCTGGAAACTATAATATTTTTAATATACATATAGCTCTATGTCGTTATTGTATTATAGAAGTTTTCCTTAAGGAAAGTTTAACGTAATTTTTTCCATACGGTCATACGAAGAATCCGAGACATCATAATTTTAGTCCTATGGGCCAGTAGTGAAAATATCTTATTATTTTATTTAATAGTTGCCGAGTACCTGAATGATTATTAGGTTTTGAAATCCCGGGTGTGAATCTCAAGTCTAACAAAAAGATTGTCTTAGTAGGTATATAGAAAAAATTTAGTAGTAACTTGGAATTTTCAGGTTGTATATTAGCACAGAAACTTACTCCTGCAGTAGTTGAGAACAGATTGATGATGATGAATTTATGGAGGCTTTGAGGTCCCGGGTATGAATCTCAAGTCAAATTAGTAGTAACTCGGAATCTTCAGGTTGCATATTAACAGAGAATCTTATATCGAGCAGTAGTTGAGAACAGATTGATGATGACGAATGTATGAAAAACTATACGTAACGTTTATTGGTAAATAAAAAATGATGTTATATACGTTTAAGCTTAATGGCAAATGCGAAAGGTGCAAATCAACGTAAATCCAAGGCAATCCAAGATTAAGTTTCGCTACCTATCCCACCCTAAGGAAACTGATAAATCTTAGAATTTACGATTTTCAGTTCAATCTGTTTTCTCTGCAAGGGAATCAGCGTAATGATATCCATTAAAGATTTAAATTTAATAAACACTTCTGAGCAATGAGGGCTTAATTTCGCAAAATACGTTTTGTTTTAACACAAGGTGCATTTAAATTGAGGTAAATTCGGAAATTAAGGTAAATTAATTTGGGAAATAAGAAAAATAGCGTAATAAATGAGCCAACAGATGTGAAAATTAAATGAAAACTCTATGGCATAATGGCAGTAAAGGACGTCTTTACTACATTTACCATCGCATTAACAGTACAAACAAGAAGCTAGATACTTATATTTTCTACTATTTTTTTAAATGACTCCCAAAAAGGAGAAATTTCTCAATTTGACTGCATTTTTGTAAGTTTGTTACCTCGGAACACGGTAATTTATAGTTTTTGGGGTTCTATACCATCACACAAATGCTTGTCCCCGTCGGGGATCGAACCCGAGTCCCGTCGATTGCGTAGTCTGAGTCGCTAACCACTCGACCAACGGGGTGGGCGTATTAGGTTGGGAAAGATCTAATTCAGGGTTCGAAAGATACAGGAGGATTAAAAGTCGATATCTACAGTTTTACTGTGTTTAAATAATTCTTTTTATTTTACTAGCGACCCGTTTTGGCTTTGCACGTGTAATATACAGACTGCCTGGTGAGTTACCTTTAATATTAAGGACGTGATAGTTGGCGGTCATATATGATGGAAAAAAAAACATTAAAATTAAATATTAAAATACTTCTTAGTAAACTTATTAAACAGTACACCGAGAATCCTATATTTACCTGCGACAACTTGGACACCGCGCGGACGCACGTGTCGCGCAGTGCGATATCAACACAGAATACATAGGTAGGTACATAACAAACAGCGAACGGCGCGGCGGTGCGGCGTGTGGCGTGCTTCGAGAATATTTTATCCACATTTCACTTATTTTTAGAGAAATATTGGTGAAAATTACCTAAGTCCGTAATTTTATTATTTCATTTTATTGAGAATCAACTCTCCTGAAGATCTCTCTGAAGAAGAATCAACAGAAGAGAGAATACTCTCCAGAAATATTGAAGGTAACTCACCAGTCAGTCTGTATAAAAAAAACTTGACAAAATTATACACTTAAACCTTCTTTGTGAATTCTTCTATTAATTGGTAAAGCCGTATGAAAATCCGTTCAGTAGTTTTTGAGTTTATCACGAACAGATAGACAGGCGCGGCGGGGAACTTTGTTCTATAATATGTATTCGCTTTTGCCCGCGGTTTCGCTCGCGTTAGATTCGGGGAAGAAATGGGGAATTAGATAGAGATAAACAGTAGCCTATATCTCTCTCCATCCCTTCAACTATCTCCACTTAAAAATCACGTGAATTCGTCGCTCCGTTTTGCCGTGAAAGACAGACAAACAAACACACACAAACACTTTCCCATTTATAATATTAGTATGGATAGATAATTACCTAACAATTCTTTACACTCCCCCCTCCTCCCAGTCTACCTCGTATTGGTCCGGGCCCCCACTTGAAGAAAAGACCAACAGTCGTTTCGCCAGGCGATTGTTTTTTTTATATCATAAGATAGCAAACAAGCAGATGGGTTTCCTGATGTAAAGAGTCAACCATCGCCTATAGACACCAAAGGTGTTAATGGTGCGTTGCTACCTTGTGGCGAGGTCCAATGCCACATGCATAAGTTTACCGGCTACCTTATACTCCAAACCGGAACACCACAGTGAAAAGCACTGACGCTATTGCGGCGGGAATTGGTAAGGCGGTGGTACCAGACCCGGGCAAGACAATGCAGAAGTCTACCACCTAATAGCCACGATGGTAGTGACTCGTATAGCCAATCGGTCGCCTTTTACGACGTGCCTGACAGAACGGCAGTTGGCCTATTCTTCAAAGGAGACCGTGAGCAACACGGGGTGATTGAATATACGTTTACTACCATCGTGACTACTAGACAGAGTTTTGCAACGACTCGCACGTATTTGGTATCACCACTTTATCTGTTTCTGCCGCATTAGCGTCAATGCTTGTCGTTGTTATGTTCTAATTTTGAGGGTAAGTTAGCCGGTAGAATTTTGCATATGACATTACAATCCCGCCACACGGATAGCTACGCGCCATTAACAGCTTTGGTGTATATAGGCGATGATTTCTCTTTACATCAGGAGCGCCATCTGCTTGTTTGCTATATAATGATAAAAAATATTAGTTACTAGTTGACCCGGCAGACGTTTTTCTGCTTTTTTAACTACTCTTTTTTTTTCTATATTTTCCTGGACTTCAACAATTAATTCAAAGCCAAAATTAGCCAAATCGGTTCAGCCGTTCTCGAGTTTTAGCGAGACTAACGAACAGCTATTGATTTTTATATATATGTCGCAGTGAAATTGTCAATAGCCGTTAGATTATAATCTACCTAGGGATTTTTAAATTTAGCAGTTAAATTATAATATCACTTAGGTAAGTTATAATCTAACGGTACTGACAATTTCACTGCGACATATATAAATTATATAGATTGTATTCATTGGGAGATTCTATTCACCGTTTATCACCAGTTGTATTCTGTATTTGCGTACACTTAATTTTACAAGTGTTAGTGATTGATTGCCTCGTGGTCTAGGGGTTAGCCTATTCGGCTTAGACCAGAGCTTTTTTTACGCAGAGACCAGAGAGCAGGCTTGGAGAGTGCGCTGTGGAATTGCATGACTTGATTCTGCCATTCCCATTTTTCTACTAATCGACGAGGCGCACAGATTCTAGGCATCGCCATATGGTGTACGTTCCACGTACCCGGACAAAGCGGTTTGACTCGACATTCTTCATTCGAACCGCAAGGGACTGGGACATGCTTCCTAAGTTTTTGTTTCCCGACGAGTACAATCTAGGGATCTTCAAGACAAGAGTGAACAGGTACCTTCTAGGGAAGCGCGTTCCATATTAGGCTGCATCTTAGCTTACCATCAGGCGAGATCGTGGTCAAGCGCTTCCCTATCGATAATAATAAAAAAAATAAATAAGGTCTCTAGTTCGATCCTTGGTTCGAGCAAAAGTGTTGTTGAGGTTTTTAAGATGTTTTCCTCGAAAATCTGTAAAAAGAAAATGAAATGGTACCAACCACTTCTGTACCTCGAATGAGCACGCAAAACTGTCGGTTCCGGTTATCACTAGAAATAGTCGATTACGTGTCGATAAAAAGCGGCAATGAGGATCACCACTTATCTCGCTAACCGACAAACCGGTACATACATACAAATACATAACATATCTTCACGCCAGGTCCCTTACGTGATAGGCAGAGAGAACCGAGTGCCATACATCACGATCCTTGTTTACAAACCGGTAAATCGTCAAAAATCAAAAAATCAAAAATGGCACTTAAAACCCCACATTACACAATGGTTATATACCACAGTATTTAGAAGTACAATTGCTTACGGTGCTTTGGTATGGTAGTCCAGAACTGAACTTAGCACAATGCAAAAATACAGTATATAATAAAAGAGTATCTTCACGCTCATATCCCCGAAGGGGTAGGCAGAGGTACAACAAGTGCACCCACGATTAGCCGAAAATACTTGGTCCCACAAATGTGATAGGTGGCAAGCCTATCGCCAACCGGGCACTTTCCAATCCCGGGCAACTTTGTGTTTCACAGCAAACTGAAAAAAAACACTTTTCTTTTGTGCCCGATTCGGGAATCGCACCCGGGACCTCATGTAGTCAACGCCAACGCTGGACCACTAGACCACAGAGGCGACAAAATTTTAAATCGAAACCGAAAACATGTATTTTGTTATTTTGAATTTTGGAATAACCTATAGCTGAATATAATTTATAAATGTTGCATGCCGTTCGGTAGAATGCGTGATACTATACTTACGTACTTTTGAAAACTACATCTTTATGTTGTAACCGTGTTCTAAGCAATAAATAATTATTTTATTCTATTCTAAAAAAACTTGAAAGCTTCCAAAGGAAAGGATGCCTAGCATTTACAGGCAGCATAAGCACCACACCAGCTGTGGCATTGGAGAATATTTTGGGAATAGCCCCACTACACCTTTATGTCCAGCAAGAAACTACAATGCCGTGCTTAAGATTAAGACCGGTAAATCGTGATGAACCGGAAAGTCTACAGGTGTTCGGTTTACTCTGCCTACCTCCCAAGGGATCAAGGCGTGATGTAACATGCAATTTAAGTAATTAAGAACATTTATCTTTTTTATGAAACTGTTTCTTTCAGACAGACACTGCCGAAGTACGGATAGTGGGAGTTTAATTGTAGATTTGCATTGTTAGTATTCTAGGCAAGTGATTAATAAGAAATACTTATAAGTTCATTGAAATTTTCTTCAAAACATTTTATTTAAGAAATACCGACACATTTACATACAATCTTTGAGTAAATATAGATTTAATAGCACTAAAGCTGAAACAAGACCCCATTACAATTAAATCGATTACAACTAAATCCATTAAAATAGAAACACGTAAAAAAACTCTTTTTATTACGTACTAGGTAAATGGCATTGTTTCTAGACTCACTCTTTTCAAAGTGAGTTGAAAACAAACAGAAATTGTAACTACGGTCGTATTCACACAATAGATTTAATGTGAATGGCACATCATTCACGAAAAATAAACTACTTTCTCAAGGAAACTTGTTCTTAACAATAGTATATTCACTCACCTATGATATTTAGCACCACCAATGGTCAGCAATCAATGAACTTATAAAATACCGGCGTACGAAACAAGGCGACGCGCCCGCACTCTATCGCGGTTGATTTCAGACTGAAACTGAAAACTACACTAAAATAGAATTTTCACAGGGTTGTTGCCACCCCTGCAACAAAATCGCAGACTGCATGTGGAATAAATTCACGCATGACTACACTCAAAAGATTTTCTACTTTTTAAGTAGAATGTCGATCTATAAACCTTCTTCAATTGGTAGAAAATCGTAAATATATTATTTAAAATTTAAAACTTGTAACACTTTTTATATAATAATTTAACGTTCTTGTATATTGTTGTATTGTTGTATCATTGTTGTATATTATACAATATCTATTTTGATAGTCATAATAGTACATTTATTTTAGGAATTATACAGAGAAAATAGGATCAAACAACATCACTGTTATAGGTAGTACTTCGTGATCATGAAATTATAACTTTATGTTCTTAAACAATCAAAAAGGAAGTAGTGAAATTGACTAGATGAATATATACGATATACACTAAAACTATTAACATCAATAAGAGTGTGTGTGTAATTCGAATTTGAATATGTTTTCTTTGATAAACAAAATTTGGTTTTGTCTGAATTTTATAATTTAAACAAATTGTTAATTGGAGTTATTGACAAAATTGAATTGTGTGACAAGATAATGTGACGTCATTTGACCGCAGATGAAATGCAAAGATCAGTCAATATCATAGGAGCACTATCATAGGAAATCCCGTAAAGTAACATCCAGGTCGTGGTAGGGGTACAACCACGTATATATACAACTGACTGCAAGAAGTTAGCAGATGTTAATCACCTGAGAGATAGGTTTGAGACTACAAAACTCAAATGGTACTGTTGTTAGTCCCCAATTTATACAAAATCGGCTGTCTGAGTATAGCCTACAAGCACGATACCCAATGAAGTGTCTACATATACGTTACTGGAATTACGTTCGTCGAAATGAATTGTGCCGAGAACTCATAGTAGAAGTAACCAGAAGTAATGGGATGAAATTTGATTTTGCGATTAGTCTCGATTCGGTTTTAGGCCTGATACAAGAAGGGTAAAAATGTACCGACCTCCCAGCAATACTGAAAGGCGGAGGTGCGTTCAGTAAGTTCATCCATACAGTGGATCAACAGTTATGATATGGGTGGGTATTGTGAAAAACAGACGAATTGAGCTCACTTTTGTAAATGAAAATATGAACGCTCAAATTTGAGCGCTCAAATTTAATTATTTTGAGGATGTTTTTAGGTCTTACGTTTATCCGTTTGCAAAAACTTGACTCGGATTTTATGTTAATGCGTGACAGTACGCGTTCGCATACATTTTTGTAGACTAGATAGTATTTGGCAATAGAAAATATTCGGGCGTTACCCTTACCTGCACAGTCACCAGACCATAGCCCCATCGAGCATGCATAGGATCCAGATAAGTGTTTTAGAGTACTTGGATGGAGTGTCATCAACTCAAAAGTTACAAGATTTGTTAATTTATTATTCGGATCTATTGCCGCAGATAACATTAACAAACTCATCGATTCTATGAATAATCGACGCAGACAATTTTTGAGCAACAGAAGAGGTCACACTTTGTATTAGATTATTTAATTCTTTAACAATAACTTAATTTTGTTTTTTTTTTATTTTAATTTTTAAAACTAAAATTACCTTACATATTTACCTGATTTTGTATTACATATGATACTGTGGAGGCTTTTTCCACTTCGGGGGTTAATTCTGTCATTTATTATTAACTCGGTACTGGTGTTTAAGTCCTCTACATAGTACTCTTAGTATTTAGTCATGGATGAAACATTCATTTTAAATTATAATTTCTCTTTATTTTTCAAAGTTATATTATATTTCATACATTTAAGTTTTTTTTATATCATAAGATAGCAAACAAGAAGATAGGTTTCCTGGTGGAAAGAGTCAACCATCGTCTATAGACACCAAAGATGTTAATATTGCGTTGCTATCTTGTGACGAGGTCTAATGCCACATGTATAAGTTTACCGGCTACCTTACCCTCCAAACCGGAACACGACAGTGACAAGCACTGACGCTATTGCGGCAGGAATAGGTAAGGCGGTGGTACCAGACCCGGACGAGACAATCCAGAACTCTACCACCTAGTAGTTACAATGGTAGTAACTCGCATAGCCAATCGGTCGCCTTTTACGACCTGCCTGGCAGAACAGCAGTTGGTCTATTCTTCAAAGGAGCCCGGAACCAACAGGGGGAAAAGATAGAGGCGTAGTGTCTAACTTAACTAAGACATATCATTATCTTTGGATAAATATATTTAAAAGTTTCCTATCGATAGTAATAACAATAATTGAATGTTTAAAACAAAACGAATGGCCAGCGTCTGTAGGAAATTATAACACTAAAGACAAAGCACACATTAATATTAATAATAATAATTTTTGGTTATTAAAAAACAAATTACAGTAAATAGTTCATGCTTTTACACACTAAAAACAATATTTAATTAATATAACTTTTTTGATATATGCCTTACGGCCAATTTCTAAAAAGCAAATTAATTTTAACCAGCATTTAATATGTGTTTAACATGAGGAAATTATCTGCTAAACACAAATTAATTGCTTATTAATTTTTTTTGCGTTTCAGAAACCGGCCGTAAATCGTATGTTAAAAGAGATAATAATAGACTGTTTTAGACCGGGATTCCAGGAATAAACTTTTTTTGATTACTAATAAGCTGAATGTTTGTGAACAGCTTCGTTTTGACGAGACAACCATCTTTTCTATCTTCGAAAAATCTCAAATTGGGTAGATAATAAAGTTATGGTGCTTTGAAAATTTTGATTCGGTGAAGGAAAAATATTTATTAATAACAATAATTATTTCTTGACTTAAATCCTTTGATTATATTACGAAAAACAGGATGAAACTTTTGTCCTACACATTGGATGGTTTTTCTGGCGAGTCCTCCACTCTAAAGTTTCGGAATTATTGATATTAATCAATTTAATAACAACCTAATTTTCTCACAACAGCTTGTTAATCATTGTTATGCAAAGGTAACATTATCCTACACGTAATTTAGAAACTTTTCTTACTTCAACACCCTAAAGTTTTCTTTTTTATCTATCTTTATTAGTTACCCGATTCGAGATATTTCGAAGATAGAAAAGATTTTGCCTCGTTGCCTTTTGCCGTTGACTCGTCAAAACAAAGCTGTTCAGCTTGTTAGTAATCAAAAAAAAGTTTGTTCCAGGGATCTTGGTCTACTTTGTTTCAAATAATTACTACGAAATACTAACAGCTAAGCCAATACCAGCTGATATTTAATACCAGCTAATCAAGTGATTGGTCGCTAAAATTTCTTACATCAATAGTACTGACTGCTGAACATTTTAGCAAGTGAGTTTGAGTTATCTATATATTATAGTTATAATGTTAGTCCGGGCCTCCTTTGAAGAATAAACCATCTTCCATACTGCCAGGCAGTCCCACGCTTGACTTGTTAAAAGTTGACGCAAAAGATGTTTTCACTGGGAATTGAAAGGGATTGAATTTAAACAGGATTGGTAGATTAGTTGGGATATATTATTCCTATTTTTGCGGATCGATTTTTGCTTAAAGTTTTACGGATTAGAGTGAGCGGGTTTTCCGACCTTTAACAGTTGCAACTACAGGTGGCCGTTTTAAATAAAACGTTGCTGACCAGCGATGTGAGTCATTGTTGGCGGCATCCGATAGCAAAATGTTCAACAACAGAATGGAGTAGAATAATGCCGAGCGTAACCAACAAAAAACGATACAAGCGAATGAATCCAATCGTGAATAAACGATGGATGCGAGCAACGATACCAACTAAACTGCGTGATTGAATTAATTCCGTGGAATAGACAATCATCTTTTTAAATGCGAATGCAAATTTTTAGCTAACCAAATAAAAAACTTTATATTTTAATGTTTGGCCTATTTATTTATTTACTCTTATTAATTGTCATAAATGTTTTTACATTGAAGTACGATAGTATGACAACGTTTATGAAAACGCTAAAGTATAAAAACATTCAACATGTTTGATGTTCCCTAGCCAGTATACAAGTTGGATGTCTACACCGTTGTCAGAAACAACGATGCTGCCAACGGGTAAAATTAGCGAAACAACGATGTGCATCGATGTTGAAAAATAACAAAAACGCCTATCGCAAGTTGCAGCAGTCTTGACGAAGCAAACATCATATTTGCATGAAACGTTTTTTCAGTGCCTTCTGACGCATCGAAAATAAAAAATTCTTTTCATACTATCACGTTAAATTCACAATATCGGCTATAGCTTCAAAATCATGTCTTTGGTTTCTTTTATGTTTTTTTCTTCTACAAATCCATCTTTACATAATGATATGATATTGGTTAGATACTTAAGCCGCTGCTCTTTTCGGCAAGGTGCTGACAGAATACCAGCGTTACAGTCTATGCTGTAACATAATGCTGAGTCAGTAACCCTTTCTCTAAAGTGATACAATAATGGTATTTAGGTTAATTACTTATAGTTTTAGTTTTATTCTTAAGTTAAATACCTAGTAGTTATGTATTCTACTATTTTCTTATGTATCTTTACTTTCTTTTGTGTATCATTTTTTGGGAATAAATATTTTTCTATTCTATTCTATTCTATTTTTTGATCAGGAACTAATTTTGGCATGTTTTCATTGAAAATCAAATCGGTATTATAGTGATGTTTCATTGTTGTCTAGTTTATAATTAAATGTTGTTATAAAATATAATTAAATGCTCTGTAATGTAATTGTAAGACGTGTTATGGTATCGCTTACGTTTTTGTAGATATTGATATCTATATATAAAAATCAATTGCTGTTCGTTAGTCTCGCTAAAACTCGAGAACGGCTAAACCGATTTAGCTAATTTTGGTTTTGAATTAATTGTTGAAGTCCAGGGAAGGTTTAAAAGGGGAGAAAATTAGAAAAAAAATAACAGTAGTTAAAAAGGCAGAACAACGTTTGCCGGGTCAGCTAGTATGAAATAAGTAAGAGAAACCCGTGTAATTTCGTTCTAGTTCTCTATAAAACTGTAGTGCATCACTTTGCTCTGTTGTCAATATTTTCCGTAGCGTACGAAATAATATAAGGATTAGTTTTTGGTATTTTTTTACACTTTTGACTATATTATTTAAGTTTTCATGCACCCTAACGTTTTTGAAAATATTCTAACGCCTTTGTTCATCAATGTTAATGTAGGATTCTGATGTTAAAATAATTTTCCAAATCGGTCCAGTAGTTTCAGAGCCTTTTTAATGCAAACAAACAAACAAATCTTTTCTTTTTATAATATTAAGTAATATTGCAAGATAAAAAAAAAATACAAAATGTAATGTAATTTTTGGAACTAAATATGTATCAAACCAATATCAAATATCAGAAACACTCAAAAAAATTTAAAACAACGTTTGGACTCGAAAGGCTAAAATAACTTGTCCGGGCCCTCTTTGAAAATTAGACACCTTTCTGCCAGGCAGTTTGTGATATGCGAAAAATTGCATATACGTATCCCTACTGCTGTGACTGACAGGTGGTAGAGTTTTACAACGTTTTGCCCGGGTCTGGTACTACTGCCTTACTTATTCCTGCCGTAATAGCGATAATGCTTGTCATTGTCGTGTTCCGTTTTGGAAGGTAGGGTAGCCAGGACCTTAGTCAGAGAACCTTTTCTAAAAATCTTGTTCTCAATACATCTTTGAAATACTTTTACAGTATAACTCAGAATTTAAATATAGTCACATAAGATTGGTAATAAATATGTACACACACATATTATACAAACACACATAGAGACAGATAACCTCTTCTCAGAAAAATCTTGTTCTTAATGCATCTTTGAAATACTTTTACAGTAGAATTCCGAATTTGAATATCGTCACATAAGATTTGTAATGAATATGTACACACACACATATACAAACACACACAGAGACAGATAACCGCTTCTCAGAAAAATCTTGTTCTGAATGCATCTTTGAAATACTTTTACAGTAGAATTCAGAATTTGAATATAGTCACACAAGATTTGTAATAAAGATGTATCTTTACTTCTCATACAATTTTGACCTTCTGTTGCACGATTTGATTCATGTCAATTAGGCTGGACATTTTCATTTTATAGTACAAACAATCTTATATCTAGTCATATAAGGTTTATATTGGCGTACTGTCCCACGTATTGTATTATTGCTACGTCCGAGTAACGTAGGCGTAGTGTTATTTGAGGTCGTTAAAATTTTACGAACTGGTTGTTTAATTCTGCATGTTCAGGGGAACATTACACGTTTACTCCGGAGAGACTGAAATAAAAATTAACTAACCAAATTTACTTTCGATATTTAGAAACAATACAACTCAACGGACAAACAATACAATAGGAAACAATAGACGACTTTATTATTCTGTGTGTCTTTTAAATTTAATTTAATATTTGTAGAATACTTCGTTACACTACAAGTAAAATACGCTTTTGTCACCGTATACTACTGAGGTTCGCCGTAAAGTTAATGTGTCTTAGCAAAACCTTAATTGTCACAAAATCTTTTTGTCCTCTAAATCAAAACTCAAAGGAGAATGCCCAAGTGACTATGGAAGTTAATATCGATATGAAACTCGCTGTACCACCATGAAATATAGCTTAAATTAAAGTTTGATCTTAGTACTTTAAAATACAATAAAGCACTTTATGTAAATATACCGGAGTATGCGACAATGACCATAATTTGATTTGACAACTGAGCATTGGTTTGAAGACTAGATTAGACTCATTTGAGTATTAACTGACAAATGTTATGTTTTACTATTACATTTTACAAAAATAGCGTAAAAAGCTAATAGCTAATGAACTAAAGTAATATTTGCGAACTTTAACAACATGAACAGTATGCAATGTCAAGAACACAAATATAACGGCCGCAATAAAGATTATACTGAACAGATGCGCGCGCAGCGGAAATGTGATTCAGTGTTGCCAGAAACATTTACCTTGAAAATGTCATATAATTGTTTTTCTTTTTAATTCAAAGTATTATAATTATTTAGAATAACAAACGAATCACAATTTTTCACATTGAGGATCATAATCAAGTAAAAAAGCACTATGTTTTTATCTAAAATAAAATATAAATAAAATCTAAAATGTAAATTAAACACTTTTTGTCATAGAAACCTTATCTAGCTTCCGGAAAAAAAAAACGTTTGAAATAAAGACTATTTTGTTTTCTTTTATTCGGCTTAATTAAATTATCTTATAAATAATAGACGAAATTACTAGTATAACGGACGTGTTGTACACTTTAGATTGTAGCGATACCATTAGTGCGCATTTTCTTTTTAATTCAAAATATGCTTTATTAAAATAAGCAGTATAATTTTCTCCGTGTTGGTCCCGGCATCCTTTGAAGAATAGGCCAACCACCGTTCTGCCAGGCAGGTCGTAAAAGACGATCGATTGGCTATATAATAGGAAAAAAACAAGCCCACTAGGTATATTCCTTTAGACTTAGTATGTGGCTGCGTTCCGATCCAGTAGTAATTCTAAAATTTTAACAGTAGGTGCATAGAGATTGACATTAAGCAAGCAAGGTAGGTAATTTTTAGTAATTCAGGATTAAGTACTGTTCTAAGATTTTTAAAGACTACTATATTTTGGTGCTTTTAACAAAATTAAAAATGATTGCGAAAGATTTACTTAG
The DNA here is from genome assembly GCA_036924255.1 of Apodemia mormo. Lineage (NCBI taxonomy): Eukaryota > Metazoa > Arthropoda > Insecta > Lepidoptera > Riodinidae > Apodemia > Apodemia mormo. Next base: position 4,266,943 of record JAUPFN010000020.1, on the reverse strand, counting down.
GGCGACATATTACATAATAGTTACTGTCGTAATTATGTGTAATGTAAATATAAAATGGCACACTGCCAACTATATAAAATTCATTCACAAGACTCGATGCATCCAATTTATAAATTCAGTGGGATATTTTTAAAATAATATTTTATATTATCTTGTAATATTTTTACGATAATTATTGAAACGCACTTTCAATTCGATATGAATTTTTGAAAATTCAAAAAGAAATTCAAAAGAAATGTATACGTATTCTCAAGAATTTCAAAGACACCGAAAGCTGCAAACCATATTTTAAAAACCTGAAAACATGGAGTAATAAGGCTTAGAGTGATAATTGCATTCAACGTTTCGTTCATATTTTAAGCCAAAACCGTATCGATGTGTGCATGACCTTCGTCACTCTTCGTGTAATTACTTGCGTTGACACGCACACAAAGACACATTATTGCGTGAATAATGTTGCAAGCAAATAAATATTTTCCCAAAACGGTATACGTACGGTATACCGTTACGGTACGGTAAAACACTCTACGGTCGGCATTCTACGTACAAATAGCCTTTCATATTATAACATTAATAGTCATTTAGTATAAACTTGAAACTTATACTTTTCTTCAGTTACGTAAAATATTTTAAATGTCGAGAAATATTCTAGATGTTCTCAAGATGATATTCCAAAGCTATTTAACCTATATTTAATTTATATTTTTTTTTAGTTTTTGTGCTTCCATTTGTAATTTAAAATATTTTTACCTCATTAAAATAAAGATTGTCTTTCTTTCCAATAGTATTATTAGACATATAAAAACTTAAAACTTACATTTTTTATCCCGGTGAGGTAAAATGAGTAGAATTACAGAGAAATGTTAAAGAGTCAAGATATTAATTTTTTGTATATATCAATAATCAAACAGCGGTAACCAACCAGGACCAACCGTAAATAAAAAACATGGCCAATACAAGTTTACATTATTGAAGTTATAAAAAATTTATTGAAGTAATTCTTTAAAAAAAAATATTGAAATATATTTACTGAAATATAATATTCACGGGACAGATTACACTTACTGATCTAACCCCAAAGTAAGCAAATTATTTGCTTGTGTAATGGGTATTAGTCAACGATACTAATACATAGAAATACATATATAAATACTGAAATATATTTAATAAACACCCAAACCCGGAAATACAAACATTTATGCTCATCACGCAAATGCTTGTCCCCGTCGGTGATCGAACCCGAGCCCCGTCGATTGCGTAGTCAGGGCCGCTAACCACTCGATCAACGGGGCGGCCAAATGTTATTACAAATTTGTACATTGCTTGGCGAATGCTTGTGTGTCTTTATGTGTATGTCGGTGTGCGTGTATATGTGTATATGTATATATTTGGTGAAAGCTAAACTAGCTTGAACGTTAGCAGATGGGCAGGCAAGCAGGAACAATATTTACAAGCACTTTGAGGTAAAAAGTAATAGCATAGGCATGCTTATTAATCAAATTATTTATTTAAATCAGTTTAAAAAGTTAAAATGTTTTAAGCTAAACATAATATTTCTGACTACTATATTGAGTCCAACTACTATTGGCTCTGTGCACTGCTTGAGCACCACCTATCGTGCGAAAATGTTTTGGTTCAGATCTTAGAATATAGAAAATTAGTCGATAAAACTCGAAAATATCGCCAATAAAACTACTTGACATTTACGAAAACACGAAATAATGCTGTACCATGGCATATTATTTCATAAGAAAAATTAAAAAAAAAATGTCTTTTTAGCAGTAACAGTATTTTTTTGGTAATCACTGCGGCATCTAGAATGCTAGTTGGAACAATTTTTTTGCCTCCTAAAAGTCCTGATTACACACGAATATAAGCTTTGTAATATTGGTTTGACAAACGGTTTTGTAATATTTGTGCCAGTATAATGGTAAGTCCCAACACTTCAAAAATATTTTTTATGCAAATGCAAAGTCCAAGCTATGTAATATAGCACAAAAAATAGTAATACACACGTTATTAATTATAATGAAAATAGGTAAAACAAATAGGTGGTAGAATATTTTCCTCTCTGGCTGGCAACATTTTAAATATCGTTCAACTTAGATATTTACGATTTATTTGTTTGGAATTTATACAAAAATATCCGATGCCAAGTAGTTCTTATCTGTGAAATGTGATCTTCAAGCCCTAAATATGCTTATGTGAAGCACGGTGACAACCTTTCATCAAACAGTAACTCACATTTTTTTAAATTGCGAGGGTTGTACTCTGTGTAGCACGTGTCACATGTCTGAGCGGCCGGCGAGCGTAAGAAGCCTTTTCAGGCTTCTTTGAAATGGCTTAATATAGCGCGGGTCGACTTGGTTTCCATGCGTTATTATTCTATGCCTGAAAATATTAACGTTGTCGTCAATGTACATTATGGAAGCAATTAAATTTATAAGAAAATATCCTCAATTTTTTAAAAATGAAATGGATATTCCACGACGCTTCGAAAGTAGATTTAAGTATTTAGATTTTAGAATTGCCACAATCAAAATTAAAAATGCATAGTTCCGGACCAAATATAATGTGTGTGAAAATATATAACAAATTACCAGATAAAATTAAATCAGAAGAAAATATTTATAAAACTTGTGAAAAAACCGTATATTTATAAAACTTGTGAATATATATATATATATATATATATATATATATATATATATATATATATATATATATATATATATATATATATATATATATATAAGTATCTTCACGCCCGTATCCCCAAAGTGGTAGGCAAGAGGTACAACAGGTGCATCCACGGTTAGTCGAAGATACTTGGTCCCACAAATGTAAAGAGTGGCAAGCCTATCGCCAACTGTGCACTTTCCAATCCCGGGCAACTTTGTGTTTATCAGAAAACTGAAAAAACATTTTTTTAAGTGCCCGACTCGGGAATCGAAGCCGGGGCCTCATGTGGTTGACGCCAACGCTGTTTGATTAATTTGTTACCAAAAACTTCTGATTGTATGTTTTCCTCGTGAGCAGTAAATAAAGAATTATTATTATTATTAATATTTATTTTTGTTCAAATTTTGGAACTCTAAATTCTGCGTTTTGTTTTTTGTGTCAGATAAAGATGAAATTTTGAATTTTTTATATATTTTTTGATTACATAAATCGAACATATTATCGATTCTGAACAACCCTTGAAAATTTGAGCGAACCTTTAAAAGTAACCCTCATTGACTTACAAATATATGGGCATCGGGTCCGCGCTCTAAAAGAGAAACAAAACGTAAAAAGAGAAACAATTTCGCGTTAGTTGTCATTTACCGGTGAGACTGACAAGACACTAAGAATGCCATATTGTATACCGAAAAATTTTAAAATTACGCGGCCAAAGGAATAATTAAGATGGAATATTATATTTCTTGGAAGTATAATAACTGTTTGTCCTATATTATGTATTTGGCGTCTGAACACGATATTTCATTTAATTTGGAATTATTTATTAGCTACTGATTTAAAAATCAATGAATTATATTGACAATATCTCTTTTCCTTGTCCCACACACGCTTAGATATACGTAGAAAGAAGACGGCTATATACGTTTGCGACTTGCTACACAATTGTTTGCAAAAGAAATGGAGTTGCTTCCATATTATTTATAATAATATTTTACTTATTATAACAATGCTACTTTTATTTTTTAATAATAATTCTTAGTTAAATATATAAGATATTATAACATATATTTATTGTATTTTTCCATGGGATGCAATACGTTGCGCAACATGGACAAGTATTATAGTATAATAGCCCCTTCATATTATGAGGAATACTTTTTTCCGAAACTATCGTCTTGTTTGTTCAAATCATTTTACAGAAAGCGACACGTACGCAAATAGGTAGATGTTATTATTTTACGTAATATATAATAGTATAGTATAGTAGTTTATGAGTTTAATTTAATTAAATGTGATTAGTAATTAGTATTTAGTAGATTTATATTATATATTTGCACACAGGCACTGTCGGTAGATTATGGCGATTTGAAATTTATTTAATATAAAAAAAATATGGTGTCATAAGTTAATAGACTTAAGAAAAATGGGTGGCTCATGTTTCGCTAAAAATGATGTATCTAACATATGTATGATTACGGAACGCACTATACGCAATTATCGTCGCGTAAGTAGAGGAAAATAATTCAAAAAATATGATTAAAACTTGATTTCTATACAGATATTAAAATTGTATATTTAGAAAGATGTGTTTTATGTAGGTAAAGAACATAAACATAAATTTGATTCTATTGATTATAGAAAAGTTGATGGATATACGATTTATTACATCTTTAAAAAAGAAACCACCCCAATTAAAATTGGTTCAAAAACTGTATAACAAGTTAAATTTATTTAAATGTAATCTATATTATTAGCTATATTATAATTATTAATATTATAAATGCGAAAGTATGGATATTTGTTACTCAATCACGCAAAAACTACAGAATGGATTTGAATAAAATTTAGCACATTGATAAATGATGACCTGGAATAGCACATAGGCTACTTTTTATCTTGGAAAAATTAGGTAATCCCACGGGAATTATTCAAAAACTTTTATAATGCAGCGGGCTGCACGCTGCAGCTAGTTAATAATAAGTTTAATCAGCCATTTGACATCACGATCACAATGATACCCTAGTTTAAAAATATTTATTCTTAATAAATAACTACCTACAGTTATTTATTAAGAATAAATATTTTTAAACTTGCAATAAAAATACTTTTTATTCTTAGTATATTATAAGGCTGGCTGACTTAAAAAAATCTTGTCCAATTTTTAGATAATTGAAAATATTGTCACAAAAATGTTCAACGCAGCGTATTATCGGCATTTTTGTTTACAAAAGAAAAAAAATAGTATCCAATATTTTTTTATTTATTGAAAAACCAGACTAAAGAACATCATAACAAGTTTTAGTCAACATTCCTGTTTTTTTCTTCCGTAAACTAGTTCATAGAGTTAAGTAACTTTAACAATTTTTGTCAAAAAATCGACTACATGCATTCCTTCTTCTATTATTTTCTTTATTTAAACACTCTATATGAAAATTCAAATAAAGAATATGATAGAACAAGGATTCTCTTTATGAGTAGCATGTCTTGCAATTTTACATGTTAATGCTATACACTTAAAGTTAAATTTTCTAAGAGCCCATTTCGTAAGTTACTAAATTTTACGAGCAATTTTTCATTTTTGATCGAAGCAGTCGAAATTAAATCGTGAAATAATGAATTTATGTTGAAAATAGTGTTCATTTTCTTTGTTTTAATGTAAAGTTATTTACCTATTTCCTTAGCACTTTTCTTATGCACTGCCCGTTACAAGTTTACTACAAATGAAGGTTAACTGGAAGAGAATGTCCATAGACGTTAAGTTCGCCTGTTGTATGTTTTGTGCAATAAAGAGTTTTAATAAATAAATAAATAAATAAATTTAGTGTTTAAATTACTTTGTTAACATATCTATTTTTGAGATGTGTAATTGGTGCATTTTTTTCGTGATTTTAGTATGAGACCCGATGTTCATATATTAGTAAGTCAATGTTAACCCTAGATAAGAAATTGGTATGAGGAGCAATTAAACCCAAGATTTTTTGTCTTCCAAATAATTTCAGATTTTATAATACCCTTTGCTAGTTCTTACTATTACAGACTTTATTTATTTATTTTATTTTATATTTTATTGTACACAACTTATACAATTTCACAGAGAAAAAAATATAACTAAAAACGTACAAAAGGTAGACTTATCTCTAAGGTAAAAAAGATTTCTTTCAGCCTACCCAGCTTATGAAGCGATTACAAAGAAACCGCAGACATTGTACACAATCAACCTTAAAGTTAAAATACACATGAGATAAGCAAAAAAAATGACTTACGAAACTATAAACAAAAAAAATATACACAGATATAATAAAATTTTAAAAGAGAAAGACAGATAGATAGTGATTTCTTAATCGTTTTTTAAAACTTTATTTCTACTAATACTTGACTACGCTGATGCGTGTTTCATAGGTTTAAACCCTTATAGATAGAAATGGATACGCCTTTCAAGACAATTTCTTAGAAAGTCAGAGTAACTAAACAGAAATACAGAGTTATCCTACTTACCCATGAAACAAAATAGTTTCAAGGGTAATTTTTAAAACTTGTCATCTCATTCGGTACGATAAAACAGTACAACATAGTTTTCTATTTCTCCTTTTAGTTTTTTCATGTTAGTCCGCCCCTTTGAAAAATGTACCATCTGCCGTTATGCCAGGTAGTTCTTAAGAGACTAACGATTATCTATGCAAGTAACTGCCATAGGCTACAAGGTGATAAAGTTCTGTATTGTCAATGCTGGATGTATGGTACTGTAGCGCCGACGATCGTCTTGGGGGTTTCTCTGCTTGGTTGCTGCTCTAAAGTGACTCTCCTGCTAACGGTACTCGGTTAATATTATTTTACGAGGAACTTTTATAATTAATAATGCGAAATCTTCAAGCACTTCATTTATTTCGGACTCATGTCCAGTTCGTCTTACGTACTACAAGTGACACAATATTTTGTTTTATGTCATTACAAAATTTTTGTATAAAAACATCAGCTGAAGGAAACTATTAATAGATATGAAATAACCAAGGGAAAACCATATCATTTCGTCCATAACAATGGCAGACTTATGAACAGCTGTTTACTATCTACCTACATAAAAATTGATAAATTATATTGCAATTGGGCATGTTATTTTAACAATTAATTTTTATTTTAGATTTAAGGTACACATTAAATTATAGAAAAATACAAATAAACGCTAAAATCAATTTAATATTTTGTAATAAAAGGGTTATTTGACATTGAATTTTAACAATGTAGGTAACATTGACAGCGTATTTTAGTAATGGCGTTAGTTTTCTTAAATGATTTGAAATTAGAATACTGACAAAATTGTTGTAGTTTTATCTGTTATGAAAATTCTAACCTTTTAGACAGAGATAAAGTCATTTTTATGTATTCAGCGTTGGAATGCATGCAGTTTTATAAGATTTATGGAAATTAATGCCAAGTCCTTATCTTTCTCTTGTCAAAGATAAAAACATATAATTAAAAATAAAACAAGTAGCCAGTACTATTGTAATTGTAGTACAAAGAAGGTGTTACAGTATCACCGATTCTGATAACACAGATTGAATATGACAAGTAGCTTTGGTTTCCAGAATAAATGTTCAGAAAAATTATAAGATAAGAAAAAATTGTTTTATTAAATATTTAATTCATAAAAACTCCTTATTTACTCTAATTTTCAGAATGGTATCGAATTATGTTTCATATTTGACAAAAGATAGAGGTTGAAAAAAAAATCCAGTGATATATACAATATACATTCATTGATATAAAAAGGGAAGATACGTTACCTAGTCACAGCGCCTGGTCCTACAAGACTAGGTCCGTGGACACAGTGACAATTGGTGACAATCAATTACGGACGGGACCTCATATCATACACTTATATTTTCCAACTGTTTTTACCATTAAACACGCATTAAAATACCTTCTTGGATATTCAGCCAGTGTTATAATCACTCAAGGAAAAAAAAATAAGACACACGGGATTACTTTCCACTCATAAGTACGGCTTTTGTTTTCAATTTGTTTGAAAATAAGATTAAATTATTGCTTAGTTCGCCATGTTTGTGAGAGTAAGATAGTACAATACAAAAGTAAGCGACAGAAACGTAGTCTGCTACGTTCGTCGCATTACTTTGGGTTTGAATGAACGAGCTTAGGTTTAGCAATTGCGATGTTAGAGCGTAACATATCTTCGCTTTTTATGTCAATGTATACACCACATTTCCGCGCGTCCTGAATAAGGATTAGAATAAAAGGGTATCGATAAGCTAAGATGATAAAGAACCGTGTTGGAGAATTTACAACTTCAGAAAAACTACAAGGATTTTTTTAACTTTCTGTTAAAGCTAACTCAACGTCAGATCTCAACGTTTTGAGGTCCTAAGAAGTTTTTCTGACTATTTTCATGACGACGTTAGCATATTTGTGTCTCTCTCTGTGTGTATGTGTGTGTGTGTATCTATATATAAACCTACCAAAACTTTTGACTAAGACCCGTTGAAACTTAGTTCACGTCATTCGATTGAGTTTTGCGCAGTAGATTTTGAGAACTTCTAGAAACATTCAAAACGACCCCGAAACAATGCCTTTTATAAATAATGTCCAGGATCATGTACCGGTTGAATACGAAAAAATTAAAAAAAAATATTTTATTGAAATAAATCTTTAGAGGCACTTGACGAATCGAGACTCGAGATTCTTAAAATGGCTGTTACCAGACCAGGCGAGATGTTCCAAAGTAAACTAGAAAACCTTATAGTTTCGCCATGTCCATCCGTCCATCCGCCTGCAGTCTAGCTCAGAGATCATTAGTACTGGAAAGCTGTAATTGGACATAAATAATGAATATACATTTCAGTCACGGAAACAAAGTGGTGACATAAAATGTTGAAAAATATTTTTTATCCATATCATTTTTTAAATAAAATATTACATAATGTTTAATTTGTGAGCATCTAATTGTTACAGTAATAATAAAGATTGCCGATATATAATATGAGGAGCAGTTAATCCCATGCTTTCCTGTTATCTAGGTATTCAGATAATTTAAAGTAGCCCTTCTTAGACAGATTTGTTTTAACAGAATTTCGAATTTGTTAACTGGTAAATCAGTAATGGCATCAGGCAGCTTATTGTAGTGTGTACTTTGCCCCATAAAAGAGTTGCTTATTCTGTGGAGACGAGACACATTTACAGCAAGATTGTTTTTGTTCCTTGTATTTAGGGAGTAAATATCACTATGCTTTTTAAATAAGCAAATATTTTTACGTATGTACATCAAGATTTCGAATATATCCTGAGAAATTACAGTTAAAATATTGATTTCTTTGAATTTCTCTCTCTCTTCTGATTCTTTCTCTCTTGAAATCTTGGGGTTAGATCCAAAGTAAGCAAATATTTGCTTGTGTTATGGGTGTTAGTCAACGATACTAATACATAGATATACATATATAAATACCAGAATATATATAATAAACACCCAAACCCGGAAATACAAACATTTATGCTCATCACACAAATGCTTGTCCCCGTCGGGAATCGAACCCGAGATCCGTTGATTGCGTAGTCAGGGTTGTCATTATAAAACCAAAGAATATACAATCACTACGTTTTAATAAAACTGTTTTTGTGTTTATATTTCATAATTAGAACATTACGAAATGAGCCTAGACAAAATATTTTATTTCATAGCTAAATCCACCTAAAACCTTGTAATAACAAAAAAATCTGCGGTTATTGCAAACAAAAACATGGTGACTCCGGTTTTTCTAATCTCCGGTTTTTTCTGGTGAATTCGTCACCGGAGCAAAGCACTAGTGCGGATACATCTGTAATTGACGTTAAATAGGTTAAATGTTCATAGTATGAAACAATAATAGCCCTCTTCTTAGTCCACATTGTTGTGATAGGCAACTTCGGAACTCTACATTGCATGTTTTTATTATCATATCTATTTGTATGTTTTTGGTTGGTTTTTTATTGATTAGTGTGTTTAACCTAATTTTTTAAATAGTTTAAAATATTCATTCCAAATAATTGATTACTATTTTATTACTCAGTAACTTAAAGTTCTGAATCCCTTTGGAACTATCTCAAACTCTATACCAAATCGTGAAATATTGCCACAAATGGCGAAGTGCTTTATAAACACACTGCTCTGTATTTCGGAACACATTTAAATATATCAGCGATAGCCTGCTGGTCACAACTCGACCGTAAATTTAATCATATTAAAATTTCTTTTACTTACTGAATTGCCTATTGACTGATTACCGTCTGAAGTGAAATTGTAGATATCTACTGTTCGGTTCACATTAAAAGATAGGAAAGGAAAGCAAACCCCAGATTTTCAACTATCTCCATGCCAATTTCATCGGGACGGACAGACGGACATACAGACTGACAGATAGACGGTCGGACAGTGGAATCTTTGTAATAGGGTCGCGGTACCCTTTTGATTGTGGGTACGGAGCCCTAAATTGAGAACCCCTTCCGTTTTGAGAAGTCAACTGAAAATTAGCTACATGTGCAATCACGAATCTGTTTGTGCCAAAAAAGACATGTCTATAAATTTATTTAATTATAAAAAAAAAATATTTTAACAATATTCTGAATCGATAAACGAAGATTAGGCGACATTTCTATGTTTCCGCCAATAGCACTTGCTTTTCAATCCTTCTCCTTCCCTCCTCCGTAGCAAGCGTTGTCACTTTCGAAAACTTTTAATTTTTGTCTCTTCTGTCTGCTTTGTCGACCCCTAGATCTATGTGTTTTCTGAATTAAAGTTGCATTACCCAAGATAAAAGTAGCTTTAAATTATCATGTGTTATTTATTTAAAAATAAGAACTGCTGGGTTATCTAAATGGTAGTGTGTACTCTGAATTAGAGTTTTAACTAAGACTAGCTGTTTTGTAACTTTGGATATGTAAGAGTTAAAATTCTTTGTAAATTTTCAAGTTTATATTCCCAAGCAGTTCAATCAATAATTACAAGCTTAAGACTGTTGTGTTGCGTTTGCAGACTTTGTGTAGTTCAAACTAGGTTGCAACAACCAAAAGAAGCTGCTTGTATGGGGCTTAATAACATAGTGTTTCGTCTTAATCTGGATCTACTATCCACATCGGCTAAAATATTAATGAAATATATTTATTTGCAAGAATATGGGTGCTATAAGTTATTAAAATTAATAAAAAATATCACAATATTCTACCACGACATGGTGTCAATTTTTTTAAATTATATATAGGAGAGCGGTTGACTACGATCTCGCCTGATGATGAGCTAAGATGCGGCCTAAGATGGGACGCGTTTCCTTATAAAGTACATGTTCACTCTTCTCTTGAAGATCCCTAGATTGTACTCGTCGGGTAACATTCAGGAAGCATGTTCCAGTCCCTTGCGGTTCGAATGAAGAATGTCGAGTCAAACCGCTTTGTCCAGGTATTAATATTTAATTTTTTTATATATATTCAAGAATTTAAGATTATATAGGGAAGTCTATTTCTGTATAATTACTACAGGATCGAAATACGCTGATACGCTGATACGATTAAGGTAATTTACGTATATCACAAATTTTGAGATTGCTGCTTTGCCTAGATGACTGTGTGTATTCCGAATTAAAGTTGCATCGACCGACCAAGACTAGCTGGTGGCAACGCTGGCCCGGCAACAGTTTGTGTCTTCTGTTAATTTATAAGGCTCTTCGTACTAGTCTAACTTCCTAAGCGGCTGAAGCATTAAGATAACTTTGCTCGAGACCAGACTTAAAGTTTTATTCGTGATTGCATTAAAATAATACTTCGTAAGCGGGATTTTATTGTCTACTGTAAAATAGACATACGAAAATTGGCGCTTATAATGAATTGAATTTTTTTATTTGATATCTGTATATATGTCGCAGTGAAATTGTCAACAGCCGTTAGATTATAATCTACCTAGGGATTTTATAATTTGGTTAGGTTAGGTTAGCAGTTAAATTATAATATCACTTAGGTAGATTACAATCTAACGGTATTGACAATTTCACTGCGACATATACAAAAGGATAATAACTAATTAAATTTAAATTTTTATATCATAAGATAGCAAACAAGCAGACGGGTCTCCTGATAGAAAGAGTTAACTATCGCCTATGGACACAAAAGGTGTTAATTGTGCGTTGCTATCTTGTAGCGAGGTCTAATGCCACATGCATAAGTTTAATGGTTGCCTTACCCTCCAAACCGGAACACGACAGTGACAAGCACTCACGCTGTTGTGGCAGGAATAGGTAAGGTCGTGGTACCAGACCCGGGCGAGACAATACAGAAATCTACCACCTAGTAGCCACGATGTTAGTGACTCGCATAGCCAATCGGTCACCTTTTACGACATTCCTGGCAGAACGGCAGTTGGCCTTTTCTTCAATGAAGCCCGGGACCAACACGGATAAAACCTGACTGACTGACTGACATATCAACGCACAACCTAAACCGCTGGACCGAGAACGCTGATTTTTTTTACACAAGTTGTCCTTATGATGTAGACAAGGAATAAATAAGAATTTTTCGAAATTTATCCCCTAAGATAGCGAAATAGGGGGTGAAAGTTTGTATGAAACTCTGTCATTTTTAAGTATTAATGAATGAAATGTGGTAATTAGCCTTTAAACCAAAAATGAGGAAACACGTATTTAATAATTTTTTGAATTTTATCCCATAAAGGGGTAAAAGGGGCCTTTAAAGTTTATATCAAAGATTAATTATTGTTCGTAGTACTTTTACAAGTTTTAATCATTGAAATTTAATATTTATGCTTTCTAGCATAAATATTAAATTTCAATGATTAATACAAAAATTTAAAAAATACGTATTTTAGGATTATTGAAAATTCATCCCCAAAAGGAGTAAAAATAAGTGTTAAAATTTGTATAAAAATTAATAGTTTATGATCAACATTCATAAAATTTAGTATTTGTGCTTTTCAATTCAATTAAAGAAATACATATAAGGATATTTTGAGTTTCATTCCTCAAAAGGGTAAAAGAGGGTGTTAGGCTTTGTATGAAATATTAAACGTTTATTATCAAAATCGAGTCTGGTACGCACTCCATGAAGTAGATTGTCGTAAGTGGGTACCTTTACCCGAAGAAATAACTGATGAGAGCAACTATTAATAGCAACATCAGATTTAACACCCGTGATCTTCATTTTCATGACTTCTCTCTCCAGTTGGTCCAAGTTTTCACTTATTTTATCGCAGTGGTCTACCCTCTTCTCAACACCCTTCATGTCGCGAGGCTTCACGAGTTTTTAGATTTAGAGTCCATAATAGCATTTAGTATTTATTTATTTTTCTCCAAAAAAACTGATATACTTTTACGTTGACGTTCATATCAGACAAGTCGGAGATACCTCTTTATACGCTGAAAACAAAAAAAAAGAAAACATAATTCGATGAATTCATAAAATGTATGTTTTATGAAAAACAACTTGTTTCATTTTTAATACCATAGCTTAAACAATTTAAGATCACCACCCAAAAATATTAAAAACTAGCTGACCCGGCAAACTTTGTTCTGAATTTTTAACTACCCTTTTTTTTCCTATATTTTGTCACCTTTAAACCTTCCCTGAACTTCAACAATTAATTCAAAACCAAAATTAGCCAAATCGCTTCAGCCGTTCTTAAGTTTTAGCGAGACTAACTAACAGCAATAGATTTTTTTTATATATAGTAGATATATTAATAAAGACATGTCTCTTTATACAGCGTTTTAAATTTTAAAACGCGCATTTTAAAACACCGTACAGAACGATGAGTATTGATATCCGCATCTACGACACCTATTGTTTGTAATTATTACACTAATTGTTCTCATATTCGATTTGTATAAATAGAGAGAGTTCACGAGGCCCACATCGCTTTTTAGCTGGTCTTGCTGCGCGAAGATAACAGTTAATTTATCGTCAAAACCAGATAAATGTTCCTCGAGCTGTTGCTGTTACTCTTGTAGTTGTTCCCATAGCTTTTCTTGTTGCTGTTCCTGTAGCTTTAGTTGTCAATCTTCCTGTAGATGTTGATGTTGCTGAATTCGTTGCTGAATAGCTGTCAGTACAACAGAAAGATCAGTAGGCACAGTACGCGATGATAATGACGTGCTGGCAACACTTGCGGGTTCCTCAGCTGCACGCATCTCAGTTTCCTCCAACACCCTAGTGTCTCGGCTTGAGACCTGGTGGTAACACCTTCCTCGCCGTGTTGGTCCCGGCCTCCATTGTAGAATAGGCCAACTGCCGTTCTGCCAGGCAGGTCGTAAAAGGCGACCGATTGACTATCGAGTCACTACCATCGTGGCTACTAGGTGGTAGAGTTCTGCATTGTCTCGCCCGGGTCTGGTACCACCGCCTTACCTATTCCTGCCGCAATAGCGTCAGTGCTTGTCGCTGTCGTGTTCCGGTTTGGAGGGTAAGGTAGCCGGTAAACTTATGCATGTGGCATTAGACCTCGCCACAAGATAGCAACGCACCATTAACATCTTTGGTGTCTATAGGCGATGGTTGACTCCATCAGGAGACCCATCCGCTTGTTTGCTATCTTATGATATAAAAAAAAAAGTGGCATTTCACTATTTCACTTCCGACACCAGTGTTACGTGCTTTAGGTTCGTAATTTGCAAAAAAACGCCACTTATATTAAAACCGTGTATTTACAACACAAATACACAAAACAACACAATGTATTACTTACATAAATACTCTGATTAACACTAGTCACTCATTGTAGTATCGCTTTCGATCACTGTATAAAACTGCTCTCTATTAGTCAACACATCTATATTTATACCCACGGTAAAGTTCCACATTATTCCCGAATCCTCTACCAAGATAATCGTAAACAAGCTATTGTAAACAAGTCCTAGTACATGCTATTTTCACCCTTATGCCCTTATTCTATAAGGTCAATTATGGCATAACTATTCGGGTAACGGTCGTCTATTTGTTTATCAATAGAAGTAGCTATCTCTTTCTTTTATTTCTAGATCGCTCCAGCGCTTCAACTCTTTAAATTTCTAGATTATTCGCAACAATATGTTGCAGTGCTGGTAAAGTTCAAATTCAATCTGTTGAACTTATCAAGAGTCTGTTTATGAACGAAGTTGCATGTAAAACTTTAAAGACAACAAAAAAAATGTTGACACGTGAGACTCGAACTCGCGACCATTTCCCGGCTTAATTCAGGCGGGCTAAGCCGCGGGCTAAAAGCTAGTCAAAAATAATTGGGGAAAGTGATTCTACAGTATATTACATTTCGGCATCTGACAGGTACTCCCGACAATTATCGACTGAATTTTTAATGGACAGAATCTGATCCCAAATCTAGATGCTCAGACATTAATTCGTTCAAGGTTACAATTTAACTCGTACATACGTGACTCAATACAGTTTATTCGTTACAAACAATTAAAAATATAAATGTTTTTTTTTCTTTAACTTGCCACTACGTATGTAGATAAGGAAGTACTGATTTTACCCCGATTTTCGAAAATCGAATTTTCACCAGACCTCCACGTTTTGAGGTCCTAGGAACCTTTTACGACTATTTTCACGATGACATCAGTATGTCTGTATGTATGTATGTATGTATGTGTGTGTGTGTGTGTGTGTGTGTATGGTGTTTGCAAACATCTCATAACTTTTGAATGGCTAGACCGATCAAAATGCGGTCGATTGGATTCTATTCAACTTCCTTCCTGCTAATTTGGACCAAATCGTCCCAGGAGATTTGAGAAATTTTGAAAATACTCAAAAAAATTTTGGAGAAACAGTATTTTTAATATAACTTCTAGATTAATGTACCGATTGAGTACAAACTAATCAGCTTTATTAAAAAAAAACTACGCCTAATGAATAAATTGCCTCAAAATCGGTTTATCCGTATGAGTGAAATCGTTGAAAAATTTTGAAAAAAGTGTTTTTTTCGACATAACTTCCAACTTTCTCAACCAATCATTTTTTGGTATTGTACGATATTTTAATACTAAAAAAACTACGTCGAATGCCGTTTCTAAAATCAAAATCGAATTTAATTTTCAATAATTACAGCAATATTAAAAGTATGTTGTTTTTAGCAAATTTACTTAATATTTTTGAAATTACTTTCAGGCCAATACACCGAATGATTTTAAAATCTTAACAGCTTTTTTTCTTTAATAACTGCGTCAAAAACCGTTAATTGGATCAAAATCGGTCAATTTGTTTGGGACTTATCAACGGCGAAAATTATCGAAAAAAATTTGTTTGATATTGCTTCGAAATTTCTCAAACTATCAATTATTTAGCTAAGGCCATATTTCAGATTTCAACAATTAAGTTGAATGTCATTCGAAAGATCAAATTGGATTATTCTTTTCAAAATATACAGCTTTTCAAAAAAATCAATATTGCCATTTTAACAACATAAATGTTTGAACTGAAAAAATCTGTGCTTATAGTTTTTAATATTTTGAGCTTAAAATATCATAGTTTAGCAGGAAGTTTTAGGGATGGCCTGTAGGGTCTTAGGGCCTGTAGGATCTTTTTTTAATAATAATATAAACATTATAAATTTTTATATTATTATTTAAACTACCGCGGTAAAGCTATTGCATAGTATTTTTTATCAACTTATGCAATTACAATTATATATTTATTTTATTTATGCAGTATTTTTTTTCTTTGTTTATTCATATTTAAAACACTTTGTACACAAATTATACGAGTACAGATATTCACTGTTGTACGTAGATGATAAATACCTATACACCTATATACTTTCTCACAAACAGCAGATTACGGTAGTTTTCCAATACAACCAATGTCACATAAAGTTGCAATCAAAGTTGCTGAACTAAAGAAACAAGCGTGATATTTCAAAGTCATTAAAAGTTCTGGTATTTATCGATAGATGGAAAATCTAAAAAGTATCACCGCTGTGCCGGTCGGAGTGGGGGGTGTTAAGTTTTTTCGTTACGAAATTTCTGGATTCGGTCTCCACGCTCAAGGCCCGCGATAGAAGCTATGCAATCGCTTAAAAACTTACATTAGTAGTAGTTTGTTACAAAGAAGGGTTAAAAATCATGAACCAACTTTATATGTAAAAGAGTCAACCGAAACTGATACTATAGTATTATACTTTTTATTACGATTCAATAATTTTGTATCAGCTAGGTATTCTAGAATAAATATTTGTATCGATAACATTGATGTACAAAATGGAGATGGCTAGAAAATTATATTTTGTCTAGCAGCTTTTTTAGAATTTTAACATCTTTTGTTTTTCTAAGTACCAACTAGCGATGCGCGATGACGAGATGTTTTTTTTGATTGTCCGATTGTTTAAACATCTCGACTCATCTCGAGATGTTCTTCTCGATGTCGATGCGAGATTATATAGATGAGGTTAACTAACGAATGGTGATTGACGACAATGACGTAACAAGTACCGAGATCGAATAAAAGGCGGCTGGTGAGAGCTAGATAACTCGGGCGGGTGGAGAAGCAAGCATAGACTATAAAGTAAAACTTATCGGAACAATCGAGACAATCGAAAAACATCTGGTTTGTTTAGTCAGTAAACGAGTTATCGGTCATCTCGATTGTGAATTTCGAATATTCGCGATTGTCTCGATTGTTGAAACATATCGTAATCGCGCATTGTTAATACGTACACTCGAAAGGTGGGGGAAGGCTTCGTATATCCTCACCATGATAAATTATTACTGATATAAATTTGCTTTGATTCACCAGGATTATTTTTGTCATATAAATAAATAGCAAGCAAACAGATAGTTCTCCTGATGGAAAGATAAACCATCGCCTATTGACACCAAAGACGGTAATTTTGCGTTGCTATCAGTGTAGTGGGATGAAATTGTCACAGGTATAAGTCTACTAGATAACCATCTTAACCGAAACACGACAATAACAAGCATTGATGCTATTACGGCAGGAATAGGTAAGGCGGTGGTACCACCTGAGCGAGCCGTGAATGGTGCGACAGTATCACATATTCTTGCCGCCATTACGTAAATGTTTGTTGTTTATTATTAGTTCTAATAAAGCAACTAAGAAAAGTAGCCCCTAATCCTAACGTTTCTTCTATTTGTACATATATAACAAATGAGTAGAAAAATGGTTTCTGTACATAGAAGTTTTTTGGAAAATTGGAGTCGGTTAAAATATCGATAACAGAAGCGAAAAAACTAATTATTAGAATTTTTGTCTCTCTGTTAATTTGTAAGATCGACACTTTAAACTTTTCT
Organism: Apodemia mormo; assembly: GCA_036924255.1. NCBI lineage: Eukaryota > Metazoa > Arthropoda > Insecta > Lepidoptera > Riodinidae > Apodemia > Apodemia mormo. Next base: position 4,248,980 of record JAUPFN010000020.1, on the reverse strand, counting down.
TTTTTATCTATCTATCTTTATTAGTTATTAGAGATTTTTCGAAAATAGAAAAGATGTCTCGTCAAAACGAAGGTGTTCACAAAAATTCAGCTTGTTATTAATAAAAAAAGTTTGTTCGTACTTCGTGGGACCACAGTCTATACTTATTAAAAGCTACACTATTCAGAAGTTACATAGGCTGAGAGAGTGCCAGCTAAGGAAAACGAAGTATTGATTTTGGGTTTCCCGAACAAAATCGCGAATAATAGCTTGTATTATATGTTATACGGAAGGTACAGAACTGTATGGAAGGCTAACTCGTACTGTTAGCTCTGTCACTTAGGCACTTATAAAAAAAAAGGCACTTTTGTGAACAGAAGTTTATTATTTACTACTAATATTTTACACTTATCTTGGAACTTGAACAACTTGGATTACTATTCACTCGCGATTCCCTTATGTAGGGTTATAACGACCCCGAGTCGGGATATAACACTAGTCTATTCGCTGCGTCCAGGCCGGCGGGCAGAAACCAGGTCCGTAGCTGGGCAGCGTTTAGGCTAGAGAATATCTAACTAACTGAAATTTGGAAAAACATCTGTTTATATACTACTTTATTGATGATTTGCAGTTATGATTGCAAATCAGCAATATACTAAGACTATAAGGGGTGTAACACCTCCCCCCTTTAAAACGAAACATCCGGAAATAAACGGATGTGAGTGTCATCCAAGTTGTAGGGAAATAGGAACAATGATAGCTTAGACCTAGGACAATTAATTAGTATATCAAAAACAAAAAATAAAATAGTATAAATGACATTAAAGTTAGGATACTTTGATATAGTAATATAAATTAGTACATTAAACAATCACTAGGAACTAGAAAAAAACAAGATTATGTTTATAAAAATCTAAACAATAATTCTAGACACTTTGATATAGTAATATAAAATAGTACATTAAACAATCACTAGGAGCTAGGAAAAACAAGATTGAGTTTATAATAATCTAAACAATATTTAAGTTTTACAATAATTCCAAGTTTCTTCTTGGTGTACTAGAGTCAGTGCTTTCGGTATCAAAATTAGACATTTCGATGCTAGATCTTGCACGAATACTAGTGCTAGGTTTTGTTACACAATTATTTATGATTTTAACACAACATGACTCATTTCTTCTATTACTATTGTTACAAAAACATTTATACAATTTATACGAAAAAAATGAAAATACAGTGATAGATAGTAAGGTTGTCAATATACTAAAATAGTGACTATATTTAATGTGATAAGGTTGATTTTCGATTTTCGATAATTCATCATTTGCTTGATTTAACCTATGGGAGGCATATTGTAAGTAATCTAAGTTAATATGCGATAATTTTACGGGTGTTAAATGTGGCATTGTATTATTCAATTTAGCTTTAGAACAGCAGTCATCTACAATAATATTGAAATCTGGATGTGGAATATAAATTTTAGTTTCAAATTCTTGAGCTGGGATAAATTGGAGTAATTTGTGATATGCTTTACAGTGTTTAGGTAATCTTAAAATACCGGTTCCAATGATATCGTGATCCTCCAGATTTCCATTACAATTGATAGACAATTTTGTTATATCAGATTGAACATATATCCATTTGTTATTTACAAGTCTTTGCCATAAATCTATTTCTCCTAAAATTAACTTATAACTACATGAGTCCGGAATATGTTTAACATGTTCGGTTAAAATTATTATTTCACAAATGGGATTACCAACACTTGATTGCACATTTGCTAATTTGCACAGATAATAATTGCTGTTTAACACTTTACACTCACTTAAGTCTTGAAGCATAGAATATAATAATTTATCCTGTGTTATCGCCAGGAATTTTGCAGATGGATTTATTAACGCAAAAGTATTAGGGTTATTTATGTCATGTGGGGTTGGCAAGGAGTAGATGTGATAAAGATTGTATTCAACGAGTGATGAAACTAATGGTATTTTGATAGCAAAAATTAATTTTTCGTCACTGATAAAAGAGGAGATTTCAGCTATGTCAATGATTTTATGAATATTAGCTAGACTCAAATGTAAGGGAAGACTTAAAATAACATCATTATTTTTCGAATTCAGTTCGTTATATAATTGTGTTGGACTTAAAACTGACGGATGAACTATATTTTGTTTTCCAAATAAAATAGCATCATTAAGGTCTCGTAAGTTAAAATTAAGTAACATCAGTGAGCTTTCTAAAGCACTAAAGATCATAGACAAGTGAGTGACTACTTCTAGTTTGTTTGTGTTTTCTGATATAGTATCTAAAATCTTACCTAGATTTTGGATGTTATTGTTAAGAACATTTTCATTGGCATTAAGTTTAGAAATAGTACTATTAAATGAAGCTATTGTGGAGCTCATAATATGTATGTTTTCTTTAGAGATGGAAGCTAAGTGTTTCTGGTCATCTTGAATAGAATTAATGGCATCAGTGAATGCTTTAGCGTCATCCTCGTCAAGTGAGCCAAAAAGTTGCTTTAATATCGGACCACCAATACCAAACCAAGCAGATCTTTTTACTTTATGAGAGTTATTATTATGGGTTATGTGAGATAAAGACATATTATAGTTATTTTGAACATTACTAAAAAGACTTTCTAGGGGGTTAAGAACATTGTAGCAATCAGTTTTTACCTTAGTAGATTGATGTGTGTTACATATTTGCTTAGAAGTTTCTAGGACCTTTTGAAGAGTGTCGATGTGAGGCTTTATGTATGATAGATCAGAGAAAGTGACGATATTCCAATAATCATTGTAATATTTTAGATTACCTATAGGATCATAAAAGAGACCAGGACTATTAACTATTGGAGTGGTCAAATTTGATGTTGCGAAGGATCCTGGCGCGACGGCCCTGCAATAGAATTACTAAGCTAAATAATAATAAAAGATAGAAAAGTTATCAAAAGTTACTAATTAAGTTATATAACTCACTAATCTAAGAGGGGCATGTCTAAAGGAACAGTGTTGCTAGGAGTTGCGTCTACAATAGGTATATCTAAAGGAGTAACACTTCTTGAAGGAGGGTTTAATACAGGTACATTAGAGTTTGAAGAACTTGGAATGTTATGTGCTAATTTTATTTCATCAATATGATGTCTGACATGTTTGCGATTAATTAAAATTGTGACGTTATTATTGTTGTGGATCTTCACTATTCTATAAGGACCTTTCCAAACGGTGGAGAGGGCTTTACGTAGTCGGTGATGTTGTTTTAGATAAACCATATCCCCAACGTTGTATGATATATCCCTAGAGTTTTTATCGTAATAGGTTTTAGACTTTTCTTTACTGCGTAAAATATTGTCCCTAGCTATATTTCGGGTATTAATTAGTTTTTGTTTCAACATTTTGACATAATCGGGTTATGTAGCCGTAGGATCAATGTCGTAGAGAGAACTGGGAATATGTGGTTTGCAACCAAACAGAAGCTCGTGAGGAGTGAAATTCGTAGAAGAGTGAACTGATGTATTATAAGAGACGATTGCAGTTGGGAGAAATTTGTGCCAATCATCATGATTGCTATTAACGTATGACTTTAGATATTCTTTTAGGGTACCATGGCTTCTTTCAAGAGCGCCATTGGTTTGAGGATGATAAGGTGTAGAAAAGAGATGTTTAATTTTAAATAAAGATGTAATTTGTTTATATACATCGGCAATGAAATGGACTCCTTGGTCGGATAGCAGACTTTTTGGAATTCCAAAGTGGCAGATAAATTTAATTAGACAGTCAGCCGTTTTTTCAGCCGTTGAATGAGTAATGGGATATGCCATGGAATATTTTGTTAAGTCATCTTGAAAGGTGACTATGTATCTAAATCTTTCGGGGCCAGATTCTGGTAAAGGTCCAACTATATCTGTGAATATTCTCTGTAGTGGTTCGGAAGAAGTGGAAGTGATTTGCATAGGGGCTTTATTGCAAGCGCGTAATGCTTTATTTTGTTGGCATTTGGGACAATGTTTTACATATGTCTCGATGTCATTTTTCATACCTTTCCAGTAATAGGATTCTTTTAACTTATTATATAAACGGGAAGAACCTATATGACCACCAACAGGTGAATCATGGTTATCTTTAAGGATAGTGGGTATTTCATCTGAATTAGGATAAATCAATTTGTTATGATAAACATTAATCTTAATACCAGTATTGTGAAATATAAAAGATATCATATCATAAATTAAAATGAACCTTAAGTTATCAAAGGGATTAGAAAAGTCGGAAATAGCAATTTCATTTAATTCAGAATGAAAAATTATAAGGTTATTTCTTAAATCCTTAAGGACCTTAAATATATCCTTGTAGCTAGCGGAATCAAAGTGATGGACTTTTATGAACATGTGAAAAAACGTTTTGTCTTTTATCGTAGAAGACTTGACAGTATATAATTCCTTTTCGGATGATAAGAATGATTCTTTGTCTTCTAATAGATTAAGTATGTCTTCGCAATAGGGGTTTGAATTATCGAGATCGACAGACGTTGGATACGCAATTGCCTTACACGGTGTTTTTAAAAGGTTTTGATTTGTTTCAGTGATTATCGTATCGTAGACCGTTGGACTCGATCTTTTACGCATAAAGGTCTCATAGGTGATGGTATCTATATCATCAATCAATAGGTCAATTGCATGAATCGGAGGACGGGAGAGAGCATCGGCATTACTATTTAGTTTTCCTGCTTTATATACGATTTCGTAGTCGTATTCTTCTAACTTTAAGCGCCACCTTACTAATTTGCTACTTGGATCCTTACAGTTAAACAGCCAGATAAGGGGACGATGGTCTGTTATTATTTTAAATTTCCTACCGTACAAATACGGTCTGAAAGTTTTAGTACCAAAAATTATAGCTAACAGTTCCTTCTCTGTTGTGCTATAATTTCCTTCAGCACGATTTAAGGTTCGGGATGCAAATGCGATAGGTAAATCTTTTCCAATTTCGCCTTGAGAGAGGACAGCTCCTATGGCATAGTTAGAGGCGTCAGTCGTGAGTATAAATTCCTTTGAAAAATCTGGATATTGTAAGATAGGGGCATTAGTTAGCATTAGTTTTAGTTTGTTAAAAGAGTCTTCCTGTTTGTCTGTCCAGTTGAATTCCGTATCTTTCTTTAATAATGAAGTTAGGGGCTTAGTAATCTTAGAAAAATCTTTTATAAATTTACGATAATAGCCTACTAATCCTAGAAAACTTTTAATGTGTTTAGGATTTTTAGGGGTTGGATAGGATAAAACTGACTTTACTTTATCAGGATTTGGGGACACTCCTTTATCCGTGATAATGTGACCAAGATATGCTACTTCTCGTCTTAAAAACTCGCATTTGTCCGGTTGCAATTTCAAATTGTGTTGTCTTTAGGCGTCGAATACGAGACTAAGTTTTTGGATATGGGATTTCAGATCAAATGAGTATATTATGACGTCATCTAAATAAATAAAACAGTGAATTCCTTGTAGTCCAGAGAGAACTGTATTCATCAATCGTTGAAAGGTTGCTGGTGCATTTTTAAGCCCAAATGGCATTCGAGTATATTCGTAATGACCAGTGGGAACAGAGAAAGCTGTTTTTGCAGCATCAAGGTCACTCATTTTAACTTGGTGAAAGCCAGATGCCAAATCTAAAGTGGAAAAATATTTACTATGTCCTAGTTGGTCGAGTATGTCTGATATATTGGGTATTGGGTAGGCATCACCTATTGTTATATCATTTAGTTTCCTATAATCTATAACAATTCGCCACTTCTTTTGGCCAGAAGCATCTTGCTTCTTGGGTACAACCCATATTGGTGATGACCAGGGTGAGACTGAAGGTCTTATGATTTTCTGCTCTAGCATTTTATTTATTTGTTTGTTGACTTCTTGTTTGTGGCATTCTGGATATCTGTATGTTTTTACTTGTATAGGTTGAGAGCTAGTCGTTTTAATTTCATGAGTAGTAGTATTAGTATAGGTGAGAATATCACCTTCTAAATAAAATAAATCGGAATATTCGGCACATAAGTCTAAAAGAGCATTAGTCTCTTCTTGATTCAAGTGTTCCGTTCTTATTAGAGTTTTTACCTTATCAGATCTAGAATTTGAGAATTTGACTGTACCAATTTGGAATTTTGAACTAGAAGATATCTCACAGGGTTGAATTTCGACAAGTAATGACTTGATTTTTACGTCAGAGTTGGTAGTATTAAGGACAGAGACATTAACTTTTCTATTTTGTTTTACCGTTACGATACAGTTAGAAAGATACACTCCTGGTTGGAGTTCAGCCTTGTCAATTATTCCTGTTTGTATTTCAGGATTTGAGGTATTGCACTCAATAACCATTTCCGAACGCGGCGGTATTATATATTCAGGTTTGGTAAAATGAATTGGTATTATGTTGTTGTTGAATTCTAAAGTTTTATTTTTATAATTAATGTTGCAGTTGTGGAATTTGAGGCAATCATTACCAATAATGCCATCAAATTCAATGTTAACACAATCAGGAATTAAATGAAATTTACTGAAGATTGTGCTATTCGGAAGTATAAAATCTAATTTGAAATGACCAAGGCTATTCGAGTATTCTGCATCTTTGTCGATTCCCTTAAATTGTACGATTTCAGGTATTAATTTCGGTTGTATATATAATGAAGATTGTTTTATGAGTGATATACCGGCACCTGAGTCTACTAGTAGAATCAACGCTTTGTTTGAATATTTTGATTGAACATAAACATGAGGCAAATGAATTTTATTATTGTAGTTGATTTCATAAATATTAGAATACATCTCGGAAATACAAGTTTTTGGTGATTTATCAAAGTTGACTTTGTTGTTACATTTTAGAGGTTCGGTGGAGTTGTTTGATGTAGTATTTTTTAAGGATTTGATGGAATTAAGAAATCCAGCGGGATTAAGAGACGCAGTGGTTCTAGTAGTAGATTTGGGAGGTATAGTAGTTTTATTTGATACAGTAGACTTAGTCGATTTAGGAGGTACAGTGAATTTAGTAGCAGACACAGTGGAGTTAGCAGATTCAGTGGAGTTAGCAGGTACAGTGGAGTTAGCAGATACAGTGGAGTTAGCAGATACAGTGGAGTTAGAAGATACAGTGGAGTTAGCAGATACAGTGGAGATAGCAGATACAGTGGAGTTAGAAGATACCGTGGAGTTAGCAGATACGGTGGAGTTAGCAGATACAGTGGAGTTAGCAGATACAGTGGAGTTAGTAGATACAGTGGATTTTGGTAAGATAGTTACAGCGTCGGTTTGCGTGGATGATTCCGTACGACGCGGAATCGGAATCTTCCTTAGTTTAAATTACCGTCAGTAGAGTTTGTATCAGGGTAGTTGTTTGAACTGGAGTTATTTGAATCATAGTTATTTGTTATTTCGGCGAGGTTGTTAATTCGTTGCGGGGTTGTATAATTGTTTTTTCGAGAATTATTATATTGCCGTTTCTTACATTGGCTAATATCATGTCCTAGGTTTTTGCAATATCGACATAAAATTGATGAATTATTTTGTGCATTAGGAAAGGGATAATGTTGACTATGTGATGGGCCTTGGGAAAGATTAAGGATAGGACGTTGTAATCTATTTTGGTAACAGTTTTTATCTAAATGTCCTGCTTTATTACATATTTGGCACTTAGGTTTTATTTCATGTCGCGAGGATTGTATATAATTTTGTAGTTTCTCCTCTTGACATGCAAGGTTTATGGCCTCGTGCAGGTTTGACGGATTTCGACATCTCAAAATATTAGATATGTTACTAGGTAGCCCTAATAAAAATGTATGAAGTGCCAGGTCTTCAGTGCTGGCGATCCGGCCTTTTATCTCGCTAGGATCCTTAGTGGAGTGTGTGATGTCCGTCTGTAATCTAGTGAGATAGGTCTCTACTCTTAAACTAAATTGGGTGACTGACTCCCCTGGTTTAATTTTGCAATTTTGTAAGTCGAGTAGGAGGTGGTCTCTGTGTTTAGTTTCACCAAAGGTGGCTTTCAAAAATTGTTTTAGTTCAGGCCAGTTGTCAAATAATTTTAAGGAACAAGCAGCTTCGGCTTTTCCTTCTAATTGTGAGAGAATATATTTAAACAGGATATTCTGTTGAGATGATGAGGCGAGAGTTAGTGCGTTTTCGCAATTTCTTATGAATGGTGACAGTTTATTTTTGTCGCCATCGAATGTTTTTATGAATTTAGTAAGGATAGAGAAATTTAATTCCTCTGTATATGAAGAAGGGGTGTGTTTATTTTCGGTAGTCATATTAATTTACTTAAATATATATTGAATTTAATAGAATTAGAAAAATAAAATTTAATTAGAATATTTATGTTTAAAATTCACTCGCAAAATTACGGCGAAACAAATAATAAATTATTATAAATAGGCAAACACTTACAACAATAATAGTATGTGAAACATCGGTTCGGCGGAAGGTCGGCGTCGAATTACCGCACGGCAGCGATATGATGACACAATAGTTGGAACGTGCAGCGTTGTAATTATGCAATTTCGAGTCGAAGCGAGGTATTTGGTGATATCCACGTGCAGCCAATAGCCCAGGGCTGGGCAGTGAACCCTCTGGCACTGTGTGGCTCGGCAGCAGGTTGTCCTTTAGTCCAAGTTGGCGGTCTCACGATTGTCAATGCGACGATGGAGACGGCAGATGGCCAGCTGTTTAGCCAGGCCTTGTAGCAGGTCGTCGTCAGGAGTAGGCGACCCAGAGGATAATAAATCCCCTTTTCTTCTGACACCAATGTTAGCTCTGTCACTTAGGCACTTATAAAAAAAAAGGCACTTTTGTGAACAGAAGTTTATTATTTACTACTAATATTTTACACTTATCTTGGAACTTGAACAACTTGGATTACTATTCACTCGCGATTCCCTTATGTAGGGTTATAACGACCCGGAGTCGGGATATAACACTAGTCTATTCGCTGTGTCCAGGCCGGCGGGCAGAAACCAGGTCCGTAGCTGGGCAGCGTTTAGGCTAGAGAATATCTAACTAACTGAAATTTGGAAAAACATCTGTTTATATACTACTTTATTGATGATTTGCAGTTATGATTGCAAATCAGCAATATACTAAGACTATAAGGGGTGTAACAGTACTTAGCCGGCTTAGACTTAAAGTATGTCCATCAAAACAAAGCAGACAACGTATTATTGTTATTTGTGACATCTATTCAGTTATTTAAGAAATAATACTATGCCTAATGGTTCAAATTATTCGAATTGTACCTACAAGGTCTCTTACGTGTTGATTTCATACGAATCGGCTAGATGGCGTTGTTCGAAATAAAACAAACTTTTTCCATAATAAGTGTTTCCAATTATGCAATGAGTACACACAAACAGACACACAGACAAACAGACAAACAGACAGACAGACAGACAGACAGACAGACAGACAGACAGACAGACAGACAGATTACAGACAAACAGACAAACAGACAAACAGACAGACAGACAGACAGACAGACAGACAGACAGACAGACAGACAGACAGACAGACAGACAGACAGACAGACAGACAAACAGACAAACAGACAAACAGACAAACAGACAAACAGACATACAGACATACAGACATACAGACAGACAAACAGACAAACACAAAAATTCTAAAAACTATATTTTTGGCTTCGATATCGATTGTAGATCACGCCCCAAGTATTTTTAAAAAAAAATATTCAATGTACAGTTTTGACTTTCCTACGATTTATGTATAGATTATGTTCTTTTCTTTTAATTTTCTATACATGTAAATATTATGTTGAATAAACTGTAACTAAGTCTTTTAAAAATGTAATATGTTTTTTAACTTCCCGCTACGTATGTAGATAAGGAAGTTACTGATTTTGCCCCGGTTTTCGAAAATCGAGTTTTCACCAGATGTCCACGTTTTGAGGTTCTAGGAATCTTTTCCGACTATTTTCACGATGACGTCAGTATGTCATTCAGGCTAATACACCGACGGTTTAAAAACCTTATCAGCTTTTCTCTTTTCGAAACTGCGTCAAATACTGTTATTAAAATCAAAATCGGTCAATTTGTTTGTTATTTATCAATGACGAAAATTTTTGACATTGCTTCGAAAATGTTCAACCTATTTTGTTACCTGTTAACATTATTAATATTGAGCAAAAAAATACGAAAAAACACGTTTATTGTATGGGGTATTTAAGTAGTATTTTCATTTTTTTGATTTTTAGTATTTGTTGTTATAGCGGCAACGGAAATACATTATTTTTGGGAAAATTTCAGCTTTCTGGCTATCACGGTTTATGAGATACAGCCTGGTGACAGACAGACAGGTAGCGGAGGTTTATAATAGTAATAGGTACGGAAACCTAAAAATCACTTGATTCGTTCGGAATTTATTAATAATGATTTTTTCAAGTGTTTTTTTTATTTCTTCGTCATCTATACATATAATAAAATCGTAGGAAGGTCAAAATTGTACATTGAATATTTTTTTTAAAAGAATACTTGGGACGTGATCTACAATCGATATCGAAGCCAAAAATATAGTTTTTAGAATTTTTGTCTGTTTGTCTGTTTATCTGTTTGTATGTATGTCCGGGGTAAACTCAAAAAGTACTGCATGGATTTACTTCAAATTTTACATGAATATTACTAATAGGTCGGGTCAACATATAGGCTACATATTATCACGCTATCACCTAGCGAGGAGGTGCTGTGCGGAATAAATGAAGTCCGCGCGGACGAAGTCGCTGGCAACAGCTAGTTTTTTTATACAATAACAATGACCAGCGCGAATAATTAAGCAACTTCTTGTACTCTTCTATAATTTTGATTCAATAATAAAAATCCTATCTTGTCCAGTAATTAGCCAATTCGGTTCTGATTGCGAAATCCTGAATTTAATTTCCGATTTGGGTGAATTGTTATTCGACTATATTAACACACCCGTGTCTTAGAAAATGATGTCATCTTTTTTTTTTTTTTTATAGAAGAGGGGGCAAACGAGCAGGAGGTGCACCTGATGGTAAGTGATCATCGCCGCCCATGGACATCCACAATACCAGAGGTCTTGCAGTTGCGTTGTCGGCCTTTTAAGAATGAGTAAGCTCTTTTCTTGAAGGCCCCCAAGTCATAACCGTTTGGAAACACCCCTGCAATGCAATAGAAGCTATGCAATAGCTTAAAAACTTACATTAGTAGTAGTTTGTTACAAAGAAGGGTTAAAAATCATGAACCAACTTTATATGTAAAAGAGTCAACCGTAACTGATACTATAGTATTATACTTTTTATTACGATTCAATAATTTTGTATCAGCTAGGTATTCTAGAATAAATATTTGTACCGATAACATTGATGTAGAAAATGGAGATGGCTAGAAAATTATATTTTGTCTAGCAGCTTTTTTAGAATTTTAACATCTTTTTAGAATTTTGTTTTTCTAAGTACCAACTAGCGATGCGCGATGACGAGATGTTTTTTTTGATTGTTCGATTGTTTAAACATCTCGACTCATCTCGAGATGTTCTTCTCGATGTCGATGCGAGATTATATAGATGAGGTTAACTAACGAATGGTGATTGACGACAATGACGTAACAAGTACCGAGATCGAATAAAAGGCGGCTGGTGAGAGCTAGATAACTCGGGCGGGTGGAGAAGCAAGCATAGACTATAAAGTAAAACTTATCGGAACAATCGAGACAATCGAAAAACATCTGGTTTGTTTAGTCAGTAAACGAGTTATCGGTCATCTCGATTGTGAATTTCGAATATTCGCGATTGTCTCGATTGTTGAAACATCTCGTAATCGCGCATTGTTAATACGTACACTCGAAAGGTGGGGGAAGGCTTCATATATCCTCACCATGATAAATTATTACTGATATAAATTTGCTTTGATTCACCAGGATTATTTTTGTCATATAAATAAATAGCAAGCAAACAGATAGTTCTCCTGATGGAAAGATAAACCATCGCCTATTGACACCAAAGACGGTAATTTTGCGTTGCTATCAGTGTAGTGGGATGAAATTGCCACAGGTATAAGTCTACTAGATAACCTATCATCTTAACCGAAACACGACAATAACAAGCATTGACGCTATTACGGCAGGAATAGGTAAGGCGGTGGTACCACCTGAGCGAGCCGTGAATGGTGCGACAGTATCACATATTCTTGCCGCCATTACGTAAATGTTTGTTGTTTATGATTAGTTCTAATAAAGCAACTAAGAAAAGTAGCCCCTAATCCTAACGTTTCTTCTATTTATACATATATAACAAATGAGTAGAAAAATGATTTCTGTACATAGAAGTTTTTTGGAAAATTGGAGTCGGTTAAAATATCGATAACAGAAGCGAAAAAACTAATTATTAGAATTTTTGTCTCTCTGTTAATTTGTAAGATCGACACTTTAAACTTTTCTAGATAAAAAATCTATCTATCTTTATTAGTTATTAGAGATTTTTCGAAAATAGAAAAGATGTCTCGTCAAAACGAAGCTGTTCACAAAAATTCAGCTTGTTATTAATAAAAAAAGTTTGTTCGTACTTCGTGGGACCACAGTCTATACTTATTAAAAGCTACACTATTCAGAAGTTACATAGGCTGAGAGAGTGCCAGCTAAGGAAAACGAAGTATTGATTTTGGGTTTCCCGAACAAAATCGCGAGTAATAGCTTGTATTATATGTTATACGGAAGGTACAGAACTGTATGGAAGGCTAACTTGCACTTAGCCGGCTTAGACTTAAAATATGTCCATCAAAACAAAGCAGACAACGTATTATTGTTATTTGTGACATCTATTCAGTTATTTAAGAAATAATACTATGCCTAATGGTTCAAATTATTCGAATTGTACCTACAAGGTCTCTTACGTGTTGATTTCATACGAATCGGCTAGATGGCGTTGTTCGAAATAAAACAAACTTTTTCCATAATAAGTGTTTCCAATTATGCAATGAGTACGTACCTAACAAATTATATTTTCCACAAATTTGTGGACACGGTGGACATGACCACCTTAAATGAGATCGACATGGTAATGTATTTTATACTTCCATTGTCGATACTTGGTAAAATTCCATTGTTATTTTATTAGACACAATTATTATTACTCTTATAAGTAAATTTCACTTCACAACGTATAAAATTTTAATACTTAAACATTATTAAATACTGTTGCCTGCGACTTCGTCCGCGCGGACTTCGTTCACTCCGCACTGCTCCTCCCCTGTATGTTGACCCGACCTGTAAGTAATAATCATGCAAAATTTGAAGTAAATCCACGCAGTACTTTTTGAGTTTACCCCGGACATACATACAGACAAACAGACAAATAGACAAACAGACAAACAGACAAACAGACAAACAGACAAACAGACAAACAGACAAACAGACAAACAGACAAACAGACAAACAGACAAACAGACAAACAGACAAACAGACAAACAGACAAACAGACAAACAGACAAACAGACAAACAGACAAACAGACAAACAGACAAACAGACAAACAGACAAACAGACAAACAGACAAACAGACAAACAGACAAACAGACAAACAGACAAACAGACAAACAGACAAACAGACAAACAGACAAACAGACAAACAGACAAACAGACAAACAGACAAACAGACAAACAGACAAACAGACAAACAGACAAACAGACAAACAGACAAACAGACAAACAGACAAACAGACAAACAGACAAACAGACAAACAGACAAACAGACAAACAGACAAACAGACAAACAGACAAACAGACAAACAGACAAACAGACAAACAGACAAACAGACAAACAGACAAACAGACAAACAGACAAACAGACAAACAGACAAACAGACAAACAGACAAACAGACAAACAGACAAACAGACAAACAGACAAACAGACAAACAGACAAACAGACAAACAGACAAACAGACAAACAGACAAACAGACAAACAGACAAACAGACAAACAGACAAACAGACAAACAGACAAACAGACAAACAGACAAACAGACAAACAGACAAACAGACAAACAGACAAACAGACAAACAGACAAACAGACAAACAGACAAACAGACAGACAGACAGACAGACAGACAAACAGACAAACAGACAAACACAAAAATTCTAAAAACTATATTTTTGGCTTCGATATCGATTGTAGATCACGCCCAAGTATTTTTTTAAAAAAATACTCAATGTACAGTTTTGACTTTCCTACGATTTTATTATATGTATAGATTATGTTCTTTTCTTTTAATTTTCTATACATGTAAATATTATGTTGCATAAACTGTAACTAAGTCTTTTAAAAATGTAATATGTTTTTTAACTTCCCGCTACATATGTAGATAAGGAAGTTACTGATTTTGCCCCGGTTTCCGAAAATCGAGTTTTCACCAGATGTCCACGTTTTGAGGTCCTAGGAATCTTTTCCGACTATTTTCACGATGACGTCAGTATGTCTGTATGTATGTATGTGTGTGTGGGTGTGTGTATGTGTGTATGTAAACATGTCATAACTTTTGAACGGCTTCACCGCTCGAAACGCAGTTGATGGCATTCTATTGGATTCCTCTCAACTTAGACTTCCTGGAAATTTGAACTAAGTCGATCCAGGAGATTTTGAGAAATTTTGAAAAAACACAAAAAAAATTTTGGTGAAACAGAATTTTGTTAACATAACTTCCGCATTAATGTACCGATTGAGTACAAAAACTAATCAGCTCTATTCCTCAAAGAACTACATCTAATGCATAAATTGCATCAAAATCGGTTTATCCGTTTGGGAGAAATCGTTGACGAAAAATTTTGAAAAAATGTTTTTTCGACGTAACTTTGAAATTTTTCAACCAATCGTTTTTTGGTATTTTACGATATTTTAGTACTAAAACAACTGCGTCGAATGCCGTTTCAAAAATCAAAATCGAACCTAATTTTCAAAAGTTACAGCTTTTTAAATATTACAATTACATTGTTTTTAGCAAACTTACTTAACATTTTTGAAATAACATTCAGGCTAATACACCGACGGTTTAAAAATCTTATCAGCTTTTCTCTTTTCGAAATTGCGTCAAATACTGTTATTAAAATCAAAATCGGTCAATTTGTTTGTTATTTATCAATGACGAAAATTTTTGACATTGCTTCGAAAATTTTCAACCTATTTTGTTACCTGTTAACATTATTAATATTGAGCAAAAAAATACGAAAAAACACGTTTATTGTATGGGGTATTTAAGTAGTATTTTCATTTTTTTGATTTTTAGTATTTGTTGTTATAGCGGCAACGGAAATACATTATTTTTGGGAAAATTTCAGCTTTCTGGCTATCACGGTTTATGAGATACAGCCTGGTGACAGACAGACAGGTAGCGGAGGTTTATAATAGTAATAGGATCCCGTTTCTAACTTTTAGGTACGGAAACCTAAAAATCACTTGATTCGTTCGGAATTTATTAATAATGATTTTTTAAGTGTTTTTTTTTATTTCTTCGTCATCTATACATATAATAAAATCGTTGGAAGGTCAAAACTGTACATTGAATATTTTTTTTAAAAGAATACTTGGGGCGTGATCTACAATCGATATCGAAGCCAAAAATATAGTTTTTAGAATTTTTGTCTGTTTGTCTGTTTATCTGTTTGTATGTATGTCCGGGGTAAACTCAAAAAGTACTGCATGGATTTACTTCAAATTTTACATGAATATTACTAATAGGTCGGGTCAACATATAGGCTACATATTATCACGCTATCACCTAGCCAAGCCTAATAACAGACAAGAATTAGTAACATATAAATCTGATACTCTTCGCAGTCAGAGTGGAGTCCCACAGGGTAGTGTAATGGGTCCATTATTATTTCTCTTTGGTACAAACGATTTACCCAATATACTACATCATAAATAAATGATATATCACTTGTAGTTGGTTGCAATCAAAATAATAAAAATATCCAAATAGAAGTTAATGAATCTATTAAAGCAGTATTTCAGTGGCTTACTGCAAACAATTTGAATGTAAATATAACTAAAACTAAGATGATACAATTTCTACATTATAATACATTTCCTAAAATTCTAAAAGTTGAATATGATGGACATTATATTTCTGAAACGCTTGAAACTAAATTCCTTGGTATTTATATTGATCGACATTGTAATTGGAAATCTCATACAAATAATCTATGCAACCAACTAAGTAAATATGTTTACGCACTACGTAAAATAAGACAAACCATCGGGAAAGATGCTGCTCTTACTGCCTATTATGCATATGTTACCTCTCTACTAAGATATGGGCTGATACTATGGATGAACTCACCCAACTGTAACAGTGTATTTTTAACCCAAAAAAAATGCATAAGAGCTATATTTAACGTGAGCCCGTTAGATAGCTGTAAGCCCTTATTTAAAAATAATAATATTCTTACATTAACAGGTATATACATATTAGAAGTTGCTCGTTTTGTTAATAAGTATAATGAGCTGTTTGATGTGGCAAAGAATAAATCTAGGCTTGGGTATAGAGATCCTACGAGGCTGATGATGCCAAGCTGTAAAACTCAAATATTTGAAAAAAGTTGTTATGTAACTATTATAAGAGTTTATAATAATATACCTAAAGAGATAAGAGAGCTGCCAGGTAACCTACAATATAATAAATTAAAAAAATGGCTTCTGCAACATACATTTTACTCACTACAAGAATTCTTTGATTTAAAAAAATTTTAACTTATTATCAAACATATGACCTATATAATAATTATAGTGTTAATTGTAAATGGTTTTTAATTTTGTATTCATTAAAAAATATTAATTATATGATTCTTGTTATATGACATTTAAAATTATTTATTATGACATTTTAGTATTATTCACATGACATTCATTTTATGACATTTTGGTATATGCATCTGTTTTAATTGGACTTGGTATTACTCTTGTGGCTATCCAACATCATATACCTAGTATTTCTTCGATTTTAGTGAGGGTAACACATTGTAACATTTGCACGCCACAAAAAAGGCAAAATAGGAATAAAGAACATATTGTTAAATAAGAACTAATTATGTACCCTATTTATTGCAAATAAAGAAATTATTATTATTATTATTATTATTAGCGAGGAGGTGCTGTGCGGAATAAATGAAGTCCGCGCGGACGAAGTCGCTGGCAACAGCTAGTTTTTTTATAAAATAACAATGACCAGCGCGAATAATTAAGCAACTTCTTGTACTCTCTATAATTTTGATTCAATAACAAAAATCCTATCTTGTCCAGTAATTAGGCAATTCGGTTCTGATTGCGAAATCCTGAATTTAATTTCCGATTTGGGTGAATTGTTATTCGACTATATTAACACACCCGTGTCTTAGAAAATGAGGTCATCTTTTTTTTTTTTTATAGAAGAGGGGGCAAACGAGCAGGAGGTGCACCTGATGGTAAATGATCACCGCCGCCCGTGGACATCCACAATACCAGAGGTCTTGCAGTTGCGTTGCCGGCCTTTTAAGAATGAGTAAGCTCTTTTCTTGAAGGCCCCCAAGTCGTAACCGTTTGGAAACACCCCTGCCGGTAATTGGTTTCACAACAAAGTAGTGCAAGGCAAAAAGTGTCGAGAGAAACGCACAGTTGTGGATTTCCAGACATCGAGATGGTGAGGATGGAATCACAAATATTGACGCGATGTCCGATGATGGAATTCGGCGGCAGGAATTAATCCAAATAACTCGTCGGAACACTCTCAATGAAAGATACGATAGAAGACACAGAGTGATCCAACATCTCTGCGCAATGCCAAAGAGTCGAGCAGTTTCGAAATAGCCAGGTCGTCAACGATTCGAACCGCTCTACGCTGAATGCGATCAAGAGGAAGGAGTTGGTACTGAGGAGCTCCGGCCCAGAGATGAGAACAGTACTCCATGTGGGGCGGAATTTGAGCCTTATAAAGTTGAAGGCGATGGGCCGGCAAGAAGTACTGCCTCGCTCTGCTGAGCACACCGAGCTTTTTGGAGGCTAGTTTAGCCTTACCTTCCAAATGACCGCGAAACTGAACGTAATTCGATATGTCGACTCCCAGAATCCCGATACTAGCTGAGGCTGTCAGAAGAGTATCCCCAAATCGAGGTGACACGACAAAGGGTGTCTTTTTAGCGGAAAACACGCAAAGCTGTGTCTTTTTGGGGTTAAAATTGACCAGGTTTTGACGACCCCATTCCGAGACATCGGTTAGTCGATTCTCAACTTCGGACACAAGCTTGTTTCGGCTCTCTTCAACGTGTTCCCGAGAAATACCGCTTCGGCCGGAGTATGTTGCATCACCAGTACTGTCATCTGCATAGCAATGCATGTTGCGAATTTGCATCATGTCATTGATATGCAGAAGGAATAGTGTCGGTGATAGCACGCAGCCTTGTGGAACACCAGCATTGATAGATTTAAGGTCAGAGCACGCACCGTCAACTACGACCTTGATGCTCCGATCAGCCAAAAAACTGGTGATCCACTTGCATAATTTTTCGGGAAGACCATAGGAAGGCAGCTTCGCCAGAAGCGCTTTGTGCCATACCCTATCAAAGGCCTTCGCTATGTCCAAACTAACTGCCAATGCCTCCCCCTTGGACTCAACTGCTTCCGCCCACCGATGTGTTAAGTATACAAGAAGATCACCAGCTGAGCGGCCGCGACGGAAACCGCACTGGTGGTCGCTAATCAGCTGGTGCTCTTCTAAATACTTCAGGAGCTGACAGTTTATAAGTGTACCACATCAGCGATAGAGTCTGCGATGACACTCGGATCATCCAGCGAGAAGCACATCCGCCCCCATGGGTAGGACGCAAAAAAAGACCGCATCCCGTCCCAATCTGCTGACCTATAGTGCCAAACGCGACGACAGCCTGCAAAAGGAGGCCGTGATAGGCGCGTAACCGGCACTTTACTCCGGATCAGGCAGTGGTCTGACGTACCAAGAGGGACGTCCACAGATACCTGATAATTGTCCGGATGGGAGGTCAGCAGAAGGTCCAGCAGTGAAGGCGTATGATCGTCCACATCGGGAATTCGCGTAGGCGTGGTTACCAATTGTGTTAGACCATATACCAAGGCAAAATCGTGAACAGACCTCCCCGCATGATTGGTAGTGCGTGAACACAGCCATTCGGCGTGGTGGGCATTAAAATTGCCTAAGATCACGATCTCAACGGAGGGGGTCTGCTGCAACACGGAATCTACAGCCGTTTGAAGGTGCTCAACGAGCCTGTCGACTTCAGCATTTCCGCTATGGGACCTGTAGAGGCACGCGTAGATGCGGGGATGGTCGTCGCAGTCTACACGCAGCCAGAGGATGGATAGGTCCCTATAGCCTTCAATGCTGCTTAGACGTCGAGAGCAGATATCCTCTCTGACATAAGCACAAACTCCCGCCCGGGGTACAAATGAATGCTCGAATTTGTACCCCGGGTAGGAGAGATATGAGGTATCAGCCGGAGAAGATATCTGCGTCTCAGTTAAAAAGAACAGAGCCGGCTTAGCCGTCTCAAGGTGGTAGTGGACGGCATTTGCCCCGAGCAGCGAAGTTTGAGAGCGCAATTGTGCCCCCCCCCAGAGTACGCAGGGCAGCCTGGGCATCCATGATTAGGCTGATTACTAACCCCTGAACATGGATGTCCAGAGGGGGATTCTCCACCGCTTACGCTAGTGGTACCCCCCTGGGGTACTACCTTTAAATTGCGCTTCCATAGTGTTAGGGGGAGGGGGAAAGGGCCTCCGGGAACCTCACAGACCAAACGAAACGCAACAGCAAAGCTATTACTTTACGTTGGTTTTAAGTGAGGTAGTGGTATCGCCCCGGTCGTGCCGACCCATTCAGCTAAGCATGGCACTACCACTTTTTAAAATTTTATTAGTCACGGATATCGTGTTTAAGAAGCTTGATAATTGCAAAAGTTCATCATGTATTGCATTGCGGATTATCACCAATTTTACTAGCCATAAACTTGCAGTGTCTATTGACAGTCAGTTCTTTGCCTACCGCGTTTAAAATTTTAATGATCAGATAATTTATTTTGTCTTTTCAGATTATCGGTTGTGTTGTAACATACGTAACAATTGTTATGACAGCCGCTGGACGTGGCGGAATCGGATTTGAATAAAAAAAAAACCCACATTACGCGACGGCCATTAAATAATACTAGAATTGTAAAATTGTTTTGCCAAGTAATCTTATTTGATATCAACTTCAGTCAACCTTTGACAATTAATATTACCTTTGACAATCGATCAGTGCTATACAAAAATTATGTAATAAGTATGTAATATGTAGTGTTAAAAAAACAAAAATAGTAAAAAACAAACCGTTTGTTTATTTCGGCGGTCCATATGTACTTGTCAAAAACTGAGGATTACTTGACCATTAATGGCCAAAACCAAATGAAAAACATTTTAAATAGTTTCATTTTTAATTGTTAAAGGAGTAAGAAATAGTAAAATAAACAAAAAACAATAAACTTTAGTTATATTTTAAGGGGTGTACTGATATGAGTACAGTGGAAACAAGAATTTTCAATACAAATTGTTTTCAAACACTTTTCGCATTCCCTCAGACTCTTGGCAAGTAACGCACCGTGACTATTTTCCAATTCTTTGCAATTTTTTTCCAATTTTCTTCTGAGAGTGGCCTTACATTACGTTGAAAAATGAGTTAGCCCATAGGATCCCATTAATACACAAAAAAATCTCATCTCTGCCTGTGGTCAGGAAAGACTAAGTGATATTATACGGAATGAATATGAAAGCTCTTTGCATGTTAACTTATAAATGTTAGCTGCATATCTTGGGACTTACTTTTGCCAAGTTCCGACTACTGTGAAATACTTTTACGTATTAATGACGGCATTTCTGTACATAAATTGAATATTAAGTTCACTTTTTTCCTATCCGACGGACATGAGGAAAATCGCAGTCGTGTGAGAAGCGTGACATCCTTATTTTCTCTTTATATATATTGGCTCTACGCGTACAGCAAGATAGTCAACCTTTGACAATTAATATTACCTTTGACAATCGGTCAGTGTTATACAAAAATAATGTAATAAGTGTACATATGTAGTGTTAAAAAAACAAAAATAGTAAAAAAAGGCCGTTTATTTATTTCGACGGTCCCTATGTACTTGTCAAAAACTGAGAATTACTTGACCATTAATGAAAAACATTTAAATTTGTTTCATTATCAATTGTTAAAGGACTAAGAAATAGTAAAATGAACAAAAAACAATAAACTAGTTTTCAAAACAAAGAATTTTCAAAACAAAAACAAGAATTTTCAATACAAATTGTTTTCAAACACTTTTCGCATTCCCTCAGACTCTTGGTTGGCAAGTAACGCACCGTGACTATGTTCTGATTTCTTTGGAGAGTGGCAAAGAGTTAGTCCATAGGATCTTCTTTGCTCATAGCATGCAACCGCTAGGTAAAGCCATAACTGCCACATACGTGAACACGACTTACAACTCTATATAGTAATAAAAACTGTTGTAATTCATTCACCGCCAATGCTTTTGTTGTTATTTTGAAACAAAGGTGAATTAATTACAGTAATCTTCTCTTTCGTCACAGTGGATTATCGTTTGTCATTGTTCATTAGTTCGAGGTCATATGGTTAGTGGCCACAGTTAAGAGGTTATTTTTCCATCTGACAAACAAGAGTTCAATATGTTTGTCACATCTGTAATCGAATGTGTGATTGAGGCACCGTCTTGTTGACATTTATTTAGAAGAAATCAACGAAAATTTCTCCTCTCTTACATTTCTGGCTCTCTTCCAGACTGACTCTCGTATTTTCTGTTTACTTCCTGGTAGCCGGTGAACTCGTTCTGTAGTCAATAGTTTGTCATCGCTTTAATCCTAATCAATCGACAAGACATCCTCGAGGATGTTTTTGAGTGTGTCTTCTTGAAAATATAACCTCAATATTTTCAAGTAGATCTCGTGGTAATGAATGTCTCCATGTGATGTTATAATGAAAAAGGCAATAAAGTATTAAAACTATTTATTTTAATAAAGAATTTAAGTGAATGACAGAGCAAGTTTTTACCTTGATAGACAAGAGAGAGATCCTAAAACAAGCAATTAAAAATATGCATTACGCAGTATTGCCTTTATAATTTGCGCAGGCGTCCACACTTTTATCATCCTCTCCTGGACGCAGAAGCTTTAAACCCATTAGTGTGGTAAAGTTTTCATGCTTCGGTCGGTGCAGTCCTTTTGTTAAAATATCAGCAACCATTTCTGCTGTGCATTTGTATTTAACCATAACTTGTTTGGCGGCAATCTTCTCTCGCACAAAGTGATAACGTATGTCCATATGTTTACTGCGTGCGTGGTAAACTGCATTTCCTGAAAGACTAATTGCACTCTGATTATCGCAATAAAGAGTTATAGGTATACCTTTAAGTTCAGGTTGAAACTCGTCTGCTAGCTGTTTCAACCAAAGTGTCTCCTGAATGGCCGACGCTAAAGACATATATTCGGCTTCAGTTGTTGAAAGAGCAATGGTCGGCTGTTTTTTAGAATTCCAGCTTACTGCGGCACCCTGAAAGAGAAATATGTAGCCCGTGCAGGACCTTCTATCCTCAATGTCATTTCCCCAGTCTGAATCACAATAACCCGAGATATTTCCATCACCATTCTTCTTATAAACCATCTTCATATACATTGTAGCTTTCAGATATCTCAGAACTCGTTTCAATGCCATCCAATGTTCATTAGTTGGTTGATTATTGAATCTACTTAGAAAATTCACTATGTAGGTAATATCTGGTCGAGTCCCCTGTGATAGGTACAACAGGCAGCCAACTATTTCTTGATATGGTATGTTGTTTAAAACTTCTTGTTGATTGTTCACTTTCTTTAGTTTAACATTAGCATCAGTAGGAGTCCACATCAGTTTACAATTGTTCATTCCAAATCTTGTAAGTATCATTTTTATGTAAATTGATTGATCGACAGAAACTTCATTTGAATTTTTATCTTGTGATATTGTGAGTCCAATACAATGTTTGGCTGTTCCTAAATCCTTCATGTAAAATTTTTCTTTTAATTTCCCTTTTATCATTCGGGAAGTTTCTTCATTGTTGAAAAAATATAGTAGGTCATCTACATATACTGCAATAAAAAGCATATCATGTTGTCGCGGTCTCAAAGTTATGTTGGATACTGGTGGTGAATCAATTGTTATATCAGGTAAGTATGTTTCATCATTTATATCTAAAAATTGATCTGAATCATTATCATCTGTGGAACAAGTACTTTGAGATACAGCTTGTATTTCATCTGTTTCGTGTGACTCATCATCATTAATGTTTCCTTCTACAGATTCTTCAGGTTCGACACACACAGGTAAGTATACAGTTTTATTTTCTTTTACTTTATTATAACTGTCCTTTGCAATTTCATTTTTAATTTTCTCTATCTGTAAATTATTTTTATTAATGTCCTTTTCTTTTTCAGATACATTTTCTACTTTGTTTCTTTTAATTGAAGCTTCGAGGAATACAACATCTCTACTTATTACTCCTTTATTTGTTATAGGATCTATGAACCGGTAGCCTTTTGTACTGTCGCTGTAGCCAACAAATATTAACTTATGTGATTTCACATCAAGCTTAGTTCTTTTTTCTTTAGGAATATGAACCATTGCAGGACATCCAAAGATTCTCATGTGACCCAGGTTTGGCTTTCTTCCAATCCATACTTCATGCGGGGTCGCATCGGATAAGGCGCTGGTGGGAGATCGGTTAATTATGTAGGCCGCTGTAGTAACCACCTCTGCCCAGAACGTGACCTGTAATTCTGCATTTGAAATCATACATTTAGCACGCTCTATTAAAGTTCTATTCATTCTTTCACTTAACCCATTCTGTTCTGGAGTGTATGGGTTGGATGTCTGGTGTAATATTCTATGTTTTTTTAAGTAGGATTCAAATATCCTATTTTTGTATTCGGTTCCATTATCGCTTCTAAGAATTTTTATTTTTGTATTCAATTCATTCTCAACTCTATTCTTAAATTCTACAAATTTTTCGAATACTTCACTTTTGTTCTTAATAAAATATACATGTACTCGCCTAGAAAAGTCGTCTGTGAAGGTTAAAAAATACCTAGCCCCTCCTATAGACGAATGCTCCATAGGTCCGCATACATCACTGTGGACAAGCTCTAGCAAATTGGTTGCACGGGAGCCTTCAGTGGGGAATGGTTTTCTCGTTTGCTTACCTTCAAGACAGTTACAGTTAGGTAATTTATTAAGACTAGTGAAATTTAAGTGACCCATTCTCTGGTGCCACAAAAAAATATCATTATCAGTCCTGGCCATCATGACATGTATGTCTTGATTTTTACAAGTATTTAACACATATGTCTCATTGATCAAATCTGCTTTTGCGACTAATTTGTTCCTTGGATTGTAAATTTGACAGCCATTGTCATTAAATGCCACTCGGCATCCACTTTTGATTATTTTGCTGACTGACAACAAATTAGTTTTCAATTCTGGTACAAATAAAACGTTACTCACCTGTATTGCATCAGTGCTGCCATCTTTTGCATATACTTTGATACATACATTACCACAGCATTCAACTTTTAATACTTTGTTATTTGCAATTCGTATGCTCGGTACGGGTGCAGGTTTAATTTCGGTGAGCCAGTTCCGGTGCATGGTCATATGCATGGATGCCCCTGAGTCAACATGCCAAAAATTGAAGTCATTTGCTGTTGATGCTGAAAAAGCTGCGACATATCCTGTTTTATTTTTTGTATTTTCATTATTGCCTGTCTTTTTAATCCAACAATTTTTGCCCAAGTGCCCATATTTATTGCAATTATAACATCTGGGGCCTTTCTTATTTTTAAATTGATTATTTTTGGGTTGATTAGTTCTGGAGTTAGTATAAAGTGCGGTAGTGTCTGATGCCTTTACTTCTTGTAGTAGTTTATTTTTCACTAAATCAGCACTAATCTTTATAGCGGAACTCTCTAATCCCATAATCATAGGCTTGTACATCTCTGGCAGCCCTGCCAACATTAATGTGCCTAACCACTCATCGTCAACATTGAATTTTATATTTCTTAATTTGTGCGCGGCTGTCATGATTTTATTCACATAATCTTCGACTGACAAACTATTTTCTAGGTTGGTGTTGATGAGTTCTCTTAACAAACCAACTTTTCGAGTCAGTCCACTATCTTCAAATGCCTTTGACAAATTGTCCCATACCTCTTTGGCATTTTGTGCTTCTTGAATATGTACATACAGAATTGGGTCAACTAACAATATCAATTTTGACTTCGTTTTAGTATCTTGTTTAACTGAGTTGGAATCTTTGACATCTGGTACTTTTAGAATGCAATTGTACAACTCTTCATGTTGCAAGTATGCCTTGACAGCAAAACTCCAACTCGCCCAATTATCACGACCAGTTAGCTTCTCAATAGACATCATAGAATTACTTCCAGCCATATTTAGGTATGTATTTAATATTCTATCAGTGAAAAACAAAGAAAAAAAAAAACTCCTGGCACGCGTAATAACTGAAGTGAGGTTATACTTGCAATTTTTACTTTTACTATTTTCTTTAATAATACTGATTATAGCACAAAAACCACTCTACACGGCAGGTTTGGGACGGCCCATAACCTGATGTTATAATGAAAAAGGCAATAAAGTATTAAAACTATTTATTTTAATAAAGAATTTAAGTGAATGACAGAGCACGTTTTTACCTTGATAGACAAGAGAGAGATCCTAAAACAAGCAATTAAAAATATGCATTACGCAGTATTGCCTTTATAATTTGCGCAGGCGTCCACACTTTTATCACCATGTCCTCATCAGCTCAACTGCTTCTTCAAGTCCTTTGAAGTTATTAGTAACATTGAAATGCTTGAGACTAATGGTAGCCAACAAAAATGTAACAATATATTCATAGCAGCATTTCCATAGCTTTAACCTGTGTTCGTCCCAGGCTCCTTTGAAGAATAGGCCAACTGCAGTTCTGCTAGGCAGGTTGTAAAAGGCGACCGAGTGGCTATCCGCGTCACGACCATCATGACTACTAGGTGGTAGAGTTCTGCATTGTCTCGCCCGGGTTTGGTACCACCACCTTACCTATTCCTGCCGCAAAAACCATATAATTGCAATATCAATAAAGTAACAGAACACAAAATTTAGTATTGATTAAGCCTGTACAAGTAATTTTATTCCTTTCATCAATTTCAAAACAGTTGGTGATCTTGAAACGGCTGAACAGAATCTATTGAATCTTAGCTAAGAACAATCTCGCAAAACAGGGCTTTCAATTAAAAAAAACCGCAATCAAATTGGACCATCCGCCAGGGCTCTACAATGCCACGGACAGACAGACATAGATACACAGATACACACCTGAAATTTATAACACCGCTCGTTTTGCGTCGGGGGTTAAAAAATAGTTTATTTAAACAATATTACACACCTCTAGCCGTAACATAAGAAAGAATAATTCTTATATTAAAATAGATTCATTGGAATTATGTAATGTAATAAATTTAAAAAATCATCACGCTCGGTACCCTTGAGTAAACCGAACGCCTATCTCATAAAAATATCAATGAGCACTTTATCTGACCCGGGGATCGAACCCGGGATATGATGATCTGATGCGAATAGACAAACTCCTAGACCTCAAGGCAGTCGAATACAATTTACTTACTTGGGAAAGATTTGTTAAATCATTGAGTTTATAATCGTGTTGGCACTCCGACAATTACCTAAAACTGGTTAGTTATATAAACCAAACGCAAGATTACCTTGAACCTTGAATTAACCATTACCTTGAATGAACAGATAGCCATTTGATATCGTGGTTAATTTGATCACCTCGTTAGTAGAGTGATTAGCTAACTTAACTCATTAATGAACTACCAACTACATTAAGGGACAAATTAACACCAAAAACATAAAAAAAAAATTAAAATCATACTTCATACAGCTGTTACAACATTAAAAAAAAAGTATATAATTCACACACGCGCGCATGCAGAGCACACAAACGAACAAAACAGATAATTTACAAAAATTATATATATATATATATATATATATATATATATATATATATATATATATATATATATATATATATATATATATATATATATATATATATATATATATATATATATATATATATATATATATATATATATATATATATATATATATATATAAATGTATATATGTGTTGTATAATATAATATATATTATGTTAAAAATTATTATAATGACTAGATTACATACAATAAAAAAAAACAGTAGCAGTCGTGGGACTGCCGATAGAAGTGAAAACGGAACTATTAAGTTGAGAGTAATTAAAACTATATAACTATATAAAGCGTCCAACGCGCACATAATACAGTCAGAAATAGTCGATGTATTAGTGTATACGTGTACACAGGCTACTGCGCGTGCGCTAGTCTGGCTCTCCATAGCTATAGATATACTATTATCATTAGCATGTCGGTGACGCGAACCGAGGATTTTACCCTCTACCAAAACGCTCAACGCGCCTAAAGAAGTTTTCACTTCAAAAAAAAGAAGACCTGTCCAGCCTCGATCGTAAAAGTGTAACAAACAACATGCTGTATAAGTACATTCTTATCTCTGATTTAAAAACCTGTTTACTCGCTCGGCCAGACTGTGTCGCGACGATTTCATTTTAATAATTATTTTACCTACCTCTTGTTGTTACATGCCTAGATTTATGAGTCATACATATAAAGTTTTTGTTTATAATGTTAAGATTACTTTTTATTTCTATTTTTTTTTCATGATTGTAATTAAACTTATTGTGTCGACGACTCTGATGCCCGGTAAAACTCGCAAGAGTTTATGTGGTATCTTTAATATTATTGATAATGTATTAAATTGTATTAAAATAAATAAATAAATAAATAAATAAAAACTACAAATCGGTGGGGCTCAGTTTCGAATCCCGACTGGGCCAAACATTTGTATGATGAGCATAGATGTTTTAAAAACTATCTTTACGCCCGTATCAACGAAGAGGTAGGCAGAGATACAACAATTGCACCCATGATTAGTCGAAGATAGTCCTACAATGAGATGTGTGAACCTATCGCCAACCCCGAGCAACGCTGTTTTTATCGGAAAATTGAAATAACACATTTTCTTCGTTTCATTTGACCGCTCGGTTGGTGGAGAAGTTAGCGACCCTGACTATGCAACTGACGGGGTTCCGGTTCGATCCCCGACGGGGAGCATTTGAGCATAAATGTTTGTATTTCCGGGTTTGGGTGTTTATTATGTATGTAAAAGTATTTATACTATATGTATGTATTTATACGTATTAGTATCATTGACTAACACCCATAACACAAGCAAATAATTTGTTTACTTTGGGGTTAGATCAGAAAGTGTAATTTGTCCCGTGAATATTTATTATTATTATTTCTAATTTGTCCGAATTTACCCTGGGAATCGAACTCTTGGCCTCGTTTCGTCAATACCGACACCGGACCGCAAGACCGCAGAGGCGATAAAATTTAAAAAAAAATAAAAAAGCCTAAACAATAAAATAGTTGTTTTTAGAATTTTTTAACATCATATAGAGGCCAAATCGACCATTTTTTCTATCGATCTGCGGCCCTACCATGAACTCTTATAGCAGGTCAAGTTTAGCCGATAATTAAACTGTCCTGCTAATTCGTACCATGAAAGCGTTATCTAACAGGCCAGTCAGCGACCACGTGACCTATTCCGGTGAGCGATCGTATTACTATTCAAACCTACTTCTGCCCTGCATTAGCGTACCATGAAGTGTTTTTGACAGACCGAAATCGGTATTTGAACTGCTGAAGTGTCATAATATTGCCGGTCACTTGCAGCTGTAAATAAGTAACTTTTATTGGATTGCTTTGTCTTAAATATACTGTAAATGTAAGTATTTTTTTTATTATAACTGCTATTCCTAGCCCTAGTCCTATTTGGAATTTATATTGCATATCTTTTGACATTAACTGTGTTTAGAAAAATATTGATATTGGTATAAAATATAGTACCTAATTCATTACTTCTATTTAAAGTTTTCAATTCAATATTTACTTGCTTTTAAATCATTTTTTATTAATTTTAGATAAAAAAAGTATCTTCACGCCCGCATCCCCGAAGAGGTAGGCAGAGGTACAACAAGTGCACCCACGATTAGCCGAAGCCTATCGCCACTTTTTCCAATCCCGGGCAACATTGTTTTTGGCAGAAAACTGAAAAAACACATTTTTTTGAATTGTCCGATCCGGGACCTCATGTGATCAATTCCGACAGTCACCGGACCACTAGACCACTGAGGCGATACACATAAATTTAGATGTGTGATGAAAATTAACGTTTTGAGTGTGCACTTTTATTGAATCCCGTTGCAATATCTTTATGGGTATTTAAAAAATCTCATAAAACTTTCAATTGTTTATTGAATATATTGATATCATACGATAGTTTTGCTTCCGACATCAAACACGTTCATTAAATCAATGTGTAATCTTAAGCTTTAAAATAGTCACAAACTATTCCAAAACTCTAATCTCAAAAAATCAAGACGTACTCAAGAAATTTAAAAACCGCGCTCATAACATAAATGGGTGATTCCGTTCTAACTGTGATATTCAATGTCCTGTATTGTTTGTTCTCACAGGTCATTAATTAATAATTAATTTATGAAATTTTTGTACTTATTGGAAAATAATAAACATATTTCAACATTATTTTCATATAATATAACTTGCCACTTACAGAAAACTTACAATATATCACTTAAATGTCAGTACCGTGTCATGTCCATTTCTAGAATTTATTTATAAATTGTTAGTTTTTTTGTCGTAATAAATGATTTAAACTAATTACCTCATAAATTCTAATGTTTACGACAAAAAAAACTAACAATTTATAAATAAATTCTAAAAATAGACATGACACGGTACTGACATCATATCACAGTTAGAACGGAATCACCCAAATATCTTTATTAAACAATTCAAGGTCAAGTGTAATATTCCCAAAGTTGCGTTCTTTAATGGATGCCGCTTAACAAATATTACGTGGTTTACTTTATGTTCCATATATTTTACGTAGACTTTAAATAACTTAAAACTCGATCTCTTTTGCCAATTTGTATTCTTAAATTCAAGATTTCTAATTAAAATGCATTAATAATAATAACTTCACACTAAAATTTAAAAATCGGCAAGTTATGTGTTTCTCAACGTTAATTTGATATGTCCTGCCGGCTGCCAGAGATAATGTGACCGGCCAGAAGACGACTCATTGCAGGTCAACAAAAATTAGTTCATGGTACGATCGTAAAATCTGACAGGTTAATACTCATAGTTGAACTGCCTGGAACTTGACAAGTATTATAAGAGTTCATGGTAGGCCCTCTGTTACCACATCTGATATGGTCATAACCCCTCCTCCCTCCCGTGTTAGTCCTTCGTGTCCCCGTGTTGGTCCCGGGCTCCAGGACAGGGATCCAGGCAGGTCGTAAAAGGCGACCGATTGGCTATGCGAGTCACTACCATTGTGGCTACTAGGTGGTGAAATTCTGCATTGTCTCGCCCGGGTCTGGTACCACCGCCTTACCTATTACTGCCGCAATAGCGTTAGTGCTTGTCACTGTCGTGTTCCGGTTTGTAGGGTAAGGTAGCCGGTGGCATTAGACCTAGCCACAAGAAAGCAACGCACCATTAACATCTTTGACGTCTATAGGCGATGGTTGACTCTTTCCATCAGGAGACTCATCTGCTTGTTTGCTATCTTATGATATATAAAAAAAATAAGTCAATAGCTAGAATACTTTTTGTTGCGGGAAAATGTCTCATTCCTAAAAGAAAATATATATTTTTGTATGATTATATGTAATCTAGATCTATCTAAGAGTATCACCAAAATTAAACCGATTTTGGTGACCATGAACCGATCCCTCCGAAATGCGGCGCGGAAGGTGGGTTGAAATGCCACTCGATGCGATTTTCCGCTAGTATATCGGACAGTTGCGAATTAAATTGGGAAGATTTTAGTACTGAATATAATTCTCCTATGTATCTTTTAGCGCCCATGTAATTAGATCCATTATCTGTGTAAATATGGGTTATAGGCCCTCGGCGAGATAAATATCGTTTTAAAGCGGATAAAAAGCACTTCGTACTTAGATCAGAGGCTAATTCAATATGTACTGCGCGGGTGGTTAAGCAACAAACAGACAAATATATGCTTTATGTGCGCGAATTCCTCTACCTTTAATTGCGGTTACTCTTAGGGGGCCGGTAAAGTTCGATCCCGTGTGCGCAAATGCCTTAAAAGTCGGATTGACTTGGCAAGATTTAAGGTCCGACATCTCGGGGAAGGTAGGTTTCAGTCGAAGTCTAAAACACGTATTGCATTTAAAAATAACACTACGAATAATGTTGCGCGCGGACAAGATCCAGTACCTCTGTCTTAAAATAGAAACTAACAAGTCTGGACCTGCATGACAATATACTTTATGAAAGTAACTATATGCTCCCTGTGGGGTAATAGCAAAGGATGGCGACTTTCAAAGGGTAAGTCAGCCTGTTCTAGGCGACAACCTACGCGTATGTCACCTTCATGCATAAATGGTTTTAAGCGTTGTATACCGATACAGCAACATTTATTCTCCTTTATGTTGTTCATTTCACGATAAAAATGAAATTTCTGTAATTCTTGTATAATTCTAATTTCAGCGAAACTGAGATCAGACACGGCAATATATTTACGATGCGGTAGAATCCTTAACAAGCGAAATAGATATACAACATTGCGTAAGAGTTTGGATCGAGAAGATACACGGTCAGCTAGACAGAGTAATTCTAATCCTAATTTTTTTACCTCCTGTACTTGAATCATGTTTACTACTTTCTCCTCCGGTGGTTTTGAAACTACCGACGGTTCAAAAGCAGTAGCAGGCCAAAGCGTTGGCGTTGAGTGTGCACAAGAGGGTCCATTAAACCAGAGCGGATGGTCAAGCAAGTGTGCAGGAGTCAAACCTCGGGAGAGACAATCAGCGGGATTATCCGTACCCAAGATATGAAAGAACCGATCTGGTGAAATATTTGATTGTATTTTCGAAACACGGTTGGCTACGAACGAACTCCAACGGTGAGGTGATGAATGCAACCAACATAGGGTGACCGTGGAATCGGAGAATGCATAAATGTTGTTAATGATGATGCGATTACTTACCGTCTCATAGACGGTGCGGATTAATTTGGAAAATAACAGCGCGGCGCAGAGCTCTAAGCGAGCGAAACTCACTGACTTAGTGGGGGCAACCTTTGACTTAGTCATCAAGTGCATTTTATTATTATTATCATTGTTGACGTGAAAGTATATGACGGCTCCGTATGCCTTCTCACTAGCGTCTCCGAACTCGACAATAGTAACTGTACTGGTTGTATTTATGCCTACCCAACGCGGAATGCTGATCTGGTTAAGTAAATGCAACTCACTATAGTACATATCCCAGGTATTGACTATGAAGTCGGGTGGTACGTCATCCCAGTCACTCTTTAGAGTCCAGAGCTCTCTTATCAAAAATTTGGCGAATAATATGACAGGACCTATGAAACCCATAAGGTCCCATAGCCTGACGATGCATGACAGGATCGTCCTCTTAGTGTACGTCTTAATAGTCGGCAGAACCTTAAAGCGGAATAAGTCTGCGGAAGGTGACCAAGATAGTCCAAGTATCTTATTTAGTTCTGACTTGTCAAATTCTATCGCGAAAGATAACCGATGTGACTCCGGTATAGTCTCCATCAATGCGGTGGAATTGCTATTCCATTTCACCATGTCAAAGGAGCTTGTCGTAAGGGAGCAGCAACTGACTGATGCGGCAGGAGTAGCGGAAGCGGAATTAATATTAAGGCTAGGCGCAGGACCAACAACTATGTAACCAATAGTTGTTTCGAGGGCTTGTGTTGTACCCGTCGAATTTTTTATCTTAAGCGGTAATATGAAATGTGCGAATAGCGAGGCTCCAATAAGCATGTCTATTTGTCCAGGCTGAGTGCAAGTGTCATCAGCTAGCCTGAGATTAGCGAAGCTAGAAAGTGCAGTGCAGTGCAGTGTGCATTTATATAAATTTCTGTGCACTGCGTTCTCCTTACAGAGTGGACACTTCGCGACATTATTATAAGACCTGTCATTATTTTAAGTTGATATATAAGTATGCGTGAAACAAGGTGGCTCAGCTGCACCCTTCTTATACGGTGCGTGTGGCTCAGCTGAACATCTCCTATGCGGTGCGTTTATTTGTGAAAAATACGGTTTATTTGGCGAGATGCAAATAAGTATGTTGATTTGATCGCGTAAAAATGATTAAAGATTTTTAAACGTAGGGAATTGAGTTTCTTTATACGCCGTTTCAAACGCGCGTATTATAGATATTATTTAAATTTATTACGTATATGTTCAAAGGCTAAGATATATAATCACGAAATATGTTAATCTATACTTATAAGGCTTGTTTTAGCTATATTCCAAAGAAAACTAAGCTTTATATAATTTACTTTATTTTTATATACAGGATTAGTTAGAGAAAGTACACAAGATACGTTTAAATATTAATGTTTATTAATACAAATAAATAATAATGTCTATTAAGACTAAATACAAAATCAAATATACTTAACTTTTATTATAATGTTCCAATTTTCAGAGCTCTGCTCGCTACGGCGGACGGACACAGAATGTGTGTGTCATCCGATTTAATCCCCTTTTATACAGTGTAACAAACAACGCTAAAAGAACACGTGTTCGCAAACACATTAAAGTATAACAAATCGTACTTGACGTAAATAACAGACGTTCCTTACAACTTATTTAACGTTGAATTAAATAATTACCGTTAACAAAATAGTTACTTAAAATACTATAGCCACTTATTATTATTTTATAACACGGCCATTCTGAAATGTACTACGTTCTCGGAGTACATCACAGATATTTAAGTACAATTTAACTGTTTTGAATATATGTAGTCACAGAGAATTATAAACACAGGCACAGCCACAGGTGAAACCAAACGCACAGCCCCAAGACCAAAAGCACAGCCACAGAACCAAGGCACAGCCATAGGATGAAAAAAGCACAGCCATAATTTCACAGGCACAGCCAAATGGTCAATGGCACAGCTATTGATTGAACCACAGGCACAGCCACAGTTACAAAAATATCTTCCATTAAAGGTATTTACAATATAATTACTTTTGACACATACGACGACAGATAACTTTTAAACACAGGCACAGCCAAGTGATCACTGCCATTCTTTGAATCACAGGCACAGCCACAGTTACAGTTATAACACTATCATCGATTAATACATCTAATAAGTCTAATATCTCTAATAACTCTAATAAGTCTTAGTCAACTAAAGAATAATATATAAAATTGAATAGAATGTCTTATTCAAATAGCATTACTAGTAGCAGCGTCCTCATCGACCCATTCTCCTGGCCAGTATCGTAACTTATCCTTAGATATTACTATATTTCTTTGACCTAAACCTCGCAAGTTATAACGGTCGTTATCTAAAACTTCTACTATTTCATATGGCCCCCTGAACTTAGGTATAAGTTTGTGATGACGCCGGTGGTCTTGATAGACGTATACAGTATCACCTACATGGTAAGTTTTTTTATTTCGTCGTACGGCGTCAAAACGCTGTTTAAATTTTTGTGCGATTTCATTTAGGCGATCTAAGGCAAGTTCACGGTCGGTTTGTACATCATAATTTTGACCAACAGTAGCATCCTCACCAAGCACTTCATTAAGTCGCGCCTGTACACACGGAATGTTCGAGTTTCTACCTATTAATAAACGAAGAAGAGAATCTCGTCGACTTTTGAGTTGTGGTGTTTAAGGATAGCTGTACATTACATAATTCGTTCGGCCAATCTGACATGTTATTGCACTTTGTTGTTAGCATGTTGATTATAGTGGAAACATATCTTTCTGCTTGACCGTTTCCACGGGGAGTTCCTGTAGCAATCATATGGTGTTCTATCTCTAATTCTCTAAATAGATTTCGTATTAGATTTGAACTAAAATTTGTCCCACGATCCGTAATTATTAATGATGGTGTACCAAACAATGTGATTGTGTCGCGAATTATAGGGACCAGTTCCGGTGCACTTAAACTTTTAAGCTTATTTAATATGCAGAATTTTGTAAATCCATCTACCATAAGTAAAACATATTTATAACCTTCAGGTGATCGTGGAAAAGGACCAGTGCAGTCCAAATGGATAGTGTGAAATGGTACGGCGTACTTAATGATAGGATGCAAAAATCCTTCTTTAGGACCTGAATGACTCTTTCTTTCTATACATATTTGGCAGTAGTACAAGTATTTCTTTACGAAAGAGGCCATTGAAGGAAACCAGTAATTCTCTCGTATCTTTTCTATAGTCTTGTAGAAACCTACATGGCAGTTTTCGTCATGATAAAGTCTTAGTAATGTGAATCTGTCGTTCTTAGGGACATATAATTTGGGTTGGGCATCCGGCCTAAACTTGTAATGTAATAAGTTATTTATCATAACATATTGACTTTCGTCTAACTCTCCGGACTGTAACCTCTCAATTAACGATAAAGTTGTTGGATCATTTTGTTGCGAAATTTCCAACCAAGAGCGAGGATCATTTGAGGTGAGGTTCACCGATAAAGGTTTATGAGTAATCGTAGCCCGATTTATAGTAACAATGGGAGGCTCGGGAGGATTACGGCTTAAGAAATCTACATGGCTTATGTATTTTCCCTTTTTGTAAATAATTTCAAAATTAAAGTCTTGAAGGTATGTCCACCAGCGCGCTACACGTGGTGATAAATCCTTTTTATTAACGGTAGATTTAATAGAGTTACAGTCGGTAAAAATTTTGAAATTTATTCCCAAAAGATAGACTCTGAAATGTTTTAGGGCATTGTAAATGGCTAATGTCTCTAAATCATATGAACTGTACTTTGCTTCAGTCAGCGAAGTACGTTTACTATAATAAGCAATTACTTTACTTTTATTTTGACTTTTTTGTATTAAAATTGCGCCATAGCCCAGTGAACTGGCGTCAGTGTACAATTCAGTTGGTAGGTTCGGGTCATAGATAGATAGCAAAGGTTTTGATACTAAGCACTGTATTACATAATTCCGAGCCGTTTCCTGCTCAGACCCCCACTCCCATTTTTGATTGTTTTTAGTAAGTTTAGTTATACAAGCCGTACGGGGGGCGAATTCCGGTATAAATTTCCTAAAATAACTAGCAAGGTCCATAAATTGCCGTACTTGCTTGACTGTTTTCGGGACAGGGGCATTCACAAGGGCTGACACTTTATCGTTACTAGGTCTAACTCCCTCCTCTGATATATGTTGACCTAGATATTGAATATCTTTAACAAAAAATTTACATTTCTTTAAGTTGATGATAAACCCAGCCCTAGAAAGTGTAGACACTGTTTGATCTAAATATGAGAGCCCTTCGTCAATTGAGGAAAATGGTATTAGTAAGTCATCTATGTAGATTAGTAAAAAATCCAAATGTTGTACCGTCTTTGCTATTGCTCGTTGAAAAACAGATGGACCATTACAGATTCCAAAAGGCATTTTTAAAAATTCGAAATGGCCGTCGGGAGTAACAAAAGCAGTAAACCTTATCGAGTCTTCGGCCACAGGAATTTGATAAAATCCATTTTTCATATCTATTGATATAAAAAATTTAGCTTTGCCTAACCTGTCTATTTGATCTTCTATCAAGGGTAAGGGATAGCGATCTTTTTCAATTATTTTATTCAAAGCCCTGTAGTCGATACATAGTCTGTCATCACCGTCTTTTTTTTTGACTAACAAGACAGGGCTAGCGTATGGAGAATGGCTTTCGCGTATAATCTGCTTATCTAGTAAGTCCCTGATAATATCGTTTACTTTTTGCCTTTCAACGGGAGCTAACCTATAAGGGCGATAACTAACAACTTCGTTCTTTTTTAATTTTATGTTAAGTTCGCCAGTCTGAACTATGCTAGTATTTCCAGAAGTCGGCAACACATTTGGATATTTCTTAAATATATTTAAAATCTTTGCTTGTAAATTTAAATCAAGGTGTTGGATATAACAACTTAATTCAGCAAAAACATCCTTCAGACTAACTAAATTAACATTTAAAATAGCCTGGCGCATTTCCTTTTTCCGAGTCAATCTACAACCGTTTGAATCAAAAATTAACTCTACATCAGGGTGGTTTAATACATTTCTGATTTTTAATACATGACCGCCCCGTTGGTCGAGTGGTTAGAGACCCTGACTACGCAATCAACGGGGCTCGGGTTCGATCCCCGACGGGGACAAGCATTTGTGTGACGAGCATAAATGTTTGTATTTCCGGGTTTGGGTGTTTATTATGTATGTAAAAGTATTTATATATGTATTTCTATGTATTAGTATCGCTGACTGACACCCATAACACAAGCAAATAATTTGCTTACTTTGGGGTTAGAACAGTAAGTGTAATTTGTCCCGTGAATATTTATTATTTATTTATTTATTTATTTCTACCTATCAGAAGATCATAATTAAAATCATAATCTCGAACTACTTGTATGTCCAATTCTATACAAACGTCTTCAAATCTAACCGGTACAGTGATAGTTGCATAAATATGAACCCTACCATTACCGATACCATCAGCATACCTTGAACAGGGAGTAAAGGGACATTTAAGTCGTTTAGCAATAGAATCTTTTACAATACTACAATTAGCTCCGGTATCAATAAGACAATTTAATGAATTAGATCGACACTTTTGTAAATTTTAATTTAGTATCGCTAGGCAAGGCGTCAGTAGAAGTATATAGTCAAATTTTTGAATTAGTATCATTTGGTGATGATTGCTGCCTTTGAAGGTTAATTTTCTTAAAGAAGCAAGTTGTATCATCATGTCCAATTTTTTTTACAAACTGTACATCTTTTGACCTCTTGCCCAGCTTGGGGATCTTTAGTGGCTTTGTTTTTATTGGGACATTGCGACCTTAAATGTCCTTTATTCCCGCAGGTAAAACACGTTTTTGATAGGGGGGCATCGTCTATACTAGATATTGGCTTAGACCGTTTTGAGTCATTCGAATTGCGCAAGGTTTCAGAGACTTGATCCGCAGGTCGTTTTCGAGTTTTGACGTAGGCAGAAAACAGAGCTATCAGTTCCGAAGTAGTTGTGACGCTGCTATTAAATGATGCCATTCTTACATTTACTTCTCGAATCCCTCCACAAACTAATTCAATAAGTTGGGTTTCAGAAAAAACTATTTTAGTATTTTTTAACAATCGGATTTTTTCCCTGGCGTATTCACAATAAGAATCCGCTGAATCTGATGAATACGTAACGGCTTTATACAATTTTTCCGAAAGGTTCTTTTTTTCTGGGTATAGTGAGGTTATTTCGTTTCGGAAATTCTCCCAAGTACGTCCTTCTTGGGGTTCCCATGTCTCGTACCAAGTCAATGCAGAGCCCTTAAGGGCCTTACCTGCCTTTGCGACTTTTGCTATACCACTCCATCCAAACTCCTCTCCAAGCTTGTCAATGTTGTCACACCATACGGCTGCGCCATTGTCGCTGGTGGATGGATCGAACGATGGTAGTGCCACGTCGTCCTGTCGTTTGTTGCTAGACAGAGCATCGCGGATAGCCGTCAGCAACCCCTCGAGGATTGTTTGGTCCATTTCATATAGATACCTGAAAACATACCATTATTAATATTGCGTAGGATTTGTGATCCCACTTCTGATATTATAGATATTATTTAAATTTATTACGTATATGTTCAAAGGCTAAGATATATAATCACGAAATATGTTAATCTATACTTATAAGGCTTGTTTTAGCTATATTCCAAAGAAAACTAAGCTTTATATAATTTACTTTATTTTTATATACAGGATTAGTTAGAGAAAGTACACAAGATACGTTTAAATATTAATGTTTATTAATACAAATAAATAATAATGTCTATTAAGACTAAATACAAAATCAAATATACTTAACTTTTATTATAATGTTCCAATTTTCAGAGCTCTGCTCGCTACGGCGGACGGACACAGAATGTGTGTGTCATCCGATTTAATCCCCTTTTATACAGTGTAACAAACAACGCTAAAAGAACACGTGTTCGCAAACACATTAAAGTATAACAAATCGTACTTGACGTAAATAACAGACGTTCCTTACAACTTATTTAACGTTGAATTAAATAATTACCGTTAACAAAATAGTTACTTAAAATACTATAGCCACTTATTATTATTTTATAACACGCGCATCGTCACTGCGTCTAATTTATTTAGTGCAATATATAATAATATAAAATCTGTCATATCACTTAGGTTCAGATTCCTCAATGCGGCGACAGATGATGCGAATCTATCTATAAAATTTTCTAAATTATTAGCGGTAACGTTAGATATAGATTTTAAATCAAAAATGTTGTCTAAATATGTAGTACCTTGGAAACGTTTATTCTCAAATTTTTCGACTAAATTATTATAAATTATATTATAATTAGATGCGTCAGGGGTCAACCCGGTGATCGCAAATCGTGCCTTATTAACCAACTTACTTAATAAATAATGTAGTCGCTCCGAGTCAGAAAGCGCGCGATTTTCGTAAATAGTAGCTTTAAAACTTGCGTAGAATAAAGGCCAGTTAAAAGGGTTTCCATCAAAGGTAGGAATCTCTGTTGACGGTAGTCGAGGCTTACATACCTTAGTATCCCTGATCGACTCTTCCGTCTTGATCTCGG
Source organism: Apodemia mormo (assembly GCA_036924255.1). Classification (NCBI taxonomy): domain Eukaryota; kingdom Metazoa; phylum Arthropoda; class Insecta; order Lepidoptera; family Riodinidae; genus Apodemia; species Apodemia mormo. The sequence continues at coordinate 4,209,074 of JAUPFN010000020.1, read as the reverse complement.
ATTCGCGGTTATTTTTTTTAACAATGCGTTGAATGCGACAATATAATTCCTCAAAGGCTAGCCAAAATTTATAATCAGGTTTGTATTTCCCTGGGTTAAGTTCTAGGCGTAGCGTGTTGAGGGTTTCAACGGTTGATAAATAGCTTTCCCGTATTTCGGGTAATGTCCCAGCCCCGGCTAAGAATTGTTCAATTTCTTCTTGGTCACAAAGACTCTTAGAACTCATATATAAAGCTTGAATTCTTTCAAAATAAGCGGCGCGTCTAGATTCCAGAACTAGTATTGTGTTCTCAGCCATTGTATGCGATAGACAATAATCTGACAAAGTGCTAATAATTTTATTAAATAATAATTAAAATATATAAAACTAATCGTTGTCTTACAAGTTTCTTAAAATACCTATTCGCAGATGCGATACGTAGTTGATTAATCTATAATGGCGCGGAGTAAGTTAATTTAATGCGAGCTAATTAATGCGTATAAGTAAATGTTTCATTCAACAATAGGTTCACACGAACGGGCGAACGTAATATCTTTAACGCATCGACCACACAGCCCAGTGGGTTGTGTGGTCGGTGCTTTAACGCAATGCTAGCGTTGAGTTAGTTATACGTAGCTAGTATATATCGTGCATAATTCTTATCTTTGATAAATTCAACAAGCGAGTTAACCTTGACGCGTGGTTTTTATAACGCCATGTGTTAGACTATTGTTAATTTTATTAAACAAACGAAGCAGAATAAGTTATATTCTTTAGTGGGTTGTTTTTATAAATTAATATATGCAAAAACTGGATTGAAAGAGTGTCGACATGTCGACAATAATGGGCTTATATTTGTCACCACGTGTATATGGTTTGAATGGTACCAAAGATGGTACCAACAAATGGCAGGTGCAATATCCGGCTCGAAAGACCATAAAAAATGGATGGTCCCGCCGTATGAGCCATGGGACGACGGAACCAGCGCGGGGTGGGGTGTGGTGTAGGGTGCGTTGCGTTGTGAGAGGTGTGCGGTTGTAAGGATGTGTGTTAAGTTGACAAGGAACTCGCCTCGGTAATATCACACACTTAGCACGGGCTTAAGCTGTATCTCGAGACAGCGAGCGATCGAGTGGTGGCGGCAGGCGTGACACGCGGTTCCGTATAGGCCTTTGTCTAGAGGTTGCGAGCGTACTGGTACGCGTTCATGCGCGGTGCGATTATTCGAACGACTGATGATTGATTCGATGAACTGATGAACATATGATGGATGCAAGAAGGAAAGAGACGGATAGCCGGACAAAGAATCTCGCGCAAACACAGTATGCTAACCAAACTCCTCAAGAGAGAACCGAGTATATACAATCCAAGGGTTTGTGTTTCAACTGTTTGTCACCCAATCACACTGTGAAGAGTTGTCATCGTTCAGCTAGCTGTCGAAGATGCGGTAGAAGACACCACACCACACTTCATTTTGAGAGACGCCCTTTACAAGAGTCTAATAATGCTGAATCTAAGATTGAAGAGAGTAACCAAAGCCCTACGGCTAAAGAGCAACAACAGAACAACAAGGCAGAACACCGAGAATAAAGTAGTGGCTCATTTCATAAAAGAGAGTCAAATGAGTAGAGTTTTACTGGCCACTGCTAGAGTTAGAATCACGTCCTCCAACGGTTATTTTCTTATAGCCAGAGCTCTTATCGATCAGGGTTCTGAGGCTTCATTTGTGAGTGAGGATATTGTACAGTCTCTAGCCTTTAAGCGTGTAAATGTTAATGGCGTTGTATCACGAGTAGACGAAGGAGCAACCAGAACTAAGAGTATGGTTACATTTAAGTTAGAGTCAGTACATAACTCTAATTTTTCTACTCCAGTTAACGCATATGTTTTACATAATCTTACTTCATTCTTGCCTTCACAAAATATCTCCATTTCAAGTTGGCATGATATAGAGAACTTACCTTTAGCTGATCCAGATTTTCGGTACACCTTCAAAGATCGATGACGAATTGGGAGTAGAAATATACGGTGAGATTATTGTAGAAGGTCTTTTGAAGCACCCGTCATTGAATGGTCCTATTGCACAGAATACTCATTTAGGGTGGATTCTGTCTGGCAAAGTCACTGATCAGTTATTGTGAGAGAATGATCATTTAGTTAGTTTGCATATTCAGTTGAAAGGAGATGATCTATTTAAACAATTCTGGGAGATAGAACTCGAACCAGAATCAATAGAGAAAAAGAGAACAGAGGAAGAAATGCGATGTGAGAGAATATTCAAAGAAACTACAGTTAGTAATGAAAAAGGTTCTTACGTCGTTAGATTGTCTTTTAAAGTAGCTTATCCTGGATGCTTAAAAGGAAGGACTAGAGAAATATCATTAAGAAGATTTAAAATGTTAGAGAGGAAGCTGCTGAAAAATCCAGTCCTTCATTCGGAATATTCAAAAGTTATGCAGGACTTCATAGAACAAGGTCATATGGAGAAAAATACTGATGTAGATGAAGTCAATGATCTCAATGTTGTTTATCTTCCTCATCACGCGGTTATTAGAGAAGACAAAGAGACAACAAAAATAAGACTAGTTTTTGATGCATCCTGTAAAGGTATTAACAACATATCATTAAATGATGAGCTCCTAGTTGGCCCAAAACTGCAGCAAGATTTGCGTTATATACTTATGAGATGGAAATGTCATCCAGTCTGTATCGTCGCTTATTTAGTCAAAATGTACTGTCAGATTTTGGTCGATAGGAGGGATACAGATTTCCAAAGAATTTTGTGGAGAAGTGATCCTAAAAATCCAATCGAAAGTTATAGATTGTTATGACTTACCTTTGGAACTGCTCTATCTTGCAGTCAAATGTCTGCAGCAGCGTGCTAAGGATGAAGAGAAAAACTATCCTGTTGCGTCTAAAATAACTTTAAAGGATTATTATATGGACGATTTACTTACTGGTTGTGAAACTGACGGGCAAACTGTACAGATCTATAGTGAAATGAATAAATTGATGAACGCCGGAGGGTTTCAATTATAAAAGTGGTGCACAAATAGCCTAAAATTACTTAAGTTCATTAAGTAATTTTAGGCTAGAATCAAATCAGAGGTCAGATTCTACCGTAGCGTTGAAGTCTAGCGATACTTGTTCTGGGCATTTTCTGGAATAAAATAACAAACAAATTCGAGTATACATTTAAGCCAACCGAATTTAATGATCCAGTTACGAAGATAAAAGTGTTATACGACAAGAATATACGATCCCATGGGCTGGATCGCTCTTATTGCAAAAATTTTTATACAAAAAAATTTGAAAAGCTGGGTTGAGCTGGGATGATAAACTACCGCCTGAAATTTTGCAGAATGGCTACTGTTTCGAGAAGATTTGAGTCAAGTTCAAAACATTGTCATTCCTGGATGGCTCAATATAAGAAAAGGCGACCATATTGAATTACACGTATTTGCTGATGCTGCACAAGCAGTTTGTGTTGCAGCAGTTTATATCAAGGCCAAATATATCCAAGGTCATGTAGTTGTTAACCTAGTTACAGCAAAAATTAAGGTAGCTCCAGTAGAGAAGGAGATATCCATCTCTAGAATGGAGTTGTGTGCAGCTGTGCTCGCGGTAAAACCAGCACATGAGCCGAGCTATTGGACTGTATTTGTGAGTAACAGGGTATCAGAAATTCTCACCATGCTCAATGGTTACACGGTAAATGGTTACACGAAAAGTATCATAAAATATTATCCACCAATTTTGAGACAACTCAAGAAGAGAGATGTAAAGTCTTTAACTGTTATAATAAAACCAGATGAAGAATTTATTTTGAGTAAGTTTTCAAATTTGGGAAAAATACTAAGGGTAATTAAGTTATTGTAAAAGATTTTTAAATTTAAGATTAAAAAAAGAGCTGAGAAAAACGTATGGCAGGGCTTTAAGAGCTGAAGAAATTGAGGATATATTGTTAAAATGTATTAAAGAGACACAAAGTTTTCATTTCGAAGAGGACATAAAGCAGTTGAAGTCTCACGAAGCTGTCTTCAAACAAAATTAATTGAAAACAAAAAACCCGACTGCATTTAATCTTTAAAAAAAGTTCATTGCCTGAAATGAAAGCTAAAAAGAAGGAAACAAGCCCAGTAGTTTAGAATCATGTTAAGTAATAATGAATAACTCCACCATTGAAATAGTTCTATAATCGATGTACATACATATAAAATAATTCATGAATTTCAATTCACCACAGTACGATTAACAGTCGGGGCCCATTCAATTTTTAGCTATCAAATTTTTACAAAGGGCCCCGACTGTTAATCGTACTGTGATGAATTAAAATTCATGAATTGTTTTATATGTATGTACATCGATTATAGAACTATTTCAATGGTGAAGTTATTCATTATTACATAACATGATTCTAAACTACTGGGCTTGTTTCCTTCTTTTTAGCTTTCATTTCAGGCAATGAACTTTTTCTAAAGATTAAATGCAGTCGGGTTTTTTGTTTTCAATAAATTTTTTATTTTATACTTTTTAGTTAGGATTCATTAACTTCGATATTAAAATTATCAGATGGTAAATTACGCAAACTTGTCATTTCTTAGAGAGTAAATGTCGTGGGGATTATTAAGTAACTTGAGGTGGTCTAAACTACGTATTATTAGCCCCTCTAGAGACCTAACCTGGCTCAAAGCAATGCACGCTTTGATCCGGGTTAGGTTCGATTCAGACTTTCACTCCAGGAACATTGTTTTTAATTGCTTTGTCGTCAAATTCTATTCGTCGAATTTTGAAAATTTTCACTTTCCTAGTGGAAAGTTTAAAAAAGGATTCCAAAGTAAAAGTATTAACGCACTATTAAATAGGAAGATACGTAATAGAACCAACTACCTAACGCCCTGACCGCACCGTTGCTGCTTAAGTAGCGACCTTAACTACCAATCAACAGGGCTTGGAAACAGATTATAATAATATAATGACTACTATTGTAACTTGGGTTTGATTCTCATCAGGGACAAGCATTTGTTTGAAAAGATTTTGTTCATTAAATATCTAAGCGAAGCTTTGTGACGATAGACGCAAGTGCGGCTGAAACATTAGAGATGTAAATAGTGATTTTGGTGAATATTTGGCGATGTATTTGTTCTACCCGTGGTGTTTTATTATAGAAAAATACTCATTTATCTAGTTGTACGTATGTTTTTTTTATAGAAGAGGGGGCAAACGAGCAAGAGGTGCACCTGATGGTAAGTGATCACCGCCGCTCATGGACATCTGCAATACCAGACGTCTTGCAGTTGCGTTGCCGGGCTTTTAAGAATGAGTAAGCTCTTTTCTTGAAGGTCCCTATGTCGTATCCGTTCGGAAATGCTCCTGCCGGTAATTGGTTCCACAATAGAGTAGTGCGAGATAAAAAGTGTCGGAAGAATCCCACAATTGTGGATTTCCAGACATCGAGATGGTGAGGGTGGAACTTCAAATTTTGACGCGATGTCCGATGGTGGAATTCGACAGCAGGAATTAATCCAAAAATTTCGTCGTAATACTCCCCATGATATATACGATAAAAGATGCAGAGAGAACCTACATCTCTGCGCATTTTGCTTGCGTTTCCTGTTCAGTCGCGGGTCACCACTGTGGCGGCGGTGTAGCCGTCACCACTGTAGCGGAGGTAGCGCTGGCTACCGCCAAAGTCTATTGTACAAAGGTGCCCGGAACCAACACGGGGAAGGATAATTGAAAAACATACAGGGAAAGATAATATAACTAGAGTTGTTAATATTAAGACCAAAACTAGTGTATGTAAACGTCCTTGTAATAAGTTATGTTAGTTACGCTACAGTGAATAACTGATATTGTAAATATATTATGTAGGATTTTTGCTGTATGTACATTTTCAAATTAATGTAAAATACCTTTTAACGAGTAATTACTAGTTATGTTCATATTCATGTATCATCATTAACTTTAATGTATCTTGTTATACCTAATCTTGTTGAGATTTCATTGTGGGCGGTGCCATATTCTTTTATTCGATTTTTTCATTTGTGTATTTTGTTATAGAATAAATTGCTCTTTTTTTTGTATTATCGATAGGTAAGCGCTTGACCTCGATCTCGCCCGATGGTAAGCTAAGATGAGGCCTAAGATGGAACGCGCTTCCCTAGAAGGTGCCTGTTCACTCTTCTCTTGAAGATCCCCAAATTGTACTCGCCCGGGAACACAGACTCAGGAAGCATGTTCCAGTCGTTTGCGGTTCGAATGAAGAATGTTGAGTCGAACTGCTTTGTTCGGGTATGTGGAACGTCCACCATATAACGATGCCTAGAATCTGTGCGCCTCAACGATCGATAGAAAAACGAGGATGGCGGAATTAAGTCGTGCTATTCCGCAGCGCACTAGCCACTCTGCGGCATGAGCGAGGCTCTGGAGTTTTTTGCCTACCAGATCATCGTCGTTTATGAGCCTCTTGGCACGCCTCTCTATCGTCTCAAGTGTCTCCAGCTGGTATTATTTATTTATTATTTATTTGTTATTTATTATGTATAACAAAGTCCACAGCTCTTAATCTATTTTAAATTTTACTTATTAGAATTATTCTAAAAGCCAATTACGGACTTACATTTTTTAATATTTACATATAATTACGTCAATAAGTAGTGTGTAACGGATCCATCCCAGAGGTGAGCATAGTATTCCACACACGAATGGACTTGTGCTTTATAAAGGTTGAGCAACTGTCCCGGACTGAAATACTGTCTCACCTTCGCCAGAATACCAAGCTTTTTTGAGGCAACTTGGGCTTTAGTTTTGATTTAACGTGATACCAAGGATCTCGAGGTGGATAGTTATCGGCACGGCCACACCCTGGAAAGACGGAGATAGATGGAGCGGACTCCGTTTAACGGGGAATAGACACGCCCGGGTCTTAGTTGCATTAAACATTCTTACCAGATTAGTATCGCCCCAATCGGAGACTGCCTGTAAGGACAGGTTCATACGATCGACCATTGCCTCTCTGAGAGCCCGGATCTGTGCCGTACTGGCCTTTGCACTGGATACGTAACTCTCCACAACAGTGCTATTGTAACGGCGCCCAGCGTACTACGTGCTGGACGTGTTACCTTGCCGACGATATCCCTTTTTTATTCAGGGAACCTTCTTGGTACTCGCTTTGCTGCTCGAGGTACTAATTAGTAGCAGGACCTTTTGGGATTCTTTTAAGAAATTAGACTTTTCGTATATATCTTCGTTTATTTTCAGAGACGTCTATCTTACGTCAAATCTTAAAAGATACTCTTATTCTAAAAACAATTTATTCTTTCTCTACATACTAAACAGTTCTACATTTGAAAGTCGACAAAATGGCCAGTTCGTATGTAACACCATAAAGGTGTTACATCAGCTACCCCCCAAGGTGGGAGCAGCTGAAACTGGATGGGCATTTGTCTACCTTCATATGGTCTACCTATCCTTATCCTGATTGCCCTACCTACGAGGGGAAGGTACATTTTGGTGGGACTGTCTTTTCCTAAAAGATAGTTTGCCCCATGTGTGGTTCTGTTCATTACCACCACACCATGGCACAAACTTTGGTCTCCCAAAACCCCTCTAAAAGACAGACCACAGTCCCCTCACCTAACCTATCCTACCGCAAACATTTTTTTTATTTTATTACACTTTAGCCTGAAGGGCTCTAGCTGTATAAGAGATAATAAGAGATGGAAAGGCATAACAATTCAAACTTCTTTTCCTTGGTGGACCAAAAGAAAAAAGATTGAAGTATTACTTCCTCTCAACATCGAGCTCGCCCCAATATATAGACCTTATATTAACCAAATATTCCTTACTCTGAACCATATTAATACCATCATTATAATGTCTCCCATAACTATCCGAGTTCATGTATATCCTATACAGATATCCTTTGTGTCGACTATGTCGTACTACAAAGTTGAACTCCCCTTCAAAAGACTTTCAACCCTTAACCTATACTGACTCTTTCGACTTCATACTAAGGCGGCTCTGTCCCTAGTATACATTATACCCCCATCAGACTTTATTATTGAACGGAAGAACTTGAGAGGAATACATTGCTATTGGAAATATGACATTTCTTGATTTAATATTCTTTTGGTCATCTTTTTTCTTTTAGCTTCGGTCCATCATCACAGCATTGGTTGAGCCCCATCATATTACATGAAACAAATACAAGCATTAGTATTCTCATATATGAGCCCAAACAAAAGTAATGGTCTAACATCTAACAATTTTTATTACAATGAATGACTATAAGTACACTATATATTTTTTTTACATACGTACATGAAATGCTTTCAACCTATTTATATGTACAATATCTCTATATCTCCTATTGCTTAATTTCGTAATTACATAATTTACATTAGATATTCTTTCCACTATTCTGAACGGCCCTTTATATAACCTACATAATTTCAAACTCCTATTGTCCACCCGTCTTGGTGTATATACTAATACTAATTGTCCCAGTGAAAAGTCCTTTACTTTAGCCCTTTTGTCAAAATATCTCTTTTGCCTAACTTGTGCCCTCCTAATGTTTTGTATTGCCTTCCGGACTAACGCACCTTGTAAATTATGTCTCTCGGCATAATTTACTTCTCGGCTTTGACTATCCCTATTTACCCCCATGTCGCTTTGGAATATCGGTTCCCTAGCGTACATCATCATATATGGTGAAACTTTAGTGGTTGATTGTTTGCTAGTGTTATATGCATGACATACTAATGGCACAAATCTACACCAGTCTCGTTGATCCCTGGCAACATACATCGATAACATTTGAACCAGCGTTTTATTGAACCGCTCTACTAACCCGTTCGTTTCTGGCCTAAACGCCGTACTAAATCGCGACTTTGCCCCAAATCGATTCACAGTTTCTTTCACTAGGTGTGACGTGAATACTGCTCCCCTATCAGAAATTACTTCCTTAACACCTCCGTATCTACAAAACACCTCCTCAATCAGAAATTCACTCACTTTCTCTGCCGTAACTCTTTGTACCGCTTTACATATCGCATACTTCGACACATATTCAACACATACTATAATATATTTATTTCCATTTAAAGATTTTCTAAAAGGCCCTAAAATATCGATTCCTACCTTTTGCATCATATGGGTCACAGTTATAGGTTGTAGTTCAGCTACTTGTCTGACCTTTTTTCTTTCTTGACACAACCTACACGTTTTTACATACTTCTCGATCTCCTTCTCAGCATTCTCGCAATAATAACTATCTCTGAATTTACATAACGTTTTTGCCAAACCCAAGTGACCCCCTGACCATGGGTCATCATGCAGTTCCTGTAAGATCTCACATAACAAACCCTTTGGTATAACTACAAGATCCTTCATAACATGTCCACGCTTTACTCTCTTACACAAAACCCCTTCTTTCAAAATATACCCCTTATATATTCCGGTATTGCTCATCCTTACTCGGGATAACCAACGCCTACATGACTCATCCATCCCTTGCTCTTCTTGGACCTTTATTACCTCTAATTTATATACTTCCAAACCATCCTCTTGTTCTTTCTGAGCGTTCTCAGCTGTACTCTCCACACTCAACGGGTTTCTACTTAAAAAATCGGCAACTACATTCTCTCTGCCTGCACAATGCACAATATCGAAATCATATGCTTGTATGCTCAGTGACCATCTTGCCAACCTTCCATTCATATCTTTCCTATCTCTAAGCCAACATAACGCCTTGTGATCGGTTACGACTTGGAACTTCAATCCCCACAGAAAATGCCTAAAATAATTTAACGCCCACACTAGACCTAAACATTCTTTCTCAGTAGTGGAATATTTCTTTTCTGCCTCACTCAATTTCCTCGACGCATACGATATCGGATGCATCTCTATTTTTCCCTGCATTAAACAACATCCCAGAGCTTCTCCACTAGCATCTATATACAACCTAGTTAAAACATCCTTATCACTAGAATAATGACTTAAAATAGGCGGGTTACACATTCGATCTATGATAATGGAAAACGCGTTTTGATGTTCCGAGGACCAACAAAACTTCGACCCCTTCTTTAGTAATTTTGTTAAGGGTAGAGCAATTTTGGCAAAATTATTGATGAACTTACGGTAATAGGAGAATACTCCCAGTACCGATTTTACCTGTTTTGCATTTGTAGGTGCAGGCATTTCTTTTATCGCCTTTAATTTCCTGCTATCTGGTCGAATACCAACCCCCGATATTTCATGCCCTAGCACACTTATCTTTCCATACCCAAAACTACATTTATTTGGTTTAAGCGTAAGGTTCGCTTCCTTAAGGCGCATTAACACCTTTTCTAATGCTTTCTTAAATTCTGCGAAAGTTTTCCCCCATATTAATATATTATCAACATAACAGATGGCATTCTTGTATTTGATATCCCCTAACACCTTATCCATTGTACGCTGAAATACTGCCTGACTTGTTTTTAAGCCAAAAGGTAACACGTTAAACTCATACAATCCTGACGGTGTGATAAATGCCGTTTTATGCCTATCATTTTCCGAAATCATAAGTTGCCAATAGCCAGAATTTAAATCTAAATCAGCGAAATAGTGGGCACCTGACAGATATATCAAAATGTCCTCTATAATAGGCAATGGATAGCTATCTGTCACCACCTTTTTATTCAACTTACGATAGTCCACACAGAATCTCCATGTGTTATCATTCTTCCGCACCAACACTACTGGGGAAGCATAAGAGCTTTTAGATTCGCGAATGACACCGTTGTCTAACATTTCTCTCACTTGTGTATTGATTATTTCTAGTTGTTTAGGTGAGACACGATATGGCGGGTGGTGTACTGCTGTCTGGTCTACCGTTTTTATTTCTACTTCTGTTAGTTTACACCTACCTAATTCTGTGGGCCTAAATGCGAAACATTTCCTATACTTACTAAACAGATTTCGTAACATATTCTTTTGCTTTTTACATAATTCCGGATTAATGTTAATTTCATCCATTTCGCATTCATTGTTAGAATTTACGTGCGGATATAATTTATCCTCATTTTTCTCTACATAATTCACATAATACATGTAATCCGTTTTTAACAAATTATATGATTTATTTACATCAGTGACATTACTATTTATAACGTTTCTATGGTAGCCGTCCATACTGGAACGATCATCATTGTTTCGTAGCAATGAGGTATTAATGAAATCTACATAGCAACGCTGTTTAAGACATATGCAATTCTTTGAAAAGTCTATTATAGCATCATATTTTTTCAGAAAATCTCGACTTAATATAAGTTCAGTTTTAATATTCTCTATTATTAACATTTCATTCGCAAAAATACTGTTATTTATCATTAGATTTACACACGTCTTTCCTACCACATTTAGTAACGATCCTCCTAGCGATTTTACAAAATGCCTATTGGGTGCATCATCTTTGAATGTTATTTTTAGATGTTCCGCGAGATCATTTGACATGCACGATATATCTGCTCCCGTATCGATTAACGCCGAACACGAATGACCCTTAATTATGACCTGTATAAATGGACTGGACAAACCTTTGCTTTCTGCCGGGAGATCTTCATCTGTTTGGGACGCAGCTCTCATCTTCCGCGTTTCATTCATTGGCGGCGTCCCTGTACGTTTGGGTGTTTCGGTGACATCGGGCTGCGTCTGAAATCATTACGTGTGTTTGAGGCCGTTCTTTCATAATGTCTCGGCCTTAAATTATACCGGGGCGTGTGAAAAACTTCCGATGGCTGTGGATGTTCTGCCTGTGAGCGTATGGGCGTATTGGGCAGGATGTCTGGTTCCTCCCTGAATTTCACCTTCTGTTGTACCCCCATTGGCGGTTGTAAAGGAAGGTTACTCGCTCTCAATTGACCCCCAAAGACCTCGTTGTATTGAATGATTGTGTTTCGTAATTCTTCTCGTGACGAATACACTCTCATCCCCAGTTTTTCTTTTAGCGAGGGTAACATCGTTTTGATGAATTGTTTTACAAAAATTACGTCTGAAATTTCAGCTTTGGCTGCGGTGTCGCTGAGTCTGTAAAAATAGGTTAATAGTTCCTCATCACGGCCTTGCTTAGATACATAAAATCGTTCCACATAATTTATTGAAACAGGGAATTCGTTTTCAATTTTTCTACATAATTCATCGAAATTGGCCGTGTCGGTATATATCATTTTATAAAATGCCAATGCCGGACCGTCGAGATATAGTCCCAGAAGTAACGGTAGGCTCTCCATGTCCCATTTATTTATCGCCGCGACCGTTTTGAAGTCTTTAATAAACTCAGCGAACGCCAAGTTTTGCGTTCCGTTGAAGCGCTTGATGGCCTCCATCTCAACTCTTACCCTCTGACACCAATACTTAGCTCTCCTGGTTTTTTTAGCGTGGTGATTGCGCGTAGCGCCTGAACGTGGGGACTTCCGTAGCCACTTCACACAGCGACTTCCCGCAGCGACTTCCCGCAGCGACTTCACACAGCAACTTCCCACAGCAACTGCACACCGCGACTGCACGGCGCCTCCGCCAATTTGTAACGGCGCCCAGCGTACTACGTGCTGGACGTGTTACCTTGCCGACGACATCCCTTTTTTATTCAGGGAACCTTCTTGGTACTCGCTTTGCTGCTCGAGGTACTAATTAGTAGCAGGACCTTTTGGGATTCTTTTAAGAAATTAGACTTTTCGTATATATCTTCGTTTATTTTCAGAGACGTCTATCTTACGTCAAATCTTAAAAGATACTCTTATTCTAAAAACAATTTATTCTTTCTCTACATACTAAACAGTTCTACATTTGAAAGTCGACAAAATGGCCAGTTCGTATGTAACACCATAAAGGTGTTACACTATCATCTGCGTACCCATAGATACCGGGCTTCAGTAGATTGTTAATGTGTAGCAAGAATAGAGTTGCGGAGAGAACAGATCCATGACTCCAGCATTTATAGCCATTTGGTCGGATGAGCAGCCGTCGACGACTATTCTAATCGACCGGCCACTTAGAAAATCTGAGATCCAGGCGCAGAGACCAGTAGGCAGACCATACGATGGAAGCTTGCCAATAAGACTATCATGCCAGACTCTGTCAAAGGCCTTCGAGATATCAAGGGAGACAGCTAGTGTCTCACCATGCTTCTCGATGGTCAAGCTCAAAATGTAGGTGGGATACGCGCTAGAAGATCCCCAGTGGACCGATTTCGGCGAAACCCGTATTGGCGGTCACTAAGTGGATCGTTCGGTTCTAGGTGTGCCATTAAGCTGCTGTTTAGTACACGCTCCATAGTCTTGCAGAGTATGGAAGTGACCGAAATTGGCCTATAGTTGGAGGGATCGGCACGACTGCCTTTTTTGGGCACAGGCTGCACGTTGGCAAGCTTCCATGATTTCGGCACTTTTCCAGTCGTCGTCGAAAGGCGAAAGAGGCATGTCAACACAGGAGCAAGTTCAGGCGCACAGTTTTTCAGTACTATGGCTGGAATCCCATCAGGGCCACTGGCTTTGTTCACGTCCAGATTCCGCAGCGTTTTAAGGACCTCAGTCTGACGGATGCGAATTTCCGGCATGTTCACCTCGCATCCAGGTAGACTGGGAGGTTTCGCGTTTGTGTTGGTTGGTGGGATCCAGTCGCGAGTTTTCCGCGAATAGAGTAGCGAACAGGTACGCTTTCTCTACGGCGGTGTGAGCCAGCGTCTCATTCGATTTCAGCAGTGGAGGGAGTGAAGGGCGGGAGAAATTCGATTCAACCGATTTTGCCAGGGATCAAAAGGCTTTACTACCTGAGGGGTATGAAGCCAGTTTGTTCCCAAAACGGCTGACGTGGTCAAATCGAGCTTTCAGTAGAGCCTTTTTGCAGGACCTGGCGGCCCGGTTGAAGGCTTTCTTCTTCTCTGACACGTACTTGGCCTTGCGGTGTCGAGCATCTACCCAAGCCAGATATGCCAAATAGGTTAAGTACTACAAATCAGACAGGCACCGTATTTGTGTCTCCGTGAGGAACAAGATACATGGTTTACAAGTCTCCAGGTGGAAATGGACTGCAGCGAGATTAGAATGTAACCTGTGATGTTGGTGAGGTCTACTTTCATCGAGAGGGAGTGCTGCCGCTGTACAACGTTATTCCTGTGCCTTGTCCTTTTCATTTAATAGAGTGAGCGAAGTAGGTGTGAAGATGGCAGTGAATTGAGGCGCTATACTTCCGGACCTGAGACAAACACCCCGAAGTTACACTGTTGTCTCTCATCCGGTCGCCAACCGGCACTATGGCGCATTTATTGGGATTTTTCGCTAGTTGGCGGGGCAGCCTTTCACATGTGGCTAACACGCTACTTGGGCCCCCTACTGACTAGCGGTCGGCCAGCGGTGCACCGTGCCATGGATCCCGCTACCCTCCATGACTAGTCTCCAGATGCATCAACGTCAGTGTGTATCAGGTCGTCCAGATTGTATAGGCGCAACTGATTCGACCCGTCACTAAAGCTACATCAACGTTAACGTGACGGAAAACGGATGCTTGGTGCCACGACTTAAGCTGATGGGTGGTCGTTATGGCCGCGACATATGTCTCCCACCATATCACCTGTTTAGCACCACCCAGGGGCCACGTGTAGGGATACAGAATTCCGGGTGTTCTTCTACGGACGAAAGTGATTCAGCCCCCAAATGCCCTACTAATGTAAAAGGGACTGAGTTCCTTTGGTGGGCGAGATATTAAAGCGAATATTTATATATTGCTTTATTTAGTATATATTTCCGACAATGATGGTGCTGTTAGTTTTTACATCACGGTAGCATAAGGATAGTGTTGATTGATATAGTTGAATTGAGATTCCTATTGAAGTAATTGTATTAGTATTGAAGTAATTACATCCCCGTGGCGCCGCGCTGCACGCTGGCACTATATGCCGACGACGCGGCCTACGTCGCCACCTCCATCCGAGCATCCCACGCCGTGCACCTAATTCAAGTCAACCTGGACTTACTGAAGGTTTGGCTAGATAAATGGAAGCTCTTTCCCCCAGACGTAGACCTAGAACGCTCCCGCGACTTGAGATCGACGGCCAACCGATCGAATGGTCCTTCCAAGTCAAATACCTGGGGGTTACCATCGATAAGAGATTGAACTTCCGACAGCACGTCAGCAAGGTGATCAGAAGCGCGCGCCGCAGCGCATGTTCTTCGCCCGATCTTTACCTCCAGGCTCCCGTTACGGACGAAGCTTGGAGTGTACAAAACTTATATCAGACCCAGATTAACATATGCAGCACTTGCTTGGTACATTTACATTGCACAAGACCTAAGAACCAAAATTGAAAGCCAACAAAATGTTATTCTCCGCAGGATAGCCAACGCCTCACGCTTCGTCCGAAATGATGTACTTCGAAGGGATCTCAAAATAGACACATTACATTACTTTATTGAAAAATGTTCTATTTATATGTACAGCCGTGCAGACTCTGACATCCCACATGTGAGGAACATCGCTCCGTGGCACGCGCGACCTCCCGATGCGAGGCCGTTCCCGCGAGACCTGATCGCCGTAGACAACCGTGTTGCGGCGCCTCCTTAAGTCGCCGTCGCGGTCGCTGATCGCTCTCGTTGGGTCTCCCTGAACGGGGTCGCCCCTGGCGGGAGTTGGTTGCCCGTGGTGGCGTGAAGAGAGGGGCCCGCAATAACCATCGGTCGAGACACCACTACCCAGATCAGACCACATACCCGGACAAGACCATCGGAAAAACACCATCCAAACCCAAGGACCTGGCCGTATTGACGGCCAGCGATAGAAACTATGAGAAGGGGGCTTAGGCCCCGAAGTCATTTACCTGTCCTCCTACAGGGGGTAAGGCTACGAGGTATTGAAGTATCTCCTGCCAAGAGCAAGTGCGTGTTTAATTACGTATCCTCAAGCAACATCCGATGATTAATTTATAAAATGATTTGGGTGTTGCCGTTCTTCATTGCAAATTTAATTATCAAGTGAATAAATTGCGTTAATTAACTAATTATATTTCTGAACAATGTACTTAAAACGTACGATTTAAGTACTACAAAACAATTACCACTATGTGAGATCTAATATTTTTAAATACTTTAGAACTATTGTGTGCTAATCGCCAAAAAGTTTTGGCAACCCATTGAATTTTAACTTTACGCCGTGTTGGTTCTGGCCTCCTTTGAAGAATAGGCCAACTGCCGTTCTGCCAGGCAGGTCGTAAAAGGCGACTATTTGGCTATCGAGTCAATACCATCGTGGCTACTAGGTGGTAGAGTTCTGCATTGTTTCGCCCGGGTCTGGTACCACCGCCTTACCTATTCCTGCCACAATAGCGTCAGTGCTTGTCGCTTTCGTGTTCCGGTTTGGAGGGTAAGGTAGCCGGTAAACTTATGCATGTGGCATTAGACCTCGCCACAAGATAGCAACGCACCATTAACATCTTTGGTGTCTATAGGCGATGGTTGACTCTTTCCATCAGGAGACTCATCTTATGATGTAAAAAAATAACTCTTAGAATTCTCAATTCTTACAAAGAGCGGCCACTGGTAATTCTAAATAAAAACGTACGTAATATTCAGAATATTACAAACACCCCGTAAAAAGCTAGTTCAAAAACTAAGACCCAACTAATGATGAATTATGCTCTAAAATTATTAACCTCTCGAGAAAAGATAAGAAAATACAAAAAAATTACACGAGACATGTTTTAATGTAATTAATACATATTCATAAAGTTGTTCAGAGGATATACCACTTATGATCGCTTACTGATGTAAGAATGTATGGTTTTGTTATGGTACCAAAATTCTACCATGGCTAATTTCTAATTTTTTCGGTACTATAATAAAACTTTCTGAATAATGGGAACGCAGTGAGGGCCATCCACAGATAATACACTATATTCGAGAGTGCCATCGGTAAGCGGTCAAGCTACGGATGCTTGTCGTAGATACATAGTCCAAAAAACTTGTGGAACAGCGTAACAGGCCGTTTTATTTCAAGCTAATTACGAATGGTTACTGTTACGAATGACAGTTCACAGATTATAGGAACCCGGCATAAATCCCTTTTAAATTTGACAACTGACTTTAGCCGCCAAGAAAATTTTATACATGTATATATTATCGATCGACATAGTAATACCTCTAGTAGTAATGATTGGTGGTATGATCAATGCTCGTCCCTGATTGGGTAAACATCTCATTGTTATATTAAATTTTTGTTTGGAACCTTGGATGAAATATATACATGGATGGAAAATAAAAATAAGAACTGAGTCGCTATATCTCATATATCTCATTCAATTTTGACAGTATATAAGACCGTGTAAGTGCGAATAAAACAAAATATACTATAATTTCTACTCGAAAACTGTCATGCCGTAAGTTTTCATATAGCTAAAATGTCAATTAAACTCTGTTAGTACTACCAATTTAAAGAGTTATAAAATTAAATACTGTCACCAATATTATTATTCATCTTCGTTGCTATCAAATTTGGTCGTGTCAACATATTCTTTTTAATTCTAAGTAAATCATTTCAAGTGCAAAATGCTATCGATAGTCATACTTTAAAACTTATATTTCAGATTTTTGAAAGATGATGATGAATTATTTATTAATAATGAACAAAAATATGCAAAACTGAACATACAAAATTTTTTACTGAACATAAAAAATACGTAAATTTTTCAGCATTCTTAAAACAGAAATTTAAAATTGATCGAAACCTATTGCTACACTGAAAAATAAACTTTCTTTCTTTCA
This sequence comes from Apodemia mormo, assembly GCA_036924255.1. Classification (NCBI taxonomy): domain Eukaryota; kingdom Metazoa; phylum Arthropoda; class Insecta; order Lepidoptera; family Riodinidae; genus Apodemia; species Apodemia mormo. Next base: position 4,191,299 of record JAUPFN010000020.1, on the reverse strand, counting down.
TTAAATTTACAAAATATAAAGAATATTGTGTTTATAACTTGAACTTATAATATTAACTGTAAAATATTTATAGACAAAATATTATATATATCATCATTAATGGCGTTCCTATACATATCGGGCTACGACAAAGATTCGTGCTATCGCAATGTGTTCGTGTTATCTCGAACGGCTTCGCGAAGGGCTTGACGCGTCACTGCAGTGGGCGTCAAACTGCAGGCCGCAGGTGATATTTGTGCGACTCATGACAAAAAAACTATAATAATAATAGCAAATTATAATTTATCCGCATACATATGTTTAGGTAATTTCATGTTCAAGCCGTACCTATTTTGATATTGACCTAGTGTATTGACGTATGCTTTTTTATTTTGTTCCATGGTAGAAAAAATAACATATGCCGATTTGACTTTTCATGTTTATGTAGCTGTATTATAAGTTCGTAATCGTTGGGCGAATGAAATACAGTATACAGTACTATAAAATTAAAGCGTTTAAGGAACGAATGTTCACGAATTAAGAATTTGAGAATAAAGATTTTAATGAACGTTACAATATATTCTTGTTTGCATTGTGGTGGGCTGCACGGGCACAGCAAGTAGCATATAAAACACTAAAATAACAATCATATTTTATTTATTTTTATCTTAATACTTATTGCAGTGTATAGTTTTTATTTAAATACTTAGTGTTTTATATACTTTATCGCTAAAAAAGTTATTGTATTTAACCCTCATTTTTGAAAATCGAATTTCCATCAGATCCCCAGGGTTTGAGTTCGTAGAACGCTTTCCTGCAGCGATGATGTCAGTATTTTTTATGTATATGTATGTAATTTGTGTGTGTAAGTGTGGCTTAAACAATTAAAACACGGTTGACGGCATTCAGTTGAATTCCGTCAAAATTAGACTTGCTGAAAATTTTACCTATTTGACGCAGTCAGTAGATTTAGAAAAATTTAGAAAACCTAAAAAAAGTGACGAAACAAAGTTTTTTCAAAATATCGGCCAGACTGCATTGGTTGCTGCAAACTAGATCAAAAATGGTTGATTCGTTTGGGAGTTTCGTCGGTCGGGAGTAGTAATTGCAAGTATTTCTGGTAGACAAAATTACTATGGAGATTTAATAAAAGAATGTCAAATCTTATTATAACATTTATACATTTTATTTACTAGAATATTTTGTTAGATATACATTATCAGTGTTTTTGCAAATAAATTATCTTTACCTCATTTTCAAGCATTCATTTGACTAAAAGTATTAACAGTGTACTCGTTGAAATTCCCAAAAGACTTCCAGTAAAAACATCAAAAAATGTTATCGACCGTACTCTTCACTAGCAAAAATTTTATCGTGAGAAATCTTGTGACAACTAGGTAAATTCAACACTGACAATCATAGTGACATCAAGTCATATGACTGGAGAGATAAAATTTACGTATTCTGCTCTTATTTTACTCTTACTTCCTGTAGTAATAGTTCCATGTTTGGAACAGTCGTGGTCGTGTGTTAACAAGGACGTGTTACCTATAGATACTATTACTTTTGTAAGTGACGTGCATGGATGTCCTCGTTGGTTCGATCATTGGGTGGTTACGAGTGCAGCCGGACAAAGTATACGTAGTATGTCAGTTTTGTATGATACTTATTTGTCTGATCACTACCCCTTAATGATTGAATGTGATTTCTTATTAATTAAACCAAAAATGACTACTTTAACTACTAAATGTGATAAAGTTATGACACTGAAACTTCAAGAATGCAAAATACAACTATAATGAACGCCTAAACTAAATGAGGTAGTATTTTTGAATTAGCACTTAATATTCTTGTATTGGCGAACACAAGTGCTGGATGATTTTCAGGCTCTGATGATGGAATTGAAAAGTAACCATGAGAACTCTTAAATTAGATAAGATAAACTAATCGAAATTGGACTCATTTGTTATGTTTGGACAAGAACTCTAGTGCTAGGCGATCTCATGATAGAGCTGGGAGTACGTTATGGGAACTTTGGAATAAAATAGAGAAACACGATCTGCTTTGGTGTCATTTGTTATTATAAGGTCTTTGAAATGGAATGGCTTCCAGTGCCTGAAGCTGAAGAGTTCTCGGGCACATCTTCCAGCTCTATAAGCTGGAAGATGTGCCCGGCATCAGCTAAACCAGGTTAATCCATCAAGTGGGGACTCATTCGGTTTGTTTTAGCAAACAATTTGGTGCTGGACGATTTTCAGTATCTGATGATAGAATCGGAAGGTAGTTATGGGAACTTCTAAAGTAAACAATATAAACCTATCGAGTTTAGGGTCCTTTGTTCTGTTTTAACAAACATCCTGGTGCTAGATGATTTCCGGGATCTTATAATAGAGCTGATGATGGAGCATGGGAACTTTGGAATAAAATGGAGTAAATTTATACCAAAGTATTTGGAGCAGGATGTTTTCTTGTGTCTAGTAGACACTATAAAACCGGAAGAAGCCCATGAGAACATTTAAGCTAATCTAGACAAACCCATCAAATGTGGGCTAATTCGGTTTATCTTGGCAAACACTTAGGTACCGGATATTTTTTAAGACATAATAATGATGGAACTGGAAGATGGTCATCGGAGATTAGGCTGATACAGTTGGCCTTTATTGATAGGAGATTTGCAGGGTTTGATAATGAAACTAGAAAGTGGCCATGGAACTCCTGCACTAAACAAAATAAGCCCATTGAGTGCGGTTTCATTTGTTAAATTTTTGTGTACACTCTGAATCAAAATAACTTCCAGGTTATATAGTAAAACTGGAGGCCATAGGAGTTTTGCAATAATACAACTTATAATACAAATAATACAACTTAAACTTAAGTACGGAACCGTGGTAACTTAACCTGATGCTACAAGATCCTCTTTTGATGATCATTAGACCTTTTCACGTTTTGCTCTTAAAATTATACATATGTAGCAGAATTGCGGTCTGAGGAAGTCGGTTCTTGAAACTTTTAATTTTATCTTGTTTAATATGTACTTAAAACTGTTAAAAATCGAATTAAGTTTTGTATTATACAGCTTTTTAATTATAAAAATTTTGCCATTTACAACAAATTTAATTTATTTAAAATATTTATTACACAAAATGTACAAAAGGTGAACTTAACATCTGAAGACATTTTCTACCAGTTAACCTTAAAGTTGTAATTATATGTTCTAGATTGAAATATATTTATTGATGGAACCTCTTGAATATAATTTGGGAAATAATTCCAGAGACGTATTGCTGTAAGCGTAAAAGATTCCAAATAACTTTCTGTGTTGTGGACTAGGACCCTGGGTATAAAAGCAATGAAACCGTTCACGTAAATGTGATGGAAAGAAAGGACCATGCAGTATTTAAAAAAGCGATATAATAACATAAATATTCCGACGGTTACGCAAGTCAAAATATTTTAATCGAGATCGAAACTGCCTTACGTGACCAAAACTTAAATCTTCATCATATTTTTAAAATAACTTTAAAACTTTTAATAAATTCTAGAGTTATGAAATCTTTGAGTTTCAAAAGTCTATGTTTTATTTATTTATTTATTTAAATACTTTATTGCACAAAAAATAGTACAAAAGGCGTAACTTAATGCTATTAAGCATTTTCTCACAGTTTACCTTTCTTGATGCTGAGAGAAAAAGCTTGGGTAGTGCATAAAAAACTAATTAACTAAGTATACTTTTAGCTCCTTTGAGCTTTACATACCTAGCCTAGCTAGTGTATTTTGTCGGAATCTATTTAAAAGACCAATTCACTTTTAATGTAGCAAAGAGAACACGCAAACATCTTGTACTTCAAACTGGAAAAAATCGACAATAATTAATTTATTTCATTGAGCATAATACCACTTCTTTAAAGGCACAATTTTACTAGCGCGGCACAATAAAAAAATTAAGTAAATTTTGAGCCCTAGGACTGTTTCTATACTTACATTGATTTCGCTGATATTATCATGTATGTTACATGAATTTAGTGTGAGAAATGTTCATCACAAGCTTTTATATAGTTTCACCTGTCCCGGACCCTGTACGTAACCAAATCTGCAAAAAAGTTAAATTTGACCCACTTTGCAATTGAGCTGTTTGGCACACGCGACACATAATTATCTAAACGCTGCCATTTTTAATCCAATATGGCGGACGCTACAAAATAACGGTTTATTATTTTTAATAGTGATAGTGTAGCGTAAGGGAGCGGAAGAGTCACAAAGTTGCAAAGAAAACGTAGTTTTGACATTCTCGAGCGCGTCCGAGTTCTCTTTTATTACATAAGAAATGATGTAAAAATAACGAAAAAAATATAATCTGACAATTTTCACAAGCCGAAGTTACCTTAAATTTGTTTTTTCTTTGCCCTCGTTACCCCCTACTATAAAAATAGCTTATATTTGGTGGAGAGCCTCAGCAATATGCGAGTATCTTCCCTATGGTAATCTGACGCGCTCGAGTAAATACCAAAATTCCCTCTTGGGCTCCCTTACTAATATCATAAGGCCATCAAATCAAAAGGGCTTGACGACCGCTACATAATAGGTATTATTGTAAATCCAATATGGCGAGCGTCACAAAAAGCTATATATAATTTTCACATTAACCGCTATACTATGTGTATCAAATAAAAGTGCTTAATGAGCTTAACACAATAAGCAATGTGATGTCATTGTGAGTAATATTTTGGCCGCCGCAAAATAAGGACTTATAATTTCCACATTACCCCTATAATATGGATTAAAATGAAAGAGCTTAGTGAGCATAATATACTTAGTAAAATGCCGTCATTATTAACCCAATGTGATGGCAATTTATTATTTCCACATTAACTCACATAATATGGGCATTAATTGAATGGCTCTGTGTGTGATATACGACATTCAATGTGACGTAATTGTTAATTCCGAAGTAAACTAGTAACCTTTATAGTATTGCGATATCCGTCCGTCCGCAGTTTAGCTCATGGGAGGATGTTAATTTTTTTTCTCGCGTACCCATGATAGTATGATAGTGTGTGATATTGTTAAATATGTTTAAAAAAATATTGTAGTTTTGGGGGTGAGAAAAAATACATGATAGTAGAAAAAAATATGATAAATTTAAAAGAAAAACTATCACGGCTAAGTAGATTTTACAAATTAACGAGTAATATTCGACCAACTCCTAAAATAATGTTAGTTTTACAAATCATTTTAAATTGTATTCAGTATAATTCATTACGCCGTATTGGTCCCGGCCTCTTTTGAAGAATAGGCCAACTGCCGTTCTGCCAGGCAGGTCGTAAAAGGCGACTGATTGGCTATCGAGTCACTACCATCGTGGCAAATAGGCGGTAGAGTTCTGCATTGTCTCGCCCGGGTCTGGTACCACCGCCTTACCTATTCCTGCCGCAATAGCGTCAGTGCTTGTCGCTGTCGTATTCTGGCTTGGAGGGTAAGGTAGCCGGTAAACTTATGCATGTGGCGTTAGACCTCGCCTTAAGATAGCAACGCATCATTAACATCTTTGGTGTCTATAGGCGATGGTTGACTCTTTCCATCAGGAGACCCATCCGCTTGTTTGCTATCTTATGATATAAAAAAAACGCTGTTCATAGATGGCGGTGCACAACAATTAGATCACGTTATGATAGTCGTCATTTTATTTACCTGTAGAATTTTTGTATTAAGCATTGTTATCAATTGCACTTCTCGGAAAAGTTTTTATAGGCGGTGAACCTGTGGTGTACATATATTCGTCATTGTTAATAAATAAGTTTAATAATCATAGTATGAAACATTAAAAGCCTTTTCTTAGCCCTCTTCCGCATTAATGTAATGGGAAACTTCGGAGTCGTACTTTGCACGTGGCCTGACACGCACTTAATTTTTTTTTATATCATTAAATAGCAAACAAGCAGATGGATCTCCTGGTGCAAAGAGAAACCATCGCCTTTAGACATCGAAGAGGTTTGAGGTATGTTGATATCCGTGCAGCGGGACAGCAATGCCACATACAAAAGTCTACCGGCTGTCTTACCATCTAAACTGGAAAAGACAATGCCAAACATTAACGAAATTGTGGCATGAACAGATAAGGCGGTGGTAACAAATACCCGATCGAGACGTTGAGGAACTTCATCACCAATTAGTAGTCACGATGGTAGTGGTACGTCTAGCCAATCAGTTGCCTTTTACGACCTGTATGGCAGAGAGTCGGTTAATCATCTACAAGATACAGATTAACATTGAATCTTCTACATTTCAAAACAAAGTTTCAAAACAAATTACAAATGTCTTATAATTGAATCCATTACATTATTAAAGTCGTTCAAAACAAATTAAAAATGTCTTAAAACCAGTTAAAATAGATATCAAATGGAATATTTTATGTCATGAGTCAGAAAAAACAATACAAAGTATATTCTTAATTCTAAGAACATGGGTCACGGAATCTCATGTATTTGTATGATTAACGTTTATATCATAGAATTTATTTTATAAATATATTAAACAACCTTGATTCGCAGCAGTAAGTGTTTGACTTTAGAAGAGACTTAGTTTAATAATTTTGCAATGAATTGTCTTAATAATTCTATCCTTGTGGTGGAAGAAGACAGTATTGATTTAGTACGTAAACAACTTATTCTTGATGAAAAGACTTTAAAAGAATCGATTGATATTTTGAATGACTGGATTCAGAAACAAGCACATTTTAAAAAAAAGAAATTCCGTAAGTTACAATTTTATATTTTTTTATGCCGATGGACCCTCTGTGTAGAGTAACATGCCATCAATATAAAAAAAATATAAAACCTTTTACCCCCTTTTTTATCTTAAAGGGTTAATTTTGAAAAAAGTAGCATATGTTTGAAACATGGTACTCAATATCTCCGTGCTAAACTTAATGAAAATCTGTTTAAGAAAGCAAGCATGATAAACCGACAGATATTTGCATTTATAAAATAATTTATAGATTTTAGCTGTTACATGTGACTTCGTTTAATGATCCTAAAACATTACTTATCATTGTTTAATTAGGTGAATAAATACAAAAAGTAATAAAAACCAACACTAAAAAGTAAATTAAATAAAAGAAAATGTTTTTTTTTAAATTAAGCTTTTATGAATTGTTGTTAAAATGGGACTAAAGAGGCCAAAATAATTTTATTCTTACTAAAAAATAAGCCATTTTATATTTCTTAACTTTTAATCATAATTATAGTCTTATCATAGTATAAAAGCATGATACAATTTTTTTCTTTAGTTGTTCAAATCTAACACGCTTTTGACGCTAACAAAGAATCGCAAATGGAAACACATTGCATTAGGTTTCTCTCAGTGAGATCATGTGGTACCCAAATAGTTTTTTCTTGTACCCAGACTTTCGTAAATAACGTAAAACTGTTTTATGATCAACATACAGTTCTTCAGCAATATCGTAGCTACTAATATGTCTATCTTGCTCCACTTTCTCAAAGATGGCATCTGTTTTTAACTTCAACATATATAACAGGTCGGGGCAAAAGTATTTTCGTATTTTGAATGTATAATTAGTAATCGAACCTCTTTGGCTGTACGGAATGCAACTGGCTGGTTTTAATACCATTAAATGTGACATTCTGAAGATGCAAGAAATAAGAAAAACTAGTTCTCGCCATTTGTCAACTGTTTTTCAAGCAAGCAAAATGAACGTATGTGACGAAGAAATTCGGTACATTTACGCCGTGTTGATCCCGGCCTCCTTTGAAGAATAGGCCAACTGCCGTTCTGCCAGGCAGGTCGTAAAAGGCGACCGATTGGCTATCGAGTCACTAACATCGTGGCTACTAGGTGGTAGAGTTCTGCATTGTCTCGCCTGGGTCTGGTATCACCGCCTTACCTATTCCTGCCGCAATAGCGTCAGTGCTTGTCGCTTTCGTGCTCCGGTTTGGAGGGTAAGGTAGCCGGTAAACTTATGCATGTGGGATTAGACCTCGCCACGGGATGGCAACGCACCATTGACATCTTTGATGTTTATAGGCGATGGTTAACTCTCTTCATCAGGAGATCCATCTGCTTGTTTACTATCTTATGATATAAAAAAAAATGTATGTCCGGGGTAAACTCAAAAGTACAGCATGGATTTACTTAAAATTTTGCATGAATATTACTAATAGGTCGCTATACATGTACGCTACATATTATCACGTTATCACCTACGGGAGAGGAGCTGTGCGGCGTAAACGAAGTCCGCGCGGACGCGGACCATATGAATACTGGTAGATACAAAATAATAGAAATATTAATTTGTATCTATTAGTATTTATATGGTCTGTGGTCACAATATATAAATTCTATTATTACAGAAGAAAATTATTTGGAAAGAGTTATTTTAACCTGTAAGGGATCAGTCGAACGCTCGAAGCGTCAGCTGGAAAAAATATGCACATACAGGACATTAGTGCCACAGTATTTTCAGTTTAGTATTGACGATTTCGACAGGCCATCGGATTTCGTGTAAGTATTTTAAGCATGTAGATCCAGACCACTTTAAAATAATAGTCTAAATTTTACAAAATTCGTAAAAGTCAGAAAACGTTTGACTATCGGGTTAAAAGAATTTGGTGTTCTGCAGTGTTTTGTCCCGATATGATAACGCCACAATTAACACGCTACAAAAACATTAATGCTCGTCACTATCGTATTTTGGCTTAAAGGGTAAGGTAGCTGGTAAAGTTGTTCCTGTGGCGTTACAAACGCAAAAACAACGAATAATTGACATCTCTGGTGTCTATAAACGATGGTCTCTTCAAAAATTATCGTAGTTTGTTGTTAATAGTAAAATATTTGGTAAAGGAGATTAATGAAATCGGATGAAAAATGAAAATATTTATTATTATAGTCGAAACTTACAACATACAAAGGCTGTATAAACAAGATACTCTTAGTATCATCCTAAATAAACAAAAAAAGTCATATATTTAAACTGTAATGCTATCAAGGAAGTAACATTCTACCCGGAATGCTTACAGGTGCTTCAAAATCGTTCCGAAGAGTACCACGACATGAGTGGAGTTTGTCTCTTTCTACTAAATAAAGCGCCAATCGCCATACATAAGTGTGGCCATGCGTAGTTTGCAAATTACTACTAAGTAATTCTACTAATTTGAGAAACAATTTTTGCATTGCATAATAATTAAAATAAGCACATTCAGAAATCACTATGTTAATTACAATACATTACCCCGTATTACCCCGTTGGTCGAGTGGTTAGCGACCCTGACTACGCGATCACCGGGGCTCGGGTTCGATCCCCGGCGGGGACAAGCATTTGTGTGACGAGCATAAATGTTTGTATTTCCGGGTTTGGGTGTTTATTAAATATATTCTTGTATTTATATATGTATTTTTATGTATTAGTATCGTTGACTAACACCCATAACACAAGCAAAATAATTTGCTTACTTTGGGGTTAGATCAGTCAGTGTAATTTGTCACGTGAATATTTATTTATTATTTATTTATTTTATTCTAATGTGTATGAATAAAAGGGTTTTATTTACACTGGCAATTGCAAGAAAGGGACAACATCCACTCATGTCGTTGTCTTGCTAAGAACGTTTTTCCCCTCTGTTATGTAAGAAACAAATATCAACTTTATTAAGAACGAAATAAAGTACATTTTTATTTTTCAAATATTGCTTCGTAGTAATTCCAGTTATCGTATATAAGTTTCTTGAATGCCACATTAACACGCTTGCAGAGGCTTGGCAAACGTCCAGAAGCTCCAAGTCTTTAAACACGTTTGGATGCCATTTACACGCTTGCGAGTGCGTTAGTGTGTTCCAGACATGCAAGCATGGTGGACGTTGAAGTTATGTTAGAGTTATGCTTGACATATTTTTATTCAAAATAGTAATATACAACAATGTTAAAAATGAATGTAATATTATGGTATGCGTGTAATGACACACGGCTTAAAGTACAATGGCGTAAAGAGCGAAGTATTTGTATTTGAGGCTGGCAATAAAACTCCAAGGCAGTACCTCCAAATAAATTTGGTGCTATTGTATTTAGTAGAGTCAGCACATTTAAATACTTGGGGCACTCAGTCAGCGCATGATGACCTCGATGTGTAGAAAGAGAATGTAGAGCATTGTCGGTGAGATGCAACATGTTAGCCCGTAGGTTTGCACGATTTAGTGGTGAGGTAAAAATTACACTATTTTAAACTTATTGTCATATGTTTTACGCGTGTATCCTGTGGGCCAAGTTAATACTCTCTAGTCATAAGTTAATACTCTACGCGTTCAGTATAACAATGGTTTAAGAATGCTGTTGGTGGGACCTCCGTACTGCAGTGCATCTAGAATGTTTGCTGAGGTCCACGTTGACAGTTTACATGTGATCTTGAGCACACGCGTGGCCTCGATGATGCTACGGGTACGAAACGCACCAATGGTCTTCTTAATACCATACTGATCAGAGAAGACTGTCCCGTAACAGGGCACTAGAAACATGCATTCTGGAATTCTTATATTTAATAATAAATAGAACAGGAATTATCCTCACTAACATAGATAGCTATATAATAATTTACTAACATATTATGGACACGTTTTTAAGTAATAAAGTATTATTATTATATTTGTTTATAACAAAAATAAAAGAAGCGAAAGTTCGGAAGAGAAGGTGGCGATTGTTAAAAATCCAAAACAACGGTAAGCAGCTATCATCATATGTTGCTTTTGAGGCCGTATGTACCCTCAAACCCTAGAAGTTTGCGGTGGTTCCTGTATAGACCATAGCGCTTTTAAGTTTCTATCAGTGTTTTAAGTGTTGTTACGTTTTCCGTTTTCGTGAGCTAGACGGCAAACTTATGCATGTAGCATAACCATCCCGCCAAACGGATATCAACACACCTTCGATCATAAATGTACAAGATTCAAGATCGCGGCCTGAAATGTGGCTAATAAAATAAGAGCACAAATTAATTTGTTGTTTTATTTGAATTGAGTACCGTCTAGCCAATGACAATGCGTGGACGTGTCAAAATGCCTCAGTTTGCTTTTAAAAACTGCAAAAATAACCACTTGCGGTGGTTATTTTTCAGTGTGATTTCAGAAGGAGTGTCTTTCTTTCGATAAGTAAATGTTAGTTTCTATTTCACAGTGCTTAAAATGATTATCTAACAAATATTCCATATTTTAGCTAATACTTACAATCCAATAACCAACAATCTCAACAAATATCAGCTGTTCTGGAACAACCAATGTTGTATAAAAGGAGTTGTATAAAATTAAATATATATTATATTTAAAGATTTACAATTGATCCATTTCGCTGTGCAAATATCCATAGTCGCGCAAGAAAGAAAAGAAGAATTTTACTAGATTTGAAAAAACTCTAAACTATGTTCGATAATTTTTTTGATAAATTTGATATATCCGACATACTCTTAGACGAAGATTGGCGAAAACAGCGATCCCCAAATTGCAGTTACAATATCTTCAGAATCTTATGTATTTCTAGCTGTGCGTCGCGGTTTTACTCTCTGAAAATCACCTTATTTTTCAATATCTAAGCTATCTAGTACCAAATTTTAGACCAGTTTAGTAGTTTTAGCGTGAAAGGTTAACAAACTTAATTATAATTATGCAAATGCACTTTCAATACACATCTTTTATTTTAATAATATTGCCAAATTTAGGGCTACGATACTTTTATAAAAGTACGGTATTTTACAGTAAGGTATTTTTGTAAAAGTATAAAATATTAATAAAGAGCCTGGAACAACACAGGGAAAATTTCTTGTGAAATGTAGTGTATATTCTTCTATTCCTTGCAAATTTATTAGTAGTATTTTCATGATTATGTTGATAATAAATACGTAAGATATACGTACGAACTAATGTCATACTTATAAGTAAACATTGTACATAAATAACATAATGATGTGAATAAACATATCAAACTGCAATGAACTCAGTGAATAGATAGATCACAAGCCAATTTTTCAGAAGTTGTTTCATAAATATATAGATATATTTCTAGCTTTATGGGAAGCAGCTAAGTGAAAAACATCAATTGCGACAAGTGCAAAACAGTTTACAGTCAAAATAAAAGTTATATCCAGTTTTATAAACTAATATACGTAAGAGATATAGGTGGCTTATGTTTTATTAAAAATGATTTATTTGACATATATATGAGTACGAAAGGCATTTTACGCAATTGCGTAGTCTTCTCCTCTACTACTAACTACAAAGATAATAATTATCTTCGGGGGAGTATAGAAAAATTAATCCAAAAAATATGATAAAACTTTATTTCTATAGAGGTATTAAATTGTATATTTAAAAAGATGTGTTCCATAGAGAAACAAGAACATAAACATAAATTTGATTCTATTAATCATAGAATAGTCGATAGATATAGGATTGATGACATTTGTAAAAAAGAAACCATTTACATTTGTAAAAGAGAAGATTAAAGAAGTTTTATTTAAATATAAACCAGAATAAAGTTTTTGAGCCAGTTTTTTTGAGTGGTTTCTATTTTACAAATGTAATCAATCGTATATCCATTAAAAAACTGGGTCGAAAACTTTATAACAAGTTAAATTTATTTAAAGGTTATTAATAATAAGTATAATCAGCCATTTGACATCATGATCAAAATGGTCATTTAGTAGGTAGTTATTTATTAACAATAAATATTTTTAAACTTGTAAAAATATTTTTAGTGCGCTACAATAAGACTGACTGACTCAAAAAAAATTGTCCTGTTTTTAGATAATTGAGAATACAAATGTTCAACGCACTGTTCGGCATTTTTTGTTTACAACAGAAAAGAAAAAAATAGTATCCAATATTTTTTTAGTTATTGAAAAAGCAGACTAAAGAAAATCGTAACAACATTCCTGTTTTTTTTCTTCCGTAAACTAGTTTATAAAGTTATATAACTTTTTACAAATTTTGTCAATAAAGCGACTACATGCATTCCTTGTTCTATCATATACTTTATTTGAATTCTCTATATGAAAATTTCAATAAAGAATATGATGATACAAGGTTATTTGTGACATTGTGATATTTTTAACTAAAAACTGAAGCCATATTTTGGTGTTGCGTTTATATGGAAAGTAGAATTTTGTCTTGATCGAAGCAACACACCATTAATATTTTTGCTGTCTATATGCGACAGTTTCTTTTACCATCAGGAGAGCCACCAGCTTTTCAACCGACTTTCCAAAAAAGGAGGTGATCGATGTACTGACTGTATGTTTTTTAATGTTTGTTACTTCAGAACTCCGCTATTTATGAACCGATTCTAAAATAAATTTTGAGAGGGTATGTTTTACCTGTGGCCCCGTTTCGATGAAGATCTATTGTAGAGATACAGATGTCGGTTGGTGCTGTTTTACTGCGCTTAAAATTATTTGTTATGTTATGTTATAAAAAATGATATTACAGTATAATACTGTAATATAAATATTTTATTTTCCGTATGCGAAACAATAACGGAGGAATCAGGCCGAATTCTCACTGTTGGATATTAAACATGATTTCGTCTGGCGGATAGGCGTCACTTGACATACACGCTATTAATAATTTTGTTTTAAGATATTTATTAAAAACTTGCTGCAGCATACAGCCCGCTGCATATGAAAGTTTTTGGTGAATCCCACGGGATCAGCGAGACCACAACTTTCCGGGATAAAAAGTAACTTATGTGCTAGTCCATGTCATTCATGTGTGCCAAATTTCATCTTGAGAATTGAGTAAGAAACATCTATCCATCCAAACATCTAAACTTTCGCATTTATAATATTAATAATACAGATTACTATTTATATAATGAATAATGCAATAATTTCAGTTCGATGGCTGTAATGCCCAGAGTTACAGAAGATTACTATCGCATCGTGTTAGGCAAATTGTGTCATTCAAAACCCACCGAACAAGATTGTTTTGAGTTTTTTAAATACGCCATAATGGTGAGTATTGTTTGTTTTCACTCTATTTATAAAAATGTTTTATCATTTTGAAGATTGAAAAATCCCGAAAACTATAAATGATAATTTGATAAATTAAAAACAGCTTTAAGCTTAAATATATTATTACGAATGAAATTTTAAAAGGGCTTGGGTTCGATTCCCGATAGGGACAAACATTTGTGTGATGAACATACGTTTGCATTTCTGGGTTTGGGTGTTTATTATGCATGTAACAGTATTTACATATGTATTTCTATGTAGTAGTATCGTTGGCCATAACATAAGTGGTCCAGGAGTTAGCGCCAAATTTTGGGAAGGTCTTTTCGGCAGATTGGAATTGCGAAAATATATAATAATATCAGGTCTACAGTTTCCTTTGTTTGCCATAATATACTCATCCCTTATTTGACTAAAGTACATATTGCCGCCGTGTTGCTCCCGGCCTCCTTTGAAGAATAGGCCAACTGCCGTTCTCAAAAGTGTCGTCCAGGCAGGTTGTAAAAGGGGACCGATTGGATATCAAGTCTACCATCGTGGCTACTAGGTGGTAGAGTTCTGCATTGTCTTTCCCGGGTCTATTACCACCGCCTTACCTATTCCTGCCGCAAAAGCGTCAGTGCTTGTCGCTGTCATGTTCCGGTTTGGAGGGTAAGGTAGCCGGTAAACTTATGCATGTGGCATTATACCTCGCCACAAGATAGCAACGCACCATTAACATTTTTGGTGCCTATAGGCGATGGTTGACTCTTTCCATCAGGAGACCCATCTGCTTGTTTGCTATCTTATGATATAAAAAAAATGACTAAACTACATATTTGACTAAAAAACATTTTTGCAAAACCTATTTTTTATTGGGAGAAAAGTCACACACCGATGAAGCAAATGTCTGTATTGTCATCTTAAACATGGCTGGGACTATCCTTCCACCGAATAAAAATGGCGCAACTAAATGCCAGGGCAATCATAATCAGCTAGGCTGCGAAATTTAATCTTATTTGTAAAAAATATTGTAACAATTAATTAAATAGCAACCCACGTTTTAGTGTCTATAGCCGATGGTTTCTCTTTTCTTTAGAAGAGTCATCTGCTTGTTTAATATTTAATGATATTAAAAATAATGGGGTAGCATATTATGTTACTGATTTGCCTGACAAAGTAAATTAAAGTATGCTTTTTAATCATGCGAATGAAGTCATGGGCAAAAGCAAGTTTGTTAATGAAAGTTTTGTTTTTCAGATGGCCGAATATCTGAAACGTCACGACTATGTGGTTGGGTTTCTAGTAATATGTGATTTCAGAGGAATTGATATTTATGACATTATGACCCATACAAACCCAATAAAATTAAAAGAAATGTTTTCAGTAATAGCTGTAAGTATATTTTAATAGTACAGAATATTATAGTAGGGAAGCGCACGAGGCTAAAGGGGGATTTACTCTAGCATCATGGGGATCTATTGGATTTTGTCTTAGAGGAGAGGTATTAAGAGGATGAAGCACTTTTATGCTGTTTCTTCAAGTTTTTCTGCTAACTTACAAGTTAATATATTAGTAACAAGTACTGAAGTTGCAAGAATTAGGTTTAGTTGTGATACTGTGCTCAAGTAAACTGTTACAGTAACTTACTCACCTCTTGGAAACAGCATTACGGAAAATTAAATCCATTCTTTATAAGGAGTTTATATAGTTACATAAATTTGCAACATGTGAGAAATATCTGTTGAATTTTGAAAACAATAACATTTATTCCGCGGGATATTACACTATATTTTAAATGGTAAACACATATTTGGAACTTCGTGAGTAACTTCCTTTGACGAGTCTAAAAACTTTCTATCAACGATTTTATTCGTAAATATTGTGAAAAAAAATCCTGTGGTAATATCATAAATAACCTGTCAGATAGAAACAACGCATTAAGGAATTTCTTGGACAATATGAATACTTGATAACATTATGCAATTGAGCAAAAATAAATTATGTATGTACAGCTGTAGCGTGCAGCCCGCTGCATTGTAAAAGGTTTTGGTGAATCCCGCGGGAACAATCCATTTTTCTGGAGTAAAAAATAGCTTATATGCTATTCCAGGTTATAGTTTACCTGTGTGCCAAATTTCATACGAATCTGTTCAGTGCTTTTGGCGTGGTTGAATAACAAACATTCATGCATTCATCTATCCATTCGTCATTAGATAACGGACGAGCCCAGGATCGACAGTGTTGCTCAATTTTAATCCAAAATTCCTACCCTACCTATAAGACCCTAGAAATTATGTAGCACCAAGGTATTTATTAAAATGGAACAAATGAGTCTAAGCTTGATGGGTTTATTTTGTTTAGTTTGAGAGTTCCCATGGCTATCTTCCAGTTCCATAATCAGATCATAGATTCTCTATCATATGACATTGAAAACCATCCTGCTCCAAAGTCTTTAAAATAACGAATTGAACGAGCCAAAAATCCATGGTGTTGTTCAATTTTAATCCAAAGTTCCTATAACCTCTATTTTGTTTCATCATAAGAACCTGGAAATTATCTAGCACCAGAGCATTTGTCAAAACAGAATAAATGAGTCCAAACCAGAAGAGGGTTTATCTTATTTGGTTTAAGATTTCTCAAGGCTACCTTTCAGCTCCATCAGCAGATCCTAGAAATCATCCAGCACCAAGTTGTTTGCCAATACACGACATCTGAGAGCTAATTCAATAAATATCTAGGGCTAATTCAATAAAAGCTACAATGGCACTTTTACGGCTCCATCTTCAGAACTTCGACATTATAATATGGAATGGAAAGTACACAAAAAAAAATCAATGAACCTAAACTCAACTATTTTATCATTTAATACACGTCAGCTTTGATAGCACTCTTTCAGCTCCATCTTCAGATCCTCGTCATCATGGACACGAATTAAACTTAGTACTTTTAACAACAAAATCAAAGAAACAAAACTCTATTGTTTCATCAAAACTCTGCATTTGAGAGTTCCAGTCCCTATAAGTAAGCTACACCATGAGAGCGGTTGGATAGTACTTAATATTTGTCACTGAACTTATACAAGTTTACCTACTTTTGGTACAAACGGATATCAAGAAGTCGTTGGAAAATAGTTTAAAATATTTAGAAAATCTGTTATTTACACACGAACATTGCCAGTTAAATAACAGCTGTTGATCTCCGGATGAGGATCGTCCAATATCAAGTCAAGTTTACTATATCATTGCAATGTCATTGAAGTGACATAATACAAAATAACGTATCGATGAATCTTTTACAAGTTGCTTAACTCCTTTCATAAATTAGAAAAGAGCTATTGAAACGGCTAAACAGATTGTATTGAATCTTAACTAAGAATCATCTTTGCGAGATAGGGCTTACAATTTAAAAAACCCACAACCGAATTGGACCGTCCGCCTAGCTGTTATGATGCCACGGACAGACACACCAGATACACAGATACACGTCTGAAACTTCTAACACCCCTTTGGTTAAAAAGCAGCAAAGATATAGCCTTATTTTCAAATGCATCAAAAAATTGACCTAAAAAGAGACTCACAAATCTAGGGTAATGAAGAATGAACTATATAAGTAAACATTTTTTTATACATACATAAATCTACTATTTAGTAAATTAAACCTTACTTAACAATGGCTTAAGTATTTAATACGAATACATAAATAGCTTGAAATTTATTAAATATTTTTTTAGCGAAAAATATTATATTTTTTAAGTGGAAGTTTTTAATGTAAAATAAAAAACTTTTATTTTATTAATTTATTATTATGACTACATCTTTGTGCATACAGCGAATCATTAAGTTTACTTGACTATTTGAAAGAGCAGTTGAAGCTAGTTATTAGTCGGTGCAATTGCACGAAAGTGGGATGCAATCCTTTAAAACTGTGGTTTGAATTCTATCACGAAATACATTCTGGCCAACTGGCATTTGTCACGTACCAGTTGTATAAAATGCTAATAGAGGTACTTAATATGTTATTGAAAATTAACATAACGAAAACAGAGTATCTTCGGAGTAGCAAGGAATATCAGAATGGATAGGATATGATTTGGTCTTTTGGCCCGAGTACAAATAATAACCTTTATGTTCAGTAATGTTCTATGTTTACACTGTTTTTAATTTAATATATTTATTTATTTTTATTTATTTTATAAGCACTCTTTTTGTGTGCAAGTTGTAGAATTAATCGCTCTGGAATTTTTTTCCGAGTCGAAAAGTTTCCCAAACTTCCATTAGGAAATTGTTAAAAGCATTTGCATGAATTCTCCATTCAACGACTGCACCGTGTTTTTTGGATTCTAAGCTTTTTGGGATTAGGGTAAACTTGATATCTATGATCTCATATGTATTTTGTTAATAACATGACTAAATCTTGAAGAAAAATTTAACAAAAGTTATTGTTGTTGATTAGTATTTCAGTAGTAAGATTGTTATTGAGTGGCAATTGAAATAAATGTCAAACAAACGTCAAATAACGAGTAGCCTCTTAGTGCACTATCTAGGGACAATTATAAAACTACTGAAGACAAGAATAGCGAATTTTCTAACCACTAACATCACCAGCCATTTTCACATTTTTTTAAAAAAAAGCACGGACCGTTATGCGCACACGTTTCGAGTTCGTTCCGGTGGACCGAGGTCACACAAATGGATTATGAGTTGTTTGGATTGAATCCGATACTGTAAAGTGTATATTTTTTAAGAGGTCTTGAGCACTGCAATACACTGGTGTGAGAATTATCAGGGCGAGCGAAGCGAGCCCTACACTTAGGCCACTTTGTATGCACTTTTGTGGTATCTGTTACTGAAAAAATATCGCACTTCGTGGTTTGAGCTTTGACGTGGTAGTTTAAATTCATGTCTAGATATGATCTACCATTAAAGTACCATTTTATAAACACTAAGAAAAAAATACATGTATTAGAATTTTATTACTACTAACGCCATCTATTACGAAACTAACGAGTTAAAACGCTAACGAGTTATAACGTTACTTTGGCGTGGTAGATTTAATTCATTTTCATTCACTCCATTTTAATACAATATTAATCTATTAATAAACTTGTACTTTTTAACTTCCTGCTACGTATGTGGATAAGGAAGTTACTGATTTGGCCCCGATTTTCAACAATCGAATTTTCACCAGATGTCCGCGTTTTGAGGTCCTAGGAAGCTTTTTCGACTAGTTTCGCGATGATGTCAGTGTGTCTGTATGTATGTGTATGTGTGTGTGTGTGTGTGTGTGTGTGTGTGTGTTCGTGTGTGTGTGTGTATGTATGTCTGTATGTAAACATCTCATAACTTCTGAACGGCTGGACCAATCGAAATGACATTCGATTGGATTCCACTCAACTTAGACTTCCTGAAAATTTGAACCAAATGGGCCAAAGGGATTTTGATAAAATTTTGTAAAAGTCCAAAAAGAAATTTTGGCGAAAGATTTTTTTAATATAACTTCCAGATTAATGTACTGATTGAGTACAAAAACTAATCATCTATATTCTCAAAAAGTTAAGTCTAATGCATAAATGGCATCAAATTGGTTTATCTGTTTGGAAGTAATCGTTGACGAAAATTTTGAAAAAAGTCTTTTTTCGACACAACTTACGAAATATTTCAACCAATCATTTTTTAGTATTCTACAATATTTTAGTACTAAAAAAATTACGTCGAATGTCGTTTTAAAAATTAAAATATCTTATTTTCAAAAGTTACAGCTTTTCAAATATTAACATTACGTTGTTTTTAGCAAACTTACTTAATGTTTTTGAAATAACCTTCAGGCTAATATACCAATTGACCTCAAAATCTTATCAGCTTTTCTCCTTTAAAAACTGCGCCAAGTACCGTTAATTGGATAAAAATCAGTCACTTTGTTTGGTATCTATCAATGACGAAAATTTTTGAAAAAATATTTTTTGACATTGCTTCAAAATTTTTGAACCTACCGATTATTTAGCTAAAGCAATAGTTAAATTGAGTTGAATGCCATTTGAAATTGACCATTCGAAATTTGATCAATTTGATCATCGTTTCCAAAATATACAGTTTTTCAAAAATCAATGTACTGCCAATTTTATCAAAATAAACTGCATGTATGATTGTTTCGTTGGTTCATTCGTATTTTCTTGCTGTTTTTTGTGACTAAGCAATTGAGATATTTCAATATTTCTTAGAACTGAAAAAAAATCTATGCTTATAGTTTTACTCTTTTGAGCTTAAAATAATTTAGCGGTAAGTTTCAGGGATGGCCTGCAAGGTCAACCGTTTACAGATTTTTCACAATATAATTATTGTGAAACAGTATAAGTGTGTCAATTGATTAATATTGTATTGAGATCAATTTTCAATCTTAGTCCGAGGGTAAAAAGCTAAAAAAAGGTATGGTCATGACCGTATCCCCGATGAGGTAGGCAGAGGTACAACGTGTACATCCACGATTAGCCGAAGATACGTCTAAGTCCCACAACGTGATAGGTGACCAGCTTATCACCAACCGGGCATCTTTCCAATCCCGGGCATCGTTGTTTTTATTAGAAAATTGAAAAAAAACACATTTTAATTTGTCTGACTCGGGAATCTAACCCCGAGGGTTTTTCTGAGAGAAATATTCGAAAAATTTATTCGATGAGTTTCTACCGCCAATTCTTCGTGCCTGCGGTAAGTCCAATATTAATCCTAAAAATTTTGAAGGTTAATTAAATTAAAAAAAAAATTATTTCGAAAATCAATCTTATCTTATCTTATCTTAGCAAAATGTTGAAAATGTGTTTTTCTTTATAAGATAAACTTTCATTTTTAATACCCATTTTCCTTGAAAACTCTTTTGCAAGAAAGCTACCATAAATGAAAATTGATTTCTACCAATATTAGGCTTTAAGAGCGGCGATGATTTGGTGGCGCGAGATGGATCTTGAGTTGCTACATATTATAGGTAGGACGAACTAATCATAGGTAGACCATAAAATATGGTGTAAAATTTTAGTAGATAACCTTTATATTTGTTCTGTGTAGATAACATTGATAATAATAAAAATCGTATTTTTAATAAATCAAGAAAATTTTAAAGAATTTCTCTTGTAAGTTTTAAAAAAAAATTGTCTTAGAAACATGTTTTTTTTATTTTGGTTTTATTTTCCTGCGCCCTTCTAGACCAAAGCCTGACGACGCATTTGATGGGGATATAATGTTTGGAGAAAAATACGCGGGCTTTTTGTAGGTTAGTTAATTATAAATGAAGTCTATACATTAAAAGATGTAATTCTCATAAAAATACTTACTTAACAATATTACTACGTAGTATAACTTTGCGAGCTCAAATGACCACCACATCACCACACCGCACCACATCAAAATAATTCCAGGTATAACACGACACTTTGAGAAAAATATGACTACTTGTTAGTCGAGGATTTTTAATTTAAAAAGTAAATCGATGCTTTTTATATTTAATACAATTAGTAAACATATACAAATGGAAAAAATAAACAACATATATTATAGTACAAAAATATTTATTTACATAAATGTTAATATTGTTTTCTTTTTCATAATTAATACGTAGTTTTTTTCGTAGTTTTAAATTATTTATTTCTTTTTCAATTTTACAGCTATGTTAATTTTTTTAAAATATCTTTTAGGATATTTCACATTCACATCATATGATTTTTTTTGAGATCATAGATATCAACACTAAAATTTACGAAAATAAATAAAAATAGGTACCGTCAGACCCAAAGCGCTGGTATCATCAAATTATGTAAAATATGTTTTATTAATTGACATTTACGGTTTTCGGACAAAATTACTGTCTAAATTGTTAGATATTGAACTAATCTTGATTATAAATAAAGTTTACTTGTTGATTAATACGCCAAAACACTTTTAAATTAACCTGTATCATAAACTGCAATCAACGCATAACACACAGCACGAATCAAAATGGCGGACTAAATTCTTTTATTTTTTCCCAAGAGCGTACTTGAAAAAAGAGTGCCAATTTAATGTTATTGTGTGCAATGTTTCGTTCGAAAACGACAAAATACCATAGAGTATTGTATTAAAACTGGTAAATAGTGAAAATATTGTTTTTTTTTGGATGAAGTTAGCGTTGGTCCCTATAGAGAGATAACGGAATTTTCTCAGAGATCTCATTAGTTACCAAAGTGAAGTGAGCGGCTAAGGTAAAAAACATCCAATGATTGAATCATAATTGTATGGTATGTCAGAGAAAAATTTTTTATAACATAAGATAACAAACAAGCAGGATCGAACAGTCTTCTGATGGAAAGAGTCAACCATCGCCTATAGACACCAAAGATGTTAATGGTGCGTTGCTATCTTGTGGCAAGGTCTAATGCCACATGCATAAGTTTACCGGCTACCTTACCCTCCAAACCGGAACACGACAGCGACAAGCACTGACGCTATTGCGGCAGGCAGACTTGGTTGTTATTGAATGATATATTAAACATTTTTGGACCTAACACGGCAAAAAAAAAAATCTAAGCCAATCAAAGCTATCATACGTCGAAATAGAGTGAAAGTAAATATTTTATTTTGATTTATATTTCAGGTAGGTTATGGAATGAGGGTTAAAACAATAAATATTATCAGCGATTCTAAAGCGGTTGATCTTATGTATAAATTAATAACATTTATTACCCCTAAAAAAGTTCATAAAAAAATAAACATATTGAAAACATTAGATGAACTACGAAATGATGTCCAAACAAAATTATTGCCAAAGGACTATGGTGGCGAAGAAAAATCTTTTCAAGAACTTACTAGTAAGTATATTTCCAACCTATGAAAAAGTAGAGGAGGTATTCAAGTCGATGCGTGCATTTTTTAACTTCTCACAGATAATAAATACTAAACGGAAGTTACTGTTTTTACCCCGACTTTAGAAATTCGATATTGATATTCATAGGCTGACTGCTTAAAAATTTAAAGTTTCTTAAAAGTTAAAATACTGCAATTTTTTTCCAATCTTTAGATTTTTGAACAAAAATAATGAAATTTAAAATAAAAATCTAAATCACGATACCACCATTATTTATATTGAAAACACTATATAAAGTTCAACGCTTCTCAAACCGACTTCGTTCCTCAGGTAGTACACCTTGCCAGTCTGGGAATATCTTTCTTTTTCACATCGTCGTCACGAGTGTGAGAACCTCCACAGTTATGACGTCATCCTGACAGTAGTTGGCCCGCTGGTTCCACCACTATGAGCTCCTCAGTGGTAGATATACTCCTCTGCTCCCAACATTACCAACCAGCTTCACAAGCTACGCCTCATCTAGGCTTTTCGGAGTTCACTTTGAACTTTCCACATCCATTGGATTTCCATGCAACAACCCTGTCCCGCTAGTTCTCACTCATTGCGAACAACAATTGAGTGCACTCGTCCTAACACACCGAGGACCGCGCATATTCTGTAAGTCTTCATTTACTGCAGACTCGAGCACTCAAGGCACATAATATGCTTCCACTGGCTTGACCCTCACTTTTAGGGAAGAGTACTGTAGCGGTTCAAGCAATCTACGAATACTACAAAAAATATCAAAAATACATAATGAAATTTAAGATGAAATCCCAAATCGCAATATGTAAAAATTATAATACAAGTTTCAACGCTTCTCAAACGGACTTCGGTCCCCAGGTACTATACACCTTGCCAGGTTGGGAAGATCTTCCTTTTCCACATCCTTGTCGCGAGTGTGACGTCATTATCCTCGATAGGTAGCGTCATCCTGATAGTAGTTGGCCCACTGGTTCCACCATTACGATCTCTTATACGTGGATATCTACGGCGCCACAAACTCTTTAAAAATTCACCGTAGGTATAGGTTTTACTCTTTTACCAAAGACTAAGCACTTTAAGATCATTGGCAAGATAATGAAGCCGTACCAATTGACCCGTTGAATTTTATCTAATTTGAGGATTTGATACTGATGTTCGGGCCTAAAGGTGTAACCAAATACTACTATTATAATTTCCAGTGTATCACAAATACGAAATAAGTCATGCAATTTTTGGGTTTGACATTATAGTGTCGTCATATCTGTCCGTTTGTCCGTCTATCCGTAGAGTAGCTTAGAGTCATACAAAGCTGTAATCCATACTAGTCCACACTAATATTATAAATGCGAAAGTAACTCTGTCTGTCTGTCTGTCTGTCTGTTACGCTTTCACGGCCAAACCACTGAACCGATTTGGATAAAATTTGGTACAAATATAGTTTGAGACCCAAGAAAGGACATAGGATAGTTCTTATCCCGGAAATCCCACGGGAACGGGAACTATGAGGGTTTTTGTTTTAGAATTTTTTCAACCCGAACGAAGTCGCGGGCACAGCTAGTTTTGCATAAATTCACAAATTAATCCAAAAAAGTGGGACTTTTTTCCCGGGGTTCTTTCGTTAAGTGGGGTGTCGTTAAATACGTTTTCAAAAATACTGCAATTTGAGAAAGCAATTACGTTGTAGCTGTCTAGTTCACGAAGGGAAAATCTGCAAATAAAATCGGAAATTTTTACAAAAGAATTAAATGTCTTATAACTTGAAAACTCTTAGGTTTTGGATAGGGTGTTTAGTAGTAAATTAGTTAGTAATGTAATGTAAACTATAACCCCTTAAAGGATCTATGTTGGTTTGACCAGTCACCCTTAGTAAACATGTAAATATTATAACAAACAAGGCGATGGCCCTCCTGATGGAAAAAGACACCATTCACATTAAGGTTGCGTCCGTTGTCTGTTTCATTTGTTGTCATTTTTGTCCATTCGTGTTATGAGATATTAATGCCACTTGTATAAGTTTTCCGGCTACCTTGACTTTCAACCGGAATACGACACTACGCTATACTATATGAACATTATTTATTACTATATTAACATTATTATTAACAAAACTACCCGAAACCATCTGGCCGGTAGCAGAAAATTTATTTTAAATGTTTCAACAGCATGTAATTTGATCATATTTCGAATCAGCTGTGAATTTTAAACGTATCGTTACACATAATTAACCAAAGAATACACATTTTTGCAGATGATTGGTATCAAGTATTATATTCAAAGGATCATTTAGATTATTTAGCAGAAGCAAGTACCGCTTGTACCGACGAATCTTTGCGAGTCAACAAACAATATTTTGATGAAGAGTACGCTGGGATGGACGGAACTTTCCGAACATTAAACATAGATTGAATTCATACCATGATAATTATTTCGAACTAGTTTTTTGTTAATGATTGTAAAATAAATGTATTGGACTTCGAAGGTTTAACTGCAGTTTAAAAATTATATTGTATATATATATATATATATATATATATATGAAAAATGCTGTTACGTGCTTCGCGTTCGTATTGTGCAATAAAATAGCACTTATATTAAAATCGTGAATTTACAACACAAATATACAAGACACCTCAATGCAATACGTCAATACACTGATAAATACCAATAATGCAACACTCAAATTAACCGACTACGCTTTATCACTAAAACACTTCTCTTACACACTCCAACGCTTCACGCTTCTAGATTATTCGCAACAATACTATAAAGGTAATATAAAATTAAAAGGGATCTCCCCAGTCTCAGTCCAGGTTCCCCTGGGATGGTTCGGGCACGTTCGAATAATAGACGAATTGCTGTTCTGTCAGGGTCGCAAAAGGTGACCAATTGCCTATACGTGTCTCTACCATCGTGACTATTCGGTTGTAAAGTTCTGAAACGCCTCGCCTGGATGTTTGGTACCTCCGCCTTACCTATTCCTGCTGCAATAGAGCGTCATTACTTGTCATTATGTTCATATTAGATAGGGAGGTCTTAAATAGGTCACGTAATATGGGATGCTTCTTTATTTATTTACTTATTTAATATTTTATTGTACACAACTTATAAGATTTTACAGAGAAAAAAAAATATAACTAAAAACGTACAAAAAGTAGACTTATCTCTAAGGTAACAAAGATTTCTTCGAGCCTACCCAGCTTATGAAGCGATTACAAAGAAACAGCAGACATTGTTCACAATCACCCTTAAAGTTAAAATACACATGAGATAAACAAAACAAAAAAAAATGAGAATGACTGACGAAACTATGAAATAAAAATCACAAAAATAAAAATTATACACAGAAATAACTAAATTTTAAAAGAGAAAGATAGATAGCGATTTCTTAATCGTTTTTTAAAAACTGGCAGGGATGGGCTATCACGAACATGAAATGGGAGTGAATCCCATAACTTAACGCCCTGAACACTATAAGAGCGAGAATAGGCTTGAGAATGAGATTCAGGAAACTTCAATAACGAACGGACCGATTTGCGACAAGGAGAATCAGGAGAATGTAAAAAAGAGAACCGTTCACGAAGGTATTGAGGAGCCGTTGGGTTAAACAGTATTCTAAAAAGTAGGCACAAAATATGAGTATTCCTGCGAAGACGAATAGGAAGTAACTTAAGCTGGGCTCTGAAGTTCGAGATATGGTCGTACTTGCGCAAGCCAAAAACAAAACGGATACATAGGTTTTGGAGCCTCTCAAGTTTATTAATGAGTTCTTCAGTAGCATCTAGAAAACAAGATTCAGCATAATCTAGTATAGGTAAAATTAGAGTATGTATTAGAGAAATTTTAGTTTTGAAGGGGAGAAAGTTTTTTAAAGCATTTAAAGAATGAAAAGCAAAATAAACTTTTTTACATATATTGTTGATATGGGATTCCCAAGATAAATCTGAGCTAAAAATTACACCTAAATTCGTGATCTGGTCAGAGTAAGAGATAATAGAATTATTAAATACTACTGGCGGCAAATTTAAAATATCTCTGTCGCAAACAGAGACCATAGGACTGAGCCCATGAATGAATAGCACCCAGATCTCTATTAATCATATCTACACATTTGTTAAATCTTCACGGCTAAAATGTCGATATAACTGTAAATCGTCAGCATAGAGATGGTAATTGGGAGGATGGTAAAAGGAAAAATGTCAGAGGAGAAAGAACTCTACCTTGGGGTACACCAGCTGTAATATCTAGTCAATCAGAATGAGATTCTTTGTATAAAACACGCTGTTTACAACCCCGAAGGTAAGAGCTAAACCAATCTAACGCAGATGTAACATTAAGAGAACCGTACTTTACCGTAACTTTACCGTAACTTTACCGTATGGGATTGTAATTTGTATGCACATATCGCAGTCAATTAGTATATTTCGTCATTATATAAACAGCGTCGTAGTAGGTATGGGCTTAGTACAAATTGCTAAAGGCAGGTTATTGATGAAATCAGAAAAAATATAGTCAATAAAGAGCTCTATCTTCATAATTATTTAATAAAAATAAATGTTATATAACAAATTGTTCTAAAAGGTTCTAAATCAAAAATACATTTATGTAAGAAGTCACTTCAAAATATGCCACGGTATGTTATTAACAGTGGCGTTAATGTTATTGAGCATATCGTCACAAATTAGGGGTTGATGAATGTCACAACTTAGGAGTTTTTCGGGTCAAGAAATCGATTTATCAAGGTTTTAGGTCCAAGAAAAGCTCGGTTCTCAAGATTATTTGAAAAACCGAGCAAATCGGTCAACCAGGTACAGAAAAAAAATTATATATTCTATAGGAAAAGGAAAAACATGTTTAATCCTTTTTTACATCTTGATGTCAAAATGTAACACGCTTTAACGTGAAAAAATGAGACTGATAAGTAAACGAAGATTTAATACTTACATGCTATCAAGTTTTAAGGTGCCTTATTATATTTAAAGGCTAAAAAATGTGAACGGCTTATTTTCAGTCGAAATTAAACAATCCTCATTTTGTAACGTCCGCCATTTAGATATGGTGGCGTTTAAATAATAATGCTTTGTCACTGGGACCAAATGTGTGCACCAAAAAATAGGTAAAACTAAATGAAAGTTTGTGATGGCACTTTATTTATTCGGCGTAAGGTATTTTTGTAAAATGTTTTATCCTTGGAACCTTACGCTGTTTTTATATACGGACTAATTGTAGAATTTGCCTGCGATATATATGAAAGTATGTTTGATAGTCAGTTAGTCGGTGGATTTACATATCAATCACTTTACGAAAGCGATTGCAATGTAAATCCACCGATAACTCGTTTCTTCATTTGCATAAATAATGCTAGTATTCTTTAATAAAAAAGATATATTATTAGATTAGCTTATACTCTCCGTCTTGGGTATTTGGAAGTTTTTAGCTCTGATGATGGAATAAAATATGAAACCGATTGGCTATTAAATTACGAGTAAAAATAAATATGTAAGAATAATAAATAAACATGTAAGTTAAGAAGTTTACTTGTTACCTTACCCCCAAACAGGAACTCGACAGTAACAAGCACTGCCGCTATTGTGACTAGAATAGATAAGGCGGTGGTACCAGACTCGGACGAGACAATTCTACCACCTAGAAGCCACTATGGTAGTAACTCACACCTCTTACGAACTGCCTGGCAGAAAGGCAGATGCTCTATTCTTCGAAGGTACTATTTTTTATCTAGTACTTAGAACTGAATTTTTGTAAATATTAAGAGAATATAAAACGACAGATCACAGACTTTAGTAAGGCATTTTTTCGAAAAAGGAGCTCGAACCAACACGGGTGATATGTGAATAGATATAACTAATTGTAGCCTCGATTTCGATTGCAATTGGCATAACTCAGTTAACTATAAAATATAGTCAACGGAGGTATGCTAATTGCAAGTCACAAATAAGCAACACTAGTCTGCGATGTAACATTTTTATCAAGAAAGTATATTAGTACTTCAGGTTAGAAGACGTTAACTAATAAATCAGACGAAAGATGAGTAATGCTATATTTAAATTAAACTTTACAGACTTTTGTTATCTACCCTTGTGTTCTGTGGGACTGCAAGCAGTATTCACCTGAAGTCATCAAGTCACCACAAAACGGCAATATTGCCACTGTTACTCCAAGTTCTCTTTGAAGAATAAACCATCTAACATTCTGTCAAGCAATTCATAAAATCTGTTTCAAGTGACAGACAAATGTAGCCCAGAAAATCAGGTGTAGGGTTGATCATTTTTGGCATCTTATGTATTTGCCGAGTGGCTTACCATTTAACCATTATGTTGCCATACATAAACATTAATTAATTTTTATGTTATTTGTTTTTTTTGTTCATGTAATTATCTATGTATTTTAAAAAGTGTTGCATGTGTATTTTTTTTTCATTTTCTTTGTTTACTGTATTTGTAGCTTTTCTTGTCTTATTTGTACGCTTGTGCTTGTTTTATTGTATATGTATAGTATGTGTGGTAAATAAAACTATTCTTATTCTTATTCAAAGGATTGCCCTAAAGTACCACTGCCATCTTGATTACTAGGTGGTAGAGTTTTACAATGGCGCGCCCCGGTAATAGTCCTACCGTATATTCCTGCCGCAATAGCGCGAGCTTGTCACTGGCGTTTTTCAGTTTGAGGAGTAGGCGAGCCGGTAAACTTATACCTGTGCAACCACCACGTATACAGCGACACACTATCAATATCTTTGGTGTCTATCAGCGAAGGTTATCTATTTCCACCAGTAGAGCCATCCACTTGCTTGCTATCTTATCAATAAAAAACGGAAGCTTTCTATAGGATCGTTGTCCAGTTTCAAATTTTGCAATGTCATGCTTACAGTTTCTACTACCTTGCGATGCGCTATTGTCTACTTATCTCATACAGTTCAGGAAAAGTTTTACAGAACTAATGCTTTATTGCGAGAAATTTCACAACATTTAAAATTCCAGTATAAATAGAATCATCATGTTAAAGATATTTCTAATTTTATTGGAATTTTTACTATCGCTATGGCTCTTTTTCTACTGGTCAACATTTTTTCTTATAAGATAACAAACGAGCGGATCGGTCTCCGCCGTAATGTCCACATGCTTTCTCTTCTGTACGATTTTCGCACCCATAACTACTTAAAAGAGAGGTTTCAGTTTTTGGGAGGTGAATTAAGACAGTTAAGATCGGTGGATAACCTACTTTTGCGGGTCCCCTCTCAAAATCGTAATTATTATCACCAGTCTTTTACTTGTCAAGCTATTTGGTTATGGAACTCCCTTCCAATACTTGTATTCTTTTTGGTTTTCGCACCCCTAACTACTTAAAAGAGAGGTTTGAGTTTTTGGGAGGTGAATTAAGACAGTTAAGATCGGTGGATAACCTACTTTTGCGGGTCCCCTCTCAAAATCTTAATAATTATCACCAGTCTTTTATTTGTCAAGCTATCGGTTATGGAACTCCCTCCAACAAATATCAAAACAGCTTCTAGTTTACACTCTTTTAAGTCTACTCTTAAACATCTAATCTAAATTAATATTAATAAATTAATCAAATCTAAAATAAATCATTACAGAGTTTTATTGTTTAGTTTGAATTGTAATATGTAAGCTTACATGTGTATGTGTGTATGTGTGTAGTATATTGGTGTTGACATGACTTTTCCGGCTCTCGTATAATTCAGGCGTCGTACCAAATTCCTGGAAGACAGCTTTAGTGCACCCAATACCCAAGAAAGGCGATCGCTCAGATCCGTCCAATTATCGGCCCATAGCTATCACCTCCTTGTTCTCAAAGATAATGGATTCATTGTCAACAGCCAACTCTTAAGGTACCTAGAAGAACATCTGCTGATAAGTGACCGTCAGTATGGTTTCCGTCGTTCGGCAGGTGACCTTTTGATCTGCCTTATTCATAAATGGGCGAAGGCAGTTGAGACCAAGGGGGAAGCGCTAACTGTTAGTTTGGACATAGCGAAAGCCTTTGATAGGGTGTGGCACAAAGCACTTCTTGCGAAACTTCCATCTTATGGACTTTTCGGTAAATTATGCAACTGGATCACCAGTTTTTTGACAGATATATACATAGTATTAAGGTTGTTCTCGACGGTGTATGCTCAGACCCAACATCTGTCAATGCTGGTGTACCCCAAGGCTGCGTGCTATCTCCTACTTTGTTTCTTCTGCATATCAATGATATGCTGCAAATTAGCGGACGACAGTACAATATTTCTCGGAAATATGTTGACGAGGGCCGGAGAAAACTTATGTCTTAAGTCGAGGATTTATTGAACAAAGTCTCAGAATGGAGTCGACTAAATTTAGTCCAATACAACCCAAGGAAGACAGGTTCGTGCGTTTACTGCCAAAAAAACACCTTTTGCTGTATCCTCTAGTTTTGAGAATACTCCTTTGATTGCCTCAGCCAGCATTGGTATCGACATATCGAGTAACGTCCAGTTTCGTGGTCATTTGGAAGGTAAAGCAAAGCTGGCGTCCAAAATAATTGGTGTTCTGAACAGGGCGAAACAGTACTTCACAAAAGCCGACCGTTTGCGGCTATACAAGTCGCAAGTCAGGCTTCATATGGAGTACTATTCTTATCTTTAGGCAGGGGCTCCGCAGTACCAGCTCCTTCCTCTTGATCGCATAAAGCGTAGAGCATCTCGTATTGTCGATGACCGGGCTCTTTCCGATCGGCTTGATCCTTTGGCGTTGCGAAGAGATGTTGGTTCTCTCTGCATCTTCTATCGCTATTACCACGGGAAGTGTTCCGAGGATTTGTTCGGCTTAATACCACCCGCTGATTTCCACCATCGGACATCACGCCAAAATTCTAAATTCCATCCTCACCATTTGGATGTCTGCAAGTCCACTATAGTACGATTTTCAAGGCATTTTTTACCCCACATGACTGCTCTGTGGAATCAACTACCAGCGGATGTGTTTTCGAACCGATACGATTTAGGGGCCTTCAAAAAAAGAGCGTACTCATTCCTTAAAGGGCGGCAATGCTCCTGCAGTACCTCCGGTATTGCAGCTGTTCATAGGCGGCGGTGATCAGTTACCATCAGGTGAGCCTCTTGCCCGTTTGCCCCCTATTTCATAAAAAAAATAGATGTAAGCATCTTACTTTACCTACCTTCCATGCTTTCTGGATCATGGATAGGTCTCCTCCTTTCCTTTATCCGGCTACCGATTGGCAAGCGGAGAGTAAGTTAAAATAGAATATTCTATATTGTTCACAGAGTGGGTAGGAGTTTCGTGAATTAATGCTACTTTTTTATTTATTTAACTCTTTATGTATAAAAACTTAATGTAATAAACAATTAATGTGTAAGATATTATATATAGGTGTGCTTGACTCTTTGAGAGATCTCTTCCAGCAATACCCGTACAAAAACAGGTGCTGAAGAAAGATTATTACAAAGCAGGTAAGCGTACGTCACAGTTTATCTCATGCAAATATAAAATATATATATATATATATATTTATATATATATATATATATATATATATATATATATATATATATATATATATATATATATATATATATATATATATATATATATATATATATATATATATATATATAGAGAGAGAGAGAGAGAGAGAGAAAGGCAAAATGGGATACTATACTAAATTCAAAATCAGTATATTATAGCAAAAAATCAATAGAGAAAGAATGATTAAAAAAGTTAAGGTAAAAATAAAACTATATATGAAAAAAGGTAAAATAAAAAAAAATCAATTGATCGCTTGTCGGAAAGACAATTTTCTTCAATTTATAGTTGATTATGAAATATTGAGAGGAAGCTCGTTCTTATAGTTTAGCTGCTAGTATTGTATTAAAGCTCCCATAGTTAATATATATTATGTGAAAGAACAGAGAAAAATTTCATATTGGTACACTGGTGAATTGGTCGACTACTAAGGGGAGCTAAATTGAAACGCTCACACAGATGTCATGAGAGAAAGATTTTTTAAGCGTATTATATAGTAAAGTAAATATTTGAGAATTCTTACGGAGGTGAATCAAGTCATTTTAACTCTGAGCGAAAATAAGAAACGTAGCCGTATTTCCGTAAACCATTAATAAATTTGATGCAAAGATTCTGAAGATATTCAAATTTCATTATTTGCTTTTCCGTTACATATATGTAGCAGATATTAGCATAATCCAAGTTTACAAGAACACAGAAAACTCGGAGTGGTTCAGAACAAACTGTCCCAAACCATTCCGAGACATCGCGTCCGTGAGAAGATACCTCTCATGGACGCGGTGTATGCGTTGCTTGAATGTTACTTTTATATAGATTGACTTCTGTTAGTCTCCAGTAATCTGGGAAAAAAGGAGGATCTGGGAAAGTAAAATTTATATTACATACTAGCAGTTACTCACGATTTCGCTCACGTGACCTTCCTTTCAAAAATCATTACTTCCATTATTGCTCAGTCAGGTAAAAAGTAGCCTATGTTCTTACTGCAATAGCGTCAATACTTTTCATCGTCGTATTCCGGTTTGAAGGGAAATGTAGGCAATAGACTTATGCACGTGGCGTTGCCATTCCGCCAGACGGATAGCAACGCAACATTAATATCTTGGTGTCTATAGGCGATGATTTCTCTTTCCATTAGACGAACCATCTGCTTGTTTGCTGTCTTATGATACTCCAAGATAATGAAGCATTCTAATATTTGAATAAATTGAGTAGTTTTAAACTAAATCGTAACAAAGAAACGAACGAAAAAGCAAACCTTTCCTCTTTAAAACATTAGTTTAGATTTAAATTGACTTTGTCTGACGTTTGGTCTACATATGATTACAGTAAGACGCTGGCGTTTATTATATTTTTGAAACATATCATTTTTGAAGCAGTAAGTTACTGTTTTGAAGTTTGTTAATTAAATATAACATACTTCTTCAAAAGAGTAATATTTATTCAGTACAAAGGGTGCGCCTAAAAGATCGAGACGGTGTTAATCTATATTCAAGGTTCTAAACGTTCCATTCATGTCGATATTTTTGCGATTTAAAGAGTTTTTATCTGATCGTAAACTTTCATCAGTACAGGCTAGATTGCTTTCTTCCATAAAATCTGTATGTTCTTTTGATAATAAAATCTTCACATAGCGGTCTGAAATAAAATTAAATATTTGTTAAAGTTTTCATTATAAGACTAGGACACAAAACAGACGGTGGTCTTAATTATTTGCTATACTTCTATATTCCTAAAAGCATCACACATAACAATCTTCTAATATAAGGATATATAAAATACATGCAAATTTTCTTAAAATCACCACAAATGGAGAAAATCGAATTATCTTCTTTAAGTCAATATCATGAAATTCAAAGGAAAAATCAAGAAACTTCCAGTGATTTTGCTTATGGTGCTATAAAACCAAAGACCAAAACTAAGGCTCAACGGGTGGTATGCAACAAACATAATGTTTTTATTTAATTTTTTTTAATGTAATATATGTAATATGTATTTTGTTGCTGATAATAATCTAGTTTCTTAGCTGCCAAGTAACTTATTTTCAATGCTGTTGGGCAAATAGTCAAAAATAGTGCTTTAGATTGGCAATTATTGCCGTTACAATTGTTATATGCTTTATGTTTGTTAAGACATAAACAGTTTTTACTATGAAACATATTCTCCACATCGCATTCTCTTTGTTGGTTTTCGCCGATAGCTGATATCTCTCGTAGAGAGTATAAGTTTTCTGTGGCTGATGCACACTGATAGCTAATTACACTTTTTTCTTCCATAGTACATTGTGATGACTTGTTTCGTTTGTGTCACATTTTAATATCTACTTTTATTAAATAACTTTGTTTTACAGTTTTAACTCACATTTAAATTCTGAGGAATGTAAAGTATCATGACATTTGCAATTTTGAAATAAATTGTTGGTGTTTGTTGTTGATATGTGGCTTTTACCGTAACTTTGGTTCTGCCAATGTCACGTTGTGAGAGAGACACGTGTAAGAGTAATGATTTTGACCGGTTTTAAGGCGAGGTATTTCGACGCGCGTCAATTCTATGGGAAATGGGTGGCGCGGTATGTTCTGAAGCCGCTGAAAAACGTGTTAATTTTCGGATAAATAAATATAGGATATCACCTGAAAACCAAAATTTAGCACATTCTTTTTTGTATTTACAACTAAATATCACCATATAAAAATCATTGCCTCACCTTAAAAATTTTGCAAAATGCAAATGAACCGATTATTTGTAACAAAATTATACACACCATTTAGCTCGCAAATAGATTGTTCATCTCCACCATAGTCTCTTGGCATTACTTTCCGGGACAGTCGATCTAACAATTCTTTAGGAGTTGTAATAATTTCAGCTTTATCAGCTACTTTTTTACTGACTATTTGTTTAATCATATAAAGTCCCATCTCCGCCATTTTTGAATCGGTAATTATGTAAAACTTTATTATTCTCATTCCAAAACCTTTCTAAAAATACATGATATGATTATTTCAGTTGACGTTACAGTTCAGTGACAGTTATTATTTAAGGAGTAGTTCAATGATATGATGAATAATTTAAAACATATAATCATTTTTTTACATATTATAATGTATGCAAGCAAAGGATGGATTAATACTACGGTACGGTGTTACTACATCAATACTATCAATACTAATATTATAAATGCGAAAGTTACTTTGTTTGTCTGTCTGTCGATCCTTCACGCCAAAGCTACTAAAGCGATTTAGGTAAAATTTGGTACAGATATAATTTGGAACCCGACAAAGGACATAGGATGATTTTTATTACGAGTATCCCACGGGAACGAGAACAATGTAGGTTTTATTTTAGAAATTTTTACACGCGAACGAAGTCACGGGTACAGCAAGTACCAAATAATTAATATATAAAAAAAATGTATTTTTCAGTTTGAATTTATTTTGCAAATTCGTTTGTACACAAGGATATTACTTAGGATGTTGTTTTTATATAAGAACATGTAAACAGCTTCCATTATTTTTAGCTGAAAATGTAACTGAAAAGGTAAATAAACGGCTCGAATAGAAATATGAATGATACTTTGCAATTGAACCAAATTAGGCACGTGTGAGTGCCTCGAGCACAAATGTCAAAATGAGTGCGCCCCACACAGGTTATTTTCACGATAACGTCAGTATTTCTATACCGTAAAGTGGGGCTTTTTGAGACTCTAGGGGCTGTTTGGAATTTTTTGTAATAAATGATTTGATCGAATGTATTTATTTTTCTAATAGAATATTTTTTGCAATTATCAATACTTCAACTAATGTCAGTACCATCGGCGACATTTGGAGGTAAAGAAGGTGATCGAAAACGATAAAATTTATTTTGTAAAAAGGTTGTTAAAACGAGTTAACTTATGCGCACTTTACTTCCAGTTCAATACTTATACCACACCAACACTTTAAAGATAAGTAGAACGTGAGTACGTTAAGGTAGACATACATTTTCTTGGGATTTTATTGGTGTATTCAATTGTATTGTATCATGTTTTAGACGCAATATATTGTCTTTTAAAAATTAGACTTTTTGGTATAACTTTGAAGCTATTTAGAATCCTATTCAAAAAAGTCCTTGTTTGTGTTGTGTTTTAGTTTCGTTAATATTAAGATAGATATCTCAAACAGCCCCAAACGTCTATTTTGCAAAAACTTAAGGAGAAGCTTTTGTATTATTTTCTGATTTTATATTAAAGTTCCGGAAATACGGTGTGTATGTACGAAAAAAGTACATAATACTACAAATGGCAATAGTTTATAAAAACATATAAGTTAAAAGTAATTATTATATTATAGTGTTTCGCAAAAATTTTTGGAAAAATACGGTAGAGGCTCTACAGTGTGGAAAACTTAAGTTATCCCATGCTGGTAATATTTATTGCCAAAGATCACGCTACATAGAAAATAAAAGTGTATTCAAGGCCGTATCTCTGAAGAGGTAGGTAGAAGTATGTAACGGGCACGATAGAACACGTTCATTCTCAGACGTGTTATCCCACCACATTCAATCACGCGGCTATATGCGTAAATTATTAGTATACTAGCTGACCCAGCAAACGTTGTTCTGCCAGCTTTTTGTCCACTTTTCCGTTTTTTTCTACATTTTTTCACCATTTAAACCTAACTTAAACCCCTATGAATATTTTAAGACTAAAATTAGCCAAATCGGTTTAGCCGTTCTCGAGTTTTAGCGAGACTAACAGCAATTAATTTTTATATACTTATATAGAAAGTTTTTTATTGTTAGTTTAGAGCAAAACTAAACAATTAACAGATTTTTCACTTTTAAACTTACTTAGCACTTGGTGAAATTCTATTATTATTAGTTGAAGCTACTTCATGACACACTTGTACTTTTATTTCACAGTAGGTGTATATAGACCGTGATCCCAGGAACAAACTTTTTTTTTTATTAATAAGAAGCTGAATTTTTGTGTACAGCTTCGTGTTGACGAGACAATCATCTTTTCTATCTTCGAAAAATCTCACATTGGGAAGATAATAAAGTTAAGGGGCTTTGAAAATTTTGATTCGGTGAAGGAAAAATATTTATTAATAACAATAATTATTTTTGACTTTAATTTATATATAATATGATATCGATTGTAGATCATGCCCCAAGTATTCTTTTAAAAAAATATTTAATGTACAGTTTTGACTTTCCTACGATTTTATTATATGTATAGATAAGGAGGAAAAAGTCCAGTCAATTACAGTTTAATATACACATTTACTAACCGATGTGCGACTGTCAATTAACCAACGTAATATTGGTGACCACCAACCAGTGAACACGCAAAAAGGAAAAATGAACAACCCAGCGCTAACTTCATGCAGAAGCCCTTCAACAGCAACAGCAAGTTCGGCAACATCCATGGAAATTGCACCTGTATCCACAACGACAAGAATACCGAATTTTTTGAGAGATCATCCACGCTTATGGTTCGCTCAACTAGAGACCATCATTCTCCCTCAGAAGAAAAGCGATGTGGTGAACTACAACCTCATCATGACCAAGCTAGGTAAGTAAGAAATATTACAAGTAAGCGATATTATTAAAAACCCAACAGAAACTAATAAATACGATACAATCAAGGAAGATCTCATACAATGTTACGAGGAATCACTGCAACAGCTGTTTTAGAAACTTTTCTCCGGACTTGACCTAGGAGATCTTAAACCTTTGCAGCTCTTGAGGGAAATAAAGAGACACAGCCAGGGAAAAAATCAGCGATGACATCATTCGTTTACTTTGGACCCGGCAGCTTCCTCCTTCATTAACCTCGGTATTGGCGGTCACGGGTTCTACCTTGCCTCTAGAGAATCTAGGTAAAATTGCCGATAAGATTTACGACAATAACAGGCTAACCGAGATCGCGACTATTTCAAAAGAAAACACAGAATTCAGCACAATGACTGAAATATCTGCGCAATTAGCAAAAATGCAAATAGAAATGTGTGGGCGCGGTACTGTGTTCTTCTATTTTAACTGTAACACCTTCTTTGTGTTACAGTTAAAATAGTGCTGGCCACTTGTTAGATTTTAAAATAATTCGGTTGAATGTTTAGTCATTTTGTAATTTGTCAGATTTAATTTGTATCTTAACGGGCTCGGACGAAAAGCCTAATAAAATGAAGCTATACTAAAGTTGAAGTCTTTCAATCATAAATCTATTAGTTTTAAAAATTGATTCTGAGTACCTCGCGGGATAGATAGGAGCTGCTTAGTCGAGTAGATCACCGTGACGATCGAAGTAGCGTCACAAGTTTGGTGGAGGCTCCGTGCAGTTCAGCGTAGGACGAAGATAAACGGACAGGTAACTATAAGTTATTGGTAACAGCGTCGAGCGTTGCAAAATTGATACCATTAAACGTTTCGACGGGACGCAGCATTTTGCTTTTGGGGAATTCATTAAGGATTTTAAGACAGTCACAGTGGTGAACAAATGGGATGAAGAAAGTTTGTCGCTACTATTAACGCTATATTTAGATGGGCCTGCACTGGCGTTTTATAAAATTATTTATGAAAATACAGCCAATTTTAATGACTTGTGTGAAAAAATTGAAAATTCCCCATATCAATAAATTATGTGGAACAGTTCTACATATGTAGTCAGAACCGAAACGAGGAACTGTTGACTTATTTTTATAGACATAGCAATATAGCGATAAAGGCAGATATAGTTGATAAAGTGTTCATAAAGCAGTTCCCTAAGACGATGTTACCCACGTTTAAGGAAAAGCTTGGTACGAGATTATAAGCGTCACGAGAGGAGTTGTATGACACAATTATAAAATTTATTGAATTATTTGGAGGATTGGCACAATACAAACTATACGATCGTAACAATATTGATTTCCAATATTTTTTATATTTTGTACAAAAATAGCAAACAGTTAGACCACTCTCCTGATTGAGAGAGACAACCATCGACTCTAGAAAACAAAGATGTTAATGGTACGTTGCTACCCTTGTGGTGGGGTTCTAATTCTTCAAGTATAAGTTTACTGCCTACCTTACTTTTCAAACCGGAATAAGACAATGGCAAGCACTGACGCTATTGCAGCAGGATAGGCAATAGGACCACACCCGGGCGAGACAGTGCAGCGCTTTACCACCTATTAGTCACGATGTTAGTGACTTACATAGCCAATCGTTTGCCTTTTACGAACTGCCTGGCAAAACAGCAGATAGTTGGTTCCTCGAAAGGGGCCTGCACCAATACAGGGAAAAATCTTGATTTAATATACTTTTTTTTAATCATTAAACAACGAACAAGCAGATGGCTCTCCTGAAGGAAATAGAAACCATCGCCTATATATACCAAAAATGTTAATGTTGCGTTGCTATCCGGGTGGCGGGATGGCAATACCACATGCTTAAGTCTACCGGCTACATTACTCTTCAAACCGGAAACAGTTCGTCTATTCTTCAAAGGAGTCCAGACACGGGGAAAATATTTTGGATTTAAAGTTTTTGTAAATATCTCATTATTTCAGTTTATTTTTAAAAAGTTGAGCTATGTTTTGTAGCTCATGTTTTTTAGACCTTATGTTTTTTAAAGCTGAACTGTGTGTCATTGAATTAGTTTAGTGAAATCCTCATTTACTTTGTGATTGATTCCATCATTCGTCCTAATCACTAGATTCATATCTCTGTTTATACTAGTTAAATGAGTTCAGGCATTAAACAGTCTTATTTTGGATATTCTTAAGAAGTACGCACCTCTGCACCCCGTCAGAATTAAACATCCACCCTCACCATGGATTTCTGCGAAAGTGCGAGCTGCTATGAACAAGCGCGACCATGCATTTTGTTACTTTTAAAAAATATCACAGTGACGACAAATAGTATTTGTATAAACTTGCTAGGAATCGTTGTAATCAGTTAGTAAAAAATGTAAAGCGCTGCTACTTTCATAATACCATTAATAATTCTTCTCCAACCGATGTTTGGAAACTGTTCAGCAACTTTAACATTGTTAAGTCTAGTAATAAAGGTTCCCAATCTGTTTCTTCTAACGATATTAATGATCATTTTACTTTAAGCCAGGCTCCTGATTTGGACTGTAAAAGATGTGCTATTTTCTACCTTTAATCTTTGCTTAAAGCGAATTCATATTTTCCTTTCCTTCCGTTTGGCGAAAGGCGTTTGTTGTTCCCCTCCCAAAAGTTTCTAATTCTATGACTCCTAATTAGTTTAGGCCTATATCAATTCTTCCATTCTTGTCTAAAATCATCGAAGCAGTTGTACGCAGGCAGTTATCGACTTATGCCTTTCAAAACGACATTTTAAGTCCATTTCAATCTGGCTTTCAGCCAGGCCGTAGTACTACTACTGCACTCCTAAAAGTGGCCATGGAAGAATCTAAGCTACTTATATTATTCCTAATTGATTTTTCTAATGCGTTTAACACCGTTGATCATAATATTCTTCTTGCAGATCTTGATCACCTAGGTTTATCCTTGTCTGCGCAAGATTGATTTTCTTCCTATCTTCGGGGTAGATATCAGGCCGCTCGCGTAAAAGGTGATCTTTCTGATTGGCGTTTGCAGGAGGCTGGTGTTCCACAAGGTGGTATTCTTTCCCCGCTGTTATTTTTATTTTTCGTTAATTTCGTAATACCTTTTTTAAGTTGCTCTTACCATTTATACGCCGACGACTTACAATTATATACGCAAACTGATGTTGAGAATTTAGAAAGTGCTGTCGGCAGTCTTAATCTAAACCTTAAAAATGTGCTGGATTGGTCCATTAAGTTTGGTGTGACTGTTAATCCATCTAAGTGCCAAGCTATCGTGTTCGGTAGTTCAAGACGAATGGCTACAGTTGTCTGGGAAAATATTTCTCCTATCACTTTTAACAACTTATTAATACCCTTCCAGCCATCTGTTAAAAATCTTGGTCTTACTTTAGACACATCTCTTTCTTGGTCTCCACACATAACTGAAATTTGTCGAAAAGTTAATGCTATCTTACACACTCTCTACAAACACAAACATTTTCTTCCTG
This sequence comes from Apodemia mormo, assembly GCA_036924255.1. Classification (NCBI taxonomy): domain Eukaryota; kingdom Metazoa; phylum Arthropoda; class Insecta; order Lepidoptera; family Riodinidae; genus Apodemia; species Apodemia mormo. The sequence continues at coordinate 4,149,914 of JAUPFN010000020.1, read as the reverse complement.
TGAATACAAAACTATTATTAATACAAGCGCTTGTGCTTCCTAGATTATGCTGATATATGCTGTTCGGACCTCACTCAGTATCTACTTAATAGACTAAATATTCTCTTTACATATGGTGCATACGTTTTATTTTTAGTTTACGCAAATTTGATCATATTTCGTTATTTCGTTCAAAGATTAAATGGCTGCCCTTAGTTAAACGCAGAGAAGTTAGAATGCTGCGCATGTTATATTCAATTTTTAATCACCCAATTATTCCCACTTACCTTAAATATAAATTCTACTTTCAGTGTAGCACTCATGATCGTTCCCTCCGTTCTGATAATGATCTTTCTTTTCACATCCCTTTCTCTCGAAGGGATTTTCTTTACAAATCTTTCTTTATTCAAGGCGTTAAACTCTGGAATTCTCTTTCTGTTGACATTAGGAGGTCCTATTCTAAGTAGTCTTTCAAGGGTGCGTTGAAGACCCATTATCTTAACACTTAGCTTTCCGCGTTATTTAATAACAAAGTATCTAAAATAAATTGCAATTATCGACAGCCAGACATTACTACTTAAATATTTTTGTTATTCTTGCATGTATATTTAAATATTTTGTTTATAATATGTGCTATGTATGTATATAGTCTATCATGTGTTTATTAATATATGTTTATGTAAATATATTACATGTATCTATTTATATTTTCTATTTCCTAGTGATTATTACTATTTTTTGTTCCGTTTAGCCCATCATACTGTTTCCTATTTCCATTTAAAATATTTATTTGCACCTCCTATTGATATTTTTCTGCTCCACTTGCTGGTTGACTGGCAGAGAATGCCTTTATGGCATTAAGTTTAATCATTGTACAATTTTAGTGCATAAAAGTAAATAAATAAGTAAAAATAAAACGTTACTGACAAAATTCAATTAAAACACAAAACAAAGGAGAATTTAGCCACATTGAACCACTGACACGAAGCTAGAAGAACGTTGCCATGTCTGATAGCAAAACTATCAATTTATTTAGCTTTTTAATGTATTAAATATATTTTAAGTTTTAGAGTTTTTATTAATACTGAACGTTATTATGTAGCATGTCACTTAATGTGACGTTTTCATAGAAAATTTTTGTTAATTATTTTATATATAATTCGAATATTGCAAAATTTAGATGTAAAAATGCATTTTTAGAAACAGTCCCATATTTTAGTAATTTGTCAATAGATCATTCCAAAGGTTATATTTTGTTTATTTTGTTATTATGCCTCTTTGTGATTATCTTTTTGATTTAGATTGTGATTATCTGAAAATTGAAACATAAATTTAAAGTATATGAATTTCATGTTTTACATGAAGTACTCTTGTATTGGAGGCCAAGATCCACTTCGGATCGCTGAGCCAACGGAGTAAGTAAGTAAATAAGTATGTTTTACATTAAAATAATTTTTGAAATCCTATAACTTCGCTCCGAGACATTTTACGAGATGAATGTTTATGAAATATATTTTTTGTTTGTTTAAAATTAACTTGTAATGCTTTTTATTTGTTTAAAGTTGACGCGGGAGCCATATTCAGCAAAATTCGTGTGGAAAAGCCTTTATAGTCAATGTTAACTAGAAAAATTATCGACTCAATTTTTCGAATATTATTGATGATATGGATATTACTAATATGTGGTTTCAATAAGATGGTAATACAAGTCACAAATCCACCGAAACAATGAACTTATCGCAAAACGAATTTTCTGATCACATAATTTTACGAAATTAAGCTATGAACCGGCCAGTTCGATCTTGTGACCTAACACCACTGGATTGTTTTTTGTGGGGTTATGTTAAAAACAGAGTCTATACGCTACGATCCGATCGAACCAATTTTAGGCTTATAACTCAAAACTCGTGAAAAAATTAACGAAATAGACCCAGCATTTTTCAAAAATTGAATAAAAACTTTGATAAAAGAATCGACATCTATAGACGCGATTGTGTGGACTTTTATGGGTCATTCTTCGGAGTAAAATTTTGGCTGAGTCTATTAATACGGTTACCGTACGAATAATTAATAATTATTAATACGGTTACCGTACGAATAATTTATAATTATTAATACGGGTACTGGACAAACAATTTATTATTATTCGTACAGAAGTACGAATAATTATTTTTGGCTGGTATTCTATTTAAGCTAATGTATTTTATAAACTTTGAATGTCGCGGAATTTTTAATTTTCTGGAGTTTTGATAATTCGAAATGCTGTCGATCTGACTGGCTGACCGCAACCCGGGAAGTTATTGGTTTTACCGCGTTTTTCGAAAACTGAGTTCTCATCAGATCTCGACGTTTTGAGGTCCTATAGGAAGCTTCCCTGAATGTTTTCGCGATGATATCCGTATGTCTGTCTGTATGTATGTGTGTATGTATGTATGTATGTATGTATGTATGTGACCTTCTTATAACTTTTGAACGGCTTGACCGATTTCTTCGCAGTTAGTGCCATTCGAAAGGGCTTGACCAAACTTGGATTTTGAATATACTTTGGACCGATTCGAACCGGTAGATTTTGAGAAATCTCAAAAAAACTACAAAAAAATTTGTTTGAAATGTGTTTTTTTTAATAACTTTTAAACGGCTCTACCGATCGATTTTAGAAACTAAGCTCTTAACATCAAAAAATGACGTCGATCGCCATCAGCCCGTTCGAAATCGATTGATTCTTTCTTGAGTTATCTTTGTCAAAAGAAAACCGAAGAAAGTATTTTTTCTGAATTACTTCGAAATTCCTCGATCGATCAATTTATACTTAAAGATTTTTAATGAGGTTTAAAAAACTACGTCGAATGCTGCCAACCGCGTGGAAATCGGTTCATTCATTCAAGAGTTATTTCTCTTTATTACATTAAATGATATAAAATCATTAAATTATTTGAACACTTATTTAAATTTAAATTACTTATTTTTAGTCAAGTTTAATTCTATAAAACTTTTAATTATTCTTACATTTTCATAAAATTAAAATTAATTTAATTATACTAGAACATACTAGTTTTTTTCACATTTTTTACACATCCAATAAGTTTTACGTGGACAACGCTTTAATCCCGTACATTTCAAATGATACCATTCACAACAATAATGACAATGACAGAAATATAAACAAATGAAATATAAAAAAATAATAATATCCGTATGAATATACTCATTCTTAAAAAACAAGCTAATCATCCATCCAATTCATATTCTAAATTTAAAAAAAACAGAATAAATGTACGAATAAATATAATTTATTCGTCCAGTACCTGTACAAATAGTCACAGAGTAAAATTTTTGACCGTAACAGACTTTTATCTCCTATATATGTTTGCATAAATCTACTATAACATTGTTTATACATTCTATATGCATCGTGTCATATAGATTTTATTATGTAATAACGATTTATATAGCAGCTATTTACCCTCAACACCTCAAATCCGGTTCATTTTGCACGTTTTGCACGCGTAACACGTGCGCCGTCTTCCGATCAATCGTAGATATTTTTTAATTTACTTACTCTTTTAATAAGGTTTATACACAAAATTGAAAAATACAAATCATTTTATATTCTGGTCAAATTTTCCATCCTATTGAAGTGAAAGTTTATTTTACGAGTAGAAGTAAGTATGTAACACACTTGGCAAAATTTTAGCTTCGCTTTTTGCGATGGGTACTATGAACTGTGAACTGGCGAGATGTAGACGTATCGGGATTGGTTTTTATGATTCTGTAGTTATGCTGCTGCTTATGGGACATAAAGTCGTGGGCTTGATTCCCTCCATTTCGACGCAAGAGTCAGTTTCTCCAATTTTTCAATTTTTGATTCTCAATTTTCAGGAATTTCCATGTCACATTTTAAGAATGTAATCGTACTATTTTCATTAAATGGGTATTGAAGTGTTATACCTAACACCCTAATGTAAATAGCTAATATCAAACTAGCAGCTTATATCTTTCCAATGGCGAAAAATTTCAAAATATATACTTTTTGGTGATTTTCATGGTGTAATTTCTGTGTATGAAACACCATGAAAGTTACATAAAACCCATGAAAATTACACCATTACATTTTATTTGCAATAAATAAAATGAAATATTCAATGTTTATACTGTAATTCATGCGATCACCAAATTAAGTGATGAATATTGTTTGTCAGTTATTTTCTTTTATTTAAATCTGCTAAACCAAAGCTCATTATCATTTAGACTGCCTCGTGATCCAGAGTTCGATCCCAAAGCTGGTATTAAAGTTTTTTGAAGTTTTCTCGAAAGTCTTAAACCTCACTAGCATACAGAGTATAGTAGATTGATGCATTGCCAATCCCGTGCCTCGGATGAGCACGTGAAGCTTATGGTTCCGGTTATCGTTAGGTATAGTCGATTATCGTTAACATGTCGGAATGTGCGGCGATGAGGATAATTTGTTTTTAACTGAAACCAACCGTTTAGCTGGCAGAGAGGGGAGGGATTCTTGATTCTAACAAATATTCGCATTTTAAAGCTTAACATTTCGCAAAGGAGTCCCTTAATTGAAAAACTGTTATCCCAAACTTACAATATTTTTTAAAAACCTATGATAACCCACATTCTGGGGAGCACGAGAAAAGCAATTAACTTCCCTACTTTACACGAACAGGAGCTACCTAACCCAAAAAAAAAATTTCAATATAATAATAATATGTTACCACTTTGTTGCTGTGACTAATATGTATATTCACATCAAATTATAGCTTTCTAGTACTAATGATCCCTGAGTTAGACTGTGGACGGACGGATGGACGGACATAGCGAAACTATAAGGGTTCCTAGTTTACTTCGTAACCCTGAAAGAGTGTGTACAGTCAATAAAATTAAAATAAAAAACAATTTTCAATGAACCATTTTGAAAAATTTTTAAGCGTGCTTAAAAGTCAACTTAAAAGTTGACTTTCAAGTTTACTTTTACGCACGCTTAAAAATATACGCTACTAACTTAAGCACAAGTTTCACGTCAGTTTTGCATTTAAAGTTTTGATAATACTCGTAATATTGGAAATTGTAGGCATACACTGTTATTTTCCAGTAAGAGCAACATGCTGAGCGCTAAGTTTAGGGGAGAGGAGAAATTGAGAAAAAAGGAGTCACTGAAAATTTGGGTTAATATCGTTTTAATGAATGTTACAGCCGTTCATGGTAGCCCAAATAACTTTTATCTAATTTTATTTTCATATCTGATACGGTATTTAGCAAAATTTTACCTGCTGGGTCCTTTCCGTGGTCTAAAATGTAATTTTCATGGACCACAAATGTTCTATATTTTTTTAAAAAAAACTATACATCCACTACGTGTTGAATTTTGATATGTTCTTTAAATTTGCATAAACTTTTGAAATGTTTGTGTAGTTTACTTTCATTAAGCGATTTCAAAAACACTATAGAAATTACACGGATAACAAATTTTTGAAGAATCACCCAAATCATATATAATTTTTCATTTATAATTTTCAAACTCAAGTTTTTTTTTAATACAATAAAAATTACAATCAGTGTTATCTTAATTTATTGATTTATTAACAAAGTTCTTATTGAAAAACCCTTATAACTGTTTTCGATTAGTAATATATGGGTTTCTATTACAAAGTTTGAAGTATTTTACTACAAAAACATAAGAGTAATAATGTAATTAAAATAACTTACTGTTAAAATAGACAAGGTTTGTTGGAGTTCCACTAAATTTACATGTTTCATAAACTCTACCATATTTTGTTTATATAGATCAAAAATAATGATAAAACCATCTACGTAATCATGTTCTTTAAAATGGGCACCTATCTGAAAAAAAGCAGAATTTTTGAGCATAAATTATAGTAAATGATTTTTAATTGTCTTTAGTATACAAAAATTTCTCATATTTTTAACTAATTAAAAATCCAGGCTTAGATTTTGAAGGAGGGTAACTTTTATTTGCGTAAATTGTAACAAAATCTGTGTATAATATAAGATGTTATTTCATTTCTTTACATTATAAATATTATTCTAAGAATATTATTCTATATTATTCTAAGAATAATAGCTACTGAACCCTCCGATTAACCCGCTTCGCACAAAGCTAGTAATCACTTAAATAATATTTTACTACCTGACAATTAAGAAAATGCTAGTTTGGTAGGCGTCTAGCGGTTGCGTCACCATTTTTTTAAATTTTAAAAATGTAAAATATATTTTTTGTAACCTTCTCACACAAGGCTACAATTTTAATATATTTTAACTTATATGTACCTAAGTGCAAAAAATTTAACTATTCTGATGGTTGCAAGGTTGATTAATAAGACTGTGCGTACTGAAAGAGAATGTTCAGAACTTGAGTCTGATAACGAAATCATACGACCTGTTAGGTAAGTCGACCTAAGCCTTGAAGAAGGTATTAAGGTATCTGATTCTCATTCCAAATAAATAAAAATAAGACATGCCTTTAAATTTTATCATAATTATCCAATAAATTCATATAAATATAATATGAATGTAAATGTTCACGGGACAAATTACACTTATTTATCTAACCCCAAAGTAAGCAAATTATTTGCTTGTGTTATGGGTGTTAGTCAATGATACTAATACATAGAAATATATATATATATATATATATATATATATATATATATATATATATATATATGTAGGAAGTGGGTCAGATATGATAAATAAAATACGGATGTGGTAATATAACAACTCTTTATATTTTGTTCAACTTGTATCAAAAAATAACATAAAATCACTATGAAAGCTTTCCATCACTAATGACTAGTTCTCGTTTAACAATTCCAAGTAACTTAATTATTCCTTATTACAAATAAGTCATAATTTAAGCAATAGATAGTCAATTATAAATTGTACTGCGACTAATTTATAGTTTATAGTTGACAATAATAATTAACTTGTTTGCACAAATTAATTATCCGAGAGTCAAGGATAAGCTACTAGCAAGATACAACAAGTGTACCGAGCCACGCCAGAGCCTAGACTGCCTTATCGGCAGGCGCTCAGAGCCTTTTTTGCCGTATTTTTTTCTTTTCTACAATAATTTTACTTAAGGCACACTATCTAGTAAGGTACACTACAAAAGTGCTATGAGAAAGATGAAGTGTCTTTGGAACGACTGAAGCATCTCATTAAAAACAAAGCAGAGACTGATTCGTACGCTGGTGTTCTCCATATTTACGTACGACGCAGAGTCATGGACACTAAGAGCTGCAGACAGACGTCGCATTGATGCGTTTGAAATGTGGTGCTGGAGGAAAATGTTACGTATCCCTTGGACAGCATACGGGACCAACGCCTTCATACTAAAACAACTTGGAGTAAAGATCAGACTGTCTGCTACGTGCCTTCAAAGAATTCTATAATACTTCGGCCACATCTCTAGAAAGCAAGGAGACAATCTCGAAAAGCTAATCGTGACAGGAAAAGTAGAAGATAAAAGACCACGTGGTCGTACGCCTATGCGATGGTCAGACCAGGTTTGCACCAATCTCATGTCTAAAAAGTTTTATGAATCTCTGCACGCCGCTGAAGATAGAGTCCAATGGCGCAATATTGTGCTATCAAGAACGATCTAATGAGGAGGTTACGACCCTCAGTAATGAAGAATACGAGGCATGGAGGAGGATACCAGTTAGTCATATCGTCTGCTTCATCAGAATCAAAGTGTATCAATTTAATGGGAGTTACAGAACGTGAATTAATATTTTCTACTATTTTTCAAATAATAGTTTCCCAACCTCAAGCGAAAAGAGACATTTACTGTTCTACATAATTAACCGAAATAGTTTGATGCTGAAGTGGGAGTGAATCCGATCCCACTTCTGATGTAGGAAGTGGGTCAGATATGATAAATAAAATGCGGATGTGGTAATATAACAACTCTTTATATTTTGTTCAACTTGTATCAAAAAATAACATAAAATCACTATGAAAGCTTTCCATCACTAATGAGTAGTTCTCGTTTAACAATTCCAAGTAACTTAATTATTCCTTATTACAAATAAGTCATAATTTAAGCAATAGATAGTCAATTATAAATTGTACTGCGACTAATTTATAGTTTATAGTTGACAATAATAATTAACTTGTTTGCACAAATTAATTATCCGAGAGTCAAGGATAAGCTACTAGCAAGATACAACAAGTGTACCGAGCCACGCCAGAGCCTAGACTGCCTTATCGGCGGGCGCTCAGAGCCTTTTATACAGGTAGCGAAACAAGTTGAGTAGTAGGGATATCGAACGATGCGCTTGCCGGCCCAGGCCGTGCATTTATTGTTTATACTTTACAATATTCTTGCATTTGACGACGCGGACGCCGTCATATATATATATATATATATATATATATATATATATATATATATATATATATATATATATATATATACCCAAACCCGGAAATACAAACATTTATGCTGTAACAAACTCTCCCGAAGACCCTCTAAACTCACATTTTAAATATAACAAAATTGTTTGTTATATTTCGTTTATAAAGGAGTCAACAGAGTTATAATCATATTATCTGGCCAAATGATTCATCTAGTGTTAAATTGAGGACCCATTTTGTGTTATATAGTTTACCCATTCATTCTTTTCAAAGGTACACTTCATCTCTTATAAACAACCATACTTTATCAGGAAATGTATACTATAAATTGATTTAAAGGACTAAAATTTAATATATTGAAGATATTTGGCTTAAGAGAGGGAGTAATATATTACATAAATACATAAATATATAATAAAGATATTTGACTTTAAGGAAGGGAATAATATATTAAATATATACATAAAATACATAATAAAATATATAGCTTAAGAGAGCGATATGATGATATTAATAATTACATTGACTTCATCTAAAGGAAAGAAGTACGGTAGTATGGAATATATGGACAAAACTATTGAAATATTTAGGTTGGGAGTTGTAAAGCACTTTAGTGCCGCAATTTTATTATTGTGGGATATGTAAGAGGCGCCGCCTCGCCTCACATGTGTGAATACCAGCCGGCTGAAGGCCTTCCTAGCGTATTCCCCAGAAATATATTGAAAGTAAAAGGAACTAAAGTCCATAATCTCAAAGAGAAAATCAATATATTATGAAATGCCATGTTAATGGCAGGTAGGCATTACTGTTGTGGGGTCACAAAGTGATAGCCATATAGTTTTATGTCCAAATATGTGAATACATTGTTTGGGAGTTGATGAGTATAGGCATGACCAAGGTGCATCATTAATATTGAGCACAGCCAAAAGGCCAAATAATAAATATATTTCTCAAGTATACAATTAAGCATTGACTTGAAGTAAGTAAATGTTGATAAAAATATATACTGTTGCTATTTTTGTAACAAACAGTTTAATAAAATAATAAATAAATATTGGCATGACCAAGGTGCATCATTTGTTATGAGCACAGCCAAAAGGCCAAATAATAAATATGTTTCTCAAGTATACAATTAAGCATTGACTTGAAGTAAGTAAATGTTGATAAAAATATATACTGTTATTATTTTAGTAACAAACAGTAACAAAATAATAAATAAATATTGGCATGACCAAGGTGCATCATTTATATTGAGCACAGTCAAAAGGCCAAATAATAAATATGTTTCTCAAGTATACAATTAAGCATTGTCTTGATCAAAGTAAAATGTTGATAAAAATATATACTGTTGTTATTTTAGTAACAAACAGTAACAAAATAATAATTAAATATTGGCATGACCAAGGTGCATCATTTGTTATGAGCACAGCCAAAAGGCCAAATAATAAATATGTTTCTCAAGTATACAATTAAAGTTTGTGCAAGTTTGTTTTAACAATTACTTGACAAACCTAAGACAAGATAATATATAGTCTTCAATCACAATACCGAAACATTATTAGCCGATACGCGATAAATAAACATATATAAAAGTAATCATTGCTCCCAATGAACTTTAAATAATCCAAATCATAAAAATTTCATAAGTAAAATCAATTAAGATAATCCTTATGACGAAAGTCAAATGAACTCAGGTTAATGTATAAAAATACATTAAAACAAGCAATTTAATATATCCAGCTCTGTGATGTAGCTCATACCTGGTTGAAGATTTGATTAGTTATGTAAATAGAGCAACTTTGCTAGGCGATAGATAGTTGGGTGTTTATCTGGGTTAACTCTCTGAATACACTGTTTGCGGTAGGGCTTATCCGAGTACCACGCATTGGTAACGAGAAGATAACCATAACGACAACATTATATGTGTCTTTATATAGATATACACAATGCAACCCTGATGCCTTCGCAAAGCCGTCTACCTTGTGACGAAGGTATGGTCCAATCAAAAAGCCAAATAATTAAAATAAATTATTATTGAACTAGAAATTAACCTTTGTTCTAAAGATATTATAGTCAAATTTCCTCCTATAACCCTAATAATTTATAGTCACCACAAGCAATGAAATATTACTTATTAATCGAATTTGAAGTTATAGTTGAAATTTAGTAAGATCTTTGAACTCTTTAATATTGTGATTGAATACTCAATACATCTTAGAATCCAAACAATTCGTCTTATACTTGTTTTCTAATGAAACTAAATTATTTATGTCTTCTCCAGACTATTAGAGTTCTATTACTCTTATTTCAATTTCTCTTTAATCAAATTTCAGAATTTAATAAGGTCTGAACTTTTAGAAATCAACGCTTATTAGATCTATTGTTGCTTTAAGTGAACAGTATTATGAAACATCTAGCCACCCGAATAATCATAAGTAAAGTTCATTTGTACAATCCTTATGATGTAGAGATTCAATCATGGAATCCAGGTTAATACATGAATATATACAGATAAACAATTTAGACAAATAACTCTAGTTCTGTAAAATAGTTCATGTCTGAGATGATTAGATATGAAAATGGATCAACTTTGCTTGGCGGTATAGTTGGGTGTTTATCTGGGTTATCGCTCCGAATACCTTGCTCGCGACAGAGGGACATATTAACCGTGTGTCTGCACTGGTGAAGAGAAGATGACCATAATGACAACATTACATGTGTCTTTATAAAGATATACACAGCACAACTTGTTGCCTTCGTAAAGTCGATACTCCCCAGAGATGAAGATGACATGATCTATTTACCAAGGTAAAAGGTAAAAATATCTAATCCAAAATTAGTAATTAACCTTAATTTCAGATTTATTTAGTAAACTTCCTATCTTACTAAAAGATCTGTTATGCACTGTCACTATAAACAATAATATTTCAATTATCCAAAAGAATTAATTTCATGAAGAAGTTTAATATTATAATTCCTATCCTCCTAAATCCCTATATAAATAATATAAAATAAGAATAAAATAAATAAATAAATAAATAATTAAATTAAGTAAATAATTTATACAAAATATGGTTAAATAAACATAATACATTTGGACTAAAGTTCATTCATTCCTCTCTTGCACTCTAACTTCCTGAAGCTTTATTAAAGTCATTTAAGATTTTCGCTCCAAATTTAATTCAACAATTCAGTTTATATTAATTATTCCTTTGTTAGACACGAAGAGAGTAATTTGTATTAGTTTGTGATTATCTCGTTTAATATTTGTACTCGGTTTTAAATTTGATTGTAAATAAAATAATGTTTTATGAAGATTTGATTTTAAGAGACTGGCCTATGCAATTAATTTACGTATTAGTTAATATTTAGTTTTATAATAGGATATAATAATTCGTATTAACATTTCAACATTTTTAACAATTCATATTAAGGTAGGTTTTAATATGAATTTTATGTAGGTTTATGCCCCCACTTATTGGTTGTAATATATTATTCTTACAATGACAGACCTTCTGCTTTTAATTCCTAAAAGATCCCATTTCCTCCTAACAATATTTCTAATTTGAAGCATTAATTCAAAAAAATATTTAAACTAGAGAAAGTTTCTATTATAAATATTTCCTAAGTTTGAACCACCTAGTTTTAAATTGAAAGTCAATAATAAACAAAATATCCCTTTAGTTCCTCAATATATTAAACCATCAGTTCTTCCACATAATATCAACACGTCCTATCCTATCACCTAATTGTTCCTTCATGAAGAAATTATAACTCCCCTAAATTATAACAATTTAGAACCTTAAAATTAAAATTGTATTTGACATACCTCCAACTCTGCAACAAACCTACAGCAACTCTGCATTCAGCTCCGACGACAGCTAAGAAGTCACCCCCACGCGGCCTCGAAGACTGCAAAGGAATCAGTTCTCGATCCCTAAAGTTTAAATAACAAGCAGGATCAACTGTACTATGGAAATTATTCTAAGAACTTCCTTAGCCGGACATCATCTATAAAGATATGTGGTAGCTATCACCAGTTAGTAGATTTTAAAAGATAAAAACGCACGCAAAACTTAGGAAACGGATTTGAATGAAATTTTACACACAGATAGTTGATGACTTGGATTAGCACATAGGCTATTTATTATCCCGAGAAAATCTAGTGATCCAGCGAAATTCGCTTCTATATTGTTGCGGGTTGTACGTTGAAACTAGTTGATAATATTAATTCAGGTGCAGTAGTATTAGTATTTAATAACAACGGAATTCCTTCAAATGACGATGATGAAAAGTATAGTATAAAGTAGTTAAAGCACTTAAATCTATTCCTAATTAATAAGCTATTTAGCCAACATGCTTTTGAATTTGGTAATGCAAAGCCATTTCTCACTCCTATGAAAAATAAACAAACGTAGCAATATTAGCCACTTGTAAGGCAAAGATGTAATAATGATAGTTCAATTGCATATGATAAAAGTATAATATAAACAATTAAAGCACATAAATCTATTCCTTGTTAGTTAATAAGCTATTTAGCCAACATGCTTTTGGCATTTGATAATGCAAAGCCATTACTTACTCCTGTGAAAAATAAACAAACATAGCAATATTAGCCAATTGTAAGGCAAAGATGTAATAATGATAATAGTGTCTAAAGGCAATGGGATTCCTCAAAATGACGACGATAAAGATATAAAGCAATTAAAGTACTTAATTCTATTTATTAGTTAAATAATAAACTGCCTTGCCAACATGTTCTGAAATTTGATTATATAAAGTCATTATTTATTCTTGTATAGTTATACAAACATAATAATCTTAGTTACTTGTACGACTCTGCTAAAATAAAATCAAAATGAGTTATTTATCACACACACTATCGTCAGATCATTCACAATAATTTAATTTAAATTGGAAGAACTACGTCACCTGTGTTGTTTAGAATTCCGATTTATCCTGCGTCCTGATTAGCAACCCTGCTGCAAAACTGTGAGGCAGCAATCGCTCCACAACCATTGCTCACATTTTTATGGAAAGAAAAGAACATTTAAATAACAGCATAAATTATGATTTTATTTTCCTAAAATCAAAATAGGCTTCCCTAATAATAGAATCACACAAACTTTTCAAAAATTACAAGTCCTACTTTCCTTCCTAAATTATCCATGTTATTAATCATCCTTTCAACAGGTTATTCCTTAAAATAAATAATTTCTTTTCTTCATACAACAACCATTCTTCACTCAGTCAAGGATCGATCCACTTTTACACAACATTTTGCACGATTCACACTTGTAAACCTAATCACAAATTTATCGGTAATATGTTTATTAAATTTACATAGTCTAGATTCAAAAGATTTACCATTTAATAAAATCTACTTATTACCAATACTGCTAGATTTAAATAAACTCAACTTCTACAGCAACTTATACGGATTTGTTTAAACACTTACCTAATTCTTGAATAATCCCTGTTCTACTCACAGTTTAATCCTTGTTTTAATAATTTTTGTATCAAGCAAAGAATATTTCTTCTAACGTCAAAACTTTCAAATTTCCCACAGATTTTAATAATTATTGTATCAAACGAAGAATATCTTCGTCAAATCAAGAACTTTCAAACTTTCACTAGAACTTTCTTCTTCTTAATCTCTTAAATGAAAATTTCAACATTCATTTTATGCCTTCTGGAACGAAAAATCCCCAAAAATCCGTCTTCTCTCCTATTTATCAACTTCGTTTTTTTTTTCCATTTCAATTTTTTTTAAAATCCTGTCATTATTTTTCTTCCTTAGCGAATACTTTTCCTTCCCATATTCATTCCCCTTTTTTAAGGTTTTATATGTTTATATGTTAGGTCTTATATATTATTGAGAATTAATTTTTTTACTCATTTTCATCTTTAATACCATTGATATTATTTATTAAACCTAACACTGACATATTTTTAACAAAAAAAAAAATAGTATAGGTTCTTATTATTTTCTTTTATTACACTAAACCTCTTAAGGGATAGATGAAGTCTGTTACAATGCTCATCACACAAATGCTTGTCCCCATCGGTGATCGAACCCGAGCCCTGTTGATTGCATAGTCAGGGTCGCTAACCACTCGACCAACGGGGCGGTCATAATTCATACGCACCAACAGTTTGCGCAATTACCGCATATATGGATAGATAGTTACGTAAATACTGCGTATATATAGCCTATTTACGTAACTGCCTATTTATCTACCTATCGATATGTGCGGTACTTTCTCGAACGTGTTGGTGAGTATGATTTATGAATTTATTGAATAATGAGGGTTGAAATTTAAGGATATGTTTTTTTTTATTTGGAATGAGTATCAAATACCTTATTAGCCACTTCAAGGTTTAGGTCGACTTACATACCTAACAGGCTGTATAAAAAAAGAAACTTAAATTTTGATCTAATTATCCAGTAAGAATATTTAGTAGCATAGAAATCGAAGTTCATTGTTTACTAACAACAATGGACTTGCCACTACACTTGCCACTCACTATGAATTGGTAAGGCTTGGGTTCGATTCTCGACAGGGACAATGAGCATAGAGATCCAGAACAGAATCCATCCAGAAATAGAAAGACAATTTCTGGATTTAATTATGTATATAACAGTAAAAAAAAGTATCTTCACGCCCGTATCCCCGAAAGGGTAGGCAGAGGTACAACAAGTGCACCCACGATTAGCCGAAGATTGATCCCACAAATGTGATAGGTGGCAAGCCTATCACTAACCGGACACTTTCCAATCCCGTGCAACTTTGTGTTTATCAGAAAACTGAAAAAATATTTTTTAAATGCCCGCCCCGGGATCGAACCCGGGGCCTCACGTGGTCGACGCCAACGTTGGACCGTTAGACCACAGAAGCGATGGTATATAACAGTATTTATATATGTACTCGTATTTTCGTCCTGCGCGGTCCGTCGGGATTGGAAATGTAGGACGCACCGTCGGCTAAGATGGTGCACATGGTCTAGATTGCGCGTTTAAATTATTGTTAGAATTTAAATGTGCACAAAATGCATTCACAACGTCTACTATACGTGTACGTCTACATCTTCCGCGTTGTGTTTAACAACACGGGTTTCCAAGCAGGCGGCAGTGTCCATGCCATCGACCACACAGCCCATAGACGCCTAATGTTCGATTTTCCGTATTGAATGCATTCTGGCAACTAGCTGAGCTGAGCTGCAACATCGTGATTGGCTTACTCAAGGCCACAATGAAAGATAGTGATGTACAGAGAATCTGATTGGTCGACACTGATTGGGTATTGGTGCATAGACATTAACATCGGAACTATAAGTCAGATGTGTTGACAGAAGTCATTCGCTTGTTATTAGGGGTCTATGGGTTGTGTGGACGGTGGTCCATCCCTTATCTCTGTTCCGAAACTAGTCGGAACCTACGCCGACTGAACGTGTGTGTAGCAGATTTCAATTAATAGTTAACAATGTCTCACGATAGTTTTAATAACTTTGATATTGTTATTATTATTTATGTATTTTTATTCGTTATATATGACCATTAACTATTATAACTTCTAATGTCTATAGTCGTTTATCAGTCAACCTGTGCAATAGCCATGACCCTTAACGATGATTATAACAAATCGTACGTCTTATAATTACAGAAAGAGAGGAAGGATTCATTTACTATGTATTGCTTTTTATACCGGAAAAATAAGCGAACATGAAATACTAAGGCGTCTCTATATGATATGAATATGAGATGGAGGAAATGGGAACGAAATCAGTGTAGTCATATTTAAAAAGTATGGTCACCGCGCGGGCCACTTACAATTATTATAGTGACAAGTTCGATCCGTCGCTGTCAGTAAACAATGAACTTCGACTTTTTTTTAATATCATAAGATAGCGAACAAGCTGATGGGTTTCCTGATGGAAAGAGTCAACCATCGCCTATATACACTAAAGATGTGAATGGTGCGTTGCTATCTTGTGGCGAGGTCTAACGCCACATGCATAAGTTTACCGGCTACCTTACCGTCCAAACCGGGACACGACAGCGACTAGCACTGACGCTATTGCAGCAGGAATAGTTAAGGCGGTGTTTCCAGACCCGGTCGAGCCGATGCACTCTACCACCTTAGTAGTCACGATGGTAGGGACGCGCAAAGCCACTCGGTCGCCTTTTACGACCTGCCTGGCAGAATGACAGTTAGCCTATTCTTCAAAGGAGCCCAGGAAACACACAGGGACTTCTATGCACAGAGGCCACTACTAAATATTCTTATTGGATAATTAGGTCAAAATTTAAGATGCTATATTTTTTCTATAAATTCGGTATCGGAATCAAGTTCTGAACATTCTTTTTCAATACGCACAGTCTTTTATTAGACAACCCCTTTACAACTTAGAAAGTTGAAAGTATACGCCAGACGATAGTCTGGCGTATACTTTCAACCATCAGAATAGTTTGTTAAGTGTTTTTTTACACTTAGGCATATGTAGTTTACAACATATTGAAATTGAGCCATATGCGAGAATGATATGAAAAAAAAAAACAGTTTTAAAACACTTTATACAAGTTTCAATGCTTCTCAGATGGACTTTGATTCCCAGGGAGTATACTGTTTCCTGGCTGGGAAGATTTCTTTTTGCCATCCTTGTTTGATGTCATAAACCCTCACAGTCGTCATCTTGATAACCGTCATTCTGATAGTAATTGGCAAACTAGTTCTACCTCCCGCACTTCAATTTTTAAATAGGGTAAATTCTATAAAGGTTTTCGCCAAAACTTTTTTTTATTTCTTTACGACTTTAATGTAAAGATGTAATCTTTTTTCTCCTAACTTTTCCACAAATTTATAAATTTTTATATATAATACTTACATTTATCATGTTGTTCCAACAAATATGCATTTGCCTGGGTGTAAATACTGTTTTTTTTAATCTAAATACTATGACACGGAACCAATCCTCTGTTGTTTGTGGTAGACCGACAAGATCTCTGAAATAAATAAAACAGTAATTATAATACCGCTAGAAAAAATGCCCGAATAGATATCGCCCCAAAGTGTGCAAATTATTTGCTTACGATATGAGTTTTAGTCAAAGATACTAATTCATAGAAGCACATACACACACATTATATAATTTCTGTGATGAGTGTATATATATATATATATATATATATATATATATATATATATATATATATATATACAATGAAAAAATGCGGACAAGTATTTGACGGGACTTGAACCTGAGCTATTCAGAGTCACTAATCACATGCGTAACTGCCTCAGGTAGTAATAGATTAACGTTATCACATATTCTGATTAAAACACAAGGCAAAAGTATTCTGTACATCATATTTTGCCCACAGTCACTTAGGCAGATTTAGCATAAACGTATAAATAAAAAACATATCGTAGCATCTTACGATAAGGCGCGGGCCAAGAAATAATGCGGTTGTCGTAACAGAGCTTACTTCTGTTTCAATACCAGACGTAAGCTGACGTTGTCTTAATTTTCTTAACTTCAATAAAACTTTTGTTAAAGCATTTTTTAATCTGTAATAACTAGCAAAAAGCAGAGCTTTGTAAGGGCTCGCAAAGTTATACTATCTAGTAATATTGTTATAAAAGTATTTTTATGAGAATTACATCTTTTAATGTATGGACTTTATTTATAATTATCTAACCTAAAAAACTCAGCGTATTTTCACCTAAACATTACATTCGCATCAAAGGCCCGCGTCGTCAGGCTTTGGACTAGGAATGTTTGGTTTTTGTTTGTTGGTATTTTCAAGGAAAAATATGTATTAAAAATGAAGGTTGATCTTATAAAAAACAAATTTTTGAAATTTTGCTGAAATAATTGTTTTTTTTTTCTAAAATCAGGAAGTACCTGGTTTTACGTCGATTTATGAAATCAAAATCAAAAAATATTTTATTTAAATAAACCTTAAAAATTTTTGGACTACGCAGGCACGAAGAATTGACGGTAGACACTCAGCGAATACATTTTTCGAATTTTTCTCCCAGAGAAACTCTCGGAGTTCGATTCCAGAGTCAGGCAAATGAAAAAATGTGTTTTTTCAGTTTTCTGATAAAACAACTTTGCCCGGGATTGGAAAAGTGCCCTACTGGCGATAGGCTGGCCACCTATCACATTGTGGGACTTAAGTATCTTCAGCTAACCGTGGATGCACACGTTGTACTTCTGCCTACCTCTTCGGGAATACGGGCGTAAATATACCTTTTTTTAGCTTTTTACCCTCGCCCTCGGGCTAAGATTAGAAATTGATCTCAATACAATATAAATCAATTAATACATCTGTACTGTTTCTCAATAAGCATATTGTGAAACTCTCTAACGCTCTATTTACTCTGTTCCCAGCATACATCCCTGCTCTAGACCTAAATTCTCCTTGTGCCTCCCACAATATTACTTCGAACTTCCCTTGCATTCTCCTTTCAATGATTTTATCATACACTTTCGATGCCAAACTGATCAAACTGATGGCCCTATAGCTATTGCAGTTTATACTTGAACCTCACCTTTATACAAGGGCACAATAACCGCGCGCCGCCAGTTAAATATGAAGAAACAATTCATGAAGTAGGTAGTCTTTTAATAAGGTCAAAAATTCTAATAGAAAATGTATTTTCTAACAATTTTAACTCGTTAATTTAATAAGAGATTGCGTTAGTAGTAATAAGATTCTAATACAAATTGTACCTTCTATTTTTTTATTTTTATAAAATGGTATTTTTATGGTAGATAACAAATATAGACATGAATATAAACTACCACGTCGAAGCTCAAACCTAAAAATGCGATATTTTTTCAGTAAAATGTACCACAAAAGTGCATAGAAAGTGGCCTAGTGTAGGGCTCGCTTCGCTCGCCCTGATTATATTTTGTGAAAATTATTTAGGGTTTCTAATTATTTTGTATTTTTCATAAATTTTTAGTAACTCGTTTAAACTTCTTACTTCAGAAGTGGAATTTATATCTAAGTTTGTTCAGTTTTTAGTGAATTTTTAGTTTATTTACGTCGTCAATTTTTTAAAAGTATCTTCACGCTCGTATCTTACTGATAGACAGAGATACAACTTGTGCACCTATGCTTAACTAAAGATATTATAGTGTTACAATGTAATAAGTTGCAAGCCTATTGTCAACCAGGCAATTATCCAATCTCAGACAACGTTGTTTTTATCAGAAAACACAAAAAAAAAACCAATTTCTTCTGTCGCCTCTGTGGTCTAGTGGTCCAGCGTTGGCGTTTACCACATGAGGTCCCGGGTTCGATTCCCGGGTCGGGCACATTAAAAAAAAGTGTTTTTTCAGTTTTCTGAGAAACGCAAAGTTGCCGGGGATTGGAAAGTGCCCGGTTGGCAATAGACTTGCCACCTATCACATTTGTGGGACCAAGTATCTTCGGCTAATCGTGGGTGCACTTGTTGTACCTCTGCCTACCTCTTCGGGGATATGGGCGTGAAGATACGATTTCTTGAATTGCCTGACCCAGAATGCGAATCCGAGACTAGCAGTCTAAAAAATGACCAGAAAACCAAAATAGAAAGGTCGTAAAAGTAACAATTTTTTAATTATATCTTGGAGAATATGTTTACAAAAATTTTAAGTCGATTAAGTACTTTGAGATCGGTGTAGCTAGATCAATAAACATATAACGAAATAACTCACTGTAGCAATTTTTGACGTAAATATGTCTTTAAATTTGCCTTCATACCGGGGACAGTTCAAAAAACGGATGGTAACAAAATTGGGGGATACAGTTTGGTGTTATATTTAGGTAACTGTCACCAAGATCCAAAATCTAATTATACCATTAAATAGTTAAAAAAAATTACAGATTTTTTAAAGCCAAGTACAGGTAGCTCTTTTAAACATTAATCGATTGTGTAGAAGAAAATATGATTTTAAATGCATGTAGTAGATATATTTGGCGTTTAAGTGGAAAAAATATGAAAAAAAAATTATCGGTCAAAAAAATCTTTCAAACACCAAATCAAGATAGAAGGGACGTATATCATCTAAACGGAACTTTATATAACAATCTAATGATACACGTGAACCCCCATATAAAGAGTGAAGAAGTCCCTTGAACGTGGAAAGATGAAGGCACCCGAATAGATCAACGACGGCAACTGTAAAACGAATGATGAATTGCTAAAGTGCGTGTTAGGCCACGCCCAATGTAGATTTCTGAAGTTGTTTATTACAATAAGGCGGACTAAAAACAAGGCTTTTGTTATAATATGTTGTACAATAGCGTTAGGCTAAGAACATAATTATGCAGGGCAAGATGGACACCCGGACTTAAAATTTTGCTTTTAAGCAATCTCCCTAGCGCTCTATTCACTCTGTTCCCTGCACGGTGTGTGCACGGTGTCTCTGTCGACATCAGCGATATACCTTCTATTCCTGCTAAAATCACATCCAAGATACACAAACTCATCCACCTGTTCCAGCACTACATCGGCGACTACAACTCTTACATCCATTCTGGTTGCTTCTCTTTCAAATACTAGTAAGGTAGTTTTCTTTGCATTCATTGTAAGCCCATGTTCTTACAATCATCATTCATAACTGTGATCAGTGTTTAAAGTTCAAATAGAGTTGAGTCTAAAAGTACAGCGTCATTTGTATAAATTAAGCAGTTTACCACTAGATCCCTCATGCTCATTTCCACATTCAATGAATCTTTGGAGAAACTTATCCAGATATGGATAAACAGGCGAGCTGACAACACACAACCCTGGCTGATGCCAATATTTACATCAAACCATGGCAATATGTTGTCGTCTATCCAACGTCCAGCCATACCATAACCAACCATATCATATTTTTTTTAGTACCAGGGATTAATGGTGAGCCTGCACGATCGGGGGTACACCAAACCACAGAGCTATCTTTTCACTGGAGAGATCAGTGGTTTCACTACCTTTACGCTTAGTCTTTGTTACACATAAAACATCCAAGCATAACTCATTCATCATTTATTCATCTATCAATTCGTGCATCTTACAACCAAACCTTTGTACTATGATTGCATACTATGAACATTCCCAATTCCCAACACCTCAAGTTAATCGCCTACAAATCTTTCTCCAAGTACTTTTATAAGTTGGTCGACTATTACTCAAACACTTGTAAAGCCTTCTAAGCTGTAATAGTTTTCCTTTTATTTTCATTATATTTACTATCACCGTGAAATTTTTTCATGGATTATGCCTAATGGATTGATTAGGCTAATGGGACAGTAACTACTAACATTATTTCGGGTTTATTCCGGCTTGTGTTTGTCCTGTGGGGGTGGATTCTTTCCACTCATCCAGAAACGTACAGCCAGCTAGGAGTGCATTGAAGATGTACACTAGTAAGTATATAGGGAGGGAGGGATGTATTTAACTACCTCATTAGTGATTTTATCAGGCCCCGGGGCCTTTTTATTGTGTAGGTTTTTGATTAATTCACCTAATTCTTCGGTATCGGTGGGTAATCGCAGGTCACCCTCCGGTAGTAGCGCCACCCTACTCTCTTCTTCACCATCTACAAGATGAATGGACGTGGTCTAGGTCCGTAGGCTGGTTTGACGTGGAAAATTGCGATTGGAATGATGAAAGAATAATGTCATCATCGCAAGATATTACCCGTGACGTAGACGTATTTACGTAAAAGATGCTCTGCTGTGTCCATGATACAGCCTTCACCCGTTTTTCGCTACAGATTTAGCTTTTGCTAATAGTAATGCGTTGCTTAATACTAAACTCAAACTCAAACTTTTTTATTCTGTGGTGGTAGGTGAAGGAGTTAGATGTGAATATACATAAGGGAACATACCCATACTACGTGACCTATTTTTTAAGATTTTTCGACCCCTCCCTCCCCTCGGTAACCACTCGTAGTATATGCAAGACCCCCCCCTCCCCCTTTAGTTTTCACGTAGTAATTCATAGTTATGATTTTAAATCATTTCACAGGCAAAATTGAAAAAAATAATAATTTGGCTCATACTCGTCTTTATTGCATAAGACTGCATGCATACTTAATCATTAGTGAATTATGTATTATGAAAAAGAACAACATTCGTGAAAACATATTGCTATACAGTTTGTAACTTACAGTAACTTAATTTACGAACACAACAATTATTTTCATTCATTAAATTTCTCTCATTAAAATCGACTACGTGACAAAAACCTGAGCCACCCCCCCGTTCCTGTGACTGACCGTAGTATTTTAAAGACCCCGCTCCCCCCTCCCTAAACGGGTCACGTAGTATGGGTACGTTCCCTAATGTTAATAAAGACGATACGACCTGCCGTTTTGGCGTACAGATAATTATAAAATTAAATTGAAATTTTAATTACATTGTCGTTTTAAAATTTGATAGTGTGGTTGTCTATGGGCGGCGGTAATCACTTACCATCAGGTGAGCCTCCTGTCCGTTTGCCCCCTCTTCTATAAAAAAAAAAAATTAATTTAATTACTAAAATAATAATATTTACTTAAAAATATAGGTACTGAGCATAAAGTCATAATATAATAATATTTTTACATGTCATATCTTCATTCTCCTCTGTGGTCTAGTGGTCCAGCATTGGCGTTGACCACATGAGGTCCCGGGTTCGATTCCTGTGTCGAGCACAAAAGAAAAGTGTTTTTCAGTTTTCTGAGAAACACAAAGTTGCCCGGGATTGGAAAGTGCCCGATTGGCGATAGGCTTGCCACCTATCACATTTGTGGGACCAAGTATCTTCAGCTAATTGTGGGTGCACTTGTACCTCTGCCTACCCCTTCGGGGATATGGGCGTGAAATACATTTTTTATATCTTCATTCTATAATAATATTAAAATTGTGTGTTAAGTGTTTGCTTGCAGCATTTATTTACTATATATGCAATTAAAATATTCATCAATAGTATAAAATGACTTATTACATAAAATAACTTTTAATTTTTTCTTAAAAAGCTGCAGGTCATTTATGTCTGAGATCCAGGCTAGTAGATGGTTATAAATACGCTGCGTCATAAAGGCAACACTCTTACCGTAACAAGCAGTTTTGTGTGTGGAATAGATAATCTGATTTCTAAACCTACCATCATGTTCATGCCATTTGAATAGATCAGGATTTGATTTATTAAAAATTGCAGTCTCATAAATGTACATAGAAATTATGTTAAAATTCCGTATCTCTGAAAATAGGGCTTACAGCTATCTGTTGGAATCAAATTAAAAATAGCTCTTATACATATTTTTTGTGATTTAAATTCCATTCAATCTTTGCAAAAGTCTTTGCATATTTCTAGACATTTCTAAGGCTTTTGACACTGTTTCAGTGCCCCTCCTATTGGATAAGTTGCAATTCTATGGAATCCGAGGTCTGGTTCTTGGAATGTTTAGGAGCTATCTCACCGACAGATATCAAAGCGTTGTCATCAGTAACGTTGCGAGTACAGAGACCTTGGAGTCCTTGGACCACCCCTTTTCTTAATTTACATTAACGATTTATGTAATCTGAATCCCTCCAACTCTAAGATTGTAACGTATGCTGACGACACTGCACTTCTAGTTCACAGGAATACTTGGGAAGAATCCGCATAAATGCTAATAATGCCCTCAGGACGGTCATGTCATGGCTTTCAAGTAATCAATTAGCTCTCAATGCCAAAAAACGTGCTATATTACTTTCAGTCCTAAGGTAAGATCACAGCCTGATAAAACATTTCACGTTATAGCCCATCAAAAGGAATGCATAACAACTTCCAATGGTTCTTGCAGCTGTGAACCGATCATGAGGGTTGACCATGTTAAGTACTTAGGAGTATACGTGGATAGTGTACTGTTATGGAAGGAACAGATTAAATCTGTTACTTCGCGAATAAGAAAGCTTATATTAGTTATTCGTAGAATTCGGAGTAATGCTAATGTTGGCATTCTCAAGATAGCGTACTTTTCCCTAGCTCAATCAGTTTTAACCTACTGTATCTCTGTCTGGGGCGCAGCTAGAAAGACCCATTTCATTCAGCTGGAACGCGCACAAAGAGCAATATTAAATGTTATGGCTTTCAAACCGATCCGTTTCTCAACAAAACAACTATATGATTTGTGGAAGGTTCTTTCTGTTCGCAAACTATTTGTTTCTAGCCTTATTCTTCGTAAGCACAAGTCCTGTCCTTATGATAAAAATTTTGTACTTAGCAAGAGGAGATCAGACAAAGTTTTTGAGACTGGCCAAACAGGTTTAAATTTATGCAGCCGTCAATATTACTTTATTAGTTCAACCTTGTATAATAAAATTAATTACAAATTTATAATCTACAAACTTCCCTTAACGAAATGTAGAATTATTTTGAATGAGTGGCTTCTGGAGCTTGATTATGACGATG
Source organism: Apodemia mormo (assembly GCA_036924255.1). Classification (NCBI taxonomy): domain Eukaryota; kingdom Metazoa; phylum Arthropoda; class Insecta; order Lepidoptera; family Riodinidae; genus Apodemia; species Apodemia mormo. The sequence goes on along the minus strand of JAUPFN010000020.1, from coordinate 4,125,123 downwards.
TCGAGCTACTATTGGAATAAATTAAAACTATACGTACAATTGTTACACACACAAACACAAACATACTTACACAAACACAAACATACACACACACACACATACACATACTTTTTTGCAATATTTGTTGCGACGGTACCTGGACTGTTCGAGGTGGACGGTAATAACTGCAACACAGTCTTCGACTAATGTAGTTATTAACGTTATATTTTAATATTGTACATTTTTGAATGCATCAAATAAAGATTATTATTATGATTATTATTTCTCTACCGCTTCCATTACCCCAAAAAATCGTACCGTAACGTATTATTGACGAAATATATCCATGAAAGGCTACTAGGATAGCATTTTGGCTCACAACTTTCCTTAATAAGCGCAGAGCATGAGAGAATTTATTAATTTTTTTTACATAAAGAATTTATGTGGAACTTCCAAGAACTTTATTAGCTAATAATGCCCAGATAAATTTAGGTTTTCACTTAATTTGTTATATAATTTTGATAAAATTTTAAAAACACATTTTGTCTGACTCTAAGTACAGAGAATGCGTCATTGCAAAGCAAATTTTCCATTTTTCTCGATCTGGCATGTACTTTATTTTTTCGCTAGTAACATTAATTAGCTCAAGACTATACCACACAGGGTATTTATTAGTTTACGTGTTACAGACAGCCAGTAGTATACATGTATCTAAAACATTTTACAATTTCATTGTAAAATAAAGTCACGGCCTCATCAACTGTAGAACAATCATTAATACTGATCAAATCGTCGTTGATGTTTTCATAATTATCTTGCCAAAAGAGTCTTTTTTAATGCGTTATTTAAGTACAAGTGACGTAACAATGTCGGTACAACCGTCAGGAGAAACCCAATAACATAATATAAAAAATGTATAGGGGCGCAGCTTGTTGGCGCAGCAGCGCGATATAATGCAAAAGTTTCGAAACCGCTTACTTTTGCTTCAACGCCAGATGCAATGGATTCCTTAACTTTCATGTTTTTGTTTGCAGAATTTTCTATTCATATTTTGTTTTCAATTATATTGTGTAATAACTAGCTTTCACACGCATTATATTGTTTACTAAACGTTATGCTACAATTAAGTGCCTTGCCATTCTTTCAATAACAATCTCTCTCTCTCTCCTTAGTCGTTCACTCTTGATAGAGTGGTCGTGGTTGATGACGATGCATTTTCGGTAGATACAGCAGTCCCCGCGATGCGCCTCCACTTGTTCCGGTCTGTAGCGTCTCGGGTGTTTTGGACTATACAAGTTTGTGTTGCAGCTCTTATAAGGTCTGTCCAACGCGTAGGGGATCGTCCGCGTGACCGCTGGCCTTCTACTCGTCCCTGGACAACAAGGCGCTCCATGGAGTGTTCGTTTCGAACAATGTGTCCAAAATATTTGAGGATTCGTATAAGCACAGTCGACGATAATCTCTCTTTGATGTTAAGTTCCTCCAAAATGGAGCTATTTGTTCGAAACGCTGTCCAAGGGACACGCAACAGTCGCCGCTAGCACCACATTTCTAGTGCGTCGATTTTGCGTCGGTCTTTGACGCCTCAAAGTTTCAGCGCCATACAAAAATATTGGAAATATCAAGCTTCTCATTAGGCGGACTTTCGTGGCTTTGGTGATATTTCGGTTGCGCCAGACTCTTTTGAGTTTGTCAACGGCAGACCTAGTCATAGCGCATCTCCTTCGAATCTCGTCCTCACACCCCCCAGTATTCGTGATCGTGGATCCGAGGTATATGTAGGATTGAACAACTTCACAGTTGCCAATCATTGATATGTCAGGTTGGTTAAGTTCAGCACGGTCCACACTCTTTGTTTTGTCTGTATTGATCGCGAGTCCGAAGGTGAGGCTTGTTGTCTCTAAGCGTGTCAACAGGTGTTCCATGTCTTCTTTTGTCTGAGCGAGAAGAGTAGTGTCATTGGCGTATCTTAAGTTGGATGTCTTATGACCTCCTACTGAAATGCCCTTGTCCCACTGTTCTAAGACGACTCTCATAACATACTCCGTATATATATATTAAAAAGAAGTGGAGAGAGTATGCATCCCTGCCGTTCACCCGCATGTGTCTGAAAGTCTTTCGAGTCGATGTTGTCTATTCGAACAGTCGCAGTTCCGTCCTCGTAAAGTCGGCGTATGAGACAAACTAGGTGAACAGGTACTCCCATTTGTATGAGTACATCCCATAGCTTGTGCCATTTCACGGTGTCGAAAGCCTTGCGAAAGTCGACAAAGCAGATATAGAGTGGGATGTTGAACTCTCTCGACTTTTCGATTATCTGTCGAAGAATTAGTATCTGCTCCCTTGTCCCTCGACCCTTCACAAATCCTGCTTGCTCCATAGCTATTTCAGGAATAAGAAAGGCTTGCAGTTTGGTGTTGATGATGTGAAGAAGTACTTTGCTGGCGTGTGAAATTAAGGCTATGAGTCTGTAGTTGCAACATTTTTTTGTCGATCCCTTCTTGTGTAATGGTATGAATACGGAGCGTGTCCAGTCTCTAGGCCATTTTCCTGTCTCCCAGACGCGGTTACAAATAGCGCGCAGCTTATCAACTCCGTATTCACCTATTGCTTTAAAAACTTCTATGGGGATGTCGTCAGCACCTACAGCTTTATCCTTTTTTAGGTGATCAATTTCGGCACGAACTTCACTTTTCAAAATGGATGGTTCTGTAGAATTGTGTGCAGTTTGTGAAAGTGTACTAGCACAACTTGATGTTTTACTGCTATCGGTAAAAAGATCAATAACAATAATTAAATAAAAATGTAATCAAGTCACTTACAATCTAGTACTTTATTGTCGCAATGGTATTATAATGGTAAACGATATCAAACAATGCATAACGACATTTGCACTTAATAAATATTTCAATAAAAGTAAACAAATATTTCTACACTTTTTATTGTCGGCACTTGGTGAAACTCCATTTTTGGTGAAGCATCCTCAGGGTATTTACAATAATTATAATTATAATTTAGAATAATTATTGTAAATACCCTGATGATGCTTGTGTAAGCGAAACCGGTCGGAAATTAAATATAATTATCTTATTGTGAAACAGTACAAGTGTTATCAGTTAGCAAATATTGTGTAAACAAATATTTCAATGGCTGTTTCAAGTTTTATAGGATATAATAACAAATTAGTTTATTTGACTTATTTGATTTTAAGTAAAAAACAATTATTTTCGGTTAGGAAGTGTTTGTGGGGACTAGCGAAAACAGTGGGTAAAATCAAACTTATAGTGTCAGTGGGACTTTGCATATGCACATAATATACACAAATTATAATTCTATACTTAGAATTATTACAGAAATATCTTACACTTGATTACTTACACATACTCCATCAGCTCTCTAGTGTCTTCTACAATACTTGGCTTAAAATGTTTCGGAGTCAGTGTTTTTTGAGTACATATTGTCTCTATCTCTCGTTTAGGTCGTTCTAAAGATCCTTTACTTGTTATTATATGTTTCTCTAAGCGCAGTGGATCTGAAACTTTATTGAAATTGAGAAAAAATTAACGCTGACAAAATTATGTGTGTCATTAAAACTGATTTTTAATAAAATAATATCTTGTACTCAAATTTGTGATTCTAATAACTATTTGCACCAACTTTGTCTTAGCTCAGGACAGTCTTTAGTAGCATGCTGTCACATTCTTTTCACTTAAGATAAGAAATAACAGTATTCTACTTAAAATTTTCTTAAGCCTTAGGAATTTCAAGCCTTTCCAGTAACGACGTTGGTGCAATTGGCCGTAAGACTATCAATTTCCAATATATATATATATATATATATATATATATATATATATATATATATATATATATATATATATATATATATATATATATATATATATATATATATATATATATATATATATATATATATATATATATATATATTCAGTATGCTTTCCTTTAAACCGGAATATAACAGTGACTAGAGTCAACGCTATTGCTGCAGGAATAAATAAGGCGGTGGTATCAAAACTAGTAATCTATATACATATAATAAAATCGTAGGAAAGTCAATGTATGTACGGGGTAAACTCAAAAAGTACGGCATGGATTTACTTCAAATTTTGCATGAATATTACTAACAGGTCGGGTCAACATATAGGCTACATATTATCACGCTATCATCTACGGGGGAGGAGCTGTGCGGAGTAAACGAAGTCCGCGCGAACGAAGTCGCGGGCAACAGCTAGTAAGGCAATAGAACTAATGAAAGGGAACCTAATCAATACGGAGAAAAGAAAATAAAGCAGTTATCTTAATATATATAAATTAAGTGTCACGTTGTCTATCTACTTCAGTCCCGATTCAGTCCAATTTTATAGATATTATTACTATATGGTTCAATTTAAAATATAGGATAGTTTTTATCTCAACGAACCCCCCCTCTTTCTTAAGAGGTGTTTTTGTAATTGGTGGGGTACAGAAGTACACCACCAAAATATTCAATACGAGTAATTTGGATGGCAAAAAAAAGTTTGCCTGGTCAGCTAGTTTGATATATATTTTTATTGCATTTTTTATTAATACTTAAATTGTTGTAGTGAGTTCATTTTTACACGCTTTTTATTAGCTTCACCTGTATGTTTGTATGTTTGTTTGTAACCGATTTCTTTGGGCGCGATTTTGACCCACTTTAAACGGCCAGATTTCGTTCAAACTTTGTAGATTTATTGAGGACCGATGACAATACACTAATTTGATAAAATTATTCCATTTTTAACCGACTTCAAAAAAAGGAGGAGGTTCTCAATTCGGCTGGTATATTTTTTTTATGTATGTACACCGATTTCTCCGAGGTTTCTGAACCGAATTACGTGATTCTTTTTTTGTTTGATGCGGAATAGTTTCGAATTGGTCCCATAAAAATTTGATTCAGGTAGGCCCAGTAGTTTTTGTTTTATGAGCATTTTTTTATTTATTGTACCTATCTCGATGTCTGAAATCAAATCTCGCAAGTAAATTTGATCCACTTCCCGGTTACCGATTGAGCTGAAATTTTGTATACGTATGTTAATTTAATGACAATGAAACCTTATTATGACATGGAGCTAATCTGATGAATCTGAATCGGAAGGTGACCACAGGAACTTAATAATTAAATGGTTAAAAATCGGTTAATGACAAGACTATTGAGTTTGGACTCATTTGATTCATGTTGACGAGTACTTTGGTGCTAGGTGGTGACTAGGATCCTGCAGGGTCCGATGATGTAGCTAGAAGATGGTCATAGGAGCTCAGGAATTAAATGACACAACTCTATCGAATTTGGGCTCGTTTGATTAGTTTTGACGAGCACTTTGGTGCTTGGTGCTAATTAGGATCCTGCAGGGATCGATGATGAAGCCATAAGGTGGCCATATGAGCTCGGTAATTAAATGACACAACTTTTTCAAGTTTGAGCTCGTTTGATTCGTGTCGACGAGCACTTTGGTGCTTGGTGGTAACTAAGATTTTCCAGGGTCCGACAATGAAGCCAGAAGGTGGTCATAGGAGCTCAGTAATTAAATGACAGAATTCTATTGAGTTTGGGCTCGTTTGATTCATTTTGTCGAGCACTTTGGTGCTTGGTGGTAACTAGGATCCTGCAAGGTCCGATGATGAAGCCAGAAGGTGGCCCTAGGAGCTCAGTATTTAATGACAGAACTCTATCGAGTTTGCGCTCGTTTGATAGGTGTTGATGAGCACATTGGTGCTTGGTGGTAACTAGGTTCTTGCAGGGTCCGATGATGAAGCCAGAAGGTGGTCATAGGAGCTCAGTAATTTAATGACACAACTCTATCGAGTTTGGGCTCGTTTGATTCGTATCGACGAGCACTTTGGTGCTTGGTGCTAACTAAGATCCTGTAGGGTCCGACGATGAAGCTAGAAGGTGGCCATAGGAGCTCAATAATTAAGTAACAGAACTCTTTCGAGTTTGCGCTTGTTTGATTGATGTTGACGAGCACTTTGGTGCTTGGTGATAACTAAGATCCTACAGGGTCCGATGATGAAGCCAGAAGGTGACCATAGGAGCTCAGCAATTAAATAACACAACTCTATCGAGTTTGGGCTCGTTTGATTCGTGTTGACGAGCACTTTGGTGCGGGTGGAAACTAGTTATAAAAGGAACTACTCTTAACAAAAGTCTTTGTTCTACGTCTGTCAAGTCGGTCAGTTCAAGAGGTAAAGATATAACTTCCATGTTGTTCCAGTAGGCCTGAGAAGGAACTTTTCTTTTTTTTATGGTAGTCGAGCAAAAGAAATCAAAATTCTATAATTTCTATAATTAGCGAAAGTTAGGTCTATATTAAGAGTTAAGTCATCTGAACTTGCGTTAGCTCTATATCAAAATCGAAATAAATTATTGACAAGTAAAAAATTCCTTTTTTTCAATTTCAACTAACAACTATTCATTTTATAGGTGACTGAAAATAATTTAACCGTTTCGTAGAATATTACTATTTTATTTCAGAGAATTCAATTTATTCGAAATTGGGTTCTTAATACTAATTTGCTTTCTTCTTGGACAGGAAAATTTTTTGACCTATTTTCATATTTTTTTCCGTTTCTATTGCACTAAATTAATTTTTAGCAAGTATAGAATTAATCTCCATTAAATTATCTCGATATTGTATGCAAAATATCTTGATTCCGTTAACTAACAAGGCTATAAATATATAATACTAAAAATAGTTGCCAAAATAAGGCGATAAAAAATTTCCGAAGGTGGTGTCAAGAGTCTTCGCAACCGGCGTGTGTGTATGAAAAGAGTGATGAATGTGGAGGAAGCGAGACAAGCCTGCAAGGATCGTGATGTATGGCACTCGGTTCTCTCTGCCTACCGTAAGGGATCTGGCGTGAAGATATGTATGTATGAAAAAAATTTTTCGATCGTAAAGCACTCTCTGATGCTTCGCATCATGAGTCGTGCAATAGTTTAAAATTAAAAAAAAACAAGCTATTATAAATAAACCAAACTAAAAAGTAGAAAATAAATAATAGTTAAAAAAACTAAAAAACACGCTTTTTATAGAAAACCGAACTAAAAAAATAAAAAATAAATTTTAATAAATTTAAATTATGAATAGTGTTAAAAATTTCAATAATTATAAATTAATAATAGTGTGAATAAAAAAAAAACCGATTTACAAAATTTGTTTCTTGTGTGAGAGGGTATACTCCCCATGTATTACCATTTTAATTAGGTAGTGATGTAAATTTGCCATTTTAATTTATTTAGTGTATTACCATTTTAATTAGGTAGCGGGTTTCGAAAATGTAGTATGGGAAGTCGATTGCTGCAGTTAATAAGCATAAAAAAATTAACACAGTAAAGTGTTCAATTTTTTTTCTCTCCGCAATCGTTTTCCGTATTTCATTTTATTATTATTAGTAGCTGTTGCCCAAGACTTTATCCGCACGGTCTTCGTTTACTCCGCACAGCTACTCCCCCGTATGTGATAGCGTGATAATATGTAACCCATATGTTGACCCGACCTATTAGTAATATTCATGCAAAACTTGAAGTAAATCCATGCAGCACTTTTTGAGTTTACATATACATACATACAGACAAACAGACAAAAATTTTAAAAACTATATTTTTGGCTTCAATATTGATTGTAGATCACGTCCCAAGTATTCTTTTAAAAAAATATTCAGTGTACAGTTTTGACTTTCCTACGATTTTATTATATGTAAAGATTTATGCATTGTATTATATAATGGCAGATATACAGTTGGATACATCAAATTATTGTCAATTTTTTTAATATATTAGTTTTATGAAATACAATCGCCTCTGTGGTCTAGTGGACCAGCGTTGGCGTTGACCACATGAGGTCCCGTGTTCGATTCCCAGGTCGGGCACTTAAAAAAAAGTGTTTTTTCAGTTTTCTGAGAAACACAAAGTTGCCCGGGATTGGAAAGTGCCCGGTTGGCGATAGGCTTGCCACCTATCACATTGTGGGACCAAGTATCTTCGGCTAATCGTGGGTGCACTTGTTGTACCTTTGCCTACCCCTTCGGGGATATGGGCGTGAAGATACTTTTATCTAATATGTTAGTTTTATGATGTACTACTAAACGAAATATTCCCGAAGAGGTAGGAAGGACCTGTGCTCTCACGTTTAGCTGAAGAAGATACGCAGTCCCACAACGTGATAAATTACAAGCTGATCGCCAACCAGGCACTTATCCCATCCCGACCAGTCTTTTTTATCAGAAAATTTTATCTGAAATGAACATATTTTTGAATTGCCTGACCTGGTAATTAATCCCAAAACTTCATGACCCGCGTTCGATTCCTTGGTTTCCCCGGGTTTTCGAGAAGGATTAATAGAATAATTGTTAATAAAAATATTTGATTGGCAAAGAAACGTTCAGATGCGCGTTAAGCTTAGGTCCTATTATTTCGTCAATATTAATTTTTGCTTCTAAATGTATGTGTGTAAATAATATAAGCAATATTATCTGCTGACGCTATTAAGCTAAAAAGGTTATGAGATAGTAGCAAACCTAGGCCAAAACTTGAGGAGAGTGAGCTCAAACTCAACAAAGTTATAAAACTTTGTGACACATCGTGATTATATTATTGAAATGTATAGATTAGTCTAGGCTTCCATTGAAGTATAGAAAGTATAGACCATCAGCCATTTTGATAGACAGTTCGTAAAAGGTAAACGATTGGCTTCATATGTGACTACTGTCATCACTACTAGGTAAAATAATTCCGCAACGTCTAGATTTAATCTATTGTAATATGTATATGTAGGAAGTGGGTCAGATACGATAAATAAAATGCGGATGTGGTGATATAACAGCTCTTTATATTTTGATCAACTTTCCATTATTAATTACTAGTTTTCATTAACAATGTGAACCATAATTATTCCTTACTACAAATAAGTCATAATTTAAGCAATAGATAGTCAATTATAAATTGTACTGCGACTAATTTATAGTTGACAATAATAATTAACTTGTTTGCACAAATTAATTATCCAAGAGTCAAGGATAAGCTACTAGCAAGATACAACAAATGTACCGAGCCACGCCAGAGCCGAGACTGCCCGAACGGCGGGCGCTCAGAGCCTTTTATACAGGTGGACCTGTAGAAAGAATGGTAAATGAAAAGTTAATAAAGGAAGGATGTAGGTACAGTAAGGACCAGGACTGACGTATCATAAATAATAATAAATAAATATTCACGGGACAAATTACACTTACCGATCTAACCCCAAAGTAAGCAAATTATTTGCTCGTGTTATGGGTGTTAGTCAACGATACTAATACACAGAAATACATATATAAATACTAGAATATATTTAATAAACACCCAAACCTGGAAATACAAACATTTATGCTTATCACACAAATGCTTGTCCCCGTCGGGGATCGAACCCAAGCCCCGTTGATTGCGTAGTCAGGGTCACTAACCACTTGATCAACGGGGCTATGGATAATACTCGATCAATCAATCAGATTGATCGAGTATTGTTCTAAGGTGGTGTCAAGAGTCTTCGCAACCAGCGTGTTTTGATGAAGAGAGTAATGAATATGGAGTAATCGAGATAAGTCTGCAATTAATTATTGCAGGATTTGGGGAATCACTTGTTTAAATGGGTGATGAAACAAAAACAGAAACTTGGTACATGCAAGTGAGTGAGAATGATTTGTTTCCACAAATCTGTACTTTAACGTCTCGCCCGGGTGTTTGATGCTACCGCCTTGCCTATTTCTGGCGAAATAGCGTCAATGCTTGTTATTACGAGTGTCGTGTACCGGTTCGGTAGGTTAGCTAGGCAGTATACTTATGATTCAAGTGCCATTGCATTCTCGCTACATGGATAGCAACGCAACATTAATATCTTCGGCGTATATTGCGACGATTTCTCTTTATAAGGAGAACCATCTGCTTGTTTGCTATCTAATAATATAAATAAAAACTTACATTGAAACCCAATCGAAAAGTGAAGATTAACATGATGAAACGAACGTCAATTGGAAAAAAAATGGGTGACTGAAAAATGACTTTTAAAATTAATTTATGACTGGTTTTTACTATATATTTTAATAGGAGCACATGTCCGTACTCTATGTCCGTACACTATGGAAAAACTTTGTAATTACATGCTAACAAGTACCTGCTACAAAAATGTCCATGGATGGTTAATTTCAGAACGCTGGCTGTTTGACTGGCGTAAATAAAATTTTATGTATTTTTAATTACATTTTGAAGTTACTATAAAGAAGCAACTAAAGAAGCCAATTAGATACTTAATACGCTAAAATAGACACGACTAAAAACAATTGTAGCGGCTCAAACAATCACAAACGCTACAAGAAAAAATAATAAAAAAATTACAAATATAATAACAAATGGAAAAAATGAAATTCAAAATAAAAATCGTGAATCGCGATATCACAATTATTTATCTTGTAACATTATATACAAGTTTCAACGCTTCTCTAATGGACTTCGGTCCCCAGGCAGTACACCTTGCGTGGCTGGGGAGATCTTCCTTTTTCCCGTACTTGTCTTTGTGTGACGTCATCGACCTCCATAGTTATGACGTCACCTGACAAAAAGCTGGCCCGCTGGTTCCATCACTATGGCCCTTCAGCGGTACGGACCAGCGGCGCCACACAGTAAAATAAATATACATATTATATTGTTAAGCGATAGAAAAATTACTACCAAAAGATAATTTCCAGCCCCAAAATTCTTAAGATACATGATTTCTACAATGTTTTTCTTTGTCCAGTACAAAAATTTCAAAATAAAAAATATGTCTCCTGCAGTGCAAAGAGGCGGTAATTAGTTTTTCATTTATTTTTTGAAAGTAAAAAGTGCTTTTTGGATTAATATCTGTCTAGATCTAGGTGCGATATATAAATACTGTAACATACATAATAAACTTGGGCTTGTGTGCCCAGAAATACAAACATTTACTTTACTATGTGGTTTATAATTTACTAGGTGGTAGAGTTCTGCATTGTCTCGCCCGGGTTTGGCACCACCACCTTATCTATTCCTGTCGCAATAGCGTCAGTGCTTATCACTATCGTGTTCCGATTTGAAGGGTAAAGTAGCCGGTAAATTAGGTGTGGAATTAGACCTCGCCACAAGATAACAACGCACCATCAACATCTTTGGTGGCTATAGACGATTGTTGACTTTTTCTATCAAGAGACCCATTACTTGCTTGTGAGATAAGAAAAGAAATTATGCTCATCACACAAATGTTTACCCCTGTTGACAAACGAACCCGAGCCCCATAGATTCGTAGTCATTTACTTTCCATTCGGCCAACGAGATGGTTTAATAATACTTATTAACGTATTATTTTGAATTCGTTGTGTATTAAAATTATATTTTATGACTAACGAATTTAAACTCTAAAGTCTGTACTGTGTTTTTCTGGTATTAATTATCCCATCAAAACACAAATGTGAAATGAGAGCCAAGTTCAGTATAAGAGTATTTGTCTCTGTCGGTTTCGCAGACAAAAGAACGGAGATTATTTGGGTGCCAAGTTTTATAAAGAAACTCCTAAAATTTGGAGTTGCAATCTGCAACATCTATACATATAATAAAATCGTAGGAAAGTCAAAACTGTAAATTGAATATTTTTTTAAAAGAATACTTGGGGCGTGATCTACAATAGATATCGAAGCCAAAAATATAGTTTTTAGAATTTTTGTCTGTTTGTCTGTTTATCTGTTTGTCTGTATGTATGTCCGGGGTAAAATCAAAAAGTACTGCATGTATTTACTTCAAATTTTGCATTAATATTACTATCAGGTCGGGTCAACATATAGGCTACATATTATCACGCTATCACCTACAGGGGAGGAGCCGTGCGGAGTAAACGAAGTCCGCGCGGACGAAGTCGTGGGCAACATCTAGTTCTAAAATAAATTTATTATTTCTTGATACTACCACAAAGTTTGCTATTTAAAAAGCAATAAAATTGCTTCAATTTTAACAGACAATTATTTACAAAATTCATACTAATCGACCAACGGGGTGGTCAAACTGCAACAATCGACTTCAATATCTTGTATATCTGGAACCTTCCTTCAGACCACCAAAACTCCCAAACAAAAAGGATTTTCAAAATCGATTCATAAATAACCGAGTTCTGGGGTTACAATCATAAAAATACAAGCGAATTGAAAACCTCCATTTTTGGAAAATTTTGTATAGGTACCTAATTGGTCACAATACCGGAATGTAGAATAAGATTCAGCCTCGTTACCTACTGTTCTATTTTATTGGTACTAGGTACCTAATTGTGACCCGAATTGAATATACCTACCTATTTGTATTTTATATCAACTAACGATAGGTACAATTTACCTACATTGTATGCGAATACATACCTACATAATTTACATAATAATGAGTAATTAGGTCGTCATAATTCGCGTAAATTATTCATGTTTGATAACACGTCTAATTACAGCCTTAAAATTGTTAAGAATTCAAAATTAAAACCAACCTTGTCTTAAGACAGTCTTTAGTGACATGCTGTCACATTTTTTTTATTTAAGACAAAAAGTGACAGCATACTATTTAGAATGTTCCTAATCTATGACAATGATAGTGCAATTATTAGTATATATATATATATATATGTAACTCAAAATTGATTTGGCTAGTTTTCACCTACAGATAGACAATTAGTGCAAGTTATACGTCCATTAGTATGCTTTCTGTTCATACTGTACTTATAGTGTTGGTAAAAACTACCCAAGTCAAATTTTGAGCTAGATATATGTTCAAGATGAATAAATAATTTTTCGTTAAAATTTAAGAACTTATATTACTTTTTAAGTAACAAACACTGTGGTACCAAGAAATAATTAATTGTTAAGTGTATAAATTTATTTTAGAATGTTGCAGGTTCTTGCAATTAAAATTTTAGGAGTTTCTTTACAAAACTTGGTACCTAAATAGATCTCAATTCTTTTGTCGCAAGAATGAATGAAGCACACTGCACAAGACAACGTATTTTCGTTTCAGTCACCAAGACCAGCGGAGTAAGTAAAATTTATACTAATATTATGTTACCGGCAATCTGTACATACAAAGTTACTAAAATAAGAGGGGGTAACTCCGAATAGAGTAAGCAGGCGCCGCAACGAGTAATGGTTGCCGGCATTCGGTTAGAAGCTGCCAATTGCCATACGAGGTGGACGTGTGCTAACCTATTGGCTCTTAATCCAGTTTAACCTCTCGAAACTTTGACATGCAAGGGCGATTTTAAGCGCCAGGACTCATCACTCGCTTTTTGGCGGGAATGGCGTCTCAGGCGACTCGATGAAAAAAAAATCTTTTTTTTCTACAACTAAGCCGTATTTTATCATTCTGTAAACGACTATGTATCAATTGATATATTTTCTGTCTATTAGAGATCAAAATGAAGTAATAAACAAAGTAGTTTTTATATTTACAAGCAAATATAACAAAAATCACTTGAAAAATAATGAATTTCTAAATTACTTTATTGTTGGCTATCACGATATATTTCTTATTATCTCTACAACAAATTATCAAAATAGAAAAAATATACGGCCTTTCTAATAAAAACAGTACTTATATGAGAGAAATGCACTGTAAAACAACACAAAATTGAATTTTATACCACTAAAAAACGGCAACACACGCGCGGTCCGGTCGAACGAACTAAAATGACTGGTACAAAATAAATGACAATAGTAGACTTCAATTTACGAATTTGACATGACAGATATTTTATCATAGATTAAACCTCAAAGGCTTTTTCATACAACATTAGTCTTTATAAATAGAATTTTAAAGTTTAAATTCAAATGCAAGCGGGGTAAAATCTTGCTCTGAGAGTGAACGGTCAACCAAATTATTATACATATGTCTAATATTTGCCTCTGCGAGAGTTGAGTGGTTAATCTTGTCAATTGTATATCATTTAGTATAAAATTGTGAAGTAATCAAATAATAAGACGTTAGATAATGCGAAGGTTCCTTTATTTTGGAATTGCTCTCGTTCCAACGCTCACGATGTATACTAACTGCCAAGATCGCTATGAGGCTATATATTATATCTATACATGGTATCATAACTTAGTATTTTTTATAGTAGAACACTACTAACACTGTGTAAATTAGTATAAAAGAGAAGTCGAGATCACGGAGCATATTAATATGTTGAATAATAATGCAAATTCACGTAAATGCAGTTGTTGATATGTATATGTTTCCTCTGATACTAGCAACGGAAATGGATATATTGTTCAGTATCTATTTATAACTTGAGTATTGGAACTTTTTGGTCGCTATAAAATATATATTAATGCGTGAAGAAAAAATGCGCGAACGGTAGAGTATGAAATTTATCACAGTTAAAATTTGCAATAGATACCAAATATGGTAATGGTGCGTTGCTATGTGTGTAACGGAATGCCAATGCCACATGCATAAGTCTACCGGCTGCATTACCTTTTAAACCAGAACACGACTATGACAAATATTGACGCTATCGCAGCAGGATAGGTTAGGCGGTGGTACAGACCCGCGCGAGACAATGCATACCTCAATCACCTAGTGGCTACGATGGTAGTGACGTGCGTAGCCAATCATTTGTCTCTTAAGAACTGCCTATCGGTACGGCAGATGGTCTATTTATTCTTCAAAGGAGCCCGGACAAACACGAAATATTTTTAAAGCTTAATTAATTTATCTCTAAGGGTTACCGTACAATAAAGTCAATGATTTATGAATTTATTAAGTTTACGTAGAAACAATATTATTCTTTATTAATATGTATTCTAATATTAATATGTATTCACGCACACATTGTTAATGTTGCATTTTTATTTATTCATTTGTTTTGTAATAACTTTAAAAATAAATTAGTGTTAGAATTTCATTTGGTTTGTCTCGTACACTGATTCTCCTTTACATATCTTCTGTAGTCATCTTAAACTGAACACATACATGAAGTTTTTATGGTCCTTCATAAGGGGTCGCGCTGTGTCTTTTTAGATTTTCTGTGACTGTAAATCGGTTAACTGGCTTCACAGAAGCGATGCCTTCAGATTGGTGTGAAAGATATTCACGTAAAAGATACACGTTGTGTCCATGACACAGCCACAACCCGTTTTTGCAAAATACATAACCCCGGATTTTTTTCAGATAGATACCAATTTCACATTGATTTACCTTGTCACGTGTATGTTTTATATAATATATCTAAAATGACCTATAATTCGAAATAAATTTGCAATGTTGTTTTTGGAACGCACAATATCTATATACATATAATAAAATCGCAGGAATGTATGTCCGGGGTAAACTCAAAAAGTACTGTATGGATTTACTTCAAATTTTGCATTACTAACAGGTCGGGTCAACATGTAGGCTACATATTATCACGCTATCACCGAAAGCCGAAAAATAAAAATGTAAATGTCGTAAATAGCACAATTTTATTTTGAAAGACAATGCTTATATTTTTAATGTGAATCAATTATTATAATTTTATTTGTTATTGTACTTGTCCTTTATTGTATGATTTTTTTTTTGGTTTTAATTAAGTATGGTATCCCAAAATACAAGCTCCGCCTAGTTTGGGAACCTCTAGTATTACACTAAATTATTATTCTTAATTAGCCTCAGTCAGTTTGAATTTTTGTAATTTAGGAAATAAGTACTTGTTTTTTAAATAAATAATAATAATTATTAAAAAGAGTAGTAAGTAAAACTACTTACCAAATTTTTTATTTTTGATAAACTCGTGTTTTTGTATCCACTCCTTTAAAATATTTACCGCCTCCTTCAAATTTTCCATATCGGAAAAACCATATTTTTTACGAATCAAATCAACAGATTTTTTCTCAATCTTGAGTATTGGATGATCTAATGATATAACGTCCATTGCGTTAAACACTAATTATCGACTTCCGAAATTATGGTAAACTAAATCAAATTAATAATATTACGTACACCTATATATACAGACCAAATATTTTTTACTCATTTTAAACACTTATAATTAAGGAAACCAGTGTATTACTGAATAGCATTAATATAAGGTTGTCTTCATGTTATACATGTACATATTTAATCAATACTTACTATACTAATATTATAAATGCGAAAGTAACTCTGTCTGTCTGTCTGTCTGTCTGTTACGCTTTCACGGCCAAACCAATGAACCAATTTGGATAAAATTTGGTACAAATATAGTATGAGACCCAAGAAAGGACATAGGATAGTTCTTATCCCGGAAATCCTACGGGAACGGGAATTATGCGGGTTTTTATTTTAGAAATTTTTCCACGCGAACGAAGTTGCGGGCACAGCTAGTTTTTAATATAATTTTTAACTGAGTTAAATTATTGTATTTGTGTTATTGTACTCGATCAAGATTGGTACCATCTCCTTACCTAGGTTTGCTTAGGTTTGATGCCTGCGTGTTTCCTTTGGAATATTATTTTAAAATAATAACTTATGTCTAATGCTAACTGCTAACTTCTGCTACTGATTTTTTTTAAAAATAAAATCGTATGCTTTTTTATATAATGTACTATACCGCTGGATTGCTTGACCTGAATCGGGTTACCTTGACATGCTGGAGCTTGACTTTCCTTGATTTTGCCTGGTGTGACTACAGTCACTCGGGCATTATGTACTCAATTAATTTTTCACGATTACAGCATACAATAACATCACAACACGAATGCTTCACCTCCACTATATTGAAATAATATTAGACCTATCGTAGATGCTTCGTGTACGAAGTGAAACATGCGTTGAGTACCATGGATTAGATACTGATATTTCTGAAAGTGTAGTAGACGCGTTTGAAATAATGTGCCACTGGGGCCTCTTTTAATTTCCAAACCTTACGTGAGTTCATTCCATAACTTAATTGGTTTTCATTTCAGTGGAATCACAGCAGTCACATTATAACATTTTAAGGAAAGTTGCAAATTCTGTTTTTAAATTATGTATTCTCATAAAGTAACGCCTGAATCTAAAAAATGCATCTGTTCTCTTCTTTATGTACAACGTGTCACAGAAAGAACGCACTATAAAACACGTCAATTAGTATTTTTAATTAAAACCATAAATTCGGCATTAAAAATCATTTTTCATGGTTTTAAACATTGTTTTTTTTTAATGAATTCATTTATCTTAAGTGTGAGCGAAAGTATGTTTTTCTTCGATATTTTTTTAATAAATAATTGTAAATTTACAGGTTTAATGTTTTAGGCCCTATTACCTTGATTTAAGCTTATATTTTCTTTATGTCCACTTTTCATATATAATTTCTATTATTTTTATTTATTGAATTATAAAAAAAATATAACATAGGTAAAAATGGTTGCAATGGATTCAGTAGCTGTTTCTCAATCAACTACTTTTTGCTTTTACATATAATTCTGTGACATATTAAATTTAATGTTCTAGGCCCTATTACCTTGATTTAAGCTTATATTTTCTTTATGTCCACTTTTCATATATAATTTCTATTATTTTTATTTATTGAATTATAAAAAAATATAACATAGGTAAAAATGGTTGCAATGGATTCAGTAGCTGTTTCTCAATCAACTACTTTTTGCTTTTACATATAATTCTGTGACATAATAATTTAATGTTCTAGGCCCTATTACCTTGATTTAAGCTTATATTTTCTTTATGTCCACTTTTCATATATGATTTCTATTATTTTTATTTATTGAATTATAAAAAAAATATAACATAGGTAAAAATGGTTGCAATGGATTCAGTAGCTGTTTCACAATCAACTACTTTTTGCCTTTACATATAATTCTGTGACATATGTTATATTAATATGTATAGCACGATCGCGCTGTGTTCTATTCTCAGTCCGGCCTGTGTCTATTGGATTATCAGAGTGTAAGTAACAAGTCTATGCATAACACCAGAACTTACTTAGTATTTTTTATAGTCAAATACTGCTAATACTGTAGAAATTGGTATAAAGGAGAAGCCGAGATCACTGAGCCGTACTAAATTTGTTGAATAATGATGCAAATTCACTTAAATCCAGTCGTTAATTTTTATATGTTTCTTCTGATACTAACAACGGAAATGCATATGTCGTTCAGAATCTATTTACAACTTGAGTATAGGACGATTTGGTCCTAAAAGCTATATATCTCGAAGATGATCAAAATGTGGTCATTCCATTTCATCCATTCGTAAGAAATGTGACCATAATTCAGGTTTATGCACAAATACATTACTTTTAGCTAAAATACAAGTAGATTTATTTTTGTGGACATTAATGTTTAGAATCACGGCAAGTTTGACACGGTAGTATACGATTGAGTTGCAAGAACAAAATTAATATCGATGATCTAAATTTTTCTCTAAATCTTCCCTGTGTTGGTCCTGGGCTCCATTGAAGAATAGGCCCACTTCCGTTCTGCCAGGCAGGTCGTAAAAGGCGACCGATTGGCTATGCGAGTCACTACCATCGTGGCTACTAGGTGGTAGACTTCTGCATTGTCTCGCCCGGATCTGGTACCACCTCTTTACCTATTCCTGCTGCAATAGCGTCGGTGCTTGTCACTGTCGTGTTCTGATTTGGAGGGTAAGGTAGAAACGCTACCAGAAAAAAATAATAAAAAATAGAAAAAACTGAAATTATAAATGAAATCCTGAATCGCGATATCGTAATTATGTATCCTGTACAAGCTATATACAAGTTTCAATGCTTCTCAAATGGGCTTCGGTCCCCAGGCAGTACACCTTGCCTGGCTGGGAAGATCTTCCTTTTCCCCTTCCTTGTTCTTGTGTGACGTCATCAACCTCCACAGTTATGACGTCATCCTGACAAGAAGCTAACCCACTGGTTCCATCACTATAACCCTTCAACGGTACGGACCAACGGCGCTACAGTGGTGACCCCGACGTGATCTTCACCACTAACAGCCATCAACACGCCATTTCGGTAAACTTATGCATGTGGCATTAGACCTCGCCACAAGATAGCAACGCAGCATTAACATCTTTGGTGTCTATAAGCGATGGTTGACTCTTTCCATCAGGAGACCCATCTGCTTGTTTTCTACCTTATAATATAAAAAAATCGGCTTGTCGATTTCAATACTGTCATCGACCATTCCAATATGGAAAGGTCGATAACAGTATCAAAAACGTACTGAAATTATTTTATTTATAAAAATGTGACGGAATTTTAAAATGCTCTTATTTACCCATGAATTTCCCTAAAATTAATAAATATTTTAAACTGAAAACACACCTTAAAGAAAACATACTTTGCAGTCGTAACCGCCTATCGTGTTGCAACATTTTGTTATGTCATTTTAAAATGTCAAATGGTCAAATTCATCTATCTATATCTAAGAGATAATGAAACATATATGTTTGTATTAAGCTAGCAAACAATACTTTTGGCGATCGGAAAGACTTTTTGTTAGAAACCGTATGATATTTTGTTTGGAGATTACTCAAATATTGGTGATGGCAATGTCATGAAATTTAGCAAATGAAATTAAACTAGAGCAATTTTTAAGTATGAACGTGAGCCAAATCGGTCAGGTATAGTATTTGTAAGAGCCCAAAAATGGAATTACGAAAAAACTAGTTATTTTGCAATTTTCCGCGAACTTTAAGTGTACCTTTGCGATGTTACTGAAAAGGAAAATATATAAAAGCGGTGTAAGAAATTGAACAAACTTACCGTAGGTCTAAAAATAATGAAGACCCCAGCGGCACAGTTGTTTTCTTTTTCAGTAACATCGCAAAGTTACACTTAAAGTTCGCGGAAAATTGCAAAATAACTAGTTTTCTTCGTCTGAACAATGATTTTCCGCATAGTAACGCCTGAATCTATAAAATATCAAAAATGGAATGTTAAAATTTACCCTACGTAATTTCACAGTTCGAACGAACAAGTTACGTGATAACCCTATGCTGCGAAATAAAATATATTCTGTTACAGATGGCTGACTCCATATAAGAGATTAGTTTTTACACCCAATGTTGTTATATATTCGCATTATTATTTTGTGTTGATAAAAAAAGTTATTAACAGAAGGATGTAACCATATTATTTAAAACTATCAGTTATTAGTGACTTTGTTTTCATGATCCAAAATCATTACTTCTACTACTATTTTTTCAGAGTAAGATATAAAGGAAAATAGACATTCCTGGATCGTATAGCTTTCCAATGGTAAAATACATTTTAAGATCAGTCTAGTAATTTTCCACATACAAAAATGCGAATGTTTTCTCTTTATAATATTAGTATAGATAAGTAACAGATATTTATGTTCTCAAAAAGTTTAAATTCCGTGTCTCCTTTGAGGCGGACGCATTCTAGCAGGCAATTTTTAAAAGGGTAATGATTGGCCATACCCATTACTTCCGTTATACCTAATGACTGTGTGAAAGAGATCTCGCAAAGTCTCACCCGGGTATATTGTACTACCGCCTTATCTTTACTTATATTTGTCGTGTTGTAGCTTAGAGGGTAAGGTAGTTGGTAGACTTATCTATGTATCATCGCCATCTCGCCACATAAAAAGCAAAGCATCATTGACACCTTTGGAGTGTAAAGGCGGTGGTTGCTCTCTTCAAAGAGACATATTTGTTTGCTATCTAACTAGGGATTGCAATCCAGCAGCATTTTCAGTCCAGCTGGATTTTTGCAAGATTTGCCTGAATCCAGCTGGATCCAGCGCGAATTCAGCAAAATATGAAACAAAATAAATACATGATTTTTAGATTTCTATTTGCTTATTTATTATTTAAGCTTTTTACTACAAACTAGAGTTGGATATGTCAGAAAGGGCATGAAAGTAGAATCAACGCAGTCGAGATGAGGTTGTTAAGAAAAATATGTGGGGTTACATTCGCGGACCGGGTTCGTAATGTAGAAGTGAGAGAGAGGTTAGGTTTGAAAGAAAGTGTCGGTGTAAAGATGAGAAAGGGCATGCTCCGTTGGTTCGGACATGTAGAAAGAATGGTAGATGAAAGGCTAACAAAACAGATATACAATGCGAATGTGGAAGGATGTAGGTACCGGGGAAGACTAAGACTGACATACCATGATCAGATTGATCGAGTACTGTTCGAAGGTGGTGTCAAGAGTCTTCGCAACCGGCGTGTTTGTATGAAGAGAGTCATGAATGTGGAGGAAGCGAGACAAGCCTGCAAGGATCGTGATGTATGGCACTCGATTCTCTCTGCTTACCCCGTAAGGGATCTGGCGTAAAGATATCTATGTATGTATGTACTACAAACCAATAAAATAATCATTCGATGATAATAACCATATCAATTTTGGTTTGGTTTCTTAATTCTTTGATATCTGAGATCAAAATAATTGACTTAAAATAACAATACAAATACAAGGACTTGTTCATTATGTTCTATGAAGTAAATAAACAATAATAATAATAGTAAGCAATATAAACAAAAAACAATAAATTATTTAGATTTTTGACTTTTATGGAAGTGAAACCTTAAAAAAAACGGGTTGTGGCTGTATCATGGACACAGCCGTGCATCTTTTACGTGAATACGTCTACGTCATACGTAACATTGCGATGGTAACATTTTTCATTCGCCGTTCCAATCACAATCACACATTGGGGTCTGATAAAATCACAAATAAGGTAGTTAAATACCTCCCTCCCACCCTTATATACCTACTAGTGTGCATCTTTTATGCATTCCTAACCGGCTAGGAATTCCATGCGTTTTCGGACGAGTGTAAAGGCACCATCATAGGAATACACAAGCCAAGAAAACCCCGAAATAATGACAGTAGTTAGTAGACCGTCTCACTAGCTCAAACAATACGTTAGGCAAAATCTGCGAAAAAATCATACTATTTCGCCTTAAAGCATTTGTTCACAAAAAAGGTCTCATAATAAATGAGCAGTTCGGTTTCCGAGTAGCTCGCTTTTGCACTCATTAAGTGCACTGATTCACATAGTACACTTTAAACTCTTTAAATAGAGCCCCTGAGCTGCAAATTCCCACCGGTCCTCTATTTTTTCGACGTCACGAAAGCGTTCGATAAGATCTGGCACAATGGCCTAATATAGGAGTACAAGCTAGTGGGAGTGCCCGACAGACTCGTACTCATTATACGAGGTAACTAACCAACCGCCGATTTCAATTCCGTGTAGTGGGTTCATTCTCCACTTATAGGTCGATTACAGCAGGTGTCTTGCACTCGTGTCACTTAGACACAAGGTGACACCTTACAAGATTTGCGTAAGGCCTATTCTATCATACGCCTGCGTAGCATTTGCCCATCTCTCCCATACAGATTTGCACTCGTTGCAAGTAGTACAGAACAAATACCAGCGAATTGTCGCGGGCGCATAGTACATTGACCTTCATAAAATTCTTGAATTTCCGAGCTTAGCTAGGCATTTCAAGATATTTACAAAAGATATTTCAATCACACCAACTTACACACTAACCCAGTGCGGTAGACTACATCCCAGATCCTGGTCCCGATCCCATCTTACGTAGGCCCCGCCATGTTCTCATCGATCCCGACGACCTGATAACTGTGGCCAACGAAACATACCAAAACACTACACACGGGGCAGTGACGCTAACCCTTTTGTCACAAATCACGACGCCACCCTAAACCGAGGATCAGTCTCACAGGAGACACCCTTAGGATAGAGACCGTACGAGCCCACATCTTTAAGCTCTGGCTGAGCACTGCTCGCCCCTACGACCGGTGAAGCCGTAAAGGTCGTTAAGGCCAGCAGTGTACAGGTGCCATCGTTGATCGCTTCGGAAGCCTTCATCTTTTTGCCTTCTCGACACTTCTTCACTTTTTTATATGGGGATTCATGGGTATCATTAGATTGCTACTTAAAATCTCTTTCAGACGTTCATTCTTTGAGTTTTATATGGCTTTTAAAATAATTTTTTGTGACTGATTGCACTGAATTTTTAACTTAAGTGCCATATATATTTATTCGCCTCTGTGGTCTAGTGGTCCAGCGTTGGCGTTGACCACATGAGGTCCCGGCTTCGATTCCCGGGTTGGGCACATAAAAAAAGTGTTTTTCCAGTTTTCTGAGAAACACAAAGTTGCCCGGGATTGGAAAGTGCCCGGTTGGCGATAGGCTTGCCTCCTATCACATTGTGGGACCAAGTATCTTCGGCTAGTCGTGGGTGCACTTGTTGTACCTCTGCCTACCCCTTCGGGGATGTGGGCGTGAAGATACTTTTTTATATATTTATTATTAGCGTTAAAACAATTTTTAAAATTATACAATCAATAAATCTTTACAAGAGCTTTCGAATAAAACTTAACCGAATTTTATAGTTGTTCTGAGTCTAAATATATACCATATTATGCAATATATGTAACGCAGTAAAATTTACTAAAAACGGCGGTACTTCTTACTGCACTATTCGCGAGGCATCGTAATCCACGTTCAGCTTATAAAATTCTTTGACTTTTTAGCTATCCAGTGGTATAATTAAATTTTGGATCTTGGTGATAGTTATTTAGCTTTAACACCAAATTTTATCCCCCGATTTTGTTATCATCCGTTTTTTGAATTGTGCCCCCTATGTAGGCAAATTTAAAGACGTATTCACGTCAAACTTTTTTTGAAATTGACACGTTTACGGTTCTGCGCTGCTGAACCGAGCAAACTGTGCTGGATCCAGCATGTCAAAAAAGCACTGGATCCAGCTGGATTGCTGGATGCTGGATCCAGCAATTGCAATCCCTATATCTAACGATATAACAAGATTGAAAAGAAAAACACAAACGAAAATTATTCTAAATTAAAAACATTTAAAAAAACCTGACACATTTATTTATCATATCACCTACAAACGCATGTAGATACCATGTCTCCGCTGAGATAGTGATCTTAGGTGATTTAAATGCCCACAACGCCGAATATAGCCACAAACACCACCGATCATGCGGGGAGGTCTGATCAGTGGTGTGTGTGTCATGATTTTGCCTTGGCGTATAGTTTAACACAATTGGTAATTTCGCCTACACCTGTCCTTGTTATAGATGGCCATATGCCTTCACTGTTGAAACTACTGCTGACCTCTAATACGGACCATTATTAGTTATCGATGGAAGTTCCAGTTAGTACCTTAGTCTCGCACCTATAACGGCCTCCTTTTGTAGGGTATCGTCACTTTTGGCACTATAAGCCAGCATATTCAGATGTAATTCCGTCCTCGATCTGTTCTTCTCGCTTGACGATCTGAATGTTGTCATTGACTGTGGCTTTTGTGGTGCTGCAAGGCATAGAACTTTTGATTCCATCTTCTGATCTCAGACTTGGTTCGGTCGCCAATGCAAAACGGCTTTGCGCCAAAAGCAGGAGTGCTACCGAAAATCTCTATTCTAAAATCTCTTTATTCAAACTCTCTATTTGACATACACTTTTTTTAAAATAGATTTACCTATATTTTTTACAAAATTACCCATTTCAAAAATAGAAAGACATGAAAGTGTCAGAACTTTTAGAGATAAAAATAATGGTTTGCAGGTGTCCATATATCTTTACCACATATAGAGCGTATAATCTCTTTTTGTTCTCTAAACAATATTAAGTTATCGACACTGTTACCCCATAAAATAATACCGTATCTATCGGTATTGACCGATGATACATATCCATGATAAGCAAGTAAGGCTGCCTTTGTTGTCGATTTCTCTCAAACGCTTAATTACATACACGAATCTATCCAACTTTAAAATTAAATTTTCTATATGCGTCTTTCAATTGCAGTGTTTATCTATAAATATTCCTAAAAATTGTGTTAATTCGACATTTGTAATTTTAACGTTGTCATTATTTTTGTCGGGGCTGTGCTGTAGGCTATCGACGGGGTCACAGGTGGTGGATAGTGAATGGCCTCTACATATAGTGGTCCGCTGCGAATATAATAAGCAGTCCCCGACCAATCAGCGGGGGAGGCAGCCTCCGATCATTGGTTTGCAATCGTCTAGGAGACGGAAAACTCCAAAACCAAACCATGAATTGGTGTCTCCATTAGGCGCAAGTAGGGTTTAACCCAAAATAAACGGCAGGCACCTGCAACCGACCTGGCTCCGCACGTATGGGCTCGCCTTTCTTGTGGAATCAGCCGGTGAGGTCGAGAGGGTAACGTGGGTCCTGGGCAACCCAGCGTCGCCTAACTACGTCCCAGGCGATGCAGCGTCTGTGAAGAGGGCACTTCTCCCACGACAGCTCAGCTGCGCGGAAAACAACACGAGTGACAGTTACCGGTTATAATCCCGCATGTATAGGCGCAAGTGCAGGCGCCAGGGGTCACTCTCCACAGTGGGAGGGTCCTTTGTTGACCCATTTACCAGTTACCGCCCGCTTTAGCTGGGCAGCCCCCGGTCAATAAGGTTGTGGTCCGCCTCGGCATTGACTGTTCCTTTAAGGTGTGTGGAACAAACAGGTTGCCAAGCATGCGGTTGATACTGTCGCTCTGGTATCGGACTGTACAGTCATGCTAAAGCTTGCTATACGGACGCCGTTTATCTAAACGCCGTTGATCTTCATCTACTTAAGATGTAAAGATTGTTATTTTTACATTTTGTTTATTGCTTTGTTGATTACGTGTTAGAGTTGTGTCTTTTTGTGTATGTTTGAGATTTAAGTATTGCTTAGGTTAATTTTTAACTATTTGATTGAAGCCAACCTATAGCTTTATTCACAGTGTTTCGTGTTTCCATTTCTATATTTTCATAATTTTACTATTTACAAAAAGAGTTATATCATCCGCAAACGTTACAGTTTTTGTTCAATAGCATTTGAAAAGTCATTTATAGACACTAGAAAGAATAAAGCAAATATGCCTGAAGCATGATTGGGTGGAGGCAGTTGAGTCAAAGGGGGAGGCATTGACAGTTAGTTTAGACATAGCTAAAGCCTTTGATCGGGTATGGCATAAAGCGCTTCTCTCGAAGCTATCTTCCTGTGCTTCTATGGGCTTCCCAAGAAATTATGCAAGTGGATCACCAGTTTTTTGGCTGATCAGGGCATCAAGGTTGTAGTCGACGGTGCATGCTCCGACCTTAAACCTGTTAATGCTGGTGTTCCCTAAGGCTGCGTGTAATCACCGACATTGTTTCTTCTGCATGTCAATTACATGTTGCGAATTAGTAACATACATTGCTGTACGGATGATAGTACTGGTGATGCTACATTCTCCGGCCGTAGTGGTATTTCTCAGGAATATGTCGAAGAGGGCCGGAGCAAGCTCGTGTCGAGAATCGACTTACCGATGTCTCAGAATGGGGTCATCAAAACCTTCTTACATTTAACTCCAAGAAGACGCAACTTTGCGCCTTTACCGCAAAAAAGACACCCTGTGTTAGATCACCTCGATTTGAAACTACTTTCCTGACAGCCTTAGCCAGTATTGGAATTCCGGCAGTCAATATATTGAACAACGTTCAGCTTCGTGGTCATTTGGAAGGAAAGACTAAACTAGCCTCCAAAAGGCTTGGTATCTCAGCAGAGTGAAAGCAATACTTTATGCCAGCCCATCGCCTCCACGTTTACAAGGCTCAATCTCGACCTTAAATGGAGTACTGTTCTCATCTCTGCTTCTTCCTCTCGATCGCATTCACGTAAAGCGGTTCAAATCGTCGACAACCAGGTTATTTCTAATCGGCTTGATTCTTTGATGTAGATTCGCTCTGTATCTTTTATCGCATTTATCATGGGGAGTGTTCCGACGAGTTGTTTAAATTAGTTCTTACCACTAAATTCCATTATCAAACAGCGCGTCACAATTTCAAGTTCCATCCTCATCACCTCGATTTATGGAAATCCACTATCATGCGCTTTCTCAGCACTTTCTGCTTCACACTACTCGGCACTTTCTGCCTCGCACTACTCGGTACTTTCTGCCTCGCACTACTGCTTTGTGAAATCAATTACCGGCGATGGTGTTTCCTAATGGACACGACTTTGAAACCTTCTATAAAAGAGCGTACTCATGTTTAAAAGGCCAGCAACGCATCTGTAAGAACCCTGGTATTGCAGATCTTCTTAGGTGGCGGTGATCATTTACCATCAAGTGCACTCCCTGCTCATTTGTAGGGGTACTATAAAAAATGAGATTGCTTTCCCGATGGCAAGAGAAAGCATCGTCTATAGACACCAAAGATGTTAATGGTGCGTTGCAATCCTTGTGGCGGGATAGCAATATAACATGCATAAGACTACCGGTTACCTACCTGCCTCTCAGTACACAACAATGACAAGCATTGACGCTATTGTACCAGGAATAGGTAAGACGGTGTTACCAAATACCCGTGCTAGAAATTGCGGAACTCTACCACATAGTAGTCACGATAATAGTGACACTTATAACTAATCGGCCACCTTTTACGACTTGCCTGGTAGAACAGCAATTAGTCTATTCTTCAAAAGATCCCGGACAATAGAATATTGTTGATGAAAATCGAATGAATTTGCATTAACAACATTCTATTGGACAATTGATTAAGAAATATAACTATGTAATAAATAAGACTAGGGTTCGAATCCTAATAAGGACAAGTATTTTGTATGATTAACAATTTTTGCATCTTATCGCCAGAGAGATCATCGCCAACCGGGCACTTTCCAATCCCGGGCAACTTTGTATATTTGAAAAGCTATAGTTTTTGAAAATTAGAATTCGACATAAATTCTAAATAGAATTTATGTCGAATAACAATTTTTCAATTTTTCGTCAACTACAACAAACCCAAACGGATAAACCGATTTTGCTGCAATTTATGCATTAGATGTAGTTTTTTGAGAAATAGAGCTGATTAGTTTTTGTATTTAACTGGTACATAAATCTGGAAGTTATATTAAAAAAATACTGTTTTGCCAATTTTTTTTTTATTTTTGAGGTTTCTTTATCTACATACGTAGCGGGAATTTAAAAAATGCAAGGAAACATGAGTAATAAAAGAACGTTAGGTAACACTACTGGAGTGTCAATCGATGTATAGTTTACGCTATCTCCTGGAAGTTTACTCAGTATTCTGTCAGTAATTTCGTCAACACTACTATTTCTAGCCGCCTATATTGCCCTTTGACACATCCTCTGGTAGTCTTTGTTTTCTACTTCGACTAATGCCTTCGGGTCACGGGGGGTCACATATTTAAGATTCATTCAAGATAGGTTTTAATCCTTATTTGTTTGCAATAAAACCAAACCTTGATTCCCGCCTAGGGAGAGAGGCGAGGCGAGGGAGGATTCATGACCCCCTTCCCCCCCCCCTGGATCCGCCCTTGTACGGCCTGCTATTTTGCAGAGCAGGCTACCGTCTGAACTGAGAACTCGCTAGTCGCTACCACGCATTCTCCCACGCATGCACGCACGCCTCCCACGGTGCTTGTTAATAATATTATATCTTAAAACTCTTGATATCTCCTAAGTTAATGGTTGAAATCAAATGAAACAAAGGACGATTTAATTCAAAATTAAATACTTGTGATGAATAACTAATTTATTTAGATAACGATTAATACCATGTTTATTAAAACACCTACGCAAATAATGTATTATTTTAGAACAATTTTGATTACCATAAAAAGGGTCATAAAATGTGAACCTTAATAGATAGATGTATACTATTGCGGACTTTTTTTTACAACTTTTTAAGACGAACAATTCGGTTATACATGATTTTTGCGTAATTTTAACCGTTAACGCAGCGCACGCCAGGAAAGTTCTCAAAAAGAAAAAGAAATCCCCGTTTAGACCACATTTTTCGTTGATACTCTAATTTTGTTAGTCGTAGCGTGATGTTATATAGCCTATAACTTTCCTCGATAAACAGGTTATCAAACTCAAAAAAAAAATATTCAAATCGGTTCAGCAGTTTTTGAGATTACCGCGTACAACCAAACAAACAAACAATCAAACTCTACAATTTTATAATATTAGTATAGATATTATATATTATATAGGTATGTGTATGTATGTAGATGGGTCTATATATATATATATATATATATATATGTATATATATATATATATATATATATATATATATATATATATATATATATATATATATATATACATTTGTTTTAATTTGTAATATGTAATCAACTGTTCATTGATATTATGGAACTTAATTCTTTATATGTATGTATGTATATTATATCTGTATTGTAATATCTGCACCCGATTTTTACAAGCAAGGATTCCTATTACCACTGATAGTCTGAACGAAATCGCTCTTTAGCGATAAGACCACCATTTGTGCATTTAATTTAAGAGTGTTCTGTAAATGTTAATTAATTAAGGTGTACAATAAAACATTAAATAAATAAATACATTTTTGGCACATTATACCATGGTAGCGAATTAGCTAAAATACTTCACTAAAGTTATTTTTTGAGAAGAATACTTTGAATATTCTGTAATACTTAGTGATAAGTGACGCCATTATCCCTGTAGTTTATTTACATGTTGGATTTATTTTTCTCAAACATTACTGAATAATACAGCATTTTAATAAATATCGTCCGCTTGTGTACTTGCCACAAATACGTTATGATTGAAACGAATTTCCGATATATGCACCGACCGGTAGTGTCTTAAGAGAGACAGTTAGATTGGTGTCGCTGTTATGGCCCTTAAGGCCAAAGGTCAGACACTAAAACGACATCTTCAAAATTACCGACACTAAACATACTTATTTTCACTGGAACATAAAATCCTGGAACTCACTTTACGAGCTATTTATAAAAATCATTCACGAAGACCACTTTCTGTCAGTAACAGAAATAAAACAAAAAAATATATTTTTATAACAAGCTTTTATTAATTGTTTACAAAAAATGATCAGTTCTCTTTGTTTCGCGTTCTGCTCATAAACGTATGTTACACTTTAATAGCATGAAGAAAAAGTGGATGTAACACGCTTATAAGGAAAAATTTTGGGACTGTGATAATTGTCATTTCAAAAAAATGCTATTGCCATTACAAACAGAAAATGAGAAAGAATCTCTATTGATCTCTATGACCGTACTGCAGAACAGCATAACGCACTAACAACAGTCCTCGATCATTGTGCATGTATCACAATGCAATAATAGTATTTGTATTAAGGCGATTACAGCTGCGAACGACCTTGAGTTTCTGACAGGAGCAGCGCAAAAATTATATCGCGCGCTAGCTTGCTCCAACGTCAAAGAGTATTTACAGTGAATGCAGATACCTACGTTTTAACATTTTTGTTCACCTATATGAACTTTTATCATCATGAATCGACTGAATGTTGTCAAACTCAAAACCAATAACCAGTAATCGCTCATTTATCGATTACATATACATTCGTTTTAGAAAAACGATAAATATCTAAAGAAAAAAAATGTACCGAAAATCGATAAAAAATCATATAACAATTTACACAATAATAACAGTTTCGTTTCCTATTTCTTTGAAAGTGTTGTAATATACAATACATCCCGTGTAGCACTTTATTTTAATACATACAATCAATTAATATTTAACAAAACCTTTCAAAATTTGATTTGGTTAAATATAATCTCTTGAATAATATTTTAAAACTAACTAGCTTCTTAGTTTTTGTTTCAAAATCTCGTAATAAAAAAGAAGATATATAATTTGATTTAATGTTTATAGAGGAAACTACTAAATAAGTTGATTTATTTAGACTATTTGTATGTATAATATATTTAATTTATTTATTTTTAGTTGCGAAATCCTTACTACCTTCAAATAGTACCAGTTTTTTTTTCTTTAGAGTTTTGCTTTTTATTCGCTTGCTTGAATTATCTTCGTTGTTTATATGTTTTATTTTTTATTTATTTTTGTACATTTATACAAAATATTGACAAAATACTTATCTATCTATAGCTAATAAAACATTCAAGCGTAAACGTAGGAAAGCGTAAACATGAATAGTCTCAAAATATTATTCAGCGTCTACTCGCAAACAAAACTATTTATAAAGTACTAGCTTTCAGCCCCTTTAATACCCTCTTTTACCTCTTTAAGAGATAAAACTCACAGCATTCTTACATGCACGTTTATTTAATTGAATTAAAGATCATGACTAATAAATTTGAAGAGATTTTGATTAAATATATTTTATTTTTTCTACAAACTTTACCACTTTTTTCATCCTTTGAAGAGATGACATTTGAAAACCTTAAACTCGTATTTATTTAATTGTATTAAAAATCATAAATACTAAGTTTTAAATAATTTCTACAATATTCTACAATAAACAATCTATTTTTTATACAAACATCAATGCTTTTTTTACCCTTTAAGGAATAAAATTTTAAAAAATCCCCAAATATATGATTCTTAAATTGTGTTGAAGATTATAAGTGCCGAATTTCAAGTTATTTTCACCATAAACCTTTGATTTTTCATATAAATTTTAACAAACACTTTTACTCCTTTAATGGATGAAACTTCGAACATTACATGCATGTTTCTTCAATTTCGATTGAAGAGCATAAGTACTAAAAAAATCCAAAAATTCGTACTTCTTAATTGTATTAAAAATCATAAATACTAAATTAAAATAATTTAGATTTTATAGTAATGTAATAAATAAACAATTCATTTATGATACAAACTTTAAAGCCTCTTTTTCCTCTCTATAGGCTAGAATTCCAAAAAATATCAAATTTATATTTAATTTTTTTTCAGTTAAAGGATAATTTAACTACGGCATATCATTCTATTTGAGTTGTAATAACTCAAAAATGACAGAGTTTCATACAAACTTTCACCCCCTATTTCACCATCTTAGGGGATGAATTTAAAAAAATCCTTTCTTATTCCTTGTCTATATCATAAGAACATCTGTAAAAAAAAACAGACTTCTCGGTCCAAGCTCATTATCTACTATAAAAAAACATACAAGCGTAAACGAAATCTTCAATTTCCAAACGGCACAATCTTACTATTGTGCCAAACGTTCTATCTGTACTATTACTCTTTGACTCGAATATGGAGAGCGGAGCATGCTAACATGCGACATAGCCTCCCCGTATGAACGCTACCGGGAGACTGACTTTCGACGCGAGCGCTGTCCGCGAATTAAATAATAAGGTTTTTATTGATTTAATAGCACACTATAATGATTTTGTAAAATTTTGAACTTAAATTTTATAAAGCAATAAATTGTCTGTAATAAAAAGAAAAAATCATCAAAATCGTTACAGTAGTTTGGAAGTTATAAGCAATTTTTTGTGTAAAAATAAGAAAGATATTCGATTTTTTTCCGTCAAAAATAACAATAAAATTTGAAAAAACGAACTTAAAATTTAAACTTAATTATATTATACGTATAATGCATATTTTTTTTTAATTATTGGACCAATCGGTTAGCAGTAGTAGGCTTTCAAAGAGGTGTCTATTTCGTAGTTTGGCATTACCTATCGCCTTAATCTGATATATATAAAAACCAATTGCTGTTCGGTAGTCTCGCTAAAACTCGAGCTGAAGTTGCTGTTCGGTAGTCTCGCTAAAACTCGGCTAAACCAATTTGGGTAATTTCGGTTTTGAAATAATTTTTGAAGTCCAGGGAAGGTTTAAAAGGTGAGAAAATATAGAAAAAAATAAGAGTAGTTAAAAAGGCACAACAACGTTTGCCGGGTCAGCTAGATGTTAGATAATTCTTTAAGAAACACCTTTTTTCATATAGTATTTGGCTGATTCATTACCTCCTGGGCAACTAACATATCACCGCGGCGAAGACAATATCTAAGCCCTTAAACACCTGGTCCCTGTTTCTAACCTTACCAGCTTCTTTACAAACTGCGTCAAATACCGTTAATTGTATTAAAATCGGTCAATTTGTTTGGGATTTATCAATGACGAAAATTTTTTATAAAATGTTTTTGACACTGCTTTGAAATTTTTGAACCTATCAATTATTTAGCTAAAGCAATATTTTATATCTCAAAAATTAGTTGAGTGCCATTCGAAAGATCAAAATCGATTATCGTGTCCAAAATATTTAGCTTTTCCATAATCAATACACTACACAAAATCATTTTTAAGAAAATAGATGTTTGAACTGAAAAAAGCTATGCTTATAGTTTTTACTCTTTTTAACTTAAAATACTTTTTTTTACGGGGAAGTTTCAAGGATGGCCTACAGGGTCAACCTTTACAGATTTTTTACTATAGTTTCAGTTTTATTGATCATGATCTTACTGGGATGACCATATTATACTTTGTTATACTCTTACCGTAGATATTAAAAAAAACACAATCAAAATTCAAATGAATGTACCTACAACT
Organism: Apodemia mormo; assembly: GCA_036924255.1. Classification (NCBI taxonomy): domain Eukaryota; kingdom Metazoa; phylum Arthropoda; class Insecta; order Lepidoptera; family Riodinidae; genus Apodemia; species Apodemia mormo. The sequence continues at coordinate 4,091,774 of JAUPFN010000020.1, read as the reverse complement.
TAGCAGACATAGGTACAAACTTTCCTGGTTTTAATTAGCACTGGTACTAGGTATGATTGTTTGCTTCGATAGTTTTCAAGCGTTTCGTGGATTAATTAAAGAAAGTTCCAGTTCTTCTAGAATGGTATTATAGGCCCCCATGACCCACTCCTTCTTATGTGACGCAGAGGAAGTTGCGCGGATCAGCTAGTACTTTATATGACGTTACAACATTGTAACATATATTATCTATACATATAATAAAAGGGAGTGAAATGGGGAAGTGTAAATAATTATTAGAAAATAGGATCAGTAAACTAACTCAAAATACAAAGGACAGTTGGAAAAACCGAACCAAGTGGAAGATTTTAAAAACTTATGTTATTTTTAGAACGAAGGCTTAAGTCATCAAGTGAGTTAATTACGGACGGATACAAAAGAGCGTAAACAGGTCATTCCTACAATAAAAATATTACGAACCATTATATCACAATAAATCACAAAAATGTTTATATTGCTGTTTGTGAATGTTTATAGAGTTCAGATTTCAAGACACTCTAGTAATGAACGATACAACAGAGAAACGATTATACAAATTATTCTTAGATCATAACAACAAGACACATGACCGCCCCGTTGATCGAGTAGTTAGTGACCCTGACTACGCAATCAACGGGGCTCGGGTTCGATCCCCGACGGGGACAAGCATTTGTGTGATGAGCATAAATGTTTGTATTTCCGGGTTTGGGTGTTTATTATATATATTCTGGTATTTATATATGTATTTCTATGTATTAGTATCGTTGACTAACACCCATAACATAAGTGAATATTTGCTTACTTTGGGATTAGATTAGTAAGTCTAATTTGTCAAAAAAAATGATGTGGTGTCGCGGGACACCAGGTAGGAACGAACTTCCTTCGGCTAAACGGCACTACTCGCTTGTGTACGCGACTGTCGCGCATGCGCACGTCTCATTTAACGCTTTTATTCCACGCATTTTTCTTACGGTTTTACTATCACATTTTTTCAGTTCGGTCGCGCAGCAAAATCCCTATCCCCTCCAAGCCTGCCGTAAGGAACTTCGTTCCAAAAATGCAATTAGCGTTCTCACAAAAGTTGCAATATTCGCTATAATGCGCCTAACACACTGTTAAATGTCTATATTAATCTATATTAATTATTATTAATCCATATTAATACTAGCTGCAGCGTGCAGCCCGCTGCATTATAAAAGTATTTGGCGAATCCCGCGGGATCACCTATTTTTTTTGGGATAAAAAGTAGCCTATGTGCTATTCCAGGTCATCATCTACTTGTGTAACAAATTTTATTTAAATCCGTTCAATAATTTTTGTGTGATTGAGTAACAAACATCCATCCAAACATCCAAACTTTCACATTAATAATGAAATCTATACATGTAATAAAATCGTAGGAAAGTTAAAATTGTACATTGAATATTTTTTAAAAGAATATTTGAGGCGTGATCTACAATCAATATGGAAGTCAAAAATATAGTTTTTAGCATTTTTGTCTGTTTGTCTGTATGTATGTCCGGGGTAAACTCAAAAAGTACTGCATGGATTTACTTCAAATTTTGTATGAATATTACTAATAGGTCGGGTTAACATATAGGCTACATATTATCACGCTATTACCTAGGGGGGAGTGGCAGTGCGGAGTGAACGAACTCCGCGCGGGCAAAGTCGCTGGCAACAGCTAGTAAATAAATAATATAGAATATAATATAGTTTAATATATATATTAATAAATGCGAAAGTTTGGATGTTTGAATGGATGCTTGTTACTCAATCACGCCTAAACTACTGCAAGGATTTGAATGAAATTTGGCACACAGGAAGAGAGTGACCTGGAATAGAATACAGGCTACTTTTTATCCCGGAAAAGTAAGGAATCATTATATTGATATACAAAATACAAAATTCTTATAGACTTATTAGTGGTTACTCGCGACTTCGTTCATGTGACCATAAATAATTACCTTCTTTTCTCCTCTGTGGTCTAGTGCTCCAACGTTGGCGTCGACCACATGAGGGCCCGGGTTCGATTCCCAAGTAGGGCACTTAAAAAATGTTTTTTCATTTTTCTGATAAACACAAAGTTGCCCGGGATTGGAAAGGGCCCGGTTGGCGATAGGCTTGCCACCTATTACATTTGTGGGACCAAGTATCTTCGGCTAATCGTGGGCGCACTTGTTGTACCTCTGCCTGCAATATAAAGTTACGTGTATTAGTTTCTAAAAATAAAAGAACTTAAAACCAGTGAATATGGTTTCTATAACTAGTAGTATTTCACCGCCTTCTTCTACTCTTACTCATTAAGTGCCATCCTATAATTTTTTCTCTTATTTTAAATAGAGAAGTTACTCTCTTTTTTTCTTGTGACTCTTGAAAACAAGGAAACTTTTAATGCTATCTAAAATAGTATTCTAGGCCGTTTTATAAATTCGCATCTTTATGAGTGTATCTTGTGAGAAGTAGGTGATATACCATAATTCTTATAGACTTATTAGTAGTTACCCGTGACTTCGTTCGCGTGGCAAATCATTACATTCCTTTTCTCAATAGGGTAAATAATAGTTCCCTGTGGAACTTTTCGTTAGCCAGTAAAATAGTTAAAATATAACAAACATACAAATATTTCCCTTACATGATGACTGATTATATATTTTTATTTTACTCAATTTTCTCGTCTATATTTTATTAACTTTTCTTATATTAATCTATCTATTTTCTTTATCAAATAGTATATGTAACATCATTTATTGACTATGTCCTTACTAGCACCAGGGAAGCTGTCACTGTTAAATCTTCTACTTGGGAATCCTGACCACTCAAGTAGAAAGTAACAAAGACTTCTTAATACCAATACATTGTAATTTATACTCGTAACTGTAAAGCAGATGGGTCTCCTGATGGAAAGAGTCAACCATCGCCTATAGACACCAAAGGTGTTAATGGTGCGTTGCTATCTTGTGGCGAGGTCTAATGCCACATGCATAAGTTTACCGGCTACCTTACCCTCCAAACCGGAACACGACAGCGACAAGCACTGACGCTATTGCGGCAGGAATAGGCAAGGTGGTGGTACCAGACCCGGGCGAGACAATGCAGAACTCTACCACCTAGTAGCCACGATGGTAGTGAATCGCATAGCCAATCGGTCGCCTTTTACGACCTGCCTGGCAGTACGGCAGGTGGTCTTTTCTTCAAAGGAGCCCGGAACTAACACGGGGGAAAATTCGAAAAAACTGAATATCTAAGGTCTTTGAAAAATAAAATTGAAAAATGGAGCGCAATTCACGTGCAACCTGCTTAAAAATTAAGAAAATCCCCGTAAAAAAATCGGAGTCTAAAACTAGTTTATTTCATACGGTTACTGATCTAGGCAATATAATGAACATCCCTATACAACCACACGATGTAAAGGATATATTCCGTATCAACTCCAAAAACCAGGAATCAGGAATACAAAACAATTATCGTGGATCTGGCAAGTGTCATCACCAAAGAAAATATCTTGAGTAGCTATAAAAAATTTAATAAAGGAAATAGAAGATTAAGTACAGAATATTTGAAGATAGGTGGTCCGATAAAACCAATTTTCATAACTGAAAATCTTACATCACAAATGAAAAGGCTTCACTACCTTGCACGGGTTTTTGCTAACAGTAATGGATACAGATATTGTTGGATCTCGGGTGGGAAAATTTTCATCGGGGAAAAAGGCGGTGAACCTCATTTACTGATAAAGGACGAAGCTGATCTAAAAAGCTTGGCTTAGAAACAGTGACTATTAAGTGTATTTAATCGAAATGTGATCTCTGCTGTTTTGTTTTGCTTCAAGTTTAGGTATAATCTCCTAGTTACTAATGTCTATTTTAATTTTTATGCACACTCATATACACACACATTTACATTATTTTCACTAAACACACTTACAAGATTACACTTACATATAAATATGGACAAACATTACTCCACTCACAGTTCCTTGTGTATTCTTGTTCTGTGGGATATAAACTGTATTGACTTTTTATTCACTTTTCAAGACAAAATATTGCATTGGTTTTTGATTATACCTGTGGTAATTCACAGGCTTTTATATTACTATGTTTCTGATATATTTCTTCATTACCCCAACTTCATTTATGGATGACCACTTACAAATAACCAATGATCTTGATCAATTGTCTGTTTCCAAATCCTGCATCTGTTTGCCTGAAGTATATGCTTCTTATTTGTTAGATTTACAGAATCCCTTATAGATATTTCATATTAATATACGTGGCATTGGAAACAGTACAAATTTCGACAATCAATTATTGTTGCATAGAATAAATTTTAAGTTTGATGTGCTCATTCTGACTGAATGTTGGCTAAATAAATGTCCACATTTACCTCGTTTGCCCGGATACACATATTCTAAATCTAACTCTAATAATCAAAACGATGGGGTTGTAGTCTATACCAGACAAAATATTGATATTGTTATTGACGAACCTTGTATCTTAGACGCAAATTGTTTAATGTTAAGACTCCCAAGTGATGTAGTAATCTTAGCAATTTATCAATCACCATCCTATTTAAATCCTACTAGCTTCTTTAATAGCTTAGATACTTTACTGTATTCATTGCGCTCTGTAAAAACGGTTGCTATATTTGGAGATATAAATATTAACATATTGCTTGATAATAACTGACAGTAATAGATATCTTAATCTGGCTGCATCGCATGGAATGCTTCCTGCTCATAATTTCCCTACACGTAATTCTAACTGATCACGTATTGCTAAAAACAAAGAAACCAGCTGTCACTTTAGTTCTTGATTCCTTATTTACTGATCATGCTCCTGTTGTATTTTATTGTGAAACTAGTACATGTAATACCTCAGTTACTAAAACTACTTTTCATGTACATAGATATCTCTACTTGTGTTAGTGAACTTGAAAATATGGACTTTTCTAGAATATCTGAATGTAGTGATGCTGAATTAGCTTGTTTATTGTTAGTCGATAATATTTCTACAGTTGTAAAGGCTCACACTCATATTTCTAAGGTACCCAGTCGAAAAATAATCACCAAGCCTTGGATTACACCAGGCCTACTTCATTGCATACGTCATAAGGATAAACTCTATCAGAGAACTAGGCGATATCCTGGCGATGAAATAATATATGTAATATTTAAGCGCTACAAACAATTTTGTAATAACCTGTTATAAAAGTTAAACGTAAATTTGAGCAGTTCGAAGTTCAAAAATTTAGAAAAGATCCAAAGAAGACGTGGGAAATCATTAAAAGGTTATCTAATCTCAATAAACCTGCGAGAAGTTCTGAACTATTGAATCTATCCCAAAATCATATGTCCTCAGTTAATGAAGTAAACAATCATTTTGCTAATGTTGGAGAAACAATTGCTTTATAAAAAAATTAATGAAAATCTATCATTTGATATACAGTCTGACTCCTTATCGAGCTCCAGTCACTTAACTTCAATGATTTTATTATAAACGGATTGCACAGAAATTGAATCTATCATAATTGGGTTAAAACAAAATTGTGCATTGGGCTGGGACGGTAACCCAACAACTTCAATTAAGGCTGCACGACATGTTCTAACTCCAATTTTAAATCCTATATTTATTTTATGTATTTGTTCCGGGGTGTTCCCAAAAGTTTTTAAAAAGGCTTTAGTTTATCCCATTTTTAATAATGGGGATAGATATAGTGTTAATAATTATAGACCAATTTCTGTACTAAGTACATTCTCTAAAATATTTGAAAAAATGTTTAAGAACAAAAGACTAATTAACTACCTTAATAATTACAAAATTCTTGCTACTAATCAGTTTGGCTTCAGACATTGTAAATCTACCGAAGATGCAGTTTTGGAATTGATAAATTCCGTTGCGAAAAATATTAATTCTAAATATAAACCACTTTGTATATTTCTTGACTTTTCCAAAGCATTCGACACTGTTTCTATTCCCATTCTACTCAACAAATTATCACGCTATGGAATCCGTGGGATTGCCTTGAAAATGTTTGAGAATTATCTCAGCGAGAGATCTCAATCTGTTGTTATCGAAAATATTGTTAGTAGAGAAGAAAACATTTGCTATGGCGTCCCGCAAGGTAGCGTCTTCGGACCTACTCTGTTTTTAGTTTATATCAATGACATGTGCTTACTTACCCTTAAGAATTGCAAAATCATTACATACGCTGACGATACTGCGTTAGTAGTTCATAGTAGTTCATGGCTGGAAACACGTGAAAATGCTCAATTAGCCTAGAGAAGCATCATGAACTGGCTTAACTGCAACTTATTATCCCTAAACCTAAATAAAACTCAATACATAACCTTTAGTCCCGGACTCGTTTCTCAACCTGATCCAACTTACACTATTCGGGCTCATCAGTGTGATCCTGATTTAGTTGAAAGAAAGAAAGAAAGAAAGAAAATATTTATTTGCAAGAATATGGGTGTTACAAGTTGTTAAAAATAAATTAAGTTACCAACATATTCTACCATTATATGGTGTGCAAATATTTAAAAAAAAAAAAAAACATTATATAATATATCATTTAAAACATTCTTTCGATTATTTAGAATTACTACCGGATCGGAACGCGGCCACACACTGAGAAGATCCGGCGGCGGTCTTTTTTCTTTATTTTATGTACTTGTTATAAATGTACAATGATGATTTCATATTACAAAAGTTATTTTTATAATTACAAGTTTCATATTTTGTGCAATTAAATTTTTTATAATTTACAAAATGTTCACTATTTACAAAATTTTACTAGGTACATTGAAATTTTTTAAGGACAATTCAACAAACTTATATTTCTATCCATTAATATTTAATTTTATCGGCTAAGAATTCTTTAATATCATAATAAGTTTTATCTAACAGCAAATCAAACAACTTTTTGCGAAATTTATTTATAGGTAATGATTTAAGACAATCAGGAATATGATTGTATATAATAATAGACATACAATACACATTTTTTGTAAAAATATTTAATTTTTGATTAGGCACATATAATTTTTTACTATTCCTAAAATATGAGTTACCAGTGACTTCAGCATTTATTTTAAATAACTTTTGGTGCTTTTTTACAAATACGCATACCTCTAAAATGAACAAACATGGTAAGGGAAGTACCTTAAGAGACTTGAAAAGTGGTTTACAGGAATGTAACTGATTAACACCACATATTGCTCGAATACATTTCTTTTGGACTCTAAAAATTCGTACCAATTCAACAGAATTTCCCCAAATAGGAATTCCATATAGTAAATTAGAAGATACTTATCCATGATAAGCTAATAGGGAGGCTTTTACGTTTCTACTTCTCTTAGTCTTCTTAAGACATAGACAAATCTATCAATCTTATTACATAGAGATTCAATGTGTGCTTTCCAATTACAATATTTGTCAATAATTATTCCTAAAAAGTTTGTATAATCTACATCATCTATATTTACTTTATTTAAAAATACATTTGTGTTTTTAGTAATATTACTGTGGTAGTTCTGAAATTTAACTAATTTTGTTTTAGTTACATTAACTTTTAAATTATTATTAATTAACCAGTCTGAAACTTGAAGTAAGGTTTCAGTTGTTTCGCTTACCAAGTCTTTTTTATTTTTACATTTAATAGGTAGGGTAGTGTCATTAGCAAATAAAAAGCAATCATGTTGTGTACTATCAGGAAGATCATTGATATGAATTAAAAATAGCAAGGGTCTTAAAACACTGCCCTGTGGTACACCACAGTTGTTAACACGGTAGTTTGAAGTAAATATTTTTTTACAGTTTTCGCATATTTTAGATATTTCGACGCATTGTTTCCTATTTTCTAAGTAACTCTTTATCCAATCTAAAGCCTTCCCTCTAATACCATATTTTCAAGTTTTGATAGTAGTTGGACACCGATGTAACTGTATTGAGATAGGCCGTACTAATACCGTCAGGTACTTAGGAGTTTTAATTGATAGCATATTATCCGATAATAAATAAATAAATAAATATTCAAGGGACAAATTACACTAACTGATCTAACCCCAAAGTAAGCAAATTATTTGCTTGTGTTATGGGTGTTAGTCAACGATACTAATACATAGAAATACATATATAAATACAAGAATATATTTATAATGAACATATAATGAACATATCATTGTATTGGTAAGTCGTGTCAGAAAACTAATTTTTGTTTTTCGCAAGCTTAGAGGATGTGTCAAACTGAGCACATTAAAAATTGTATACTTTACACTTGCGCATTCCATCCTAAGCTACTGTATCACTGCTTGGGGATCGGCTGCTAAAACCAGCATGCTCGTCTTGAAAGGACGCAACGAGCAGTGTTAAAGGTTATGACATCTAAACCAATCACTTACCCCACTAATATGTTGTACGATAGATGCAGTATCCTCTCTTTGAGGAAAATATTTGTTTTAAATACAATAATTCGTAGACATACACTACCTCCATTTGATGCCAACTTATTTAAGGACAAAAGACGATCCCATACAGTCTGCAAAATTAAAAGATCCCTTTTTGTTGTAACAAGTCGACAGTTTTACTTTCTGAGTCCATTGTTGTAAAATAAAGTAAATAAAATTTTAAACATATACCCTTTAACTTCCAGAGAGTGCAAGGTGCGACTGACACAATGGTTACAAGGTCTAGATTATGATAACGTCGAAAGTCTCACCGGTAAATAAACTTTTGTGTATAGCTTATAAGCTATACACAAAAGTTTGTATATAGCTTATAAGCTATATACAAAAAAAAATAACATATGTAATATATTACATATGTTATTTTACTCATGTTTTCTCTTTCTCTCTCTCTCTCTCTCTCACACACACACACACACACACACTCGCACATTTGCTCATGTCCATACGTATACACACACCCGCATACACTATCATACGCATACACTCACACTTACACTACCCCTCCACACACATACACACACACATACTGACACACACTCACACATTTATTTTTTTAATTAGTATTTAAGTCAATATTGTACTTAGCTTAAATAGAAACGTCATTTCAAAGTATATGTTCTGGAGGTGGGCGTTAGTAACTGCGACACAGTCAGTATGATTATAGCGATTGCTATCGTACTACGTTTTATCGTTAATTGTACCGTTTCAAATAACATTTATTTTATTTTTATTTTATTATTATTTAATTTATTAAGTCAAAAACCAGCAACTTACAAAAAGGGATTGATGGATATTTCAGAAATAAAGTTCATGGGGTTGTTTTAATGGAGTTGTGTCGAAAATAAAAAATTGTGACGTGATTGTGAAAACCAAAATTACTGACGGGAAACATGACTTGCTAAGTAAAACTATCGTGCAGCATTGCTACATGCCGAATCTCGATCTATTGATTGTTCGTTAATTGGAGGCTAAATAAAAAAAAGTTTTTATTTAAAACACATGAACTACTATAAAAGAAATTATAAAGTGGTAATTATAAGCTTACTGTGTTCGTACTGAACTGTAATGCAAACGTGTCCGTAAGAATAATATTTCAACTAGTGAACTAATTATTTTATAAATCCCCTTAAATCCGCATCTTATAATTGTTAATGTTTGAGGATTATGTACCATAATATACGTTACAATATTATAACGTCATATAAAGTATGAATGTTGTTACACTAAAAACCAATGCAAGATGATTATTTTTTATGAATTGTATGATTATAAAAAAGCATAATCGATAAAAGTAAGTATTTGATGGCGAAGTGTCCTGTCGGCGAAGCGCCCTGTCGGCGAAGCGTCCTGTCTGCGAATCGTCCTGTCGGCGAAGCGTCCTGTCAGCGAAGCGTCCTGTCGGCGAAGAGTCTCGTCGAAGTAAAGTCTTGTCAGTGTTCAATCTGTCGACGTAGTGTCTGTCGGTGTTTAAACGTATACTCAAAAAAAAATAAGCCTTCATTAATAACTGTGTCATATTAACTTGAGGAGTTATAGTTAGTACATTTTAACTATATCTCCTACCTCTGATAGTTGACGACTGAATGTTTTGGTGCTTGTTGTGCTTTTATGAAAGGGCAAGTTTAATATGTAAACCTTCAAAATTTTTACTGCGTAAAATTTTTTATTGATCAGGAGGGATAATGTACTGATTCCTTGCTTTTATGTTCATGGTTCTGTATTTTAAATTTGTCTTACGAGAGTTGGGCTACTTACATTTTTATGTATTCCCTTTGTACTTTGGTAATGTATTACTTTCTATTTCATGCTTTATTAATGTTTTTATTTATAAATGTTTTCCATTATTTTGATTTTCATAATTGACATGACACGCTGTATGTCAAAATTATTTTCTTAGTATTTCTCATAACATGAGTTCCTAATTAATGTACCCTTAATATGAAAAGTATAATTCGAATATCTGTAATTTTCCACATTGCTCCATCCTTAGGCATACAAATACCCAAGCCAGCCATCATCGGCAGTCAGTCATCGTCGGGAACTTATAACTAAAAGTGTCAGAGAAGAAGTCTTGAAGAAACAGGCTCCGTAGCCTTCTCTGCTGGTCTAGAGCTGGGACAGTTCTGGCCAATGCCATCAAGCCGGTCTCTACGCATGTGTCTGTTGCGTGTACTTACTGAGCGCGCGCCCTTCTACGCGTGTGCCTACTGAGCGCGCGCCCTTTTACTCACGTGTCTACTGTGCGCGCGCCCTTCTACACGCGTACCTGAGCGTGCGCCTTTTACGCGCGTTGTGCCTACCAAGCGCTCGCCCTTCTACGTGCTTGCCAGTTCCTCGTGCCTATCCATGTGCGTCTACACCAGCGTGTCTCCGACTTCTACACTTGACCCGGGGAGTCCAATAAGATTCAGTGCCGGACTTTGTGTGTGTGGCAATATTGTAATATTTAGAAATGCATTTCACTTAACCTTCCTTTTGTGCCACCAGGTTTTATTGAGACTCAGGAATCTGATGACAGCTTGTCTTGTGACTTGGATTCTCTCCCTCTACTCTCCATATGGGTGGAGTCTCTAACGTTACAAATTGTAACTGACTACACAGGACCACATAAATTCCCATGGTCTATATCTAGTGGTACACTACTTGTTGTTCCTGAGTGTCCAAATGTTAAGCGTGTCTGCTTGTCTTCACAATACACTTTGCAAGCACTCTTGTTGATTACTGACTTATCTGTGTATGCTATTCCTCTGATCTTGATCTGAAGAATCCTTCATTCTATCTAGGTCATTCATGTTCAAATGGCCTTGTCTCCTATGCCACACTTCACTACTGACTGCTAAGAAAGGAGATGTAAACAAACACTATTTATATTCCACTAACAAACTATAAACACCATCAATTTGTTTTGCTAGAGCCACTAGGATGTCCTCTCTTTAATAAATATTGCAGAAATTTCGTTTATTCTCCGGTTACCGTTCTCAATAAGTTGATTTATAGGAATAAGGTTATCTGTGAGGTTAGGTACACATAACACCTCTTTCAAAGTCACTTTATAATTACATTTTGGAGTGATAGTTATGATATTAACCTCGCCAGAACACAATACAGGCATAGCACTTTGGTTTATTGCTATAATTTCCTTGATATTCGGCGTAACTACATCCTTTATCATGTTAACATCTAGAACCATATGAACGCTCGCGCCACTGCCTAAAGAGAAATCATCTTTCTTGTATCTTTCATTTAGAAATGCTGCGGAGAATGCATAAGTTTTCTGTATTAATTGCTGATTACAGTGAGTTTTAAAATGACTAAACTGTTTGCAGTAATAACATTTTATTTTTGACTTATCAGATTTGTTGACTCTTGTCATGGACAGACCTTTGCCGCCTTGATAAATCGAGTTTTCATTCTTGCCACTGCTTGTCGTTGTGATACGTGAAAACCCTGAATCATCAAATATCATCTTCAATTTCTGCCACAAATCTTTTGTGCTTGAAGCTTCTCTTATATGAACAAATACTGAAGGATCAATGGTTAAAATTAACATGACTTTTGCTTTTGCGTCTTCTGTGGTTACAGTCGTAGAAGGTTATTGCTTTATACAATTTGCCATGCCCTCTAAAATAAGTAAATTCTTCACCCCAGACGCCTATTCGTGATAATTTTTGGGTCCGTTGGTTGCTTGTGATATGAGTGTTAGTCAACGATATTAATACATAGAAATACATATATAAATACTCAAATGTATTTAATAAACACCCAAACCCAGAGATACAAACATCTATGCTCATCACATAAATGCATGTCCCTGTTGGGAATCGAACCCAAGCCCCATTGATTGCGTAGTCAAGGTCGCTAACCACTCGACCAACGGTGCGGTCGACGGTCGGTATAGACAAAAACATAGATACTTTAATATTTCATGTTACAAACATTAAATATTATTTATTCCATTCCCATGCAAGATTATTTGTAAAGAGGCTAGGACTGGCCACGATGAAAATTATTATCAAGATAAAGTCACTGTTTTCTAATAACCACCTAACCCTAATTTTCTAATAACATAATTTGCTAAACGCCCTAACACACCCAATTTATTTATTTGTTTTATTAACACAATGTCAAAACACATAGTTGAGCCACGCACAAGCTTACTATATTAGAATGTCATTTCTTAAGCCTCCTCCCCTTAGAGTTCGATAGGGACAACTGCAGCTTAGACCGAAAATACCAATGAAAATTACACAAAACAACTTTTAGTTGTCCCCTGTTTTCTCCTCCGAAACTAAACCGTACTGTTTTCATTAGAAATTATAATAAGGCTTTATGATTCTATGTTTTTCATTTTTAATATTATTTCGCCCAATTATTTTGCTGGATGTTTGAATACAACGGAAAATCAGGTCAATCATTTAGGTTTTTATCGATTCATATCTCTTTTAGTAATTAAGTTTTGAAAAAAAAAAACATGAAACATATCAATTGTAGCATAAATTTATTAGATCTCTGCATCTTTTATGCAGCATCATGTATCATAGGGAGTGTACCGAAGAGTTATTCGGACTAATTCCTGTCGCTAAATTCCATCATCGGACATCGCGTCAAAATTTAAAGTTCCATCCTCACCACCTCGATGTCTGAAAATCCACAACCGTGTGCTTTTGTCGACACTTTTTGCCTCGCACTACTCTTTTGTGGAATCAATTACCTTCGGGGGTGTTTCCGAACGGATACAACTTATGGACTTTCAAGAAACGAGCTTATTCATTCTTAAAAGGCCGACAACGCAGCTGCAAGACCCCCGGTATTGCAGTTATCCATGGGCGGCGATGATCACTTAACATCATGTGCACCACCTTCTCGTTTGCCCCCTCTGCTATAAAAAAAAATAGATACAAAACTTTTTTCTACTAACAACTTTAGGGAGGAATCAGGGGACAACTTTTGCATGGAGAAACGGCCGAAGTGTTCCTTCTTATAGGCAGGCTATCAATCTGAGGCTAAGATCTTAAACCCTCTTGCATTAAATTGTCAGCTGACGCTACCTTCAAACCAGAACAAGACATTAACGCATACTGGCGTTATGGTTGCAGAAATATGATTGATTTGGACTTACATTTGCTTTAAAAGTCCAATTTTCATCTTTTTTCATAGTTTGGTCCATTTTTAAGTAGGGCAACTATTTATAGTAACGAACATAATGCAAGTGATTTTATAACACATATAATTATACAATATACACTAGGCCACTTTCTATGCACTTTTGTGGTATCTTTTACTGAAAAAGTATCGCACATTGAGGCTTGAGCTTTGACGTGTTAGTTTAAATTCATGTGTAGATATGATCTACCATTAAAATACCATTTTAAAAAACACTAAAAAACATAGAAGATACATGTTGTATTAAAATTTTATTACTACTAACGCCATCTATTATACAGGTAACGAGTTAAAATGCTAAAAGTGAACGAGTTAAAATGTTAAAATGCTAACGAGTTAAAATGCTGTTTTGGCGTGGTAAATTTAGTTACTAGTAAGTTAGTTACTAGGTGATAGAGTTCTGCATTGTCTCGCCCGGGTCTGGTACCACCGCCTTACCTATTCCTGCCGCAATAGCGTCAGTGCTTGTCGCTGTCGTGTTCCGGTTATGAGGGTAAGGTAGCCGGTAAACTTATGCATGTGGCATTAGACCTCGCCACAAGATAGCAACGCACCATTAACATCTTTGGTGTCTATAGGCGATGGTTGACTCTTTCCATCAGGAGACCCATCTGCTTGTTTGCTATCTTATGATATAAAAAAAAGTTAATTTAATTCATTTTCATTGACTCCATTTTAATACAATATTAATCTATTAATACACTTGTACTTTTTAACTTCCCGCTACGTATGTAGATAAGGAAGTTACTGATTTTGCTCCGATTTTCAAAAATCGAGTTTTCTTCAAATGTCTACGTTTTGGGTCCTAGGAACCTTTTTCGACTATTTTCGCGATGACGCCAGTGTGTCTGTCTGTATGTGTGTGTGTGTGTCTGTATGTAAACATCTCATTACTTTTTAACGGATGGACCGATCGAAACGCGGTTGATGGCATTCGATCGGATTCCACTCACCTTAGACTTCCTGAAATTTTGAACCAAATGGGCCCAAGGGATTTGATAAAATTTTTAAAAATCCCAAAAAAATTTTTAACAAAACTGTTTTTTTTTAAATATAACTTCCAGGTGTACCGATTGAGTACAAAAACTAATCAGCTCTATTCTTAAAAACATTACGTCTAATGACTAAACGACGAAAACTTCGAAATATTTCAACCAATATTTTTTAGTATTTTACAATATTTTAGTACTAAACAAATTACGTCATATGCCGTTCTAAAAATCAAAATCGAATCTTATTTTCAAAATTACAGCTTTTCAAATATTAAAATTACGTTGTTTTTAGCAAACGTACTTAGTCAATCGGTATATTAGCCTGAAAGTTATTTTGATTTGAAGTCAAAATCTTATCAACTTTTCTCCTTTCACAACTGCGTCAAGTGTCTTTAATTGCATAAGAATTGGTCAATTTGTTTGGGATCTATCATTGACGAAATTTTTTTGAAAAAAAGTGTTTTTTGACATTGCTGCGAAATTTTTGAACCTACCGATTATTTAGCTAAAGCAATACGTAAATTGAGTTGAATGTCATTTGAAATTGACCATATGAAATTTGATCATTTGATTATCGTTTTCAAAATGTACAGTTTTTTAAAAATCAATATACTGCCATTTTTATCAAAATAGACTACATATGTGGTTGTTTTGTTGGTTCATTCGTAAGTGTTTTCTTGTGTTTTTTGTGACTTAGCAGTTGAGACATTTCAATATTTCTTAGAACTGAAAAATATATGCTTATAGTTTTTACTCTTTTGAGCTTAAAATACCTTAATTTAGCTGGAAGTTTCAGGGATAGCCTGCAAGGTCACCCGTTTACAGATTTTCCACAACATGATTATTGTGAAACAGTACAAGTGTATTAATTGATTAATAATGTATTGAGGTCAATTTTCAATCTTAGCCCGAGGGTAAAAATCTAAAAAAGGTATATTCATGCCCGTATCCCCGAATAGGTAGGCAGAGATACAACGCGTGCATCCACGATTAGCCGAAGATACGTCTTAGTCCCACAACGTGACAGGTGACCAGCCTATCATCGGGCACTTTTCCAAACCCGGGCAACTCTGAGTTTCAACAGCTAATTTTTCTTGCCTGCGGCAAGTAAAAGATTAATCCTACAAATTTGGAAGGTTAATTACCTAAATAAAACATTTTTTTATTTCGAAAATTGATGTGAAACCAGGAACTTCTCGATTTTAGAATAAAAAATATTTACCTTAGCGAAATGTTAAAAGTGTGTTTTTTTTCTTTATAAGATCAACTTTCATTTTAATACCCATTTTTCCTTGAAAACTCTGTTATAAGAAAGCTACCACATATAAAAATTTATTTCTATCATTTTTATATATGGTAGCTTTCTTGTATTTCTTATCTATTTTACTTTAAGAGCGAAGTGGTGGCGTGAGATGGATCTTGAGTTGCTACATAATATGGTTAGACCGTACTACGAGTATATTTTAGGTAGACCAGAAAATATGGTGTAAAATTTTAGTAGATAATCTTTATATTTGTTTTGTGTAGATAACATTGATAATAATAAAAATCGTGTTTTTAATAAATCAAAAAAAATTTAAAGAATTTAAATTTTAAAGTCTTAGAAGCATGTTTTTTTTTTATTTTGGATTTATTTTCCTGCGCCCTCCTAGACCAAAGCCTGACGATGCCTTTGATGCGAATATAATGTTAGGGTAAAAATATGCTGGATTTTTTTAGGTTAGATAATAAATAAATTATAAATAAAGTCTATACGTTAAAACAGGGCTGTCCAAGACAGATACTATCCTGGACTACTGTGAATTATCGGAGAGATTGGAGGGCCTCAAAGATAATTCACAAATTATCAAATAAAAAACGAATTAAAATTACAAAATAATAATTCCGAAGAAAATTGATAAATAACCACACAGGTAAGGAAAATGCAAATACAGTTAAAGGATTTATGAAATAAAATATAATAGTACAAAAGACTAGCTTATCTCGTAGTGAGATTTCTTACAGCTACCCCGCGCGAAAAAGACAGTAATTTTTTGTGTATATAATTTATGGAATTTGGGACAAAATGTTAGGGCGAATACGGAACAAATCGTTGCGAAAGATTAAAAATACTTCGCGGGCCGCACAATCACAAGCTGAAGGCCGCTTGCGGCCCGTGGTCCTTGCGTTGGACAGCTTTGCATTAAGAGATGTAATCCTTATAAAAATACTTTCCTAACAATACTACTAGGTAGTTAACTTTGCGAGCCCTTACAAACTCTGCTTTTTGCTAGTTGTACTTAATGAACTTTTGTTGTGTTTTAATGATTGATAAAGAAATGTTTTTCCTTGTGTAACTTGAAATATCACTAATATGTTTTCATTTAAAAAAATGTTTATAAACATTTATTTTGCACGTCACGTACTCCATTTCGCTGTATGATAGCTTGATAATTGAGTTGACCCGTCAAGTCGACAGTGGGAATCAAAAAGAAAATTCACATCATTTCAAAATGCTCAGATTTAAGATATTATTAATAGCAAAATAGTATTTTAATTTTATTATCATCTTCATCGTTTAAAACTATATGTTAATCAACATCTTTCATTTCTCTTCATCTAATTTTTTGTTAATAAGTAACGGTGTATGTTACGCAGTGTGAATAAATGGCTTAGAGTCATTTAAGCTTATAATCTGTGGACACAATTTAATCCAGATACATCTTCGGTACTAGCTAGTCCTTGGTTGGTCTTGTATCTATTTGTAATCAGAATGGATTTTAGTATTAAAACTAGCTTTAATACTGTAACAAACCTAGACTTCTTAGTCTTGGTAGAAACCTAATGATTGATGAATAAGTTGATGTTCAAAGTTTACCAAAGATGGAAATACGCCATGGACGTGTTGATTGTAACATTGAGTCATACAATAGCCATATTTTAAGAGTTGGTTCTAAGGTTTATATTTTATTTTTATTTTTTATTTTACCATTTAATTCAGGTAACATGCCCCATATTATAAATACCTTATAGACATTAACATACATATTAATATAAAAAAATGATGTGGTGTCGCGGGACACCAGGTAGGAACGAACTTCCTTCGGCTAAACGGCACTACTCGCTTGTGTACGCGACTGTCGCGCCTGCGCACGTCTCATTTAACGCTTTTATTCCACGCATTTTTCTTACGGTTTTACTATCACATTTTTTTCAGTTCGGTCGCGCAGCAAAATCCCTATCCCCTCCAAGCCTGCCGTAAGGATCTCCGTTCCAATATACTTAAAATTACACTTTGTTACTCGTTAACGGCGACGTGACGCTTGCTTCATTCCGGAGTCTCCCCTGGAACCTCCGGTAGACCATACCAATCAGCCAGAATTTTCACCAATAAAAATGATGTGGTGTCGCGGGACACCAGGTAGGAACGAACTTCCTTCAGCTAAACGGCACTACTCGCTTGTGTACGCGACTGTCGCGCCTGTGCACGTCTCATTTAACGCTTTTATTCCACGCATTTTTCTTACGGTTTTACTATCACATTTTTTTCAGTTCGGTCGCGCAGCAAAATCCCTATCCCCTCCAAGCCTGCCGTAAGGAACTTCGTTCCAAAAATATTACACATAATATATAAATACATTCAAATAATTTCTATTAATCCTAGGGAAAATTTCGAATAGCAAAATTTAGTTAACTACATAAAAAGAATATTATCTGATCGTAGTCAGTTTAGTCCCTTTTATAAATTAATAATTTAATCTGGGAGAAATGACAAAAATTTTCAAGTTTAAAATATGTGACATAACAAATAGTCGCATGAATATAATTGATATTTCAAGACGATATAGAAAATATAGCTACATTTTTGTCGACCTTTTCTCTAGCAATACTAATTGATGACCTTTGAAATTGAAAAGTGCACGTTGATTCTCTTTGCGAAAAAAATCATAGATTTGTCATGTTTTGAGAAGAATAAGAGAAGTAGCTCAATTAAATGCTGCTTTGTTAACATATCATGGATATGTTTTACCTGTAGAGATTCCATATTGCAATGGAATCTTTATTTGGGGAAACTCAGTTGACTTAATTCGTATTTTCAGAATTCAAAAGAAATGTATACAAGCAATATGTAATGTTCATAATTTTCACTCTTGTAAACCTCTATTTAAAAACTTTCAAATAATACTTTTACATTTTTTCACATTCTCTCGGTATGTGTGTTTGTTAAAATACATCAACAAACAAATACTGAAGTATTAGGGAATTCATATGTTAGAAACAGCCAGAAGTTACATGTGCCAAGCCAAAGACTAAATATTTATAAAAATAATGCATATTGTATGACGGTTAATATATAAAATCATAAATTCACCATATCATTTTGGTAATTTAATTAGTTTTTAATAACTTGTGACACCCACATTCTTGCAAATAAATGTTTTTCATTTCATTTCAAAAGGTATTTATTAAGTAAATCGCGCATATAAATAAAAAAAATATGTAGTGAAAATATGACGTAAATTTTTAATCTATATTTAAGGTTCTAAACGTTCCACTCATGTCTATGTATTCTTGTTCAAAGGAGTTTTTATCTAATCGTAGACTTTCATCAGTACTGGCTTGCATATTTTCTTTCATAAAATCTGTATGTTCTTTTGACAATAAAATCTTCACAAACCGTTCTGAAACAATAAAAGTTTTAAAATTATGTTAAATAAGCAGACGATTACTGTAATGATAAGAATTCACTGTCACATATTTACATTACTAAGACTATTACAGGTATGATTATCTTTGGTGCAGAGGTAAACAAATTTGCTAAGTTAGCAGTTTTTTCACTCCTTGTATTGCATGTTACGAGTAGGAACAATCACTCTCAGTAGCAGGCGTAGATTCAGGATTTGGTTCAGTGGGGGAGGGGGTAATCTTGGCTAATTTGACCTGCTTAATCTTTTCAGGGAGGGGGGTGGGGGCATTTGCATCCATTGTCTTCTCCCACTTGGATCCACGTCTGCTTAGTACGGTACAACAGCTGCTGCACACATACTTTGTGAAACGCTATTGGGAACGTAACGGTTGAAGAAAGCAATATTTTACGAGGCTGACAAGACCTAATTTGTTGAAATTGATGTTATTTATAAGTTTTGTAAGAAAAACTATTTGTTATAGCATATTACAAAAAAAAATATTAATATTTATCATATGTCCAAGATCGTAGTCGGACTCGATACAAAATTGAACAAAATTGGGTCGAAAGAAAGTATTTGCGAAGATTGGTCTAAAATCTTCATTAAACGGTTCTATATATTTTTTTTTTATGTACGGGTCTGCAATTAAAAACAAAATTCATCATATTCATACCTAAACCGCTCATATTCAATAAGCGAATCATATTTGACAAATAATCTACTTTTTTATTTCAATATTTATTCATTATAAGACCTGGCCACCCAGTTTAACTGATAGTGGATGGAGAGTGCGCGTTTTTGGTGTAAACATCGCCTTAACAATAGAGTTTTCAAATGACTCTCCAAAAGGAGGTGATTTTAGATTCGGATGCTTATGTATTTTTTATCCATGTTCGGGCATAGCTCTGTTATAAATAGACGGATTTTCTGAATTATTTTCTTTTCACAAAAGAATATTTTTGATTTAGTCCCCTATAAATATAGTAAAGATCTGATTTACTATATTTATAAGGGACCAAAAGGAAGAGATATAGGAGGTTAGAAGTCAGTTGTTGCAGTTTTACGGATTTTAAAATATTAAATATCTAAGACAGGCAAAAAGTAGTGACCGCTTCGCTATTCGGAAGTGCAGTTTGTGGTTTTGATACACTGAACGTTTTAACTTATACAAATAATTATTTAGTGAGATTAAATCAAATTAAGGACACAAAATTGGTAGCGACGCTGAAACATAACGTAATTAACATATTTTGCTTTATTTGGGAATTTTGGTTACTATTAATCTATAAATTTGATACAGCAGTAATGTTCTTATAGACTGCCTTGCAATGGTTATTAAAGGTTATTAAGGTTAAGGTGCCGCTTAATACATGGAGTAAATGGAGACATCAACTAGTATAGCCAGGCCTATGACACTCGCATATACCTACCGTGATAAGCATCTACAGAGCGCGACAACTCGACTTTGCAAATCAGTCGGGGCCGCCCCGTGCTTATGAGTACACGCGTACCTATTTATGTACGACGGCCTGCCGATCATCGTCGCGACGTAAGGTTTATTACTGTAGGTACTCTTACAAAATGGGGGATTCTTAATATAAAAAAATTGCAGTATAAAATAATTGGTTGTCGCAATAAACAGAAGGATGCAATGTTTTTTACTTTACCAAAACATTTTGAAATGTAAATAAATATTTATGTTTTGTTTAGTTTACTCATAATAACATACAAAAATAAGTAGGTTTTAAGTACTCTAGGTAAGGATTACGTAGATTTATCATGCTCCAGTATTGCAACTTGAAATGCGCCATAAATTATATTTTAACATTAATTAATTATTAACAAATCAGAGTTTCTTTGAAGTATAGAGCAAATGCCGCTATGCCAGGCAAGTTGTAAATAGCCACCGATTGGCTATACGTATCACTACCATTGTGACTACTAGGTGGTAGAATTCCGCATAGTCTCACCCGGGTATACGGTACCACTGCCATGGGCGTACCGAGGGGGGTGGAGGCAGGGAGGGGTAGCTGCCCCCCCTGGAATTTGTTTACCTCCTTACTGTTGTAGATAAAAATATAATAAGATAAAAATATAGTCTTAAAACGCTACGGTTGCCCCCTCCCTGGCCCAGAACCTGGATATGCTCATAACCACTGCTTACCTATCCCTGCCGCAATAGCGTCAATGCTTGTCATTATCTTGTTCCGTTTCGGGGGTTAAAGTTGGGCGGTAGATTTATGTATATAGCATTGCCACAATGCTGCACTTATAGCAACGCATCATTTACATCTTTGGTGTCTATAGGCGATAGAGTATCTTTTTTTGTATCATAAGATAGCAAACAAGCAGATGGGTCTCTTGATGGAAAGAGCCAAACATCTTCTATAGACACCAAAGGTATTAATGGTGCGTTGTTATCTTGTGGCGAGGTCTAATGCCACATGCATAAGTTTACCGGCTACCTTACCCTCCAAACCGGAACACGACAGTGACAAGAACTGACGCTATTGCGGCAGAAACAAGTATGGTGGTGGTACCAGACCTGGACGAGACAATGCAGAACTCTACCACCTAGTAGTCACGATGGTAGTGACTCGTATAGCCAATCGGTCGCCTTTTACGACCTGCCTGGCAGAACAGCAGTTGGCCTATTCTTCATAGGAGCCCTAAACCAACACGGGGAATCTTTGAGACAACTGATTTAATTAGAAAAGATAAGAGTTACGTGTTAGAAAGAGATGCAACTTCTAGGTAAATATAAACGTAGGTAATCAAGCGCCACGCGATCTGAATTCGACTTAATTTTATCGTAGCAAGAGTCCTTATTTATTTAAACGACTTTACGGAGTGTCTCTTTTGTACTTGTACTATTATATATTCTGTGGTATAGCTTACATTGAGGTATACACACACGCACAAACACGCTATTGTATCAATGTACGCACACACTACGCTTACAGTGAAATCTCAGTTGCAATTATTAGTGTTACCAATCTATATTCCACTATTGATAGACTGTCTATAATTAATTAAAATTTCATCCAAGTCGTTTTAAAATCAAATATTATTATATATTATTATTTATATTATAAATATATAATATAAATTCAAAATATTTATTAAATGTTTGTTATTGTGTAACTTGAAATACCACTAACTATTGTAATTTATAACATTAAGCAGATACTGTTAATACATATTTTTAATACAACGTAAATAAAGCAAAATAATGTTAAAGTGTATATTGAAGTATATGACTGCTCCAATATCGAGTGGTGATTTAATCTAATCACAACTCGATGGCGTTCTGGTTCGATCCTGACAGGGACAAAAATTTGTGTTATGAACATAGATGTTAGTATTTCTGTATTTACTATGTGTATCAGTATTTATATATGTATTACTATCGTTTACTAACACTCATAATACAAGCAATTCATAAATTTCATATGCTTACTTGGAGGTTAAATCAATTCATGTGATTTGTCGAGCGCGATTATTATTATTATATTAGAATGAATGATTGTAGTTTATTTTTTATCAAATAAAAAGGGCCACTTAAAAAGTTGTTCCATAAAGTAAGTTTATTTGATTAAATTGCAATTGGCAATTTATTAAAATTCAGCAACATAAGATTATAACTACTTAGTTGCATACTTATTTATTTACTTGCAGACTATTTTATTTATTTTTTAAGTTAGATCTGCACCATTGCTTAACGTTTATATTTTGCTAAATATTATTGCTGAACATCGGGAAGTGGATCAACTTGACTCGCAAGACTTCATTACTGACATAGTCCGAGACAGGTGAAACTAAAATAAAAGTTTGTTAAAAAATATTTTCATTGTAATAATGTCATAAAATCTTTTTACTTTGATTAATAAAAAACCTTGCCAATAAACAAATTTTGTTTCAAAATTCCAATTACATCAATTAATGTTTTTTTTTCTTTTAAAACACTAGGGATGTTACCCAAACAATCAAATATTAATTAGCTAGTAAAGTGTATTGAATGTAACTATTACGTGTCTAGCAATGAATCAAACACGGTTTATTTTGAAAAAAAATAATTGTAATTTGTTTATTCTTATAATTTTTCTTTTAATGTACTTAAAAGTACAAAAATAATCAAATTGAAACAAAATCATTTTTGTTACAAAAATGATTTTGGTTTGTTTTGTTTTAAGGCCAAAAATACTTGGCATGTTCTTGGAAACTTAGAAACGTCTAAGGCGTCATGGCTTATGACGCCATGACATCATGATGCAGTTTTGTTATCGTTGTGCGAAGTGACTGTTTGTATTCGATTTACTCTGTGTTGTTTCTTTCTAACCTGGCTTTTCATATTAGACTGATTTTACTCTACACCTAGCTATTTATTTGTTTTCAATTGCTAAATGATTTGTATTGTTGTTTTTGTTTTCAAAATGAGAGAAACTAGCTAAGCTGTCAAGCTCGTGAGTAAGTGTTAAAAAGAGTGGGCCTATTTTACCTGTATCAATACCAAAGGATTGCATTGCTGAAACATTAGGAATAGGAAAAAGGACAGTAGCCGAAATTCTCAAAGAGAAATCGATATAATAATCAGACTCAAAAGAGAACATTTTACAAACATTGGGCACTTTTGATAACTGTTGCAATCCGCAGCCACATTTCTGGAATAGAAAAAGGTTATGGATTTGTTAAATAAGGCAAGCTTACTTTTAGCGGTATATCATATCTGTCAATGATATTGAAACCATTTAGGCAAATATGAAGAAGGGAATTGCCTCGTAGCTGAAAAAAATATTATGTAGAAGTAAGTCCAACTTTATCAAAAGTTAATTTTACTTAAAGTATCTAAGCCATCCAAGCCTCGACTCAATAATTATAAATCTATGAATATATTAATTAGCTCTAGAGCATGGATATGAAATCATTCGATTATTTCCTTACCATTGCCAGCATAATGCTTATTTTTATCACAAGTAAAAGGTTATGCAGCACTTAACATTACTGAAACACCCTTTAGTACTGCAGAAATATTTTTCACATACTGCAAATGTAGAACTCACTACAGAAGATCGAAGAAAAGTCATCGAAAAATAAAAACTATTTTAAGATGATTTTAAACAAGGCGTAAAAATAAAAAAAATATTGTTGAAAATACATTAATAACATCTCTAAGTGCGGGCGGCAATGATGATAATGGTAACTATCGTTTAAATGTTATAATTCTAATAGTTTATCTAAATAAATTAAAAGTTACGTACTTGTTTTACTTTACCATAAAAAATGATAATGGATTTGACTGAAGTTTTCCAAAGAAAATAGTAATGATAAGGGATATGATTAATGTTTGTTCAAATAAAACAAAAAAATAAAGTGATTTGATTGATTTCTGACCGATGGGAAAGTAGTTCTTTTTGATTTTCCAGTTTTGCTCGTTTCTCTTTTTACTATTATTATTTAATTAGTTGTGTGAACCTATATGTTGCATGAATTAAGCTCTAATGTAGGCTTACCTGCTTTGTAATTTTTCTGCAAAATCTGTCTTTGTGCAGGTTTTGTGGGATAATTTAATATTGCAGTTAGTGAAGGTATTTTCACAATAACTAGACTCGATTTACAGATATTTGAAGAATTTAATCGATGGTTTTAGATAGTCACTTGAATTTGACTCTATGCCTAGCAGATGTCAAATTTAAATAAAGGTTTTGCAATAAATAGTAATCTTTTTATTTATGTGAGTTATTATTATATATTTAGATATATATTATTATGGATATAACTTTTTATAAATAAAGGTTTCAATACAAACTTTCAAAAGTCATATTACAAATTTTACTCAATGTTTCGGGACATATTAATATATTCTTGCATGAATTTACATTTCTATACAAATCTGTATTTTCTGTTTATTCATATGTGCTTTACTACAATATAAATCTTGTATGTTTATTGTACATTCAATTTTATAACAAATTTCGTGATAAAAAATTCTTTACCTACTACACACATCAATTTTATCATTTCAATTTTTTTGTCAGTATGTTTGTGTGTCCCATTGTTACGATAGCTTGGCTGATCTAGTTAAAAATTGGCGTTGGTATTGGTATTGGTATTTAGAACACATGATTGCACAAATAATAGTGCATATATTTTTTTATCATCAATAAATTTACGCCGAGCAAAGTGGACGGGTAATGCCTAGTAATTATAAATATATTTATAAATTCTTCTATATAAATTATACATACCACTAAGCTCATCAATAGATTGTTCATCTCCACCATAATCTTTTGGCAATACTTTTCGGGGCAGTCGATCTAATAATGCTTCAGGAGTTGTAATGATTTCAGCTTTATCTGCTACTTTTTTACTAGATATTTGTTTTATGGCAAAAAGTGCTATCTCCGCCATTTTGGACTCAGTGATAAAATACAATTTTATTATTCTCATTCCAAATCCTTTCTAAAAATGCAAAACATAATTATTTCAGAAGAATTCTATGAAGTTGTAGATTTATGTTTTCCGGCTTAAAATCATTGCAAAATATAGTTTGTACACATAATTTGTCTAAAAACTATATGATTGTGTAACAATATAGAAAAATTTTGTCACCAAATATTAAAAATATATAATATCATGAAGGAATATATCTAATACCTTTAAACGAGCAATTCGTATATATATATATATATATATATATATATATATATATATATATATATATATATATATATATACTCCGCACAGCCTCACTCCCATAGGTGATAGCGTGATAATATGTAGCCTATATGTTGACCCGACCTGTTAGTAATATTCATGCAAAATTTGAAGTAAATCCATGCAGTACTTTTTGAGTTTACCCCGAACATACATACAGACAAACAGACAAACAAATAAAAATTCTAAAAACTATATTTTGGGCTTCGATATCGATTGTAGATCACGCCCCAAGTATTATTTTAAAAAAATATTCAATGTACAGTTTTGACTTTCCTACGATTATATAGATAGACGATTTTATTATATGTAGAAGATATAATCTTCAGGGCGTAACGCAGTGAAAATGGCTAGCTATTGTTAAAAAAGGTTTGTCATTGGTGTAATAGTTTAAAGTTTAAACGCAGTAAAACTGCAACAGCCAACATCCAATTATTTGTATTTCTAAAATTAGGAATCAGATCTTCACCAATTTCATATGAAGTCAAATTGGAAATATGCTCTCCCAACTAAAAAAAATTTGCAAATCTGTCTATGTATTAGGAAATTATGCCTGAACATACATAAAAAAACATGTAAATAACCAGATTGAGAAATTCTTTTTGGGAAGTTTTTAATAAAAAAATCCGCCGTTCCATGTCATATTATTGCGTACTCAATTTCATGTTAAGGATAACGGAATTGAGGAAATAAAAAGTTGATATATATTAGTCGACTCCGCAACTACTGAACCGATTTCAATGAAATTTTATAGATATCTCGTGTTTGGTCCAACTAAAAAGATAGGATAGTTTTTTATCTCAGTTAACGTCCACTCACTCAAGTACCACACCAAAATATTCAATACAACTTGTATGGCAATACAATGTATGCAGGGTCCGTTAGTAAAATTATAATACTAATTCTAATGACCCTCAGAAAATTTACTTTAAGTTTATGAGCTTTAATGTTTAAAGTTACAAATCATATGTTTCTCAAAATACGTATTTGTAATGTGACTCATTCGTACGTAATGTGATTGAACGAAATAAGACCACATATTTACTTGTGCTCTTGTTTTATTTGCCACTTTTAAAGCCGTGATGTTTAATCTGGTTATTTTTGATCGAAGCACTATAGGTTTAGACAAAATTATTCCTCTCAAGTACCTCACCTAAATATTCAGTACAAGTAATTTGTATGGCGAAACAAATTTCCCCTGACAGTTTTAATAGTGCAGATGGAGAGGATTCTCATAATTTTATGCTTAATAATCAGTTATCATCAATCTTCGTTAATTTTCCCTTTAGCAAGACAGCTAAAAATCTGAGACTCATCATTGGTGATGACTTTACCTGGTCAGCTCATATATCCAAGGTGTGCAAAAAAAGTTTATCACAGCTTTCATTCACTTAAATGTTTACAAAGATTTTTCCCTCTAAAAACCAAAATATCATTAGTCCAATCTCTTATTTTCCCCATATTTGATTACGCGGATGTATGCTACCCGGATATAACTGAAGAGGGTCTCAATAAACTTGAACGTTTACAAAATGTTTGCATACGCTTCATATTCGGTCTTAGGAAGTATGACCATGTCTCTACTTTCAGAAGTCAACTTAAGTGGCTTCCAATTCGAGCCTGCAGGATATTACATTCACTTAGTCTTCTCTATAATATTTTGTTTAATAATATTTCACCTAAATATCTGCGAGAGCGCTGTAATTTTCTATATCCCTTTGACTCTGATCGTAGATCTCAAGTCAGGAGTATATTAAAATTCCCTTCGGAAACGGAATTTCCCCCGTGTTGGTTCCGGGCTCCTTTGAAGAATAGACCAACTGCCGTTCTGCCAGGCAGGTCGTAAAAGGCGACCGATTGGCTCTGCAAGTCACTACCATCGTGGCTACTAGGTGGTAGAGTTCTGCATTGTCTCGCCCGGGTCTGGTACCACCGCCTTACCTATTCCTGCCGCAATAGCGTCAGTGCTTGTCGCTGTCGTGTTCCGGTTTGGAGGGTAAGGTAGCCGGTAAACTTATGCATGTGGCATTAGACCTCGCCACAAGAAAGCAACGCACCATTAACATCTTTGGTGTCTATAGGCGATGGTTGACTCTTACCATCAGGAGACACATCTGCTTGTTTGCTATCTTATGATATAAAAAAAAATGCTACAGTCATTCCTTCTCTTTCAACACTGTCAAATTGTGGAATACCCTTCCTTCCAATATTCGCAATAGCAAATCGCTTCATACATTTTAGAAAACAGTAAATGAGCATTACTTTTCATGATAATTTTAAAGGCATTAGGTATAAGGTGTAGATTAATATCATTTTTTTTTTGTTTTTTTTTTTGCATTATATATTATATTATAATTATAATTCTAGTTGTAAGTTATGCACTTGTACACTGTGTTCTACCTTTATTTGGTGCTTTCTCGCTTCTCGGGTCTGCTGGTATACATCTCTTTCAGAGATAAGCTCTCCCTTTGTACATAATTTATATTAAATTTTCAAAAGATGTATTTTGTGTGCAATAAAGTGTGAAATAAATAAACTTTTGCTGGAAGTAATATTATAAATACGAAATAACTCTGTCCGTATGACGTTATCACGGCCAAATCGCTAGGCCGATTGTGATAAAATTTTATAAAGCGATACTTCTTGGGATGAACAATTTTCCATTTTTTCCTTTTTTTATTTATTTTGTCCATATTTTCATACGAATATTATATATGTGAACGTCTGTCTGTTTGTTACCCTTCCACGGCAAGCCGCTAAACCGATTTCGGTGAAATTTGGCATGGAAATATTTGATGGTCCTGGGTCAAACATAGGCTAGCTTAAAAAAATCAAACCCTAAGGGACTGCAAGTTTGTATGAAAAGTATATCGGGTTGTTGTAAACTCGCCACAGTTGTAAATTCGCCACAATTTTAGATTTTCCATACATTCAAAGTAAACTCGCAGCAGGTATTAAAAAGTATGTGTAAATTCGCCACAGGTACATACTATCTATTGTATGTTCGCCACATATTTTAATTTTGTATAAATTTTGTAAAGAGTAGTGTTAGCAAGCAAAATTCTAAATTTTAGCGCCTCACTTTTTTATCATATTTCACTAACCTACTGGTGCGTGCTTATGCTCCATATCTATTTATCTCTTACTGGCTGTGTCTTTTTCGAAAGTTAACTTTTTCTATATCAAAATATAACAAATAAGTAGATGGCTCTAGACACCAAAGATGTTATTAGATCGGGGCGGAATGACAGTACCATGTACACACACACACACACACACATATATATATATATATATATATATATTTATATAAATATATAAACCGTATATCGTTTGTGGACATTATACGGTTTGTGGATATTTACGTAAAATCCTCATTTTCTGGCAGAAACAATTGTACTCGTATTTAGATCTCTTATGTGACAAGAGATGATGATGCGAAAATTATTTATATATATATATATATATATATATATATATATGTATATATATATATATATATATATATATATATATATATATATATATATATATATATATATATATATATATATATATATATATATATATATATATATATATATATATATATATATATATATATATATATATATATATATATATATATAAAGTTTTTGCCGAATCCCGCGGGATCACCAAATTTTTCCGGGATAAAAAGTAGCCTATGTACTATTCTAGGTCTGTGTGCCAAATTTCATCGAAATCCGTTCAATAGTTTTTGCATGATTGAGTAACAAACATCCATCCAAACATCTATCCAAACATCCAAACTTTCGCATTTATAATATTAATATAGATTGGAATCTCGGAATCAGCTCCAACGATTTTCGTGAAAGTCACAAATTAGGGGGTTTTCGGGTCAAGGAATCGATTTATCAAGGTTCCAGGTCTAAGGAAAGCTCGGTTCTCAAGATATAGGTATGTGAAAAACCGAGCAAAGCTCGGTCAACCAGATATTATTATACTAAAACTACTTACTGTTAAAATAGACAAGACTTTTTTGGCTTCCGTTAAATTCGCATGTTTTATAAATTCAAACATATTTTGCTTATAAAAATCAAAAATTACAACAAAACCATCCACATAATCGTGTTCTTTAAAATGGGCACCAAGCTGAAAAATACAGAATTTTTGTAGCACAAAAAATAATTGTACATAGCTTCATTTCTGTTAATGGTATTCAAAAAATGAATACTCTATAGCTAGACAAATTAAAAAAACCCTTGTTCAGTAAATATTTTTCAGCGTAACTGTAATCATGAGACTTATGATCTAATCAACAACAATAAAAAAATTGCGAGTTTTTGAAACAGTTTTCTATGATGTCGAAGGCCTGATAAAATAGAAAACTTGAAAAAAGAACAGTTACTGATTTCTTTTTATTATCACCACATTTTTATTGATATCTGAAACCGTAAAAATTGTTTAACATGGTGTACTCGCCTTTAAGACGTGCACTTCATTGGCCACCTGATGCCCCATTTTCAATATTAAATTAAAGTATAATATAATGGGGAGAAAACTAGAAGAGTTAAAACATTTTTCGTATAGATTTCTTTTTCTCTGAGAATTTTTACTTTATTTTTCGTTAGCAATTGTACTTTTTGAGTCATCACCTAAAACCTGAAGCCTAGATTTTTCATTTGTCTTGTATTTGAAATATATAAACCTTAATGTTATAATGAATTGAATGCATGTTTTAGGAACTTAATCTCTCTTTTTACGTTTCTGAATTTATCGATTTAGCTATTAAGGTGAATATATATATATATATATATATATATATATATATATATATATATATATATATATATATATATATATATATATATATATATATATATATATATATATATATATATTTTATTTATATAGATAATTTACAAAAATAATCGCCTCTGTAGTCTAGTGGTCCAGCGTTGGCGTTGATCACATGAGGTCCCGGGTTCGATTCCCGGGTCGGGCACATAAAAAAAGTGTTTTTTCAGTTTTTTGAGAAACACAAAGTTGCTCGGGATTGCGAAGTGCCCGGTTGGCGATGGGCTAGCCACCTATCACATTTGTGGGAACGAGTATCTTCGGCTAATCGTGGGTGCACTTGTTGTACCTCTGTCTACCCCTTCGGGGATATGGGCGTGAAGATACTTTATAAAAATAATAAACACATATTCCAGAAAAGAATTATTTTTTTACTTACATTCACTATCTAGCAATAAACAGCCTTCGTTATTTGCCGAGGATATATATGCAAGAAAAGCTCCAAGAAGGCAATTTTTTTTGTCAATTATTTAATTTAAATAAATTTGTAGCCTTTAGTATAGACGCGATTTAAGTAAAATTTTGTAATTAACATTCATCTAGCTTTAGAACAAGAACAATAAACATTCACAAGGTTTAAAAGAAGTTTTATAATGTACAAATAAAGCGCTTTGATTTGATATTACTTGGGATAAATTTTTCCCCGTGTTGGGCCCGGTCTCTTTTGAAGAATAGGCCACCAAGCAGGTCGTAAAAGGCAACCGATTGGCTATGCTGGTCACTAGTATCGTGGCTACTAAGTGGTAGAGTTTTAGATTGTATCGCCCGGGTCTATTAGTGCCGCCTTACCTATTCCTGCCGCAATAGCGTCAGTGCATGTGATTGCTGTGTTCCGGTTTGGAGGGTAAGGGCATGCACGTGGCATTAGTCCTCGCCACAAGATAGCAACGCACTATTAACATCTTTGCTGTCTGCAGGCGATGGTTGACTCTTTCCATCAGATGGCCCACCTGTTTGTTGTCTTATTATATAATTATTAAACATTTAATTTTTGATCTCTATATAGCTCTCCTTATATTTATTACCCCTTTTATCTGGAATTTGTAACTCGAGAAACGAATATGTAAAATAAATTGTAATAGCAAAAACCACAGACCACATGAATACTAATAGATACGCCATTGGGAAGGAAACCTGTCGCCACGCATATGAGCAAACGCTCTTATCACTGTCGAAAATATCATATACGTAGGTCACACTATAAGTTTTGCGTAACTTAAAAAAACAACATGTTATAACCAAAATATTATGTTTCTTGCTTTTCAAAATAATCTCCTTTATATTTTATACATTTTTTCATGCGATCGAACCATTTTTTAAAACAGGAGGACCACAGATCTGAAGGCATGTTTTCTACGTGCTGATTGAACGCTATCACTGCCTCTTCGGAGTTGGTAAAAGTAACACCTCTCATCAAATCTTTGGTTTTGGGGAAAATACAGAAATCACAGAGTAGTAGGTCGGGGCTATGCGCAGGAAGAGTGACGATATGTACTTTTTCGGAATCTAAAAATGACTTTGTTTTGTTGGCCGTGTGTGAAGAAGCGTTATCATGGTGTAGGAGAATGTGGCTTTTGGGTTGTCTTTCGCGAACTTTTTCTAACACCCTAGGTAAACAAATGGTAGAATACCACTCGGCATTAACGCTCTTTTGATCTTCAAGTGGATTGTACAGATGGGACCCGTAGCTGAGAAAAAAACGCGATCATTTTTTTACGAACGTTTCTCATCTGTCTCACTTTTGTTGGCCTGTTCTCATTTTCAAACACCCATTCACAAGATTGCTATTTTTTTTCGGGTTCAAAACAATAAATCCACGTTTCGTCTCCTGTGACAATGTCATAAACAGCATTAGAATGTCCGTGGTCGTACTTCAGTAGCATCTGTGAGCACCATTCCACGCGAGCCCACTTCTGCTTTGCTGTCAGTGTCAGTGTCATGAGGGATCCAACGACAACAAAAGTTTCCAAACTTTCAATTTTTCGTGTAAAATTTTCTGAATTTGGCTCATACCAATCCCCAATAGTCCTCGAATTGTCTCATAGGTAATCCGGGGGTTTTCTTCAATTAACCGCTTAACAGTAGCCACATTATTGTCGTTGACGGCAGTTAAAGGCCGCCCTTCACGAAATTCGTCATGTGAAGAAACTCGACCTCTCTCAAATTCAGCAAACCATCGCCTCACGGTGCTCAAACAAGGTGCTTCTCTCCAAAAAGCATTTTGAAGACGAGAGGTACAGTCTTGCGGAGAAAGGGAACTTATAAAATCATAAAAAATCATCGCTCTTAAATCTTTTCGACTTAATTTCATTTTCGTTGCGTACGTAGAAATTTGATGTGTGATAAAAAAACAATTGACAAATCATTTCCCGCCAATTTTTTTTATTACTAAGAAGGTTGCATCGTTTTAAACATATAACATTCGAAATTCAAATAGGTCCGATTAGCTAGAAGTGCAAAACTTTTAGTGTGCCCCATGTATTTTTAGATATATTATATCGTAAAAAATATAGAAACAAACCATGTTGTAGTATTTTATTGTATCGAATGAGATGACAAGGTTTAAAATCACTTTAAGGGTAATCTTAAAGTGATTTTATTTAATCGGTAAATAGATACTAACTCTACACTGACAAACTAAGAAATTATCTTGAAAGGCGTAACCATTTAATCCGTGGAAAAAACATATTATCTGTAGGAGCGTTAGCGTCTTGTAAATATGAAGTTTTAATTCAATTATCGGCAGAGCTGTAGCAACTCTGCGACTAAAAAAATTAGTGTCTCTAGTGCTAGCGTCACTACCATAACCATTTTTTTATATTTTTTTACAAGAAAGACGCAAAATACACTTTAGAAGAGGTTCAAGTTATAAATCGTTATTAGTTGTAATAAATTTAAAAAACAATTGGCCATTCGTTATTCCAATATTTTAGTTATTTATCGATATCAATATTAAAATTACAATTAGCACATTATTTGTTCACGTTTCACTCAAAATATGAAAGAGAAATGAATGCTTAGATTATTAAGAAAGAAAGAGATGTTACTATAATTTACATAATTCGCTTAGCAACTGTGTCATATGAAAACTGAATTCTGACAAATATTATAGTAACAAGTTTTTAAAATCTACTAATCTATCGATTGGAAATATTGAAATATTTAAATACTTACATTTACTGCGTGGTTCCAACAAGTTTGCATTCCTTTAGATGTAAAGTTTGTTCTTTTCATTCTAAATAATGCAATACGTAAAAAATCATCTGTGGTATGTGGCAAGGCAACCATATCACTGAAATACACTATACTCGTAGACTAATATTATAAATATGAAAAATATACTGTTCAATATGTACATAAACATAAGTAATGTTTATTCTAAAACACTCATTCACTAACACATAGCACACACAAACACAATTACACTAACTTATATGCTTTTCCTTGTTATTTTTTTTGTTATTTTTTCAAATTCAATACTGTCTTTATAGTTTATATACAAAAACTTTTTTGCTTCCCATAAGAGATTATAAAAATGGTTATAATAATAGTGTACGAAAAGAAAATCCTTAATTAGCCAATGTGATGCAAGTATTATAATATTGTACCTATTTTGATTGTTGACGGTGTGATCTTTATTCTCTTAAATTCATTAGTTTTTTTGAAGAGTGAAAAGTGTTGTCGCATTTGTGCTGCTACCCCATAGTATAATTTTGTAACTGAGCTGCGCATATGCGCATAATAAGTTTAATAGTTTGGAAATCAGTGTTTTTTTTTAATTTCTCCTAAAGCATACATCAATTTTGATAACTTTGATTTGATTATATTTATATGTGATTTCCAATTTATATTTGTGTCTATTGATAAACCTAGAAGCGTGAATTCTATAACATGTTTTATTTTAGATCCCTGGTATATTAGATTTATAGCTAATGGGGATTTTTGGTGAGTATGAATGGACATTATTTTGGTTTTCGACAAATTTATTTCCAAGTTATGATCTGTCATCTAATTAACAATTTCGTCAAATATTTGGACGAGATCTTCATTTGGATCAGTGTAGGTCTGGCATGATGTTAGAATAGAAATAGTCAGTAATAAGTAATAACTACTCAAGATCATTCACCTTTGTTACGACATTAATTAATGTTTGCGAAATGCACAAAACACGTAAGTAATCTTATCAGCTGTTTCTTTAAGGTATGTATACATAGATTTATGTACAGATAAGGTATGTATTTGATCGATTTATATATATGTATGCCATATCGCACATGTATAATTTTCAGAATTTGACAGGGTTATACGGTCCGTTGACGACGTACTTGGATGGCAAAGAAGAATCGAATGACGTATCAGTGCCACTAGGCAAGCTCATCTGCTTTAGATCGGGAAATATTCGACTGCGAGTCATGAGTTTTGTGACATAAGTGCTTGTACAGGTGTAAGTCCATGGGACTATATGACTTGTGTCACAGGCCGTATAACCTATCTAAAGAAGAACGTTTGTGTGTGGACAAACCGTATTCCCAAATACAAAGAGCGATTGAATTTTCCGAAGTGACCAAATAAACGTGTTATAGGTGAGCCAAACAATTGTAGTGGTGGTACGAGGAAATAACGAGACCAAATGAAATTACACCTTTTTAATTTTCAGTAATTAATTTGACTGTCAACCGTGCGCAACTGTGCGTCAACTGTAATCGCGGACTGGAGTTACATTAAACTTACAACTAATTAAACTTACAACAAAACATTCTCTGGAACAATTCAAAGATCCTAGGCTAAGAGCGCGTCGCTAACACGTGTTCAAAGTTGTCAATGACCCGATACTAGAGTAGTTGATGGGAAAGTACCAAATATTTATGAAATATCTTCATTTTGGACAAATATCTGGCCGACCCATCACGTCAATGGTGAATGGGCAAGCGTCGTTGAGCGCTCGTGTGAATGTCTGCAACTCATGACGCTTATAATTATAACGCCTCATAACGCGAGAGAAGCAGTTCGTTCTGTTCACACTTGGAAATCCCTAGGACTAGACGGAGTACATAATTTGTGGTTAAAATGGTTTCAATCTTCACACGAGATCTTGGGTGAACAAGTCAAGGGTCTATTGATTCTGAGTTCTTCCCATCTTATGAGAAAACACTCACTTTTCTGCTCTACAAATCTGGTTACACCACAAATCCTAAGAGATTTAGACTCGTCACATTCTTACCTTCATATTATAGGCTCCTTACGTCCAATTGAGATCGAAATCAAATAAAGATTTAGTTACTATACGACATTTCAAAACTTTGAAGACCATATCAAAGAGCAAGTTGTTGATGAATAATCCTAGCTACTTGATTGTGTCTCTGCAAATACTTTCTATTGGAAAAATGAGAACAACCGGAAATAACATGCCTGATGGAATTTATCAGGACGGTGACACGCCCTATATATGTCTACCGTGCCATCCTTCATAATGTATTTCCGGTAATTATTTGTCTTGACAACTTCATCATCAATTGCACAAGCAACTCTTTCAGTTTCCCCAAAAAGTCAACAAATCGTATCCAGGCTATGGACACCTGTAAATCAATGTCAGCTCCATAAAAACCTGGTAGAAATACCCATGTAACTTTTTGCTTTCCCATACGATCAAGCAGTCTTGAGTGTTAAGTACAGCTTATGCCAATTTTCTTGTCAACATCACATTGCGTTTCACATTCAACTTGGAGGAAGTATTCTATAAGATTGTACACCTCACGATTACGTAGATTTTTGGCATTTAGAAAGGCACGACCTCCACATTTTTGTGGGATGTACAATCTCATTACTGATGAACGTGGATAGTACATGCAATACGTTGCCAATATTTTGCAGAACTTGCAGTCCAGGGCGTCCAACTTGGTTGGAGTCGACTTTAGTATTCAGAAGGCATAGACTTAATACCCAAGAAGGTTTATATAAGTAGAGGCATTACCCGACTGTTGAATGCACGCACCTCGTTACCGCCAGGCAGAAAACGTTTTAGAACTTTTT
The DNA here is from genome assembly GCA_036924255.1 of Apodemia mormo. Classification (NCBI taxonomy): domain Eukaryota; kingdom Metazoa; phylum Arthropoda; class Insecta; order Lepidoptera; family Riodinidae; genus Apodemia; species Apodemia mormo. The sequence goes on along the minus strand of JAUPFN010000020.1, from coordinate 4,054,884 downwards.
GTCAAGCGTCCAATGAAACGCTTAGTCACCAACTGCTTGATGTCCCTATCCTGTTACTAAGCACTCCGAAATACCAAGATATTTATAAGTTTCGGTTTCAGAGAGACATCTGAAATACACTGTCTCCGAGACTTATACATTTTGCAGTTTTGTATTTTACGAAATGTCTGGCAGAATGGCGAATAGTTTATTCTTTATAGAGAGCGCTGCCCAATACGGGGCAATATATTTGCGTGTGTATATGTGTGTGTTTGTGTGTTCGTGCGGATGTTTCATGATAATAATCAAAATCGATCTAGCGGTTTTGGGCGAAATTTGATGTATATGTAATTTTTATTCAGGATTAAGTTAAGCCTGAAAAAGTATCGGTGTGTTAGTTAAACCATTTCACTAATACACTATACGTGTTACCTCCATCGTGTCTATAAGATTGTAGAGTACCGTTACGTCTCTCCTGCCGCAATAGCGTCATTGCTTGTCATTATCGTGTACCGGTTTGGAAGGTAAGGTAGCCGATAAACTTATGCAAGTGGCAATAACATATTGCCACATGAATAGAAACACATCATTAACATTTTTGGTGCCTTCAAGCGATGGTTCTCTTTTCCCATCAGAAAAGACATCTGCATGTTTGTGTAAGTGTGTTCGAAGTGCTAAAATAATTTTAATTTGATTACTTACTAATCGTCCATATTCCTTTTCATATCTTCTGCATTGCATGGCTTAAAATATGTTTGTGCCAGTGTTGTAAATGTACAAATTGTATCAATCTGTCGTTTAGCCCGTTCTAAAGATCCTTTGCTTGTTATTATAGCTTTCTCTAAGCGCAGAGGATCTGAAACTATTTCCAAATAACAACTTAAATAAATTGGTAAAGTACGTATCGGACCACGCGCAATGTAGGGTTCCGAAGTGGCCCATCACAAAAATGCGGACTAAGAAGAAGGCTTTCACTGTTTCATACTTAATTCCGTCAATGACAGATATGTCCGCCCTTCATACCTGTTGTGTGTAGTAAAACTCTTCAAGTAGATTTTATAAGTTGGTCGACTATAAATTAAAAACCTGTTTTCCTGTTAACGTCAATATATTAACTACTACTGTAATTTTTGCCCACCCCCAAAACTAACCGTTTAGCACTAAAACTTTAATATTTTACAAATGAGTCCCTTAATTGAAAGTTATTTTCACAAACCTACAACATTTTTTAAAAACCTATCCAACGATACCCCACAAAATGTGGTACGTAAGAAAAAAATTAACATCCCAACTTTACCTACATGTAGGAGAGCTACTCTGAAAAAAAAATAATTTCCAACATTTTATGTTACCACTTTGGTGACGTGTCTTGTACGGATATTCGTGCCAAATTGCAGATTTCTAATATTTAGGATCTCTGAGCTATCGTGCGGAGAGACGGACGGAAGTACATAGCGAAACTACAAGGAATCCTATTTTATTTCGAAACCCTAAAAATAGCATTTTTTTTTAATTTTTTCGCAGACTTACATTCATCGTGACGTCATCAGAATTTTGTTACTTGTATGCAGTAGTCCAGGGGGGGATACTACATTTTTTCCCTCAAAACAAATATTAGTTTGTTTATAAGCAGATTATCTGCTCTTAACCTCTCGAAACTTTGACACGAAAGGGCGAATTTAAGCGTCAGGACACATCACTCTTCTTTTAACGGGAATGGCGTGTCAGAAGACTCATTGGAAAAAATCTTTTTTTTCTACAACTAAACCATATTTTATCATTCTGTAAATGACTGTGTATCAATTGATATATTTTCTGTCTATTAGGGATCAAAATGAATTAATAGCCAAAGTAGTTTTTATATTTACAAACAAATATCACTTGAAAAATAATGAATTTATAAATAACTTTATTTTGGCTATCACGATATATTTCGTACAACAAATTATCCAAATAGAACAAATAACGGCCTTTCTAATAAAAACAGTACTTACATGAGAGTTCTGTTTTAACAAACATTCTGGTGCTAGACGATTTCCGGAGTCTTATAATAGAGCTGATGATGGTGGTCATGGGAACTTTGGAATAAAATTGAGTAAATTTATTCCTAAGTATTTGGAGGAAGATGTTTCCCAGGGTCTGATGATGATGATAGAGCCAGAAGAGGTCCATGAGAACTTCTAAGATAAGCTAGATAAACCCATCAAATGTGAACTAATTCGGTTTATTTTGGCAAACGCTTAGGTATCAGATGTTTTCCAAGATATAACATGGATGGCACTGAAAGGTGGCCATCGGAGATTGGGCTGATATAGTTGGTTTTTATTGCAAGGAAATTTGCATAATGTTGAAAAAAAAGACAGTTGCCATGGAACTTCTGCACTAAACAAAATAAGCCCATTGAGTGTGATCTCATTGTTATATTTTTAACATACACTCTGGATCAAAGTAATTTTCAGGGTTACATAGTGGAGCTGGAGGCTATGGGAGCTTTGCAACATACAACTTAAGTTCATTGAGTAAAGAACCGTGGTAATCTTAACCTGCTATGCTATGATGCTATATAGCTACAAGACCCTTTCAAATATCATTAGGCTCTTACACGTTTTGCTCTTAAATTGATGTATATGTAGCAGAATGGCGGTTTGAGGATCTGTCGGGGGTATTTGAAATTTTTAATTTTATCTTGTTATCGATAATTCTGTTTGCATAACTTTGAGCAGCGTAAATGACTATCGTGACGGCAGAACGGCCGTCACAAAATAAATCAAATACTTGTTTTTGGCACATAATATTGTTGGTAGAAAACGATTTACGAGGAAGGGATGACACGTCTTGGCGAGAACGCGCGTCCTTTCGACACATTTAATGTATAATCGCCACAAGTAAGGGGAACCTCTGCCCATACGATTACTCAAAACTCGCCTTTTGTGTGTTAATCTAATTTTGTTATTCAATTTGTGTTCATTTTAATTTCATTTCAATATAAAAATCATATTTCCTATGTTCTGTTAGTTAACAAGTCGGTTAATGTAAACTTTATTTGTATAGATCATTAAAGTGCTTTATTATGTTTCCATTTTTTAATTATTTCCACTTCTGGTCCCTAAGATCAGAAGTTGGATGGTAAACTCGCGTGTCTGACCGTTTTCTCATCCTGATTTTTGGTGGTTTATACTTGTAAATCCATCCGCGTTTTAATAAATTGTTACCGTGTTTTTTTTAAAAAACTGGTAAAGTATACATAGATTGTATCTAGTGAGTATATTCAAATTTTATTTGGAATTCAAAATAATGCATCATTGCTTAAAGCTGAAAGTTGCTTTTTCACAAATTTGTATATTATTGAGGGTATCTTCACAAATTATCTATTCTGCTATTTTGCCAAAGTAATTTGTTTGCTAATTATTGAAGTCGTGATACTAGCGTGTCTATTAAAATAATTATGTCTTCTTATAGTCGGAAAAGAGAAACGTTCTAGCCGTAGGTACTCATAGACTGCACGGTACCTCAAGTAATAAATTTACATAAGCACTTAATTAATTTTATTAATTAATAATGCATTATATCTTAGATCGATTGGTGGCGAGTTTTTTTATAGAAGAGGGCGCAAACGAGCAGGAGGTGCACCTGATGGTAAGTGATCACCGCCGCCCATGGGCGTCCATAATACCAGAGGTCTTGCAGTTGCGTTGCCGGCCTTTTAAGAATGAGTAAGCTCTTTTCTTGAAGGCCCACAAGTCGTATCCGTTTGGAAACACCCCTGCCGGTAATTGGTTTCACAACAAAGTAGTGCGAGGCAAAAAGTGTCGAGAGAAACGCACAGTTGTGGATTTCCAGACATCGAGATGGTGAGGATGGAATTTCAAATTTTGACGCGATGTCCGATGATGGAATTCGGCGGCAGGAATTAATTCAAATAACTCGTCGGAACACTCCATGAAAGATACGATAGAAGACACAGAGTGAGCCAACATCTCTGTGCAATGCCAAAGAGTCGAGCCGTTTTGAAATAGCCAGGTCGTCAAAGATTCGAACCGCTCTACGCTGAATGCGATTAAGAGGAAGGAGCTAGTACTGAGGAGCTCCGGCCCAGAGATGAGAACAGTACTCAATGTGGGGCCGAATTTGAGCCTTATAAAGTTGAAGGCTGTGGGCCGGCAAGAAGTACTGTCTCGCTCTGCTGAGCACACCGAGCTTTTTGGAGGCTAGTTTAGCCTTACCTTCCAAATGACCGCGAAAATGAACGTAATTCGATATATCGACTCCCAGAATCCCGATACTAGCTGAGGCTGTCAGGAGAGTATCCCCAAATCGAGGTGACACGACAAAGGGTGTCTCTTTAGCGGAAAACACGCCAAACTGTGTCTTCTTCATCCACTCAACTTTAATTCCTGGAAGTGGCCGTAGTTTACAACTATATCAAACTGTTTGAAAAAAAAATACCGATTCTTCGTCCATAGTTTACAGCTACAACAGTTCGCATCCCACTGTGACCAGAGTGGGCATTCGCTGTCGCGCCGTAGTACACATTAGCTAATTTAAAATTTGTAATTTGTCGCGCGTGTTTACAGCTCAAGGATTGGTCGCTATAAATTTTTTCAGATCATAAGATTTATTAGTCAGATGTGTTAACAGAACAATTGATCTGTTAAGTTTCTCTCTATTCTATTTACACAATGAATATTACGGATCAGCAAATTTGTATATGCAACTAACGCAAAATTAATGCCAAGTAAATTATTTGGATTTGTATCTATTTTTTAAATCGTTTTTTTACCTGCCAACCACGATATTGGTACTTTTAAACGTAGATTCGATGACAATATTTTTTTTTTCTGTGGATAAAACCATTTGCCCTAATTTTTTTTATAATTAGCCATGTCTGTCCTAGTGCAGGGCAAAGGCCTCCCTATCCTCCTTCCATTCCTCACGATTTAACCCTTTTTCGATCCAGTTGCGGCAATATGAGTCTAGTTCGTCCCGCCATCTTCGTCTGGGTCTACCGCGACGTCGAGTTATTTTATTTGGGATCCACTTATGAGATGAGCTATAGGCCAAACACCCCACGTGTTTGGCCCATAGCTCATCTGATATGCGGCAGATGTGGCCTGTCCAGTTCCACTTCAATTCGGCTGCTTTATGGCCCACGTCTTTGATCTGTCTTTTGGAGCGCAGTGTGCTATTCTTGATGCGGTCAGTAAGTTTAACACCAAGAATGCTGCGCTTCATACCACGCTGGCAAACCCCGAGCGTGGACTTCTGCTGTTCAGTCAAAGACCAAGTCTGCGCGCCGCAGGTGAAGATGGGGAGAATGCATGTGTCCATGAGTTTCTTCTTAAGGCTGAGCGGAAGAGTGCCCTTCATAAGGTCTTTCATGGACCATATGCTCCTCCAGACATTTTCGGTGAAAATTTTACCGAAAAATTTGCCATATAAAGCAAAAAATCGTTGCCGGTATAAAAAAATTGTTATGAAAATAACAATTGTTTCTAGTTCAAATAAATTGATTCTTGTAATTTTTGTAAAAAAAACCTGGTCAAAAAATAGAAGCTTGCATTTTTGTAAGAAAAGCACTCGAAGAAATAAATATTGTTTTGGCTGTCATTAAATTAAGAGATTCCAGTTAATGTTCTTATAGATAGCGGTTTATGTTTATTACTAATTGTACACGCAACTTCTTCCGCGTAGAGGGTTTTTAAAATAGAAGTAACCGAAATTACTCCTTATTACATAAGTTATCTGCCAGTAAAACGCCCGTTAAAATCGGTCCAGCTGTTTCAGAGATCAGATGGAGCAAACAGACAGACAAATATTTAAAAAAAAATATTTGGTATATGTACGATACTGATACCATCTCATATATATTTCATACCGATCACATACATATTTTTTTGTAATATTATGATATTAAAAAAAAAATAGAAGATATGAAAAAAGACAAGCCCGCTGAGTTTCTTCCGCCGGATCTTCTCAGTCGCCGGCTCAGTGTGTGGCCGCGTTTCCGATCCGTAGTAGTTTAAAAAAAATGTTTTATTGAATAAAGTATTTCTGATTTCTGATACCGTGATACATCCATATGCATTTAGTAAAAAGTGATTATTTTACATTTTACTATAAATTTATTTGTATACATTTGCTCATCTTTAAACACTAGCAGTTGCTGGTGACTTCGTTCGCATAGCCCAAAATCATAACTTTCTTTTGCTCAGCCGGGTAAGGATGAGTGACCTTTGTCACTTCTGGATAATGTGGCTTTTTTTTGGTAAAAGAATTAAATTTTAAAAGTGGTAGTGGTTAAATTATAACATACAAACAAGCAAACAAATAAACCTTTCTCTTTATAATATTAGTTTAGATTACATTTCAAATGCACACTTAGACCCTGCCTTTTAAATTTAAGAGGTATTAGTGATCAGAAAATATTCATTTTTTTACTTCTGTATGAAATGATGTATTTAACCGGAATGGCGTTACAATAGTCGGTACTAGGAATCGGCAACAGCTACCTTGCGAGTCGCGTCTTATACACAATGTGATTACATTGTCCTGGTCAAGTTACCCCGAATTCATTTAACTTATATTTAGTCTATTGATTGTGGCAAACGGATTTTCAAAATTCTTCATAATTTGTTGTTGCTTCTACTCTCAATACTGTCAGCATATCGATTAAATTGAATTGAAAGCAATACGTTTATAAATTATAGACAGTACCGTTTGTGAAATCATTGGAGAGCTTTTGAAAAAAATATCATACGAGAATTCGAGTCGGAGTTATGCTAGCTCAATTCTACTGCTTAAAAAAGGACTGATCGGCGGGGTTATTACGTAACTCGCAATGTGAAATTATCGTAATAGTTTGGTTATTGCAAGACACATAACAGCATTGTATATTAGTGGCAGTTATTGCCGCTTGATAAGTTTTTCATGGGGACATTGCAAAAAGTGTACCTAGTGACCAGCAAGGCCGGTAAAGTAAACATAATAAAAAGTAAAAATAAAAAGCAAATTTCATTGTGGCTACTTACAAAAGCTTCGTTGTTTATCAACGAATAAAATCAAAATCTATGCATCTCCTAGAGATTGGCTAATAAGGTCCTGGTCTACAGTGATGGCATTGTAATATTGAGTACCTATCTATTAAAGTTTGACAAATTCAGTATTTTGTATAAAAAAAGGATTGTTCCTTTTGTAAACAAAAATTGAGCACTTAAGGCGATTACACCTGCGAACGACCTTGAGTTAGTGACAGGCGCAGCGTAAGTACTATCCCGCACGCCGACATCTCCCATCGTCAAAGAGTATATACAGTAGATGCAGATACGTTTTAACATTTTTGTTTACTGTGAACTTTTGTCATCATGAATCAAATAAATGTTGGCAAACTCAAAATCCATAACCGATAATCAGTCATTTGTCGATTCATTTTAGAGAAACGATAAAATATCGAAAGAAAAAACAGTAAATATCGAAAATCGGCAAAAGCATTATATGACAATTTTACACAATAATGACTATTACGTATATACAATACATCTCGCGTAGCACTTTATTTTAATACATACAATTAGCAATTAATATTTGACAAAACCTTTGAAAACGTGATTTTGTAAAAAGTGATCTCTTAAATAACCTTTTAAAAATTTAAATTGTTGTTTCAAAATCTCGTAAGAGAAAGTAGAGATAATTTAATTGAAAGCATATCTATGCTTTCAATTAAATTAAAAGGAAAGTATTAAACAGGTTGATTAATTTAGACTATTTGTATGTATAATATATTTAATTTATTTATATTTATTTCATTTCTTTTGATAGCAAACAAGTAAACAGTTTTCTTTATAAAAACATATAACCATCACCTATAGACACTAAAAATGTTAATGGTGCATTGCTATTCACGTAGCAGGGTTATAATATTACATGCATATGTTTACCTTGCCCTCAAAACCGAATCACGACAGTTAAAAACACCGGCGCTATTGCAGCATGAATATGTAAAGCGGTAGTTCCAAAACCGGGTTGATGTGTTGCAAAAACCAAGGTCGAAAAAAATAAGTAATGATTATAATAACTGCATCGTAGTCTAGGGGATAACCTAAAGTTTCGCTTAAGGTATTTTTCAAAAATTCAAAAATCTCAGTAGCAGCTTGGAGTCTGCTGGGCTATTCTGTAAGGACAATTTTCGATAATTCGAAAGCTGAATCCGCGGTGAGATGTCAATTCGCATTCTGTTAAAATGAAAAGCGGTGGCAGCGCCGCACTTTCGAGCGTGGTAGCGAGATGTACTAGTGCATTTGACAATTTGACATTAAATGTTTGTATATGGTATTCTGTAAGTGAGATTCGAGCTTCGATTGTCGAATTACGTGTCAAGTTAGGCTATTGAGCTATTGGCTAGGTGAGCGCGAAGATGAATAAAACGTGGCAGCAGCGCCGCACTGTCGAGCGCGGAAGCGAGGTATACTAGTGCGTGTGACAATTTGACACTAAATGCTTATATTTGGTATTCTGTAAAGGGAATTCGAGCTTCGATCTTCGAATTGGGTGTCAAAAATGGATCTGAAATCTCGAATTCACCTGTCAGATTAAAAGTTACTACAGAGTAATCAAGATCGAAGTGAACTAAGATGCAATGGCAAGATTATTTGTTTAAAATTAAATAATCTAAGAAGCACATGCAACTGAGTTGTACGCTAGTAGAAATCAAGCAATTAACATTTCAAAAATAAAGATATTTACATTGGACAATTAATTAATTTATTATTATAATTATCTCAGGACAATTTTACACGAATTGATCAAACCCCAAAGTAAGCAAATTATTTGCTTCCGATATGGGTGTTAGTAAACGATATTAATACATAGAAATACAAATTACATAAATACTCATATATATGTAATAAACACCCAAATCCAGAAATACAAACTGCCCCTGTCGGGAATCGAACCCGAGCCCTATTGACTGCGTAGTTAGGGTCGCTAACCAATCGACCAACGGGGCAGGGAGGTTTTTTTTATATTATATGATAGCAAACAAGCAGGAGACCCCTCCTGACGGAAAGAGTCAACCATCGCCTAAATACCAAAGGTGTTAATGGTGCGTTGCTATCTTGTGGCGAGGTCTATGCCACATGCATAAGTTTACCGGGTACCTTACCCTCCAAACCAGAACACGACAGTGACAAGCACTAACCCTATTGCGTCAGAAATAGGTAAGGCGATGGTACCAGACCCGGGCGAGACAATGCAGAACTCTGCCACCTAGTAGCTACGATGTTAGTGACTCATATAGCCAATCGGTCGCCTTTTACGACCTGCCTGTAAGAACGGCAGTTGGCCTATTCTTCAAAGGAGCCCTGGACCAACACGGGGAAAAAGGAAGGATAAAGATTATGTTCTAAACTGCAGGCTATCGGATGACCAGATAAATAAAGTGTTAGAAGACATAAAACACAAATATTTTCCCCCATGTTTATCCGAGCTCCTTTGAAGAATAGACCAACTGACGTTTTGCCAGGCAGGTCATAAGAGGCGACCGATTGGCGTCACAACCGTCGTGATTACTGGGAGGCAGAGTTCTGCATTTTCCCGCCCGGATCTAGTAGCACCGCCTCACCTATTTCTGCCGAAATAGTGTCAGTGCTTGACACAGTCGTGTTCTGATTTGGAGGGGTAAGGTAGCTGGAAAACTCATACATGTGGCACAAGATAGCAATGAACCATTAACATCTTTTGGTGTCTATAGACGATGGTACTCTTTCCCTCAGGGATCTGGGGTCTGGGGTCTGACCCATCTGGGGTCTGCTAATTTACAATTGGCTCAATGGCGTTTCGATGGATTCATGTTAAGCCAGCGTCAGACATAGTTTCAAATATTTGAACACTTGTTTGATGGTTATCTGTGGCATGGGACTTTGCAAATGTGCTCGAAATTTGAACAACCAAAGCCCCGTGCCACACATAGCAATCAAGCAAGTGTTCAAATTTTTGAAGCTATGTCTGGCGTGGGCTGAGGAATAGTTTTTTTTATATTATAAGATAGCAATGAGTCTCCTGATGGAAAGAGTCAACCATCGCCTATAGACACTAAAGGTGTCAATGGTGCGTTTCTATCTTGTGGCGAGGTCTAAAGCCACATACATAAGTTTACCGGCTACCTTACCCTCCAAATCGGAACACGACAGTGAAAAGCACTGACGCTATTGCGGCAGGAATAGATAAGGCGGTAGTACCTGACCCGGGTGAGACAATGCAGAACTCTACCACCTAATAGTCAAGATGGTAGTAACTCGTAAAGCCAATCGGTCGCCTTTTACGACCTGTCTGGCAGAACAGCAATTGGTTTATTCTTGAAAGGAGCTCGGAACCAACACGGGGAGTAGTTTCACACATTTCGTATTCTGTTAATTAAGACAAATAGTTTTCATTAACACACAACCATCTAATTATGATTCAACCCCCATTGGAAAATTCGGAAAGAAGTCATAAAAACAAATAATTAACAAGTTCTTTTATTTTAAACTAAGAAAACACTTACCGTTTCCCTGCATCCGAAAGGAGCGCGAGAAGACCAGTAATCGCGATTCCGACAGATTTATTGTATAATCGCCACAAGTAAGAGGAACTTCTGTCCATACGATTACTTAAAACTTGCCTTTTGTGTGTTAATCTAATTTTGTTATTCAATTTGTGCTAATTTAGAAAAATAATGTACCATCACGCCCATATCCCCGAAGGGGTAGACACAGGAACAACAAGTGCACCCACGATTAGCCGAAGATACTTGGTCCCACAAATGCGATAGGTGGCAAGCCTATCGCCAACCGGGCACTTTCCAATCCCTGGCAACTTTGTGTTTCTCAAAAAACTGAAAAAACACTTTTTTTTGTGCCCGACCCGGAAATCGAACTCATGTGGTCAACGCCAACGCTGGACCGCTAGACCACAGAGGTGATGTTAATTTTAATTTCATTTAAAAATATAAAAATCATATTTTCTATGTTCTGTTAGTAAAATTTATTTGTATAGATCAATATAGTGCTTTGTTATATTTACATTTTTTAATTACTTCCACCTCTGATCCCTAAGAATATATACATTATTACAGGTAACAATTATTTTTTCCCAATGTAGAAGCAATTAATTCCACAATGCACTGAATGAAAACATATTTAGCTTTTTTATTCACCGACAAGATGACCTTGCTTGCTGTATAAAACAAAACAAACCAGTATAACAAGTTAGCTTTTAAAAATATAGAAACAAACAAAGTAAATTCTAGAGTTTGATGTTAAATGATAGGACTGCGTTATAAAAATTTGGAATTAGTTGTTACAATATAGGTTATTATACCCGTAGCCGAAATTTGACAATAGACTAAACTATAAAATCTCTTTTAAATTTGGCAACTGACTTTAGCTGAAAAGAAAAGAGTTAATTATACATGTGTGTATAAAATCATATATGTCACATAAATATTGTTTGTGTAATATCTATTTTTATTATTTTAGTATATTTTTAATATTTTTTTCAACTTTACCAAACAAGAGGGGGATTTTTTGGAAATGTAAAAGGTTGAAGTGTGGATCAAAAAATGGTACTATTTTTCTATTTCAAAGTTCAAAATATAAGCTTCATCTGCTTTCTGAGAAAAAAGAAATTACAAAAATAAGTTTGCGGTACTATAATTGTGTAATCGATAAAATTATAATCGATTTATTTAAATATTTTTAATCGAAATGTAAGCTCGTAAGTATATGTGAAAGTGGATATTCTTGATTAATATTTAGTTTAATCAACAGTAAGTACCACATTGTTATACAAACCATTTATAATATAGAAAGAAAAAATAAAATCGATACAATTTAAATAATCGATTGATTACATTATATCGAACTTAATACGAACTTAGTGTCTGTGGATTTAATACAGCTAAAAGTGACAATTACAACTGACATCATTGACGGCTCGCAAGAGTCGCAAGTCTAATTTCGCTATTTTACGTACCTACAGGGAAGCATCCTTTAATTTGTGGTTTCCAAATATCTGTGTTGTGTTGTGTCAATTTATAAACATGAAACATAGTTGCCTGTATTACAAGTATCAGTTGTTTACATAATAAACGGTTATAGTGAGTTAAACTATACTGTAGTACTGTGACCTTACTTCTGGTGAATATCTTATATCTCTGTTCTCAGATTGCTAAAATCTATAAAATTTTGAGTATTTATATAATGTTAAATTAGCTATTAATTAACATAATTTTCGTCTAATTACAAGAAGGCATATATTCCAAGATTGTATGCAACGGTATCAGTCTCCTTTCATATTTCACCTTGGCGCAGTTGTCTTAAAAAGGGATACAGAGTTTCCCGTCATGTATTAATATAAAGATCATTATATATTAGTCTGTTTATTCCTAGTGCTTTCAAGAGATTTCTCCTTTTACCCACTTATAAAAAGTTATAAAAAACCCAAGATCCACATTCAGTGTCTCAAATTCGTCCTCTAAAAATGAGTATACAATTTTAAATTGTGCGCTCATTTCAAATAGAATCGTATCAGTCGCGAAACTCTCAATTTTATTATTTTTTGTACATTGCTTGGTAAAAACAACTATAAATCTTACGCTTAAGTTTGGATATGCAAAAATATATGTTTTTGCCATATCTATAACTACTTATATGAAATTAGGGACAGTTTTGAATGTCAGTTGGGTTCTTTATATCAATGCTATTACAACATGTGAAGTTCCTATCGACGTACCCTCGTATATAAGGACATATCAAAAATGTTCTTTTTTAATACATATATATGTCTCGGTTCGGTCCCTACATATAGAAGGACATGTCAAAAATTTTATTTTTTTTAATACATATATGGCTTTACATAGTCCAAACGCTCATATCTATATAAGATTTTTTTTTAATTTTGTGTGTTTCGCTACTTATGCAAATCGAATAAGAGAACAAGTGTAATAATTACAAACAATAGGTGTCATGGACGCGGATATCTATGCTTATCGTTTGTATGGTGTTTTAAAATGCGAGTTTTTAAATTTAAAATGTCGTTTAAAGAGACGTCTTTATTAATAATTAATGTATTTTTAATATTTTTGGGTGGTGATCTTAGGTTGTTTAACGTATGGTATTGAAAATGAAATAAGTTGTTTTTCATACAACATTTATATTTTATAATTTCATCGAATTATGTTTTCAGTTTTTTCTTATTTTCAGCGTATAAAGACGCATCAATGTTAAAACATATCAGTTTTTTCGAGAAAGTATTTTTAAAAAAATGCTTAAATACTATTATGGTCTCCCTAAATCTCGTAATTCATTGTAGAGAAAAAATATTTATAATCATGCATAGAATATTTTCAAGAGAGATTTGAACATCATTGAAGAACAAGCACGAAGACGCGCTCCATCAATTTTTGTTTGAGGGGATCGCGGGGTGTAGGGATTTTGATTTAAATTCTGAACGTTAGTCGTAAACCGTCAGCAGTTCGACGTGCATATTAACAGTAGTACAAGCTTATCGTAAAAATTCAGAGACGTCATGAAAGTTGCTCTGCTTTATATTTTTTAAAATGTTGAGAAAATCTCAGCGTGTTGTCTTAAAAGCCAGGTATGTAAATGATATTTACATTGTTTAGAGGTTTTTGGATGCGAAATCAAATAAAAATAACCAGAGGAAAGTAATTTGCAAAAGATTTCATTTCATCTTTAAAAATAAGTAAAACTATTTAATGTTTTTTTTATTTAAGCTAGAGAAATGATTGCAAAAGTCTATGATTTTATGAAAAAAGAAGGAAGTAACAATTACGCAGAAAAACTCACTAATTCGCGTTGAAGAACCGCACAGGCTGTAGGAGTATCTGAAAGTACAGTGACTAAAATTCTACGCGAACGTTGCTAGGCATAATATTAATCAAAATTACACTTCAATCAAGCCCATCTTAAATGAAGCAGTTGATAGAGTAAATAAAGTGATACTGTGATCTTGATTTAAGTTTTACTATAAATATCTGTGATACACACAATCATTCTGATCTGATCTGATGACTCTGAATCAGATATTTTGGAAACGAGTGGTTGACGATTTTGATTTCTCAATAAAGATCAATAAAACTTTTTTCACGTATTTCATTTATGTCTGTAATTATCCCCTATTATAAAAATGGTAATATCTAATAATTATCTTCTCTGTGGTCTAACGGTCCAGCGTTGGCGTTGACATTATGAGGTTCCGGGTTCGATTCCCGGGTCGGGCACAAAAAAAGTGTTTTTTTTTTCAGTTTTCTGAGAAACACAAAGTTGCCCGGGATTGAAAAGTGCCCGGTTGGCGATAGGCTTGCCACCTATCACATTTGTGGGACCAAGTATCTTCGGCTAATCGTGGGTGTACTTGTTGTACCTCTGCCTACCCTTCGGGGATATGGGCATGAAGATACTTTTATCTAATAATTTTTTTATGTCACTAATGGAGACGGTTTCATTGTACCTATCAATAGCCCGGTATACAAACATTTTACTAATACCAAGCGTATGGAAAATTTTAATAATTGTATTTGAATCCATCCTATTTTATGTGATGCAATTCGTGTCTCTTTATCATCCCACTCCGTTTAAATATCACAAAATATTTTACATTGTACTGGCATGAAAATGAGGAAGTACAATCATATAAAAATGACTGATTCCAAATTAAAATGTAATAGTTTGTTTAATTCACCGACCACACAGCCTATAGACGGCTAATGTTTGATTTTCCGTATTGAACGCATTCTGGCAACTAGCTGAGGTAAGACGAAGTGGGGTTGCAACGCCGTAATTGGCTAACTCAAGGCCACAGTGAAAGATAGTAATGTACAGAGCATCTGATTGGTCAACACTGATTACCCAATCACTACTCATTGGCGCGTGGGCATTTACATTGGAACTATAAGTCAGATGTGTTGACACAAGTCATTCGCCTATTATTGGTGTCTATGGGCTGTGTGGTCGGTGGTTTAATTTAAATTGCAACAGTATTTATGGCCAGAATATGTATTATTTTATAATCGCCTCCGTGGCCTAATGGTCCTGTGTCTATGTTGATTACATGAGGTCTTAGGTTCGATTTCTGGGTCAGGTAATTCAAAATGTGTTTTTTAATTTTTCTGAAAAAACCAATCACATTGTGGTACTTATTATCTTCGGGTAACCGTGAGTACATTTATTATACCTCTGCCTACCTCTTCGGTAATACGGACATGTAGGTACTTTTCTATTTTATTCAAAAATAGCTATTGTATAGAAAATGACCATAGACCAGAAGAATACTCCGTGAAAATGACATTCCACCTACTAACACAAATCTATAGACATCCTATATGATAGCATAAATGGAAAAGTGAATTTGTTTATTTATTATGCTCTCATAGCTAAACCACTCAACCGATTTTAATAAAATCTAATATTAAGATAGATAAAAATCTAAGGTTATATATAATCTAACTATTTTTTTTCATAAATCAAGGGGCTGATATAGGTGATGAATGTTCCTATGATAAACTATTTTGACGACATTTTAATCTGCTCTCGAGCGAAATCGCGGTATCACCTAGTATTAGATTTTTTGGGCAAATCACACGAATTGATCTAACCCCAAAGTAAGCAAATTATTTGCTCGAGTTATGTGTGTTAGTCGACGATACTGATTTATTTATTTATTTGGTTCACCAACAGTTATTAGAATATTACAATTAAGTACTAACGCTAAATACAATTACATACAATTACAATACAATTACATACAATTCTTTACAATACAATTACATACAATTAAAATAAAATTACGTACAATTCTTTCTTTCTTTCTTTCTTTCTACAACAATTTAGAACTAATTGAATAACTACTTATAGGTAAACACAGAAAGTACAACATCATGCGTTAAAAGTGATAGTTAACAATTGTATAAAATACGTTTTTTTTTATTTGGATCTCTGAGTCAGCAACTATGTCAAAAGCAGTCACAAAAGGAATTAACTACTCATACTCTTTTGAATACGTTCAATTGTTAAAGAATATGTGGAGAAACGGTAGCGCCAAACTTCACTACAGTATTCTAATTTACTTCTAATGAAACTGTTATACAGAAGTTTTTTGGTTCGTATATTTCGAAAGTCTTTACTGTTTCGTAAGATAAAACCGAAAAATGAAAGCAATTTGTTACATCATTAATGTAAAAATTAAAAGAAGTTGGTCCTAGGTCGGACCCTTGCGGAACTCCAGATAAAGCTGTGCAGTGTGAAGATTGATAATTATTGACAACAACGTAAAATTCTCTTTTACATAAATAGGACGCAATCCACTCCCATAGTTTGCCAGCTATACCATATAATGATAATTTCTGTAGGAAAATCCTATGATCTACTCTATCAAATGTTTAAAAAATCCGTGTAAAATGCGTGAACTTCATAACCACTATCTACGGTGGTAGAAATAGATTCGACATATGTTACTAAATTACTGCATGTTGATCGAGATTTCGTAAATCCAAATTCCAAAGATGACCTTGCAAAAAAGGGTTCATCAAGGCCTCAAATAATTTGGCGAAAACAGACAAGATAGGAATAGGCCGATAGTTGTCAACAACATCTTTTGCACCTTCCTAATACACAAAAAATACTTTAGCGAGATTGATGGAAAAATTCCAGTTCGCAATAATTTATTGTAAATACAATGTAGCGGCGCAACCAAATTTTTTGCACACTTAACTATAAAAATTGGAGGAATACGATCGGGTTCCGAACTTTTATAAATGTCTGTAATCTGAAACTTATCTCAAAAAAACTTAAAGACGGAACAAGAAAATTCGTAACCGGGTTCTTGGAAATCATTTTCGGTTAATGTGTCCAAATCTGTCATATATGCCTCTGAAATTTTACGACAAAATAATTCACAAATCTGAATACCATTAGAAGCACATATATCACCATCCATCATAACTTCAGGTATCATACTGCTCACGTTTACTTTTAAGAAATGACCAAAAATTTGGGTGAGACAGATATAGAATCTTCAATTTTAGAGATATAATTTTTATAGCATTTTTTAATATATTTACTGCACCGTTTACTTAGAATATTTAAGGAAATTTTATCCAAAGTGTTACCAAATTTTTGTATTTTAATCTAATTCTATTTTTTAACATTTTAATAAGCTTGAAATTAAACCATGGAGGATATTTGCTGTTTTTACTTTTACAAAGATGAACGAATCTATCAATAGCTTCATTTAAAATTTTATAAAAGCAATCAACACATGACTCTACGTCAACGCATTTACTAAACAAATTTTCCCAGTTAACACCTTTTAAAAATTAAACAATGCTCACATTAGCTGCTTTGAAATAGTTATGAATTTTTAAACTACTATTATATTTT
Organism: Apodemia mormo; assembly: GCA_036924255.1. Taxonomy (NCBI): domain Eukaryota; kingdom Metazoa; phylum Arthropoda; class Insecta; order Lepidoptera; family Riodinidae; genus Apodemia; species Apodemia mormo. Next base: position 4,037,473 of record JAUPFN010000020.1, on the reverse strand, counting down.
AAGGATGTAGGTTGTTTAATTTCTACAGGAGGATGGAAAGGATCAACCGTGCTTAGTGGCATACAAGACTTTTCGACAAAACACTTTAGAGTATTAACTAAAACTAAGTCCAAAATTTTATCTTTGCTGTTTACATTGTCTAATATTATTAAGAGGTATAAAAACAATCATAATTTGGCTAGTAACAGGAATTTGTTGAATCCCAAATTGAGGATTTGGAGTATTCTAATCAAGAAAACTCATATTAAAATCACAAACAATACAAGTATAGGCTAACGAATCATCGAAATCTGCATTACATTTACTTAAATAATTTTCTAAAGCTAATTTAGTAACGGGTGGGGGTATGTAAAGAGCACATATATCAATACTTTTCTTGGGCAGATTATGTGAATGTTTGACAGAGATCCAGAGATCCTCGCCACAATATTCTCGTGTTATTAGTCTTTTAGATTGAATTTTTTTTAGAAAAATCAATTAAAACTCCCCCGCCGTCTTTTTACCATCTTGTTTATATTATCATTAAGCCAAGTTTCTGTGAGAATAATTATATCTTAACTACCAACAGATAAGTTAAGAAAAAAATCACGTGTCTTAGTTCTCAGGCCCGGGATATTTTGGTAATAAATAGTTAAATTTAAGCAAGCGAATTTTAAAACAGTACGAACCATTACATGCTATTATATAAATATAAACTATATGTCACACCAGATTGTTCAAAGTATCCAAATTTTTTACAATTAAAGACTGAGATGTTTCATTTTTTCGCATAAAAATGTGACTATTTCGTGTCGTGGGTACCGCTACACCCAATCTCTTTGCCTTTATCCTAGCAGCGGCAAATATGTTTTTATAAAAGAATTCTTTTATTTGTTTAGCCACACTGCGATGTCCTTCCTTCCGAGTAGCTAACTCTGCAGCTACAATTAGCTCATTCGCACTTCTTGTTTCCAAGAGATCGTCAACTCTTCGTCTCTTTGTCTTTGACGACGAATCATCAAAGAACTTCTTGGGACTATTATTTTGTCAAATAGCGTACATTTATTACAAAAATTTCGCGTTTGAATATTTATTTTAAATTTTTCCGCAAAATTAATTAAAAATGAATTTAAAATTTACCACGAAAGTGGTAAAATCTTAATTAGGTACATACTCAGTGGTTTCTATGGAAATAACATCAATATGATGTTTTATCACGGCATGACGTAAACTTTTTAGATATGCGCACAATATTATGGACTTTAATGGTTATTTTTGCCGAATTATTATCCTAAAAATATTATTAATCCTCATCTTTATAACAAATATTTCAGTTTTTTAGCATCTCCATATCATTATTATTTTTATTAGCCAACTTTTCGTTTATTGTTGTTTTAGATTATCAAGATGCCTTATATTCCTCTTAGTGAAGAGCAAATAGAAGAATGTTTGCTTTTAGAATACAGTGATGAAGAAGATGTGTCTGAAATTGAAGATAATGAGTATAGTGAGCATGAAAGAAATTCGGAGCAAGGAGGAGAAGACATACCGGCATTCTCAGGCATGACAACATACAGTGAAGAAGAAATAATACCCCAGCCTGTTATAAATGTCGCAGTGAAATTGTCAATAGCCGTTAGATTATAATCTACCTAGGGATTTTATAATTTGGTTAGGTTAGGTTAGCAGTTAAATTATATTATAATTATATCACTTAGGTAAATTATAATCTAACGGTACTGACAATTTCACTGCGACATAAATATACAAGATCACCAGTATTTGGATGACGTGATTTTGCTTTATATGAAACGTAGTAAATTTACCGGAAGAGATAAAACTACCCATTGGCAAGTTTTCTCGATATTATGTAATTAGGCTGATTATTTTTGTCAAATTTTAAGCGATTATTTAAAAAAAATGCCAAATTAATGTATGTTTCAATTATTGTTGCAAGTAAGCGTATGTTATGTTGATTTGATATTGATCTCGTTTTTTTAATTATCTTTGCATATTTAGAGTCTAATTTTTGTTTTTTAGTAAGCCTTGTGAAAATACACGCAATTATTATGCTGTGAATTCATAAATAAATAAAAATACATAGGCAGATATATACTTAATTTTTTCACTCATTGTTTTGTTGAAAATATAGTATAATTTAACATAAAATTTTGTTTCATTAAAGTACCTATTAGAAACCCTAATTTTTACCGTAAATCCATTGTGGTACTTTTTACCCGGTTGCGACCATCCGTGTTGTCTATGGGACGCGCCTTCAGCCGAGTTAAAAACTGCAATATATCGGATTCACTTTTAATGGACTCAAATTTATTGATCAAAAATTTTGAAAGTACGTGTAACTACTATGGCAATCTCAATCTCAGTATACAGGGTTACTTTTAACAGGTCCAGCCAACTTTTAAAATTAGGAACTAAATATTGAACTGAAAGCGCGTTTTAATTATTACTGTAAAATTATTATAGGATGTTATAAAAATATTCGTTTAAAAATATCCCACTTTTATAAACTAGATGCACCGAGTCTTGTGAATAAACTCTGTAATGCTGGCAGTGTGTCATTTAACATTTACCTATAATTATGATAGTAACTATTATGTAATTTTCACTCTAAGTACATTTTTCCCGATCATTTTTAATTTGGTTGAAAGCAATTAAATACTTTAGTTCGAATTTTGCGTAGTTGAAATTATACCAATGCGTTTTGTATTTTGTATGGGATAAAAGTGAAATTCTGAATATTTTTTTTATTGCATAAATCTAATATATTATCGATTCTGAAGAGCCTCTGAAAATTTAGCCGGATCTTTAAAAAAGCCAGGGAAATTAACCCTGTAATAATTAGGGTCTTCTATAAATATGTTTTTATGTACTTGACATGTTGATAATAGAACACTACCTTAACGCTCCGCTTATAAGGCGTGCAACAAACGTGTTTGCATAGTGCGCTTGAATAAAAGACTTTTATCAATGCAAAAATAATACGACTTAAAAGAGCAAAATTAGAAAATTAAGTATATAAAAACTACTCACCAAATTCTTTGTTAATGAAATGTGGTTGTTGTTGTATCCATTCACTTAAAATATTTATAGCTTCTTTCAAACTTTTCGGATCAGAAATACCATACTTTTTACGAATGAAATCAATAGATTTTTTTTCGATTTTTATAATTGGATGAGTTACTGGTGAAAAATCCATTGTGATGAATAGTAATTATAGATATCAGAAATTATTTTAAGGTATAAGGTTTTTATGTGGAAACCTACTCAGCCGATGTATGTTTAATACTGAATGGTAAGAATTTTAAGCAAACGAGTTTATTACTGACTGGCATTCTGACATTAACTCAAGGTTGGCAACAAATATAATTTAGAAATGTACGAGTATTATATATATTAAAGCGGAAGGTTACTCAATCAATAATCGTAAAGTCACAAAAACCGCTGGCTATATTATAAAGATAAAATTATGTAGGGAGGTAGTTTATAGTTAGGAGACATCCGTTAAGTTTTTGGGGGCTGGATGACCGTCGTCCGTAGAAGATCACCCGGAATTCTGTATCCCTACACGTGGCCCCTGGGTGGTGCTAATCAGGTGATATGGTGGGATACATATGTCGTGGCTATAAGGACCACCCATCAGCTGAAGTCGTGTCGCCAAGCGTCCGTTTTCCGCCACGTTAACGCTGATGTAGCTTAAGTGAGGACGGGTCGAATCAGTTGCGCCTATACAATCTGGTCTAGTACACACTGACGTTGATGCATCTGGAGACGAGTCATGGAAGGTAGCGGGATCCAAGGCACGGTGCACCGCTCTTCGACCGCTAGTCAGTAGTGGGCCCAAGTAGAGTGCTAGCCACACGTGAAAGGCTGCCCCGCCAACTAGCGAAAAATCCCAAAATGCGCCATATTGTCAGTTGGCGACCGGATGAGAGGGCTTTATGGACATTTTTGGGGGGGCTTGGGCGTCTCCGCAGTCTCCAAACTATTCCCCAACAGTGTAACTTCCAAGTGTGTTTCTCAGGTCCGGTAGTATTGCGCCTCGAATCACTGCCGTCTTCATACCTACTTCACTCACGCTCTTAATGAAAAAGACAAGGTACAAGAATAATGTTGTACAGCGGCAGCACTCCCTCTCGATGAAAGAAGACCTCACTAACATCAAAGGTTAACATTCTAATCTCGCTGCAGTCCATTTCCACCTGGAGACTCATAAAGCTTGTATTTTGTTCCTCATGGAGACACAAATAAGATGTCCCTCTGATCTGGCGTACTTTTCTGGCGTCCCAGTTGCAGTGTGCGCGTACGTCCGTGACGAAATCTGCTGTTGACGTCTCCGATGTCTAGAAGACCCCCGCTTCTCCGTACTATGGCACTGGTTGACACAGATCTAGAGAAGCTTTTCTATGCCTGTGTGTGCCGTGCGCATAGCCGAGACCAGGATCAGGACCAGGACGATCAGACTCACAGAGTACCTAAGTGAGGTAGCGGATGCTGCTCAACACAACTACCCTTCCGCTCAGCTAGTGCTTCTAGGGGATTTTAATGCCCACCACCAGGAGTGGCTATACCCATACCAGTGCATTGACTTCGCTGGGAGAGAGATGCGTAAACTCGCTATAGTATTAAATCTCACCCAGTTCCTGATGTTGAGAGCCATACAGCTAATTGCTTGGACCTTCTGCTGACTACGGATCCGGACCGCTATTCGATGGCAATTTCCTCACCGCTTTGCAGCTCCGATCATTGTCTGGTGAAATCTGTATCTGTCTACTCGCTGCGCGATCCCAGTCCCAAGGGCTCATGGCGTATGTGGCCATAAAAGTCATCAGAATGGGAAAAGATGCGTTCCTTCTTTGTGTCTTATCTCTGGCGGCCTGTCTGCTTTTCTTCCGAAAACTCCTCGACCTGCGCGGATGCTGTGACAGATGTGCTACGACAAGGAATGGAGTACTTTATTCCTTTCTCCGACGTAGCCATGTCCAGTAAGGCTCAACTTTGGTTCCGAGCCGATTGTAGACGCGCTGCGGCGCTAAAGCATGAGGCATATCTGGCTTGAGTAGACACCGCAAGGCCGACGACGTGTCGGAGAACAAGAAAGTCTTCAACCGGGCCGCCAAGTCCTGTAAAAAGGCTTTACTGAAATCTTGATTTGACCAAGTCAACCGTATTGGGAACAAATTGGCTTCATACTCCTCAGGTAGTAAAGCCTTTTGGTCCCTGGCAAAGTCGGTTGAATTGAATTTCTGCCGCCCCTCACTTGCTCCACTGCTAAAACCGAATGGGATGCTGGCTCACATCTTCTTAGAGAAAACAAACCTATTCACTATTCTATTCGCGGAAAACTCGCGTCTGGTTCCCACAAACGCGAAACCACCCAGTCTACCTGGATGCGAGGTGAATTTGCCCGAAATTCGCATCCGTCAGACTGAGGTTCATAAAACGCTGCGGAATCTGGACGTGAACAAATCCAGTGACCCTGATAAGATTCCAGCCATATTACTGAAAACCTGTCCGCTGGAACTCGCTCCTGTGTTGACACGCCTCTTTCGCCTTTCAATGACGACTGGAAAAGTACCGAAATCATGGAAGCTTGCCAACGTGCAGTCTGTGCCCAAAAAAGGCAGTCGTGCCGACCCCTCCAACTATAGGCCAATTTCAATCACGTCCATACTCTCCAAGACTATGGAGCGTGTACTAATCAGCAGGACAATGGCACACCTAGAAGCGAACGATCTACTCAGTGACTGCCAATACGGGTTTCACCGAAATCGGTCCATTGGGGATCTTCTAACGTATGCCACCTACATCTTGAGCTTGGCCATGGAGAATTATGGGGAGGCACTAGCTGTCTCCCTTGGTATCCAGTCTCTCAGAGAGGCAATGGTCGATCGTATGAACCTGTCCTTACAGGCAGTCTCCGATTGAGGCAATGCCAATCTGGTCAAGTTTAATACAACTAAGACCTAGGCGTGTCTGTTCTCTGCTAAACGGAGTCCGTGCCATCTATTTCCGTCGTTCCAGGGTGTTCCCAAACATAGCTATTTGGCTAAGTTAGCTGTGTTTCATATAAAATTACATCACTTTACTTTTTGTGAATTGCTCATCAGGGCCTTTTATTTGATACGCTTGTTCTAAAAATTATAAAATAAAAATTTTGCAGCAGGCAGCCAACATATTGGATTTAAGATATCGTCACTTTACGTACTTTTTGTATTCCACCCACTCTTTCATACATAGGAAATTATGAATTTGCATTTTTTCGACAGCCACTATATTGGATTTACAATGATATTGCATTATCTGAATTGTATTTCACTTATTAAGTTTTCTAATTGAATATCCTTAATGTTGAAATTATAAATCACCATTTGGCGGCACCGGCCATAATTTCACTAAGTTCTTCAATTTGATTCCCATGTGATAAGGGTTAATGTGGAAATTACAAGGCCCTGTTTTGCGGCGACTATCATATTTGATTTACAATGACGGCATTTTGCTAAATATATTATGCTCAGCAAGCCCTTTCATTTAAATACAGTATTTTAGTGGTTAATGTGGAAATTATATACTCTTTTTTGCGGCGGTAGAAATATTACCCACAATGACGTTACACTGCTTATTGTGTCATCATCAAGCCATTTCATTTGATACCCATATTATAGGGGTTAATGTCAAAATTTTAAATACTATTTTTTTACATATTTGTGATGCCCGCCATATTGGATTCTTTTTTTTTTTATAGAAGAGGGGGCAAACGAGCAAGAGGTGCACCTGATGGTAAGTGATCACCGCCGCCCATGGACATCTGCAATACCAGATGTCTTGCTGTTGCGTTGCCGGCCTTTTAGGAATGAGTAAGCTCTTTTCTTGAAAGTCCCTATGTCGTATCCGTTCGGAAATACCCTTGCCGGTAATTGATTCATCACATCCACAGCAGAGTAGTGCGAGGCATTCACAGTAATTTTACATTGCTTATTATTTGTCGATCATCAAGCTCTTTTATTTGATGTCCATAAGATAAAATTCACTATGAAAATCATAAATCACCATTTTGTAACGTCCGTTATATTGGGTTTAAAATGGCGGTGTTAAGATATTTATGCATCGTTACGGGAATCAAATAAGTATGCCAAATTTTAGGTCAATCTGATAATAGAAATTGGGTTAAATTTAGCTTGTAAGCCTTGGTTACAGACAGGGTCCGGGACAAGTGAAACTACATAAAAGCTTGTAAAAATAATAATATTAGTATCGCTGGACAAATTACACAACTTGATTTAACTCCAAAGTAAGCAAATTATTTGCTCATTATTTATACTGTTACATACGTAATAAACACCCAAACCCAGAAATATAAACATTTATGCTCATCACACAAATGCTTGTCCCATAATTGGAATCTAACCCGAGCCCCGTCGCTTGTGTAGTCACGTTCGCTATCCACTCGACCAACGAGGCGGTAAAATTTCAATTATATAAACTAGTTTCAACCAATAATAATGGTAAAATTCCATTATTATTAGTTGAAACTAGTTTATACCTCACAGGTCAGGATCGCTAACCGACAAATTTGACCAATGGAGCGGTCAAATAAAAAAAAAATAAAAGCCTATAATAATAAAAGCTTGTAATATAAAACAATTGACCATTGGCGAATGGTATCTAGTGGGTCGTGGCGGTGGCATAATCCGATTATTTTTAAGAGCCAATGGACTAGTAGAAGTGGTAAGTTTTTGCGTCCTTCGTAATATATACGGGTTATATATAGTCATGAAAAAGACGTCTCAGTCCACACATTTTGGTTTTTTCAAATGACTGCGGCAAACTGCCTCCAAAATCAAAGATGAGAGCACGTTAACTTGAAAACTTTCTTATGTGAACATTCTATTTGGAAGGATTGCGAGAGTAATGATTTTTTTAGCATGTTTTTGGAATTTTATATGATCGAGTAAAGTACATTCTATCATGTAATGAGTTAGCACATTCTTTAGATAATATCTTCAGGTATATATAGTGTAATTTTTGTAAAATTGTTATTTAACAATCAATACAAAAAACGTGATTTAACAAACCAGTTTTTGGCCTTGGCCTTAAGGCGATGCCTCGCCTTAAGGCCAAGGACCGTAATATCAACGTAGTACTAGCGGTCGAGTAAGTGCCCAGCCAGACTTTAAATGAGAATTTGGGCAATCAACGTCCGCGCTAAAGTTTGTCCTCTGCGAGACCGTACCTCGGCTTAGTGCGTCGGTTTGACTAATTATGGATGGGGGGGAGGGAACAATTATAGGAGTAGTGGCATTACGCTCCGCGTTAGGTGCAGGATGAAATAAGGGTCTTAATTACTGATTGAAATCCACGATTAGCTGAGGATACTTTAGTCGCACAATGTGACAGGTGGTAAGTATATCGCAAACCGGGCTTTATCATATCCTGGGTTTTTATAAGAAAACTGAAAAAACACTTTTGAGTTGCCCGATCCAGGAATCGCACCCTCTTGGTCATGTGGTCAACGGCAACACCAGACCACTAGACAACAGATGCGATATTATAGGTGTAATATTATAGGTACAGTAGGTACACTTAATTTTTGTTTTTAAGTACAAATATAAATTACTTTTTATTTTTTTATTTTTTTCATCAAGTCTGCACGTGTTGAGGTCCTAGGAACCTTTTCCGACTATTTTCACGATGACGTTAGTCTATATGGATGTACATGTGTGTGTGTGTGTGTGTGTGTCTCTGTGTGTGAATGTGTGTGTGTGTGTGTATGTGTGTATAAACATCTCATAACTTTTGAACGGCTTGACCGATCGAAACGCGGTTAATGGCATTCGATTGGACTCCGCTCAACTTAGACTTCCTGAAAATTTGAACCGATTCTGTCGAAAAGATTTTGAGAAATTTTGAAAAAACCCAAACAAAATTGGCGAAACAGTATTTTTTTAACATAATATCCAGATTAATATACCGATTAAGTACAAAAACTAATGAGCTTAATTCCTTAAAATACTACGTATAATGCATAAATTGCATCGAAATCGGCTTATCCGTTTGGGAGAAATCGTTGACGAACATTTTTGAAAAAGCGTTATTTTCACATTCTTCAACTTCAAAATTTTTCAATCAATAATTTTTTGGTACTTTACGATATTTTAGTACTAAAAAAACAACGTGGAATACCGTTTCAAAAATCAAACGTTACAGTGTTTTCAGTATTTACAGCTTTTCAAATATTAAAATTACGTTGTTTTTAGCAAACTTACATAATATTTTTGAAAGAACTTTCACGCTAATCTAAAGCAATATTTTAGATCTCAAAAATTGAGTTTAATGCTATTCGAAAGATCAAAATCAATAATTGTTTCCAAAAAATAGTAAGTCTAATATTTCACAAAGTTCTAATAAAGCCTGAGCTATGAAAATAGCTAGATAGTGGCCCAAGATCGACGGTAACAACACACTGAGTCACCAGACGAGAAGATGTACAAGATCTGCGTTACCAGCACGCTGAGTATATGGCGTCTCAAAATGCTTCTGAGACTCCAGAATAATTCCAAACTCGACGTTGAAAACATGCGGAGTATCTGGCATCTCACCAGAATATTCCTTATCGTACCAGATCAACGTCGGCAACATGACGAAATAGTCATAACGTTCTAAAGAGCTACAGAAACATTTAAAATGGCTGAATCTCGCAGATACGCTGCAGATTTTAAAAATAACTTTTAACTAATATACACTATATTATATGATTTCTATGAATATACCTAATATTAAGTTTGCCTCACGCCAAAGTCTGACTGTAATTGTTGTATAATTGAACAATCAAATAAAATTAAATACTTGGGTGTCCTAGTTGATGACAAATTAAATTGGGTCCCTCAAATAGATGCTTTATCCACACGCTTACGAAAACTACAGTATAGTTTTAAAAGGCTGGGTGCAATCGCAGACAGTAACACACTTAAACTCGTATACAACAGTCTGTGTGAATCAATAATTCGCTACTGTATAACTGTTTGGGGTACGGCAAACAAAACTCACCTTCTAAAACTAGAAATTTGTCAAAGAGGTATACTAAAAACTGCTTACAGGAAACCATTTAGGTATTCAACTGAATTACTATATCGAGAATGTGAAGTTCTAAGTGTAAGGCAGATTTTCATTCTTTCTACTACCCTCCGATTTCATAAGACTGCAGAATTAACGCAAAAATCTTCAACTAGGACATATCGACACCATACTTGGAGTTACCCCAAAAGAAAAACTTACTTCGCAAGCAGAAACTATATTTTTTAGGACCATTACTGTATAACAAATTACACAGAGAACTTAATTTGCAACATGACACGAGGTATAAAGTAAAAAAAAAATTAAGTACATGGCTGGCAGGCATAAGCTACGAGGAGACAGAAAAACTACTCATAATTACCACCTGATTCTAAAAATTACCTAACAACCAGCGTTATAGCTTATATTATTATGTTATTGTTTGACATTACTTACCTACTTACTTTTTATTAAATTAAAAAATTTTACTAAACACCTAATAATTAACTCTAATACGTGAAACTTTTTAAACCTCCTATATTAATAGCCCTTTATTTATGAAAATTTGTGTGGAAAGAGGAGTATGAGATACTCAACTTACTTTGTCTAATCCATTGTATTTAAAGGAGTAAATGTTGTTCGTCGTTTTAAGATTGCTAAATTGTTATTATTATAATTATTATAATTTTTCTTTTTTGTTTGTATAATGTTTATTTATCAGTATTTGATTTGTTCACTGTAAGTCTACTTAGATGTATTATTTTTTACCCACGACACAGGGTAACCTAGTGTGGGGACAATGTATGATATAATCTATGTTGTAAACTACTTTTGGTCAATAAACTATTATTATTATTATTATTATTAAGTTTCAAAATTCTTACTCCATCAAACAAATCGAATCTGAGCTCACACGCAGTGGAATCGAAATTTTGTATTCCGGCTTAATAAGTTTTTCATCTTTCCATAGCTAAATGGGTAAAAATGGAACCCTTATGCTTTTATCATGTCCGTTAGTCCTTCTATCTGTCCTTATGTCAGTCCTTTTGCGTGGAAACTATGGGTACCATACGGTTGAACTTTGAAAAATACGTGTATTTTATAAACCGCTACACAATAATGCAGTACGATTATAAAAAATAAAATTATTAAAGGTAGCTCTCCATTCCAAAAAAAAAATAGTGGAAAGTTTCGGGAACAGCCTGCAAAGTCATGATTATAGATTTTTATGTTTTGCTGCTGCTGAACTGCACGCACTTCAAAAATTCAATAATATGCATACTAATTCTTACCTTGCATAATAAAAATTAAAGTGACATCTAATAATTGTCTATTTGTATATCTTTGTAAATGTATATTACAGTTAATCTGCAAAGCCGTTTGTGATGATATTTCTTACGGATATTCTAAGGTCTTGTCTGCAAGACAGAAGAATGATCATAACACATTTAGTAGAAATGTTAAGGATCTCATTTGCTAGCATTTAATCTATTTTATACGTTTCATTGGGTTTAAAAAATATTGTTAATCAGAAAAACTTGAGAGGTGTAAAGGGACACCCGGATGGAACGGAGTTCCTTTTATTATTATTTACAAAAAACCTGTATACTCAACAAAAATAATCGTCACGATACCACACTGTTCAATGCGAAATAGAATTTCGGCACCCGGTCGAATTTCGGAACCCGGTTGAATTTCGGCACCCAGTCGAATTTCGGAACTCGGTCGAATTTTGGCCCCCGGTCGAATTTCGACACTCGGTGGAATTTCGACCCACAGTCAAATTTCGTCACCCGGTCGAATTTCGACCCACGGTCGAATTTTGGAAGCCGGTTGAATTTCGACTCACGGTCGAATTTCGGAACCCGGTCGAATTTCGACCAACGGTTGAATTTCGGCACCCAGTCGAAATTCGACCGGCGGTCGAAACTCGGCAAATGATCGAAACTCGACACTCGGTCGAATTTCGACACTCGTTCGAAATTCAACTGTCCATCGAAATTCAACTTTTGGTCGAAATTCGACATTCCGCCGAAATTCTGTATAAATGTCGAACATTTGGCACTAGAAAAAAAGTAAACTCAATCAAATAGTAGATAGACTCTTTCACTTTCAATGCACGAGCTAAAGGGAAGTGGCTGGATATTTCTGTGCTTACAATACCTTACTATAGCAAAAAGTGTCGTGACAAATTTCGTAAGAATTTTTTCCGTCGAGCCCCCTTTCACAACGCGCGTTAAGGATCTTCGTACCAAAAATCTACATTTTAATATGATTCACTTTTGAACTCACCTCAAATACCATAAGAAATCGTTAATTGTCATTAATATTAAATTAAATAGTTCAATACATATTTAAGTAAAAGATTTGATTAATTATATCTGCCCGACTTCATAATACGTTCTGTAAGGCACTATCGCCACCAACTCAATAATTTTTATGATAATTATAATGAAATGACCCCATCTCAATTCTTATTTATTGTAAAAACTAAAATTGTGACTTTTAATGAAAAACATTTTACTCTCATTGATAAAATAAATTTAAACAAAAGTGGTTTTGCTTATGACAAATAGTGCTACAGAAACTGTAAACATCCTGAATATAAATAAATTTTGTTGTAAAGCTGTGTACTTTTATGTTACTGAATATGTATAACCTACGTAAATTACTTTGTTAGATGTCAAACAAGAAAAGTCGCTCGAGAACGGTCGGTGCCGATTTGATTAATTCTGTGATATGATAAAAAAAATAAAATGGTATATTTTTAATCGACCTCAATCGACATTGGCCTTGTATTACATTCCGAAGAATAAATGCATGTTAATTAGAATTATACGCGTTCCACATGTATTATAGAATAACACCGTATATTACAACATGTAATTTGCCAAAAGTAAAGGTGGACTTTTACTTTTGGCAAATCAATGAAAAAATATAAAACACTAGCTGACTCGGCAAACGTTGTTTTGCCTTACATATTAGGAATCCGTAGGGGACAAATAACGTGACACGTAATTTATATAAGTCTACGGGATTGTCCTTTCATGCAGCCAAAATGGCATTAAACTTTATATGGTGGTTAAGTATTCTTAAATTTTCCAATTTTCAAATTTTTAATATTTTCTTTTATTAGAACCTGCTCCTTTCAATTACAAACACAACAAAAAAAAATAACCGAAATTGGTCCAGCCATTCAGGCGTGATGTCGTGACCAAGGAAAATAGGGATTGATTTATATATATATATATATATATATATATATATATATATATATATATATATATATATATAGCGACCTTTCAAAATTTAAATTTTGTACTGAAACTTTCAGAAACTTATTTTTTTTTGTCTACAAAATTATACCGTAACGAGAAAAAAAATTAAAAAAAAAGTTCGATTTTTCACGATTTTTGAAATTTTAAAAAAATTTGGAGTGACCTCTTAAAAATTTTTTTTCGAGCTGTCTTTTGGAGAGGGCTCTTAAAACATCATAAACTTACATTTTTTCACCCGAGACTAAAAAAAAATAGTTGGTTGTTTTGGGCCACCCTAATATATATATATATATATATGTATATATATATATATATATATATATATATATATATATATATATATATATATATATATATATATATATATATATATATATATATATATATATATATATATAGATTGTGTTTTTTTAAAGTGTTATTACCTATGTTACAGGAGTTAACACGCAATGTATACTAACTAATAATACTAATAGTATATGTTTTCTTATCTTTTGTATTGGCCTACGGCCGACGCATAGAATTAGTAAAATATAACATGCACAATAGAATAATAATAGTTACATGCATGTGTGTATTAAATTTGATTATTTAATGTCATTACACATATTTAAAAAGGCTTAAAAAATATTAATAGTCACATTTAAAATTTAAGTCATCTATACAAATAAATAAAATTGGAGTGTCTGTTTGTAATTTTAAAATAACCGCTTTTTACTAAATGCGTATGGATGTATACACGGTACATATACCAAAATAATATTTTTTACAATTTTGTCTGCCTGTCTGTCTGTTTGTTCCGGCTGATCTTTGGAACGGCTGGACCGATTTATTTCACTGGCAGATAGCTGATGTGACTGGGAATAAAGTATGTTATTTTTTTTTGAAATTTCTCCATGCGGACGAAGTCACGGGTTCAGCTAGTCATTTATTCAAATTCGTTCACTTTAAAATTAAAAACCTCTCTAACTCGGTTAATTTTAACTAGAGGAAGAAAAGTCATACAACCTTTTTGATATAAAATTATAAGTTTTTCGCATTTTATTCAAAACTTTTTTGATTTACTCTTATAGTTTTTGACTAATAATGGCAAAAAATGCTTTAATTTTTATTCAACGCTTGCCGGTGGTTGCCGACTAACTTAGTTTTACACATCGATTTCATACCATTAAGATTACATTATATGCAAAATGTAAAGAAGAGTGACATATTTTGATTTAAAACTTTATTTTATTCCACGTTTTAATATCCAAGGAACCTTTTTCGACTGTTTTCACGATGACGTCAGTATGTCTCTCTGTGTGTATGTGTGTATGTAAACATCTCATAACTTTTGAACGGTTTGACCGATCGAAAGCGGTCGCATTCGATTGGATTCCACTCAACTTAGAATTCCTGAAAAAATTTTCAGGAATTTGAGAAATTTTGAGAGGTTGTGAAAAAATCTTAAACATTCTTTTGGTGAAACAGTATTTTTTATATAAATTCCAGATTAATGTTCCGATAGTTTTCTCGACCTTACCTCGAGATTTTTTAATCAATTACTTGTCAAGCTACTGTGGAACTGTCCATTGTAATATGTAACTTTATATGTATGTGTATATATTGTTACGAATAATCTAGAAACGTGTAGAGTTGGAACGCTGGAGAGACCTAGAAATAAAAGAAAGAGATAGCTACTCCTATTAACAAACAAATTGTTGGCCGGAATCGGAATAGCTATACCATAATGAACTTCGTGGTGTATGGCATAAGGTTGAAAGTAGCGTGTACTAGGATTTATGAGTCATAACTTGTTTACAATAAGAAGTAATAAGAGTGATTCATTGTTTTCCGATACATTTTGATTTTTCTGGATCCAGGTAGAATTTTACCCTGGGTATAAATAAAGATGTGTTGACAAATACAAGGCAGTTTTTATAAAGCGATCGAGAGCGATACTTGAAGCGCCCCGTGCGAAGCGAGACCTCGCCACAAGATAGCAACGCACCATTAATACCTTTCGTGTCTATAGACGATGGTTGACTCTTTCCATCAGGAGACACATTTGCTTGTTTGCTATCTTATGATATAAAAAGGAAGAACAATCCTAGAGAGTCGCGTTAACTGACGTTGCTTTGTGTACTTTTTTGATATATCTGGGCCTGGTACGTGGTTTATTGTTTGGCTTATCTGGCTAGGATCGCGAGGTCCTAAGTTTGGTTTTAGGGTCAGCCACAGTGTCTTTAAACTGTTCCCACCTGACAAAAGCGTCTCCGTCTTGAGTTTTTTTTTATGTTAGTGGGATATGCAAACTGGCAGACGTGCCACCTGATGGTAAGTGGTCGACGTCGCCAATGAACATAAATAGCTTGGATTTACATTGTATTAAAAGCACTTCTACTGTTCTACTTGACTTTTTATTTATTAAAACCAACCGATTTCGCGTCTCAACGCATAATCAGGTCAAAAGTTAGTATTGTTTAGTACAATTAACAATTTGACAATTAACAATATATACACCATTTTTAGTTAAAATTTCACATACCTACGCAATATTAATTAAAGTCTAGAAGATAGCTTTCTACACACAACATTCTCTTAAAAACCTACTATTTAATAATAAACAAAAAATCCCACAAATGGTCAAAAGTGGAGTTTATCAATGAAAATGCAGTAACTGTGATGTCACTTACACAGGACAAACAGGCAGATCTTTTGCAGCCAGAATTAAGGAACATGACACGGTCTGGCGCTTGAAAAAAGGCGATTCTGCATTTGCACAATACCTTATTACCAAAGGCCATGTCTTTGATTTAAAAACTACACATATATGTGATAAAGGGAAGAAAATTGATGCTTTAGAGGCATTGGAAATAAATAGACTTAAAAAACATTAGACCCAACTACTAAATAACCGCAAAGAACTAAACGCATCTCCGTTACTGAATATTTTATTTTATTTTATTATTGTTGTGACTTTATTCTTTAAATAATTTAAATTAATAATTACATATAATTGACATTATAATGATAATTTAACACTATAATTTTTGAATAATTATTTTATATATATATATATATATATATATATATATATATATGTATATATATATATATATATATATATATATATATATATATATATATATATATATATATATATATATATATATATATATATATATATATATATATATATATATATATATATATGGCATTTTTACATATTAATAAATTCAGTTGTACTATTACTTTGTACAATTGACATTGACATACTATTGAATTATAAATTACTGTACAAAATTCTCCCTGTTTAAAAGGGTAATTTTGATGTGTGTGTATCACCGATATTGTCAAACATGTTTTAAAATTTTAAAATTTCATACTAACTTCAGTATATAATATTGTTAATTGTCAAATTGTCAACTGTACTAAAAATACTAACTTTGCCCTGATGATGCGTTAAAACGCGAAACCGGTTGGTTTCAATAAATAAAAAGTCAAGTGCTTTTAATACAATATAAATCCGAGTTAATATGAAGTTTTACCAAGTGCTGACGATATACAGTATTCAAAGAACATAAATATGATACCTGGGCTGATCTAGCCTAGGTATACCATTAATGTGTTGCCTATCCTGAGTCATAAGATGTTAAGTACTCGGTGCCCATTAATTACTCTGCCTGTCTTGCTCTTCTCTCCGAAATATAGCAAAGCTGCTTCAGGGGAGAAATAAGCAATATTGTGGTACCCATGCAGCTGGGAGCGCTGCACAGCGCATCCCTCCCACCGGTACATACATATACAGTCTGGTGGTTATGAGTTGAAACCTCCGTATCTTGGAGAAATAAGTAAAGCCATTAGTATATCTTATATGAATATATGAGGGAACCGACAAAGTTAATTTTTTTGATTTTAATGCCCACCACGCCGAATGGCTTTGTTCGCGCACCACCGATCATGCGGGGAGGTCTGTTCACGATTTTGCCTTGGCGTATGGTCTTACACAACTGGTAACTTCGCCCACGCGAGTTCCCGATGTGGATGACCATATGCCTTCACTGTTGGACCTTCTGCTGACCTCTCATCCGGACCATTATCAGGTATCGGTGGACGTCCCACTTGGTTCGTCAGACCACTGCCTGATCCGGAGTAAAGTGCCGGTTTCGCGCCTATCACGGCCTCTTTTAGCAGGCTGTCGTCGCGTTTGGCACTTTAGGTCAGCAGATTGGGACGGGATGCGGTCTTTTTTTGCGTCCTACCCATGGGGGCGGTTGTGCTTCTCGTTGGATGATCCGAATGTCGTCGCTGACTCTATTGCCGATGTGGTGCTGCAGGGCATGGAACTTTTCATTCCATTTTCTGCGGTACCAATTGGTGGTAAGTCTCAGCCCTGGTTTGGTCGCTCCTGTAAAACGGCTTCGCGCCGCAAGCAGGAGTGCTACCGGGCTTGGGCTGCAGCGTCTGCATCTTGTGATGGAAAAACCAGCACATTACGTAAGGAGTACAATTTCGCCTCGAGGTACTTCAAAAGAGCTATCGCCAGGGCAAAATCGGAACACATTGGCAGAATTGGTGAGAAATTAGTTCGCCTTCCTTCGGGCACTCGTGCGTTCTGGTCTCTCGCCAAGGCTGTCTTAGGGAATTTCTCACAGCCCTCTCTTCCATCCTTGCACGGAGACGATGACTCTCTGGCCCATACCGCAAAGGAGAAGGCCGATCTCCTGGGCTCCTTCTTTGCAGCCAACTCGACTCTGGATGACCAAGGGAACGCACCGCCTACCATCCCGCAGTGTGATAGTTGTATGCCAGAACTACAATTTCGCCAATCATCTGTGCGTAAAGCACTACTTTCCTTGGACATCCACAAGTCGAGTGGGCCGGATGGCATCCCTCCGATTGTGCTAAAAATGTGTGCTCCAGAGTTGGCATCAGTACTAACACGCCTATTCCGGCTCTCCTATTCACTCGGCGTGGTACCGAATTCGTGGAAGACAGCTTTGGTGCATCCCATCCCTAAAAAAGGAGATCGCTCTAACCCGTCTAACTATCGGCCCATAGCCATAACCTCCTTGTTCTCCAAAATTATGGAGACAATCATCAACTCTCAGTTCCTCAAGTATTTAGAAGAGCACCAGCTGATTAGCGACCGTCAGTACGGTTTCCGTCGCGGCCGCTCAGCTGGTGACCTTCTAGTATACCTAACTCATCGATGGGCGGAAGCAGTTGAGTCCAAGGGGGAGGCAATGGCAGTTAGTTTGGACATAGCGAAGGCCTTTGATCGGGTATGGCACAAAGCGCTTCTCGCGAAGCTGCCTTCCTATGGGCTTCCTGAGAAATTATGCGAGTGGATCACCAGTTTTTTGGCTGACCGGAGCATTAAGGTCGTTGTCGACGGTGCGTGCTCCGACCTTAAATCTGTCAATGCTGGTGTTCCCCAAGGCTGCGTGCTATCACCGACACTGTTCCTTCTGCATATCAATGATATGATGCGAATTAGCAACATACATTGCTATGCGGATGACAGTACTGGTGATGCTACATACTCCGGCCGAAGCAGTATTTCTCGGAAACACGTCGAAGAGTGCCGAAACAAGCTTGTGTCTGAAGTCGAGAATCAACTTACCGATGTCTCGGAATGGGGTCGCCAAAACCTGGTTACTTTTAACCCCAAGAAGACACAGCTTTGCGTGTTCACCGCAAAAAAGACGCCCTTTGTCGTATCACCTCGATTTGAGGATACTCTCCTGACAGCCTCAGCTAGTGTCGGAATCCTGGGAGTTGACATATCGAATTACGTTCAGTTTCGCGGTCATTTGGAAGGCAAGGCTAAACTAGCCTCCAAAAAGCTCGGTGTGCTCAGCAGAGCGAAACAGTACTTTTTGCCGGTCCATCGCCTTCAACTTTATAAGGCACAGGTTCGGCCTCACATAGAATACTGTTCGCATCTCTGGGCCGGAGCTCCTCAGTACCAGCTTCTTCCTCTTGATCGCATTCAGCGTAGAGCGGTTCGAATCGTTGACGACCTGGCCATTTCGAAACAGCTTGACTCTTTGGCATTGCGCAGAGATGTAGGTTCTCTCTGTGTCTTTTATCGTATATATCATGGAGAGTGTTCCGACGAGTTGTTTGGATTAATTCCTGCCGCCGAATTCCACCATCGGACATCGCGTCAAAACTTCAAGTTCCATCCTCACCATCTCGATGTCTGGAAATCCACAACTGTGCGTTTCTCCCGACACTTTTTACCTCGCACTACTCTGTTTTGGAACCAATTACCGGCAGGGGTATTTCCGAACGGATACGACATAAGGACCTTCAAGAAAAGAGCTTACTCATTCTTAAAAGGCCGGCAACGCAACTGCAAGACCTCTGGTATTGCAGATGTCCATGGGCGGCGGTGATCACTTACCATCAGGTGCACCTCTTGCTCGTTTGCCCCCTCTTCTATATATAAAAAAAAAAAAAAAAAGTTATTTCAAAAGTCTGAAGGATAAACAAATTATAAATAAATAAATGTCACTCGATCACACCGATCAATCTAATCCAAAAGTAAGGTAATTATTTCCTCGTGATATAGTTGTAATCAACGATACTAATCTTTATTTATATACGCGAAGGAAAAGCTTTGGATCCCTTTTTAAAACAATTCCGCAAATAGTGGAGTATGAAAGGTCGGCAAAACTTTTGCTTTATTTTTTGTAGTGTCTTGAAATAAAATTATATTCATTCAAGTATTTTTTCCCCGTATTGGTTCCGGGCTCTCTGAAGAATAAGCCAACTGCCATTCCGCCAGGCAGGTCGTAAAAGGCGACCGATTGGCTATACGAGTCACTGACATCGTGGCTACTAGGTGGTAGAGTTCTGCATTATCTCGCCCGGGTCTGGTACCACCGCCTTACCTATTCCTGGCGCAATAGCGTCAGTGCTTGTCACTGCCGCGTTCCGGTTTGGAGGGTAAGGTGGCCGGTAAACTTATGCATGTGGCATAAGACCTCGCACACAAGATAGCAACGCACCATTAACACCTTTGGTGTCTATAGGCGATGGTTGTCTCTTTCCATCAGGAGACCCATCTGCTTGTTTGCTATCTTATAATATACATATAAAACAATTACTTATTCTAAAATTAAAAACTTCAGTCATCTCCCCCAGGTTAAGATATTAATTTAAAGGGAAGTTTTTTTTTAACTGACAACCATCAAATAATGTTCTTTTTTATGCAGTTAACTTGATGTTGCCAATCGGGATTTTCCGTAAGATTAGTAGAATATTTTTGTATCTTAAGTACCTATTTTCATTAGTAAAACTATTTTTAACTTAAGTCTGCTTTTTAAAATGTACTAACAATATTAAGAAAAAAAGTATATTTAAAATTATTGAGTGTCTAATATTTTTTACTTTATAGCGCTATGTTGTATAAATTCAATGAATAGTAATGTTAAGTAGACTAAAGTGATGAATACTTTTTAAAGATTTTTTTCTACCAATACGAATTTTCTACCAATTATCTATTTCTATTAGTATGACGTAAGTATGTTACAAAAATCTATGTTGACAGCACTGATATGTATCATACGACGGTATATTTTAAATTACAAGGAAGTACTTTAAAATATTATATATTTCAAAGTACTTTCTTTCTGGACTGGACCCGGCATAGACGTCATTTAAAATTGTTACTTTGCTTACTTTCTGGTACGATTTATGTTTCTGTAATGTTTCGATCTCAGTGGAGTGTGAAATCCACGCTGTGTGTAAGCTGCAATATGTGTCAAAATTATTCAGAGATACCTTGTGTTCGAACTAAGGTTCGAAGTTATCATATTGCTTACTACCCTCACATAAAGTAACATTTGACGTATTTAGAATCAAAATTATTATATATTAATACGCTAAGGATAAGATGTTTGCCTCCTTTTTCAGAGAAAACCTCACAATTAATCTAAATAAATTTTATATCATTTTATAGGTAATTGCTTGCTCTACCGGCATCAACAACTAAAAAAAATATTACTGCTTTTGTTTTTATAAATTATTAAAATTAAAATTATATACACATATTAAGACATAATAAAGCAATGCTGCCATATGACAGTTTTAATTTTGAAACAACGTCAACATGATTGACGGTCTGTAACTTTTTTGTTCAATTTCAAATCAACTAAGAATTATTTAATAAAATTACTTAGTGCGAATTATTCGCACGGGTATGGCTAGTTCTTTATATTCTGGATATTACAGAAAAATCCCTTGTTTATCAATGCTCAGAAATATATGCTGCTATCAAATGCTATCAAAAATATGATATATTTCTCATTATAAGACGTTAGTCAGCTATAGTGATATATGAGAGTTTGCCGACTTTCTTTGGTACAGTTAAAGTTTACATTGCTACAAAAACCTGATATTTTTATATAAAATGTATTAGAAATACATTATATTAATAAAAATGAAACTTACACATACTACATTCATGTGATATATATGATAAGATACACACATGTATAATATACTCTTTTCTTTACGGCTGTTACAGTGTATTGTTAAATTTAAAAAGAGATTTTTTTTTGTTTATTTTATGGTCGAATTTCAGCCGCAGATAATTGCTAGTACATAAATATACTCAAATATATTAAATAAACAACTAAAATCCCAAATAAAAAATGTATACTATGTCCCTATCATGAATGATGAATCGAACCCAAGTCTTATCAATTCCGAAGGCAGGGTCACTATTTACTCACGCAATGAACCTGTAAGTGGTGTAGCGTTTATTGACTTTCGATTAAATAGACGTATTCTGCAGTGGAATTACGGTATTGATATTTACTGTGGAATCCAGTTATAATGACATCGAAGGAAATTTATAAACATGTCACAATATGTGGACGGCATACAAAACGTTTTGTGCAAAAAAATCTTTGTTATATACTTATCTATGTATTTTATAGAAAAACATAACATAAATCAAAGTCATTGAGTTTGTCGAATGACCCGCATCAAAATAAGTTTGGTTTTCGATTTTCTAATCTGCATAGTAATGCAACTTTTTCTTCAGTCGTAAATATGTTTTACTGCATTGAGATGACTTTTTTCACATGATATCACTAAAACCAATGCATGACCATTAAATCTCAGTTACCCACTGAGATTCAAAACAAAAACAAGCGACGTGCTGAAAGTCATCAAGAATCAACGAATATTGCCGCAGGCGTGAAGAATTACATGTAATGTCGGTCATCATAAACGGCCATAATTTATTAAAACTGGGCCAAAAAATTAGCGACATGTCACTGTAAGTGAAGTCATTATATCCGAAATTTTTACTAAAAATTTTATATGAAAACCAAACTTCGTTGTGTATTTGCGTTATTTTAGGTGGTTGGTCAATATAGGCGGAGTCATAATATACGGATTCTACTGTACTTATATCTTAGTGCTAAATTATTATTTAAAGAATACAAACTGCCAAATTTTTCTGTTTTATTTAATAAATTACATTTTTATAATACCATAACATAAAAAGTTTCTAGTTGTATGTAATATTTGTGGTCATGAAAAGGCCAGTGTCAGTATCCAAACGATACGTGTCACAGTGATTTCGTTCATTATATGAGTCTATTAGATCAGTATCAAGATGACGATTTACAATAGCGGCACATCGAAGATCTTCAGCAGCGAATGATAGTGGAGTTTCTAATTGATAGGAAATTACTGGTTGTTGAGAAAAATTACTTAAAGTTGAAAACAGTGATGTATCATATGCGTGGCGTGGAATTAAAGACACTAACAAAGATCGAAGTTTACGGGGCTGTGGATGATACTGACGTACTTTTAAAATTCTCCAATAGGCTATTTGTATCAATTCCTTAGCATACTGAATCGAACAAGGTAATCGCCTACATATCATTTGAACACATGCCCTAACTCTATTATCCCATGTATTTGCACTTTGCAAAACAGTGTCCAACTCTTCAGTGTCATCATCTACCATGAGTGAGTACATCTGTTTGATCACCGCTACTTGCAAAGCTGTATCCGTTTTAAATTCTGATAAATTATCATCTAAATCAGTTTTGATCAAGTCAGGCGATCCACCAAGGCAATAAACGATACCAGTTAAACCTGCAATGAAAGATAAAGAATAAGATAAGAATATATTTTTTAAATGCTTCAGCTTATGTGGAATGAAATTGTGAACGTCCATAGATCAAATAGATAAGTTTAACCCAGTGTAATTTATATTATACCCAAGGGTATTAGCGCCATCTATATTATGGTAACTATGTTTGTTCTCTGTGTTAGTCTGCGCTCCTATGAGGAATAGGCTGACAGCCGTTCAGCCAGGCAGGTTGTAAGAGATGACAGATGGGCTATACTGTCACTACCATTATAACATGTATGTGTGTGTGTGTATGTGTGTGTGTTGATTAGTAAAAATTGTACGTATTGAAGGATAGGATGATTAATAATCATAATTAAACAATATATAAAAAGAGAATATTGCTCAACCACACAGTATACTTCGACGTAATTAGGACAATGATATTTAAAAAAATGGTCATCGTACGATGTACTTACGAGTCTAATCGCAATTTCGGTAAAAACTTCTATGCACATGTATTTTATGATATAATTAAGACAAAAATTTATAGTAATAATAATAATAATATAATCATTATTTTATTTCTGTGATAGGGATAAATACAGAGTTGGTTTTATATAAAGTTGATCTCCACTATCTGTCTTTTGCCGTACAGATTTTGGTACATATTTTTTAAATTCAGTATCAGAATCGAATGCTGAACATCCTCCTTCAGTATATGCAATCTTTACCATTTTAATCTTTAAGCAGGTCTTAAACCAAATTTGTCAAGAATTTTTTTACCGTGTTCTTCTAATATTGCTGCCATTTCCAACGCAACAAGAACTCCGCATTCGTAACCGAGTAAATAGAATTTATTTTTAAATTTCAGTTTACTCAAGAGAATCTTAGTGAATCGATAAGCTAATTCTCGTATGCTTTCATGTGGATTGTTGAGACCTGGCTGCACCACTAATGCAGGTAGCTTAAGTCGCTCACATAGCTCTTGGAATCTCGAATGAAGGCCTTCCAATCCCGGCACAATACACAAGTAAGTTTGATTTACATTGAATTCATCATCATACTGAAACCAAAGTTTATATGTTATTTAATTAATCTTTACATATAATAAAATCGTAGGAAAGTCAAAACTGTACATTGAATATTTTTTTTTAAAAGAATACTTGGGGCGTGATCAACAATCGATGTCGAAGTCAAAAATATAGTTTTTAGAATTTTTGTCTGCTTGTCTGTTTTCTGTCTGTCTGTTTGTCTGTTTGTTTGTTTGTCTGTTTGTCTGTCTGTCTGTCTGTCCGTCTGTCCGTCTGTCCGTCTGTCCGTCTGTCCGTCTGTCCGTCTGTCCGTCTGTCCGTCTGTCCGTCTGTCCGTCTGTCCGTCTGTCCGTCTGTCCGTCTGTCCGTCTGTCCGTCTGTCCGTCTGTCCGTCTGTCCGTCTGTCCGTCTGTCCGTCTGTCCGTCTGTCCGTCTGTCCGTCTGTCCGTCTGTCCGTCTGTCCGTCTGTCCGTCTGTCCGTCTGTCCGTCTGTCCGTCTGTCCGTCTGTCCGTCTGTCCGTCTGTCCGTCTGTCCGTCTGTCCGTGTGTCCGTCTGTCCGTCTGTCCGTCTGTCCGTCTGTCCGTCTGTCCGTCTGTCCGTCTGTCCGTCTGTCCGTCTGTCCGTCTGTCCGTCTGTCCGTCTGTCCGTCTGTCCGTCTGTCCGTCTGTCCGTCTGTTCGTCTGTTCGTCTGTTCGTCTGTCCGTCTGTTCGTCTGTTCGTCTGTTCGTCTGTTCGTCTGTTCGTCTGTTCGTCTGTCTGTCTGTTCGTCTGTCTGTCTGTTTGTCTGTTTGTCTGTCCGGGGTAAACTCAAAAAGTACTGCATTGATTTACTTCAAATTTTGCATGAATATTACTAATAGGTCGGGTCAACATATAGGCTACATTTTATCACGTTATCACTTGCGGGGTAGGGGCTGTGTGGAGTAAACGAAGTCCGCGCGGACGAAGTCGCTGGCAACAGCCAGTATAAAATAAATAATAATAAATATTCCGAGACAAATTACACTTACTGATCTAACCCCAAAGTAAGCGAATTATTTACTTGTGTTATGGGTATTAGTCAACGATATTAATACATAGAAATACATATATTAATACTGTTACGTACATAATAAACACCCAAACCCAGAAATAAAAATATTTAAGCTTATCACAGAAATGCTTTTGCCCGTCGGGAATCGGACCCGAGCCTTGTCGATTGCGTAGTCAGGATCGCTGACCACTCCACCAACTGGGCGGTTATCTAAACATTATCCATATTTTAATACTGGATTTTATAAATAACACGTAGAACATGTATTAAAAAAACTTTGCAGATAATTTTCGAACTTATACAGACTACATAAACTACCGAATTTCCTATAAATTTTGTGGAAAGAGATAAATATCTGTAAATACTACACATAATTATGATGCAGAAATACAACATGCATATATTTACCAGCTACCTTATCCTCCAAACCACAAGATTACAGCGGCAAACACTGACGCTATTTCGACAGGAAAAGGAATGGCGGTGGTTAAATATTCAGTTAAAAGTTTACAGAACTATAGCAGTGACATGTTTGACAGAATATTCGTTTACAATTTGCTTGACTGAAATGAAGATAGTTTATTAACCAACAAAAAGGGCTCAAGCCAACACGATGAAAACTATTGCTTTATAAATTTAAACTAGTAATTTCACTGTGACAATTTATAACACAATAAAACACATCTCCTGTAGTAAATAAATAATGAATATTCCTTAACAAATTACACGAATTAATTTAACCCCAAAGTAAGCAACTTATTTGCTTGCGATATCGGTGTCAGTCAACGATATTAATATATAGAAATACATATATAGATATCAAAATATAAATAATATACACCCAAACCTAGAAATACAAATATCTATGCTCATCACACAAAGTTTGTCCTGTCGGGAATAATGCTACATTCATACCATTTAGACACGTTTACATTCTTATGTTACAGCATCAGGGATTCGAGAAATTCAGAGATAACTCTGGACGTTTTTTTGTAAATTTGTCAAATTATGGTAGATGACTATAAAATATACAAATTGGGTGTCAGTCAACGATATTAGTATATAGAAATACATATATAGATATCAAAATATAAATAATATACACCCAAACCTAGAAATACAAAGATCTATGCTCATCACACAAAGTTCGTCCTGTCGGGAATAATGCTACATTCATACCATTTAGACACGTTTACATTCTCATATTACGGCATCAGGGATTCGAGAAATTCAGAGATAACTCTGGACGTTTTTTTGTAAATTTGTCAAATTATGGTAGATGACTATAAAATATACAAATTTAATTTGTCATCATATCACATAAGATTATATAAAATTGTTGTATCCTTATTATTTGATTCATCAAAAGTATGCCACAAAGCATAAACTACCAAAATTACAAAGTCATAAGTTCTAAAAACTTAATATAAGATTTATTTAACGTTTTGGTTTGCATTCTAAATATAATAATACTATTTTTTTAAGGAAAAAAAGTTGAAAATGTTCTATATGCTGCATTTTTTCCCTACTGAAATGTATTATAAAATATATCCTATTATTGTACCTACACATTGCTTAAGGACTAACGGCCGCTTCAATACATCAAAATATTTGTATTTGTTTGTTTATTTCTTATTATTGTTTATAGACGTAAGTAAAACATTTGTTTAAATAAATATCTACTTACCACACTACACTTATTTGCGAGAGTTGGTAAAAATACCACATCTGAAGTAGCCAAGAGTTCATCACGATGAATATGTGAGTAGATAGTTTTCAAACCTTTCGTATCTTTGAATTGTTTATCTAATATATATTTTTCTAGGCCATTTATTCTAAAAATATAATTAGTTATGATTAACTAAGAAAAATATGTTCTGTTATCTTTTATTGTTATCTCAATCAAGAGGTACCAATGTTTATTATCAATTATTTTTAGACCGGGCTCCCAGGAACAAACTTTTTTTTTGATTAAAAATAAGCTGAATTTTTGTGAACAGCTTCGTTTTGACGAGACAACCATTCTATCTTTGAAAAATCTCAAATTGGGTTAATAATAAAGTTTTGAGGCTTTGAAAATTTTGATTCGGTGAAGGAAAAATATTTATTAATAACAATAATTTTTTTTTTTAACTTTAATCGCTTGATTGTATTATGAAAAATACGATGTAACTTTTGTCCTACACATTTGATGGTTTTTCTGTCTCTTCCTTCTCTGAATCTTCCACTCTAAAGTTTCGGAATTTGGAGATGTTTAAATTGATATTAATCAATTTAATAACAACCTAATTTTCTCACAACAGCTTGGTAATTATTATTTGTTATTCAAGAGTAACATTGTCCTACACGTATAGTAGAAACTTTTCTTAGTCCAACACTCTAAAGTTTTCTTTTTTATTTATCTTTATTAATTACCCGATTCTAGATTTTTCGAAGATAGAAAAAATGGTTGTCTCATCAAAACAACGCTGTTGACAAAAATTCAGCTGGTTATTAATCAAAAAAATGTTAGTTCCTGGGATCTCGGTCTATTTATTTTACGTGTAAAAAATATAGGCCCGATGATATTACTTACTCTTTCAAAGTTAAGGACAGAATATGATCTTCTGGTAAGTATATATTATAGACGTTACGCAAATATGTGTTAATTGCTGCTGTTTTTAACAAATCCACATGAAGGTCCTTCAATTTGACGCACAAATTAGTATTATTTGGCAGCTTGACATCTATAAAAATATACAAAAAGTGTTCATGACTTAATATCTGAAATGTGATTATAGATCAAAAATATTAACAATAGTGTAGCCGATTTAAAATAGTACTGTGGTGTGGAATACTTTAAAAACAAGAAAGAAAAATGTCGATACGCAGGGATTGAACCTGCTACCCATTCCCTAAAGCCGGGATGCTCTACCACTGAGCTAATGTAGACGGGCCCGACGTTATTTTTTATCACTACATAGTATAAAACAAAGTCGCTTTTTCTGTCTGTCCCTATGCCCCTATGTATGCTTACATCTTTAAAATTACGCAACGGATTTTGATGGGGTTTTTTTATTACTTAGATTGATTCTTGAGGAAGGTTTAAGGATACAAACCTTACCGATATTCCTACGGGAACAAAAGCTACGCGGGTAAAACGGCGGGCAGGTCGCTAGTAAAGTTGAAGATAGCAAACAAGCAGATGAGTCTCCTGATGGAAAGAGTTAACTATCGCCTATAGACACCAAAGGTATTAATGGTGCGTTGCTATCTTGTGGCGAGGTCTTATGCCTCATGCATAAGTTTACCGCTACCTAACTTTCCAAACCGGAACACGACCGTAACAAGCACTGACGCTATTGCGGCAGGATTAGGTAAGGCGGTGGTACTAGAACCGAGCGAGACAATTCAGAAATCTACCACCTAATAGCCACGACGTTAGTGACTCGTATAGCCAATCGGTCGCCTTTTACGACCTGCCTGGCAGAACGGCAGTTGGCCTTTTCTTCAAAAGAGCCCGGGACCAACACGGGGAAATTCTTCTTTGTTATATGATCGATTCCGTCGATTGTGCTAATTGCTAGGAATACATCTACTACGTATAACGAGTTAAATGAGTTCATCGCTACAGATGAAATTCACACTTATAATCTGAAGCCTTGTGGTTTGTTAAAATTAACTAAAATATTCTGAAAAAGTAAACGTATACTTATATTAATAAAACTAAATATGTTGCATAAAGTTTTTTTCATAAAATCTCTTATAATACGATCTTTTAACAATAAAACCTAACTGCTTGAAATAGAATTGCGCAATTTTTAATGATACAGGAAATCAGGCTCTAAACATTTGGCTCTTCTTTTAAAAACTATAAATATTATTGTATAAAAATATTTATTTATGGAAGGCTACAATTTGATTTTAATTGAACAAATATAAAGCACGCATATCTAATGGTCCCTATTTTGTTTGTTCGTTATGTTGTTGATGTTTGTCGAGGCTGAATTTGATTTTCCGTTGTGGTTGTAGAGTTTTCGTTTCCTATTCAAGTTTTTCTTTATTGTGCTTTACATTTTTGTTTCATTTTGTTGTCAGCTGTATTTGATAAGGTCATTATAATAAATGCCTACAACTCATCCTCATTCTCTCAATATTGCGCCAAAAAAGTTAGACACTCCATACGATGTTAATTTTAAATAATATTAATACGATAGCTTCGACATTTGATTATGTTTTGTACGTATCTTAGCTATCAACATATATGTATGCAATATATCACTTGCACTTTTTTAATATCCATAGGGAAGCGCTTGATCACGATCTCGCCTGTTGGTAATCTCAGATGCGGCCTAAGATGGAACGCACTTCCCTAGAAGGTACCTGTTCACTTTTCTCTTCAAGATCCCTATTGCTTCTTGTATATTTTAAAATTGGAGTATTTTCCATACTAAAAATTATATAGGATAATTCTAAAGCTGAGTTTGGCCGTTGCTCTTCTTATTACTTTGAACTTAACCTCACTGAATTGATTTGGGCACAGACAAAGGGGTATGTCATCATGATCTATTGTTCAATAATCCATTTGCGGCCGCAGTAAAACACATGCCCAGTGATTAAATAAAATAAACAAATAATTACAAATTACACATAATTAGTATTAATTGAGTGTAATTTGTATTAAGTTTGAAATAGAAAAAAAAATAGTATTAAGATTGACATGTATTAAGTAATTATATTAAGAAGTGGTGAAGAATTACACATATATACTCAAAATCAATTCACAACGATTTTCTACACAATAAATAATTATTATGCAAACATGATCTAAAGGAAATCTAAATAATAAAATAATATGTATTATAAAAAAAATAACACTGACTATTGAAATATCTATCGCTACTTACTAATCTACCAATACGTGCAGCTTGAATTAAGAAGAAAAAAATTACACATTCCTGGCCCTAATAATCTTTGGGGTCTGAGAAAATCGACATGGTCTGAGAAAATCCACACAAACCACGTGCATCGCAAGCATGTGGTTTACGTGGGACTGCAAAATGATGGTGGTAGCACAAACATTTACTTTTTGCTCTCATTTACGTGCTGCCCATTAATAAAACAGCCTTTCTGTTCAGTCATCCAATAGTATGGTTCTATCTTGTTTATTATTTAAATAGGTCCCAAAGGAACAAGGAGATTATTTAAATGATTTTTAATTATAAAATTTCATCAATTTAAAGTTATGCATTAAAAGTGATTTCATTTATATCTGTCAACGATTCCTTACCGGCAATACTTGCTATCTCTTTCAATAGAGAGCAACGACCTGTAGTCACATTATGCGCCGTCACTACTCGTTGATTGGTACCCAGTGCTCTCTCTATAATATCCATGGCACTGTTAATGGAAATTGATTTTGATTCTTTTTTTTCATTAATCTGAAACAAAAAACGATAATTTAGTATATTATTGACATGGAGATTCCCATGTTCAAATGATGAAAAGTGTAGAATATGTTAATTATTTACTGTCACCTCAAATAATTTCGAATTAAAATTCTGTAGTGTTTTTTTCGGCAGTGTTAAAAATAATTGAAATTGAATTTTATATGTGGTTTATATAAAAGATTTCATTTGGTTTTCTTGAGTTTTATGTATTGTGCGATTCCAATTATCCAGAAATTATTTATAAGGTTTTATAAATATGGTAAACTACATAATTATAATTTGTATATTGTTTGTTTTTATAGTTATAATTTTGTATGATTGATGATTAGCTTTTGAGAGGTCGTGTTACAATTTTAATTGTGATAGTTTAATCCTTGGAAACAAAATATTGAATAACTACAACAAAATATTAAATAACTACAACAACATCCTTATAAATGGTGAACCAGTTAAATTTCCGGAACAAGGTAGTATAAAAACTGTATGTTATCATTCTCTCTTTTACTTTTAATATACAGGATTACTTTTAAAGGACCAATCTGGACGAAGTGGTTCGACTCGACATTCTTCATTCGAACCGCAAGGAATTGGAACATGTTTCCTGAGTCTGTGTTCCCCGAAGAGTACAATCGGGATCTTCAAGAAAAGAGTCAATAGGTACCTTCTAGGGAAGCGCGTTACATCGCGCGTGTACATGTACGTGAATGTGTATGCGCATGCTTATGAGTGTGTGTATATGTGTGTATGTAAATATCTCATAACTTTTGAACGGCTTGACCGATCGAAACGCAGTCGATTGAATTCCGCTTAACTTAGACTTTCTGAAAATTTGAACCAAGTCGATCTAGGAGATTTTGAGAAATTTTGAAAATACCTCAACAAAAATTTGGCTGTACAGTATCTTTTAATATAACTTCAAGATTAATGTATCGATTCTTTCTATTTTTGAAAAAAACTACGTTTTATGCATAAATTGGATCAAAATCAGTTTATTCGTTTGGAAGAAATCGTTGACGATAAATTTCGAAAAAATTGTTTTTTTCGATATAACTTCGAAACTTTTCAACCAATAATTATTTTTTGATATTTTACGATAGTTTAGTATTAAAAAACTATGTTAAATTCTGTTTCAAAAATTAAAATCGAATCTAATTTTTAAAAGTTAAACAAAAACAACGTCAAAAAAATGTTGTTTTTAGCAAACAAAATTAAAAAAATAAATAAGTAATTTTAAATAACTTTCAGGCTAATACACCGATTGACTTAAAAATATGAATAAAGCTGTAAGCTTTTCAAATATTAAAATGATGTTGTTTTTAGCAAACAAAATTAAAAAAATAAAATAACTTTTGAAATAAATTTCAGTCATTAGCCTGAAAGTTATTTAAAATTACTTATTTACTTAAAACCGATTGACCGATTACACCGATTGACTTAAAAATCTTATCAATTTTTCTACTTTAGCAACTGCATCAAATACCGTTAATTGGATCAAAATCGGTCAATTTATTTGGGATTTAACAATGATGAAAATTAAAAAAAAGTGTTTTTTTGATATTGCTTCGAAATTTTTCAACCTATTCATAATTTAGCTGAAGCAATATTTTAGATTTCAAAATTTGAGTTGAATGCCATTCGAAACATCAAAATTGATCATCGTTTCCAAAATATACAATTTTCCAAAAATGATTATGAAAATAAAATAAAAGAATCCTGCTGAGTTTCTTCCGCCGGATCTTCTCAATGTGGCCGCGTTCCGATCCGGTAGTAATTATAAAGAAATCGACCTAAATTAAAATTTTTGCACGCCATATTATGGTAGAATATGATGGTAATTTAATTTATTTTAATAACTTGTGACACCCATATTCTTGCAAATAAATATTTTTTCATTTTCATTTTCATTTCAAAATCTATGCTATAGTTTTTACTTCTATAAGCTTATAATATTTAGCGGAAAGTTTCAGGGATGGTCTGCAGGGTCAACTGTTTACAGATTTTTTTATTCTTTAATTCACTTTTATTTATATCATAAATAATAAATAATTAATAAATAAATAAATATCACTGGACAAATTACACAAATTGATCTGACCCTAAAGTAAGAAAATTATATGCTTGTAGTATGGGTATCAGCCAACGATACTAATACATAGAAATACATATATAAAGATTCTGATATATTTAATAAACACCCAAACCCAGAAATACAAACGTCTGTGCTCATCACACAAATGCCTGTCCCTGCCGGGAATCGAACCCGGACCCCATTGATTGCGTAGTCAGGGTCGCTAACCACTCGACCAACGGGGCGGTCATAAGATAGCAAACAAGCAGATGGGTCTCCTGATGGAAAGAGTCAATCATCGCCTATAGACACCAAAGGTGTTAATGGTGCGTTGCTATCTTGTGGCGAGGTCTAATGCCACACGTATAAGTTTACTGGCTACCTTACCCTCCAAATCGGAACGCGACAGTGACAAGCACTGACGCTATTGCGGCAGGAATAGGTAAGGCGGTGGTACCAGACCCGGGCGAGACAATGCAGAACTCTACCACCACGATGTTAGTGACTTGCATAGCCAATCGGTCGCCTTTTACGACATGCCTGACAAACCGGCAGTTGGCCTATTCTTCAAAGGAGCCCGGAATTAACACGGGAACTTTACTTGACTGATTGTTGTTCTTAGTTTGAAGAATGTTTAACATTTAGTATAAAATACTAGACGAAATATACCAACATCAACATTGTTGAATAAAAATAATTAGTAATTTAGCATACCTTAGTAATTGGAGGCAGGCTTATGTAAGTAAATCCTAGATCTCTTGTAGGAAAGCCGCCAATGTCATTACTAGAATTAATAACTGCAAAGAATCTGAAACATTTAGTATATTTAATAGTTTATTTAAAAATGTTACGTCATGCATATTTACATTAAGTGACTTATGTTCCCTAGCATCAAATTATTTAAATACTTGTTAAATGCAAGGCAAGGCAAATAAAAGGCATGTAAATAGTTTGGTATACGCGGAACTTAGTGCATGCAGTTTCGCCATCAAAAATCGTAATATTCGGCCAATAGCGAGTTCCTGCTATGAAAATAAATAAAAACGCAACCGCATGTGTATAAAGTGCAAAATATATATTATGTAATATACTCGCGTGCAAAACTGCATGAGCATACATATCATTAAGAAATTTCATAGATATTTAACCACCTATTTCACCATTTTAGGTAATGGATTTCAAAAAACTCCTTTATTTTTCCTCCTTTATATCGTGAAACTACTCCTCTAAAAAATTTCAACCTTCTTAGTCGTCGAGTTTAGATCCATCACACTGGAATCCGTTTAAATGAATACCTTTTTTCGCTTATTGTAAGCTACAAACAGTACTAATTAATGTAATAAAGGTTAATTTTAATAGTAATAAGACAGACAAAATAGAAATACAAACGCTGTAAATAGTAGAAAATATTATGATAATAATGCAATAGCTATATATATATATATATATATATATATATATATATATATATATATGTATATATATATATATATATATATATATATATATATATATATATGTATATATATATATATATATATATATATATATATATATATATATATAATATAATAAATATAAAATATTATATTATATAAGTAGTTTACCATATTAGCGAAAAGTATTTAATATATTCAGTTCTCCGAAATATTGAACTTAGCAACAAAAAAAAACATAAAAGTTACAGAATTATATAATTGTACATTATTAATTCAGAAATTACAAACAATGCAAATGAATTATAATTAATATATAATTATGTAGGTAGAAAAAACGAAAAATACAGCTTGTGATATAAAATATTTAAGTTTGTAGTTTAATGTAGTTTCAAAAACATATATATTCAGGTTTCTAAAACATGAAGCATAACAAAAATAACATTCAAAAATAACAGACTTGTATAATAGTGCGGTAACGTATTAATTAGGAAACTAACTACGAGTAAAAACGATGCTAATGAATGTGCTATTTCTTTTTGTAGTATTAATAATTAGGCAGAAATATCAAAAACACAAACTGTGAATGATAATGCAACAGCTAGTAGTGGTATTAATGTTAAATTGTTTGCAGTTACTTATATAATACTAATTATCGTTTACTTCGTAACTTACAGTACTTAATTGCATTTTATATTTTGGCTGAGCACTAATTTTAAGTCTCTTTAATACGAAGCGCATAAATCATTATAGATACATTTTATTATTTATAAATTTATTTAATAGTGATTACTTATTACACTGAAATTATTATTGTAAGACCTAACTTTGATTATTAGATTTACAAAGAATATTTTATTATTAGTAATTTTAATATTTGTAATCAAATATGTTTACGTAATTATGATTGTGTTATTCTTATATCCTATTATAGCAAACAAGCAAATGACTCTCCTGATGGAAAGAGAAACCGTCGCCTATAGACCTCAAAGATGTTAATGGTACGTTGCTATCCGTGTAACGGGATGAAAATGTCACATGCATAATTCTACCGGCTACCTTACCCTCCAAGCCGGAACAGGACAATGACAAGCATTAATGCTATTGCGGCAAGACTAGGTAAAGCGGGGGTACCAAATACCCGGGCGAGTGATTGGGCAATTCTATCACGTAGTAGTCACTTTGATAGTGACTCGTTACAATGGCAGGTTAAAAGGCGACCGATTGGCTATAAACAATCGGTCGCCTTTTATGACCTGCATGGCAGAACTGTAGTTGGCCTATTCTTCAAAGGAGTCCGGACCAACACGGGGATGTGTGCGTGCGTGTGTGGATGATTAAGATTATTTTAAACAATTTGGTGTCTAAAAAAAACTTTTTTCAATCAGTCAGATTGATCGAGTACTGTCCGAAGGTGGTGTCAAGAGTCTTCGCAACCGGCGTGTGTGTATGAAGAGAGTGATGAATGTGGAGGAAGCGAGACAAACCTGCAAGGATCGTGATCGTGATGTATGGCACTCGGTTCTTTCTGCCTACCCCGTAAGGGATCTGGCGTGAAGATATGTATGTATGCATGTCAATCAGTCTTATTCTACCAGTCGGGCCGTTCACGTGTTTACTATTCCATGGTATAAAATAAATTGGTAATTTGTGAAATAAGAGGAGAGTTGTAAGTAATATATTCTACTCCGACATCCACACTTTACTTATCTTCGTAAATTAGATGAGCAAATAATTTTTGAAAACAGAAAACCCCTAACGTGAGCTTGAATCAAGTTTAGAAAAATCATGATATTTTCGATATAAAGAAGATTAATTAAAATATTTACATGTTTTAATGTTATGTAATGTATAATGTGATGTTGATTATAATAATTTAATAATTCATGTATGCTATTT
Organism: Apodemia mormo; assembly: GCA_036924255.1. Lineage (NCBI taxonomy): Eukaryota > Metazoa > Arthropoda > Insecta > Lepidoptera > Riodinidae > Apodemia > Apodemia mormo. The sequence goes on along the minus strand of JAUPFN010000020.1, from coordinate 4,001,158 downwards.
GCTTATAAAATAATCGACTATGAAATATATTCAAATAAATATTAGAGTATAATAATTATAGTAATTATTTAATGGTTGTACTTAGTAATAATTTGTTGTATTAATTAATTAAAAATAGTGTTATCTTTTTGTTAATTTTATTTTTAAAGTAAATAGTATTATATTATAGCAAAAATCGTCTTGCATGCTATTGAGGAACGGCGGAACATTGTACTTATAATTAAATATTGAATTGAATCTTCATAATATTGAAGTAAGAGAGAGGTTAGGTTTGAAAGAAAGTGTCGGTGTAAAGATGAGAAAGGGCATGCTCCGTTGGTTCAGACATGCAGAAAGAATGGTAGATGAAAGGTTAACAAAACATATATACAACGCGAATGTGGAAGGATGTAGGTACCGGGGAAGACCAAGACTGACATACCACGATCAGATTGATCGAGTATTGTCCGAAGGTGGTGTAAAGAGTCTTCGCAACCGGCGTGTGTGTATGAAGAGAGTGATGAATGTGGAGGAATCGAGACAAGCCTGCAAGGATCGTGATGTATGGCACTCGGTTCTCTCTGCCTACCCCGTAAGGGATCTGGTGTGAAGATATGTATGTATGTATGTTAATCTTTTTATATGCGTCAATCAGCGCGGAGATAATAAAATATGATTGCAAATACACATAAATATATAGACGCAAACCATCTTGGATTCGCTAAATAGGATTTCTAAGCAAAAATTTTTCTTTGCTTTTTGTAGCAAGAAACAGTAGGACGACAAAAACGACTATTGATAATCGTGAACAAATCAATAAAATTTTAATACAATATTACCAGTGAGCTGACTTGTACTTCTTGTTTCGCTAATTTTATATATATAAAAAGTAAATTAGAAGTACAAGCGAGTTAATTTATAATGTTCTAAATTGTACTTTCACCAAATGCCGACGATAAAAAATATTCAAAATGTTAATATTTATGTGATTAATCTGGTAAGTCTGGTGGTTAATACAATTCGCAAGTGAGGCCTCATAAACGACCACCTACTACGGGCTTGCACCTGAATTCTTCGTAAGCGGAAATACACAAGGCTCACAAAAAGTCTAAATCAACCTATTATATTGTGCAGTTGAATAAGAGGATGAAAATAAATACTAATTATTAACACTTACTTATTATCCAAATTTTGAAGCCCAGTAGAGTCAACTTTTAAATTTTTTATTAAATCAACGTTTAAAACCTTTGTCATAGCCACAAAAATGCTTTCAATTGGTCCATCCGATCCGTTTGATTTAAGTATATTAAGTATATTGGTTTCATCAATATTTGAAGAATATATTTTTGCAGTAACACCTTGTTCTTGCCACAATCTGTAACATAACTTTTCTGTGAAAATTTATCATTGTGTAAAAATAATATGATTAAAATCGAAACTTAAATAATACTTTGATTTAAACAATAATAGGTTTGATTTGTTTGGTAAATGCAAAATCAACTTCTTAGCACCACGACTTATCAATTTTTCAGCTAGTTTAGTTCCAACTATATTATTATCTGATATCAACACTTGAAAAGATTGTGGTGTGCATGAGAATCTGTAACAAAAAAAAAAACCTTTTAATAAGCGTGATGTGATATTTACAGGATAAATTTAGTCTAGCAAAATTTCACTGTAAATAATAGTATATTAATAGCTGTCAAAGCAATTTGTAATCTTATCTCAAAAAAATATTCCCGAAGAGGAAATAGGTACAAAGTTTTTTTTTCTAAAATAAGAAATAATTAAACATGTTATTTTTCTTTTAGTAAAAGTACGTTTTAGTAAAAAATATGTTGTTTCTTCTTTTGGTAAAAATACATTTACCTGCTGTATACAAGGAATATAATAACCACGAAAGCATTTAATATATATTCACAATAATATAAATATTCACAGGGCAAATTACACTTACTGATCTGACCCCAAAGTAAGCAAATTATTTGCTTGTGTTATTGGTGTTAGTCAACGATACTAATAAATAGAAATACATATATAAACACTTGAATATATTTAATAAATACCCAAATCCGGAAACACAAATATTTATGCTCATCACACAAATACTTGTCCCCGTCGGGGATTGAACCCGAGCCCTGACGATTGCGTAGTCAGGGTCGCTAACCACCGACCAACGAGGCGGTCAAGTTAAACTCACGTACAGAGGATTCTGTGATTATCTAAGTTCCATAAGTTTTTCTTAAATCTGATTCAAATTTGTTTGAGGCAGATTAATTTAAAAACCTCTTATAGGATTTCTTGTAAACAACAGGTAAGGAACTACTTAATGATTTTTTTGTGGTGTACTCACGAAGATAAGAGGGTAGTGGTCAATTTTCTTAAATACTTTCGAACCATATAACTAAAAATTATATAATTTTAGATTCTTAAAACAATTATTTTGTTTCATATTTAAATTTAATCTATATCCATACTAATATAATGGGAAAGTTTGGATGCTTGGATGCTTGGATGTTTGGATGGATGCATGTTTGTTACTCAATCACACAAAACTACTAAACGGATTTAAATAATATTTGGCACATAGGTAGATGATGATCAAGAATATATAATGGTGTGGAATATATAACTTTTATCTCGGAAAAGTTAGGTGACCCCGCGGGATTCGCCAAAAACTTTTATATTGCAGTGGGCTGCACGTTGCAGTTAGTTATATTTTAAAATATCCAGGGCTCGCTTCAATGTCGAAATTTAGAAATTGGAACCCAAAAAATTGATAATTAAAAAAAAATTGTTTTTGTCACGCAAAACATTCTGTAAACTCAAGGGCTTTATTGTTTTCTACTGATAGTGGAGTAGTATCATTTTGAATCAAAACTAAACTAAATTATTTGGGTTTTCATCAACTCAAAACTTTCCTTTCTTTTGAATTAACTTTCATGGAATATTTTGAAGGGTGTTTTACTAATTAAAAGTCTAAAATGTTGCGAATTTTTATTTTATTATCCAAAAAAAACATCATCATGCTTGGTTAATATTTAAAAGAGCTACATAATACGGAAAATGTATTAATAAACTAATTAGTAACAAAAACAGCGATAACCATAATTCAGAGAACGGACGATAAAATGTATTTATAATGCGCAAAATAAATTGGTTTTTTCCTGTTAATCATTAACTAACGCAGTCGACTAGGGATGGGCGATATACATCGATGTTTCGACTATCGATGTTTTTTCCGGGAAACATCGATGTTTTGGTCGATTTTTTTTTGGAATCGAAACATTGATGGTCGATGTAGAATAATGAACCATCGACATCGAAATAAATTTCTACTAGAAATTTTTATGCGCGCGCTAAAAATTAAAAAAAAATCTAAAAATACCAAAAAAAAATCGGAAAAATTACAGTTATAAATATGGGAAAAAATCTATTAAACACAATTGTTAATGACTTGCAAGTGCATTTTCATAGCTGGAATATGAACTTAGAATTGAAAAATTGACAAAATTTTAAAAAAATAGCATGTAAAGAGAAGCTACAAAATAACCGTATTTTCGAATTTCAGATTGTCGTTCGATTGTATCGAATTTTTTTAATCTTTAATGATCTACGCAGTGTTTAATAGATTTTTTTTCTCTTATTTATAACTTTAATTTTCCCGATTTTTTTGATTTTAAGATTTTTTCAAATTTTAATCATACTCAGTTTGAATCCAAAAATTTTTTTTATCTCGATAATTTCGATTTTTCATGATTTATTGTCATTTTTTTGAGTTTTTTTGCTATTTTTTCAAATTTTGACGGCTCAACAAGCTAATTAACGTTCAAGTTCAGATTCAGTGAATTGAAATACATTAAAATCATGCTTGATTTGGGTCCACAAAATTTTATTCATCGCTGTGGCTGCAGTTTTTTGCAATTTTTTGCCTTATTTAGGGTTTTTTGAATTTTAGTCAAAATTTTGAGGGTGTACAGGCAATAATAATTAAAAATTATTTCTTTTTACGCCAAATTTGGTTGTAATTATAATTTTTTCGAATTTTCGCGCGCATTTTCAACATCGATGTCTACAATCGATGTTTCGATGTTTTTGTCAAAACATCGATAGTTCGATGGTGAAAAATTTCGAAAATCGATATTCCGATGTCGAATTTTTTTGCTAACATCGCCCATCCCTACAGTCGACCATAATTTACATCAGTTATATTGCTACAGTTGAACAGTTTTAGGAATTATAATTAGGTTTTCTGTTTGTTATTTCATAATTTTGTACAATAATACCATTTACCCTAACTAAGAATCGAACCCGAGCCGCGCGCTTGCCAGACTGATACCTAACGTCCTACGCCGTACGACCGATAGATGATTCAATATCTTATTATTCTTATAAGCTAATCCTATGGGGTGATTGAGCATAACAGCTTATTATTTATAATTTACATTATTTGTATTATTTTATGCTGTTTATTGATGAAAAGTCTAACATATACTCATTCAAATATATTGATTTCGAAATGATCGTTTGAGCATAATATTAAAATTTATAAAAGATAAATTATGCCTCTAATTTATTATTACAAATATATAACCATAGACTAAAAATAAGTAAAAATACTCCATGGAGTAGTTTGAGGTAGGGATACACGATTCAAAATCGATTCTTACTAGAATCGATCTTTTCCTGTTGTCGATTCGATTATTTAGATCGATTCTTCAGAGCAAGTTGAATCGACAGATCGATTCTTCAGAGTCGAAATTGATCATCTAAAAATAAAATGGCGACGATAACCGGGAATTTTCAAAGAAAGTATTTTTTAAGTAATTTACAAATTTGATTCTAAAATTGAGACGTATAATTTTTACAAACTTTTTATTAGCTTCACCTATATGTATGTTTGTATGTTTGTACGTTTGTACTTTTGTATGTTTGTATGTTTGATAAAATTATTCCATTTTTTAATTTGCAAAATATGATTTTTGTTATTTTATATAATTTTCATCTATAGTCGATAAGGTAAGAAACTTAATTTTAAATTTTTATAATTATTCCTACAGTCGATAAGACAGGACTTGATGTTAATTTTAATTTCCAATAATTATCTTTAGCCGATTTCTCCAATATTGACAAATTTTTGAATACTAAGGAGAATTTTAATTTTACAAAACAAATAATAGTTTTAAAAAACTAAAAAATCACGCTTTTATGAATAAACCAAACTAAAAAGTAAAAAATAAATAGTAGTTAAAAAAACTAAAAGCACGCTTTTTATAGAAAATCAAAGCAAAAAATAGAAAATAAATTTTAATAAATTTAAATTAAGAATAGTGTTGAAAATTTCAATAAATATAAATTAATAATAGTGTGAATAAAAAAAATATTTTATTTTAAAAAAAGCGTGGGGTGCTTTTTAAGATATTATCAAAATGATAATCACTCTACTCATATCTGTCAATAAAATATTTATAACTATTGACATGGTGTCAACCCACGCTTTTTTTAAAATAAAATAATATTTTTTTTATTCACACTATTATTAATTTATATTTATTGAAATTTTTAACACTATTCTTAATTTAAATTTATTAAAATTTATTTTCTATTTTTTAGTTTGATTTTCTATAAAAAGCGTGTTTTTAGTTTTTTTAAACTATTATTTATTTTTAAATATTATAACAAATAAATTGTAGCAGTTAAAATGAGAAAAAATTCCACATACAGAAATTATTTAAATCAACAAGTGTAATTTTTTAAAACTCATTCACTATATAAATAAAATACAAATATGGTGTAATATCTAATAAATTCTGTGTCGTTGAAAATTTTTTTATTAAAATAAATATATATTTTACTAATAATACTTTTTATTTGATTAACATTTAATAGTAGTATTATTATTTAATTAAATCAATTTAATTAATAATTAATTAACTCATTTAAATATTAGAAAGCATTTAGTAAAAAAATTATAATTTACTATTATTAAGTGCTATAAAATATTATATTCAATCTAGAAGAAACGTTTATTTTAATAATTGAAAATGCATTAGTATAAGCCATATTAATTTTTAAATTAGTTCATTACAATGATATGGAATTCTTTAAATTTGAAAATTACGCCTTTATTCAAACGATCGATTATCAATGGATCGATTCTTCTACACTCGATTTTATCGAGAATCGATTCTTTCGATAAATTTGTCGCGATTCTCGAGATCGATTTTTTTTTGGAATCGTACATCCCTAGTTTGAGGTTCGTTATCGAATATTATTGGGTTTTAGGCTAATTAACGGAAGTTATAGGCAAATTATAAAGATCGATTTACCTCCTGATAACACTAATTAACTTGACGTCAAACGAAATTTCCTACTTTGGATTATAATTAAAGTACTTGTTAGGTAGTTCTGATAATCTCGTTAGTGAATTGCTGGGTTTTCCGGTGGCTAACAAGGAAAAATAGGACAAGCGATTCAAAAATACTGAAAATATATAGTGTATAAATATGTAATACTGTCAAGATGTTTATGACTAATTTTTGATACGCTGAAAAAATAGTTTTTTTAGATTTGTAGATTTATTTCACTTAAAAAACCGCGTTATTAATATAATAAATGAAGACGCTCGGCGTTTGAATCGGTTACGGTTAATTTATACATCAAGTTGGCGGTAATTCTTCTCTCAACAACAATTGTAAGCAAATTGACGGAAATCTACAGCCGCAACTTGAATACAAGTTAACAATCAAACTTGTAGTTAAATTTCCTTTCAACTTTACTACAATTTGAAGGAAATACTTGTACAGCAAGTTTTGACGTCTATTTGCAGAGTAAGTTATAGGTAACTAATAGGTAATCGCTCGCTTTGCCAACTCTTTCCGTCAAGTTTGCTTCAAATTGCGGACGTAGATTGACAGTAAGTTATAGGTAAGGTGGCTATCAGGGTACGATGTTATTTATAAACAAACGTGTCCTGACATAAGTCACGTAAGCCAAATTTGAAGAAATCTATTGAAGTATATGTTATTAAATCTAACGAATCTTGTCCGAAAAGAGCATTTGACTGTAATTCGTCAGCCTATAAAGTATCTACGCATTAAAATATTTCCACAAAATTACGATGAAAAATCTGAACAATAGTGGAATCAATGTACACAATATATAAATATATGCAGTCTTTTGGGTTTTTTATTTTATTAATTGCAATTATTAATCGCAAGCGCGCAACTAACTGTTAGTATAGAATTATATATATTTTCATGCTTATGATATATTTGACCAATCACGTTACAAATATTTTATATTTTTCATCTAAATTATACTTATGGATTTTTTTAATTCAAAGAACCAGATTTCTTTTTTAATGTTTATTATTATATTTTTATCTCTTAGCATACAAAATATATTTGTTCAAAATTTTAATTCTAATTTTAAAAAGCTATATACTTCAAAATCTATTCATCAATCCTTCTACAACAATACATTTGTAATAAACCATCTGTTTACTATCTAAATTCACTCTTATCAGAACCACACAACCCCCATGAAAAAAAAATATATAAAAAATATATTTTAAAATATAAAAATTATATATTTTAAATATATGAAAAATACATGAAAAATATATAAATTATATATCAAAATATAAAGTCCATAAATTTCCAGATCGCTACTATTACTGTTATCACATATATACTTTTAAGCGGAATTAATGTTTAAAAATCATTTTAAACATTAATTCTACTTAAAAAAGTTACTGAGCATAATCTATGTACATAAATTTCAACTCAGTTGGTCTAGCATTTTTGGAGAAAAATAGCTGTGACAGATAGAAGGACAGACAGACACACGATCTTTAAGGGTTTCCGGTTTTTATTTTTGCGCTACGAAACCCTAAAAAAGCTAGGTGTGTTAAAAAGGGCATGAGAGTAGAATTAACGTAGTCGAAACGAGAGCATTACGAAAAATCTGTGGTATAACGCTCACGGATTTCATGGAAATCGGCATGATATGTAAGAGAGTTATGAATGTGAAGCAAGGCAAGCGTGCCTGGATTAAGTTTTATGGCATTCAACTCTCCTTGCCTACTCCGTAGGGGTTTTGGGATGAAGATAATATGTCGATGAACCCTTAAAATGATCTTATTATAAATGCTACCCATATTCTCAGAATTAGTAACGCTTTTATGGGGCATGTTAACGGCCTGGCTCAAGCTACCTGCGGCGTGACATGCGGCGAAAAAAAATTAGGAAACTGTATGAAGTATACCACAGATACCATTGACGCATGACGGTGACGAGTGAATTAAACAAATGGACTAGCTAGTATCGAGATAGCCACAGCTCAGAGCGGCGCGACCGGTGAAATCGAGGGACGCATTTGACATGATGAGACGAAAACAAAATATTTTGTTTTTTTTTTCAAAGTTTCGAAGTTTGAAGTTAATTATAGATGTAGAACAATTTTAAAAATTCTAAATACGCCCATCGCAACCGCCACCACCGCCTAGAACGCAACTAGTTGAGCTACGGCATAGTGCATACTCAGAAAATTGCGCAATCTGTCGCGCCGCAATTCATGGCCCAATTTGCGCTACGGGTAGCTGTGGCCAGGTCATAACACTTTTCCATTAAACTCAAACCAGATACAAATTAAATTATTTACAAGTAAGCCATAAAAAACGCTGTAATTACACAACAAAACAAATATTATTACAAGATTTCAGATAATTTGGGAAGACAAAAAGCTCGGGATTAATTACTACTAATCCCAATCTCAACTATTCTTAAATTTACGATTATTCTAAAATGATTCTCTTAAGTAGCTAAATATGAGCAAGCAAAATAAATACAAACCTTGGCACAACATGTGAAGTTGATTGATCAAAATGTACCAATGCACGTCCGTGGTGACCACTATTAGTTAGCAGGCGAAATGCTCGATTAATTTCTTGCGATTCAAACACGACACGTGTCAATGGACGCACATATCCACGCGCTATACCTTCGCTTAACAAAATTTGGATTTGCTGAAAGTTGTCATAAATTGTTGTTATATGGTATTCCAACACTTGTTATGTAAGTTTTAATATGTTAATTACACACAAGTACCAAATATCCGGACGAGGCTTCGCGGAACTCTACCAACTCGTAGTCACGATGGTAATCATATGTATAGCCAATCATTAGCCTTTTACGAACTGCCTGACAAAATGGCAGATGGTCTTTTCTTCAAAGGGGGGCCGGACTAACACGGGGTGAATAATGTTTGATTTTCTTCTTAAGACAACTTTACATTCTAAATACTATAAAAAAATAACTGATAATTTCTGCGTAAATTTAGGAAGAATGTTGATTAACCGGCCCCATTCGAGTGATTAACATAATATGTACATAATATTATGCAAGACAAGACAGCAAACTAGTAGATGGCTATCCTGATTGAAAGAGACCACAATCACCTATAGACATCAAAGATGTTAATGGTGCGTTGCTATCCGTGTGGCGTTATATAGGTATTGATTGTACTTGCATAAGTTTACCGGCTACCTTACCCTCCAAACCGGAACATGACACTGATAAGCACTAACGCTATTTCAGCAGGAATAGATAAGGCGATGGTATCAGACTTGGTAAAACAATGCAGGACTCTACCACCCAGTAGCCACGATGGTAGTAACCAGCACAGGCAATCGTTCGCCTCTTGCAAACTACCTGGCAGAATGACAAATGGTCTATTCTTCAAAAGAGACCGGACCGACACGAAAGAAAAGAATGCCGTAATGCCGCAGATTGAGATAAAACTCCGATTCATTAAGCATAGATCTTTGTGTTTCTGATTTTGAATGAATGCGTGTTTTTATGTTTTAGTATAATCAATTAACATATATATTAAAAACAAAGATACATTATTGAAATAAAACTAAAAGAAATTAAGAACGATTTATCCAAGCTGGGTTTCCAATAGGCGACAAGAATAAAATTTACGTTGTTAAATCTTTTTTCGACATGACATGAGAACACACATACACACGGGCCCGAATAAATACGCGCACACACCTAATTTAACTTTCATATTATATGTTATGCTATGAGTAGTTAGATAATCGTTAGTGCTTATATAGTATATTTTTAAAAAAAAACTTTATCTGCTGTTTTTTTTTCTTTAAATCGTATATTTAGAGGACTGTATTTTAGTAGTAATAAAGTTGCAACTATTGATGGAAGTCTTTCGTATTGCATGCAAGTATTATAATCTATTAAAATATATTGTAAGTATCTATCTAATCTATTAAAATATAAAGTATAATTATTGAAACAAGTAAGATACGGATACTTGAAATTTAATCTAATAATACTCATAATCTAAGCGTCATAATAATATTTATATAATCATATATATCGTTGTAATATTTACTTGTATGTCCTTCGTATATTGTGGCGTGAACACTGATGAAAAATCAGCCGTAATATATGATTTTTCATTCTTGAGAATATGCATACCGAACTGATAATCTTCGCGATTGTGCAAAATCCCCGTATCCACGATCAGGCCTGATGCTCCGCAGCATTTCAAAAAACTCTGAAATTTTAGATAAATTATATTAAAAGTTTATTCTTCACCCAAAATAAATAAATACTATCACATCATTACACGCAGAACAAACAGAGAGAACCACTCACAAGATATTTATGTTGAAAGATAATCGTAGGTTTATTGCTTACGAGACTAATTTATGTTAATCTGTGAAATATCATCTGTGGCATACGAAGAACCTTTAACTACAAATTGACATTAATTATATTAACAATATAACACCCAAATCGGCCTAGGAGATTTTGAGAAATTTTGAAAAATATAACTATTAGAAACTATTTTTACCAGGATGGACGAACTTTGGCTATTATTTAAAGATAACGTCCACTGTCTGCAAATGGAGTTGCATGATTGCCACGAAAAGTGCATGATGAATTCTTCTATGACAATTAAGTCGGGGCTCGTCAATTTCTAATATTTTTTTATTTCAACCCTAGTTTTGCATTATATTAAATCAACATACGCAACGTCTTTCTCTAAAAATTATTCTTTCTTTCATGAATGATAACACCAATAAGAAGCCAGAACTATTTAGTAATATAAATATTTATCTAAGAAACTACTATATAAAAAAATGGCACCTTTGCTATAAATTTTATTAAATTTATATTTATATAAATAAATGAAAAAATATTGCAATAGTTCTCTTGAAGAGTACATAAAGTGAACTTAATATCGCATCGACGCTTTGATTCTCCACGATTCACCAATTTGTAGTCTGGTAGTGATCCCTTTGCCAAATTTAATTATATACATTTATCGACTATCGCCTGGAGATATTTCTGGTTATAGCTTGGTGAATCCAAAACTCCCCATTTTTTAACTGTTAATCGCTTGTTTTTTACAATAATCAAAACTGACCATTATATGAACTCATGACTTGCCACGACCACTAATCGTCACCACCTATTCTGTGCTGCCTTAGTCTTAGTAAAGATTTCCTTAACAAACTTATGACATTTCTCAACATTCCCTCAACCACGAAATTAAATTCGGGACCCCACTATCTAGTCGTTTAAGATACGTAAGAAAATTTTGTTGAGTCGTTTTTATTCGTCATTATAGATACCTATATTATTATAAATGTGTCTTCTGCATTTTAAACTAACGCGTTCTACTATCATTTTTAAAAATATATAAACGGGTCAATAACGCGTACATATATAGAACTTACTTGTAAAGCTCGACGTTTCGGCCAAGTTACATTGACAATGGTCACAAGCAGACTCTCTGCTTGTGACCACGGTCAATGTAACTTGGCCGAAACGTCGAGCTTTACGTAAGTTCTATATATGTACGCGTTATTGACCCGCTTATATATTTTTAAAAAAGTGTTTTCTGCCTTTAACATTGTTGAAGACATTATTCGACTTCATATTACATTACTAGAAACAAAAAGTACTTTAACTTGTAAGTTTTTATGTACGAACCTTAATAATATGATGTCGTATTTTTCTTGAATTTGACACTTCGTTAATACATGTTTTACTTGTACTCGAGTATATTGTAATTCTTATGTAAATTCTAATAAAAAGTTTTATGTACAAATTTTGCAATGCATAAATTTGATATGACTGGGATTTTAAGGTGTATGCAAAGGGTTATACTCATTTTCCGACTAGAGGAATTTATTCCTTCGACAAGAAAACGTTTGCTATGTCACAAATGTTAAGGCGAACGAGATATAACTTGTTATTAACAAATATCTCACATTACATATATACATATGTAATTTGAGATATTTGTTAATATTAACGACTACATTTATTTTGTGCACAACATATCTCATATTACACGTATGTGACGGTCGGGACTGAACATATATAACTTCTTGACTACAAAGCAAATATATTCAAGACATGTTAATAAAATATCTTAGAAAAACAGTACTTAAGAAAATAAATCTTACGTCCTTAAGTTCTCCTTTAGAGTAAGTTATCACCAAGTCACAACATTTTCCTTTTGTGGCTGTAAATACCAGGTCATAAAAACTGGCATCTCTGGAATTCCCTATGTGATCATCTGAAATATTGAATTAAAATGCATTTATTTAAAATATTGAATTCCTTGAATTATAATATGGAACCAAAATTTGGGAAATTTGTTTAAAAATATTATTTTAGCTAAGATTAAAATTTTTATATTCGCATTTTGTCTATTTTTAGCTTTCCGTAGCCAAATGGCAGGAAACGGAATCTTTATAATTTCTGGAAAAACTTTAAAAACAACAAAGAAAAATATCGACACGCAGGGATTGAACCTGCGACCGTCTCCCTAAAGTCAGGATGCTCTTCCACTGAACTAGTGTCGACAGGTTTGACGTGGGGAAATTCTTCTTTGCTATATGATCTATTACGTCGATTGTACTGATTGCTAGGTATACATCCTTATAATTTCGTTATGTCCATCTGTGTGTTAGTCTGTCTGCCCGTCTGTCCTTCTGTCCGTCCATCTGTACGCATGTTACAGTAACTTTACTTGCAGACTATGGGTACTGTATAGTTGAAATTTGAAAAATAGGTATATTTTATTTTATTTTTTTTCATTTTATTTGTTTTCGGGAAACATACAATATGGTATTACATTACTAATATAACAGAAAAAATCTTTGTTTGTTTAGTCTGATTCTGTGGGTTCCAAATAATTAAGCTGTACTCCAGTAAAGATCTAACATAAGCATTAAAAAGTAAAGTTAGTGTACTGCTGTTTTGGAAATATTTACTTGTTCTTAAAATGAAGCCAAACATACGGTAAGCTTTCGGGATAATATAATTAGGATGCTGGTGAAATGTAAGACTACTATATATTACTATTCCTAAATCTCTTACTTCAGTAATGTGAGAGATGGTGGTACCATCAAGTTTAGAGTTATAATTGATGTGGTTTGGACTCCTGGAAAAAGTTATAGTTATGACATTGCATTTAGCGATATTTAAATAAAGTTTATTATTTTTTTTTTTATATCATAAGATAGCAAACAAGCAGATGGGTCTCCTGATGGAAAGAGTCAACCATCGCCTATAGACACCAAAGATGTTAATGGTGCCTTGCTATCGTGTGGCGAGGTCTAATGCCACATGCATAAATTTACCGGCTACCTTACCCTCCAAACCAGAACACGACAGCGACTAGCACTGACGCTATTGCGGCAGGAGTAGGTAAGGCGGTGTTACCAGACCCGGGCGAGACAATGCAGAACTCAACCACCTAGTAGTCACGATGTTAGTGACGCGTATAGCCAATCGGTCACCTTTTACGACATGCCTATTAGAACGGCAGTTGGCCTATTCTTCAAAGGAGCTCGGGACAAACACGGGGAAAACAAGGCAAAGTATACAATAACTTTTCATATAGGTACATTGCTAACATATAACAAACAAGTTGCTTGTTTTTTTTGGTGCTTTTTTGCTATTTTATGATATTAAAAAAACACACACATACAAAACTTTACGCCAGATCCCTTACGGGGAAGGCAGAGAGAACCGAGTGCCTTATATCACGATCCATGCAGGCTTGTCTCGCTTCCTCCACATTCATCACTCTCTTCATACACAGACGCCGGTTGCGAAGACTCTTGACACCACCTTCGGACAGTACTCTCTGATCGTGGTATGTCAGGCTTGGTCTTCCCCGGTACCTACATCCTTCCACATTTGCATTGTATATTTGTTTTGTTAACCTTTCATCTACCATTCTTTCTACATGTCCGAACCAACGGATCATGCCCTTTCTCATCTTTACACCGACACTTTCTTTCAAACCTAACCTCTCTCTCACTTCGACATTACGAACCCGGTCCGCGAGTGTCACACCACATATTTTTCTTAGCGACTTCATCTCGACCGTGTTGATTCTACTTTCATGCCCTTTCTGACATACCCAACTCTCACTTCCATACAATAGCGTTGGGATAAGCACATGATTATGCAGGGCTAGAGGGGCACCCTAACTTAAAAATGTGCTATTAAGTAATCTTCCTAACGCTCCCTTCACTTTGTTCCCTGCACACTCCCTTTTGTTCAACATCAGCGGTGTACCTTCCATCCCTGCTAAAAGCACATCCAAGATATACAAACTCAACCACTTGTTCTAGCACTACATCATCGACCACAACTCTTACATCCGTTCTGGTTACTTCTTTTCCAAATACTAAAACTTTAGTTTTCTTCGCATTCAAATGTAAGCCAATACTCTTACAATCCTCGTTCATAACTGTGACCAGTGTTTGCAGCTTAGATGGAGTTGAGCCTTGAAGTACAGCGTCATCTGTATAAAGCAGGCAGTTCAGCATTAGATCACTCATGCACATTCTCACAATCAATGACCTCAATCTTGGGAGACACTTATCCAGATATAGAATAAACAGACGAGCTGACAACACACAACCCTGCGTTACGCCGATATTGACATCGAATCAGAGCGATATGTTGCCGTCCACCCGCACACATGCTTTGCAATCCCAGTACATGAATTGCAAAGCACGCAGCAGACGTCCATCTATCCCATAACTGGGTAAAATGTCCCAATGTTTCTTTCGCACAACTCTATCAATCGCTTTCTCTAAATCCACAAAACCGCAGAAAACCTTCTGGCCGACAGACAGATGCTTCTCTACGATGTTTCGGAGTGAAAAAACTTGATCCATACATCCTCTTCCAGATCTGAAACCCCCTTGTGCCTCCCACAACATTCCCTCGGACTTCCCTTGATGATGATCCCTGATGGCCCTATAGCTATTTTGGTCTGTACGTGAACCCTCGCCTTTATACAAGGGCACGATGACCGCGCGCAGCCAGTCTTCGGGTACTCTACCGGTCCTCCAACATGTATTGCAGAGGACCCAAAAAGAGTCCCAGATGGCAGGACCACCGTATTTGATCATCTCAGAAGTCACCTTATCTATTCCCGCAGCCTTTCCATTTTTCATACTTCTTATCGCCCATACGATCTCTTGCATAGTAATGTCCTGGCATGCTTCCACCGTCTCTGAATCACTTACTGAGTCATAAATGGAGGCAGCGTCCTGAACAGCATCATACATATCTCCAAAATATTTACTCCATCGTTTTAACACACTTTCTGTGCTTGTAAGAATGTCATCATCATTAGATTTAATCCTATTCATTCTGGAGGCTGCCGAACAACTTCGAGACTTCTTCACCTCCCTCCAAAAAGTTTGGTGTTTGCCTCGAAGTTGCTCACCAGTCTCTCTTCCGTTTTCAAACATTCTCTTTCACGCTTTTCTTTTACTAAAGTTTTAGTGGCATTCTTACAACAACGATACAATTCTTTCTTCTTGTCTTTCATACTATCATATTAAAAAAAGTTTAGTAAGTGTAAGCTCGCTGAGTTTCTTCGTTCAACGATGCAAATGTTCTTCGCGATTATTACAATTTCGAGTTGTTCCAATATAGCTTTAATCCTTTTTCGCATGTATCAATTATTATATCAAATAAATGACTTGTTATTAAAGAGTGTCCAGTTTCAGAAGTTGTTTCGAAATACATGTATACATACACATCTGTTTTTTCACTGTTATAGAACCCTTCGTAAGCAAGTCCGATTCATTATTGGCCAGTTTTTTTAATTACTGACAGAAATCTATTTTTTTTTAATTTACAACATAGGACAATAAACAGTTCTATTGATAAAAAAACTTATTTACACCTAAAATGTTAAAAGTAATTTGCCATGTAAGACCTCATACATAAGTTTACTGACAGCGCCTACGAAACTCAAAACTAAGCGATAAAAACGTTGCGGTGTTCGTTAAATCGGTTGGCCTATGGTTAAAGTAGAACAGAAAATATGTATATCTAACAGTCACAAAAATTGTTAAAATATGAGAGCAAGTGCATAACAGACCATATCCTCAAAGAATTTACACCTAGCGAGGCGGGCATGGCATAGCGAATAAAAATATAAAAAACTTAATATTGTAAAGTCAGGAATACAAACATTGTAGGTATTTTGATTTAGTGAAGAGCATAACTGAATGTCTCAATAAGAAAATGTATCCACTTTGTGTATTTTTGGATATGAGTAAGGCATTTGATTCTGTTTCACACGATATTTTACTATCAAAACTTGAAAAATATGGTATTAGAGGGAAGGCTTTAGATTGGATAAAGAGTTACTTAGAAAATAGGAAACAATGCGTCGAAATATCTAAAATATACGGAAACCGTAAAAAAATATTTACTTCAAACTACCGTGTTAACAACTGTGGTGTACCACAGGGCAGTGTTTTAGGACCCTTGCATTTTTTAATTTATATCAATGATCTTCCTGATAGTTTACAACATGATTGCTTTTTATTTGCTGATGACACTACCCTACTTATTAAATGTAAAAATAAAAAAGACTTGGTAAACGAAACAACTAAAACCTTACTTCAAGTTTCAGACTGGTTAATTAATAATAATTTAAAAGTTAATGTAACTAAAACAAAATTAGTTGAATTTCAGAACTACCACAGTAATATTACTAAAAACACAAATGTATTTTTAAATAAAGTAAATATAGATGATGTAGATTATACAAACTTTTTAAGAATAATTATTGACAAATATTGTAATTGGAAAGCACACATTGAATCTCTATGTAATAAGATTGATAGATTTCTCTATGTCTTAAGAAGACTAAGAGAAGTAGGAAACGTAAAACCCTCCCTATTAGCATATCATGGATATGTCTCTTCTAATTTACAATATGGAATTCTTATTTGGGGAAATTCTGTTGAATTGATACGAATTTTTAGAGTCCAAAAAAGAAATGTATTCGAGCAATATGTGGTGTTAATCAGTTACATTCCTGTAAACCACTTTTCAAGTCTCTTAAGGTCTCCCTTACCATGTTTGTATATTTTAGAGGTATGCGTATT
Source organism: Apodemia mormo (assembly GCA_036924255.1). Taxonomy (NCBI): domain Eukaryota; kingdom Metazoa; phylum Arthropoda; class Insecta; order Lepidoptera; family Riodinidae; genus Apodemia; species Apodemia mormo. The sequence goes on along the minus strand of JAUPFN010000020.1, from coordinate 3,983,700 downwards.
TGTAAAAAAGCACCAAAAGTTATTTAAAACAAATGCTGAAGTCACTGGTAACTCATATTTTAGGAATAGTAAAAAATTATATGTGCCTAATCAAAAATTAAATATTTTTACAAAAAAATGTGTATTGTATTTTTCGCCGTGTTGGTCCCGGCCTCCTTTGAAGATTAGGCCAACTGCCGTTCTGCCAGGCAGGTCGTAAAAGGCGACCGATTGGCTATCGAGTCACTACCATCATGGCTACTAGGTGGTAGAGTTCTGCATGTCTCGCCCGGGTCTGGTACCACCGCCTTACCTATTCCTGCCGCAATAGCGTCAGTGCTTGTCGCTGTCGTGTTCCGGTTTGGAGGGTAAGGTAGCCGGTAAACTAATGCATGTGACATTAGACCTCGCCACAAGATAGCAACGCACCATTAACATCTTTGGTGTCTATAGGCGATGGTTGACTCTTTCCATCAGGAGACCCATCTGCTTGTTTGCTATCTTATGACATAAAAAAAAAATGTCTATTATTATATACAATCATATTCCTGATAATCGTAAATCATTACCTATAAATAAATTTCGCAAAATTTGTTTGATTTGCTGTTAGATAAAACTTATTATGATATTAAAGAATTTTTAGCCGATAAAATTAAATATTAATGGATAGAAATATAAGTTTGTTGAATTGTCCTTAAAAAATTTCAATGTACCTAGTAAAATTTTGTAAATAGTGAACATTTTGTAAATTATAAAAAATTTAATTGCACAAAATATGAAACTTGTAATTATAAAAAAATCTTTTGTAATATGAAATTGTACATTTATAACAAGTACATAAAATAGAGAAAAAAGACCAGCCCGCTGAGTTTCTTCCGCCGGATCTTCTCAGTGTGTGGCCGCGTTCCGATCCGGTAGTAATTCTAAATATTCGATAGAATCTTTTAAATGTAATATTTTATAATGTTAATTTTTTTAAATATTTGCACACCATATAATGGTAGAATATGTTGGTAACTTAATTTATTTTTATCAACTTGTAACACCCATATTCTTGCAAATAAATATTTTCGTTCTTTCTTTCTTTCTTTCTATAAGTTTGGCACATATAAATTATAAGAAACTGTGTACATTATTGTAAATCATAATAATAATAATATTCATGGGACAAATTACACTTACCGATCTAACCCAACAGTAAGAAAATTATTTGCTTATGTTATGGGTGTTAATCAACGATACTAATACATAGAAATACATATATAAATACTAGAATATATTTAATAAATACCCAAACCCGGAAATACAAATATTTATGCTCATCACACAAATGCTTGTCACCGTCGGGGATCGAACCCGAGCCCCCGTCGATTGCGTAGTCAGTGTTGCTAACCACTCGACCAACGGGGCAATTTTTATAAAGTAAAATATTAAAAAAAAAAAACAATGGTAGATTGACACGTTTTTGTGTCGAAACGATAACAGCTGATTGACTGCAACAGTGACACTGGACTATTGGCTTCCGCTTGCCTTTTACTAATTATCTAGCAGATAAGCAGTCTAATCTTAAGAAAACTTGTATGAGAATCTATAAAATGTAAGAGTCCTAAAACAACAAGAAAAAATATTGTACTTTTAAAACAATTTTACAAACCTTTAAGTTCCGGAAATAATCTCATTAAGAATCGCTTTTTATTTAAATTAGATACTGTAGTAAATACTTCACAGCTATATGCTAAAGCTATGGATATAATGGCTTGGCCCAACGCCCCGGCACCTTCATATACAAGGATACGTTTACCAGGTTGAAGTTGACATTTAATGCACTAAAATATAAATTACAGTATTAGTTTACTGTTCGGTACTGCGCTGCGCATTCAATATCATGGTTGTAAGCTCAACTCAACGAAATAAAGGAATTTGTTAAATAATAAAGGCAGTATGACACAATTTTGGCAAAGTCTCCACCTTTTTGCCTTAATGATTTTATTATTAAATACTAGCTAAATAAAAGTCTTTGGTGAATCCCGATGGAATAACTAATTTTCTCGAAATATAAAGTAATTTACGTGTTATTCCATGCTATTATTTACATGTGCGCTAAATTTCGTTTTAGCCATTTTTGCGTGTTTGAGTAACAAATATCCATCCACCTATCTATAAACCCAAATATCCAAACTTTTGCAATATAACAGTTTCTGGTGAATCCCACGGGAACAACTTATTTTGCTTCCGGAAAAATATTATTTACGGAATAAAACGTACTTTTTGTGCTATTTCTGGTTATCACCTACCTGTGTGCCAAATTTCATCTAAATTCGTTCATTGCTTTTTGCGTGATTGAGCAATAAAATTACATCCCTCCAAATATCCAATCTTTCGCATTTATAATATTAATATAAATTGTACTCATTTACGTGGATTTTTTAACTTAAACGAATCTCAATTTCTAGAGTTCTTATTATGTACCATAACATAGGACTCATGTCGATAAATTCAATCGTTATGAGATATTTATAATTTAAACAGACTGAGGTTTTTTGGCATGGCAGTACAACAACTACCTAAAATCTTAATTTTTGAACATTATCTTTTTACGAGTAAATTCGACGTAATTTTAAGTAGAATAGAGCTTCTGCTTGGCTGTACTTCAAATTTTTTGATATCATGATATCAAACAATAATAAGGAACATTTATTTATTAAACACTTTATTGTACACAAAAACAGTTACAGTAAACGATAAAATTACATATATTTAGACAAAAGGTGAGCTTATATTGAGATTTCTTCTAGCTAACCCGTAAGAATAAAACAGTAAATGAAACATAAATAAAAGTAAATAAAAATTTATGAATAAGCCTGCAAATGATGTAAAGATTATGTAAAAAACATATTTATTTGTATGTGCATGGGTATGCAAGCATTTAATCCGATCTCCCAATAGTAGAAAGTAGTTATCACCTAAATACTTAAAGTGTGAAAAACGCTTTCAGCGTGATTAGATTTCTTTTATAGAAGTAGCATACAAGCAAAAGCTTCGCTTGATGGTAAGTGATCACCATCGTTCGTGGACAGCTATAATACCAAAACTCTTGCAGTTGTATTGTTGGCCTTTTAGAATAAGTAAGTTCTTTATTAAGGGTCCTCAAGTCATATCCGTTTGGAAACACACGCCGGTAATTGACACGAAATCACCTAAAAAAGCATTTTCAGACACGGATATGTTGAAAGTAAAATTTTGATTTTTTTTTACAGAATCATTATATAGAAATGTATAATTTGTTAAATCAGAATTTTAATGTAAGATTATATCCTCAAAATACCTGCTTCAATGTATGATTAAAGCTTATATATAGTAGTTACTCCCTTTTTCTTCGAAGTGAGGTAATATTGATAAAATATCTTTCGACAGTGCTATAAATTACCAGAAATGCATTCACGCTCATGAATAATTAAAAAGTGAACGCATTATTATTAGTATAATAAAATCAGTAAATGTGTGAGAGAATGATTCTTTTTTACGGAAAACATGCAAAAACGTACTTAAATACTTGTTCTTTTCTTTGAAATTTATAATATTTTTAATCAGGAGTATGAAGAAATGATTTTCAGGGTACTGTATAATTGTTATTTTTTTTATTATCGATAGGGAAGCGCTTGACCGCGATCTCGCCTGATGGTAAGCTTAGATTCGGCCTAAGATGGGACACGCTTTCCCAGAAGGTACCTATTCACTCTTCTCTTGAAGATCCCCAGATGGTATTCGTCGGGGAACACACACTTAGGAAGCATGTTCCAGTCCTTTGCGGTTCGAATGAAGTATAGTCGAGTAGTCGAGAGTACGTGGAATGTCCACCAAATGGCGATGCCTAGAATCGGTACGCCTCGACGATCGATAGAAAAACGAGGATGTTAATCCTCTTAGATATTTATTTGCATTGATTTTATAATGCAGAAGCTCTTTTAGGAGAGAGACGGCATCAACCATGAGAAAACATCGAAATTGAACCAAAATAAAAATATTCGAAAAATCTCATATCTTATGCTCGACTTATTATCCTTGCGCTTAGCGTTGCGAGTCATCATATCAGTAGTAGGTAGATGGTGTAATCTACCTCCCCGTATTAAACTAGTGTGATTCATGGCTCCTTCATGCTTTGTTAAGCGTGCTACATTTAAAAATCACGAATAAAAATACTGCAAAACTAAGTTTTTTTACATTTACTTCAGTATTTCTGACATGTTTCAAAAATGGAATAATATTATTTACAATAATTAGCTTGATTTATTAACCAATTATCAAAATGTAACACATGTAATGTAATCTCAATTTTTGAGTTTCTCTTCTAAATTTGGTGGTAGCCCGTCGCGCATTATAACTACATACCTAATAATATAAAAACCCAAGATAATTGTGCGCTCATTTCAAATAGAATCGCGTCAGTCGCGATACTGTCAATTTTATTTCTTTTCGTACATTGCTTTGTAAAAACAACTGTAAGTCTTGCACTTAAGATATCTATAACTACTTAATGAAATTAGGGACACTTTTGAGTGTCAGTTTTGTTCGGGACTGTGCATCTAGGGTTTTTTTATATATACCGCATTGTCATATCTATAACTACTTAATGAAATTAGGGACACTTTTGAGTGTCAGTTTTATTCGGGACTGTGCATCTAGGGTTTTTTTATATATACCGCATTGTCATATCTATAACTACTTAATGAAATTAGGGACACTTTTGAGTGTCAGTTTTATTCGGGACTGTGCATCTAGGGTTTATTTTATACATACCGCATTGTACATACCGCATAGGCACGTGTCATATCCCATCGGGATATGAAACGTGCATATGCGGTGCATGTGTGGCGTTCTTTATTGTAATACTGATAAGATGACATTGTTGTTATTAGTGTAACAATAAATAATAATAATAATAAATAAATATTTACGGGACAAATTACACTTTCTGATCTAACCCCAAAGTAAGCATATTATTTGCTTGTGTTTAGGGTTTTAGTCAACAATACTAATACACAGAAATACATATATAAATACAAGAATATATATAATAAACACCCAAACCCGGAAATACAAACATTTATGCTTGTCCCCGTCGGGGATTGAACCGATCAATGGGACGCTCATACAATATTACAAAAATGCGCGTTAAAGTTTATTGCGTTACATAGAAATACATATCCGGAAGTTACGATGCATTAGTTAGAAGCCGGCGCTTGGTAGTTGACTCCAAACTAGTGCAAAGGAGGAATTGTTGGAAAAGGCCATACACAGGCATTTTATTTTAATCGCTAATTCGTCTTTTACGCTCTTGACGTTTATGATTAATGTATTTTCCGGGATAACTTTATTTATTTTTTAGATATTTGGGCTCGCGATCGAATGCTGAGTACTTTTTTCCAACAAGTCCCTTGTCTAAAAACAGTCTGTATAATTAAAAAATTTTAGCCTGTAAAAAATGTAAAAACCTGTTAGCCTCTGTAATGTTATTTTCGAGAAGAAAATGGCTACCATATTTAGGACATATTTAGAAAGGACAAGAACTTCGAAATTTTGCGGAATTTTCCATACAAAAAAGATTATCTGCGTGATGATAATAATAAAACAAAGAAAAATATTACCCTTCGATAAAAGAGGGCTAAGTATACTTACAAGAATGTAAAAGGCCATACTGTATGCCAGTGGAACAGTTGCAGCGTCTTCTAAGCTCCAGCTGGCTGGAATAGGCCAGATCAAATCTGTATGCACTTTAAGACTCGATGCGATTCCTTCAGCTTGAGTTACTCCCATCACATTTACCCCACTAAATATCAACACAATTGATTTAAAGTATTTTATTGCACAAAAAGCAATCAGTGTGCTTAAACTATAGCTAGTTTTGTAGTTATGCCACAAGATAGTAAATATAGTTTTAACGAATATTCATTGTATGCATTATGCTATTTTTAACAATGTTTACAAATTACCTTTCTGTTGTACCACTAAAATCAATCTCCATCTGCGGTTGATTATGTTTTTTACTTAATTTGCTTTTATCCATTTGTGAATTATTAATTCCAGAGTAGTGAACCTAAAAATGAAGAGAAAATCTAGTTTTTATAAAAACGGTGATGACATGTTCGACGAAGGAAATTTGCTACTACAGTCCGCTCATGACTACGGTTAATGTATTTCCATCGAAAAGTCGAGTTTTCTATAAAATATTTTCGATTACTTAGGTAAATTTAACGTGTTAGTTTGAAAGTTCATATAAATGTAGTATTTCTAGATAAATTACAATTGTTATAATATACTCTTTAGGTTTTTCCATATTAATTATTAATAACTTTATTTGGTTTTTGCTATTTAAACTTTTAGTGTTTATTACCAATGCGCTTTGTCATCAAATGACAAAGCTGGGATGACTTAGAATCCGTTACTTAGAAATTTAAAATAAAAATTATGAACTGAATGTAATTACCTTAATGATCAATCCAGGTCCCGCAGCTTCAGATCCTACTGAATGCAATGAACCTTCATTACCTACACTTCCAGTTTTAAATATTATTCCTGCATCCGAGTTTGAGTTTTCCTCTAATGGTGCATAATATTCTCTTCCCTATATATTATACAAAATCCTTAAGTAATAGGTAAAGTTACAAGTTTAAAAGTAGATGAAAAGTTAAAATAAAATATTTCAGTATGATTTAAAATCATTAATAAAAATTAAGCTTACATAATTAAACCATCCATAGATAAACGTTACATTTGGGAGTAAAATTAGCACATTTATTATCAACGGATTGACAGTTTAATAAGGATAATAATTGTATAATTTGAATGACACTTCAAAATCTATGTTACTAATTTTAACACAGAAATAAGTCGAAAACTAAGTTCACTAGCTACTAACTAGTGAAATCACGAACTTTAATGATATTGAATTTTCAAGGTCAGATTTAACTATTAGAGTGTTACATTTATACTTGAAAATAGTTAGTGATAAAGCTGGTAAATAGTTCCTCAAAAAGGGATAATTTTAATGTAATAAACGAAAGTTGAAATAAATAGTTCCCTAAAAGGGATAATTTTAATGTAATAAGTTATATCTTACTTTTATATGATTCTTTATTGGAAACTTCGGAGATTTTAACAAAATATCTTCATTCAATGATGGTAAATCTAAGAATTCAATATGTTCCATCAAAATTCCCCCGCAACTGCAAAAAAGTATCAATTAATCTACGATCAATATAAAATATAACTGAAAATACAGTGAAATTTTAGTGCGAAACCGTTTGAATTTTACAATCAAAACGATGGTGAATTTTCAATGATTAGCATTTTTGATATCGATATTTAACCTTTTATTAAAACATCAGATGAAAGTTTGTGGAATTTGTTTAGAATAAAGACTTTATGTTAATTATTCTCAGAATCAAGCTATATTTGAATAATTATTGGTTCTTGAAGAATAAAATTTTAAGAAAATTATATACTTAACACTTTCGATACTTATCTTTGTGAATTATATTATATTATGTAAGTATATTAGATATCTAACTTTTACTTATACAATAAACTTTTAAATTACTATTTTTTTATGAATAACCGCTCACTTCACTTTGGTAACTAATGAGACCGTTAATACACTATGGTCTCTATAGGAACTAATGCTAACTTCATCCAAAAAAACAATATTTTCACTATTTACTAATACTAATACTCTATGGTATTTTATCGTTTTCGAACGAAACATTGTACAGAATAACATTGAATTGGCATTATATTTTCAAATACGCTCTTGGGGAAAATAAACTTGGGGAACTTAGTTCGCCATTTTGATTCGTGCTGTGTGTTACGTGTTGGTTGCAGTTTATGATACAGGTTAATTTAAAAGTGTTTTGGCGTATTAATCAACAAGTAAACTTTATTTATAATCAAGATTAGTTTAAGATCTAACAGTTTCGATAATAATTTTTAAAAAATTAATTAATAAAACATATATTTCGTTAAAGACCAACTTGATGATACCAGCGATTTGTTGATAACAGAAATAAATTATTTAAAAATTACGAAAAAAACTACGTATTAATTATGAAAAAAATATTAATAATATTTATGTAAATAAATATTTTTGTACTATAATATATGTTGTTTATTTTTTTTCCGTATGTATATGTTTACCAATTACATAAAAAAAAATATAAAAAGCATACGTCATCGATTTACTTTTTGAATTAAAAATCCTCGACTAACAAGCAGTCATATTTTTCTCAAAGTGTCGTGTTACACCTGAATTATTTTGTAGCTTAAGCCATTTAAATTAAACATTTCTCACACCAGTGTAGTGCAGTGCTCAAGACCTCTTAAAAATATACGCTTTACAGTATCGGATTCAATCCAAACAACTCATAAACCATTTTTGTGACCACGGACCACCGGAACGAACTCAGAACGTGTGCGCGTAAGGTTCCGTGTTTTTTAGAAAAAAATGCGAAAATGGCTGGTGGTATGAGCGGTTATTAGTTATTTAAACTGCGTGTTTCGTTAAGTATTTAAAATTAACTAATATCTTACCTTGTGCGGTCATGTGAATCTATTATATTGGCTTTCATTACAACTAAATCATTAATTGTATAAGTATTAATTGATTCATGTTTTTTGACATCTATAATGATTTTCTTAATAAAAGTAGGCTGAGACACTGTAAAATGCATTTTTCTCATAGCATTTAATTGAAGAATGCCATCAATTAGCGTCACCCAATTATTCTGCCATATTATGTTAGCATCTGTCTGAGTAAAGTTCGTGCTGTAAATACTACGAAAAGCGCCTCTGTAACAAATATTGTCAAATAAGATAAGAAGGAAAGAAACAATTGTTAATATTAAGCTTGCTTCACTATTCAATGTCTCATTCAGTGTTTTCAATTTTATCTGTATTATAAATTTTTCCAGTTATAATATCATATATTTCACCGTCATATAAAATAGAGAATTAAAGTATAGTCACGTTCCCTTGCAAGGTAGGCAGAATAAACCACAATTCACCAAGATTCTCCATGGCCACATTTCACCGACCTACAAACGATTATCGACTATTTCTAGCGATTACCAGAACGAACCGTTTTACTTGCGCATCCGAAGCACGAGAGTAGTAATATATACATCCGCAAAACTCCGAACTGCTACTGAGCTTTTGGTTTTTCGAGAAAAATCTCAAAAAAACCTTAATAACACTTTTGTCTGATCCGGGGATCGAACTCGAAACCTCATCTGGTACGAATAGGCTAACCCCTAGACCACGTGACAGTCCCCTAATACAAGAAAGTATCTTCACGCCCGTATCTCTAAGCGGTAGTCGGAGATACAACCAGTGTACCCACGATTAGCTGAAAATAGTTCACATAAATTCCACAATGTGGTGATATGTGGCAAGCCTATTGCCAACCGGGCATTTGTCTGATCACGGGCGACGTTGTTTTTATCAGTAAACTGAAAAAAATATATATTTTTTAATTGCCCGACCCGGGAATCGAACCTGGGACCTTATGTGGTCAACGCCGATACCGGACCACTAGACCACAGAGGCATAATTTTAATAGACAGTTAATTTTTGAAGTAAAACCTTTTTAAGCATACTTAAGCTGCACCGTCCCTATCTATTTTGAAAAGTCAAGTGTACGATTATTTTTTTACACGTCAAACTTTGTAAGTATTGTATCTGTATGTATTTTATATTATGCTTGTATGTATGCGTGTGTATTTTTTAAAGATATGTATTTTATTTTGTTATATATTAAGTGTTTATTAGTGTATTTTTATTAATGTAAGTAGTTAGTTAATGTGTATATATGTTATGTAAGTATATGTATGTTATATAATTTATAGTTATTATTTTGTTATTTTAATTTAATCATATTAAGTGTAGTCATAATAAGGATTAAATACAGCTTAATCATTATATCGTAATAACTTGTTACGCACTACCCAAGGTTTTTCTCGCAGCATCACTGAAAGTAAACTGTGAGAAATTAAGTTACGTCTTTGTACTCATTTGTGCAATAAAGTATTTAAATAAAAAAAATAAGGTGTAACTGAAGGCTGTCAAAGATGACGTAAAATGGAAATGCGTAATGGCATCCGGTTTTGAAATATTTACGTTTAAAAAATAATATTTTAATTACGCGGTCGAAATGAAAGCATTGTGAAAAATCTGTAGTATGACTCACAGATAGCGTTCATAACACCGAGGTGTAAGAGAGGTTGGGATTGTAAGACTTGGACCTTAAAATAGAAGACCTGGAAGTGTTCATCAAGAACGTAGCAAGAAGGATGTACAATCGCGCCGACTCGTCATCCCAACACCACATTGTAGATATAGCCCTATGGTACTCGCGCCCTCCGGACGCGAGGCCATACCCACGATACCTCGTATCCCATTGACAACCTCTTCTTCTCTCACCACCTTCCCCACCAAAGTCGCCGCCGTGATCGCTGGTCGGTCTCCGCTGGACTTCCCCAACGGGTCTAAACCGGTGGGGCTGATCGCTCGTGGTGGCGTGAAGAACTCGAGAGGGGGTGTGTGAGAGAAATACCGAATAAATTTTTTCTATTTAAATCAATTTATCCCCACTTTTTTCAATTAGGAAAACCAAAGGAATTTTTAACATTCCATCCCAATGACCTGGCCATATTCACGGCCAGCGGTTGATTTCACGGCAAGGGGGCCATCAGCCCCGAACCCATCTCCCCTCCCTTATACAAGGGTGTGAGAAGACTACGAGTCCATTGGCTTAGACATGTTGAAATAATGTCAGATGAAAGATTAAGAAAACAGATATACAATGATAATAATAAATACTTACTCATAACCGTAATCTCTCGAAGCGAGTAACTGATAAATTTCATCAGAATTAAGATGTTTCGATTCATCTTTTGATGAAACAATATCTAATGCTACAGGCGTTTCTTCTGCAAATATGTACCCTTTTGCAATTAGAATGATGCCATCCATAACCTATAAAATAATAATATTTATTGGCAACAACACATTTGACAATATTGACATTAAAACTATGTACAGTATTCTTAACTTTGTAACTTATTTGAGTCGTTAGCGTCTGTACTAGATTGTAAAAAAATAAAATAAATAAAATAAAACAATTATTTTATTATTACAGTAATGTCTTAAATTTAGACTTTTTAACCTTTTATAAAAAAAGCTCATCAGGCTCATGAGTGCTCAGTAAAAAATAGTTACGTGAACCTAATTAACCAAAAACATATTAAGTGTTAGTAAAATGTCCGTGCATAGATATGAAGTTAATTATTTACAAATAGCAATTTTCTGTCGCGGTAAATGTAAATCAATACACGTACCTGGCGCGTGCATGGTGACAATATATTTTTTAATATTAATACACTAATTTTGTTTAGGTTTCCTATGAAGTCAACTAATATTTTCTTTTTATTATATTTGAATTGGTTATAATATCATAATCATTAAATATCGTACCCTATATAATATTTACAATTTTCAACAGTCAAACTGTATAAGCAAAAACACATTGACTTTGAAATAAATAAAACTATTGGATCTTGTTTACTGAATTATAGTAAATTCTTAGAATGTAGCGATTAATTGCTCAATGGAGTTGATAGAGTTAAGTTATACACACTGAGCCTGTATTCTTAAAGTATTAATAAAATCATTTTACAAAATTAAATATTAAAAACTTTAAAAAATTATGGACCTGCGATCTTTTTTTTTTTATAGAAGAGGGGGCAAACGAGCAAGAGGTGCACCTGATGGTAAGTGATCACCGCCGCCCATGGACATCTGCAATACCAGAGGTCTTGCAGTTGCGTTGCCGGCCTTTTAAGAATGAGTAAGCTCTTTTCTTGAAGGTCCCTATGTCGTATCTGTTCGGAAATACCCCTGCCGGTAACTGGTTCCACAACAGAGTAGTGCGAGGTAAAAAGTGTCGGGAGAAACGCACAGTTGTGGATTTCCAGACATCGAGATGGTGAGGATGGAACTTGAAGTTTTGACGCGATGTCCGATGGTGGAATTCGGCGGCAGGAATTAATCCAAACAACTCGTCGGAACACTCTCCATGATATATACGATAAAAGACACAGAGAGAACCTACATCTCTGCGCAATGCCAAAGAGTCAAGCTGTTTCGAAATGGGCTGGTCGTCAACGATTCGAACCGCTCTACGCTGAATGCGATCAAGAGGAAGAAGCTGGTACTGAGAAGCTCCGGCCCAGAGATGCGAACAGTACTCTATGTGAGGCCGAACCTGTGCCTTATAAAGTTGAAGGCGATGGACCGGCAAAAAGTACTGTTTCGCTCTGCTGAGCACACCGAGCTTTTTGGAGGCTAGTTTAGCCTTGCCTTCCAAATGACCGCGAAACTGAACGTAATTCGATATGTCAACTCCCAGGATTCCGACACTAGCTGAGGCTGTCAGGAGAGTATCCTCAAATCGAGGTGATACGACAAAGGGCGTCTTTTTTGCGGTGAACACGCAAAGCTGTGTCTTCTTGGGGTTAAAAGTAACCATTTCGAGACATCGGTAAGTCGATTCTCGACTTCAGACACAAGCTTGTTTCGGCACTCTTCGACGTGTTCCCGAGAAATACTGCTTCGGCCGGAGTATGTAGCATCACCAGTACTGTCATCCGCATAGCAATGTATGTTGCTAATTCGCATCATATCATTGATATGCAGAAGGAACAGTGTCGGTGATAGCACGCAGCCTTGGGGAACACCAGCATTGACAGATTTAAGGTCGGAGCACGCACCGTCGACAACGACCTTGATGCTCCGGTCAGCCAAAAAACTGGTGATCCACTCGCATAATTTCTCAGGAAGCCCAAAGGAAGGCAGCTTCGCGAGAAGTGCTTTGTGCCATACCCGATCAAAGGCCTTCGCTATGTCCAAACTAACTGCCAATGCCTCCCCCTTGGACTCAACTGCTTCCGCCCATCGATGAGTTAGGTATACTAGAAGGTCACCAGCTGAGCGGCCGCGACGGAAACCGTACTGACGGTCGCTAATCAGCTGGTGCTCTTCTAAATACTTGAGGAGCTGAGAGTTGATGATTGTCTCCATAATTTTGGAGAACAAGGGGGTTATGGCTATGGGCCGATAGTTAGACGGGTTAGAGCGATCTCCGATCTTGCTTCGATACAGCAGGTTTAAAGTCACTGAGCTATCGTCGACTATTTCAACATGACAAATTTATGTAATATCTATGTATGTATCTACCGATCAGTACTATCGACGGAATCCTTACACAAAGCAAAGAAAAATTTCGCCACGTTAAATCAGGCGACACTAGCATAGTTGAATTGAGTGTGACGTGCAGAGGCAAGGTCGCAGGTTCAAAACCTGTCGTGTTAACATTATTCTTTGTTAATTTCTTGAAGTATTTGTCAAGCATGGGCTACGTTTTTTATATCATAAGATAGCAAACAAGCAGATGGATCTCCTAGTGGTAAGAAAAACCATCACATATAGACACTAAAAGATATTAACGGTGGGTTGCTATCCGTGTGGCGGGATGGCAATACGTAAGCATTGACGAACACGACAACGATAAGAATTGACGTAATTGTAGTAGGAATAGGTAATGCGTTGGTACCATATACCTAAGCGAGACGTTGCAGATTTCACTAGCTAGAAATTATACATATATATATATATATATATATATATATATATATATATATATATATATATATATATATATATATATATATATATATATATATATATATATATATATTAAAATTAAAAGGATTACCAAAGTAAATTACCAGTTGAATTCAAACTGAGATTAGGTAAACATGATAAAGAATTCTCCGTGACCAAGTTTAGCAATGGCCATTGGCCAACATACAATTATTTGCAGAAACAAAAACAGGAAATTTTAGTCAGAAAAAAGAAAGTTCAGAAGTACATAATAATAACAATTTGATAACGATGATGATGGTCAAATAATAAATAGGAAAAATATTTTTCTGCGTTTTGGTCAGCATGCTAAGTTGTTGGTTCGTTTGAACGTTCTTGGCGAATAACAGATTTTGATTCAGTAAACGCTACGAAGTTAAAATGATAACAGTGACAACTTTTAATGGTACTCACTTCAAAACGACCAGTGCCCCTCAGTAGTGTAACGTTTAAACGTAATGGTCGTTGTTCATGAAGTATTGGCTGTGACAAAAGGTGTACTTCACGGAATTGAACTGATAACTTTTTTGAGTCAACTCCTAAGGTCATCGCTAATGTATCCCAGACACATGCCAATGTTGCAGCGAATGGATATCGATTTTGTCCTAAAAATAATAATAACAATAAATATTGCTGGACAAATTACACAATCTTATCTAACTCAAAAGTAAGAAAATTATTTGCCTTTGTTCATCATCACTGAACCAACGGGGCGGCAATCAGTAAAATAGTAAATGAAAATAATGTGTTATCAATATGGAGTTTAATATAGTTGGGGCGAATTTTTAAAAAGGCTTATTTTTAGTAATTTTTTTTTGGTGATTTTGTAAGAATGGTAGATAAATTAATTATTCACATTCCATTTAATACTAGTGATGGAGAAATAAATGATAGTTGTGTTTTTATTATCATCATATAATCAGAAAATAATAACTTATTCAAATTAATTTGTCGTTTACTAAAAGTATTATAAAACATGTTATAAATACCTCTTATGAGATGTCCACCTAAGTAGTTATGTTCATCGTCATGAACGGATATTACGTATGTACAGGCAGCCGCCATTTTTTCATCTGCAGTACGGTAAACTGGGGTTTTCCTAGCGAAAGTAGTGAAAAAATATTTATATTAAATAAATAAATATTCAATAAATATGGACAAAAAATAATAACAATTAATTTAGCTCTACGTAAGCAAGTTATTTTCTAATAATATCTGTGATACTCAGGTATAATAACATAAAGAAATACATTATATTTTACAATTCATTAAAATATTTAATAGGCCTTTTCATCATCAGATGAGCGCATGCGTAGCCGCCATGTTGAAATGGCGGTAATTCAAAAAATTCGTACTGTTTTAATCAACAATGGCTGGACAAGGACTATTATCTCCACAAAGAAATAAATTATTGGAAAAAACCATCGATGGTGCTTCACTTATTTATGATTCAGTTGAAGCTCATAATTGTGAACAATTGAAAAGGTGGCTAAAATTGATTTTAGCCACCTTTTCAATTAATTGATTATTATTTGATTTGTTTGAAAAACAAAAAACCTTATTAATTGATTTATCAATATGTTGAAACTCTTGATAGCTTAAAGGATCAGGGTTTTGTTCAGTTGGACCACTTTCTCCAAGAAAATGTAGTGAGCAAATATAAGTATCCTTAGTAACATTATCAATAGATCTAAAACCTCGGTCACTTCTGCCACATTTTTTCACCCATAACTCACATTTCGCACATTTTACACATGCTTTAATGTGTAATTTGCTTGATGATTTGATTATTTTTTTTCGATATTCAAGACAAGGCTTTGGAAAATTTATAAAATAGAATCTATTGGTTTTAAATGATTTGTATCGTGTATCACTTTTACATACTCCATAACAACACCGTTTTGTTGTTCCTTTTCGTACAGACAACATAATTATAATGGAGTACAAAAATTTTTTTCCGATTATTTTGACTTACTACTTTTTTTTTTTCACTTTTTTTACAATTAATCAACTTTGATTTATATTTTAATTTTTGATACACGGATAGCGGACAATTTAGCATGGTTGTTTACAAAAAACAGTACGAAAAAGATGGCTGATTCTGACGCATGCGCACAAAAAATTTTTGTGATGAAAAGGCCTATATCAACAATTTCTTTTAGCTATCGACACTCGAATTTCATCCTTAGTTGTTACTTATATTTACTTGAAAATAAATGAAGTTTATTACTAAACAACATATTTTTTAATAGATTGCGCTTAAAATGTACTTTTTTAAAAACATTTTATAACGTCATAATTACGGCAAAATAGATATTCTAGAAAAAGTCAAATTGTCGATTAAATTCTAATATTGACTTATTGCAAATAAAACTAATTTGATAATTTCAGCTAATGCTATGTTCTTGTAGCCCTTTTAAGTCGATCTCACGAATCACCTTTCAAACAAACTAATTCGATATTATATCATATAAAACTTGAAACACCATTTCCTATAGTTGTTTACTAACATAAGTGCAGGTGTCGTAACGCACGATTTATTATCGTTTACGATGCCATATCTACGACAGCAGAGCACTAGATTGTACGTGGCTGCATTACAATTTCGTTGACTGACCTAATATGTTACTAGTTTGTTACTGAATTAATTATAACGCATTTAGTTGTAATATAGCACTTAGTAAACAATATAAAGTATGTAAAATCATGAAATCAAAATAACTATCCTATGTTTTAACTATTGAAAATTTTCAATAATTTTTTTGTGTACAGTCTAAACGAATTCCCAATGCAATGTGTCTATTAAATAGATTCCGTTTCCGGCATTTTGTATATTGAATAATTAAAATTAAATAAATATTGAATTGAATATTGAAGATAGATCAATTCATGTATCAGTATAAGTAAATGACATTAATTGATTTATCTTTAAGGTAAATAAAATATATGTTTGGAATATTACAGTTTCTCAACGTTACTGATATTAATATCTTATATCGAAGCACATATAAATAGTGAAATATATTTTATAAACATCCAAATCCAGAAACACAATCGTCTACGCCCTTCATATAAATACTTGTTTCTTTTGGGAATTGAACCAAAGACTCATCAGTTATGTAGTTAGGGCTATTAACCACGAACAATATGGTGGTTAAATTATTTTTTCTCCCTTTTTTTAGCAAAAATAGAAAGTGTTTAATTGGATTTTTACTCTCTAAGTATTATAGTTTTATTTGGAAGTCAGTTAACTTTAGATTGTCTTGTCGCAAAGAAAAAACTGTATATCTTAATATGGCAGTAGTGTAAATATATCAATAAAAGCTTACCACATTTCAGAATGTTCCCACTGTATTAAATGAGACAGCATGGCAGTTCCTGTAGAAACAGGATACTCAATTTTGGGATAAAGTGCTTTTACTTTAGGCATACAGCCCTCCATATAGAGCCTGAAATCAAAATAGTATTATTAGAAATATGAGCAAACCAATGGTAAGAAATACAAATTTTTATTGATGCAGACATTACTTTGCAACAATTGAAAAAAGGAAAACAAAGGTTAGAAAATTAAAAAAAAGTTTGAAATTAAAAAAATAAGAATTGAAAATTAAAACACTAACATAATCATCTCTAACTCACTTTATCAACTGCAGCACAAATAAATAATAGTTACAATAAACGTACTCAATTCATTGGGAAAACTTTAAAAACTTGACAGAGAAAAATGTTGATACGACAGTATTCAAATTATTATATACGACAGTATTAAAGTATTCAAATACTGTCGTATCAACATTTTGCATTTGGGACTTTGCATCTGGTCGACACGACCCAACTGAGCTACTGTTGTCTAGTTTAACGTGGTCAAATTCTTCTTTGCTTTGTGATCGATTCTAATGACATATATATATGTAAATGTTTATTAAATGAGTTTATACCATAATGAGTTTATAACAATAGAATCATTGCTATTACAAAATTATATGCAAACATTACAACCATCCTTTATTGTAACAGTCTTTACGTTCAAATCTAATTTTATTTGAATTCCATTGGGCTCCCTAAAGGCCAAATATTGGCGACCATGTAAGGACTTCAATCATCACCGAGCAGTGACGCATCTAAAGCGCCTTATGCCTTCTTACTTCCTTAATGTCACTGAATTCATCCACTATCCCTAAAATAATACATTAAATCATAAATTTCAGCTGTGCAAATAGATTTTTGCCTCCTATCGTGGATTAACGTTAGATGAAATATTTCTTAATATTTTTAGCTCCCATACGTGTAAATTATTCTGTGATTTATTTTACAAAATTTAGATTTATAATTTATTATTTACAAAAACTAATATTATAAAATAACTCACACCTACCAAGACCCAAAATCGACATTATCTTCAACACAGCCTCTTCAACGAGATTCCTCTATAACACATATCAACGTTAGTGTCGACGAGACACCATCAGATATCATTCACAGCACTAACACACAACAAAGCCCAGTTATTAATAATTTTCGTCTCTAACAATAAACCAAAAAACCTGAACATATTATTCCAAAATATACAAAGTTTATACAATAAACGAGATACTCTGGCCTGTTTCCAGCAGGCTTAGGATAAGCACCACGAGATATATATCGATCGAGAAAGTGACGTTTGTTTGACATTTATTAATATCTCGATGGACGTTATTAAGCATGCCACGATAAACATTTAAAACGTCATAGATAAATTAAACAAAAAGTTTACTCGAATAGAGAAATAAATGTTGTCACTAGAAGACATAGATATTATACTAATTCTGATTTTTAAGATACACCTTTGGTGCATTTAACTTGTGTTAATCATTATGAGCTTTTGTTTACATTTATAACTTCCTGTCATCATTTCTCTTCTTTGTCAGAGTCGAAGGAAATATAACCAAAGCCTAGTGTAGCCGTACCTATTTACAATTGTAATTAAAGATATTTTACATGTTTTTGAATTATTCCCTCTTTTTAGTTTTGACCATCAAAACTAGTTTTTTATTCTATAAAACTGAAACAATGAATTATGATTCATAAGATGTTTTAATGTAAAGGGCAATTAAGATGCCAGCGTGTATTTATTTCTGGATGTATAACTGCGTAACTAATTATGCGTAAAAGTGCGTAACAATTATTATTAACAAGCTATTTTTTTCACTATAATTATTCCTTTCAATTATAATTCTAACATTATTGAGTAAATTAACATCTTCTTTTAGACTAATCAATCAACATTTTTGATTAATTTTTTTGATGAGAAACTTCCATAGAATTGTTGTGATTTGACAATGACACGAAAATGCATTACGATAAACAAACATAAATGTATAGTATTATGCCAACTAGAAAATAAGATAGAACAGAATACAATTCACAGTATTTTATGTTACAAATAATGTTATCTATTAATAGCTCCAAAAATCAGCCAGATGCAAGCAATCCAACCTAAGACTTACTGTTAGACCGTGGTCTCCAAGAACAAACTGAATTTTTGTGAACAGCTTCGTTTTGACGATACAACCATATTTTCTACCTTTGAAAAATCTCGAATCGGGTAACTAATAAAGATAAATAAAATAGGGAAACTTTAGAGTGTCAGACTAAGAAAAGTTTCCACTTTACGTGTATGACAAAGTTACCGTTGAATTACAATAATAATTAACAAGCTGTTGTGAGAAAATTAGGTTATTTTTAAATTGATTAATATCAATTTAAAAATCTCATAAGTGGGATTCTCAGAAAAATCATCAAATATGTTGGACAAAAGTTTCATCGTAGTTTTCATAATATAATCAAGCGATTAAAGTCGAAAAATAATTATTGTTATTAATAAATATTTATTATTTACCGAACCCAATGTCTTCGCAGCATTAACGAGATTGAGATGAGAGAGATTCGAGATTTTTCGAAAATAGAAAAGACGGTTGTCTCGTCAAAATGAAGCTTTTCACAAATACTCAGCTTGTTGTTAATCAAAAAAAAGTTAGTTTGTGGGACCACGGTCTGTGATTTACATCTCAAGAACGAAAAACATTTTTCTTCGACTTTTCAGTTTATCTCTCTTTGATTCAAAGACTTACTCAAAGAGTATATAAATTTTATTTTATTTTGTCTTTTTACACTTACTTCTAACGAAAAAACGAGTGTGAGCTATACTCGATTTTTTTGTTATTTTTGATTGATTAATATTTTGATTATTATAATATGTTTTTATGTATTATTTTTTCTGAGTATATGTTATTAATAGTAACATTAAATAATACAAAATAAGCACCAGCTTTAAATTAACCTTTTATTTTACATTTAGTAGTCTACTGAATTTTGTAGAAAACCTTGTAAGTAGTTGTAATTTTGAATAGAGTTGGTAACACTGAGTAGAACGAGAATTCGTAGAATTATTTTCTCTATACGAAAAATTAAAAGTTTATTTACGTTACGTCAAAAAGTATTGTACTTTAACTAATTTGTATTTTGTAATTAATTATAAATTAATTAATTATCTAACCATTACGTACAAGGAATTATTGATTTATACTGTTTGGTTCTCACATCTCTAAAATCATCATCTTTCTTCCGATTCTAGTACAAAATTAAATTGTGTTAAGTATGTGAAATGGGAACACAAAATAAAACGTAAGTAGTGTACTTCTTTATACTTATATTTTTTAAAAGCCTATATAGGTTATTAAAAATAATTATGATTTTCTTTTCAGGATAAGAAGTAATAAGCATAAATTCACTTTGTCACCATGGTGGATTCATGGACTAGACTTGTAGCACCAAAGATTAAAGTCTTTAATATTGGGAAAGCATAATATAACACCATATATTCTACAAATACTTCATACATTATAGTTTCTAGAGGAAGAAAGGAAAACAATGGAACACTGTGTAAGTATTTATTTACATACATATCTCCATGACAAATCATCTAACAAGGTAGACTGAAAGAATCAAATTTTAAACATATTTTAATATATTTCTTTCATTGTAGAAGTTGTGGTTTTTTACAAAATTAATATCATAAATTCGAGATTATATCAAAAACTTGATTCTTGTAAAAAAATCCTGAATAATATGAGAAGCTTTCTCTGGAGAATAGTGTAGGCTTCTTTCACTCCCTTTTATAAATGTAACCAATTGTTTTTTCGACCCCATTATATAATTTACAATGGAAATCTATATAACACTACACAAAATGCAACATGCAAGACTGGAGTCATAAGTCCTGAGTTAACTGACAAAAAAATATATTAAGTAAACATATATAACAACATTTTGATAAGATATATTTGTTTACAGGTTGACTAAACAGCGAGTAATGGAAATAGAATAAAGAAGCCTTTCTATTTATTACATTTTTTGAAATTGTTGATTAAGAAGATTTATAAGTTAATGCTGAATATTATATTTTTCTTGCTGTTTTTAATGGTTGTGCAAGATTGAAAAATAAATTTTAATTTGTAGAAAACAATTAAGTTTATAACATGATAGTCTTAATGTACCTAATATGTGTAATTTTTAAAATTTAAATTAATAGAAAGTTAATGTTACCTTAGGAAAAAATATTTTACTTGTTGATTTTTTATTTTCAAGTGAAATTCCATACTACTTATACTATATAGTAAACTAATTTTTGATATTGAATTTTCATTACTGATTAATTATGCGAGATAACAAGAGATATTTAAATTGTAGAAAACATTTAAATTTAAAATATAATAGCTTTAATATAGTGCGTGTAATCTTCTATAAGTTTGTTACATTAGTGAAAATTCAAAGATACATGTTAATAAATTTAAGTCATAAGGTGATAAATTGTGAAAATTATTTATCTATTCTGAGAAGTACAAACATTAATAATAATTGTTAGTTTAGTAAAGTAGATGTGTTTGTATATTTTTTAAAACTCAAATTTAATTTTCTTTACAAGACTGCTTCATATTACACACTTTTTATAATTATTCATTTTGTATTTTGTGTGATTTATTCATTTTGTAACTTTATTAAAGAAAATAAAAATTATTTCTCAAGACTTTTCCATATAGTAAAATCTATGTTTGGCATTAAAACATTAAATACTATGAATAGTGTGTCATTAAACTTATACTTAAAATTAGACATTGATGACTATAAGTTTCATTTTTATTATATAAAATTATTTAATACTATATTATATATATTATATAAGGTTTGCCTAGAGTATATATTTTTTTAAATAAATCTTATACAACACTAAAGTATTTTATTATACCAATAATCCACTAAGTATTGTTACTACCAAAATCACTTCGATTAAAAAACAACAACAAAAGTAACAAAGTTAACACTTCTAAAAGAAAATACTTGTAATTATCATATCGAAGGGTCCTACGTATACTTGTGCAAGTGCAATGATACAACTTTACTGGAGGCCGGATTAATGTTCTGTAGCTTGTAATCTATACCTTCATATAATAAAATCATAGGAAAGTCAATGTATGTCCGGGGTAAACTCAAAAAGTACTGCATGGATTTACTTCAAATTTTGCATGAATATTACTAACAGGTCGGGTCAACATATAGGCTACATATTATCACGTTATCACCTACGGGGGAGGAGCTGTGCGGAGTAAACAAAGTCACGGGCAACAGCTAGTTTTGACATAAATCAATAGAAGTATTTGAAAATTTGTACAAATTTTCAAATACTTTATTACATTAGGACAAATATAAGGTAATTTTAAGGCTTTTGAGGCAAGAAAATGGTTTCCGTTGTTTTGCAAGTTGCACCAGTATACATAGGATCCATCAATATCTTCTATTGTGTAGTCTTCGCATTTCATCCATTTCAATTATGCCATATGAGGGCATCATTTGTTCTTCTAGGATATTTGTCAGTAATATTAAAAATTCTGCAGTTGAAGTCTTATCTGCAAATAATAATTATATTTTTTATTGACATATATTATTGTAATAAACAATATTAACAAGAACTGACTGCCTTTCTGTATGGTAAATTATCTTTAAATGTAGACAAATATAAAATAATAATGTTTACACATGTAGGTACCTAGGTGATTGAGAACTACATGTGTCATATTGGATATTTTAAGTTATGAATATTACAGAAAATAATACATCATAGTAGTATGTTAATCATACATGGAACTAGGTTTGAAAACAACTGATTAAAACAAATACTTTTTTTGATTAAATATAACTTGAATGGGTAGTAAAAACTCCTTATTTCATAATCAATGCAAGCCTTAGAGGAATAACACATTTGCATCATTATTCTATGATGTAAGCATTGTTGTTGTTTGTTGGTATGTGGCTGTAAGTATTGTGAAAAGTTGACCACCAAAAAAAGGATTATTACTTGTATCCAGCTGAAATTTAACATACACTTGACATGTATATGTAACATTAACTGTTTAAAAAAGAAACTCGAAAAACTACAGATAACTTTTGAAAAAATATAACTTTATTGAGTTCACCTAAGTCAAATTAGTATTTACTACAAAGATATTCTGTTATTACAGTTAATGAAGTTGGATGGCTGTCATATCTACTAGAAACTGAATTACAAGTCTCTTATGTTCACTTACCTTTAACTAAAGAGGCATGCCTTGATCGGTGTGTGGCTCTAAACCTCAAAATTCACAAGAGTCTATATTATTTAGAGAGCCATGGTTATTGGGTTTATTGAAGCGCTATAGTGATTGGAATGCTCCGTCCGTTGTGTAAAAAGATCACACAAATTTCCTATGTGCCTTCTTTGTATTTTGCAGGCTTGCCGTTAACCGTAGATATTTAGCACATAATAGGTATAATATGGAACTGCCACCACTATTAAATACATATATGCCATACTGCCTGCCTGCCTGCCTGCCATACATACTACTGCCAACACTGGACCGAAATCTATATTTAATAAAATGAATAGAAATCAAAAAGTTTTGTAATTATTGTATAATTAAAGTATAATAATATGAAATAGTGGATAAGGTTATCAACATTTTAACCAAATTTTAACGAAGTGTCAAATGACAAATCGATAAAATGACAGCAAGACGTTTCGATCGATAGAGAAAATAACTACCGTCGAGTAAAATTGATCATTTTCTCTTCCTTTGAAGTATCATGTCGAATCAAGTGTCAAATGCGTTAGCGAATCGAGAAAGTGACATAAAAGTCGAAAAAACGAATCCGATAAAATTTTATCGTGTTGCTTATCCTAAGCCTGCTGGAAGAAGTACCAAGTTACCACGCACAATGCATTTCTGAAAGTTGGTTATCTCGTGAGAAAACAAAATTAATTAACATAAATGAATACATCGTCAAGTCATCGTTTTTGCGACTAAACTATGCAGGAGGTGGGGTGTGCATCTTATTACAAAGCAATATAGAATATGAAGAAAGAAAGGATGTTGTGGAGCTATCAATTGAATATGTGATAGAAATATGTGCTATTGAAATAACAGATATAAATGTGTTGTTGATTGTTATTTATTGGAATAGTAGACAGACCGATTTATTTTATAGACAACTAGCTGACCCGGCAAACTTTGTTCCGCCTTAATGGCAATAAATAAGCAGATTTATTTTTTAATTGAAAAAAAAAGTATCCTATGTCCTTCTCCTGGCTCTAAACTACCTCCCTGCCAATTTTCAGCTAAATCGGTTCAGCCTTTCTTGAGTTATAAGTGGAGTAACTAACACGACTTTCTTTTATATATATAGATTAGGGAAACTTTTAGAATTACTACGAAAAAAATACAACTTAATGAATATTATTATAGGCGGTGACTTTAACGTGAATACATTACTTAACAATACACAATCAAATTAATTAATAAACATGATGCTTGAATATAATTTTATTCAATATATCAAAGAACCGACCCGCGTTATAAAATTGACATCAACTTGTTTAGATTTAGTATTCTCTAATTCTAATAAAAGTAAAATACATACAAGTGTACATGATTATGGTTATTCTGACCACAAAAGCATTAATTTACAACTAAAAATGTTTCTAATCTAAAAACAAAACCAGTCATATGGCATATAAAAAAAAACGTTTATTTAATAAACATAACATGGATTTTTTTAAGAAAGAATTAAAAGAAATTACATGGGAAGCTGTTTTAAATACAAACAAAATATTAATGAAAATTATAATATATTTAACAATAAACTGATTGAAATCCTAAATAAATGTATACAAAAACCCTCATTAAATTAAAATCTAATAAAAAACACACATAGCTGACTAAAGGCATAAAGATGTTGAGTAAAAACAAATGTTTTTTAAAATCTTTAGTAATACACTTTAAGCACCCAGCTCTTATGAGACATTATAAACAGTATACAAAAATTCTTAAAAAAACCGTAAATACATCTAAACGTAATCAGTATATTAAAGAAATGACTGATTCAGAAAATAAATCAAAATCAATGGGGAAAATAATTAAAGAGCGTACTAATAAAAACATTAAAAAAGTAAAACGTAATATTAAACTACGTATCCATAATAATATAACGTCTAATCCGAGCGAGGTTGCAAATCATTTTAATGAGTACTTCGCATCTATAGGAAAGATGAGTAGTGGGGATAAGGCGCGTAGCCGGCCGCCAATAACGCGCACTCATAACTCGATGTACCTCAGTTCGGTCGAGCCTTGCGAAATATACAATATCATTCGAAACCTAGAAAATAGCAGTAGTTACGGTATAGACATGTTACCGCCAAATTGATAAAATATTGTGCTAAAGAATTAACCTTACCTTACTACCATTTTGATCAACCAATCTTTCCAAGAGGGTAATTTTCAAAACTTACTAAAAATATCAGTAATAAAACCCATCCATAAAAAGTCGTCTATCCTTTTCTTACAAAACTATACGCCTATAGCGCTTTTACCTACATCATCAAAAATATTTGAAAAAGCAATGCAAAAACGATTAAATGCCTATTGTGAAAAATATAAAATGTTTCACGACTCTCAGAATGGTTGCCGAAAAAATCATTCTACATCTTTGGCAGTTTACAAGTATATAAATGCGGCGCTTAATATAATCAACGAAAAAAAAATATGGCGTAGGAATTTTATTAGATATGACAAAAGCTAAAGACAAAGTACAACATAGCATTCTTTACGAAAACTTTATGACGTAGGGATTCGCGGTATTCCACTACAAGTCTTACCTAAGTAATCGCCAACAATGCGTAGCAATTGAAAACTTATATCCTAAGGCCAGAAAAAATGACATTATTAAATCAAAAATGACACAAATGAAAAATTCTATCCCACAAGGAAGCGTACTAGGATGTATCCTGTTTTTACTGTACATTAATGACCACCCAAAAATACTTAATGAATACTATTTGCGGATGACATCTCACTTTTGACATCTTGTAAAAATAATATTATTTAAATCAAAATCTTACTGACATTTTTAATAATTTAAATAACTGGATGAAAGACCACAACCTTGACATAAATTTTTCAGACTAAATTAATTCAATTTAGACCCTATCAAAAAAATCCCCTTAACATTAACTTTAAATATAATAATATGAAATAGAATGCGTTAATACGTTCACGTTATTAGGCCTAAATATAGATTCGAATATAAACTGGAAGAATCATATAAATAAAATAAAAACAAAAATGTCGAGCTTTACATACGCTTTAAGAGAACTACGTAAAGCAACAGACCTTGACACTGCTTTGGTAGCATACGCAAATTCGTGGCTTATATATGGCATTTTGCTATAGGGTAATAGTTCAAACATACAAGAGGTATTTATTTCTCAAGAAAAATGTATACGCATCCTCAAAAACATTAAAGAAACTGAAAGCTGCAAACCATAATTTAAACGCCTCAAAATATTAACTTTGACATCAATATACATATTGAAAGCAATGAAATTTGTAAGAAAATATTCTCATTTAAAAAAAATAAAACTGATATGCCACGACACTTCGCAAGTAGATCCAAGTATAATCTAGACTTGCCAATATAAAAACTAAAAATGTATAGTTCCGGACCGAATATAATGTGTATAAAAATATATAATAAACTACCTGATAAAATTAAATCTGAAGAAAATGATTGTATATTTATAAAACTTGTAAAAAGTCTATTTGTAGAAAAATGTTACTACACCTTAAATGATTTCTTTAACGACAACCGTATAATTGTATCATAAAATGGATCGGTCCAGTCCTACATTGCAATACCTTTATATGGTGTATATGTTCACCACTTTTTAATATAATAACACCAAATGTAATAATTGTAACATATTAAGCAATAAATTATTGAGTATTGAGTATTAATTTATGTTAAAAAATATAAACTGTGTGCGAATTATTTGAGACAGGATTATTCTGTCAGTAAATGTCGTTTAGGGCTCTAACCTGTCGCTATGTAAAACGGTCACAATAGGTTGCTGCATACTAGCAATGCTAATAAATAAGGTAGCCACAGCAGCAACAGACACACCTATTGATAGAAATGATGATGTCAAGGCACATCCTAATGCTATAGTTAATTTTTCTAAAGAAGTCAGCATTAAGGTTTTATTACTTACTTTCTTTAAAAATGTATGATTCCTGAAAAAAATCAAGTAGTTTAAGGAAAGGCGTTTTTAGATTCAGGTTCCATGTCGCCATTTATTAGCAAAAATTTAAGAAAATTATTAAATACTTTACCGATTTCTTTAAACGTGATATTCGGTATTGGTTACTGTCATGCCAACACAGTCAGCGAAAGATGTGTCGTGCGGCTGCAATCTCGTGAATATACAAACAATTTTAAAATAAACTTATCTTTAGTTTAGTTTTCAGTTTTAGATACTTTTACAGGAAATTTTCCAAAGTTTTCCATAGATGTATCAAAATTAGATTTTTATTAAATATACAATTAGCTGACCTATACATTGACAAGCCAGCCTCCATCGATGTACTGATCGAGTAAGTGTATGTTTTTTCAGTATGACTGCTACTTCAACATTAGAAAAAATGATATTTTTATAAATACCAAAGTATTGATCAATATTAGAAAAGTGGATTTCATGAGTAACGATGACCTCTTTAAACTAGTGTATACGTATGTATATTAAGCGACCAGTACTATGAAGTGAATCGATTATAAAGCAAAGAAGAATTTCGCTACGTTGAACCAGTTCACTGTAGCTCAGTTGGTTAAAGTGTTCCGATCAGAGGCAGGTTCTGGTCACAGTTTCAAATCCTGTTTTGTCAAAATTTTACTTTGTTACAATTTTGAAGTTTTCCAAGCACGTGATATCTGCTAAAACACATATATAGTTGGAAACACGGCGAACATACTGTATGTTCATTTTTCTATCTAATCCAATTATTCTTAGATACATTTAAAAGCAAAGTAAGTCATAAAATCGATTTAATGTGACGCTATTTACAGGCGCATTAACAGTGCAATTGAGTCGTAACTATATTTAATGATTTCAAGTTCAAATATAATAGTTTTAATCTTTTTTTCACTCACTATAGGTAGCTTTTGCATTTACCCACGATAATATCAAATAAATAATTCACTGTGTTCACTGTGATCACAAAGGTGTTCCTAGTTTTTAGAATATGATTTATAGAAAATGTTTATTTTTAAAAAAACTTGTTTGATAAAGAAAATAATTTCACAATGGCGATAACGACTTTGTATATGATGATGATCATAATAATGTGTATTTTTAGCGAACAAGCAAACGGTTTTCCTGAAGTTAAGAGATAAATAAATTTGTCAAAAGCAACATACTTTTATGCATATAACTTTTTTTATACAACAATCAAAGATTTTTGGTGTAGGATAGCAGATAAATGATTAACTGTCTTGATCATTTAATCAATCAATCATAATTTATTGTATCAAATAAGGTAGGTAAATTGATGAATTACTATTTCCTACAAACGCCAGATATGAGAGGGTATCATCCACGTATTAGGGATGTAATTTCACATACCATATAACACGCTAAGTTGTATTTTAATCCGTAACATAACAGTAATATATAAATTCATTATTGTGGCAGAAGTAAATAATTAGGTAAGATAATTTTCAGTAAAATCGTCACAAATTATACCATCTAGGAGTCACAATCACTTGAATTCATTCTCCGCTCTTTTTTCGAGCTATCTTTGTTTTATTTTATAGGATAGTAAATAAGCAGATCGTTCCCTTGATAGAAAGAAATAACTATCACCTATAGATGTCAAAAATGTTAATGGTGTGATGCTATCCGAGTGATCAGGTAGGAATGCCACATGTATAAGTTTACCGGCTACCATATCTTCCATACCAGAACACTACTGCGAAAACACCAATGTTAATGCGACATGAATAGCTAAGGTGGTTATACTAAAAACCGGTTGATACGTGGCATACTTCTAGTACCTAATAGAAGTGTATATTTTGTTACTTTGACAGGATTATGACTAGGTACTTAGTTAGTAGTCATGAAGTTCATGACAAGGTTTAGCTTTCTCTTACCATTTACGAGATGCTTAGTAGTAAGGTAAATAATAATAATAAATAAATAAATAAATAAATAAATAAATATTCACAGGACAAATGACACCCACTGATTTAACCTCAAAGTAAGCAAACTATTTGCTTGTGTTATGGGTATTAGTCAACGATACCAATACATAGAAATGCATATATAAATATTTTTATATACATAATAAACACCCAAACCCGAAAATACATGCTCAGCACACAAATGCTTGTCCCCGTCGGGGATCGAACCCGAGCCCCGTTGATTACGTAGTCAGGGTCGCTAACCACTCGACCAATGAGGCGATTGTTCAAGTTGTTCTATTCTTCAAGAATAAGCCTGAATTAACACGAAGCAGGCAAATCCTAATTTTTATTTTAAAGACCAGAACCGATATGAGGAAACAGAAATGCTTCAAGTAGCTAATGAAATGTTACCCTGAACTTACTTTCCAATAGCTTCTAATAAAAAGCGAGCATTATCAGGGTGTCCACGTCTTGTTAACGGTACATGAGAACAAGATTCAGGTAGCGACCGTTTTAGGATAGCTTGTAGAAGCCCATGTGGTGCGATTTCGATAACTAGTGCATTTGAAGGAATTAATTTTGAAGTTTCTTC
Source organism: Apodemia mormo (assembly GCA_036924255.1). Classification (NCBI taxonomy): domain Eukaryota; kingdom Metazoa; phylum Arthropoda; class Insecta; order Lepidoptera; family Riodinidae; genus Apodemia; species Apodemia mormo. The sequence continues at coordinate 3,953,798 of JAUPFN010000020.1, read as the reverse complement.
AAAGAGCACTGGATTCTAGAACAAAAATGCAATAATTTCAGGTTAAGAATATTTAATATTTTAGGTAGGAATTAGTAACTTTATGTCGTAAAGGCAGAATAAAATTATAGATAGGTTTTACTCATAGTAAAGAAGTAATGAGTAATTGGACATTTTCATTTTCAAGCAATTTTTTTTACTCTTTTCGGTAACTTTTAGAAGAACATTAACCCGTAACAAATCTTTATTAACAATTTTGCACATCCCAGGCCCCATAATATAATAAAGAACAAGGAAATGTTAGAAACATACAGGAGGGACATAATAATAAATTCTTATTATTGTTCGTTACTGTCACTCCATTAAATTGCGTTTGATGAACTTACGCATAGGAAAAAATGTCATGAAAAAAATAGCAAAATAATAAAACAAACGTCAACAATTTTTCTTATCAAATATGATTTCAGTGAACCATTCTGTAGAAAAAGAATACTATCGTATATTCAACTGTTGAGAAAGAGTTAATTCAAGAATCACACTTTTGGCAATTTTTTTTTTCAGAAAAACCCCATAAAATCTATGGAGATTATATATAGCCTGGGTGTTTAAATACCTAATACGTATTCAGTATTTTATACCTTACTACCTTGTTTTGTTATCATATTTTACTATCCATCTCACTTCATGTGTTTATTAATCATACCTATAATTAATTATACCCAACAGGATTGTGATTAATTTGCGTAATTTTTGCAGTAGAAATGACTCCCTGTTTTTATGAAAACAACCGTGTGTATGCATGAAACAAAATTTATTATTATATTTATAGATAAATCAGTAAAAACACGTCAAATCAAAATAAAAAAGTAACATTATGGCTGGTGAAATAGAGAAAAAATAAGCAATTCACTGAACTTTTAATTCAACATAATATATGAACATAATATAAAAATATTATGTTTATTGTTTTTCCATTTTGTAAAACAGGAGGACCACAGATCTGAAGGCATGTTTTCTATGTGCTGATTGAACGCTATCACTACCTCTTCGGAGTTGGTAAAAGTAAAACCTCTCATCAAATCTTGATTTTGTTGAAAATACAGAAATCACAGGGTGCTAGGTCGTGCAGGATGAGTGACGAGATGTACTTTTTTGGAAGCTAAAAATGACTTTGTTTTGTTGGCCGTGAATGAAGAAGCGTAATCATGGTGTAGGAGAATGCGGCTTTTGGGTCGTCTTTTGCGAACTTTTTCTAACAAATGGTAGAATACCACTCGGCATTAACATTCTTTTGATCTTCAAGTGGAATTGTACAGATGGGACCCGTAGCTGAGAAAAAAAAACGCGATCATTTGTTTACCAACGTTTCTCGTCTGTCTCACTTTTGTTGGCCTGTTCTCATTTTCAAACACCCATTCACATGATTGCTGCTTTTTTTCGGGTTCAAAACAATAAATCCACGTTTCGTCTCCTATGACAATATCATAAATAGCATTAGAATGTCCGTGGTCGTACTTCAGTAGCATCTGTGAGCACCATTCCTCGCGAGCCCGCTTCTGCTCCGCTGTCAGTGTCAGTATCATGAGGGATCCAAGGACAACAAAGTTTCCGAACTTTAAATTTTTCGTGTAAAATTTTCTGAATGTGGCTAATACCAATCCCCAATAGTTCTCAAATTGTCTCATAGGTAATCCGGGGGTTTTCTTCAATTAACCGCTTAATAGTAGCCACATTATTTTCGTTGACTGCAGTTGAAGGCCGCCCTTCACAAAATTCGTCATGTAAAGAAACTCGACCTCTCTCAAATTCAGCAAATCATCGCCTCACGGTGCTCAAACAAGGTGCTTCTCTCCTAAAAGCATTTTGAAGACGAGAGGCACAGTCTTGCGGAGAAAGAGAACTTATCAAATCTTAAAAAATCATCGCTCTAAAATCTTCCATTTTCGTTGCGTACGTAGAACTTTGACGTGTGATGAAACAAACAATTGACAAATCATTTCCCGACAATTGCTTTTTTTGTACTAAAAAGGTTGCAGCGTTTTAAAAATATAACATTCGAAATTGTTAAGTTTATTTTTAATTATTTTTAAGTTTATTTTCCACAATAAATAATATAATATCGAGGCCTGGCCTTATAAAATGTTTTACTACAAAATTTTTTGAGTAGGAAATACAGGAATTCATGCAAAGAATACTAACCAAAAGATTATTTGTATGGTATTCCGCCGAAGAATATTTGGCTATAGGCTCATGCCATCTCTCTTGTGGCACCGATGTCGATACCCAACGCTCACTTCGTGGCTTTGGAGACTTTATCACTTCATTTAAGTATGTCAGCAGCTTAGGACCTAAAAGACAAACATAAATGAAATAAAGATAATTCTAATACTACATCGATATTTTATATCTCTAGAGCTGCAAATTACTTTATGTAAGCACTTGCTATTCCTTGCTAATGATTTCTTTCACTATAGTATTATCCATAATTCTAATGACTCATTGCTATATTCTTAATAATTCCTCACAAACTTTTTCGGCATATATAGAAAAATAATCTATAAAATATATATAATTAGTGCCTAAGTGAACTATGTTCCATGTAAGTTAGCCTTAGAAGCGATGATAAGAAGAAAACACTTAAACTTTCAGATTTATAATATTAAAGTTACTTTACTTTATTCAGGCCTCACTTTACGAAGCTCAAAACTTAAAAATTTGCAACTTAATGGTCAACTTAAGGTTTCCGGAATAAAATGCTTTTGATTATGTAGACTATAATGTTTTGTTGAATAAGCTAGAGAATTATGGGGTTAGGGGATATTTTTACTGCATACATTCTACTGAATACTAAGTGATATTACAGATAGACAACAATGTACTGAAATAACAAAAAATTACAACGGAGTAAAGTTAACAAACCGATCTAATTTTGTATAATAAATAAATTAAAAGGAAGATTAAATACATTAGAAGTATACCAGGAGTGTTATACTCTTTGCAAATGATACAACTGTAGCAATTAAATGTGAGAGGATTCTCACATTTAATTGCTACAGTTGTATCATTTGAAGTCTTATGAAGAAGAAATAAATAATGCACTATCTTCGGTGATAACATGTTTAAATAACAATAATTTAAAATTAAATATAAATAAAATAAAAATCTTACAATTTAACAATTATAGCAGTGCAACGCTTTCAAAAATAAAACATAATAGCGAAATAATTGCAGTAGAGGAAGTAAAAATATTAGGTATTAACTATATATGATAAAAGTTGCAATTGGATATTACATGTTGACTTTGTATGCACAAAACTAACCCGACTCATTTATGATTTAAATAGACTAAGGATAATGTGAGAGAGACTGTGTGATTAGTATATAAAACCTATGTTATTCGTATAATAAATCAGTATTTACTCATCATTCGTTGTATCATTACCTCCGACCCTACGATACACCTCGCCATCCGTACATGGCGACCCTGCCAGCGCAGTAAGCGCCCGAGTCGCGCGTGTTTACATTCCAGTGACCAAATTGGGACACTTAGCGACAAGATGCAGTGTTCAAAGTGCAATCTTTATTTTAAGTGCCTAGCAACAACATCATTATTTTGTAATATATCGGAATATTTTGGGTACAATGGGCACTACTAACACCAAAGAGGAGGTCATAGTTCCTCAGAACGCTGCAGGAGGAAATAACAACGCCGATATTCGTCAGCTAACTGTGCACGCCAGTACCACTAATATTCTACTAATAGTATTGTTGCTGTTTACTTCATTGGCATTTTTATATGGTATTTTTGTTTTGTATAAAAAATGTCATCGAGAGTGGATGACTAACGAAATACGAAAAGACAGATTGCGAGTTTCTCTGTGGAGAAGAAGGATAGACAGAGAAAGAGATTTGATGGAGCTTTCTGGAGTGAGGAGCAATAAAAAAGTGACTGAAGATATCGTGTGAGCTTAGCAAAATGCGGATCCGTTTTTAAACTAAATATATATCAGTGGGCGTTAAAATATATAATAGCATTTCCTATATTCTATATACTCGTGTTATCTAAGTGCGCGGAAATCGCGTGTGTTGCGTAGTGCGCGGAAATATGTCTCTTATATTAATTAAAGGACAGAGTTAAATCTATATGTAATAGTATATATAAAAGTCTATAGTAATCGATGTAATGTATCAGTGATAGTAATTAGTATATGTATAACTTTAATAATTATGTTATAAACGGGTTATTTTAATGGCAGAAAAATTAAAAGCCTTATGTAATAATCTATTAGATATCAGAAAGTATTTGATTAAAATTGGTCCAGAAAGGAGAAAGGAAATTGTTGATGTCAAGTTGGCAGAAGCGGATAAAATATTATGTGAGTATAACGCATTTTTAAAATATTTTATTTCAGCCCAAAATTCTTTCAGTAAATCTGAATGTTTATTAATTCAAGAGCTTTGTGCAAATTTTGACGATTTGTATAAGCAAATTTTAAATTTATGCCCACAAATAACCTGTCAATTAGCAAATATGGCACCTACTACTTCTACATTTGATTTAAAAGTTGCTTTAAATTTATTGCCAGTTTGTAAAGATGACGAATCTAGCATACGACAATTTATTGAAAGTGTAGAGTATTATAAGTCAGAGTTAGACGAAGGTTCGCAGGCCAAGCTGTTGAATTTTGTATTAAAAAGTAGACTTTCTCAGGCCGCGAAATTAAAGTTATCTTGTTCCTATTCTAATATTGATGATTTTATTGTAGACATGAAGACACAATTATTGCCAAAAAAATGTGCGACGGCAATTCAAAGTAAGCTTCAACATTTTAGGCAGAATAATTTATTTATTAATGAGTTTGGTAAGCAGATAACAGAAATGTTTGTCGAACTGACACTTTCGCAATCAGATGGCAATGATGAGAGCTTCAAGATTTTAAAACCCTTAAACGAAAAGCAGGCTATAAAATATTTTTCAAACGGTTTGAGAAATCGCCGTTTGGGTACAATAATTGCAGCCCAAAAATGTACTTCTCTAAAAGACGCCATACAGTCAGCTATCGATGAAGACGTCACGTCACCATCAACTTCAAATGACATATTAACCATGAATTTCAGAGGCACATCGTTTTACAATCGGCCGCAGCGTAGAGGCCGCTCTACGTTCGCAGGCAGAGGTCGTGGGCGAGTTGGCTATCAACTGGCTCACCAGAATCGTCAGCAGGCTCAGGTATGGAGAGGGCCATGGACAAATTGGCGCAGGTCTACTCACACATTTCATGCTAACAGAGGTAGGTCCAATTTCTATGTACCAAGATACCAACGCTCGCCTCATGCGCATGTACATACTTTGACTGGCTCAGAATCGAAACCAAGTTCAAATACTAGTAATACCATGCAAAAAGAACAAGACGAAAACCAGTTTTTTCGAGACTGAAAATGCAATTTTTTCATGTAATAGTGTAGGCTACATAAATATTAAATCGCTTAATCATTACTCATACAATTTATTAGTTGACACCAGCGCCTCTATTTCAGTTGTTAAGTATAAACATATTCTAGAACAGAATATTCCAATCCATATCGAGAGTAGTTATGTAAATGGAATCGGCGGCAAAGTCCAGGCAATCGGATATGTTTATTTAAACTTTGTTATTGGAAATCATATTCTGAACCATAAATTTTTTGTTTTTAATTCTTTGCCATGTAAAAGTAGTGGTATACTAGGACAAGACTTTTTAAGCAAGTATAAAGCGGTTTTGAATTTCGGTAATCGGACTTTGTTACTATGGAATAACAACTTGAACATATCTTTACCTCTAATTATGACACACAACAATATAACTATACCGGCGAGGTCGGAGTCCATTCATTTTATTCAGGTGACTGAGACCGATGACTGTTTAGTTAATGCTAAAGAACTGCAACAGGGAATCTTTATTGCTAGTAGTTTAGTTAAACCAACGAATGGAAAAATACCCATTCGCATATTAAATACAACTGAGTCCGATTTAGTTTTAAATTCTATTCACCCTACTCTTTATAAAGCGTCTGATTATGACATAATATGTTCGTTCCATCAAACTGCTAATAACGCTGATCGTGTCAGGAAGGTATTTTCCCTGTTATCATGGAAACATTTAAATAAAGAGGAACAACTTTCAATCGAATCTATATGTGCAAAATATGCCGATATATTTTTTCTGCCAGGCGATAAGCTAAGCACCACAAAATTATATGAACACACGATTAGTTTAAAACCAAATGTAGCCCCGGTATATGTTAAACCATAAAGATTGCCATATGCACAAAAAGCTGAATTAAGGAAGCAGGTTGACAACTTATTGGAACAAGGAATTATTGAACCCTGTTCCAGTGAGTGGTCTAGCCCAGTTCTATTAGTACCTAAAAAATCCGATTCTAATGGGGAAAAGAAATGGCGGTTAGTTATAGATTACCGTAAACTTAATTACTGCATACAAGACGATAAATTTCCTTTGCCAAATATTTCTGATATATTAGATTCACTGTGCGGATGCATTTATTACACGCATTTAGATTTAAATCAAGGTTTTTTTAATGTAGGCCTTGAGAAAAATAGTAGGAAATACACATCATTTTGTGCAGATGGGCAGTATCAAATGACTCGAATGCCTATGGGTCTTAAGACCAGCCCAAGTTCCTTTTCACGCATGATGACAATAGCAATGGCTGAGTTATCTTACGATAAATGTCTAGTGTATATGGACGATCTGATCTGTATGGGGCGCAGCCTTCAAGATCATAATAAAAACCTAATCAACATTTTTGAAAAATTACGTAGTGCAAATTTAAAGTTAAACCCTTCGAAATATGATTTTCTAAAAAAGGAAATTTTATATTTAGGTCATGTGGTGTCAGGTAATGGTATATTGCCCGACCCAGAAAAAATCAAGGTAATCAACTCTACTACGCTATTTATATACTCTACATACAATTTAAATATATACTGTAAAAATATTAATGTGATGGCAGTAAAAGTTTATAATAAGTTACCCCGTTATATGTATTCATGATTTTTTGATAAAAAACTATAGTGAAAAATGAAAATGGAAAATATCTTTATTTCCAATTAACATTAGTTAATAACCTTGTGATTGTTGGTTGCAATACTGTAAAAAGGCAACCTTTACTCCCTGTTTACAATATTAAAATTTACTTCAGCTGTCTTTCTTCTTTTTAAATTGTAGTTAGTGTTTAAGTTCTATTTACCTGACTGCAGGTGTTTATTTTACAATTAAGTATGACTCTGAGGCTAGTCTTAATATATTTATTAAATATATATATATATATATTTTTTAAATTTCCTCTGTATCATCGTATGAGAGCATTTTTAACCATTTTTTAATCATAAATAAATAAATTATAATTAAAATAAATTTGTTTTGCGTCAGTAACGTATTTGTTTTTAGTGTCACAGAATCTAGTATATATAAAATATTTGCAAAATAGGATTTAATATGTAGTAAGTTTAAAATTAATAGATAGTGATTATTTATATAAAGAGTTGTTATTAATATTGATATTTGCACATTACAATTTACTTAATTTTATATGTAATCTGCTGCTGATATTACCACTTAGAAACTTACTATTTAACATTTGATTATGTGACATGTATAATATTATCATTAGTTAAGTAAATATTGTTATTTGAAATTATGTTAATATAATCCTTCTTTGTTAGCGTAGTAATTAATACGTTATTTTTTAAATAACTCGTTTAGTTATATTTTATAAAATTATTTTAAATTTAACATTTGCGTATCAGTCGTAAGATAAAATAGGCAGAAAAAAATTAACACAAGTCAAACGTTATGTGAACTTACCTAAAAACCAATGTAACCCTATTTTAGCAAATAAAGAAATTGATTAATTAAAACACTGCACGGATTTTGATGGAATTTTCCATAGAGATAGTTGAAGAAAAAATGAGTTTTTTTCAAAAATCTACTTCCAATGGGCTAAAATAGAGGATTTTCGCGGACATATATATCTACTCGCAGGTAGAGTTGAACGGGTCAGCTCGTTTTGAAATAAATAAAAAACTCAGTAATTACAATTATCTTCCCGCGTCTACCACAATTTCCAGTACGTCAGTAGTATAAATAAAAAGCGTATTTATTAAAAAGGACTATTTAGCTTCGTAACCAAACGTACTTTGAGTACGTATTCTGTGTACAGATTTCCTATTTTTGGTGAGTTTGTTTCATTTCTTTTTCTACTTTTCTTGTTTCGGTATAAATCCAAAAGTCATTATCATAACAATTCACAAAAAGTTGCAAATTTAATTTGTTATTTTTTTAATATTTACAATTATTTTTCAGTACAAAACGTTTTATCGAAGAACAACAAAATATGAAAATCGAAATACTACATTGATATTTATAAAACTGCTACAACGTCTTGTTACAGTATATTATCATAGGAAATCAAACAAGTATATAGCTCGATTGAAGATGTGGGAAAAACATCGCTTATAGACATTTAACATTGCGTTACTGTATTATGTATATAATATAGCAGGTATGTTATGTCACAAGTAAAAGTCTCTCTTGATTTTCAAATCGGAACGTGATAGTGACAAATATTGAAGTTCGACACGAGTGCGAGGAATATCAAAATGTTTTTCTTTCAAAAACTTTCAAGAATTGTTTACCGAAAGCCAGATTGGTTATTATCCAAACGAGGCTAGTAATAATACAAGCATAAATATAAAGAGGTGGAATAATATGCCTTTCATAGCTTTAAATCGCGTGTGACTAGTTTATCCATTATATTATTTACCTGCATCAGCGATGTATCGTGAATGATAAGCAATATTTGAACAAGGTACTTCTTTTGCAAAAATTCCTTGATCAGTTAATGTGGCAACAAACTCTTTCATAATACCAGCAGGACCAGATATTGTGGATGATTCGGGGCCATTATGGCAGGCAACTTGAATTTCAGGCGGGCATAATTTGGAAATCTAAAAAATAACAGTTCAGTTTCAGATTTTATATCTTAACATACAAAAACCACACACACATACACACACAGAACCTGGTACTATAATACATTACAACTAATATTATACAACTCTTGATACTACGTTCCAATAATATTAGATCGATCTGATTATCGTAATCAATACTGGTATTTGATGTTTCCATTTTCTGAGTGTCTTAACTGTATTACTTCTAACAAGTTTTAATAAGTCATCATTTGTTCATAGCATAGCTACAAAACAAGCAGACGATTAGCTTGAAAGAAATAACTTGATTATTATTAAGTTAATAATAAACTCCTGATTGGGACATAAAACTTCCAGAATTATTTCACCAATTAGCTTACAATTTAATTTGAAATATAACATTTATAAACGGTCCTCTTACGTCCTAGAGAGAACTGACCATCTAGTGATGAATGGTAATCTCTCTCTCCACATTTGTTAGCTTAAACATTATCGGTTGTTGTTTGAGATAACTAACATCGAAAGATTTCGCGCTTTATCGACAAATGAAGCAGTTAACATACCACTACGGTACAGTAAGTATCAAGAAAAAACCATAAATAGTATTATAATTTGTACCTTTTGGTATCCGACACCAACAGCTGCCATGGATCCCTTTATGAATGGGGTTTCCAGAGAGACAAGTCCTCTGCTGTAGGCAGACAGTATCATTTCTTCCGCTGTGAAACATCCATCAGCATAACCGCAACCAAGTTCCCCGACACTGTGACCTGAGGTAATTTTAGGTACATGTTTAATTTCACTTGTTAATAACTTTTAAAAAGACTAATGTGTTTCATTACTATTTCTCATAAACTACTACTATTCTACTGTAAATTAGTGCTGAAACTATTTATTATAAAAAATAACTATGAAACTGTAAAAGTGTTCTTTTAGTCTAATTTCCGAACTAGAGTCGATCTTCACTCATCTTTTTAACTAGTAATAACAATAGAATAGCGTTATTTTGATATAATATTTGACGGCGAGCTGATTATTGATGAGTTTTAATTATAAATTACGAAATAATTATATTATATTTTATTATAACTCGATTTGTCAACATTGATTTAGATTCATTCGATTTTGTAATCGATAATATTAAAAGTTACTAAAATAGGAGCAGGTAATCCCGAAAAGAGCAGTAGATATCGCACAAGTAATGGCGGCCGTTATTCTATTGAAAGCTGCCATACGAAGTGGACGTGGCTCTTAATTTAGTTTAATCTTGTCGATTGTGTGTGACTTAGTATAAAACTGAAGTAATCAAAAAATAAGACGTAAGAGAATATCGGCACGCACATTTTATCAACTTAGTTTTATTATATATGTCGCAGTGAAATTGTCAATACTGTTAGATTATAATCCACCTAAGTGATATTATAATTTAACTGCTAACCTAATCTAACCAAATTATAAAATCCCTAGGTAGATTATAATCTAACGGCTATTGACCATTTCACTGCGACATATATAATGGTTAAATTTATTCATTAAACTCATTAGTGTAATGTTCAATATTTTTGCTATAACTTTATTACTGAGATATTATACTCAAACTCAAAAAATGCTTTATTCAAATAAATCTTTCCATGTACTTTTGACGAGTCGACATTTTTAGAATTACTACCTGATCGTAACGCGGCCACACAATGAAAAGATCCAACGGAAGAAATTCAGCGGGCTTGTCTTTTTTATTTTTTCTATTTGTCATACTTAAATATAATTACAAAATACAAATTACAATATTACAACACTACCAATATATGTTGGCATGAGGAGCAGTTAATTTTAAGCTTTTTTATCTTCTAAATACTTTTTTAAACAGTTCTGTTTTAACAATTATTTTAATTTATTTACTATAGATCTCTTATAGTTTCGTGAAGTTTATTGTAAAAGCATATTCATTGCCCCATTAGAAATAATATATTTTTTGACATTCTAAATTTTAGATAAAATACTTTTCATCCATTAAACACAGTAGAAGTACACAAAACACTCTAGTCGGATTCTCATCTATTTGTAAAGTTATTGACAGTGACGTTTTAGAAACTTTCTAAAATGTCACTGTCAATATTTCTACAAATAGATGAGAATCCGACTAGAGTGTTTTGTGTACTGATAGTGATGGTTTAGAAACTTTCTAAAATGTCACTGTCAATAACTTTACAAATAGATGAGACTCCGACTAGAGTGTTTTGTGTACTTGTACTGTGTTTAATGTGTTATAGGCACTTGCCTATGATAAACAGAGGTTACTCAAATTCCTTTATCGTGACAAGCACTGACGCTATTCTTGCTGTAATAGCGTCAGTGCTATTCATTTAAACAGTAGTAAAATTACTTTTATTTTCATTTTGAATATTTTTCAAGTTTATAGTTATTTGTTTTTGTTCAAATTCTTAAGATTTTAACATGTTTAAATTTTCTACCCTTTTTTCACATTGTGACACTTCTGTAACCACTTTCTTTCAATTTAATAGCTATGGCGTAATTTATGGATGCCCCCTTTGTGAATAATAAAAAGCAACAGCAGTTAATAGTAGTAGTTGTAGCAGCCCCTTACGGTAAAATGGTGTTAAGGACATATTTATATTAGCTACTGAAACTTTTTTTAATTGAGTTATGAAGTGTGAAACATATAATCGGATTTTTTCGTTAAATATTGTGTAAATGTATTTATCAATTAACCTTACCAATAACATTGTCTGGGTAAATCCCTAATTCTCGGAGCACATCAGTGAGACCTATTTGAATAGCCGCGATGCCTACGAATGAATGAAGAATATTATCGAATATTCCTTTATCGTTAGATGTAATTATATGAACGATGTCAATTCCTTTTGGCTCCAATACTTTATGACACCTGTTGGACAACATTATTTGAGAATTTTTCATGCAAAAAAGTTTCTTAGGTACTATGAATATGACTAATATATCCAATTTAATAATTTATTTAACTTGGCTTTATTTTTCGACCAAATGCTCATTGATTTAAGAGTCATTTTAGAAAAAAAAAAGAAGTCAAGTTCGTGTAAATTAATTACTTTCTTTAAAACTTTTTTAACGTATTTTCATAACATAACATAACATATCTTCACGCCAGATACCTTACGGGGTAGGCAGACAGAACCGAGTGTCATACATCATGATCCTTGCCGGCTTGTCTTGCTTCCTCTACATTAATCACTCTCTTCATACACACACGCCGGTTGTGAAGACTTTTGACACCACCTTCGGACAGCAATCAATCAATCTGATCATGGTATATCAGTCTTACCGGTACCTACATTCTTCCACATTCGCATTGTATATCTGTTTTGTTAAATTTCATCTACCATTCTTTCTACATGTCCAAACCAACGGAGTCCTTGCCCTTTCTCATCTTTACACCCACATTTTCTTTCAAGCCTAACCTCTCAATATTGCCTTTATTATTATGTAAGTTCCTTGTAGTTTCACATTATAGTAGTAAAAACTGTTAAGACCTAAATATAACAACAAGCAATTATCCAGATTTTTATGCAGGTATATATTTTTATACAAGCAAACGCCTTTCCTGGTCGAAAGAGATAACAAAATCTATAGACACCAAATATGTTAACAGTAGGTTGCCATCCGTATGACAATAATTTAATGCCAGATGCATAAAATTTACTAGCAAACTTATTTTGCTAACCATGACGTAACGCTCTGACAATGACAAGGAAAATTTCTATTCTACGAGTACAAAAATGACATAGCAATACACAAAATATTGGTTATGTGAGAACTGAAATATGGTAGCAAACAAAAAAGGCGGGTGCCTTGCAATCGAGACAGAAATAACACTAAGATAGGGTATAGGTCTTTAATAATAAATATATTTAAACTATATTGTCATTCGTCCAAGATATAATCATATTACAGTCGTATTCACAACACTCGGAATAAGTCTATGAAGTTAGAAATACCAGGTGTGCGCACAAATTATCGCAGTCATAGTTACTTAATTCGTTCGTGTCAGCTGTTAAATACGTTGAGCGACGAAGTTAACATAGATATATTTTATAATAGTATCGTATCATTGAAGCAAGTACCCTACTAATTAATTATTCATTGTAATTAAGGTTATAATGACATTATTCCTGTAACTTTCTACCAGCATAATTATAGGTATAATGTGTATCTCAAAACAAAATTTTATATGTGAAAACTTGTTATTAGCTCTTATCTATTATATATTAAATAATATAGAAGCTGTAAGTTTTCCTATAAAATAAAATACAATTATGAACTCGAAAGAAACTAAACAACATCTTATAATATTATATAATATAATATAATATAATATAATATAATATAATATAATATAATATAATATAATATAATATAATATAATATAATATAATATAATATAATATAATATAATATAATATAATATAATATAATATAATATAATATAATATAATATAATATAATATAATATAATAATGTTTATTTATATAATAAATTAATATAAATAAACATTAAATAGACTAACTTCTTCTTTATGGCTAAAGTTCTTCCAGAAGGTAATCGCTAGTTTATATTAATTTCTTAGTCATTATTTACGGGGAGAGTCAAATACAGCTAACTGATTTTAAAGTAACCTTTAATATAATGTAAATATGAAATACCTTTCTATAGCAGCAGCAAATATCGGTATGCGCAAAAGATCTGCACCCATGCCAGCCCATTGAGATCCCATACCACTGTACACAAACCATAGTGGACGTTGAACTTCGTCGAAATAGCTAACTACGTCATAAAGGCTCACAGTTTCGTTTTCTTTGGTAGTATCTGTAAAATTATACACACACACACACACATATATATATATATATATATATATATATATATATATATATATATATATATATATATGTATATATGTATATATATATATATATATATATATATATATATATATATATATATATGTATATGTATATATATATATATATATATATGTATATATGTATATATGTATATATATATATATATATATATATATATATATATATATATATATATATATATATATATATATATATATATATATATATATATATATATATATATATATATATATATATATATTGGTATATAACTTTATGTGGCGTTAATCTTCAAGTTTAAGCAATCAAAGTTTTTGAAGCGCGCTCCTAATAAACTGATATTTAAACTTACCCAAGATAGTGAATCCTCTTCCAAGATGACCCGATATTTTAGTCTCATGAATATTATGGAACAAAGCTACCTCTTCCGGATCAACTGGTCGAGATTTAAGATCATTTAATATTGTTCTTACAGCACTATCATGTCTTGCCGAGACTAAGACTAGATAAGGAATAGCTGACTTGTAACGAGATGGATCCTAAAATTAAGTTAATACTTTCAAGTTTTATGTAATGAAAAAAAAAAACTTTTTTTATTTATCCAGCTTAAAACTAATTTGATAACAATTATAGTTAGACAATCCTGCTATTTATGTTGCGTCGATGCCCAATGTAAAGTTCGCTTTCGTATAATATATATATATATATATATATATATATATATATATATATATATATATATATATATATATATATATATATATATATATATATATAAGCTTTTATTTTATATAATCTTTTTATTAAATATCGTCAGTGCTCGTCTGTGTCGCACCTATTTATTATATTACCTCCTCATGAAGGGTAACGCGACATTAATTCCTTCTTAAGCGATGATTATCTCTTTTCTCATGAAAAACGACCCGCATGTTCTTGTATTAAAAAAACCAAAGCAATATATGTTGGAGGATCGGTAGATTACCCGCGGACAGGCGGAGTGCGGTCATCGTGCCCTTGCATAAAGGCAAGGGTTACGTATAGCTTGTAATAGCTATAATATCATCAGTTTAATCTGCTTAGCATTGAAGTGTATGGTAAAATCATTGAAAGGAGAATGCAAAAAAGTCTGAAGAAATGTTGTGAGAGGCACAAGGAGCTTTTAGATCTGGAAGAGGAGGATATACGGATCAAGTTACTCACTCTGCAATATTGTAGAGCACTCTCTGGCTGTCAGCCAGAAGTTATTTTCTATCGATAAAACACTTTTTTCTCTATAATGTAAAATTTTACAATTATTAAGAAAAGTTATCATCACATCCGGTATAACTTTCTAGTTCACCATGATTTGTCGGTCACTTACTAGTTTGTCGGTTGGCGAGATAAGTTGTTATCCTCATCACCGGATGATGGATTTTATCAACATGCTAACGATCAATAGCACACTAGCGTCAGTACTCGTCACCCTAACCCCTAGACTACGAGGCAGTCCTTACTACAATTATTAGGTTAAATCACTGATAATTAATATTTAAAAAATAATGAGAAATCTTTCTGAGTCCATTAAAAACTCAATATTTATAAGTAAATATATATATATATATATATATATATATATATATATATATATATATATATATATATATACACTCGCGTTCGTTTGTTATACAGAAGCGCACGTTTACTTAATAATTGAATAAAAGGTTTTAACGCTCGACAAATGTATTGTATTCACGTTAAATACCTTTTGTTTGTTATCGCGCGATGAGTGCATACAGTAGTGATGGGGAAGTGACTAGTTTAGAGGCTCGAAAGAATATCGATAATACGGAAAAACAGAAAACAAATAATAGTTCGCTTGCTGTAGGTTGGAATGATACTGGTATAGAAGTGCAACAAGTAGCTGAAAAAAGAGGAAGAGAGGAGAATACAAGTATGGAAGAACTGGATGATGGCGAATTTATAACAGTGGGAAAAGGCGCTAAACGATTGAACAGAAGTTTTTCTAAAGACGGTAACTTTGGCGAAAAATCAACACATCAGAATGATGTTGAGTTGCAAGAAGTGTGCTTGATTTCTAAACAAGTTTTACCTAAACAGATAGGTCTAGCTAAATTATTGGCAGAAGAAAACATCACAAATATTTTAAGTATTAAATATAAAAGTCCCTTCAAAGTATTAATCAAGTTGAAGTTTGAACAAGATCGTATTAAACTACAGACATCAAAAAAATTGCTAGAAATGGATTGTCGTTGTCAAATGTTCTACGAAAACACATTAACGTACGGAATTGTAAAAGACGTAGATTTAATATTCAGTGAGAAAGAATTGAGTGAAACCTTAACGTGTGAACAGGAAATTATATCTATCAAAAGGCTGAAATACCTAGCCAACGACGGTAAATGGGAAAACAGTGAGACTATAAGAGTATGCTTTAAAAGTCCGTCGTTACCGAGTTTTATCTTTGGCTATGGGTGCCGATTCAAAGTATTGCCATACACATTCCCAGTATCTCAGTGCTCTCGGTGCTGGAAATTTGGTCATTTGTCGCGACAGTGTACCAGGAAAAAGATAATCTGCCCTAAATGCTCAGGAGCACATGAAAATTGTGAGACATCCGTTTTCAAATGCGCGAACTGTCAAGGTTGCCATATGGCTCTGGACCGAAATTGTCCTATATACAAAAAGGAAAAAAGAATTCGCAAAATTATGAGTGAAGAAGGATTGACGTATAGAAACGCGCTTCAAAAAGTTCTAAATGAATCTTCAGAAAAAAAGGAGTTTATTAACGATTTGATGATAAACAATGATTTACGAGCTCCTGATACTGGACCTTCGAGGAAATATAAAGAGGTTTTGTTGAATAAAACTAGGTTAGTTCAATCAGATGAGGAAAATAGAAGTGAAGAAGAAGATAGTTGTAATACTATGGCTATTCCAGATAAGAATCAAGTGAGAAGAAAAAAGAAAAAAAAGAAGACTAGAACTGACAATAATAATAGGGTAACCTTAACAAGTGGCACAGAAAACGAAAACCTTAGTATGCAAGAAGACCGAAAGGAAGCTAGCAGAACAAAACAAAGAGGTTTCGAGTTTACTAGATTTTTTAGAAAAATAAAAGAAGTATTTTTGGCGGACAGTTCATGGGAAGAAAAAGTAGTAATAATATTGCGATTTTTATTAGAAGAATTAAGAAAAATGTTGAGTAACTTAGTTGGAGATAATTCTTGGTTGAACAATTTAATTCAAAAACTTTTTTATGGATTGTGTTAATAATAATAATTATAAGATGATACGAATATTTCAATGGAACGCTAGAAGCTTAAGGCCAAAATACATTGATTTCGATAGTTTATTAAATACTGAAAATATTCATATAGCTATAGTTAGTGAAACTTGGTTAGACAGGGAAACGGATATAAGATTTAGTAACTACAATATTTTTAGAAAAGATAGACCTAACGAGGCGTATGGTGGTATAGCAATAATAGTACATAGATCTATAAAAACCCAGCTTTGTGATTCTATTTCCAAAAACTCTGGCATAGAATTATTACATGTTCAAGTACTAAACTGTAAATTCCTAAAAGACATAATAGCTGTTTATTGTACCTCACCTACCCGTACAACTCAATCTGATTGGGACCATATTTTCAACATATCTAAGACAAGAACTATAATAGCCGGGGACTTCAATGCACATCATACTAATTGGTCTTACAAAACTGATGTAAGAGGAACGCAAATCTTTGACGCCTCTTTAGAAAGTGGATTTATTTCTCTTAATAACGGAAAACCAACCAGGGTAAGTTTAATGAACGGTATATTACAAAAATCCTCTCCTGACATCACATTTTCATCTTCAGACATTGTAATATATTTAAGTTGGGAGGTCATGAATGAAAACTTAGGCAGCGATCATTTAATTGTCAAGATTAGTCTAAATTGGCAATGCAGTCAAAATAATTTTTACAAGAGACGTAATCATAAAAAGGCCGATTGGAATATGTACAAAAAAAATGTTGAAAAACAATTTTTAAGCCAACCTGACATTGTGGAATTACAGGAAAAATACGATTTTTTTATATCCCAAATCAATTACGCAGCATCCAAAAGTATTCCTACTATTAAAAGTTGCAATGAGCCTCAATCTAGGTTCAAACCAAAAAGCTACTGGAATTCTTCTCTTTCACTATCAGTGGCCAAACGAAGGTTAGCGCTTAGGAAGTTTAGGAAAAATCCTACACCTGATAACTTAGCATCCTTTAAAACTCAAGTAGCAGAAACTCAGCGTCTTATTCGGCAAGCAAAATCGAGGTGTTGGAAGGAATTTTGCAGCGGTATAGATGAAAGCACCTCCTGTTCAGGAATGTGGAGAAAAATGAGATGGGTTAAAAGCGTTAGGCAGAATAATATAAGTATACCATATAACAAAAAAAAAAGAATTACTTTGTAAGCTAGCTCCCGATTCTGTGCTAAACCAAATTCCAAATATAACAACTACAAACACTGTCTTAGAATCCTGTTTTGTCCTTGGCGAGCTAAATAAATGCCTTAAAAAGAAAGATACCGCTCCAGGTGTTGACCAAATAAGTTATTCTATGCTTTACAACTTACCAGACAATGCCAAATTATACTTATTAGATATTTACAACTGTATTTTCAGAACTTCTATTATACCACATCAGTGGAAGAACATATTGGTTCTGCCGATCCCTAAAGTTGTTAGTAATTATTCTGAACCCAAATTTAGACCAATCTCGCTTATATCTTGCGTATGTAAGATCTTTCACATTTTAATAACTAGGCGGCTAGAGTGGTACGTTGAGAAACACAATATTATTTCAAGTAAAACAGTAGGTTTTAGGCGATCCCAATCATGTTTGGATTCCTTGACTCGCTTAGTTTGTCACATACAAATTGCCTTTACAAAAAATATATCGACACTGGCGTGTTTTTTAGATATCGATAATGCCTACAACACTATCTTGATTGAGAGTGTTGTGGCAAGTCTCGATGGAATAAACGCGGGTAGTAGGATATGTAAATATGTTTGGGAGTTTTTAAGTCAAAGATGTCTTATTATTAACCAAGTTGACGCGGAAAGCAATTTACAGTTAAGGAGGTGGACTAACAGAGGTTTAGCACAAGGGGACCCAATCTCGCCTTTACTTTTTAACATTGTAACTCACAAAATCTGTCATATTATTCACAATGTAACGATTTCCCAATACGCTGACGATTTTGTCTTATATATTAGTAATAGCAGTTTAGAAGATAGTTCATTTTATATACAAAACGCTTTAAACACTATTTTTTTGATGTTACAAAAACTTGGGTTAGAATTATCGGGAGAAAAAACAAAATATTGTATATTTAGCAGGGGACATAAAATACAAAGAACAAACATATACATTGACAACCAGCAGATAAATTTTGAAGAAAATATTAAATATTTGGGGATTTGGTTAGATCGATCGTTGCGATGGGGAAAACATATTACTGATGTATGCGAAAAAACACAGAGATATTTAAATATTCTTAAAACCTTAGCAGGATCATCATGGGGGGTACACCCGAAGTATATTCGTCGAATATACATAGCTGTTATAAGGAGTAGGTTAGATTATGGGTGTTTTCTTTACCATAGTGCAGCAAAGACACACTTAGAAAAGTTAAATAAAATTCAAAATCAGGCCTTACGTATTATAGGAGGCTTTATAAAGAGTACCCCTATTCATACTATGGAGTGTGAACTTGCGATTCCACCACTTTTTGTTAGAAGAAGGTTTTTAGGTATAAAATACTGCTTAAAATGTAAATCGCTTACAAACAATTTAAGTTTAAAACTGATTAGTGTTCTAAGTGCCCGGTGTCGTGAAAGGTATTGGTTAAATAAAACCAAGCCGTTGTTAGCAGTCCTTTTTGAGGAAACTAAAGAGGAAAATATTGCCTCCTCAAGGTCCCCCGGGATGTATACTCTTGAAACCTGGACTAGTTATATTGACTTCGAAATTTTAACTGACTTTAATACCATCCGGCAACCAAAAAATGCATATGAAGTTAACACCTTGAAAACAATTATCTTACAGGAATTAAATATTAATTACAAGAGTTGGCACCATATCTATACTGACGGATCCAAATGTTTAAATGGGCTAGGCGCAGGAGTGTACGATTCAGTTAGAAATCACAGAATATATTTAAAAATTAAAGCTTGTGTATCGATTATGACTGTTGAGCTCATTGCAATCTTAGAGGCTCTCAAATATGCTAAAACCTTAAACTATCCTCGGATTGTTATTTTTTCGGACAGCAAAAGTGCATTACAGCATATAGCTCGATGCACCTCTGGATTCAGAGGAATATCGACAGCTTATGCTATTCTCCGGGAAATAAACAACATAAGGAACAGTAATAGGGATCTTAGATTGCAATGGGTTCCGTCACATGTTGGGCTTCGAGGAAACGAGGAGGCAGATCGCGTTGCAAAATTAGCCATAACAGACGGTACAGAATTTAACGTTGTCCCTGACTACGTAGAGGTCTTACCCAAGGTGAAAAGACATTTAAACAATATGTGGAAGCAATACTTCGATGAAAGATCACAGCAAAAAGGAATATGGTACAGGACGATGCTGAGTGAGCCTCCTCGAATCCCTTGGTTCGATCAATGTAATTTTGGCCGTCAAATAATTGTATTAGCTTTAAGGATAAGGTCTGGGCACATTCCATTAAACAGTTTCTCTTACCTAATGAGGAAGAATAATTCACCTAATTGTGATGTATGTGGCAAAGTAGAGGACATACATCACCTTTTAATGGAATGTGCCAAGAACAAGAGAGAGCGTGAGGCAATAATTTCAAGAAGACAAATTAATATTTTTGACGTAGGTTCTATACAAAGCATTCTCAGTAGACCGACATCGGAATCAGCACTTGATGTGTATAAGTTCGTTAAAAGAAGCCTAGAACAGCGCTGCCTCCCACTATCTCTTTAACCTAAGGTTTGCTTAATCCGATGGGACTGACATAATCGCCATAGCGACACAAGTCCCTAATAAAAAAAAAAGAATAAAAAAAAAAAATATATATATATATATATATATATATATATATATATATATATAAAATAATAATCTAGGAAGGTGTTTATGTATTTTTGTTAATAAATAAATTTTGTTAATAAATGTTGCACCCTATTTTTAAAATGTTCTTGCATATTTTTAATTACCTGGCTTACGGAAATAAAAAAGTGAAATTAAACTCTTACCTTCGGCTTATAATGATCATTTAACAGAACATGAGCATTAACTCCTGTTAGCGACATGTTATTAACTGCTGCATAAGAATTTTCAAAGCTTTCATGTTCGGTAACAATTTGCATACGTCCTTCTCGTAATGCAGCAACGTCTTGTCGTGGAGAGTCACAATTGAGATTAGCTGCTATTTTACCGTTATGAAAACTCAATAGAACCTAAGCGATAATAAAGCCATGATTAAGATTTTTAATACGTTGTAATTCAGGTTGATATTATTTTATAGTTAGGAATAACATGGCCAAGATGTCTTGTAAAATTTTTGTTCAACACTATAACATTTACGAAATATTATTTTAAAATCTTCTATTTAGTTTTATGTTCTAAAACTTGTCTTAATAGACATTAAGACAATTTCTAGGACTTTGTTAATTCAAATCATGCAAGTTAAATTTGACCCACTATACAGTATCTGATTGAGCTGAACTTTGGCAGACGCATTATTTGGTTTTCGTGACAATACACGACTATTTAATGCTTTAATTTTTAATCAGATATGAAGGATGATACAAAATGGTGATTAACAGTTTCAAATCAAACAAAAAATATTGATGAGTTAAATACAATGTAAAATGTGACATCATCGTAAATTCAATGGCGGCCGTCGCAAAATAGTAATATATCATTTTTTAAACTAACTGTTATAATATGGAAATAAAAAGAAATGGCTTTGTAAGTGAACTATAATAAGCAATGTAACATCATTATAAATCTTATATGGTGGCCTTAGCAAAATAGCCATTAATAATTTTTACAATAATTCTTATAATATTTGCATCAAATGAAAGGGATTATTGAGCGTAACACGTGCAAATATTTAAAGTTTCGCGTTGTTAACCTTTGTTACAGGTTACTATTACTACCTTTGTGCTATTTTAGATCATTATCTACTGTAGATAATGGTCTGTAATAGCACAAAGGCTAAATTTATCCCGGAAGGATAAGTTTTTCCCGTAGAATTTACTAAAAACTTTCACAACGTAGCGGGGTGCATAGTGCAGCTAGTTGCCTGATATGGTTATTAGTTGCATTCGTTGATGCTTGAGTATTTTTACTGCTGTAAAATTGGATACGGATCTCGAATAAAATGAAATTTTTAGAGAGAAAGAGTATGAAAACAGGCAATTTCATGTGATGACAGTAGCAAGGGCCCAATATCTTTTTATATCGCGGAAGTTACCGACCTTAAATAAAATAAAATATTCGGAGAAGGAGCGTGAAACCTAGGTCTGTCATTCAAAGAAGGCATCAGGTGCGCAAATACTCATTTCTCGTTATCATAATATAAGTTATCGACTTAAAATAAACACAAATGACTTCCCGATTTTAATGAAAATCATTGATTTTTGGAGTTAAACATTAAATATATTATGTATTACAGTTCTTCGACACGCTCTACTGTATACATTTTAAATGCAATCAAAATCTAATTAAAATTTAATAGTAAATTGATATAATTAAAAAATTGAGCCACATTTAGAGAATATATTGTTTGATCTTAGAGATAAGCTGCTACTGTAATAGGACTACTCGTAAAAGTAATTAGGAAATATTTTTTTTCGTTTTGAAATTTCTGAGAAAAAATATTTAAAGAATATTTTAAATGCAGTCAACATTTATGTAAAATTTATTTTGATATAATTTAAAAAAAAATGAGCCACATGTAAAGACATATATGGTTTGATCTTTGAGTCAAGCATAGATAAGAGTAGCTAGGAAGTTTATTACATTTCGCAATTTCTGATATGATAAACAATTGAAAGATCACGCTTGTTTAGGAAATAGAAATAAAACATAAAAAAATAATAGTTTAAAAAACAAAAAAAAGAAACACGCTTTTACTGAAAATTAAACTAAAAAGTTAAAATAAATAATAGTTAAAGAAACGCGCTCCTATAAAAACCTTACTTATAATAAATTTAAATTAAAAATAGTATAAAAAACTGAATAAATTTTAATTAAGAATAGTCTAAAAAATGTATTGGATTGTAAAAAAAGCGTGGGGTGATTTTTTAAATATATATTATGGACTAGGCATGGATCATTTAACTATTAACATATTAAACTTCTCAGTATTTTTTTAACAATTAACAACTGTTATTTATATTATCAAATACTGTTAAAAGTTATTTTTGTGTATCACTAAAACTACCAATTAAAAATATCCTTGACAATGCGAGCGAACGTTTTTGTTTGTTCTTTAACAACATAATAGGTAATCTAACAATATTTTCATTGCCTAATATGAACATCTTGCACGTAATGCTTTTTTACAATGCCTATATAATCGCCTCTGTGGTCTAGTGGTCCAGCGTTGGCGTAGACCACATGAGGTCCCGGGTTCGATTCTCGCGTCAGGCACATAAGAACAGTGTTTTTTCAGTTTTCTGAGAAACACAAAGTTGCCCGGGATTGGAAAGTGCCCGGTTGGCGATAGGCTTGCCACCTATCACATTTGTGGGACCAAGTATCTTCGGCTAATCGTGGGTGCACTTGTTGTACCTCTGCCTATCCCTTCAGGGATATGGGCGTGAAGATACTTACTACAATGCAATAAATTTCTTTCTTATTTACACTATTCTTAGTTCGAATTTCTTAAACTAAGAATTGTTTCAACTTACAATTTATTGTTGGTTTTTAGATATTCGTATTTTTTAGTTTTTTAACTATTTATTTTTTAGTTTGATTTTATATAAAGGCGTGTCTTTTAGTTTTTTAAAGTATTATTTATTTTATAAATATATAAACTAGCTGGCGCTATTCAAGTAAGGCAATAAAAGGTTCTGTAAATTTAACAATCAAAAAAATATACCTTAGTTATAGAATTCATTCCAGATGCAGCTTCTCCATAACCAATATTAGACATGACACTTCCCACTAAAAGTTTATTGTTTCTGTTGCCACAGAACACTTTATCAATTACATCCAATTCTATTTTATCGACTTCAGGTATAGCTATAAATATAAAAAAATGGTTGTCTGTAACGTCACATGAAAGTCATGTAAGTCCCATGGCACGTAACATCGTCCCATCATTATAATTTATACATTGTAAAATACAGTATACTTTATAATTATAAGACTGTTAGTGCGTTTTTATATTGGTATTATAGAGCAACCCTATTTTCTAGCTTTCTGGCTTGGGCAAATGGCTATTTCTCCGGGGTCAGGTGGCAAAAATGTATAAAATATGCTTTTATTAATTTATAATAATACGCTTGTTGTGAAAACTTTAGGCTGTGTAATATGTACACAAGAAATCAGAAATCAGAAATTAGAAGAACTTTTTTCAATAAAACTTTTTTGCAAGTTATTTTGACACGCCAACATTTTTTTAAAACTTCTACCGGATCGGAAACGTGGCCAAACACTGAGAAGATCCGGCGAAAGAAACTCAGCGGGCTTGTCTTTTTATATATAATTTTTTTTTCACAATATTCCAAAATTATAGGAAATATACCTATATGAGATTGATATGAGGAGCAATTAATCCCAGACTTAAATAAAATTCAATAATTAGTCTTAAGTGTAATAGTGTATTGTGAAGTCGTGGTAGTGTTACATTCCGATCCGTCGATACACTGAATTTATATGTAATTATTTCAAGTGGGACCTTATATATTAGATGAAAAAGCAACACAACTGCCAACAGTGTATATAAAAAACAA
Organism: Apodemia mormo; assembly: GCA_036924255.1. NCBI lineage: Eukaryota > Metazoa > Arthropoda > Insecta > Lepidoptera > Riodinidae > Apodemia > Apodemia mormo. The sequence continues at coordinate 3,928,942 of JAUPFN010000020.1, read as the reverse complement.
TTATATAGTTATATATATTAATAATTTCGTCAAGGGTTACGGTAGACTCGATCGAAACCTTACCTAAATTATAAAGCGTAAAAAAAATAATTTTGACAAAATTCGGAAATTCTAACCGCGCTGACAGACAAATCGGCCATATTTCTTTAAAGGTTACAAATATGTGGTGTAGATGGCGTTAGCATTTATTAGTGTCGTAGAATGGAGCGCAAATTATCGTGAAACTTATTTCTCTTCGTTTATAAAAGAGTAGAAATTAAAAAATAGTAACACTATAGTGTTGTCTTTATAAAACCAACGTTTTTTTTTTTTTTTTTTTTTTATGTCATAAGATAGCAAACAAGCAGATGGGTCTCCTGATGGAAAGAGTCAACCATCGCCTATAGACACCAAAGATGTTAATGGTGCGTTGCTATCTTGTGGCGAGGTCTAATGCCACATACATAAGTTTACCGGCTACCTTACCCTCCAAACCGGAACACGACAGCGACAAGCACTGACGCTATTGCGGCAGGAATAACGTAATAGTTGAAAAAAGACGTCACTACCGTGTTGCTACTTTTTAATGTCTACCATTTTAGTTAGTACATAAAATTGCGTCTTTGACAAGAGAAAGTTAAATACTTGGCATTATTTTCTATAAATAATAAAAATTATAAAACTGCATGCATTCCAACGCTGAAAATATAAAAATGGATTTATCTCTATGTAACATGTTCGAATTTTCATAATACACAAAGCTACAAAAAATTTGTCAATGCTCTAATTTCAAATAATTTGAGAAAATCAACTTTAATAGCTTGCGGCCAAAACGCAATTACTAAAATACGCTGTCAACGTAAAATGTCACATAACCCTTTATTTACAACTTGAGCGTTTATTTGCATTTTTCTATAATTTTAGTGTTTTTTTTTTATGTCATAAGATAGCAAACAAGCAGATGGGTCTCCTGATGGAAAGAGTCAATCATCGCCTATAGACACCAAAGATGTTAATGGTGCGTTGCTATCTTGTGGCGAGGTATAATGCTACATGCATAAGTTTTCGTCTAGTATGTTAATATTGTTCCTCAAATTATAGACTTGAGCTTCATTCTTTATTATTATTATAGGTTAATTTTCTGTTTTTTCTAACGTAGACTATTCTACTTACACTTAATAAGATCTCGAGCAAGTAAATAAAGTCGTGCGTCCTTAGCTGTAAATTGTTCTGATATATAGATAGGAGTGTATTCCATTTGAGTACAACCTATATATATATATATATATATATATATATATATATATATATATATATATATATATATATATATATATATATATATATATATATATATATACAGATTATTAAGTAAAAAATATCTCCGATTTTAGTATTTCACAGCCTATATTCTTCCCTAGGCTTACTATCATATAAATCAGATCTTCTTTTGTTTCAGTTGCTTGTTTTGGGGCATTTTTATTTCTATTTTCACCTTACGGTGCTCTCATTGTAATCTCATTGTAATTTTTCAAGTCTGTCTTCAAAATATATTCTTTATCTTTTTTATGATAAAGAATATATTTTTCCTTCCTTCCTTATTTCCTTCCTTCCTTCTTATTATTATTCTTCCTCATTATTCCTTCTAGACTATCGATTTTCTTTTTAAGATCTTCATTTTGAGAAGTCAAAAAAGCTATAGAGCTTTTAATGTTGCTATTTGTATTTTTTATTTCAATGAGGGTAGGTGCTTTTTTTTTCAACTCCTTGTCTTGCGTTGCCATCATAGACTTTATCATAACATTAATTTCCTCTTTAAAATCTTTGAGGTTGGATCAACACAGCACTGTCTTCTCTGTTTCATTCTCTGTGTCACTTCTTTGGGTGAGGTATGCTCGGTAATATTAACATTTCTATCAGAATACAATTCAGATACCATGGCTGTCACTAGATAAACACAAGTTATAAGAAGATATTTAGTGTGCAACAATAAGTTCGAGTCCAAAAATGTGGGTAGTTGTATATCAACAATAAACGTTGTTAATAACAAACTTTACGTTTCAGACGCTTGTGTCTATTTTCAATTACTATTCATCAAACATGGCAGCCAAAATAATTTTTTTATTTGATACATACCAAAATAGTTGAACGGCCAAGAATGTTTTAAACGAAGAATGAATTTGGTTTATTTTTTTGAATATTTAAGCACTTCTATTTATTATATTAGATTCACTTGTAAATATATTTATGAATTTAACTTGTATTATGTTATTTGAGACCAGTAAACTGTGCGGCGGACCGGAACGAAGAGGAGTACGATGTCATTCTTATCCCCTACGTAATAAGGCAAGACATTTATCTTAATTAGAAACAAAAATGGGCCAAGTATGGAGCTCTGCGAGATAACTATGGTTACAGAAGCACCAGTGGACATTTTCTCCTTGATGTCAACCCTCTGAAGATTTATTACGTATATGTTATGAAGTTTTAAGGTTTGGAAATAGGTAATTATAATATGCAATAATTTTTAGACAGATGAAGAAGCCTTGTTTCATTCAAAAATTAAAAAAAATAAACGGCTTATTTTCAGTCAAAACCGAATTAATATTTTCTTTTTTCCTTTTTTAAACAATAATTAATATTTTTTTTTAAATAACTTATTTTGGTTCTCGTTTTAAATATATTTATTATTTATTTGTCTCACACGTTTTTAATCTATATAATCTACCATAATTTTTTTTACTCTTCGTATAGGTTTTTGTTTTATGTTATTTTCTTCGTAATACCTTATATCTTTTCTGGGCAATTTCTTTAAATTGGGCACCTAAACACTTGGTGTTGAAATCTTTATAAGGTAAGCTCACAATATAGTTAGTTTTTTTTTTTATAAAATTCACCACGTTCTATCTTTTCTCTTGTCATTCTATTTCTGGAAGTATCTGCTTCTCTTTCTCCCAAAACTGTTTTAATAAATAATTTTACTTTATTTGTATATGCATGCTTATAGTTCTCTGCTGTTTATTTGTAATTATTTTATTTAATGTTTTATCTCAATTTTTAGTAGCTTTTCTATAATAGTATTTTGTTCTAAATTTTCTACTTTCTCACAAACAAACCTCTCTAACATTTTGCTATAAAATTATTCAATCTTCAAATTATGCAGTTTTCACTACATTGTCTTTATATTCACGATTATTCTACTTTCTTCCCCCTAATTTATGGGTTTTAGCACCATGTTTAGAATTATTGACTGCAATATGAAACTAAAGCTTTTCTACACTGCACCAAAGTTGTGCCAGGTCTTCTCGCCTTCCTTTATGGGGATTCAGGGAAACGGTACTGGGGCTGTGCTCATTGGTGAATCTCGCAGGAACAACTCATGTTTTCAAGATAAAAAGAAGTCTCTGTGCTATTCAAGGTCATTATCTACATTTGTGACAAATTTCATCAAAATCTGTTCAGTAGTTTTGGCGTGATTGAATAACAAACATACATCCGTCCAAACATCCAAACTTTCGTATTTATAGTATTTAATTATTATATAGTAATAAATATAATTAATTTAATTGTTATATAATAATATATAATAATATTCGCCTTTAATATAGATTAAAAATGGCTTTTCTCCTGTGTTGGTTTGTGCTACTTTGAAGAATAGATCAACTGCTATTCTACTAGGCAGATCGTAAGAGCCAGATCGACTATATGTGTCACCATCATCGTGACTACTATGAGTTCCGCAACTTCTCACTTGGGTATTTGGTACAACCGCCTTACCTTTTCCTGCCGCAATAGCGTCAATAGGTAGCCGGTAAACTTATGCATGTGACATTGCCATACTGTATCATGGATAGCAACGCAACCTTAACATCTTTAGTGTCTATAGACGATGCTTTTCTTTCCAGCAGGAGAGCCGTCTACTTTTTTGCTACCTTATGGTATAAAAAATGAACTTTTTTTCTTATGAATTGGATTTTTCTTATAATACTGTTTATCAAACTCCACATTAAAATTACGTAACAAATTTAAATAAATTAAAATTATCAAGAGAGTGTATTTACTTTGAGAATAAATATTCATTCATTATTCATCATCATCATCATCATCCATTGACATTTGACAAACCATAAAAATGTACATTAACGATTACAAATTCTGACTGATAGCCTCACGTAGTCTTTCAAGTCAGATAGTTTTACACGTAACCAGAGTACTGATTGCTACCGAAATTTTTCTCAAAATACTTCAATAGAAGTTTTGATTGATCCGACAATTGGACCTAGAGTTTACTATTTAACCTAGGCAGAGTACATGACAGTTTTTATATAAATGAATCTCACCTGAACCGTAGGCTTCCACGTACTTAACAGCTCGGGGATCCACTTTAACTTCTTCATAAAATGACTTAAGAAACGTTGCAAAATCGGAAGGGTTGCGGTAAAATCCATATTTAGGGCCCATATCACCTTTGACTAAAGAAGTAAATCCAGTCTTCACGTGAACTAAATTTGCGTAGACTCTGTAACATGATTAATATAAATGAACTGTTTATTAGTGAGAGAGAACACTCATTTGAGTTTAAATTACTAGGTAGTAGGATCTTTTGCTTTGAATGATAAAGTTAAAGAGTATCTACTTATCTACTCATGTGATAAAGTAGCGAGCAAATTTATGCACGTGGCATTACATCCTCGTCACAAAAACGGCTACGTAATGCTTACGTCTCCAGTTACTACTGACAATGGTTGTATCTTTCCATCAGAGGAGCCACCTACTTATTTGATTTCCTCTGTTTGAACGTTACATTAAAAACTCATTAATTTTTTTAGTACAAAAATTTTCAAATAAATATCGAGCATGGGCCATCAACAACATTAAAGAAAACAATATTAAAAAAAAAAGTATCATTACGCCGCTTCTCTTGAGGTCTAGGCAGCGTAAACCAAATATATTTATGTGTAATCAGAAATCAGAAGAAATTTATTCAATAACATTTTTACAAGTCAGTTAAGTTATTTTGACAAGTCAACATTTTTTAAAACTACTGCCGGATCGGAAATGCGGCCACACAATGAGAAGATCCGGCGGAAAAAACTCAGTGGGGTTGTCTTTTTTTCATATAATTTTTTTCACAATATTACAAAATTATAAAAATATATATATGAGATTGATGTGAGGAGAAATTAATCCCAGGCTTATTTGTCTTCTAAATAAACTGAGATTTTATAATACCCTTTTATACACAGTTTTGTTTAAACACATTTTTTAAATTTATTGACTGGTAGATCTCCTATTGTTTCAGGAAATTTATTGTAAAAGTGTATATATTGCTCCACAAAAGAGTTACTCATTCTATGGAGACGAGATGCATGCACAACAAAATTGTTTTTGTTCCTTGTATTTAGTGAGTGTACGTCACCATCGCACATCGCCAGAACCTCGGCACGACAATAGCATATTGATTTCCTTGAATTTTCCCCTCAGTGAAACCCTCGGGCTAAGATTGTAAATTGCCCTATCTTTATTCTGCTATACAAATATAGTATTTATTTCAGTAGAATTTCCCGAGAGAAGAATCCCATATGACATAATGCTGTGGAAGTAACTAAAGTATACAATACTTGCTGCTGTGTAAACATCAATTAACTGTCTCATTTTTTTAACTGCATAGGTTGCCGAACTAAGTCTATTAGCTAAATTATTAATGTGCGGTCCCAGTTGTATTTTCTTATCTAATGTAATACCTAAAAACGCAGTGGAATCCACCAGATCCAATTTGTTTTCATCCAGTTGTACACTGCTATCTACATGACTTACATTAGGTAATGAAAATGTAACACACTTGGTTTTGTTACCATTTAATAAAAGATTGCTTGTACTGAACCAATGTGCAACTTTTGAAATCACATTATTTACTTTGTCGTACTCACGAATTTTTCTTTTTTCTTTGAATAAAAGTACAATCGATATAGAAGTCAAAAATTAGTTTTTAGAATTTTTGTCTGTTTGTCTGTATGTCTATTTCTCTGTTTGTCTGTATGTATGTCCGGGGTAAACTCAAAAAGTATTGCATGGATTTACTTCAAATTTTGCATGAATATTACTAACAGGTCGGGTCAAAATATAGGCTACATATTATCACGCTATCATCTACGGGGGAGGTGCTGTGCGGAGTAAACGAAGTCCGCGCGGACGAAGTCGCTGGCAATAACTAGTAAATAAATAAACAGTCTTTCTTAACGGATACCTACGGTTAGCAGCGACCTTTTGGGTTAAACGTTTTTCTTCGCCTTCGAAATATATAAACAAGATGACACATGATTCATAATTTGCTTAAGTTATAAACAATTGACTGAAAAAAGATAACTCTACGCGAGTGTAAGTAATATTTACACTCGCGTAGAGTGAGGTAGTGCTCTTTTCTCCTAAGGATGCTTCGTGTTCGAAGTGAAACGTGCGTTGAGTGCGTCCACAAATTGTGTGCTTTTGTGCTTGGTGCCGGTGGGCGTGGTACGTGGGTGTAAAACTGTGGTGGATGTGGGTGGATAATTGTGCCGCTGGGGTCTTCTTTTTATCCGGAACGTCGGTGAGTCTTATTCATTTATTAAACCGTTGTCTTTCTTTTCGGTACCATCGCGGAGGATACATAGAACAGTTCGCGAATAATAGCAAATTTAATTAACTTCACCTTTTTAATGATGGATTTCCGCAAAATAACGGATGAATCAATAAAATAACTTACCGTAAAGCATTTTTTGCCTTTTGCAAGAAAAAAACGCATATAGCCTCGGACCTAACACAGCCAGAAGCATTGCTGTCACATGATCTTGTTTTCCCGTCCTTGCTCAATTTTATAATTCTGAAAAAAAAAAAAAATATATATATATATATATATATATATATATATATATATATATATATATATATATATATATATATATATATATATATATAGTGGGTAGTTCAAAGAGTACACGTGTAAATGTGGCTTGTGAAATCCCCTCGAACATTAATTAATCTACCAACTTTAAGGAATAGACTAAATCCTTTCCTGCTAGCAGTGAAATGTGAGCGAAATCTAAACATGTCATTACTATCGTGCGTAATCACGATGGTAGTTGTAGAGTACTGCAGAGTTCTGGCTGAATTAAGCGTCATTGCCTTCTGGCATGGCTTAATGTCATGTGTTTACATAAATTTGTGCTTACAGGAAAAATATCACCAAGCAACGTGAAAGATATTTCATTCAAATTATCTCTTAATATTTTATCTTATAAAAAGTGTAAACTTGATTTCAAGACATTGAAAATTAAGATTATATTAAAAAAAGTCTCGCCCTTGGTTGAATATAAAACAGGTCTGTAAAAATACATAAGCAACATTCAAAGAAGTTAGATAAAAAAAGAACACGAGTAACTAATAATATATCAAAACAAACAAAAAAGTGGTAGAGATCTAAATGTTATACATTATCTTAATTTCAATTTTGTCCATTTTTTCCGCCAAACTGAGAATGACAGTAGAATGGATTAATAATATAAAAAAAATTATAACTAAAACAATATTCCAGTAAAGGACATGCATGCATGCATACGAATAGTATGAGACAGATACAAATGAGATAGATACAAATAGTAACATTTAAGAAGGAACTACCAAAATAGTGCGATTTTTACTAAATCTGCTATAAACCGGAAACCGCCGTGGTTTCGGTTGATAACAGATTTAGCATAATATGTCTAATGTAAACGAGCGCCTAAAAAGTTACTAATTTTTAAACAGATCACTAAAAGTTACTAATTTTTATTCGATCGTTAGGCAATGTATTGTATTGGGTCCATTCGAGTAGAATAATTGGCAAGATCGCGTTCTATTGGGAGAATTTGACAGAATTAAGTGTGAAAAGTTGAAAGAATTAAACTCGATATGGAAGAACAAAAATGAATCTTACAAAATTGGACATAAATAAATTTTTATTTTTACCTTTTTTAATAGATAAGGAGACACCAGATCAGTTACACCTGATAGTAAGTAATTACCACCGCCCATGGACATCCGCAATACCAGAGATTTTGCAGTTTTATTTTCGGCCTTTTAAAACTGAGTAAGCTCTTTCGTCGAAGGTCCCCAAGTCGTATCCGTTCAGAAACACTTCTACCGGTAATTAATCCCACACAGTAGTGCGAGAAAAAAAGTGCTGGGAAAAATGCACGGTTGTGGATATCCAGACATAGACATAGTGAGGATGCAATTTAAAATTTCCACGCGATGTCCGATAAGGGATTTGCGAATCAATCTGAACAACTCGTCTAAATATTCTCTAAGATAGATGCTTTAGAAGATGCGCTGGAGCTGGAATGATCAAGAGGAAGAAACTGGTACTAGGGAGTACTGTCCCAGCGATGAGAATAGTATTTCGGGTGAAGCCGAATTTGTGCCTTAAAAAGTTAGAGGCTGACAAAAAGTACAGTTTTGATTTGCTGAGCACTTAGAACTTTCTGAAGGCTAGTTTAGTCTTCCATCTAAATGAACTCGAAACTGATTGTTATTCGAAATTTCAACTCCTAGGATTCCAATACTGACTGAGGTTGTCGGGAGAGTGTCCCCAAATCGAAGTGATACGACAAAGAGTTTCTTTTATTTTAAATGTGATCAAATTTAGATGACCCGTAAGGGGTCGTCTAAATTCGATCACATTTAAAATAAAAGGCTAAAGTTAAGAGTTGACTTATTTTGGTATCAAAGTAAGTTGACTCTTAACTTTAGCTACATGCTAATTCCGGCACTCATTGACCTGTTCCAGAGGAATGTCACAACGGCTGGTGTACGTAGCTCCACCAGTACTGTCAATTGCTTAGCGATTTATCTTACTGATTGAAATATGTCATTGATATGCAGAAAAAATAGTGTCGGTTATAGCACGTAGCTTTGGGAAACGCCAGTATTGATAGTTCAAAGATCAGAGTGCGCAGTGTCGTATGGTGTGTGAAGCAGAAAAAGGACGTCGCATTGCTAATTTGAGACAACAGATGATATGAGATGAATGGTGGGATGATGAAATGAAATCTAAAATTGAGAAAAGAAATAAAGCATGGCTAGGCTTTATCAGTTTACAAATGAATGATGGTATGGAAGATATTAAAGGAAATAATTGGGAAAGAAATGCCTCTATTAACTTGGTAAAATAGAAACGTGAAATAGAAAGAATGAAAGTTAAAGAGAGATTGGCGAAAGACTTTAATAAGAAAACCAAATTTTTTTCAAGGAAGATGAAGAAAACAAAGAGTTCATCAATTTCTAGAATCAAATAAATTAACGTTACGGTTAGTGGCTTTCTTACAAATACAACAAGCGTGTTAAAACGACGTAGCCTAAATATTTTTAGAAATATGTATGAGTTGTTCCATGATTCTAGTGCCATATGTGACCCAGAAAGTGATTTGGTGATGTTCCCGACATGCGAAAACATTTTTTTTGTTATAAGATAGCGAACAAGAAGATGGGTCTGCTGATAGAAAGAGTCAACCATCGCCTACAGACACCAAACGTGTTAATAGTGCATTGCTATCTTGTTGCAAGGTCTAATGCCATATGCATTAGCTTACCGGCTACTTTACCCTCCAAACCGGAACACGACAGTGACAATTACTTACGTTATTGTGACAGTAGGTAAGGCAGTGGTACTAGACCTGGGTGAGACAATGCAGACCTCTATCACCTAGTAGCTAATCGGTCGCCTTTTATGACTTGCGTGGCATAAATGCTGTTAGCCTATTCTTCAAAGGACCCCGGCACCAACACGGGAAAAAGATTACTTTACAAAAAATGCTACGGACGACAACGATATGTAATCTACCGAAATGATTAATTATTATCGTAGTTCTGCTGTCTGGGTTTCCATTTAAGCCCTCTGAAAAAGCTGCTGGAGGACTAGCAAAATATTTGAATACTGGCGACGCACAGATATTTTGCACTTGTTTAAATGGAAGGGTTCAGGTATTAACTGCGCTTTATATAGGGCCATTAGTTTGATCAACTTGGCATCGATGCTATATGTGAGTGTAAGAAAAGTGCAAAGGAATGCAGGGGAAAGCACAAACGTGTGCTAGATTTGTCAGAGAATATTTGAATCAAATTTTTCACGTTGCAATATGGTTTTGCTACTGGTTAGGAGCTTTTACGGCTAGAGAAGATGTTTCAATAGTAGCTCCGAAGATGCTGTGGAAATTAAACTGGTGGCTTAACCTTTACTCTATACTTATAAAGAAAAAAAAAAGTATATTTGTAACAAATAATCTCGAAAACTACTAAGGCTATCTTAAAAATATATTGTCATTGGCAAGCCACACTAACCAACTAAGTAGCATAGACTACTTTTTAATTGAATAAGTAAAACTAAGTTTTTTTATATCTTAAGACAGCAAACAAGTAATCTGCCTGTTCTGACGAAAAGTTTGTCCCCTCCCTCCCTTCGCTCCCTTCCCCTCCCTTCAAAAGACAATCATTGCCTATTAACCCCAAATATGATAGTAGTGCATTCCTATCCTTGTGGTGAGGTTTTAATGCCACATGCAGAAGTCTACCAGCTACCTCATCCGCCGAATTGGAACACGACGCGGCACTGAAGCCATTGCGGCAAGAAGTAATGATTTTGGGTCACGTGAAAGAAATTGCGAGTATTACTCGCTAGTATATAAAAAAAAAGTGTTTTCACGCCCGTATCCCTGAAGGGGTAGGCACAAATGCACCCTCAATTAGCCGAAGATACTTGGTCTCACAAACATGATAGGTGGCAAGCCAATCGCCAAAAATACTTTTTAATTAAATTTGCCCGACCCAAATTTACACCTAAAAAAGGTATAATTCAAACACAGTAAGATAGCAAACAGACAAATAGCTCTTTTATAGAAAATAGAAAACCTGTACCTATAGGCTTCAAGGATATTAATGGTGTGTTATCATCCCCATCAAAGGGATATAATGCTGCGAACTTCCCAATAACCTTACTCTACAAATTGAAATACGGCGGTAATGAACATTTACGCTATAAAATCAGGATAAAGTAAGGCGGCGGTTACAAACTTAGGCCAGATATTGCAGAATTTTACCACTGTGATAGTTAATTTGTCTTTTCTTTACCTTTTACAAACTACATGGTAAGAAATTACTCGTATGTCTATTCTTTAAAAGGGGCTTATATTAATAAAGCAAAAGATTTATTAATTGCTAATAAATTATACATAATTCTAGATTCTAAAGAAAATATTTAAAATTTTTGCTTTATTTCACTGTTACTTTCTATATAGGACTTGGTTGAGCGGTCTTAAAACCCTCATGTATAGACTTACCTTCCGCACTGTATAGAAGAATACGGGTGAAGGCATATATTGCCTCCACCTACGATTGCTGCTTCACATTCACCACGCATTATGGCGTTATGTGCTAACTCCAGAGCTAATGTCGAACTACAGCAAGCGTCACTTAGCGAAATGGATGGTCCCTTTACGTTCAACCAGTAAGAAATTCGATTCGCAAACATAGATCTGTTGCAACTGTGAAACAATTAAATTAAAATTATTTTCTGATGTAGTCAAGTGGTTAGCCTATTCAATTTAAATCATTTTCTACCATTAACGTTGCACATCAGAATCATTCTAATAACGGGTGCTGCATAAAAAGTCTTATGGAACACCAGTCAATTCTAAAAACCATAAGATTAAAATCAATACTCGGGTCGAGCCAATGTTCTACTGTGGTTTCCTTCGAGGTTTTTTCAAAAATCAATATCTCAGTAGTAGTAGCTCGGATCTTGGTAGTAGTTTAAAATTCCCTTATTTTAATTATTAAACACACAAAAATATAGTAACATCAATAGCGTTTTTTTAAGATCCTTAGAGCTACATTTTTTAAACCAAACTCTAATTGTGTTAATTTTTTTTTTATTGATAGGTAAGCGCTTGACCTCGATCTTGCCTGATGGTAAGCTAAGATGAGGCCTAAGATGGAACGCGCTTCCCTAGACGGTACCTAATCACGCTTCTCTTGAAGATCCCCAGATTCTACTCGCCCGGGAACACAGACTCAGAAGCATGTTCCAGTCCTTTGCAGTTCGAATGAAGAATGTTGAATCGAACCGCTTTGTCCGGGTACGTGGAACGTCCACCATATAACGATGCCTAGAATCTGTGCGCCTCGACGATCGATAGAAAAATGGGATGGCGGAATCAAGTCGTGCAATTCCACAGCGCACTCTCCAAACTGTATCCGATAAAAAAACCGATAAACTAGCCACTCTGCGGCGATGATCGAGTCTCTGGAGTTTTTGCCTACCAGATCATCGTCGTTTATGAACCTCTTGGCACGCCTCGCAATCGCCTCAAGTGTTTCCAGCTGATATTTAGCGGATCCATCCCAGAGGTGAGTGCAGTATTACATGCACGAACGGACTTTTTTTTTATGTCATAAGATAGCAAACAAGCAGATGGGTCTCCTGATGGAAAGAGTCAACCATCGCCTATAGACACCAAAGATGTTAATGGTGCGTTGCTATCTTGTGGCGAGGTCTAATGCCACATGCATAAGTTTACCGGCTACCTTACCCTCCAAACCGGAACACGACAGCAACAAGCACTGACGCTATTGCGGCAGGAATAAGTAAGGCGGTGGTACTAGACCCGGGCGAGACAATGCAGAACTCTACCACCTAGTAGCCACGATGGTAGTGACTCGATAGCCAATCGGTCGCCTTTTACGACCTGCCTGGCAGAACGGCAGTTGGCCTATTCTTCAAAGGAGGCCGGGACCAAAACGGCGAAAACTTGTGCTTTATAAAGGTTGAGCAGCTGTCCCGGACTGAATACTATCTCACCTTCGCCAGAATACCAAGCTTTTTTGAGGCAAGTTGGGCTTTAGATACGATGTACGAACCAAAGTTGAGAGTAGGCGTTAACGTGATACCAAGGATCTCGAGGTGGTCAGTTATCGACAAGGCCACACCCTGGAAAGACGGAGATAGATGGAGCGGACTCCGTTTAGCGGAGAATAGACACGCCTGGGTCTTAGTTGCATTAAACATTCTTACCAGATTAATGTCGCCCCAATCGGAGACTGCCTGTAAGGACAGGTTCATACGATCGATCATTGCCTTTTTGAGAGACCGGATCTGCGCCGTACTGGCCCGCGCACTGGATACGTTACTCTCCACAACAGTGCTATCATCTGCGTACCCATAGATACCGGGCTTCAGCAGACTGTTAATGTGTAGCAGGAATAGAGTTGCGGAGAGAACTGATCCCTAAGGGACTCCGGCATTTATAGCCATTTAGTAGAATGAGCAGCCGTCGACGACTACTGTAATCGACCGGCCACTCAGAAAATCTGAGATCCAGGCGCAGAGACCAGTAGGCAGACCATACAATGGAAGCTTGCCAATAAGACTATAATGCCAGACAGGGCAAAGGCCTTCGAGATATCAAGGGAGATAGCTAATGCCTCACCATGCTTCTCGATGGCCGAGCTCAAAATGTAGGTGGCATACGCCAGAAGATCCCCAGTGGACCGATTTCGGCGAAACCCATATTGGCGGTCACTCAGTAGATCGTTCGCTTCTAGGTGTGCCATTAGCCTGCTGTTCAGTTCACGCTCCATAGTCTTGCAGAGTATGGACGTGACTGAAATTGGCCTATAGTTGGAGGGGTCGGCACGACTGCCTTTTTTGGGCACAGGCTGCACGTTGGCAAGCTTCCATGATTTCGGTATTTTTCCAGTCGTCATCGAAAGGCGAAAGACGCGTGTCAACAAAGGAGCGAGTTCTGTTCACAGATATAGTTAATAGATAGATAAGATACAGTTAATATTTTTCATTTCATTTTAGTTATTTTTAAGCTATTGCATAGCTTCTATCGCGGGCCTTGAGCGTGGAGACCGAATCCAGAAATTCCGTAACGAAAAAACCTAACACCCGCCACTCCGCCCGGCACGACAAATTTAAAGGGGTGACCAGTGTTGATTATAAATTTTAAACTGTAATCTAATTAAATTAAATTAGATGTAAAAATTGTAGCATAGTTAAAACACAAATATAGTGCTTAGATATATCATCACGCCAACTCCTAGTGGGGTGTACAGTGTATAATATAGTGATAATAGCATAGGACAAAACCGACCGTGGCTAACCGTAGGCTTATTATATCCATTATTACGAGAAATTATAGTATACACAACAGTATCTTCACGCTGAATCACTTGTGGGGCAGAAAGAGCAACATTAATAGTAAAGTCAGATTTTAGGAAAGTGTAACTCAAATTATTGCCAATTATATTATATAAAGAACGAGTATAGAAAAATATCTTCACACCAAATTTTTGGAGGCATAGTAAGAGTAATATAAACAATAGAGTAAAACTTTTAGAAAGTGTAAACAGATCTTTCTGTTCAATTATAATAAATAAAAAGAGCACTTACAAATACTATCACGCCAGACCCTTTATGGGTATTAAGAGTTAAGAAAAAATTATATGTAAATAAGTCTAATTGAATAGCTTTAAGGTTAAATAGTAAGAGCGCATATTAACACCAACATATCATTACGCCAGACCCATATAGTGATCGGGAGAGAGATTGTAGTGTATATACTCTATTGAGTACAGTCTTGCATTTTTATATTTCTATACCTTGTTTTGTTTTGTACTTATAGTTGTTTAGAGTATTGTGTCTTATAAATAGTGTAATATAGAAACAAAAATCTTAGACTAAAAATATTTTTCTTTTTCTTGTTATATAGAATAATAGACTTAGAGTATAAGAAACTCTAGATCGACATTAAAACGATAAGACTTGTATCTTTGCTGATCAACAAATTTTTGAACGAGGTATTTAAATATTATATGTAAAATATTTTGGACGTACATATCTTCACGCCAACTCTTTTACGGGGTGCTATTTTATTGTAAAATTTTGAAAAACTTTATTGTATATAGTATATGTTAGTGGACTCTTTTATTATTTATTGATAAGGGTGTAATTGTTTCACAAAGTAATCAGACTGTCTCAATACAGAGCATTTACTTAGTTTAGGACCAATACTTGTGCAAAAAAACTTACCTAGACCTAACCCTTGACAAGGTTAACAATCAGAACCATAAGTGTAAAAATAACTTCACGCCAGCCTATAAATAGGTTTCAAGAGTAGTATAAGACTTGTACATATAGACCTGCATAAATAGACCTTCATTTTAAATCCCTATAGGGATAGGAAGGATATATTATACATACATAACTAAATCTTTTAGTCTTTCTTTATAGAGTGAATAAATATAGTTCTATTGAAATTTAACTATCAAAAAATTTTATTTTATTTTTATTATCACAAAGTTTTATTTAGATACTATCAATATATACAATTAAATAAACAAATATACAATTTTAGGGGAGTCTTGGGATATACAAACACTCAGGAACACAAATATATAGAAACATAATCATACAGGAACACAAAACACAGAAACATAAACATATAGAAAAACAAACATACAGAAACACAAACATACAAATAGAAATCCATCCAGAAAATGACGAATAGTTGCAGCAAGATAGTAACTGAATGAAACAATATAAATAAGTGTTTAAAATATATATAGTGTTACATACTTTATGTAAAACATATATAGTAAAAAATAAGTCTTGCGGCTCCTATATAAAGTAAACTTCACAGTCAAGAAAGCAATGTTAAATAAATATAGAAAAATGTACATAAAATAGATTGAAAATAGGAACGTAATGTTAAATTAAAGACAACAAATCTCTTCTAAGTGAATATAGTAAATCGTTAGAAATAAAATATAAAAGGCACAGCGGTGATACTTTTTAGTTTTTCCATCTATCGATAAATACCAGAACTTTTAATGACTTTTTGAAATATCACGCTTGTCTCTTTAGTTCAGCAACCGCCTTTAGGTGGCATTGGTTGTATAGGAAACTACTAAATCAGCTGTTTGTGAGAAAGTATGTAGGACATAGGTGTATAGGTATTTATCATCTACGTACAACAGTGAATATCTGTACTCGTATAATTTGTGTACAAAGTGTTTTAAATATGAATAAACAAAGAAAAAAATACTGCATAAATAAAATAAATATATAATTGTAATTGCATAAGTTGATAAAAAATGCTATGTAATAATAATAGCTTTACCGCGACAGTGTTCGAGTGCCACACGTCTTTTTTTTATAGAAGAGAAGACTAACGAGTAGGAGGTGCACCTGATGGTAAGTGGTTGGTGGTGGTGGTGGATGGTAAGGTAAGATTACCGCCGCGCATGAACATCCGCAATACCAGGTGCCTTGCAGTTGCGTTGCCGGCCTTTTAAGAATGAGTAAGCTTAGTAAACGAATATTGCAAAAGGTAAAACAAATATTGTAAGAAGTATGATATAATTATGAATTATTATTTGAAAAATGGTTGGCAAAAATGTATCTTTGTTTTGTGTATCGTCTTGAAATATAAATTACACTGATGAGTTTATTTTTTTGTTTTATATTTTAAAATTAAAAACTGTGGCCATATCTCCCAGATTAAAATATTATTTTAAAGGGAAGTGAACTGACTACAATCAAACCATGTTATGTTTTATGCTGTAAACTAAATGTTGCCATTCTATATTTTTATATATTCACTAAGATTATAATATATATTTGTATTCTAAGTATTCATTTTTCTAAATATGAGTATATTTTTAAAAAATGTACTAGCAATATTAAGAAAATTATATTTAAAATAATTATATCGATAATAATATTATAAATGCAAAGTCTGTCTGTCTGTCTGTTACGCTTTCACGGCTGAACCGGTGGACCGATTTTCATGAAATTTGACGTGAATATAGTTGAAGATCCGGGGTCAAATATAGGCTATTTTTTCAAAAATCAGTTACTGGAGGGCTGAAATAGGGGATGAAATTTTTATTAAAAGCTATTTGGACGACATATTAATAAACTCGCGGGCGAAGCTGCGCGGTTCAGCTAGTTTAAAATATTTCTTATTATAAAAGGTAAAATTAGCGTTAAGTACAGAACATTCGTGTTTTACCACCCTGGTGTTTACTTTGGTATAAATTCAATAAACAATGATATTGTTTAAGGGACTAAAATGATATATATTTTTAACATCTTATGAATTTTCTACCGATTCTCTATAAATGAATTAGACTGACATAGTATTTTAAAAAATCCATGCTGACAACACTGATTTGTATCGTACGACGATAAAACACTCGTTTAGATAATATTATAAAGTATGTTGTAGACACGCGGCGTAAACATCTTTTAAAGTTGTTATCTAATTTGCCTAATTTTGCTGCTTTTTGTAGTTATATAGTGTTTCAATCGCAATAAATGTAAAACCTACGCAGATTTTGTTCGTAAGCTGCAATATGTTTGTCAATATTATTCACAGATACCATGTTTTGGAAATAAGTACTTAAATTGTCATATTACTTACTATCGTCGCACAAGGCAACCTCTAAGACATTTAAAATAAAAATTCTTTATGTTCTGGGTACATATCTAAGAAGAAAACTTTTGTTTATCAGTGCTCAAAAACAGATGCTGTATTTTACTATATATTTCTCATTTAAAGATGCTAGTCATATAGTAGTAGATATTGTGATGTATGAGAGTTTGTCGAAGCTCTTTGCTTTTTATAAGGACTATTGATAGCTGTGTTTAAAATTAAATTCATATTTTCAGTGGCATTTTGTACAAAATTATTTATGTTTATTGCTTACCCAGCTATTCCTAAACCAGTTAATGAAGTACAATCGTAAAAACAAACACTTTCTGATTCAGTAAAGCAGGTTCCTATGTAGACTCCAACATTCTTTCCGGATAACTGTCCAGGATTAACACCTAAAAAAATATTGAACAATATGATTTTTAAACGAAAAATCAAATTAGAAGTGGGACGAATAATGAATCACCTTTACCGCTTATGCAGTCTTGTGGCCCGGTGTCGGAGTTAGTTGAGGTCCCGGGTTAGATTCCTGAGTCAGGCAATTCAAAAATGTGTTTTTTAAGTTTTCTGATAAAAACAACGTTGCCCGGGATTGGAAAATACCCAGTTGCCGATAGGCTTGCCATCTATCACATTGTGGGACCAAGTATCTTAGGCTAATCGTGGGTGCCCTTGTACCTCTGCCTACCCCATTGAGAATACGGGCGTGAAGATACTATTTTTATAAATAATGAATGTTGTGTAGAGTTATCTCAGTGATATTAAAAACTTTGCCAGGCAGTTCGTAAAAAGCGAATTAACATCCTTCACGGCTATTAAAAAAATCAAAATAACCTATATACTTATATATTTTTTATTTTATATATATATTACAATACATATATAAAATAAAATATATATATTACCAGCCCAGAATTTATCAACTCGCTAGCTCAAACAAAAATACGTTGTCTTTTTAATCCCGTAATCGACGTTATTAATGAATTAATTGGTGAACGACAGTTGCGTTGGTGTTGTTCAACTAAAGGACGGCATTTATATAACTTTTCCCCATGCGTCCGAGTTTGCTTAAGTAAAACTTGGATAAAAATAGATCATTGTGTTGCACAGTTTCTCACTAGCCACGGTAATTTTAAAGCTAAATTATTCTCGTTTAAATTAGTTCCTTCTCCTTTTTGCGAGGTCTCTACATTAAATTGTAAATATAAACAAACTGCATATCACATTCTTTGGGAGTGTAATCTTTACCAAAACGACCGTCGCCAAATGCTTGATAGTATCCAATGTATATCCGGTGTAATTTATTACTCCGACCTTGTGGGTACACGTGGGAACATCCGTGCCTTCAAGCGATTTTGTCATACTTACTACTGGAAGCAAAATTAAGTAGGCCATTCTGGTATGTCCCTAATTTCCAAACTTCCGTGGTGCTATAGCAATCAGGCTTAACCTGATTGTAGAAGTCTCATTTCGTAGCATTTTTTATGCTTTTCACATTTTGCTGTCTCATCCAAAAATCCATCCATCCAAACATCCAATCTTTCGCATTTATAATAATATAGAAATAAAGATAATCATCATTTCCCAAACAAATAATGAAATAGAAGACCCCAGCACCGGCACCGACTAACACACTACCAAAACAAGTAAACTCTCTGTTGTGTAGGAAGTCCCTACAGTACCTTATATAAATAATAATAATAAATAAATAAATATTCAGGGGACCAATTGCACTTACAGAACTAACCCCAAAGTAAGCAAATTATTTGTTTGTATTATGGGTGTTAGTCAACGATACTAATATATATTTTTTTTTTAATTAAGTCATAAGATAGCAAACAAGCAGATGGGTCTCCTGATGGAAAGAGTCAACCATCGCCTATAGACACCAAAGATGTTAATGGTGCGTTGCTATCTGTGGCGAGGTATAATGCCACATGCATAAGTTTACCGGCTACCTTACCCTCCAAACCGGAACACGACAGCGACAAGCACTGACGCTATTGCGGCAGGAATAGGTAAAGTGGTGGTACCAGACCCGGGCGAGACAATGCAGAACTCTACCACCTAGTAGCCACGATGGTAGTGACTCGATAGCCAATCGGTCGCCTTTTACGACCTACCTGGCAGAACGGCAGTTGGCCTATTCTACAAAGGAGGCCGGGACCAACACGGCGAAAATACATAGAAATACATATATGAATACTAGAATATATTTGATAAACACCCAAACCCGGAAATACAAACATTTATGCTCATCACACAAATGATTGTCCCCGTCGGGGATCGAACCCTGGCCCCGTAGATTGCGTAGTCAGGGTCGCTAACCACTCGACTAACGGGGCGATCCCATACATGATTTATACGCTAACAAAAAAAATCGGATTGCGGGCCTAATAAGACGTTAGGTAAAAGCACGCTGACGGCTAGCTATTATTTTTTTAATGCTGTCATTATAAATTGTGGGGTTATACCACATACGACATAATGATTGTATTTTAATGACATTTTTTTTGCGAAGTTTAAGGTAAAGTTATATTGTCAATTAAATTTATTATAATTATTATATTTGAGCTTACCAGCATCGTAAATTGCTGCATACGCTTGTTCCATTACTTTACGGGCTATAGAATCCATGCAGTGGCTGAGCCGGTAATTTACTTTGAAGAACTGAGCATCAAAATATTGTAGATCAGGCACATTTCCAGCAAATTGTGCCACCTCTGGATGGTTATGCTTCCACCGAGTGCTATTATTTATGGGATTTATCTAAAAAGTTATATTTTTCTAAAATTGATGTTTATTATAAAATGCGTTTATTTTAACTATATAAATATTGTACCATACGATAGACCTAAGGAGATAGAGTTCTGTGACTTTTCGTCCAATGTTGGTACCACCACTATAATTTTTCTGCAACAATAGCATCAGTATTTCTTACTGTTGTGTTCCTTTTAGAATCAGGTAACTGATATATACTAATGTATTGTATATTTTTATACCACAACATATCTTATCTGTAGGCTATGGTTATCTCTTCGCTTCAGTAGTCTCATCTGCTTATTTACCATCTTATGTTTTATAACATACAATAATTGTTAATTTATTATTATATATACATATTTGTTAAAATTAAAAAAAAAAAACCGTTGCAACTACAATATTAATAATACTAATTTTGAATTCAAATACAGCTATATATTATACCAACGATTAAAAATATTTTAATTATCTGTACTTTGTGAAACTGTATTATAAGATAAAACAATGATAACCTTTTTGTATAGAATATTATCCAAATCCTTGACATGGTGGCATGACGGAAAAAGACCGGCTACGCCGGATATTACAATTCCGTCATCCAATAAAGGCACTTCGTTTTTGTTCTTGTCCAATGAAGGAAGTTCTTGCGGTTTTGGAGCCATTGTACTTATCTGAAAAAAGTTAGAATTTAACATATAGTAACTATTCTTTCCCAAATATATTATACTAGCTGACCTTCGCAAATTTATCCGCGAGTAGATAAACATGTCGTCAATATAGTTTTTCATACAATTTTCATCCGCTATCGCAGCCCCTTAGCCGTTAATTTTTGAAAACAAAGTTAGCTCATTTTGAATTCGGACCTTCAACTATCTCTTTTAGCTTTAGCTGTGAAAACGTAAAAGTCTTTCTTATGTATAATATTCACATGGATGTAATAAGTTCCCACAGGATTTCATAATAAGTTGCATGTTTTAAAAATTTCATATTATTTATAATAAATATTGTAAAGATGAAAGATTTGATTGTTTGTATATTTGAAATGGATAAACTCGAATTTTTTTCCTACGATTACTAAACCATCTCATCAAAAAATATATTTGAAATGAAAGCCAAGTTCAATATAAGAGTATGCGTCTCTGTTGACTTCGCAGACAAAAAAATTGAGATCTAATAAACCTAACCTACCTACGAGAACCTACAGACTGACAATTAGTGCAAGTCCAAGATAAGACAGATAAGAATATTTACTGTTAGAAAAAGCTAGCCAAGTCAAATTTTGAGCTAGTTATATATTTTAAGTGAAGTAAATGATTTGTGTCATAATTATGTCCTAAAATTTAAGAACTTATGACTTTTTAAGTATCAAACACTGTGTGGTAACATTAAGAACTACGAAATTGTTATATAAATTTTTTTTAGAATGTTGCACATTCTTGTAACAAATTTGATGAGTTTCTTTACAACACTTAGCATCCAAATAGATATCAAAAATAAACAAATTAAATTTTAAAGGATCTTTTTTATACTTCGTATAATTTTATACTTCGTATAATAGATATATCTGAACAACCGGGCTGTCTACACCGTGGCTTCTGACGTTCTAAAATAAGTACAAGTTACTAGGGTCTACTAAACAGGGTGTTTTCACAGCTGTATATAATAGACATACTCGAACAATCGGGCTGTCCACACCGGAGCTTTCCACGTTGAAAAATAAAACACATTATACTCGGGTCCACCAATCAGGATATTTCCACAGCTGTGAATAACCGAAATATCTGAGCATCCCGGAATTGAATTTGATCCAGAAAAATTTGAATCCACAAGTCCTGGGTTGTCTACTCCGGGACTTGTGGATTCAAAGATAAAATACATGCTGCTCGAATCTGAATAATTCTACAGGTATGTACAATAAATACATTTCCTTATAATATTTGGATCAGTCCATGTGTTACTCAAACTTGTTTCTCATTGAAAGCCCTATCCAATGATGTCGCCGCAATATCATTCTTTAGAAAACTGTGTTGACGGCTTACCAGAAAATTGTAAAGTAGAGGACAAATCTAGTTATTACTGAATGTAAGCTTATTAAGGCACTTAAGATTAATCTGAAAGTTTCAGAGCAAACAAGATGTCATGTCTTACACTCTTTCTTTCCTTAGTGAAAGAATCAACATATTAAGTTTATCAGAAAATAAGAAGAAACAGTTTTAAATTAAATTTCACACACACACACACACACACACACACACACACACACACACACACATGCACACACACGCACACATGCGCGTACATACGTGCGCCTAGATTCTTTCGCAATACCTTAGATTCGTGCATTTTTGTTTTTTATGTATATGTGTAAATAGCATGATATAATAATTAGAAAAAAACACATTTGTAATTCGAAAAACAAAAAAAATATAGATATAGGTTTATCAACATTGTAACATAGTTATAAAGGAGTAGAGTTTTCTGACACGAACTCTTATATGCTTAAAAGAAGACTTCAACAACATCAACCGTTTATTTAACCTTATATAAATAAAAAATATTATTATTATTATTAAAAATTATTAATGAACAAATGTAAGCCGGGTGACTAGTACTGAGATTCTTCAGAATACAAGGCGCACGGTAACGAATCGGAAGTCTTGGACGATTACAATGGCAAAAACCAGCTTTATCCTCGCGTCAGCAACTTTTACGTCACACGACAGTAAATAAAGGCATGCAAGCTCATTTACTTATTTTTACAAACAAAAGTACCATGAATCCTGTCATACTGACTTGTACCTTCGGTTATGAGACTGAAATTTAACGATAAAAGGTTTTATACCGCCTGAAGGAAAATATTCAGTCCATCAATTTCAGAAACTAAAAACCGGACCAAGTTAAATAACTACATAAATACATCGTATCGATCTTGCGATGGACAATTATCCTATAACCAGTACGGAAATGAGCGACTTAATGCTGACTTTTATTATTATTTTAAAGTTTAATGTTTGAAAAAAAGGGTTATTTCTCTTAAAAGTAATACAAAGGACGCATATTGAAAAAGAAAGGCGTATTTAAAAATATAAATTATTTTTTTATATAATGCCTATTTATTATTTAACATAATCATATTGTTTTCACAACTCAGAAAGCTTATTGCAAAATTACTTATAGGGGTAATTTCTTTTATGACCTAAATTATTAGGTTAACTATAAAACAGCTATTTATATATTATGCATGACAAAAATGTACATGGTTTACAATATTTGTGTGTTATAATTGATACAAAAAAACAGCATTTTCATACCTTTTAATTCTTGAACTATTGTTTGGATTATGTTTAGATATAAATACAAAGGCTAAAGGTTACCTAACAACAATTAAAAAAAATAATTTAAAAAAAATTAATTGCAAATTAGGTTACCTAACAACAATTTAAAAAAATGAGTAAAATTCAAAATCTCCGTGGTTCCTTTATTAGTAGTAAACCATGTTTTGTTTGCGAGTAGTGGCAATTTCTGCGAGGCCAGGACTGAAATGGACATTTAACTTGGAAGAATTATGTAGAACAGTCTCAAAACCTTATGTGAAAACTTTATTGTTATAGAAAATCGGAAGTTTCTATAACAAAAACAAACAAAAATTTAATTTTGACCAAAAATTTTAAAATGACGTATTTTTGACTATACTTAAAGATACTTCATTCATTTATTCTGCCCGACATTATTGTTAATTGTGCGAATTAAAATTATTTACACTGGCATCACAGTGTTTGCACGAAAACAACAATGGCGGGTAAGACGGGGGAAAAACTCGGGGATTCAGTCTCCTGCATCGATCAGTGTAACACACACTGGCCTCCGTTAAAAAGTACGATAATATTTGAATAATCTAGAACGTGCATAAGCAATTTAAGGTACATGTATTTGTTAATTTATATTATATTTCATTCTGAGAATTAAAAGATAAAATGTTAAAATTAGAGTGAATAGAATAAGGGTTTTAATTACATTAGACAATGTGAAGAAAATATAAAATTGTAAAAACCGATTACGTTGTTTTAATTAGAAAAGGCAGTTATTAATATTTAATACAAGGGCGGAATCTGGCCGTTGCCCATAGGTGCTACATTATATTCTCTCATGCACTACTTTAATTGTCAAATGTAGGTTATTGCTTACATTTCAGAAGTGGTGTACCCACAGTTTACACAAATCAAAGGTTACATTATACAACTAGATTATCAAATATTAATTAGTGACATTCTCTCATATCGATATTCTATATTTCGTGAATCTCATTTCATATAACATTTTTTTTGATTAATAAGAAGTGGACTTATTATAATTTTTGCACATTGGCATTACCGGTAGACTATTTTAAAATACGTAACAGCTTTGTAACCGATTTTTATAAAAAAAAGAAATTCTATTCTTCTATATTTTAAAGTACCAAATATTACTTTGAAATCGATATAATTTAACAGTTAATTTATTTTCCTTTCTTTTTCTTGCCATTTTAATGGTCTTTAAAAAAACGTACGTTGTTAGATAATATGTAGGTACGATGAATATACTATGCTTTGTCGTTTTAAATTTCAGATAATTTAAATACTTGAAAAATCACTCGTAACACTGGAGCGGTCACGTGGTAACGAGAGAATGAAATAATAAGTGCCTTTGCCGCTTTGTCTGGAGTGATATGCAGCGAGGTCAATATTAATTATGGACGGTTCTTCGAGAGATTGCACCATTTCTTTAAACTATCCTACGTAAACCTCCGCATTCATTTCTTTATGATAGTCCACTGTTTTCTTGGATTTAAAGGTCACTAAAGCACCCGACACGAAATTCACATATAGACCCTGCATGGCATAAGGCGTTCAATTTTTTCTATTGGCACTGAACTAGCGGAAGCGGTGGTGTCGTCAGTCCAGTTCATAGATACTGTGTGGTTTGCATTTAACCAAGTCTCTTCACTAAAAATAACATTGAACCAATCTGATATTTTGTGGCTTCGTTCGAAAATTCGCAGCGAGCCATAGCAATCATCGTGACGCTCCATCAATATTTTACGTTTGTCCGAATTTTAATAAGAAAATCCAATTTTTTTTCAAAACCAAGCTTAATGATGATTTTTGGCCATGAAACAAACCACATTTACGTAAAGACACAACAAGTTTTTTAAGTGTCGAAATTTCTTTACGCAAGTAATAGTCATATATATAACGGCGTGGTTGGCGTTTTTTCATCGGCGTACGTAGCTTATTTTACTGCATGCCGCTTGTACCGTAAGCTTCGGTAGTAATTTTCGAAGCAGTAGCTCTACTAATTCCGCAATACGCTCTCGCGCTTGCGACAGTGGTAAAGCGGGCCACCATTTTGATACTCTGCTTTAAAGTAATTACGAAACTTGATCACCAATTCTCTCGCCTGTCTTTTTAGAACAGATACTTTCAGCATTTTAATATTTGACAGCTGGGCAGCAATCAACACGGAGGAACACAAAATATACAACGTAACCTATGGAGAATGTGAAAAACCTCAGGGAACAGAAATGTAGTGACTAGCACGACCGCGTTGTTGCGAGTGACAGATTGAAACAAACACCGAATGGCCCTGGGCTATTGAGTGTTCCCACCTTGAAAAAATATATTTGAATATTTTTGTTATATTTGTCTTTGTTCAAAATATAATAAATATATGCGATAGATATCATTACTTATTTGGTCACAACACTACAACTATCAAATTAGAACTGACATCTAGAAAATAAAGCACTGGATATAGTATAGTACGCACTGTACATCAATAATAAAGCATCAATAATTTGCCGTTCTTTTGAGCGTGATATAAGTGTTTGCTCATATGCAGGACTACGCGTGCCACGTTAAACATCGTGTCTCTTAGTATTCGTGTGGTCTCTGGTTGGGACCATTATGATTCTAGCTTGACTTTATCTGGCTCAACTACAGTCTGTTAGCGATCGCTGATTGCTACTACCAGAACTGACTCTCATTTCTACCCAATATGTTTTTTTGTTTCCTAATGAAAAGAGTCAACCATCGCCTATAGACACCAAAGGTGTTAATGGTGCGCTGCTATCTTTTGGTGAGCTCCAAACCGAAACACGACAGTGATGAGCACTGACGCTATTGTGGCAGGAATAGGTAAGGCAGTGGTACCAGACCCGGGCGATACAATGCAGAATTCTACCACCTAGTAAATGTGTCCCAACTTATGGTATTGTTTGCATTATTATTTATAATAATAATAAGCTTATGAATCGATTAGGAAACCACTTCACATTGTGTCTCTGACATTGATAAAAAAATTCAAGATTTAAGAACACTATTTATTTTTCAGTTTTTAGCAGTCAGGTTTATGGTTTATTAATAATTTAATTTCTATGATAACAACAGATTTACAATCTAAATGCTATATTCACTTACCTTTTCAAAATATATTTAAGAATTTTAAGCAATTTAAAGTAACTAGCAATAATAATAAAAATCAAACTGTTAAAACAACAATTATTGCAACTACTATAAGTGATAATATACCAAATTTTATTCAAACCATGCTTGTATTTAATTAGACATATCGACCGTCCATACTGTCAAAAACTGAGGTTTACAAGAGAGCGTAATCAATGTTCAAATCTCTCTTAAAATAATTCTATGCAAAATTGTAATTTTTTTCTACCTTGAGTTATTTATTATATTTAGGGAGTCTAGAATAGTATTTAAGTGTTTAAGTTTTTTTATATTCTCCCGGAAAAAACTGATAGATGACTGTTTTTACATTGACATTCATATCAGACAAGTCGGAGATACCTTTTTATACGCTGAAAACAAAAAAAAAACTGAAAACTTAATTCGATTAATTCATAAAATATAAAAAATAACGTGTTTCATTTTAAATACCATACCTTAAACAACTTAAGATCACAATCCACAAATATTAAAAATACATTAATAAATACGTCTCTTTATACGGCGTTTGAAATGATAAAACATGCATTTTAAAAAACCGTGTAGAACGATAATTACGATATATCCGCATATACGACACTTATTGTAAGCAATTATTACACTTGTTCTCTTATTCGATTTGTATAAGTAGAGAAATACATAAAAGAAAAAATCTTATATAGATGAGCATTTGGAAAATTTAAAGTCATATATGTAATATTTTCATTGAAAAAGTAAACTTATAAGAGGTTTAAATATTGTTTAAATATAGTGAATTACATGTATTTTATTAAACTACAACAATATTGAAAATAATATTTTTATATGCGATAAAAGAAAGACACTCTACCTGGCAATGAACGTGAACAAGAAACAAAGAAATGCCTAATTACAACCATAACATTATGTATATATAGTACGTAATATCTATTGTATTATCATTACTGTATGCAAATTGATTAATTTGAATAATTATATGCTGCCAAATAGTTCGTACTTATGTGCTTTTATTCATGT
The DNA here is from genome assembly GCA_036924255.1 of Apodemia mormo. Taxonomy (NCBI): domain Eukaryota; kingdom Metazoa; phylum Arthropoda; class Insecta; order Lepidoptera; family Riodinidae; genus Apodemia; species Apodemia mormo. Next base: position 3,901,197 of record JAUPFN010000020.1, on the reverse strand, counting down.
ACGTCCGTACGCGAATAATTAGCCAAGCGTTTGTTCCTTCTATGAATATTGATGACTATTAAATATATTTCAGTATGTTATATCTTTATTTCTGTATGTAGATGATTTTCCGTGCTGGTACGGGTCTCTTAAAAAGATAATAATAATAATAAGCTTATGAATCGATTAGAAAACCACTTCACATTGTATCTTTGACATTGATAAAAAAATTCAAGATTTAAGAACACTGTTTATTTTTCAGTTTTTAGCTGTCAGGTTTATTGTTTTTTAATGCTTATATGGCAAAAGCGTTTTATAGGACCTGCGTGTAGTAAAAATATCAGTATTATACAATTTTGTAAATAAGTCTTAGAAATAGATAGAAGTGATGTTTATAAAATATTAGTTGTTCAGAGTAAAAAAAAACTTTTATTTAATATTAGCTGTTGCCAGCGACTTCGTTTCGGACTTCGTTTACTCCGCACAGCACCTGGCCGCTAGGTGATAGCGTGATAGTATGTAGCTTATATGTTGACCCGACCTGTTAGTAATATTCATGCAAAATTTAAAGTAAACCCATGCAGTACTTTTTGAGTTTACCCCGGACATACATACAGAAAAACAGATAAACAGACAAACAGATTACCAGACAAACAGGCAAAAATTCTAAAAACTATATTTTTGGCTTCGATATCGAATGTAGATCACGCCCCAAGTATTCTTTTAAAAAAATATTCAATGTACAGTTTTGACTTTCCTACGATTTTATTATATGTATATATATGACTAGCGGCCCGCCCCGGCTTCGCACGGGTATAATATATATAGCCTATGTCACTCAGGGAATAAAAATGTGTAAGCGTTTGACCCTACGGGCCATCCCCCAAACTTTCCACTAATTTAAGGTACTTAAGCTCAAAAGAGTAAAAAAATAAGCATAGATTTTTCATTTCAAACATCTATTTTTTTTAAAATGGTAGTATATACATTTTTGAAAAGCTGTATATTTTGAAAACGACGATGGCATTCAACTCAATTTTGAGATCAAAAATATTGCTTTTGCTAAATAATCGATAGGTTGAAAAATTTCGATGCAATGTCAAAAAACATTTTATTTTTAATTTTCTTCATTGATAAATCCCAAACAAATTGAGCGATTTTGATTGAATTAACGGTATTTGACGCAGTTTTAGAGGAGAAAAGCTAATAAGATTTTTAATTCAATTGGTGAATTAACTTGAAATTTATTTAAAAAAAGTTAAGTAAGTTTGCTAAAAGCAACGTAATTTTAATATTTGAAAAGCTATAAGATTTGAGAATTAGATTCGATTTTGATTTTTGAAACGGCATTTAACGTAGTTTTTTAGTACTAAAATACCGTAGAATACCAAAAAATGATTGGTTGGAAAATTTCGAAGCTATGTCGAAAAAACACTTTTTCAATATTTTCGGCAACGATTACTCCCAAACGGATAAACCGATTTTATACAATTTATGTATTAGACGCAGTTTTTTGAGGAATAGAGCTGATTAGTTTTTGTGCTCAATCGGCAAATAAATCTGGAAGTTATATTAAAAAAATACTGTTTCGCTAAAACTTTATTTGGTGTTTTTTAAAAATTTTTCAAAATCTGGACCAAATCGGTTTAAATTTTCAGGAAGTCTAAGTTGAGCGGAATCCAATCGAATGCCATCAACCGGGTTTCTATCGGTCTAACCGTTCAAAAGTTATGAGATGTTTACACACAAACACACACATACACACACGCACACGCACACGCACACGCACACGCACACGCACACGCACACGCACACGCACACGCACACGCAAACGCACACGCACACGCACACGCACACGCACACGCACACGCACACGCACACGCACACGCACACGCACACGCACACGCGCACGCACACGCGCACGCGCACGCGCACACGCACGCGCACACGCACGCGCACACGCACACGCACACGCACACGCACACGCACACGCACACGCACACGCACACGCACACGCACACGCACACGCACACGCACACGCACACGCACACGCACACGCACACGCACACGCACACGCACACGCACACGCACACGCACACGCACACGCACACGCACACGCACACGCACACGCACACGCACACGCACACGCACACGCACACGCACACGCACACGCACACGCACACGCACACGCACACGCACACGCACACGCACACGCACACGCACACGCACACACACACACGCACACACACACACATACATACATACATACATACGTACATACATACATACATACTGACGTCATCGTGAAAATAGTCGGAAAAGATTCCTAGGACCTCAAAACGTGGACATCCGGTAAAAACTCTATTTTCGAAAATCGGGGTAAAATCAGTAACTTCCTTATCTATATACGTAGTGAGAAGTTAAAAACTGATTAGTTAAATCACGTTTTTTTATATTGTTTGGTGTTATTTCAAAATTTTTCAAAATCTACTGGACCAAATCGGTTCAAATTTTCAGGAGTCTAAGTTGAGCACAATCCAATCGAATGCAATCAACCGCGTTTCGATCGGTCTAGCCGTTCAAAAGTTATGAGATGTTTACATACACACATACCCACACACACACACACATACGTACAGACATACTGACGTCATCGTGAAAATAGTCGGAAAAGGTTCCTAGGACTTCAAAATGTGGACATCTGGTGAAAACTCGATTTTCGAAAATCGGGGTGAAATCAGTAACTTCCTTATCTACATACGTAGTGGGAAGTTAAAAATGATTAAAATCGATCCAGTAGTTTTGATTTATTAATTACTGCCCGTGCCTCGCGCATTAAATTTGGAGTAAAACAAATCGCCTTTCCCAATACCATGAAGATTTCCAGCTGTCTTTGGAATATCTAAATTCATATAGGTACTACATTTTTAGTTTTTACATTTTTACCTATTTCTTTTATTTTTACAATTAATATATTACATAATGTCTTTATATACAACGTTCATAGCCTTCTTGCCCTTAGACATTACATATTTTCTTTAGAGCTTACTCTTGAAAGAGCGATATATAGTTGGCCATGTGAAAAACAGTCAACGCTCAAATCTAAGCCTGCAACGTTGAAGGTTTGACCCTGTGATTTATTAAGGCGAGGCATCGGGAAGAACGGGAAAAAATGTGTAAATGGTTGAACCTCCGGGCCATCCGTGAAACTAAATTAAGCTCAAAAGATTAAAAAATATAAGCAAAGATTTTTCAGTTCAAACATCTATTTTGTTAAAAATTGCAGTATTATTAATTTTTGAAAAGCTGTATATTTGAAAACGACGATGGTATTCAACTCAATTTTTGAGATCTAAATTATTGTTTTAGCTAAATAATCGGTAGGTTGAAAAATTTCGATGCCATGTCAAAAAACATTTTATTTTTAATTTTCTTCATTGATAAATTTTGATTAAAATTTTGATTTTGATTAAATTAACGGTATTTGACGCAGCTTTTAAAGGACAACAGCTAATAATATTTTTAAGTCAATCGGTAAATTAACTTGAAAGTTATTTTAAAAAAATTAAGTAAATTTGCTAAAAACAAGGCAATTTTAATTTGATTGATATTAACCAATTTAATAACAACTTAATTTTCTCAGCAACAACAACTTGTTAATTATTATTGTTATTCAAGGGTAACATTGTCCTACATGTAAAGGAGAAACTTTTCTGAGTCCAACGCTCTAAAGATTTCTTTTTATCTATCTTTATTAGTTACCCGATTTGAGATTTTTCGAAGATAGAAAAGATGGTTGTCTCGTCAAAACGAAGCTGTTCACAAAAAATCAGCTTGTTAGAAATCAAAAAAAGTTTGTTTCTGGAATCCCAGTCTATCTAACTTCCTTACACTTATACAGCACATGGTAATGAGTTTCCTCATGTATAAGCCACGCTTTGCACAGCGGACTGTCCGTTAGCCCTATAGGGTGCATGTGTTTATTCATATGGGAACGTCTCAATATCAGACCACATATTAACTCTACCCTTGGTAGCTTAAATAGCCTTTATTCTAAGACATCTCTCCGACTTACTCAATTCCCACAAAGCTAGAACTTTTTTAAATATAATTTTACTATCGGGTAATTAAGAAAATGTTGTTCTGGCAGGCGTGTTGCGGTTGCCATGGCGTGTTGCCATCTTTTAAAATGTTAAGAATGTAATTTTTTTTCGGAACCTGCTGGTATAAGCCTGAAATTTTAATATGTTGTAATTTACATATTTTTAAGTCTAAAAACAAAATGAGAACCTGTTTTGATGGTTTCAAGTGTCGCCAGAAGAAAGCAAATTTATCATTGGGATTGTAATTCATCCTGTTCCCACAAGGTTGAAATTTTGGATGGATGGATTAATGGATATATTAATTCTATAGTGTGAAAAGTATATGTAAACAGCCAGCCTAAGCTGGTGGTGGTTAACAAGAGTCTACATATCTTCCTCTGCCACTCCGCTTACCAGTGCGCCCAGGTTACCCTCACTTCACACCCGTACTTCGATCTATTAAGTGCACATCTTCGTGTGTTGTTTATGTGAATATTGTTTTGATCCTCGCACGTTTTTGGTTCATTGGATCTTCTTAATACGACTACCTTCGCTTGAATTTATTTATGGATCACGATATGCTGCAATAACATTGTTCCTGTCTGTCTACATCAAATACAATACAAACATTAGAAAGTAATAAATGTTTACTTACCTTATAAGTCAACATTTATTACTTTTTAATGTTTTGACTAAAGTTATTTATTTTATTTCTTGCAGGCAAACATACAGTTAGATATAAAGTAGAACATAAATGTATATATTATAGTGCACTTGACACAGTATAACTTGATCTGCAGAAATATGAACTTGACATTTTTGAGTGAAGTTTTTAAGATAATTATTGTGTATGAAACGTAGTTAAAGAAAAAATATGGTTATTTTTATTTGACAACCATTACGTACAAGACAGGACATCATCCGCATTTGATTTTTGGTCCAAATATAAAAGTGAACTTACATACTACCAAGCTTAGTGATGCTGCATCTTTGGTGTCAAAGAAATGCTACGGCGGACAAATTCTGTTAAAATATATTATTTTTCTGGCCGGCTCTTTTCATATTTGAACCAAATGGATTATGTCCTTTACGCATTGACTAAAATGTAACTAGAAAAACAAAACAATTTTAATAACAATGACGCTACACGTGTTCATATTTTCTAACCATATTTCTTTATTAGAGCGTAAAATGCAATAATAAAATCTTCAAATCGATACAATTATTCTGCGCGACAAGTTGAAAAGTGTCTAAATAGAGATACTGCTCTTAAAATTATGTGCGATAGCTCATTGGATCCGGAATGACGCCTTTGAAAATGTGCTAAAAGCGTGTATTAGCACATAACAAAATGCAAAGATTATAAAGAAAGATGAGAAAAAAATGGCATTTCGTTTTTTGCCCATATTTCATAAACTATTATTGCTTAATACACTATTAGTATTTAATACAATATTTCATAAACTATTATTGTTTAATACACATAAACTAATACACATAAATTATTTAAGAAATTTCAAAAAAAAAGTTCGGAAAGAAGAGGAAATTTCCAAGAAAAAACTCTTAGATTCCGGAACTCTATCTTCATTATTTATAACTTTAATTTAACGCTGAAAATGGGTCTCCGCGCGACATTTTTAAGTTACGGTAACAAAAACTGAAAAATCCACGTTCCAAAATGAAAAATCCAAAAATCAATCAAATTTTTTTAAATTCTTTAAATATTACTTTTAATCACTCTCACAAACTCATCTTTAATTGTTTATAACTTTTGCAATTTTTTATGTGCTAATACACATTTGACATTGACATTTTAGCGAATAAACCATCGCGTACCGATACATAATTTTATCCTCCACAATTATAAATATATAATTTTACAGTCATTGAGAACAACAATTCATAAATCACACAAACAATTTAGTGAGATTTCTCTAGTGCAATAAAATATAAATTGTTTTAAATAATAAAGTATTATAGACATTTAAGTGCAGAATTGCACCTCAAATCCATTTGCTCGCGCGATACGCACTACTACATTTATTTTATTATTATTATAATTAATATTTTGTAGCCTTCGATGAAATTGACGTTAAATGGAGATTATAATTATTAATGTTATTTTGATAAACCGGAATGTGATGTAAGTAAAATTAAAATTAAATATTGCATGCCGTAACTGGTCAAATATGTGAGACCCATTATGTAATTCTAAGACTTTAATGTACCACATTTGATGCAATAAACTATATTCTATTCTATTCTGTTCTATTCTGTTCTGTTCTGTTCTGTTCTGTTCTGTTCTGTTCTGTTCTGTTCTGTTCTGTTATGTTATGTTATGTTATGTTATGTTATGTTATGTTATGTTATGTTATGTTATGTTATGTTATGTTATGTTATGTTATGTTATGTTATGTTATGTTATGTTATGTTATGTTATGTTATGTTATGTTATGTTATGTTATGTTATGTTATGTTATGTTATGTTATGTTATGTTATGTTATGTTATGTTATGTTATGTTATGTTATGTTATGTTATGTTATGTTATGTTATGTTATGTTATGTTATGTTATGTTATGTTATGTTATGTTCCCCCCCATGGTCCCAAGCCTTGTCGCGGCGGGGGGGCATAGTACCTGGGGTGCAATCCAGCACCTTGGGGAAACCAATTGGGCCGCGGTGACTGCTCTCAGTATCCCTCTTACTAGAAGAGGGGACAGGAGACGCAGATGGTGCTTTTCGCACCTGAACATTATTTGTTCAGTGGAGCCTTGGCTCGGGGGATGGCAGACCTTCAAGGCTGCGCTGGGTAGGTGCGGCTCTGTTACTGGGCTGTACACTGGGCGACTCACGGGTCAAAGACCCGTTTGTCGGCCAACCCGTTATCCCTTATTAAGGGACCGGGGATCCTTATGGGTCGCGAGGAAGTCCAACCTCAATAAAAAATGGGCCCGAACACCAAGGTGTGACGCTTGCCGACGGTGTGCATGGCCGGGGGGAACCCGGTCACTAGAGTGTCAAACAAACCCCAAGCAACCATGAAGAGCACGCTAAAGGAACCGTATACCCAGGAGGGTACCGGCAAAGCCGGAGAATCCCTCGGTGTATCAGCAGTTGCCCAGACGGTAACTACTGATACATCCAGCCCATCCGTATCTGGGGGGGCAACTAGGCGTGAGGAGAAAAGTTTAGTGGAGCGAAGCAATAAAGAACACGATCAAGGCGTATTTGCTGTACCCAGGTCTATAGACGGATCCGAGGAAGATGACAATGTATCGGTTTGTTCGGCATTGTCTATAATGTCAGCATCATCAGCCGCCTCGATTGCTACCCGAGCACAGAAACGTGGTAGGCGAACAGGACCCAATGAAGACGTAGAAACACCCACGGCCAAGCGCAAGCTTCGGTCGAGTACAAGGGTCAGGGAAGAGGACGACAGTGATATCTCGTTACTCACAACGACAGCTACTAGGGCGAAAGAATCCTTGCCGAGAATGGAAGAGTTGGCTGCAGAAATGAAAGCACAGCCAACTGCAGATCTCGGGGCCCGAATAGCGGAGTCCCTGGAATCTGTTGAAAAGGTCGCGGATAGGTCAAAAAACCTAAAGGGGAATTTCGTACGCAGTCTTAGGATAGCGGCGAGAACCGTTAAAGCTGCGGCGGACGAAATTTCATTGCGGGCCCTAAGTCCGAGCTCTGAAAGACTAGAAGCCGAAAATGCAGCTCTGCGCATGCGAATATCTAGCATGGAGGAATCACTCAATCGAGTCACAAAAGAACTGGAGGAGCTTCGCCGTTGTAATCAGGGAGAATCTATGCAGAAAGCAGACACAACGGCGAAACAAAACACTAGCCTCTCACTGGAAGAAATAGGTACCTTATTGGACCAAAGGTTTGCCGCTTTCAGGGCAGAGATATTTCCTGATCGGGCCATTAGGCCCCCACTTCAAGGAAAAGCACCAACCACTGCTGCACCTGCGGTAATTGGTTTGGAACAGGTTGAACTGCCGAACGAAAATGGCAAAACAAAAAAGCGACGGAAGCCTAAAAATAAAGACAGGCCTGCCCAAGTTGTACCTGCTAAGAACGCACCTAGGAATGTCGAAGAGCCCCCAAGTGGCCAACCATCGAGCAGGTCAACATTGGAGGCAAGTGTTGAGCAACCCTGGTCACATGTGGCTGGTCAAAAGAAAAAACCGACTCAATCGGTAAATACAAGGGTGATGCATGCGACGCAGGCAAAACAGAACAACCTGCAAAAGACGAAGACAAGAACAAAGCCACCGCGGGCACCTAAAACAGCTGCCGTAACGGGACGATTCCAGCGGGATCGAACTCTACGTACTCTGCAGTAATGACTGCCGCTAAACAGAGAGTGAAACTGGCAGAGATTGGTGTTTCCGACATCAGACAAAAGCGAGCTGCTACTGGAGGCATCATAATAGAAGTCCCAGGTACAGATTCGGATTCAAAAGCTGATAAGCTAGCGGAAGAAATGCGTACCGCTCTTAGCGATTTCGCAGATGTGCGCATTGCACGTCCAGTGAAGACAGGCGAAATGCGAGTGATGGATTTAGATGAATCGATTACTCCAGAAGACATTGCTAAGGCTGTTGCTGAGGCAGGGAGATGCCTTATAGCCGATGTCAAAGTCGGACTAATAAGACAAACTTACCGTAGATTGGGTACGGTTTGGGTGAGATGTCCCCTCACAGCGGTACGGAAGATTGCAACAACTGCTACAGCGAGGATCACTATTGGAGGCTGGCATTCAGCGCGGGTAAAGCTTCTAAAAGCACGCCCCCTGCAATGCTATAAATGCCTCAAGATGGGACATGTCAAAGCGCAATGTCCAAATGAAGAGGACAGGAGCGGTCGATGTTATGCATGCGGTCAGCCCGGTCACAACGCTCGCGCTTGTACGGGAACGACCTTTACATGTCCGGTATGCTCTGATTACGGACTACCAGCAGAACATAGACTGGGTAGCAAGAAATGTTCACCACCTAAAACGAAAAGGAGTAGGGTGCAGCAGGGCCCTACTCCAACAACAACGCAGCGCGTAGCAGTCACACGCCCGGACTCAGAAAGTCCTGAGGAAGCCATGGAGACCCAAAATTCAGTCCCTTAAGGATCCTCCAGGGCAACCTCAACCACTGCCGTGGCGCCCAAGACCTGCTGCTACAAACCGCCACCGAGTTGAGAATTGCCCTATCGGTGATAGCTGAGCCTTACTCTGTCCCATCTCATCCTCGATGGTTTGGAGACGTTGGAGGCTCGGTAGCCATATATTGGTCTGCAGCTGCCGGCGATCCTCCCTGCAACCTCATTACGAGTGGGCAGGGATTTGTGGCCGTCAATTGGGGAAGGTTTGTAGTTGTAGGGTGTTACATATCACCCAACTGTAACCTCAGTGCTTTTGAGGCTTACCTGGACGGACTTACCAACTACATACGTACATACCATTCGCGTCCCTTGCTCGTCCTGGGTGACTTCAACGCTCACTCAAGAGCTTGGGGAAACGCTCGGGACAACGTAAGAGGAGAAACTTTGCAGGAATGGGCGGCTAGCGTTGATCTCCGGCTCTTAAACCATGGCACAATGAGTACATGCGTAAGATGGCAAGGGGAGTCAGTTGTTGACCTCTCATGGGCAACACCTGCTGCAATCCGACTTGTGTCCCGTTGGAGAGTGGCTGAAGAAGTAGTCACACTGTCAGACCATCGCCACATTATTATCGAAGTAGAGAGACCCGCAATAGAGCGCAGCAATCGCGCTCAAATCACGCGCTGGTCCCTCAAACGATTGAATAGAGACATGTTAATAGCTGCCTCTAACGTGGCAGATTGGTCACAAATGCCGGGGGAAACTTCCTTTAATATATCGGACGAAACCTCCCGTTTCCAGGCTATGATGGTCAGCGTCTGTAACGCAGCAATGCCTCGCGTTAAACCGGCAAATCGAACCTCCGCGTATTGGTGGACCCCGGAAATTGCACGATTGCGGGAAGTTTGCCTCCGATCGCGACGCCGGTACACCAGGAGTCGTAGACGACGACGAGCAACACCCGAAGAAATCGAAAGTGCCTACGTGTCTTATCGTGAGGCAACACGGGTACTTCAGGCTGCGGTTGCCAAAGCCAAGGCTCAGTCGTGGACAAATTTAATTGATCAGCTAGGTAGGGATCCATGGGGGCGCCCGTACAAAATGGTAATGGGTAAACTCAGACCGTGGGTGCCACCTATTACGGAGACAATGGACCCGAGTTTTTTGGGTTGCGTCGTGGAACACCTTTTTCCGAGGGCCAGAAACCAAGAAAGCTTAGTTCATAACGTGACAGAACAGCACGATTGGTCTGAGGAACTATCAGTATCTGAGGAGGAGTTCAATCAGGCTGTGAATGTCCTAGGTACAAAGAAGACTGCACCAGGTCCAGATGGAATTCCCGGGCGGGCTTTGGCCCTAGCCCTCTCTGTACTAGGTGATAGACTAAGACAGTTATTCACGAACTGCCTCCGTCAGGGTAAGTTCCCACCCCAGTGGAAAATCGCCAAGATGGTCCTATTGAGGAAGGAGGGCCGGGCTGCAAATAGTCCGTCTGCCTACAGGCCAATCTGCCTATTGAATGAGGCAGGCAAACTACTCGAGAGGGTAGTAGCGGGTAGAATCAATACACATCTTTCACAGATTGGCCCGGATCTTGCGGACTCTCAATTCGGATTTCGGAAGGGACGTTCGACCGTGGACGCTATCCTCCGAGTCCGAGCAATTGCAGATGAAGCTGTCAAGCAGGGTAAAGTAGCATTGGCAATAAGTCTTGATATTGTCAATGCTTTTAACTCTCTGTCTCATCAAGCAATACGCCAGGCGCTTATAAGACACCAGGTACCCACCTACCTCAGAAATGTGGTAGAGGATTACCTACGCGATAGGACTATTCAATGGCCAGGTCGTCACTCTGAAGTTCATGAATGGGAAGTAAGCTGTGGGGTTCCTCAGGGTTCGGTGCTTGGCCCCCTCCTGTGGAACCTAGCTTATGACACAGTTCTGCGAGTCGAACTCCCAGTTGGGGTACAGGTGGTCTGCTATGCTGATGACACCCTTATCGTAGCTACCGGAGACACTTTTGAGGAGACCATTCGGCTCGCTGAGCTTGGAACTGCGTATCTGATTAGAAAGATACATGGGCTGGGCCTGAATATTGCACCTCAGAAAACGGAAGCGATTTGGTTCCACAACCTCCCTCGAGGACAGGAACCACCCAGCTCTATGATCAGCGTTGGCGATGCCCAGGTACAGACAGGCAGGTACATGAAGTACCTTGGATTGATTTTAGACGGCAGATGGAACTTCCAAGAGCACTTTAAACGGCTGGTCCCACGGCTGGAAAAGGTGATGGGAGCCCTTCACCGTTTGCTACCCAATCTTGGAGGTCCACAAGAGGTAGTTCGTAGACTATACGCTGGTGTCGTATGGTCCATGGCCCTTTATGGCTCGCCGGTTTGGTCCAGCAGCCTGTCTAATGATCGTAAAAGTAAAGCCTTATTAAACGGCTTGCAACGGAGGATAGCGATTCGCATCGCTAGAGGATATCGAACAATATCCCATGAGGCGGCGATGTTGTTGGCACGATGCCCGCCACTCGATATACTCGCGACCACAAATGCTACTATGTATCGTAGTCTTCGTGGCACACGTGAAGAGGCTTTTCCAATGGAAAATATGCGGAAAAGAATGCACCTTCAAGCATTGTCATCTTGGCGAGAGCGGCTCGAAAATGCGAATGCCGCCCGCCAACGTGCTCCGGGAGCGATTATACCCAATTTCGGAGCTTGGATGAACAGGAGATGGGCAGTCACCTTCCGACTAACACAGGTGCTAACCGGACACGGATGTTTTGGCGCCTATCTTAATCGGATCGGACGCGAAAACACACCGCAGTGTCACCACTGCAGTAGTGATCAGGATGATGCCCAGCACACGCTAGAGGAATGTCCGGCCTGGGCAAGCGAAAGAGCTGCCCTGGTTGCCAAAATTGGCAATGATCTGACCCCTGCTACCGTTGTAACAGCGATGCTACACGACGCAGGGTCCTGGAAAGCCGTGGTTAATTTCTGTGAGAAAGTCATGATCCAGAAAGAGAGCGCAGAACGGGATCGCGAAAGAGTCAATCCCTCTCGGAGAAGGAGGCGTGGACCCCGTAGATAGGGTCCGCACCTGGCCCTGTAGTTCCGGGCGACGAATAGGGCTACGGTAGCCCCTGCCTGTCGTAAGAGGCGACTAAAAGGGGAAGTGGGGGTTGTGAGGTGACTGCAAGGGGGAAGTCACCTCGGATACAACCCCGGGACGTACGGCGGCGTGGTGTAGCCCCACGCTACCGTACCAACCAGAGGGTACCACTCCTGGAAGGGCCCGAGGGGGCGACGTGTAGGGGTGCCGCGGTGTGTGTTCATTGGAGAGCCCGTGGCCACCCTAATGCACGGTAGATGGCTACCGGAGGGGTTTTAGTCGGTGAGAGTCCGACATAACCCCGTCGTTCTTCCATCCCCTCTAAGAACGGCGGGGTATCCATTAGGATTTCCCCTTCGTTAACAAAAAAAAAAAAAAAAATGTTATGTTATGTTATGTTATGTTATGTTATGTTATGTTATGTTATGTTATGTTATGTTATGTTATGTTATGTTATGTTATGTTATGTTATGTTATGTTATGTTATGTTATGTTATGTTATGTTATGTTATGTTATGTTATGTTATGTTATGTTATGTTATGTTATGTTATGTTATGTTATGTTATGTTATGTTATGTTATGTTATGTTATGTTATGTTATGTTATGTTATGTTATGTTATGTTATGTTATGTTATGTTATGTTATGTTATGTTATGTTATGTTATGTTATGTTATGTTATGTTATGTTATGTTATGTTATGTTATGTTATGTTATGTTATGTTATGTTATGTTATGTTGTTATGTTGTTATGTTATGTTATGTTATGTTCTGTTCTGTTCTGTTCTGTTCTGTTCTGTTATGTTATGTTATGTTATGTTATGTTATGTTATGTTATGTTATGTTATGTTATGTTATGTTATGTTATGTTATGTTATGTTATGTTATGTTATGTTATGTTATGTTATGTTATGTTATGTTATGTTATGTTATGTTATGTTATGTTATGTTATGTTATGTTATGTTATGTTATGTTATGTTATGTTATGTTATGTTATGTTATGTTATGTTATGTTGTTATGTTATGGTATGTTATGTTATGTTATGTTATGTTCCCCCCCATGGTTCCAAGCCTTGTCGCGGCGGGGGGGCATAGTACCTGGGGTGCAATCCAGCACCTTGGGGAAACCAATTGGGCCGCGTTAACTGCTCTCGGTACTCCTCTTACTAGAAGAGGGGACAGGAGATGCAGAAAGCGCCTCTGGCGTTAAGCACTGAGTGCAAGTAGAGCAATGGCTCGTGGGATGGCGGACCTGCAAGGCCCGCGGTGCAGTGTTAAGGTTCTGCCCTTTATCCTGCACAAAGTGAGAATGGGCGGCCTACTGGTCATCATCACGACCGGTTAGCCGGCCAACCCGTTACCCGCAGAACAGAGGGCCGGGGATCCTTTTGGGTCGCGAGGAAGTCCAACCTCACTAAAAAATGGGCCCGAACACCAAGGTATGACACTCGTCGACGGTGCGCATGGCCGGGGGGAACCCGGTCACTAGAGTGTCAAAACCCAAAACCCAAACAAACCCACTATGAAAGTCACGCTTACGGAACCGAATACCCAGGAGGGTACCAGCGATGCTGGAGAATCCCTCGGTGTATCGGCAGTTGCCCCGGCGGCAACTTCCGATACATTCAGCCCACACGTATCTGGGGGGGCAACTAGGCGTGTAGATAATAGCTTAGTAGAAGAAAGGAGCAAGGAGAAGGATCAGGGTATATTTGCTGTACCCCGATCTCTTGAGGAATCAGAGGAGGATGACAACGCGTCTGTCTGCTCAGCAATGTCGGCGTCATCAGCCGCTTCAAGTGTTGTACGAGCAAAAAAGCGTGGTAGGCGGACTGGTGCCCTAGAAGAGATTGAGGCCCCCACGCCTAAGCGTAAGCTGCGGTCAAGTGCCAGGGTGGAGGAGGTAAGTGATATTTCCTCACTAACAACATCATCAACGCGGGCGAAAGATTCGTTACCGGGCCCAGAAGAATTGGCTGCTGAAATGAAGGCGCAGCCAACCGCTGATCTTGGGGCTCGTATTGCTGAGTCTCTCGAATCAGTTGAGAAGGTCGCGGATCGATCGAAAAAGCTTAAGGGGAACTTCGTTCGCAGTCTGCGTATAGCCGCAAGAACCGTCAAAGCAGCAGCAGATGAGATAGCCCTACGTGCTCAATGTTCGAGCTCGGAGAGGCTAGAAGCTGAGAATGCAGCTTTACGCTCACGACTCTCAAGCTTAGAAGAATCACTGGCAAGAGTTACGAAAGAGTTACAAGAACTACGACAAAGTAAGCAGGGTGGAACCACGCAAAAAGCCTCACCAGTGGTGGCACAGAAAGACAGCGTGTCATTGGACCAGATAGGCATTCTACTGGACCAAAGACTGGCTGCTTTCAGGGCAGAAATATTCCCCGATCGAGCTTTAAGGCCTCCGCTTCAGGGAAACATGACTATTTCGGCAACATCTGCGACGAATAGTACTGATGAAGTTACTACGGGTGTAAAAACAAAACGGAAAGCCAAGAGGAAGCCTAAAAATAAAAACAAGGATATCCAAGATGTGTCTGTTGGCCTCACGGTGTGCTCAGCTCGAAATGCTCCAAGCAGTAAGCCAGTGTCCCTGACGAGCAATGAGCTGACACAAGGTCACTCACAGTCCTGGTCGCAAGTAGCCGGCCAAAAAAGGAAAACACTACCAGCCGCATCTTCCAGGGTTGAAACCTAAGCCAAAGCCTCCACGTGCACTTAAAACAGCGGCTATCACGGTGACAGTGCCAGCGGGATCAAACACGACGTACTCTGCGGTGATGACCGCAGCTAGACAGAGGGTGAAACTGGCGGAGATAGGTATCACCAACATCCGCCAAAAGCGAGCTGCGACTGGAGGTATAATAATAGAGATCCCCGGCACAGACGCGGAATCCAAGGCTGACAAACTTGCTGACGCATTGCGCAATGCATTAAGTGATTTCACCGATGCACGCATAGCACATCCCAAGAAAATGAGGGAAATAAGAGTGATGGATCTGGATGAGTCAATAACACCAGAAGAGATTGCACTAGCCGTCGCTGAGGCTGGGGAGTGCTCGGTAACTGACATCAAAGTGGGGCAAATCCGATTACCGCCACACAGATTGGGAACGGCCTGGGTTAAGTGTCCCCTTACAGGGGTAAGAAAAATTGCATCGGCCGCAACGGGAAGAATTACCATTGGGGCATGGCATTCCGCGCGGGTTCAGATACTTAAAGCTCGCCCGCTACAATGCTACAAATGCCTCAAAATAGGACACGTTAGAGCTAAGTGCCCAAATGACGAGGATAGAAGCAATAGGTGCTACGCATGCAGACAGACCGGTCACACAGCTTGTGCATGTACGGAAACGACGCCTACATGTCCTGTCTGCTCCGACTTAGGACTCCCGGCAGACCATAGGTTGGGAAGCAGGAAATGCTCTTCACCCAAACCAAAAAGAGCCAGGGTACAGCAGGGCCCTGCTCCGACACCCCAGACGAGCATGTCAATCTCTCGCCCGGACCCACAAGGTCCTGAGGAGGCAATGGAGGCTGAAAATTCGCGCTCCTAAGGGTTCTCCAAGGCAACCTCAACCACTGCCGTGGCGCCCAAGACCTGCTGCTACAGACCGTCGCGGAGTTGAGGATTGCCTTAACGGTGATAGCCGAGCCTTACTCTGTACCGTCCCACCCTTGTTGGTTTGGAGACGATGGAGGCTCAGTCGCCATTTACTGGAGTGGAGCTGCCGCAGATCCTCCCTGCACCTTTATCACGAGGGGGAGAGGTTATGTCGCTGTGAAATGGGGAAGCCTAGGAGTAGTTGGCTGTTACATCTCGCCGAACTGCAGTCTTGCAGCTTTCGAGGCCTTCCTGGATAGTCTGACGGCCTGCATTCGTGCATGCCATCCTCGACCTGTTCTTGTTCTGGGTGACTTCAATGCTCACTCTAGAGCTTGGGGAAATCCTCGGAACGATGTCAGAGGGGAAACACTTCTAGAGTGGGCAGCTAGTGTTGATCTCCGGCTCCTGAATCATGGTTCAGCAAGCACGTGTGTGAGATGGCAGGGGGAGTCGGTTGTCGATTTGTCATGGGCAACACCTGCTGCAATCCGTCTTGTATCAGGCTGGAAAGTGGCGGAAGACTTGGTCACCCTATCCGACCACCGCCACATCATTATCGATGTAGATCGTCGCCCAGTAGATCACTCGCAGCGTGCTTCATCGGCTCACTGGTCACTAAAAGGCTTGATCGTGACAGACTGATCGCTGCTGTAAACGTAGCGGCCTGGTCACATGCACCGAGTGAACTAATTTTGAACATTTCGGACGAAACGGCTCGTTTTCAGGCTGCTATGGTCGATGTTTGCGATGCTGCAATGCCTCGGGCTAAGCCGTTCAAGCACAAATCTACATACTGTTGGACCGACGAAATTGCCAGATTACGGGAAGTGTGCCTCCGCTCTCGGCTAGAACATATACATATATACATATACAGTATACTAGAACACGGAGACGACGAAGAGCCACTGCAGACGAGATTGAGAGGACTTACGTGGCATACCGAAATGCAACACGCATACTTCAGGCGGAGATTGCAAATGCCAAATCTCGATCATGGGTTGAGCTCATTGATCAGCTTAACCGGGACCTATGGGGGCGCCCATATAAAACGGTACTCGGTAAACTCAGACCGTGGGTTCCCCCTTTGACGGAGTCCATGAATCGAGAATTTCTAGACACTGTGGTGAGAAATCTATTTCCGGGTGTCACAGAGCAAAATAACACGAGAAGAAACGAATACCGGCCTGAACCGCTCGAGTGGCATGACGAATGGGCGGTTTCGGAGTCGGAGTTTCAGCAAGCCGTTGATCGCCTCTCCACAAAGAAAACAGCACCAGGCCCTGACGGTATTCCTGGTCGAGCATTGGCTTTGGCTCTTTCAGTTCTGGGAGACAGGCTCAGGCAACTCTTTACCAACTGCCTCCGCCAAGGTCAGTTTCCTACCCAGTGGAAAGTAGGGAAGATGGTCCTCTTAAAGAAAGAGAACAGGGCTGTAGATGATCCTTCTGCGTATCGGCCAATTTGCCTCGTAGATGAGGCCGGCAAACTACTTGAAAAAGTTGTAGCCGACAGACTCACAAAACATCTGTCTCAGATTGGTCCAAACTTAGCGGATACGCAGTATGGATTCCGGAAGGGTCGCTCGACCGTAGATGCGATCCTCCGCTTGCGTGCAACATCTCTTGAGGCCGTTAGACAGGGCAAAGTAGCTCTGGCGGTAAGTCTGGATATAGTCAATGCCTTCAACTCCCTGCCTTTCCAGGCTATCCGCCAGGCACTAGTGTTCCATCGAGTTCCTCCTTACCTCCGAAACGTGATAGAGGATTACCTTCGTGACAGAGTAATCCAATGGCGCGGTCGAGACTCAGTCATTTATGAGAGAGTGATAAACTGTGGGGTTCCTCAAGGTTCAGTCCTTGGTCCTCCCCTGTGGAACCTGGCTTATGACGCAGTTCTACGCATTGAACTCCCCGTAGGCGTAAATGTCATCTGTTATGCAGATGACACACTAGTAGTCGCCACGGGGATAGCTTTGAGGAAACCGTTTGGCTGGCCGAGCTAGGAACTGCTTACGTAATTCGTAGGATACACAGGTTAGGACTAAGGGTAGCTCCCCAAAAAACGGAAGCAATATGGTTCCATAATCTCCCTAGGAATCAAGAGCCACCGAATTTGTCGATCAGGGTTGACAATGTCCAGATTGCAGTTGGGAGATACATGAAGTACCTGGGTGTTGTCTTAGACAGCAGGTGGGAGTTTAGGGAACACTTTAATCGACTGGTCCCTCGACTTGACAAAGTGATGGGCGCTCTTCATCGCTTGCTACCAAATTTAGGAGGACCAAACGAGGCTGTTCGCCGACTCTATAGAGGGGTCATACGCTCTATGGCCCTCTACGGGTCGCCAGTCTGGTCAAGCAGTCTTGATAGGGACCGTAAAAGCAAAGCGTTGTTGAATAGTTTGCAACGCAGGATGTCCATTAGAATTGCTCGTGGATATCGCACAATATCTCACGAAGCGGCGCTGTTGATTGCGCGCTCCCCACCTTTTGACATTTTGGCGGGGATAAACGCCAGTATGTACCGGAGCATACGTGATACATGCCCCAATGATGACCCCATGAACGGGGAAATACTTAGAAAAAGAATGCTCTCTCGAGCGCATGCGCAATGGCGAACGCGTCTCGAGAATTCGAACGCTGCACGCCAACGCGCTCCTGGAGCGATTCTGCCCAACTTCAACTCATGGATGAGTAGAAGATGGGCAGTAACATACAGACTGACGCAGGTGCTGACAGGGCACGGCTGTTTTGGGTATTACCTAAACAGGATTGGGCGTGAGACAACACCACAATGCCACCACTGCACCAGTGATATGGACGATGCTCAGCACACTCTGGAGGAATGTCCAGCGTGGACCAACGAAAGAGTTGCTCTGGCTGCGAAAATTGGAACAGATTTGTCCCTCGCAAATGTCGTAAACGTTATGCTGCACGACGCAGGGGCCTGGCAAGCAATGGTTTCCTTCTGCGAAAGCGTAATGCGGCAGAAGGAAAGCGCGGAACGGGATCGAGAACGTCTTGATCCCACCAGAAGAAGGAGGCGTGGACCCCGTCACTAGGGTTCGCACCTGGCCCTGTAGTTCCGGGCGACGAATAGGGCTACGGTATCCCCTGCCTGTCGTAAAAGGCGACTAAAAGGGGAAGTGGGGGGTTGTGAGGTGGCTGCAAGGGGAAGCCAACTCAGTGTCAACTCCGGGACGGACGGCGGCGTGGCGTAGCCCCACGTTACCGTACCCAACAGGAGGTATTGTTCAGTGGAAGGGCCCGAGGGGGGCAACGTGCAGGGAGACCGCGGTGTGTTGATTGGAGAGCCCGTGGCCACCCTAATGCACGGTAGTCGGCTACCGGAGGGGTTTTAGTTGGTGAGACTCCAACATAACCTCGTCGTTCTTCTATCCCCTCAAGAACGGCGGGGTATCCATAATGGATTTCCCCTTCGTCAAAAAAAAAATGTTATGTTATGTTATGTTATGTTATGTTATGTTATGTTATGTTATGTTATGTTATGTTATGTTATGTTATGTTATGTTATGTTATGTTATGTTATGTTATGTTATGTTATGTTATGTTATGTTATGTTATGTTATGTTATGTTATGTTATGTTATGTTATGTTCCCCCCCATGGTCCCAAGCCTTGTCGCGGCGGGGGGGCATAGTACCTGGGGTGCAATCCAGCACCTTGGGGAAACCAATTGGGCCGCGTTGACTGCTCTCGGTACCCCTCTTACTAGAAGAGGGGACAGGAGATGCAGAAAGCGCCTCTGGCGCTTAGCACTGAGTGCAAGTAGAGCAATGGCTCGTGGGATGGCGGACCTGCAAGGCCCGTGGTGCAGTGATAAGGTTCTGCCCTTTATCCTGCACAAAGTGAGAATGGGCGGCCTACTGGTCATCTTCACGACTGGTTAGCCGGCCGACCCTTTACCCTCTTTCACAGAGGACCGGGGCTCCTCTTGGGTCGCGAGGAAGCCCAACCTCAATAAAAAATGGGTCCGAACACTAAGGTCCCGACACCCGCCGATGGTGTGCATGGCCGGGGGGAACCCGGGCCCGAGGGTGTCAACCAAAACAAAACAATATGCGAAGCACGCTTAAGCAACCGAATACCCAGGAGGGTACCGGCAATGCCGGTGAATCCCTTGGTGTATCGGTAGATGCCCAGGCGGCAACTACCGATACACTCAGCCCATCCGTATCTGGGGGGGCAACTAGGCGTGGTAGTAAAAGTGTGGGAGAAAAGAGTAGTAGGGAACAAGACCAAGACGTATTCGCTGTTCCCAGGTCTATCGGCGAATCTGAGGATGACGACAATGCATCAATTTGTTCGGCATCCTCAGCTGCATCAGCTGCCATTCGTGCAAGGAAACGTGGCAGGCGGGCGGAAGATACTGAAACACCTTCGGCCAAGCGCAAGCTTCGGTCAAACGCACGGACTGAGGAAGACGAAGCGAGTGATATCTCGTCACTCACAACGTCGAACACCCGGGCGAAAGACACGTTGCCGGGAAGGGAAGAGTTGGCCGCGGAAATGAGAGCACAGCCAACAGCAGACCTCGGGGCTCGAATTGCGGAGTCCATGGAGTCTGTAGAGAAGGTCGCTGACAGGTCTAAGAACCTAAAAGGAAATTTCGTGCGCAGTCTCAGGATAGCTGCGAGAACTGTCAAAGCTGCAGCAGACGAAATTTCCTTGCGAGCACTAAATCCGAGCTCCGAAAAACTGGAAGCCGAAAATGCAGCCTTACGCTCGCGGATAACTAGCATGGAGGAGTCGCTCAATCGACTAACTAAAGAGCTGGAAGAGCTTCGACGGTGTAAACAGGATGACGCTACACAAAACGTAGTCCCAATCCCAACCCCGAAAGGAAGCACTGGTCTTACGCTCGAGGAAATAGGCACCCTGCTGGACCAACGGTTGGCCGCATTTAGGGCTGAGATATTCCCTGATCGGGCCATCAGGCCCCCGCTTCAAGGAAAAGCGCCAAATACCGTTGCGCCTGTGGCGACCCGTTCGGAACAGGAGGAATTACCGGATGAAAACAACAAGAGAAGAAAGCGGCGGAAACCAAAGAAGAAAGCCAAAGCTCTAGTTTTGCCTTCTGAGTCTGAGTCTCGGACTGTTCAGCAGCCTTCTAGTGCACAGCCACCTAGGAACAACCAACTACTGGGATCGAAAAACCAGGCGCCAGCCTGGTCCCAGGTTGCTAGTCAACAGAAAAAACCGGCTTAACCCGGAAACGCTAGGACGACACTAAAGAACAAGGGAAGTCCCAAACCACCACGTGCACCTAAGACGGCTGCCGTAACGGTGACGGTTCCTGCAGGTTCAAACTCTACCTACTCAGCGGTAATCGCTGCTGCAAAGCAAAGAGTGAAACTTGCAGAAATTGGTATTACCAACATTCGACAAAAACGCGCTGCGACTGGAGGCATCGTAATAGAGGTCCCAGGCGCAGACGCGGAATCTAAGGCTACCAAGCTGGCGGAAGCAATGCGTGCAGCCCTAAGCGACTTCGCAAAAGTGCGCATCGCACGCCCAACTAAGACCGGAGAGATGCGTGTGATGGATCTCGATGAGTCCATCACCCCAGAAGATGTCGCGGCGGCTATCGCCACTGCAGGAGGATGCTCTGTAGCCGACGTCAAAGTTGGAGAAATCAGGCAACCTTATCGCAGACTAGGCATGGCCTGGGTGAAGTGCCCCATAACAGCGGTACGAAAGATCGCAACAGAAGCATCAGGAAGGATCACCATCGGAGGCTGGCATTCAGCGCGGGTGAGGATGCTCAAAGCACGTCCCTTGCAATGCTTTAAATGCCTGAGAATGGGACATGTCAAGGCGCAGTGCCCAAACGACGAGGACAGGAGTGGCAGATGCTACGCTTGTGATCAGCTCGGACACACTGCCCGCGCTTGCCCAGGGACGACCTTCACTTGTCCTGTCTGCTCTGACTTGGGAATACCAGCAGACCATAGGCTGGGGAGCAAAAACTGCACCCCGCCAAAAACCAAAAGAAGCAGAACGCAGCAGGGCTCTGCTTCAAATGTAAGGGAGAGCGTTCCAAATCCACGCCCGGACAAACAAAGTCCTGAGGTCGCCATGGAGATTCAAAATTCAATCGATCAATAAGAATCCTCCAAGGCAACCTCAACCACTGCCGCGGAGCCCAAGACCTGCTGCTGCAAACCGCGGCAGAGCTGAGGATTGCCATATCGGTAATAGCGGAGCCCCATGCTATCCCGAATAACCCTCGGTGGTTTGGGGATGTAGGAGGCTCAGTTGCCATTTATTGGAGCAGTGATGCAGAAGACCCTCCCTGCGTCTTTATGACGAGCGGCCCGGGATTTGTGGCTGTGACATGTAGAAACATAGTGATCATTGGCTGCTACATCTCGCCGAACTGTTCTCTGAACACCTTCGAGACATATCTGGACAGCCTTACGAACTACATTCGCGCGTGTCATCCTCGCCCAGTACTCGTACTGGGTGACTTTAACGCCCACTCGAGGGCTTGGGGGAATGCACGAGACAGCGTCAGAGGGGAAACCCTGCAAGAGTGGGCTGCCAGTGCAGACCTCCGGCTCTTGAATCGTGGCACGGAGAGCACGTGCGTACGATGGCAGGGGGAGTCGGTAGTTGATCTTTCGTGGGCAACACCTGCCGCTGTCCGACTTGTATCGGGTAGGAGGGTGGCTGAAGACTTGGTCACTCTGTCTGACCACCGGCACATCATTATCGATGTCGGCCGACTGCCTATGGATCATAGACCGCGTAATCAGCCGGTACGCTGGTCTCTTAAACGACTTGACCGAGACAAGCTAATTGTCGCAGCAAACGTGGCTGACTGGCCTCAGGCGAGGAGGGAAGTGTCTTCCAATGTAACAGATGAAGCAGCTCGATTTCAGTCTGTCATGACTGACATCTGTCATATAGCGATGCCCCGCTCCAAACCAGTCATGCGAAGATCAGCTTACTGGTGGACGGACGAGATATCCCAACAACGGAAGACATGTCTACGTGCCCGGCGTGTATATACCAGGACACGAAGGCGGCGACGTTCCACGACCGATGAGATCACGAGCGCCTACGAATCCTACAGGAGAGCTACTAAATTACTCCAGGTAGCCATCGCCAATGCCAAGTCACGTTCCTGGGCAGAACTTGTCGAACAACTCAATGGCGACCCATGGGGGCGTCCGTACAAGATAGTCCTCGGAAAGCTCAGACCGTGGGTCCCTCCATTGACTGAATCGATGGATCCGGAGTTTCTGGACGCGGTTATGGGGAATCTTTTCCCGAGGCCTGCAGAGCACGCCCACACGAACCAGAATGTGTCCTTTCAATGGAACAACGATTGGACGGTTACAGAGGAGGAATTTGGACAGGCCGTAAATCATCTCCTTTCAAAGAATACGGCCCCAGGACCTGATGGTGTCCCCGGCCCTCTCTGTGTTAGGGAACCAACTTAGGCAACTCTTTACCAATTGCCTACGCCAGGGTCGGTTCCCGGCCCCTTGGAAAGTTGGAAGGATGGTCCTGATAAAGAAAGAGGGCAGGGCTGCGGACAATCCATCTGCATACCGGCCAATATGTCTACTAGACGAAGCGGGTAAATTGCTAGAAAGGGTGGTTGCAAGCAGACTTGCAAAGCACCTCTCCGAGATCAGCCCAGACCTCTCAGATGCGCAGTATGGTTTCCGGAAGGGTCGCTCTACAATAGATGCAATCCTCCGTGTCCGCGCAATATCTGACGAGGCTACGAGTCAGGGCAAAGTGGTTCTGGCGATAAGCCTGGACATTGTGAATGCCTTTAACTCCTTGCCGTTTCAGACCATTCACCAGGCGCTTATTTACCATGGGGTTCCCCTATATCTTCGGAACGTGATAGAGGATTACCTTACCAACAGGGTAATCCAATGGAGCGGCCAGAACAATGAATTATGTGAGAGGGAGGTACTTTGCGGGGTCCCTCAAGGCTCCGTACTGGGCCCCCCTCTATGGAATCTGGCATACGACGCGGTTTTGCGGACAGAACTCCCAGCTGGCGTGCAAGTCGTCTGCTACGCAGACGACACACTTATCACGATTTCGAAGAAACAGTCCGGATTGCTGAATTGGGGATCGCATACGTAACGAGGAGGATACATGGGCTTGGTCTAAAAATAGCTCCCCAAAAACAGAACCTATCTGGCTCCACAACCTCCCTCGGAGACGGGAGCCACCAAGCGCATCTATCACCGTGAATAACGTCCAAATCCCCGTAGGCAGGTATATGAAGTACTTTGGCCTGGTTTTGGACAGTAGGTGGGAGTTCAAGGAGCATTTTACCCGCTTAGTCGCCCGCCTTGAGAAAATAATGGGCGCGCTACACCGCCTATTGCCCAATCTGGGAGGACCGAACGAGACCGTCCGGCGACTCTATGGAGGGGTTATCAGATCGATAGCACTTTATGGGTCGCCGGTCTGGTCAAATAGCCTTGCAAAGGACCGATCCAGTAGAGCCCTTCTTAACGGGTTCCAACGCAAGATGGCGATCCGAATTGCCCGCGGATATCGTACCATATCCCACGAGACGGCATTATTGATAGCACGAGTACCACCTCTCGATATCTTGGCGGGCGTAAACGCCGATTTATATCGGTGTTTACGCAACAACGACGAAACCTCAGGCAGGGAAAGACTGAGGGACAGAATGCTCCAACGGGCATTAACACAATGGCGGGCGCGTCTCGAAAACACGAACGCCGCCCGCCAGCGCGCTCCAGGAGCGATACTGCCCAACTTCATGCCTTGGCTAAACAGAAGATGGGCAGAAACATATAGGCTGACACAAATGCTGACCGGCCACGGATGCTTTGGCGTCTACCTAAATAGGATAGGACGAGAAGCAACCCCAAAGTGTCACCATTGCAACTATGAAAGGGACGACGCTCAACACACACTGGAAGAGTGCCCAGCCTGGGCAAATGAAAGGATTGCCCTAGTGGCTCACATAGGCAATGACCTAGCCCTTTCAACCGTCGTAAGAACCATGTTGCACGACGTAAGGGCATGGAAGGCTATGGTCTCTTTCTGTGAGAGCGTTCTGCTCCAGAAAGAGAACGCGGAAAGGGATCGGGAAAGAACTGACCCTTCCCGGAGAAGGAGGCGTGGACCCCGTAGTTAGGGCCCGCACCTGGCCCTGTAGTTCCGGGCGACGAATAGGGCTACGGTATCCCCTGCCTGTCGTAAAAGGCGACTAAAAGTGGAAGTGGGGGTTGAGAGATGACGGCAAGGGGGAAGTCACCTCGGTGTCAACCCCGGGACGGACGGCGGCGAGGCGTAGCCCCACGCTACCGTACTGAAAGGAGATGTATCTTCTGGAGGGGCCCGAGGGGGCGACATGTAGGGTGGCCGCGGTACGTGTTCATTGGAGACCCCGTGGTCACCCTAATGCACGGTAGTCGGCTACCGGAGGGGTTTTAGTTGGTGAGACTCCAACATAACCTCGTCGTTCTTCTATCCCCTCAAGAACGGCGGGGTATCCATAATGGATTTCCCCTTCGTCAAAAAAAAAAATGTTATGTTATGTTATGTTATGTTATGTTATGTTATGTTATGTTATGTTATGTTATGTTATGTTATGTTATGTTATGTTATGTTATGTTATGTTATGTTATGTTATGTTATGTTATGTTATGTTATGTTATGTTATGTTATGTTATGTTATGTTATGTTATGTTATGTTATGTTATGTTATGTTATGTTCCGTTCCGTTCCGTTCCGTTCCGTTCCGTTCCGTTCTGTTCTGTTCTGTTCTGTTCTGTTCTGTTCTGTTCCGTTCCGTACTGTTCTGTTCCTTACTGTTCTGTTCTGTTTTGTTTTGTTCTGTTCTGTTCTGTTCTGATCTGTTCTGTTCTGTTCTGTTCCGTTCCGTACTGTTCTGTTCTGTTCTGATCTGTTCTGATCTGTTCTGATCTGTTCTGTTCTGTTCTGTTTTGTTCTGTTCTCATCTGTTCTGATCTGTTCTGTTCTATTCTATTCTATTCTATTCTATTCTATTCTATTTTACAGACTCACATTTTTCTAGGCGTCATTCCGGATCCAATGAGCTATCGCATATAATTTTAAGAGCAGTATCTCTATTTTAGACACTTTTCAACTTGTCACACAAACTACCTCTCCCGCTTTTCCTCCCGCCTCCCCGTGTCTATAAGGGTTCGTTTTTCCTTTTGAGGTATAGAAAATGTTAAAATTTTATTTTATTTTAGGTACTTGCTACCGTGCCTCTTTTTGGCGACTAGTAAGATTGACGATGGCGAACAAGCCTAAGGAAGCAACAGTACAAAGTTGGATTGGACTTCATCATGAAGTATCTCTATTTTGTACAAGATTATGGTGATGTCTGCTATACTGATTTAAATCAAAATCTTCTAAACAGGTTATATATTATCCTTAACAATTGCATTAAGTTTAATCAATCAAAATCAATCAAAAATTTGATCAGATTACTTCCTACCGATCCAAAATCAAATTACATCCTTTTCGTCAGCGTCGCCAGATAAGAGTTCTCAGTACTCTTTTCTCTATATTGTTTGAACCCACTGTACCATCCTACCTTAAATCTCTATTTCAATTTTAGTATGCCAGCCACTCTCAGCATCTTAGTTTAGACGATACACATGTTCCCTTGTGTCGCACTAATTTTCTCTTCCAGTCTTTGTCATCCCAAGCAGTCGGGTATTGGAATACTCTCCCAACAGATATTAGAAAAATAATTCTAAATATTCTTTCAAGCGTCGTGTCAAAAAATTATTATGTGTATATGTGTATTTGGTAGGTATGGTATGTATATGCATATATGTATATGCATTTAAAGTGTTCAACTTATAAATGGATTCTTAACATAAAACGAGATCGCCCGACAGTTGAAAATATAGAAAAAAAATATGATTGTGTATTTTAACTTAGATGACACATCTGATTAAGAAAATTTCGGTTCTGATACTAAACTTGACGAATCGACTCAAGATGTTTAAATTGAAATCGGTTTTTATTTTTATGGTATTTGTAACACAAATAAAGTTTTTCAAATTCTTAGTAATTTTTAATGCGTCAAGATCTGTATCAAAACCGAACAGTTAGTAGTGTACATTATTAAAACTGATTGTCCTAAATGTTACACCTCAAAGGTTAATTTATTCTTTGATTTGAGTTAAATTTGCATTCCTCAACGTCAGTAAACTAAATATGACATAGATAGACAAGAATAAATTTGTAACTCGGTTTTTTCCGCCTGTACATTACATTTCGTGCTTTCCAATTACGTCATATTTAAAAAATTATATAAATATACATATATTTGTTACAACAATATTATATGTATTTTATTTTTCCTTTAGAGCCCATTAACATAAAGCGATATCGGCCGGCGGATTTTTGTATATTATTATTATGGAGTTATAAATTATAAATGTTTTATATAGTCGCAAACTTTAGATAAATAAAGACGAATAACTTATTCCAAATAACATATTTTTAATGTATTTAAGTGCTGTCCCGGATTCCGGTACAGATGTCCCAAAAATATTAGTCCTAAGGAAGTCTCCGTTTCTGGTCTCTGTTCTTCGAAGCTAAGGCACATAGGCACTACCAATTCATAACACTAGTTATAATCGTTGTATATAATAAAACTAAGTTGATAAAATGTGCGTGCCGATAAAACTTAAAAAAGAAGTCTCGGCACGATAAAGGGACACGATATAGTGTAATAGCCCTTTATCCCCCTTCGAACAAGGAAGTTCCCGTTTTAAACTAAAGGTTGTGTTTTTAAAGAAATAAAGGCTTTTCCAACCCTTCAACTTGGAAATTAAGTGTAGTGGCGCCATCTGTTGTCAAGTATTTTAATTTCAGAAATTCAGAACAACGGTTATTTGGGTAGCATTTCAAACGAGCAATTGTAGCAAGTGTAGTAATGGCGCGAAATTTAAAATTCTAATTTCAACTTACGTTTGTTATATTTCAATTACCACGTAATCAACTCCCAGGCGAAGCCTGGCATCATAGCCAGTTATAATATATAATTAGGCTTAGTAGCTGCTGATCTAAGAACAGTAGTAGCCACGAGGTAGGCTGGCATCTTCTGTGCTTGTAAAAAGGACCTAGTGATTATATGGAACTGGAACTTCTTGCTTCTATATCCCATATAAATTAGATGCTTTAATTGATTTATGTAGCATTGAAGATTTTCTTGAAAGTGTAGGTATAATTCTATACTATAAAGGAGTAATTGTTGTATACTAGCTGTGCCTGCGATTTCATCCGCGTGGAAAAAGTTCTAAAATAAAAAACCCGCATAGTTCCCATTCCTGTGGGATTTTCAGGATAAAATCTTTTCTCGGGTCCCAAAATATTTGTGTGCCAAATTACATCCAAATCGGTTGTGGATTAGTGGCGTTTGTGCCAAATTTCATCTAAATCGGTTCAGTGGCTTTGGCGTGAAGAAGAGACGTCATCCGATCAAAGCTCAGTCGCCCAGCCCAGTTGTAATTAATTGAAATATAAGGTTATGTCACTTTAATGATTACTAACATAATAGAATAATTTATTGTAGAAATGTAACATTTTATTTTAAATAGTTATTATTATTGTTATTTTAAATTGCTTAACATGTATTTGGTCTTTTAAAAATAATATGGAATAAATTAATAAATATTACTTTTGTAATTTATGATTCAAGTAGTTAATAAATGCCCCTTCAGTCGAGTGACTAGCGAACCTAACTGAAATAAGAAATCAGAACCAGACTGAAGAAGGCGAAAATAATGAATGTAAGAACGCGGATGAGTGATCTGGTGGTAAACTTATTTTATTTTAACGATTTTATTTTAATTTATTAATTCAAGAAAATACTCGTTTTAACAACTCTCACTGTATGATGTATTTATTAAAGTTTTTAAAAGTCACGCTGTAATGACGTATATATGATTTTATTTTACGTCAATCTATATAGCGCTCCCACAATGACGTGTACAGTACCCGGCGATAAATATTGCACATCGACCTTTGGAAAGAGACAATCGGCTAATTTCGGCTTCGTAGAGCGTTATCTCTGTCGCACAAAATACAAACAGTCCGGTACCTATTAGGAGCTGTTAAAACAAGTATGATTTGCTTCTTTTGATATTTTTATTCTTTATATAAAATACACTAATTTTTCTATAAGTGATGGCTTTAGGTTGGGGTAAAATAAAATAAAAAAACATTTTTACATTATGTTTACGTATTTAATTATTTTGGAACATTACAGCTTTAGTGTACATAATAAACACCATTATACCTATTGCTAAAATGAGACATTGCAATAAAAATAATAATAATTCTAATTCTCAATTACTTCCATTTCACTATCTGTGCTCTCAAAGAGGTCAATATCACTGTCACTATCAGCCGTATTTATTACTAATCTATCAGTTTAATTGTCTTAACTGTGTTGAATGCTTCTATATTCATTCTCACATTTGATTGCATGATCGCAAACCTTTTTCCACTCTTCAGCGCCGATCATGTTTACTTTTTCAGTCAATAATGTTTTTACTGTAGTTAAGTTCATACCCACATTTCTAGAGGCTACATAGCCTTTCAGTTGAGACCATATATTTTCAATTGGATTAAAATCCGGATGATATGGTGGCAATCGCAACACAGTGTGCCCATGTTCGGCAAGTATTTTGTCCACAGAAAACTCTGTGTACCTCTCCTTGTGCTGACATATAATAGCGTAAATCTGGGTTTTTGTTAATTTTGGATCAACTGGAATTTCATGTCTGTTTAACCAGTTGATCATTTCCCGTTTAATGGTGTTTGAGTTGGGGGGTCTCTCAACATACTTGTTGTGATAGGGTGCGTTGTCGATAACTAGAACAGAATCACTGGGTATATTTGGGATTAATTGGTTAACCAGCCATTTCTCATAGTTATCGTTATTCATTTCATTGTGATAGTCACCTGTAGTGTCCGTGGATTTATACGTTAAAAAAGCACCGGGTACAAAGCCTTTTTCATTTCCCGCATGAACTATTATCAAACGTTGACCTTTTGAACTAAAACTTACTTACTTCAGTTCACTAAAATGGAAGATAATCGAAAAATTCTAATGGAAAAGCACGACGTTAGTCTCAAACGAATGGAATACATTGATAAAATACGCAAATTTCGCGAAACAGGAAAAAATATCGTCTACATGGATGAGTCATATATACATGCATCCCACACTAAAGGGAAATCTTGGAGTGACGATAAGAAAAAAGGAGTAAAAAAGCCAATTTCAAAAGGTCAACGTTTGATAATAGTTCATGCGGGAAATGAAAAAGGCTTTGTACCCGGTGCTTTTTTAACGTATAAATCCACGGACACTACAGGTGACTATCACAATGAAATGAATAACGATAACTATGAGAAATGGCTGGTTAACCAATTAATCCCAAATATACCCAGTGATTCTGTTCTAGTTATCGACAACGCACCCTATCACAACAAGTATGTTGAGAGACCCCCCAACTCAAACACCATTAAACGGGAAATGATCAACTGGTTAAACAGACATGAAATTCCAGTTGATCCAAAATTAACAAAAACCCAGATTTACGCTATTATATGTCAGCACAAGGAGAGGTACACAGAGTTTTCTGTGGACAAAATACTTGCCGAACATGGGCACACTGTGTTGCGATTGCCACCATATCATCCGGATTTTAATCCAATTGAAAATATATGGTCTCAACTGAAAGGCTATGTAGCCTCTAGAAATGTGGGTATGAACTTAACTACAGTAAAAACATTATTGACTGAAAAAGTAAACATGATCGGCGCTGAAGAGTGGAAAAAGGTTTGCGATCATGCAATCAAATGTGAGAATGAATATAGAAGCATTCAACACAGTTTAGACAATTAAACTGATAGATTAGTAATAAATACGGCTGATAGTGACAGTGATATTGACCTCTTTGAGAGCACAGATAGTGAAATGGAAGTAATTGAGAATTAGAATTATTATTATTTTTATTGCAATGTCTCATTTTAGCAATAGGTATAATGGTGTTTATTATGTACACTAAAGCTGTAATGTTCCAAAATAATTAAATACGTAAACATAATGTAAAAATGTTTTTTTATTTTATTTTACCCCAACCTAAAGCCATCACTTATAGAAAAATTAGTGTATTTTATACAAAGAATAAAAATATCAAAAGAAGCAAATCATACTTGTTTTAACAGCTCCTAATAGGTACCGGACTGTTTGTATTTTGTGCGACAGAGATAACGCTCTACGAAGCCGAAATTAGCCGATTGTCTCTTTCCAAAGGTCGATGTGTAATATTTATCGCCGGGTACTGTAATATTATACACGTCATTGCACTGCCATCTTTCGGTAACGCACAGAGTAGTTTAGCAGACACTGGAAATCGGCGTCGAGATAATAACTAGAGAGGAGTCGAATGTGGTTTGAACCGAATTCGAACTTCGGCTGAACATTAATATTTGGTTGAATTTCAGCTGAACTTCGATTCGAAAGTGTATAATAGATATTTAGACAATTTCGAATCGAAGTGTCAAAGTTGTAAAATACTATATCCCTTCAGTTGGACTGTTGAACGAACAAATTAATTTAGCGAGCTTACCTTTACTTACCAAAGCAACGTAATGTTTTTTTTTTAATTTAATTTTTTTTTTTTGATATCATAAGATAGCAAACAAGCAGATGGGT
Organism: Apodemia mormo; assembly: GCA_036924255.1. Taxonomy (NCBI): domain Eukaryota; kingdom Metazoa; phylum Arthropoda; class Insecta; order Lepidoptera; family Riodinidae; genus Apodemia; species Apodemia mormo. The sequence continues at coordinate 3,869,549 of JAUPFN010000020.1, read as the reverse complement.
CTCCTGATGGAAAGAGTCAACCATCGCCTATAAACACCAAAGATGTTAATGGTGCGTTGCTATCTTGTGGCGAGGTCTAATGCCACATGCATAAGTTTACCGGCTACCTTACCCTCCAAACCGGAACACGACAGCGACAAGCACTGTCGCTATTGCGGCAGGAATAGGTAAGGCGGTGGTACCAGACCCGGGCGAGACAAAGCAGAACTCTACCACCTAGTAGCCACGATGGTAGTCACTCGATAGCCAATCGGTCGCCTTTTACGACCTGCCTGGCAGAACGGCAGTTAGCCTATTCTACAAAGGAGGCCGGGAACAAAATTGACAACAAATAGGTAATAAACAAATAACAAAGAAACCACCTACTAGCTTCATTACAATAAACATCTATTGTTTATCTCAGCGACCATTTTCACTACCTTCCTACTACCGTAAGCGAAGAATTAAATTACGTTGCTTGCTATTAATGTTTCACCCTTCATAGAGTGAAGTGCTATTCGACTCTACTGAAGATGCTTCGGTTTCGAAGTAAAACATACGTTGAGTATTTATTTTTATTTGTGTGTTTCTGTCTTTGCTTCTGATGTGGAAAAAAGTGTGGTGGAAGAGGTTGGACTATTGTTCCGCTGTGGTCTTCTCTAATTTTCAGGCCTTGGATAAGTTTGCCCCCTTACATTTCATTTCAGTTGCATAAAAGCAATTTCATATAAGGTTTCGCGGTCATTTGCCAAATTAAAATACCATAATCTCTTCTTTAAATTATGGATTTCCGCAAAGTAATGCTTGAATCTATTAAATATCTTATTATGTGTACGTTTATGTTAGCATTAGGATCATAGAGATCATCGTGATAATGCACGTCTTCGCCACTTGTGTACCTATCTTATAGATGTAAGCGTAATAAAAGTGACCTCCTACATTCCGGGGCCGTTCAAATCGTTATGTCTGTTATTTACAAACTCTTAAATCGTCGACTTCGAAATATTTATGACAATCAAACGTATAATTAAGATCTAAAACAAACACACTTGAGAAATTTAGTGCAATTGCTTGGATGCCTAAATAGACCACCATACTCGAATATAATCCAGTTTCTACAATACAACTTACATACATGTTAAACTGATAACATTTGTTTTTTCGTCAATTGGTAAATAAATCTATTAATTTCAATTTACCTTGTCTGGTTTTATTTCACGAAAAACAGTTGCATTTTTTGCATATTATTATATTATTATTTTTATTATATTAAAATTTTATTACATTATATTATATTATATTATTTTACTCTTTCTATTTTTACAAATTATATGTAGTTGGTGACTACCCAGTGTATCCTCATATCCATAATTGTCCAACCATTTACGCGTGATAAAGTGGCACTCACTTTTTAATAATTAGGGTTCTTTAAGGTATCACTTATTACGGAACTCTAAAATTATTAATTCAACAATGATAACCCAAATTTATTGGTTCTGCTTTTATTTAATTAAAATACGACTCAGAAAATCAGTCAAGTTCAAGGAGTTCACGACTTCATTCCATAATATTTTTACATATATTATAATGCATATTGCAAATTAATGCAGATTAAAGTATGCAATGTAAATTAATGCAAATGCTTGTTTTGCAAATAAGTATAGGTTTTTACCCCACTGATAACTTTTGAATGTCTAGTTTAATTTTTACTTCTACTACTTCTATTTTATCCATTTCAATTTAAAACACTAAATATCGTCGGCACTTGGTAAAACTCCATGTTAATTTGTATTAGTAGTATGTTACAAACACTTGTACAGTTTTACTTAGGTAAAACAGAACAAGTGTTTAGAAAATACTATAAAAACACTAATTATTAAAATTAATGTTTGAATTATACTATTTTTTTAAATAGTATGTTACAGTGATAAAAAAACTAATTATTAAAATTAATGTTTGTACCATACTGTTTTTTTTTAAATAGTATGTTACAAATACTTGCACTGTTTTACTTAGGTAAAACTGTACAAGTGTTTGTAACATACTATTATTACAAATTATGTCTCTGTCTCATTAATTTATTGGGTTTCATCTTCAACACAGTACATGGAGACCGCGGTGAATTTTTGGATTGGGCAAAAAGTATTACTGGGTTTTCTCTTTTTCTGATAAAAGTTGTGCAGTAGAACACAATGAAGTTTTGGCGTGGAATATCCCTGGGCTTGGTCTGGGCAAAATGAATGTACAGATATTAGTTATGCCGAAATCGGTCCACTGAGGATCTTCTAGCGTATGCCACCTAAATCTGGAGTGTGGCCATCAAGAATCATCGTGAAGCACTAGCTACCTCCTTTGATATCTCGAAGGCTTTTGAAAGTGTCTGGCATGATAGTTTTATTGGCAAGCTTCCATTCTATTGATCTCTGCACCTGGATCTCAGATTTTCTGAGTCGATTAGAGTAGTCGTCGTCGGCTGCTCGTCCGACCACATGGTTATTTTAAATTCGGAGTTTCTCAGGGATCAGTTCTCTCCGTAACTCTATTCCTGTAACACATTGACGATCTGCTGAAGTCCTGTATCTATGGCTACGCTGACGATAGTTGTTGTGGAAAGTTACGCATCCAGCGCGTAGGCCAGTACGGCTCAGATCCAGTCTCTTAAAGAGGCGATGCTCGATCGTATGAACCTGTCCTTACAGGCAGTCTCCGATTAGGGTGATGCCAGTCTGGTCAAATTCAATACGAATAAGACTCAGACGTGTCTATTTTCCACTAAACGAAATTTATTCCACATGTATCCGTCTGTCTAGGGTGTGTCTGTGTCGATTACTGAGCACCTCGAGTACCTTAACGCCAACTCTCAACTTTGGTTCGTACAGCGAATCAAAAGCCCAAGTAGAGACAAAAATATATTGGTATTCTGGCAAAGGTGAGACAGCATTTCAGCCCGGGACAGTTGCTCAACCTCTATCAAACACAAGTCCGTTTGTGTATGGAATACTGTTCTCACCTCTGGGATGGACCGCCAAATACCAGCTGAAGACACTTAAGGCGATAGACAGGCGTGCCAAGAGGCTTATAAACGACGATGATCTGGTAGACAAAAAACTTCAGAGCCTCGCTCATCACCGCAGGAAATGGTTGAAAAACTGCCTTGCAAGATTTAAAAAATCTGTTGCTTGCATACGAACATTGCAAATTAAACAAAACTTGTAAAAATCCATCGAATTTCATTAATATCTTTAAAACAGTTATGATCTACCTGACGTATATAAGTATATAAGTGTATATAAGTAAAAGATTATCGAAAAGGAATTATAGCAATCAGTTGTCTATATTGTTCTAAAACATAAAGACAATAAAAAGTGCACAGATCAACAGACAGCTGTAGTTATAATCTTTTGACTCCATTTTTGTGATATATTCTAAACAAATAGATTAAAAAAATACACGGATTTGATAATTTACTACATAAATTTTCTGAAAAATCTATTTATTTATTTATTGCCTAACTTAAGATATAATAAAGATTTTTATTCTGCGAAATCGACACAGAGCGCTATATCGAGAGTAAAGCAGAGCCCCGCTTGCGTGGAGGCATGCAATTTTTAAAGAATAGTTTGCACCTATCCATGGTTTAATATAATATAATGTGAAACAAGCCCGCAAAAGTTTAAAGTATTTAAGGTAAAATGCCATTAAAACATCTGGAAGCCCGTTGATCCTGTAGGCCATCCCTAAAATTCCCCGAGGTATTTTAAGCTCAAAGAAACAAGAAAGCTATATAAAAATCTAAACACAGATTTTTGAGCAAAAATTTAAAGTTTGTAAAAGTGATAGTTTATTTATTTTTTATTTATTTTATTTATTTAATACTTTATTGTACACAATTAAAAGAGAAGTAGTACATAGAGAATTATTAAAAACAGACTGTACAATGGGCGAGCTTATCCCTAAAAAAGAGATTTCTTCCAGCTAACCCGAATAAGAGTAAACACAATAATTATTGAGATGTTAAAATAGTGTACAATAATCATAAAACTAGATACATATGAATATAACAGTCTTGATACATTAAATTTATCCACATAATATTTAAAAGTGAACAACAATCGATGCAAATGAAAGAAAAAATAAAAAATAAAATAAAAAATAAAAGTACTATGTAGACCCAGCAAGAAAATGTTCTCTTAGACTCTTTTTGAAAATTGGAAGAGATTGACTTATACGAATCTTGGGCGGTAGTGAGTTCCATAACCTGACAGCTTGAACATGGAAAGAATTTGATAAAAATTTTGAACTGTGTGGGGGACATTTTAAAAGGGCAGTAACACTTAATCTACAAGGTGATCCAGGTGGATGCAAGAAAGAAAACCCATCACGCAGATACCTTGGTGCATTAGGATTAAACAGAATATTAAAAAGAAGACAAAGAATATGAGTGTTCCTACGCAGCCGTATTGGAAGCCATTTAAGTTGAGCTCTAAAGTTAGAGACATGGTCGTACTTCCGTAAACCAAAAATAAATCTGATACAGAGATTCTGCAGCCTCTCTAATTTGTTCACCAGTTCTTCAGTAGCATCAATAAAACAAACATCCGCATAATCGATGATAGGTAGTATGAGACTCTGCATTAGTAATATCTTTGTTTTAAAAGGCAAATAATTTTGTAAGTGTTTTAGAGAGTGCAGAGCAAAGTGAACTTTTTTACTTATGCTGTTAATATGCAAATCCCATGATAAATCGTTTGAAATTGTTACACCCAAGTAACTGACCGAGTTTGATATTGGAATAACTGTGTTATCATAAACAACCTGAGGAAGGTTTATGTTACCAAGGATTTTGCACATATACCTACTGCCTACAATTAAAACCTTGGACTTCGATGGATTGACAGTAAGCCCAAAAGCTTTTGCCCAAGCGTGAATCCTTTCAAGATCCAAATTTAATTTTGAAAAATATGTATATTTTCATTCATATAAAGATTTATATTATTATTATATAAACTAGCATTTATATTATTATTATATAAACTTCTGGCCGAAATTCAACCATAGACTAAAGAATAAAATCTCTTTTACATTTGACATTTGACTTTAGCCATGTGTTAGACATGTGTGTATAATATCATGTATATCACATGAATGTAATGTATTAGGTTTCTGCAATTCTTCACAATATAGAATTAGCTGTGCAACATTTCATACTATACAGGTTTACTTTTAAAGGTCCGGCCAAATTTTAAAATTAGGAACTAAATTGAATTAAAAGTGCGTTTTAATTATTATAGTAAAATTATTATAGGATAATATAAAAATATTCGTTAAAATATCCCACTAAATTCATGAATTGGATGCACTGAGTCTTGTGAATGAAGTCTTTCAAGCTGGCAGAATGTCATTTTACATTTACTTGTAACTACGATAATAACTATTATATAATCTAACGCTCAAAGTATATTTTTCCTGATAACTTTTAGCGTAATTGAAATTATATCCATTAGTTTTGTTTTTTGTGTCGGATAAAAATAAAATTTTGAAATTTTTAAACTATTTTTTAATTATTTTTTTATTTTTATAAATAAATAAATATTTGAAATTTTGGACATTGGACAAATTACACGAATTGATCTGACCACAAAGTAAGCAAATTATATGCTTGTAGTATGGATGTCAGTCAACGATACAAATACATAGAAATACATACATATATAAATATATATAAATACTTTAATATATTTAATAAACACCCAAACCCAGAAATACAAACATCTGTGCTCATCACACAAATGCCTGTCTAAAATTAACTAAATTAAAATAATATTTTAAATTAATCATAATAACCAATAAATAAAGTAACAATTATTGAATAAATATATCATACTGACTTCAATTTTGAGAGCATTTAAATGTAAACTTTATGTCATTGCTGATAATGAACATAAGTCATCCGAGCAGTCCGATTGGATAATTTAAAAGTATACGAAAAAGTTCTTTATCAGCAGTGCCATAAAGTTTATATTTCACAGCGTAGGTTGAATTTGATGTGATATTTTTATTAAATATTTATGTTGTGTGTTTAGAATTGATTTTATTCTATTGCACGCTTTTTAGTTTATTTGGGGTAAAAACAGGTATTCAATAAAAATTATTTCTTAATATAAATTTAATTAATTAAAGCAATTGCATACCCAGCACTTATGATCCAAGACATACAACATTAACAAATTGAAATGATATTTTAAACAAATAACTGTAGTGCGATTTGTTGATAATTTGTTAATGTTTAGTTTTATTTGATTAAGTTGTTGTTTTGTGAGGAATTTAATTAGTTTTGTTATCAAAATGCCGAGACAAAATGCGGAAATATGGGAATATTTTGATAAGTTTGTAGGCGTCACAGATTAACATAAATGTACGAGTAGGAAGGTGGTTTAGCTGAAATCTGAAACCCATCAAAATTAGAATCCATCAAATTAACATCAATCTAAAACCAAATCTTGGACTTGATGAAATATAATATTAAGTTTATGCATTGCTTCTCACTTATGAGATTAGCTGTGCAAAATGGAACTGGTTCCAATCGTAACCGGTAAAGCGGTGCTTGGTCTAGCGAGTTACGTTAAGTATGTTATGTTTATCCGCATAGGATACAAGTGAGAATGGGCCCTGTCAGGGGAGGACTATCCACTCTTGAGTCTATTGGAACAACGCTCGCTAGACCAAGGGCCGCTTTACTGGTTAGGATTGGAACCCGTTCCATTCTGCTCAGCTAATTTCATAAGAGAGAAGCAATGCATAAACACTGTCGTGCGAACTCATCGCACCTGAAGAGTCGAAAAGAAGACGAAACATTGAAATCGCCATTACGACTTGACACGGCTAAGGCCGGACTGAGTTGTTACTCATGTTATGGGGTTTGTCAGCTAAGAGGGAAATCAGAGACCAACAGGTCATCAGATGGGCGACAGCCCGTTACGCTGTATAATATTACGTAACTAAAATTTTAAACCAGTAAAAATATCAATATATTTTTTATTAATTAACTTTTAACTAGTACAAAATTTCAACCATTATTGACATCTATAATTTTCAGGAAGTCTAAGTTGAGCGGAATCCAATCGAATGCTATCAACCACGTTGCGATCGGAAAAGCCGATCAAAAGCTAAGAGATGTTTAGATACACAGATATACACACACATACACACAAACATACAGACAAACATACATACGTCATCGTGAAAATAATCGGAAAAGGTTCCTAGGACCTCCAAACGTGTAGATCTGGTGAAAATTCGATTTTCGAAAACCGAAAATAATCGGGGCAAAATCAATAATTTATCTGCATACGCAGCTGGTAGTTGAAAATATTTCCATACAAAATCGATATAGGTATTTATTAAAAATACTAATTTTATTACAATAAATATTACAAGAATTTCAAAAATGTCACATCGCTGATTTACGACATAAATTTTGGTAAACAATGCTAAAAAAATACTAAGGGATCAGCCATGGAAAGCGCCCGATGCGCGCTCGTTCCGCAATACCTAGGCCGCAAACATAAATGATTCTTTGCCCATTATGAGCGCGCGAACCAAGCGTTTATCAAAATGGACTTTTGTCACGCCCTTTTCGCGCATTCCTCTGCACTGGTGATGCTCGCGGTAGAAGTATGTTATAATAAGGATCACAACCTTATCAATCAATTAACGGTGCCCAACAAAATATTTATACAATATATATGTCAAACGCTCGTCGGGCGAACTTCTCATCTGCATGAAATGTGCGCTGAACGCACGCCTAATGGGCTACGGATCGAGCGCTTGATTCAGTCGCTTTCTATGACCAGCCCCTAAAAGTTATATTCCAAATCAAACGTCAGCTGGACACAAAATGTAACAGCTAAAGCGATTGACGTTTGTTATTAGCATAGTGTTTACTAACCTTTGACATACAATAATCAGGAAAAGACTATTTGATAATTGACGTTTACTTTAAATTAAATAGTCGTTTCTATTAGTTTTGTCATGTCATTAGATAGAAAATAAGCATATGGCTCTTCTGATGGAAAGAGGAACCATCGCCTAAAGATGCCAAAGATGTTAAATGTGTTAATGGTGTGCAATGTGCATAAGTCTACCGGCTATACGGACAAGCATTTTCGCTACTGCACATGGAACAGATAAGGCGGTGGTACTAAAGAGCACTCGCTTGCTTGCAGATATTTCGGGGTATCAGATGATAAATCTAGTATATTAAATACTTTGGAAGACTTGAAGTTATATTTCCCTCAAATAAAACACTGTCTGACAGCAAATCAGCCTTACGCAGCTAAACAAAACAATATCTCCGGTTATTTTAAGTCCAAATATTTTTATTACAAAGTTTTATACGATCAAAACAAAAGATAGCCGGTTAGTTCCGATCAAAAACTGTAACACTAAAGAGGAATTACATCAGCTACCTCCTACATTTAGAAGAGCAGCTGATAGCCAAGCTATTGGTTATTCAACATTCTATAATTAATATCTAACTTGCCCTATCGCAATGATTCTACATAACCTAGGCAAATAAATTTTACAAAGACAATTGTAGTTTTGTTTTTCTGTATGTGAATTTGCCCCATGATGTCGTGTTGATAATCTTTTCTCTGAAATAAACTAAAAATAAATATTCCTTTTATTTATATCACATTACGTCGCAAACTTCAAGCTATAAGCAAAAGGATTACTGCAAACTCCCAGACCTATGCTAACTTATCAACAAAGAATATATGACTAGATGTTAGCCTGAAAGGTCAACAGCTATAACAAAATAAGGTCTTGACGGATAGATCTAACAATTGTAGAATAAAATAAAAAAGATTGAAGTATTAATTCAGTATATAATCTGAGCTCTCCCGAAAAAAAATCCTGCATATAACAATCCTGCATAAGCTACTAAAAATCGAGTTTAACCCCCCATCCCAAAATTTAACATTGTCAGGTATATGGGGACATTTTATTCAGTTATTCTTTGTATTGACTATGTCGTATTATAAAGCTGAACTCCTACCCAATTATACCCGTTTAACCGCAGACTTTGAATCTACAGCTGTTTATTTTATTAACCATTTTGTAAACAGTAAAACGAAGTGTGCTTATCTCACGGCATGGCGTTGTTATTCCGAAAATGTGATTTTATTTATTTTAAAACAGCAAGAAATAAAATATGTTTTATGTAGTTTTGTGAATTTTCCAAGTGGATTTTAGCATACTCCGAATATAATTTTATTAATACCTACATGACGTAAATTTTGAGAAAATGTGCATCAAAACCTAAACAGTAGGGGGTTACTTTTAACTTCATTATATTTCCTACTGCCATGCTTTTTTTCCTACCAACAGCCTGCAGAGGTGGGGGATGCACTTGACTCTAAAATTAGCAGTTAAAAGTTTTGTATTTTACAAACGAGTCCCTCAATCGAAAACTTGTTTTTAAAAACCTATATTTTTTTTAAATCTATCCAAAGATAGTGGAGTACGTGAGAAAAAAATAACATTTCCATTATTTTTCAAGATTTTATGTTACCACTTTTTTGACGTAGGTAACTAATATGTATATTCGTGCCAAATTACAGCTTTCAAGTACTAAGTATCACTGAGCTATCGTGCGGACGGACGGACGGATGAACGGTCATAGCGAAACTGTGAGGGTTTCCAGTTTACTTTGGAACACTAAAAATGTGACATAACCTCAAAATAAAAATAACCTGTCTCAAACGATTCTAAATAACTCAGTAATAAGGTTACACAAATTATTTCATGCGTTTTTAGATCGATTTGACTTAAATAATACAAATTATTTTACTCCTGTTAAGATTGATTTTAATTAAATAGTAGAAAAACTCGTAAGAGAGAGTTATAAATTTTGAGGTAATGTAAAAAATTGTAAATACAAAAGTTTTAGATCTTTTTATTACGGACAACTTTGCCATTTAACTTTTTTCCGTAGGACTTGTAGTTTTGCCGGGAATCGAGATAAACCATTTTTTACCCTTAAAAACTCACCCCCTCCCACTTCCCGAACTCGGATCGACCGTAATTTATTTTTCCATTCATTTTTATCATATTCCCATCCTTCTCTAATGGGTTTCATCCGACTGCATTTTTTTTAATTTTTTACCATTTTTGAAGGCTTTGACCCTGGTCTAATAAGACTGCCTCAAATAGAAATTGCAAAATTTGACGGTTCATTTTTCCACTGGCTTGGATTCAACGACACCTTTTCAAATTCAATACATAAAAACATCCGCATTCCTCATATTCAAAAATTACGTTATTTACTATTTTACCTTGTAAGGCGAGGCAAAGCGCATAGTTTTAAACATAGAGGTTTCCTCTTCTAACTTGTCTTGAATGTGATTGTGGATGTTCAGGGTTTTAAGAGTGAGAACAACAATTTTATACCCAAGTAAATATCTATCCTAGGTGAAAAGTGTAGTCTTATTTTATTAATAAAACCGGCATATCCTTTTTATAAACTCACAAAGAAAGAGCGTTCACAAGTAGCATGGATAGAAAAAAATAGAGGATTTTTTTGGAATGAAAGATTTGTACCTTACATTAATTTTAAATTTGTATTTATTAATTACTTTGATAATAAACGTGTATATACTAAAGGTCTCGAAAAGTGGTATGGTTAAAAGAAATATTAGAAACTGATAATGTATATAATTTAGAAGATTTAAACTGTCCTAATTTAGAGACTTTTCACAAAAAATTATTATGTGGTCAACAGATGTTCAACGATGTATTTACCATACAAATGTGTGCTCTCATAAAAATGTATTTTTTATAAGAGCACACATTTTATCCTCTTCCATTTGTGTCTTGACTGAACTTAGACGTATAAACTGTTGTTTTATTTTTATTTCATTCTAAAATACTTATTAAAATCTAATAAATCGAAATGGTGCCAGTCGTGCATTATTAAAAAGTGTCAACGCGTGCATATTGTATCATCACTCGACGTCACAGCCTAACTGGGACGTATTGGAGTTTGACGCAAGTCATAAGCGGTAGCGGGAACAGTTAACAATTAATAACAATTTGAATGCTTTACCACTAAACACAGTTACAACTCTACACCAATATAACAATAATTTTAATATTATACTAGCAGTTTACACATTTTATAATTATAATACTACATTTAAGTCTCATAATCTCATGTTGTCAAGCCCATTCCTGCAAAAGTGTCACTCTCCTCGCTAGCAGATTGAGCAGTTGCTGTTTTTGTTTTAGATAACGGCATCTTATTTCTCGTATAAAAATATGTTTATTAATACCTGTTCCCGCTACCGCTTATGACTTCCCGCTACCGCTTATAACTCCAATACGTCCCAGTTAGGCTGTGACGTCGAGAATATGCACGCGTTGACACTTTTTAATAATGCACGACTGGCACCATTTCGATTTATTAGATTTTAATAAGTATTTTAGAATTAAATAAAAATAAAACAACAGTTTATACGTCTAAGTTCAGTCAAGACACAAATGGAAGAGGATAAAATGTGTGCTCTTTTAAAAAATACATTTTTATGAGAGCACACATTTGTATGGTAAATACATCGTTGAACATCTGTTGACCACATAATATATTTTTTGTGAAAAGTCTCTAAATTAGGACAGTTTAAATCTTCTAAATTATATACATTATCAGTTTCTAATATTTCTTTTAACCATACCACTTTTCGAGACCTTTAGTATATACACGTTTATTATCAAAGTAATTAATAAATACAAATTTAAAATTAATGTAAGGTACAAATCTTTCATTCCAAAAAAATATTCTATTTTTTTCTATCCATGCTACTTGTGAACGTTCTTTCTTTGTGAGTTTATAAAAAGGATATGCCGGTTTTATTAATAAAATAAGACTACACTTTTCACCTAGGATAGATTTTTCCTTGGGTATAAAATTGTTGTTCTCACTCTTAAAACCCTGAACATCCACAATCACATTCAAGACAAGTTAGAAGAGGAAACCTCTATATTTAAAACTATGCGCTTTGCCTCGCCTTACAAGGTAAAATAATAAATAACGTAATTTTTGAATATGAGGAATGCGGATGTTTTTATGTATTGAATTTGAAAAGGTGTCGTTGAATCCAAGCCAGTGGAAAAATGAACTGTCAAATTTTGCAATTTCTATTTGAGGCAGTCTTATTAGACCAGGGTCAAAGCCTTCAAAAATGGTAAAAAATTAAAAAAAAATGCAGTCGGATGAAACCTAATGGGTTGAAACCATTCAGAAGAACCACACGAGGTCCCGGGTTCGAATCCCGGGTCGGGCATATTAAAAAAAAGTGTTTTTTTTCAGTTTTCTGAGAAACACAAAGTTGCCCGGGATTGGAAAATGCCCGGTTGGCGATAGGCTGGCTACCTATCACATTTGTGGGATCAAGTATCTTCGGCTAATCGTGGGTGCACTTGTTGTACCTCTGCCTACCCGTTCGGGAATATGGGCGTGAAGATAATTTTTATCAATCGTCGCACTAATTCTAATATGTCGTAACTCATTTTTTAACCCAAACGGCTTTTTGTGTGATTCGAATAAAGCTGTTGAAAATACATCTTTCCCTTTCATTACTTTGTAAACTTTGTATTAAAAAAAGCGAGATAAATCACTTGACGTAACACGTCGCATCTTAGAACACTCGATTTTTCTTGCGAATAGGCATCAACTCATTATTTTCCATAGTTTGTTTACGTTTCACTTGTTGCTTTGTGATTTAGGTGATATTTGATTGGATTTATTAGCCCTTAAGGTATGTTATCGTTTTTATTTTGTTATTTAATATTTAATTTTTGTCTTGAGAGATTTTGATAGGTATAAAATGACAGAAACTATTAAAATTATAAGTTTAACTGTGTCTGCTGAGACACTGCCTATTCAAATGATTGTTTCGTAGTATGCATTTGAGATACGACTTATCAACATACATTTTTTACCTCTGTTTTTAGACACCATCAGGATGGAGCTGGAAATGGAGCAATCAGATAAAGAAGATCAGGAGTTTTTTAATATTTTAGTAAAATATGGATTAAAGGTTCATAATCCTAAGAAAAAAACGGCAGGCCACGATAAAAGTTTTATATGACATTTTGATCATGAACTCTTTGATAATCAACTCCTTCATTTAATTAATGTTACAGCTAAATGTTCCCACTCAGCAGCTATTGAATCCCGAGAAACTCTAACAGGGTTTGATTTGCTTGCGTCGAACTTGGAGCTATTATTTTGCGTCGCTACTGAAAATATTCCTGGCAATGAAATTGGAGGCACATTTGGAACAAGGTTCGAACAAGCTGTACCAATCCCAGGGACGTATTTTATTGCTACTGAATCTGGACCTATAACTGAAATTCATGAAGCCACAATAGATTTAGATGAATCCATAATTACACCCATTCCTGTTGATGTCGATCACAGACTAACAATGAAAATTGCAGAATTGAATGATGCTACGACTAATCCTGTTATAGAGACAGAAACGATTGTTTCCGTGTCAGAACCTACAAAAATCTACAGTGAAGAAACGACTAATGAACCAAATCGAAAAAAACGTACTGCACCTAAATAATGAAAAAGGAATATCACAAAGGAGAAGATGAGAGGAGGGTGTTAGTCGGGGTATTCAAAAAAATATAAAGGTACAACTGGTTTAAAAGAACTGAAAAACAGATCGGTCCAATATGTAATTCTATGTTTTGCATGAGAAGCTCTAAGCGTTTCTGTTCCAAGTTTAGAGAGAATGCTAGAACGAGCATTTTTGAGTAATTTTTTTTATCATTATTGTAGAGGGGGCGAATGAGCAGGGAGTGCACCAGATGATAAGTGAGCACCGCCGCCCATGAACATCTGTGATACCGGGGGTCTTGCAGCTGCGTTGCCGGCCTTTTAAGAATGAATAACCTCGTTTCTTGAAGGTACCCAAGTCGTATCTGTTCGGAAACCCCTCCCCCCGGGTAATTGATTCCACAAACGAGTAGTGCGAGGCAAAAAGTGCCGACAAAAGCACACGGTTGTGGATTTCCAGACATCGAGGTGCTGAGGATGGAACTTTTAAGTTTTGACGCGATGTCCGATGATGTAATTTAGCGGCAGGAATTAATCGGAACAACTCGTCGGAACACAACATTATAAATAGGGCAAAAGATGCAGAGGAAACCTAGATCTCTGCGTGACCCAGATGATTAAATGTTTGATGATAAATAGCATTTCTACTAAACAAAAGACAGCTAGTGACTAACATAAAAGACAAGACAGCTTGATATATTATCTAAAGTTAAATGAGCAGACATACCATGTCTGCAAGAAAATGTTTTAGGTATAAAAAAGCGCATCGTTTTAACCCTAATTTCCCAAGTAAAATCGGGTATCACATTAACGGAAAATACCCACGAGTTTTTCAAAAACTATTCACACTACCTGGAAGAACACCTGGTGAGCCAACTGTTACTGATATCCCGCTGTTGCAATATTATTCTGTAGGATAAATAAAATTTAAATTTAATTTCCCCAACGAATTACAGGAGCATATTATCAGATGGAAGCCAGGAGACTACAACATCTGTACATTCTGTACACATGTAATCTGATAGAATTCCACTGAAAGCAAAAATACTTAAAGATCTTTAAGATCTGAAATGAATTCTGCTTTGAGACTGTCACTCTTTTTATGACGATTTGCGTAAGACTAATTAATAAATACAAATTATTATGACTAATATAAAGTTCTAGTTATGTACAGAAGTATATCTACGCACACATAACTATAAAGACTTACTATTATATTTAAGTTAAAGTGAAAAGTGCATCCGATGCGATTTTTTGATAATTATGTTAGAAGTTTATTTTTGATTGAGATTTTGTTTATTTTGATTGAAGTTTATTTTTCTGTAAGAGCTTTTAGAGACATTATGTGGTTCCTACATTACATAAAAAGTGCCTTTATTTGATAATCACTAAGATGTTATTGTTTTTGTGATTTTAATAAAGATTGATATTACTAACATTGTTTCAATTTCAATGGTAATAAACCATATCTCATTGAATTAATCATGCTAATAAAACGTAACTCAGATATTAGAGTAATTGTACAAATAAACAGGTTTATGACAAAACAATAAGATATATTATGTTTTTTTAATAATTTGTTTAAAACATGACTTTTATTGTTTTTTAACAATTTACAGGAGAAAAATCGTTTTTTGTTGTTCCTGAAAAGTTGTCAATTTTGAGATATGTTGTATTAGAATTAAAGCGACGCAATGTAACATGAAATCTTACGTTTTTTAAGTAATTAAAGTGTAAATTTTAATAAATAGCTCAAAATATATACATACATAAATGATTAAAAATAATTAATTTGAGGTTTTTCAATTTTTTTCATTTTCTGAGAGCATTCACTATAGTAATGTATTAATATAGTAATGTATAATTACTATAGTAATGGTGTTCCTGATGGTGTAAAAAAAGCTGATACTTTGACGCGATTTTCGATTGAAAATTAGGGTATTTTTTGATATTAAGTAAAATAAGGCGAAAAAATAAATATTTTAAATCAAATGAATTACAGTCTATTTGCGATACAATAAGGTAAGTTTTCACTAAATTTCATAGAATTTGTTTTTTTGAAAAAGATAAAAGTAAAAAACCAAAAACTTGGTTATCTGAATTTTTCACATAAATTTTGAGGTTATGTAAAAAATTGTAAATACAAAAGTTTTAGATCTTTTTATTACGGACAACTTTGCCATTTAACTTTTTTCCGTAGGACTTGTAGTTTTGCCGGAAATCGAGATAAACCATTTTTTACCTTTAAAAACTCACCCCCTCCCACTTCCCGAACTCGGATCGACCGTAATTTATTTTTCCTTTTTTTTTTAATTTTTTACCATTTTTGAAGGCTTTGTCCCTGGTCTAATAAGACTGCCTCAAATAGAAATTGCAAAATTTGACGGTTCATTTTTCCGCTGGCTTGGATTCAACGACACCTTTTCAAATTCGATACATAAAAACATTCGCATTCCTCATATTCAAAAATTACGTTATTTACTATTTTACCTTGAAGGCGAGGCAAAGCGCATAGTTTTAAACATAGAGGTTTCCTCTTCTAACTATTTAAATGTGTGAGTCCTACTTTGTAGTCGTTACAACAATTAAAGGCTAATAGTCTGCGCGACAAGTTGAAAATTGTCTAAAATAGAGATACTGCTCTTAAAATTATGTACGATAGCTCATTGGATCCGGAATGACGCCTAGAAAAATGTGCTTAAAGCGTGTATTAACACACAAAAATTTGCAAAAGTTATAAACAATTAAAGATGAGAAAAAAATGGCATTTCGCTTTTTGCCAGTATTTCTGATCCTTAGATCCCGAAACTCTATGTTTTATAATTTTAATTTAATGCTGAAAATGGGTCTCCGCATGACTTTTTTAGGTTGCGGCCTCAAAGTTGACGTACTCAACTACATACAACAAAAATTACAAACACATAAATTAATTTATTTAAGGTATTGAATTTTTTTTTATTTAAAAAATATGATGTATTTTGAATATTATAAATAATTTATTTCCGTTGGAAATTTTACTTAAAATTAATTTTTCGTCGTCGCATTTATTAGCAAAAATCTACAAAAAAAATTATCGTTAAACACATTCCCCACTTTTTTAAACGTGAGCGGTATTGGTGACTGTCATGACAACGCAGTCAGCGAAAGAAGTGTCGTGCAGCTCCAATCCCATGAAAATATAAACAGTTTTAAAAAAAACCTATCTTGTTTAGTTTTAGATATTTTTGCAGGAAAATTATCGAAGTTTCGCATATATGTATCAAAATTAGATATTCCATCACATATACAGCTAGTAGACCCTCACTTTAACCAGACAGCCCCATCGATGTGTTGATTCGGGCCCATAGTTTTGGAACGTTTTAGGTGATAGTCACATATATCTAGGAAAGTGTAAAATTGCACAGCTCCAAATTTGGTTAGTTAATAGGTGGTCAAATAAATACACAAAGTAGTACTAATATCATTGCAAATCATGCATTACTCTTTGAGCAGGATTTGTCTAAATAATCCCTTGTAGATAACTTTCTACTTAAATTCAAGGAGCGTGAAGTGCTTTCAAAAAAATATATACGAAAAGTTGTTTGGAAAAGCAACTTCGTAGCTAATCATATAGGATTTACGACTATGAGATCTACAAGATTGAATATCTTCAAGACTATCACTTTATAATTCAGCTGTTTACTTAGGGGATTCCTATTTATCTACAAATGAGCGGCTTCTTAATTTAGAACGATATTATCAAGAGTCATTAGGACATCTCTGTAAATCTATTTTTAACGTAAGGTTAACGTAAGATTTTATTGTTAACAACAACCAACACTTTATCTTTGAAATATTTGTCTACCGCTGACGACTCAACCGACATTACTTCCAGAAGTGTTAACTTTATTCAGCTGATTTTTTTTAATGACGAGATAAATTTAAGTTTCATTAAAAGTAAAAATAAAAGATGACTTACCATTTAACACCTTGTATCCCTGGATGGTCTTAGTTTATCATTTAAATAAGCCAGTCGTAATATTTTCTGACATAGGACGCAATTTGAATTTGAAAAATTTAATGAGCTCTTACTAAATAATAAATTATAATTATTTTAAATGGCGATATTGAGTCTCTATCTAAGTTTGCAACACAAGAAGGCTTTAGATTATATTTTATACCGTCTTACGTTAATCATTCCAGTGGTATACATGAGCGTGGCGTTCGTTAGACAAAATACAACATTAACGCGTAATTGTTAATTTTCACGTTACTTTCGAAAAATGATTATATGCACAAGTGTAATCAATCTATAACAGTCGTCCTGTGTGTCCGCTATCCTCATCTCCAGATGACTACCGATACGTAACCCAAGGGCATTTAGATGTGTCTTTTTATGTAAAGAGATAACCACCACCAAGGAAGTAAAAATTCGATGACAATTGGTGTGGCAGGTAGATATGCCACATGCGTAATTTATTAGCTATTTGCTACCTTACCCTTCAAGTTGGAATATGAGAGTGGCAAGCACAGCGTTATTGTAGCAGGAATTGATGAAGCGGTCGCACAAAACCTTAGTGAGACGTTGTAGTACTCTGACCTCGGAAATGAAATTCAAATTATTTTTTATGTATTCATTACTCAACCATTTATATCTGATTTTATCAATTCTTATACATACTGAATATTGGGTATGCTTTATAGTATATACAGTAAATGGTTTCGGCTGAAGGTATACTTTATTTTATTGTGTGTGTGTGTGTATTTTTAAACTCTTGTAGTCAATATTTATATTAACTAATTCACATTTTTTGTATAATATAACAGACGGGTCTCCAGATGGAAAGAGCCAACTATCACCTAAAGACACCACGTATGTTAGTGATACTTTGCTATCTTGTGGTGAAGTCCAAGCCACATGCACAAGCTTACGAACGACCTTACTCTTCAAACTAGAACACGTCTGTGACAGGCACTTACGCTATCCACACCAACGTATCTTTATCAGGCGCGCAGAAGAAGCAATTTCTAAAGGGCAAGCTCCGAGGGAAGCTCAGCGTTTAGTCCAACATCTGCAGATTAGCTCAGACAAATAGATCACTTGCGGAGAGATACTTAATAATAGGTACAATAACCGAAAACTTATTTTTACGTCACACATTAATACTTTAATGAACATTCCAATGTCGCAGCAAGCATCATTAGGACATATCAAGAGAATCCACGATACGTCACTGGTATCATTAACGCGATAAAAAAATCTAGGTGTAGTACATGGCAAGTAATAAGTAATAAGCAATAAGTACATAAGCAAGGACCCCGAAATTCTGTTGGCATCAGCCATGGTGCAGGTTCAGGCTCGGGATGGCACTTATCATAACATTAGGGCATTACTAGATCAAGGGTCCGAGACTACGCTCATATCAAAAGGAGCAGCTCATTTTACGTTTACCGCGCAAACATTGTCAGGGAACTATAACTAGAATAGGTGAAAAGGAGAGCAACTGTAGAGGAATCATAAAAATCAAGTGTACGTCTAATCAAGATTCAGAAGACTTCTCATTCGAAATAGATAAATAAATAATAAATAAATATTCACGGGACAAATTACATTTATTGATCTAACCCCAAAGTAAGCAAATTATTTACTTGTGTTATGGGTGTTAGTCAACAACACTAATACATAGAAATACATATATAAATACGTTTACATACGTAATAAACACCCAAACCCGAAAATACAAACATTTATGCTCATCACACAAATGCTTGTCCCCGTCGGGGATCGAACTCGAGCCCCGTCGGTTACGTAGTCAGGGTAGCTAACCACTCGACATGACCAACGGGGCGGTCAAATATCTTACAGTTTACAGCTTCTTATCTTATCTTACAGCTTCCCTAAACCAGAATGGCCCGCCTTAGAATTTTTGCCGTTAGCAGATCCTTTCTTTAATGTGAGAAGACCAGTAGACCTTCTTCTTGGTGTGGATTCTTCTTCTTTTAGCAATTTACTGTTGGATGAAATTCACAATGTCCCGCCTTGGACCGACTCTTCTGATGACGCAAAAAACGCGCTTAGGTTCGGGTTTGAGTGGTTGTGTAAAAAAAAGTTATAAATGTAACATAATTGTGCACGATATCAATGACATCAGTCAATTTTGGCAATCGGAAGATATATCGAAGTCATCTTCGATGTCCCTGCCGACAAACAGGTCATGAAGTTTTACAACAAAACTACTATTCGTCTGGCGGAAGGACAAGTGGTGCCTAGTCGTCTATTGCGACATGAGTCCCTACTGGGAGGGTTCATTAACAGCCAGCAAGTACTTCGATTATTTACAAAACATGTGTGATAGTAAACAAGAGCATTCACAATGTACAGCGATCATATTACAACTATATCACGGCTACGAATAATTAAGTTTAATGTTATGATGAATAAGCAAACTTCGCGCACGCGACGAGGTCTGATAAAAGGAGTCGAAAATTTTTATTCGGAATTTTGAATAGTAATTTCGCTGGAAAATATGAACAAGATATAGAGCTTATCAAGAAGAATCAAGGTCATCTCGTCATACTCTGGAAGAATCAGACCTCCGTCGTTGAAGCCGAATTTAATCTGTTGAGGCGTACAGAGAATATCATGAACAAATAGCATAAGCTAATCAATATACGATTAAATCAGGTGGAACACCAGTTAAACGCCGGTAAGAAAGAAAATTTGGAAAATAGTGTTTTTATTTTCTGCGCAATAATCGCCAACAACATACTTGCTCATCGAAAAGAAATGCAGAATACCCTATTACACACTATGACTAACATATACAATAGACAGCTCAGTTTACCCCTATTAACACCCGATCAACTTCGCCAAGAATTAAATACTATATCAGGGAAAATACCTGACAGACTTATATTTACCTTTTGAGAATATAAGCTTACCTAATATTTATCATTTATTAAAAGTTAAGGCTAGAATGTCAACTAATTACCTACTATTTGAACCAAAAATACCTCTAGGTCACAGAGATAGTTTTGAAATCCATAAAATCATTGCCGTACCATGTTTAGTACACAATATCATGGTTTATATAAAACCCGTATCAAGCAACCTAGCGATTAACCTTAAAAAGGACGCTCTGTTGCCTATGATTAAGAGTGACCTAAAATTATATCTGCAGCCGGAGTTAGGCACTCTATTATGTAGGAGTGTCAGGAGTGGGAGTAGGCCCTAAGACAGTAGTGTGCTAAGACCCTCATGTTTATGGGTGTGGATATACTCTTTGGTAGCTAGCGGAAGTGTGGTTTTGATATAATATATGGTTGCTTGGCACAAGTGCGTAGTTTTATTAAATATGAATATATTGAAATCCCTGTTAATAAAGATCACATGGCGCTGAGGACACAGGCAAAAAACATCAATAGTAAGTGTTTAAACTGTTTGAAACTGTTGATAAAATTATATTCAACATAGTGAACGATAAGGCCGATTATTAAAGATGGAGATGTTGAAGCCCCCAGATCCTCTGAACTTAAGCACGCGAAATGCAAAACAAGCATTTGAGGTGTGGCGACAAAAATTTTATCTTTATTATACGGCCAGCGGCGCAGATAAAAAGTTGAGTGACGAACAACAAAAAGCTTTGCTGCTGCATTGCTTGGGTGACGAAGGTCTTGCGGTATATAACACATTTGAGAAGAAAGAATCTTTATCATTTGATCAGATCATTAAAAAAATTGAAAAACATTGTAGCCCACCTAGTAATGAGACATACAACAGACATTTATTTCTAACAAGAAAACAACAAAATGGCGAATCCTATGATGACTTCATTACTGATTTGAAAAAGCTAAGTTTAGAATGTAATTTTGATAAACTCAAAGATGGCCTAATTAGAGATCAGATTATAATAGGAATAAATGATAACAATTTAAAGGAAAATTTATTGCGGATGACTGATCTTACTTTGGAAAAATGTATAAACACGTGCAAAGCTGCAGAAGTGGCGAAGGCACAAATAGATAATATCAGAGATAAGGAAGTGGGAAATATTAATTCTTACAGCTCAAGGAAGGATAGGTCAAAGGAGAGAAATCATTCGAACAAGAAAGAATATCATAGATCTCCATCACATCACAGGCAATCACAAAAACATAGGATGGAAAATAGAACTTCTTCACAGGCATGTGGAAAATGTGGCAGTTTTCATCAGTATAGAAAATGTCCAGCCTTTAATAAGAGATGTGTTAAATGTGGTAAATTTGGTCACTTTGGAGTAAGATGTCGGAATAAGTGTGCGGTTATAGAAAAGGAAAGTGAGAAATCATTTGAAATTGAAATGGTGAAAAAAGTTGGTGAAATAAATAGGGACTGGCAGATGAAACTTTTAATTAAGAATAAATTAGTGAATTTTAAAATTGATACTGGATCACAGGTAGACATATTAAACATTAATACATGTAAAAGCCTGAATATAAAATTTTCTAATGCAGAAAATGTAAAATTAACTAACTTTGATGGTTCTATAATTAAACTCATCGGAGTCTGTAATGAACAAATTTGTCATAAAAACAGTAAATGTAACACAACTTTTTATGTTGTAGATTGTTGTAAAATAGGGGTAATAAGTTATGGTACAGCATTGAAGTTGGGTATAATTAAAAATGTTTGTAAGGTTAATACAAATTCTACTCAGTATTTAGTTGAGAAATATGCAAGTTTATTCTCTGGTTTAGGGCAGCTTAATTATGAATATAAAATAAAGTTAAAATCTGATTGTATCCCAGTAGCAGAAAGACCAAGAAAAATACCATTTAAGTTACAAGATAAAGTTAAAAATGAGTTAGACAGAATGGAAAGATTAGGTGTAATTAGGAAAGTAAATGAGCCAACGGAATGGGTCAACTCAATGGTGGTAACTAAAAAATCAGGGGATAATATTAGAATATGTTTAGATCCTCAAAATCTAAATAAATATATTATTAGAGAAAGGTACAAAATGAGTACTTTTGAAGAACTGGTAGCTAGGATGCCCAATGCTAAATATTTCAGTGTATTGGATGCATCTAAAGGATTTTATATGATAAAATTGTCAGGGGACAGTCAGTTGTATACTACGTTCAATGCAGGTAATTGGGGTAGGTATTGTTATAAAAAACTACCGTTTGGGTTAAATTCTGCACCTGAGGTCTTCAGTAAATGTTTTTCAGACTTGTTTAATGATATTGAAGGGGCAGAACAATATACAGACGAATTAATTATATGGGGACAGACGTTAGAGCAACATAATGAAAGATTAGAAAGGGTATTAAAAAAAGCAAAAGATTCAGGGGTAAAATTTAATAAACAGAAGTGTCAGTCTGGGGTTACAGAAGTAAAATATGTGGGTCATATACTCAGTGGTGATGGTATAAAGCCAGACCCAGAGAAAATAAGAGCAATTATAGGTATGGATGAACCAAAAAATAAAAAACAATTACAAACTATATTAGGTATTGTTACATATGTGTCAAAATTTGTTCCTAATTTGTCAGATGTTACTTGTTCATTCAGAGAATTATTAAGAAAAGACTCTGAGTTTATTTGGGGTGAAAAACAAAAAAGACTTTATTAAATTAAAACAATTATTAACATCTAAGCCGGTCTTAAAATACTATGATATAAAGAGTCCAATAACATTGTCAGTAGATAGTAGTAGTACCGGGTTAGGAGCAGTTTTATTACATAATAATGCACCAGTGGCTTATGCATCTAAAGCACTAACAGACTGTCAAAGGTCATGGGCACAGATAGAAAAGGAAATGCTAGCTATAGTTTATGCGTGTGAAAAATGTCATCAGTATATCTATGGGAAACATGTAATAGTAGAGACAGATCACAAACCACTTGAATTTATTGTTAAAAAGTCTATGAATGAAACACCATTAAGATTACAGAGACTCAGACTTAGATTACAGGGTTACGATTTAGAAATTAGGTATAAACCAGGGAAAGAGTTATTAGTGGCAGACGCATTATCAAGGTCTTATGTGAATGATACCATATGTAATAAAGAGTTAGATGAAACTATCGAGCTGCATGTTTGTTTGATAAAAGAAAGCTTAAATATCAGTAAAGAAAAACTTAAATTATTAAAAGATAAAACAGCCGAAGACAAAGATTTCATGTTATTAATAAAATACATACAAAGTTCATGGCCATTAACTAAAAATATACCACATCATCTTAAATATTATCATTCTATAAAAGATGAATTATATGTGTCGGATGGATTAATTTTTAAAAACACAGCGGTTTTAGTGCCTAAATCATTACGTAAAGAGATGCTAAATAAAATTCATTACAATCACATGGGAATAGATAAATGTAAAAGTAGAATTAGAGGTTTATTATTTTGGCCATTTATGAATAAAGAATTAGAAGATTTAATTCGTAATTGTGATATATGTCTTGAATTTAGTAAAAATCATTCATATGAACCATTAATGTTGAGAGATATTATAAACAAACCTTGGGCTGTAGTAGGAGCAGATATGTTTTTTCTTAATAATAAAATTTATTTGCTAGTTGTAGATTACTTAACTAAATACATAGAAGTTGTTGAGATGTGTGATCAATCAGCTGATAGTCATGTTAAAGCTTTAAGTTCAGTATTTGCTAGATGGGGAATTCCTGAAAAATTGTATACAGATGATGGATCCCAATATAAAAGTTTTATCTTTAAAGACTTTTGTAAATTATGGAATTTTGAACATATTACTTCTACACCTTATTATGCAAGGTCAAATGGTATGGTAGAAAGACATATCCAAACAATTAAAAAAATGTTTAAAAAATGTATTAGTGAGAAAAAAGATTTAAATTTAGCTCTACTAGAATATAGAAATATACCAATTGATAACAATTTAAAGTCACCTTATGAGTTGATGATAGGCAGACAAGTATTATCTTTTCTACCTACTAAAAGTAATTCTGGCAAAAACAACTTTAATAAATTAAAAATTCAAATAGATGACAAACGTAATAAATATAAATTTTATCATGATCTAAAAAATAAAAGGAAAATCAATTTGTTTTATCCAGGCCAAAAAGTATATATTCATGACAGAAACACTAATAAAAAATTAAAAGGGGAAATTATTAAAGAAGGTAAATACAGATCATACTTAATTCTATTAGAAAATGGGGAAAAAGTTGTAAGAAATAGGTATCACATTTTTAAGGGGTCAACAGAAAGAAAAGTGAATTATGCTAATAACAGTTTTGATTATTTTGAGAATCCAACGGATCAAACTCCATCGGATCAGAAAAAAGTGACTTTTAATCTTAATAACAATGTTGAACATTCCATACCAAATGATAATAGAAACAATCATGAATATGTGACTAGATTTGGGAGAACTTCAAGAAAACCACAGTATTTGCATAATTATGTCCGTTGAATGTTATTCTAAGAAAGGGGGATGTCAGGAGTGGGAGTAGGCCCTAAGACAGTAGTGTGCTAAGACCCTCATGTTTATGGATGTGGATATACTCTTCGGTAGCTAGCGGAAGTGTGGTTTTGATATAATATATGGTTGCTTGGCACAAGTGCGTAGTTTTATTAAATATGAATATATTGAAATCCCTGTTAATAAATATCACAAGGAGCAGGTCACCTGTGTATTCCATGAGGGACGACGAGAGTCTCTGTGAAAAGAATACAGC
The DNA here is from genome assembly GCA_036924255.1 of Apodemia mormo. NCBI lineage: Eukaryota > Metazoa > Arthropoda > Insecta > Lepidoptera > Riodinidae > Apodemia > Apodemia mormo. The sequence goes on along the minus strand of JAUPFN010000020.1, from coordinate 3,844,257 downwards.
CTCCGTGTACAACGCGGCGGTGTTATGATATTAAATTTCTTTGATAGCTCATACTACCATGCTGCACATGAATATGGCAGGATTACTTGGTAGCGTAAAGATCCTACAGATCCTAAGGCCCTACTGTTCCTAATGTCCTGCTGCCCTAAGTCTCTAGCGTTCCTAGTAGTACCCTACATATATATACATATATATACATATATATATATATATATATACATATACATATACATATATATATATAATAATAACCAGGATGTCTATACCGTGCGATCTAAGGTAACAGACGGAGAGATGGGAGGTATAAAGGTGGTGGTGGTTTTCTTACTGCTTACCACAGTGAGAGGAAACTTACTAAAGTGTCGATCCCACGAAGTCTAATAGGAAGGAAAGTGGTAGGAAATCAGGTTTTAAGGTGATGGTGGCAAGTGGAGTCTTTTCACTGCCGCCAGGCCAGAGGTAGGAACCAGGCGATTAAGGGCTTAGATGTTGTCTTCGCCACAGTCATACGTCAGTTTCCTAGGAGGTATTGAAACGACCAAAGACTGATTGAGAAGAGCTTTTATACAAAATAATGTTTATGTATTTACATATGTCCAATGGTTGAATCTTCTTAGTGTGAGTATAACGATGACGGTGGTGATGTGCTTTGCAGTCTGAGTTGGTGGCGGCTTTTTCGGGTTATTAGGCCGTCGCGAAGCTGTTAATTGCGTCAGCCTCGTGTCTCTTTGTCCTGACGGCGTGTTTTGTTTGGGGTCGGCAGCCCGCGGGCTGAAGCCATTGTTCAGTAATGAACATCTTGGCCTCTGAATAGGTAGGGCGGTGGTACCAGACCCGGGCGAGACAATGCAGAACTCTACCACCTAGTAGCCACGATGGTAGTGACTCGATAGCCAATCGGTCGCCTTTTACGACCTGCCTGACAGAACGGCAGTTGGCCTATTCTACAAAGGAGGCCGGGAGTAGTAGTGTTACATTAGTAACATTTGATTTTTGTAAACAGTTCCTAATTTAATTAATGTCGTTGTTTAATAGTTCGTCATTGCTAAATACTTTTTAAAGGAGTTTTAATTATTTTTTGGATTTTACTATTTTTACTTATTCGTCAAAGAATCGATAGAGACTGAGAAGTTTTGATCACGAAATCTGTCGTGTATTAGTATTTTAGTAACGTCATTGGTTCTACAATCAATTTTATGATGATTTGCGATGACATTTTCGTTTGGAAATTGTGACTCCTTCGTGATTTCAACTATTTTATATTTTAAGGCATTTGCTGATCCGAAATTGATATGATTACTACATAATAATAGATGTGACTGGTGGTTATGTTTTGTTTTGAATTTTTTCACGGTGATACCTAATAAGTACTTTCTAGGTTTATAGTTTCGTTGTGTTTTACCCAACTTATCCCATAAGTCCACGCATATTGGGCTAACAGTTTTAAAGTCATAATAATTAGTGCTGACCAACCAAGAGGGTTATATGGTTTTAATATTTTGGCTAACATATATAGTTTTGCCCGGTTTTCTGTATTTTTTATAGAAATATCAGAATAAAAGTTGTCATCGCGTGGTTTGAAGGCAATTCTTGGCCCTTTGAACATATTGCTCTTAAGGCTTTTTTGCATGTGAGTCTTTTTTGAAACATCGAATATTTTAGGTGTGAATAGACCTTGTTTTTGGTTTAATTATCTTTCTAATGGTAAAAGTTTTGCGGTCGCTTTTTGTCGCGTTCCTCCATGTAGAATGGAACGGTCTTTATAGGGTAACATTATAGTGTAGGTACCTCTAGAGTATCTGGTAGGGGTCGGTTTATATTGGTTTTTTCATCACTTTTCGGTAATGAAGTCGTAAGTTTCGATAATATTATTAAGGTCGTTTGCAGTTTAAATTCACTTGGGAATCTGTCAAGGCGATCGCGCGTGCTCAATCAAGGATCAAGGATCAATAAATATCAAGTATAATTATCAAGTTAATAGTTTCATTACAACTTATCAAGTAAAAGTGTGTAGAGTCAATCAAGGATGCTACAAAGACACAACGTTATTAAACATTTCCAACCATTTGTCCAAGCACGTATACTAAATTTCGTAAAAGTTTGTATATTTGTTCATGAATTTCTCGAGAACAAAAAGTTATATCGAGATTTATATCAACTTAGATATGATGTCCAAGTTTCATCAAAATTGGTTCAGTAGTTTTTGTAATATGGTTACAGTTGACAGATATTTGAAATCAGTTTAATTTTTTGAATTACATGGGGCACACTAAAAGTTTTGCACTTCTAGCTAATCAGAACTATTTGAATTTCGAATGTTCGATGTTTATAAAACGTTGCATCCTTCTTAGTAATAAAAAAAACAATTGGCGGGAAATGATTTGTCGATTGTTTTTTTATCACACATCAAAGTTCTAAGTACGCAACGAAAATGGAATTAAATCGAAAATATTTTAGAGCGATGATTTTTTATGATTTTAAAGTTCTCTTTCTCCGCAAGACTGTGCCACTCGTCTTCAAAATGCTTGTGGGAGAGAAGCACCTTTTTTGAGCACCGTGAGGCGATGGTTTGCTGAATTTGAGAGAGGTCGAGTTTCTTTACATGACGAATTTCGTGAAGAGCGGCCTTCAACTGCCGTCAACGAAAATAATGTGGCTATTGTTAAGCGGTTAATTGAAGAAACGCCCGGATTACCTATGAGACAATTCGAGGACTATTGGAGATTGGTATGAGCCAAATTCAGAAAATTTTACACGAAGAACTGAAAGTTCGGAAACTTTGTTGTCGTTGAATCCCTCATGGACTGACAGCGGAGCATAAGCGGCCTCGCGTGGAATGGTGCTCACTGATGCTACTGAATTACGACCACGGACATTCTAATGCTGTTTACGACATTTTCACAGGAGACGAAACGTGAATTTATTGTTTTTAACCCGAAAAAACAGCAATCTTGTGAATGGGTGTTTGAAAATGAGAACAGGCCAACAAAAGTGAGACAGGCGAGAAACGTTGGGAAAAAAATGATCGCGTTTTTATTTTCAGCTACGGGTCCCATCTGTATAATTCCACTTAAATATTAAAAGAGTGTTAATGCTGTGTGGTATTATACCATTTGTTTACCCAGGGTATTAGAAAAAGTTCGCGAAAGACGACCCAAAAGCTGCATTCTTCTACAGTTTGATAACGGTTCTTTACTCACGGCCAACAAAATAAAGTCATTTTTAGCTTCCGAAAAAGTACATCTCGTCACTCATCCTACGCATAGCTCCGACCTAGCACCCTGTGATTTCTGTATTTTTTCCAAAATCAAAGATTTGATGAGAGGTTTTACTTTTACTAACTCCGAAGAGGCAGTGATAGCGTTCAATCAGCACGTAGAAAACACTCCTTCAGATCTGTGGTCCTCCTGTTTTAAAAAATGGTTCGATCGCATGAAAAATGTTTAAAATGAAAAGGAGATTATTTTGAAAAGCAATAAACATAATATTTTGGTTATAACATGTTGTTTTTTTAAGTTACGCAAAACTTATAATGTGACCTACGTATCCATATGTTTGAGATAACCATCGCCTCTAGATACCAGGTACCTATATTATTGTTACCCAGATACTAATACAGATGTTAATGGTGGTTTGCTATCCTTATGGTAAATGTATGGTTCATTTTCCGTAGGTTTACCAGCTACCTTACCCTCCAAACTGAAACAAGAGAGTGACAAGTGTAAAGTATTGTAGTCTGTGGCATATTTGACAGACCGTCGCACATACGGCAAAACAGCCTATTTATGGCGTCAAAAATCAAAATATTGAACTCAATAAACACTTTCAATTTATATTGTAAAATGTTACTTATTATCCTTTGTGTACAAAACAATGAATAGATTAAGCCAGGGTAAGCGAACCGGTTCCTACCTGTTCATTGAAGTTGACTTATGTCACTTAGTGCATACGAGTCAGTATTGTGCTAAACGGAGTGCATAGTTGTTGTGATTTTTTGAACAGACTGGCAAGCCTTGTGAACATTTTTAATTATGGATATTTTACCAAGCAGTAAGTACTTTGAAATTAGATAATTATCACGGATAAAGTAATACATTGAGATGTATAAAAAGTTAAAATAGTTTAATAAGTATTGTAAATATTTTTCGGCATATTTGTTATTGTTGTAAGCTTTTTATAAAAGTTCCGTCAAGTTCCGCTTATTTTAGGTAATCAGAACTAAGACATTTGTTTTATCTTTGATTTAGAACTAGTTTTGGGGCCAACTTTTGCCAACTTTTGATATACTTTGTCCTTGTTCTCAGGTAGTCGCAGTAATTCTACGATGTCGCTAAATATTACTAGAAAAGATTTATTTTTAGTGTTGAAAAATGAAAATTTTTTTTAGATGTCATTACATAATTGTAAAAAGCGTATTTTAAATTATATTTTGGAAAAGTATAAGATCATCAAAATTCCTTCGAAGTTTGAAAATTCTGTTAATAACTTAATAAAGGTGTTTGTAACGAAGTTGGTTGCCAAATGGAAAGAAAGTCATTACATTCAAAAAAAATTTGTGTTAAAGAATTCACAATGGCTAAATGGGCAGATTAACCTACCGCAACTTGTAGAAATCGATCAAACACCTGAAAAAAATCAAGTCAGAGGTAGACCGACAAAAAATTTTACTGAGTGTGTGTGTTTTGTGTTTTTTTTTATATTTAATAAAAATCCTTATTTACCTTTAGAAAACAAATTATTATTTTTTACATATGAGTATTTAAAATAATTTAATGCGCCTGACACAATAACAGTCTTGTTATAAAATAAGGTTTAAATCTTCTGTAATCATCCGTCATAATATTAAAACACAATTACTACCAGTATATTACATTATTTAAAAATATATATTTTTGGCGCCGTAAATAGGCTGTTTTGCCGTGTGTGCGTCGTTATCTGTATTTTTTGTCAAAGTCACATTTGGCCTCTAGACGGATCGAGGCCTCACTTAACACGCAACTGTTCAACGAGTAATGTCAGTAGTATGTATTATTCTTGAGTGATAAAATATATATAGTGAAACTAGTGAAATAAATATAATCATGGCTATTTGAAATAATATTTTACTTATTTGACTCCGTTCTATCATAGTATCATTACATCTCAGAAGCGGGATAATTCGAAAACAATTATATTTTCGTATATACCACGACCACGCACTTGGCCATTAAAATTCATTAAATCAATGAGAATTGCTAGTCTACTTAGGAAATAAACTTATACTTAAAAACATCTATCTCAAATAGTCACGATGAATATATTTTAATCGTAAAATAGTATGTGACGAAGTTGATGAATGTGGATTTAAGTCTGATATGGTGTGTTAATATTAAAAAAAATGCAATTGTGTTTGACCGCTTATGAAATTAGCGTGAAGTTGGCTTTTGTATTATTTCTTATTATTTCTATCGAACTAGACTTGAAAAAGCGCAATTGTGTTACGCAAGTACCCTCTTTTCAAAAAAAATGTTTTCCTTGCTTAAACCGTATAGAATATAACGGGTTATTGTTTAAAATTTACGCACCATCTATGAGTTGGAGAGATATCCATTTACAAAAATACGTACTCTGGTACCCTTGATACTTTACTTCAAGGGGTTTAAATAGGAAAATGGAAAAAAAATATATTTATCGGAATGTATGCGAATTAAATTCATGTAAAATTTACTTGCTTGATTAAATACTGCGAGTTTTTCTAAAATATGCATTGGAATCTATACTATGTTAAGTGATGGCGATTAGACTATTGAAAATTTACATTATGTTGCGATGCACGAGATGGAAGCGGATAATAGTGTAAAATGTTTTCTTAGCTACATTATTTGTAGATTTATTTTTATCATTGACGGATCCCAGATATATCGGCCGATTTTGATCCGTTTACGGAGTATGACGCGTTTTTTAGAGAGAAAAGCTGATTAGATTTTTAAATCAATTTGTATATCAACCAAGTTTTCAAAGTTATTTTAAAAATATTAAGTAAATTTGTTGTAAACAACGAAATATTAAGATTTGAAATGCTGTAACCTTTGAAAACTTGATTTGATAGTGATTTTTGAAGCTGCATTCGACGTAATTTTTTTATGTACTGAAATATTGTAGAAGGTCAAAATATGATTAGCTAAAAAAAACTTTAAATTTACGTCAAAAAAAGGGAAGATTTTATTCAAAATTTTTCGTCAAGATAACTCTCGAACGGATAAACCGATTCTGATGCAATTAATGTATTAGACACATTTCATGAGGAAAAGAGCTAATAAGATTTTGATTTCAATAGGTACATTAATTAGGAAGTTATATTTAAAAAAAAACAAGGTTCTCTGGTAGAGAATTCGTATAAACATTACGTTCGCCTGTTGTTATGTTTTTATTTCTGAAACAAACGCCTTGAAAATACGACACATGGACGTAGAGTGAGCTCATTACGAGATCCTGACATGCAGCGTAGAGATAGTGACACCTTAGGCTGCACTCCAGATTAGCAAGCATACGAGCACTGCAGTTAAAGCCGTGGGGTTGAACACCCATCGTCGCGACACAATACACCTCGTAGTGACAATAGTAGCCGTCATCGCAGCTCAAGCGCAAGCAAGTTTCGGATGTTCCGTGACCAGAAACGTAAACTCTCAGCAGGAAGAAAGGTCACGAATACTAATTGAGAAAGAGGTACATAGACAATATGTACTACTTAAAGAATACGGACTAAAAAGATCACATCTGCGTTCCGAGAGGATACAACTTTGGTTACATGAATGTTAGGGAAGGTATGAAACAATTGATAAGATTTTCCCTGGCTAATTAAAAGATACATTAAAAAAAATACTACTTGCTGTTCTTTTGAGGACAATGAGTGACAGCAGTTATAGGTAACATTCATTTCTGCAAACATTTATTAATGATGATATTTTTTGATGATGATACTTTACAAATATTTGAAATTTTAATTATTATTGATGATGATACTTTACAAATATTTGAAATATAGAAATTTAATGATTTTAAAATAAACAGAACTGATATATAAATAAAAATAAATTAATTAAAGTTAGTACAATAATAGTAATTATATTTGTGTCTCGCGTAATATCTAATTAAGGTGAGATTGTTTTTTTTCATCCCTTATATAATAATTATCAAACATGGGTTGTGAGAATATATTGTGTGTAATAAAAGAGATCAAACTGTAATTTAAATAATTGAGACTAATACCAGTTACGTAGTAACTATTTAATAACCTGTGCTGATACTGTGTAATTTAAATCATTACTGTGTAGGGTGGTTGTGAAGAAAGTAACCTCCACGCTACACGGTTGAAGTGATATGATTAGTGTCGGTGTAGCGGTGAAGGAAGTAGCTGCTGCACTGAATGATAGTGAATGCGAATGCGTTGGGCCGGGCAGGATTGGCATAGGAACTCGCCGCCCATGACTGGTCCATTTCGTTTATGATTAGTGTCAGTGTAATAGTTAAAGAAGTAGTAACTGTATTGCTTAGTAATAAATGAGTATGCTTTGATCTAGGCAGGGTTGGCGTATGAACTCGCCGCCCATGAGTGAATCAAAGCATTTGAGTAGCGATTAATATCAAAACGATCTTAAACAAAATCTCCACGCTACGTGGCAGTTGTAGTAGTATAGTTGAATAAGGGTGCTATCGGTCCGACCATGATTGGTATAGAAACTTGCCACCCATGAGGGGGTCGATACACTATGATAGATTAAGATTACGATGTATGCGAATTAAAAATATAAAATAGGTTTCTCAATACCAGCATGAACTTGTAATCATTATAGGGATAAAGTGGCAGTAATTAAAAAAAGTGAATCCGTTTGTCTATTAAGAGAAATGTGAAGATAAATAAAAGTTAAAAATAATTGTTGTAATAAATAATGTTAATGTAATTCAATCATTGTCATTTAGTTAAATCCTTGGAAATCATATTTTTGTGCATTAGAACAAAGATCGTTCTGAAGGATGGCCGACTGTAACGAATTGTAGTCTGAAGTGTGGATGTTGTACAACTCTACCATCTAGTTAGTAATTATAGTTAGCTTGGAATTTAAACAATATTATTATTAATACTTCCTGTATTGTTCCGGACCACCTTTGAACAATAGACCAACTGTCATGCAGTTCGTAAAAGACTCGAACACTATTGACTTTGCAGGTCACTACCATCATGACCATGGTGATAGAGTTCCGCAAATCCTCACCAGGGTATATGGCATCATTGCTTTATCTGTTTCTGCCGCAATAGCGCCAATGCTTCTCATTGTCGTATCTCGGTTCGGAAAATAAGGTAGCTGGTAAATTTATACATGTGGTACTGCCATCCAGCCAAACGGATAGCAGTGCATCATTAACAACTTTGGTGACTATAGACAATAGTTTATCTTTCCCTCGAGAGAGACATCTACTTGTTTGCTATACAATGTAAAGGTTGGCTGGCTGGTGAATCAAAATAATTCGTAGGTGAGGTAGGTGACCAACATAACGTATATTTATTTAAATTTGCAGAACTTATAGAAGATTATATTCTAACGTGTATCTTCACGCCCATATCCCCGAAGGGGTAGGCAGAGGTACAACAAGTGCACCTACAATTAGCCGAAGATACTTGGTCCCACAAATGTTATAGATAGCAAGCCTATCGCCAACCGGGCACTTTTCAACCCCGGGCAACTTTGTGTTTATCAGAAAACACTTTTTTAAAGTGCCCGACCCGGGCATCGAACCTGGGACCTCATGTGGTCAACGCCAACGCTGGACCACTAGACCAGAGAGGCAATAATTAAATATTCTAATCAATTGCAACTAGTACTCGAGGAAAGCTGGCTATTTGGTAAAATTGTTGTTATGTATCATTTTTGACTGTTATTATTAAAGCTGTCATCACGTACTATCCACCTGGCGCGGGACTGACACAGCAAAAAAGTCAGGCGACAACAACACTGTGTCTATTGCATGCAATCGGAGGGTTAGTAGCAGCTGGTGCAAAGGAGACTAAAAATCGAACTTCTATGATATGAAGTAGGATATATGAACTCAAGGCGTATTAAAATATCCTATTCCTGGGACTCCGGAATCAAGATTCTTGGATTATTTGGATTGTTATAGTAGCCATAGAAATATGTTTTCTGTAAAATTTTCCTATGTTTAACTACTCAATTTTGGACGGAAAATGAAGTTTTAGCAACAAAGTGTCGGTACCAACTTGTCAGACATATTATAGACAAAAATAATGTTAATCTAAATTGTTTTCGAGTAGTTACTTTTTGTATTTAAACATTATTTAAATCAGTTGAGGTCAAGGCTTTGCACAAAGAATCCTGTCAGTACATTATTATGCACATTGTTGATTAATTAAATTCAAAAGAATAATGTCGCTGTGACTTATTTTTTGTTGTATAAGTAAATAACAACCTTAACTTTTAAATGTTGTTAAAATCTATTTCATTGTAAGGTATGATTAAATAGATACTATATTTTATATTGAATTATGAAAGAAAGAAAGAAAGAAGAAAATATTTATTTGCAAGTATATGGGTGTTAAAAGTTGTTAAAAATTAATTAAGTTACCAACATATTCTATCATTATATGGTGTTCAAATATGCTTTTATTACTTTATATTACTCTGTATTATTATATTGCGCTCGAGAAGGCTCATAAATTACATTGTTATAAGAAATATAACTCTGTGTTTATCGGTACTCTGTTTCCATATGCACTAACATTTCACCGTACATGGCTATCTTGCCGCCAGACCCAGCCCTTGCGTCGTGAGACTATCTCATCCATAGAAGTTAAAGTTGGTTTAATAATCTCAAATAATACCGTATCGATCTCAAAAATACTTCATCAGCTATTGCTCAGTAATCGCGCTGCTCAGGGCAAACTAAACAAGAAAGTTAAGCTACCCCATATTACACCTGTCGGGGACTTTTGCATTATTGGAAACTTCATTCTTATATGAACATCATCCACTACCACCTTGAGACAACTAAACCAGCCTTGATTCTTTTGACTGAGATACAACTAATTTCCTACTTCTCCTACCCCAGCTGCTATAATTGGAACGTTTATTTGTGCCGAGGGCTGGTATATGTATAGACTGCAATGAACATCGCCGCGTCTACGGATGCGTATACGGTTGCCGGAATACTGAAGTTGTCCAACTCATTTAGCACTTACAAATGGATACAAATTTCATGCTAGTACAGATGTAGTGAGACATGTACGTCAAGCCGTAAACTTGACCTATATTTTTATTAATATAAATTCAATACATAAATGTATTCACTTAAAACATTCGTAATTTAAAATAAAAGGATATTTGTAAGTCGGTTAAGGCTTTTGGTAAACAAGAAACCTGGCTGCGTCCTATTGGCGGTGTCAGCGCATATTCAAAAACATAAGACCTCCCACAGCAGTGCCTGATTTTGTCCCTCTAGTGTTCATTTTTTAACCTGGGGGTATTCTCACGGTTTCTTACTAACACAATATACGCGTATACACTTATCGACGGTCTGAATCGTACTGCTGTTACCGAACAACACTTTACGTACAATGGCGCATGTCCCCATCACCACGCACGCACAATATACATAACTAATTCTATGATCCACAGGTACACGCCATCCTTGTTTCGGAATCTTTCTTAAAGCCTTCCCTTTCATCTTATCAATTTATCTTACTGGGATTTGTACTCATTAGAAATGATCGTACATGTAAAAGTGGTGAAGGTGTAGCCATCTATCTTCGATCAGATATTTCCTACAATATTCTTGCTGTTTCTCCCAACGAATATAATGAAGCTGCCGAATTCATTTTTCTTGAAGTATGTCTAAATCACACAAAGATTCTCTTATAAGGCATTTATAGCCCTTCCCTCCACGTTAATTATTTTCCCACGCTTGATAGTTTACTCGATGATTTTAGACCCATTTATAAGCACATTTTATTGCTTGGTGATTTTAATACATGTCTTTTAAAAAATGACTCTCGCTCTTATCGGCTGCTTTCTCTTCTTGCTGGTTATGATATGCATGTTATTTCCCTCTCAGCAGCTTACAAGTCTCCAAACTGCTCTCCGTCTCTTCTGGATTTAATTATTGTTTCACAACCTCCTTGTGTCAACATCCACGGCCAAATCCCGTCTTGCTTTTCTTATCATGATTTAATTTTTCTCTCGTACAGAATTTGGGTACCAAAGCTAAGGCTGCATTGTCTCTTCGTCATTCTTTCAAAAATATTGATTGTGAGTCATTAATAGATGATCCGACAGCTATTGATTGGTCTCCGGTATTAAATAGTGTTGACATTGACACCAAGGTTAGTTGCTTTAATTCTTTAATTCTTAACTTATATGACAGCCATGCTCCAGTCAAAAGAATCAAAATTAAACATAAACCTTCTCCCTGGATAACTGACGACATACAAAAGGCCATGGCAGTAAGAGATCAGGCAAATGGTCGTTATAAAAAGCTGCCTATAGATCATAACTTAAATTAGTATGAGCTCTCTCGCAACAAATGTAACAAGCTTTGTCGTTCTGCTAGGCGTCGTTAAATCCACGACACTATCGCCAGTTTTAATCCTCAGGAAAGTTGGAGATTCCTTAAATATCTTGGCATTGGCAAAATTCAGACTTCCGGTGATGGTATTACCGATCTTAATATTCTCAATACACATTTTTCCACTCCTCCAATTTTATTAAATGATGCTACCAAAACTAATACACTCAATTCTCTCTCGTCTACTTGTCTGCCTAACTGTCCCTATTTCTTTTTGAAACCGGTGTCTGAGGAAGTAGTTAAAAAGCACATTCTCTCTATTTCTTCTGCAGCAGTAGGTATTGACAATATATGCTCTCGAATGATTTCATTAATTATTCCCCAAATTCTCCCGATTATTACTCATATTTTTAATTTCTCTTTTTCTTCTAATTCGTTTCCGGCTGTTTGGAAATTGGCTAATGTTATCCCTCTTTCCAGAATTTCTAAACCTTCTGTTGTATCAAAGTATCGGCCAATTTCCATACCTCCTTTCCTTTCAAAAGTTTTAGAAAGTATCGTTCAATCTCAATTAGCAGATTTCCTACACACAAATAAGTTGCTAAATTCATATCAATCTGGGTTCAGGCCTGGCCATAGTACCATCACTGCGCTTGTGAAAGTTTCCGTTGATATTCGATAGGCAATTGATTCAAAACGACTTACTTTGGTAGTTCTACTAGACTTTAGCAACGCATTTAACTCAGTTGATTTTGATGTGCTCCTTGGGATTATGCGTTCTCTTAATATTTCGATTTCTGCTTTAAATTGGTTTAGTTCTTACCTTCGGAGTCATATGCAGCGTGTTTTATATAAAGAATCTCATTCCGATTGGCTAGACATTACAGCTGGTGTACTCCAAGGTGGAATTCTTTCTCCTCTGATATTTTCCCTTTTTATTAATTCAGTATCTTCTTATATGTCTTCTAATAACCATCTCTATGCTGATGATTTACAGCTATATCGACATTTTAGCCACGGAGATTTAACAAATGCTGTAAATATAATTAATAAAGATCTGGATGCTATTCATTCATGGGCTCAGTCCTACGGTTTCTGTGTTAACCCGAATAAATCTAAAGCTATAGCTATTGGCAGTCGGTATATGTTAAATTCTTTAGATATTTTAAATTTGCCGCCAGTGGTATTTAAGATAGTAAGATAAGATAGATAAGATAGTATTTATTGGTACCACATTTTCACATAATATTTTATAGTAGACAATATACAATATACAATATTTATTAGTTTGTAAGGATAAAAGAACAAATTAAAAAATATAACAAGTAACAAAAAGTAAACTTATACTACTTTTTTTTATATGTGATGTGATACCAAAAGGATGCTCATCTCAGCATACGCTATAGCAATATTTGCTATAACACTGATTTTCAGTGAGTCCTCTATGATGCTCCCACGAGACGGTCAAAAAAGGAAACTTAGTGCTTTGTTTTAGTGTTTATATATAAAAAGTATAAGTCAGTACATAAAGTGTGTTAATATAATAATAAAAACATTACATATATGAATAATAATAATAATATCATATTTTAATCTTAAATAAATAGTAGCTTGTGAGGCCTTAGTACCTTATTTATTGCTTATTACTCGACAACCATCCGTAAAAGTTTGAGTTTATATCAACCATACACCCTGTGCTTAGTTCATTTTTTTGCAGAGAAAGTAAGATTTTCTTTAGCTTGCGTTTAAAACTAAAGATCGAGTTTGTCTGTCTAAGAGGCGGGGGCAAGTTGTTCCAGCACATGGTTGCTGCATATCTAAAACTTCCACGGAAGGCTGCCGAATGATGTCTTGGCACCATTAAAATTATGCTAACCGCTCTAACCTTTTGCGTGTTCTCTTCTCCCCGCCAATACAGTTTCTGGAACAAATACTCGGGCTTTCTAGTTTTAATTACGCCGAAAACTAGCGTTGCCAAACTGAGTTGACGCCGCAGTGACATTTTTAATATATTTGCTTTATTTAGGTAAGGCGTAACATGAGTTCGTGGAGGGATGTTAAAAATGAACCTCGCACATTCGTTTTGCACGCTTTGAATGATTCGGGCGGTTCTTGCAAGCAACCCCGGACCATAAACTGTATCAGCGTAGTTGAATTTGGAGAGTATGAGTGAGTCACAAAGTCTAATGCGTAGGAGCTCACTCAGAAAGTCACGTACCCGGTATAGTATTTTTAGCCTATAAAAACAGTTGCGAGCGATCTCAAGTATGTGACTCTCAAAGTGCAGTCTACCATCTATGTTTACTCCCAGATTCCGTGCCTCTAAAACCCGTTCAATTGGTTCTCCTATAATGGAAATCACAGGATTTTTATTAGCAATACGCTCTATCTGTCTATTTGATCCAAGTATAATATATTTAGATTTAGATGGATTTAGTACAAGTGTATTGGCCTTCGACCATTCTGCTATATTATCAAGATCTGCATTAAGTTTTGGTATTGCGTTGTGAAATTCACTTGGATTAAATGACAGATAGAGCTGAATATCGTCTGCATATTGGTGATAGTTACAGAAGTTTATCTTCCTACTAGTGTCTGCGGCATTCATTATGTACAGAGTTGGAGCCAGTACTGAGCCTTGAGGAACACCCCTAGTAAGCTCTCGAGATGACGATTGCAGTTTACAACCATTGATACCATTAACTGTAACTATCTGCCTTCGACCACTTAAATAGCTCGAGAACCACTCAACTGTAGCCGGCGATAACCCGTAGTATCTAAGTTTTGAAAGCAATAGAGGAATGTTAATGGAATCAAATGCTCTTGAATAGTCTAGTAGTACAAGAATGGTCCCTTCACCTTTATCCTGTGAAGACAACATGTCATCTACCACATTAGTTAGAGCGGTTACCGTACTGCGACATTTTCTGAAACCCGACTGCGCAATGGGTAACAAATGATTGCTTTCAATGTAACGTATCAATTGAGTATTTATAATTTTTTCTAGTATTTTAGAGAGACACGGTAATATACTGATTGGCCGTAGATCTTTAAGTTCTGATACATTGTTTTTTTTTGGAAGTGGAGTAATAAGGGCTGTTTTCCATACATTAGGAAAAGTAGAAGAGTTAATGGAGGTTTTAATTATGGCAGTGATTACCGGTAATGTATGTGGCAATGTGAGGATAATCATGTCCAGAGTAATACCATCATTCCCCTGAGCATTCGATTTAAGCGATTTAATTGCCTTTGCTACAGTCATCTCGTCCACAGCTTCCAAATGGAAAGTGGCATTGCTAAACTTATTAGTCTCAAAGTAATTTATTTCTGACGCTGGAGCCTCATTTTGGCCGGGAATGTTGCAAAAGTAATCGTTTATTTTATTCACATCTAGTAGATATTCTGGGATTTCAGAGCTAGACCTAGACGAAAAATTAATGTGGCGTTTGATATTTTTCCAAAGAGTTGACGGATTATTAAAATTATAGTTAACGTGATGTGTAAAATAGGCTTTTTTTTCGTTGTAAATAGCTGACTTAACGGTTTTTTTTAAATCTTTATAGTACTGTTCATGTGTCTTCAGTTTGGTCATTCTAAATCGTTGAAATGCTTTGTTGCGTAGTTTTATCATTTCACGGACAGTATCGGTGATCCAAGGGTGACCTTCCCTTTTGATAACAGTATATTTAATCGGAGCATGTAGATTATAAATTTGGAGCAAAGCATCATTAAATTTTTCGACCATACCATTCACATCTGTTAAGCTTAAAATTGTGTTCCATTGAAAACAACTAATGTCAGCTTGAAAAGCGTTTAAGTCAATGTCTTTGAGCGGACGATAAAAAAAATGTCTTGGTATAGGTTTCGGTTTCTTAACGCTTATCTCACATGTTAAAAATGCATGATTACTAAGGCTGGGAATATGATCAACAATGATTGTTGATAATGGGAAACTACTACATATAACGTCAATTAATGTCTGGCTATGGTCTGTGAAATGAGTTGGCGTGGTAACATATTGTCTTAAATTAAAATATTGCAGAAAGGAGGTAAATTTGGAATAATTAGTGTCTTGGATTAACAAATTAATGTTGAAATCACCTAACAAGATGATATAGTCAAAGTTACAAAATGAAGAAATAGAATCAGTAAGAGCATCGAAGAAAATATCAGTATCCAGCCATGGTGGGCGGTAAGCAGTACCAACTATCAATTTGACTCCTTTTAATGCAAGCCTAAGCCACATCTGTTCAACTGGAGGGTTGAGAGGATTCGCACAGGTTCGCGCCGTCACGCCTTGTCTAATGTAAAAGCCTACACCGCCGCCGCGCTTACGCCCACTGCAAGTACGCGGAACGTGTCTTAGTTGATAGTTCTGGATAATTGGCGCACGGGCCTCTTCTCCTGTACGCAGCCAGGTTTCATTTAATGCCATTAGGTCAACACAGTGATTTTCAATTGCAACAATAAGCTCTTCGTGTTTAGTGCCTAAAGAACCTGGATTAATAAGTCCAATTTTAAATTTTTTGTTATTAAGAGCCATAAGGATCATATTTTAATTGTAATATATGTTTAAAAGTTTCATAAGTAGAATAAGTTAAAGCTAAACAATTATAAAAATAGTACATAAGAGGTACTTTCAAAATATTCCTAATAAAAAATCTAAAATTACAAAAATATAGTATACATGTATGTAAGATACTAGAATAATGTATTATAATGTTATATAAATAATTAGAATGTCCAAAACGCAAAAATATTGTATCTTGGTGTAGGTGTATATTAAACCGAATGACAAAAGTACCAACATGGGAGCGTGCGATTACATAAAGAGACTCAAATATTAAAAGTGTGCTTTGTGTAAATATTATTCGTTTTGGTATCACATCCCTTACGAGTGACGTTAAAACATAGCATGCTAAATATCCATTACTATTGCAGTATGTGCCAAAACAGCTTAAATTCTCAAAAATATAACACACGATATAACTAGTAAAGTACATTGTATATAAGTTTGCGAAATATCGGTGTAGTATCATATAAACATATTTATCTATCTCTGTTTTCGATGTTGAAACTCTAAAACGCTTTTTATTTAATTTTCTAACAGCACCTATTTCGATATTTATGAAGTCTAATACAAAAAGAGAAAAACATGACAAGAAATGTGCACGTAAAATATTAAAAGGGTGACTATTTAAAGAATTTGTATTACCATAATAGGATACTACAAACATTGTTATAAAAAAATACCACAAATAAAAAGTCAAGTAAAAACCTTACTAATATCACTTTCAGATCTTATACGATGTAAGGCAGAATCAGGTCGTTGCCGCGCATATATACGTCCGTCCCGTGTCCAGACGTATTTCCAGCCTAGCCGCTTACCTTCTTGACGTGCTGTATAAAATAATTGCCGGTTGATACGCGTAAGTCGTTCATTAACGTAAAATCGACGCGTTGGACCGGGGATTTCAAAGCCAGTAGTATCCGCGCCGCGTCGAACTCGCGCACTGCGTAACAACTGATCACGCAAAGCGCGTCGTGCTAAACGCGCCACTATAGGTCGTGGTCGCGGCAGTCCTTCACCCTCCACCATGCTCCGTGATGGTCCAGAACGCTCCACACTGACTATGTCTCGATCGTCCAACTTCACATCCAGCTTATCGGCGATCAGGCAAACTAGGTGGGTTAGATTTTCACCCTGCTTTTCGGGAATGCATGCGATTTCAACATCAGTAAGAAAAAACTGTTGTTCCCTGTCGTTAAGCTCATTTTTGAGGTGACTTAAAGAATCCAATAGTTCTTTGTTTTGTTCGTTCATTAATAGATTAGTTGACGATGTCTCCAGTGCTGCTATCCTACTTTCCATTCCATCCATCCGCCTATTTAAATCATTTCTATATGCATTTAAATCCTGTCGCATTGCTGTCATCTCACTTTTCAAGTCCACGAGGATCTGCTTTAGATCTTCACAGCTTCCACACCCAGATGGTGATGAAAAAGATATGTCATCGTTGCGCGACATGTCTTTGTGAGCAATCTCCGAATCTACTCTGTTCTCATTTGTTATTTTTTTGTTTGTACAGCCTACGCATAACCATCTTGACGAGAGCTTCGCAGTTTTAGGAATTTTAAGACAGATCCTGTCAAAAATAGTGTTACACCCTGAGCATTTTACAGAGTCATTTGTACTCACGAATTTTCCACATGCTGTACACTTCGACATTTTTAATGTAATTATTATTATATATTAAAAAAAAAAAAAAAAACGGAAAAAAAATCAGAAAAAAAAACGTTCTCCCTTATTAGATTCGAAATTCTATTACCTCTTACTCTGACCAGGTCACGAATTTAGGTATAATTTTCAGCTCAGATTTATCTTGGGAATCTCATATCAACAATATATGCAAAAAAGTTTATTTTGCTTTTCATTCTTTAAATGCTTTAAAAAACTTTCTCCCCTTAAGGGGAAACTTAAAAACTAAAATTTCTCTGATACATACTCTATTTTTACCTATACTAGATTATGCCGATTCTTGTTTTCTAGATGCTACTGAAGATCTCAGTAATAAACTTGAGAGGCTCCAAAACCTATGTATCAGTTTTGTCTTTGTCTTGCGCAAGTACGACCATATCTCGAACTTTAGAGCCCAGCTTAAGTTACTTCCTATTCGTATTCGCAGGAATACTCATATTTTGTGTCTACTTTTTAGAATACTGTTTAACCCAGCAGCTCCTCAATACCTTCGTGACCGGTTCTGCTTTTTACATTTCCCTGATTCTCCTAGTCACAATTCTGTCCGTTCGTTAGTGAAGTTTCCTGAATCTCATTCTCGAGCCTATTCTCGCTCTTTTAGTGTTCAGGGCGTTAAGTTATGAAATTCACTCCCATTTCATGTTCGTGATAGCCCATTACTGCTAGTTTTAAAAAAACGATTAAGAAATCACTATCTGTCTTTTTCTTTTAAAGTTTAGTTATTACTTCGTATAATTTTTATTTTTGTTATTTTTTATTTCATAGTTTCGTAAGTCATTCTCATTTTGTTTGTTTTGCTTATCTCATGTGTATTATAACTTTGAGGTTGATTGTGCACAAAGTCTGCTGTTTCTTTGTAAAAAAATATATATCTTTACGCCCATATCCCTGAGAAGGGGTAGGCAGAGGTACAACAAGTGCACCCACGATTAGCCGAAGATACTTGGTCCCACAAATGTGATAGGTGGCAAGCCTATCGGCAACCGGACACTTTGTAATCGCTTCATAAGCTGGGTAGGCTGGAAGAAATCTTTTTTACCTTAGAGATAAGTCTACCTTTTGTACGGTTTTAGTTGTATATTTTTTTCTCTGTAAAATCTTATAAGTTGTGTACAATAAAATAATAAATAAATAAATAAAAGTACACATACACTACAGTCCCGTATTTCAAAAATCGAATTTTCATCAGATCTCCACCACTCTTTTTTTTATAGCAGAGGGGGCAAATGAGCAGGTGGTGCACCTGATGTTAATCGATCACCGCCGTCCATGGACAACTTTAATATCGGGGTCTTTCAGCTGCGTTGCCGGCCTTTTAAGAATCAATAAGCTCGTTTCTTAAAGGTCCCTAAGTCGTATTCGTTCGGAAACACCCCCGAGGGTAATTGATTCCACAAAGGAGTTGTGCGAGGCAAAAAATGCTGACAAAAGCGCACGGTTGTGAATTTCCAGACATCGAGGTGGTGTGGATGGAACTTTAAATTTTGACGCGATGTCCGATGATGGAATTTAGTGGCAAGAATTAGTTCGAATAACTCTTCGGAATACTCCCCATGATGCATACGGTAAAAGATGCCGAGCGAACCTACATCTCTGCGTAACGCCAAAGAGTCAAGCCACTTAGAAATAGCCTGATCGTTGACGATTCGAACCGCTCTACGTTGAATGCGATCAAGAGGAAGAAGCTGGTACTGAGGAGCTCCGGCCCAGAGATGAGAACAGTACTCCATGTGAGGTCGAATTTAAGCCTCGTAAAATTGAAAACGATGGTCTGACACGCCAGAATACGCCAGCTTTTTGGAGGCTAGTTTAGCCTTTACTTCCTAATGACCGCGGAACTGAACGTTGTTCGATATGTCGACTCCCAGTAGTCCAATACTAGCTGAGGCTGTCAGGCGAAGGCTCTCGAACCGAGGTGATACGACAAAGGGTGATTTTTAGCGGTGAACGCACAAAGCTACGTCTTTTTGGGGTTAAATGTAACAAGATTTTGACGACCCCATTCTGAGACATCAGTTAGTCGATTCTCGCGTTCAGACACCAGCTTGTCCCGGCCCTCTTCGCCATGTTTTCTAGAAATACCGCTACGACCGGAGTATGTAGCATCACCAGTACTGTCTTCCGCATAGCAATGTTAGTTACTAATTCGCAACATATGATTGATATGCAGAAGAAAATGTCGGTGATAGCACGCAGCCTTGGGGAATACCAACATTGACAGGTTTGAGGTCGGAGCATGCACCGTAGACTGCGACCTTTATGCTCCGATCAGCCAAAAAACTGATTATCCACTTGCATAATTTCTCGGGAAGCCCATAGAAAGGCAGCTTTGAGAGAAGCGCTTTATGCCATACCCGATCGAAGGCCTTCGCTATATCTAAACTAACTGCCAATGCCTCCCCCTGGGACTCAACTGCCTCCGCCCAGCAATGCGTCAGGTATACTAGAAGATCACCAGCTGAGCGACCACGACGAAAACCGTACTGACAGTCGCTAATCAGCTGGTGCTCTTCTAAATACTTCAGGAGCTGACAGTTTATAAGTGTCTCCATGTCTTTGGAGAACAAGGAGGTTATGGCTATTGGCCGACAATTTGACGGATTAGAGCGATCACCTTTTTAGGGATGGGATGCACTAAAGCTGTTTTCCATGAATTCGGTACCACGCCGGGTGAATAGGTCTACAGTTTACAGTACAGTACAGTCTCTACAGCTTAGAAGTATTAGGAACCTTTTCAACTATTTTCACGATGACGTCAGTGTGTCTCTCCTCTATCTTTTGATTTCTCACACAGAGAAAATTGGTCGATTTAATTGAGATTAAAAATAAAATGGTCTTTGATAATACTTTGACATTTTCAGCCTGATTATGTAGCTAAGAAACCATTTTAGAGCCCCAATATTGCATTGAATGCCATTCGAAAAATCAAAATCGATATTTTTTTCCAAATTTTTTGATTTTCTAAAATGAAATTACTGTCACTTATAACAAAATTTAGACTTTGAACTTTAAAAAAAATATATGCTTAGGTATAGTTTTTTTTATTTGAGCATAAAATACCTCAATTTAGCGGGAAGTTTCAGGGATTGCAGAGTTAATCAAGTTACAGATTATTATACATGATATACTCGTAAGTTGTGGAACAACAGTTGCAACCCTACAAACGAGAGTTTTAAAATTTTCCTACACTAACCAAATAACACAAAATTGCGTTCGGTCTTGAATAATCGCAAAATGTTAATTTTCACTAGACGAATACGCTTTATAATTAAAATCAGAATACATTTAGCCAACTCCTGCATTTAAAGTATACAATTATTTTAATTTTGCAGTTTTTCAGTCTGTTCACGTATGTTATAAAAAGAAGTAATTGTGCTTGCAAATAGACATTCGTATTGTCTCTTCACTCGCGAAACCTGGCACTCTTTACTTGGCAGGTAGGTTTTCTTTTCATCCAAATTTGCTAGATATTTATCTATGCTGTGTACCCTAAGCACCTTGATATATATAAGCTGGAAAGGTGTCATTACTTACGATTTAACTTTGAGAGAGATATAGCGTTTATAATTTTGACCCAAGTGTGCTAGAAGGAAGGTAATATTTTTTCAGATCGGGTCGTAGTTTGGTTTTTGTTCTCATAATATTTACTTCACCACCCCGCCCCATTGGTCGAGTGGTTAGCGGCCCTGACTATGCAATCGACGGGGCTCGGGTTCGATCCCCGACGGGGACAAGCATTTGTGTGATTTGCATAAATGTTTGTATTTCCGGGCTTCGGTGTTTATTAAATATATTCTAGTATTTATAAAAAAAAAAGTATCTTCACGCCCATATCCCCGAAGGGGTAGGCAGAGGTACAACAAGTGCACCCACGATTAGCCGAAGAATTTTGGTATCACACTTGTCGTTGAAATAATAACAGGAATACTTTAAATCGTATTTACACGCAATTGACTTTTGAGTTCAATAGTAAGATCGGTATATTTTGCGATTTTTTAGAGAAGGTTGTTTGTAGGTTTTGCGTATTGGGAACCGCGATATCTATTAGATAGACTGTTTTGTGAATTTTATCTAGGAGTGTGATATCTGGTCTGTTAAAGTGAATGGTTTTATCAGTCAAAATTGTTCGGTCCCAGTATATTTTATGAGTAGAGATTTTAAGACAACTTCAGGTGTATATTTATAGTACGGAACTTTTTTGGCTATAAAGTTATACTTATAAGCTAAATACTGATGGATATTTGCAGCAATTTGACCGTGTCTGTGTTTATAGTCTGTTTGGGTAATATATTTACAGGCTCCAGTTATGTGTTGGATGGTTTCTGAATTACTATGGCATCGGCGGCAAAGGTCATTGTGTACAGTCCGATTATGTCTTATAAATTATCTGTAGTTTTTTGTATCTATTACTTGGTCTTGAATAGCCATTATGAATCCCTCTGTCCCAGGAAATAGCTCTCCTCTCTTAAGCCAATGGTTTGACGCAGCTTTATCAACGCTTTCATTAATTAAATCTTGGCGATGCCGTACATGTAGTGATTTTTGTACCCAAAGGTCAACTTTATGCTGTTTGTCAAAGAAAGGTAGATTAACAGTAGTATTGGTTAATTTTAAAGGTGTATATTTAGCATCTATTTTTACTACCACCCTGCGAAGTTCAGGCTCTTGCGATTTACTGTAAAAAAA
Source organism: Apodemia mormo (assembly GCA_036924255.1). Lineage (NCBI taxonomy): Eukaryota > Metazoa > Arthropoda > Insecta > Lepidoptera > Riodinidae > Apodemia > Apodemia mormo. The sequence continues at coordinate 3,821,759 of JAUPFN010000020.1, read as the reverse complement.
GGACCGTAAATTTGTTATTATTTTATTGTGGAGATTTTGCACATCAATAAAGCCCTTATCCCCTTATTATATAATTATTATTACTTGTTTATTATACCGTACAGTATAACAAACTAGGATAAAGCTTTCCTGTGATAGATAAAGAAGAAAGTAAAGACATTATTTGCAAAAATATTGTATTTTTTACAAGCTTTTATTTAGTTTCACCCGTTCCGGACTCAGTGCCTGTAATAAAATCTTTTTCTGATCCATTGAAATGTTACAATTTAAGGACCTAATATTTCCTTTTTTAAAGAACGCAATTTTATTTTTGGGACATTTTTTGAGGACGCAATTTTATTTTTGTCAATAGAAGCTTAACCTCAAGTTTGTGAGGTTACTGCCCTTGTCCTCCGGCCGCAATCTTGGAAAAAGGGGTGCAAAGACCTTTTCACGATACCTCAGAAACTATGCGTCCTACAAAAAATTTGTAAAGACGTAATTTGTAGCAAATCGCTTGGCCTACAAAAATGTTCATAAAACTTTTTGCCCTAAATTTAAATTAAAGAATTTATATGCAAAAAGTGAGGAAATTTCTATAGAAAAAAATATTTTTGCTTTATAACTTTTTTTTCATACATTTTACAAAAAAATATCTTAAAACAATCTTGTAGATATTCTTTTGAGTATAATGTTCTCTATATTTTTTTAAAGAATTAAAATGCTGAATTAAAATTTTGGAGCACTGTGAGTGCTCCAAAATTGATCAGGTTCGTCAATGCTCATGAGAATCCGGTCAAAATGAAATGTCAAAGTCCAAGTCAAAAGACAAAATTTTTGTATTCAAAATAGGATTAATTACAATCTCTTTATAGTCATCTTAAAATATTTCCATGTAACATTGATTTACAAAAAATATAATTCTATATCTGTCTAATAAAAATAAATAATGTCTGCCTTAAAATCTAATTAACATAGTACTTTTTAAACTTATTGTCAGGTGATTGAATTATATTATTTGAAATTTTATTATTAAATTGTTTACCGCTTCCTAAGAATGATTTTTCTGGTTTTGCTAACCTAAACTTAGGAACAGCAAGTTTATTTTTTGTTACGCGTACTATAATTATGTTTTTCAAATTTTTTTGAAAATTAGTTTAGATTCTTACGTAAGTACATATATTATGTTCTCATAAATGCATTGACAATGCACAGTCAGTATATTTATGTTCTTAAAAAAGTCTCTGAGAGAGTGTCTATATATTGCTCTGATGGCTCCTTTTTGTAATATAAAAATAGTTTCTAAATCTGAAGCCCTCCCCCAAATTATCATGCCATAAGACATAATGCTGTGAAAATACGCAAAATAAACTAGCCCAGCTGTATTTATATTCGTTAGCTGTCTTATTTTGTTAATTGCATATGCAGCGGAACTCAATTTACTAGCCAGATTTTAATATGATTACCCCATTGAAGTCTCAAGTCAATTTTATTTTCCAAAAACAAAGTACTATCTACTATTTCTATTGGTTCTTTGATATGTCAGTATGGACTTTAATGAGATTTTGAGGAGAAAATACAACTAATTTTTTTTGCATTCAAAACAAAATTGTTTATAGTAAACCATTTTTCTTTAGTTCTATAAGGTTCTTGTTCATAACGTCGTAACATTATTAATTCCGTTTAACTTTAAATATAAGTGACGTATCATCAGCAAACATTACAATATTTGAGTGCTTATGGATGATGAAGGGATGATCATTACCATAGATTAGAAATAAGAATGGTCCTATCACGGATCCTTGGGGCTCACCCATTAATAACTCAGACCCCTCAGAATTGATGCCATTGATATGAACTTTTGAGTTCTACCTTTCAAATATGATTAAATTATATTAGAGCATTTCCTACCACGCCATAATACTTCAATTTTCTGTATAGGGGTTTGTGGTCAACATAATCAAATGCCTTGAAAAGATCACAAAATACACCAATACCATCATGTGAATCTTCCCAAGCCTCCAGAATATGCTTGAAAAAAGTCATACCCACGTCAGTAGTAGAATAACCTCTTGTAAACCCGAACTGTTTAACATTAAAAATATTATATTTGTTGAAGAAAATATTCATCTGGTCAAGCATTTGCTTTTCAAATATTTTACAAAATACTGGTAAAATAAAAACTGGTCTAAAATTATTTTTACTATCACCGTACTTAGAGAGGGTACGTACGTATCTTACTATACTTAAATAAATCTGGAAAAACTCCTTTGTCAATACATTTATTGAATATAAAAGCCACCGTGGGCACAATCGTATAATTTATATTCGACACTACTTTGACTGACATACCCCATAAATATTTTGTACCTATTAATTTATTGTTTAAAAAAATTTGATAACCTCCTGAGGTAAAATATGTCTGAACTTATACTTATTACAATTTTTCCTAACATTTGTTTTAATAAACATTCAGCGAGTTCAGGCGACGAGATTAAAGAATTTTTAGTCTTTAATGTATATTAGTGAAAAAAGGTTCAAACTCTTTGGCAATTTCACTACTGACATGTATTAAACCTTGTGTAGATTGTATTTCAAAATTTTTGTCACTGAATTTGTTTTTGCCTATCCCATTATTCATCATCATCATCATATCCCAATTCATCTTAATTTTATTTTCAGCTTTTTTTATTTCTTTTAGTAATATGAAATGGCTTGTGTTTACATATTTCCTTAAACATTTTAGAATATTTTTAACATAAGTTTTAAATGTTGGTGTGGTTATATAAGTTTTCATGTCATGGAATTCAAATAATCTATCTCTGCTTTTATAAATTCCAGGAGTAGCCCATTCACTGAAATTATATGTATTTTTCACACAGAATTTTTTAATAGGAAATATTCTTAGAAATTCTTCATTCACTATTGAAAAAAAGTCTACATAAATATGGTCAGCCCGCAACTGTTCAAAATTTAGTGTTATTAATTTGCAAGCTAAAACATTAATAAATTTCTCTATCTTACTAACTGACGTTGGTCTAACTGAGTTATCTCAAGATTTGTGTTTCTAATGCAATTAGGAAATATAGCTAATAGACTGTGATCTGATTTTAAGCAAATGATTACCTGATAATGCAAACATTTAGCACTTGTAAAGGTGTTATCGATACAAGTGGCTGAATTATTAAATAATCTGGTTGGTTCAAAAAAATATTTTTAAGTTATACGATTTAAATAATGTCTGAAGTCTTATATACTATAAGAATCTGAATTTAATAAATCAACAATAAAATCTCCAGCTATCAAAATATTTTTAGTTTTCGATATTAATGATAGTGCATTATTGATTCAAATATTGTAAAATTGTCCTGTTTTTCTCAGATTTTGGAGGCCTGTTTACTTATTTTTCAATTTCAACACATGATAATTCTATTGTCCCTTCTATTGACAACTTTTCAATATCTTTGTGTTCCTTAGAGTTAAAATTATTTTCAAAATAGCTGTTGCCTGCGACTTCGTCCGCGCGGACTTTGTTTACTCCGCACTGATCCTCCCCCGTAGGTAATAGCATGATAATATGTAGCCTATATGTTGACCCGACCTGTTAGTAATATTCATGCAAAATTTGAAGTAAATCCATGCAGTACTTTTTGAGTTTACTCGGACATACATACAGACAAATAGACAAACAGCCAAAAATTCTATAGCAAAAGATTTAGAAATAAACTCAAAAAACTTCAAAAATATATCAATAATTCGACTAAAAATAGAAATATTTATTGAAATTAAATAAAAAAAACTACGGAATGAACGTTTAAGGTTAAAAGAGAAATTAAGAGTTACAAATAATGAAAAAAAAGTATAAAAGAAACATATGTGACAGAGACACAAACATTAAAATCTCAAATAGAATAACATATTTCATCTCTTGAGTAGATAATAGTTTGGAAAATTAAAATTCATCTGATTTTTAACTTCCCGCTATGTATGTAGATAAAGAAGTTGCTGATTTTGCCCCGATTTTCGAAAATCAAGTTTTCACCACATTTTGTCCACATTTTGAGGTGCTAGGAACCTTTTCAAACTATTTTCACAATGATGTCAGTACGTGTGTATATGTGTGTGTGTGTGTGTGTCGGGAGGGGGGGGGGGAGTGTGTGTATGTGTGTATAAAAACATCTCATAACTTTGAACGGCTGCACCGATCGAAACGCGGTTGTTGGCATTCGATTTGATTCTGTTCATCATTTGATTTAATAACATCCATTATTTGACGGGAATTCCTTTGTAGTAAAAAGTTATTCAACACCAAGGAATCCGTTCGGTTTTGAATTAATGACCCTAAATTTTTATCCTTTTCATCGAAGAACATTACTGTTTTTGCATCAGTAAGTGTCACATTTTCATAAGAAAATTTTGGTTTCGTGCAGTCGTATTCAAAAACTTTACAATTGACGCTGTTGGTTTCTTTATCTTCATAATCTACCTCTTCCACATGAGTGCACGTACATGTATGATTTTTCACAAGCGAATCAAATCTGTCAGCATTATTCTAATTCATATTTTGTTGTGAAGGACTCAAGAGATGAAATATGTTATTCTATTTGAGATTTTAATGTTTGTGTCTCTGTCACATATGTTTCTTTTATACTTTTTTTTCATTATTTGTAACTCTTAATTTCTCTTTTAACCTTAAACGTTCATTCCGTAGTTTTTTTTATTTAATTTCAATAAATATTTCTATTTTTAGTCGAATTATTGATATATTTTTGAAGTTTTTTGAGTTTATTTCTAAATCTTTTGCTATATGTTTTTTCTCTATTGTTACTTAATTATGTTTTATTCCAATAAGTTTATTGTATAATACAAACGTATTTTCTGTTTGTTGAGCTCTTAAGTAAATTTCATTTTGTTTTTCCAGTTCTTAAAATGTCCTGTAACACTGAATCCGATCTAAGGGTTGTTCATATTATAAAGTATACTGTGACAAGGAATTAAACTCCCGTTGAAGGTAGTCTCTTTGGTCTACTACATCCATATAACTAATCCGTAAAAATAAAAAAGTTCCGCCAGTTCTTTTTCAAGATTTGTATTCGAAGCTAAAATTTTTTCAGCTTTTTTTCATTACCTTCACGTTCTACTATTAATTGCTCTACAATTGTTTGTTCTTCCAAACCCAAATTTTTACTCATATTTCGAGTTAAAGTCCTTGATGTCATCTTTTTTTTTTAAATAGCAGTGTTATGCTTTGGTATAAAATCTATCCAAGTCCAACATATGTCGTATGCATAAAACTTATTTATAATGATGAATACAAATATTTTTTATTGGATTCAATATTTTGTATAAATATATTTTTTCCACTAGCAAATAATTTTCGGTAAAAATCTATTCCTTTTACTGGCAGCATTGAAATGTCAATTTATTTTATTTTACACATGTCATATTCATAATAATTCCATTGTCATTTGTCAGTTGTCGATCAAAGAGTATACAATCACTACGTTTTAAGAGATGGGTTTGCCACAGAAAAATACGATATATGGCATTACATGCTCGACCAATACCGCATAACAAGATGAAACTAATACCAAAGATAATAATTACTGTTAGTGAATAAGCAATACTGCCAACATAGTAAAATGGTTTGGGTTATTACGGAATATATCGATATTCCTTATTCTATCGATAACCTATTTAAATGTTAATTTCTTTGGCTGTAGTAAAATAAAACAATAATATTTGTTAGATTTTTAATAAATAATAGTTTAGCCACACAATATTTTGCTTAAAACACTTAAAAATATGGTAATAAGAAGAAATAGAGTTATTTAAAAAAATAAAATAATGATGTGAAATATCAAAGTTATTTAGGAACCGAAATAAGGTTTTTCAAACGATCTCTTTAATTTAAATCAGTTCTTTCAAGATCATTTTTGCATGTTTTAATAGACAATGGTAAAAGGCGAAATGAGTCAGAATATATTTTACCTACAGAGTAAGAAACAAAACTAAGTACTTTTAATTTCATTGAATCGATTAATATAAGACATCTATCTTATATCTTATATAATAACACTATAACACCTATATTTGACAAAAAAAAATATATTTCTTCTGCCTTTTTACTGTGAATGATTAGCTGATAGTGTTACAATCCAAGCTTCATATGCAATAAACCTTAACAGTAGGTGGTAGTGCTCAGCATAGTTTCACGCTGGTCACCTTTTAATTATCTATAAGAAATAAATGTGTATTATTACAAAATCAGTGTAAATTTGGCAAAACACAGATTTTCGTTATCAATATTGCCGTATTCCAGTTTGGAGGATAAGGTAACCGGTAGAACTACGCTCGTGGCATTGCCATATCGCCACGCGGATAACAACGCACCATTAATATCTTTGATATCTATATTCGATGGTTTCTCTTTCCATCAGGAGAGCCATCTGCTTGCTTGCTATTTTGATATTGAAAAATCTAGTGTTTCTGATAGTACTGACGTTGTTAGCTCATCGTTTGCCTTTTACGAACAACCTGGCAAAATTGCAAATAGTCTTATACTCAAAAGGAGCCTCAACCAATACGGGGAATAAAGAGAGAGGAAAGCAAATTTCTCTGGATAGTTATTGATACACAACTTTCTATTTTTCCTACCCATATGGGATTTGATATGAAAATTTACATGTATGTAACTTTCATAAATTAAGTTGCTATTTTGGCAATTACTCAATACTAAATACCGTTTTTTTCTTTCATAGATATTTCATTCACTTTGTTTCACCTAGTTCGCCAGTTTTTATACAACATATTTAGCGAATTGTATTAATCATTTTACTTTTCTTTTAATACCTAACACACTTTAACGTTTTAAAAACAAAATATATTTAAAATCGTTGTAAGTTAAATATTAAATTTATTGTAATACAATGTTATACAATGTTATACAATAAAATCACTTTAAAAAATGGCGGGATGTTACAAGTTCTGAAACGACAGATAAAATAATAATTGACATCTAGTGGGTCATGGCGCTGACATAATCCGTTTAACTTTAAAAGCCTTTACGCTAGTAGAAGATCTAGATTTTTGCGTGCTTCGTAATATGTATGAGTTTTATACAGCCATTAAAAAGACAGCAATGCCGGTACATTTTGGTTTTTCCAAATGACTTGCGCCAGACTGTTGTCGATCGTTATGCTTGTATCGTTATACTAGTACCTAACTAGATTTTATCAGTCGTTAAAAATATTGTAATTTTGAATTGTAAATTGAATTTCTTAGTTTACATTAAAAAAATTAAAAAATCCAAACAATTTTCTCACTTTAGCGTAGTTTGTTATGATAATTGTTACTTTGAAAAGTACATTTCGTTTGATGATTGATATTATTACATTACGAATTATAACTCTTCTTTAAAAGTATTCAAGTTTTCACTTTAATAAAGCTAAGACAGCAAATGTTTTGGTAAGTTTTGAACATAATTATTCACTTATTAAGCTCTAAATTTTTAAAGCTCATTAGTTTGCTTGCGGAAACACTAACACACATATATAAGTTAATAAGTAGTTTTGGACGCGATTTTTTTATTAATTAGTTAATTTTCTAAATCATATTAATATTTAATACGGAGCCTATACGTTTAAGCGGAGTTTACACTTTGATTGACACCTGTCATTGTTAGCTTAGTTTTATGTTTTTTTACTGTAGATACATTCTCAATTTATCTTTTTTACCTCTCCCTCGGTGTTCCTCTTTTTTTGAACGTATCAGTGATACGGAAGTAAGTAAACATGTTCTTTCAATAACGTCTGCAGCGGTTGGTAGTGACGGGATATGCTTTTGAGTCTTAAAGAGCTATATTTCAGTTTTTTCTCTTTTAATTTTATGACATTCCTATCTCCTTAATGTGTTTATACACGTACTAACCATATACATACATATATCAACGTATGTATATGGTTAGTACGTGTATATACACGTACTAACCATATACATACATATATCAACCATGAATCATTAAGGAGATAGGAATGTACATACATACATACATACATCTTCACGCCAGATCCCTTATGGGATAGGCAGAGAGAACCGAGTGTCATACATCACGATCCTTGCAGGCTTGTCTCGCTTTCTCCACATTCATCACTCTCTTGATACATACACGCCGATTGCGAAGACTCTTGACACCACCTTCGGACAGTACTCGATCAATCTGATCGTGGTATGTCAGTCTTGGTCTTCCCTGGTACCTACATCCTTCCACATTCACATTGTATATCTGTTTTGTTAACCTTTTATCTACAATTTTTTCTACATGTCCGAACCAACGGAGCATGCCCTTTCTCATCTTTACACCGACACTTTCTTTCAAACCTAACCTCTCTCCCACTTCGACATTACGAACCCAGTCCGCGATTATCACACCACATATTTTTCTTAGCGACCTCATCTCAACCGAGTTGATTCTACTTTCATGCCCTTTCTGACATACCCAACTCTCACTTCCATACAATAGCGTTGGGATAAGCACATGATTATGCAGGGCTAGACAGGCACCCTGATTTAAAATTGTGCTATTAAGTAATCTCCCTAACGCTCCATTCAATCTGTTCCCTGCACACACTCTTCTTTCAACATCAGCGGTGTACCTTCCATCCCTGCTAAAAGCACATCCAAGATATACAAACTCATCCACTTGTTCCAGCACTACATCATCTGCCACAACCCTTACGTTCGTTCTGGTTGCTTCTCTTTCAAATACTAAAACTTTAGTTTTCTTCGCATTCAAATGTAAGCCCATACTCTTACAATCCTTATTCATAACTGTGACCAGTGCTTGCAGCTCAGATGGAGTTGAGCCTAGAAGTACAGCGTCATTTGCATAAAGCAGGCAGTTCACCACTAGATCACTCATGCGTATTTCCACATTCAATGACCTCAATCTTTGGAGACACTTATCCAGATGTAGAATAAACAGACGAGCTGACAACACGCAACCCTGCTTGACGCCGATATTGACATCGAACCAGGGCGATATGTTGCCGTCCACCCGCACACATGCTTTGCGATCCCAGTACATGGATTGCAAAGCATGCAGCAGACGCCCATCTATCCCATAACTGGGTAAAATGTCCCAAAGTTTCTTTCGCACAACTCTATTAAACGCTTTCTCCAAATCCACAAAACCGCAGAAAACCTTCTGGCCGACAGCCAGATGCTTCTCTACGATGTTGCGGAGTGAGAAAACTTGATCCATACATCCTCTTCCAGATCTGAAACCCCCTTGTGCCTCCCACAACATTCCCTCGGACTTCCCTTGCATTCTCCTTTCAATGATCTTACCATACACCTTCGATGCTAAGCTGATCAAACTGATGGCCCTATAGCTGTTGCAGTCTATACGTGAGCCCTTGTCTTTATGCAAGGGCACGATGACCACGCGCCGCCAGTCTTCGGGTACTCTACCGGTCCTCCAACATTTATTGCAGAGGACCCAAAAAGAGTCCCAGACAGCAGGACCACCGTATTTGATCATCTCAGCAGTCACCTTATCTATTCTCGCAGCCTTTCCATTTTTCATACTTCTTATCGCCCATACGATCCCTTGCATAGTAATGTCCTGGCATGCTTCCACCGACTCTGAATCACTAACCGAGTCAGAGACGGAGGCAACGTCCTGAACAGCATCATACATATCTCCAAAATATTCACTCCATCGTTTAAACACGCTTTCTTTGCTTGTAAGAATGTCACCATCCTTAGATTTAATCCTATTCATTCTGGAGGCTGCCGAACAACTCCTAGACTTCTTCACCTCCCTCCAAAAAAGTTTGGTGTTTGCCTCGAAGTTGCTCGCCAGTCTCTCTTCCGCTTTCAAAGATTCTCTTTCACGCTTTTCTTTTACTAATAAGATAGGAATGTCATAAAATTAAAAAAGAAAAAACTGAAATATAGCTCTTTAAGACTCAAGCATATCCCGTCACTACCAACCGCTGCAGATGTTATTGAAAGAACATGTTTACTTACTTTCGTAACACTGATACGTTCAAAAAAAAGAGGAACACCGAGGGAGAGGTAAAAAAGATAAATTGAGAATGTATCTACAGTAAAAAAACATAAAACTAAGCTAACAATGACAGGTGTCAATCAAAGTGTATACTTCGCTTAAACGTATAGGCTCCGTATTAAAATATATTAATATGATTTAGAAAATTAACTAATTAATAAAAAAATCGTGTCCAAAACTACTTATTAACTTATATACGTGTGTTAGTGTTTCCGCAAGCAAACTAATGAGCTTTAAAAATTTAGAGCTTAATAAGTGAATAATTATGTTCAAAACTTACCAAAACATTTGCTGTCTTAGCTTTATTAAAGTGAAAACTTGAATACTTTTAAAGAAGAGTTATAATTCGGAATGTAATAATATCAATCATCAAACGAAATGTACTTTTCAAAGTAACAATTATCATAACAAACTACGTTAAGGTGAGAAAAATGTTTGGATTTTTTAATTTTTTTAATGTAAACTAAGAAATTCAATTTACAATTCAAAATTACAATATTTTTAACGACTGATAAAATCTAGTTAGGTACTAGTATAACGATACAAGTATAACGATCGACAACAGTCTGGTGCAAGTCATTTGGAAAAACCAAAATGTACCGGCATTGCTGTCTTTTTAATGGCTGTATAAAACTCATACATATTACGAAGCACGCAAAAATCTAGATCTTCTACTAGCGTAAAGGCTTTTAAAGTTAAACGGATTATGTCAGCGCCATGACCCACTAGATGTCAATTATTATTTTATCTGTCGTTTCAGAACTTGTAACATCCCGCGATTTTTTAAAGTGATTTTATTGTATAACATTGTATTACAATAAATTTAATATTTAACTTACAACGATTTTAAATATATTTTGTTTTTAAAACGTTAAAGTGTGTTAAGTATTAAAAGAAAAGTAAAATGATTAATACAATTCGCTAAATATGATGTATAAAAACTGGCCAACTGGGTGAAACAAAGTGATTGAATTTGTTGCCAAATATCTATGAAACAAAAAACGGTAAGCGCTAAATTTATTATTTTCTCTTTTTCCTAATTACTTGCAATGCAATTATAAAGTTTTAACAACAAAAAATCTAAATGATTTTAATATAATTAACAGGTAAAAACCGAAAAAAAAATTTACTTCGACTTCATGTTTGTAACTTTCTTACTTATTTTCAGATAAATACAATGTTTCCAAAACCGCAAGAATATCCTTTGTTGGACGAGAAAGATAAACAAACGTCTTCATCGGGTAATAGAGTTGTGATTTCCGGTGTAGCTGGTCTGTTCCCATCATGCCATCATGTCAAGGACTTGAATACCAAATTGTACGAAAAGGTATTATAAATAATTCTATTCTTTTCAATATCAGATTACTATTTTGATTGGTTCCTAGTATTTTGCACTACACTTCTATACGTAGGTCACACTTTAAGTTTTGCGTAACTTAAAAAACAACATGTTATAACCAAAATATTACGTTTATTGCTTTCCAAAATAATTTCCTTTACATTTTAAACATTTATTCATGCAATTGAACTATTTTTTAAAACAGGAGGACCACAGATCTGAAAGCATGTTTTCTACGTGCTGATTGAACGCTATCACTGCCTCTTCGGAGTTGGTAAAAGTAAAACCTCTCATCAAATCTTTGATTTTGGGGAAAAAACAGGGTGTTAGGTCAGGGCTATGTGCAGGATGAGTGACGAGATGTACTTTTTCGGAAGCTAAAAATGACTTTCTTTTGCTGGCCGTGTGTGAAGAAGCGTTATCATGGTATAGGATAATGCGGATTTTGGGTCGTCTTTCGCGAACTTTTTCTAACACTCTGGGTAAACAAATGGTAGAATATCACTCGGAATTAACACTTTTTTGATCTCAAGTGGAATTGTACAGATGTGACCCGTAGCTGAGAAGAAAAACGCGATCATTTTTTTACCAACGTTTCTTGCCTGTCTCACTTTTGTTGGCCTGTTCTCATTTTCAAACACCCATTCACAAGATTGCTCTTTTTTTCGGGTTCAAAACAATAAATCCACGTTTCATCTCCTGTGGCAATGTCATGAACAGCATTAGAATGTCCGTGGGCTTACTTCAGTAGCATCTGTGAGCACCATTCTACGCGAGCCCAGTTCTGCTCCGCTGTCAGTTCATGAGGGATCCAACAACAACAAAGTTACTGAATTTTCAATTCTTCGTGTAAAATTTTCTCAATTTGGCTCATACTAATCCCCAATAGTCCTCGAATTGTCTCATAGGTAATCCGGGGTTTTTCTCCAATTAACCGCTTAACATTAGTCATATTATTTTCGTTGATAGCAGTTGAAGGCCGCCCTTCACGAAATTCGTCATGTAAAGAAACACGACCTCTGTCAAATTCAGCAAACCATCGCTTTACGGTACTCAAACAAGGTGCTTCTCTCCCAAAAGCATTTTGAAGACGAGCGGCACAGTCTTGCGGAGAAAGAGAACTTTTAAAATCATAAAAAATCATCGCTCTAAAATATTTTCGACTTAATTTAATTTTCGTTGCATACGTGTAACCACTAATTGTTCCCGCCAATTGTTTTTTTTATTACTAAGAAGGTTGCAACGTTTTAAAAATATAACAATCAAAATTCAAATAGTTCCGATTAGCTAGAAATGCAAAACTTTTAGTGTGCCCCAAGTATATGCGTTATACAGTAGTTTAATTGTGCGTCAATCCCCGAATAAATCTCGTGACTCATAATACTCATCCTTAAGTATTCTCTTAGTCATATAAGTCTTTGTAATTTACAACCGAAATCTTATATTAGGAGTATATCTCATAAGTTCTTAACCGAACCGTGATAATAATTTAATTTGAACTCAGTTAATATGTATGGATACTCTTTTGGAGTACGTATTCGAGAAAAGCTCTCGACTGAACACTTGCAAACATTTAGATTCAAACACTCCACGCTCCAAGTATGATGCCCTTAAAATGAGTACGTACATTATTAACGGTGCAAAAATATTTATATCATCTAAAAATAAATTGGCAGTCAGATAAATGAAATGGCAGATCTTTATTAGGTATCGAAACCCTAATGGTCCCAAATTACTGCCTCGACTTACCCAGATTACGTAGAGTATTCGTTCGAGTTACATTTATATGCTGGAAATACTTTTTTTTATTGTGTATAGGGAAGCGCTTGACCACGATCTCACTTGATGGTAAGCTAAGATGCGGCCTAAGATGGAACGCGCTTCCCTAGAAGGTACCTCTTCACACTTCTCTTGAAGATCCCCAGGTTGTTCCCGTTACACAAACTCAGTTCCTTGCAGTTTGGATCAAGTCCCTTGCAGTTTGGATCAATAATGTTGAGTCGAACCGCTTTGTTCGGGTACGTGGAACTTCCACCATATGGCGATGCCTAGTATCTGTGCGCCTCGAAGATCGATAGAAAAACGAGGATGGCGAATTAAGTCGTGCAATTCCGCAGCGCACTCTCCAAAATGTATCCGATAAAAGACCGATTAACTAGCCACTCTGCGGCGATGAGCGAGGCTCTGGAGTTTTTTGCCTACCAGATCATCGTCGTTTATGAGCCTCTTGGCACGCCTCTCTGTCGCCTCAAGCGTCTCCAGCTGGTATTTGGTGAATCCATCCCAGAGGTGAGAGCAGTATTCCATGCACGAACGGACTTGTGCTTAATAAAGATTGAGCAACTGTCCCGGTCTGATATACTGTCTCACCTTGGCCAGATACCAAGCTTTTTTGAGGCAACTTGAGCTTTCGATTCGATGTACGAACCAAATTTAAGGGTAGACATTAAGGTGATACCAAGGAGGTCAGTTATCGGCACGGACACACCCTCAAAAGACGGAGATTGGTGAAATGGACTCCGTTTAGCGGAGAATAGACACGCCTGGGTTTTAGCCGCATTAAGGACAAGTTCATACGATTGACTATCGCCTCTCCGAGAGACTGGATTTGTGCCGTACTGTCTCACGCGCTGGGTACGTAACTCTCCACAACAGTGCTATCGTCTGCGTACCCATAGATACCAGGCTTCAGCAGACCGTTGATATGTAGCAGGAATAAAGTTGCAGGGAGAACGGACTCCTGAGGGACTCCGGTATTTATATCCATTTGGTCGGACGAGCAGTTGTCGACGACTAACCTAATCGACCGGCCACTCAGAAAATCTGAGATCCAGGCGCAGAGACCAGTAGGTATACCGTACAAAGGAAGCTTGCTAATAAAACTGTCATACCAGACCCTGTCAAAGGTTTTAGAGATATCAAGAGAGACAGCTAGCGCTTCACAATGATTCTCGATGGCTGCACTCAAAACGTAGGTGGCATACGCTTGAAGATCCCCAGTGAACCGTTTAGGCGAAACCCGTATTGGCGGTCACTGAGTAAATCGTTCGTATACTGTGCACAACCATAAAAACAACTAATGAATAACTGTAACAGCTCAAAATTAATAATACTGTTACGTGCTTTGAGTTCATAATTGTGCAATAAAACATCACTTATATTAAAAACATGTTTTTACAACACAAATATACAAAACACCACAATACAATACGTAAATGTACTGGTAAACACCAATAACACTCAATATATCACTACATAGTATAAAACAAATTCACTTTCTCTGTCTGTCTTTATGTATGCTTAAGTCCTTAAAACTACGCAACAGATTTTTATGCGGTTTTTTTTAATAGACAGACTGATTCTTGAGAAATATTTTAGTATATAAACCTTTCCGATACTCCCAAGGAAACAAAAGCTATGCAAATGAAACCGCGGGCAGGTCGTTAGTCAACAATAAACTTAACCGACTACGGTGAATCACTAAAACACTTCTTGCTTCACACTGGTCGTTTCAAGTATCGCTTTATAAAAACTGAACTCTATTTGCCAGAACATCTCTATTTATATCCAGTGTAAAGTTTGACATTATTCGCGAACGTTCTGAAATTATTACGTAAACAAAATTACTGTACCCGCATAACCAAAAATAGCGTGCACAGTAACTAAAGTTACTGTACACGCTATTTTCACTCTTATGCAACAAGGAATAAGGTCAATTATGACATAACCATTCGGGCAACAGCGGCTATTGTTTATCAATAGAAGTACTATCCCTTTCTTTCATTTCTAGACCTTTCTAGCGCTCCAAGTCTTTACGTTTCCAAATCATTCGCAACAATACTATCTACTTATGCAATTTTTCTTTACAATATTTAATTATTGATAATCTACCAAAGGCCTTACCAGAGTTATCGGAGTAAGCTATATTTTTTGCTTATTCTAGCTATATTTGTACCCAAAATCGGCATTTGACAAAAAAATACAATATTCAATAAAATTCGTTTATTTTTTAAAAATAAACTTACAGACTAATTTGTAACAATCATAATTATTTTTTATACCAATGTTCTTTGGCCATAGCCGCGGTCATCTTCGAATTAATTTCAAAATCGTAACAATTAGCTGTATTAAAGAGTCGATTTGAATGTAATAGACTAGTGATTGATTCAGTAGATAGCCTATTTCGCTGCTTTGTTTTTAAAAGATTAATATGTGAAAATATGCATTCAACGTTAGCGGATGAATGGGGAAGTGATAAAATGTTAAAGATGAAATTAGACAACAATGGAAACATTTGAGTTTCATCGCCACGATTTAGTAAACTTACTTCATTCCAAAATATTTCTAAATCATCAGGAAATGTTTTGATTTGTTCACAATTTTTTAAAATGCGCCACTCTGTATCAATTTCCTGGAAATCGTTGCTGTGAACAATATTGGGAAAGAACCTACTCACAGGAACTATCGAAGCAGTTTTGCCAATTTTAACATTTTTTGGATCAATTATATCTAAACCTTTTATTGGGTTATTTTTCAATGGAAACCGCGTGGTTATTTGCTTACAAGCTTCAATATAAAAATCTAGGCATCTGCATTTAAACAAATTTACTTGATCTGAGTTTAGATTTTCTGAACTACTTAGTAGTGTATTAGACGCAGCAGCACCATAGTATACGTCATCAATATCCATAAAATTTCTGGGATTCTTAAAATCAACGTTTTCGATTTGAGTGCTAGTTAAATATTCTCTTTTTAAAAAACAATCAAAAATAGTTTTTAATATTCCAGTTATTTTTTCATATAAATTATGAATTTTCGGGTGTTCTGCTTGCATTTCTTTATTTAAATCGGTAAATAATGGTAATACAAAATCTAAAAATTCCAAAAATAATATCGTAGTAGGGTCTTGGAGCTTCTGTAATATATGTTCTGTAGCTAAAAGATGATCATTGTTAGATATTTGGTCTATAAAAAATAGTTTAAGAGCAGAGAGTTGTTCCAATATTCTCTTCACTGCTGCATGTACTGATAACCAGCGTGTTTGAGAGGGGTGAATTATTTTATGTACTTTGAAGTCGCAAAACATTTGAAAGTTTTTAAACTGTGCCACTCTTTTTGGGCTAGAAGAAAAGTAGTTGTAAATGTCTCTTACAAGATCTTCTATAAAACGTGGCAATTTGGTACAAGCATATGACGCGCAAAGGTAAAACGAATGGCAGGCGCATTTAAGTATAAAAATGTTAGGAATTTCATTTTGCAGCAATGTTACAACAGAATTATTACGTCCCATCATTACGTTTGCCCCGTCAGATGCAAAACCTATTAGATTATCTTTATATGGAATGTTATTGCTTCTAAAAAAATTTACAATGTGTTCAAATAAGGTTGCTGCATTAGCTTCTTCTAATGGAATAAGAGCTAAAAAACAATCTTTAATACGACTCATTTTCGCATATCTCACAACTAAGCACAAGTGTTTGGTCGTACTAAGATCAGTGGACTCGTCAATAATAAGCGAAAACTTAGTTTGCCCTAGATCTTCACATAAATTATTGAAACTTTCTTTACCTATAATATGATCAATTATGTCATGAGTTTTGGTTGAAGAGCATTTTATTTCTTTTGCTATTTTTGAATCAGGACAAACGGCTTGCATCAACTGCGGTAGGTGCTCCATAATAGTGAATGGTAGATTGTGTTCAGCAACAAACGAGGCTAATCTTATTTCACCTGAAATTAAAAATAAAGAATTAAAATTACGTAGGTATATCTAGTATGTCTAGTAGCGATTAGGGTATAACTATATCCACTGCTTCTATAAACCGATATGTAGAAAACAAAATAATATAACAATGTAAATAGTAAATTAAATAACTAAAAAAATTACCTTGCTTAACCAGTATATCAGATTTTTGAGTTTTAGTCACAGTAAATGATGATATCTTCGGTTGTGATTTTATATTCTTTGATGATACTGAGTGTGCTTGTGAAGAACTATGTTTCTTTATAGCGTCTTTTCCTGATGTGATGTTGATATCTTTATTACAATTCTTACAATAGGCATAGCTTTCGCCTTTACGACTATCTTGCAGCCAACCTGGAAATTTTTCTTCCCATTCTTTTCTATAATATTGTAGATATTTTTTTCTTCTTACACTCGCACTTGTGCTTGGTTCCCGTCAGACGACATTTTAACTTAATTATCTGGTTTTGTAGGGACTCTTTCGGTTAGGTGCTCACTCTTCAAAATTAAGAAAATTAATGAAAAATTAAAAAATAAAACCGAATTACTGTTTATATATACTAGACAGGTAAATTCCCGAGCGGGAAGCCCCTTATAACATCGAATTGTAGGACACAAGGGTGTCAAGGGTATTCTCCAAAATATATGAACTACATTCTGCACTAGTTCCATACTATTGAGGGCTTTCCCGTAAAATTAAACATAAATGAAAAGGGTTGCCAACTTAAAAGTGTAAAATCGGGAGAATTTCCAATGTATATTGTGAAATCGTAGAAAAATCGTTATATTTCGGTATTTCGGTTGAACAGAGCCCATATCGGTAGAAATACCGAAAAATCGGTATATTCGAGACCACTGACTTCAAGCGTAGTATTACATGAATCTATACATATAATAAAATCGTAGGAAAGTCAAACCTGTACATTGAATATTTTTTTAAAAGAATACTTGGGGCGTGATTTACAATCGATAACAAAGCCAAAAATATATTTTTTAGAATTTTTGTCTGTTTGTCTGTTCGTCTGTTTGTCTGTTCGTCTGTTTGTCTATTAATCTCTTTCTCCGTTTTCCTAAAAATATTTTTTTCGCTTTTTTGGAGTCTAAATCGAGATACTAATAAATAATTTCTTTTTCGAGAACTGGTATGATAGGAGACATATTTTTCATAGTCAGTTACGTTTTTCTGACATTAGCAATATTTTCATAAACGTATAAAAATTACTTGCATTTTCCATTTAAGACTATTTTTCAAAGAATTTCCAAACAGGCTTTGATAAAACAAATATCACAATAAAAGTAGCTCGAACATTTTATTAATTTAATATGAGTCTTACTTTTATCAATGAGATTTGATTAAGGCAAGGGTAGGTCAAAAATTCTTTCTTACACGGACGTTACACTTAAGATTACTAACTAAATGTTTCTCGGGTAAATATTTTGACTGAATCAAGAATCGTTATCATTTAAAATTTGAAGGCACTTTTGTAAATCATTTCTTAAACGATCGATCACCACAACTTGTGCCATTTGACTATTGTGAGTTTTACGATTCGATTTTATTATACGGAAAATTTACTTAAATTGATTTTAAATTACCACAGATTGTTATTTGGAATTAATTATGGCAGGGCGCATATTTTGGCGTTATACATTTGAAACGACTGGTTTGTATTTAACCTTTTAACAATTTTTATAATGCTAATAATAAACCACATGTGTATGCGGCGCACGACTAATAATCATCACTGCTAGTACATATAATGCCAAGGAGGATAACCACGTTATATCTTTAGGACGCGATATTAATGACTTGTTTGAAATTTTACCAGGTCCTACATTACTAGACCATTCAAACTAGTGTCGCTGTGTAATTTTTGGAGTGTTTATTTAAGTTGGTCGCTGGTTATAGTTTCTTCGATTAAGTGGACTGTATAAATATATATAGAGAGAGTATGTCAGTTCCCAAGACAAATCGGGGATAATTGATTTCCACCAACCTTGACAGACACCGCCACGCTCGACAGTAGACAGCTTCTCTTGGTCGCACGGCGCTCCACAGATCTTGCTGGTTGTCTTGCGAGATGGCTACGCGTTTTAGCACAGCTAAGAACACGCGAGGAAGTACGTGAAACGTTCACGAATATTTGTAACTGATTCGCACCCAATTCGCACGGTGATCGTAGGCAGAATGCCGTCACCCGTCTCGCATTGACGGATGACAGAATATGGGTGGCAGAATATTTTCAATTACCCACCAACAATTGTGATGAGAACCGAACATACCCCCCACCAAAATCATCGTGATGGTTTTTATATATTAAAACATGTCTAATGAGCTTACGAAGCTCTTTAAACTTACATATAAATAATTTAAAAAAAAAATGATGTGGTGTCGCGGGACACCAGGTAGGAACGAACTTCCTTCGGCTAAACGGCACTACTTGCTTGTGTACGCGACTGTCGCGCCTGCGCACGTTTCATTTAACGCTTTTATTCCACGCATTTTTCTTACGGTTTTACTATCACATTTTTTTCAGTTCGGTCGCGCAGCAAAATCCCTATCCCCTCCAAGCCTGCCGTAAGGAACTTCGTTCCAATTATATAAATTGTTACATTTAATTAAAATGTATAGTGTACTATGTTAGGATAAATAATAAATTTAAAAAAATACTAATTATTAATTTGAGTTTGGTAAGGGACAAATTTTGTTCACTGGCCTTTTCAAGAGACCGCTCTGCGTACGCACTGTTACGACACGGACAACCTTATCGGTTCCCGGGTGTACAGCCTCTATTCTTCCTCTAGGCCATTGCAGAGGTCGGCTGAGATTTGATTTTAATAGAACCAAATCTCCTACTTTTACATCAGGAGATTGTTTATACCACTTTTCTCTTTGTTGAAGAGTGTGTAAGTAATCGTCAGACCAACGCTTCCAGAAATTTTGTGATACCTTTTGTATATATTGTCAACGTGACAATCTACTAAGAGGAACGTCCTCATATCCATACTCAGGCACAGAAAGTAGGTTTTGACCTATGAGAAAATGTCCGGCTGTTAATACGTGAAATTCGTTAGGATTATCTGACAGTGAACACAAGGGGCGTGAATTCATTATCGCCTCTATTTTACAAAACACAGTCGTTAATTCCTCAAATGTAAGTACACTATCATCTATACTTCTATATAAATGGTACTTGGCGGACTTAATGCCAGCCTCCCAAAGACCTCCCATCGAAGGTGCAGTTGGCGGATTTCTTTTCCACTCTACCGATCTAGAAGTAAAACCATTCTGTAGATCGTCATGGTAAGTATTTTGCTGAAAAATTCTATGAACTTCTTTTAAATGTTTAGCAGCCGCGATAAAGTTAGAGCCGCAGTCTGTGTATAAGGTACTACAAAGGCCTCGACGCGCTATAAAACGATCAAAAGCTGCCAAAAAACATTCGCAAGATAAATCGGTTAAAACTTCTAAATGGACTGCTTTAGTTGCAAAGCATACAAATAGACAAAGATAAGCCTTGTATTTCTTTGCATTACGACGAAGGCTCTCTTTTACAAGGAAGGGGCCACCTAGATCACACCTACACAATTAAACACCTTATTAGGGATTACTCTAGGCGCGGGTAACGTACCCATTACAGGTTGCATGGCAGAGGGCCGGCATCTAAAACACTGTATGCACTTAGATAATACTGAACGAATGATGCTACGAGCGTTCACTATCCAATATTTTTTACACAGAATACCCTGTAAAGTTCGGGGACCTACGTGTAAATATAATTTATGATAATATTCAATTAGTAACTTAGTTATGTGACACTTTTTTGGTAATAATAAGGGATGCTTTGTAGTATATGGAAGCTCCGATTGTGTCAGCCTACCCCCCACCCTGAGAAAACGTTCCGAGTCGACGAAGGGAGATAGCTTACGGAGTGACGAAACATAACCTTTTTTATTTAATATTTCAATTTCAGAATAAAAATAATTATTTTGTGTAATGTGAATTATAGTGTCGTGGTTTAACTTTAATTCGTTAGACGTGAGAGGTCCCTTTACAGTAAAGGATTTTTGCAATTTAAATTTAATATTATTAATAAATCTATGACACCATGATATCACGCGTTGAAGTTTATTAAAAGAGGAATATTTCATAAACGTTAACTCTAAATTGTTATTTAAGAACTGAGTTTCACTATTGCTTACATTGAAATTGAAAGTATCAACTGTAGTTTTTAATTCAGGAACCAAATGTCCATTATCCTTTAAGAAAAATGTTACCTTTGGCCAATCGTTAAAATTCCTTGTTAGCCATTCTGGTCCATTTACCCATTGTGTAGCCAACTCAACCAACTGACTAGGGAGTGCGCCTCGTGAACAGATATCAGCTGCGTTGTTCTCACTGCTGATGTGAAACCAGCGATTTAGTGGAATAACCTCAATCACTTTGCTAACTCGATTAGAAACAAATGTTTTCAATTTGTAGGGTGGAGTTTGAAGCCATAACAAGGTGACACTCGAGTCACTGAATGCATACACGGTATAATGGACGTCTGTTAAATTTTTTACAACAAAACGAACAAGTTTAGATAACAATAAGGCACCCATTAATTCTAGCCGAGGGATAGACAGCACCGGGTGTAGTGGAGCAACTTTCGTTTTGCTAACGAGTAATTTTGATTTGACATTGCCAGCTTCATTTTCGCTACGGAGATAAAGACAAGCGGCATATCCTAGTGATGACGCATCACAAAAACCTATCAGTTGTACGTTTAGAAATTTATTTATTAATAAATGCCTATCTATTTTCAAGTTAGCTAGGTATGGTAGCTCACAAATAAATTTGTTCCACTTATTTTGCAAATAAGTAGGTAAATTTTCATCCCAGCCCAAGCCCAGCTTCCAAATATCTTGCATGATACACTTGGCTACGAAAGTACAAGGAGATATAAAACCCATGGGATCATATATACTCGCGAGTAACTTTAATACCGACCGCTTACTTGACAGAACGTCTATCATACTGTAATTAAACGAAAAACTATCACACGTTGGAAGCCAGGTAAGGCCTAAAATTTTTAGTGACGATAACGTATCATCTTTTAAATTTATTTGTGCTACTTGATCTGAGCGCATTCTATTTAACAATTCTGGGACATTGTTCGTCCATTTTTTTAAGTCAAAACCACCGCCTTTAAGTAGTGTCATTATTTTATCTTGTAACGTACAAGCTTCAGAGATAGTTTGACATGACCATAAAAGGTCGTCAACAAAAAATCCATTTGTCAGTACCGAAGACGCTGGGCAGCTAGAATTATCTAAAGCAAGCTGGTGTAACGTGCGAACAGCTATGTATGGGGCACTACGAAGACCGTATGTGTTTGTCTTTAACTTATAGATGTGTACTGGTTCCGATGAAGAGTAACGCCAGAGGATATGTTGATATTTCCTATCATCAGGTTTAATTAAAACCTGGCGATACATTTTAGAAATGTCAGCAGTAAAACATACGTCATAGAGCCTAAATCTTAATATTACTTTTAAAATATCTTGATGTAATTTCTGACCAGTTAAAATATTATCATTTAATGAAACTCCATTACTGCTTGACGCTGAACCGTCAAACACTACCCTTAAGGGCGTGCTTGTACTAGACGGACGTAACACAAAACTATGAGGAATAAAATATTTCGAGGGTTCAGTACCCTTATAAACTTCCATGTGGCCTAAAGACTCATATTCGCCCATGAATTCGTCATACGCCTCACGAAGGTCAGGCGAACGTGAAAGCCGTCGCTCAATGTTAATAAGACGCTTGTAAGCTAATTGATAAGAATCACCCAACGGTTTCTGATCGGGATTTAATAAAATAGGAGAAACATAACGACCGGTCTCGTCACGATAATGTTCTTCTGTGTATATTTTTTCTGCAATCTCCTCAAGAGGACTTACGGGAATTGAGCACGGCTCCGATTCCACTTCCCAAAAACGTTTGAGAGTGTCATTGAGGTGATTTTCCTCTGTTATGTACGACACAAGAGAGGCCGCTGAAGATAACTCTTTAACATCACGGATGTCGTTCTGAACTTGCATCGTAAGTTTTCCTGTTATAATGTAACCGAATACACTCCTCATAGCTACAGGCGCATGGGGATTTAATATTAATTTCTTTCCATCATAAATAAAGGGAAAGACATCACTAGCTAAAATAATATCAATTGGTGATTTTTTATCGAAATTTGGATCAGCTAAAAATAAATCGCGGTATTCCGAAACTATATTTTTTGGAATTTTGACTGTTGGCAAGTCGCAAGTGATTTTATTTAGGACTACGGCATCTATATTAAATATCGGGTTGTTATTATGTCGAGGTTTAATAGGTCATGAAGTCATGCCATAATTTTTTACGTTCTCGCCTGCGAGTCCAAAAATATTATAATAACATTTACGTGTTGATAATCCTAAACGTTTTAAACATGAAATGGAAATAAAATTACTTTGAGCGCCGGAATCAAAAAGTGCGCGACAAGGTTGATAACAATTAAACTCGTCTTTAACGTGTATAATGCGGTTGCGAGAATTACTGCATTATGACTGCGATCATACGTATGTAGGGATGATGTCATCGCTGTCGCTTCGCTCGAAACCTTCTGCAATCGGCGGTGGATGTATACCCGCGGCGCACGGTATTAAGACATTATGTGCGGGTTCTAATCGCGCGCGATTATGAAGATGTAATAAGGTGTTGTGCCTTTGTTTACAAATGAAACACTTATATTCGCTTTTACACTCGCTAGTTTTATGAGATGGTTTAAGACAATTGTGGCACAATTTTAATTGGTTAGCACGGCCAACCCGTTCAGCACTGGTCAATTTAAGAAATTGATCACATCGGAAAATCATGTGGTTCCTTCCTTCACAATTTAAACAATGTAATTTTTGATCAAAAGTCGAACTAGACGAATGTGAAATGTTTTTCATTAAATAATTGTCACTAAAATTTCTTTGTTTCGGAGTAAAACTTTTTGATGATAAATTATTTGATTTATTGTTACTATTCTAAAATGAAGAATGATCTAAGATTTTTATTTGATTGTGAATAAAAGACATTAAGTCGGTAAAACTAGGTATTGAATTTTGATTTAAGTTTTGCTCAAAACATTTTCTGCTAAAGGGGTCTAGTGACCTTAAAGCAATGTGACACATTATATAGCTAGTTAAATTTTCTATATTAAGGGCTTGTATTGCCTTATACGAATGATCAAACGTTTCCAAAAAAATATATAAGTTGCTAGAAGATTCTTTTGTTAACGGCGTAAAGTTTAACATTTTATCTAGGTACCTACCCACAAGTAAACGGTTATCGTGATATTTATCGAGTAAACTTTTCCATACTAATTCGTAATTATTGGCAGATATCGGAACGCTTTTAACGATATTTAACGCCGAACCTTTTACACATGATAATAAATAATGAAATTTATCTATATTTGAAATGTGAGGTTGGTTATGAACCAACGAACAAAAGGTTTCATAAAAGGTGGTAAAATTTTCAAAATCACCGTCAAAGCAAAATAATGCTAATTTTGGCAAGCGAGGTCGGGATTCAAAGCTATGCCGTTCAGTCTTACTTTCGTTAGTTGATTTTAGTTTTGATGCAAACAATTTGATTCGAAAATATAATTCGTCAAAATTTTTTAAATCATTTTTCGAAAGTAAGGCCTCGGGATCACTTTGAATCTCACATTCAAAAATATCAAAAATACATTTTTCGAATGATATTCTTAAATTGTTGATATCTGCGACACGTAATAAAAATAACTCCGTCGACTCAACATTATCTTCAACCGACTTTGTTAAGTCGAAGAGATTTTGGATTTGTTCAAAATATCTTTCTTTACGCGTTATTAAAATTGTTAATTGTGTTTATTATTAATTAATTGTGGGGATTCCATTGCCTGTTCAAATTTAGATGATTTTGTGGCTTTAGACATTTTTAAATTTATATTTTATATCTGTCGGTAGGTGACAAACTCAAATTAATAGTTCACTATTTTAATTATACACTTGTACGACAAGATAAATCATTACATAGTATAAAACAAAGTCGCTTTCTCTGTCTGTCCCTATGTCCGTATATCCCTATGTACGCTTAAATCTTTGAAACTACGCAACGGATTTTGATGCGGTTTTTTTACTAGATAGATTGATTCTTGAGGAAGGTTTTAGTGTATAAACCTTTCCGATATTACCACGGGAACAAAAGCTGCGCGGGTGAAACCGCGGGTAGGTCGCTAGTATTGAATAAAATAGTGTAATAATATAATAAACTTTAAATATATAATGATTAAATGTATATAACTCGCTTAAATAAACACTCGTTACGAAATAACCGACCGTACATAGAACGTCTATTGTTCGGTGGTGGATTTCGTGATTTAAAATTTGAATTACAACGAATCCGCGAGAAGTGACCAAAAATAAAAAATTGTGTGATTTTTGGAGTATTTATTTAAGTTGGTCGCTGGTTATAGTTTCTTCGATTAAGTGGACTGTATAAATATATATAGAGAGAGTATGTCAGTTCCCAAGACAAATCGGGGATAATTGATTTCCACCAACCTTGACTGACACCGCCACGCTCGACAGTAGACAGCTTCTCTTGGTCGCACGGCGCTCCACAGATCTTGCTGGTTGTCTTGCGAGATGGCTACGCGTTTTAGCACGGCTAAAAACACGCGAGGAAGTACGTGAAACGTTCACGAATATTTGTAACTGATTCGCACCCAATTCGCACGGTGATCGTAGGCAGAATGCCGACACCCGTCTCGCATTGACGGATGACGAGAGTATGGGTGACGGATGACCGAACAGTCGCCGTTAATCCAACGAGCTTCACAAACTAAATACTCGATGTCGTCGTATATAATACATACGTGGGACCTATCTATTTCCACACTACACAGAGACAAATCGGGGATAATTGATTTCCACCAACCTTGACTGACACCGCCACGCTCGACAGTAGACAGCTTCTCTTGGTCGCACGGCGCTCCACAGATCTTGCTGGTTGTCTTGCGAGATGGCTACGCGTTTTAGCACGGCTAAAAACACGCGAGGAAGTACGTGAAACGTTCACGAATATTTGTAACTGATTCGCACCCAATTCGCACGGTGATCGTAGGCAGAATGCCGACACCCGTCTCGCATTGACGGATGACGAGAGTATGGGTGACGGATGACCGAACAGTCGCCGTTAATCCAACGAGCTTCACAAACTAAATACTCGATGTCGTCGTATATAATACATACGTGGGACCTATCTATTTCCACACTACACAGTTCTAGACATAATGATACATTTACTGCACTTATGGAACTGATTGCATCGAATAACTTTCGATGTTGTTCGAACATTTTTTTCGCCATACTACTGGTAGATTCCAGTAATGGATCCTGTATCACACTAAAACGGCTAGCGGTGGCAGCTGCTCTAGTTGCACTTGGCATCTACAGAATTAGAATTCATTTTGGAGGATGATGTACCATACCATCGAAACGATTCATATAGCGGATGTTGATTGCTGCTGTTTTGAGTAGTCAACAACTAGGTTAAATTGATTCAAAAGTTAGTGTATTTACGAAGTTGTCGTCCTCGATTCAATTTAAATGACACTTTTTTTTCTATAACGGATAAATTTTGTGTTTTATGCTATATCATTACCTCCTTTTTTTTAATTAACCGAATTTATTTAATGAAGCCAAATATTATTTGAAACGTTTGCTAGGTAATATCCCACTACTCATTTTGACTGCTTCCCTTATTTTTTATTGAGAATTTTTTTATTGAGAATTTTTTTATTGAGAATAAAACCTAAAAAGTAAATTAACAATTGAATCGAAATGTAAATCATTAGATACTTTGAAAGTAAACTGAATAATGCAAGTGTGAGCGTGCGTGTGAGCGCCTTGAGCACTAATGTCAAAGTGAGCGTACCCCACCCAGGTGCAACGCATTCTGTAGATGCGATGATGTTTGTTTTTTTTTTACTAGCGGAAAGTATTGCCAACAATATATTAATGTGACTGTACGGGTTACCGCACCATATTTCAAGTCAATGACATAAAATTAATTTAAATTACATACAAGAAATAGAATTAGCTATACAGGTACACATTGTTTATTTTATTTTATTTTATTTTATTTTATTAGGAAAACAGTACAGTAATTATATAACTTAAGAATATAACATTGTAATCTAAGTATACACATTTACTAAGTTTTCGCAAAAAATATCTACTAACTCTTGTATTCAATTTATTAGAGAGAGAAAAAACAAACAAGAGTTTCCAGGTAAGTGAAATTAAGTTAAGAGGAGAGTGTTACAAAACAATTACTTTCAGAAAAAAAAAATAATGAATTAAAAAAAAAAACTAAATTAAGTTTTTGCTAAATAAATAAATAAACTTGATAAGTGACATAGTTATGAATCCATTTCAAACCATTTTCGAGTTAGTTTCTTATTAAAACTATTCGGGGAAGAATCAAACAGATCGAAGTCAGAAGCGTCAACTACCCGATTAAACGTATCTGTAGAGCGAATAAAATACGAATTACCTCTATAGTTGCTGGCACATTGTGGAACATTTAGTGTAATAGGATGCCTTGTGTTCCTAGAGGAAACTCTTAATTTTATCATAGACAGAAGGTAAGGAGAGTCTATTTGTGATTGGGCTATTTTTGCCAGTAGAACAATATCGGCAATCCGACGTCTTGTTGTTACGCTTATACTTTTATTTAATCGTCATTTTTGTTATAACTTTAATAATAAATCAGTGTAAGAAAGAATTTCATTGGGTTTGTCTGATGACTGACTGACTTTCCCTCATATATCTTCTGCGTTCATCTTAAACTATACACAGATATTACAGTCATTAAATACAATTGATTGCATACAAAATATATTCAACATAACTAAAATTACACCATGTTAGTGAATTGCCTATTTGGTTCAGATCATAAAATTGTTGTTATTCAGTTCTTAATTTGGGTAGAAAAATAGTATTAAGATGTTTTGGATGTAAAAACCTCAATATCTGCTCAGAATCTGATGAAGGTGTATTATTACTCTCATTTCTCTGACTTGCAAATCTGTCATCTTTTCTTATTAGAATAAATAAGATACAATTATTCCAAATCGGGTATAAGGACTTATTAGTATTACTTATTAGTATCTGATTATTGCTAAAGCGTTCTTTGCTTTATTGTAATTTAAGGCGCTACGCCGCAATACAATGTAAAACGATATTTTATTTCACGATTGGAAAATTGCACAATAAACATCACTGTTCATATCATTTGACTGGTTTTGATTTTCACCCCATTGTACGCGAACGTACAAATTGGTGGCCCATGAGGGGAACAACGGGCAAGAATCCGCAAAAATATCAATGCAAAAAGACAAAATCGATCGAAGACTTGGCCATGCAACTTGAGCACAAAGATCGAGCCATTCAAGCAAGAAGCCAGAACGCGCGGTTCTGATACAAGTACCAGTCGAGGTAGGGCATATTAAAGTATTCCTGAAAGGAAAGTGGCATCCAGAAGCTGGATCCTGGCGAGCAGCGGCACACAAATGACGACGATCCAGGCGACGTGGCACTTGACGCGGCGGCTGACAAAGATAAGTGGGACACTTGCTCCTATACATATTTCTTACTAAATTCACACCCAATAATTTCAAAATTCATTCCAAATTAATAATCAAATCTATTTGTGCAAACAATTTACGTAACATCGTTATTTGAAATTAATGATTACATCATCTTTCATAAAACTTTCTACCTACCCTATAAATATAAATAATAAAATTTCTCATCAACTTGTTGCTAACTACATAATAAATTCATATAATAATAATAATAAAGCCTTTATTTATTACATGCATTCAAATTTACATAATTAGTTTATACGTAATCTAGTGTAATTATTTTCTTAAGTTGAATAACGTGTTAATTTCTGTTTAATTAATTTCTTTCATCTGCAAAGACCCCAGTTTGGATGAAAACCTCCTCCAAATATGCCAATCTGTCTCTATCTTTTTCTATTTGGCTCCAATTTGAACCAGCAGTTCTTTTGATCTCGTCCTCCCATCGTGTCACTGGTCTGCCTGTTTCGTTTTCTTTGTGGACCTTTCCATAGAGTTTTTTAAGGTTTATCTCTGGTCTGTTAAGTGGTCTGCCTATTTTCGTTTTAATTTTTGTGTGTAGGTCAAGGAATTTGTAGATTTCGTTATAGATCTTATTTTTGTATGACGTATTTTATCTAATTTTATTATTTTGAGCATACTTCGCTGCATGCCACGCTGACATGTGATAATTTTGTGTATGGCCTTAGCTGTAAATTTCCACGTCTGACAACCATACGTTAAGCACAGCAGAAGGCTAGAATTCATGATCTTTGTTTTCATACTAATTGGCAAGTTGTTCTTAAATATTTATTTTTAACCCCAATAATTGTTCCATGTTTTTTGTATTCTCCTGTCTATTTCTATTTCAATACTTTTTCTACCAAAACTAATAATTTTTCCTAAGTAAATGTAATTTTCTGTATATTCCAATGGATGCCCGCTAACGCTTATTGGAATTTTGCAACTGTTTGTCATAATCCTGGTCTTAGTAAGATTGATATCCAGTCCTGAATTTGTACTAACCTCTTTTAAGGATTCTATGATTCTCTGTAACTATGAGCATGTCTCAGATAAAATCACTACGTCATCCGTGAAACTTAGGTGACTTAAGAAGGTACTATCTATATTAATTCCTAGTTTATTTAAGTTAACCTTTTTAACCTCTCGAAACTTTGACACCCAAGGTCAAATTTTAAGCGCCAGGACTCATCACTCGCTTTTTGGCGGGAATGGCGTCTCAGGCGAGTCGTTGGAAAAAAATTCTTTTTTTTTCTATAACTAAGCCATATTTTATCATTCTGTAATCGACTGTGTATCAATTGATATATTTTCTGTCTACTGGAGATCAAAATGAAGTAATAGACAAAGTAGTTTTTATATTTACAAACAAATATAACAAAAATCACTTGAAAAATATTGAATTTCTAAATGACTTTATTTTTTGCTATCACGATATATTTCATACAAAAAATTATCCAAATAGAACAAATAAACGGTCTTTTTAATAAAAACAGTACTTACATGAGAGAAATGCACCATAAAACAACAAAAAAAATCAATTTTTATACCACTAAAAACCACTAATACACACGCGGTTCGGTCGAACGAACTAAAGTGACTGGTACAAAATAAGTGACAATAGTAGACTTCAATTTACGAATTTGACAAGACAGATCATAAATTAAACGTCAAAGGCTTTTTCTTACAACATTAGTCTTTATAAATAGAAATTTAAAGTTTAAATTCAAATGCAAGCGGGGTAAAATTTTGCTTTGAGAGTGAACGGACAACCAAATTATCACACATAATGTCTAATATTTGCCTTTTCGAGAGTCGAGAGGTTAATTATGCCTTCTAAACTAGCTATGAATATTTTTGGGGACAACCCGCCCCCTTTCTTACTCCTCTCATTATGGGGAAGCTAGGACCTAATGTTTCTAACTTTATTCTCCCCTCATTGTTGCTGTATATGTTTTAGATGACCTCTATATATACTTCATCGACTCGTTGTTCTTTCAAGTTTTTAAACATGCTTGCTG
This sequence comes from Apodemia mormo, assembly GCA_036924255.1. NCBI lineage: Eukaryota > Metazoa > Arthropoda > Insecta > Lepidoptera > Riodinidae > Apodemia > Apodemia mormo. The sequence continues at coordinate 3,790,900 of JAUPFN010000020.1, read as the reverse complement.
TATTAACGTGTCAGAAGCTTTCTGGTAGTCAATAAATGCCAAATATAAGGGTCTCTATTGTTCCTGGTATTTTTCTATGGTTAAATTTTGGATGTGGATATGATCTATTGTGGAGAATCCCTTCCTGAAACATGCCTGTTCTACAGGTTGTCCAGGCAATTGTTTTGAAAAAAAGTTTTTGTAAAAAACAGTTGCGGTTGTGATGATATCCTTACGTTTGGTTAGGTCTTTGTCTCCTTTTTTTCAGTCTTATCCAAGTTTTGTTCCTTTGAAGTTCTTTGAAGGCGTGCCTTGTACTTCCAATTATTTCTAGGTGTTTTTCTATTACATGTTGTCTGTACTTTGAATAGTCATGCTTTATATTTTGTATTTGTTGACTAATTTGTAGAGTATAGAAAGTTCGTTTCTCATAATCCTAGTTTTATTTTTTATTTTCTGAAGTGTTTTTCTTCTTTGTAATAATTCTTTTGTTCACGTAGACAGTATTTTCTGGTGTTTTTGTTCATATTCTCCCAGTCGGGTTTACATTAAGCAGCAGGTGATAGCATTTGTTATGTTGTCGTAGTTGGTTTGCACTGAGATGTTTTTCTGCCGCTTAGATGGGTCTAATAGTAGTTTGGCAAGTTTTCCTTGTATTTCGATATCTCTTCTGCACTTTTTAGTTGATTTATTTATTTATTTGCAAATTTTATGCTACTTTTCTTAAGACTGGTTACTTTTATTATTGCTCTCAACAGCCTGTGGTCTGGTGGGTAGATTATATTTATGGTAGCAATGTGCTGGAAAATTTTGGCTATATTTCTTTAAACCTATTTAAACTAATGTTTTGCATTTGCAATGTCTCTCGATTCAGTTGACAAACAACGCCTCAAACAACTTATAACTAAGGGCATCTCTACAAAGGGACAAGTTACTAAGTTCAAAAATTATTTGAGTTCTATTTCTAATTTAGATGAATTATCTGACATTCAGTTAACTGAGTTGAACCTCAGTTTAGCCAAATTTGAGGCTTTGTCTATTCGTGTGGATGATTTGCAATGTGAAATAGATATTTTAATTCCATTTAATATTTCTGCTGAAGTTGGCGAACGTGATATATTAGAGAAGGATATCATTGTTAATATTGCTACCGCAAAACATTTGTTAGAATTTTTTATTAAAAATCAGATCTAGTGGTACACAAACAAAGATGTTCTTCATGTAATGATGCATCTTATTGTGTGAATCGTCAAAAGGTAGGCCTAAAATTACCTCAGATTCAAACATCAAAGTTTGATGGCGCTTACTTTAAGTGGGTAGAGTTTAATGACACATTCGAGAATTTAATTCATAAAAACGAACACATATCTCCCATAAGTAAGTTTCACTATTTTATATCACACTTGGAAGGGGAATGCTGCGCGAATAGTATCGAATCTTAAAATCTCTGCTGCGAACTATAAAGATACATGGGACTTATTGTGCAGACGTTATGGTAACAAAAGACTCTCAATAAACCATCACTTAAATTCACTTTTTAACATTAAACTGATATCCTGAGAATTTCAAAAATTTTTGCGCTTTGTGGTAGATCACGTAACTAAAAACGCCTGCTTTAGCTGGGCTTGGACAACCAACGGATAAGTGGGATATATTGATCATTTTTATGTTATCTGCTTAACTAGATACCAACAAACTAATGAAATGGGCGGAACAATGGAACAGTTTAGACGGCGATGTTCCCACATTAGTTCATTTTAAAAAATTTATGATTAATAGAACTGACGTTTCACAATCGTTGAATCGTAATTATAAATACGAAAATACGCTGCCTAAATTCACTTCTTTTACCAATAATAATAATACTCCACATAATAATTATATTTCAGGAACAATAGAAATACTACTAAATCGTCTGTTAGTATAAATACTAGGAAATGTAAGAAACGTAAGAAGGTTAGCAGTTATGTTTGCGTAATATGTAATGAAAATCATAAAATATACGATTGTCCAGTATTCAAAAAGAAAGGAATCGATGAACGAAAGATAGAAGTCTCAAAATACAAATTATGTGCCAACTGCCTAGGCAGGGGCATCCAATTAGCGAGTGTCGCTTAGGACTAGCCATATATGTATCTAAAGACATAATAGGTTACTTCATCGTTCATCTTCTTCAAAAAATCTTTGTTCAGTCGTTCATGATGAAAATGAGCTTATTGTAAATTTATCTAATCAAAATCATAGTGAAAGTCTCGTATCTACAGCTGATATTGAAGTCATAAATCCATTAACTGAGATGAGTTTGCGCACTACTAGATTGCGGAAGCTAATCTTCTTATATTACTACTTCTCCAAAGAACCAAATTTCATTAAAATCTAGTGCCACTGATTGTCTAAAGATTGCTCGTATAGGTAACAACGTAAATAACATCGTTAATGAAGGGTGTAATGTAAAAATCCAGTCATTAAACACAAATTTTAACACAATTTTGTCATGCTTTGTTTTGAACGAAATAACAGGCTATCCACCAAAGGCAGATGCTAACCTATAGCAGTGAATACTCTTAAGATTCCCCAAGGTGTTAAGTTAGCTAATCCGGACTTCAATCAACCGGCGCCCATCGATTTGCTAATTGGAGCCGATATCTTCTGGGATATTCTAGGCAATGAACCATGTTCGCTAGGCATGTATAACTCAAACACATAAAATTCTCGGATAGGTTGGTTGATATCAGGTCCAGTAGTTACAAATGAATTACATAAAATTGCCAATTTTAATCAGGCGGTAATTGCATCACAATAAGACTTAAATATCGATAATTTGCTAACGAAATTTTGGGATATGGAAAACATTCCCAGATCTAGATTATTAAGCGCAAATGAAACTTTTTCGGCAAGGCAAGGCGCACAGTAAACATTTGCATTAGACATCTTCGAGGTAAACGTTTGCTGGCGTAGGGATGTGACGACCTAATCGCCCACTGGTGGGATAATTTTTGTGGCAAAAATTATTTAACACCGGTGCAGTTAGTCAACCAAATTAGTGGGAGTGACATACTGCTTTTGCAACTGAATAGGCCGGAACTGGATTCCAGCCAGATCATGGATGCTTAGGCTATCCTGCGTATTCTGGGGGGGGTTAACTTGCGCTCATAGACAATTCAGTCCGGGGCAAACATGGCAAGAAAGCCATGGCACCCCCTACCACGCTTACTGTGGATTTCTGTAATGTCAGGGGGCTTCATTCCAACTTGAACGCCGTCCACTACCACCTCGAAACAGCGAAGCCAGCTTTGCTCTTTTTGACCGAGACACAGATATCTTCTCCGGCTGATACTTCTTACCTCTCCTACCCGGGGTACAAACTGGAACATTTGTACCGCGGGCGGGGGTGTGCGCATACATCAGAGAATATATCTGTTACCGGCGCCTCAGCAGACTTGAAGGTCAGGATCTATCCATCCTCTGGTTACGCGTAGCTTACGACGACCATCCACGCAGCTACGTGTGCCTGTACAGGTCCCATGGCGGGAATACTGAAGTTGACCGGCTCATTGAGCATTAACAAACGGCTGTAGATTCCGTGTTAGAGCAGACCCCTCCTCACGTTGGCGGCATTTACGAAGCCGGTGTTAAGTCTGCTAAGCACCACATTAAACGAGTAATGGGAAACAGCCATGTTACATTTGAGGAAATTACGACTCTGTTTGCACAAGTCGAGGCGATTATTAATAGCCGCCTCTTGTGTCCTTTGTCATCATCTTCTGATGACCTCCTCTTCCTCTCCAGGGCACTTCTTGATCGGCCGGCCGCTGACAGCTTTACCAACGCCGGCGCTAACACACGTCAAAGACAGTCATCTGTCCCGCTATGCACGATTAGAACAGATGCGCCAGCATTTCTGGACGAGATGGCATCGTGATAGAACTACAGCAAAGAACAAAATGGCGAAACAATACTGCCTGCCTCAGAATTGACGACATGGTCTTGCTCTTAGAAGTAAACGTCCCTCCATTAAATTGGCCCCTGGGACGAATTCTACACCTGTTCCCTGGACCGGATGGAGTATCAAGGGTTGCAGATATACACACCGCTAGGGGAACTGTTCGGCATGCGTTGACGCGGCTATGTCCGCTCCCAACCGCTGAAGAACTGATTGGTTGAAAGAAAATACTCTTTCAGCGCATAATGCCTTATTTATATTAGTATCTGATTATTTCTAAAGCATTCATTGCCTTATTATAGTTTAAAGCGTTACGCCTTAATCCAATGTAAAACGACATTTTGTTTCACTTCTCATTGGACGATTGCACAATAAACATTTTATTAAGCTATTGCATAGCTTCTATCGCGGGCCTTGAGCGTGGAGACCGAATCTAGAAATTCCGTAATGAAAATACCTAACACCCCCCACTCCGACCGGCACAGCGGTGATACTTTTTAGTTTTTCCTTCTATCGATAAATACCAGAACTTTTAATGACATTTTGAAATATCACGCTTGTCTCTTTAGTTCAGCTACCCGCATTTAGATGGCATTGGTTGTATTGGAAAACTACCGTAATCAGCTGTTTGTGAGAAAGTATATAGGTGTATAGGTATAGGTATTTATCATCTACGTACAACAGTGAATATCAGAGTGCTAAGTGTGAGTTTTTCTTTTCGCATTCGATCGTGAGCGCGTTTCAAGTTTACTAGGAATTTGTATGTGATTTGTACAGTGCCACCTAGTGGTAAACTGGTTTCTCATGTTTACCACTAGGTGGCGCTGTACAAATCACATACAAATTCCTAGTAAACTTGAAACGCGCTCACGATCGAATGCGAAAAGAAAAACTCATACTTAATACCTCTGTACTCGTATAATTTGTGTACAAAGTGTTTTAAATATGAATAAACAAAGAAAAAAAAATACTGCATAAATAAAATAAATATAAAATTGTAATTGCATAAGTTGATAAAAAATTCTATGCAATAGCTTTACCGCGGCAGTCTCCGAGTGCCACACGTCTTTTTTTTTCATATCATTTGATTAGTTTAATTTACGCCCTATTGTACGCGAACGTACATGGCAAGCACGAGCTGCGTTAGAAACTCGTTTCACTCTATTAATAACAAGATATCCGGCGTGATGATATTAATTCACTTAAAATATTTATTTTAAGAAACTAAAAATATAAATATTTCAGATAAATCCCATAAACGAAAATACACGTTGGAAATATAACCATCCAGACGTAGCAAAATTCATGGGAAATGTGCCTGGTATTTCACGCTTTGATGCCCCGTTCTTCAAAATAAGTTATCGGCTTAGTAACAGCATGGATCCTATGGCCAGAAAAATATTAGAACAAACATATGCAGCAATTTATGATGCTGGTAAGTTATTTTTATATATTTAAAAGATTACATTTAAAAAAATATGTCAATTTCACCAGCATTAAAAAAACATCAGCACGCAGTCAGATCGCTTACAGGTCAAACCTTATTCGTATCCTCGTCCATACTTCTCGCGTCGCCACCACTCAAGTAACAAATAAGGTGATAAAGAAGGCATAGTCTGCGACCTCTAGAGTCGCTAAGGATCGGCTAGCATGGAGCACTATTTAGCCCTCTTTAGAACACTAATGCCCGATTGCGCAAAACGTGGTATAAGGCAATCCTATCTAAGAATGTCTTAATTTTAAGTTTTATCTATGAAACAATTTGTTTTGCACCAACGAAGAATTCCCAACTTAGGCCTAATAAAGAGAATGAAATTGAATGAATTGAATTTAAAATCACAACTTTCGATGGATTACAGCTATTTTGATGACTGTGATATGCAGTTTAGGTAGTTGTTGGTAGCTTACAACAGTATGAATTTCGCGGTATTTTATATTTTATATAGCAAACAAGCGGACTGGTCTCCTGATGGAAAGAGTCAACCAATGCCTATAGACACCAAAGATGTTAATGGTGAATTGCCATCTTGTAGCGAGTTCTTATGGCAAATGTATAAGTTTACCGGCTACCTTACCCTTTAAACCGGAACACGACAGTGGCAAGTAAATACGCTATTGTGACAGGAATAGGTAAGGTGGTGTTACAAGACCTGAGCAACACAATGCAGTACTCTAGCACCTAGTAGCCACGATGGTAGAGACTCGCACAGCCTCGAATGACTCTTACGACCTTCCTGGCAGTATGGTTTCAAAAAAACCTGTGTTGAGGTTGCCAGATTTGATGAGGGATAAGGAAAACGGAGAGCATTTCTTAAAGTATGTGCGCCTCATTAGCCTCATGCGCCCTCAAGCTGCAAGGGCCAATGGCTCGACCATAACTTGAGAGCCATGTGTGTAATCATGGATATCTAATTAAAACATATACTTGGTAACAAATTTATCAATTATATCCTTAAAAATTAAAACCTGCATTGTAATTATAATAATGATTATTAAAAAAAATCATTAAAAAAGAGTCACTTAATTTATATTTTTATTGATTGTATTTGATTCGATTTGTATATAATTGCTGAATTAAATAATACTGTAAGTTAAGTGGTACTGTAAGTCTACCAAAGTTATGTAATAAAGATTGCGTTTTGTAAATTAATAAATAAATGTTATACATAATATATATTATTTATTTATTAATTTACTATATCTAAAGAATGTAATGTCAACCGCATGCGTGCGCGGGTGGCGCGAGTTTTTAACATATGTGTATATATGTAGATATATAATGTGAAAAGGAACAAAATATACATATATATATATATATATATATATATATATATATATATATATATATATATATATATATATATATATATATATATATATATATATATATATATATATATATATATATATATTACGTACGTCGTACACATATACGTAACATTTAAAAACCAACACCGGGAACACAAACTGCAGAAGTTATTATTCGGTTTACCTGTGTAGTTTTTATTTAACAATATAATTATGTTTCTTATTTCTATCTACAATGAAGAAAAAATATTTGTGCTTTTGTATTTTCGATGTTTGTAACAAATAATCTCAAATACTACTATACCGATCTTAAATATTATTTATCACTCGAAAGCTTTAGTATTCAGGAGTGACACAGGCTACTTGTTCACTCGACTGACCGAAAGGCAATAATGATTACGGTATTGGTATTCGTTACGGTATTTAGTACTGTCGTATGTAGAATATAAGTAGGGTAGCTGATAAATTTTTGCGTAAGTTCACTTAAATCCACCGACCACACAGCCTATAGGCGGCTAATGTTTGATTTTCCGTATTGAATGCATTCTGGCAACTAGCTGAGGTAAGATGAAGTGGGGTTGCAACGCCGTAATTGGCTAACTCAAGGCCACAGTGTAAGATAGTAATGTACAGAGCATCTGATTGGTCGACACTGATTACCCAATCACTACTCATTGGCGCGTGGACATTTACATCGGAACTATAAGTCAGATGTGTTGACACAAGTCATTCGCCTATTATTAAGTGTCTATGGGCTGTGTGGTCGGTGCTTAAATCATATGATTTTGTCTATTAAAGTGATTGATGTCTTCTGTGGTGTAAGCAATCGTTTTTAAGCTCAAGTCAGATGCGCACTCGAAGGGTTTTGTACGCAGGTCACATTATACGTTTTGCGTAACTTAAAAAACAACATGTTATAACCAAAATATTATGTTTATTGCTTTTCAAAATAACCTACATTACATTTTAAACCTTTTTTCATGCGATCGAACCATTTTTTTAAAACAGGAGGACCACAGATCTGAAGGCATGTTTTCTTGCTGATTGCTTGCATTCGTGCTGATTGAACGCTATCACTGCCTCTTCGGAGTTGATAAAAGTAAAACCTCTTATCAAATCTTTAATTTTGGGGAAAATACAGAAATCACGTGGTGCTAGGTATGCGCAGGATGAGTGACGAGATGTACTTTTTCGGAAGCTAAAAATGACTTTGTTTTGTTGGCCGTGTGTAAAGAAGTGTTATCATGGTGTAGGAGAATACGGCTTATGAGTCGTCTTTCGCGAACTTTTTCTAACACCCTGGGTAAACAAATGGTAGAATACCACTCGGTATTAACACTCGTTTGACCTTCAAGTGGAATTGTACAGATGGGACCCGTAACTGAGAAAAAAAAACGCTATCATTTTTTTACCAACGTTTCTCGCCTATTTCACTTTCATTGGTCTGTTCTCATTTTCAAACACCCATTCACAAGATTGCTGTTTTTTTCGGGTTCAAAATAATAAATCCACGTTTCATCTCCTGTGACAATGTCATAAATAGCATTCGAATGTCCGTGGTCGAACTTCAATAGCATCTGTGAGCACCATTCCACGCGAGCCCATTTCTGCTCCGCTGTCAGTTCATGAGGGATCCAACGACAACAAAGTTTCTGAACTTTTTAATTCTTCGTATAAAATTTTCTGAATTTGGCTCATACTAATCCCCAATAGTCCTCGAATTGTCTCATAGGTAATCCCGGGGTTTTCTTCAATTAACCGCTAACAGTAGCCACATTATTTTCGTTGGCGGCAGTTGAAGGCCGCCCTTCATAAAATTCATCATGTAAAGAAACTCGACCTCTCTCAAATTCAGCAAACCATCGCCTCACAGTGCTCAAACAAGGTGCTTCTTTCCCAAAAGCATTTTGAAGACGAGCGGCACAGTCTTGCGGAGAAAGAGAACTTTTAAAATCATAAAAAGTCATCGCTCTAAAATCTTTTCGAGTTAATTCCATTTTCGTTGCGTACGTAGAACTTTGATGTATGATAAAAAAACAATTGCCAAATCATTTCCCGCCAATTGTTTTTTTTTATTACTGCAACGTTTTAAAAATTTCAAATAGTTCCGATTAGCTAGAAGTCCAAAACTTTTAGTGTGCCTCATGTAGAAACACGCGATATTATATACATTTAATTTGTAAGTGGTTAGTAAAAATATAGGGAAGTGTAATAATAAATAATTTTTATTATTTACTGTGATGATGAAGCACTGATTGAGCATTAGATCTTCAAGGCAGTTTAGAGGTAAAAGGTATTACGGACTTATTATTTATTGTTAGTATCTGTGTTTTATTTTAATTTTCGTTTGAAAACTTCCATCAATTATATATTTCAGGTTTAAGTCCGGGACAGTTATCTGGAAGGAAAATAGGTGTCTTCATAGGAACCTGCTTTACTGAAGCCGAATCTGTTAATTTTTACAGTGGTCGTGTAGGCTTAGGAATAGTAGGGTAAGCATACGCATATTTATAATATATCGAGAAGACGTGATTTTTTAAAATATTTTGTTAATAGAAAAAAGGGGCAAACTAGCAGGAGGCTCAACTGATGGTAAGTAATAACCACCTCCCATGGATAGTCAAATCGCCAAAGGTCTTGCAGCTGCGTTGCCGGCTTTTTAAGAATGAGTATGCTCTTTTCTTGAAGGTGCCTAAGTCGTATCCGTTCGGACGCACCCCCCGCCCCGCCCAGACAACACCCCGCAGTAACTGATTCCACAAAGGAGTAGTGCGTGGTAAGAAGTACCTAGAGAATTGCACGGTTGTGGATTTCCAGACATCGAGGTGATGAGGATGGAACTTTGAATTATGCTGCGATGTCCGATGATGAAATTTAACAGCAGGGATCAATCTAAACAGTTCGTCGGAACACTCTCCATGATAGATATGGTAAAAGATGCTAAGCGAACTTACATCTCTGCGTAAAGCCAAGGAGTCAAGCTGATTGGAGTCAGCTTGGTTATCAATGATTCGAACCGCTCTACGCTGAATGCGATTAAGAGGAAGAAGCTGATACTGCGGAGCTCTCGCACAGATGTGAGAACAGTACTCAATCTGAGGGCGAATGTGCGCTTTGTAAAGTTGCAAGCGATGAGCCGGCAAGAAGTGCTGTCTCGCTCTACTGAACACACCGAGCTTTTTTGTGGCCAGTTTAGCCTTTTCTTTCAAATTATCGCAGAACTGAACGTTGTTCGATATGTCAACGCCAAGAATTTCAATTCTGGCTGAGGCTCTTAGGAAAGTGTTCTCAAAACGATATGATAATACAAAGGGCGAATTTTTAGCGGTGAACGCACACATCTGTGCCTTCTGTGTAGGCCCTCCTCTCGTTCCCACCACTGTAACTTCTGTAAACCAGAATCAACAGCGGCAACCGTCCTGATAACCTCTGATTTGCGAGCTCAGGGTGTCTTGGGGAAAAGCTAAGCTGTCTTGGATCCCGCAACGAAATTAATCAGAAGTATATAGGAGGAGTAGGAAAACACATCCCGTTTCCCTCCTTTTTTAGCAGGAGACAGCAAAGTGTTAAAAGCATAAAAAATGCTATGAAAATGTTTAAAAAATGTCTCAACATTTACAATCAGATTAAGCCTGATTGCTATTGCACCACGGAAGTTTGGAAATTAGGGACCTACCAGAATAGCCTACTTAATTTTGCTTCCAGTAGTAAGTATGACAAAATCGCTTGAAGAAACGGAAGTTCCCACGTGTACCCACAAGGTCGGAGTAATAAATTACACCGGATATAAGTACATTGGATACTATCAAGCATTTGACGACGTTCGTTTTGCCAAAGATTACACTCCCAAAGAATGTGATGTGCAGTTTGCTCATATTTACAATTTAATGTAGAGCACTCGCAAAAAGGAGAAGGAACTATTTAAACGAGAATAATTTAGCTTTAAAATTACCGTAGTTAGTGAAAAACTAAGACGTCGTAAGACGCCGATAAAACGGGTAAAGCTTCGGAGCTTACAGTGCGATATGCTTTGCATAGAAATATTAAATCTAGACGCTGATTTTGAAGTAGTTTGCGCCGGATCGCACCACTCGTTACTTTATCAGCCCACGCTGAACATGCATAACAAATACAGCCTAAATACGTTGCGTTATAAATTATCTTTAGCGTGTTAAACGTTAAACCCATGTCGAGGTAGATATGCCACGATTCAAAGGAAACCCTTGCCTTCAAAGGATAAGAAATTCCGTTTAGTCTTTTCACCGATATAGTTAATATAATTTATAAAAGTATAATTTTTTTTCTAAGACCAAACCTAAATAAGTTACCAATTCTTTTCTCTTTATTGTGCTATTATTTATTTTTATACTAGGAGATGATAGGAGCGAACCTTTTAATATTAAGAAAACGTTTTATGGGGCGCAAAGTTCAAACGATTTCTCAAGCCCCAGTTGATAATCAAATTAAATTGGACTAAGTTGAGTCGACCCCATTCTGAGATTTTGTCAAACTGAGCCTCGATTTCAGACAATAGCTTGTCCCGATTCTCATTGACGTGTTCCCGAGAAATACCGCTATGACCGGAGTACAGAGCATCACCAGTACTGTCATCTGCATAGCAATGAATGTTACTAATTCGCAACATGTCATTGATGTGCAGAATAAACAGTGTACGCAATAGCACGCAGCCTTGCGGAACACCAGTATTGACAAATTTAAGGTCGGAGCACGCACCGTCGACTACAACCTTGATGCTCCGATCAGCCAAAAAACTGGTGATCCATTTGCATAGTTTCTCGGGAAGCCCATTAGAAGGAAACGTTGAAAGAAGCGCTCTATGCCATGTGCCGATGCAGCAGCCCAGGCCCGGTAGCACTCCTGCTTTCGGCGCGCAGTCATCTTGCAGTGGCGCCCAAACCAAGTCTGATACTTGCCACCGATGGGAACCGTAGAGAACGGAACGTAAAGTTCCATACCCTGTAGCAGCACATCAGCGACAGAGTCAGCAACGATATCCGGATCATCCAACGAGAAGCACATTCGCCACCACAGAAGGACCGCATCCCGTCCCAATCTGCTGACTTATAATGCCAAACGCGGCGGCAGCCCACAAAAGGAAGCCGTGGCAAGCGCGTAACCGGCACTTTGGCCCGGATCAGGCAGTGTCAGACGAACCGAGAGGAACGTCCACTGATACTCGATACTGACCCGGGTTCCAGCAGAAGTTCCAACATTCGAGGTGCATGGTCATCGACATCTGGAATTCGCGTGGGTGAAGTAACCAATTGCAGCTAGAGCAACTAGTAAATAATATATTATATTATTGCTATGCGGTATTCAAAAGTAAAATTATATCAGATTTTATACTATATGTAAAGTTTTGTATTAAATTTAAAAATAGTGAAATTTGATATAATATATGGATGAGTTCTAGCTATCTTCTTTCAACACAGACTTTTTCGCTTAAATAGAAGTAATGATAAATGATTGTGTTAAAATAATTCACAAGTGTAAAGCGAAACATCGATATTTATTAAATTTAAGGATATAATTTGACTATTACTGTATTTAAATTCTCCATCATTTCCGGTATCGTCTGATTGGTTGGTTCTGTCGGAGCTTCGATCATTTCTTTACGGTTTTTGTTTGGTAAGCCGGCCGCAGTAGCGCGGCATTCGCTCGCAGCCTTTCGAATGAGACGCTCGAGACACCAATAATATGTTTAAAAAGGGAAAAATAAGTAGAAATTGTGAAGTGGTGTAAAATATGAAGGATATAAATTATTGTGAATACGGAATATGGAATGTAATGTTCTTTTAAATAGAGACTAATGCCTGACCGCACCCAATAATTGTAAAAGAGCACTAATGCTCTGTTTGCTTTTAAATTTGCACACAACAATTTTTAAAAATACTTTGTTTATACTTATGCATGTGACATTAAACTTCACCACAAGAGAGCAACGCATCATTAACACCTTTGGTGACTATAGGCGATGGTTGACTCTTTCCACCATTTGCTTGTTTGCTATCTTATATTATAAAAAAATATGTATAAAAATAGTCAGTACACAATATTACGTCCTGAAGATACTTTAAAAAGCGAAACCGGTCAATTAATTTAAATAATTTAGTAGATACTTATAGTGCAATAAAAGTACAAGTGTATTTTATAGTAGTTTCAACAAATAATAATAAAATTCTACGAAGTGCCGACGCTTGAAAGTGTAAAATCTATGATTGTAATAGATTTAGTATTTAACCTTTGGTTATCACCTATTAACGAGTTTTGAACTTTGTACAACCATCAGGATTCGGGCAGATACTAAAATATTGATTTTTAAGAATAACCCCAAAAACATCAAGAACACGTGTGGCAAATCCGGGGTTTGATCTTAGGCTTTATTAATCTGACTCAAACTACACGTGAGATGTTAATGAGTAAATAACTATGATTTATTATTTCCACAGATGCAGCAGGGCTATGTTTGCGAATTTGATTTCTTACTGGTTGAACATAAAAGGACCTTCTTTGTCAATATCTGACTCTTGCTGTAGTTCAATAGCATCCTTGGAGTCAGCATATCGGGCAATTTTGTGTGGTGATTGTGAAGCTGCAATTGTAGGTGGAGCTAATTTATGCTTCTTGCCGCATTTTTCTATTCAGTGTGGAAGGTATGTCTATACATTGAGATTCTTAAACCTCTCGACCGAGCTTCCAATAGAAAAAGAAATCAAAACAAGTATTTTTTACTACTTGATTATAACTGTGTTAATATGGGCCGCTTTTGCATAAGGTAAATGAACAATGAAGGCTAAATTTTAAAACTACAAGTATCTGCTTAGACTGTATTATGCTTAGGCATAATATCATTTGATCAGAGCGATTCCGTACTCGCGGGTGCAACATTTAGACTAACTCACAGCTTCTTACTAAGAAAATAAAAACTTTTTTTAAAGAAATGACTGGTCGCAAGATTACATTGTAATCTGTTTTACAACAACTAATCTAAAAAAATTTAATAAAATGTATAAATTTAATAAAATCATCCTTACACGTTCCCACGGAAACTATGTTAAACATTTAAGATACTTGTTTAGATAAAGGATTAACAGCTGACCTGAAAAAAATACTGGGGGTAAATATTGACATCCATTCAAGGCGATATAATGTTCTTGTTCACTCGTATTATACATATACTGTCCTTATTCATAGCTTACACAGACCGTGCGAAGTGTCCCAAAAGGCTTTAGCAATACTTTGCCAAACATTTTCTCTAAGTCCAATAAATAACTCTCAGAAACCCCTTTTTCAACATCTAGAACATTCTTTGTGATATTGTGTAGTAAGAAATTCTGATTCTTACATCTTCTCACATACCTAGCCCCAATGTGACTCTTACACCCATCGCACTTCCATACCTTCACACTATATTATCCTTTCAACAATTTTCCCGTACGGCATAAATGCCAAACTGCTTAAGCTGATGTCCTTATAGCTTATTTAATTCTAGCCTTTATATGAAAACATGATGGCCGTACATTGCCAGTCTCCGAAAACTCTGTTTAAGATGAGATAAAAAGAGTCCACGACAGCAAAACTACGGCATTTGGTTATTATTAGAATTAGGTGAATTTGTAAACCATTACCTTAATTTGGCGAAGTCTTTCGAGCAGAGATATGTAAGCGAAATATTCCTTTTACAGAAAAGGGGGCAAATGAGCATTAGGTGCACCTGATGGTAAGTGATCACCACCGCCCTTGAACATCCGCAATACCAGAGGTCCTGCAGTTACGTTGCCGGCCATTTAAGAATGAATAAGCTCTTTTCTTAAAGGCACCCAAATCGTATACATTTGTAAACACCCCTGCCGGTAATTGATCCTACAGGAGAGTAGTGTGAGGCAAAAAGTGCAGAGAGAAACGCACAGTTATAGATTTCCAGACATCGAGATGGCGAAGGTGGAAATTTAAATTTTTACGCGATGTCCGATGATGGAATACGGCGGCAGGAATTAATCCAAATAACTTGTCGGAACGCTCCCCATAATAAATATGATAGAAGACGCAGAGTGAACAAATAAATATCTCTGCGCAATGCCAAAGAGATAAGCCGCTTTGAAATAGCCTGATCGTGAACGATTCGAACCGGTCTACGCTGAATACGATCAAGAGGAAGAAGCTGGTGCTGAGGAGCTCCGGTCAAGAGATGAGAACAGTACTTCATATTAGGCCAAATTTGTGCCTTATAAGGTTGAAGACTATGGGCTGGCAAGAAGTACTGTCTCGCTCTGGTGAGCACATTGAGCTTTTTGGAGCCTAGTTTAGCTTTACCTACAAAATGACTGCGAAAGTTTCCCCCCGTGTTGGTCCCGAGCCCCTTTGAAGAGTAGGTCAACTGCCATTTTGCCAGGCAGGTCGTAAAAGGCGACCGATTGGCTTTATGAGTCACTAACATCGTGGCTACTAGATCTCGCGCGGTGTCTGGTATCACCAGCTTACCTATTACTGCCGCAATAGCGTTAGTGCTTGTCACTGTCGTGTTAGACCATTTGCCAAGACAAAATCGTGAACAGACCTCTCCGCATGATCAGTAGTGGGTGACCATAGCCATTCGGTACAGTAGGCATTAAAATTACCTAAGACTATAATCTCGACGGAGGCAGTCTGTTGTATCACGGAATCTACAGCCATTTGTAGGTGCTTAACGCGCCTGTCGACTTCAGTATTATCGCTATGGTACCTGTTAAGGCATACATAGATACACGTAGCTAGAGAATGGATAGGTCCTTACTTTCAAGGCTGCTAAGACGTCGAGAACAGATATCCTCTCCGACATAAGCACAAACTTCCGCCCGTAGTACAAGTTAATGCTCAAATTTATAACTCGGGTAGGAAAAACATGAGGTATAAGTCGGAAAAGGTATCTGCATCTCAGTTAAAAAGAACAAAGACGGCTTAAGCGTCTCAAGGTGGTAGTGGACTGCATTTAGGTGGAGTGCATTAAAGTGAAGACCCCTAATATTAGTAAAGTCCAAGTGGGATGTGGTAGGGGTGCTTTTAGCTTTCTGTTATGTTTGCTCCAAGTCGCGAAATGTGTGAGCGCAATTGTGCTTGAAAAAGACGGGGGTACCAGATCCAGGCAAGGTAATGCAGAACTATACTACCTAGTAGCCACGATGGTAGTGACAAGCCAGTCGTACCTGGCAAAATGGCAGAAGTTCTATTCGTCGTAGGGATTCCAGACAAACACGGGGGAAGTACTGTACTACAATTTAAAAAAAAGTCAAGCTCGCTGAGTTTCTTCTGCTAGAGAATCGCAGTCCGATCATCATTCCGCATCGCAATCGCAATCGCAGTCCGATTTTGGCGAAATATCATTTCGCCAAAATCGCAAGAGACTAAAAGAAAAGTTTTTATATGTCATTTAACGCTAAGATACAAAGTTAACGCTGAGTATTGGACGGTGTTATAATATATATTCTTACCTGAGTCCATACTTACCGTGTGGTAAACAGATACTTATAGGGAATATATATATATATATATATATATATATATATATATATATATATATATATATATATATATATATATATATATATATATATATATATATATATATATATATATATATATATATATAATGTATTTTTACAAATAATTGTGTCATTTTATATACACTTATTCCCTGATGTATTCAGTGAGCTATTTAAATGTATCTAAGCCATCATTTTAAAAATTTTTACTCAAATTATAAAGTATTTGATAAAGTTATTCTAATTCATTACATAATAATATGGACGTCTAATTAGAATAAATCTTTCATATTTTATTACAAGAGGCATCCATAAACAGATCTATTACTTCTGACTAAAAGCTGTCGTGGCACGTATTTTAATACTTTTTCTAGAGCTAGGTTTTTTCTATAAAACAAATTTATTTCCTATTAACTTCATATTTTACACATTTCATATAGTACGGATGCCAAAATAGCGTAAATATTTGTCACTGTCGGGAATGGAACCCAAGCCTTATCAATTCGTAGTTAGGTTCTTTAACCATTCGACCAACGGAGTGAAAATATTAGAACTAATGGATTTAGCAGCTTGTATTTAACGAGGCGACTGTTCTTAAAAAGGTATCCGATCAACACTATAGGTTTCATATGCATTTTGCCTTACATATTGAATGTTATAACTAATCACAGTATTAATTTTGCAGAATTATTAAAATGAGCGCGGATAGCAAAACAAGATCGTTTGACAGCAATGCTTCTGGCTGCGTTTTATCCGAGGGTGTTTGCGTTATATTTTTACAAAAGGCAAAAGATGCTTTGCGGTAAGTTATCCATAAAATATGTCGAAGCCACATCGATAAAAACAATCTGTTTTAAGTTCGCAACAATTTAGATTAATTATCGATATTTTGCTCTTGCAAGACAATCATAGACTAGTTAGTCTATGGAATTCTAGTTGATTATAATTGGTCAATATCAATGATGCCTTAACTTGATTGGTTGGTTATGTTCATAAAATATGAGTGATTGGCTAACTAATATAGTTCATTATGTTGGCCAACATGTGTGACAGCCTAGTTTGATTGGCTGAATTATGTTGACGGGAATGTACGGTTGCCTAAACTGACGAGGAGAGAAATTTTGGCATTCAAAATTCAAAAGCGAACAAGACCAGTCATATAAGTTATCTGACGGCCAGTCCATGTCAAACTTTCCGCGATTCTAATTATTAATCCATTTGCATCTTAGCTGAAATTAACGTATTTTTGCATAAAACGTTTTAAACAACGGAATTCAAACTATACATACTGAATTATGGTCATATTCTTTCGAATGGATGAAATAGGGCGACCACACATTGTTTTTCGTCTATATATATATAGGATCGATCGATCGTCGTATATATATATATATATATATATATATATATATATATATATATATATATATATATATATATATATATATATATATATATATATATATATATATATATATATATATATATATATATATATATATATATATATATATATATATATTGGCGCGCGCAATCTGTTTGTCACTTTACTTCGGCTTTGCCTTTTGGCGGCAATGCGCGCGGTCGAACTACTAAACTATCGTGCGTTCTGTGATATAATTGTGATGCCTAGCTAGTTATACGTGGCTTGATTAATTATTGTGAATACCTACATAAATCTATTAAAACTATGAGTGCAATTCATGATAAAGAGGACCCCTTCCCGCGCGCGCGCTACACCAACTCTACCGAGCGCCACTAGATGGTCCCGAAAATGACTTGATTACGACACGGCCATCCTGCTTGCACACGTCCTCGTGTTACAGTTACCCTGCGAGCAAATAACTCACTAGATAATTCTATCGCCACTTTTTAGCCTAAGTTCCCTAAGGCTGTCTACAGCTCTATTCCCACAATATCAGAAACTTCCCCGCGGCGCAAGGCCGCATACTGTCGCTTTACGTTGAAGACGAAGCTCCGATCTTCGTTTCCGTGAAAGCTTCACACGCCGTCCAAAAGATGCAGACCAACCTGAACCTCCTTCCGGATTGGCTCGACAAATGGAGGATAGCAGAAAACATGGGTAAGGCTCAAGTCCTCACGCGTACGAAAAGAAGAGGAACAATTCTGCAGCCTCATCTATGCGGTCATTCGATAGTGGACACTAAAGGTACATAGATGTCACTAACAACAACGGATTGACATTTTCACAGCACCCAAAATAAGAAACTAGAAAAATGTGACATACGACAGCTGTCCTTCGACCAATGATCTCTTGTCCGCTCCCCCTGCGGCATAAAACTGGGAATATTTAAGACCTACATCAGAAGCCGGCTAATCTATGCAGCCCCTGCCTTTAAACTTCGCCAGGCAACAGAATGTTGTCCACCGCAAGATCGCTAACGCCTCCCACGGCGTACGCAACAACGTGATCCTGAGGGATCTGACAGTTAAGGGTCTACCTGACATCGTGAACTTTACCACCAAGATGTTTAACAGAACAGAACACCACGAAGTTAAAACCATCGCCCTCTAACACGCGCCTTCGTCGAACGTGAGGGCCTGATCGCGCGCCCTGATCGTTCAACTTCCCAGTAGGTCACTATACCTGTTCGATGATAGTATAAGGTAGCGTGGAGAAAAGGGGGAACACAGACCCTCTTAGACAAGATCTCACCGGACAACATAATCACAGGAAAACACAACACCAAGATTAACGTTAAATTAAAAGAGTGAGAACACATAACAACAATGACCAGGTCGTATTAAAGGCTTTTCCGCAAGCCTTTAATACGACCTGGTCATTGTTGAACTAGCAAGGTCAGGAGCTCCAAACCCTGAAACTTTTTTTTCTATTGCCTTACGGCGTTATGGATATATCTACACGATACCACAACAGAACTTTTCTTTGCTCAGTCACTCCTGACCAAAATCCAAATCCATCAGGAAAAATAAGAGCTTTACAGTTGAATTTTAGTCATATCTCTCTCTCCCTCTCTCTCCTTAACTTAATTAATCACAGGAAAATAGAACATTAATGGGAATACGATAATTAACATCAATATAGCCCATATGTACCACAGTCGTTCAATACAAATCTTTTTTTTGACTCGGTTATAACGGAAACCTTCTGCCTTCGAATAAAATCTCTACCACCACGGCTCCTCGCCGATATATCCAGCACACGGATCAAACTTCTGTACGCATATCCATCTAGTGGATCGCCCGTCTGAATCACCCACTGACTTCACACTACGGTCATTCCAGACCCCGACCTCCGCCAGAGTCAAAGGCCCATCGCGCATCCACGGTCTACTTGAGATGCCTCAAGAGATGCCAATTTCTACCTGGCTATGACTACGTAATAACTACTGGTACGGTCAAACACAATACGGCTGGTAGAGTTCTTTATTCGACATAATCACAATTCACACTTCTTTATTATTACTAATTTTTTTACAACATCGACTGGTACGTAACCCACTGACATTTTTCCTTAGCCTATCATGTGCATATTTAGAGACACGCTCTGAGTTCAAACCATCCAACACACATCTGTCTCTTTGCAATACCTGGGCAACCCTACAAGGTCCCCGAATTCAAGGCCAACTTTGGTTCGGCTCCTTTCCCTCTCACTTCGAAGCAAAACGTAGTCACCCACGGACAAGAGCTGAAACCCTGGCTCTGTTCCGCCAACACGCTCTCTGTTACACGCCGAACCTCTTTTGAAGTTCTCAAATACTTGCACTACGAACCTGGTCAATATTAAAAACGGATTCCCTAACAAAAAGTCCGTATGAAGCAAAATCCTGACCCTTAGTTGCACCATGTACAAGTCAAAACTTACAAACAAGCTCATCCAACTTTGCTTATAACAATAGTAATGAACTGTTGCCGACGACAGCGCCTTCATGCGGACCATGACCGCAGTAAACATGCTGCAATCGGCACTAATCTATCACCCACCACAGAAAAAGGTTAACAGTGACAACATCAATCACAATTTGCAGATGCATAAACATTTAACAGAAAAAACACCCAGGAAACCATAACATTTTCAATCACAGCGGCAGCTCGGACTAGCGGCCCAATACATCCACATGTCGTGCGCATACGCAAATCTATCTATTCCAGTTATCAAAATAATTAACCAATATAATCATCGACATAGATTCGTCCTCAATTGGAGAATACGAAATGGCTATGCTGCAATGCGAAAAACCGGGTGGCGCTATTAAAAAAAAGAAAAAAAGAATGAATAAAAATCTATTTCTAGTACGATAAGACTACCGAATTTCGTTTGTTCCTTGATATAGGGGAGGGGTAAGACTATACGAAAATACGGTGCGGTATGTCCCCATGACTGGCCTTATCAGCAGCAGCAGCAGTATCTAGTACCATCGGACTACCGAACGAACCAAAATTCATCTGAAAGATCATCAATTTCTATGTAAGAAATCCACTCCTGCATCTTCGAAACAGTGGATGAGGTGGTTGCTGCAGCGGTGGAAGTTTACCCACTGCACAGCTGAAATCGGCGTTTCTAGTCGTTTTTGTCAGCAATCGTCCGGTTTCTTTCGATTATTACTGATTAAATACCCATGCTACGGTCAGATACGAATAATTTTACTGATGACTGATTGTTTAGAGTTTAGACGAATGAAATCGCATATTTTATGTAATATTGTACGATTTTTCAAGAGTTTTCATTAGGTTTGTTTAATTTTTATACTACTTAGGGATTTATAGGGTTCTAAAATCAACAAGAAACCCTTATAGTTTCATATGACCGTCTATCCGTCAGTCTGTTCGTCCGTCCGCAGCTTAGCTCAGAGATTCGTAGTACTAGAAAGCTGTAATTTGGCATTTATATCTATACATATTAGTCATGCCATCGAAATGGTATAAAAATCTTAAACATATATTTTTAGGGTACCTTCTACAAGTAAAGTTTTCTTGCAAACCTCGTAGTATAAGGTATCCTTGTATAGGGTTCTAAAAATTATTGCATATTTTCACGAGAATTTTTCAATTATGGGATCCCTTTGTAAGAGATTAAATTTTGAAATGCTAACTTTTGTTAGATTCGAGTGTCTTCCACCCCACCTCTGCCAGCTAGCTGCAGCAGCTGGTTGTTCCTGGATTTGTAAAAAAATTCGCGGTAGTAAGATATATTTTAAGTAAGATACAATTTAAGTAAGGCTTAGTACGCTTTACAAGTTTATGAGTAATTGTCGGCCAATTAATAAAATATACTTGGAGATTTTTTATAGGCTGTGAACCTGTAGTGCGGATATACTCGTATCATTGACATTAAATAGTTCAAATGTTCATAGCACGAAACGAGAATAAAAATGCCCTCCTCTTAGTCCACATTATTTCGATGGAAAACTAAGAAACCCCACATTGCACGTTTCTCAACAATTTTTTTGCTGCAACAAGGATTTAAGAAATTTTAGGGAAAAGTAAAACTTGATGTGATAAGTGAAAGCTTGTTCATTTTATATAATATGCCCTATGGACTCTATTTATTAGGAAAATCCCCAGTTTGGTTTAGTGTTATAGTTCAAAGAATTAGGTCCCGGTTACACTTTGATTAGTGCGAGTGCAAGTGTTTCATGCAGGTGCTTAGTATTAAGCAAAAACACGTGTTGATGACCGAGTGATTAGTAATTAGCGTAGAAATCGTAATTAGTAATTGTAATTAGCGTAAAATAGAATATCCCTCCGTATTCGTATCAAAAAAATATATATTTTAATTTTTTTACCGTTTTGATGGCATGACTTATTAGTAATATGTAGAAGTAATATGTACAAATGCCAAAAAACAGCTTTCTAGTAATAATAATCTCTGAGCTAAGCTGCGGACGGAAGAACAGACTGACGGATGGACGGTCATACAAGTATGAAACTATAAATCGTTAAGTAGTACATAAAATTAAAACAATCTAATGGAAATGGTTGAAAAATCGAAAAATATTACATATAATATGCGATTTTATTTGTTTAAACAATCAGCGATCAGTAAAATTATTCGTACCTGACGGTGGCACGGGTACTAATCAGTACCAATCGAAAGAAACCCAACGATTGCTGACAAAAACTAGTAAAAACGCCGATTTCAGCTGTACAGTGGGCGACACTCAATCGCTGCAGCAACCACCTCATCCACTGTTTCGAAGATGCAGCAGTGGTTTTTCTTACACATAAATTGATTATGAGCTGAAGAGCTTTGTTACGTTCGGTAGTCCAATGGTACTAGATACCTAGGTACAAGGCGTCACTTATAATGCTGCTGCCACTGATAAGGCCAGCCATGGGGATATGCAGCGCGGCATTTTCGTATAGTCCTACCTCTCCCCTAAGTCGAGGAAGAAACGAAATTCGGTAGTCTTATCGTACTAGAAATCGATTTAATTTTCATTCTTTATTCTTTTTTTTGTAGCGCCACCCGGTATTTCGCATTGCAGCATAGCCATTTCGTATTCTCCAATTAACGACGAATCTAACTATGTATATACCATCCGGTGGTTATAAGTGACTAGGTTTAGTGTCGTGGGCTCCTGTACTACCAGGTTGCAACCGCAAACCTATTCGCGGGTGCGCATTCATTAACAACACAAAATAATTCGTCTCCATTTTTCACACAATTCACGTATACTCACAGAATATTCAAACCATTCTTTAGTTATAACGGGTCACAGAGACGGACAAATATTATACATCTATCACCTGCACAACCAAGCACTGCACTCCCAATGAACACAAACTTTCATCAAAATTGGTCTTCCAGATCTCGGGCTACAACGTAATACAACACACAGATAAAAACAACACATAGATAAAAATTCAACACACCAAAACTAATATCAACCATTTATTTAAGGTACAAGTACATCAATCACGAAATTTGTCAAAAAAACCATACTGATCCCACCGATCCATAAGTGTATGTACCTACTGTAGTATTTAAGATTAGTAGGCACCTATACCGTAATTTGAAACGTATTTTCCCTGGCGCATACACCGTAATTTTTCAAAAATCACCGTATTTGACAAGGAAACAACCGTTGTCCTCATTTTAAACATTGAAATACTCTTTGGCGATGAATAAAACTTTAGTTACACCCAAGAGGTTGTTCAGCCAGTCCAAACAACAGGTACCTAGTACCCTTGCTATAAAACTTTATAAGTATACGACAGCATACAATTTAATACTAAACATGTAATAAGAAACTCTTTGCCTATATTCACTCACCTTACAATATTTAGTTGAAACATGTAATTGTGAATGCCAGTCATATTGACTCTATACTTATCAACTCGTCATCCATACGTCTCGATGAAACAATCTCCTTATTAAACGAATCGCATTGACACTGCTTAGCCACACGTTATTACGGGTAGGTATCAAATCAAATAAAAGAGATCAAAGAGCAAAACACAATAACTGATGCGACATCATTGTAAATCTAATAATATGGCGGCTGCCACAAGATAACGATTTATAATTTTCACATTAAGTCCTACAGTATGGACATTAAATCAAAAGGGCTTGATATACCGAATCACAATAAGTAATGTTACATTATTGTAAATCCAATATGGTGGGCGTCACAAAACATTGATATATAATCATCACATTAACCCCTATATGGGAATGAAGTAAAAAGGCTTGAGCTATAAGCTACATACAATAAGCAATATTACGTCGCTGCGAATAATATTTCAACAGCTGGAAAATAAGGATGTTCCAGATTAATCCTATAATACGGGATTTTAATGAAAAAGTTTTATGAACAAAGTATAATTAGCAATATGCCGCCATTGTAAATTCGATATGATGGCTATCAAAAATTCTAAAGGAGAGGGGGATTTTTGGGCCCAAATGTAAAGGGTTGAAGTATGGTTAAAAAAATGATACTATTTTTTTATTTCAAAGTTCAAAATATGAGCTTAATCCGCTTTCTGAGAAAAAAGAAATCACGAAAATAAGTTTGTGGTACTATAATTATATAATCGATAAAATTATAATCGATTTATGTAAATAATTTTAATCGAAATATAAGCTCGTAAGTGTATGTAAAAGTGCATTTTTGATTAATAGTTTGTATAATCAACAGTGAGTACCATTATTATTTTACAAACCATTTATAATATAAAAAAAAATTATAATCGATACAATTTATATAATCGATTGATTACGTTACTTCAAACTTAATACGATTTAGTGTCTGTGGATTTAATACAGCTAAAATTGAAAATTACAACTGACATCACTGACGGCTCGCAAGAATCGCACTCTCAAGTCACGGACTTCACTCTTCGCTATTTTACGTACCTACCTACAGGGAGGTCCTTTAATTTGTGTTTTCCAAAAATCTGTCTTGTAGTGTAGTGTACAAAAGTATTGTGTCAATTTATAAACATGAAGCATAGTTGCCTGTATTACAAGTATCAGTTGTTTATATAATAGTAAACGGTTACAGTTAGTTAAACTATACCATAGTACCGTAACCTTACTTCTAGTGAATATCTTATATCTCTGTTCTCAGATTGCTAAAATCTGTAAAATTTTCAGTATTTATATAACGTTAAACTAAGTATTAATTAACATAATATTCATCTTATTACAAGCGGCCCCAAGTTTGTATGCAACAGTATCAGTCTCCTTTATAAATTACACAAGAGACCCTATGGTATGGTCTGTAGGTATCAAATAAAAAGACTTTGTGAGCAAAATATAATAAGTGCGCAAAGACGTGTCATCCTAAGTACAATATGTTGGCTGCCGTAAAATAGTGATTTATATTTTTTTCATTAGGTGTATCATATTAAATGCTCATCAAACGAGCAATTCATGAAAAATTTATGTCATTGCATATAAAACACAGCGGACACCGTGAAATGTTTATGTCGCTATATAATTCATGGTGATTATCTTTCTGTTTGTCTTCTGTGAGATTTTTGTTTTGTTAGTTGTATCTACTTTACCCCTTGCATGATCCACGCCACAGGTTTTGCTTAGTGTGGAGTTCAATAGAAATTTATGTCATTGTACTACAGTACAATAACTAAATATACTCTTGAACTAAGTAATAATAAATCTTATCTTAAATCTTTCTATGTGTAGTCTTGCAAGTTAAATTCGACTAACATTTTGATTTTCAATAGAGCAGAAATTTTTGCATGCGTTTTAATATTTGTATGACGTAAGGCTATTTTGATGATAAAGCTGGAAAGAGACCCGGGATTGGAACTCTATAAAATGGATGATCTAAACATACTATTTCCAGGCAATTTCATGTAATCGCTTCCTGTGCGGGAAGACCAAGGATATGATCAACTAACAAGAATGGTCTCAACAGCATATTTGTGATGACTGTTCCTTAAAAGTGCTAAAATATACCATGTAACAGTAAAATAACAAATAATTGTAAATAATATAGTAAACACTATAAAAGTAGTTGATATCACTGTCGGGCATTTTTTTGTTTTATACACTAAAAATGCAAATAGTTTTGGACAGTTAAAAAACTTTATATATTTACCCAACTAAATAAAAGTTCAATGAACATAATGCTGCCCTTTTGGAACATTTTATGGCAGTTTACACTGATATTTAAAACAAGACCTCAAGATTAATCAACCGATGAAAAATGAACGATTTTTTTATAGAAGAGGGGCAAATGGACTGGGAACTTACTTGATGGTGATCACTGCTGCCCAGTGATAACTACGTTAATACTACCGTCTTGCAATTACGTTACCTGCATTTTGAGAATGAGTTTGAATGAAAACCTTTGAATCGTATCCGTTCAGAAAAATGCCTACTGATAATTGGTTTTTCAGAGGGGTAGTGCGGGGAAAGCTGTCTTAAGAATCGCACCGTTGTGTATTTCTAAATATTGAGCTAGCAAAGATGAAACTTTGAATTTCGTTGCGATGTCCGATGATAAAATCCAGTGGCAAGAATCCATCCAAACAGTTCATCAGAAGACTCCACATGATAGATTCGATAGATGATACAAAGCAATGGAACGATTATACGTAAAGCCAAATAATCCAGCTGATTAGAAATAATCCTGTAGTTAATGATTCGGACCACTCTACTTTGAATGCTATTAAAAGGAAAGTGCTAGTATTAAGGAGCCTCTTTCCATCAATGAGAGTAGTACCATATAAAAAGCCAGATTTGCGCCTTTTAAATCTGTAGGCGATGTCATAGTGTAAGGTACTGCTAGTCCCTTTAGGAACACCTAACCTTTTTTGTGGCCAAGTTAGCCCTGCCGTCCAAATGATCACGAAAATGAACGTCACTCGATATGTTGATTTTAAGTAGTCTAATACTGGCTGAGTCCCTCAAAAACATTTTTAAAACGATAAGGTACGACAAAAAGTGATGCTTAAGGGAAAAATATGCAAAATTGTGTCTTATTAGGGTTAAAATGAACTAAATTTGCTTAACCCCACTTCAAAGCTTTGGAAAATTGTTCGATTTCTAATACAAGTTTGTTCTGGCACTCGTTTACGTATTTTCAAGGAATTACGCTGCGGCCGGAGTATAAAGCATCACCCGAATTGACATATATATTACAATAAATGTTACTCGATCGCAACATGTCATTAATATGCAAAAGATACAAAGTAGGTGATAGTACACAGCCTTAGGTAACACCAGCATTGGCAAGTTTAAGGCATGCGCTATCAACGATCGTGATGCTCCGATTAGCCTAAAACTGGTGATCTAATTGCATAATTTCTTGGGAACCTCACAAGATTTAAGCTTGGAAAGAGGTGCCTAGTGCCCAATGCTGATATAAGGCCTTCACTATGTTTAAACTAACTGCCAATGTCTCCTCCCCCTTATTTTCTACTGCCTCAACCCACCAGTTTATTAAGAAAATTAGACGATCAACAGCTGAGCATCCTCGAAGACAACCGTACGTACTGACAGTCACTAATCAGCTAGTCCTCTTCTGGGTACCTCAAAATCTGGCAGTTAGTAATGGAATCCATCATTATGGAGAACAAGGAGGTTATCACTATAGGCCGACAGTTGAACGGGCCCGAGCGATCGCCGTATGTAGATATTGAGTGTACAAAAGTGGTTTTCCAAGTTCTAGGTATGACACCATGATGTGAGTAGGAGTGCCAAATAAAGTGTGTTAGCACCGGTGCACACTCAGGTGTAAATATTATCTTGAGCATGATACGAGAGATGTCTTCAGGTCCACTCGAATTATTGACGTGTAAGGAGATGAGTGTCTTATGCATTGTAGTTTGAAGGAATTTTACAGTGAAGGATTGTAGACAGTATGCTCTCTTGATTTTCTACAGTCAAGTTGGCTGTAAAAATTAATTCCAAAATATCAGCCTTCTCTTTTTTTGAAGTATGGGCTAGAGTGCCATTGCCTTTATGTAAAAGTGAAAAAAAAGGTAGACAGAAATTCCTTTGGTCATCTTTACCTTGAGATCAGAACGCACAAGTTTCTGAGAGAAGCGATCTAGATTTCAACCAATTCTACAGTGTGTTTTAATTTTGCCTTAGCTTTAGTTTATTCACAATCATACTTCTAAGTCTTTAAAAAAATATTAAATTATGTATAAAATTTAGAGGCATGATTGTTATTTATTCTGAGTGTGCTGGTATTTATATTACACAATGCCACGACAGTGGTCCTCGCCTGATATCTTTCTTGCTATCGGCGTGAAGCCATTTTGCATTAGCGACCAAACCAAGGCAGAGCGTTGCCAACAAGGGGTATGGCAGAAAACGGAATGTAACGGAAGTTGTATTACCTGTATTATTACCATATTATTGACGCATTCTGCATAGTTTAGCACTTGACGACTAGGTAGTCGACTCTTGAGAACAATTATTAACTTTTATTTGAAACTAGGAAATTAAACTCAATAGAATTTTATCCATATTTGAATATATAGATATTCCTTCTACGCGTTCATACAATGACGGAATTTGGAGTAAATCAATTTTATATCCTCACAATACTCATTTATTAAAATATGTTGAGATATATCAATCCTTATTATTCTACATAAATTGTAATTTTATCAAACTTTATCTATAGAATTCTTTATGCAAATTTTTAAGTATTCTGCCATAAATTATACCACTTAATGGAACAGTTTTGTATAAGTCAGAACTTTACTTTGCATAAGTTAGAAAGACAATATTAAAATGCGAGCATATAAGATAACATTAAACATAATACTTGCTAACAAAAAGTACCGATATTATTGATTTAAACACGCAACTACACTAATACTCTTTATACTGTTGACATTATTTGTCCATGTCGAATACTGCATAATAAATAATGTTGCATATAACATGAATATATTGATAACGCGCGTGCGTCTATAACACGCAGTTTTATGTGTGCACCGTACCTAGTTAGCATTGTTTGGAAACATTTAACAAAACGCCTTTTTTTAAGCACAACTCACTTATTACATTCACACATCGAATCTTCAACCTTGACTTCAGGAATATTAAAATCATCTGAAATTGGTCTCAAAAACATGATGTTAATGAAATACTATATTTATACAGCACGGTGATTTCAAAATCGCATGTCTTAAAGCAGGGTTGACATGAAAAAACTAAAGCTCTGGTTTCCTCCAAAATGGTGTCGTCATTAAACGGGCGCAACATGATGGCCGTAAAAAGACGACTGTGTGCACGTGGAATGTTAGAGACTTCGACGGCCGTCTTTTTATGGTGAACAGACCATAAAGTCGTCTGTTGATACTTGATACGCACAGCACAAAGTTGTGTGCTATGCGTATCAACGTTTGCAAATGAACAGCCGTAATAGCCGTATAAAAAACAGTAGATGAAAATAATCATATGGAGGAAACTGATTTATCAAAACTCGTACCAGCGAAGGTGCTTTTGAAATTGTAGAGCGTCGTCGTCTACATTACAATTACGACAAGTTTAGCCACACTTCACACCATCGTTTTTAATTCGTCTGCGTCTGACTGTAATCTTAATGATTTACATTATATCTCATAAACCCGCACAAAATCAATTGAAATTTCATCGTACTCGTTGCTCGTTAGTCAAATTCATTTTGTACAATAAAAAGGCATACAGTGATTATATTATGCTTGAAAATGGCTTCACCGCTATTTAAAAAAAAAACGTTGACAGAACATTCGACACCGACATGGCGGCCGTCGTGCAAATGGGACCACTTTTTGACATTACTGTGTTAATTACTGTTCCGCTACCGATACCGTTCTCCAGGAAACCGCGCCATTTTGTTTACATAGACAACGTTCTAGTGACGTCATTTATGGCTGTATTATGACCGCTTCATGACGCCACCACTTTTAGAGGAAACCGGAGCTAAAGAACCGTAACAGGTTATAAGTGAAACGATTTAATGCTGGAAAAGTACTCATTTATTTTAAACGGTTAATAACTTTATTAAAGTATTTTCTAAGTATATGATATATATAGGTATATACAAAATATACTACGTGACCCAAAATTATTACTTCTTTTAGATCAAATGGGAAAAAAGTAAACAAACAGGAACAAAAAAACATAAACTATGTTATAGGAATCAATAAAGTCGATTGAAAGAAATCACCATCGCCAAGAGACCAAACTCCATCGTCATCCATGTGGAAGGTCAAAATTACCCTCCAGAGCAGAAAAGTGACGAAGAAGCAATGTCCACAGTGGCAATTACTAACGCTCTTGTGGTACAAAGCCAGGATGAGACGTTGCAGACTCTGCTACTTAGTTACTTAAATTTTTAGCATTATACATATCAATTACGTTACAGAATCTATGCAGATGTAGTTCACGTGAAGACTGCATTTACTTCTTTAGTTGAAGGTGATATGGGCCCAAACTATGGATTTTACCGCAATCCTTCAAATATTGTACAGTTTCTTAAGACATTTTATGAAGAAGCCAAAGTGGATCCCCGAGCAGTTCAGTACGTGGAAGCCTTTGGTTCAGGTTAGATTTTATTATACAAAAACTAAAAATACAGATTTTATTATACTGAATTTTATTTTATTATACTTGGTCTATTCTTCAAAGGAGCTCGGACCAACACAGGTAAAATGTATTTTTAATCGTTTAAAGTCGAAGTTTATATCGCACAAATTTTACATGTATTTATTGTTTTTTATTATTGTTTCTTGAAATTTAAAAAAAGCAAATAATTTGCAAGCGCTATAGAAGCCGAAATCCAACCAAACAAAAAAAAACTTACCGTCAAATTAGAGTATTTTTGTTTACATAATCTGTATATATAAAACAGTAATACCTGATTGACTGGCTGACACACCAACGCACAGCCTAAGCCATTGGACCTAGAAGGCTGAATTTTCTTGCAAGGTTTGTTCGTGTAATTTAGGCAAAAAATAAGAAAGGTTTTTTAAATTCATCCTCTAAGATGGTAAAAGTTTGTATGAAACTTTATCATTTAATTTAATTTGTAATAAATGAAATGTAATTTTAAATCGAAGGTAAAGAGACACATGTTATTTCATAATTTTTTGAATTCTACTACTAAACAGCTAGGGGCAAAAAGGGGCTTTAAAGCTTGTATCAAAACGATTGTTTAATATACTTACACCAATTTTAAATTATTTAAATTAAATACATATTTATGATTTCTAATACAAATAAAGGAATATGTGTTTTAGTATTTTTTGAAATTCATATATACCCCTCAAGGGGTAACAAGAATTGTTAATATTTGTATAAAATATAAATAAATTATTGTCAACATCTCTTGAAATTTAGAATTTATGCTCTTCAATCCAAATAAAGAAATGCATATAAGGATGTAATGAGTTTCATCCGACAAAGGGGTTAAAGGAGGTATTAAAATTTGTATGAAACATTAAACGTTACTAAAATCACTTAAGATTTCGTATTTAAGCTCTTCAGTACAATTTAAGAAACAACAAACAATTTAACAAATTTTTACTTTAACTTTGTATAATTTTTATTTTCACGCTGGCGTATTTAAAATTTATTCAAACATGCCACAGTTTTATTTTCTAACAAAATCGAACATTTTTAGGAAATAAAGAAAATAAGCAATATATTATGCGCCACATATCGTGCAAAAAAACAGCTGGTTCAAGAGTTCCGGAGGCGCGACAAGTCCTAACAATGCACGTTTTATGCGTATCATGAAAATAAGAAAAATCATAAAACGCAAATTTTGCATTTCTCACAAAAAGGAACTACTATTATGATTAGGAAGTAAAAATGGCATGTTTTTGTAATATTTTCGTACACTGTCCCTTACATGCCGTATGGATACCAATAAGAGAACCTCCTATTTTTGTTATCATATTTTTAGTTTATTTGTTCCACTTTGAAAATTAATACGTATGTAATAGTTTCAAAATCGTGCAATCCAAAGTGTATATAATATTAATCTAACAATTGTGTGTCGCTCCGGTACCGGCCATAGCTTTTACCATCCACCTCGACAGTATACTATAAGTCAGGAAAATTTCTGAACTAATATATCGTACCTAAGTCAGTAGCGCCAATGAGTTAACATGGAAAAGGAGTACGATTTTATGTAACGTGCTTTGTTAGTTTAGTCGCGATAAAGACAATAAGTATTCGATTTGAATTGATTAGTAGGTTTTAAATATAAACGGTAAGCATATTACATTAACTACGTTGTGAATACCTCACATCATATTGAAGAAGATGGATCATATCTTTGCTAATTCATTTACTGTGGCATATATGGCGATTAGATATTAGCTTTCCACGATATGAATGAATGAAATTTGATTTCGCATCATGTTCCATCTTTATATTCATGGTGGTGGGGCCACTTTTTCGTACTGGTCATTTTGATACGTATGTTAATTCTAACATATAGGATATATCTGTTTTCTGGCCAGCGCCTATTAATAAATCTGGAATCACGTCGTTGAACTTACATAATTTTTTATTAATTATAACATTTTTTTTACTTTCATCGCTAAATAACGTCATTTTCATATATACTATTATTATATGAAGCATTAGCATTAGCATGCATTAGCATGCGTATCTAAATTTACAAAAAAATATTCGCACACATAAAAGCGGGAAACAAATAACAGAAAAACAACACAAAATTTCATAGAGCAATGTATATAAAATATGACATAAATGGATGACTTACATCTTAACTTCTGTCCCCTGCTCTGCGAAGAAAATAATAGAAGAGATATGTAAGAAAGACTAAATAAACAACATGCCCATCCATGGCAAGATATAATAATAAGATGTGACATATAAACCAATAATAGGTTTTATAGTTTTATGGATGAATGATGTAGAATGCTACGATGAGATGTAGAATGCAAGTACTGTAAAGCCCTAAAGGACAAATGTAGAAGTACGAGAATATGTTGTAGTGTTAGTAAAGTTCAAATTCTATGTATTAAACTTCTTTATAGTCTATTTATGACATAGGAGCATGTTATTTTAATTTTATTGTGTTCATATCCTGGAAGGTGCAATGATTGCTTTGAAATTTCATCATTTGAAGCAGTTATACTAACATTATATAAATTAAAATTTAATTTTTATGTTTCGATATAACAATAAAGTTGAATAAATTTCGTGGCCTACACCAATAAACACGCCATTGCAAAACTATGCATAGTTATTTGCAATATTCCGCCAGAACTGGAAAAAATGGAACGACCGATTTAATTTAGTTCACGCGGGCGAATCTGTGGGCTGCATGCTAGTGTCAGTACAAAACCGCCCAAGTGCGAATCGCACTCGAGCTCTAAGGGTTCCATATCATCATCTTTAAAAAATACGAAAAAAATACGTTTATTATACGCCCCCTTAATATTTTCATTTTTTTCATTTTTAGTATTAGTTGTTATAGTAGCAACGGATGTATTTCCGTTATAATACAATTCCGTAATATATAATTTGTGAAAATTTTAGCTTCTTAGCTATCACGGCACGTCACGTGACAGACAGACAGACGGCCAGACAGATAGCGGAGACATACTAATAAGGTCCCGATTTACCTTTTAGATACGGAACCCTAAAAACGCACTTACCGCTGTTATAAAATTATAAAATATACAATAGGTACTTTCCGTTATTTGATGCTCAATTTAGAATTACGAGTTAAATTGAGTTAGATTGAGTGAGTGCGATAATTTGTTGCTCGCTTAAATAATTTTAGCTCAGTCAAAAAATTAACATAGTTATGTACATATGTAATATCTTACAGCTACACCTGAAGTTGATAAGTTAGAACTGGATGTAATTGATGAAGTGTTTTGTGGAAACAGAAACAATAAGCTTTTAGTTGGAAGTGTCATGTCTAATATTGGCTACGGAGGAGCTGTATCTGGAATGAATTCTATAACTAAGGTATATTGTTTACCTTTTTAATTCTAAAAAGAAATAAAATCATAACATTCTACAAAAACTATTCATAAAAAGGTTTATTAAGTTTCAAAGTTCCAGAAAATATGAAAATCATATCAATCAATCATGAAATATTTTTCCCCGTGTTGGTCCCGGGCTTCTTTGAAGAAGTGACCAACTGTTGTTCTACCAGGCAGGTCGTAAAAGGTGACCGATTGGCTATACGAGTCACTATCGTCGTGACTACTAGGTGGTAGAGTTCTGCATTGTCTCGCCCGGGTCTGGTGCCACCGCCTCACCTATTCCTGCCGCAATTTAATAATTTAATGTCCTACTTTGAACAATATTTTTCAGTTTTTCAAATGCAGTTTTTAGTCTCATTTAAGTCAACTAGTCAAATCAAATATTAATGTTTCAACTCTGTTGAGTGAAATAAGTATACTCCTAAAGATGCTTTTATTTCAAAGTGAATATTGCATTAAATACATTTTATACAATGTACTTTTAAACACATAATAAGAATTTAGGATCACTAGTATCTCTTCTATTTTTCAATCGTCGATAAAATTGTTTCGTATCTTATTATCATACTCTTCTTGCTTCAGTGATGTTGCAGGGATCACATGTAAGATTTAAAATATACATACATATCTTCACGCCAGATCCCTTACGGGGTAGGCAGAGAGAACCGAGTGCCATACATCACGATCCTTGCAGGCTTGTCTCGCTTCCTCCACATTCATCACTCTCTTCATACACATACGCTGGTTGCGAAGACTCTTGACACCACCTTCGGACAGTACTCGATCAATCTGATCGTGGTATGTCAGTCTTGGTCTTCCCCGGTACCTACATCCTTCCACATTCGCATTGTATATATGTTTTGTTAACCTTTCATCTACCATTCTTTCTACATGTCCGAACCAACGGAGCATGCCCTTTCTCATCTTTACACCGACACTTTCTTTCAAACCTAACCTCTCTCTCACTTTAGATTTAAAATATTATTGTAAATGAAATTATTTTATCTTTGAAGTATAGATTTATGTAACGTAAGTAACGCCTAAATCTAAAAAAATGCGATTCTTTTAACTATAAGTCGTGTTGTGATGTGATGTGAAACGATATGAAATTTACATTTTTTTTCATTTTGGCTCCATTTAATTATGGATTTTTACAAGGCATGTCTGATAATACTGCCGATTACGACAACTTCTCGTTACTTCGCAAAAAGGCTAAAGCATCGACAAATTCGAGGACTTTATAGCAAACAATCCAAAACTTTTTTAGTCTTTTGTCAAGGTGCACAAAACTGGAACAAGCTAATTTTATTTTTCGCTTGTCTATGAAGAGTATATAGAGAAGTCTAATGAAGATGCTTGTTTTCTTTCTTAATCTTACTTCAATGTAATTTTTTTGCCGTCCATGAAATGTTCTTAATAGCTGCACCTGTCTTAGCATCACAGATATTGACTCAGATATTGTGACAAGCCTATCACCAACCGAGCACTTATACAATCCCAGCAAATATTGTTTTTATATCAAAACTGAAAAAACACACTTTTCATTTGGTCGACCCGGGCATCGAACCCAGAATCTCATGTGGTCAGTACAAACACCGGACCACTGGATCACAAAGAGGACTACTTTTTTATAATTATATAGTTTTAAATACAATATTTTAACACGTAATAATAAATTTTGTTTTAATATTTACGATGTTTTTGTTATTTTTCAGCTTCTATTAGGTTATCATAATGGCCAAATAGCAGCTAATATCAATTGTGACTCTCCGCGTGAAGACGTTGCTGCATTACGTGAAGGGCGTATACAAATCGTCACTGAACATGAGAGAATCGGTTATTCTTATGCAGCAGTTAATAATATGTCCCTTACAGGACTAAATGCACATGCTCTATTCCATGGTTATTATAAACCCAAGGTAAAAAATCATATTACTTTTATTTTGTTCCTATACACAAAATAATCACGAGAGTATAAGAAAATGTAAAAACAGGTATCGACGTAACATTTTTCTAAATTTAGTAAAATATTATGTATGTACATTTATAAATATCTTACTCTTTAGAAAATAACAATGTTGATTGATTATTAAAAATAATATCAAAATATGAATAATGAATAATACCAGTCTCGATTTGAATAACACAAATCATTGAACAACAATCAGATAATACGCCAGTTGAACTGCCGTATTACCTGATAATGATAACATAAAAAAACGAAGAAAATGATACAGTTTACTTCCAGTAGAAATGTAGTGTAATAAAAATATAGTGCCAAAACTGCTACTAGAATACTGTTGTCAAACAACTTTTTACATTATTTCGATTATACACTGTAAATTTACTTATAATTTCATATAGGTAAATTAGGTTGTACCAATAATGTTATATTTTACCCATTAGTAATGTTAAATGTTGTACGTAGTGTTTGTTACATTTACTGAAACTACAATACGTTTTGTCAATTAAAGTATCGTTACTGTGAAAGGATCTTAATGTAACGTTTGTAATGTAATGTTTAATACTTTTGATTTGTGTTTAGTTTTATGTTAGTGTATATAAATATAAAATTATCCTCAAAACCAAAGTAAAACATGAACAGCACTGACGATATATTTTAATGTTGGTATTTTAACCAAGACTTCAAAAAATAGTGTCAATGTAAGAAAGAGAAATTTAGATTTGTATATCCAAAAGAAAGAAATAGCAGTTTTATCTGTCAGCTCCCATGTTGATCCTCCCTTCCCCCTCCATATTAGTCCAAGCACCCTTTGAAGAAAAGACCATGTGCCGTTCTGCCAGGCAGTTCGTGCGAGACGAACCATTTGCTATTCGAGTCACTTATATTGTGATTGTATGGCTACTAGGTAGTAGAATTCTGCATTTTCAATGTAGTGTTCCTGTTCGTAGGAAAGGTAGCCGTTAAACTTATGCACGTGACATTAATACCTCACCACAAGACAGCAACGCACCATTAACATCTTTGGTGTCTACAGGCGATGGTTGTTTCTTTTCATCAGGAGAACTATCTATCTATTTGTTTGTTTGCTATCTTATGAAAAATCAATGATTATTAATTTAGCCCTAAACTGCATAATGAATGGAAAAAAAATGTTTAAAACTAAAAATACATGTTATATTAATTTTAGGATCCATCACGTTACAAGTCAACTATTCCTTATCTAGTCTTAATCTCGGCTAGACAGGATAGTGCTGTAAGATCAATATTAGATAATCTTAAAACTCGACCAATTGATCCGGAAGAGTTAGCTTTACTCCATAATATACATGAGACCAAAATATCGGGACATCTTGGTAGAGGATTCACTATTTTAGGTAAGCTTATTTTATTATATACCTATATAAGAGGATGTTTGTATATATGTTTATATATGTTTGTATATATGAAATCGATAGACTCCAGAGACTATTTGACCGATCATTATGAAAATTGATATATGTATGTAATTTTTTACGGAGAAGGTTTTTAAGCTATCTCCATTGATGTTTTAGAGTCTGAATCACCTTCGTTAATAGGAGAACACTCGGAATCCTGTATCCCTACACGTGGTCCCTGGGTGGTGCTGATCAGGTGATATGATGGGAGACAAATGTCGCGGCTATAAGGACCACCGATCTGCTGCTGCAGCAGCTGAAGTCGTGTCGCCAAGTGTGTCGCTAAGTGGTCATGGAGGGTAGCGGGATCCGAGGCACGGTGCACCGCTGGCCGACCGCTAGTCAGTAGGGGGCCCAAGTAGCGTGCTAGCCACATTTGAAAGGCTGCCCCGCCAACTAGCGACAAATCCTAAAATGCAAAATCCCATAGTGTCGGTTAGCGACCGGATGAGAGATGGACGGCATTGGTCATCTATGGACATTCTAGGGGGGGCTCGGGCGTCCCCGCAGTCTTCAGCCTAGTTCCCAACAATGTAGCTTCCAAGTGTGTGTCTGTCCTCGGATCTGGAAGTAGAGCACCTCGATTCACTGCCAAAAAGACAAGACACAAGATTAACGTTTACCGTGACAGCACTCATCAGAGGTTTACACTCTATTCGCAATTTCGCTGCAGTCTATTTCCACCTGGAGACTCAGAGACCTTGTATCTTGTTCCTCACTGTGACGCAAATAAAATGCCCGCATGATTTGGCGTACTTAAGCTATCCTGGCTACACCCTGGAGCATAATTTTAAAGCTCGGTCAGGTGTGTGCGCGTAAGTCCGTGGCGACATCTGCTGTCAACGTCTCCGATGTCTCGAAGACCCCCGATTGTCCGTTCTATGGGTACTGGTGGACACAAGTCTGGAGAAGCTTCCCTATGCATGTGTCTACCGTGCGCATAGTGGAGACTAGGAGACGATCAGGCCAACAGAGTACCTAAGTGAGGCGGCGGATGCTGCTCAACACAAATACCCTTCCGTTCAGCTACTGCTTCTGGGGGATTTCAATGCCCATACCAGTGTCTATACCCATACCAGTGCACTGACCTCGCTAGGATAGAGATGCGTAAACTCGCTATAGCGTTAAACCTAACCCAGCTGGTTCAAGGAGCGACGCGGGTTCCTGACGTTGAGAGCCATGCAGCTAATTGCTTGGACCTTCTGCTGACTACGGATACAGACCGCTACTTGGTGGCAATGACCACCCCGTTGGTCGAGTGGTTAGCGGCCCTGACTATACGATTGAAAAGGCTCGGGTTCGATCCCCGACGGGGACAAGCATTTGTGTGATGAGCATCAATGTTTGTATTTCCGGGTTTGGGTGTTTATTAAATATATTCTTGTATTTGTATTTCTAAGTATTAGTATCGTTGACTAACACCAATAATACAAGCAAAATAATTTGCTTACTTTGGGGTTAGACCAGTAAGTGTAGTTTATCCCGTGAATATTTATTTATATTAAAAATAAAATCCCTCGCCACTTGGCAGCGCCGATCACTATCTAGTGATATCTGTATCTGTCTACTCGCCGCCCGATCCCAGTCCCAGGGACTCTCGGCGCGTGTGGCGATACAAGTCAACAGATTGGGATTCTTTGAGTCTTATCCCTGGCGGCCTGTTTGCTTTTCTTCTGAAGATTCATCGACCTGCGCGGGTGCTGTGACAGATGTGCTGTGACAGGGAATGAAGTACTTTATCCCTTTCTCTGACGTAGCCATATCCAGCAAAGCTCAGCAATGGTTTAGAGCCGATCGTAGACGCGCTGAGATGTTAAAGCGTGACGCATATCTGGCTTGGGCAGATGCTCGACACCGCAAGGCCAAGGACGTATCGGAGAAGAAGAAAGCCTTCAACCGGGCCGCCAAATCCTGCAAAATAGTTGTACTAAAAGCTCGATCCGACCATGTCAGCCGTATTAAAAACAAACTGGCTACGCACCCTTTAGTAAGGCGTTTTGGTCTCTGGCAAAGTCGGTTTAATCTAATTTCTGCTGCCCCTCACTTCCTCTACTGCTGAAACCGGATGGGACACTGGCTCATACCGCTCTAAAGAAGGCGAACCTATTCGCTACTCTATTCGCGGAAAACTTACATCTAGATCCCGCCAACGCGAAACCACCAAGTCTGGATGCGAGGTGAAAATGCCGGAAATTTGCATCCATCAGACTGAGGTCATTAAAACGCTGCAGAATCTGGATGTGAACAAAGCCAGTGGCCCTGATAGAATTCCAGCCATAGCATTTAAAACCTGTGCGCCTAAACTCGCTCCTGTTTTGACACGTCTCTTTCGCCTTTCAATGACGATTGGAAAAACCAAAATCATAAAATTTTGCTAATGCCTGTGCCCAAAAAAGGCAATCGTAGGCCAATTATAGGCCAATTTCAGTCACATCTGCAAGACTGTGGAATATGTATTGCACAGGAGGCTAATGGCATCGTAACATTACGTTTAAAAACGGTCGTTTTTAAGCCTTTCGTTTTTTATCGAACATTTATAGTTAATACTGAATTTCTTTCTGTAAAAAGTTAAAAAGTTCAATCTGACCTATCAATACTTAAGTAATATTATTAGTTACTTCACAAGTTAATATGATACAACTTGAGAATAAAGTCGTATTATATACATACCTTAAAAATAGCTTGTACATTAATGATGACAAAATAAAGTCACTTCAATGGTCTAAATTTGAACGTTATCATAGCAGTAAAGACGTCATGCTGTAATACCATGAGAACTAATACCGTTGTCTAGTCGTGGGTTTTCTAGTTGCACATCTTCTTACTTTTGTGAGTTCATATACTCGCGTGAGATATTCTTGTTAAAACTACTTGTTAAATCTCTGATAAGCTTATAAAATCATTTTCCTCCAAGGAAATATTTACAAGAATCGATTATGTTGTCAGTTACTTTTACATTTATACTGCAAAGTTAACTTTCTTGCTTGGTTTACCAGCTATCTCTTATGTGAATTCGTACAGATTATTATCCTGCGCTTATTTATATCAAATTAAATATACATTTCTATTTATACCTTTGGAAATATTTATAAAAACAACATACTAACGGCTGGACCAAAAGGAAATCAATGCGAAACTGCTCGGCTTCTAAAACAAATAAAAATCTGAAACAGTACAAATTATTGTAATAAAACATATCTGCAGTTTAAAATATTCTATTTTGCTATTTTAATTTATAGATACTACGGAAGAAAATGAAACAGTGAGCTTGTTTGAAGCAGTCACATATTTCGATGAAGCTCAACGTCAACTGTGGTTTGTGTACAGCGGTATGGGATCTCAATGGGTTGGTATGGGGGCAGATTTAATGCGCATACCAATATTTGCTGCTTCCATAGAAAGGTATTTAATATTAGAATATATTCGCGACTGCAAGATAATCTATGTTTTCGATGATTTTATAAATTAGCATGTATATTTAAATAGCGTATATACTTAAGCTGTAATGTTACATTAATTTCTTTTAATAATCATAATATGTCATATGAACCATAAGCAAGGCACCCGCATTTTTTTGCTACTATATATAAATTGAACTTTTATTTTAGTGCTCCAATAGACTTAATTTAATTCTAATTTTGGGAAATTTATGTAGAATAGATTGCTTTCTCCCACGCAGTTTGTAAAAAGCTTAGATGGAACAAAATTCTCTTTGTCATTTTGAATACTAGGTGATAAATTGTGTTTTGTTTCGGTCAGTTTTTAGTGTCATAGCTCTGCTGGTAGAATAAAATTGCTAGTAAATTCAATGCATCTAGCATTCATAATTAACGGACGGAAACGGACTGTTAACATATTTATTGTTTTTAGAAGACAATTATTTCTTGCGATCAGAAATGAAATGAAAATATGAAATGAAATAAAAATATTTATTTGCAAGAATATGGATGTTACAAGTTTTTAAAAATTAATTTTAAGTTACTAACATATATGGTGTTGTAACACAATATGGTGTGCAAATAATTAAAAAAATATGATATCATACCTTATGAAATTTAAAACAGTTGCAAGTCAATTTCTTTAGAATAACTATCAAATTCGAACGTGACTCCACACTGACAAGATACGGTGGAAGAAACTCAGCGAGTATTCCTTTTTATCTATTATATGTACTTGCTACAAAGTTGCAATAATTATTTTACACCACAAAAGATATTTTTATAATTTACAAAATTTTATTTTTGTTTATTGAAAATGTTTACAATTTACAAAGTTATTTTACCTTTTACAAAATTTTATTATTTAACTTCTATTACATTTACATTGTAAGACGAATTTGATGAACTTTTATTTTTATTTTTTAACATTTAATTTTGTCGCTTTGCTTCATAATCTATTTATAAGTTCCCAAAAAAATGTTTTTTGGGAACTTATAAATAGATTATGATTTGAGACTATCTGGAATATGTTTAAATATATTAATAGATTACAATACAGAAATATATTTAGTTTTTGGTTAGGCACATATATATCCTTACTATTACATAAAGAAGAGGTACGTGCTTTTATAAAAAATACTCTTAATTTAATTTGCATATTATAAAAAATGAAGTAATATCTGTATGTATGTGTTGGCATATATCTGTGTTGGTTTATTTAAGTCTCGATGATTTGGGACGATTTAATAATTAAGAAAAAAATTCAAGCGAATTTAGTACAAAATATTTTTTTTCCTTAAAATTTGTATTAACGTATTATATACTAGTTGTATACAGATCTACTATAAAATTAAATATATTCGTCGTATCCAAAGAAATAATATTGCATTAACAATTTTCGAATAATGTTTTCCAACAGGTGTCATAAAGTACTGGAGCCAAAAGGAATTGACATCGTTCATATTATTACATCTACCAATGAAGGAATATTCAATAATATTCTTCATTCATTCGTTGGCATTGCAGCTATTCAAATAGGTCTCACTGATGTGCTTCGGGAATTAGGGATTTACCCAGACAAAATAATAGGTAATATTACAACAATAACGTTATTTGAGAATTCTTGGACACATGTAACGAAAGTCGTTAAAAATAAATTATAAGTAGGTATAATAGTCCACTAATTAAATAGCATGCAAAGATATTACGAAATATTAAAAGTGACGTGTTATATGTACATTACTTATTTTTGAAACTTAAATTATTACGAACTATTCTGAATAACATAAGTAGTTACAATAACAATAAGCTATAATTTAATTAAGTTTAGATAACTTATACTAACGATGAAAACAAGTATAATTATGCCCTATAATAAGCGGGTATTTTTTAAGCATGAAACTGATATAATTTTGGATTTTAATTTATTTTCCTTCTTTAATCTTCTTCAATGACTTTGATAAAATGCGGTGTGGCAGATTTCCGACGCAATTAGCCACTG
Source organism: Apodemia mormo (assembly GCA_036924255.1). NCBI lineage: Eukaryota > Metazoa > Arthropoda > Insecta > Lepidoptera > Riodinidae > Apodemia > Apodemia mormo. The sequence goes on along the minus strand of JAUPFN010000020.1, from coordinate 3,748,360 downwards.
TACGCATTTTGTTTTTCTTGCAAAATTTGCAGATGTTTTGATCTGTCATTATAACTAACTAAACCATGAAGAAACTCCTCACCACGTGCTGATTGAGTGCGAGGAATTGAAGTACTTAAGGGCCCAGTTTTTTAAAGAAGGCAGCACATACGGAGATCTGTTTGATCATCCCTCTAAGGTGCTGGATCTTTGGAATGAGCTGGGTTGGCAAGAATAGCTACTATACCTTTACGCACAATAGTCCGTAGTGTGGCTAAGTGCGGTATAGCCCGCATTGATTGATAGATGATAACTAACATTTATCTGCCGCACAATAATTTACAGATAAAAGGTTTATTTTTGTCATGAACACATAAAACGTTGTGTATAGTAGTCTCAATCCACTTGTGTCCATTAAATACCTCCAGCGCCACCTGTCTGCAGCCCATGACATTAATCTAAAAACCGCCCCTATCATTACGATTTTTTGTGATGATAACAGAGAGAATGACGAAAAAATGTTTTTATCTTGGCACATATGTTAACTAGTACCTGTATCCACAAGCCACTTTGATAATTGATAAAGTTCTTTTGGTATTTGTTGCACTATAAATTGCGTTTTTCTCTTTTCTTTTCTTGAACCAGCATTCACCTTTGTTATGTTTAATGGTGTAAAAATAAGAGCATTTTTTCTCACTTTCTTTACAAAGTTATTACGATAATTACTGTCCACGTTAGATTAGACTTAGTATGATAATGTACCATCTCGTTGCATTTAAAACACTTTATATTTCTTTTATTTTTATTATTTCTTTTTACAAAAAACGCGGATGATGATAAGGCTACCCATTTTTTATAATTTCTCCTCTTCCAGCAATAATCGAGCGACAAGATTATTATAAGTTTGCTTTTACCCGGTGCCAAATTCCCACGCTGAAGCGAAGTGCTTGTAAATATCTGGTAAAAGCATTAAGAACATTGTAATCATGAATTTTACCGAAATTTCTTCACACATCTGTTTCAACTGGTTCCGTAACTCCTGTTTTATTGTCAGAAAACGGATATTTTCACTCCTTCGTAATTTTTTTTTATAGAAAAAAGGGGCAAGATGGTAAGTGATTACCGCCGCCCATGGGCAGCCACATCACCAGAGGTCTTGCAGCTGCGTTGTCGGCTTTTTAAGAAGGAGCATGCTCTTTTCTTGAAGGTGCCTAAGTCGTATCCGTTCGGAAACACCCCCGCAGGTAATTGATTCCACAGAGGAGTAGTGCGTGGTAAGAAGTGCCTAGAGAATCGCACGGTTGTGAATTTCTAGACATCGAGGTGATGAGGATAAAACTTTAAGTTTTGTCGCGATGTCCGATGATGAAATTCAACAGCAGGGATCAATCCAAACAGTTCGTCGGAACACTCTCCATGATAAATGCGGTAAAAGATGCTAAGCGAGCTTACATCTCTGCGTAAAGCCAAGGAGTCAAGCCGAATGGAGACTGCTTGGTCATCAACGATTCGAACCTCTCTACGCTGAATGCGATCAAGTGGAAGAAGCTGATACAGCGGAGCTCCCGCCCAAAGATGAGAACAGTACTCCGTGTGAGGGCGAATTTGCGCTCTGTACGCCAAGAATTCCAATATTGGCTGAGGTTGTCAGGAGAGTGTTCTCAAAGCGAGGTGAAACGACAAAGGCCGATTTTTTAGCGGTGAACGCACACAGCTTTGTCTTCCTGGAGTTGAATTGGACTAAGTTGAGTCAACCTCATTCCAAGATTTTTTCGAGGTGAGTCTCGATTTCAGACACTAGCTTGTCCCGATTTTATTGACGTGGTCCCGAGAAATACCGCTATGACCGGAGTACAAAGCATCACCAGTACGGTCATCTGCATAGCAATTAATATTACTAATTCGCAATATGTCATTGATGTGCAGAATAAACAGTGTAGGCGATAGCACGCAGCCTTGCGGAACACCAGCATTGACAAATTTAAAATCGGAGCACGCACCGTCGACTACGACTTTGATGCTCCGATCAGCCAAAAAACTGGTGATCCACTTGCATAATTTCCCGGGAAGCCCATAAGAAGGAAGCTTTGAAAGAAGCGCTCAGTGCCAAACCCTATCAAAGGCCTTCGCTATGTCTAAACTAACAGCCAATGCCTCCCCCTTGGACTCAACTGCCTGCGCCCAGCGATGTGTAAGGTATACTAGAAGATCACCAGCCGATCGACCGCGACGGAAACCGTACTGGCGGTCATTAATCAGCTGGTGCTCCTCTAAATACTTCAAAAGCTGGCAGTTAATTATCTTCTCCATAATTTTGGAGAACAAGGAGGTAATGGCTATCGGCAGATAGTTTGACGGATTCGAGCGATCACCTTTTTTAGGTACAGGGTGCCCTAAGGCCGGCTTCTACAATTTCGGTACTACGCCAAGTGAGCGCCAGTACTGGTGTCAATACTGGTACGGAGCACATATTTTAAGCACTATCGGAGAGATGCCCTCCGGCCCAGATGACTTATAGATGTCCAAGGAAAACAGTGCTTCGCGCACTGACGACTGATGGAATTTTATTTCAGGAATATTGCTATCACAATGCGGGATGGTAGGCGGTGTGTTTCCTTGGTCATCCAGAGGCGAGTTAGCCGCAAACAATGAGCCCAGGAAATCGGCCTTTTCCTTCGCGGTGTGGGCCAGAGAATCATCTTCTCTGTGCAGGGATGGAAGGGACAGCTGACAGAAATTCCCTAAGGCAGCTTTGGCGAGAGACCAAAACGCACGGGTGCCCGAAGGAAGGCGAACTAATCTCTCACCAATCCTGCCAATGTGCTCCGATTTTGCCTTGGCGATGACTCTTTTGAAGGAACTCGAGGCGTTATTATACTCCTTTCTTAAAGCGCTGGTTTTTTCATCACATGATGCCGATGCAGGAGCCCAGGCCCGGTAGCACTCCTTCTTTCGGCGCGCAGCCGTCTTGCAGTGGCGACCAAACCAAGGCTGAGACTTGCCGCCGATGGGAACCGCAGAGTACGGAATGTAAAGTTCCATACCCTGTAGCACCACATCAGCGACAGAATCAGCAACGACATCCGGATCATCCAACGAGAAGCATGTTCGCCCCCAAGGGTAGGATGCAAAGAAGGACCGCATCCCGTCCCAATCTGCTGATTTATAATGCCAAACGCGGCGGCAGCCCACAAAAGGAGGCCGTGACAGGCGCGTAACCGGCACTTTGGCCCGGATCAGGCAGTGATCAGACGAACCGAGAGGAACGTCCACTGATACTTAATACTGATCCGGGTGAGAAGTCAGCAGAAGTTCCAACATTGAAGGTGCATGGTCATCGACATCTGGAATTTGCGTAGGTGAAGTAACCAGTTGCGTAAGACCATGCGCCAAAACAAAATCGTGAAAAGACCTCCCCGCGTGATCAGTTGTACGTGAGCAGAGCCAGTTGGTGTGATGGGCGTTAAAATCACCTAGGATCACGATCTCTGCGGTAGGTGTCCTTTGGAGCATGGAATCTGCAGGTAACTGCAAATGCTCGACGAGCCGGTTGACTTCGGTTTTCCCGCTATGGGACCTGTATAGGCACGCGTCGATGCGGGGGTGGTCGTCGCAGTCTACGCGTAACCATAAGATGGATAGGTCCCTACCTTTAAGACTGCCGAGGCGCCGGAAGCAGATATCTTCTCTGGCGTATATGCACACACTATTTCCGCGGTACAAAGGAATGTTCCAATTTGTACCTTGGGTAGGCGAGGTAGGAAGTATCCGCCGGAGAAGACATCTGAGTCTCGGTCAAGAAAAGCAAGGCCGGCTTAGCCGTCTCGAGGTGGTAATGGACGGGATGTGGACAAGCTTGGTGGTGGGGAATGCCTTAAGTTCCTTGCTTCGTTTGCCTCGTGCAGTGTCGTTAATGAGCGTAATCTTGCCCCCCCCCCCCCCCCCAGAGTACGCAAGGCAGCCTGAGCGTTCATGATTTAGCCGTTGAAGCAATCCAGAGCATGGACTTCTGATTGGAGGGCGATTCTCTATCGCTGGTGCAAGTGGTACCCCCCCTGGGGTAAAACACCTTTCAATTGCGCTTTCATGTATGCAGGGGAAGGGGGAAGTAGGCCTCCGGGACTCTCACAAACCGGACGAAACGCAACAGCTACGCTGTTACTTCACGTCGGTGTTAAGTGAAAGAGTGGTATCTCCCCAGGCGTTCCGGCCTATTCCGCTGCAAGCACAGCATGGCACTACCATTAATCGACTGACTGCATCGATAGAATAATTTTTGTAACAAAAATCATTCCTCCGGTGGGCGATGGGGTCGTCACATCCCTACGCCGGCGTATTTATATTGGAATAATCTTTGCTGAATTATGTAAATACTTGTTTCACTTTTTTGTTCAAAACACTTTTGCCACATCTGAGCTAACATGGTGCAGGATATTATTTGTAACATCACTTCTTCGGTCATTCTGGTCGCGAACATCATTTGGGCCATTAAATACTTTAACTCATATGCTTTTTGTTCCCCTGGGTCCTTTTACTTTTTTGCCTTCCACGAAATCATATATGTTTTGACCTCGTAGTAAAACGAAAGTCTGAAATTTCCATACATACCAATTCTTTAATCCTTCGAGTTTTTAATATTTCTGTTATTTTCGTCTATCGAGTATTTTTTATGATAAATTCTTTCCTTGTTGGATGCAAAAAATATTATCACCTTCCTGGCAACTTAACCTCAAAAAACCTGGCGTGCCGTGAACGCGTGAAACCATTTTTTTATTCACTGGTATTTTTTGAAACTAGATTCTTTTTTTATTAGTATCAATTATGTAAACTGGATGTATAACATGTAAGGTTTTAATTAAATTAAAAAAACGTGGTATAAAATACTTTATTAAAATTATTTAATTACCACGATGTATTTATTACACACGTATAAATTTGTCATCGAGGTAGAACAAAAGAGAGTGACCATTGCTATCTCTTTCACTTATGTGTTTTCAACTTAGCTAGCCAAGATAATAAAACATGTATGATACTATATTCTAACAGAACTGTCGAAGAACTCTAGTTTTGGGATGGTACCGCATAATGTATTTTTGTGATACTTTTTTGTTAAGCTTTTAATTAAATTACAACTGTATCTATTTTAAACCGCCATTGTGTAAATTATATTGAGCTCTACGATCTAACTCTCCCTACTAAGTGAAAAAAAATGTTAATCTGTATAATATATTACTGTTAAATGCGGCTGTTTTTGCTGGTAATAATGGCAGGACGATGTGAAGATTGTGGGATCTGTGTATGTCGGCTTACGAAATATTCAACAATATTATTTTGTTTTTTTGTTGTTAATATTATAAATATAAAAGTTTGGATTTTTATATGTATGGATGTTTGTTACTCATCATGCAAGAACGGCTAAACCGATTTAAATCAAATTTGGCACACACATAAAAGATGATCTGAAATAGTACATAAAATACATTTTATTGTAATAAAATTTGTTGTTTCTGTAGGATTCACCTTTGTAAACCCAGGAAAACTTTGTAATGTAGCGGACGCAGGGTGCATACGTATGTAATAGTGATTGTAAAATACTAGTGTTAGTAATAAAATTTATGACCAAGTGTAATTATACTTATACATATTGCTTCTAAATAACATTTTCAGGTCACAGTGTTGGAGAACTCGGCTGCGCTTATGCTGACGGATGTTTCACAGCGGAAGAAATGATACTATCCGCCTACAGTAGAGGACTTGTATCTGTAGAAACACCGTTCCTAAAGGGATCTATGGCTGCCATCGGTCTTGGATTCCAAAAGGTACAAGTTATTATAGAACTATTTATCATTTCTTGCTTAGCTTTTCGAGTACGGAAGAGGAATATGAACAACATTCTTCCTCAATAAAGTATTGAAAGTTGTTAGTGCCAGATATCACAAGCAGCGATCGATTATCTCAAAAGATGAATAATGTTGTGATAGAGATCATCTAGTCATGATTGCCCTTAAACGTTCAGTTAGGGTCATCCGTTCATTGTTTTTCGACAATAAGTATAATTTACGAAATTGTAAATTCTGTCAAGCTGAATGGTAATTTAGCTGATAAAATTGTGCTGGTGATTTTTAATCTCTATTAAGGGATTATTAAATATCATGAACCATCCAATTGTCTTTCTGTCGGGAAAACCATTTGTTTGTTTGGTAGCATATACTGCAAACAAATTGAGTTATTAGTATTTCCTGTTGACAATACGGATAGATATACAAGGAAAATGTCACAAAAAGTAAGTACCGGGATGACCATTACGATAAGAGAGATCTAGAATTGGCCAAAGATGTTGTCAAGAGTCTCTTCAACTTTAAACTTTCTAATTTGTTTGTATTGTTAAAAGTTGCATGTTGCATATTTGTATAAATAATTCATGATTTTAGAGAAAATCATGAATTATTTATATAAATATGCAAATCTACATCGAGATATGTGTTAATCAACACTCTCTGTCTACCTTCAGATTTAAGCTATAATTGCATATTTAAATTAAAAATTTATAGGTTTGGACTGCTATTTTTAGATCTCCAAATTATGCCCGCCTGAAATCGAAGTCGCTTGTCATAACGGCCCCGACTCCTCTACGATATCTGGCCCTGCTGGTATTATGAACGAGTTTGTCGCTTTATTAACTAAACAAGGGATTTTTGCAAAAGAAGTGCCCTGCTCAAATATTGCGTTTCATTCACGATATATTGCTGAAGCAGGTAAATATAACTATTTAAATATCTACATATAACTTTAGGTTAGTCCAAGCAACATTAGACGAATAGAATGCCTGAACATTCAAAGAAATGTTTAGCTGTCTTTCCGTACCAATCTAACACATAATAATATCCTTAGCATATCTGAATATTTTGTTTTTATTTTTAAGCTATTGCATAGCTTTTATCGCGGGCTTGGAGAACGAGTCAAGAAATTCCGTAACGAAAATAAAACCTAACACGACGTGAGCGCTATATAACATAGATAGTTGTGAAACTATTTTATTGTTTTCTCGTTTTGAACCAAATATAAACTATCTACTTTTGAAAACGGTAACATATTGATACGAATAATCTAGATACGTGAAGAGTTGGAACGCCTCCTCCTATTGACAAACAAATAGTTGACCGTTACCCGAAGCTATACCATAATGGACTTTGTGGTTGAAAATAGCGTGTACTAGGACTTATGAATCACAACTTTTTTATCATAAGTTGATTACAATAATTCTCTATTGTTTACGAGATGATTTCGGAACATTCGCGATTGTTGTAGAACTTTACCCTGGGTATAAATAGAGGTGTGTTGACAAATACAGGGTAGTTTTATAAAGCAATTGAGAGCGATAATTACGTAATAATATATTTATAATTTTTCAGTCTCGATCTGTCATCGAGAAAATAAAGAAATGGCAATAGTATAGTGTTATATAATAACAGTCTGGCGGTAGCATTACTTTTAGTTCACATAATATTGTGTTTAGGTCCTGCGTTGTTCAAACATTTAAGTGAAATAATAAAATCTCCAAAGCCACGAAGCGAGCGCTGGATATCAACATCGGTGCCACAAGAGAGATGGAACGAACCTTTAGCCAAATATTCTTCGGCGAAATATCATACAAATAATCTTTTGGCAAGTATTCTTAACACGATTTTTTTGTTAATGCAAATATTACAGTGAAATGTCATGTTTGACAGAGGAAGATTTTATGTCATATCACTCATTGTAGAGAGAAAAATTATAGTAAATTAAATAAAATTAGATATTAATTATCTAAATAACTACTTTTTGTTTATAAGCCTTTTTAGCTGCATCACGTTTCGTAGCGATAGTATTATCATACATATATATTAGACATTAAGCAAAGCATCCACCTCACAAGTTATTTAAAGCAATAAATAGTGTACCTCTGTCCAAATTTTAGTTTAGGCCTAATTTATTTTTGATGATTTACATACCCTAGTTCTCTCTCTGTCTCTAGAATACATAACTGTGTACCTACCTGTGTGTGTGTGTGTGTTGAATTATAGTTCAATGAATTACTAACGATTATTTAGATAGCTTCATTGAAACACTCGTTTTTGACTTGTCAGATATTATTACTGGTCCCTCTGTAAATATAATTAATAAGGGTTATTAATTTAATCGGTGTAGGTCCCGTCTCGTTTTAGACCTATATGAAATCCTTCATCAGTGTGAGTTTGACAATGTGAGCAGTCGCGTCTCGTTTGCACTGTGCGTTTTAACTCGCATCACAAAGATCGACGAACCGGTCCTTGGGTCGTGAGTTTAGCCGTTTTCAACCTACGAAAAAACAGATATTATCAGTTTGACATTATAATTTATGTATAAATTATGTATATAATATTGTTGGATTTGGGTAATATTTGAGTCTGGTGATTTATTTAGGCGTTCAAGCAAGCAAGCGTGAAAACGTACAAACGTTTGCGAATCTTAGTACATTAAGCTTCGTTGCACAATTGCACGTTTGTACTATTGCATTTTACTATCTTTGTTCATTTATTTACCGGGAAATAAAATCAATTCTAAGATAATTCTTCTTTATTTAAATCAAGTAGACTGTCAACCACACTAAAAGTTTTGCACTCCTAGCTAATCGAAACTATTTGAATTTCGAATGACATATTTTTAAAACGTTGCAACCTTCTTCGTAATAAAAAAAAAACAATTGGCGGGAAATGATTTCTCAATTGTTTTTTTTATCACACATTAAAGTTTTACGTACGCAACGAAAATGAAACTAAGTCGAAAAGATTTTAAATCGATGATTTTTTATGATTTTATAAGTTTCCTTTCTCCGCAAGACTGTGCCGCTCGTCTTCAATTCTTCCGCTTTTGGGAGAGAAGCGCCTTGTTTGAGCACCGTGAGGCGATGATTTGCTGAATTTGAGAGAGGTCGAGTTTCTTTACATGATGAATTTCGTGAAGGGCGGTCTTCAACTGCTGTCAACGAAAACAATGTGGCTACTGTTAAGCGGTTAATTGAAGAAAATCCCCGGATTACCTATGAGACTATTTGAGGACTATTGGGAATTGGCATGAGCCAAATTAAGAAAATTTTTCACGAAGAACTGAAAGTTCGGAAACTTTGTTGTCGTTGGATCCCTCATGAACTGACAGCGGAGCAGAAGCGGGCTCGCGTGGAATGGTGCTCACAGATGCTACTGAAGTACAGACGCTAAGTACGATCACGAACATTCTAATGCTTTTTATGATATTGTCATACAAGACGAAACGTGGATTTATTGTTTTGAAACCGAAAAAAATAGCAATCTTGTGAATGGGTGTTTGAAAATGAGAACACGCCAACAAAAGTGAGACAGGCGAGAAACCTTGGTAAAAAAAATGATCGCGTTTTTTTCTCAGCTACAGGTCCCATCTTTACAATTCCACTTGAAGATCAAAACAGAGTTAATGCCGAGTGGTATTCCACCATTTCTTTACCCAGGGTGATAGAAAAAATTCGCGAAAGACGACCCAAAAGCCGCATTCTCCTACACCGTGATAACGCTTCTTCACTCACGGCTAACAAAACAAAGTCATTTTTAGCTTCCGTAAAAGTACATCTCGTCACTCATTCTGCGCACAGCCTCGACCTAGCACCCTGTGATTTCTGTATTTTTCCCAAAATCAAAGATTTGATGGGAGGTTTTACTTTTACCAACTCTGAAGGGGCAGTGATAGCGTTCAATCGGCACGTAGAAAACATGACTTGAGATCTGTGGTCCTCCTGTTTTAAAAAATAGTCCGATCGCATGAAAAAATGTTTAAAATGTAAAAGAGATTATTTTGAAAAGCAGTAAACATAATATTTTGATTATAACATGTTGTTATTTTAAGTTACGCAAAACTTATTGTGTGACCTACGTATGTCAACTTTGAAAACAGTTTGAGTTTTATAAAAGTCGGTTCGGTAGTTTTGAGATATAGGTATATGTAACAAGGGCGCGATAAACCACACTCACACCTATCACGCACAGATACCATCGGACTGTCATTTAGTAGTCGTAATAGTATGTTGGCAGATTTTTGAATTAAATTTAATTTTTTAAATTACATTTATATATTATTCTCGTACTTTTTTTAATATAAACTTATTAATTTGTAAACAAAATATCAAAAATTACACATCTTACAATTATTGCAATTTTTGTTCTAGAATCCGGTGCTCTTTGAAGAAGCTTCAAAGTTAATTCCTTCAAATGCCCTAGTCATCGAAATTGCGCCACATGGACTTCTACAAGCTATTCTGAAACGGTCGCTACCTGCGCCGTGTCGTCATATACCACTAACTAGACGAGGACATCCTGATAGTGCTTGCTTTTTATTAGAAGCCATCGGACAGTAAATTCTGCTTCAATTTTGAAAATCTACTTGTATTCTCTCTGTTTCATTACACTCTTTCTTGAAAAACTTAAAAAAGCAACATAGAAAAATTTCAACATGCTGAATTTTAACCTGCAACCGTCTCACTAAAGCCAGGACGCTCTACCGCTGAGATAGTGTCGACGGGCTCGATGTGGCGAAATTTTTCTTTGCTATATGATCGGTTCCATCGATTGTACTGATCGCTAGGTATACATATGTATAACTAGTTAAACGAGTTCATCGTTACAGATGAAAGTCACAGTTATAATTTTGATCAATACTTTCGTGTTTCTAATTATTTTTGTGTTATAGCACTCACCCCGTGCTTGGGGAAACTTGGAAAACTTTAAAAACAACGATTAAAAATATTGACACGCAGGATTTAAATCTGCGACCGTCTCCCGAAAACCAGGCGCTCAACCGCTGAGCTAGTGTTGACAGGATCGACGTGGCGAAATTCTTCTTTGCTATATGATCATTCCGTTTTTTTTTTCTTTGTTGTTTTTAAAGTTTTTAAAGTTTTACCAAGCACGGGGTGAGTGCTATAGCACAAAAATAATTAAAAACACGAAAGTAATCATCAAAATTATAAATGTGAATTTCATGTGTAACGATGAACTCATTTAATTAGTTATAAGTATGTATACTCAGCGATTAGTACAATCAACGGAATCTATCATATAGCAAAGGATTTCGCTCCATCGTAGCTGTCAACACTAGCTCAGATTGAGAGCGTCCCGGCTTTAGCCAAGCACGGGGTGATTGCTATAACTCAAAAATAATTTCATTCATTCTGGGTTCATTATTAAAAGTTATCGCATGAAAGTTTCTTACAAGACATCCAGAAGGCTCATAAGAAATGAAAGTAAGCTTAACGTATCATTGTCATTGTGATTTCTACATGGTACAATTCTGTGACGCTTCACGAGAAACATTTTTTCCACCCTTTAGTTACCTTATCACTATAATAACTGTTCTTATTACCATCATAAGATACCGTGGATTGAAAAGTATTCGGCCTAACCAAGAAAATAAACACATACTAAATCAGTCATATTTTTCTTTTTCTATATAATCACCATCAAGTTTGATGCACTTCCGCCATCTACCATTCAAAGACAAACGGTCTAAATGGACCGTTAAAAAAAAGGTTTCTTCCCTGAGTCAAAATATGCATCTACTGCTGTTTTGACTTCGTCGTTTGTCGGAAATCTTTGCCTCCCCAAGTGCTTTTTTTGGCTAGGGAACAGAATAAAGTCTGGCGGTGCCAGATCAGGTAAATAAGGTAGATGCGGTAATAGTTCAAAACCACAATTGTGGATTTCAGCCATTGATTGCACAGACGTGCGATCTTGGGCGTTATCTTGATGAAACAGGACTTTTCTTCTGAACATTCCTGGACGTTTTTATTTTATTCCCTCTCGTAAACCACATAGTAAGACACAGTAGTAATCAGAGTTTATAGTCTGACCCCTTTCAAGATAATCAGTCATAATCACACCCTTCGAGTTCCAGAATACTGAAGCCATTACCTTATACCAAATAAAATGTGCCTGTAATCTCGGACATCTCTCTAAATTTTAACCTGCGGTCTCCCATAATTAAATCAAGTACTTTTTTAATATTTTCGTCACTAGTCGACGTCGAAGGCCACAGAGTATTTTGTAATACAAAAGGCCTTCCAGATCGGGGTTCATCTTTCACACTCTTTCCGCCACGCTTAAATTCCGCAATCAATTTTTTGACGGATGAATAAGATTGAGAAGAATCCCCTAATGTACTGACCATATCATCATGGATGGCTGACGGTAATAGCCCCTTCTTATGGAGATAATTAATGACGGCACGCTGCTCGATTTACTCCATTTGCAGAAAGTATGTCCGATTGCTTTGTTAAAAAATTTATTAAATCACAACAAATTATTGCACACGTTTCGAACTTCACACAATCAACTACTCCGAACTGAACTAATTAATGTGAATAGGTTTTATTTTTAGAATTAAATGGATCTGTGTTAGGCCGGGTACTTTTCAATCCACTCTCGCATTTCGCCTTAAAATGTAGGATAGCCAGAAATTATATTTACATTCTTATTACGTGGACGTGCGTTATATGTTTATCAATTTTCATCAAAACTGTAATTTTTTATTGTTTTTAATATTTTAATTTAGGGGAATTGTTCAAGTCTTTATTGAGTTTGTTCCTTTTGTGATGTTTGAGGTTAATTCTTTCTTTTTCAGTCTATATATGGAGAATTGTTTGCCTAAAGTAAAAGCACTGTATCCCAAAATTGAGTTTCCTGTTTCTACTGGAACTCCCATGCTATCTCATTTAATACAGTGGTCATACAATGAAAAATGGTATGTTTTCTATTATATTTGTATAAAATTTTACACGAATAATCTTTTAACATACACCACAGGAAATATTTTTCTCCACTACAGAAAAATTTTAAGGGAGAATTATAAGTATCCATATAAAGTAGGCCTAAATTACTCTAGTAGAAAACTGCAAAATTGTAATGAAAATAATGATAAAACTCCATTCAATATATGAACAGAAGAGTGAATTATGCAAGATGTTAATTCACGAAAAGCTTTATTAATACAGAATGTCACCCGGTGATAGTGTAGCACAACATATCTTGAAAATAGAACCTTTAACAAAACAACTGAACGAAAGATGTGAGAGCATTAGAGATATGGCCATCATAACAAAGATTCTAGAAATCTTGCCCCCCAGTTATAGATCATTGGGACAAGCTTGGATGTATTAGGTCCACGGCAACAGGTCAATTTTAACTTAACAGCTCATCTGTTAGACGAAGAAACTTAATTCTTGAAGCGGGATTCGATGTAGTTTTTTAAGTACTAAAATACTGTAGAAGACCAAAAGGTGATTGGTTGAAAAATTTCGTAATAAGCTAAAAAAAAACATATTTTTCAAAATTTTTCGTCAACGAAAACTCTCGAATAGATAAACTGATTTTGATGCAATTTATGTATGGGGGGCGCATTTTTTAGGGAATATAACTGATAAGATTTTGTGCTCAATTGGTACATTAATTAAAATTACTTAATGTACCAATTGTATTAAAGTTATATTTAAAATAATTTGTTTCACCAAAATGAGTTTTAGGTATTTTTCTCGTATTTTTGAAAATCTCTTGGACCAAATTAGTTCAAATTTACATACGGACATACGTAATCGTTAAAAAATTCGGATAAAATTTCTGGGACCTCAAAATTTGGAAATCGGGGCAAAACCAGTAACATTCTTATCTACATACGCGGAAAGTTACAAAAAAAACATGTAACTAATTAAAAAATCTTATAAATTAACATTAAAATTCAAGTATAATTTCTTAAATTAAAATTGAAATCTTTATTGTAAACATTTTTTCCCCTCTTCTCTCTCTCATTTCCAGTAAATGCTTAATATATATATATATATATATATATATATATATATATATATATATATATATATATATATATATATGACGGCGTCCGCGTCATCAAATACAAGAATATTGTAAACAACAGGTGTACGCCTGAGCCACCGAGCGCATCGTTCGATATCCCTACTACTCAAAATTGTTTTGCTACCTGTATAAAAGGCTCTGAGCGCCCTCCGTTCGGGCAGTCTTGGCTCTGGCGTGGCTCGGTACACTTGTTGTATCTTGCTCGTAGCTTATCCTTGACTCTTGGATAATTAATTTGTGCAAACAAGTTAATTATTATTGTCAACTATAAATTAGTCGCAGTACAATTTATAATTGACTATCTATTGCTTAAATTATGACTTATTTGTAGTAAGGAATAATTATGATTTACTTTGTTAACGAGAACTAGTAATTAATAATGGAAAGTTGATCAAAATATAAAGATCTGTTATATCACCACATCCGCATTTTATTTATCGTATCTGACCCTCTTCCTACATCAGAAGTGGGATCGGATTCACTCCCACTTCAGCATCAAACTATTTCGGTTAATTATGTAGAACAGTAAATGTCTCTTTTCGCTTGTGGTATGGAAACTATTCTTTGAAAATTAGTCGTAATAATTAATCACGTTCTGTAAATGCATCTACTCCCCTTAAGTTGATATACTTTGATTCTGATGAAGCAGACGATATGACTAACTGGTGTCCTCCTCCTAGCTTCGTATTCTTCATTACTGAGGGTCGTAACCTCCTCATTAGATTGTTCTTGATAGCACAATATTATGCCATTGGACTCTATCTTCAGCGGCGTGCAGAGCATCATAAAACATTTTAGACATAAGATTGGTGCAAACCTGGTCTGACCATCGCATAGGAGTACGACCACGTGGTCTTTTGTCTTCTACTTTTCCGGTCACGATTAGCTTTTCGAGATTGTCTCCTTGCTTTCTAGAGATGTGGCCGAAGTATTATAGAATTCTCTGAAGGCACCTAGCAGACAGTCTGGTCTTTACTCCAAGTTGTTTTAGTATGAAGGCGTTGGTCCTGTGTGCTGTCCAAGGAATACGTAACATTTTCCTCCAGCACCACATTTCAAACGTATCAATGCGACGTCTATCTGCAGCTCTTAGTGTCTATGACTCTGCGCCGTACGTAAATATGGAGAACACCAGCGTACAAACCAGCCTCTGCTTTGTTTTTAATGAGATGCTTCTGTCGTCCCAAAGACCCTTCATCTGACTCGTAGGATTTTTGTCGTGTAACTTACTAGCTGGTGTACCTTAAGTAAAATAAATAAAGAAAAGAAAAAATTAGACGGGGTTGATCTGATCATTGTAGCTACTCACTCACTTAAGAGTCATGCCGTCACCTACTTCACAAGCTGCTGTCTTGGCAAGCTATATTATGACTTGAAGATCTCTTCCTTTTAGACTTAGATATGAACCGATTTAAGAGCACCACTGTATTTCGAGGAAGTTACAATTTTTGTGATAGAATCGAACATCGTAACAACTATTGCTGTGATAAACAGAAACTTATCTCAAATAATTTTTGCTTGCAGCGAAAGCAGGTCATCTACCACTATCTCTGGTGGCGTGTCCAGTGGCCGACCACCAGTGGTCTGCTATGTATGTTGTGACCCCGGCCCAGCCACATAGCTTCCATTCGTCCGATGCGCTACAAGAAGAAAGAAGTTGCCACTTCGAGTTCCGAAAACAGAAAACCAGTCAACATCTGTTCCAGAGCGTCACATGGTGTATTACACTAAGTAGAATTTAATTATCTTTATATTTGAGTCTGGTTTAGAATGTAGCCATATCAAACAAATCTGTTGTGATTCCTCTGTAAGAGAACGGTTTTATGAACAAGAATCTCTAAATAGTCTCTTGTTTTGATGTAGTTTCCACTGAACAAATCAAATGCTTAACCACAAGGCAAAATTTAAATTTGGAGGTAGTTTCACGTTTGACCTGATAAGTCTTAATGTTTCGTTAGGCCGCAAAATTTTGGACCAATGTAGAATAGGAACTAAGCGACAACAGGTTAATGCTTAGCAATACTTAAACACAATCCTGCTCAGTTTCAAAATCTGCTAGCGAGAGTATGGTAAACACTGACCTTGTAGGTAAAGATAAAGAGCGCTTGGAAGATATTTTTAGAAATAATTGACAACCAATTGAATTAAAACCGTCGGGCTTAAATTTGTCGAGCTGAAATCGAATTAGTTGACCCTTTGAAGATCGTTAATAAGCAATCTTAAAGTTTATTACCAACTAAACTCAAACTAATATTTAAAAAAAAAGAAAACAATACAGATTTACATCTTCTTGCGACAGGCACATATAGAGCTAACAGTCGGTCCGAATATGTGATGCGAATCTTGTAGGGTTTAATAATGATAGCGCAGTATAATTCTCTGATACATCATGGCAAGAGCGGTTAGGTAATATTTAACACGCGCTCAGCAGCATTAGGTTTGACATTCGGCAACTAACAAAAACTCGCAAAAGTATCTACAAGCTTTGAAGATCCAGTGTATCCAATAGAATCAAAAAATCAGCCCAATCGGACATTTTACGGTTGAGTAGAGGTAATGAAAGGTGTGTAGGTGTAGGTGACTTTGTCTTTGTTAGGAATGAAGAACGACACTAAACGAAACTTGATTCAAAATATAAGGGCTCCATAAAAGTTACCGCAATTTTAGAAAACAAGTGCGCCCGTGATAGCCTCTGCGAAGTTCCCCATATTCCTGTAGGGTTTCTTGAGGTACCTATATGAAAATTATAACAAGGATGACGTGACGGCGTATACTCATGATAATGATCTTGTTCATAAAACTGGTCCAAACAATATTGATAGAAATGCAGTGTATATTGTAAATAGTTATAACAGTCAGAGTTTTTAATATCTTTGAAATACCTGCGAAGGAGATTCTCTAATCTTGTAATAACTAATGCCACTGTTCATGAGGCTGCATCATCAGCAAAAAAATACGATATAAAGTAAACGAAAAAAAATGTAGTAAAATGATGATAAAAAATATCACTAAAAATGTAAGTAAAAAAAAAAGCAAAAAAAAAAAAATAATTAAAGGAAATGGGAGTCTTATAAAACTATGAAAAGAAATCAATGTAAAAAAAAAGTAAAAGAAGTAATTTAACAAAAAATTTAGGATTGACAAAAGATGTAGGATTGACAAAACATGTAGGATTGACAAAAAAATGTAAGATTGACAAAAAATGTAGGAAGATTAGAGTCATTGAAGGGAGTGTCCGGTTCAATGACTCAGCTAAAAGGGTTCATTCCGGTCTAGCCTTTTGGCTACAGGGATTGCAACCCGGTCTAGCATTAGCTACAGGGATTTCCGGTCTAGCACTGTCAGCTAAAGGGATTTCCGGTCTAGCATTAGCTACAGGGATTTCCGGTCTAGCACTGTCAGCTAAAGGGATTTCCGGTCTAGCAATCTCAGCTAAAGGGATTTCCGGTCTAGCATTAGCTACAGGGATTTCCGGTCTAGCACTCTCGGCTAAAGGGATTTCCGGTCTAGCAAACTCCTGTCTCCGGTTTTAAACTGATAAGAGGGAGCTTAGTACACTCCAGTCTCTGGTTTTTAACTGATGAGAGGGAGCTTAGTGCACTCCAGTCTCCGGTTTTTAACTGATGAGAGGGAGCTTAATACACTCTAGTCTCCGGTTTTAAACTGATGAGAAGGAGCTTAGTACACTCAAGTCTCCGGTTTTTAACTGATGAGAGAGAACTTAGTGCATTCCAGTCTCCGGTTTTTTAACTGATGAGAGGGAGCTTAATACACTCCAGTCTCCGGTTTTTAACTGATGAGAGGGAGCTTAATACAATCCAGTCTCCGGTTTTTTTTAACTGATGAAAGGGATTCCTAGCTTAGTAGGATCCAGTCTCCGGTTTCAAAAATGACGAGAAGAGTTTAATAGTTGTAGGTGTTACCGGACCAGCACACTATTGTAACATTTCGCTAAAGATCACGCTAATTATAGAGTTGTAAAAAAAATAAAATAATAAGATTATGTTTAGTTTTCTAAAAGATATGTCAGGATGAACGAGGCGTTCCTTGTCCTCAGATGTATAAAGATGCGCACACGAGGACGTGTGCATGTCAGTATGGCCGTGACGGCGTCCGCGTCATCAAATGCAAGAATATTGTAAACAACAGGTGTACGCCTGAGCCACCGAGCGCATCGTTCGATATCCCTACTACTCAAAATTGTTTTGCTACCTGTATAAAAGGCTCTGAGCGCCCTCCGTTCGGGCAGTCTTGGCTCTGGCGTGGCTCGGTACACTTGTTGTATCTTGCTCGTAGCTTATCCTTGACTCTTGGATAATTAATTTGTGCAAACAAGTTAATTATTATTGTCAACTAAAAATTAGTCGCAGTACAATTTATAATTGACTATCTATTGCTTAAATTATGACTTATTTGTAGTAAGGAATAATTATGATTTACTTTGTTAATGAGAACTAGTAATTAATAATGGAAAGTTGATCAAAATATAATGATCTGTTATATCACCACATCCGCATTTTATTTATCGTATCTGACCCTCTTCCTACACATATATATATATATATATATATATATATATATATATATATATATATATATATATAGTTAAGTGATATTCATTTATTTGTTTTTACTTTTTTTGGCAGGAATATCCCAGTACACATTTCTACAAATAGAAAAAAAGCAGCTGCCCGTAAATATGTAATATCTATTCATGACGATGAACACAACTATTTAAGTGGACATATCATAAAAGGTATTTACAACCTGTTTTACATTATATTTATAAGTTGAAACTTTAAAGAACTAGCTTTTTATAAATCGACTTAATGATTTTTATGGTTGATTGTCTATTTTCATAATTTAGTTAATAAAAATACTACTGTCATTTTCTTCCCCATTACTCACGAGTATATGTCCATGTTTATAACACGTAATATACAATTGCCCTTTTTTATTTTAAGGGCAAATTCGATATCCATTTGCTGCAGCATTGGTATGTGTTTGGGATACGTTAGCGATGAGCTTAGGAGTGAAATTGAAAAAGTTATCAGTTCAGTTCCGAGAAGTGCACCTTTTCTCGCAGCCAATACTTCATGATCAACGATCTTTACGTTTAAATGTTACATTACTAAGGGGCACTGGTCGTTTTGAAGTGAGTACCTTTATAATATTTCATTTATTTAAGCCTTTATTTCTAAATACAATAATATTTTTTGACAATAGCTTATTTTAGTACATCAGAGTTTCCGCTTTTAGTGTTCAGTATGTTTTGTGACACATAAGCCTTTTCTAGCTTCTTGTATTCTTGTCTATCTTTGGTTTTCCATGATTATATTTTTCTTTTAATTGAAGAGATTATTTGTCCATATTTTGAATTGTCTTGCCCTTCTTCTTTTGCCGTCACGTATCTGCCATTCCGTTATAATTTTTGTTCATGTTATCACATTTTCTCGTGTCATATGGTCTGTCCATCGCTATTTTAACTCTGTTTTTATTTTTATTAACATATCTTCTACCTTTGCAATGAAACGAATTTCTTTTTTTATCTTTTTGTATGGCACCCACCATATTCCATTCCATTCCTTTCTGACACCTTTTAAAAGCCCATGAAGGTGATTTTAGTTCAATGCGTATGTTTGACATTAATATGTCACCCTGCTGTCAGGAAGGATGCTTTAATTCGTCCCATTCCCAAGCATAACAATCCCACTACTTCATCTGATCTGCGACTTATTAATATTTTACCATGCTTCTCAAAAGCTTTAGAGAAAATTGTTTGCTCATGGCTTACTTGGAATTATGGATTATTTGGAATCGAATGACATTTTACCTCCATTTCAATCAGGTTTTAGAAAAGGCCGATCTCCATCTACGGCCCTTTCACATGTTTTTGATGATATATTGTATGCGCAAGATAAAGGTGCGGGTACAATTTTAGTTTTACTAGATTTTTCATAGGTCTTTTTATAATATAAATATACCGTTGTTGTTATCCAGACTAATATATTATGGATTCAATTCGAACGCGGTAAAGTGAAAAATCAAAATAGATTATTGTTCATAAATAACAACAATTTTAAGATAAAAATGTTGTCATTTTCAACAAATTGTAGATATTTTCAAGTTAATTTTCAAAGATTTTTAAATTGGCCGTCATAAGTAAATTAAAGTTCAAAGATCTAATCTAAATATATATATATATATATATTTATGTATTGACAACGCTGAGCTTAAAATACTTCAAGTTACGGGGACAAGCTCCCAAGCTAACCGGCTTCCGGATTTTTTTCAGTCCGTTTTTTTAATGAACAATGTTTAAATGTTAATTTATATGTACATTAATTTATTGTTGAAATCCAGGGAAGGTTTAAAAGGTAAATAAATATATAAAAATTATAAGAGTAGTTAAAAAGGCAAAACAACGTTTGCCGAGTCAATTAGTATGAGTATTAAAATAATGTTACAGACGGTAGGAGTAAATCAATAATACAAGCGTTCATTCGTCAAGCCTAATGGATCTTGTAAACGTTGACTCTAAATGTGAGGAGTGATAAAAGTAAGTTTATGATTATACTTAGGTGATCCCGCCACTTATTGCTAGCTTTTTGCCACACCTACACTGGTATCTGGTAACTGGATAACATGTGGAACTTTTGACCATCAGTGTTAGGTAAATCAATATATTTTAAAATTTATCGCACTGACTGTACGTGATCTATCTATACATGATCTACTGTTCTATTCTCTATATTTACCAAAATGATAGTCTGTTCATAATTAAAACCAAATATTCTACATACATAGGCTACAAGTCGCATGGACCTTTAGACTAAATCCGGATAGTAAAACCAGGAATTAATTTTAGTTATTTTAAGTAGCTTAAGCTATTGCGATAATATTTATATACATATTTTTGTGTAAAATGTTACACTTATTTTATACTATTTATTAGAATATTGAACTTTGTACCATATCAATCACTTTGTAAATAACATTTTAAACGTTTTTTTAGTAAAATACCCATATCT
The DNA here is from genome assembly GCA_036924255.1 of Apodemia mormo. Lineage (NCBI taxonomy): Eukaryota > Metazoa > Arthropoda > Insecta > Lepidoptera > Riodinidae > Apodemia > Apodemia mormo. The sequence continues at coordinate 3,727,443 of JAUPFN010000020.1, read as the reverse complement.
ATTATAATAGTTGACGATTCAACAAGTACTCAAGGATTATTATAATTTCCTATGCAATATGAGTCGTCAAAAAAGGCATTATGAGAATTCACCAGAAAAATCTAGTATTTAAAACAACACCGAAAACAGTAAAAACATGACACGAGCGCATGTAAACGCAACATATAATAATTTAAAAATTGACATTTGATATGATTGATGGACGACCCATTTCCTAGCTTAAGCAATTGCCGGGTTAGAAATAAAAAAACTGAGCCGTCACGGGACGCCTGGCAGATGTGAAACATCGGGTCGCGCAGTTGGTTGCCATGGCGACACGTCGCCTCACCGTAAACGCTACTAAATATGGACTGTATACTTCGCTGTATACCCTACCTTAGTACATAATATTATAGCGTGGCGACCCGTCGCCACGAATGCCGCATCGCCACGCCAACAATCCGGTTTATACCTGCGCCAATAGATGTTTCACATCAAAATAATACTTAAACAGAATTTGGTGTTAGGTTATGAACAGGGTTAGGCTAGGAATGAAAATCAATTATTTCTGTCTTTTCCCAACCTAACACGCTATCGGGTTAGGCTTTCTGATCAGGTTAGGAATAATTCAATTTGTATCAGTATTTCACAGATATTTCATATAAATTTTGGCTAAGAATGCCACACTAATACCTGCCACAGTCTGAGACTTGGCTATTATATAATATACGACTAGGTAAATTGACATATAGCAAACATGTATTTGTTTGATACTAAATAGATTAAGGCAATGGTACGGCTTGTCACGACTTGTAATAAACGACATGGTAAACTTAAACAATATACACTAATATTATGAAAAATATATGACTTACTTGACTCAACAGTATAGAGTATATGCAACTGTCTGCATATCCAATTATTTTCTGTTTTCTTATCTTGCAGTCGGTTTCATTGTTAATGATAGATAATGGTTAAATTCGTCTCGTTTTTTAAATCCCAATCATCTAAAAGTTTATACTAGGTTTTATGGCGATATAATTAACTTGCTTGATTCGACCAAAATAATTACCCGCTTTTGACCCACAATTGTCTCGTACAATCGAGGTTCGTTAAAATATTATTACTTCACAACTGAATTGAGGACCGGAGTCTACATAAAAGTGAACTTTGGTTATAAGAACTGCGGATTTCTTACGTTTCTATGAAATGGTCGTGTACCTGAAAAATAATCGATTGTCATTGGCCGATTTTTTTATATCATAAGATAGCAAATAAGCAGAAGGTTCTCCTAATGAAAAAAGTTAATCATCGCATATAGACAACTAAGATGTTATTGTTGCGTTGCTATCTCATGGCGAGGTCTAATGCCACATGTACAAGTTTACCGGCTACCTGACTCTCCGAACCGGTACACCACAGTGATAAGCAGTGACGTTATTGCGGCAGAAATAGGTAAGGCGGTGGTACCAGACTTGGGCGACACAATACAGAACTCTAACACCTAGTAGCCACGATGGTAGTGACTCGCGTAGCCTATCGGTCGCCTTTTACGACCTTCCTGGCAGAACGGCAGTTGGCCTATTCTACAAAGGAGCCCGAGACCAACACGGGGGAATAATGAATGATGTTGATTCTTTGTTAAAATCGCACACTGTCCTATTTACTTCATTTTCGGTAAGTAATCATCTTCCCTAGAATTACAATCAGCTTAGTTCTTATTAAATTATTTGAGCTCAATTAGCTTCATATTCCTTTTGAATGGAAACTCTTACTAAACTGAATACGATGTTACGCGTAGTAATAAATACATTTTAGATTTATGCTGTGTGTTTTCAACCAACTTCATTGAGCTATTACCATTGTGTGAAAAGTATTTGATTTAAAAAACTTAATATAATAAATGGTATCTTATTTTATAATTATTTTAAAATCAGTGAGTTTTTTTATATTATACTTTATCATAAGTAAATATTTACAGAAACTTCTTTATGATCTCATATCGCTGTTTTTTGGCATTAAGTGTCATTATAAATGAAAATATTAGGACGGGAAACAAATTACTACTGATGTTGGTCTTATAACTATTATTTTATTTTAAAGGTTATGGATGACATTATTCTAATTGCAAGAGGCTACATATTTGCAGAAGAATCACAAGTAACGTTAGATAAAAGCCCTTTAAAAGCTGAATCGAAATATCTTAATTCGAATGAAATTTATCAGTTATTTTATTCAAAAGATTACGGATATGAGTAAGTGTTTATGATTATATATGTATAATATAACTGTGAATATTTAACCTTTTATTGGTTGATATAACCTTCTATTGGTTGATTGCCTAAAGTATGATTTTCCTCAAATGAGTATATTTTATGAATAGTGACATAAAACAATTATTTTATTTTCAATATGAGTTAAAATGGCATGTACCTTATTTAGGATAAATTAAACAAATTTTTGCCCTAAAGCTAAGTAGCATATATATTTTGAAAGCAGCAATTACGATATTTTATGGTGACAACTAACAACTATAATATTATAACCAATTGTTTCTTCATTGAGTAATTTTATTTGAAATCACTTGTTGCAGGGGTGCTTTTCGTAGTATTTACAGTACAAATTTTACTCAAACCAATGCTAAAATAATATGGCAGAATAATTGGGTAACTCTAATAGATAGCATTCTGCAGTTGAATGCTATAAGGAAAATACATAATACAGTATTGCAACCCAATTATATTAAGAATATAAGCATAAATGTCAAAAAGCATGAATCAACTAATACATATAAAACTGATAATTTACTGTTAATGAGGGCCAATATAATAGATTCCCAGAAATACACAAGGTAAGATAAAAATTATCATAAAGTACTGAAACATAAAGTTCTTAGTCGTTTAAAAGTGTATGTTAAATTTGTTATCTAACAACATTAGTTATATTGCTAAGTATCGAACTAATTAGCCACATTTTTTTAAGACATCTACATAGCACAAATACCAATAAGATCGATATAGTGATGTATAATATTTTCACGTAGTTTTAATCTGCAAGAAAACTCCTCAAAATTCCATTTAATGTAGTAGGTCTAATCACAAATGTAATATGGATACAAAAAAATATGATGCTGACTTTTGAATACCACAATCTAAACTCCCTGAAATTTGAATTTGATATTTTTTTTATTTAAAGGTTAAGAATATTATGCGAAAATTTTATATTTATCGTAACATGTTGATAACTTTTTGCAGTTGTGGAGGAATTTTGATGGAGAACGTTCAGTTCTTAGAATTACCACCAACAAAAGAAAATATTTTATTGAGATCACAGGTAAATAAATGGATTTTTTAACAATTAATCACATATGAGTAAAATAAATTTTATTACATTTGAACTGCTATTCTATTTTTTGTTTAACGACTAACTATTTTGTTCCATGAATAACTGGGATTAGGTTTTCTATAATGTGTATGTCTATAAAATTGTCATGTTCGTTTAGTTTTTTTTTGCGATATTTTTATAATATAATTCTAAAAAATCTAATGCCACATTTTTAATTTTATCGTAGATTATTTCGTACGTCTTGCAACTTTATTAAATATTGTATTTTCCTTATCACTGTAACAAAGTATCTTCACGCCCATATCCCCGAAGGGGTAGGCAGAGGTACAACAAGTGCACCCACGATTAGCCGAAGATACTTGATCCCACAAATGTGATAGGCAGCAAGCCTATCGCCAACCGGGCACTTTCCAATCCCGGGCAACTTTTTGTGTTTCTCTGAAAATTGAAAAAACACTTTTCTTATGTGCCCGGCCCAGGAATCGAACCCGGGACCTCATGTGGTCAACGCCAACGCTGGACCACTAGACCACATTGAAAAATGTATTTAAATTATACATTTAAATACATTTTCAATGATATAATTATTACTTAATTTTAATTATCAATTTCAATTTCATTATTTCAGTGAGATAACTCTTAATTTAAAATTTAAAAAAACACCTGACACATTTTCTAATCATCAGGCTTCCATCCTGCTTCATATACATAAAAGCTGATGACCTTCGAAAGGGGATCCTGTAGTATCATTTTAAGGTTACCATGGTTCCTTACTCAATAAATTTGACTTGTTTTATTGCAAAGCTCCCATGGCCTCCTCTTAGATCCATCATGTAACCTTGGAAATAATCTGATACAAATTATTTGCAAAATTATAACAAATGGGACCACACTCTATGCTCTTATTTTGTTTTGTTTAGGAGTTCCATGGTCGCCTCCTAGTTTCATTATTAAACCCTACGAATTTTCTAGCAATAAAAGCAAATTATATCAACTCAAGCTCAGAATGGTCACCTTCCATCGTCATCATGTTTCATCTTCATATCCTAGAAAATATCTAGTACTTACGTATTTGCCAAAACAAATTTATTTAGCCTACACTCGATGGGTTTATATGATTTAGCTTAGGAATTGTTATGAACTGATTTTAGTTTTACAATTAAACGCTGGAAATTATTCGGCTCAAATGTCCTTAAAATAATGAATTAAATGAGCCCAAAATCGTCTATTTTGGGCCCTGTAGCCGCGTTCCGATCCGGTAGTAATTTCAAATCAATTCACTCGTCAAATATACACATACATGTAAAAAATTAAATGTTTTTTTTTAATTTGGTATTAATATTTGAATAATTTATAATAGTTCAGTCTGACATAATTAATGATAAAAAAGATGAAATTAATTAAATTTGCTTTTAACTGCGAACTGTTCTATGTGATCTTCACACCATATCATGGTAGAATATGATGGTATATTCAATTACTTTTACTAATTTGCTACGCCCATATTCTTGGAAATAAATATTTTTTACTGTATTATATTTCACATAACGATTTTACAGGATGCATACGGAATAGAACATTATGCGCCATTAGAAGAAATGTCCAACTCAGATGGAGGAATAATATTAAAAACTAGGAGAGTAGCTGATGTAGATTCATTTAGTTGGGTTGAAGCGCCAGAGACCTCTGGACCTGGCTTAACCGTTAAGGTTTTTAATTTTAATTTTACTTCAATTTACAATATATAACTAAGGAAAATTAAAGATCGCTTTAAATCAGAGTTTGGCCGTGGGCGTATTAGTTATGAAAAACTACGTCACCAACCTAAAACTGTCTCCTCATTACTATGAACTTAACGCCGTTCAATTAATTTGGGCACAGGTTAATGGAGTTATGTCACCAGGAACAATAAAACCTTCGATTTGACTGAAATTATAACATTATTCGAATAGGGTTTTAAAAAGGTTTCGACGCAGAGGTTGAGTGATTACTTCAAGCGTATAATTATATGTGTATATATAAGTAATATGTATATGTAATAATTTGTATAGTATAAGTAGTATATATATAATTTATTAAGATCTACGTTCTTATATGACATATATTTTCTGAGGCACCGTTTACATACTTTCTGTTTGCCCAAAGGTTGACTGGAGGAGAATGCCAATAGACATTATGTCCGCCTTTTGTAGAAATTTATTTAAGGTGTACAATAAAGTTAAATATATAAATAAATAAATTATAGATGCAAACTAAATGTGTGACCCTAAGTGTGGCTTGCGTAGACCATTAGCATACCTTTACGTTGTTTGCAAAAAGCAAACGATTGGATATACAGCGCCGTGACTTAGAGTTTTGCAATAGCGTTAATGCTAGTCATTGTCGTTTTCCAGTTTATAGGCTAAGTTACCCAGTAATTTTATGTATATGGCATTACCCTCCCGCCGTACGGATAATAACATTCCTTTTACATCTTTGTTGTTTATTGACGATAGATTTCAAGTCCCACCAGGAGAGCCAGTTGGTTGATTGCTATCATATTTCATTGGTCTTGCCGAAATGGATATTTTGAAACTAGATTTTATGGACAATTTCAGGTTCATTACGCTGGTGTTAATAATGTCAGTACCAATGGAAAAGTAGGTTTAAATGGATTAAATAATAAAAAAAATCGACCGTGTGCAGAGATAAATTTTAGTGGAACAACAGAGAGGTAATTTATTAATACTGTTAAAAATTTAATCATGCATACAATCAATACTTATTATAAATATATCCAGTGTCTTTTGACATTAAGGGAACTATCTGCTTAATGACTGACCCATGTTTTATGGGATTATAAATTATCTTGATATGTTTTTTAATTTCCGAGAAATCCATGGACAGACACACTCTTTTACAAAATTTAGCACAGGTAGTTTAAGTCAATTATCATACTCAAATATGACTGTTAACAATATTGTATTCACATAGATCAAACTGATAATCTCATGCTTTAAAGTTGGTTATAAAGAGATTATAGGCCAACCAATAATGACCGCTAATTATTGAGAAAATATAATCAAGTTTAACAGCAATGCATACTATCTTACAGTGTAACTCTTAGCGGATAGGATATTTTTGTGCAATCAAAAAATAGAAAATTGTTTTCTTCTAATCTGTCTTAATCTATGACTATTAAGTCATTATTAGGATTTTATTTTTCTGTTTTATAGTTTTTACTCATTTTAGAATATAATAAGTATATTTTGTGAAAACTAAAGGCTTAAGCTGTTTGTTTTTAAATAAATAAATCAAATACTTAAAATTACTTTTGTTAATATTTAGTGGTGTAAGTGTTATGGGAGTAACTCAAACTGAAGCAATCGCATCGAGTTTTAAGGTGCAAACGGATTTGCTCTGGCCTGTTCCACCAAGCTGGAGCTTAGAAGACGCTGCAACTGTTCCGTTGGCATACAGTATGGCTTTCTATATTCTCGTAAGTATACTTAAACCTACTAATTGTGTGTATTTGATCGACTGGTGGTCGAACTCGAAATTACAACAATAAAATTTAAAACCAAAATTGCCTAAATTTTTTCATATTTTTTCTGTTCGGCAATTAGTACATCCGACATAGCGAAAACACCATTTGCGGGCAACATTTACAAGATAGTAGCCGCGAGGAATGAATTGTAGCCCCACAAATATCAATCTCATTTTACACCAATATATCTTGGCACGTAAGAAATAAAATAGCTTGGCTTACTAGGTGGTAAAGTTCTGAATTGTCTCGCTCGGGTCTGGTGCCTTTGCCTTACCTATTCCTGCTGCAATGCTGTGTTTCGCTTTAGAGGGTAACATATGCATGTGGCATTAGACCTCTCCATAAGATAGCAACGCACCATTACCATCTTGGGTATCTATAGGCGATGGTTGACTCTTTACATTAGTTGACCCATCTGCTTATTTGTTATCTTAAGGCACAAAAAAATATGGAAGCTAAAAATTTTCCTGCCATAGGTTACTCTAATGCTCTGCATTATAAGTCGTGCAAACTGCGCACTCAGAATTGCGCGACACCCAATATAACTTTCAAAAAATTTATTATTTTTTTATTACCAAAAAGCGCAGTTTCACAGGTCAAGTTCCCAACAAAAAAAAGATATACAAAATTTTAAACCTTATTAGTTTAACGCCATTGTAGAAGTAAAACTTTCAAAGACCAAAAAATACACATTCTTTAATCAATCAAGAGAGTAAATTTGAAATTTTGTGTTTCTTACCTATGTTAGCTAGCAAATATTGTGTCTTACCTATGTAATTTATCAATTGTATACAAACTTTCAAACCCCTACTTTAAAATTTCCAGACGTAAATAAACTAAATATTTTTTAATTACCAAGAGTATATATGTTGCAAGCGAAGAAATTTCATATTCAATCGGTCTCAAAGTGCTATAAGAATATAGCATGAGCCTAAATTATCAAATTAATATAAGGTACAATAGTATATGAATTCAATGGATTCTTTTTGACAGATACTAAATTTTGAAAAGAAATATAGTAGAAAAGTCATGAAACTAATTAAACTTGTACGTTTTTCCTTATTTCTAATTCAAGCAAAGTTTTTTTCTTTTCTGTCTTAAACACTTTCTTTTATTTATGACCAACCATACAAATAAAAAAAATGTCGGATAGATAAGACCCAAAATGTTAAATAAACTATTATATAAAATGCAATAAAAATGAAAGTATGTATAGTCAAAACTTACAACACAGGAGTCTGTATAAATAAGATACACTTAGTATCATCCTAAAGATACGAAGAAAAAAACAAGTGTGATCTATTTTAGAGTAAGATCCCAGAGCCGCCAGACCTTGCTTATTTTCTCGTAGGAAAATATGATTAGGTAGTGTTAGTGTAGTCTATATAACAGTGAACGCATGTATACTTGCTAGTTTGGGTCGACGGGCAATTCTCAAATATCAGGTACTAAAGTTACGGAAACATTATTATATTATTATGTTGTAGGGAATGCGAGTATTACAAACAATTTTAAATCAATGCTGTTACAAAAAAATACTAATAATAGTTAATACTGGACTTTTAAAGATCGAAAGAAAAAACAAAATCTTAGTTATAATCTGAGACTAATTTTTATCTACTATATTTAGGAGACTTAGAACAGCACGCGCTTTTATTTACAACGACATCACAAATGTGTCTGAGGATTTTTGGCCCTTAAAATTCCTCTGGTAACTTAGAAATAGTGTTGAAATAGAATTAAGAGGAGTCTCAAATTATAAGTAAGATAATGATTTTTCTTTCAATCAATCGATGGATATTATGTCCGGTAGAAGAAGTCTACGAGCATTAATTTTATATTATTTATAATATCTTTACAACTAACTTTAAACTCACCTTATAGACCTTACGTAAAGTGAGTATTATTCTAACGTACCTTTAACACCTGCTACCTGAGAATTGGCCATCGACACAAGCTAACCGGTATGCATGCGTTCACTGTACATATTAACATTACTTAGTCGTGTATATTTTGTTCATGAGAAAATAAATAAAGTCAGGGGGCCCTGGGGTCTTATACTATTTAATGTGTTACCAAGTAACACATATTTTGCTGTAAGTAATCGTTGTTTATATTTTACATTTTAAGTGGTAAAAATTAAATATTTTTCATGATGGGAGATACAAAGACGTATTATGCCTATGTTGACGATATATTGCGACATGAATTGCTTAAAATAGTATGTAATAATTGTGAATTCATGTAAAATTAATCTTAAAAAAGATTTGCGTGAATTTTAGCATTATAAAAATGTCCGTGATACAATTTACATTTCATAAAAAAATAACAATATATGACAATATGATAAACCTCTATCAACATGCGTTGCTTTTGAGACCAAATTTGTATGGACTCCCTTTTTTCCTTTACGATCCTTGTCTTAATCTATTAGGGGTAGAATTTCCAAACACTAATAAATCCATGTTTATTTTTAATCAACCGAGTGCGTAAATCTAAAATTAAAACGTGTCCAGTTTACCGACCGTAGAAATTTCATACAATCTTTCATACTTTGGTTTACGCTTCTTTAAATTACTCACTTATTCACGTACGCTTTTCTTGCTGTATAATACCTAATTATATAATGCTACATACATTCACAGTATGACATAGCAGGAGAGCTGCGGTTGATCGTAATATAGTTTTGACCTATTTGAAAAAAGTTTCTATCAGACAAATTAAAACAATACTATAACAGGAACAATTACATTACAGCTTCACTGATGATTAAAGTGATCTTTTATTAGATTTTTAAGTGTGTAAGTTTATAAAAAAACAGCTAAAAGGGTACGAAAATAGGGAATGATTGAATATTCACTCACTGATGTAAGACCACGCATAACTTTTTGTCGATTTAATTTTTTGATAAATATATATTATTAAATATTTGAATTATTGTATACAGTTTTACCGGCGCATTTTCGTCTGCGAGTAGAGCAACATGTTATCAATGTAATCTTTCATACAACATTTCATTCCCTATTTCAGTTTCTTACAGGTTCATTTTTAGAAAACAATACTAAGAGGCTCACAAACGAATCGTCATTTCTGGAGTTTTTTGCTTACCAGATCATCGAATCTGGTAAGCAAAAATCTCCAGAGCCTCGCTCATCGCCACAGAATGGCTAGTTTATCGAGCTTTTATCGGATACACTTACTGGAGAGTGCGCTGCGGAATTACACGATTAAATTCCACCATCCCCGTTTTTCTATCGCTCGTTGAGGAGCACAGATTCTAGGCATCGCCATAATGTGGTGGAGGTTCCACGTACCTGGAAAAAGCGGTATCATTCGACATTCTTGATTCGAACCGTAAGGGACTGGAAAATGTAAGAAACATTTTCTGTCACCCGAGAGTCTGTCAAGTCTGTGTTACCCGAGGAGTACAACCTGGGGATATTCAAGAGAAAAGTGAACAAGTACATTCTAGGGAAGCGTGTACCATCTTAGGCCGCATCTTAGCTTACCAACGGAGGAGATCATGTTCAAGCGCTTCCCTATCAATACTAAAAAAATATGTTTGACTCCAGTTCTTCATCTATTGGTCCATGTCCCCTTTGAAGAATAGGATATCTGCCATTCTGCTTCGCAGTTCGTAAAATGCAAATGGTTGACTTGATTTTTCACCATCGTACCTCCACCATTGGTGGTAGAGTTCCGCAACGTCTCGCCCGGGTATTTGAGACCATAATCTTACATATTCTTGCTGGAATAGCGAGAATGCCTGTCAATGTCGTGTCCGGTTTAGTTTGATTTCGCATGTGGCATTACCATCCCACCTTACAGCTAGCAACGTACTATTAACATCTTTGGTGCCCATAGAAGATGGCCCCTCTTTCCATCAGGAGAGCTATCTTGCTTGTATGCTATCTAAAGATGTAAAGAAGCTCTACTACTACTATAAACTGAGTCCAATACTTAATAGGATTTAATGGTTTTAACTTAGAATTTTAATCGGTAAAGTAACGTGTTATACTGCGCTTGTTATTCAAACTGCAGTAGAAGTACCGAAGGGTAAGATTTTATAACTTTGATTCTGGGTATTATTGTGTGGCATGAAGTAGTTATTTAACGTTACAATTTTACATTTCAGTGCATTAAAACGCAACTTTTTCCTGGTTATCGTGTTCTTGTAAATGAAGGCGCTGGGGCGTTAGGCCAAGCCATTATATCTATAGCTTTAGCATATGGCTGTGAAGTGTTTGCTGCAGTATCCAATGTAAATGAAAAGCAATTCTTAAAAAGATTGTTCCCTGAACTTAAAGGTTTGTAATACTACTTTAAATATATAATATATATCTGTATGATAGGTGTCCTTGTTGGTTAAGGTTTTTATGAATAATATATCCAAGTGAAGTTCTTTTGAGTAATAGAGTATTTGCACCTCTGTCAGACAGTAAAAGATGAGCGGTTGTTGAACGTGAAGTACGTTCAACAATCACTGGTCCAACAACCTGAACTGACCGCTGAACAAAAGGCGACTGATTGGCTATGCGAGTCACTACCATCGTGGCTACTAGATGGTAGAGTTTTGTATTGTCTCGCCCGGGTCTGGTACCATCACCTTACCTATTCCTGACGCATTAGTGTCAGTGCTTGTCACTTTCGTGTTCCGGTTTGGAGAGTAAAGTAGCCGGTAAACTTATGCATGTGGCATTAGACCTCGCCAGAAGATAGCAATGCAACATTGACATCTTTGGTGTCTATAGGCGATGGTTAACTCTCTCCATTAGGGGACCCATCAAACAACTCGTTTGCTATCTTATGATATAAAAAAAGTTCCGCAACATCTCCATTATATGTTTAATATCACCGATTTAACCCTTCACCACCTTTTTTGTCTAATTATTACGTTAGTTGTTTATATATTTAGTCATGAGAACCATCTGCTTGTTTACAACACAAATTTGTAACAAAGAGGCAGAGAAAATTAAGTGCCATATATCACGATTCAGACAGACTTGCCTTGCTTATTTCACATTTATAACTCTCTTCATGCAAACATGCCATTTTCGGAAGCTTTTGACACCACCTTAAAGCATTCGCTACATTTGTAGTCAGCCATCTACATTTGTATTGTATATCTGTTTTATAAAACGTTCATCTACTATTCTTTCAACATTTCCGAGTCAACGGAGCTTGCCCTTTCTCATTTTTACACTGATACTGTCTTCCTTTCGTTAACTTCCCTAAAATATTAATAAGAAATACGTAGATTTCTGACATACAGTTCCATAATTGAGCTAAATGGAAAAATATTAATTTAGTTTTATTCTAAACTGACTTTGAATAAATTTCTCTTGCTTCGTTTTAATATTTTTTAACAATGCATTCGATATTTCAGATGATTACATCGTAAATTCTAGTATTGCCAGTTTTTGTGATATTGTATTCACAGCTACAAATGGAAGATGTTGTGACATTGTGATAACTAGCTCTAAAGGAGAACTTAAGAACGTAAGATTTATTATCTAAGTAATGCTTTTCTTAGAATTTATTGACACGTTCAGAATTTTAACTGACGGCCTTGTAGTCGACTATTTGTTTCGACCCTCCCTCGGTACGCCCATGGTTAAGTGTTATTGTATTGTGTTAAGGATAGCAGCTTTTTGTAATGTTGAGTATAAATATTCATTCAGACCGAGAATCAGTGGGACAGACTTGGCTAATAACAATAATAAAAGTTCAACGTTATATAATAGCATTAATTACAAATAACAAATTTACAAACTTCCCTTAATTAAATGTAGACCTGTTTTAACGAGTAACTTCTAGAGCTTGATTATGATGATATCCAGCTACTTTTGGAATAAATTAAAACTATACGTAAAACATTTACACACATAAACACAAACACAAGCATACATACACAAACATACTTTTTTGCAATATTTGTTGTGTCAGTACCTGGGCTGTTCGAGGTAACAGACGTGGATGCAATAATACATACATTATATACTATCGGGTATCTTCTTCCCAAAAATGAAAGGTAAAACCAATGGAGCATCAGCAAAAGATAAGGTAGTAATATTAAACCATCCATAAATACCGAATCATTAAGGACTGTTTGAAACTCTATTAACATAATCAACAAGCTTATTCAAAAAAATATTTAGTAAAAACATTTAAAAAAAACACCAATTTTGATCGAGTAGTGTGTATTATGCAATTATAGAAGTTGAACATATTTTATTGAGTTTTTTTAATAGAACAATTGAAAAAACTCAATAACATATGTTCTTGAATTCGGGGAAAAAACCTCAGGGTCTCATCCAAAATAATTAACTAGTTACTAATTTGTCACATATTCTCGATTTTCTTATTACATATAATAATAACAGGTCTATATAATTAGCTAAAACAAATATATTTAAACTATTTTATTAATTAGCTAAAACGAATATATTTAAACTATGTTATTAATAATAGGTCTTTACCTATGAAAATGCCGTTTTTCATGAAATAAATGAAGCGAATTTTTTTTTCTATATTTTTTGTTTCTATTAAAATAATCACCCATACAATCAATGTATCTTTGCCATCGCATTGGTAGCAATTACGGTTTTATACTTTATAAAATAGTTATCTCTATTTATTATGCAGAAGAACCAGTGTGATGACATTTGTTTGTTTACATGTGGTTTACATTAGATTAAAATATTCAATTTTAATATTTTGTTTCTGTAATTACAGAGTTTTTTGAAATGCTGTGCATTATCAGGCGTAAACATAGATATAGGGATTTTGCACAACTCTGAAGATTATCAGTTCGGTATGCACAGTCTGTTCATTGAAAAATCATTTATTACGGTTGACTTTTCATCAGTGTTCAAGTTACAGTATGTGGAGGACAAAAAAGTAAATATTATAATGTAATTTATGTGAATATAATGGTAACACAAAACGTATATTATATAATTAGTAGCCGATGCTAGAGCAGTTAAGTGATTTTGAGTAACTAATAATACGTTGCTGAATTAATCGTATAAAGCAATATCTGGTAAAAAACCTTTGGTTTAACGATTAAATCCTGTCGTCTTCTTTGCTTAAATTTTATATCATTCAATTAAAAAATTGAATGATTGAAAATTTAAGCCCATGAAGTGACAGGAGGATACATTTGAAATTAGCTGGATTCAAAACCTGGCTCTTACAAATCGTTCTGGAAGAACCTTGGAATTATTTCGCAAATATATCTTGACCAAGATGAAATATGTGCCCCATTTGTTAAGTCGAGCACCTGTCATATTAAAGAACTGAATATCATTTATTTATCTTAGATGCCATATTTGAAAATCAATTTTGTTTGTATATCTTAACATAGCGAACAAACAGATGTCTCTCTTAATGTAAAGCAACACCATCATCTATAGATACCAACGATGTAAATGGTGTGCTACAATCTATGTGTCGGGATGTTAATGTTACATGCATAAGTTTACAGGTTCCGTAACCTTTTAAACTAGAACACGTCTGTAACTTGCATTAACATTATCGTGACAAGAACAGGTAAGGTGGTAATACCGAATCCGGACGAGACGTTGTAGAACTGTACCGCACAGTAATAGGTGTTAGTGACTTGTAGAGAACGTCCGAACCAACACTCATTTTTTCAATTCAAAATTGTATAATAATAAAGAAAAAAGGAAGTATTTTTGCTTCAGTTTCTAAACATGATCAAGGTATTAATTCTGTCCAAAAATTAAAAACACCACGTACTCAATTTTCCAACCAATCAACCAACGTTTTTCCTTATTTTTTAAATAATTTAAAAAATAAGGAAAAATGTTGGTTGATTAGTTGATAATTAATATCAGTGTTTATTTTTAACCGACTTAAAAAAAGGAGGAGGTTCTCAATTCGGCCGGTATATTTTTTTTATGTATGTACAACGATTTCTCCGAGGTTTCTGAACCGATTTACGTGATTCTTTTTTTGTTTGATGCGGAATAGCTTCGAATTGGTCCCATAAAAATTTGATTCAGGTAGGCTCAGTAGTATTTATTTTAGGAGCATTTTTTATTTATTTTACCTATGCCGATGTCTGAAATCAAATCTTGCAAGTAAATTTGATCCACTTCCCGGTTACCGATTGAGCTGAAATTTTGTATACGTATGTAAATTGGATGACAATAAAAACTATTATTAGATAGACCTGATCTGATGATGGAATCGGAAGGCGACAACAGGAACTCAGTAATTAAATGGTTAAAAATCGTTTAATAACAAGACTCTATTGACTTTGGGCTCGTTTCATTCGTGTTGACGAGCACTTTGGTACTTGGTGGTAACTAGGATCTTCCAGGGTCCGATGATGAAGCCAGAAGGTGGCCATAGGAGCTCAGTAATTAAATGACAGACCTCTATCGAGTTTGGGCTCGTTTGATCGAAATCGACGAGCACTTTGGTTCTTGGTGGTAACTAGGATCCTCCAGGGTCTGATGTTGAAGCCAGAAGGTGACCATAGGACCTCAGTACTTAAATTACGCAACTCTATCGAGTTTGGGCTCGTTTGATTCGTGTTGATGAGCACTTTGGTACTTGGTGGTAACTAGGATCCTGCAGGATCTGATGACGAAGCCAGAAGGTGTCCATAGGAGCTCGGTAATTAAATGACACAACTCTATCGAGTTTGGGCTCATTTGATTGGTGTTGACGAGCACTTTGGTGCTTGGTGGTATCTAGTTATAAAAGGAACTACTCTTGACACAAAAGTCTTTGTTCTACGTCTGTCAATTCGGTCAGTTCAGGAGATAGACATAACTTCTATGTTGTTCCAGTTCTAAGAAGGAGCTTTTTTTTTATGGTAGTCGAGCAACGGTAGCTCCTCCGGAAGGAAATCAAAATGTGCTGTGGCTAATGACGTGTCTCGTTTTGGATATAATAATTTCTTACAGATTGTGCATGGTACTTCAGCATATTGACGTACGGTGGTTATAAAATTACGCTCAGTCATTGAATGAAGCCTTTGTGACGTCTGACGCGCTGCCACTAGCCGGTTCTCACGTTGCTATGCAGACTCGGTTGCTGTACGGTATCTTAGCTCTCTTCTCGGCGGACTCCTTAGCTAAATGCTCCTTAATGAGACCAATTCTATGAGCTTTCGGCTTGGCAGATTCGTTCGCTAGACGTTCATTATTGAGACCAAGTCTATTAGCTCTCCGCTCAAAAGACTCATTCGCTATACGCTCTTGGATTTTACCAACTTTAGAATTATACCGTACAAAAATTTCTTAACGTTAGCGTAATTTCATGTATGCTTTCATGACCAACAAACGTTTTTCATGATCTTTAATAGCCTCATAAGAACGTGACATTGTGTTTCGAATAGCATTTTTACGGAGACGACTACTTTTATCCGTTCCGGTTTCTTGAGATCTATATTTTTTAAGGCGCGCAGCATCTGATGTAGGTCTACCCATAAATAATTGACAATACAACAATACACTTACACCGACTTCCTAAACTAAAATGTAAAAAATAAAAAAAGATTTAATATTAATTAAATACTACCTATCATTTATATCTGCTATTTACTAATAGGTTTGAGTCGGTGCCAAGCCTTAAACAAATATTAATATTTTAATCACTGAAATGAATACGAGCAAATTAATACAATAAAATGACTACTTTAAAGATTAAAATGCGTAAATATATCTAATAAAGAGCAACTAAATGTTAATATTATAAGCAGCTTCAATCAATACGAAGAATAATAAAAAAAATAATTACTAAAATTTATTCAACAGAATTCCTAAACTAAATGGTCATGTGAATTAATGTTGATTTATCAATTAAGCTAAAACGCATAGAAATTTTTAATTTAGAATTTACACCACATAATGGTAGAATATGTTGGTAGCTTAATTTATTTTTAACAACTTGTAACACCCATATTTTTGCAAATAAATATTTTCTTTTTTTCTTTCAAAAATTTATGTATTTAAGACGTCCGCGTCCATCAACGACGTCTGCCCGTGCGTGCACGCCGAATTGGCTTGGCACCGACTTCAAACCTATTAGTAAATAGCACATATAAATAATAGGAAGTATTTAATTGATATTAAATCTTTGTTATTTTTTACATTTTAGTTTTTGAAGTCGGTTTTTTTTAACTTAATTATTTTTTAGTATGAATAATCAAAAGTAAGATCACAATTAGACAGTAATTTAATAAATTTAAATACGTCTATAGTACATTTTTGCTAACAAATATTGAATCAACAAAAATATATTATAATTTTCAGAAAATTCAGGTTTTGCTTAGCGAAGGTATAGCGCGTGGGTACGTACGTCCACTGACGCGAATCGTGTTTGAACCCAAAGAAGTTCATCGAGCATTTAACCTGCTAGCTAATAGTGGTCATCACGGATCTGTACTTTTACATCTTAATCAACCAGCTTCACATGTTCTGCGTGGGTATGTATCTGTTTTATAAGCTGATGAAAATCTTTGTAGAATAAAAGTTTGAAATATGATTTGAGTAATGATTACATAAATAGGATCGTATTATATATCAAGTTTATACACTTCTTCTACATATAATCTTAAAGCGTGAAAAAATTTTACACTTTTTTTTTCCAATTCCACTTCTATATATAAAAACATCACATACTCAACCAACGTTTTTCATTATTTTTTAAATAATTTAAAAAATAAGGAAAAATGTTGGTTGATTATTTTTTAGTATGAATAATCAAAAGTAAGATCACAATCACAAATTCACATGCACGAGTATCACACAGTACAACAAAACACATAACACGACAGCTGCTGGTGTTAAATTGTTGAAAAATACTTTTTATGTCTAGGATGAATAGCAGGATACGTTTGGTGAATTTTGTAATTTATCTGAGGCATTTGACTATTGAGTGTAGTGTGTATTAACTCACAATGACTTAGTTTTATACTTAGATACTTTGAACAACTTTTACAATATCTATGTTTCGATTTCTGAGACTGATGGATAAGCATGTTTTTGTATTTTTCTCAGGGAAACAGTTGTGAAAACTTTTTTAATACAAAAAAGTAGGATCTTACGCTTATGAAATTGAAATGATTGTTTTTTTTTTGTTACAGACTTATACGCACACCACAATCGTTTCAAGTGTTGGTGTCTGATAATAATATTTTTGGGATTAAGCTAGCCGAAATGCTGATAAGCCGGGGTGCTAAGAAGTTGATTTTACATTTACCGAACAAGTCAAACCTGTTATTGTTTAAATTTAAGTAGGATTTAATTAATATTTCAATAATGTTATTATTACCCAATGATATATTTTGACAAAAAATAAATTATTTTACAGATTGTGGCAAGAACAGGGTGTTACAGCAAAAATATTTTCTTCAAATAGTTCTCATGAACCCAATATTGTTGATATGCTCAAATCAGCCGAATTGGATGGACCAATTGAAAATATTCTTATAACAGTAACGAAGCTTCTAAATGCTAATTTTATAAAATCTTTGAAAGATTTTTCTACCGAGCTTAAAAATTCGGGTCTTTTGCCAAAGTAAGTGCTTAACGATAATTTGTTTTGCCCGTGTTGGTCCCGGGCTCCTTTGAAGAATAGACCAACTGCCGTTCAGCCAGGCAGGTCGTAAAAGGCGACCGATTGGCTATAAGAGTCACTAACGTCGTGGCTACTAGGTAGTAGAGTTCTGCATTGTCTCGTCCGGGTTTGGTACCACCGCCTTACTTTTTCCTGCCGCTATAGGGTCAGTGCTTGTCACTGTCGTGTTCCGGTTTGGAGGGTAAGGTAGCCGGTAAACTTATGCATGTGGCATTAGACCTCGCCACAAGATAGCAACGCACCATTAACACCTTTGGTGTCTATAGGCGATGGTTGACTCTTTCCATCAGGAGACCCATCTGCTTGTTTGCTATCTTATACTATAAAAAAATTTCCTCTTTATTCACCTGCACAAGTAATTAGGTTGGTTTAAACTTTTTACTAATCTCGGGTTTTGTTGCCCACTAACAAAAAATTACGGCATAAGTGGTCTCCAGCATCATATACGCATTCGTGTTACTTCGCTTATCTTTTATCTCTCCGTCTGTGTATTGCAGACTTATTCTACGAGGTTCTTCCAAAATAGGTAATCAAATTTGAGGGACAAATGAGCAGAAGGCTCAACTGAGGGTAAGTGATTACCATCGCCCATTGATGGCCACAACACCATAGGCCTTGCAGCTGCGTTGCCGGCCTTTTACGAATAAGTAAAATCTTTTCTTGAAGGTCCCTAAGTCGTATCCGTTCGGAAATACCCCCGCCGATCATTGATTCTGCAGAGTAGTTCGTGGTAAAAATTTCCTAGAGAATCGCACGGATGTGGATTTCCAGACATCGAGGTGATGAATCTTAAATTTTTCCCCGATTTCCGATAGTAAAGTTCAACGGTAGGAATCAGGACGGAGTGTTTGTTGGAACACTGTCCAATATAAATGAGGTAAAATATTCTAAGCGATCTTACATCTCTGCGGAAAGCCAAGGAATTAAACCGATTGAATACAGCCTGGTCGTCAATGATTTGAACCGTTCTACGCTGAATGCGATCAAGAGGAAGAAATTTATACCGCGGAGCTCCTGCGCAGATATAAGAACTATACTCCATATAAGGCCGAATTTGCGCTTTATTAAGTTGCAAGTGATGAGCCGGTAAGAAGTATTATCTCGCTCTACTAAGCGCACCGAGCTTTTTAGAGGCCAGTTTAGCCTTTCCTTGTAAATGATCATAGCACTGAACATTGTTCGATATGTCAATGCAAAGAATTCCAATATTGGCTGAGGCTGTCAGGAGAGTAGTTTTATATTATATAAAATTTTATTCTTGTCTTTAGCGTACGTTTAAACGATTCAAATATTATGTATTTGATATTTTTTGTTACAAAACTGTTGGAATACAAACCCACGTAGAGATTAGGTAAACAAAAGTAGTTTGCACAAGTTAATAGGTAATAACGTACGCATTTCGCGTGATTCGTTGTTTGAACGTAAACAAGTTGAAAAAATTTACGCTGCAAATAATAATGGTATTGTGGGAGATACATAAAGATTAAAAAAGACAGTCTTTGGAATCGCATTGTTTTTTGGCTAGCTATCTTTGGTTAGACGTACTAAACACCGTGTAAAAGTCTGTTCACCTATTTCGGAAGGACCGTGTATATGACGATGATGATGATGTTCTCCTTGACGTGTTTGTCAATGGCGAACCTGGCTAGTATGTTTTAAGCGAAGTTGACTTGAGAACCTAAATTTGGTTTTAAACGTCCTATTGCAATGATGACAGTGCAATTGACCTGTGCTATTATAAGTATAACAATAGGTGGGTTTAGAGCGGGTCTTTTTATTGAGATGTTTGACATCAAGTTAATCCAAACGATTTCGCTCAAAAGTGGTGGTAGCATTTTTGACAGTACTACACCATACATTTCTCTCTTTGGCAAGTACCTCCCAACAGTCAAAGAAATATTGCAGGCAATTAAATATCGCATTAAAACATCCTAGTACCTCAGAAACAGGCTTCCTTGCCTACGTTGCGAGTAAAACACAGATTTAGGTAGCCTGGAGTCATCCATTCTTACAAGGTGTCCACACCATTTAAGTTTACCTCGGATGATATATGTAGAGTATACCTGATGAATCGTTGGGTGGAGGCAGCTGAGTCTAAGGAAAATTGAATCTTAACAAATAGAAATATAGGCTAATTCAATTAACTCTAAAATTAAAAATGTAATAAAAATTAAATTTGGTTAAATAACTTTGTAAATATTAAAGATTTTGATTTAACAAAAAATGAAACTTTGTGGTTTCTGAAAATAGCTTTTGTGATATGAAATAATTATTGTAAGTTTGTTATACATAAAATAGAAAAAAAAAGACAAAGCCGCTTATAATGTGGTCGAATTAGCCTAAACAAGTGAGTTACTAAACCTGTACACGGCCCAAGTTCGATCATGCATGGAGTACTGCAGTCACCATTTGGAGGTTTCAGACAAATATCAACTAGAAGCTTTAGACTCTGTGGACCGAAGAGCCCGTAGGCTAATAAACGACGACTTGGACCCTTGCCATTCCTTTATCGGACTACTAGTGCGTCTAGTTCAGAAGAAGTTCTAACCGTACGTTGTTGATTTACCAAAAAATCGAGCAAAAGGGTATGACAACTCTTTTATGGTTCGAGTCGCCAAGTCTTGGAACAAACTGCCTGCGTCTATTTTTCCTGACAAATGTAGTATAATCCTAGAACCTTTAAGAGTAGAGTGAATAGGTTTCTTTTAGATGTCGTGTACCACCTTCGTCTTCATCGACACTTTCCACCAGGTGCAATGGAAGACAAAATAAAACTCCTATTGCAATTAAATATTTAAATAAATGCAGGTTATGACATTTTGCATCAAGCTGAAAATTTGCACGAATGTTCGGAGCATCAATGTACTTGAAATCTAAAAACTCCTCATCGATCGAACATTTGCAAAAAATACCTAATGTTTAAGGATAAATTTCACAAATATAACTTATATTTGTGAAATTTAACCAGTGCATTTTCAGCCAAACGGTAAGTTTTATCATAAAAATAGATCAGACTTAAATTGTAAATCGTTCATTAATACAATATATTATGTATATTATTTTCATCTCAGATTCCTGGTCCAAAGCTGCTATGGTTTTGATTTTCAATAGACCGTCCCTTACACGCTATATATGAATTTAAAGATATATTATATAAGTAAATATCTCTGGACAATTTTACACGAATTGATCTAACCCCAAAGTAAGCAAATTATTTGATTGTAGTATGGGTGTTAGTCATCGATATTATTACATAGAAATACATAGATATGTATTTCTATGTAATAATATCGATTCTATGTATTATTACATAGAAATACATAGATATGTATTTCTATGTAATAATATCGTTGGGTGTTTATTAAATATATTTGAGTATTTAGATAAATACTCAAATATATTTAATAAACACCCAAACCCAGGAATACAAATATCTATTCACATCATATAAATGCCTGCCCCTGACGGGAATCGAACCCGAGCCCCATTGATTGCGTAGTCAGGGTCACTAACCACTCGACCAACGAGGGTACATATATTCCTGAAAACAAAATGTATAATATTATCAAAACTTTCAGTATCCTTACTGTTACTAAGTCTGGTAATGACGATGAAGACCTGCCGTTTATGTCTATGGCAATAGACCTAGGATTTAAGTATATAAGTCTGCCCTCGATATGTAAGGTATGTAAAACAAAGCTTAATTATTTTTGTTTTTTGCGCTTTACCATAATAGAGCAGTCTTCAAACTAAACAAAGCAGAGTTATATAGATGTGTGGTGCACTTAGTTTGTGATGTATAAAATTATGGTTTGTCTGGCTCAAGTTGTCAGTTGTCTGACATATTTTAGTTTAATGAATACACCAATAGAATCTATTGCAAATATCAGTAGGTGATAGCTAATGGTAGCGAATGCCTCCATTTGGCTATCAAACAAAACAATCCTTTCAAAATTATCTTTTTAAAGGCTTCTCGAAAAATTATTCAACTGTTTTTGGTCGGTTGGAATAACAAAGATATGCTAAATATAAAAGTAAATGATGCTCTGATTTTAAACTTATCAAAGTGTGAGAGCAATATGTTTTCTGCTAATAAATAACATGCTGTTACTTGCATAGTACTGGTCATAATTTATACTTCGATCACAGAAAATATTTTTTTTATTGTGTTAAAAGACGTCTAAAGCAGACTATAGGCTGCGGCTGGAAGGTTGCTATTTACTACACCGGTCGAATTCATTTCTCACTAAACAAAACCAGAAGATTTTTTTGTCATGTTTCAAATCATTTCTCATATTATAATATATATTTTAACATATAAATATTTTCTAACAATTAAATATGAATGTTAAAAACAATATAATTCAGGTACCATTAATTCTGAATGAACAAAAATCCATGGAAAAATATTTTTCCCGTAACTTTTCAATTACTCATGCAAATGTTAATTAATATTTTCTTATATATTTGAAAGATTTTGTTAACCAAAACCACAGACATTTAGTTTAAAATCATCAGAGCTTTTAAATCTGAGTTATAAAATAATTTTATATGGTATCTATCATAGGGAGTGCTTCGAGGGATTGATTGATATTTCGACCGTTTTTCATCATAGAATATTGTCAAACCTTGAAATTTCACCCACATGATTCCAAAGTCTAACACTCTATAAAAAATATATTCAAAAAATTTTTTAAAGCTTGTCTGTGCATTAACTTGGCAGTGGAAATTTTTTAATTTAGAACGACTATAACTTCGGACAAGCGTAAGTTTATTCAAAGGTGGGCAACACCCTTGCAAAGTGCTTATAGTTGACGGTGATTACTTTCCATCAAGTGAGATTCTTGCTCATTTTTTATTAAAATTGTCCAGCGCTCTTTAATGATGACATAAAACTATATGTTGCTTATTTATCAAGGGTGATTTGAATTAAATCTTATACTATGATTGTGTTCAAGAAGTTAAGGCTAGCCGTTAAAATTAAATAAAACACTTTTATTGGTGTCACGTGATAAGTAGCTAACTATTTACATATTTGTTGTGTAATGTTGTTTTTAATTCTATAATTAAAATTTTTAAAGGACAGATTTGTATCATTACAGGGTAACTAACATTATTTGTTATGTAATGGCAAATAAAATTGCAACTAATTATTAATATTTCTTTTGTTCTCTGCTTTAAACGTAAGAGACGTAAAATGTTATTTAAAGTAAAATGTTATTTAAAATAAAATTTTAAATAATATTGTGCGTCTCGTTCGGGTATATGGTAACACAGCCTTACATATTCTTGCCGCAATATCATCAATGTTTGTCATTGTCAATGTTCCGGTTTGGAGGGTACGGCAGCCGGTAGGCTCTCTCGGTGACATTATTATCCTACAATCAATGCACCATTAACATCTTTAATGTTTATAGGCGATGATTTCTTTCCATCGGGAGAGCTACATAATGATATAAAACAATAACAAAAGTAAATAACTATTCGTTTGCAGATAAATGAAAAACAAGGATCAAAATCAATTTCTATCAACAGTGCCATAGATACCTTGGAGAGAGCAATTCGTGTCAATCAACCAGTAGTGGTAGCATATAGTGCGACTACTGCTCATAACTCTCTATTACATGAGATAGCAACTATAACTGGTAAGATACTATAATAATAATATAATAATAATTCACGGGACAAATTACACTTACTGATCTAACCCCAAAGTAAGCAAATTATTTGTTTGTGTTATGGATGTTAGTCAACGATACTAATACATAGAAATACATATATAAATACTAGAATATATATAATAAACACCCAAACCCGGAAATATAAACATTTATGCTCATCACACAAATGCTTGTCCCCGTCGGGGATCGAACCCGAGCCTCGTTGATTGCGTAGTCAGGGTCTCTAACCACTCGACGATATAAAAAATCTCACTTCAAAAAAATTTTTCGTCCTTTAATTTATTAAGTTGTATTATTACAGATTAATCAAAAGAGTTAATAAAAATAGACTATTAGATAAAGTATTTTTTTTTTCTATGCAGCAGCTTGTATAATGAGGACAAAGGGTTACCCATGTCAATACCATCATGAGTACTAGATGGTTAAGCTCTGCAAACCTTTACACATATTTGGTATCATCGCAATAGCAATCTAACAATACTATGATTGGTGTCTACCAGCGATGGTGTCTCTTAAAAGTATAAAAAACCTTTATTCTTTAGGGATTTTTCAAAAACTTGTACTATACTAAACCTTTACACTATACCGAACCGATAATTAGTAAATTTGCTGGTAATCTTTTTGGTTGTATAGCAATATCTAAGTTGTATTTTTTACAGATATAGGCCTGCCAAATGACACACCGCTATGTGTCACTTTGAAGCAACTTAATGTTAATGCATCAAAAACTACAGCAATTAATTCATACTTACGATATATACATAACATATACGTACCGGAAGATCAAATTCTGTCATTGACTTTACAGAAGTAAGTAATACTACCGAGTCTTTTGCGTAACGTAAAATATTAGATAATAAGTAATGAGGTTGTAGTTTAATGATAATAATAATCCAGACCGATTTAAGCTACAACGACTTGGATCTGCCTATTGAAAGCATTACTGGTGTGCTTCGTGTGACTGGCCAAAATCTAAGTCCATTCCTGAGGGAAGGCTAACTAATTTTTCACCAATTCTACCATTGTGTTCTGATTTAGCATTGTATATTGTACTCTGTTCAAGGCAGAATTGTACTCTGTTCGTAATTCGCTGGTTTTTACATCAAGAGATGCATACTCAGCAGCCCAAGCCCAGTAGCACTCCTGTTTTCGGCGAGAGGCTATTTTAGTAGTGACCAAACCAACGCTGAAACTTACCACCAATTGGTCCTGCAGAAAATTGAATGAAAATTGTATGCTTTACAGCGTCACATTAACGATAGAGTCGGCAATAACACTCTGATCATCCAGCGTGAAACACACCCACCCGCTTGGGTAAGACGTAAAAAACGACCGTATCCCGTCCTAATCTGCTGATTTATAGTGCCAAATACAACGACAGGCTACTAAGGGAGAGAAAACAAATAGATAATATTAAGAAAATAAGTGAATACCTAACAGAACTTCTAGATAACGAAACAAACGTGGAAGAAGAAACAAAAGAAGAAGCTAAAGAACTAATCAATAATATATATATATATATATATATATATATATATATATATATATATATATATATATATATATATATATATATATATATATATATATATATATATATATATATATATACCTATACAAATTAGTGTGAAAATAACACAATAAAATGCGAAATTAAATATTTAATAATCAAAGTAAAAAATTAAATGTAATAATTAATATAACAGATAAATTAAAGAAATGGAAAATGGTTCATTTATTAGTGGACCACAGAACAAACATGAATTTAAAAGTAAAAAAAAGAAAATACAACACTATTAAGTAAATTCTGTAAAATCTTAGATATAATTATATAGGATAGCTAAGGTCTCTGAGGAAAATTAGTCAGAGGAACTAGATATAAGAGATATTGTAGATAGGAGGCGGATTTACCCTCTTGAGGAATAAAAAAAAAGACAAGGCAAAATCATGAACAGACCTCCCCGCATGATCGGTAGTGCGTGAACATAGCCATCGGGCATGGTGGGCATTAACATCGCCTAAAATTACGATCTCGATATATATATATATATATATATATATATATATATATATATATATATATATATATATATATACGTGGATGATAATTGCAAACTACGCGTAACCAGAAGAAGGTTAGGTCCTGATCTTCAAATTTGTCGAGGGGCCGGTAACAGATATCTTCTCTGATTTAGGTGTACAGTGTACACATCAGCACGTATAAAGAGTGGTAACTCCCTGAGATAAATGGCCGTCACGTCTCACACCTCGCTGGATAGACTGGCTCCGAAAGAATTAGTACTGAGCAGGTACTAATTCTTTCGGATTATTATAATATATATTATAGTCCAGTAAAAAGTTTAATGAAACCATGATCTGACCAGTTTTGGCGCAATGAGTAAAAATGTGTTCATTAATACTTAAATAATGATATTATGAAAGAAATTCTGATTTAAATTTAGGGGAAAGTGATGAAAAAAATAAAAAAAGGGTTGAAAAATGCCTTTTTTTAAAATAACTTAGTAACGGTAGGAAATAGAAAAAAAAGTTTCAAGTAAAAGTTGTAGAAAAAAAAATCTACACAAAAAACTTCCTTTTCATTTTTTTGTTATCTACTTTACTTTAGCTACAAAAAATAAAAATTAAATTTGCAGTAAAATATGTAAAAATATATAAATATGGGAAAACATATGTAGTAGTGTTAGTACATATTTATGTGATGCGCGCGCTGCATGGTACAGAGCCGTAATAATTCTGGTAAGTTTTTATAATTAATTACAAAGCAAATTTAATTTTTATTTTTTGCAAGTAAACTAAAGCAGATGACAAAAAAATGAAGAGGAACTTTTTTGTGTAGAATTTCTTTCTCTACAACTTTTACTTGAAACTTTTTTTTCTATTTTACCGTTATTAATTTAATAATAATAATAATAATAATAATAATTCACGGGACAAATTACACTTACTGATCTAACCCCAAATTAAGCAAATTATTTGCTTGTGTTATGGGTGTTAGTCAACGATACTAATACATAGAAATACATGTATAAATACCAGAATATATATAATAAACACCCAAACCCGGAAATACAAACATTTATGCTCATCACACAAATGCTTGTCCCCGTCGGGGATCGAACCCGAGCCTCGTTGATTGCGTTGTCAGGGTCTCTAACCACTCGACCAACGGGGGGGTAAAAAAGGCATTTTTCAACAATTTTTTTATTTTTTTCATCCCTTTCCCCTAAATTTAAATCAAAATTTCTTTCATAATATCATTATTTAAGTATTAATGAACACATTTTTACTCATTGCGCCAAAACTGGTCAGATCATGGTTTCATTAAACTTTTTACTGGACTATTAGTTTGATGTGGTGACAGAACAATTGATCTGTTATTAGATCGCTAGTCTGTCTACTCAGTGAGTTTGGAATTGAATTTTGGAACAAGTGAATAAGTTTGTATATCTTAAATGAGATTTTAACACGGATAGAAGGTACATCCCTGATATAGAAAAAGAGTGTATGTGGGAAACAGAATGACTTTTAAGCACTATTTTATGTGAGAGTTCCTGTGTTACCGTGATTAATTCTGTATTAACTCCAATGCCTTTATATAAAAATGAGAGCTTTTCAAATACCAGGAAATCGAGATGATAGTGTTATGAAAAATTTCTAGTGTAGCACTTGTGAATTTTGTTTATAATAATGAAATGAATGAGAAGCTGGATTTGAGTTTTGAAAGACAATATAGGTGTGAAAATGAGAATGGACAAGCGCAGTTTGTTCAGATTTGCTAAAAATAACGAATATTAACGAATCAGAAAACAAATATACAAGGCGAATGAAGATAAATGTAGATGTGGGTGAAGACCAAGATGAGTGGACTGACCAAAGTGTTAGGTATTATTAAGAGTCTCCAAAACTGAAGTGTTATAGTGATAGATATATAGTGCATAAATAGATAGATATATAGTGCATAAATCGAAGAATGAATGAGGAGGAAGCCAAAGTACTTTTTCTGCACCGTGATATATGATACGCAAATCTTTTTGTCCCTGAGTAATATATGAGATTTGTTACGAAGATATTTATGTATGTATGTACGTTAGTAAAATATTATTAACAATATAATAATACTCTCAACGTCGGTACTAGGTGAAGCTTTAGAAGAATTATTACTTTAAATTTGGACACTTATACTGTTTTGCAATTCACAAAACGTGTCCTAATTTAAAATACCCAACGTTAATTAAAAACAGTATCGATATTTCTTGGACGAATAGATATATTAATTCATATAAAATATATCCATTTCTTAATTATCTATAACTATAAAATATATCGCCTCTGTGGTCTAGTGGTCCAGTGTTGGAGTTGACTACACGAAATCCCGGATTCGATTTCTGCGTCGGGCAATTTAAAAATATGTTTTTCAGTTTTCTGATAAAAACAACGTTGCCCGGGAATGGAAATTGCCCGGTTTGTGATAAGCTGGCCCACTAACACATCGTGGGACCAAGTATTTTCGGCTAATCGTAGGGCAATTGTTGTACCTCTGCCTACTTCTTCAGGGATATGGGCGTCAAGATACTTTACTTTATATAATATAATAGAATATTTTGAGATCCTAAATCCTAAAATGAAACATATTTTTAGAATCATTGATTTAGAAAAATGTATTTTGGACAAACAATTTAAAGAAACCAAGGGATTAAAAACATTCTATTCATACATTGATCCAGATGAACTCACGGCATATACAGAAATGATATTTTTACCAACTTTAACAAATGATTCTTGTATGGTAAGTGTTTAAAGTACATATTAATTGATAATCGCCTTCTTTAGCACATACATATACGTATCGTACGTTCAACTCAAACGTATATAGCCTTAGAGAGATAAACGTATATAAGCTTAGAAAATAAATATATACAGATCTATAGATAAAATTTCGTGATAGATTGATCTTCCCCGTTTTGATCCCGGGCTCTTTTGAAGAATAGGCTAATTGCCGTGCTGCCAGGTCGTAAGAGGCGACCGATTGGCTATACAGGTTACTACCAGGGTGGCTACTAGGTGGTAAAGTTCTGCATTATCTCGCCCGAGTCTGTTACCACCGCTTTACCTATTCCTGCCGCAATAGCATCAGTGCTAGTCTCTGACGTGTTCCAGTTTGGAGGGTAAGGTAGCTGGTAAACTTTTGCATGTGGCATCAGACCTCGCCACAAGATGTCAGCGCACCATTAACATCTTTGGTGTCTATAGACGAAGGTTGAATCTTTCCATTAGGAGACCCATCTGCTTGTTTGATATCTTGTAAAATAAACAAATTAAAAAAAACATTTCTTTCATCTGCTCTGCTAAAAGAGTTTTTAAGGTATTTTGTAAATTAAGATACCATCTTTACTTCCATACTCTTACTATATGACACCACACGGCTACCTCGTGGTCTAGGGGTAGCCTATTCAACTCAGACTATGAGGTCCCCGGTTTTATCCCCTGGTCGGGCAGCGTTATTGAGGTTTTTAAAAGGTTTTGTCGAAAATCTGATCCTCAATAGCAGCTCGGAGTCTGGTGGAGTGGCGTATTATCACTTTTTTGCCCCGGATGAGCACGTTAAACTGTCGGTCCTGATTATCGCTAGACATAGTCGGCAAAGACAGCGATGAGGATCACCACTTATCTCGCCAACCGACAAACCGGTAAATCATGGTAAACTGGAAAGTCTAGAAGACTTTATATTGTGTTGTCTTGTGTATTATGTGTATCATAAATACACGGATTTAATACAAGTGGTGTTTTCTTACAATTACGAACCCGAGTACGTAACAACTGGTGTCGGAAGTGAAATTGTGAAATACCACTGATTCCAAAGGAATGTGTTAAAATCAGGTCTCAAGCTGAGACACAGAGGGTGTCAGAAGACACCGAGATGCGGACAAGTGAGGATCCTGCGAGTGTTGCCAGCAAGTCACTATCATTGGGTACAGCCCCTACTGATATTTCTGTTATACTGGCGGCTATGCAACAACAACAACTTCAGCTACAACAACAGATGCAGATTTGGCGTTCCGCTGGAGATTCATTTAGACCAAGGCAGAAACTTTGAATCCAATGCATTCCAGGAAATGTGTAAATTATTAGGAGTGTACAAAACAAGAACTACACCTTATCACCCGCAATCTGATGGAATGGTCGAACGATTTAACCAAACTTTGGAAAGACACTTAACCAAGCTGGTAGAAGATCACCAAAAAGACTGGGATAAATACATACCTCTGTTCTTACTGGCTTACCGAACAGCGGAACACGAAAGCATAAAAGTGACGCCAGCCTATGCCAACTTTGGCAGACAGTTACGTATACCAACAGACTTAATGACTGGAGGCCCGCCACCGAATGCAGAGACCCAATTAAGTATACCGGAACATGTTGAAGACATTCGTGAGAGGTTACGCGATATACACTCGTTAATACGTGTAAACGCATTGGAATCAAGTCAGAGGATGAAGACCAGATACGACCGAAACGCCAATCATCGAGGTTTCCAGGAAGGATCTTTTGTTTGGTTACATAATCCGGTTCGACGAAAAGGAAAATCACCTAAGTTACAGTGACGTTGGGATGGGCCATACAAAGTAATCACACGGATCAATGACGTAACCTACCGAGTGCAGAAGCAACCAAAAGGGACCATGAAAATTGTTCATGTTGATCGGTTAGCCGTCTATAATGGAAGTAATGATGTTCGGGACGAACATGACTAAGAGGGGGGTAGTGTTACGAATAATCTAGAAACGTGTAGAGTTGGAGCGCTGGAGAAATCTAGAAATAAAAGAAAGAGATAGCTACTCCTATTGACGAACAAATAGTTGACCTGGGCTATGCCATAATGGACTTTGTGGGATATAGCATAAGGTTGAAAGTAGCGTGTACTGGGATTTATGACTCATAACATGTTTACGACAAGAAGTGATTCATTGTTTCCCGATACATTTAGATTTTTCTGGATCCAGCTAGGATTTTACCCTGGCTATAAATAGAGAGGTTTGACAAACACAAGGCAGTTTTTATCAAGCGATCGAGAGCGATACTTCAAATGATCAGTGCGAAGCGAGGAGTATTTTATTCTGTAGTCAGAGATAGTACAGTGAGTGACTAATGTGTAAAGTGTATTTTAGTATTACATTGTGTTGTTTTGTGTATTGTGTGTATCGTAAATACACGGATTTAATACAAGTGGTGTTTTCTTACAATTACGAACCCGAGTACGTAACAATATTGACAAGTATATTTTAATTTACGAATAAAATCTGAATGGGTTTTATTTTACATTGCGATAGAAACACTACATAAATACAAAAGCAAGAGTAAGTAAGCAAAGTAGGTAAGAGATTTAAACGATGTTTACGCCGCGTGTTCACAAAATACTTTAAAATATATTATGTTATCCTTACGAGAATCTCGTCGTCGTATGATACAAATCAGTGTTGTCAACATGGATTCTTAAGATACTAAGACAGTCTAATCGATTTATAGGGAATGGGAGAAAAATTCATAAAATGTTTGGAAATTCATGAAATCACTGTTTATTGAATTGATACAAAAGTAAACACTAGCGGGAAAAAGTACGAATGATCCGCTCCCAAAGTAATTGTTACCCTTTATTTCAAGAAATATTTTAAATCTCATCATTTTAAATATACTTTTCTCAATATTGTTAGTGTTTTTTTTAAGTATACCCAATTTGAAATAATTTTATTTATAAAAATAAATACTTAGAATGCAAAAGTATTCTTCCAATCTTATGTAAAATATAGAACGGCAACATTAAAATTACTGTATTATATAGAATATTATTTGATCGTGTCGGTTTACTTCACTTTTACATAATATTTTAATCTGGGAGATAAGGCTTTAGTTTTTAATTTCAAAATATGTAACATAAAAAAGAATCGCATAAATATAATTGATATTTTAAGAGGATACAGAAATACCTAACGCACCGATGGGCGGAGGCTGTGGAGAACAAGAAGAGGCTTTGGCAGTTAGTTTGGACATAGTGAAAGTCTTTGATTGATGAGGGTGTAGTATTAAAAGACATATATGAAAAAAGCAAGAAAATACAATGCTTACAAAGTGTATGTTTCTAAACATAAGGTAGAGATTTTTCTTAATAATCAGTTTTGGCCCGACGGCATATCGTTTAGGCGTTTTGCACACTTTGTGTACAGAGCGAATAAGGAAAGCCGAATTAAAGTTACTTAAAAAGTTTCCTTTTATGGATAGAAGCATCGGTAAGCATTGTATATTTATTAGTTTTAATTGTAGGTCTGTTAAAAGTTCTATTGACCGTGTTAGAGATATTTGTGTGAGATCGGACGTGGTTGCTCTTCAGGAAACGTGGCTCCTTCCACATGACATACCAACATTAGGTACTATACACAATTACTTTGTATATACAGGTAAATCCGCGGTAGATACAGCTACAGGCTTACTTATGGGAAGGTCCTATGGTGGTGTGGCCCTTCTATGGAGAAAGGGAATTTTTGGGGTCGTTTTCCGTTACCGATTGTAGGAGCTCTCGTCTAGTTGCTGTTTAAGCCACACTAGGATCACGATCTATTGTAATATTTGCAGTTTATATGCCAACAGACTCGTTAGAGAACTTACCCATTTTTACAGAAGTACTAAGCGAAATTCGTGCTATAGAAGCCAGTAGTTAAGTGAAAAGTATCTATGTATTAGGAGATTTTAATGTCCATCCACGAAAACTGTTCGGTAGAGAATTACTCAGTTTCTGCAAGGAGCAGGAGTGGCTGTGTGCTGATATTGAGAAGTTGGGTGCCGAATCAAATAGCTACACTTTGATAAGTGAAGCTCATGGCAGCAGAAGGTGGCTGGACCACTGTATAGTATCACAGGCGGCGTGGCCGACCATTCTTGAAGTGGGCGTGTGGGAAGACTTGTACTCTTCGGACCATTTACCTCTCTATATTAAGTGTGGCTTGAAGATGGTTAGACCTACCTAGGCTATATAAGCACACCGTCAAACACCTTGGCTATAATAGTAACTAGAGAGATCGGACGATAGTTCCTCTTGTCAGAGATGTCTCCCAACTTGTTTTTAACAATAGGAACTATGATAGTTTTTATGAGATCAACTGGCAAATGTGAATGACTAATACACAATGAAAATAAAATTGACAAGACCCTGGGCAAGTATACCCCAGCATATTTTAAATGTTCAACACTAAGCCCGTCATGACCCGGAGATTTACCTCTACACATGTTCCTTATAACATCCCTCACTTGCTTCGCTGAGATATTAATAACGGGTCTACCAGTCGCCCCCTCGTCTCCCTATCCGATGTAGAGATTGAATGCCCAAGGGGAGAGCGCACACTGAAATAATCTTTAAATATTTATGCGATCTCCCCTGGTTCACTCTTCTCATCCACGCTTGCAGGTAGCCCAGGTCTGATGTTCATATTGTCCGTGCTCTGCCACAATTTTACAAAATCTTTATTAGCACGATTTTTTGCTAAAATGTCAATTTTAATTTGATCCTGGTTTTTTTGGCACCACTTCAATCGACTTTTAAATATATTCCGAGATTCACACATCTTTTTATATACTTCATCGGCTAGTGGCCGGTTATCGGTACCCAGTTTCTAAACTCCTGACGAGCCTCCTCGTGAGCAGCTCTTACATATTTGTTCTACCCGTGTACTACTCGCCTACTTCGGCCACTGATTTCTTGTCCAGTTTTCCTAGCCGCTTCTGTCAAAGTATTAACAATTGAACCATATAACCCATCTGTAATAAGTGTATGATTCGCCACATTGCAATAACTTAGGCTACATTTGCTTAGCACGACTGGCAAATCAATATCTCTCAATCCATCATGACATAGCTTATGGTACTCGTATATTTGGGTACCATCTCTTTTGCCCCAAATCACCGAACTGGGACATACACCCTGCATATATAGCCTAGGTAGGTCTAACCATCTTCAAGCCACACTTAATATAGAGAGGTAAATGGTCCGAAGAGTACAAGTCTTCCCACACGCCCACTTCAAGAATGGTCGGCCACGCCGCCTGTGATACTATACAGTGGTCCAGCCACCTTCTGCTGCCATGAGCTTCACTTATCAAAGTGTAGCTATTTGATTCGGCACCCAACTTCTCAATATCAGCACACAGCCACTCCTGCTCCTTGCAGAAACTGAGTAATTCTCTATCGAACAGTTTTCGTGGATGGACATTAAAATCTCCTAATACATAGATACTTTTCACTTAACTACTGGCTTCTATAGCACGAATTTCGCTTAGTACTTCTGTAAAAATGGGTAAGTTCTCTAACGAGTCTGTTGGCATATAAACTGCAAATATTACAATAGATCGTGATCCTAGTGTGGCTTAAACAGCAACTAGACGAGAGCTCCTACAATCGGTAACGGAAAACGACTCCAAAAATTCCCTTTCTCCATAGAAGGGCCACACCACCATAGGACCTTCCCATAAGTAAGCCTGTAGCTGTATCTACCGCGGATTTACCTGTATATACAAAGTAATTGTGTATAGTACCTAATGTTGGTATGTCATGTGGAAGGAGCGACGTTTCCTAAAGAGCAACCACGTCCGATCTCACACAAATATCTCTAACACGGTCAATAGAACTTTTAACAGACCTACAATTAAAACTAATAAATATACAATGCTTACCGATGCTTCTATCCATAAAAGGAAACTTTTTAAGTAACTTTAATTCGGCTTTCCTTATTCGCTCTGTACACAAAGTGTGCAAAACGCCTAAACGATATGCCGACGGGCCAAAACTGATTATTAAGAAAAATCTCTACCTTATGTTTAGAAACATACACTTTGTAAGCATTGTATTTTCTTGCTTTTTTCATATATGTTTTTTAATACTACACCCTCGTTTGTTCTTTTCTTAATATCATTTTCACTCGTTTCAAGGCTTACATTCGAGATAAATAAATGCACTTTAATATCAGCCGCTTTAAATTTCCCGCTCGGCACGGTAGCCGCGCGGCCCTTATGAGTTATTAGTCTATATTGTTTAGGTATTTTACGTTGAACTGTAAGCCAACCCGAGTCCGCTTTCTTATCACTTACCACTTGATCAACCTGCTGATTCGAATTCACTTCGTTCTTATTATTATTTAGATGATCCGTTTCACTTATATTTATACTACACAATGCTACACTGTCCGCAAATGATTTAATAACGTTACTAGAAAAGATCACAGGTGCTTCCGCGCAACGATATTGAACATCGTCTACTCCGTTCGAAACCGCAGTACAGCCTGGGGCCTCCACGCGCTTTTCACCTTGCATTGACCCTCTCTCACTCGTCCGTCCTATAATCGCCCTATCGCTGTTATCGCTGCACGCGCTATCCTCCGTCGAAACCATATTGTTGCATTGGGCCTCCAAGCACCTGCTTGTATCTGTCACTCTCGTATTTTGATTCTAAAGGAAGACAGAAGCATTCTCCGAATCATCTATTGATGACATGCAATTAACCGTTAAAGGACGGCCGTTCACCTTTTGAATAGCTGATGTTTGCGGTAATTCTGTATGCATATATTGTAATCCAATAGGTCCACTATCTAAAAAAAAAAATATCTTGTATCAAGCAAGCCCCGCTTTTTTTATTTATTCTTGCGTTAGGCGTATTTGAATGCAATTGTGACGCGGTTTTTATATTCTAAATTTTAAGCTTCAGCAGATTAAACTTCTCAATTGAAATGCTTTTCTGCTCCAAAGCATTGAGACGATTCTGCATTTGTAACATATCCTTTAGAAGTCGGGTTACATCTACATGGTCAAAAGTGACTGGAGGGAGCTTGTGTAAGTCTCTGCCTACAAAAATTGGAAAGTCTCAGCATTGGTTCCTTTCATAAGACAATTGATATCATCTAGATCCTTCGATATTTTCTTTTTTCCTACTTTTCTTCGCAGCGGCATCTTTTTAGCACTTGGTCGCTGATGGTGCGTGACCCGGGACTTCGGCAGGTCACCTGTAGGCGGTTGTGGCGGGATAGCGCTTCTTCTTCTGCAAAGTTCACAGCTCTTCACAATGCCGCGCACGGTGCGGTGAAGCCGTATTACCCAAAATTTCTGTAGTATCTCGCTCGTAGTTGCTTCGACCCCGCTATGGTGAAGACGCCGGTGTTCATGTTCTGTGTAGAGGCGGGTGTATGGGTGACGACCATCTAGCACGGCCGGTTCTCGTAAATCTTTACTAACATCTTCTGCCGCTGCTATTCGTGATTTTATTTTCAATGTTCCCTCTTCATCGATGAACAATGATAGCTGCTTCAACCAGCTATCTCTTGCTATCGCGCTCCCGCCCGTAATAGCTTTTATTTCGCTAGCAAAACTTTCTTGTTGTGACGCTCGTATTAACAATTTTTCGGTGCTACTGATTTCAGCGCCCTCTAGCGGCAAGTATCGTTGTTATTCTTTCGTACTTCGTGGCTTCTTAATTTTCTCTATTTTTCTCGAGCTTTTCGTATTCTTTTTTCCCCAATCTTCATCATTGGAGGCATTTGGAGCTGTGCGCTTACGCACACCAGCGACACATTTCTTGTTTGGTCTGCAGAGCTCGATGAACTGCAGCACGCGCGCTGTTGCACGCACCAGTGCCACGACAAACATCTTTTCACTTCCGGAAGTGCTTCTGCAATACACACAAATTTTCTAACGTTTTACAATATTTACACTATTTACAGCTGCCGATGTTTTTTCTTCGCCAGTTATTTCGCTACTGGTAGCGACATCTTGCGGCCAATTGTCCTCTTCTAAGTATAGCCCGACCGACGAACCACCTATGTCGGTCTCCAAATTCTTCCAGGATATAACGAGTAGCATCATCAGCTACATTGTCGCAAGACGGCACCCATCGCCATTCTGCGACTTTCATAATATCTTCAATTTCAGCAACTCAATGGGTAACAAACGGTTTGAATGCTCGCGAGCCTGTGCGTAGCCACGATAGATCTGTGCGGCTGTTTGTCCAGTACACCCTGTGGCTTGGCTGCTACTCGTACTCCTCCATCACGTGCTGAGCTAGGCGGGCACCTAGTAAAGCTGCTTGAAATTCTAACCTTGGTATGGAAGTAAACGGCGGGCTGACTCTTTCTTTGGCTGCTGCTAGGCTGATGCTGACTTCGCCATCTTCGTTTACTATGCGCCAGTAGACCGCCGCTGCATAGGCAGACTCACTGGCATCCGTAAAGATGTGCAGCTGCCGATCTCATGCTCGTGCCAGGTTAGAATGCGCGCGAGGTATTTCCAGGTGTTCCATTCTTCTTATATCCTGAAGCCAGCTTCTCTATGTCTTCTCCAAGTTCGCAGGTAAAGGCTCGTCCCATGGTAGTCCGATTCGCTACGTTTCTTGAAGTAGGTGTTTCGCGTGGATAGTTAGAGGTGTAATTAAATCTAAAGGATCAAATATAGACATAGCTACCCGTAACGCGTGTCTCTTCGTAGGTGTTTCATCTTCATCATACACCGCTTTAACATTGAAACCCAGTTTATCGTTGCAAGGTTTCCATTTTAATCCCAAAACCTTCTCGCTTTCTGTTCTTAAATAATAATAATAAATAATAATAATAATAATAAATGTTTATTTCAGAAAATCACATAATCAGACTTAAATCTATAATTACAAGGTATTCTTAGATATTTATGATATAACGTGTGCCTGAACTAGGAAAACCTGTGTTTCAGGCTGAAAGAGCAAGTATACTTTAAATAACTAATCATATTTTATCATTTATACTACAAATAAACATAACTTATGATACAAAAATAAAAAAATACACGTAAATAGGTAAAGTCTACTCTAACCTTATTAACAAATTCTCTGTGTCTTCGTAGGACAAACTTTGTAAGGATGACTGGAGACTTTTTTTGCATTTATGGAAAGATAATTGATAAATATCTAACAGTGCATTTAGTCTATTGTAGAGATATGGGCCTAGAAATAAGTAAAATTTTGTTACAAAACTATGTTTTATGGCAATTTTATGGGAACAAACTATATCTTTTCTTCTTTTGTTAGTAATTTCTGTACAGTAGGGAAGAGCTGCGTGCTGTTTTAGTACTATGTTTAGTATAAAAAGCTGTCGGACTGTTAGCACTTTACATGATTTATAAAGAAGGTTAGTGGAGAACAAGAAAGGGCGAAATGTAGCCACCTTGAGAATTGCTCTTTGCGCTCTCTCGACGGATATTAGTAGCGTTTTAGCTGCACCACCCCATGAGGTAATGCAGTAAGTTATTATTGACTGACATAGAGCAAAGTAAACTTGCCTAATTATTGTAGTGTTAGCAATATAGCGCAGTTTTTTAAAAACAAATATCAGCTTTCTTATTCTATTACATAAGGCCCTTATATGATATTTAAATGTAAGATTTTCATCTATCAGTATACCGAGGTATTTTATTTTATTTGTGATTTTAATTGTTGGACATGCACATTGGTTATTATTGTGGTCATTACAGCAATGAGCGATTAATTTTGAGTTCAATTCGGGTGACTTACGCATTGAAAACTTTATAAAGCTAGTTTTGTCCGTATTCAATGTTAATAAATTACGCCGAAGCCAACTGTTAACAATATTAAATCCCTGTTGTGCGTGCTTATATAATTCATTTTTTGAATCAGATGAGAAAAGAATGGCAGTGTCGTCTGCGTATGATATGATTTTGCCGTTATCTAGCTTTAGATTAC
The DNA here is from genome assembly GCA_036924255.1 of Apodemia mormo. Classification (NCBI taxonomy): domain Eukaryota; kingdom Metazoa; phylum Arthropoda; class Insecta; order Lepidoptera; family Riodinidae; genus Apodemia; species Apodemia mormo. The sequence goes on along the minus strand of JAUPFN010000020.1, from coordinate 3,688,518 downwards.
AAAGGTCATTTATATACAGTGTGGCGGTGACCATACAACAATAAGTGAGAATTAAGGTAGTACTAGTTAGTACTAGTATTTTTAGTCTATCAAATCAGTCCTGACATCGAAATTAAAAAAACAATAATTTCAAACAAAATTAATGACACAAAAAAAAAATAAAGATAAAACATCCTTTAACTTACCTATTATAATATCAGGACGGCAACGTCGCGCGCCCGGCTCGCCGGCTAGCGCACCTCATGCTATTATTACCTATACTTATTATCGTTACGTGTGATGTAATATTTGGCGCCTTTTTAAACCACACTCATCCTCAAAACTATTTTGATGAATTATTATTATTAATCAAATCACTTTAGCTATAGAGTATTTTTTCGCGTATGTTGTAAGAGTAAAGGTGTTAGCCAGTGTTCACGCTAAGTGTTGTCTTTCGTGAGACCGTATCAATCTAAGTTTCGTGCCATATATTGACTAATAGTAAAGAAAAAACAAAAATGTTGTTCTCTGTCGTAAGCGTGGGGCAAGTCATTAAACTTTCAAATTTTCGATGTGACCGCCGTGGACGCGAATGCACATATTACACCGTCGTAAAATATTATTTCTAACTCTTGAGAGCAGTTCTCCATTAGCAGCCATATTTTTTAATTTATCGAAAGACCTAATTATTCTGCTTTTTAAATCATCTACGTTTTGAACGTCTATTTCATAAACGTCATTTTTAACACAGCCCCACAAGAAGAAATCCATTGGGGTTAAATCACAGGACCTCGCCGGCCAACGCGTTGGTCCATGACGGCTGATACACTGCTGTCCGAATACTTGAGACAAATACTCTCTGACTCTAACCACCGAATGGACAGGGGATCCATCCATTTGGTACCACATCCGCCTCAGTGCGTCTAGCGGAAGCTCGTCCGTGTACTCGGCAATGGGACCTTGGAGAAGTTCTAAAAACTTCACACCAGTTAAATTGCCATCAATAAAAACTGGACCTATTATGGTATCCCTGTGTATGCCAGCCCACACATTGACAGCAAATCTGTACTGATGTGAAGTCTCCTTTGCCAGGTGTGGATTTACACGACCCCAAATCCGTAGGTTTTGTCTGTTCCAATTACCATTTCTCGTGAATGTACTTTCATCAGTCCACATCACATTGTACAAGAATTCCGGATTGTCTAAATGTTCTCTTAAAAGCCAATGGCAGAAGACTTCTCTGGCAGGCTTGTCTCTCGGTAACAATGCCTGTACTTTTGTGTACTTAAAAGGCTTTCGTTTGTCGCGTTTTAAAATGTTGTGAACTGTTTTATGATGTACACGAAACTGACGAGCTGCCCTCCGCAGACTACTCGTGGGGTTGCGTCTAAAATGATTCAAAATTTGATCTTCTGGGATCGCTCTTGTACTTGGAGGAGCACTATTTAACTGCGGAATTAAGGGTTGATTTTCCCTTATCCTCTGGAAAGCTTGTACGATAATACGCCCATCGGTAGGGCAAGCACGGGTATTCCCATAGCGCTCTCGGTAAGTACGAATAGCTAAAGCTGCGTTTCCGCGACATTCACCGTAAATAAATATCATGTCGGCGTACTCCGCTGCTGTATAATTATAACGCGGCATTGTAATACTTAAGTTCACGCAATCACTTTACACTAATAATAATAATAATGTGTCTTATCACAAAATAAAGCACTAAATTCACAAAATAAATAACAAAAAAAACACCACAATAAAAATTAAAATGAAGCGTCTACTTTCGCATAATTTATAAGTCTAGAATAATAAAAGAAAAAAATAAAAACTCAGTACATTACAAGTAATAACGTAATATCAATTACCACGGCAAAATCTTCGATCGTACTAAACAATAACATTAAACAATAATGACCGTGACCTACGTATCGTAGGTACGTGACACGTGTAATCAACGGCTTTCATCAAGAAGGCGCAAAATGCGCTTTTTTGTATCAGTACACACTGTGTATGCACTCAAGATAAAGCGACTTTTCGCTTTCTTTTCAAATTCTCCTAATGACAAGATTGGGTTGTTATTGGTCAGTTGTAAAGGATAAAAAATTAAAATAACCAATGAATGCAAGGATTTTCTGCTAGTATTGCGAGTTGGCAACTTACTTATAAGAGTTCTTTCAAACCATATAGGGTGAACGGGTCACGTACAGCCATTGACCTCTATATATTTCTATGCGTACAGCTGATAATCTACATCATGTTCGCAAAATTAGAAATGAAAACTAAAAAATTGTCCTGTGGCTAAACCAGTGGATGTATTTATCTGATTTTTTGTATTCAGGCTGAGAACATTATTAAATATACTAAGTTTAATTAATTGGTGTATGGTCACCGCCACACTGTATATCAAAAATAGAGTTGGTCCTATAATACTTCCTTGGGGAATTCCAAAGGAAGTGTTTTCTTGTTCAGTACTAACAACACTACCTATTTTTACGCATTGGGTTCGTTCTGCTAAATAACTGGTAAAAAGTTTTAACTGCTCGCCCCTTACGCCTATATTTTCAAGCTTGTTCAATAGGATAGGGATTGAGACTGTATCAAAAGCCTTAGCAAGATCAAGAAAGATTCCTAATGTATGGTTGCCTTTATCAAGTTCTCGTGCAAGAAACTCCGTTAGATGATGTACAGCGTCAGTAGTCGATAATTTAGTCCTGAATCCAAACTGTGTTTTCGATAATATCGATTTTTCCTCCAAGTAATTTACCAGTCTTTTATTTATAATTTTTTCTAGTATTTTAGAAAAAGAAGGTAATAAGGAGATAGGCCTATAATTAGTTACATCAACCTTACTTCCAGATTTAAAAATAGGGATAACAACGGCTTTTTTAAGACATTTTGGAAAAAGTCCTAAAGACAAACATTTTTGGAAAATATATGTTAGTGGAGGAATTAATATATATCTAAACTGTTTAATAATTTGGTTGGTTATATTATCCCATCCTACTGCACATTCGTCTTTTAGACTCATAATAATGCTCTCTACCTCGGCTTCATCAGTATCTAGTAGCACAAAGGATGACTTGGATGTATTGCTCATACAAGTTGTGCTTGCATTCGAAAAATATGGCTGACCTTGCACTTTTTCTGCTAAACTCTTACCGACATTTACAAAGAAGTTATTAGCGATATTAGCTGATGTCATTTCTGTCGGATGTGCCTGTAATAGATTTAATGATGGCTCATCACATTTTTTGGTATATGTTGCTTTTTTAATATATTTCCAGATCTTTTTATTATTGTTGCCCGCTTGTTCTAGGGACTTTTGTTCATAGTTGATTTTCACTTTTTTTATGAGTTCATTGCAGAAATTTCTGTATCTTTTGTAAGATAGTTGCAAAATCAAATTATGCGGGTGAGCTTTGGCTTTCATATGCAGTTTATCTCTATGTCTCATGCACCGTATAAGACCTGGCGTAATCCAAGGTTTTATATTATAATTTTTATTAGTCAAACGAACAACAGTTGTATTTTTCTGAATTGCACCTTGAAGTTGTTCAATCACATACATCATAGAAATCTGCGGATCAGCGGTATTGTAAACTGGGGCAAAGTCTATATTACGTAAACATTCTTCGAGATTTTTTCTGTTTAATTTCGATACTGTGCGACCGTTGTTTGTTTTGGGTAATTTGCAATCTAAGGTAATTAGAGCAGCATCATGATCAGTTATTGTTGAGTTAGTAACAAGTGTGAGTGAAGGAAAATGAGATTTAAGCATGATATGGTCTAAGCATGAGCCACTTTGATGAGTAGGTAATGTATGAGCAGGTAATAAACCATGAAAAGAGCATAAGTTTAGGTATTCTTGAACGTCTACATTGTCATTTTTTGGAAGGATGTTTATATTTATATCTCCAATTATAATGATGTTTTTGAAAGATGATATAGTTTGCAAGGTGTCATTCAAAGAGTCAACAAAGTTTTTTATATTTCTAAAACAGGGGGGCCTATACAAAGCTAATATAGCAGTTTGTGCTCCCATTCTGATCAACAGTCGGTTACAGTCGTTTATATGTGGTTCCTCGACTGAGACATTAAGGCCATTTCTAACATAAACTATTACACCGTCATTTTGATTATAATTTATATTACTACTATAACCCGTGTATCCATTTATTAGTGGTATATTATATTGAGTGTTAAGCCAGCATTCGGTCAAAACAATGAGATCGCAATTTACGTTAAGTCTTTGTTGAAAAACGCTAAAGTTATCAAAATTTTTATAAACACTCCTTATATTTTGTGTTATTATAGTCAATGGATTACTGTAAGAAGAGATATATTGTTTACAATTTTCCACTTCACAAAGCTTGGCGTCCGATACAGAGAAAATATCTAATTCATTAATTAGGTTATTAATCATACTAATCTATTTAATTATTATAAATCTAAAAACTTATAAAATAAAGGAGGGAGATAATAGGTCCGATCTATGACAATAAGCGGCGCTCTTAGGCGCCTTCATAATCAATTGAGTTAATGTACCTCTTTTCGGCCATTATTTTTGCTGGACAGTCAGCAGCACCTGTATTATGATTGCTGGGCTTTTTGAAACGGCAGCAGGTTGCGCATTTTCGATCCTCTTCTTTTTTAGGGCATTCCTTTAGAGAATGACCTAGATCACCACAATGGCCGTCTTAGTTCCCAATCGCCGCCCAGAGACGGCGCTGCTAGTAGCGTTTTAGTAGCTAGTGTAGCGTTAGCTACGGTCGAGTTGTTAGTTTTCCATCCACGCAGCTGGAAATTCGCCTGTTAATGAATGAGACTAACCTGCAAGGCTATTCTGATGGCATCTTCCTCACTGTCGAAGCTCTGCAGGTAATCCTCCATGTAATGGTTTCTTACGACGGCTGTAGCGGCGTCGGGATACAGGTAGGCGTACTATTCTGCGTTCTTATTTTTAGCAAAGATAACGGTGCTTGGTGATGACGCAACTCCAAGTACGACGCTGGTCATCCTTTACTCACGTGGCGAATCTTTTCTATCGCTTCCTCGCCATAGGAAACGTAATGCGTCCCGATCTTGTTATCGTACGCGTATTTGCAGAAACATTTCTTTTATGTCTGCTGTCACGGCGATAGGTAGCTGTAGAAATCTCATTAGCACTCCGGCTAGAGTCTGCAGAAGGTCTGGACCAGCTAATAAAAGTGGTCTACGTCGTTGTAGTGCCGCTAGTCTCCATAGCGGACGTGGTGGTACCGCTCGTCTCCTCCTCGTGACTAGCGGCCTCTTTTTCTCAATGGTTCAGCAATTCGGCTCGAATGCGACCAAAAAATGTGCACTACAACCGGGGGAGCCAGCAGACTTTAGATCTATTCCTCTTCTTCGACGCCCCACCAGCCGTAGTGCTTTTTGGGTGAGCCGGAATTCGCCGAGAGAATAAATCGAGACCACAACTATTCTTTTACAATGGGTGCTTTATTGTAACGAAACAGAATACAATTAAAGCCAGCACCGTTGCAAATTATCCTATTTTATGAGAGAGAGACTACGACTTTCCCTATCACTGCTCTATTCTAAGCCGGTACCCTTTAGGTATACTGAAGCCCAGGAACTTGTCTGGGAAATTAACTTGAGACGTAACGAAACCGTAACTAAAACGGAACGGAACTGATTTTAATTCCACGCTCTTCGATATTTATAGCTCGCGGCCAGACGAGCGGTTTATGCCGACAAAGTCGGCTGGCGCCATACGCTGGCGCCACAATTCCTGGGATTTGCTAAATCGTATAATCTCGTAGTCTAATCACAATAATTTTGTGTTAGGTAGCTTCTTCTACCTCTAACTAGCTAGAGTGGCCTTCTAGCGAGTGCAACGGTACTATCTTTTTACATATATAAGCAAACGAAGTACATAATGCTCTAAGACCTACCGAAAACTAATTACATAGTGTTATTTCTTATCTATATATAAGGATCTAATGTTTACAAATTTATATTACAACAAATAAGAGTGTTATATACGTTATAGTTCTTACAGGACCTCGGAAACTCTTACAATAATAGAGTTGAACGCCTTTTCAGTTCGTACCATCCTGTTATCTGTATTTATATCCCCGAGAAGTGCGTAAACATATGCCTAATACTTATATCTACATCGTACATACTATTTATAATCGATAAACATTCATTTTTACAACGAATTTTGCACTTTTCGGGGTTTTCGTAAGTCTGAGTTCCCGCATGTAAATACCATCTCACAAGAATCGATTCGTGAGTTCGTCGACAGTATGAAACCCTTTTTATTCGTAATATGCCTATAGGCAAACAACTTAAATACATAAAGCCTTATTATTTCTACACAACAAAGCTGTATGTAGGTCTTAGGGCGAATAAAAGACGAAAACGAACATTATTTATTATAGAAAACTTACGAACTAAACGAAATATACAATATATCCTGCCTTACATAATTGTTTACATTAATATTTTACATCAAATATGTCTGTGCTGTACAATTTTGTTTATTAAATAATAGCCAATTGTTATAAGACAACCAAGCCACCACGTGAGCATCACTAACATACTTATTCCACCCTGGTCCCTGGAATATGTTGGTGTTTTCTAACATTCGGACGCCTGTGTGTGCACACTGCAGCTTCTTTTAACCCAAAAATTATATCATTATACATTTTATTAATTATTTACGTATGATTTAAGTTAGTACAGAATTTATCTGCACAATTTTGAAATTCAGCTGGAAAATCAAGTTTCCTTAATTCTAAGTAGCATAAGTTTGTAATACCCTTCTCCCGCCAAGTAACTTTATCACATTTAGTAGTTAAAGTAGCCACTTTTGGTTTAATTATTAATAAATCACATTCAATCATTAAGAGATTGTGATCAGACCAATAAGTATCATACAAAACTGACATATTATTACGTATACTTTGTCGGACTGCACTCGTAACCACATAGCGATCGAGCCTTCGTGGACATTTGTACACGTCATTTACAAAAGTAAATGAATCTATAGGCAACACGTCCATATCAACACATGACCATGACTGCTCAAAACAAAAATTTAATAGTTCTTTTGAAAATAGTCCACCTGGGTGTGCATTTAACCACCTCACTATTACTTTCAACCATTTCGTTAATTTCACTTAGATATTCTGTGAATTCAATTAAGTTATCTACACTCGCGGTGGACATGTACACAGATATAATTAAAGCTGAGCGATCTTTATGCACTATTTTAATGACTGCAGGACAAGCACTATCAAAGTATAAAACTGTTACGTACAGGAACGCAGACTTCCTCCATAAAAGCGCAACACCCCCATAAGGCCTACCTCGTAGTATTTCTGTTGATGTATCCACAGCTGAAGTACCAGTGTAGGAAAAATTATCCTACAGCGTACCTAGATAGGGTCAGTCACGCGGAAGCAACCACGTCTCCTGCAGAGCAATGATGTCAGCAGTACGACACAGCTTCTTGCAGTTAAAACTTATCAGCTTAGTTAAGCTTGCATCCATTTATATTTATAAGTGTTCACACATCCTATAAAAAGGTTTTCACCTCATCTAAAATTAAAAAATCTGACAGATATTCCTTCTGGCCAAAACTCCTCAGTCAAAAATGTGTCAATCATTTTCAGAGGTACGAAAATTTCAAAAGCGTTATAGTTTTTATCTGGCTTTCCGTTCCTCCTGATAACCGAAACATTAATATTTGCGTTATTAAAAAATATAATTTGTTATGTCTTGTTTGGTCGTCTGCTTTGAAACATGATAAATATATACAGGAATATTAGAAGTAGCTGCTCTAAAATTCGTGTTTGCCATAACCATTGCCTTTCCTTTAAGTCCTATAAATTATTTTCTAAGCTTTCTCGTCTGAACCTGTTTCCACTCTTCAGTTTTCACTCCCCTTCTTGTTTCGCCACATTTTTCAAATTATTTTTCTGTACTACTAACTTTATATGACGGTACTTTGGTAAAGCTCGATTGAGAGTGCATTGTGGCCGGTAAAGAAGGAACAGTGCTAATGGTGTGTATGATCGATCTGTGATTAACAGTTTCTTAGCCAATATAAGCCATGCTTGAGCTTGTGACGAATATAATGGTGACATATAAGATAAAGGCTGGATAGAGGGGTTCAATGGAGAACGTGGCGGTGCAATACCTGATCGGTGTTACCATCTTTTGTCCCACCCAAATCCTTCATCACAGTTGATTTCTTACTAAAATTTCTACTCCAAACTAGTTTTCCACGGTTGAGTGGGAATATTCTTGTCGGGTCACTGTTTTGGTCGAAATTTTTAAGCAAACAGTTCTTTCGTCGGGTATTAACACAATCATTGCGTTTATTATCACATGCATTGCGCTGCAGTTGTACTTCTGATTTTAATGTATTCATGTCATCTAATAGAGTTTGATAACGTAACTATCACTAATATCTGAAATCTTATATATAACTGGATAGCTAAATAATTAAAGAATATAAGCACGGATTACGATGCTTTGCGGGGAGTGGAGTAGGAAGGGCTGCCATTTTTAGGAAATTTTAGTGCGTTACATATTTTGCATATGGTATATCTTCTGACTCAAAGGAACTATAAAGTTCGATTAAGTTTCATTCGAAACCTCTTGTAATGATTTGTTAATTGTATAATTTAAAAAATAAATTTAAGTGCTTATAGTAAAATATTTATAGCGCTTAAGTGAAAAATTCAGAAAAAAATTGTAATCAGCCATAAAAAAAATTTAAAAAGCCAGGTCAAAATACAAGGAACGTATACCGTTTGAAAATGATTTTAAATAGCAATGTAATGATACTCGTGACTCTCCGTGTACTAAACAGCAGGCTAATGACACACCTAGAAACGAATGATCTACTCAATGACCGCCAATACGGGCTTCGCCGAAATCGGTCCACTGGGGGTCTTCTAGCGTATGCCACTTACATCTTTTGCGCGGCCATCGAGAATCATGGTGAAGCACTAGCTGTTTCCCTTCATATCTTGAAGGCCTTTGACAAGGTCTGGCATGATAATCTTACTGGAAATCTTCCGTCGTATGGTCTGCGTACTGGTCTTTGTGCCTGGATCTCAGATTTTCTACGTGGCTGGTCGATTAGAGTAGGCGCAGACGGTTGCTCGTCCAGCTAAATAGCGATAAATGCCGGAGTCCCTCAGCGATCAGTTCTTTCCACAACTCTATTCCTGCTACATATTAACAGTCTGCTGAAGCCCGGTATCTATGGGTGCGCAGACGATAGCACTGTTGTGGATAGTTACGTATCCAGCGCGCGGGCCAGTACGTTACAGATCAAATCTCTCAGAGAAGCGATAGTCGATAGTATGAACCTGTCCTTACAGGCATTCTCCGATTAGGGCGATGCCAATCTGATCAAGTTTAATGTTACTAAGATCCAGGCATGTCTATTCTCCACTAAACGGAGTCCATTCCACGTATCTCTGTCTTTCCAGGGTGTGTCCGTGCCAATAACTGCACTCAACTTTGGTTCGTACATCGAATCTAAAGCCCAAGTTGCCACAGAAATGCTTGATATTCTGGCTAAGGTGAGACACTACGGAACAGTTGCTCAACCTCTACCAATCAAAAGTCCGTATGTGCATGGAATACTGCTCTCATATCTGGGATGGATCCTTCAAATACCAGCTGGAGACACTTGAGGCGATAGAGAGGCGTGCCAAGCGGCTCATAAGCGACAATGATCTGGTAGCCAATTCCAGAGTCTCGCTTATTGACGCAGTGGCTAGTTTATCGGTTTTTTATCGGATGCACTTCGGAGAGTGCGCTGCCGAATTGCACGACTTAATTTCACCATTCTCGTTCTTCTATCGATCGATGCACAGATTCTAGGCATCGCCATATGGTGGACATTCCACATACCCTGACAAACTGGTTCTACTTGACATTCTTCATTCGCACCGCAAAGGACTGGAACATGCTTCCTGAGTTTATTTTCCCGGACGAGTATAATCTGGGGATTTTCAAGAGAAGAGTGAACAGACCTTTTAGGCAAGAGTGTTACATCTTAGGCCGTATCCTAGCTTCCCATCAGGCGAGATCGTGGTCAAGTCAACGTCACACGAGTAAATGGAGAATAATAGAGGTAATAGTAGAAAGCCATGTGGGACACCAGCTGTAATAGACCTATGAGTGGAGAGGGAATCCTCTATTCAGAATTAAAATCGGCGGTTGGTTAGGTACTCTCGTATGATAAGTACGAGTTTTTTGGGCACTCTCATTTGATATAGCTTTATATTAAGCTATTGTGCCAGATCTTATCGAACGCCTTCGCGACGTCGAAAAATAGAGCACCGGTGGAAGTTTGCAGCCTCGGGGCTGCATTTAAGTCGTTTAAAATGGACTCTGTGAGTTGGTGTGCATGATATGTGCATGAGTGAGCTGCTCGGAAATCAAACTGCTCATTTATTGTAAGACCTTTCTAGTAAATGTCTTATGGCGAGATAGTATGATTTTTTCGTAGATTTTGCGTAACGTATTGAATAGGCTAATGGGACAGTAAATACTGACGTTATTTTGGAGTATTCCAGTTTTGTGTATTTCTATGACGGTGGCTTTTTTCTACTCGTCCGGAAACATGCAACTGTCTAGAAATGAATTGAAGATGTATACTAGTAGGAATATAAGGAAAAATGTATTTAACTACATTATTTGTAATTTTATCGTGTTGGTTTTTGATTATTTCACCTACTTTAAAAGGCCGGCAACGCAACTGCAAGACCTCTGGTATTGTGGATGTCCATGGGCGGCGGTGATCACTTACCATCAGGTGCACCTCCTGCTCGTTTGCCCCCTCTTCTATAAAAAAAAAAAAAAAAAAAATACTTCTACGCTATCGATGGGTAATAGCTGGTTACCCTCTGGTAAATGCGCCGCCCTAAGCTCTACTTCATTATCTACAAGATGGACGTGGTCTATATCCGTAGGCTGGTTAGATATTCCCCATATAAGAAGGACGAATGAAAAATGTTACCATCGCAAGATATTTACCCGTGACGTCGACGTATTTACGTAAAAAATACACGGCTGTGTCTGACATAGCTACAACCCGTTTTTTTCATCAAGTATCTATATTTAATTAGTGGATGGTGCTTGGAAAGGAAATGATGAGAATTAACATGGATGGAGAATTAAATAATTTCGATACTCGTTTTCATTACATTCTTGATTCTTATAGAGTTAAGCGCTGACGTTTGCTTGGCGATGATCAAATAATATATATTTTTTTTTAAATTCAAGAATTATTGCACTAATCATAACTAATGTTTCTATAAAATAATAAGTAATCATTTTAATCAAATCTATGAAAACATTAAGGAGAGGCTGCTCTGTAAATATTTGGAAATTTATTGACAATTTATGTATCGCTAATCTGATCTCTTTGAGTGTGATGATTTAACTCGGTGACTAAACTTCCTCCAAATGAACTAAATTCCCATTTCTCTTATACATTAACTTCACTATAGTTATTTAATAAAGAAAACGTATTAATATGTTTAGTTAAAGATTTGGATTAAGTAATATATAAATTTTGATTCCAGGAGGATGGCGAATTTGATGAGAACGAAACTTACTTATATATTGTGTCAGGGTTGGAAGGGCTTCATTTAAGATTCCAAGAGTTATGTGAGCAGCTTAAAGTTTCTGTAATAGTATTACAGCGAGGCCTCGATAAACCGAATGAAAGCATTCGGGATGTAGCTTATCAATTCACCATGAGTCTTTTGAGTAAAAGGAAATTTAAAAATAAATTCTATTTACTTGGTTACGAGTGCGGAATCTTTGTTGCTTTGGAAATGGCAGCAATACTGGAGGAATATGGTTAGTTACAATCATTCACAATCGGTAATTTATTAATTCTCTATTAACACATTACACAAATTATTTAATATTACTTATCATTACAGGATTAACTGGTACTGTATTTTGTCTTGGTGGGTCACCAGACTTGATTAAACGTGATTTGGATGACAATCTATCAGGACTGGAAACGGACACGGCTTTACAAGATGGGGTGGTTAAACACATGTATTCACTTATGGTAGATGATGATATTGAGAAGTTGGATGCTATTTTGCGAAATGCAACTACATGGGATGATAGAGTTAAGGCATGTGTTCAATTAATATCTGGCCGATTGCCTTGTTCAAATCAATATATTAAAGAATTGATACAAATGGCTTATTTGAGGATTTTACAAGCGCGTCAATATCATCCACAGCCCCATAAACTTCGGTCTTTGTTAGTGTCTCTTACTCCACGTCATTCCTTTGATACGAAATCTTTATCTTTGAGTTTGAGTCAGTTTTCTCAACAACCAGTAATTTACTATCAATTAAAAACGCCATTAGCATCCGTTGCTCAAGATCTTCAATGCGCCAGCATTGTTAATCGTCACCTAGATACTGATCTATTAGACTCATATAATGAACGAAATCATTGTGAAACGTATTTTTTGAATTCTGGCAGTAATTTGACCTCAGATGTTGTATAAAATTTTCCGTATGGTATAATTAAAATTCTGGTTTTATAAATAAAGTATAAAATATGGTTGTATGCATTATTTTAATGATAATAATATGAAAAAAAAAAACAAATACAGATAGAACACAATTTTGTCACACTATCTTAATTTTTTTGCGGAGAAGACCGAGTAAATAGAACATCACTATACGCTATGACGTTACCATATGTCATGTGTAAGTTTATTGGCTACCTTACCCTCCAAACTTGAACATGACAGCGATAAGTATTGTCTCTATCGTGGCAGGAAAAGGTGCAGGCGAGACATTGTGAAACTCTGCAACCTTGTAGTCGAGATGGTAGTGACAGGTATAGCCAATCATTCAGGATTTATAAATTGCCTGGTAAAATGACAAAAAGGGCGTTTAAGTTTGATTGACATAACTGAAACCACGCAGTTTCACTGGATTTGAATTAACAATGGATGGAATTGATTTGAATTAAGGAAAACGCTAGCATCAACATAATGCCATTTTTGTTTGTAACTGTTAATATATTATATTATAATATTTATTTATTTATTTGCTTAAATTTTTACTTAAATTAAATTAAATTCTTACACATTAAAATTATATTTCTATAATTTACTAGTTGTAGCTGGGTTTCAGTTGCTTTAAAAAGCCTTTTAAGCTTGATGGTGGCTCAAATATTGGAGTTTTTACAACCACAGATATTTTAATATAACTTTTGATTCCCTTTAAGACTCTAATTTGTATATGTCTATTATATTCTGATAAAACTTTTGATTATCTTTTTAAATCGAATTATGCTTACATGTTTTTGATTTACTTTATCAATATTATCAGAGTCAAATGCTTCGATACTTTTTGTTGATTTTTATGAACCGAATAAAAATAGAAGGTTCATCATATTATATACAACTAGCTTTCAGTTTTACATCAATTTGACATGTGTACAACTACCTTTTAGTTTTAATATACAAATAGCTTTCAGTTTTAATTGACATGTATACAACTAGCTTTCAGCCCGCGGCTCCGCCCGCGAGGACTAGCCCACTGTGGCTCTTCTGTTTTTTTATAGTTTTGGCGGGATATTGCAAATATCCTAATTTTGCATAATTCGTGGCGTGTTTATTTACGAAGACTACAAAATTTGCTCGACTTTGTTATTATATCACTACGTAAAAATACATTAAAACTTATATAAAATAAGTACAAAGTACTCTAAATGAAATCTCTTGAAAACAGCTATTGTACTTTCGAATACCATACATAAAATTCGAAGAACATATATTCATAAGCAGACTGTAAAGAGGTTCTAAGATGGAAGTTTAACTTTTTGAAAACTTTAGCACATTCCAGGTATTGGTTTTTAACCTTTAGGCCTTACATATACATGCATTTTATCCAAAATAAGTAATAATATTCACTAGACAAATTACGTGATGTAGGTAACAGCCTATAATTAGGAATATAATATGTTCTGCCACACATGAGAGAACACGATGTATTATTACACATGAACAACGGCTCTTGTCTTAAATATTAGGAACTGCCTTTAATAATTAACACTATGTAATCAATTTATATTACATTTGTATTTATTTTCACATTGCCTAATATGACCAAAACAATTATTCTAACAGCTTTATTTTATTATTTATAATACATTTTATTAATTCTCATAATAAAATATAATTTAACAAATAATATTTGTTTAGGTAATAATTAAGGTAATATATTATAAATTAAAGTAATGTTGTGAAGGGTCCCGAGGAATTTAGGCAATAGAAAAAAAATGCTTACTCAGTTAATAAACGTAACTCTATATTCCGGATTCTTCATTTTATTTTAAATAATAATAATTCATTAATTTATTCGTCTCGGAGCCAGAAATTTCTTTTTCTTAAAAAAATGAGTGGAAAATTTAGAATACCAACGACGCGATGTAGGATGGTCTTGAACTTAGCTGGGGTTCGAGAAATCGGTGGTTTCCTTAGTCAGCACCACGATGAAGGCCGTATTCACATCCGCCACGCGGAGTAGGGAGATGAAATGCCACCAGCCTCTGGAAAGCACAGGGAACAAATCTCACCCTGTGGTTCCCGAAGCATCCCGTCTAACCACGCGGTCAGTGGGATGAGTCGGTTCACATGGGGTTAATCAAAGACCTACAAAAAATTAAAAAATATTTTTTGTGGGTCTTTTGGGTTAATTCACAAAAAAAAACTAATCTACGACTAGTAGTAGTTTTTAAGATCACAAAAATTAAAAAGAGTTATTTAATATGCGGTACAGAATTATCACAATCAGCTATAGCTTTAACCTTGAGCTGGGACGTTCTGGGGGTTTCGATCTCTTACAAACAACAACAAAAAAAGAGTTATTTCAGACACTAGTCATTACAATCTTACTTTATTGATAAGAAATGTGGATCTAAAGTGAGCTGAATTAAATTGGTATGATTATTGATATAAATTTGTATTTTACCGATCAAATCAGTCAATCTAGCGAACGCCGAAGGTTCCAGAATGAGAAAAGGTCTCACTAGTGATGGCCCATTGGAACTCAATCACCGAAGCCGGCAATCGAAATGTAACGGATAATCGAACACGTTACGATATATTATTTTACCTTAAATTACTTATGCAGGTTAAAGAATGATCTCAAAGGAGGCTAATATGTGTTACACTGGTCGATGCAGGAGACTGACTGTCCGAGTTTTCAACTCGTCTTATCCGCCATTGTTATGTCAGTGATATCAAATAATTTTAAATTTTATTTGTTTTGTTAATTAAATTTTATCAAATAATTTTAAATTGAAATTTAATATTGTTATTATGCAAGTTAAAATTACAAATAATTTTAATTTGCATAATAACAATGTTGGGCAAAATCCTGCATTATCAAATAAAAACCTCACAGCGAATTAATATAACCCCAAAAAAAGCAAATTATTTCCTTGTTTAATAGGTAATAGGTGTTACTCAATACAAACATCTGTGCTAAAATACTGGAATATATTTAATAAACATCCAAACTCAGTAACATAAACATCCATGTATATCACACAAGTAAGTCCCCATCGAGAATCGAACCCAAGCGCTGTCAATTACATAGTCAGAGTCGCTAGTCATTTGACAAACGATGCTGTAAAAATTCATTCAAAATCAGGGGGGAACATAGAGTATCCCCGCTACAGCAAGCCAAGTGCAGTGCAATGGCAAGTTTCGCCGTTTTTTGAATCCTCATAACTTATGTTTGGATTACACCAAATAAACAAAATTCTAGAGATATGATGTTAATAGTACTTACTATTCGTCGCTTATTTGCATCACTACAGATGCTCCACTGAAGACGGGTATTGGCTGACCTGTGACAGACGGAAGCTTGCTTTTCCCAAAATTCCACAATCTCAGGTTGCCATTGTCAGCTACTTCTGATCGCACCACAGTTCATGTAGCTCCAGTGTCCAGCGTTAAGCTGCAGTTCTTGCCATTAATCAATCCCTTGTTGAATAAACTATTGCTGTCGCACACCTGAGATATGACAACTTTGGGGCTGTTTTTCGATCAGCTCACTCGGCCCTTGATACTGGCTGTTACTCGTTTCCCTGGGCTGGATTAAAGACTGGTTGACCTGCCCGTTCTCTTCAGCTGCTGAGTTTCCTGCCGCTTGTTGTCGCAAATTCACTGCACCTGTAGACTTGGCGGGGCAGTTAACCCTAATGTTCCCATATTTACCGCAGGCATAACACATAAAGCCCAGTATCCTAGGTTCCACTTTCTTTGATTGAGCCACAAATTCTGTAAGCTCGTGTTCCTTATACGCGCGCAGTTCTTGGCGAACGGCTTCCACCTCCAGCGGATGAGCCAAAGCCTTCCTCATAGTCACGTGGTGCTGAAGTCGAACAGCAGCACGCACTTCCAGGTCTCGAATCCCGTCAATAAATGCCTAGACGATGATGTTGTTGACTGTGTTAGCGTCGGCTGAAGGATACGCTTTCCTCACAAGTTTCTCAATTTCTACGGCCCATCCTTGAAGTCCTTCGGCGTTCTTCTGTACACGTTCTTTCAATTATGCTTGGAAAACATGATCTAAGTAACGTTCACCATAGTGAGCTTCCAATGCCTCCATCAAATCAGCGAACTGATACTGCTTAGGCATTGCATCCAAGACGGAGAGCGCCTGTCCCCATAACGCCGTACTCAGAGCTGTAGGGAATGTTCGTCTGTACAACCACTGGCCTTCGCTGCTATTTCAAACTGAGTCCGGTACGCACTCCATTAAGACCGTCATAAGTGGGTACCTTTACCCGAGGACCTACCTGGTGAGAACAACTCGTAAAGGTAGCACCCGACTTAACCCCCGTGATCTTCATTTTCATTTCATCGGATAAATGTTCCTGTAACTTTAGCTGTTGTCGTTCCTGAAGCTGTTGATGTTGCTGAAGTTGTTCCCGTGGCTTTTCTTGTTGTTGTTCTTGTAGCTGTTGATGCTGCTGAAGTTTTTGCTGAATAGCTGCCAGTACAACAGAAAGATCAGTAGAGACTGTGCTTCATGATAATGACTTGCTGGGAACACTCGCATGCTACTCAACTGCACGCCTCTCAGTGTCCTCTGACGTCTTCTGTGTCTCCGCCTTTCTTTTTTAATTGTAAATAAGTTATGGTAAACAAGTTCTAGTACACGCTATTTTCATATTATTCCCTAAAACAGAAGATCCATCATGGCATAGCTATTAGGATAACGGTCAACTATTTTTTTTTTATATTGTAAGGTAGCAAACAAACAGATGGGTCTCCTGATGGAAACAGTCAACCATCGCCTATAGACACCAAAGGTTTTAATGGGGCATTGCTATCTTGTGGTGAAGTCTAATGCCACATGCATAAGTTTACCGGCTACCTTACCCCCCCAAACCGGAACACGACAGCGACAAGCACTGACGCTATTACGGCAAGAATAAGTAAGGCGATGGTACCAGAACCGGGCGATCCAACTGCTGTACATTAAATGCAAACAAAAGGAAAGAACTGATATTGAGGAGCCCCCGCCCGTAAATAATTAATAGTCTCCATATGAGGCAAGATTTACGCCCTATAAAGCTGTAAGCGATGGGCCGGTGCGAAGTAACTTATTCTTAGCGGGGCTAATAAGCCTAGCCCCACTAAGAATAAGGTAAATTTAGCCTTGCCTTCCAAGTAACCACGGTACTGAATGACGCTCAATATGTAAACTCCAAATATTTTAGTACTAAATGAGTCTGTCAGGAAAGTATGTTTAAAACGTGGATAAACGACGAAATGCGAATTTTTAGCAAACAACTTGCAAAATTGTATTTTACTAGGGTTAAACTGGACCAAATTTAGTTAACCCCACCCCGAAGCAATGAAAAGATGTTCTTCGATTTCTGACACAGCTTTCTCCTGGCACTAGTGGACGTGTTCCCAAGAAATCCCGCTGTCTTGTGCATAGCAATGAATGTTAAATTAGTGTCGCTAAAGAAAAAGTGTAAGTTATTGCACATAGCCTTAGGAACACCAGCATTGACGGCTTTGATATATTGATTTGATTTTCGCCGACTTAGGTTTTTAGCAGATTATCAAATTGAAAAATTAGTCTGTTTAAGTTTACTTTGAAGGAAACTTGCACTGTTGCTGCTTTCAATAAAATAGATCGAATAAAAAAGCTGCAAATAATTATACAGATATTAATTCATTTGCATTATTTTTTAATCTATATATATATATATATATATATATATATATATATATATATATATATATATATATATATATATATATATATATATATATATATATATATATATATATATATACCACCAGTCAACCTTTGGGTCAACAGAATGAAGGTGTGAAGGTGCCATTGAACTTTATATATTTTATTATTATCATCATACACATACATACATAAGCATATGCATATACATACATATACAAATATATAAAATCATGTCAAATTTGCATCTACTAGATTATAATACTTCAGTTGTTAGAATTAAAAATAGAATAGAATACGTATAAACCATATAGATACGTAACATGAAATTACTTGCGATTCAGCATGTGAGCTTTAAGTTGCTTTTTAAACTAGAACTTATTATCAGCCTGTCGCAACAACAGTGGTAAATTGTTCCACAGCCGCGAGGCGTGCACTGTAAATGATGTTGAAACAAAATTAGAGCGATGTAGGGGAATGGCTAAAGTCAGCGTAGATTAGATTTTAAGTATTGCGGTGACAGAGGATTGAAAAGTATGGTATACAAGGTACTCAAGATCCTATGTTCGCGGCGTTCAGCAATTGTTAACCACTGAAGCTGGTTACGTTAAAAAGAGATTCGGTCGAACTTACGTAAACAGAATATAAAGCGAATAGATTGATTAAGTAGCCTCTCAAGTTTTAAAAGAAGGTCGGTAGAGATATTCGTTAAATAAACGTCTCCATAGTCCATAAAGGGAAATATAAGAGTTTGAACTAATAAAACTTTAGTCTTATAAGGTAAAAAGTTTCTGAGACGATTTAAGGACCTTAATGTACCCGTAACCCTTCGGCATAGTTCAGCAGTATGGAACGACCAATTTAGATTACTATCAATGTGAATGCCTAAGTCCTTAACAATAGAATTGAATTTAATTGTGTTATTATTAAATGTTATTGGGGAAATCGCCTTAACCAACTGTCACTGACTACCGACTATGATCGCTTGACACTTCGATGGATTGACTTTAACTCCAAATTTAGTGGCCCAGATCCTTAACTCTTCTAGGACACCATTCATTTTAGATATTGTACGCCCCAAATCATTTACGTTGGTATGCTCGTAGAGCTGCAGGTCGTCAGCGTAAAAGTGGAATGGACAATGTAGCAACCGTGTAAGAAAATTAATAAAGATAGAAAAGAGCAGTGGGGATAAAATACCACCTTGTGGTACCCCAGCTACCAATTCAAGCCATCCAGAGAGAGATTGACCACTACGAGTAGCCTGATGACGTTTACGGAGGTAAGTAGAGAACCAATTCAGTGCTGTTGATGAAAATTTCAGATGGCGGAGTATGGATAATAAGATGTCATGGTCAACAGAATTAAAGGCGTTAGAAAAATCGATCAAAACAAGAACTGTGACCAACTTATTTTCCATAGCCTCCCTGATATATTCTGTTACCTTCAGTAAAGCAGTAGCGGTGGAATGACCAGGGCGAAAGCCGGATTGAAAGAGACTAAGAATATCATTGTCATAAATTTAAGCAGATACTTGTTTATAAGTAACTGCTTCCAGGATTTTGGAAAGATAAGGTAAAATGAAGATAGGCCTGAAATGAGATGGTAGGGATGGATGACTTATTTTAGGACTAGGAATAATGAAAGCTCGACCCCATGCTGCAGGAAAAACGCCAGTTTGGAGAGAGTAGTTAATAATGTGGGTTATACATGCAGCAAGGTGATCTATAATAGGAACAATCAGATTTCGCCCCAACCCGTCACAACCAACAGCATTAGATTTAATCGCCCTGACTGATTTAACTACATCATCCTCACTAACTAAGCTAAATGAAAAGTTATCACCAGAAGGCAGAATTTGGTTCATTGAGTTTATTTCAGATATAGTATTCCATTTTATTTTAAGGTATAGTGGCTCTATATCAGTGAATTGTTTGTTTAGTACATCTAGAGGAAATTGATCTACGTCAAATGAAGAAACTTTGCTGTTTAGGCCAATGGAGTTTAAAAATTTCCAAATTTCTGGTGTGGAAGAATCATTTATGCTATCGTGAATAAATTTACGCTTTGCTATCCGGACCATCTGATTACATCTATTACGAGCAACTCTATAAGCTTCCCAATTTATATCGGTCTTATTTCTCTTACATTTTCTGAAAGCCCTGTCACAGGTTTTAGTACTTACTACGTACTTACGTAATGTACTACTAAAACCTGTTTATAACATTGCTATGATTGTAAATTATTATTTCACTGTATGTACTAATACACTTTTAACACAATAAATCACAAAGTTTTATAGATTATTTACTTATTAATTTTAATATTGCAATTATAAATCGGGAGCTATTACTACTTTATATATATATATATATATATATATATATATATATATATATATATATATATATATATATATATATATATAACGAAAACGCAACGCAACGCAAGTACGAAATTTCAGAGTTTGAAAATATATAACTATGATATACGATGATTTTTAAATAGCCGCTCACACCACCAGTCATTTTCTCATTTTTTCCCAAAAAAACACGGACCGTTAGCTGTAGTGGAGTAACAGATATACAAACTTTTGCCTTTATAATATTATTGTGGATGTTTGGACAAAATAAGTAAAAAAAAAATTAAAAAGTAACTTATCTTTATCTCAAGAATTTAAAGTATCGCTGTATGAAATTTCACTACAATCGGCCAAGAGGTTTGGCCATGATAACGTTATATGTAGGTCACACTATAAGTTTTGCGTAACATAAAAAAACAACATGTTATAACTAAAATATTATGTTTATTGCTTTTCAAAATAATCTTCTTTACATTTTAAGCATTTTTTCATGCGATCGAACCATTTTTTAAAACAGGAGGACCACAGATCTGAAGGCATGTTTTCTACGTGCTGATTGAACTCTATTACTGCCTTTTCGGAGTTGATAAAAGTAAAACCTCTCATCAAATCTTTGATTTTGGGGAAAATACAGAAATCACAGGGTGCTAAGTCGGGGCCATGTGCAGGATGTACTTTTTCGAAAGCTAAAAATGACTTTGTTTTGTTGGCCGTGTGTGAAGAAGCGTTATCATGGCATAGGAGAATGCGGCTTTTGGGTCGTCTTTCGCGAACTTTTTCTAATACCCTGGGTAAACAAATAGTAGAATACCACTCGGAATTAAAACTCTTTTGATGTTCAAGTAGAATTATACAGTTGGGACCCGTAGCTGAGGAAAAAAACGCGATCATTTTTTTACCAAAGTTTCTCGCCTGTCTCACTTTTGTTAGCCTGCTCTCATTTTCTAACACCCATTCACAAGATTGCTGTTTTTTTTTGGGTTTAAAACAATAAATCCACGAATTGTTTGTTTAGTACATCTAGAGGAAATTGATCTACGTCAAATGAAGAAACTTTGCTGTTTAGGCCAATGGAGTTTAAAAATTTCCAAATTTATGGTGTGGAAGAATCATTTATGCTATCGTGAATAAATTTACGCTTTGCTATCCGGACCATCTGATTACATCTATTACGAGCAACTCTATAAGCTTCCCAATTTATATCGGTCTTATTTCTCTTAAATTTTCTGAAAGCCCTGTCACGTTTAGTCATCGCCGAACGAACTGCGGTTGTAATCCAAGAAGCAGGTGGTCGCTTTAATTTAGTCAGCTTAAGAGGTGCATGCTTATCGAATAACTTCATTATAGCAGAATTTAGAATGGTGATTTTAGTGTCAATGTCGCTTGCCTCATAAAGACTTTTAAAGTCAATGCACGCAGCATCGTTCTGTAAAGATTCCCAGTTAATTTTCTTAAAGTTGCGCATCATCACAGTTACAGGGACACGTTTGGGAGGCTTAATTTTATATGAAACGAAAATCAGATCATGCAACGAAAAACCAGGAGCAATAATGCTACCATGTTTAATGACATGGTTGAGAGAGGATACCAAGATCAAGTCTAGCCAAGTATCCGCAGTATGAATATTCCTATGTGTTGCCTCTAAGGGCAGGATTGACAGGTGAGCTGACATAACTAGATCACGAAGCCGTTGAGAACTTGTACAATTTTTTATTAAATCAGTGTTAAAATCGCCCATTATGATGGTGTGGGTATAATCTATAGAAATCATATCTAATGCGTTTTCGAGACTTGTAAAGTAATCTGTGCCAGGAGGACAGTAAACTACACCAAGTGCGATTTTGATACTATTTATTATAATCTCGATAAAAAGATACTCTGCTGAGCCCGAGTAAGTGCTTGATGAGGATGAAATTATTCTAAATTTAAACTCACTACACAGATACACCGCGACTCCACCACCACCCTTACCAATGCGGTCATTCCTAATCAGGACGTACCCGGGAAGAGAATAGCAAGTGGAATCAAGATTTCGTTTGAGCCAGCTCTCTGAAATTAAGATTGCATGTGCTACACCCGGAGAGAAAGCCTCGAGTAAATCCGAATAGTGAGATGGTATACTTTGACAGTTTATATGACAGACATTAAATGATGAAGTACTGTCACAAAAGCTTATGCGTAATGTATCAGAAAGTGTGTCGGCTGAAACTAGCGAATCATAACTATCGTCAGATGAAAAACCATCAGAAGCTGTATGAAAGGAAAATTCTGACATGTTTATAAAAAATATGACAAGAATAAATAATAAAATACAATAATATTAAATATGCGTATAAAATAATAATATTAAAATTATATAATAATAATAAATATTTGTAATTTGGAATTAAAAATAATTCACTGGCAACACTGAAATGTGCAGGACTGTTGTCCTGCCAGTTGTTACAATGCATACTTGATTACTAACTAAAATTATACTAGGTACTAAATGACAAAAAACATATTAATTTATCTGATATTCCACTCGTAGTCTATACTATAGGTTAAAAAGAAAAAAAATACTAGACTGCCCACTAAGACTGCACATTAATAAAGGAGCAAATAAAACAAAGAAAAATTGTTTATGACCAATAAGTTTAGACTGTTGAGTGTTAACCAATGACATTACACATCACTGGTGACAAGTGTCAACTGTCAATATCATGACTTAAAGGATTTCTTGTTTAAAATTCTCAGCATTGCTACCTAATTCAAGAACTCCCACTAATAAAAGATAATATGGCAAACTTACCAAGCATCCTGGATAAACAAAATAGTGTGGAAGCCTTACTTGTTCAGCGTATCACTGATTTCGAGCAGCATCTCAAGGCTGCTAAGGATGAAGTCAGTTTGACTAAATTGTCAGCAGATTTCTCGCTTTTCAAAGAACAAGTTTGTGGTATAAATGTCACAACTTAAGTCATGATATTGACAGTTGACACTTGTCACCAGTGATGTGTAATGTCATTGGTTAACACTCAACAGTCTAAACTTATTGGTCATAAACAATTTTTCTTTGTTTTATTTGCTCCTTTATTAATGTGCAGTCTTAGTGGGCAGTCTAGTATTTTTTTTCTTTTTAACCTATAGTATAGACTACGAGTGGAATATCAGATAAATTAATATGTTTTTTGTCATTTAGTACCTAGTATAATTTTAGTTAGTAATCAAGTATGCATTGTAACAACTGGCAGGACAACAGTCCTGCACATTTCAGTGTTGCCAGTGAATTATTTTTAATTCCAAATTACAAATATTTATTATTATTATATAATTTTAATATTATTATTTTATACGCATATTTAATATTATTGTATTTTATTATTTATTCTTGTCATATTTTTTATAAACATGTCAGAATTTTCCTTTCATACAGCTTCTGATGGTTTTTCATCTGACGATAGTTATGATTCGCTAGTTTCAGCCGACACACTTTCTGATACATTACGCATAAGCTTTTGTGACAGTACTTCATCATTTAATGTCTGTCATATAAACTGTCAAAGTATACCATCTCACTATTCGGATTTACTCGAGGCTTTCTCTCCGGGTGTAGCACATGCAATCTTAATTTCAGAGAGCTGGCTCAAACGAAATCTTGATTCCACTTGCTATTCTCTTCCCGGGTACGTCCTGATTAGGAATGACCGCATTGGTAAGGGTGGTGGTGGAGTCGCGGTGTATCTGTGTAGTGAGTTTAAATTTAGAATAATTTCATCCTCATCAAGCACTTACTCGGGCTCAGCAGAGTATCTTTTTATCGAGATTATAATAAATAGTATCAAAATCGCACTTGGTGTAGTTTACTGTCCTCCTGGCACAGATTACTTTACAAGTCTCGAAAACGCATTAGATATGATTTCTATAGATTATACCCACACCATCATAATGGGCGATTTTAACACTGATTTAATAAAAAATTGTACAAGTTCTCAACGGCTTCGTGATCTAGTTATGTCAGCTCACCTGTCAATCCTGCCCTTAGAGGCAACACATAGGAATATTCATACTGCGGATACTTGGCTAGACTTGATCTTGGTATCCTCTCTCAACCATGTCATTAAACATGGTAGCATTATTGCTCCTGGTTTTTCGTTGCATGATCTGATTTTCGTTTCATATAAAATTAAGCCTCCCAAACGTGTCCCTGTAACTGTGATGATGCGCAACTTTAAGAAAATTAACTGGGAATCTTTACAGAACGATGCTGCGTGCATTGACTTTAAAAGTCTTTATGAGGCAAGCGACATTGACACTAAAATCACCATTCTAAATTCTGCTATAATGAAGTTATTCGATAAGCATGCACCTCTTAAGCTGACTAAATTAAAGCGACCACCTGCTTCTTGGATTACAACCGCAGTTCGTTCGGCGATGACTAAACGTGACAGGGCTTTCAGAAAATTTAAGAGAAATAAGACCGATATAAATTGGGAAGCTTATAGAGTTGCTCGTAATAGATGTAATCAGATGGTCCGGATAGCAAAGCGTAAATTTATTCACGATAGCATAAATGATTCTTCCACACCATAAATTTGGAAATTTTTAAACTCCATTGGCCTAAACAGCAAAGTTTCTTCATTTGACGTAGATCAATTTCCTCTAGATGTACTAAACAAACAATTCGTGGATTTATTGTTTTAAACCCAAAAAAAAACAGCAATCTTGTGAATGGGTGTTAGAAAATGAGAGCAGGCTAACAAAAGTGAGACAGGCGAGAAACTTTGGCAAAAAAATGATCGCGTTTTTTTCCTCAGCTACGGGTCCCAACTGTATAATTCTACTTGAACATCAAAAGAGTTTTAATTCCGAGTGGTATTCTACTATTTGTTTACCCAGGGTATTAGAAAAAGTTCGCGAAAGACGACCCAAAAGCCGCATTCTCCTATGCCATGATAACGCTTCTTCACACACGGCCAACAAAACAAAGTCATTTTTAGCTTTCGAAAAAGTACATCCTGCACATGGCCCCGACTTAGCACCCTGTGATTTCTGTATTTTCCCCAAAATCAAAGATTTGATGAGAGGTTTTACTTTTATCAACTCCGAAAAGGCAGTAATAGAGTTCAATCAGCACGTAGAAAACATGCCTTCAGATCTGTGGTCCTCCTGTTTTAAAAAATGGTTCGATCGCATGAAAAAATGCTTAAAATGTAAAGAAGATTATTTTGAAAAGCAATAAACATAATATTTTAGTTATAACATGTTGTTTTTTTATGTTACGCAAAACTTATAGTGTGACCTACATATAACGTTATCATGGCCAAACCTCTTGGCCGATTGTAGTGAAATTATATACAGCGATACTTTAAATTCTTGAGATAAAGATAAGTTACTTTTTAATTTTTTTTTTACTTATTTTGTCCAAACATCCACAATAATATTATAAAGGCAAAAGTTTGTATATCTGTTACTCCACTACAGCTAACGGTCCGTGTTTTTTTGGGAAAAAATGAGAAAATGACTGGTGGTGTGAGCGGCTATTTAAAAATCATCGTATATCATAGTTATATATTTTCAAACTCTGAAATTTCGTACTTGCGTTGCGTTGCGTTTTCGTTATATATATATATATATATATATATATATATATATATATATATATATATATATATATATATATATATATATATATATAAAGTAGTAATTGCTCCCGATTATAATTGCAATATTAAAATTAATAAGTAAATAATCTATAAAACTTTGTGATTTATTGTGTTAAAAGTGTATTAGTACATACAGTGAAATAATAATTTACAATCATAGCAATGTTATAAACAGGTTTTAGTAGTACATTACGTAAGTACGTAGTAAGTACTAAAACCTGTTTATAACATTTCTATGATTGTAAATTATTATTTCACTGTATGTACTAATACACTTTTAACACAATAAATCACAAAGTTTTATAGATTATTTACTTATTAATTTTAATATTGCAATTATAATCGGGAGCTATTACTACTTTATATATATATATATATATATATATATATATATATATATATATATATATATATATATATATATATATATATATATATCTATATATCTATATATAAATATATATACGATAACGTTATATGTAGGTCACACTATAAGTTTTGCGTAACATAAAAAACAACATGTTATAACTAAAATATTATGTTTATTGTTTTTCAAAATAATCTTCTTTACATTTTAAGCATTTTTTCATGCGATCGAACCATTTTTTAAAACAGGAGGACCACAGATCTGAAGGCATGTTTTCTACGTGCTGATTGAACTCTATTACTGCCTTTTCGGAGTTGATAAAAGTAAAACCTCTCATCAAATCTTTGATTTTGGGGAAAATACAGAAATCACAGGGTGCTAGGTCGGGGCCATGTGCAGGATGACTGATGAGATGTACTTTTTCGGAAGCTAAAAATGACTTTGTTTTGTTGGCCGTGTGTGAAGAAGCGTTATCATGGTGTAGGAGAATGCGGCTTTTGGGTCGCCTTTCGCGAACTTTTTCTAATACCCTGGGTAAACAAATAGTAGAATACCACTCGGAATTAACACTCTTTTGATGTTCAAGTAGAATTATACAGTTGGGACCCGTAGCTGAGGAAAAAAACGCGATCATTTTTTTGCCAAAGTTTCTCGCCTGTCTCACTTTTGTTAGCCTGTTCTCATTTTCTAACACCCATTCACAAGATTGCTGTTTTTTTTTTTCGGGTTTAAAACAGTAAATCCACGTTTCGTCTCCTGTGACAATGTCATTAATAGCATTAGAATGTCCGTGGTCGTACTTCAGTAGCATCTGTGAGCATCATTCCACGCAAGCCCGCTTCTGCTCCGCTGTCATTGTCATTTCATGAGGGATCCAACGACAACAATGTATCCGAACTTTCAATTCTTCTTGTAAAATTTTCTGAATTTGGCTCATACCAATCCCCAATAGTCCTCGAATTGTCTCACAGGTAATCCGGGGGTTTTCTTCAATTAACCGCTTAACAGTAGCCACATTATTTTCATTGACGACAGGTGAAGGCCGCCTTTCACGAAATTCGTCATGTAAAGAAACTCGACCTCTCTCAAATTCAGCAAACCATCGCCTCATGCTGTTCAAACAAGGTGCTTCTCTCCCAAAAGCATTTGAAGACAAGCGGCACAGTCTTGCGGAGAAAGAGAACTTTTAAAATCATAAAAAATCATCGCTCTAAAATCTTTTCGACTTAATTCCATTTTCGTTGCGTACGTAGAACTTTGATGTGTGATTAAAAAAACAATTGACAAATTGTTTCCCGCCAATTGTTTTTTTTATTACTAAGAAGTTTGCAACGTTTTAAAAATATAACATTCGAAATTCAAATAGTTCCGATTAGCTAGAAGTGCGAAACTTTTAGTGTATCCCATGTATTCCGAAAGACAGAGTTATTTTCGCATTTATAATAATAACAGTATGGATGTACTTACGTTTCTTCTCCTTCAGGTGTATATTGTTTTATGCCCTTGACAGAGTTAAGTACTATTTAACTCCCCTGAAGGTGCTTTTAATTATAAAATAATAATAACAATTTATAATTTATAAGCATAGCTTGCTCCACATCACGAGCAAAGGAGCGTGCTATGCTTGGGGGTTTTGTTCTTCCAAACGGGGGGTTCTGCCAAACAGATAGCAGTGCACTCTTGCCATTTTTGGTGTCTATAAGGAATAGTTATCTCTCCCCATCAGGCAAACCCTCTGATTGTTTGCTATCTAATTATATATACTTAAAAAACGAGCACCCGCTATAGAGATAGATGAAGATTGGCGATCTATAAGCACGTATAGTCCTTATAATTATACACATCGTTTTCTCAAACTCAATTGGCTCAAAATACACTCCCATTGTTTTTTCCACAAATATTTCATTATTTTCATTTTCTTCATTTATTACTCATTAACAAATCCTAGCGTTTCTCACGTTTCTTACTGTCGTGAAAAAGACCTGGCAACTCTGGGTAAAAAGTAGTATTAGTTAATAATTGCCATTAAATATTAGCACACAATATTTTGTAAAGTAGACTTAAACTTAATTATGTATCAAATTTTCGACATTTTAAATAAATTAATTAGTAAATAAAACAAAACATTTTTCTATTTCCCAAAATTTATTTTTAGCAATACGATTTGTGTGACATCTACTATAACATCTAAGAAACTGTAAAACTACTAAGCAAAATAACATTTCGAGGCAATATGCCCTAGATGTCGCTATTCGTTGTACCACCCATGAAGTATTAGATAAAGGTGGAGGTAGCACTCGGATTAATCATTTATTCGTTCCTGTTACAAATTATAGTAAACTGAAACATAAAGCTACGTTATATTTCAGTCTATGAGGTCTTACCATCTCTTTTTATACAGCTATGTTAGAAAGGGAGGGTAAGACCTCAGATGATGACAGCAGTATTTAAAGTTGTGTTTCAAGTAGGTATTAGAAGTGTTGCCTCCATATATAATATAGCTTCATGGTACCACCCTGCTTAAAATACAATACAGTCATTGAGTCTAGAAGTAAAGAGGATCCACTTATAGAGAGGGACTGTTTTAAAACCTTCCAGCAGATAACTGAATTTAATGTTTTAGAAGTGCTGGCGTTAAATTAAGTACGAAATATGTTGTAGACGAAATGAAGTGTGCTGAGCATAAATATTTAACAGCGCTTGTAGCGCTGGTTTAACAATTTACTGGAAACCTAATTAAAGCGATTTAACTGCTTTCTTTCCAAAAATTCTAATGTGATAGTGGCTCGATCACTATCGGATTCTTTTTGATGAACATTAATATTCACAGAATTGGTCCTGTTTACCTCTACATTATATGAATATAATATTGTCGAGCGTAAAATTGAAGTGATTGACTTGCTTTTGTCACGGGTTCTTATAGTGACATCTATTACAATTGTGTTAAGCTAAATCATAAAGTAGTCAACAAAACGCTTTAAAGCATTTAATATAGATGGCGTTTTAGCAATTCAATGTTTTTCATCCTTTCTCTAACATAATATTTTAATCTGCGCCTTTTACGAAATACCTGGCAAAATGGCAAAATGGCAGATCCTCTATAACTCTTTATTTCTGTGTGTAAGTGCAAGCTGTAATGACAACTTAAAAATTTGCCTTGAAAGGCATATCCATTTAATCCATGCCATAGACCAAGAGTTTAATGTGTTACGTAAGAGACAGGCTATGCTAAGAATAATTCGTGTTCTATTTCGTTAATAGTCGCTGCAGCGCTGTAATATTAGTAAATCGTCCAACCACAGTCAAAGTTAAGCAGCTCTATAGTGAATTAATTTGATGTATATATACAATAGTCGTCTATTTCCATCAGCAGAGCCATTTCATTATTCGCTAGCTTATGACGTTAACAAATCAAAATAAAAAAGAAAACGTAAAAATCAAAATAAAAATAATAAAAAAAATCTGTTAACGGTTGTCCCTGTAGGCCATCCCTGAAACATCCCACAAAATTAAGCTATTTTGATCTCAAAAGAATAAAAATTATAAGCATAGATTTTTTCAGATCAGATATCTACTTTATTAAATATGACAGTATATTGATTTTTGAAAAGCTGTATATTTTGAAAACTATGATTGTTTTGATCCATTAAACGGTGTTTGACGTAGTTTTTAAGGGAGAAAAGCTGATGAGATTTTTAAGTCAATCAGCTTATTAACTTGAAAGTTATTCCAAAAATATTAAAAACTAGCTGACCCGCGCAGCTTCGCCCACGAGTAGATTAATATGTCGTCAAGATAACTGTTAGATACAAATTAGATGCAAATTTCATCCCCTATTTCAACAATTTAAGGATTGATTTTTGAAAAAAAATTAGCCTATGTTTGACCCCGGCTCTTCAACTACTTCCATGCCAAATTTCATGAAAATCGATCCAGCGGTTTAGCCGTGAAAGCGTAACAGATAGACAGACAGACTTTCGCATTTATAATATTAGTATAGATTTTGCTAAAAACAACGTAATTTTAATATTTGAAAAGCTGAAACTTTTGAAAATAAGATTCGAAATTGATTCTTGAAACGGCATCCGACATAGTTTTTATAGTGCTAAACTATCTCAGAATACTAAAAAAGTGATTGGTTGAAAAATTCTGCTGAAATAAATACTATATTTGTATTGCAGAAAAGAGCTATTAGGGCTTTCACAATCTTAGCCCGAGGGTTTCTCTGAAAGAAAAATTCAAGGAAATTAAATAAATAAATATTCACGGGACAAATTACACTTACTGATCTAACCCCAAAGTAAGCAAATTATTTGCTTGTGTTATGGGTGTTAGTCAACGATACTAATACATAGAAATACATATATAAATACCAGAGTATATATAAGAAACACCCAAACCCGGAAATACAAACATTTATGCTCATCACACAAATGCTTGTCCCCGTCGGGGATCGAACCCGAGCCATGTTGATTGCGTAGTCAGGGCCGCTAACCACTCGACCAACGAGGCGGTAGTTATTATCCTAACTGTTATATCCCAATATATATTTGAGAACTTGATGTATGATCGTAAAAATATTTGCTTGTTTAAAAAATGGTGACGTACACCACTAAACACAAGGAACAAAAACAATCTTGTTGTGCATGCATCTCGTCTCCACAGAATAAGTAACTCTTTCATGGGTCAATGTATACGCTTTTACAATAAACTTTCCAAAACTGTAAGAGATCTACCAGTCAATAAATTCAAAACTGTAAAAATAAAATCTCAGATTATTTGGAAAACAAACAAGCATGGGATTAATTGCTCCTCATATCAATATCATACATACCAATGTTTTATAATTTAGTAATATTATGATATTGTGAAAAAAGATTATATGAAAAAAAAAAACAAGCCCGCTGAGTTTCTTCCACCGGATCTGCTGTGTGTGGCCGCGTTTCCGATCCAGTAGTAGTTTTAAAAAATGTTGACTTGTCAAAATAACTTGTAAAAAGTTTTATTGAATAAAGTTCTTCTGATTTTTGATATATGAGCTATATCGATAAAAGTAACATGATAACGGACCCGTTTTTTATGAACTATAATGCCTGCCGGATAATTTGGTACAAATTTATGAACTATAATATTATATTATATATAAGTATAATACTATATTTCATTACAAGACGTTACACGTATAAATTCTTGGTTGATAATGCCTACTTGTTTAAAATTTTCGGAGATGGTGTAAAATAAGTAGGTATAGGTAGGTACTCGATAAGGAAACAAAATAAAATTATAACGAGAGGTAATCTTTATTTATTTATTTAATCAAAATCTGATGAATCGTCACTGTCACTCGATGATCTCTCCCCAACATTTATTATAAGTTCCTGTTTTTGTATATTAGCAAATGCCACATGAATTTCACAATCCAATCTATAATGTGTTCTTTTGGGTTCTTTTAACACCTTTTTCCCAGTTTTCGGCAGTTACTTCCGCACAAGCATTTTTTAATAAATTTAACATCTTGTTTGCCGTAAAAGGGAGGTAGGTATTGTTTCGAGTAGCGTGTCCTTTGATTAGGCCCGTATTATTTCTATAGCATTGTACTGGAACTGATACAGTGGAAGTCAAAGAATCCAATAGTCACATTCGGCAGCTATTTCGTCGACAAATTATCTTTAAGAGAGGCTTTTTTTCGATTTTAAAATATTCACTAATTGTACTTTTAATAAAGTACTATCCACATATTCGCCATGACGTTGGGGACAGTCAATTATCTCTTGTTTTTTATTGGCCTGCGCTGGCATTTTATCAATTTGTCTGGAGTGATATGTAGCGTTGTCCATAATTATTATGTACGGTTCTTCCAAAGATTGCGCGTTCATTTCTTCATGATAATCCACTGTTTTCTTGGATTTAAAGGCCAGTATGGCATCTGAAACGGATCCATATAAGATAGACCCTGCGCGGCATATGATAT
Source organism: Apodemia mormo (assembly GCA_036924255.1). Classification (NCBI taxonomy): domain Eukaryota; kingdom Metazoa; phylum Arthropoda; class Insecta; order Lepidoptera; family Riodinidae; genus Apodemia; species Apodemia mormo. The sequence continues at coordinate 3,655,913 of JAUPFN010000020.1, read as the reverse complement.
GACATTCACCATTTCCCATTGCTACTGAACTAATGGAAGCGGTGGTGTCATCAGTTCAGTTCTTAGATAATGTGTGGTTTGCATTTAACCGAGTCTCGTCAGTAAAAATAACATTTGACCAATCTGATACCTTTTTGGCTTCGGTCAAAAATTCGCAGCGAGCCATAGCAACATCGTGACGCTCCATCAATATTTTACGTTTGTCCGATTTTTTATAAGAAAATCCAATTTTTCCAAAACCAAGCTTAAATGACGATTTTTGGACATGAATCAAACCACATTGACATAAAGAAAGAACAAATTATTTAAGTGTTGGAATTTCTTTGCGCAAGTACTAATCATATGTATGTCGGCGAATAGCATCAGCGTTGAAGTTGTCAACCGATGTCACACGACGTGGTTGACGTTTTTTCATCGGCGTATGAAGCTTATTTGCCTGCATGCTGCTTGCACCGTAAGCTTCGGTAGTAATTTTTGAAACAGTAGGTCCACTAATTCCTAATGCTGCCGTAACACGCTCTCGCATTTGGGACAGTGATAAAAGCAGCCCACCATTTTGATACTCTACTTCAAAATAATTACAATCCTTGATCATCAGTTCTCTCGCCTGCCTTTTTAGAACAGATCCTTTTGGTATTTTGATATTTGACAGCTGGATAACGTATGGATAATGTGAATAAACTCATGTAGTGACTAACACGACCGTGTTGTTGTGAGTGACAGATTAAAACAAACACAAAATGACGCTTGGCCATTGAGTGTTCTCACCTAGAAAAAATATATTTGAATGTTTTTGTTATATTTGTCTTTGTTCAAAATATAATAAATATATGCGATCGATATCATTATTTATTAAGTCACAACACTACAACTATCAAATTAGAACTGTCATCGAGAAAATAAAGAAATGAAAATAGTATAAGTGCTTTTCTCTGTTATGTCTTAATTTCTTACGAACGGTATTTCGTTTATTTTCTAAAAAAAATATAAAACTTCGAAATTATTATTTCAATAAATATAGAACTATTCTATTATTAGGCTTTCGAAGTAAACTAGGAACCCTTATAATTTCGCTATGTCCATCCGTCCGCACTAAAAAGTTGTACTTTGGCGCGAATATGCATATTACTTACATCAACAAAGTGGTAACGTAAAATCTTAAAACATATTTTTTTTAGGGGAAGCTCCCCTACATGTAAAGTGAGGATGCTCATTTTTTACTCACGTATCCCATTGTGTGGAGTATAGTTGGATAGGTTATAAAAAAATATTTTAGGTTTGTGCAAACAAGTTTTTAATTAAGGCACTCGCTTGTAAAATATTAAACTTTAATTTTTGTTAGAGGAAAGTTGCCCCTACTGCCCCCTGCAGGTTGAACGGTTTGTATTTGTAGGTGGGAAAAAATTCACGACAGTAGTAAATAAAATGAAGTCAAACGGAAAACTATCACGGCTTAGAAGGTTTCACAAGTTTGTTGGATTTGTTCCGTATTCGCCCTAACTTTTTGTCCCAAATTCCTTATTTAAAATTTCCTTATTTGCCTCACATACAAAATATTTCCTGTTTCGCCTTACATTATATAAGGTCCTAAATGTACCGTTTTATTTATACAAATTTTTAAAGAACGTCGATTGAAGGTCGCCCACTGCACAGCTTAAATCGGCGTTTATGCTCGGTTTTGAAGGCAATTACCCGGTTTCTTTCGTCTGGTACTGATGGAATACCCATGCCACGATCAGGTACAAATAATTTGACTGGTCATTAACTGTTGAAACAAATGAAATTACATATTTTAAGGGAAATTGTTGGATTTTTCAATCGTTTTCACTAGATGTTTTAATTTTATGTCTTACTTAGGGATTTATAGGGTTCTGAAGTCAACTGGAAACCCTTATAGTTTCATACGTCCGTCCATTCGTTTATCTGTCCGTTCGTCCGCGCCTTAGCTCAGGATTCTTAATACTAGAAAGCTGTTATTTGGCATTTGTACCTATACATGTTAGTCATGCCATCAAAAACGGTAAAAAATAAATAAAACGTATATTGTTTAGGGTACCCTCTACAAGTAAAGTTTTCTCGCAAACCCCGTAGTGTAAAGTATCGTTGTATAGAGTTCTTAAACAATATTGCGTGTTGTCACCATGACTTTTCAATTAATGGATCCCTTTGAAAGATATTAAGTTTTAAAATACTAACTTTTGTTAGAATCGCTTGTCGTCGATACGATATACGATACAATATGATACGATTTTACGGTAGTAAGATATATTATAACAAAGTTTAAACTCTACGCGAGTGTAAGTTATTACTTACACTCCCGTAGAGTGAGGTAGTGTTCGTTTCTCCTGAAGATGCTTCGGTTTCGAAGTGAAACGTGCGTTGAGTACGTACATGAATAGTATGATTTTGTGATTGGTGCCGGCGTGGTCGTGGTTGTAAAAGTGTGGTGGATATGGGCGGATAAGTGTGCCGCTGGGGTCTTCGTTTGATCGGAACCATCGGTGAGTCTCATCCATTTATTAAACCGACGTCTCTCTTTTCGGTACCATCACGGAGGATACAAAGAATAATTCGCGTATAATAGCAAATTTAATTAATTTCACCTTTTTACAACTACCCAGGCTAAGTACGCTTTACAAGTTTACAAGTAATTGTCGGCCTACTGACAAAATATACTTTGAGAAGTTTTTATAGACTGTGAACCTGAATTGCAAATGTATCCGCCATTGACTTTGAATAGGTTAAATGTTCAGAGTACAAAACTAAAACAAAAATGCCCTTCTCTTAGTCCACATTATTGTAATGAACAACTATGAAACCCCACATTGCGCGTGGCCCGACACGCTTGGCCGGTTTTTTTGTTGCAACAGGAGAAAAGCATAACACGGTGTAATAACCCTGTTTATTTTATGCTCTATGCGTTAGGGCTCTATTTATTGGGGAAATGTGCAAATTGGTTTAGTATTATAATTCTACGAATTACTCACATTTGATTATTTTATATGTAATAGTAAGAACATAAATTTTCAACGACTTGGTTGAAGATTTTTGGTTAGATTTTAAGTCTTGGCATAAAATATCCGATAAAGGTAAGAGTTACCGTAAAATCAATCATGTGAAAATGTATACGCATTCCATTGATATAAAAAACCCTAGATGCACAGTCCCGAACAAAACTGACACTCAAAAGTGTCCCTAATTTCTTTAAAGTAGTTATAGATATGGCAAAAACGCGATGAAGACGCGCGGAGAAACGTCCGAGCTTCCACTTCACAGTGGCCAAAAGGCTATAAAATTCGCCCGCGGCTCCTCGCGTGTCCTTTTTACCATCTTCGACTACGTGAGGCGATGCAAAGCAATAGCTGATCCGGGCTTAGGATTGAGGTGGCTGGTGGTTTTATACTTATATTCCACGTGTGTGGAAGGTGCAACGGGAAGAGTGACGGGTGCTTAAAGAGTTGCAGCTACAAGTACCCACCGCCGCCTTAACACAATTTTTCTAGGTTCACCGAGTCACCCAGCCAAATACCCGCCGAGTGAGGCCTGACCCCAATTTTTCTTGGTTCACTGAGTCACCAAGCCAACCCAGCAAGATAAGTCTCGGACCTGCAACTCATTGTGCGCTAGCCATAAATATCCTTCACACGCCGTACTTTGTATCTTTTGAGTTAGGCCAATTTCAAATCCACTTTTTCAATCATTTGGGAGTGAATTATTGAAGTAGTATACTCATGTACTTTTACCTAAGTATAGTGTTGTTTTTTTTAATCTAAACACTAACCCGCGACATGGTGCCACAGACAGACATGCGCACAGGTTTTTTGTTTTGTTGTTTACTAGGTGGTAGAGTTCTGCATTGTCTCACCATGGTGTGTTACCACCGCCTTATCTATTCCTGCTCCAATAGCATCTGTGCTTGTCACTGTCGTGTTTCTTGTTGGAGGGTAAGGTAGCCGGTAAACTTATGCACGTGGCATTAGATCTCACTACAAGATAACAACGCACCATTAATACCTTTAGTGTCTATAGGCGATGGTTGACTGTTCCCATCAGGAGATCCATCTGCTTGTTTGCTATCTCATGAAATAAAAAAAACATATAGTGAAACCTATAACATCCCCTTTGCGTCGGGGGTTAAAAAATATAACGCATGTTTCATTGGCAATTCTGCGTTGTAACAGTTAGTCATGAGCTTGTGCACTTTGTGTCCATTGTTTATTGCAGTATCTGTTATGGTCATATTGTGCGCACACAAACACACGGCCTGACGTATTTATGCAAATGCTCTCACATATTCGCACGCTTCATTCGTTCGTACAGAACATACAATTTTAATAATATCCCTTAAACTAACATATGAAATTAAGAATGTTAAAATTTTTCTTTGCTATATGATCGATTCCATCTATTCGATCCCGTGTGACGATATTTTTCTTTGTTATATGTCAAATTTGTGAAACCCCTCGTTCTCACGTCAGCGATTAAAATAGTATAATATGTATTCTACGCTAAAGGACTACTTTATATGATTCTGAAGGAATTTCGTAAATATTAATGAAATAATTTCAAAAATAAAACCGCATGGAAATAGAGAAGATAACCTCCTGCATACAAATTTACAAAATGTTGTAAAAACGTTATTTTGTAAGATAAAACTAGGTTTTTTATTTTAATTGCTTCTCAGGTTATATATCACCCGACTTAAAAAAATTAGAATGTGCATTTAATAATATAAATAATAATTAATATCACTGGACAAATTATACAAATATTTGTGCTCATCGCACACACTTCTACTTGTCGGCACTTCTAAGGCATCAAACAATTTAAATGCTTTTTAAATGAATTTTACTATGGTTAATTTAAAAGTTGTATAATGTATAATATGGTAAATGGCCTTTAAGTATTGTTAGAGAAAATATTTCCTTAACATTTGAAAGGCGAAATGTAATAAACCAAGCTTTGTATTTCGTTGACCGCAATGCCTTTACTTGTACTAACAAAACAAAAGGAATGTTTGCTTTGGAAAACCTTTGAGTTCAAAGTCATTCGCTTTCTTTTAGTTTTAGTTTTTCGAATTCACCTATTGTTTTCTATTTATTCACGGAAGAATATGATCGGTATAAACATTTGTTCTATAAAAAAATATTTTAACTAGCCGTATGACCCGCGTTAATCCCGAAACGCGGAAAATTGGAATAATATGTAGTATAAAAATTTTCAAAATTAGTTTAGTAGTTTTAAAAATTTTTTAAACTGTGTAAAAAAGGATATTATAAAATCTCAGATTATTTAGAAGACAAAAAAGCCTCGGATTAATTGTTCCTCATACCGATCTCATATATATATTTTGTAATATTGTGATTTTGAAAAAAATAGATGATATGAAAAAAAAAGACAACAGTTTCTTCCGCCGGATCTTCTCACTGTGTGGCCGCGTTTCCGATCCGGTAGTCGTTTTTAAAAAAATAGCAGGCGAGACAATGCAGAACTCGACCACCTAGTAGTCACGATGGTAGTGACTCGCATAGCCTATCGGTCGCCTTTTACGACCTATCTGGCATCAACAAGCCCGGGACCAACAAGGCGGCCTTGGAGAAAGTGTTTCGGTTTGGAGGGTAAGGTAGCCGTTAAACTTATGTATGTGGCATTAGACCTCGCCACAAGGTAGCAACGCACCATTTACATCTTATGTATCTATAGGCGATCGTTAACTCCTTCCATCAGGAAACCCATCTGCTTGTTTGCTATCTTATCATATAAGGAAAAAGATCGTCAAGCCGTTCTCGACTTAAAACTTATAATGGCATATATAGACAAACTGACAATCATACAGAAAGACTGACAAAAATTTTCAAAGTAGTAATTGATGTTAGTGTCTCAAGATATAAAGGTTTATCATGATAAATGAAATCCGACTAAAAAAAATGCATGTACAAACAAACGCTGCAAATTTATATAGATGATGAAAATTCATACGTCGCTAAGCGTGACAAACATAAATCTTACACCAAGTAAATACTGCAGGGAATAGCGCAGATGTTTCCTATGATATCTCGGTGGGACGCTTCGCTTTAGCATAACGGACATCGGTAAATTTTACCGAAGCCATTACGGATTTACCGCCGACATTTATACCTATTTGTTAAAGCTTAGATAATTTATCTGTGTTTCAACTTATTTTCTGAGTTTTATTATTATGTATTTTTAATAATCTCCTTAAATTATTTGTTTTGTCAGTAACTTTTTAGGGTTCCGATGTAAACTAGGAACCCTTATAGTTTCACTATGTCCGCTCGTCCATCCGCATGTTTGCTTAGAGATCCTTATCACTAGAAAGCTTTAATTTTTCAATGAATATACTAATATCACGTCAAAAAAAGTGGTAACATAAAATCTTGAAAAATATGATGTGTACATGTAAAGAGGGCATTTTTTTTTTCTTACGTACCCCATTGTGTGGGGTAACGTTAGATAGATTTTTAAAAAAATATTGTAGATTTTTTAAAACAAGTTTTCGATTCAGGAACTCGTTTGTAAAAGCTTGTAAGTGTTATTTTTTGTTAGAATCAAGTTTTTTTATATATGTGGGGGCAAATGAGAAGGAGGTGCACCTGATGGTAAGTGATCACCGCCGCCCATGGACATCCGCAATACCGTCTTGCAGTTGCGTTGCCGGACTTTTAAGAATGAGTAAGCTCTTTTCTTGAAGGCCCCTAAGTCGTATCCGTTTGGAAACACCCCTACCGGTAATTCAACACTCACTCACAAAAGAGTAGTGCGAGGCAAAAAGTGCGGAGAGAAATACACAGTTGTATATTTCCAGACATCGAGATGGTGAGGGTGGAATTTCAAATTTTGACGCGATGTCCGATGATGAAATTCGGCGGCAGGAATTAATCCTACTAACTCGTTGGAACACTCTCCTTGAAAAATACGGTAGAAGACACAGAGTGAACCAATATCTCCGCGCAGTGCTAAGTCAAGCCATTTTGGGATAGCCTGGTCGTCAACGATTCGAACTGCTCTACGCCGAATGCGATCAAGAGGAAGAAGCTGGTACTGAGGAGTTTCGGCCCAGTGATGAGAACAAACTCCATGTCAGGTCGAATTTGAGCCTTATAAATTTGAAGGCGATGGGCCGGCAAGAAGTACTGTTTCGCTCTGCTGAGCACACCAAGCTTTATGGAGGCTAGTTTAGTCTTACCTTTCAAATGACAGCGAAACTGAACGTTATTCGATATGTTGACTCCCAGAATCCCGACTCTAGCTGAGGCTGTCAGGAGAGTATCCCCAAATCGAGGTGACACGATAAACGGTGTCTTTTTAGCGGAAAACACGAAAAGCAGTGTCTTCTTAGGGTTAAAAGTGACTAGGTTTTGATGACCGCATTCCGAGCCATCGGTTAGTCGATTCTCAACTTCAGACACAAGTATGTCTCGGCATTTTTCGAGGTGTTCCCGAGAAATACCGCTATGGCCGGAGTATTTTGTGAATTCGTATCATGTCATTGACATGCAGAAGGAACAGTGTCGCAGCTTTGTGGAATCTCATTCTCTTTCAAATACTTGAGGAACTGAGAGTAGTTAGACGGATTTGAGTGATCTCCTTTTTAGGGATGGGATGCACTAGAGTTGTTTCCCATGAAATCGGTACTACGCTGAGTGAGTAGGAAAGCCGGAATAGGTGTGTTAATACCGTCGCCAGCTCTGGAGTACACGCTTTAAGTACAAACGGAGGGATGCCATCCGGACCACTCGACTTATTAACGTCCAAAGAAAAAAATGCTTTACGTACGGAAGTCTACAGGAATTTTAATTCCGTCATAGAAGTGTAGCACTGCGAGAAGTTAGGCGGTGTATTTTCTTGATCTTCCAGAGTCGAGTTGGCCACAAAGAATGAGCCCAGAAGATTGGAATTCTCCTTTGCGGTATGTGCCAGAGAATCATCATCTCCGTGTAAGGATGGAAGAGGGGACTGTGAGAAATTCTCCAAGACAGCCTTGATGACAAACCAGAACTCAGGAGTTCCTGAAGGAAGGCGAACTAATTTCTCACCAATTCTGCTAATGTGTCCAGATTTTGGCTTGGCGATAGCTCTTTTGAAGACCCTTGAGGCGGAATTATATTCCTTACGTAACGCGCTGGTTTTTTCATCACGAGATGTAGACGTTGCAGCTCAAGCCCGGTAGCATTCCTGCTTTCGGTGTGAAGCCGTTTCACAAGAGCGACCAAACCAAGGCTGAGACTTACTACCAACTGGTACCGCAGAAAATGGAATAAAAATTTCCATGCCCTGCAGCGCCACATGTGCGATAAGTTCGGCGATGACACTCGGATCATCCAGCGAGAAGCACAGCCGTCCTTATGGGTAGGATGCAAAAAAAGATCGTACCTCGCTCTGCTGACCTATAGTGACAAAAGCGATGACAGCCTGCCAAAAGAGGCCGTGATAGACCCGTAACCGGCACTTTACTCCGGATCAGGCAGCGGTGTGACGTACCAAGAGGGACATCCACAGATACCGGGTAATGGTCCATATGAGAGGTCAGCAGAAGGTCCGGCAGTGAAGGCATATGATCGTCCACATCAGGAAATTGCGTAGGCAAAGTTACCAAATGTGTTAAACTATACGTCAAGGCAAAATCGTGAACAGACCTCATAATCATAGCCATTCGGAGTGGTAAACACTAAAATCACCTAAGATCACGATCTCATTGGAGGGGGTCTGTTGTAACAAAAATGACTAAAGCATTTCCGCTACAGGGCCTATAGAGGCACGCATAGATGCGGGGAAGGTCGTCGCAATCTCCACGCAGCCAAAGGATTATGTTGATATTATACGTGTACTTAAAGAAATTGTGATATTATTTAGATTTTACACTTTCAATCGGCGGCACATGATGAAATTCGTTTATTATTAATAATTTTTTTCGGGTAGACTTGAAATAGTAGCAAGTGTATTTTTGTGCTCTCATATGTTTAATTGTTTAAATTAATTATCTTATTACTTACCCATGTATTAAGTCTTTTTGGCACATTTATAACACTCCTAAGCCTTTTCTCAATTAATTTTTCCCTCTTCACACTTTACTTCATATCAGTTATGGATCTGTCATCACAGTCAACTGTTAACTTTGGTGAGATTATAAAAATGATTGAGAGTAGGATGAATGACTACGATGACAGATTGCAAAAGCTTAGTCCTACTACTCCTGAGAAGCAGATGGATGTGGCTGCACTGTCACAGGACTTTGCGGAGTTTAAGGCATCAGTTTGAAAATGTTTTCTTTAATGAAATCTCAAATGGAACTTCTTTCCCTGGGTCTGGACCGTCATGAAACATATGTAAGAAGACAAGTAGTACTACTTCATGGTATTCCTAAAGACTCCAAAGAAAATGTTGCAGTCACAGTCTTGAACACAATTAACAGTAAGATAAGTATATCCAATATTTCAAGTAAGGATATAATGACTTGCCATCGTCTGGGGCTAAATAGAGGTAAGCCAAGACCTATTTTAGTACGGTTTAACGAATACCAGCATCGTCACCTTGTCTGGAGTAATAAAACTACACTAAAGGGCTCTGGCATTACTATTTCTGAATTTCTGACTGTGCCTCGTCATCGTCTCTTTATGGAGGCGCATAAACATTTCAGGATTAGTAATTGCTGGACTACTGATGGCAAAATCATCATCATTCTTCCGGATAAAAGTCGTCGCAGAATCGAAGTACAGTCGGATCTTCATAAGGTCATTACTCAGTTTCCAACGCTTGAGAAGCCTAAAGAAACTCACATGGTCCCTGAACAAGCTCCTGTGATGACTACAAGGCTAAGACGCAGATAATTATCACAGTTCATTATGTTATTTCTTTTTGTCTTAATATTCTTTCAAAATCCTATAGTTTTACAAAAGAAACAGGGTAGAATTACCATGCATTGTTTAAATTTGTCTTTATTTGCACAGTACCTACTTGTTAGCGTTGAAATAGGCTCATTTTTACAGTTACCTTAAATTGCTAACAGTTTTTATAATTTTTATTTTAATACTAGCTGTGCCCGCAACTTCGTTCGCGTGGAAAAAATTCTAAAATAAATACGCTCATAGTTCCCGTTCCCGTGGGATTTCCGGGATAAGAACTATCCTATGTCCTTTCTTGGGTCTCAAACTATATTTGTACCAAATTTTATCCAAATCGGTTTAGGAGTTTGGCCGTGAAAGCGTAACAGACAGACAGACAGACAGAGTTACTTTCGCATTTATAATATTATATATTTCGCATTTATATTATAGTATGGATTCTTGTTCAATACGATATTTTGTTTACATATGTCATAACTCATAATGAATGAAGTGACGTTTGGCTACAACACTGAAGTTTGACAGTGACAGTTGTTGATCTGAATTCTTGTATATTTGCCATTGTCACGATTTATTTGAAAAGAACTGTTCAAATCTTTTTTTTTATTATTATTGTTTGCAATTATTTGGATATAATATTATACTCAACGCATTAATGTCTATATAAATTATAATACTGATGTCTGTGAATATTTTTATGTCGTAGTTTATATAATATGTATTTTAATTTAGTCTGTCATTGCCTTAGGATAGGATAGTTTTTTTTTCTTCTTTCTTGTACAATTGCAGTATTCATGGCTGGTATTGCAAAAAAGATTTACACGGTTGTGGATTTTTTCTTTACCATTTTTTTACGTATTTGTCAACTTGGGGGTTTATTTCACTAAAATTCCATAAGGATGATAAATAGGTGTGCCATATATTATAATAAAATAAATATAATATTTTATTTTCTTTAGTAGAATTATACCAGAATAGATTTTCGATAAAATTTTAAATTTATAGCATACGTTTTAGTTAATTTTTTTTAATTAAGTTTTGTTATGATTAGTGAAAATATTATTGATGATAAGTATTTCTCTTGTTCTTCTGACGATGATTTTTGTAGTGTTGGTAGTGATGATTCTCCCGGGCAGTCGTTGCATGATCAAATTATTTAAATATTTTCTCCCATATCGAAAAATTTCAATTTAGTACACATTAACGCACAGAGTGTTCCTGCTCACTATTCTGACCTTCTCTCAACCTTTAGTGACGTTCCTATTGATGCCATCTTGATTTCCGAAACTTTTCTTAAGCCTTCCTTGTCTTCTTACCAGTTTTCTTTACCCGGCTTTAAGTTGATTCGGAATGATAGAATCGAGAAAGGTGGAGGTGGGGTGGCTATATACATTCGATCTGAGTATTCCCATAAAATTGTTTCACTATCTCCAAATCCCTATAGTGCATCTGCTGAATATATATTTATTGAAATTTCCCTCGGCTATACGAAAGTAGCAGTATTTTACAGTCCTTCCCTCCTTATTGATTACTTTCCCACCCTGGATGATGAAATTAATAACTCATAAAAAATGACTACCGTAGTAATAAACTAATCGATATTCTTAGCTCTGTGAATCTTCATATTCTCCCTCTCTCTCCGACTCACCATTTTCCTAGTGCCACTCCTTCACTTCTCGACTTGATCATTGTTTCACGCTCTGAGTGCGTCAGTACTCATGGACAGCTACCAGCTTGTTTTTCCTATCACGACCTTATATTTCTGTCATATAAAGTCCGTACGATGAAGAGGTGAAAGGTCTATGTTTTGCGTCGTTGCTATAAAAATATAGACCTGCAAGTGTTGCGAGGCGATGTCAATTCAATTGATTGGTCTGCTGTGACTAATTGCTTAGATATTAATGATAAAATAGCTAACTTCAATAACATTATATAAGATCTTTATAATAAACATGCTCCGATGAGAAATATTAGTTTAAAACGTGACCCTGCTCCTTGGATTACTGACGATATTAAGCTTTTTATGAGAAGAAGAGACAAGGCCAATCGCCATTACAGGAAGTTTCCGACGGTTGAAAACCTAGCTGCTTATAAACTGTTGCGTAATCGGTGTAATCAGCTGTGTCGTCATGCTAAGCGCCGCTATATTCACGAAACCATTATATCGTCTGGCTCTGATTCTGGCAAGGTTTGGAACATTTTAAGATCCCTTGGCGTTGGTCATTCATCAGTTCCTAGTGAGTGTAGTGTTGATCTAAATGACTTTAATGTTCATTTTTCTACTCCACCTATAGTTCTAGACAATGTAACTAAGGCGTTCACTATAGCGAGCTTAGACTCCAATCCGCTTCCCTCGTGCCCTACCTTCGACTTTCAACCAGTCAATGAATTAGATGTCAAAAAGCACGTACTTTCCATTTCGTCCGCGGCTATTGGTTGTGACGGCGTGTGCTCACGTATGATTGTCCCTATTCTCTCTGAATTTCTTCCAATACTCGTTCATATATTCAATTTTTCCTTAACGTCAAGTTCCTTTCCGGTAGCTTGGAAAATGGCACATATTAGGCCACTTCCAAAGATTCCGAATGCTTCTTCTCCTTTGCACTTTCGTCCCATTTCAATTCTCCCATTCCTTTCTAAGATATTAGAGCAAATAGTTCACTCACAGCTAAGTGTCGTTCTGAGAAGAAATTGCCTTCTACATCCTCTTCAGTCAGGTTTTCGACCAGGACATAGCACCGTCACTGCTCTGATACGAGTAACTGATGATATCCGTCAAGCTATTGATGATAAAAAGCTTAGTTTACTTGTCCTTTTGGATTTTAGCAATGCTTTTAATTCAGTAGACTTTGACGTGCTAATAAGAGTACTTGCTTCTCTTAACCCCTCAACGCTCGTGGAGGCAAATATTAGACATTATGTATGACAATTGCGTGTACTGTCACTCTGAAGGCAAAATTTTATGCCGCTCGATTTTTTGAATTTTTGAATTTAAACTTTAAATTTCTAATTATACAGTCTAATGTTGTATGAAAACGTCTTTGACGTTTATTCTATGATAAAATATCTGTCATGTCAAATTCGTAAACTGACATCTGCTGTTGTCGTTTATTATACTTCAGCCACTTTTGTTCGTTCGACCGGACCGCGTGTGTGTTATCGATTTTTTAGTGGTATAAAACTGATTTTTTTGTTGTTTTACGGTGCATTTCTCTCATGTAAGTATTGTTTTTATTAGAAAGGCCGTTTATTTATTCTATTTGGACAATTCGTTGTAAGAAATATATCGTGATAGCCAAAAATAAAGTCATTTAGAAATTCATTATTTTTCACGTGATTTTTGTAATATTTGTTTGTAAATATAAAAACTACTTTCCTTAATAGACAGAAAATATATCAATTGATACACAGTCTTTTACAGAATGAGAAAATATGGCTTAGTTGTAGAAATAAAAAGATTTTTTTCCAACGAGTCGACCGAGTCACCATTCCCGCCAAAAGGCGAGTGATGAGACCTGGCGCTTTAATTCGCTCTTGCGTGTCAAAGTTTCGAGAGGTTAATATATCTCCGTCTGCTCTTGACTGGTTTCAATCTTATCTCCGAGACCGATCTCAATGTACTGTTTCTGGCGAACATAGATCTGACTGGATTGACTTATATGCAGGCGTTTCGCAAGGTGGAGTCCTTTCTCCTCTTCTATTTTCGGCATTTATCAACACTATTACTTCCATTATTAAATCAAAATTCCATCTTTATACTGATGACCTACAGATTTACCGCCACTTTAGCGTCACGAATATAGCGGAGGCAATCAGAGACATGAATGACGATTTAGATGGGATTTATGAGTGGACCAAATCCTTTGGTCTATCAGTAAATCCAATCAAATCGCAAGCATTAATTCTTGGTAGTCGTCCTATGAAGAAGTTGATCGATGACAGTCACATTCCTACATTAACGTATAACAATACGCCTATACCTTTTTCCTCTTCCGCTACTAATCTGGGAGTAACTTTTAATTCTGACTTTTCTTAGAACACTCACATTAATAATCTAAGCCGTAAAGTGCATTTTGCATTCCACTCCCTTAAACCACTTCAAAATCTTTTACCTGTTAAAACAAAAATATTTTTAATGCACTCCCTTATTCTCCCAATAATAGATTACGCTGACTCCTGTTATCTAGATGCTACAGAAGAGCTATTAAATAAGCTTGAAAGATTGCAGAATCTTTGTATTCGCTTCATCTATGGCATAAAAAAGTATGATCACGTAGACAGCCTAGAAAAACTCATATCATTTGCTTGCTATACAAGATCCTTTTCAATCCTATAGCCCCTAAATATCTCCGTGAATCTTTTAGTTTTTTGCACTCTCCTGATACCCCGTGTCGCTCTAACGTTAGAACCTTGTTGCGCTTTCCTCCTAGTAACTCTACTGCCTACTTGCACTATTTTGCGGTACATTCAGTAAGTTTGTGGAACTCTCTGCCTAGTGAGATTCGCCTCTGCCAGACTTTTGATTCTTTTAAAAAACACGTCAAAGAACACTTTCTAACAGAATTTTAATTTTTCCTTATACCGTATGTATTTTTTTTGTATTTTATTAATATATATATTTATATATATATTAAGTTTAATTATGTAACCATAATATCTATTTTTTTTGTACACTAAGTCTACTTTATTTGATTTCTTTTTTATCTCCTTTATCGGGTTGGCTGGAAGAAATCTCTTTAAGTAGCTATAAGCTCGCCCATTGTACTTATGTTATGTTTATATATTTTTATTCTAATTGTTCTGTGTACAATAAAGTATTAAATAAATAAATAAATAAAAACTAGTTTAAAATGTACTTATTCGTATTTTTATTTCACTTTGCATTTTAAACTAGTTTCAATTAATCATAAGTTTAACTGTCGTCAAGCAGTCTATTTTATCAAATTTAATAACAAGAATTACCTACAAGAATCTAAAATTGCCAACATTTAAAAAGAAAATCAATGGATTTTATATATAAAGTAAAATCCAAACAAGTGAGCTCTTGATTACGTGGCTCCTTTACAAGGGATGTTAAATAAATGTTTGTACAGGTACGTCTTGAATACCCAGTGCTGTTTGCGGGATAGTGACGGCAGCACGTTTCAACTATTGATAGAATCGGTATTGTCCGTGAACACAACGTACGTGACTTCGTTATGATATCAATTACAGATGCAAGATCAAATTATCTTGATTTATCAACGCTACAATATATACAACACCTGGGCATAGATTTTGAGAATATTGTTTACAGACACCGAATTAATTTCGCGGAACGTATGGTATAGGTATGCACAAAAAATACGTTTAGACTTCAATGTCATTTATATACTTCACTTTTCATACCTACGTTCGGCGGTCACGTTCTGTTATCAATTATCTATACATATAATAAAATCGTAGGAAAGTCAATGTATGTCCGGGGTAAACTCAAAAAGTACTGAATGGATTTACTTCAAATTTTGCATGAATATTACTAACAGGTCGGGTCAACATATGGGCTACATATTATCACGCTAGCACATACGGGGGAGGAGCTGTGCGGAGTAAACGAAGTCCGCGCGGACAAAGTCGCGGGCAACAGCTAGTTAGTACATAAAACTGGTAGGGCACTCCTATTAATAGGTGTTTGATTTATTTTTGAGAATGTAACAGGAAGAACGAAAATGAATTTTTTTCCTCCGTCTTGGTCCCAGGCTCCTTTGAAGAATAGGTTAACTGCCATTCTGCCAGTTAGGTCGTAAAACGCGACCGATTAGCTATACGAGTCTCTACCATCGTGTCTGCTAGGTGATAGAGTTATGCATTGTCTCGCCCGGGTCTGGTATCACCGCCTTACCTGTTCCTGTCGCAATAGCGTCAGTGCTTGTCACTGTCGTGTTTTGGTTTGGGTAGCTGGTATACTTATGCATGTGGCATTATACCTCGCCACAAGATAGCAACGCACCATTAACACCTTTGGTTTTTGTAAGCGATGGTTGACTCGTTCCATCAGGAGACCCATCTGCTTGTTTGCTATCTTATGGTATAAAAAAATGTACACCAACAATAACCACCATGTTTTAATGATATTGTTATATCTATTACAAATTTTCTACACAAAAAGTTCACTGAAGCGTGACTCAAGCTGGTGGCACTTGCGCTTGCGCTATACTCAACGATTCCGAGATATATGTCCATGAGTCCATGAGTCCGTGAGCGTTGCTCGAACGCTCTTTGTATATAAATATTGATTTTTGTACCTCTTTGTTTTGTGGTATAAGCCAAGGCGCTACGTATTGACCGTAAGATGACCATAATTTTTGTATACCACAACACTAATTTCGTTGAGTGTTTATGTATTATTAATATTCTCTTTTCTACTCGTCACCGTCATCATATTTCATATCATACTGGTTACACTGGTAAGGACCAAAAATGAATTAATTTCGTGAACTGACTACTGACTACTATTAGCAGTGGCCTTATTTCTCTGCTATGTTCTCTTCCTTCTACTATGTTTATGTGAGTATCACTCAACATTTTTAAAGCAAAAACACCTAAAATTAAAATAAATGTCACATTAAAAAAAGTAGTTCAAACACTAACAGTTAACTTATAGCAGTAATAGATTTTACACTTCCAATCTTTGACACTTAGTAAAACTCAATTATTATTAGTCGAAACTAGTCAATAAAATGCACATTTGCGAGTACTTTTATTTACCTATAGATATGGATAAAATTATGATTTAGAAACGAATTCTTCTAGCAGAAAGAAAATTCCGATTGGTCAAGTGTGTTTTTACCACGTGTTTTGGTTCTAATTTTTCAAGCAATGCAACAGTAATAATTAGTCAAATACAAATTTTTTTCGATTTGCCAAGCTCTATTTTTACTTCAACTGTTCTAGCCAATAAAAAGTTCTGAATTGTCAAATGTTTTTTTTTACTTAAACACTGCATTACATTAGTGTATTTGAAGGTATAATTACATAGGTGTGTATTCATATTCCCATTAAAATACTGGTTAAAATTAGTGTCATGCATGGTTAATTTCCATTCTATGCTGTTCATTGTGAAGAGAAGCCCTCAGTACAGTTCTTTACCAGTCAATCTGTTTAAAGCGAAAATGGTACATTACAGTCATGTTTCTTGAGAGCCCAACTTGCAGGTGGTTCTCCTGGTTTAAAAAAATGGCAGTCGTCTGTAATCACCAAAGGGATCCCACGTGATAACTGCAATTTACCAGTTAACTTATTTTCCATACCAGAACATGAAACTGATAAATCTATTGTGATAGAAATAGGTAAATATTTTAATACATATATAATTGTAATACATAATATAGAAAAAAACAAGTCCTCTGAGTTTCTTCCGCCGGATCTTTTCAGTGTACGGTCGCGTTGTAATCCGGCTTTAATTTATAATTATAGGGAAATATTTACACACGATATGGTAGAATAACTTGTGACACCTATATTCTTGCAAATAAATATTTTTCATATCATTTCATAAGGTAAGGTTGTATCAAATCCGGGTGAATCATTGTAGAATTTTACCGCCTAGTAAATACAAACTTCCATAACTGTGTAATCAACAGATAATGCCATCATAAAAAGATGAAAACAAATATTCTATTCGAACAAAGCTGGAAATATCAGCAAAATTTACAAAATTGCTAAAATACGTGAAATATCACCTATCTTTCATCAAAATGACTTTAATCACCTTTTCGCGAATTTAATGACGAAGATAATTTAATACGTTATAACCTGGGAGTGGGTGAATTAATTTAATTTTCCCTTTGAACAAGTCAAATAAAACAAAAGCTGTCACGTGTTCATTTGACGCGGGCAGTGATTAATGTTCTTGCAACGGCAGCACTACGCGACATATCAGACTCATGTACATGGCTTTACGTTACGAATAATAAATTATCAGCTGTATTTTGAAACATTATGAGTATTTAAAATTAACCATATTATGTATTGTTTTGATTGTATTTATTTTTATCGCTTTGTTTGTCAAGTGGTTAGCGTATATGCTTAACAAGAGTGACCGAAAAGAGTTATGTAAGATGTCAGGCATTGGTTTATTGAATAAATACTCTTCTCTTGGTCTACGGGCTAACCTATCTGTCTCAGATCATGAGGTCTCGGATTGGATACCCAGGACAGATAAAAGTGTTTTGGAGGTTTTTTCCATAATAATAATACAAACCCACTAGAGACATTAGAAATATGGACAAATTTTTCCGGACCAAAAATAAAGCGAACACCGACGTTTTTAATCTTTGTTTGCCAGAACTCACTGTAGGCTAAACGAATGGTTTTGGGGATATATATATATATATATATATATATATATATATATATATATATATATATATATATATATATATATATATATATATATATATATATATATATATATATATAATCAATATCAATAGACTGATATTTAGCGACATTGAAATAAAATTGTTCATGTAATAAATAATTAGCCAAATCATCTTAAAGCCTAATAAAGTTTATACATTCATGTGTATCTTTACCGTGATGCATTTTCGTTACATCAAGTTTCAAATCACAATTCCAAAAAATTTCACTTGAAAAAATTAACGTACAGACAGACGCCACAGAATTACATATAGTAGTATAGATAGATATCTTGCAAATACCAAAATCAAATTAGTTTATCCGCATTTATTTCACCACATTGACTGTTAATACTCTGATGCAGTTTGGTTTGTACGCGCATAGCGTTCCGCACCACTAAAATCCTATTTCATTAGAACGAGCTCGGATATGCATTATTCCTTTACCATTTAAACATATCGAATGAATAAACATGGTACAAATAGTAAATATTTATAAAATATGTTTGTTATATCCAAAAGAGCACGCTTCAAAAACTTAGTTTTCGTAATATGCTTGTTACCACTAAAAATGAATTGGATAAAATGTAGTTTTTAATCATTGACATATTACTACGCATCATTAACTAAAGTCAATCATCGGATCTCATACTAAAATCGCGATGAAAATGTCCCAGTTACACATCACGGGAATATATATGTAATTTAAACAATAAATCATTATATCAAGGTTTAATTTCGATTAAAGTGGAATTGTAGCTCTATTTGCGTTTTGTAGCTCATTTTTTTTACAAAATACAAAAATGTTTATTTAGGAACTTTAAGTAGATACAAGATATTTGTTGCTGCTGGAGGTCACCTTTTAAGTATATAATACCTGTACTAGGAAACCCAATCATTTGTCTCGAATATTTTTTTAGCGCGGATCCGACGTCTTTAGTAATAATATATCAATATTTCTGATGATTAATAATGATATCGAGATAACAAAAAACTTAAATATTTGAAATGATAAGGATTAATAATATTTTTAAGATATAATTTTGACAAAAATATACATTATTTCACGTAACAGTAAACCGAAATCTGGAAGTGTTTCTCCATACTGTGGTAAAACGTCATATTGTTTTTGACATTTTCAGAAAAACACAGAGTATATGTATGACCACAGTGTGGTGTCATTTAGACGACATCGATGACGACATTTATGACAGTCCACATTTATTTCGCCGTAAATTAAAATTAAAATTTTCAAACGCGAAAATTTTGTTAAAAATTTACGGATATTAAAAATAAGTATTTTTTGGTTAATATACCTAATAAGCTAAAATACTAAATAGCTTCGGAGTTTACGTAAAATGAATTTTAATTTTTTTGTGAAAAAAAGCTTTTTTTATATCGTAAAATAGCAAACAAACAGACTGGTCTTCTAATGGAAGGAGTCAACCATCGCCAACAACATATATGTTAATTTATTTTATTTTTATTTTATTTTATTTTATTTTATTTTACTATTTATTTCAGGCAACATGACCCATATTATAAATACCTTATTTACTAACATACATATTAATATAACATACTTAAAACTACACTTTGTCACGTGTTGACGGCGACGTTACGCGTGCTTCATTCCGGAGTCTCCCATGGAACCTCCGATAGACCGCACCAGTCGGCCAGAATTCCCCCACCTCAAAGGCGACAGGAGATGCGTCGGTACTCTCACCACAAAGGAACTAAAGTTGACCTTGTGGCGAAACTGCAGAAGCTAGACCCTCAAGTGGAGTGAAGTCTTCTTACTGATGTAGTCCACGATGTTCTCGACATCCATGGACCAGTCTAAGCGAGATATGTACAAGGACGTTGCGGGGACCTCTCTCCACAGACGCACCTCAGGGTACATATCGCCATGTGTCTCGCCATCGGTGCCGCGATGGTTGCGGGCGGCGGGCTTCTTCTTCCTTCTTCTCTCCACCAGTGTGAAGCCCTTCTCATCGCACCTCCAGCTCTCGTCCTTGCTAGGTCGAAAAGACTTGTGGCTGTCAATGTTAATGGTGTGTTGCTTTTTTGTGGCGAGGTTTAATGCCACATGCATAAGTTTACTGTCTACCTTACGCTCCGAATCGGAACACAATACTGACAAGCACTGACGCTATTGTGGCCGGGATAGGTAGGGCGGAGGTACCAGACCCGGGCGAGAAAATGCAGACTTCTAACACCTAGTAGCCAAAAACTTATTGACTCGCATAGCCATTCGGTTTTACGACCTGCCTTGCAGAATGGCAGTTGATCAATTCTTCAAAGGAGCTCGGACCAACACGGAGGAAATTTTATTGTTTGAGAGAAAAAACTAGATGGTTTTTGACCTTCGAATGTAATAAGGCTCGTGTATCAATCTTTGTGTACATATCATAGCAAAACGAACACATATAAAAACGTGTCACATTTTAACAGCAAGGTGTAAAAGAGGATCTAACACGATTTGAAAACTTGAGGCTTTGATAAGTACACTAGGAGTTATATATGGTCTGAAGGTTTACTTAGTGTTATTATATAAAATACATAATAAAAAATGCGATGAATTTCAGACCTTTTACTTTTTACTTTTTAGTATTTCTGATGTCAAATTACTAGATTAGAAATTTCTATGTAATTTAAAAATATTTTAGCTATTACCAGGGATCTATAAAAGTCCTTACTTTATTACTTTGAGATTGCAATCGTCCACAGCAAAAAGAATATGGTATAGGACGATGCTGAGTGAGCTTCGTCGAATCCCTTGGTTTAATCAATGTAATTTTGGCCGTCAAATAGTTGTATTTATTAGCTTTCAGGAAAAGGTCTGGGCACATTCCACTAAACAGTTTTTCTTACCTGATGAAGAAGAGTAATTCACTTAATTGTGACGTATGTCGCAAAGTAGAGGACATACATCACCTTTTGATGGAATGTGCCAAGAACAAGAAAAAGCGAGAGGCATTATTTGCAAGAAGACAAATTAATATGTTTGACGTAGGTCGTATACAAAGCATTCTTAGTAGACCGACATCGGAGTCAGCGCTTGATGTGTATCGTATCCTTAAAAAAAGCCTAGAACAGCGATGCTTCCCACCCTCTTTTTAACCTAAGATTAGCTTAATCCGATGGGAGTGACGTCATCGCCATAGCAACATGACTTCCTAATAAGAAAAAGAGTAAAAAAACTGCAATCGTCATGTCATTTAATCTTACGAGTATAAATTATTTTCGTGATTTTTTTTATATTCTTCAAAAATATTTTCATAATAATACTATTATGAGCGGTTAAGTAAGCATAAGCGATTGATTACACTCGCAACCCACCCTGATGGAATATTATAGTTAAAAAATGAATTTCAAACTGACTAACGTGCTGTTGCCTTTGATTCTGAGGGTGTACTAACATTTTTGATGGACGTTTTCAAAAACTTATGTTGACATTTTATCGATTAAATTCTTATATAAATTTGTATAGAAGATGGTAGACAAAAATATTAAGCATGTTTGTATTAAAATAAATTTTCATGAGGTCGTTTCATAAAAAACTAAGACGGTGAAAGTGTTATATAGTTATTTATTTAAAAATATACCTAAAAATTTTTAAAGTCGTTGAACAAGAAATATTGTAGTTTTTGCAAACGAAAAGGTCGATTTTGAGGTTTTGGGTGAAGTTTACGATTATTTTTCTACAAAACTAAGAACTATTTTGGAAATATCTCTCGGTGAAACTGTTAACAGTTTTATTAAGATTACCACTGATTTTTTCTAGAAAGCAAGTCCATATATTCATAAAGGAAATTTGAAAACCACAACTCTCGTTTTAGCAGTTTTTAGGGAATGGGGCATTAAGTGTCTACATGAAGTTGACATCATGTTGACAAAAGGCGAAACGACGAAAATCCCTTTCCGAGTCGACATGACACATGAGTCGTTAGTTTCGATGACATTTACTGATATTAACTATGTAGTGTATCACTTATGCTGTATATGTTTGGTAGTATTATATAGTTATACCATATTACACAGCGTTCTCTTACACACTGGCGGCTGGTGTACCGAAAATTTAAGAAAACATACATTTTTTACGTTCTAATCGTGATGGCATTTCCTTTTTTGTGGGGAATGCAAAATTTGCGTTTATGATTTTTCTTATTTTAATGCCACGCAATATGAAGTGTACATTGCTTCGATTCATTGCGCCCGTGGAACCAGCCGTTTATTTGGCGTTACATGTGACGCATTATATATTGCTTATTTTGTGTATTTCTTTAAAGGAGATGGATAAGATTAGCTCAAAGGATAAAAGAATATAGCATCAGCCAACATTATCAAATTAATTTAATGTACAATAAATTAATATTAGAATTCAACGGACATTTTTTAATAACTTTTTAATTGGAAAGTCATAAAACTAATCAAACTTGTAGGCTTTTTCTTATTTCTAACTCTGGCAAAGATTTTTCATTTCTACTATAAAGTTAATACTTACTTTTATTTATGAGCAATCAAACATATTATAAAATGACGGATAGGTAAGACGCAAAATTTTAAACAAACTATTACAGTATAAAATGGAACAAAAATGAAAATATTTATTACTATAGTCGAAACTTAAAACATAGAAGCTGTATAAACAAGTTTATTTTAGAAGCTATAGAAACAAAAAATAATTCACCAATTTAATCTGTTAACGAGTAACAAATATTCTCCAGTAAGCAAACGTGTATCGTCTTTTAATTCTTAAGTGATTAAAATCAAATTCCTTCCAGTGAGAGATATAAAACATATCTATGTTGACGATAAATTGTGACATAAATTGTTCGAAATAGAATGTAGTAATTGTGAATTCAAATAATATTAATCTTTGTAGGATTTTCTTGAATTTTAGCATTATAAAACGTGTCCATGATATAATTTACATTTCAGAAGAAATTAATAATGTATTACAACACGATAAGTAGCTATCAATTTGTGTTGCGTTTGAAGCCAAATTTGTATGGACCCTCATCATTCTCCGATAATTTTTTTACGAAAAATCACTGTAGAGTTTTGGAATATATCAAATTACACAAAGTGAAAGTAAGAAAAATGTTAAAAAAAATCTCACGTATATTTCCAACGGTTTTTATTTCAGAACCATGATTTAAATTTTCGGTAGACCGTCTCTTACACGTTGTGTATTAGTATTTTTGCTTTTTATTATATTCGGATATTTAGTTTTTATTTCATTTGATAGCAAACAAGCAAATGTTTCTCCTTGTCAGGCCAAGATTACCCAACGAGGATAAATAATATACGTGTTGTAATTTTATACGACTCTTTTCGTCAAATTAATCTCTCAAATTTACTACAATGTACTGGATTATTGATCTATAAAATTCTTATCTCATCATAGCATTTTTCCTTGATGACAATGAACAGCTTAGACGCATATTGATATGCCGCTAGTTTTGACTTCTAACCACTAATGAGAAATGAGAGTAAAATATTTACTCCCTTATTTTTATAGTCCGCACAGTGTATCTGGGACCTTAAAAAGTTAGTATCAACAATATTGTAGTTAATTCAGTGATTCGAATTTATTTCAATACATTTACATGTTTAGCGGCCTGATGTTCCACTTTCGGTGCTTTGCATAATTTTGGTGGAAATTTGATATTTAAATATTCTTTTTTTTATCGTTCTTTTGCGTGCTGATCAGATTTTTAAAAATATTGTTTCGTTTGTATCCTACAACATTTTTTTAGACAATGAAATAAATCGCTTCAATGACAAATTGGTTGCTGTTTTATACATTGGAATTAATACTATTTTATAATGCAGTTTTAATGAAAACATATTATCTACCGACTACCTTACCCTCCAAACCGGAATACGATAATGATAAGCATTGACGCTATTGCGGCAGGAATAGGTAAGGCGGTGGTACCAAATACCCGGGCGAAACGTTGCAGAACTTTACCACCAAGTAGTCACAATGGCAGTGATACGTATTGCCAATCGATCGCCTCTTACGATCTGTCTGGCAGAACGGCTGTTGATCTATTCATCAAAGGAGCCCGGACCAAAGCGGGGGAAAGTGGAAGATTACATATTTATCAAAAATCAGTTTGTAATTTTTAGCGTTCCGTAAGTCATAAGAGAAAAACGGAAGGAAACGTCTGTCTGTCCGTCTGTCAAGGTCCTTTGCGTGCATGCGTGCATGCGTCAATGTATTAAGTTGAAATCGAGACCAAATATTAGGGTCAGTTGTGAAAAAATCAAACTTCTGAGTCAACGCGATCAAAAGATATGATCATTTATGTCGCGTATTTTGCGATTTTTTGGGATTTCATAAGAGAGTCAAAATAGGGCCCCGTGTTGGATCCGGACTCCGTTGAAGAATAGACCAACTGCCATTCTGCCAGGCAGGTCGTGAAAGGCGACTGATTGACTATACGAGTCACTATCATCGTGGCTACCTATGAGGTGGTAGAATTCTGCATTGTCTCGCCCGGGTCTGATACTACCGCCTTACCTATTCCTGCTGCAATAGCGTCATTATTGTCGCTGTCGTGATCCGTTTTGGAAAGTCAGGTAACCTGTAAACTTATGCATGTGGCATTAGACCTCGCCACAAGATAGCAATGCACCATTAACATCTTTGATGTCTATAAGCGATGGTTGACTCTTTACATCCGGAGACCCATCTGCTTGTTTGCTATCTTATGATATAAAAAAAAAATTAAAAGCCAGTTTCTTAGTCCGCATTATTGTGATGGGCAACTTTGGAACCATATAATGCATGTGGCACCACACGCCATTTTTTTATATATCTTGTATTATAACATATTTTGCTAAACTTGAAAAAACGGACTTTTGAATTGAGATTAGAAAATCTAAAACCATCATTGATATAAAAAACCCAAGATGCACAGTCTCGTACAAATCTGACACTCAAAAGTGTCCCTAATTTCATTTAAATAGTTACAGATTTGGCAAAAACATATGTTATTCCATATCCAACTTTAAGCGCAAGATTTATACTTGTTTTTACAAAGCAATGTACAAAAAGAAATAAAACTGACAGTGTCGCAACTGACGCGATTCTATTTGAAAGAAGCGCACAGTTTAAAATTGTGCGCTCATTTTTGGAGGACGTTTTTGAGACACTGATTGTGTATCTAGGGTTTTTTATATCAATGAAAACCATTGTTTGTTTAAGTCAAAAGTATGCAAATTTAAAGCTAATACATAAAGTATA
The DNA here is from genome assembly GCA_036924255.1 of Apodemia mormo. Lineage (NCBI taxonomy): Eukaryota > Metazoa > Arthropoda > Insecta > Lepidoptera > Riodinidae > Apodemia > Apodemia mormo. The sequence continues at coordinate 3,630,390 of JAUPFN010000020.1, read as the reverse complement.
GTCTGCAGTCTGGGCATAGAACTAAAGTCACCCCAAACAAGAAGCAGGCGGCAACATGTTACATATTTATGAAGGAACTTATTTAATTTTCCTAAACTTTGTCTTCGCTATTTTGTACATTGCTAAACTTTATCAATCATGTGTTTTTAAATCACGTTTTCAAAGTTTGTGCCGCGGGTAGCTCTTAACCAATTCTTTGCGGTGCATATTTTCCAAACCTTTTTGTAGTAGCAGCGTACAAATATTTCGTGACACGGCTGCCGTGTCAAATGCCATATACATTGACTAGCTGAGCTCGCGACTTCTTCCGCGTGGAGAAATTTCGAAAAAAAGTAGCCTAAGTTACTCCCTATCACATCAGCTATCTGCCAGTGAAAGTCCCGTCAAAATCAGTCCAGCCGTTCCAGAGATTAGCTGGAACAAACAGACAGACAGAAAGACAGAGGACAGACAGACAGACAACAGACAGACAGACAGACAAAAATTGTGAAAATTGTTATTTTGGTATATGTACCATGTATACGTGCATTATGTGAAAAACTGTTATTTTAATTTTAGAAACAGACACTCCAATTTTATTTGTTTTTATAGATAACATGGTTACCCTGTCACCCGACATGTTAAAAGGTTCTACCCTAAAGAAAAGTTAAGGGTAGAACCTTTTAAAACTTGGTTTGTGGGAGATATAATCGATTTACGAATGACACGACTTCCGTGTCATACGCCATACGTTAAAAACCATCTTGACATGATGACTGCCGTGTCATTCGCAACGAATCGGTTAAATAATCTAATATTTTTTAACAAAGTGGAGTAAAGTCACCTCTATGGTCTAGTGGTCCGGTGTCGGAGTTGACCATATGAGGTTCCTGGTTCGATTTCCGGGTCGAGCAATTCAAAAAATGTTTTTTTCAGTTTTCTAACAAAAACGTTATCCAGGATTGGAAAAAGTTTGCCACCTATCACATTTGTGGGACCAAGTATATTCTGCTAATCCTGCAGTTGTAAGTCTGCCTACAGCTTCGGGGATACAGGCGTGAAGATATTTTTTTGATACATTTTACGTCCAAAAAATGCTTGACCTTGACATGTTTAGAGTAGAGCATTACTTCATAGCTCCGCTTATGAGACGTGTATAAGTAAAAATTGGGAAAGTGCGTGTTGGACCACGCGCAATGTAGGGTTCCGAAGTTGTTCATCACAATAATACAGACTAATAAGAGAGAACTTCCGCCGTGTTGGTTCCGGCCTCCTTTGTAGAATAGGCCAACTGCCGTTCTGCCAGGCAGGTCGTAAAAGGCGACCGATTGGCTATCGAGTCACTACCATCGTGGCTACTAGGTGGTAGAGTTCTGCATTGTCTCGCCCGGGTCTGGTACCACCGCCTTACCTATTCCTGCCGCAATAGCGATAGTGCTTGTCGCTATCGTGTTCCGGTTTGGAGGGTAAGGTAGCCGGCAAACTTATGCATGTGGCATTAGATCTCGCCACAAGATAGCAACGCACCATTAACATCTTTGGTGTCTATAGGCGATGGTTGACTTTTTCCATCAGGAGACCCATCTGCTTGTTTGCTATCTTATGATATAAAAAAAAAAAAGCTTTTATTGATTCATACTATAAATAGTACCTGGCTGAACATTGCTTGGTATTTTATTTTTGGTAAAAACGACGTTTTCTAAAAATAAAACCTGGCTAGATCGATTTATTGCCCCCAAAACCCCCTGCCTACTAAATATCATGGAATTCGTTGGAGCCGTTTCCGAGATTTAGATTATAAATAATAAAGGCGAGGCATCGCGACAAACAGGAAAAAACTGGTTTGTTAAATCACGTTTTTTTGTGTTGATTGTTAAATAACACTTTTACAAAAATTACACGATATACCTGAAGATATTACCTAACAATATGCTGACTCATTACATGATAGAATGTACTTTACTTGATCATATAAAATTCTGAAAACAGGCTAAAAAAATCTCTAAAACAAATAATTTATCAATAATATTTCTAATCTTCCACATGATTTTTATGTGGTGATATTTAGTTGTAAATACAAAAAAGAATGTGCTAAATTTTAGTTTTCAGCTGATGTCCTATATTTAGTTATCCGAAAATTAACACGTGCCAACATGCATTAAGTTCACCTTTTGTTTGTAAATATATATTTTTGTTGCCTCTATGGACTAGTGGTTTTGGTGTTGACTGCATAAGGTCCTGGGTTGGGCAATTCAAAATATTTTCTGATATATTCCTTTTCAGCCTACGATTTCCGAGATGTAAACTATACTATGTCCATTCTCGGATCTCAGATTATCTTTATACCAAATTTCATCCAAATTGGTTAAGACTTTTCGAGTTTTAGGTGTGAAGAAGAGACAGACAGACAGAGTTACTTTCGTATTAATAATATTAGTATGGACACGTCGATGCCTTTGTGTTTGTATTGTTAATTTTATTTATTTCTGCGTTAGAGTGAAAGTTATTTATTTTAACTTTATTTATTTTATCTTCACGCCCGTATCCCCGAAGACAGAGGTTTGAAAATTGTATCCACGATTAGCCGAAGATCCATTTAATTTATAAAAGTCCCGTGATATTATCCGCAAGTTAGTCACTTTCCCGAAAGAAATTTTTCCAGGCGGACGAAGTCGCAAGCACAGCTAGTCTAGTAGTGAGGCGTATTTGTCGTAACAGATACAAATCACAGGTATTCGTAAATACTAGATAACAATTGTTCCTACAATATCAAATATCTGTTGAAAAATATCAGTCACAATACTGAATCACAATCTTCACTACGTTCTTCAGTCACAGTAGGTACTAGATACTAGGTACCTACTCAATAACAGATATTCGTGTTACCTGTTCTTCGTATGTATTAGTCTCTCTCGCTCACACCCGCTTAATTGAATCTGCTAAAACGAGAAGCACCTAGTATTTATTATCCGAAAATTCAAATAGTAATCGTTTATAACAAAATATCTTCCTAGAATAGTGACAACTGTTTCTAGTCGTATAATCTGTTATCTGTTCCTGTTCCTAATTTTCAATTCGGAAACACTGCAAGAATACTTCTAACGATATGTTGAAATATTACGTCCTTTTTTAGGTATGTAAAAACAAAAAGGTCGATCTCAATTATTTGCATAAAATCATCAATATAGGTACTAGTACAAAATTTAAATAACGGTAAAATATTTTTTTCTTCGTAGTAAAATTACAACAGAAATTATTTGAAAGTTCGAAACGTTTATATAATGGCGCGTTTCCGAACGTCTTTGTTGGCATTGACGCCATTGGCTACAAAATGTTCAACGTAACTACGACTTTATGACTTAACCATAAAGGTGATATTAATTAGACACCCAGGTCATAACGTTTCTTTGGTAATTTGTTTTCTATCCCGTTTTTCGGATTATATTCTTTCGATTTCGCTTTGAATTTACTTAGCGAAAACAAAAATTGTTTTGTAAACAAAAGGTTTACTAGTGCGAATAAAAATACTTAGTAGGTATTCATATTCTTTTTGTATATATAGGTAATAAATTAAGCAGTTCTGATAGGATATACTTATCTATTAAATTTAAATAATTTAGGTTGAAGTTGTATAAAAGTTTTTATAATATTAGTTCAGCAAAATGGCAAATGTAAATAAGAGATGACAGTGTTGTGTGTGTGTGGGACCATTTTGTAGATGTAGGTGACCACTATGCGAGCTGCAATATATCTATGTAAGGCTTAATTATCTTTTGATCATCCGTATTTGCAAAAACATATGAATAAAAAGCATCCCACGGTTCGGGTGATTAGCAGAACTGGTACCTAGTTATATTTATTATAATGTTTTTTTTAATATTGCTTCGATATTTTTCAACCCATCGGCTATGAATTATGTAGCTAAAATAGAACTTTAGATCACAAAAATTAAATTGAATGCCATTTGAAAAATCAAAATTGATCATCGTTTCCAAAATACCTACACGGCTTTTAAAAAATCAATATAGCCTACTGTGATTTTTAACTAACTATCTATGTAGATGTTTGAACTAAAAAAAAATATATTATTTTGCTTATAGTTTTCACTCATTTTAGCTTAAAATACCTCATATTAGCGGGAAGTTTCAGGTATGGACTGCAGGGTTAACCGTTTACACATTTTTTAAGATTATATCAAACAATAATCAACTAAAGTAGGGCTAATTTAAAAGGTCATATTTGTCAGATCTTAAATCTAAGAATGTGAAATGGGATCTAAAACGCAGTAGCTCCATATAAACTTGTACGTGTCTGGCATCTGCCAAATGTCGTCTACTAAAATGGCCTTAGTACTCACTACTCTCTACTCACCACAGAGTACTTTGTAATATCCTACTCACATATTTTGTACTGTACATGAATTATATACTGAGACCGTGCTTGGAAAAATAACAGGCTGTTCTTTAGTAACAGATAATGACATCTGTTATTTTTCAGTAACAGTAACAGGATCAACAGATATCTGATTTGACCTGTTATAACCCAAGACTAAGCTAGTCGTTCTTAAATTACGATATCTTTAACATCGACATTTCACACTTCACTCGATATTGTTAACAAAGCTAAAAAACCAAGCTAAAATTATATTACAAATATTCTACAGATGAAAATGTCGACTATAATATATAATAGTGTGATCTAATTGTTGTACAGCGCCATCTATGACAAAGTATTCTGCATACAATTTGAATAATTTGTAAAACAAAATTTTACAAGTTGGTCGACTATTACTCGTAATCTTGTAAAACCTACTTAACCGTAATAGTTTTCCATTTAAATTCATTACATTTATTATGAATTTTTTTCTTCCCCAAAATCCAACCGCTTAGAGAGAGGGCACACATGCTACTTTTAGCATCGAAGATCGGCAATTCAGTCGCTTTTAGTAGCTGGATGTAGCGACCGATCGCTCTACCGAGCACACTTGCAAACCCAGATCGCGGCGATCGGGTTGCTAGTTGCCGCGACTGATCGCTACACCCTGCACACTATCGGATGCCGGTCGCGGCGATTAGCTTCTACTGAATAAGAGTTAATTTTGTACTTAATATCGACGAAGCTACACTCTTACTATAAACTTAATATGAATAACATAAATGTGAAGAATATTTTTTTGGTAAAAATAATCTTGAAAACTAAGTAATTTCTACTACTTACCTATTATTGGAACGATGTTCCTTATCGCGCGTTGTGAAAGGGGGCTAGACGGAAAAAAATCTTACGAAAAGTTGTCACGTCATTTTTTGCTATAGTAAGGTATTGTAAGCTGTGCGGCGTGCGCATGTTTCTCTGTCTGTCACTCTCTCTCTCTCTCTCTCTCTCTCTCTTATAGAAAGCAAGCCAGATATTTTCATTTCTATTTCGCATTGAACAGTGTGGTGTCGCAACGATTATTTTTGTTGAGTGTATACAGGTTTTTTATAAATAATAATAGAAGGAACTTCGTTCCATCCGGGTGTCCCTTGACACCTCTCAAGTTTTTAAATATTTAAATTTCAATGCTGCTGAAAATAAATTTTACAAAACCCAAAATACAAACTTTACGAAGTAAAAAAAGGAAAAAAATATAAGAAAAAAATCATAAGTTTTTAGTTTAGATTTGAAATCAATGTCGAATAGTGAATAAAAGTAATTTAAAAAATTAAACCGACTTTAAATATCAGTCACCTAAAAATTCCTTATATCTCAAAAACTACTAAGCCCATTTTGATAAAACTTGGACAATTCCCTAAGTTGGAATATTGATTGCACTTAATTTAAAAGAATTATCTCGATGTGACTTTTAGATCCCGACAAGTTTGTGGACGAACATATAAACATACAAATATGTATGTATATACATTCACGAAATTTAATACATACGCTTGGACACCTAGACAGCAATCAAAAACATACTCAAATATTATCCAATCCCAAAAATTACATACATGTGCATTGTGCATATATTATGCCAAACTGATAAACCCAGTTTTTTCGTCGGTTGAAAATAATTGTGTTTTATCGTGTTTTAAGGCGGAAACCAAACTACCTATTCCTGCCGTAATAGCATTAATGCTTTTATCGTCATGTTCCGGTTTAGAGAAAAAGTTAGCCGCTAGACTTATGCATGTAGCATTGCTATTCCGCCACACGGTTAGTAATGCACCATTAACATCTTAGGTAATCGCCTCTGTGGTCTAGTGGTCCAGCGTTGGCGTTGACCACATGAGTTCCCTTGTTCGATTGCCGGGTCGGGCACATAAAAAAAGTGTTTTTTCAGTTTTCTGAGAAACACAAAGTTGCCCGGGATTGGGAAGTACCCAGTTGGCGATAGGCTGGCCACTTATCACATTTGTGGGACCAAGTATCTTCGGCTAATCGTGGGTGCATTTGTTGTACCTCTGCCTACCCCTTCGGGTACCTACCCCTTCGGGTACCTGCCGTAAGTCGGGTAAGATGTTCTTCATGCCCATATCCCCGTGTCTATAAGCGAAGGTTTCCCTTTTACATTGAGAGAGATATCTGTTTTTTTGCTATCTTATGATATAAAAGACCAGCCAAGTACAAGTCGGACTCGCGCACGGAGGTTTTCGTACCATCATAGCAAAGAGAAACGAAAAAAAACATGTTTATTTTATTGCACGCGTTTATTTACCCTCCTTAATACTGTAATTTTTTTATTTTTAGTATTTGTTATTATAGCAGCAACGGAAACACAATTTTTTTTTAAATTTGAGCTTTCTAGTCATCACGGTTTATGAGACACATCCTGGTGACTGACAAACAGACGACCGACAAATAGACAGCGGAGATTTAGTAATAGGGTTCCGTTTTACCTTTTAGGCAAGGAACCCCAAAAAAACGCACCATTAACATCTTCTAGACGTCAATAGATCATGGTTTCTCTTTCTATCAGGAAAATCATCTGATAATGAATCATGATGATAATGACGTGATGGAACAATCAAAGATTAAATTGAAAATGTCTAAACTCTTACAGCCAAACTTTTTTTAATTGTTACATTACCTTGCTAATCTAATTACCATCTTTGCTGTACACGGGCAATAGTTGTCTATTTTCAAGAAGAGATATTTTATCTGCATGTTTGCTGTCTTGTGACATAATAAAAAAACGATTACTTTTAATAAATATCGACATTATTATTTGTCTTAGGCTTAAATAGGCCAATCAATAGTCTACTATTGGTAGTTTGCCAATTTTCGGTACTATCCAGTATATTCTAACAGGAATGTAATTTAACAAAGATTATAAAGTTAGATCAGCATATTTTTTATATTGCTACTGTTACTGTTTTATAAGAAAAAAAAAACGTATTATATCACTATAAAATTTATAATTTAATTTGTAAAATACTTTTACAATTCAGCAAATAATCGATAGTCGATAATCTAACGGCAACACTAACATGAAAGCAGTCGCAGAAACGCGCGGTTCCGCGTTCGATCGCTAAAACGCGATGCAGCAGCGATGCAGTCGCTAAAACGCTAGATTCGGATGCCGCGACCGATCCCAGAGAGTCGCTAAAACGCGCGTTTTGGATGCTGAAAGTAGCATATGTGCCCTCTCTTTTAGTTAGCAGCGGGTCTTTTCAAGAGGACACTGGACTCTAACAAAAATTAGCATTTTAAAGCTTTATATTTCACAAACAAGTCTCTTAATTGAAAACTTGCTTTGACAAACAATATTTTTTAAAAACCTATCACACAATGGGATACGTGAGAACAAAATTAACATCCCCGCTTTATATGTAAAGAGACACCCGGAAAAAAATATTTTACAATTTTTTATGTTACCACTTTGATGACATAATAAATTCATGTCAAATTACAGCTTTATAGTGTTAGGATACTTTTAATAACTGTGTGTAAATGCGTATGATTCATTAAATAAATATATTAACTATACTCAATACTCAATACTCAATAATTTATAGCTTAATATGTTACAATTATTACATTTGGTGTTATTATATTATATTAAATGTGGTGAACATATACACGCTATAAGGGTATTGCAATGTAGGACTGGACCGATCCATTTTATGATACAATTATACGGCTGTCGTTAAAGAAATCGTTTATGGTGTAGTAACATTTTTCTACCAATAGACCTTTTACAAGTTTTATAAATATACGATCATTTTCTTCAGATTTAATTTTATCAGGTAGTTTATTATATATTTTTATACACATTATATTCGGTCCGGAACTATGCATTTTTAGTTTTGATATTGGCAATTCTAGATTATATTTGGATCTACTTGCGAAGTATCGTGGCATATCGGTTTTATTTTTAAAAAAATGAGGATATTTTCTTACAAATTTCATTGCTTCCAATATGTATATTGATGTCAAAGTTAATATTTTGAGGCTTTTAAAGTATGGTTTGCAGCTTTCGGTTTCTTTAATGTTTTTGAGGATGCGTATACATTTTTTTTTGGAAACAAATAGCTCTTGTATGTTTGAACTATTACCCCATAGCAAAATGCCATATATAAGCCACGAATTTGCGTATGCGTGATATGCTACCAAAGCAGTATTAAGGTCTGTTGCTTTACGTAGTTCTCTCAAAGCGTATGTAAAGCTCGACATTTTTGTTTTTATTTTACTTATATGATTCTTCCAGTTGATATTAGAATCTATATCTAGGCCTAGTAACGTGAACGTATCAACGCATTCTATTTTCGTATTATTATATTTAAAGTCAATGTTAAGAGGAATTTTTTGATAGGGTCTGAATTGAATTAATTTAGTCTTTAAAAAATTTATGTCAAGGTTGTGGTCTTTCATCCAGTTATTTAAATTATTAAAAATATCAGTAAGATGTTAATTTAAATTAATATTATTTTTACAAGATGTCAAAAGTGAGATGTCGTCCGCAAATAGTACACAGTATTCATTAAGTATTTTTGGGAGGTCATTAATGTACAGTAAAAACAGGATACATCCTAGTACGCTTCCTTGTGGGATAGAATTTTTTATTTGTGTCATTTTTTAATTTAATAATGTCAATTTTTCCGGTCTTAGCATCAAAGTTTTCAATTGCTACGCATTGTTGGCGATTACTTAGGTAAGACTTGAACCACTGTAGTGGAATTCTGCGAATCCCTACGTCATAAAGTTTTCGTAATAGAATGCTATATTGCACTTTGTCGTATGCTTTTGTCATATCTAATAAAATTCCTACGCCATATTTTTTTTCGTTGATTATATTAAGCGCCGCATTTATATACTTGTAAAATGCCAAAGATGTAGAATGATTTTTTCGGAAACCATTCTGAGAGTCGTGAAATATTTTATATTTTTCACAATAGGCATTTAATCGTTGTTGCATTGCTTTTTCAAATATTTTTGATGATGTAGGTAAAAGAGCTATAGGCCTATAGTTTTGTAAGTCAACCATAGACGACTTTTAGTGATGGGTTTTATAAACTAATATTTTAATAATAACGGATGTTTAAATTTTAACGGTAAAGCCGGTAAAAAAACTAAACCACGCCAATTTTTCACGTGTTGGTGGCGTGATTAGAATCTCGCCTTAACCTAACGGTTGGCGGGGGTAAGACAATCATTTTTGGCATTCTTCATGTGGCAGTCCACAAGAACGTTTCTATATTTGATACTTGTCGAATAAGTAAGTTGTTATGTTGAATGTAATGTAATGCAATTGATAAGAATATTTATGTTGAACCTATCGAAAACTACTTAAAATGAAAATCTCAATTCTCAAATAATCGCATGTAAATGGAGGATATAGTAGGATAATAAATGATGATGATGATGATCATGATGATGATGATGTTGATGATCAACACTAATGTATTTTTATGGATTGACTATTAATACTAGTGTTAAGGATCTCTGAACATTCGTGCGGACGGACGAACGAACCGACGGACGTAGCGAAACTATAAGGTTTTTAGTTTACTTCGGAACCCTAAAACCTTAGGACTCAAAGATCCCTGTACAATTAACCTCAGTTACGTCGCTAGGTGGAAAGACACACCGGTTTTAATCAATCGGTTCCAGCAAATTAAGTTAATTGCTAAAGCACAAATATAGCCAAATAAAGGGATCGTTTATATTTATTATAGGTTTATGGAATTTTCTTTGTCTCAAAGTTCGTATAATCCAGCTGTCGCCGATAAAATAATCTCAGTTTGTTTCCAAAGTCACGTTAGAATGCTTTTCCTCTTTGTTAAACATAATATTTTAATTCTAAATTCAAATTAATACAGTCAGTAAAGGAATTTTCTTGCATTAAGTTTCAGGAGCTATTTCTCAGTATGATGTACTGAATGTAAATTTACAAAAAAAAAACTTACAAATAAGAGGACCGACAGTGGCGCCATTTTTTGAATAACATTTTTTGTAAAGGTTTTTCGTGAAATAAAAATAAAAATATAATAAAAACCTCAATAAACAAATAGTAATAGCCTTAAAAGTCGTAAACAGTAAGTGATATAAAAATATAATGTAATAAAAAAATTATATTCTATATTTTTCCCATCCTCACTCTTTCCTCCTTCCTTTTCTCTGCTCCCTTCTCTCCCACCCACCTCTCCACCTCGTTTTCTCCTTTCTCCCCTTCTCTAATCCCCCCATCTCAGACAGATGGTTCTTTTTAATGACTACTTACTTTTTTTTCACTTTTTATGTTACAAGTTTTTAAAATCGTCTAATCTTACTACTACATACTAGTTGGCGGTTCGGCGGGTCTGCGATGGCAAAAGGCTTGACAAAAACCCGATGCAAAAAATTCTTACACTGTTTGTCTTTCCAAAAAAAAGTTTTTCCCAAATAAAAACACCCAAACTCAGAAATACATTAAACAAATGTTTATCCCGCTCAGGAATCGAACCAGAGCGTTATCGGTTACGTAATCAGATTCCTCAACACAAATTTAATGTCAAACAAGGTTGTTATGAAATACGAAAAGATCAAGTTTTATTCGTGTCACGTAATACAGGTTGTTTGTTGAAGAAAAGGCTAAAGGCAATTCGTGTTTACCAAATTTACCCTAGTTTCAAATTCAAACTTCAATGGTGACACATTTAATAAATTACTGTTACCACTATACAAATAAAATCGAACTGGGAATTCATAAAACCCGATTTGAGTTTTGCTTACAAACACGAATTTTAAATGCAGAAAATCTTGTAAACTGATAAATTATTCAACACTATACATCGAGAAAATAACATTTATTTTGAAATTTGTAGTTTTTCAAGAATAATTGTAATAACTGTGGTACGTAATTCTAGGTAGTAGAATTCTACATTGTCTTGTCCGATTCTGGTACCACCGTTTTACCTATTCCTGCCGCAATATCGTTAGTGCTTGCTACTATCGTGTTCCAGTTTGCAGGGTAAGGTAGCTGATACACGAATACATGTGGTATTAGACCTCACCACAAGATAGCAACGCACCATTAACATCTTCGGTATCTATAGGCGATGGTTGCTCTTTCCATCAGGAGACCCATCTGCTTGTGTGCATTTTATGATATACAAGAAGGAAAAACAAAATAAAAATAAAAAATGTATTTGTAAAACTAGTCGCTATAATTCTTTATGTCTTTTCTCTTTTGATGGAATAAGATCACATTAGGTTCTATAGGTTTTTTGAATTTTCTTAACAGGCAATCGAAGCCTGGTAGTTATATGCATGTAAGCCAAAACTTTCGCGCTAAAAAAGCAATACAAGCACATGCCGGGTAAACTAATGTATGTAGAATTACCGTCTTGACCTCCAAAAAACGAAAAGTGAGTGATGAGTCCTGGCACTTAAATTCGCCCTTGCGTGTCAAAGTTTCGAGAGGTTAACAAATTAAAATGCATTTAAAACAAAAGTAAAATGTAATTATTTTAATATAATTTATACTTTCCATCGTCGGCACTTGGTGAAACTCAGTCATAATTATTGTTTTAAATTTTACACTTGTACTGTTTCACAATTCACTAATTATATATAATATATACTTTTTTTATTTAAATAGCCTAATATATACTTTTTTTATTTAAAACCTGATTTTAGCCCTGATGATGCAGTGAAATGCGAAACCGGTTGGCTATTTAAATAAAAAAAGTATATATTATATATAATTAGTGAATTGTGAAACAGTAAGAGTAAAATTTAAAACAATAATTATTTTAACCCTAAACATCATCGAACGTGTCTTGCAGTGTGTCATTTTCTGCCGTTAGGGTTTTGAAAGAGCTTTGGTTATGTGGTGGTATGGCATTTAATTCTCACAAAATATTTTAATCTCTACGTTTTTGAAATAGGTAATAAGCTCAACTTCTGCCGGTGTTCTATTCCATTTACACGTACGTGACGAAATACGACTATAAGTGTCCAGTGTAGTAATTTTCTTGTTAGAAATCACATTTATACAGCAATTTACCAGGTTAATTAGGATCTGTTTTTATTTATTTAAAATGCGATGGCAACATTTTTATTCCATCAACGTAATTTATCCATTTTCTATTTACTGTTGAAATAAATTTAAAATCGGAAATGTTGTATTGATTGCCTTTGTTTTTTTATAAACTATTAGGAACCCCAGAATTAGTTATAACTTTGTACAACAGGCGTATAAATAATTTTATGTTTCATATTTTTTTCAATTCAGGAGTATATAACATCTTTCTTCACTTTGCGTATATCCTGTCTGTAAAAAATTGTGCACAATTTCTATGTTTAATGTTCGTAAAGCGTACATGAACAAGAAAAAATAACCCATTGCGGTTTTGACCTGAATAATTATCAGAATAGAAAGAAATCTGTTTTATTCCTAATTTGGCTTCTTTACTTATATAGTGATACAAGCAGCTTGCAATTTATTTTCCCTCGTCTTTGAAATTTGTGCACGCCATACGTAATAATGATTTTGCCTTGATAATAAATTAAAAACCGTGAAATTATTTTCTTTTATAGTAAAAAAATTCTAAGTCATATTGAGGAATGTTTTGAACTTTTGAATGTTTTGAAATTGTTAAAACTGTTACAAAAAAAAAACCTTTTTTTAATTACCAGGGCAGACAGTCTTTTGTGAGGTACACGAGTAGAGAAAATTTAGATTGCGGATTTCCATTAATCGATTCTCTATCCCTTTCACTCATCCATGCTATCTGAGTTGCAGCTGAAAAATGTGTACTATTAAGCCGTTCCCTAGCAAAGATTTTATTCATAAATTCCAAAAAAACTTAAACACTCCCATATCATGTATTAAAATAAACAATTATATACAATATATAAATATATATCACGAATAATGTAGGCAACCCTACAATGGTTAATGCAATGAATACTTATTGAGGATAGGATGTATAGTCACGGTAAAAATAGGTTTGTCACCTTAAGATCTAGTTTCGCTTGCACTAGTGTACGAATCAATCATGCCAACATACCAGTACAAAAATAGTTCTGATAACATTAAATAAATGTGACGTTTTCTATCAAATAAAATTTATCTAACAATAATTATTGCATCAATTATTGCAATAAAATATTGAATAACACTAGAAATCTAGAAACAACAACGGTGACATTAACCATGACAATAGTTTTATCAAAAATATTAATGGCAGGTCAAATCAATAAAAAGGTTTTAATTAAAAAACAATTAGCATCTCTTTAGATAATACTCATTTACACAAGATAAAATAAGAAAATAGTGTTGATGCAAGCAAGTCTGAACCATGCTATCAAACTGTTTAGCATAATTTTTTATACAACAGTCTGTTATGTGACAAATTTTCAAAAGATCATATGTGCTCGCAGCTTGTTAAATGAATCAATTTGAAAACTGACGAACCGATTCGTACCTCTACCGTTCATTTGCCTTCAAACTAGTTATTTTGTGACATTCAGATTTTGTTTTTAGTTTGTAACTGTACTTTTCTGATAGTGCTTGTGTAAGCGATACCAGTTGGAAATAAATTTCTAGTAAAGTTATTAGATACAGTACAAGTGTGAAAGTGATAAAATATTGCGTTAAAATGGAGTTTCACCAAGTGCCGACGATGTAAAGTGTAGAATACAAAAAGTATCTTCACGCCCGTATCCCCGAAGGGGAAGGCAGAGGTACAACAAGTGCACCCACGATTAGCCGAAAATACTTGGTCCCACAAATGTAATAGGTGGCAAGCCTATCGCCACTTTCCAATCCCGGGCAATTTTGTGTTTATCAGAAAACTGAAAAAACACTTTTTTGAAGTGTCTGACGTGGGAATCGAACCCGGGACCTTATGTCGTCAACGCCAACGCTGGACCACTAGACCGCAGAGGTGATTAATAAGAATATATTGAATAACTCTTTTTACGATTATCATGTTGTATTTTTTACAGTCTCTTTGTCTAAAAAACTGACAGTCTGTCTTTGTCTAGTAAAATCTAATTTAACAGGATTATCTGTACTGAAGAGAAAACATTTGTATGTGTGTACATTTGTAAGGAATAAATTCAAAAACTACTGGAACGATCTTATAAATTATTTTATCATTCAATAGCTGTACGTTGAAATACCATAGGCTACTTTTTACCCGACTGATTAAAAGGTAATAATGAGTATTATATATTTACGTTCCTATAGTAGCTAGTATTATATATTTACGTTCCTAATGTAAGTGAGCAGGATAACGATATTCGTCAATTAAAGTTTCTCAGTGATTTAGAACATTTATATTAATGCACTATAATGTGAAATTCGTTACAATATTTCAGTTCCAATTTCTACTAAAACGATAAAATCCGAACTAACGTTAGTGATGTCGAAAAACTGATAGTTTTAGTATAGATATTTTTAATTTAAAAACGCCATAATATTGACTTCAAGGTCGATAGTATCAATACTATCGATTAATAAAATATGATGATAGTATTTATGTAATCTAATACTATCGATAATATTGATCGTTGAAAATAAATAAACTATCGATTGTGTCAAAAATATCGATAGTATCAATCACTGAAAATAAATAAAGTATCGATTTTATCTATAGTATTTATGATCAATACTGAATAAACTATCAATATATTTATATGTTCCATACTATGGGTAGTTTGTCGGTGCAATAAATTTATCAATACTATTAGTTAGTATGTAAATAAAATTAACAATCGATGGAACAAAACTATCGATACTATCAATACTTTCGATAGTATTTTGTATTTATGATTCATGCAATATTAAATAGCAATACTAGTGAAAGTGTCGATTCTATCGATTGTATTACTGTTTAACCCGCCATTGGAGCCGTATATCTCTGAAAAACCGGCCCCCTAATTCACGTAATTGAGTCTTGAGTCTTAAACGCTTCAACTCGATTGCTGTTTTGTTACGTGAACTAGGCCCCGGGTGATTCGAAAGATTCGAATAAGTATTTCACCCATCGTCGATTCGAGTTGCGATTTCGAATAACTGCCTCATTTTAAGTCCTACGCCGTTCGTACCACTCATGAATTTGCCACGGATGCACGTTCACGAGTATCAGCTCCAACCCGGTCCGTAATCCCAGCTTCTCCCAACATGTAAGGAAAATATTTATAATATTTTCATATAATAAAATAAAAAAAAGAAAAGAGCTAACTCATTCTTAAAAGGTCGGCAACGCAACTGCAAGACCTCTGGTATTGTGGATGTCCATGGGCGGCGGTGATCACTTACCATCAGGTGCACCTCCTGCTCGTTTGCCCCCTCTTCTATAAAAAAAAATAAAAAAAATATGCAATATTTTTTTGTTACAAGGATATATATTTTTTTTATTTTCTAAGAGTTTTTTTAAGAGTTTTTCTAAGAGTTTTTAATGTTCTAAGATTGAGAAAGGATGATTTTAATTAAAAAAATTAAACATTTTTACTAATTTCAAATTTTTTTATAAACATATGGGTAAATAGAATATTTTTAGTGTCGTGAGTATATTTTTTTAATAAGTAATAAACAACCTGTGATCGACTGAATTTTTGTGTTTTATTTTCATAAATGTGTTTATAATTAAACCTACACTAACTAAAAGTAGGATAACTAGCCAATGGTTGGCAAAATCTTAGGTTGAAAACCCTGGTCTGTGAGACCGCCGCGGCGTCACCAATGTTGTAAATGAAATTGACGTCACCAATGGCGGGTTAAAGAAACTATTGTACTTATTTAGATATCGAAACTATTGATAATAACGATAGTAGATAGTGAATACTATTCAGAGATACCGAAATATCGTTTTCTTCAACTATCGATAAACTGTCGGTTGGTTGTAGATAATGGACGATCGAATGCCAACACTAGTTCCGATACAAAAATCTCATTTTCTGGTATATAAAACAAACACATTGATTCCATCTCTAAGCTATTTGTCTTTGGCTCACATTTATTGAGTTTGCGCACAATAGAATTTACAGAATAAACGATACACTTATTTTAAAAACTATTTGTATAAATTTTTTGAACACTCAATATCGTCGGTACTATGGAAAACTCCATGTTAACTTGGATTTATATTGTGTTAAAAGCACTTGTACTGTTTTACTTGACTTTTTATTAATTAAAACCAAAAGTCTGATTGTCGTTCTGCCAGGCAGGTCGTAAAAGGCGATCGATTGACTATACGCGCCACTGATATCGTGGCTACTAGGTGATAGTTCTGCATTGTCTCGTCCGGGTCAGGTACCACCGTCTTACCTATTCCTGCTGCAATAGCGTCAGTGCTTATTGCTGTCGTGTTCCGGTTTGGAAGGTAAGGTAGCCGGTAAACTTATGCACGTAGCATTAGACCTCGTCAAAAGATAGTAACGCACCATTAACATCTTTGGACACTGGATCTCTAGACCATAGAGGTGATCCCTTTCAGGAAAATTAAAAATTGATACTTTTCAGTTTTCTATTTACAATTCACGTAGTTAAAAATTTAGAAAACTACGTTAATTGAGGTATGTAATATATATAAGTATCTACAGTTATTTACCCAGTTAATATCAGGTATATTTGACTATATTCTGATTGGTCGGTACGTACGAGTGGGTCTGTTATAGAGTGGCCAGCATTAAAAAATATATTTTTCTTGTTAGAAAAATGTTAACACGGCGAGTAGCAGCTAGCATATAATTTACCTACCTAGAAAATTGGGATTTAGAATTGCCAGTAAGCAACGGATTGCCTGAGATTAAATATTTCAATAATAGCTTTTTAAATAAACGTATTATAAATTAACGCAATTATAGATGATCTTAAATAAAATAACTATTATTGTTAATGTAATATTTTATCACTTATACACTTGTACTGTTTCACAATAAAGCTATTATCACTTATTACCAACCGGTTTCGTGTACACAATCATCATCAGGGCAATTTTTAGTAACAAATTAAACACACCTCTGTGGTCTAGTGGTTCAGCGTTGGCGTTGACCACATGAGGTCCCGGGTTCGATTCCCGGGTCGGGCACATAAAAAAAGTGTTTTTTCAGTTTTCTGAAAAACAGAAAGTTGCCCGGGATTGGAAAGTGCCCGGTTGGCGATAGGTTTGCCACCTATCACATTTGTGGGACCAAGTATCTTCGGCTAATCGTGGGTGCACTTGTTGTACCTCTGCCTACCCCTTCGGGAATATGGGCGTGAAGAAATAAAACACAAAATTAAATGTCAACAAAATAACAAATTTGAAGGCAAAATAAATAAATTACCGGTTGGTAATAAATGATAATAGCTTTATTCTGAAACAGTACAAGTGTATAAGTGATAAAATATAACATTAAAATGGAGTTTCAATAAGTGCCGACGATGAAAAGTGTAGACTATTATTGTTACTCAATAGCAGCAAAGAAAAATAAGTGTTTAGTTTTACTCAATAGCGGCAAAATAAAAAATTACTGTTACTCAATAGCATCAAAACAAGAATAAACGTTTCATACAAACGCTAACTGTATGCAGCAATTGCTAAAATGGTGTTTCGACTAGCCACGTCGGTGCCGTTAATCCAAGTGCTCCAGAAATACTCCGGACGGTGTGCCGTACAATAAAAACTATAACTGATACGCGACCGCCGTCACAGCGACGCTAATAATAGATGTCGTCAAAGATTAACTTGTGTCAGATGCGATATTACAATTGTAACGCCAAAAAGAACGAAAGCTGAAATCACGGTAGAAGTTGCACATAACATTTTCTAAAGCTACTGCTTCGTGTACATTATAATTCCAAAAAATATAACCTTTATTTTACTATATAAGGCCCTTCCAAAATACGTAGTAGTTTGTACGCTTAACCAAACACATCAAGCCATAAAAACTTGATTCAATGGAGTATTTTTTTAAATTTTTAATTTTATTAAAATTTTTTTAAATTCATAATAGTTTTTGTTCCATTCAACATAAAATCATCCACCTCTATATATCTGAGCAATGAATAAATAAGAATAATTATCACTGGACAATTTTAGGATTTGGATTAGTCCATCAACGGTAACAGATGTCGTATCGATCATATAAGTAAACAAATGCAACGTACACACAACCATTGCAAAATTACGCATATACTTAATCAAGAGTAATTTGAAATAATCTTCTGTTATTAATATGGCGGAAATTTAATCACATATTTAAAACGTGATATCCAACGAAGCTGAATTTCATGCGTAAAAAAACTCTTGTATCCAAAAAGTAAGTCGTGATAGTACTACTGTGACAAAAATTGTAAAGACCCGATTGTGAATATTTCAATTCCACAAGTCCCATTTGTGAATATTTCCATCCATACTACTTGACCGCCCCGTTAGTCGAGTGGTTAGCGACCCTGACTACGCAATCGACGGGGCTCGGGTTCGATTCTTGACGGGGACAAGCATTTGTGTGATGAGCATAAATGTTTGTATTTCCGGGTCTGGGTGTTTATTAAATATATTCCAGTGTATTCCAGTATTTATATATGAATTTCTACGTATTAGTATCGTTGACTAACGCCCATAACACAAGCAAATAATTTGCTTATTTTGGGGTTAGATCAGTAAGTGTAATTTGTCCCGTGAATATTTATTAATTTATTTTGTGAGAAAAATAGTAGATACGCACAATATAATTGTCGATATAAATGTATTCAATACTTAGTACTGTAAGCTGCAAATTAATTTCTTTATAATTAATAATTGTTGTAAATAAATAAATAAATATTTACCTGACAAACTACACTTACTGATCAAACCCCAAAGTAAGCAAATTATTTGCTTGTGTTATGGGTGTTAGTCAACGATACTAATACATATAAATACAATAATATACTTAATAAATATCTAAACCCGGAAATATGCTCATCACACAAATGCTTGTCTCCGTCGGGGATCGAACCCGAACCTTGTCGATCGCTTAGTCAGGATCGCTAACCGCTCGACCAACGAGGCGGTCATAGTCGGTAGATTTGAATTTTTCGCCACACTTAATGTTAGTGTTGTGGTGTTATGTAACAATTAATAACGCGTTGTCCTTAACAATATTTGTACCGTAATTAATTTTGTACTAAAAACGGTATTAAATAAAGTCACATTAAAATACATACATTCTTGCTTACTGATTGTTTAAAAATAATAGTGATGATATAATGATTAGTATTTTAGCTCAAAATCAGGTAATCTAAAGCTTACCTAGCTTGAAATAAGAATCAATAATACGTAATAACTACTCCAGCTGTTACCCTACAGTTGATTAACCTATTGCCATGGAATTAGTTAATGTTTGCGAATTGCACAAGACACGTAAGTAATTTTATCAGACATTTATTTAAGTTTAACAGATTTTAGAAAAATTTAGTAAAGATTACGATTGTCGTATTTAATATTTTTTTTATTAGAAAGCTATTGCTATAGGAATCTACAGACTCGCAGATAAGTAAGCGAAATATGCGTTGTTTGTAAATAGCGTACGCATCTCACGTCAAAAATTGCTTTAACGTAAACAGTTGCAAGGGATAGGTAATTATGCTCTGCCACATATGAGAGAATACGATGTATTATTACATATGGATAACGGTCCTTGCCTTAAATATTAGGAACTGCCTTTACTAATTAAACTACGTAATCAATTATATTACATTTGTATCTCATTTCACATGGCTAATATTACTATTCTGACAAGTTTATTAGTTCTCATTCTCATAATGAAATGTAACAAATACATTACCTTAAATTACTTATGAACGCTCAAGAATCATCTCAATACTGTTACTTTTACAGCTTACTGGAGGCCAACTGTTTGGTGAAAGTGAACGTTACTTAAAAATATTTAATCGACGTTTTTAAATTTAGGGATGCCAGTGCAAGAAAATAAGTTTGCACATTTATAACAATTTCGGGCAAAATCTTGCTGTATTAAATGAAAACCTAACATAGTGGACGATTTTATATCCAATAGAACAAAAACCGTTATAAAAATCCTTAAAAATTAAAGTCCTTCAAATCAAGTTGTTTTTTGGCTAATTATGGTATTATGGTTGGTTAGGCGTATGTAAAAATTTGATCACCTACTGTGATCACTATCTATTATTATCAGCTTGGTTGCTATGCTACATTATAAAAAATAGTTTTAGGCTATCTAAAATAAAATAAAATTACTGTTATTATTACTCAATATCAGCAAAACAAGAACGTTTCAACTAAAAGCTTATGCAGCAATAACTAAAATGGTTTTTTCACTAGCCACGTCGGTGACGCTAATCCAAGTGTTCCAGAAATACTCCGAACGGTGTGCCGTACAATAAAGAATATAACTGGTACGCAACCGCCGTCATAGGAAGTTAACATTAAATGATGTCAAAGATTATTAATACTGACAGACGCGATATTATTATTAATTCTCAAAAAAAGCCTGTATTGGTCCGAGCCCCATTTGAAGGAGGATAATGTAGACACATATATAGATTGGCTATACGTGTCACTACCACAGTATCACAATGTCTCGCCTGGGTACAGGGTACCACCGCCTTTTCTATTTGTAACACAATAGCGTCGATAGTTGTCATTGCTGTGTTTCGGCGAAATTATACCAAATTTAACTTGACACGTTACATGTCATTGTCAATAAATTACTCCTATGTAAAAATATATTAACTAAGTATATAATATGTGGTATATATATATATATATATATATATATATATATATATATATATATATATATATATATATATATATATATATATATATTATAATTTTAATTGGGTTTGCAAGCCCTAAGCCCTAAAGAGACAAGCGTGATATTTCAAAAAGTCATTAAAAGTTCTGAGTACTAAGTGTGAGTTTTTCTTTTCAAACTCACGTTTACCACTAGGTGGCGCTGTACAAATCAACAGTGAATATCTGTAATCGTATAATTTGTGTATAAAGTGTTTTATACATGAATATTTTTTATCGGTCACCACGCTCAAAGTGTAACTTGAATTAATATCAAAGAAAAAAAAAACAAAGAAAAAAAAATACTGCATAAATAAAATAAATATATAATTGTAATTGCATAAGTTGATAAAAAATGCTATGCAATAGCTTTACCGCGGCAGTCTCCGAGTGCCATACGTTTTTTCCAGTTGCCAGTCAACCTGTATAAGTTTGCACAGATATCATTTATTATTATTAAATAATTATTTATTTTTTAAATAATAAATTTGCTTTTGTTCTGATTTAATAAAATTTCACAACTCTTTATGTATATTGATTGTGAGTTAAATTATACATCACTAAATTTTGTCTTAGTAAATTTGAAATTCAATTTATACCAATTTATTAATTTTATATAAAATTTGATTCTGTATTTACTTAAATTTTATTGTTATTTTAAAAATATTTAAGTATAAGTCATTTCTGTACACAAAGAATTCTCTTTAACTGACTTTATTTTTCTGTATTTTACCTTAGTGTATTTTATGACTGTTCTATAACATGTCATGTATAATTTTCGATAAGCGTTCCTATGTGTACCTACGTCGAATTTTTTTTGTAGAAGAGGGGGCAAATGAGCAGGAGGTGCACCTGATGGTAAGTGATCACCGCCGCCCATGGATATCCACAATACCAGAGGTCTTGCAGTTGCGTTGCCGGCCTTTTAAGAATGAGTAAGCTCTTTCCTTTAAGACCCCCAAGTCGTATCCGTTTGGAAACACCCCTGCCGGTAATTGATTCCACGACAAAGTAGTGCGAGGCAAAAAGTGCCGAGAGAAACGCACAGTTGTGGATTTCCAGACATCGAGTTGGTGAGGATGGAATTTCAAATTTTGACTCGATGTCCGATGATGGAATTCGGCGGCAGGAATTAAAATATTTGAATTTGAATTGGAAATCTTCGTTTTGTAACAAGTAATTCGAATAAGAAGCGGCAGTAAGTAGCTAATGGTTGTGTTAATTCCATGGAGGGTAAGGTAGCCGGTGAACTTATGCATGTGGCATAAGTTAACATTAATACAAAATGAAGACACTTTACATTTGTCGGAAAGTATAAGAAAGGTTTTCGTTTTTTAGTCTTACGTCGGTATATACGCACCACACACTCAGCGCTGAGCTTAGCAACGTCTCATTAACGACACCTAGAGAAGGCATGAAGGCATGAAGGCATGGCATATACCATGAGCATAAGTTTACCGGCTACATTGCCCTCCAAACCAGAACTCGACAGTGGCAAACTGTAAATACTGTTTTATAAATAGTTAAGGTGGTAGTATTAGACCGCAGTGAGACAATGCAGAAATCTATCACTTAGTAGCCACGATAGCAGAGAGTCATGTAGCCCATCGTTTGCTTCTTACGAACTGCCGGGCAGAACGGCAAACGGTCCATTCTTCTTCAATAGAGCCCAGATCAAAACGGGGGTAAAATAAGCAATGGATAATAGTTGGGTTTTCTGATGGAAAAGTAAACCATCGCGTATAGACACCATAGGTGTTAATGGTGTGTTGCTATCTTGTGGCGAGATCTCAGGTCACATGAATAAGTTCACCGTCTACCTTACCCTCCAAACCGGAACTCGACAATGACTAGCGCTGACATTACACAAAAGTAGCTAAGGCGGTGCTACCAGATCCGAGTGAGCCAATGCAGAAATCTACCAAATAGTAGCCACGATGGTAGTAACACGAATAGCCATTCGGCCGCCTTTTACGACCTGCCTGGTAGAACGGCAGTCTATTCTAAAAAGGAGCCCGAACCAACACAGGGGAAAAGATCAACTGCCTTACTGCTAGGCATCTCGTAAAAGGCAAAATAAATATAATAAATAAATAAATATTTACGGGACAAATTACACTTACTGATCTAACCCCAAAATAAGCAAATTATTTGCTTGTGTTATGGGTGTCAGCCAACGATACTAATATATAGAAATACATGTATAAATATAAGAATATATTTGATAAACACCCAAACCTGTAAATACAAACATATATGCTCATCCTCCGCCGTGTTGGTCCCGGCCTCCTTTGTAGAATAGGCCAACTGCCGTTCTGCCAGGCAGGTCGTAAAAGGCGACCGATTGGCTATCGAGTCACTACCATCGTGGCTACTAGGTGGTAGAGTTCTGCATTGTCTCGCCCGGGTCTGGTACCACCGCCTTACCTATTTCTGCCGCAATAGCGCCAGTGCTTGTCGCTGCCGTGTTCCGGTTTGGAGGGTAAGGTAGCCGGTAAACTTATGCATGTGGCATTAGACCTCGCCACAAGATAGCAACGCACCATTAACATCTTTGGTGTCTATAGGCGATGGTTGACTCTTTCCATCAGGAGACCCATCTGCTTGTTTGCTATCTTATGATATAAAAAAAAAAAAAAAAAAAATCATCACACAAATGTTTGTCCCCGCTAACCACTCGACCAACGGGGCGGTATAAACCCAAACGTGTCACTAACATCTTGACTACTTATTAGATGGCAGAGTTCAGAGTGCTAAGTGTGAGTTTTTCTTTTCGCATTCGATCGTGAGCGCGTTTCGAGTTTACTAGGAATTTGTATGTGATTTGTACAGCGCCACCTAGTGGTAAACTGGTTTTTCACGTTTACCACTAGGTGACGCTGTACAAATTACATACAAATTCCTAGTAAACTCCAAACGCGCTCACGATCGAATGCGAAAAGAAAAACTCACACTTAGCACTCTGCCATGTCTCGAGCGGGCTTAGAACCACCGCTTTACTTATTCGCGTATCCTTGTGATCCGGTTTAGAAGGTAACATAGCCGTTTGACTTTTGCATGTGTCATTCGAACCCAGCCACAATGATAGCAACACACGATGGTAATCTCTTTACACAAGGAGAACTTTCTTTTTATGCTAACCTGTGAAATAAAAAGATACACTATACAGAATGACTGGTGAGATATCTTCGATACTTCTGGAGATTACTCGGTACTCGATTCTCGTTAAAATGAAATAATAAATTAGGGGCTTAATTTTTGACCAATATTTCTCTAAAAATAAGTGAAGTGTGTATATTATACTCTCTAAGCACACTGCGCTAGCCGACATCAAGGACACGCCGCTGCCACCCCCGCCATCAACCTCACTAAAAGCGCGATACGTGCGTGCGCGCGGTGTCCAAGTATGACGCAGGTAAATATAGGATTTTCGGTGTGCTTTTTACTAAGTTTACTAGAAGTATTTTAATATTTATTTTTAATGTAATTTTTTTGCATCATATGTGATCGCCAACTATCGCGATCTTTAATATTGAAGGTAGGTACTGGTAGGTGCCAGTCAGTCTATATATACAAAATATAGTTAACAAACGTTATAGAAACTATATTTTTAGGTCAATTTTTTTTTTAATTTGTCATTATATATTTATTTAAATAATTTAGTAATGAAAAACAAACCAAATTCCTGATGGTAACAAAAACACCTTGTTTAATATACACTGTATATCTTTGATATACAGTGTATAGTAAACAACAACAACAAAGCCTTTAACCAACCTACATGCCTCTTTCGAATCGGGCAGGGTTTTCTTTACACACTATATATCTTTGATATATTTGATATACAGTGTGTAAAGAAAACCCTGCCCGATTCGAAAGAGGCATGTAGGTTGGTTAAAGGCATTACTGAAAAAAATATTAAAATGACTTTATTTCTGAAAATGAAAAAGATATCGTTGTTTAAATATTGGTATTTTTCTTTATATCTCCCTAGACTTAAGCAAATATTTTAAAAATAACAACACCTTGTCGCCGTTTTTTTTATTGTTTCGCTTTGGCGGTTTTCTCACAAACACCGTGCGAAGTCGCGGTGTTCGTTTTTCGGCTTTTTACAAACGAACATTAAACGCGCCGCGTATCCTTTGGCAGCATCCGACTTGCGCTGCATTCTTTGATAATAGAATTTACTTATTTGTAGGTGTTGTCCACACCTACTTGTTGTTGTCCTCCGTAATGTAAATGTGCGAAACTTCATAGGTGCTCCACCGATCGCGCAATTACCTTAAAAAGGGGTACAAAGTTTTCTCTTTACGTCTTAATATATAGATAAAATATTTTGAACTAAATATGACGTTAATTTGCTGCAAGCAACATAATTATAATAATTTAAAAACTGTGACTCTTGAAAATTCGATATTTCTAAGATGAAGTCTTACGTGGAAGCGTGGAAATCAGGAGAAAACTCGATTTTTTAAAATTGGCGCAAAATCAGTAACTTCCTTATACTACTAACGTAGCGGGAAGTTACAAGAAGGGAATGAATTACAAGTGACTGAATAGCGATCCTGACCATGTAGTAGGCGGGCTATGAGCTAGATTCCCGAAAGAAACAAACATAGGAGATGCGCACATTTTTTATGCTTGGGTTTGAGTGTTTATAAAATATATTCAGTACTTATACTAATATATGTACTAATATCATTAACTAACATCCATAAAAAATGCAAATAA
The DNA here is from genome assembly GCA_036924255.1 of Apodemia mormo. Lineage (NCBI taxonomy): Eukaryota > Metazoa > Arthropoda > Insecta > Lepidoptera > Riodinidae > Apodemia > Apodemia mormo. The sequence continues at coordinate 3,604,468 of JAUPFN010000020.1, read as the reverse complement.
TTTGCCTAATTGAAGGTGTAATTTGTCCAATAATATTTATTTATATGAATAGCGTTTAGAGTAGCTCTGAAATAGTAAAAGAAATCACATGTGTTACTAGAAATCATTACATAATCTTTGCCTTAGCTCAACTGAAATCAGTTCAGCTGGTCGTCGCACGCGCAGTATTCTGATTGAACATCTGTAGCACGCTATTCGTATCAGTAATAGTATAAAAGCCAGTTTTAAATCAGTACCTATCTTTTATGTTTATGTGATATCAGAAGTGATTTTTTAGTTTTTTTTTTGTCAGTATGTGGAGCAATTATTTTTTGTAAAATATGATTCATAGTAGTTCTAATGGTGAGTTTATTTAATAAATTTATTTATTTATGATGGAGAGCAACATTGTATTAGGAATATCTTATTTTTTACTTAAACCATTTAGAGAATATTAAAAATAATGCTTGCATTTAGCATGCCTGGATAAGATCTGTCAACAGACTCTTTAGTTGTTACTTAGAGAAACTGCATTTGTTATATGATGAACCTTTAAATAAAACTCTTGGACATAAAGTACTGCCGAAGTGATTGCGAGACAGTAAATGAGTTTAATTTAAAGATATCGCAAGTTAAATTTTGTCAAGGTTTATTCAGTATTTCAAGGTTTTGTATATTTCAATGTCATTTCTATATTCTTATTCTTACAAACCAAATTTGTTTTAGCTTTGCCTTTTATTTGTGTCACTTTTGTGTTTTTGCCTTATGAGATACAGTCTCAAAAGAAAAAAAAACAGGACCTTTATAATACTCTTATAATACTTATAATACTCTTATAATACTTATAATACTCGAAAATACGTAGAGTATCTAAATACTCAGGTGTACGGTTCCTCTCAGTTGTGAAAACATGAAACTTATAAGTCAACGCAATCAAAAGATATGAACGTTTATTTCATATATTTTGCGATTTTTGTGCGATTAGAAAAGGGAATCAAAACCACTCTGGCCGAGTACTCTGCTCACCTAGCTGCGCATCCGGTGAAGCTGTAAAAGCCTACAAGACCAGCAGTGATTTCCTAATTCTTAAAAAAATCTAAAGGAAACTTTACGTAGACCTAGAATCATGAAATTTGTGTGCAACTAAGGTTACCAACAAGTTTGTATGATAGGCGAGTCCAGCTCTCATTTGACTCTTTTTTTATTAATATAGAAATAAATGACTTATTGTGCTTGCAGTAGACTTCCATTAGTCTAAGCGATAACCGTCAAAATGTGCGGTGTTCCTAAATAAGAAAGAAAATGTTTTTTTTTACCGTTACACAAAGATGTCGAGATCGGTCTAGTGATTTTGAACTTGCCCAGTTTTTTCTCAGGAACCTTTTTCAGTATTTTTTTCCTTCCTTAATATACCAGAATAATAACATTCAAAAGAAAAAAAAAACACAAACTTTGACGATTATTTTTTTCTTATACTCTTTATAGAAAATAAATGGTTTGTGGTTTAGTAACGGTTGTATTAAGACTAGTAGTGTCAACGTTAAATTGCGCTCAAAAACAATCCTGTCCGGGGCAAACAGAGCAAGAAAGCCATGACACCCCCTACCACGCTTACCTACTCTGAATTTCTGTAATGTCAGGGATTTCATTCCAACCTGAACGCCGTTCACTACCATCTCGAGACGGCAAAACCAGCTTTGCTCTTCTTGGCCGAGACACAGATATCTTCTCCGGCTGATACTTACTACCTCTCCTACCTCTCCTACAAACTGGAATATTCCTTTGTACCGCGGGCTGGTGTGTGCGCCTACGTCAGAGAAGATATCTGTTACCGGCACCTTGGCAGACTTTAAGGTCAGGTCATATCCGTCCTCTGGTTACGCGTAGCTTGCAACGACCATCCACGCAGCTACGCGTGCTTATACAGGTCCCATAGCGGGAATACTGAAGTGAGCCGGCTCATTGAGCGCTTACAAACGGCTGTGGATTCCGTGTTAGAGCAGACCCCCTCCGAAGATATCGTGATCTTGAGTGATTTTTACACCCACCACGCCGAATGGCTATATTCACGCACCACCCATCATGTGGGAAGGTCTGTTCACGATTTTGCCTAGGCGTATGTCTAACACAATTGATAATCTGACCTACGCGAGTTCCCGATATGGATGGCAATACGCCTTCAATTTTGGATCTCCTGCTGACCGTTATCAGGTATCGGTGGACTCTCCACTTGGCACGTCAGACCATTACCTGGGTGGTGGGTGCCGCATACCGCACTGATGGCCTATCACGGCCTCCTTTTACAGGCTGTCGTCGCGTTGGCACTATAGGTCAGCAGATTGGGATGGGATGCGGTCTTCCTTTGCGTCCTACCCATGGGGGTGGTTATGCTTCTCGCTAGATGATCCGAATTCTACCAAGCTTGGGCTGCAGCGTTGGCATCTCATGACGTAAAAACTAGCGCATTACGAAAGGAGTGCAATTCTTTCTCGAGGTTACTCAAAAGAGCTATTGCCAAGGCAGAAGCGGAACACATTGACAGAATTGTTGAGAAATTAGTTCGCCTTCCATCGGAAATTCGTGCGTTCTGGTCTCTCGCCAAGGCTATCTTAGGAAATTTCTCCCAGCCTTCATTTTCACCCAAGCAGAGAGACGATGACTCTCTGGCCAACACCGACTTGACTCTGGATTACCAAGGGAACGCACCGCCTACAATCCCGCAGTGTGATAGTTCTATGCCAGAACCTTAATTTCGGCACTCATCTGTGCATAAAGCACAATTTTTTTTGGACATCCACAGGTCGAGTGGGCCTGATGGCATCCCTTCTATTGTGCTTAAAATATGTGCTCCAGAGTTGGCGCCAGTATTGACGCACCTAGTTCGACTTTCCTATTCACTCGGTGTGGTACCGAATTCATGGAAGACAGCTTAAGTGCATCCCATCCCTAAAGAAGGTGATCGCTCTAATCCGTCAAACTGCCGGCTAATAGCCATAACCTCCTTGTTCTCCAAAATCATGGAGAAACTTATGAACTGTCGGCTCCTGAAATATTTCTAAAAATACCAGCTGATTAGTGATCGACAGTACGGTTTCCGTCGCGACCGCTCAGCTGGTGATCTTCTAGTCTACCTGACGCATCGCTGGGTGAAGGCAGTTGAGTCCAAGAGGGAGGCACTGGCAGTTCGTTTAGACGTAGCAAAGGCCTTCGATTGGGTATGTCATGAAGCGCTTCTCTCGAAGCTGCCTTCCTATGGATTTCCCAAAAAATTATGCAAGTGGATCACCAGTTTTTTAGCTGATCGGAGCATCAAAGTCGTAGTCGAAGGTCCTCCGACCTCAAACCTGTCAGTGATGTTGTTCCCCAAGGCTGTGTGCTATCACTGGCACTATTTCTCCTGCATATCAATGATATGTTACGAATTAGTAACATACATAGCTATGCGGATGACAGAACTGGTGATACTACATACTCCAGCCGTAACGGTGTTTCTCGGGAACACGTTAAAGAGGGTCGGAATAAGCTCGTGTCTGAATTCGAGCATCGACTAACCAATGTCTCGGAATGGGGTCGTCAAAACCTTGTTACATTTAACCTCACTGAGACGCAGCTTTGCGTGTTTACCGCAAAAAAGACACCCTTTGTCATGTCGCCTCGATTTGAGAACACTCTTCTGGCAGCTTCAGCCAGTATTGGAATTCTGGGAGTCGACATATCAAACAACGTTCAGTTTCGCGATCATTTGGAAGAAAAGGCTAAACTAGCCTCCAAAAAGCTCGGTGTACACAGCAGAGCAAAGCAGTACTCTATGCCAGCCCATCGTCTCCAACTTTACAAAGCCCAAATTCGACTTCACATGGAGTACTGTTCTCACCTATGGGCCGGAGCTACTCAGTGCCAGCTTCTTCCTCTTGATCACGTTCAACGTAGAGCGGTTCGAACGTGGACGACCAGGCTATTTCTAATCGGCTTGACTCTTTGGCGTCACGCAGAGATATAGGTTCGCTCTGCATCTTTTACCGCATTTACCATGGGGAGTGTTCTGATGAGTTTTTCGGATCAATTCCTGCCGCTGAATTCCAGCATCGGATATCGCGTCAAAGTTTAAAAGTTTCATACTTACCACCTCGATGTATGGAAATCCACAACCGTGCGGTTCTACCGGTACTTCTTGCCTCGCATTATTCCTTCTACGCACTATTTATTCTTAACAGGCCGGCAACGCAGCTGCAAAACTCCCGTTATTGTAGATGTTCATGGGCGGTGGTGATCACTTACTATCAGGTGCACCCCCTGCTCGTAGCCTCTCTACTATAAAAAACAAGAAAAGTAAGACAGCACAAGTTTGTGTAAAACAGGTAGGGACGCAATTTAAAGTGTGAGAGTAAAAGAGATAGCAAGCCTGAGCATCATCAACAGCACAAGTTGAGTGAAACAAATAGAGACGCACCTTCAACGTGTTAATGAGAGTGTGAGTGAAAGAGATAGCAAGCCTGAGCATCATCTCATCCAGAGCATCATTTTTATGAATGTCTCATGGTCTAGAAATCAGTATATTTGGCTCAGATCATAAGACCCCGGGTTCGATCCCTGGGACTGGCAAAAATGTTATTGTTTCTAGGTTTTTCTCGAAAATCTAAAATCTCAGTAATAGAGTAAGTACAGTGGGAAGTTTCTTACCATCGTCATTCTTTGAACACACGTAAAACTGTTGATTCTGGTTATTGCCTGGAAAAGTAGATAATAATTATTAGGTTGGTAAAATGCAGTATTCACACAGTACACAAGCTGACAAATCGATGAATCGTGCTGAGAATCGTAAACATTGAGTTCATTTTATCTATCCTGCAAGAGAATGCCTGAATGAAGAGAATCCTGCAAATTTTTTTTTTTCTCTGATCTGTCTCCTGATGGAAAGAGTCAACCATCGCCTATAGACACCAAAGATGTTAATGGTGCGTTGCTATCTTGTGGCGAGGTCTAATGCCACATGCATAAGTTTACCGGCTACCTTACCCTCCAAACCGGAACACGACAGCAACAAGCACTGACGCTATTGCGGCAGGAATAGATAAGGCGGTGGTACCAGACCCGGGCGAGACAATGCAGAACTCTACCACCTAGTAGCCACGATGTTAGTGACTCGTTAGCCAATCGGTCGCCTTTTACGACCTGCCTGGCAGAACGGCAGTTGGCCTAGTAACCTTTACGTTTTAAATATTTGACATAAGTTGCATTTTAATGCCTTGTCAAAGAAACCCCATTCCAGGGTAACTTTAACACATTTTTGAAAAAAATATATAAGGGACCATATGGGGCTTCATATTTTTATGAGTTTGGGCGGTACACTCGGTCGGTACTCGGTACACTACGTACTACGTAGCGGGAAGTTAAAAAAAACTAAAAATCACTTATATACTAATAATCACAGTAATGTTATATATATATATATATATATATATATATATATATATATATATATATATATATATATATATATATATATATATATATATATATATATATATATATATATATATATATATATATATATATAAGCGTGATAATAAAGATAATTGAAGATAAGGTGGTGGAAGGTGTAATATTTGTTTAGCTACCTTAATCATTATATTTTCAAAAGTCGTATTACATAATTTTGAATTTAAATTTTATAAAATATATCTTTTTTTCAAATTTCACCCATACAATACCCATAGTGTCCGTAAAATGACTGTGATATACGGATGGATGGCATGACGAAATTATAAGGGTTCTACTTTTTGCTATTTGGATACGTAACCGTTAGTACGTTACCGTTAGGATCGCACCATCATTTCGCACCATTGGTGTACAGTTTTTTTTTCGTTTTAACATTTCTCCAGACATGTTTATAAAAAGCTTTATCTTTACAGTTTATTAGCTAACATCAAACAACGTAATTCAAATAAAAAGTACATGAAATAAACTGAAAAGTATATTTACTTCTCATTTTATTTCTTAAACAGAAAATTTAAAATATTTGAACAGATACTAATAAATGTGGATATATTTTGTACAGTTCCAGAAAATCTGTAATAATGATGAAATTCTTAGTTAGCAGACAGATTGTGACTGTTATAATTTGTTTTTAGTCAAGAAACATGAAATTTCTGATGATGTTTGTGTAAGCGAAACCGGTTGAATAATATTAGTTTGTATATTGGTGTAAAACCAAACTAAAAGAAATGTAAAAAATCAAAATAAAAGAAGTGTAAAAAACTAAACTAAAAGAAAAGTAGAACACTAAAATAAAAGAAATGCAGCGTCCACAAAGTTTCCAATTGCGTTAAGAAATTTACAGTTTTCCGTGTTCTAGTGTTGTTACATCTAATGCATTGCTTTTAACCTGTTTCAGATCCATTTCACTGGAAGTTAATTTAATTATAAAATGACTATACCGTTAATGAAATTAAAACTTTATGGGAAACATTTATATTTACTTACATATAGGTTTGAATTAACTTAGGTTATTTCGTTGATCAAGGCTTTCTTTGAAGAATAGCACATCTGTCGTTCTACCAGGCAGTTTGTAAGAGACTAACAATTGGCCATACGCATCACTGTCATTTTTTAAAATGATCCATAGAATACGGTTGACCAGGATCTTGCCTGATGGTACGCTAAGATGCGGTCTAAGATGGAACGCGCTTCCTTAGAAATTGAACTCGTCGAGAAACATAAACTCAGGAAGCATGTTCTAGTCCATTGCGGTTCGAATGAAGAACAATTGCGGCTACTACTTGGTATAATTCTGCATTGTCTTGCTCGGGTGTGGTACCACCGTCATATATTCCTGGCGCAATAGCGTCAGTACTTATCACAGTCGTGTTCCGGTTTGAAAAGTAAGGTAGCCAGTAAACTTATGCATGTGGCATGAAGACCCCGCCACAAGTATAGCAACGCATAATTAACATTTTTTGTTCTTTCCATAAGCAAGGGTTGTCTCATTCTATAGACATAAAAGAGGGTTCTACTTATTAGATTTAAGAATTTTGATGATAATCATCATAAATTTTGATCTTATATTATAGTTTTGTTTTTTCCAACATTTAAACGATCTTGAATATTAGTTTCTGAGTGCTTTTTGAGAGAAATACGCAATTTTTTATAACATGGCTTGATACTTTTATCTGATTATTTATTCACTTTGTTTTGTTACGGTAACAAAAGGCTTATGTTTAAATTAAATATGTTCTTTGTTTTTATTTCACAGAATTAGATCTGAAATAATGGAATTACTTCTACTTTTCTATTTTGTATGAGTAATTATAGTAATTATCGCCTCTGTGGTCTAGTGGTCCGGTGTCGGTGTTGACAATATGAAACCTCGGGTTCGATTGCGGAGTCGGGTAATTCAAAAATGTCTTTTTTTATTTTAATGATAAAAACAATTTTACCTGTGATTGGGAAAGTGCCCCGTTGGCGATTGGCTTGCCACCTATTACGTTGTGGGACTAAAATATCTTCGGCTAATTGTAGGTGCACTGTTTGTACCTCTGCCTTCCTCTTCTGGCGCGACCATAGCCTGCCTGGACCACCTGTTTGAGGAATATTCGCTATGTGTGAAGGGCATGGTGGGGGTATAGTAATACAGCGCATGCCGTGTCAGAAATCGCAACTATTCAGAAAATCTTTCAAACTAGCAATAGATTTATACTCAGATTTCTGTAACCGAGAAGCAGTTTGGCCGAATAAAATACTTAAATCACTTTTACACGCACAGTGTAATTTTTGGGCAGAGTAACGCCCTCAAGAAGCGATATAATTACAGTGCCACGAAAACATCTTATCCCCACCTATTTATTTTTTCGTTATATATTTTGTCCATTGTTGTTATGACGTCATTATCTCACAATAATAGGTGCATAATACAGGTGCACCATACATCTGGCTGGCTAGTACTTGTCGTTAAGCGCAGTTGCTAACATTTCCTATATTTTTCCTACGTACACATATACACATACACGTGTATCCTACATACCAATACATTCTATTCCATGTTGGCCCGACCCCCTTTAATAATAATAATAAAGTTTATTCAGAACAAAAATCGTTACACATACAAACAGTTTTAGCGCTCTCAACTGCTAAAGTTGAAAACTCTAGCGCAGTGAGAGTGCCCCCTCTTTAAGTTAGGTAAAACAATGTTCCTTATAATTAAAAAATTTATAAAAAATTTATCTATACACAATTTATCATACACAAACAATATGTTCTTAATTAAAAGAAAAGTGTATGAACTTTTGAATTTAAGGTGCTGATTTTGATTTATGCGTGAATGTGTATGTGTGTGTGTGTGTGTGCGCGCGTGTGTGTGTGTGTGTGTGTGTGTGTGTGAGGGTGTGTGATGATTATGACGATGGCACAGGTCATCTCACGCATTTTATTAAACGTTCCGACTGTTCATATGAAAGCCGTACTAGCCAGTCAAACAATTTACGCTTATATAGTTTTATTGGAAGGTGATAAATTTCCAATTCCTTATTTGCTAGGTTGTAGAGCTTTGTGCTAAGATGCTGATAGTGACGGCTTGCAGCTGCCGTTCTCCGACTCATAGTTGGACATGCTATATCTGCTCTTCGCTTGTTATAAATCTGTGGATCGAAAACCAATTCTGAATGTTTCCGGAGTATTGTTTGCAGTACAAATAGTCTTCTCACAGAAAGAACATTACAGACAGAGTAAAGGCTATCTGTGGGGAACCAGAAGGTTTTAAATGTCATTACCTTTAAAACGGCTCTTTGAGCAACCTCAACCCTAGCCATATGAGCTAGTGCTACGGCACCCCAAACTGTAATACAGTATGTAATAACCGACTGTACTAGAGAGAAATAGACAATCTTTAACAAGGTCATGTCAGCAATGTATCGCAATTTTTTTAAGATGTAAATTAATTTCCTTATTTTGGGGGTCAGGGATGTTATATGTTCTTTCCAAGATAATGAAGTATTTAGCCAGACACCAAGATACCTAACAGTTGAAGTACGCTCATGTTCTGGGCAATCACAGTGTTTATATGGTAAGTTACAGGAATGGGCACGGATAATAAATGAATCTGTTGGTAAAGCCCTCTTAGTAAGGGAAAAGGTAAGGTATTTGCTTTTAGATATATTTAAGGTTAATAAGTTTTCACATAGCCAATGAGTTACAGATTTCATTGCCAATTTTGCATACATGCGAACTTCATCCCAATTTTTACCTGAAATAAGCATTGCGGTATCATCTGCATAAGTGTAAAATTTACAATTACTTAATGAAAGATTACATAATTCATTTATATACACAAGAAAAAGTGTAGGGCCAAGCACACTACCATGAGGAACTCCATAGTCAATGTATTCTTCACCACTCATAAGGTCTCCGATCAGAACAGCTTGTCTGCGCTGCGAGAGATAGCTTTCAAACCTTCGAAGAATAGACTAACTGCTATTCTGTCAGGTAGTTCGTAAAAGGCTTTAAGAGTCACTGCTTTCGTGACTATTAGATGGTAGAGTTTTGCAACGTCCCGCTTTGATCTAGTATCACCGCCTTACCTATGCCGCAATAGCGTCAGTGCATGCCAATGTCGTGTTTCGAATTTATGGTAAGGTAGCCGTTAAATTTATGCATGTTGCTTACACTCTGCCACAAGGTATAACCCACAATTAATATCTTTTGTATCTATGTGTGATGGTTGCCTTTTTCTTTTAGGGTCCCATCTACTTGTATGCCATCTTATAAAAAAATCGAAGTGATTGTATATTTTACTACTTATTTACTTAAGTCGAGCTGGCAAAATCCGCGAGCATTAGCCATAAAAACCAAAGTAATCTACTGTACCAAAATAGTCACACAGACGAAATTAAACACTTGCTGTGAAATCAAAGCGTTAATTCAAATCTAATTTTGAGCTCATAAACCCAATTATTCTGCTATTTATTGTTTCTCTACATCTAAAGAGAAACTTGAGTTTTTTACAAGCTTTTAACTTTAGTTAACTAGTGTGGGTCAAATATTGCAAGCTAAATTTGATCCACTTTCCAGTGTTCGATTTGAAGTATTCCTCAAAGCGCAACCATTTTGAAGCGCACCTAATGAAGCGCACCTAAGGAAGTGCAACTAAACTATTCCTCAAAGCGCACCTTTTAGTTGCGCTAACGATTTAAATTAAAAATATTATAATTTTATTCCTCGAAGCGCACCAATGATAAAAAATAGGGAAGAGCATAAAGGAAGTAGTGTAAATAAAAAAGAAATATAATTATTATCAAAATATTTATGAAGTATCTTCATTTCCGAATTCCCGAACGCACTTCACTTTGGTAACTAATGAGACCTCTGTGAAAATTCCGTCAATACACTATGGTCTCTATAGGGACCAACGCTAACTTCGTCCAAAATAACAACATTTTTACTATTTACCAGTTTTAATACAATTACTTTTTGGTATTTTATCGTTTTCGAACGAAACATTGTATAGAATAACATCCGATTGGCATTCTTTTTTCAAATACGCTCTTGGGGAAAAGTAAAAGAACTTAGTTCGCCATTTTGATTCGTGCTGTGTGTTATGTGTTGGTTGCAGTTTATGATACAGGTTAATTTAAGAGTGTTTTGGCGTATTAATCAACAAATAAACTTTATTTATAATCAAGATTAGTTTAAGATGTAACAGTTCAGATAATAATTTTGTCAAAAAACCGTAAATATCAATTAATAAAACATATATTTCGTTAACGACCAACTTAATAATACCAGCGCTTTGGGTATGACGGTACCTATTTTTATTTTTTTTCGTAAATTTTAGTGTTGATATCTATGATCTCAAAAAATCATATGATGTGAATGTGAAATATCCTAAACAATATTTTAAAAAAAATTAACATAGCTGTAAAATTGAAAAAGAAATAAATTATTTAAAAATTACGAAAAAAACTACGTATTAATTATGAAAAAAAAAAAGATATTAATATTTATGTAAATAAATATTTTTGTACTATAATATATGTTATATATTTTTTTCCGTATGTATATGTTTACCAATTATATAAAAAAATATAAAAAGCATAGGTCATCGATTTACTTTTTGAATTAAAAATCCTCGATTAACAAGTAGTCATATTTTTTTCAAAGTGTCGTGTTACTCCTGAATTATTTTGTAGCTTAAGCCATTTAAATTAAATAATTCTCACACCAGTGTATTGCAGTGCTCAAGACCTCTTAAAAAATATATGCTTTACAGTATCGAATTCAATCCCAACAACTCATAAACCATTTGTGTGACCACGGTCCACCGGAACGGACTCGAAACACGTGCGCGTAACAGTCCGTATGTTTTTAGAAAAAAATACGAAAATGGCTGGTGGTGTGAGCGGTTAGCCGGAGATACTTGCTCCCAGAATGTGATAGGTGGCATGCCTATCGCCATTTATCCGATCAAGGGCAATGTTTTTATCAGAAAACAGATTTAAACACATTTTTGATTTGCCCGGAAATCCGGCCCACACCAGACTACTAGACTGCAGAGGTACTAGACAGTATTTGAAAATTCGGCCGGACCTTTGAAAAACCCTGTATAGATAATTGCTTCTTTTTTATTATTCACAATACTTGTTTTATGCTCTTCCCTATTTTTCATCATTGGTGCGCTTCGAGGAATAAAATTATAATATTTTTTATTATTTCTTTAGCGCAACTAAAATTTGCGTTCAAGGAATAGTTTATTTGCGATTTATTAGGTGCGCTTCAAATCGCAAACGATGTGCCTGGTAGAACAGCAGTTGGTATATTCGTCAAAGGAGCCCGAACCAAAAAGGGCGGATCCATACAATAGCTTTGGGATAAGTACATAATGCAGGACAAGACGGGCACGCATAATAATTAAATAAATACCGTACAGTATAAACCTGTCTGTCTTGTCTTAAGCTTTATTTGTGAAATACGTTTAGAAGCAGAAATTAATTGGATTCCTTAAATAGATATGAGTACCTTTAAATATCCTTTAAATGAAATATTACACTTTATGCTTTCGGTTTAAAATTTTCATAACCAGTCTGACATCGATATAAACAAGTGATCGCTTTCTGGTTAAAATTAACCAAAATTCTATTTATTTATTACTAGCTGACCCACACAGCTTCGCCCGCGAGTATATTAATCAGTCGTCCAAATAGCTTTTAATAAAAATTTCATCCCCCATTTCAGCCCTCCAGGGACTGATTTTTGAAAAAAAATAGCCTATGTTTGACCCCGGATCTTCAACTATATCCATGCCAAATTTCATAAAAATCGGTCCAGCGGTTTAGCCATGAAATCATAACAGACAGACAGACAGACAGACTTTCGCATTTATAATATTAGTATGGATATGGATTTAATTCTTTTTTAAAACTCAAAACTCAAACTCAAAATATTTAACCTGTGATAGTAGGTGAAGGAGTTAGATATGAATATACATAATGTTTTACGACCTGCCGATTTGGCGTACAGATAATTTTAAAATCAATTTAAATGTTAATTATTAATTACATTGTCATTTCAAAAATTTAATAAATTTAATTACTAAAATAATTATAATCATTCAAATACACTAAGCATAAAGTCTTATAATAATACATTTACATGTCATATCTTAATTCTGAAATATTATTAAAATTGTATGTAAAGTGATTGCTTGCAGCATTTATTTAATCATTTGCAATTAAAATATTCATCACTATTATAAAATACTTTTTACATAAAACAACTGTTAGTTTTTTCTTGAACAGCTGTAGGTCATTTATGTCAAAATCCAGGCTGGTAGATGATTATAAATAGGCTGATCGATGCGTCATAGAGGCTTTTACCGTAAAAAGCAGTTCTGTGTGTGTGTGTGTAATAAATAATCTGATTTCTATACCTACCATCCTATTGATGTCATTTGTACAGATAAGGATTTTATTTTTATTTTAATAATTTAAAGTATTTAAAGGAAATAATATGTACTTCTCATCCACACAAACGTAATGTATTCGAAATTTCAGACTTCTTGGAGCGTCTATTTTTTTTTAAAAAGATAACTATGTTTTGGTCTTCGTGTTATAGTCTTAACCAAAACCTTAAGAACCTTAAGAGTTTGGTGTGACTGTTAATCCATCTAAGTGCCAAGATAGTTCGGTAGTTCAAGACGAATGGCTACAGTTGCCTGAGAAAATATTTCTCCTATCACTTTTAATAACTTAGTCATAACCTTCCAGCTATCTCTTAAAAATCTTGGTCTTACTTTAGATACATCTTTCTTGGTCTCCACAAATAACTAAAATTTGTCGAAAAGTTAATGCTATTTTACACACTCTCTACAGACACAAACATTTTCTTTCTGCGAATACAAAACTCTTATTAATACAAGTGCTTGTGCTTCTTATGATATATCATGCTGATGTATGCTATTCAGACCTCACTCAGTATCTACTTTTAATAACTGCATACTTTTATTTTTAGTTTAGGCAAATTTGATCATATTTCGTGTTTTCGTTCAAAAATTAAATGGCTACCCTTAGCTAAACGTAAAGAAGTTAGAATTCTGCGCATATTGTGTGCCATTGTTAATGACCCATATACCTTAAATCTAAATTATGCTTTCAGTTTAGCACTCATGATTATTCCCTCCGTTCCGTTCCGATCTTTCTCTTCACATCCCTTTCTCTTGAACGAATTTTCTTTACAAATGTTCCTTTATTCAAGGAATTAAGCTCTGGAATTCTCTTCGAGTTGACATTAGGAGTTCTTCTTCTAAGTGGCCTTTCAAGCGTGCGTTGACGACTCATTATCATTATATTTATCAACAAAGTATCTAAGAGAAATTGCAATTATCGACAGACAGACACTACTATATATATATATATATATATATATATATATATATATATATATATATATATATATATATATATTCTATCACGTGTTTATTAATATAATGTGTTTATTTAAATTTGTTACATGTATCTAATTACAGTTTCTGTTTCCTAGTAATTATTATTTTTTGTCCTGTTAAGCCCATCATACTGTTTCCTTTTGATTAAAAATGGAATTTAAAATATTTATTTTCACCCCCACTATAAAAAAAATTCTACTCCACTTGCTGGTTGACAAGGAGAGAATGCCTTTATGGCATTAAATTTAACCATTGAACAATTTTAGTGCATAAAAGTAAACAAATAAATAAGTTCTTGTCACGTTCTCGTTTAGTAAGGTAGCCGGTAAAATTATGCAAGTGACATTATCATCCTGATACAGGGATAGCAACATCTTTGGTGTCTCTAGGCGATGGTTTCTCTTTCCATCAGGAAAACCATCTGCTTGTTGACAATCTAATTATATTTGAAAAAAAAAATGTAGGATCTAAACTACAGGTATTTAACTAAACATAACATGATCAATAAAGACAGTTTACAGTAATTCCAGTAGATATAGAATATGCTGTCAGAGAGAATTCGATAGATATAAACCAGATGTATTATCCAGGTTAGACAAACAAGGTATTTCCTTCACCCGTTCAAGTGCCTTTGCATATCAATGTTTCCGATTCAAATGTTATTCTTGATTTCAATTATACGGGAATTCTTGGAATTTTATCTACATTACACAGGTCGATTAGTAATTACACTTCCTGAAAGAGTGTGTTCAGTACTCGATTCTGTTACCAAATATGTAAAAACGTTTTTACATATTCCATATACAAAAGTTAAATGTGTGTATATGTGTACACTGTACATCTATGTATATAAGAGTGATTTGTTTATAGGTATGTATATATTTATTTATTTTCAAGATTAAATTAGAATAACAAAATAACAACTATAAATTATATAACATACATATACTTACATACCATACATATACATAATTTAACTACTTGCATAAATCAAAATACACTAATAAATATTTAATAGGTGTAACAAAAATAAAATAATTATCTTTAAATCCATACTAATATTATAAATGCTAAAGTCTGTCTGTCTGTCTGTTATGCTTTCATGTCTAAACCGCTGGACCGATTTTCATGAAATTTGGCATGTATATAGTTGAAGATCCGGGGTCAAACATAGGTTAACATTTTTTTCAAAAATCAGTTCTCGGAGGGCTAAAATAGGGGATGAAATTTTTATTAAAAGCTATTTGGATGACTTATTAATATTCTCTCGGGCGAAGCTGCGCGGGTTAGCTAGTAATACATACATACAAGCATAATATAAAATACGTACAAATAGATTAATTAAGATGTTTGATATATTAAGAAATGATCGCATACTTGAATTTTGAAAATAGATAGGGAAGGTGCATAATGATACTGAGCCGGGAGAATATTCTATAATACATAAAATAAGAGTTGTGGATTTCCAGACATCAAGATATAATTCAGCAGCAGGAATTTATCTAAACAACTCGTCAGATAGATGCGATAAGAGATACTGAACGAACTTACATCCCTGCGTAATACCGAAGAGTGAATCCGTTTCAAAATAGCCTGATCGTTAACGATTCGAATCGCTTTACGTTGAATGCCATCAAGTGGAAGAAGCTCGTACTGTGGAGCTCTGGTCCATTGATGTGAAGAGTACTCCATGTGAGATCGCGTTTGCGCCTCTTAAAATTTTAGACGATGGGCCGGCAAGAAGTACTGTTTCACTCTGCTGAGCAAACCGAGCTTTTTGGGGCTAGTTCAGCCCTACCTTCCTGATGACCGCGAAACTGAACGTTATTCGATATGTCGACTCCCATCATTAAGGCTAAGGCTGTCAAGAGAGTATCCTCAAATCGAACTGATGTGACAAAGGATGTCTTTTATGCGGTGAACGCCCAAAGCTATGTCTTCTTGAGATTAAATATGATCAAGTTTAGACGACCCTATTCTAAGACATCAGTAAGCCGATTCTCGACATCAGATACCAGGTTGTTCCGGCATTCTTCGACGTGTTCCCGAGAAATACCGCTACGACTAGAGTATGTAGCATCACCTGTACTATCATCATTATAGCAATGTATGTTACCGATTCACGACATGTCATTGATATGCAGAAGATTCTTTTTTACATTATAAGATAGCAAACAAGCAGATGGGTCTCCTGATGGAAAGAGTCAACCATCGCCCTCACCGACACAAAAGACGTTAATGGTGCTTTGCTATCTTGTGGCGAGGTCTAAACCACATGCATAAGTTTGGTACCTTACCTTACGCTCCAAACCGGAACACGACAGTGACAAGTACTGACGCTATTGAGGCAGGAATATGTAAGGCGGTGGTATCAGACCCGAGCGAGACAATGCAGAACTCTACTCCTTAGTAGCCACGATGGTAGTGATTCGAATAGTAATCGGTCATCTTTTACGACCTGCCTGGCAGAACGGCATTTGGCCTGTTCTTTAAAGGAGCCCGGAACCAGCACTTTCTAGTGCCAGCAATATGAACGTAAACTTTTTATCTCTTTCATAACTTCAACGATTTTCATATTATATTTAGTAACCGAAACTTGCGAAACATCGTTTCTCTTTATTTTATTTGAGTATAGTTTATTATTTCGATCTCAAAATTGTGGAAAGTTTCTAAAATTTAACGTTTTTTCTTTTTCTTCGCCCGCTATTTCGTTGTTGAATGCTTTATGACACAGAAATCCAAACGACTAGGAAACAAAGGTATCACAGCGCGCGCTGCGCTTTCAACTATCATAGCGCATGCGTCAAGAGCATGCCTTATCTTTGTTATTACCTGCGCTGTGTCGCATTCCCTTGACGAACAAAAACTTGCATAAGGTGGACATAGCTAATTGCTCTAATCGTAAAATAATGATAGCAAGTTGCAGACCTACCTTGAGACATATTCTGACAAGATGTATACTTAAAGCGTTCTCTCAGGTATATTGGAGAAGATGAATTGTGAACAATGTTAAACAAATACGAGAGAACATGTGCATCTCTTCAGAACCCGATATTTGGCCCCTTCAATTGTGACCGGAATTGGGTAATGTGATTATACTTACGTAAGCTGAAAACAAAACGTATACATAAGCTGTAAAGCAGACGATCTGGTTTGTCTAACAATTCTTCAGTAATGTCAGGGTAACAAACATTCGCATAATTTATGACAGACAATAACAACGCATTAACCAACGTAATTTTCACTCAAAAGTGTAAGAAGTTTCATAATCGTTTCAATGCGCAAAAATTTTGCATCTAACTTCTTTAACATGAAGCACGACAAGTTATTGGTTATATTTAAGCCCAAAATTTTACAGATGAAAGATAAGATAAAAGATAAAGATGTTTAGCATTTAGGCTCATTGGAGGAATAGTATGTAGATCTATTTGTGTTAAAAATCTTTCTCACTCAATCAACATCACTTGCGTCTTATCTGGATTTAATACGAGTCCATAGTCTTATCTGCTGCCCAAGCATAGATTGACTTTAAATCAGCATTCATGTTAGTGAAACCATTGTTAAAACATCCATTTTAAAAGATAAATTGAGTTGCAAATCGTTAGCATACCGATGATATGAACATAAATGGATGTATGAAGTGATTGCATTTATAAACACAGAAAACAGTAAAAGAGATAACACACCACTTTGTTACCGCAAGGTTACTGTTACCACAGACTGTTGTGATGTTTTAAGTGGTGTACCCACTAAATAAAACATCACGCCAGTCAAACTGCATGTTATTAGTCCGCGTCTGCTGTTGACGCCCATTGTGATATGATGTAAATCACGCTATCGCCGATTGAGACACATTAAGGGAACGGAGAATGGAAATTAAAATTTCATGGTCCACACAGTTGAATGCAATGCTAAAATCATGTAATAAATGTGATCTTTCCTTCATCTATGGCCCACCGTAAATCATGAGTGACTTTTATTATTGTATGCAGTTTTTGCGCTATGACATGGACAACAGATTGTTCCTTGCAAGAAAATCAGAAAATTGAGTGTAAGCAATGCATACTAAAATTTTTGAAAGTTCGGGAGTATAGAAATAGGTTTATAATAAGAAAGATCTGTAGGCTGACTTTTATTGGTTAAAGGAGTTGTGTAAGCTTTAGTAATGGTAGAATCATTATTATACATAATATTATATTATATTACGATAAAATTGCACACGTTATTGTTTATTATTATAGCACTGTCTTAACATCATATTATTTATGTAATTGTGCGATATTTAAGAATGTTAACTCTTTATTTTACGTTTACTAACACACAATTAACTCGCCATATATTGCTTCGTGTTATTACATCACTAATGTCACTATAATATATTATAAATCCTATTTTTGTAAAGATAAGGTGCTTTGTTGTTTTAGTGAGAATTTTACCTTGCTGCAACACAGTTTCGACTAGCACGGAGGTCAAAGAAGTTATTACTGAATACCGACATTTAAAATATAGTTACTACTTAGTTGTAAAAATTTAAAAGTTTTTTTACATTGTTGGTTATCAAATACATTCAATATTATTAGACTAAATATGGAATGGCTAAAAGTTGTTATATTCTTGTTGATTACATAAGAGTATTTACTGTCATTAGTGTCCTTCAATATGTACAGTCTTTTACCAGGCAACCCGTATAAAATATCGTATGTAAAAAAAACCTGTCCGTTCGTTAGAGGCATTTTTCAGTAGTTCAGAATAATTACATATTACATGTTATTTTTTGTGGCTACAAATAGTTGAAAATTAACTTCTTTTTATGCAATAATTTTTAAATTAAAGTACAAATTACATTTTCAGCATACTGCGTAATAATGGTCATTTTTATTTAATTACTTCACTGCGTCGTTGGACAACTGATTAGTTCCGGTATCCTACAGTCAATGATCCGTCTGTTTATCTATCTATCAAAGTAATACCGCACTTATCGATATACGGGCCATTGTTCGTAAAGGTATAGTAGCTATTCTTGTCAACCCAACTCATTCCAAAGTTCTAGAAGTTTAGAGGGATGCTGAAACAGCTCCTCATATATGGGACTGCCTTTGAATAACAGGGCTTTTAGGTTTCAATTCCTCGCATTCAAACTGCATATAGTGTGATGTTTGTTCGTGGTTTAGGCACACTCTACATTGGACACTGTAAGTTAGCCCCATGGTGTGCATATATTTATTTATTAAGCCGTGTACCATATTATATCATATAATAATTCTTAATTCTACCTTTGGTAGTTTAAGTAATTTTTAGTCAGTTTAGGTTTCAATTCAAGAAACGCTTTAGTTTGTCCACAACCAGTTACCGTTTCCCAGTGTTTTTTGTCTTTCTTATTTTGGTGATTTCTTTTAACAGATTAAATCGTAACACTATTATTGGTCCAGAACAAATGAATACCATCTTTGACCCTTTTTTTTGCTAATTTATCGGCAATCCAATGCATCCATACATAATGCGAAATCACTGTGCTTAATCCATTGCATAGTGATTTCGCATCATGTACCTCGTTGCTAAAGCATTTTTTGCGTTCATTTATTAGGCTGGTACTGAAGTTATTGGAGTTGAGTGATTTTAACACCGCTTGACTGTCAGAAATTCGGTACCAATTACTGTTCATGACAGAATAAGAACGTAATTGGTACAAGAAAAGAAAATAAGTATCACCTATTGGCACGAAAAACGTTCGTAGTTTATTATTATCCATGGCGTAGGGATGTAATGTATATTATCGACTAACTTTCCTCTCAAACCGGAATACGATAGTAACAATATCGAAAACTTTTGCTATAGAAAAAAGTAAAGTGGTGATACTAAACACAACGGATGCCAAAATCCTATTATCTAATGTGACTTTTATCGCTTATGTGGTCATAAGTTCGTCCACGTTTGTTAACTGCAGATCAAAAAAGCAGGTAACCTGTTCTACGATACGGACCCAGACCAACATGGGGTTAACGTATGTGGTGCGTATAATGTCCTAGCTATCACTATTACAAGTAATAGTTTTTCAAGTAAAAATGCAATAAAATTACTATTTTACAATCGAAAAACCGATTTTTTGTGGTTAAACCGAATACTTTACGACATGTAATTCAATTGAAACATAACCTTCTTTAGGTATTCAGTTCAATCTGCATATCCTGGAAGGGAAACGACGTCATGATATGTTACAATTTACCATCATAATCAAAACCGTACTCTGTTTGCAACAAATATCATTTGTGATTTACTATTCGTTGCATGAATATTGAACAGAATTTATGTTTCAATGCAGAAAAAGTTTCTTGAGAGCATTGTCGAATTTTTAATTAATGCGGAAAACTGCACCGCGTCAATTCTAGATTTCATCAAAAACCTAAAGTGTTTGTGCAGTTCACACAGAAATTTTTAACGTTTCGAGAGAGAACTCTACGTTTTGAGAGAGTGAAATTAGTGCCGAATACAAGCAGTAGCGTAATAAACATACACACCTAAAACAATTTGTAGAGATAGTATTAAATAGTACATGTAAATAATGTACTCACTCACTAGAGGAAGTATTAAAGAGTACGTGTTAATACTTTATTCACTATAGGGCACTTTCTCTCTCGGTTCGACTCAACAGTATACAAGAAAACATAAATATACATAAGTTTACCACCGGACTGATAAGAGTTTCTAGCTCGGTGTAGCTGTTATAGCCCTTCAGTCTATCAGCTATAGTCCACGTTTTAAAGTCTTAGGAAGCTTTTCGAAATATTTTCACGATCACGTCATTATATATATATATATATATATATATATATATATATATATATATATATATATATATATATATATATATATATATATATATATATATATATATATATATATATATATATATATATATATATATATATATATATATATATATATATATATATATATATATATATATATGTATGTGTGGATGTGCATGTGTATATAAGCCTGTCATAACTTTTTATTGGTAAGATGATATGAATTTTTCACCATGATAAGAATGTAAAAATTTTCTTAATTTTTCCGTAACTGTACCTAACAGTGCTATATTTCGCTTTTCTTTAAATAACATTACACTGACTTATATTGAAATATGATTTCTCTGTCGTGCATAATATATAGAACGCATATTTTATTTCAAAACTGTAATTTGTACATTTAAAAATACTTATACATAAATATTTATAAAATGACACTCTAAATTATATGTTTCCGGTAATATGCTGCTTTGAATATGTTCTTAATTTATAACGCTTTTGCAATGTTTTAAATTTAATTCACCTCAATAATTTAATGTTAAGCACAATTGCCTCATTTAGCTAAAACTTTGAAAATTATTAATTTCACGATAGTTTGGAAACAAGATTTTTGTTTCACCTATAGCATGTATGTTTTTGACATCATTGATTGATTGATTGTTAAATTGATTTATTCACAAAATGGAACCATATAGGAAGTATACCCTCCGAAATAAAAAAATAATAAAAAAAGCACTTCATATGTTTTTTATATCATATTATTGCAAACAAGCAGATGGCTTTCCTGACGAAAAGGGAACCCATCGCCTATGGACACTAAATATGTTAATAGTACGTTGCTATTCATGCAGCGGGATGACAGTGCCACATGCATAAGTCTACCGACGACCTTAACCTCTTAACCGGAACACGATTATGTCAAGCATTGACGCTATTACTACAGGAATAGGCAAGGTGATGGTGGTACCTAGCATCCGGGTGAGACGTTGCGGAACTCTACCACCTAGCAGTCACAATGGTAGTGACACGTTAGCCAATCGGTCGACTTTTACGAACTGTCTGGCAAAACGACAATTGGTCTATTCTTCAAAGGAGCCCGAACCAACACGTGTACATAGTTGTAAATGGGACATCATTTTATTTATTGAGAATTACCAATTAAAACTATTTTTTTTTATATCATAACAAGCAGATGGGTCTCCTGATGGAAAGAGTCAACCATCGCCTATAGATACCAAAGATGTTAATGGTGCGTTGCTATCTTGTGGCGAGGTCTAATGCCACATGCATAAGTTTACCGGCTACCTTACCCTCCAAACCGGAACACGACAGCGACAAGCACTAACGCTATTGCGGTAGGAAACTAAATACAAAACGAAAAAATACAAATACTAAAACAATTATAGGTAATAACAACATTCACTGAATGTTGGCCTAATACTACATACGTATATTCCTGTAGTCATCTCTTTGGTCCGATGTCGATGTTAATCACATGAGGTTTCGGGTTCGATTCCCGGGTCGGACAAGTTAAAAAATGAGTTTTTTTTCCAGTTTTCTGATAAAAACAACCTTACCCAGGATTGAATCATGTACAAAAGGCGAGTTTATGTCTGAAAGAGATCTTAGCAGCAGACCTGAGAAGAAAATGTAATGATATAAATAGAACACGCTACACAATGGTATACCTTATAACTACAATTATATAATATTAGAAAGAAAAAAGGAAAAAGTTAACCTATGCTTTCGTTGAATCTCGTCGAATCGGAAAGATAAAAAGTCGTTCAAAGGTCGAAGCCATGTTGACTGTTTCCTTTGATTGTCGCGGTATTATGCACTCGGATTTGTTTTTAGAAGGTGAAATGATAAATGAAGAATATTATTTGAACGTCATGCTGTGTTTCACAAAGCAAATTTGACATAAAAGGCCACATTTGTGAAAATAAAATTCTCAGTTTTTTTGCATCATGATATTGCACCTTCGTGAAAAGGCCATCATCGCAGATGATTTTTTGCCCAAAACCTCAGCAAATAGGTACCATCGAGCAATAATCTTATTCACCGGATTTAGCTCCAGTTAACTTTTTTTTTTAAACTCAAATTACCACTTTATGTCACCTGTTTTCATTCAGTAGAAGACATAAAATAGAATTTGTGGCAAGAAATGAACTTAATTTCGGAAAACCGTTTAAAAATGTATTAATGATTGGATTATGTGTTGACGTATGTGTCTTGTGGTGTAAACTATTAGTGAAACAAATTCGAAGAATATCACCAAATAGATCATGTGTTGCAATAGCTCCCGCTGGTGTTGCCACACGATTTGTTAAAGGATGCACTTTACATAACACCTTTATATTACCTGTTAAAAAGTCAGCCAGTTACATTATGTAAACGGGAAAGAACTATTTAAAGGGTTATAATAAACAAAATTTCCATAATCTTACTCCACTTTGAGGAATATTAATTTGAGGCTTCAAAAGCTTAAACAAAAAACTTTAAACAAATAAGTATGATAAAATAGTTCATACATTGCCCACTTCAAAAAAGGTAGATAAATATAACACAAAGGTGTCAGAATTAATGTACTATAAAAGAAATGGGTATATATACTGAATCCTAAACATTCGGCCAAATTTCAAAATATATACATATATCCAGCAATTCCAACCGACCAGGTGGTATAATGATCAGTATTGATAACGATATTGTCTGTCATGTAATGCTTCGCAGAAATTTGAATATTAATCGAGATCGGTGGGATGGGAGTCGTGAAGAATTTTATGGCGCTTTGCACATGATGGGGCGGGGCGGGCCGGTCAATTTCGCCGCGAACGATAGCACAAAGGGAATTATATATTACTAACGCACACAGAGGGCAGAAAAATCGCGCTGCAGGTGCCCGGCGGGCACTGGCGGCGCGGCATGTCCGCGGCTGCCTGCCGTGGATCATACAAATCAGTTTATATGCAATAACGCAGACGGCGGCGCGGGGCGGCTAGCTTAATCCACGCCACACGCTTTTTAGTGATGGACGTAATGAATGTAGATGATTTAATTGCTGAAGTGCAGAAAAGATCGCTCATATATGATACGTCGTTAAAAGAATATCACGACGTAAAAAAAAAAGAAGTTGTGGTACCAAATATGCCAAATAATTTATACTCCTGCAGTATGGGACCGTTCTGAACTGACTGCCTCCGCCCGTCGTGTGCTTTGTGTACGCTGCGAGGGCTGCTGCAGACATCGACGGGCAGACGCGGTCTTTCTTGCTTCGTGGACAAAAAGCCCGCCCCACCCCGTCGTCTGCAAAAGGCCTATACGGCCTGCTCTTTAATGTGATTATTTGAAGTATGAGGAAGAGCCAAGCGCAGTTCTCATACAATTGATTACTGTACTACAAATGCAAATGCAGATGGTCTTGTTAGAACTGAACTTTGTGTGACAGTTCCGAGCTTTATGATCCGTAAAACTGACGGATTTCGGGAAAAACGTTAATCCTTATTTGAGCAATTACTATGCACAAGTTGCAAGAGTGCATCTAGAAACAATCTGTAAACCGGTTGACTTTGCAGCCCATCCCTTTCCTTTTTTTCCGTTATAATAAGCTCAAAGGTATTTTAAACTCAAAGGAATTAAATCTACACGCATCGATTTTTTGGATTCAAACATCTAGTTTATTAAAAACGGTGTATATTAATTTTTGAAAAGTTGTGTATTTTAAAAACGATATTCGATTTTGATATTTCGAACAGCATTTAACGCAATTTGTGTGACCTAAAATATTGTATAAAGGATAGGTAAAAATATTTGATGCAATTTTTCAAGGAGAAAAGCTAATTAGAATTTAAAATCAATTGTTTGTATTTGTAATCAGCTTTTCTCCTTAAAAAAATAGTCTTAAAGTTATTTTAAAAATATCAAGTAAGTAAGTTTGTTGTAAATAACATAATTTTGATATTTGAAAAGCTGTAACTTTGGAAACGGTTCGATTTTAATGTATAAATCGGCATTAAACTCAGTTTATCAAATTCTAAAAAAATGCAAAAATTAAAATATCGATTGTTGAAAAATCTCGAAGTTATATCGAAAAAACATTTATTACCAAAATTTTAGTCAACGATAACTTCCGAATGTATAATCCGATTTTGATGTATTTTTTTTGCAATTTACAATTTGGTGCAATGCGGAATCGAAAGCAGTTCTTTTAGAAATAGAATCGATTAGATTTTGTAATCAGCCAGTACATTCATTTGAAAGGTATTATAAAAAAAATAAGTATAATAACTGACGTATCAGTCCTATATCACTTTAGAACTGGGAGTGACTATAGACTAGTCCTTTACTAGTCTATAGTCACTCCCTCACTTTAGTATTTAGATTTAATTTATCTCTGGAAAGAAGAAAGTTATTTAGACCACCCAAACGATATGAAGGAATATATGTTACATTAGTTGAAAAATAAATAAAAGAAGATATCAAAAATAGGTTTCATGGACTGTTAGAATTGAATTTAGATACTGAGAGTCTCAATAAAAAGTTCTCAGAGACTTTAGTCGAGATTGCACAAAAACACATTGGAAATGCGAAAACCAAGAAATCAAAACTCTCAACAGGTACTGTAGCACTTATAGATAAAAGACGCAACTTACCTCATAAAACAGCCGAAGACCAAAGGGAGCTAGAAACTATAAATAAGAAAATACACAAAGCTTTAAGAAAAGACCTTAGAAACTACAATAGGGAAATAATAATGCAAACTATAAAGGAACGCCGAGGCTCAAAAGTGTTCAGAAAAGTTTAAAGCTCAGGATCTCCACAAATAACAGCTCTTAAAAATAAGAATGGCACCAAAACTAGCAACCGGAATGAGATGATTAAGATTGGCGAAGAGTTTTACGGTGATCTTTATGCATCTAATACCAATAGAACAGAAACGAAAGACGACCCTAGAGCAATACCCATTGAATGTCGATCAAATTATGAGTTGCCAAAAATTCTACCAGAAGTAGAATGGGCACTCCAACAAATAAAATCTGACAAGTCGCCAGGTGAGGATGGAATATCAATTGAGCTTTTGAAAGCTGGTGTTGAAGAAAAAGTGAAGATCCTTGTAAAGCTTTTCAATCAGATGTTAGTAAGCGGGGACACGCCAAAATCGTGGAAAACGCTGTTATCACAATTCTACACAAAAAAGGAGATACTTCCAACCTGGCCAATTATCGTCCAATAAGTCTTCTCCCCATAACATACAAAGTATTTGCCAAAGTTTTGACTGATTGAATGACTTAATTCTCATTAGTGAATCAGTTACCGATCTACAAGGGATGTTACAAGATCTTTATCATGCTTGTTTAACAGTAGGCCTTAAGATGAACATGTCCAAGATGAAAGTGACGGCAGGGGGAGAGACCGTTGAAAGAGTCAGCCATTATGTTTATATTGGACATTGTTTTGATAACATTGATAACATTTCAAAATTTTAAAGTCGCCAAAACTATTTATTTATTTATTATTTATTTATTTATTTATTTCAACAAAAAAATTAACATAAACTTACAAATTTTTTCAACATCCTTAAGCCAATAAAAATACCATTTCTTTATTTTTCAATCCTGATAAGTAATGTATATTTTTTATTTTTTTGCTACTCAATTATAGTGGAGTAAAAAAAATAATAATGAAAAAAAAAACGTGTTATGACGTCACTTAATAAAATGAAGTATGCTAAAAACCTATAGTTTAAAAAGTATAATGCGAATTTCATCATACGATAATTTCAAATATTCCGTATTGTTTATTTGTGTTTAAAAATTATCAAAGACCTGCTTCAGTGACTCAACTCTGTTCTATTTGTAATCAACACCTGGATTTATTTGATATTTCGCAATAATTTTACTGCAAACTACAGGGTGTCCAGGAGAGGTAGGGGGAATTTTAAAATTAAATAAAGAATATTTATTACAAATAAATGGTTTTATTTAATTTCTAATAAATCTACACAAAATGGAAAATCATTTCTTATAAATTATTTTATCGAGATTTCGACCATCACGGTGCAAACACTCTTCCAATCTTGAACGAAAATTTTTCATTGCGATTGAACAAGTTGCTCTTGAGCTCAGTTTTGTTTCTTCACATAACCATTTAGGTGAAAATTAGCCTCATAACTAAAAATAATGTTTTCAAAGTTTGTGAACCGATTAATCATTTCATTTGCGAAATTGACTCGACTAACGAAGTCTGCATCCTTCCAGTTCTTGAACTAACTGGATTTTGTATGCTTTGAGATGCAAGTCCTTCTTCAAAATCACATATAGCGACGATTTTTTAATGTTTAATTGCTGTGCTCGTTTTCGTATTGAAAGTGACGGATTTTGACGAACTGAGGCTCTCACTTCTTCAATCGTTTCTTCATCTCTAACAGTTCTGAAATGACTTGAACTTGGAATCTGGATGGTGGCACCAGCATTTTCAAACTAGTGAATCCATCTCGTGATGCTATTTTCACTTGGAGTATTACGAGTATGATATTCTGCACGATACAACCTCTGAGCAGTAATGATAGAGTCACCGTTTCGGTAATAAGCGCGCACGCAAAAAGCGCGATGCGGTCCCGCGTACGTCTCCATTGCTACTGAATCTTCAAGCGCTAGCGCACGTAATCGTCCGCACCCTGCACCTCCACTCCGTACCTATGTAATGTGACTGCAGAAATAACCCCCTACCTCCTGGACAACCTGTAGAACGCTTTATAGGAATATGATAAAATGTATACAACGGTTTCATGATTTACAGTACTTGATATTGATTTGATTAATTGTCATAGATGACATAATATGGTTTTTGGTCAGGTCATAAAAAGCAAGGTGTAGCATCATTCAGCCGTATAAATGACATCATTTGGCATTTATATCTATTTTTAATACGAAGAATTTTAAAAGTTAAAATAAATATCAAAATGAATGAATTTTGAGAAAATAAAAAATACGAATATCCTGTTTTTCAATCTAGTTTCAGTTAAAAATATTATATCCTATTTTTCGATCTAGTTTCAGTTAAAAATATGTTACGAAAATAAAAAAATGTTATCAATTATGTAGATAAAAGTTTTTTGACTTGTGAAGGGGTCAAAAACTTCTGTCTTGAGAGTTCCTTTTTTTGAAGTTTGTTTTTCGTTACCTTAATAAAAATCTCTAGGCTGCTGTAGTAAGTTGATGTATTTTTAGCTCAAACAAGCAAAAACATTATCTAAACATAGGTTTTTTAACTCAAAAAGTTTCAAAATCTAGGTTGAAAATAATCAAAAAAAAATTTTTTTCCAAAGTTTTCACTATTGAACGAAACAACCAATTTTGATATGATTTATGATATTAGACGCAGTTTTTTTTGAGAAAAGCTGATTACATTTTTAAATAAATTTCAACCTTTATGTGAGGAACTATCATAAATGTTTCATGGTTCCCACAAAGTTTAATTACGTTATCGGTAAATTCAGCTTAAAATTAAATTTAGTGGAACTAAATATGGAAAACTATAAATTTGTTATCGTTGTAGGAAACTTTGCTGAACGTTTCATTTATTTTATTCTGGTTTCCCAAAAACTGCATTTTTAATACAAAACTAAATATTGTTTTTAAAATTACAACGCAAAGACATTATTTTTACTAAAATACTTAAGTTGCCAAAGATTTTGTATTAAACATAGTTTTTAAAATTATGGCGCAAAGATAATATTTTTTTACTCAGTGTGTTTTATTTGGTTTTACAACAGTAATATAATCTGTGGTTTTCCAGTATTATAAAACGACACTATCGTAATTATTAAATGTCTTGCTATATTTTATTGGCTTACGTATATAATCTTTAAACGGAAATCTAATTTCTAAGACAGAATCTAATTTGTAGCAAGCTAAAAAATATTTATCGCGATCGGATGTACTGCTGAATCGAGTATTACTTTGGTTTCCTACGAGTATTACTTTGATTTCCAAAACAATTTTGTATTAAAAATATTTTAAGGGATTATTTTAAAGAATTTTTTTTATTTAAGTACTTGATGTAGGTGTTGACTAACTTGATGTATAGGCGATGCTGCTCATAAGAAGAATCATCTGTTTACTTGCTTTCCTTAAATTAATAAGTACGATTTGCTTGATAAAATATTTTTCATTTAGCTATGACCTTGACAAATTATCATTTTTTTTTTCCTCTTTTTTGTCCTTTTCTCATTTAAGTTTGTAGTTTGTAATTGATAATTTTAAATTAATTAAGGACTTTGTGTTTATATACATAATAAAGGCTTATTTTCTTTACCGTCTACTACTAACACTACTATATAATGTCGGAAAGCAAAGTGAAATCCATAATTGGCTAATGTTTAGTTTATATACTACTTTGAGTTATTTTTTGTGAAATAAGCTGTGGATTTATGTTGATTTAAAACAAATAAATAAATAAAATATAACTTTCTTTTAATCTGCATTGACGACGAATCGAAAGACGTTACTATAATTATAGTCTACTGGCACACTATTTTTAAATACCAAATACATACTTGAAACTTCATGAGTGGCTTTCTTTTGGCGAGTTCAACAAACTTTCTATCAATTACATTTTTCGGACGTCCTGCGAAACAGAAATTCAGTTATAATATAATATATTATATTATAATTATTATAATATATTATATTATTATATATTATTATTATTATATTATATTATTATTATTACCTATTACCTATAGGTTATATATAACCTATATAACCTATAGGTTATTTCAGATTTATAAATCTGAAATAACGCAGAAAGGAATTTCTCGGACACTATGACTAATTGTCGTTAATAAATTATCCAACAATTCACCAAAACTGTATGTATTTTGATTTCTGTCTCGAACACAAATGCTAAAATGTAGCATTTTCATGGTGGTAGATATATCGGTGCAGTATTTTGTCAAACAAAGTGTACTTAGACATACTTATTAAAATTTTGTAAATGCATTTAATCTGTGTATTTATCAAGTGCAAAAAACTTATGAATTCGGCAAATTTTGATCAAGCATGCTTGAGAAAACGCAGCTCTTTCAAAAAAGTTGCAGATAGAAAGTTTATTAGACTTGCCAAAAGGCAGACATACGTGAAGTGTCAGGTATTTATGATGAATATATCATCATTTTAATACGTATAATAATAATAATAATAATAATAATAATAACCAAATTAGTAATATAATACATAAACATCTTGCTATCAAATACAAACTTATACACGATACTCGTACACCTTATTACAAATACAATCCTGTAACAATTTTGGAAAACTCCACCCACAAAATGTACTACGACCGAGCAATCTTAACAGATAGAACTATCCATTACAATAGGCCGGACATTACACTGCAAGACAAGCGCAACAAAATTACTTATTTAATAGACATAGCTGTGCCTAATACACATAATATAGCAAAAACGATAGCAGAAAAGGCACACAAATATGTCGAATTAAAAGAAGAAATCCTTACGATTTGGAAACAACATAAAGTATATATAGTCCCAATTGTACTCTCAAGCACAGGCGTTATACCGAAGCACATTCATAATAGCCTTAAACTTCTTGGTCTGAACGAATATTTGTACTCAACATTACAAAAAGCTGCCATCCTTAACACCTGTCGCATAGTAAGAAAGTTTTTACAAATAAATGCAGATGAAATACAGTATAACTCAACAGAACACCCATCAGAATCATAAAATAAATATACCATTTACTTGGCTTTTGCCCGTAAATGGTATTATTGCACCAACTATGTATTCCTAGTTGAGAAATAAAAATTAAGAACATAATAATAATAATAATAATAATTCACGGGACAAATTACACTTACTGATCTAACCCCAAAGTAAGCAAATTATTTGCTTGTGTTATGGGTGTTAGTCAACGATACTAATACATAGAAATACATATATAAATACTAGAATATATATAATAAACACCCAAACCCGGAAATACAAATAAAGAGTATTCATATATTCATTCATGCTTGTCCCCGTCGGGGATCGAACCCGAGCCTCGTTGATTGCGTAGTCAGGGTCTCTAACCACTCGACCAACGGGGCGGTCATTTAATATACGTATTAAAATGTGATAATCCCACTAATTGTGATGGTCCACGGAACAGTACTTAAAATGGAAACAAAAACAATTGTTAAACATTTCTAGATTTAACTGAAAATCCTGCAAGTATACCTGATGCCGACGGAATTGTGGCCAGGATGATTCTCGTATAATGCCGAGACGAAAGCGAAGATTTGCCTCACGCGTGAGAAACTTTTTGAGGAACTTTATCGCTTTCCTCTTCAGCAACATTGGTGTTATTTTACTCGTCGTGGCTTACACAATAACCGGTAAGTAACGATGTTCTTTAGCTAAATATAGTGGTAAAAATATTATAGATGTTGAAGGACACGATAGTCAATGGACGTAATATATTAAAAATACGCAGTTGTGTAATTTGTAAATGATTTATGATATTTCAGTTGAGATGGACAATATGTATCGATATTGTCCTGTATCAATACACGGCTATGCGATATATCAACATCGTTTATCTATTAAAGTGTCTAGTAGGATTAGGTCATTAGGGTTTGATCCCGGGGATAGGCAAAAGTGTTATTAAAGTTTTTCGAGGTTTTTGTCGAAAATCCGAAATCTCAGTAGCAACTCGGAGTCTATTTCAGGTGGTTTGTTACCATGCCCCATGCCTCTAATGAGCATGTAAAGCCATCGATCCCGATTATTGCTAGAAAAAGTCTATAATCGTTATCTAGACGGTAAAATGCGGTGATGGGGTTCACCAACCAACGAAATCGTGGTGAACTGGAAATCTAATAGACGTTTGATTAACTTTGCCTACTCCTTAAGAGCTGGGCGTGGCGATACTTTTGAAGTGTAAAGTATTAGATACTAGATTACAGTTATGTTTGTGATCAAACATTTTAATGTGTTGCATGAGTTTTTTTTTTTCAATTAGCATGCTGTTTATGTATTGATTAAGCTTTTTATTTTTTTTTAAATACAATATTCTAATACGATAGATTACGCTGTTATAGGAAGGTAAAAATATCTAGCGATTAAAAAAATAACATTTTATTACCAAAAAAAAAAAAAAATTTTAACAAGGGCATTTTTAACACCCACCATTGCGAAGCGCTTGATGTGATGTCACAGTATACACTGTATTATGTGTAGTATAAATAAATTAAAGAAAAAAAAACTTTTTTTTAAAGCTAGCTTATATTAGATTTTGTTTAAAAAGAACTAAAAGAGTGAAAAGAATTTAATTTCGACTAAACATAAGCCGTTTACATTTTTCAACCTTTGATTGTAATGAGGCTCCTTCGTCTGTCTGAAAATCATCTCCTAGTTACATAATTTCAAACGCAAAAACTTCATACCATGTAAGTATTAAATCTTTGTGTATTTATTACAGCCTTAAATTTTCATATAAAAAGCGGGTTACATCTGCTTTTACATCTTGCTCTTAAAATGTTACCGCTTTTGCATGAAAACTTGTGGCTGTAATATGTACACAAAGATTTAATACTTACAAAAATAACTATATTTAATACACTGGAGGAAGAAGTCAGTTTATTTGGAAATATTAAACTCCTTCGACTGGGTATGGCACTAAGTACTTCTCTCCAAGCTTTCAGTCTATGGGTTTCTGAAAATATTGTGCAGTTGGATCACGAGTTTTTTATTGATCAGAGCATCAAGATCGTTATTGATGGTGCATACTCTGACCTTATGCTTGGTGTTCCCCAATGCTATGTGCTATCACCAACGCTGCTTCTTTTACGTAGTATTGACTGTTGCAATCGAGCAACATTCACTGTTATACAGATGACAGTTTATATAAAGCATAATTTCTCGAAAATACGTAAGAAATTGAAAAACGACTTTCTAAAACTTCGGGTGGGTCATACTAAATTTGGTTCAGTTTAGCTCCAATAAGACACAATTTTCCACGTTATCCGCTAAAAAATTAGCCCTCGTTGAGTCTGCATATTTTAAAAATACTGCCTTAAGAGCCTCAGGCAGTCATTATTGGATTAATAGGAGTCGATATATCGAACGATATTCAGTACCGTGGTCACTTGAAAGGCAACTATTTTGCAGCAGGCAGCCGAGATATTGAATTGAGAATGTCGTCACTTTGCGTACTTATTTTATTTCATACCCATAGGGCCTACCACGGGGATTCATTCCTATGGAAATTATGAATTTCTATTTTTTCGACAGCCATAATATGGGATTTATAATGACTGATGAATGAATGACATCGTATTATCTAAATTTTTATCTAAATTGTATTTCAGTCGTCAAGTTTTTGAAATTATAAATCACCATTCTGCGGCGTCCACCATAATGGATTTACAATAACGTCACCTTGCATATTGTATTTCACTCAATTCAGAACTAGTCCAGAAAAACACATTAATCTTGATAAATTACATTTATTCTACTTGTGTAGTCGTTATTATATATAATATCCTTCATTTTAATGTAATTATTATTTCAAGAAGTCTTCGATAGATTCAACATCGTTTTATGTTCTTGTTCATTACATTTAACATATCCAATTATTTACACATCAATTATCAAATATAGAACCGTTCAAGTCGACTGCCAGAAATGGAATGAAATGTGAAACCCGCCAAACCATTAGGTTAAGGCGGTATTTAAATCACACCATCGACAAACAGGTGCCAACTCGCGCGATTTAGTGTAAATTTTAACGGCCTTACCGTTAAAATTTAAATATCCGTTGTTATTGAAATATTAGTTAATAAATTTACTTAATAAATCATATGCATTCACACACAGTTATTAAAAATATCCTAACACTAAGTCCTTCAATTTGATGCCCATATTATAAAGGTTAATATTGAAATTACAAATCGCTATTTTGCGGTTACCGTCATATTGGATTTATAACGACGCGACGCGAAGGCGTATTGCTTAATATATTTTTCTCAGTATTCCCTGTCATTTAAATTCCATATTATTGGAGCTAACGTGGAAATTACCTTATTTTGCGGCGGCCGAAATATTACTCACAATAACCTAAAATTATTTAATGTGTTTAGCTCATCAAGGCCTTTTATTTGATACCCACATTAATGTGAAATCATATTATAGGGGCTATTGTGGAAATTAAAAATTCTTATTTTGCGGCGGCCGAAATATTACTCAAAATGATTAATTAATTAATTAATGCGTTTAGCTCCTTAAGGCCTTTCATTTGATACCCACATTAATGTGAAATCATATATTGCTATTTTGCAGCACCCGCCATATTAAATTTATAATAATGTTACATTGCTTATTATGTATTGATCATCAAGCCCTTTTGTTTTGATGGCCATATAATAGCGGTTAATGTGATAAGTATAAAGCTATATAAGCTATCTTGCGATGAACTCCATATTGGATTTACGATGATGTTACATTTTCTATTATGTTTCGCACATCCACCCCTTTTATTTGATGCCCATATCATAAGTTACTATGGAAATGATAAATCGCCATTTTGTAGCGTTCTTTTTGGATTTTGGATTAAAAATGGTGGCGTTTAAATAATAATCCATTGTCACGAGAATCAAATATATGTGCTTTATTTCAGGTCAATCGGATATTGAAAAGTGGGTTAAATTTAACTTGCAAAATTTGGTTACAGAGCCCGGGACAGGTGAAACTAAATAAAAGTTTTTAATAAAAACATAGTCGCTTTTGCCGTATGAAAAAAAAAATTCTCGAACTACGCGCTTGATTACACTGTCGTATCTATGATGACGTACACCACTTGTATTTTGTTTCAAGTGTAATGAATATCCCAGATTTTTTTTCACCTTGTATTTATTATTTTCTTAACGATTAGGGAATAATATTAATAAATATTTACATAAAAATAGTTCTAAAACAATAATGTTTAAAAATATATATAACCTTTCTTGAACCATATGCATATTCCTTATCACTGGCTTTTAATATATATATATATATATATATATATATATATATATATATATATATATATATATATATATATATATATATATATATATATATATATATATATATATATATATATATATATATATATATATATATATATATATATATATATATATATATATATATATATATATATATATATATATATATATATATATATATATATATATATATATATATATATATATATATATATATATATATATATATATATATATACCGTTAAATTATAATCTAACGACTATTGACAATTTCACTGCGACATATATATCAATTGATCGTTAATTTTGGTTTTGAATTAATTGATGGAGTCCAAGGTTGAAAAGGTGAGAAAATATAGAAAAAAATAAGAGTTGTTAAAAAGGCAGAACAATGTTTGCCGGGTCAGCTAGTAAAAGATAAAAATAATGATATTACATTGTCCAAAAACCTTATTGATGATTATAGTGCCGCCAAGTTATGCCTTTTAGTAGTCAAAAGACGTTATCGCTAAAGAGTTGTTTAGGGTTGCTATTCAGAATATAGGGTCAGAATTATATTGAGAAAAGTGGGAATTTAAAAAAGATGGAGAATTTTGTCTAGCACGGTGTAGGCTATTTAAAATAAAAATATGCATATAGCAAAGAGTTCAAAAATCTAAAATATGCTAAAAATTATAGTATTTTAAGTATAAAAAAGCTGTATACGTTAAACACGATTATTGATTTTGATGTTTCAAATTCCCTAAAATGCAATAGTGTTTACTTAGCTAAAACTTGGTTGGTTGAAAAATGTCAAATAAATTTAAAAAAAAAAAACTCTTTGAATTGTTAACATTGATGAGATTCAAACGGATCAACCAACTTACGATATTTGATGCAGTTTTTAAAGAAAAAGATCTGATTAGATTTTGAAATTAATCAATTTATTAATCTGACAGTTATTTTAAGAACCTGAATTAGGTTTATGGAAAACAACGGAAGTTAAATATCTGAAAATCTATAGCTTTTGAACACTTTGTTTGCATGTAGTTTTTAAAGCACTTGAATATTGTAAAAGATAAAAAATAGATTAGGCAAATGATCTCGAAGTGATGTAAAAAAAATACTTTTCAAAAATTTTCTAAAACTCCGATTAACTTACGTTGATAAAGTAATTATGAGTAATCATTTCGTTTATTAATTTAAAAGTTAATTTAAAAAATATTGTTTTCTGTACAATTTTTTTCGGGTTTAAAAAAATGTAACGTAGTTATATGGTTTATACGCATTCTATTCTATTTTTAATTCCAATTTCTGAAAATTCCAATAACTGAAGTATTATAATCTAGTATATGCAAATTTGACATGATTTTATATATTTGTATATGTATGTATATGCATATGCTTATGTATGTATGTGTACCTAACTATATATGTAAATGAATATTTAAATATGTATGTATGTGTATGATGATAATAATAAAATATATAAAGTTCAATGGCACCTTCACACCTTCATTCTGTTGGCCCAAAGGTTGACTGGTGGATAATGCCAATAGGCATTAAGTTCGCCTTTTTTACGAAAATGTATGTTTTTGGTGTACAATAAAGTTAAAAATAAATAAATAAATAAATTTCCAAGTATTTATAATAATCTAATAAGTCTATGTATTATTTGTATTGGCAGTGTTTTATAGCCTACAGTGTATTTGTTTGTAATATGGGGATTGTATTCCTGTGTATTTTGTTTCATAATTGATTAAAATAATTGTTATCATAATATCTTTGTTCATTCGCTGTATTCCAGAAATTCCGGTGGAAAACAATTTATTTGAGGTCTAAGTGTACAGAAACACGTAATAATCATTGCTGTTGCTTGTGTTCTCACATTTTAATTCGATAATGAATGGTTTATCTAAATACGTATCCTTTTTCATATATGAGGTCCTTCCGAAATAGGTGATGATATTTTAACAGAACGTTCAGTACGTCTAAACAAAGATATCCAGCTAAAAAAATGTGGATCAAGGGACAAACTTTTTCATTTTTACGAATAAAATAATTTTGCCTCATAATGCTTTATGCCTTTCTGCATAAAATAATCCACTTTTAACGTAAGAGTGAGAGGTTATGTTATTTATTCCCTCGTTAGTTGTTACTCACTGCGTTTTTGAACTTGTAGGTCTGCTCGCACACCCCGAAAGGGATGCGGGGAAACGGTTACGGGGCTAGGCCTCATGTTGTGGTTTTAACCGCACTAGGTAAACGCCTAGCGGCCATTGGATTATCATAGTAGTTAGGTCATGAATAGGTAGGCCAAAATAGGGAGTTGGATAGGGAAAAGGTATCACCCAATTCTTCACGCCGCCCCACGCAGGTCAGCCGCTCTTGGTAGAACCCGTTGGGGAAGCCTGGCGATCAACAGCGAAAGCGGCGACTTTATCAGGTGATACCTTTAGGCTTTAGGGATGGGGCTTTAGGCTTTAGGCTTAGGGTCTTCTGTCCGATGTTGTTGCTTGCTAAGGCGCCAGTTCCCTGATATTTTGTTGCTCTGATGCTCCGGCTCTCTCAAACATTCTGGTCGATAATCTGGTAATGAACTCGGCGACTGTTTTCATTTCCAGGTCGCTTATGACCACTGAGTTTTTGACGTAGCGTGGAGCTGCGACGATGCTCCGAGAATCTTGTTCTGCTGGGCTTCTATGTATTGTCTGTTGGTAGAGCTGAGTAGTTGATACCAGGCAGGGGATGCGTATATTAGACGTGAGCAGATGTACGTCTTGTACACTGTCAGCATCTGCCTGGTTGGTAGCAGCCAAACTTAATCCTGTGCTAAGCATCTAATGGATTAAGTTTGGCTGCTGCGGCTTTTTCTTGGTTTACAACATGCTTTGTGTGGCGACAAAACGGAGAGTGCTGTTGATGACATCGAGGTATTTACAGACTTTTTCCACTCAATCTCTTCGTTTTAGAGTCTTAGCTTCGTTAGTCACGAAGTCCCATCTTCGTTTTACCAACGTTAACCGACAACCTCCTTTAGCGAGCCAATTTTTGGGGTTGTCGAGGGTGCGCTGTATCTTTATCGCTGCGTGGTAGTCTTTGATGGAAGTATTGATGAATGCAGCATCGTCCGCGAATAGCGCCAGGGTGATGTCATCTGGTGCCGGGATGTCGTCAGTGTAGCAGCTATATAGGGAGGGTGATAGGCAACTGCCCTGAGATACCCCCGCCTTTATAGGGTATTCCTGGAAGAGGGTTCCGTCCATAACCATCCTAAACCTCATCTCCTGTAAGAATGATTAGATCACTCTGACGATCCTTCAGAGAAGACTGTGCTTTGTTAATTTGTATATCAAACCGGGATGCCAAACTCAGTCGAAAGCCTTTTCCATGTCGATAAACACAGCTATAGCACTTTCTTTTTTGTTTATCGCCCCTGTAAGAGTGTGGATGACTCTGCACGAAACCCAAACTGTTCTTTGCGTGGAGTGAAATATTGGTGTATGTGCTGTAATAATAGTTGTTCGAACACCTTAGAGATTGAAGGTAGAAAAGTTGTAGGCCTGTAGCTGGATGGGATCAGGATGTTTTTCCCATCCTTAGGCAGCATTAATACATTTCCTGTCTTCCATGATTTTGGAAATCTCCCGGTACGCATTATGCCATTAAATAGCCTCGTCCATGCCCCCATAATGTGATACGGCATCTGGCGGAGAGCCATTTTGCTAATTGAATCTGGTCTGGGAGCTTTTTTGATTTTGGTCTCTGAGATCATCTTCCGGACTTGGTTGGGAGAGAAGATGATGGAGTCCTCTTCATTAGAAATTGGTTGTTCAAAGTAATCTCTAAGGTGTTCTTCGATTTCGGTTGAGTAATCGGAAAGGCTCGCTGAGTTCGGCTGAAACTGTTCGGCGAGGTAGTCGCCAAATATTTCTGCCCGGTCTGCTGAGCGGTATCTCAATGTGCCATCGCGGTGCTTGAGTGGTCTAATGGGATTTTTGGCCTGTGATAACTGTCGGCATAGCTTATGCAATGAAGTCCAGTCGTCATTTACATCTTGGATTCGTTCCTCCCATTTTTCAGCAGAGTGGTTAGATAACTCCTCTGTCACTCTATCTGTGAGGTTGTTCAATTGTGTCTTCAGCTGAGGGCATCTTGTTTGTTGCTACCTCTTTCGCATCTATCGTTTTTTCTTGATTAGGTTCGATAGGTAGGCAGGCAGACTCTGTAATTGGCACTTCTGTGTGGTGGTGTTTGTGGCTGCCGCGATGGCTTCGGTAATCCTCATTGTTAGATCTTCCGCTAAATAATCAACGTCTTCGGCCTGGATGATAGGTTGTGAGATCGTTGATTTCTCTATTTTTCGATGGAAGATCTCCCAATCTGTCGTTTTATGTGGCATTGATAGGCGGGCTCGCACCGGCTCGCTTGCAAGGACGGTCACTATTGGTTGGTGGTCTGATTATGTATTATAGTCAAGAACGAAAAGTTAATTTCTTTACATAGGGTGAAGTCGATCAAGTCTGGGCGATGACTATCCACATCCGAGTAATGTGTGGGAGTCTCTGGTCCATGTGTTGTGATATGGTTGATGTCACAAAATATTTCTAGTTTCCTTTCCTCGCCACACGTGAAATTGGAATTCCAGCTAATGTGTCTGTAATTTCAATCTCCATTGGCGAGGACAGGATCCGGGTTATAGGCTAGGGTAGATATTTTTTGAAACAAAAGAAAATAGTAGGATGAAAATTATTGCAAATGGAAGAAAATAAAGTCAAAATAAGAGGAAAAATAAATTACGGGCGATTTGAGTTCGGGAAGTGTAAAGATATGTGAGAATTTGAAGGGAGGAAAACGGTTTATCACGATTTTCGACAAAACTACGAGTCCTATCAGAAAAAGTTTAACGCCAAAGTTGTCGGCAATAAGATCTATAAATTTTGTAATTTACACTTTTTCATATAACCTCAAAATTATGCGAAAGATTTGAAAAAAAAACTGACATTTTGATTTTTTATTTTTATCTTCTACAAAAACAGATTTTTTTCTACGAAACTTGGTAAAAAATTGCTTTTTTGTATCCCAAAAACACTCTATTTTTTTTTTAATTTAAAGCATTATTGTTTTCCTTATTTTGACTTAATATTAAAAAATATAATTTTCAATCGACAATTCACCCATTAAAATCTCTGATGTTTTTAAAAATCGGTATTAGTTTTTTTTCTTTGGAATCTCTACTTTCTGATGGTTTAAAAAATATACAATACGATGGAAAATTTTCGCAGAAAATGGAAAATAATGAAAAAACTCCGTTTTCAAAATTATTTTTTCATCTCAATATAAAATTTTAAGCTAATTATAAAAATTTGTTTATTATTTTTTAATGCTAAATATCTTTTATCTCTCATGGTTTAAAAATAAGATTTAATTCTTAAGTTAGAAACATGTTTGGTTTTTGTAAGCCAATTTTGATAAACCGGGTAAAAAATATCTTTAACGTCCAGTGCATAAATTGCACCAAAATCGGTTAATCCGCTCGGGATTTATTGTTGATGAAAAACTTTGCAAATAGTGTTTTTTTTAAGTTTTCTGCGACTAATCGTTTTTCAACCATCCTTATATTTTGGTAGTTAAAAACTACGTCAAACCCAGTTTCAAAAATCAAAATCAAATAATTTCTCAATCAATTGAAAAGTTAAAGCTTTCCAAATATTTATATTTTGTTGGTTATAGCAAACTTATTTAATATTTTTAAAATAAGTTTCAGGCTAACATACCGATTCATATAAAAATCTAACCAACTTTTTTCTCTAAAAGACTGCATCGAATACCGTTACTTGAATCAATTCTGACGATTTATTTGGAATTTGTCAATGTCGTTGTCAATGTATATATATATATATATATATATATATATATATATATATATATATATATATATATATATATATATATATATATATATATATATATATATATATATATATATATATCTCAATCCAAACGTCCAAATAATAATAGAAGGAAGGTAGGAAGTAGGATAGTATGAATACACATATATTAATAAGAAATCGATCATAATATAACGTAAAAAATATAACTAGAAGAATCCAAAAAGTTTCAAATATCATTTAAGGCATTTTTGAAAAACTGGCAGTGAATAGCTAGAACATCGAGGAAGCGATTTCCATAACTTAACTGCATATACGGTAAATAACCTATATATATATATATATATATATATATATATATATATATATATATATATATATATATATATATATATATATATATATATATATATATATATATATATATATATATATATATATATATATAAATTGTAAAGATTGCCCGTGTCATCGCATACTAAGCAAGCGTACCTATTATCTTAGGACTAATAGATGACCTTTAGACATTCATAAAATACGTGCTGTTATTTTGGTAGGTTTATCTTGATATTATTTAGAAGTTTACCTTCCCCCTATTATTAGTAGTTATTACAGACGGCGGAGCAAATATTTTGAAAACTCCTGTTTCATGTTTTGTTCTTTATTTACTTAAAGTTTTTGTCTTAGATTTTGGTTCTATTATTATTATTATTATTATTTATTGTATTTTAAACTATATTCGTTTTTATTTTTTCAATTAAATTTAATGTTTTTATTTAAAGTTAAACTGACTAAGCTCCGAAAGTCAAAATTGTTGTGTGAACGAAGTAGTAATCCATAATTGGCTTATGTTTGATGTAAAATAATTGTATTTTATCTTATAATTACAAATGCTGTGGATTAATTGGTAATAAATAAATAAATAAAACCATTTGTGAATTTATTCATAGAAATAATAATTTTAACTCTCACATTAATAAAAGTTTTCGTAACTTAGACAAAGTTTATATATTATAGATTTTAACAGTATTTGATCTCCGATTCAAAATAATTTCAGTCTGAAAGTGGTCGAAACCTACAATTAAGAATGTTCATGAGTTTGGTGGTTTTATTTATTTAATAACATGTATTATTATTACAGGTGCCTTCATGTTTCAAGCAATAGAAGGTGCAAGTGAAATGGAACGTCTTAATTTAATGGCCCGGGAAAGGGATAACACAGCGCAATACTTATGGCAAAATGTAACTTTAACGCTCAATTTATTTAATGAAACGGCGCTCAAGGAAAGGTAATTTTATTGACGATATACAGTGGGTAATAAAACCCAGTCCGATCGTTAAAGGCATTATTTTGTAGCTTAATACTATCATATGTGCGTAATTCTTTTGAGAAAGGGAGATAAATGTTCCCGATATAAACAATTAATCTTAAATAATATTTTTAACTTTACCTACGGTGTATTTATTACTATACAAATGTGATCAATGTGGTCTTAATAAAACGTCGAATCAAAGACGCCACTATCGCAACTGACGTCGTTGATGTTTTTGACTGTGTGATTGACTTTAAAATGTTAGAGAAATATTTTTTTTTGTCATTAGATAGAAAACTATCAGATGGCTCTCCTGATGGAAGGAGAATCCATCGTCTATAGACACCAAATATGTCAATCGTTTGTTGGTATCCGTGGTGTGGGATAGCAATGCCACAAGCATAAATCTACCGACTACCTTACCATCCAA
The DNA here is from genome assembly GCA_036924255.1 of Apodemia mormo. NCBI lineage: Eukaryota > Metazoa > Arthropoda > Insecta > Lepidoptera > Riodinidae > Apodemia > Apodemia mormo. The sequence goes on along the minus strand of JAUPFN010000020.1, from coordinate 3,562,082 downwards.
AGCGGAACACGACATCGACAAGCACTGACGTTGTTGTGGCGGAATAGGTAAGGAATAAGTATACCAAATACATGGGTGAGAGGTTGCAGAACTTTACCACCTAGTAGTCACAATGATAATGACACTTATAGCCAATCGGTCACCTTTTACGACCTACCTGTTAGAACGGCAGTAGGTCTATTCTTCAAAGGAACTCAGACCAACACGGCGTAAAAACCAACAAATATAGAGTAAAAAACAACAAAGAAATGAAAAATATGAACATTTGTTAAATAACAGAATATTTATATTTATAGAAGCATTTCATCATATTTTAGGTGATTTAAAAAACGATAAAACGAAATGTGTCACGATAGGGAAAAAAAATTTAAATATATAGGATTTAGTCGACAAGAAAATGAGATAAAACTGTAAATATAATTGAAAAACCAGAAATACTTTATAAATCATCACATGTAATGTTTCTCTCTTCTCTCATTATAAGAACTGTACGTGCGCAACCAAAAAAGCTATATCATTGTTCATGACAGAGTATAAAATTACTTAATGTCAGTGTCAGACTGAATCTATGACTCCCCCTAAAGCCAGATCGCTCTAACACTGAGCTAGTATCGACAGGCTCGACGTAGCGAAATTATTCTTTGCTGTATGATCGATTCCGTCGATTGTACTGATCGCAAGATTAAATAAGTTCATCGTTACAGATGAAATTCACATATTTCGATCAGCACTTTCATATTTTATTGATTCAGGCGTTACTTTGCGGAAATCCATTATTAAAAAGGTTAAATTAATTAATATATATACATACATAATAAATATAAATATTGACACACAGGGATTACTAGTTAAATGATTCCGCCGACATGTGCACAAAACTAATTGGAAACACGAAAGTGCTAATCTACCACCTCTTAGTAATCACGATGGTAGTGACTCGTATAGCCAGTCGGTCACCTTCTATGATGTGTGTGGCAGAACAGCAATTGGCTTATTCTTCAAAGGAGCCGAGACACCAATCCCCGAAAGGGTAGGTAGAGGTACAACAAGTGCACCCACGTTTAGCCGAAGATACTTGGTCCCACAAATGTGATAGGTGACAAGCCTTATCGCCAACCGTGCACTTTCCGATCTCGGGCAACTTTTTGTTTCTCAGAAAACTGAAAAAACACATTTTTATGTGCCCGACTCGGGAATCGAATCTGAGACCTCATGTGATCAACGCCAACGCTGGACCACTAGACACAGAGGCGACTATATTCAATTATTTCTTTTATTTTTCAGAATCAGCATAGAGTTACAACGATATCAAAAGAAAATAGTATTTGCCGTACGTCGAGGATGGGATGGCGGTAGATCATCGAGACAGTGGAGCTTCTCATCATCGTTTTTGTATTCACTTACCGTCATCACAACTATTGGTATATTTATGTATTTGAACTTAGAAATTTAGACTAATTAAGAATATTTTACCAGAGCTTAAAATTTTTATTGATTTTACTCCAAGTTGGTTTAAGGTTCTTTAAAAAATAGGCCAACCCGTTCTGCCAGGCAGGTCGTAAAAGGCAACCTATTGTCTATATGTGTCACTACCATCATGATTACTAATAGGTGGTAGATTTCCGCAGCATTTCGCTCGGTTATTTGGTACCATCGCACTACTATTCCTACCATAATACTCGTCATTATCGTGTTCCGATTTGGGAAAGGTAGTCAGTGCGGCATTATTACCCCGGCACACAAATAGCCACGCACCATTAACATCCTTGATGTCTATAGGCGACGGATTATATTTCCATCAGGAGAGACATCTGCTTGTTTGCTATATAATGATATTTAAAAAATCTGTTAACGGTTGACCTTGCAGGCCATCCCAGAAACTTCCCGCTAAATTAAGGTATTTTAAGAGTAATAACTGTAAGTATAGATTCTTTCTCCTGGTCCGACATGGTACAAATTTTCAGGAAGTCTAAGTTGAGCAAACTCCAATCGAATGCCATTAACCGAGTTTCGATCAGTCCAGCCTTCCAAAAGTTATGAGATGTTTACATACACACATACATACACACACATACATACACATACTGACGTCATCGTGAAAATAGTCGAAAAAGGTTTCTAGGATTACAAAACGTGGACATCTGGTGAACACACGATTTCCGAAAATCGGGGCAAAATTAGTAACTTCCTTATCTACATACTTAGCGGGAAGTTAAAAATGGGTAATTGTTACACCGCAAATTTTTTCGTGTCCTGTTGAAATTTTTTATATGAAGTTTATTTAAGTTTTCCCAAGCGCGAAATAAGTGCTAAAACAAATATGTAGTACGACAAGATGGTCCAAAACTAGTTCAAACTGATAGGATGTTATTTTAGACATTGTAATTATTTTTATAAGTTTTAACAGTTTAATTTTACCCATTCTTGTTGCCATGTCAGTGCTAGATACTTTCGTGTTTAAACTATAGAATTAGAATTATATATAGAATAAGCAAGCCAACCAAAAGTCGTCCTGTAGAGAAAGTGTAAAATGAATTTTTGTACTTGTTTCTTTTTCCTTATTTAATAATACGTATACCAGGTGTATGTTTCTTTTATTTCTATTAAATAGAAATTTTACATAAGCACAGTTCACATTACGCTTGTATTTTAGTCTAGTGGGTAGTATTTTAGTAGCTAAAACTCTCCAAAAATCATTCGCACTTAAGTCGAATACACTTCACAAGTGTGTTATTTAGCAAGACAAACATTTTACATAACACAATAATTGCTCCTCATACCGATCTCATATATATTTTTTGTAATATTGTGATATTGTAAAAATAGATGATATGAAAAAAAGACAAGCCCACTGAGTTTCTTCCGCCGGATCTTCTCAGTGTGTGGTCGGCCCGATCCAATAGAAGTTTTTAAAAAATATGTTGACGTGTCAAAATAACTTGTAAAAAGTTTTATTGAATAAAATACTTCTGATTTCTGATTTCTGATTACAATGAAAACAACTAATAAACCTGACTAGAACGAAAGGTAAACCTTTCGTTCTAGTCAGGTTTGTTTGTTTGTTTGTTAGCCGGTGAGCCAGTAAGCAGGGTGCGTGGTGGCCGCGTTACTCGCCCTAGAAAAATATAACAAAATAAATGGGCCCGACTAAATTGTGCATTAATCTACTTGACTCCTTTTTTTGTTCAGGCATATTTAGTTACTAAATTACTAATTACTTGGCTAAAATACTAGACTAGCCAGATCTAAGCTTTACATACGTTCTTACGGCTAAACTACCCTATCTATATGGGTAATATAGCTATGGTTCAAACACTGATAGCTAAATATCCGAAAAGCTAGAATTTTCCATAGTTTTTAACACAACTTTATATTTGTTTTATTTTAGGTTATGGACACCTTAGTCCGAGGACAAGTTGGGGAAAAATTATGACTGTTTTGTATGCCCTTCTCGGAATGCCTCTCTTCTTATTGTACCTGAGTAATGTTGGTAAGTTCAGTCAAAATCTTACCATATTTGATAACCCTGTTGGAGCCTCAATCCTAGACTTAAGAAATCATTTAGTTTTAAAAAAGATTAAAGAAGTATTTGGAATACTATATATATGCATAAAAGAAAAACCCAGTATAATGACTGTTTAGCATGAGGTGTCTCACTTTTTTTTTACTGTCGATAGGGAAGCGCTTGACCACGATCTCGTCTGATGGTAAGTTGGTTTGGTTGCTTCTATATCGTCTAAGAATCGAGAAACTTTTTGATTCTTGAGTAATAGAAAAAATGAAGTAAAATATGGGGAAAAGTGATTATAAATATTAAATTTCTAGCTGTACCCCAGCCTGGAGAAATATTTTGTAGCAGATAAACAATCTACAACATAAAAAATCTAGTAAATCCTACATCGTGACGTAACAATTTTTTAATTTTATTACGCTATATGCAAGTATCAACGCTTCCCAGATGGACTTCAGTCCTTAAGCAGTATATATTCCTGGCTGGGAAGATCTTTCCTTATTCACGTCAGTCACATCACGTCTGGTACCACCGCCTTACCTATTCCTGCCGCAATAGCGTCAGTGCTTGGCGCTGTCGTGTTCCGGTTTGGAGGGTAAGGTAGCCGGTAAACTTATGCATGTGGCATTAGACCTCGCCACAAGATTGCAACGCACCATTAACATCTTTGGCGTCTATAGGCGATGGTTGACTATTTCCATTAGGAGACCCATCTGCTTGTTTGCTATCTTATAATCTAAAAAAAAACATGACAATATACACATATGTATAGTATTTTTTTTATTGCTAAATGTTGTCGAATTTAAAAGAGATTTAATTGTAAAGTCTATAGCCGAATTTCAGCCACAGGCAACCGTTAGTACATAGAAATATATAATATATATAAATACTGTAACATGTATAACACACACCCAAACCCAGAAATACAAATGTCAATGCTCATCACACAAATGTTTGTCCTCTTTGGAAATCGAACCCGAGCCACTTCACTAACCACTTGATCAACGGGGTGGCTAACATAATAGAATTTAATTAAGCACAGAATTATACAGCAGATAGTGCTCTGAAGACGTTCATCTAACGTAACATCTTTTGCTAGGTAGTAGAGTTCTGCATTGTTTAGCCCGGGTCTGGTACCACCGTCTTGCCTAATCCTGCCGCAATAGCGTCAGTGCTTGTCACTGTAATGTGCCGGTTTGGTGGGTAAGGTAGCCTGTAAACTTGACACTGCATGTGGCATTAGACCTCGCCACAAGATAACAACGCATCATTAATATCTTTGGTATATTTTAGCGATGGTTTCTCTCTCCATCGGAAGACCCATCTGCTTGTTTGCTACCTTGATATTAAAAAAAACGATTTATTTACTCTGTTCTCCGCACACACTCTTTTTCTTATTACAATTGGTTTTTTCATAACCGTGACCAATGTTTGGAGTTCAGATGGAGTTGAATCCAAAATTACCTACAGCATTGTCTGCCTAAAGCAGGCAGTTTACCACTAGATCACTCATCCGTATCGCCACTTTTATTATTCGTATCCTTTGGAGACACTTATCCAGATACAGATGATCTGACAACACACAACCCTTGCTTAACACTAAAAGTAATATCAAATCAGAGCAAAATGTTGTCAGCTACCATACACATGCCTCAAATCCCTAGTATACGAACTGCATTGCACGCAACAAGGGTCCATCAATACTCATAAAGACAACTCGAATACTCGCAAGTACAAACTCGTAAAGAGTCTCAAAGTTTATTTTGTAAAACTCTATCAAACGCTTTCTTTAAATCCACAAAACTGCAGAAAATCTTCTGTCCAACAGCCAGATGCTTCTCTATGATATTGCGGAGTATGAAAACTTGGTTCACGCATCATCTTCCAGATCTGAAACCCCAACCAAAACTATAAAGAATGTATTTTTAATCATTATTATTAATATCTGTAATAATATTTTCCAGGTGAACTTCTTGCCAGTTGGTGTAAATGCTTGTACGCTTTAATATGTCTGTGCAGAGGATGCCCAGGCTTCACTAGAAGAAGAGTGTCTACACATATCCGTCCACAGGTATTTATGAAAAAATTTTAACGAAATAGACGATTAAATATTTTATGCAAAAATATTTGTCGTTACATGAAGACATGCCTTTAAATGAATATTAAAATCTACACCATTAAAACGACTTTATTATAGAAAGTAAAAATTATAGAAAGGTATGTTAAAAGTCGAGTTTGAAAGAAGGTGATAGCACAAAAATGAAAATTTCCCAATCAAAAATTTAAGTAGATGAAAAGAGTCACAATTTGGATGCAAAAATATTCATCGTGGTATAATATGGTAGAAATTACATTATTAAGTCAAAATTCAATTTAAATCCTAGAAAAGATTAAGGCAGTTTAGATGTTTTATGTTACTTTAGAAAATGTTTAGTTTCTTGTGTTCTTTAAAACAAAGTAAAAGATAATCCGACTTAGTTTCGTTCGTCGTACCTTCTAAGGCTTATAATCAATACCCTCCCACCTTAAAGCTCGTTAGCAAGTAAATTCGTGAAGAATATACGCCTAGAGTTTTAAAAGAAATTTCACTGAAATGGCGTGATTTCTAGCTAGTATATGAGATTGTTTTTTGAGATCAACAATTCGTTCTGAGGTTTTGTTGTTTATGTGCTCTCATGTTGTTAAAAGAATTTGTTTATTTAAAACTTTCCTGTATGTACAATTCATGAAAAATACACAAGAAAAAAAAGGAAAACAAAAATAAGCGCAAAAGGTTAGCTTATCTCTGCTCCCTTACGGGGTAGGCAGAGAGAACCGAGTGCCATACATCACGATCCTTGCAGGCTTGTCTCGCTTCCTCCACATTCATCACTCTCTTCATACACACACGCCGGTTGCGAAGACTCTTGACACCATCTTCCGGCAATACTCGATCAATCTGATCGTGGTATGTCAGTCTTGATCTTCCCCGGTATCTACATCCTTTCACATTCGCATTGTATATCTGTTTTGTTAACCTTTCATCTACCATTCTTTCCACATGTCCGAACCAAAGGAGCATGCCCTTTCTCATCTTTACACCGACACTTTCTTTCAAAGCTAACCTCTCTCTCACTTCGACATTACGAAGCCGGTTTGCGAGTGTCACACCACATATTTTTCTTGGCGACCTCATCTCGATCGCGTTGATTCTACTTTCATGCCCTTTCTGACATACCCAATTCTCAGTTCCATGCAATAACGTTGGGATAAGCACATGATTATGCAGTGTTATACGGACACCCTGACTTAAAATTGTGCTACTAAGTAATCTCCCTAACGCTCCATTCACTCCGTTCCCTGCACACACTCTTCTTTCAACATTAGCGGTGTACCTTCCATCCCTGCTAAAAGCACATCCAAGATATACAAACTCATCCACTTGTTCCAGCACTACATCATCGACCACAACTCTTACATCCGTTCTGGTTGCTTCTCTTTCAAATAATAAAGCTTTAGTTTTCTTCGTATTCAAATATACGCCCATACTCTTACAATCCTCATTCATAATTGTGACCAGTGCTTGCAACTCAGATGGAGTTGAGCCTAGAAGTACAACGTCATCTGCATAAAGCAGGCAGTTCACCACTAGATCACTCATGCGCATTCCCACGTTCAATGACCTCAGTCTTTGGAAACACTTATCCAGATATAGAATAAACAGACGAGCTGACAGCACACAACCCTGCTGACGCCGATATTGACATCGAACCAGGGTAATATGTTGCCGTCCACCCGCACACATGTTTTGCAATCCCAGTACATGGATTGCAAAGCACGCAGAAGACGCCCATCTATTCTATAACTGAGTAAAATGTCCCAAAGTTTCTTTCGCACATCTCTATCAAACGCTTATTATATACGCACTGAATATTTATTGGACCCCCCGGGTCAAGTGTAGAAGTTGGAGTCGCGCTGGTGTAGATGCACGTGGAGGTTTACGAGGAACTTGACACGGAGTACGGGCACGTAGTATAGGACGTAGTGCAGTACAGGAAGCACGTAGAAGGGTGCATGCTCAGGCATGCGCGTAGAAGGACGCGCGCTCAACTGACACTCACGTCACTGGCACGCGCGCTCAATTGACACGCACATAAAAGGGCGCGCGCTCAGTGTGTGTACAAGGGCGTAACAGCGTGCGTAGAAGGGCGCACGCTCAGCTGGCACGCACGTTGAGGGGCGCGCACTCTCGCACGCGCGTAGAAGATTTCTTGATGGCTTTGGCCCGATCTGTCCCGGCTCTGGACCAGCAGAGAAGGGTCCGGAGATTGCAACTTCAAGACTTTTCTTCAAGACTTCTTCCTGATACTTTTGGTTAGAAATTCGATTAGACTCGATGATGGTCGACTTGGCCCAAGCAGCAATCAAGCAAGTTTAATACCGATAAAGCAGCTCATATAGAACTTAAAGTTCTATTGCAGCCGTACAATGGTGTAAAAAGATGCTTTTATCGGTATAAGAGACCTTTATGAGTTTTTATACAGCCTAATGCTGTACAAGGCCTTTCTTAGAGTTCCGCGTAAGCTTTAGGCGTTATATCTGAATATTAATACACTACTGTACAGCTTTAAGCAATTTGTAACTCATTAGGCTGATTTTAATCCTTAAAGCTGTACATTAGCTGTATTTTGTTTAGCACGGGAATTTATTACAGCTTTAAGTGTTATTATAGTATCACTCAACGCTTGTTTCTGTAAAATGGGACATGCAATCACCGTTCTACAGCTAATATTTATGGCGTAATTGTAGACTGTTATGCAGCCAATGGTGTTAAAAAATCTGCATATACAGCTATAGTACAGCTCAAGGCTGTATTACTGAGAAAATTGTTGTTTGCTGTTTTTATATCTGCATAGTTGATATCATGTGGAAAAAATCAAGAGGAATATTGAAAAGGAATATTTAAATATTATAAATTACCAACCAAGTAATCGTGATGAAGATAAAGCTGAAAAATTACTAATTAAGGTAAACCTACAATCGTCATTTTTATTAATGTTCAAGGAAAAGGGTTCCGTAACAAAAACATTAAAAAGTGATTGTAGGTTATCTGATTTATTATTTTTTAGGCTTATCTTCTTCATTAAGGTTACTTGGTTGGTAATTTACAATAACTGATTTTTTTTAATGTCATAAGATAGCAAACAAGCAGATCGGTCTCCTGATGAAAAGAATCAACCATCGCCTACAGACAGCAAAAATGTTAATGGTGCATTGCTCTCTTGTGGCAAGGTCTAATGCCCAATGCATAAGTTTACCGGCCACCTTACCCTCCAAACCGGAACATGACAGTGACTAGCACTGACGCTTTGCAGCAGGAATAGATAAGGCGGTGGTACCAGACCCGGTCGAGCCAATGCAGAGCTCTATCACCTAGTAACCACGATGGAAGTGACTCGCGTAGCCCATCGGTTGTCTTTTACGACCTGCCTGGCAGAAAGACAATTGGTCTATTCTTCAAAGAATATATAAAAAAGAGTTAAAAAGAGAAATAAAAATCATTACACGGAGGAAATATGTATTTTTTTATTTTTAACTTGCTACTATACGGAGTTTTACAAAAGCGGTATAGTAAGTCGAAAGGGGGTGACTCAGAGGGTCATTTTGAACAACTTTTGTTCAACGATTTGTGAAAATTCTCGAAAAACAATTTTGTTTTTCCATTGTGAAAAGTCACGTGACCAACAAAGTTTCTATGGAGAATCAATATTTTTTTCGCGAATTTCCAAAAGTCGTTAAACAAAAGTTGTTAAGAATGACCCCCTGAGCCACCTCCTTTCGGCTTACTGTACCACTTTTGCAACACCCTGTATATATGTATACTTACAATCGTTTTAAAAATATTATATACTTAGATACAATTACAGGCAAAAGAGTATGTGTTTCTCTTTGAAGAACTAATAATATTAAATCACAAGCACGAAATAACGTATTCTTCTTAAAAATATTTTTGTGATAGACCAATATTTAAAGGGCTTGATTTTTCGTTCTTGATCAACTTAGTTATATCAAGTTGTTTTCTTGGTCATTATAATTCACCTTTATCCTCCCACAAACTGGGTACGATACAAATACGGTTTTGGCTTCTCTCAATTGTTTTTATTATTTTATAAGGCATATTTCCCTGAAAAATAAAGTAAAACATGATTGAAATACATGTCCCATAAGTTATAATTAACAATAAGTTGGTTTAGTTGTAAAGTCAAACGACCGACATCAATACAACACAATAGCGAAATCAAGTGACAAACATATGTTTTGTATTTAGGGTTCTTCAATTTTTGTACGCATCTTTAAACATAAGTTAAGTGATTAAAAGCCGATTACTGTACAATAGATTTATATATGGACTTAGTACAGCCTAAAGTGTATTTGGACGGTAATTAAAAGCCAATAGCCGTATAATAGAACAAAAAAGAGATTCAGTACAGCTATTTGCAGTATATCACCCTCCAAATACACTTTAGGCTGTATAACAAAACGCCGCCATTATTGTGTATTAAAAACAACATTAAAGAAATATATTGTTAAATAAAAGATATATTTAGCAATAGCTAAAGCTATATCTTGACAAGCAACTTATATTATGATCATTATGCCTTTATATACAATATTGTACCATAAATACTTGTATATTCTAACCTTAAACACAAACACTTACCGTATTTTGCAATGATTTTATTTGTGTTATCTTGATTATTTCGTTGTCGCGTGAATATTTTGAGGAAAAACATACACGACTTCACAGTCATTTAGAATTTGCACTTTGAATACACCGTTGAATACTGCTCCAAGTCCAAGAATTTATCGTTTATTAATATACTAGCTGTGCCCGCGACTTCGTTCGCGTGGAAAAAATTCTAAAATATCCTATGTCCTTCTCCTGGCTCTAAACTACCTCCCTGCCAATTTTCAGCTAAATCGGTTAAGCCGTTCTTGAGTTATAAGTGGAGTAACTAACACGACTTTCTTTTATATATATAAGATTTTTAATTATGGCGTCTGCAGATATAATGTTATACAATATCAAAAACAGATTATAGTTACTTTTTATCATTTTCAAACACCTATTAAGAACATTTAGCTGCACAAGAGAGTATCTTAAGTATTATAGTTTCTTTATACACCGAATAACAGCCTTTGTACAGCCTATACCAGCTTGTACAGCTATTGTGCAGCATATTTAACTCTTAGCTGTACAAGACAGTTACAAGAGAGTATCCTTAGTGTTATAGTTTCTTTATACACCACATAACAGCCATTGTACAGTTTATAACAGCTTGTATAGCTATTGTGCAGCCTACATAACGCAATAAGCTGTATAACTTGGGGCCCTTTTTGGTGTTATATCGGCTGTAGAAGCGCTTCTACAGCCTTTGTACGGCTTCATATACAGCTTTAAGTTTAAAAATGAATCTAAATGCAGCCTATATACAGCTTAACGTGCTACTTGGGGGGTGTTTATAGGCCCAAGGATGGAACGATGTCGAAACTCAAAGATATTCGAATTATATTTTTTATATCAGGGGTACATTTATTAGGAACTCATTTCGAACTTAAAATTTTAAATTTAAGAAAATAATTTTGACATATATTGTGTTATATCAAAGTTATGAAATTCAAAATAATGGAAAATATTTATAAATAAAAACATTAAACCAGCATGAAATAGAAAGTAAAACATAACCAAAATACAAAGGGAATACATAAAAACCACCACAATAATATATATATATATATATATATATATATATATATATATATATATATATATATATATATATATATATATATATCAATCCAAACGTCCAAATAATAATAGAAGGAAGGTAGGAAGTAGAATAGTATGAATACACACATATTAATAAGAAATCGAGCATAATATAACGTAAAACATATAACCAGAAGAATCCTAAAAGTTTCAAATATAATTTAAGGCATTTTTGAAAAACTGGCAGTGAATAGCTAGAACATCGAGGAAGCGATTTCCATAACTTAACTGCATATACGGTAAAGAACCATGAATACGGACGTGGATACATTTACGGTAAGACGCTGTTCACCGTATAACGGCATGGGACCGCTACCGGGAGACGGCGTGGCATCCACGGTGCATCGCGCCGTTATTTGCAGGAACCATAGTTTCAAACATAACCTTAAACAGTTTTTGTCTTTATATGTACCACGAAAGATGTGTTATTCCCAAATAAACATTAATTAACTCATGCAAACTAAACAACGGCAAAACACACTACCGAGCTGTGCAAGTGCGTCTCTCGGCAGCGGCGCCATGCCGTTATACAGTAGCCCATGCCGCACCATACACGTTAGTCTAAACCCTAGGTAATCAAAATCATTAACAGATCTGTCTGCATGATCGGTAGTAAGTGAACCGATCAGAGAGAATAAAATATTCTTAAGAACGTAGGCATAAATTGTGAGAAGTTTTAAGCTTTACTTAGAAAATATAAAATTGCTTGTTAAGATTTTTAATTTTAAGATTAAAATTGAACTGATAGTTCTCAGATCGTAAAATTTTCACATTACACTTAGATTTTCATATTTTTTATCAAATTTAGGAAGCTGAATCTTTTAAGCGGAATAGTACAACTCATGATTATTCAGATACAAAAACAAAAATTCTAAAAAGTGTTTTACATGTTTTTAGAAATTTTTAAAGTTGTTCAGTTGGAAAATTCTCAAAAGCACACAAAAAATTCATAACTCGAAAACTGTGCAAAATCGCGGAACATACATAGGGGTGACATTCGGATACCCTAAAGGGTGCTCTTTTTTTAGAATTCCGATTGACATAACTTTTCGGGACATCCTGTATAGTGTGGTAACCAGTACACGGTTGTAATCTGTCTCGTATTGCTAGGTCATCATCGATGCGACAGAATGAACGCTATTATTTATTTTTTATTTTTGCCGAGTTATGGCTCCGCTAAATGTTTAGCGATTTCACCAGTCTCAAGATTGATGTATGCACGTTTATTATTAAAATTTTTTTTTATTAAAGATTTTAAGTGTTTTCATATTATATTTCTGTCAAACATAGAGATCCATTGGAAAGACAAAACATAACAATATTAGTAGAACAAAATTATTAATACCATTAGATTAATACTAGCTTTTATATTCACAAGGTTGACATTTCGACAAGGTTGCTAGACTTCAGTATAAAGATACTAAATTACTGTCATGTTTATTGGATTTTTAAATATATTATCCATTTACAATTAAATTAAAGTAATATATTAAAAAAAAAAGTAATATAAATTAAAATTAATTTTTACTTATTATTTTATATTTAAGTTATATTTTATATATTTTATATTCAAGTTATAGTTATATTATATATTACTTTATTTTTGATTAAAATTAAAATTAATGTAATATATTATTTGTTATATAACTTACAAATTAAACTTTTTTTCAAATTTTTGCATTGTAGATATTATTTCAAGAAAAAGTTATGAAAAGAGTATGATGTAAAACGTAATAAAATATGAATTGACAGTGAAAAAGTAGTGGCACTACGTAAAAAGTTGGAATACGGCATAAAGACGAGAGAGTATTTTTCAAACCTTGAGGAAAAACCGTTTTAAATGTACACATATAATTATAGAATATTATTATTATAGATTATAGATACACATATAATTCCGCAGAGAGTTGCTAGATAAATAACCTTTATATTTCTTATATATAACCATACTTAATTATGGTTTCTCACATAGTAATGAGAAATGCTACTATTAATAAACCTATTTGAGCAGTCGTGTTGATCATTAAGTCGCAACGACTATGACGTAGCAGATTAAGAGTATGAATGAGAGGGAATGAGCGCTGATTTAAGTAAACGAGCAATCATATTAACTATTAAACAAACCTTAATATAATATTTAAAGCATAGCATTTAAATGTTTTTTTGCAATAAAATATATCACTGCGCAAATTACATGAATTACTAAAACCCCAAAGAAAGCAAATGTTTTGCTTCTGAATATTAGTCATCGACATCAATACTAAAATATATTTAATTAGCAAAAAGCAGAGCTTTGTAAGGGCTCGCAAAGTTATAATCAGAAATCAGAAGTACTTTATTCAATAAAACTTTTTACAAGTTATTTTGACACGTCAACATATTTTTATAAAAAACTATTACGGAAACGCGGCCAATACCTAGTAATATTGTTAGGAAAGTATTTTTATGAGAATTACGTCTTTTAATGTATGGACTTTATTTATAATTATCTAACCTAAAAAAATCCAGCGTATTTTCACCCAAAAATTATATTCGCATCAAAGGCGTCGTCAGGCTTTGGTCTAGGGGGGCGCAGCAAAATAAAACCAAAATAAAGAAAAACATGTTTCTAAGAATATTTTTTTTGTGCTTTACAAGAAAAATTCTTTAATATTTTCTTAATTTATTAAAAACACTATTTCTATAATTATCAATGTTATCTACACAGAACAAATACAAAGCTTATCTACATATTTTATACCATATTTTCTGATCTACCTATAATATAGTACAGTCTACCTATAATATGTAGCAACTCAGGATCCATCTCGCGGCACCACTTCGCTCTTAAAGCCTAATATTGATAGAAGTCATTTTTTTATTTATGGTAACTTTCTTGTAAAAGAGTTTTCAAGGAAAAATGGGTATTAAAAATGAAAGTTGATCTTATAAAGAAAAACACATTAAGATTCGGGCTAAGATTGGAAATTGATCTCAATACAATATTAATCAATTAATACACTTGTACTGTCTCACAGTAATCATATTGTGAAAAATCTGTAAACGGTTGACCTTGCAGGCCATTCCTGCAACTTCCCGCTAAATTATGGTATTTTAGACTCAAAAGAGTAAAAACTATAAGCATAGATTTTTTCAGTTCTAAGAAATATTAAGAAGAAAACAGCAAGAAAACACTTACTTACTTTAACTTCTTCCTTATCTACATTAAAGCAGTAGCAGGAAGTTAAAATGTACAAGTGTATTAATAGATTAATATTGTATTAAAATGGAGTGAATAAAAATGAATTAAAACTACCAAACCAACGCCAAACCAAAAAGTGCGATATTTTTTCAGTAAAATGTCCCACAAAAGGGCATAGATCGTCGCCTAGTGTAGCTTTGTAGCATTTTAATTCGTTAGTTTTGTAATAGATGGCGTTATTAGTAATAAAATTCTAATACAACGTGTATCTTCTATTTTTTTAATGTTTATAAAATGGTATTTTATTTTTAGAACATATCTCGACATGAATTTAAACTACCACGTCAAAGCTCAAACTTAAAAGTGCGATAGTTTTCCAGTAAAATGTACCACAAATGTGCATAGAAAGTGGCCTAGTGTAGGGCTCGCTTCGCTCGCCCTGATAAGCTCCTAAACCCATATATACTGACATTCATTATTCACGATATAAACATTCCTGTTTGAAATCGAACCTGAACCCCATTAATCCTCTTGAATGATAAATTGGATTTAAATATTTCTCCCTGGGTCGATTTTAAAATGATTGAACTTTACTTAAAATTTTTGTTTTATTTAAATCAACATTTTAGTATGCCACATTTTATCAGATTTAGAGTTAATTTTTTTTCTTGTTGATAAAAATTAGAATTTCCTTATTTCACCCGTAAACCCTTATGGGATTGTTAACAAAAAATATACAAGATGTTACGTTATTTCTTCGAAAATCATTTAATACATCAAAAATTTAAAAAGTCCAAGACCGTTTTACCTGGGGAATCCCTCGTATAATTTGCAAAAACTCAGAATTAAAAAAAAATCAAAAAATTTTTATTCATAAACTTGTTTACATAAAAAACATGCGAGTCGATCGGTGTCTCCTTTTAAGTACATTTGCACTTGTGTTAGGAGGCACCGCTCTTACGTAACTAAAGATTGTTATCTATGTTAAGGCTATCGATACACCGGTAAAAATATTATTTTATCTAAAGATAGGAAATATAAATTTATTTATCAGTCATGTGTGTATATGTTTGTGTATGTGTATGTGTGTGTGTGTGTGTGTGTGTGTTTGTGTGTGTATGTGTTGTGAGTGCGTATTTTTGAGTCATATCTCGCTTTTTAATATTTTAGGCTATTATATACCTACAATATAATACATATAAAAAAATGGTGTTACTTATACCTTTTCTCGTATACTAGTTTTTTCTGTATAATATTAACTTCTGGTTAGATAAAATATCCCGTTTATATATTCAATGAATACTATAAAATAATTTATAACCATGTCTAAGAATAATTTGTTACAGAGTAAATGACGCAGAAAATTATATTTCCTCACATAACATACCAAATGTGATTTTCATATGAACGTGTTCCATATTCTGGCTTTATTTAGATAAAGCTACTTAATGTGGCAAGAAAATGGTTTCTTTAGCAATCAATAAGGCTCAATTTGGATAATACGTGTCAAAACTCAAGCGTTTCTTTTATCTAATTAATCTGCTTGTAATTTATAGTGACTATGTTTGACTAGTGATTATGTATGAGTTATATATGTGGACTACATTACGCGACGAAATTGTGCATGCAGCTCAAGAGAAAAAGGACATCTTCGTGAAGTCTTGTACCATTTGGTTCTATACTTGTCACACTATCCATTATTATAACGTAACGTAGACGTTATAAGTCTACTTTTATTAAAATAAATGGACGAAAATCCGTAATAATAATATGCATTCGAAAATCTGTGTACCCGTTTGTAACCTGTCGATTTGTAATCTGTGTAACCTAACGAGGTTTTCAAAAATATACTGCTAAAGCAATTTTAATAAAATTTGACTTAAAAATAGTAAAAGATGCAGGGTCAAACATAGGCTAACTTTTAATTATTTTTGTGTTATAGCACTCACCCCGGGATTGGGAAAACTTGAAAAACTTTTAAACAACAAAGAATAATATCTCGAATCTAACATGCGACCTGTCTTAAAGCCGGGGTGCTCTCCCACTGAGCTAGTGTCGACAGGCGTCGAGCCTGGCGAAATTGCGAAATTTTTCTTTTCTATATGTTCTATGTAGTTTTTAAAAATTTTCATAGGCTAACTTTTTCTCAAAATCAACCTCTAAAAAGCTAAATAAATATAATAGGGGACAAAAGTTTGTATGAAAAATAATATTGATGACATATTGTTACGGACAAAGCTGCGTGGGTCAGCTAGTTTGTATTAAATACGTACTAAGTGTGACCTCTACTGGTAATTAGTTTTATCAGTACGGGAGATAAATAAGGCTATTTAATCAGCGTCCCGGCAATTGCCACCGTAAGGAAAACTAATCCTTAGGTAAAACCAGTAACCCGTAAAGGTTGCACTTAGCAACAGGGGTGGTATTTATTATTCGTATTTATTACTAACTAGCGACCGCCTAGGTGAAAATCAACCATAGTTTTGTATATTTATGAGTGTCAAATTAATGATGGTACCTATGTTATTAGGTGTAATATTCATTATCATTAAATTAATAGATCGGGATCCTAGGAACAAACTTTTAATAACAAGCTGAATTTTTGGGAAACAGCTTCGTTTTGACGAGACAGCTATCTTTTCTATGTTCGAAAAATCTCAAATTCGGTAAATAATAAAGTTGTGGTGCTTTGAAAATAATGATTCGGTGCAGGAAATATATTTATTAATAAAAATAATTATTTTCCGACTTTAATTGCTTGATTATTTTATGAAAAACACGATGAAACTTTTGTCCGACACATTCGATGGTTTTTCTGGCGTGTCCTCGACTCTAAAGTTTCAGAATTATGAGATATTTAAATTGATATTAATCGATTTAATAACAACCTAATTTTCTCACAACAGCTTGTTAACTATTATTGTTATTCTAGGGTAACATTGTCCTACACGTAAAGTAGAAACTTTACTTAAGTCCAGTACTCTAAAATTTTCTTTTTTACCTATCTTTATTAGTCACCCGATTCGAGATTTCTCGAAGACAGAAAATATATGCGTTAGCATCTATAATAGTCTGTGGAAAATATGGTTGTCTTGTCAAAACGAAGCTGTTCACAAAAATTCAGCTTGTTATTAATCAAAAAAAGTTTGTTCCTGGGATCCCGGTCTATAAAGTATTTTAATTCATATTATACATCTCTTTACATCGTTTTCGTAAAAAGGGGTACAACATTTGTGTTGACTTGTAATGTATACATTACCTTATATTATAAACTGTAAAGTTTATTAAAGGTTATCTGCACGTTAAAAGTATAATAAACAAACATGTATTTCTTATATAATAAAATTGCAGAAAATGGATGGATGCATACAAATCTTAGAGCGTGGATATAATATCGATTACCATAAATATGTTAGATAAACTAATTTCCAGCATAGGTAGCTGACTAGCTTTGATGCTATTGGGATAATATGAAATTGTATAGTAGTAATCTTACATATGTACGAAATATTTTAAAACGCTTCAGCATACTAGTAACAATCGCTTAACTTAAAAAATACCAGTAGTATGACGTCATGGTAACTGGAAATGGCATAGACTGGCGTTTTACATTTGGATACCTTGGTTTTTAAGTTTATAATCTGTGCATACTATATTATGACGTTTCTCATATACCGGCGTCCCAATACCATATTTTTTTTATTTCTTAGTCTGGGAACTATCAAAGTATCAAACAAGTTATAGTTATTAAACAATTTAAATGAAATTACTTTTAAATTTACCGCCCACATCTTGCCACTTGAAAGGACACGATTGAAATTATACAAATCTACCACTGATATACGATTTTACTTATTTTAGTGATATTAAGTTTGTGTTCATATCAGCAGATTTAAGTACATATTTGTGTATGTGTGTCTGTAATTACAACTGTGTTATAACAATGATATAAGGTGATTTTTTACATCATAAGATAGCAAACAAGCAGAAGGGTCCCCTGATGGAAGGAGTCAACCATCGCCTATAGACACGTAAGATGATAATGCCTGAATTTGTCTAAGCTTTGTTGACCTATAATAAAGGTCTCGACTTTTTAAGCGAGTTTTTGAGTTCAGGCACAACTGGTTCTGGTACTTGCCAGTTTTTCCGCGAAATACCATTGCAGCCGTAATGTGAAGCATTATGTAAATATCGTAAAGCATTTCATAAAATAGTAAAATCATCGTTATATAAATAGATGATACGAATTCGCAACATGACAGTGAATATACAGAAAAACAGTTTAGGTGATAGCACGCATGACGAAGTCTTTGGGATCAACAGCATTGACAAATTTAAGGTCGGAGCACGCATTATCGTCTGCAATACTCTGTTTATCTAAAATGCTAGTGATCCAGTTTCTCAATTTCTCGGGATGCTCATATGAAGGAAGCTTATAGAGCAATGTTCTATACCAGATTAATGTTTTTGCTATTTCTAAACTAACAGACAATGGATTCGTTTTCACCCAGCGTTACGTCAGGTATACAAGAAGGTCACCAGCTAATCGAATACGAGAAAAACCGTACTCTTCGTCACTTATCAGCTGATTCTTATTTACATACTTGAAAAACTGGAAGTAAATTAACTTGCAATGTTCATATGTAACAGATGTTTCAATTATTGCAAACCATTTTTCAACCACTTCCTGATATGCAATAGCTAAAACTTGGCATACTTATGCAAGCTTGATGGAAATACAATATTATAAGGTCAATTTAATGCTGCCATTAAGTTGACCTTATAATCTAGACGGGTCTGAAAGTAGCAGATGAAGGGTGCAAAGACAACCGAGTTAGGGATTATTGCTTTTGTTGATAAGAGTAGATACTTTTGATCACTTACGTTAACAAAGGTCTAAAGGGTCCAAAAGAGTACCATTGAAACTCGCAGTTTCTTTGATATAAATACTTTTATTACTTATGAAACCGAGGGTCTAAAGATGGAGCCAAAAAATTACCAATGACACTTACCGATGCAAAGTGCTAAAACAGTGATCTCTTTTGCTATACAAGATAGATTCATTGAGTTTGGACTCATTTATTTTGGCAAACACTTTGCTGCTAGATGATTTTCTATATCTGACGATGTAACTGTAAAGTAGCCATGGGAAGTACTAATCTAGTTAAACCCATCGAGTTGTGGCTAGATTAGTTGATTTAGGTAAACACTTTATTGCTAGATTGTTTCTAGAATCTAATGATGGAGCTAAAGATGTGGTCATGGGAACTCCTAATATTAACAAATTTATCCCGTCGAGTTTGAATACATTGCTCAGTTTTAACTAACATTTTTGTGGCTAGATGATTTTCAGAGTCTTATGATGGAGCTAGAAGGTGGTCATGGAAAATTGGAATAAAAATAAACACCATCATATTTTGGCTCATTTAATTTATCTTTACAACAATGTTCGTGCTGTATAATTTTTTGTGTAGGTATGTTGATAAAATTGGAAAATGTTCATGAGAACTCTTAAACTAAATAAGATAAACCCATCGAGTGTTGTCTACATTTTCTGTCAAAAAAACGTTCTGTTGACGGATGATTTCCAGAGTTTGATGATGGAACTGACAATTGGTCACAGAAATTTCTAAAGTAAGCGAGATAGGCCTATCGCTTGTCTTGTTGTGGGTTCGTTTGATTTGGCTTATTTACACGTACGTCTTGTATCGCAGTCACATTTATCACTAGATATGATTTTCAGGACTTTAACCCTAGAGTGGGTGCGCAAGGAATTATGCGATTTTGAAGATGCTAGTACAAAGATTGTTGATGAAAACGTGTCAGATAGTGATCTATCTAGTCATCGTAGTGAGCACAACATGGATACATAACAGTCAGCAGACAGTAACGCTTCTAAAGAGAAAGAACCTTCTTCAATTGTGCCTTCCAACATACCACCTATTCAACGCCAACAGACATCAACTTCAAATAGCAGTAGCCGTTCATCAGTGACTTTAGTATGCCATCAGCCTCAATCTCTTTATCGTAAACATAGATTACAACCACGTGGTGATACATCTTCAACACTTAAGTCGAGCGATGATGATGAGCCAGGTCAGGTCAGGAATACTGTATTGTCCTCGCAGGCAAGTACATCAGCTCAATCTAAAATTTCATCTGTTGCTCCAGCTTCTCAACGACAACCAACTATAGTTCCGATGTACCAAGGTAAAGATGGCACAAATTGGCTAATTTCTAAACAAATTGGTCGCTTTGTACCAGCAGAAAAAGCATATTCTTTAAAGAAGGAGGACTTATTTAAAGAAGATAATCTTCTTTTAAGAAATGTAGTATATGTATGTCCCTCAAAGAAAAACAGGCGCACGAAAAAGGGTGTACCCGATGCCCAAAGTTACTGTGCAACGAACATTGCACAGGCCTTTGTGAAGACTGTTTTGATAAAGCATTTAATGTAGATTTGAAAAATATTTAATTTACTTTTTTTTTTCTATTTTTTAAACTATTATTGAGTATTGTGTAGGATAAGGAAAAAAAGTCAATTAAAAAATTAAGTGTCCTAAAATCTTTTGTAAACCAAAGTTTGTAAAACAGAGTTTAATAAATATGTTGATTTATTATTACTTATTAGTGTATTATTTAAATATTTAAATCCAGAGAAATAAAATTAATTAACTAACTATATTACTATTCAAAATGATAAAAGAAAAAAAAACGACAAAATGCTCCTCACGCGCCCACTGACCTTTTGCAAAAAGGCGCGTTCACTCTAGGGTTAAGATGGAACTAGAAGGTTGCCAAAGTTATCTGTAATGAAATCCATATTGAGTAGGGCCACTGATACCTAAGTTCTATAGATAGAAATGAAAGATAAAAAACAAGGATATTCTGCGCAAAACAAGATACATCCGTCATACATGTGCAAGTTTATGGACATGCTAGATGCACTGAGAATTAGTAAACTTCGATTAGACCCCTTTACAATAGTTATAAAGAAAAGCGAGTTTTGTTTTTACCGTTATTTTATAATTTTACCGATGAATTTGTCGAAAAGAATTGACAAATTTATTCGACGAATGCTCACGTGCAAGCTAAATAATAATTAATCAACTTTTTTTAGAAAACTTTCGGGCATGTGGAATAATTGAATTCCAAATAACAGCCCAGGATACGTAAACAAAGCAAACAGAGCAAAAGGAATTAAACTTAATTGTTTGCACGCTTATGACGTTTTTGGTATTGTTGAAACGTATTAAGTACTCAAAACGATCTTTATTTTTATCGGAACTCGAAATGTTTTTATATGTATTTCCAATATAAACATCTTAAAAATTAATGTGAAAGCAATTGAGAATCGCACTCGCAGATTGCGAGTAAAATTCTAAGAATTTTATTTTCATTAGGAAGGAATGTGTATTTTTTGATAATAATGAATTTTTATATATTTCAAAGAACACGATTTGCGTTTTTATTTGATCTAGCGACAAACCTCTGACCGAAGTTCGATTGTCATTTTTTAAACAATATATATGTCATAGAAAAGCAAACATATGACTCTCCTGATAGAAAGAGACAAGCATCGCCTATAGACGCCGAAGATGTTAATAGTACGTTGCTATTCGTTTGGAGAGGTGTTAATGCCGCTTGCATAAGCTTACGGGCAACCCTTCAAGCAGAAACGCGACAGTGACAAGCGTTGATACTATTGCAGCAGGCATAGGTATGGCGGTGGTACCTTACCCGGGCGAAACAATGCAGAATAGTAAATCGTTCACTTCTTACGAACTGCCTAGGGAATGACAGATGGTCTATTCTTCAAAGAGAGTCCGGATCAATACGGCGAATATTCTATTAATGTTAAATTACAAAGACCTAGTTGATAAATTTTAAGATGTACAAAATATGACTCAGTTTGACCATAGATTATACTAGCTGCAGCGTGCAGCTCGCTGCATTATAATTTTTTTTGGCGAATCCAGTGGGCGGATCTGTGTGCCAAAATTCATCCTAATCCGTTCAGTGGTTTTTGTGCGATTGAGTGACAAACATCCGTTCATACATCCAAACATCCAAACTTTCGCATTTATAATATTAATATAGATTAAAATTGAATTAAAAAAAAGGTTGTGATTGTGTTATGGACACAGCCGTGCATCTTTTACGTGAATACGCCTACGTCACGGGTAATATCTTGCGATGGTAACATTTTTTATTCGTCTTTCCAATCATAATATTCCTCATTAAACCAGTCTACGGACCGAGACCAAGTCCATCTCATGGATAACGAATAAAGTGTAGAGCGGCGCTACCACCAGAGGATGACCCGCTATTATCAACCGATACTGAAGAAGTAGGTAAAGTAATCAAAAACCTATACAATAAAAAGGCCCCAGGGCCTAATGAAATCACAAATAATGTAGTTGAATACCACCGTCCCTCCCTTACATACCTACTAATGTGCATCTTTAATGCGCTCCTAGCCAGTTGCGCGACAGCAAAGGCGCGGTCTGCAAAAGTTAGGCGACATTACCTTGTTCGGAAGCGTCATCTCGTGGTAAAGGAAAGTCAACCTAAGGGTAACGCTGGACAGTAAAATGACGGCACATACAAAGAATGAAATCTAAGGGTACATTCGTTGTAAGTCAATAAAACTTCATCAATAAACGCAGTAAAATCTCACTTAGACACGTCAAGGTGACACTTTACAAGATGTATGTAAGACCTATTATTATATGCCTGCGTAGCGTTTGCCCATATTCCCCGTATAGATTTGCATCCGTTGCAAGTAGCATAGGACAAATACTTGTTTACTATCACGGTACACTGGTGTACGTCGCAACGTTGACCTTCATAAAGATCTCAAATTGCCGGACTTATTTATTTTATTTAATACTTTATTGTACACTTAATGAAAGATAGACAGGAAAAAGAATAACAAAAATTGCACAAAAGGTGAGCTTATCTCTACTGGTGGAGATTTCTTCCAGCTAACTTAGCTAGGCATTTCAAAAATATTTCGATCGTACCAACTCACACCCTAATCCACTGGTAGTAGCCGCGGCAGACGACATTCCAGATCCTAATCCACAACCAAAATTATGTAGGCCCCGTCACGTTCCCCATCGATCCCGAAAACCCGGTAACTCTGGTCAATGGAATACAACAAAACGCAGCACACATACACACGCGATATCATCGCCGTCGGCGGCGACAAGGCGCAGATGGGCGAAAGTTTTTTTCAGTTTTTCCCATCTGCAAAACGTACCCAAGAACAAAGATCAGCCGATGGACAAAACAACGCTACTAACCTTCATATTATCGCAAATCACACCCCACCTTAAGTCGAGGATTTGTCTCATAGAAGAAATTCTGAAGGCGTAGGGCATACAAAAGGCGTACATCTTTAAGCTCTGGTTAAGCACTCTGCTCACCCCCGCGACCGGTGAAGCTGTTAAAACCAGCAGTGACTCCGAAAAAAAAAACATTCGTCGTACAGGTGCCATCGTTGATTGGTTCAGACGCCTCCATCTTTTTGTGTTCTCGATACTTTTTTACTCTTTCGTTTGAAGTTTCATGGGCATCATTAGATTGCTATTTAAAATCCCTTTCAGACGGTATACGTTCCTTGTATTTTGATATGGCTTTATAAAGACTCTTTTTTGGCTGCTTACAAATTTTCTTTAACTTTTTTATTCAAATGCCATATATATTTAGTATAAGAGTTTAATTTTGTTTTTTAAATTATATAATCAATAAAACATTAAAAGAGCTTTCGAATAAAACTTAATCGAATCTTATTGTTGCTCTGAGCCAGAAGATATACCATTAGCAAAACGCAGTAAATTTACCTAAAAATGGCGACACTTTCTGCTCCAATTCCCACGAAGCGTTGCAATCTAAACACAGCTTATCCAATTATTTGATTATTTAGCTATCCCGTGGTATAATTAGATTTTAAATGTTGCTAATAGTTATGTGGATATAACACCAAACTCTATACCCCAATAAGTTTATTATCATCCGTTTTTTGAACTGTCGCTGTCGCCTCTATGGAGACAACTTTAAAGACGTATTCACGCCAAAAAAAAAAACAGCAGCCGAAGTTATGCAGAAGCCTAAGTAGTACTTGTTAAGTAAAGTAATGTTTCTTTGTCCTAAAGATGCTTCAGTTCCGAAGTAAAACGTGTGTTGAGTACGTACGTCACAGGCATATTGCTTTGTGTAATATAAGTATTTAAATTGTTTGTACTAATCATGTATTTTTACTGTGTGTGCACAATAGTTATCATTCATTAATTCAAATTCTATAATTTGTCCGAATACAAATGGAGTCGTTAGATTGCAAAGACAAATATACGTTTTACGAAATGCCGTACGCTGATTGTAAAATGTCGTCATTATATCCTCCTCCTCCTACTGCCTCCGATACCAAATTGCCGTGACATATTGTTTAAATTACTTGTTACTTAGGTAAATCTTTTGAACTAGAACCCTATCTGGCTTCTTACATAAAAAGTAGGTAGGTTTGTTAAGTTGCAATTAGGTCTCACACTCGGAAAGACGAGCCCCGTGTAGCGAGGCTCTGTCGATTTTCAGTGATATCAGATTTATAATTGACAATGATGGCATTTTATGTCATCAACAAATATTCTTCTGACGCCATTCGTTTACAGATGAATCATAGAATTTCCTGCGTAAAATATACTACGTGGTTTTGTGCTTGCCAAAGACGTGGTGGAATTAGCTATAAAATCGATAGAGATATATCGAAGAAATATAAAAACAAACCTTTTTCAAAAAATTTCACCATTAATGGATCCCATCGGAAAAGGTTCTTAATACCTCAAAAGGTGGGGATCTCGTGAAATCTAAAGTTTTGAAATCGGGGCAAAATCAGTAACTTTCTTATATTATTAACGTAGCGGAAAGTTAGAAAAGATTTAAGAAACACATTTCTATACAAAAATTAAGTTGAAGTTCATAGGTTTTCTTTTGTTTCTAGCTAGAATCGAGTGAAGCAGAGAGTATCGAACGGCCCGTTGGCTGGCAAAGCTCCGATTCAGAGGTCACGCCAGAATTCAGGGTAGCGCCATATGCATTGGACATTGAAAACTATCCTAGTACAAGGTGTATATTTTATTATTTATTTTTAATATTTAATTTATATTTATTTATTACTATTTATCTATACCCACGCAGCTTCTTTCGCGAGTAGATTATCTTCCGTGATAGTTTTTCATACAAACTTTCATGTCATATTTCAGACCCTTAAGGGTTAATATAAAAAGCCTATGCTTGACTTCAAATCTTCAGCTATCTCCAATTCAAATTTCATCAAAATTGGTTTAGCGGTTTAGCCATAAAGGCGTTACAAATCTATATATTAACAGACTGATAAACGGACACACATACAGACTTTAGCATTTAAAATATTAAACATGGATTATACGGTTAGTTACATAAACTCTATTTAATTCGAAATATTTTGACATGGAAATATTAAATTCACCCGAGGATCTTGACTTTGGCTTTGACTCAGGGCATATAGGTATCAATGACTTTATCAAAAAATAATGAAATGATTCTGTTTGTAAAAGTACTAGCCAATCCGCGCAACTTCGCTCGCGAGAGAGCCTGCCTCGCATGATGCTATAGCATGATATTCCAGATTAACATATAATTCCAGCCTCTTAAAGGTTAATTTTTGAAAAAAAAAAAAAACAATTAGCCTATGCTTGACCAAGGATCATTTTTTTACATCATAAGATAGTAAACAAGAAGGTGGGTCTCCTGATGGAAAGAGTTAACCATCGCCTATATATGTTAATGGTGCGTTGCAATCTTGTGGCGAGGTCTAATACCACATGCATAAGTTTACCGGCTACCTTACCTTCCAAATCGGAATATATTAGTGACGAGTACTGACGTTATTGCGACAGAAATAGTTAAAGTGGTGGTACCAGATGCGGGAGAGACTATGCAGGACTATAGCTATACTCGTATAGCTAATCGGTCGCCTTTTACGACCTGCCTGCAGAACGGCAGTTGGCCTATACTTCAAAGGAGCCCTGACCAACACGGGGGATATTTACAAGCATTTGCGTATATTTTCCGCCCAACATCGTGTCAAATTAGTATTTGTGTAGTGTGTAGTCGCATTCTTCAAAACTTTTCTACAGATTTTTGTATTTTTTTGTATGAGAATAGGTTATAAAGTATATTTATTACTGCTAGGTTCTTGGGATGTCCCTATAAAAACTATTTTTTGAGATACATTTTAAAGAAGAAATGTGTCATGTTATGATTTTGTCGTGCGGAAGCCAAGGCTTTAATACCCCTCGTGTGATTTTTTTTCATCGTTAAGTACTAAAACTATTTATTACTTATTTTCTGAGGCACCGTTTACATACTTTCTGTTTGCCCAAAGGTTGACTGGAGGAGAATGCTAATAGGCATTATATCCGCCTTTTATAACAATTTATTTAAGGTGTACAATAAAGTTATATAAATAAATAAATAAAACTATTTTTTATATATTTTTATTATATCTGATTAAATTTAACGTCCTTGTTTAAGGAGACCTTTTATGCGTGGGATGGCAGTACCAGAACCATGGATGGATGAATCACTCAGTGAAGCTACTGACTTCACCTACGTTTCGTTCGATGTACAGACTATAACTGTACCGATTAGCGTATGTGTCGCCATATTAGTGGGGTAAGTAAAAAATAACATATATAAACTTTGATCAAAAATAACCAATTGAAGATCGTGGCTTTAAAGAGGCTACTCAAACAAGAACACGAATAAATGTGTGGTCTTATTTTGTCCAATCACAACCAGCGTACGTGTGCGTCACGTTACGAAAACTTCTTGTGAGTAGGATGTCACTTACAATTTTGAACGTGAATTAGATTTTGTTTTGACTCAAACCATTCTGATCGTTTATATAGCTAGGTTGTAAGATTTGTCAAACATTTACAGATTTGGAGCTTGTTTGACGAAATTACATAATTTTGTTGTATTTGACCGTGTTCAGACGCGTTTGAACAAACATGGCTCAGTTTCCATTTTGTAATGTAAGGTTGTGTGATGACGGGCAAGTATTTTTTTTTTACATTTTAAACAGGAGCTTAATTTAATAAATGTAAGAAAATTGCGATTCTTGTTCCTGGGCTTTTTCTAATTTATTACGTCACAACACTGAATAAGGCGGCGTACAGAACTAAACTGTGCAGTGCCGTTTGATGAACCATCAAACCTACACAAAACGGTATCATCAAACACGTAAGGTTTAAATCAAAACGTTTTACATTCTTGCGGGTGCTTTAGTTTTGGTAACAGTTTTTCAGCTCCATCTTCAGATCCCTGTCATCATGAGTACTAATTAAACTTAGCACTTGTAGCAACTAAATCAATGAGCCAAAACTCGATTCTCTCGTCAAAACTCTACATTTGAGAGTTCGAGTATCTACATCATAAATAAAAGCTGGTGATCTTCAAATAAAGATCTTGAATCATCAGGTTAAGGTTATCGTGTCATTGCGATATACTTAAAGTAAAAGAATACAAAATTTATTTTAGATAAAGGTTTCACAAGTTGCAACATTCCTTTCATCAAGTGTGAAAGAGCTGGTAATATTGAATAACACATAATACAAATTATTCGCTCTGATGGAAAAATAATAAATACATCGATTCAACAAGGTAGTGTCATTGGATCACTTACTTACTTAAAATTATTCCCCATAAACGTATGCTATTCACTATTTATATCCAGTAGTCATAACACACAAAAAATAATAAAAAACACTCTACGCTTGAAAAAATTGCAACTTGGTTTACTAATCACAACTTCAAATTAAATTTAGAAAAAACAAATCTAATATCTTTTCGCTCCCACCAAAGTAATCCTCAACAAATAAATATAACTTACAATGGCACAAAATTAGATATAGTTGATGAGCATACAGTATTAGGTTTGGTGATAGATAACCATATTAACTGGAAGCCCCACGTAGAACTTTAAACTATCTCGTTTTGCTTATGCCCCTCGTGAAAATGAAAAATCCACTGACTAATATATAGTATTGGCAACATATTACCCTATATTATGCTTAATCATGGCTAAATTATGGTGTCAGTTTATGGAGAAGTAGGACGAGGGTCTCAGAGCTGTTTACCTTCCAAAATATGCCACAATTACAGTAAACTTTTTTTGAAATGAATCTAAACAGTTGGTCCAAATGACCTTTACTGTGAAACTGGGCGTTTCGGGCGATCAGAGTGCTCAGATATAGTGAAAAGAAAACTGTAAGCCGTTCTGTCAAACTTGCAAAATTTTAACAGTACCAAGCCTTTATATGTATTTTGGAAACATAAAATAAAGTTGTAAGATATAGCATAAGCAAAGTAAGCTTAGGCAAATTCCGAAATATACATTTTACGTAATAATAATATACGTAAAATGTACATTTTACGTAATAGTAATGTATGTAAAAAAATGTATTAAAATTAGTATTAGTATAAAGGAACAAAAAAAAACGACAAAAAAAATCGGACAAGTGTCGATATTTTTCTTTGTTGTTTTTAATTTTTTCCAAGTTTTCCCAAGCACGGGGTGAGTGCTATTACACGAAAATAATTAGAGATACGAAAGTACTGATCAAATTATAATTGTGAATTGCATCTGTAACGATGAACTCATTTAACTAGTTACGCGTAAGTATACCTAGCGATTAGTACAATCGACGGAATCGATCATATACTGAAGAAGAATTTCATCACGACGAGCCTGTAAACACTAGCTCAGTGGTAGAGCATCACGGCTTTAGGGAGAGGGTAACAGGTTCAAATCCTGAGTGTTGGTATTTTATATATTCTTATAGTACTTTTAGATCGATTTCATCAGTCTCATTTCTTAAGAATCGTTGTGATTTGAAATTCAATGGAACGGACATATGTTACTATAGAAAAACAAACATATACACAGGATTTAGCTGTCTAAAGAATGTGATAGACAGCACACAGTGTTTTATATTTAAAAAAATATATCTATTATATAGTTTCGATACCATACAGATACAAACAGTACAACTTTAGTTGTACTTGAGATTTTACTGCAATTTTTACTTCTAAAATGCAAAAAAAAAAAACTTTTTATCTTAACTCATTCAATTACTCTCTTTTGTTATTTCCTACTTCAATCATAAATTTCACTCCTACCGTGTGTAAGCACAAACTCGATTTTTTGTACTATCTTATGTATTGTCTTATTTCTTTTGAATGGGACAGGGCTTTTGTTATTAACAAAAACCTTGTTCCTATATGTATAGTATATTTATTCATTTTAGTTAAGTGTAATTTTTTATTTGATTTCAGATATATTATGTTTGGATCTATGATATTTGGTCTTTGGGAGAAATGGGACAGATTAGATGGCGCGTATTTTTGTTTTATTTCACTTAGCAGGTACTTAATATTTATTGTATTCTAAACGGGGACATTTACGAAGGCCCCACCCTTTTGTGTTGTGGTTATTTAATAGTATATGCGAAGACCATTAAAATAAGGGAAGTGATTTTGAATTTAAAATAAATAGAATTTATTCCTTTTTGGATATTAGACAAATAATAATCCATCGGTCCGGCGATTTGTAAGCTGATTAAATTTTTTTTGAGAAATTTATTTCCTATTTTTTTTTTAAATTGATGAGTAAGACTTAGGTAAGTTTCCTCCTTGTTAGTCCGGGCTCCTTTGAAGAATAGACTAACTGCTGTACTGCCAGGCAGGTCGTAAGAGGCAACCGATTGGCAATATGTGTCACCAATGTGACTATTAGGTGGCAGAGTTCGCGTAACGTCTCGCCCGGGTATTTGGTACCACAGCCGTAACTATCCCTGCCGCAATAGCGTCAATTCTTGTCGTTGTTGTGTTCCGGTTTAGAGGGTAAGGTAGCCGGTAGCATGTAGCATTGCCTTCCAGCTATACGGATAGCAACGCACTATTAACATCTTTGGTGTCTATAGACGATAGTTTTTCTTTCCATCAGGAAAACCTCCGTCTCTTGACTTGTTTACTATCTTATGCTATAAAAAAATTATGTTTTATCATTTAAAGATCTTTTAATCAGTAAAGCATAAAAGTTTAAGTCTGGTGCTGCTATTCTGGACAAAACTGTTACTAGAGCACACTCGCTATATTTATTGCAATTCTAAAGAAGAATAATGAACGACAAAGTTGGCCTAAAAATTGAGATTTGGGATATTGATAGATGCTTAACATTAAAAATTTCTTTAGAAATGTAAATAATTGTATCACGGACACTTTTTATAATGCTAAAATTTACGAAAACCCTTCAAAGATTAATATTATTTGCATTCACAATAGGACATACACAATAGGAAATATATAATCAACATAGATATAATACGTTTTCGTATCTCTCATTATGAAGATTACTTGATTTAAACCCCTTAAAAAGACGGACACTATTTGTTTACAGAAAAATATTTGTTACTGGTTCACAGATTAAATAAATGGCACTCGTTTCTCTGTTTCTTTAGGATGATACTAAGAGTAGCTTATTTATACAGCAGTCTATGCATTGATATAAAAAACTCTTGTTGTAAGTTTTGACTATAGTAATAAATATTTTTTTAACGCGTCAAAATAACTTGTAAAAAGTTTTATTGAACAAAGTACTTCTGATTTCATATTTGTTGCATTTCATATAATACTTTGATTAAAATTTTATCTTTTACCTATAAAAATTTTTCGAATTTGTTTGGTTGATCGCAAATAAAATAAGAAAAATTCAGAAAGACTTATACAGTGATCACAGGAACAACCTTTTTTTATTTTATTATAAGCTTATTATAAGCTGAATTTTCGTGAACAGCTTTGTTTTGACGTGAGACTCATATTTTATATCTTCGAAAAATCTCGAATCTGATAAATTTCTTCCTTCTTCTTCAATTTCTTATTCTTATTCTTAAATAAAAGAAATTATTAATTTATGACAGAAAAATCTTTTCATGATTTACAAATAAGAAAAAGCGTATAAGTTTGATTAGATTTATGAAATACAACTTAAATAGATTGTACTCCCAGTAAGAAACTTTTTTTAAAATTAATAACAAGCTGAATTTTTGTGAACAACTAGTTTTGAAAAATCTCGAAACGGATAACTAATAAAGTTAGTGGGCTTCGAAAATTTATTTCGGTGAATGAAAAATATCGATTATTATAATTATTTTTGTACCTTATCGGCATTATTATTTTATGAAAAATAGGAAAAAGTTTTGTTCTACACATTTGATGGTTTTTCTGACGAGTCCTCTCTAAATATTCAAAATTATAAGAATTTTAAAATGACATTGATCAATTTAAAAACAACCTTATTTTCTCGCAACAGCTTGTTAATTATCATTTTAATACAGGATTACTTCGTCCTACCCGTAAAGTGGAAACTTTTCTTAGTCCGACACTTTAAAGTGTCGGACTGAGTTGAAAATTTGTTTGCTATTAAAAAGTGTCCATTCAATTCTAATATAGGCTTATTATACATTAAAGTAATTTGATAATTCCTGTTAACGCTATTGGAATTGAACTTTGAGACTAATCTCATCAATTTCCTTTCTTTATAAAGTATAAAAAAGTTAAACTTCAAAATTCGTGCTGCTCCGTTCTTTTTTCAATAGAATTGATATGGCACATTAATAGGGAAAGGCAAAAATAAGTTTCTACAAAAAAAACTTGGAGGTTACAGATCGTCAGACCGATCGATTATGATTTGTCTAATATCCAAAAAGATAAATTCCATTTTTATTTTCATTCTGAATAACCGCCCTTTGTGACGGTCGCCGCTTGAACTATAAATATATCAAATAAACTTACACTATTATGAAAACTCTCAAATGTTTAATATTTTATATTTAATAGGATATGATAGCAGATTATTTTGCAACTTTCATGCCAGATTTTCCCCCGCATTGGATCCGGGCTCCTTTGAAGAATAGATCAACTGCCGTTCTGCCAGGCAGGTCGTAAAAGGCGACCGATTGGCTACGCGAGCCACTACCATTGTGACTACTAGGTGGTAAAGTTCTACATTGTCTTGCCCGGTACTGGTACCACCGCCTTACCTATTCCTGCCGCAATAGCGTCAGTGCTTGTCGCTGTCGTGTTCCGTTTGGAGGGTGAGGTAGCCGGTAAACTTATGCATGTAGCATTAGACCTCGCCACAAGATAGCAACGCACCATTAACATCTTTGGTGTCTATAAGCGATGGTTGACTCTTCCCATCTGGAGACCCATCTGCGGATGGACGGACGGACGGACGAACGGACGGATGGACAGACAGACAGACAGACAAAAATTCTAAAAACTATATTTTTGGCTTCGATATCGATTGTAAATCACGCCCAAGTATTATTTAAAAAAAATATTCAATGTACAGTTTTAATTTTCCTACGATTTTATTATATGTATAGATTCCATAATATTACGAGGGATAATATTGTAAGGCTTAAAGCTAAGAGCATTAAAGACCATATCGGGTACAGTAGCTTATAAGAGGAAAGGGGGGCAACGGTTGTAAGTAGCACCGCAAATAATAAGTTTGTTCCAGTAAATTCGTTTCCTACAGGATTATATTTTAGATTACTTTGTTGTCCGTCCATCTGTCTATCCGTGAAGACCTTTTATCTCAGGAATTCATGGGCTTATTGAGTTGAAATTGAAACCATATACAGGCTGTGAAAAATTCCTACGGCCAAAAAGTACCTACGGCCATTTTTGCACCAAAAAAAGTATATTTCGACACTCTCAAGGGAATCAATATTTATATAATTTAAAGATACTTTCCATTGACCTGGAACTATGAAATTTGGTAAGTAGTATAGACTTATACTACAAGTACAGGGAAAAAATCTGAAACTATACATTTTGTGATTAAATCGTAAAAAATATTGCCTTTATTCAAAGTATATAGGTTTTAGAAACTTTTGCAAGAAAATTTTGCAATACTCGGTTCCTGAACTATTAATAATATGTATCTACAAACTTGGAATCCTCGGTGAGCTCGGCGAGATGTTTTTAAAAACTGAAAACTGTGAATAGTTTTCAGTTTTTGTTCTTTACATAAATTAAAGCACTTTGCTTCGTGCCAAATTTCAGATTTTAGGTCAACAAAAAGTACCCTATAAACCCTTTCAAAATCGTACATTCTGCATAGTAGTAATACTAGTATCATTAAGCGTGTTGTTTTGCGATTAGATAATATTTAAGTGTGATAGTTCTATTTTAGACCACAAAGCGCATATGCTAAATTTCGTAAGTATATGGCATATCTGTATGTTTGTGTCTGGAGTTACCTGGAGTTAAAAGTAATACCGACAAACTCTTTTTGATTTAACTCGGGTATATTCATACTTAGAGATTAGTCTAAGTTTCTTTAAAATCGTTTTATACATTTTGAGATATGGGTGTTCACGTATTCATGGAGAGGACACACAGAGTATTGGTACCTTCTTATGATTTCGGTTTTTTATATGTTTGTTTGTTTATTATGGTTTAACTCAAGAACTAATTGACTTATTTTAAAAATTCTTTCACTATAAGGAAGCCACATTATCTGGAAATTACAAAGGCTACTTTTTTACTTGACTGAAGAAAAGAAATGATTTTTGGTCACGCGACCTAAGTCGCGAGTTGCTGCTAGTCGTAGAATATTTTAAAAATTTGTTGGTTGTGTTAGAAAATAACTTGTTTTCAGCATTGGGTTCGGAGACTTTGTGCCAGGCGAGCGGATATACACAGCTCGTATTGAGACTTCGTTTATTGTGTGTTCTCTGTACCTCATGCTTGGTATGGCTCTGGTTGCCATGTGTTTTAACCTTATGCAAGTAAGTCTGAATTTTATTCTTTTTTGTCAAGTTTGATATTGTTTCTATTCGAACTCTTTATATATTCTACACTTTTCATCGTGACACTTCGTCAACTTCATTATTGTTACACTTTTGAATTAGCAGTTGTACCTACTTTTACTTTCACTTCACAACTTTATTTTTAATATATCACTTAACCAATTTCACTTTTTAAGCATCTTCAGGACGTTTTTTTTAATTTCCATTACATCCTGAATGTAATTTTTTTCCACATATTTCCATTACATTCAGGATTTAACCTGTTGAGATTTACTATATAGTTGAGCGATATTTCCTTTTTACAATTTTTTATTGGTTACATGTGACCATTAACTATCATGTTATTAAATATGTACTGTCTTTTACCAGTCATTATAGAAATAGTATTTTTATAAGCAGATTTTTTATAGCATAAGATAGCAAACAAGCAGATGGATGAGTCAACCATCGCCTATAGACACCAAACATGGTAATGGTGCGTTGCTATCTTGTGGCGATGTCTAATGCCACGTGCATAAGTTTATCGGCTCCCTTACCCTCCAAAGCACTGACGCTTTGCAGCAGGAATAGGTAAGGCGGTGGTATTAGACCCGGGGGAGACAATGCAGAACTCTACCACCTAGTAGCCAAAAAGTTTTAAGAGTTATTAACGAAAGATATACATTTTTATATAGTATAGTTTTCTAACCATAAGCTAATTAATTGCATGCCAATTTTTTATGTTAGTTGGATAGACAAACTGGCAGACGTACCATCTGATAGTAAGTGTTCAACGTCGCCAATGAACATAAACCAGTTTACCTGGAACTAGCTCAGATAACTCATTTATGTGTTGTGTTGACATAAGATGTTAAGTCTCGGTATCAGTAATTACACTACCTGTCTTGCCCTTCTCTCCGAAACACAGCAAAGCTGTTTCATGGGAGAAACAAGAAAGATAGTGATACCCATGTAGCTGGGAGCACGGCAGAGCACATCCTTCCCACCGGTAGGCACTTATTAGGCAGGTGTCTCACATAGCCTTTACCAAGAAAATGTTTTAGAAGTCCCCTCGCGAGTAAAATTTGCAAACCCTAACTGGCCTCAGATTCATATTAACGCAGTGAAAAACATGGCTGAATCCAATAGTTTTATTCTCAGAATTTTCATGCCATAAAATAAGTGGTCAATTTCACAGTTCAGAATTTCATTCATTCATTTCATTCATTCAGAATCCAATATCCATTGCAATATATTGAAGCCAACTGGCGTTTTGAAATTTTTCAATCAAAGAAAATATTGCTTTTTAATGTGTCACTCATTTAGCTATATTTGAGTCCATAAAATAAGTAGTCAATTTGAGAGTTCAGAATCCAATATCTATTGCAATTTTATAATTCTTCAATTAAACAAAATATTGCTCTTATAATGTGTCACTCATTAAGCTGTATACACTAGGCCATTGGGAGGCCAGTCTTTAAAAACCTGCTGCTGTGTACAAGTCCTTAAAATATTAAAAATCATTATGGAACAGAATGTCACCCCAGTTGACACAAGTTTAACTTAGAAAATTTAGAAAAATATTTAGTTGCATATTATGAGTATATTTACGTCCGTATCCCCAAAGAGGTAGGCAGAGGTACAACAAATGCAATCATGATTAGACTAAGATAATAGTCCTACAATGTGATAGGTGGCAAGCCTATCGCCAACCGGGGACTTATCCAATCCCAGGCAAAATAGTTTTTTATTAGGAGACTGTATTTTTCAATACATTTCTTTAATTGCCCTACCCAGAATCCAACCTGGGACCTCTAGTGGTCAACATTCACACCGGATTAGTGGTCCGGTGTCAATGTTTCGTCCGGGTCCGGACCTCAAAGGCAGAGTTGCATATTGTAATAAGAATTAATATTTACATGGCGAAAATAAACGTAAATCATAACATTACAATGTATTTTGAATCTGCATATTTTTTGACTTTTTTCTCTTTTTAAGTGTATATTACAGGCATATTTTCGCATATTAATACTGCATATAATCAAATGTTTTATATTGTATGTAAATTAATTTGAATTTAATTTTCACTTAATCCGACAATGTGAATTCTTTACAATTTTTAAAATTTAGAGTTCTTAATAAAACATTTTACATTTACATGAAACCATTAAAATATTTTTTACAAAAGTTTTTGTCTATATTTCAGGAGCAAGTAATAAGCTACTATGGAGGTTTGAAACGAGTTTTCAAGCGAATTTACCGTTGCAAGAGGTGACTGTGTTTTTAAGAAGGCTTACTGCCAAGTGCCGCTGCATTTTAGAAATACTTACACAGAATGATGTCTTCCATTAATATTATACGTTAAGTCTATTGTATGTTAAGTTTAAGAGGCGAATCTGCAAGCCATTAAACATTTAAAGAAACAAATGACTTTTTTTTAAATAATATCTGTCTTTTTATGTAAAACCTTAAACAGGTTGGCTGGTAAAAGTTTGCAAATATTGAAGGAACTATAGTCAATGATCATAAGTAATCAATAAAAATATAATAAAAAAGAATATTTATAATAATAAATAATTTAAAATAAATATCACTGGAAAAATTGCACGAATTTATCTAACCTCAAAATAAGCAATTTATTTGCTTGTAGTATGTGTGCCAACTGCCAGTCAACGATACTAAGACATAGAGATACACATATATAAATACTCAGACAGATTTAGTAAACACCCAAACCAAGAAATACAAACACCTATGCTCATAAAACGAATGTTTGTCACTCTCTGGAATCAAATCCGAGCCCCGTTGATGCATTGATGTAAACGTCAATGAAATCAGTGTAGTTATATTCAAAAAGTATGGTCACCGCACGATGTACTAACGAGTTTAGTCGTGAGCTCAGTAAATCTCAGAACTTCTATGCGCCGTGCACAGGTGTCCGTACTAA
Source organism: Apodemia mormo (assembly GCA_036924255.1). NCBI lineage: Eukaryota > Metazoa > Arthropoda > Insecta > Lepidoptera > Riodinidae > Apodemia > Apodemia mormo. The sequence goes on along the minus strand of JAUPFN010000020.1, from coordinate 3,524,726 downwards.
ACATTTTCATCGGAAAATGAGGTAAAATATAAATATTTTTTTACATATTTGTGAATCGAGTACTGAACTTCCTCCTTCAATATGTCCATTCCTTTACCAGTCAACTGGTATATCATTCAAACAACTTAAATTTACTTAGCAATGTTCCGCGGATATATAACTTCTGTAATGGCTCTAAAAGGAAAAAAAAACAATACTTCGAAGTACTTTAACTTCAACTCGCATTGAGTGAAGTAATGTACATTCCTCCTGAAGACACTTTGGTTACTAAGGGAAACGTGCATTTACTACGTATAATGTATGCTTTTGTTGTCACTGACGCAGTGAAAAGTGCAGTGGACGAGGGTGGAGGAATAGTTTTGCCGTCGGGGTCTTTTTTATTTTCTGGACCTTTTGTGAGTTTGTTCTATTTCTGACACTGTTTTTCTTCTTTCAGTGACTTCGCAAAAATCACTTAACCGTCTCCCCCTAATTTCACTAACTGTCGTTGAAAAACGATCACATAATGCCATTGCATAGGACGTTGTATCATCTGGCATTACAGAAACTTTATTGAATGAAAGCAAAACAGCTCATTCAGCATTTAAGCTGCTATTGAATATTCAACAACAACCCAAAAGCGGTGTGCAATTTAAAAACAATAAAATTATCCATGGCTATAGGGTTTAAATAATGCTAACTTGTCATCTAGAATGAATGCTTTAGGGCACGCAAACATTCATTTGAGGCGATGAAAAGGGTACTGAAAGTTTTAAAAAACCGTAACAAACTATTCAACGGCTCTCTGTTACTTCTTTTAGGGGTTTCTCATAAACACTTCCCATCATTCCACGTTCAGCGTACGCCGATGAGATCAAAGCTTGATTGAAATCATCTTCACTGTATCATAATGTAGAAAAAGTACAACTCAAAGTAAAGATTCGCGTTGAAATGCTGCAAGATCCACCCGCTAACATAACAAAGTAATAATAATAGCAATTTAAAAACATTTAAATTTCTACTACTTTAGTTTATTTACGTGCATTTACAAAAACTTAAAATCACTTGTAGTGTTTTACTTCGTATTCCACAGTTTAGAGACTCTTTTAAGAAGACAAGTACTTTTAAAATTATATAAATACACGTTAAGATGGAGCTTCACCGAATACCGACGATATTGTGTTAATAAAAAAATATTTATTTACCTCTGCCCTACTGGGTACGCTCATGGGTCCACTAATACATATCAAACGATTTCTCCATTACGGCTACAAAGTATTGCTAAATTAACATAATGGCAAAATTGTTTTCACAAATCTGCAATCATTTTTAAAAGCCTAGCCAATAATACTCAACAGTATGGGGTACGCAAGAATAAAATAAATATCCCCACTTAACTTGTAGACGAAATAACCTAGAAATGTTTTTTAAGACTTTTTTACAATTTCATTGGCATCTCTAATATTATATTCATGCCAAATTACAGATATTTAGTACTTAAAGTCTCTAAGCTAAGCTGCGGACAGGCGGGCGAATAGTCGACCATGGCAAAATTATAATTCCTAGTTAAATTGGGAATCAGAAATTCACCGTTTTCATTACTTACCTTGAATGTTCTTTTCAAATTTATTTTCAAGTTTTTTAATTGTTTTTGTTCGAAATGCCATATTTTGAACAGCGAAGAGTAAGACACATTTTACATAAAATTATTTTGATGTTTAATGTCAAAGTGTCAACTTGTACATACATAAAGACATAATTCTGTTACAAAAGAAGAATAATGATTTAAAAGAGAAATTCTGTCCTTTTGACTGTTTGCGTGTTAACTTGATATAAACTAACCGATAACTTGATCTATTGCTCTATAAACTAATCAGGATAACAATGATACACTTTCGGCTTGTCAAAGCGTTTAGCTTCAAATTGATTTAATGTTGAGCAGAAATTGAATTTAGATGTTGAATGCTCTCGTAAATTCTCCTACATTTCAATTAATTGTCTTGTGAGTACAGTCGACAGTGTTAGTGTCCGTAAAGTAAAATTACTAAGATGCAGAATTTAATGAGGAAAAATATATCTATCTTATCATCTACAATTAACATATTTTAAACAGAATAGCTTACCTGAAATAACGAAAACAACATTTAAAGCCTTTACTTCTAGTTTAAATAATATTATACTTCTTTTTACATTAAACAGGAGAATATTTTCCACATTTTTCTCAAGATTCTAAAATTAAATTTTTTACCTTCTAACGTCGCACTGCGAGCTAATAGTTCCATAGATTATATAATCATTACATAGTATAAAACAAAGTCGCTTTCTCTGTCTGTCCCTATGTCCCTATGTATGCTTAAATCTTTAAAACTACTTAACGGATTTTAATGCGGTTTTTTTTAATAGATAGATTGGTTCTTAAGAAAGGTTTTAGTGTATAAACCATTCCCATATTCCCACGGGAACAAAAGCTGCGCGGGTGAAACCGCGGGCAGGTCGCTAGTAACTGTATAAAAAATAAAAACGGAATGCCAATAGCGTAGCTCATGTTAATATAAGCATATTATAAAATGTACTTATGTATGACAATATATTCATAACATTTTATTTTTAAATAGTAAATTCTGCTTCAAGAATTATTTTCATCCGAAAAATCTAACTCTCAATTCACGCCTAAAAAAGTTTGCTTTTATTCAAAAAGCAACCGTACAAATTATTCTTTTCTTATTATCAGAAAGACAAAGGCGAACAAATGTACTTGAGATAAAACAAATCCGTGTTAAAAGTTTGATGTAAGCTTTTTCTTAAGGAAATCTTAGTCATTACATGGTCCCAAATTTATCAGAACAATAATGAAATAAAAACAGGCCAAGTGCGACCTGCGCATGAAGAGTTCCGTACCATAATCTATAAAAATCGGCAAAAATTAACGTTTGTTGTATGGTTAACCCGTAAATATTTATTTTATTTTAATAACTAGCTGTTGCCAGCGACTTCGTCCGTGCGGAGTTCGTTTACTCCGCACTGCCCCTCCCCCGTAGGTGATAGCGTGATAATATGTAGCCTATATGTTGACCCGACCTGTCAGTAATATTCATGCAGAAGTAAATCCATGCAGTACTTTCTGAGTTTACCCCGGACATACATACAGACAAACAGACAAAAATTCTAAAAACTATATTTTTGGCTTCGATATCGATTATAGATCACGTCCTAAGTATTTTTTAAAAAAATATATTCAATGTACAGTTTTGACTTTCTTAGATTTTATTATATGTATAGATTTCACTTCATTTCACTTAATTATTTATTTTTAAAGTGAATATAGAACTCAATATTCTATTAATATTTCAAGCATCTACCAGCTGTCGTTATTAAGATAGAGAAAAAAAATTGTAAAATAATGCAAGCCGCCATTCAATATTTATTTTATTTTATTTTTAGTATTTGTTTTTATAGTAGCAACAGAAATACATCATCTGTGAAATTTCAACTATCTAACTATAACAGTTCGTGAGATGCAGCCTGGTGACTGGACATACAGACAGAGCTAGACAGGAGTCTAAGTAATAAGGTTCCGTGTTACGGGTATGGAACCCTAAAAAACCAGATATGTGCCAGTTGGACTCTCATGTGTAGGTTCCGTAATACCGAGCTATATTAACTATATTTTTGAAAATAGAATTTGAAATAAGAAGTTTTAGGTGGTACAAAACTACGTATTTAAATAATTTATTACAAAAGTAACCATTTCCCCATGTTAGTTGGGACTCCGAAGTCTTTTGAAGAATAGACCTCCTGTCGTTCTGCTAAGCAGGTAGTAAAAGGCGACCATTTGGCTATACGTGACACTATCATCTTGACTACTAGGTGGTAGAGTTCTGCTACGTCTTACCCGAGTCTTTGTTACCACCTCCTTATCTATTCCTGTCAATAGCGTCAATGCTTGTCACTGTCGTGTTCCGGTTTGGAGGGAAGGAAGCCGTTAGACTTTTGCATGTGGAACAGCCATCAAGCCACACGTATACCACGAACCATTAACATCTTTAGTGTTTACAGGCGATGGTTTCTATTTCCATCACAGGAGCCATCGGCTTGTTTGTTATATAAAAATGTGTATAATAATATATTAAAAAAATTAAACCGACGAAAAGTTATGCGTCGTCATACTTTAAAATCAATGAGTGAATAATAGTTCTTCCTTTGTTTTCGTATCCTTTTGGGTAGATATTTTGTAAAAAATTAGAAGAGACAACCCTCGGGATATATTCTACCTGATAAAAGAAGAATTATAAAAATTGGATCACTGTGTAAAAAGTTATGCGTGGTCATATACTAAAATCAGTAAGTGAAACATTAATCATCGCTTGTTTACATACTCATAAGGTTGGATTTTTTAAAATTAAGTGGGACCACCCTTGATGTAAACTTATCCTATAAAAAATATTTCTTAATCGGACTACTCTGTGAAAAGGTATGCAAGAATATAGAAAAATATATACACCTGTATATATTTTACCCTTGTAAAGGTCCGTCCAAGTTTTAAAATTGGGAACTAAGTATTGAATTGAAAGTGCTTTTTAATTATTATTGTAAATTATTACATAAAAATAATCGTTTAAAAATATCCCACTAAATTCATGAACTGCATGCACCGAGTTTTGTAAATGAACTGTGTAAATCTGGCATTGTGTCATTTTACATTTAACTTTAATTACGATAGTAACTATTATGACGTAATATGTCGCTCTTTCCTGATTAATTCCGATTTAATTTGGTTGAAGGCACTAAAATATTTTAGTTCGAATTTTGCGTAATTAAAACTATATACGTGCGTTTAGCTTTTTGTGTCGGATAAAAATGAAAATTTGAAAATACAGAAAATATGTAATACTTAATCATTTATATTCGGCCACAAATTACAAGTCGCAGCACCCAGGTAATTATGCAAAAAGTTGAGAATACGCGAGTTTGAAACTGTGTTCTCTCACTTTATGGCTAATTTGGCTCATCCAACTGCATTTAAAACTTGCTCAGATATTAAAATAACGCTTCGCAAGAGAAACGAGAGCTCTACGAACATGGAGAATATTATGACTCAACTTTTTGTTATTATAATTAATTAGCTGCACATTTCTTCAAGAAAGTCAATCTACATAAAGTACTCTTCATCATTTTTTTAATATCAATAGGGAAGCGCTTGGCAAAGATCTCGCCTGATGGTAAGCTAAGGTGCGGCCTAAGATGGAACGCGCTTCCCTAGAAGATACTTGTTCACTCTTCTCTTGAAAATCCCCAGGTTGTACTCGTTGGAGAACACAGACTCAAGAAGCATATTTCAGTCCAAAGTAGGGTTTCACAATTGCTTATTATAATAATTGCGCATTATTATAATAAGCAACTAAGAAAAAGGCTTCTTTTTCATAGTTCATAGTCTGAAAGATTATTTCAGACTATGAACATTTAACCCATTTAACATCAATGACGGATATTTTCCTTGTGTTGGTCCCGTTCTCCTATGAAGAATAGGCCAATTGCCATTTTGCCAGAAAGGACGTAAAAGGCGACCGATTGGCTATACGAATCACTACCATCGTGGCTACTAGGTGATAGAGTTCTGCATTGACTCGCCCGTGTCTGGTACCACCACCTTACCTATTTCTGCCGCAAAAGCGTCAGTGCTTGTCACTGTCGTGTTCCGATTTAGAGGATAAGGTAGCCGGTAAACTTAAGCATATGGCATTAGGCCTCACCACAAGATAGCAACGCACCATCAACATCACCGCCATCTTTAATGTCTATAGGCGATGGTTGACTCTTTCCATCAGGGGACCCCATCTGCTTGTTTGCTATCTTATGATTTTAAAAAATCCGCACTAAAATTTCACCGCCTATAAAATCTTCTCCATGTACATTTTATAACTTGATCGATCATTACTGATGAACTTGTAAAGTCTAATTAGCTGGATAGTTTTCTTTTTGACTTTATAACATATGATATACTCGTGGATTTTTTTCACATGTTTAGCTGGCAGCGAGGGGACACTTGAATAACAGAAATCAGCACTTTGAAGCTTAATAATTCACAAACGGATATCTTCGGCTTATTTAATGTTTTCTTTATGTCATGAGATATCAAACAAACAGATGGCTATCCTGATGGAAAGAGAAACCATCGCCTATAGATACTAAAAATATTATTGGTGCGTTGCTATCCATGTGGCAAGATGGCAATGCCACATGCATAAGTCTACCAGCTACTTGACCCTCCAAACCGAAACACGACAATGACAAGCACTGGCGCTATTGCAGCAGGAATAGGTAAGGCGGTGGTACCAGACACGGGCGAGACAATAGAGAACTCTACCATCTAGTAGCCACGATATCAGTGACACGTAAAGCCAATCACATCATTTCCTCTAAAATAAAAAAAAATCAGACGCGCTCGAGAATGTCAAGAAATCGTTTTCTTTGCAAATTTGTGATCCTCCCATTCCCTTACGCTACACTTGAATCTTCAGATTTTCTAAATTTTTGTTGGCAGTTAACCCACCATATCATTATGAGATGCGCTTCGGTGTTTCCATGTCGCTGTTTTTTTCCATATTTTTTTTTATCTGTAGATTTATTTCTGATGTATAGGGAGCGTAACACAAAGACAGTAGTTCGTAATAAAGCAAGTTTAATACTGACGAATGGTTGACAGCTTATGCTTATGATTGACACACATCAACATACACGTCAATTTCCCACCACTGAAACGAAAAACTTTATGTAAGCTTTTATTTTTCTTACAATTTATTCTACAAAATCCAATATGTCCTTATGACGCTCGACTTACAACCCATTTAGCATCTTGGGCTCCTCTTCTATTTGCTAATCCTTCGCCTTATATGAACTATTTGGTAAAATGGCAGATAGTCTTTTCTGCCATTTTACCAAATAATATGGGGAAAAAGAGTTACATTTTCTCATTATGTTACTCCATTACCCTTTTTCGAGGACTAGACCAACTGCCGTTCTGCCAGGTAGTTCGTAAAAGGCGAACTATCGACTATAGCGGTCACTACCATCGTGGCTACTAAGTGGTAGAATTTTGCATTGCAATGTCTATAGGCGATGGTTTGCTATCTTATTATATAAAAAATATTATATTAGAATGAACTAAATTAGGATTCAACTTACAAATTCAATCAACTTTAAAATAATTACATGATAAAGGGGGATTCAACGAATCCAAAGTATGTAAATGAGATATTGAGATAATTAAAGCAACGCTTGAGGTTATGTGATTAATGGGTATTACTGAAACTCTGAGCACTGACAAACTCTTTTGAGCACTGACAAATTTTATTTTATTTCATAATGTAGCAACCAAGCAGATAGTTTTCTGGAGAGTCATCGGCAACAAATCATCCGTGTGACGGGGTTGTAATGCATACATGTATAAATTTATCGGCTACTTTACCTTTCTAACCAAATACAAGACAATTAGCTGTTTCACCAAACAACATCTAGGATATGCTTGACCACAATCGTATCAAAAAAGCAGAGGTAATTCGATGTTTCATGACAGACACAAACTTAGCGAAATTTTATACAAAGGATGTGGTTAGGAAAAAACTTAATAAATATTTAGCTGTACCTTAGCCTGTTATTTTTTCAACTCACCAACGGAATTCCAAGCTGTTTATTTTGTAGTCGATGTTTGTTGTTTAATTTAGTTTTTATAATGTAGCTTCACTGTGGCTAGCATATTCTGCTTCGAAATATCTGCCAATATTTCTTTGTAAAAAAGATATAGCATGTTTAAACATTTTAAAATTGAGCCATTCTTTATTTACCTTAAAATTTTAATGAAGTAATTAATAGTAAGTATGAGTATTCAGCAAAGAGAAAAAGCTTGTATTAAGAGGCAGCTCAGACTTTAGACCAACTTTTGACGAGAAATCAAAATTTTCTCAAGTCCTAATTTTTCATATTATAAGGTACTGTTATTTAATGAAATGGTACCATTAAATAGTTTAATCTTTTAAATATTGCTTCAATGAAACAGGTTTTTTTATATTATAAGATAGTAAACAAGCAGATGGGTCTCCTGATGGAAGGAGTCAACCATCGCCTATAAACACCAAAGATGTTAATGGTGCGTGTTGCTATCTTGTGGCGACGTCTAATGCCACATGTATAACTTTATCGGTTACCTTACCCTCCAAACCGGAACACGACAGCGACAAGCACTGACGCTATTGCGGCAGGAATAAGTAAAGCGGTGGTACCAGACCCGGGCGAGACAATGCAGAACTCTACCACCTAGTAGCCACGATGGTAGTGACTCGATAGCCAATCGGTCGCCTTTTGGCCTATTCTTCAAAGGAGGCCGGGACCAACACGGCGGTTTTTAATCATCAATTGTATTTCTTATGATAAATGTTCTCCGGAATCAAGTTTCGATAATTTTGCTAGGAAGTATTGCTACTGGTAGAATCAACAAAACTAAATTGCCAGAAACATCCAACAACTGTGCCTGAATGGATTACTTTTTACCTAAAAGATCTATAACTATATCTAATTAATTAAGCAAATATGCCTATTTCAACGAAATATGATGACATATTAACTGGGTTTTTTGTTATCAATTAATAACATTCCTATAGAAATATTAGCAAAAATAAGTCATTTAAATAAAATTCATTATTTTTTATTTCAAAAATATTTAAAAAAGAATACTATAAAATCCGCTACGACCGTGTGCCAAAATTAGTACCGCGTAGTAATAATTAAAATATTAAAAGTATCAATACTATTTTCATTTTACCAGCACTAGTGGCACTGTATGGTCGATGACGTCCAGCTCTCGCATCGATTAGAAAATACCTAAAATTCAGTTGGGCAATTTTGTGAAATGGCTCTTAAGGCGCCCCATAGACCTACAATATTTCGTATCGTTTAGGATTAACATTGAAGGTGGCACAAAAATTTAATGAAAATTTGAGTGAGTTTAATTTTTATTCTGCAACATTTTTTTCTTGCACTGTGTAGGCTTAATATTGCAACATATTTTCCACTTCAGAGATTGGAGTGGTCGCGTTCCGTCAGCCACGGTGTTCAATGTATGTCTTAAATTTAAGTAAAATGGCGAGCAATAATACTGTAAAAGATAAAGAACGGGAGTTTTTACTGGAGTGTATAGAATTGTATAGAGATTTATTTAACAAAATCACCAGCAATGTTGCCGCCAAAATTACGTCGTTAGACATGTTGCTAGCACCAAAATATTGACTATTTGTCTATTTTATTGAGTGAATTTATAGAACGTTTGGAATCGTTATATCGTTTGGGATATTCAATAATTATTGCACAATAAAAGTACTGCGCAATATTATTGTTGGTCTATGGGGCGCCTAAGTATTCAGTATTATCAGTTGCCAGTTGTCACATACTATTGACATTAGATTGTGGCTTTGACGTCCACACTTTTAGACTATATCAAAATTAAAAATATTAAAAATTACGGCAGAAATAAGTGTAACGAAACAATATAAAAATGATAAAGATTTTTAGAAACAAACAATAATAAAATATGTACTTTATAATGTAGCTTTAGTTGATTTCGACTAACAGTGGTAATTTTATGTTGGCGTTTCGTAGTTTTATAATGGCAATACTTGGGATATGTCTTTGACGTGCAGCATAGGTTTGGTTCGGTTCGACTGGCGTTCGATTAAATCATTATCATAATACGAAATCTTGAGCGTTAACTGCATGTTAAATTTTTAATTACGTGAATTGAGGAACTGGCCTCCCGTCAGGGCTGTCATAGGGAATTTCTCTCAGCCCGCTTTTCCATCTTTGCACGGAGGTGATGACTCTCTGGCCCATAACGCTAAGGTCGATCTTCTGGGCTCGTTCTTTGTGGCCAACTCCATTCTGGAAGACCAAGGGAATGCACTGTCTACCATCCCGCGGTGCGATAGTTTTATAGCGGATATAAGACTCTTGCATTATTCTTTGCGTAAAGCATTATTTTCCTTGGACATCAACAAGTCCAGTGGACTTGTTGATGTCCAAGGAAATCCTCACGCATACGGATGGCATACCTCCAATTGTACGTAAAGTGTATGCTGCAGAATTGGCGCCCGTATTAACATGTCTGTTTCGACTCTCCTACTCACTAGGCGTTGTGCCAAAATCGTGGAAGACAGCTGTAGTGCATCCCATTCCTAAATCCGTCTAGTTACCGGCCCATAGCCATAACCTAACCTACTTAACCTACTTTGACCGCCCCGTTGGTCGAGTAGTTAGCTACCCTGATTACGCAATCGGCGGGGCTCGGGTTCGATCCCCGACGGGGAAAAGTATTTGTGTGATGAGCATAAATGTTTGTATTTCCGGGTTTGGGTGATTATTAAATATATTCCAGTATTTCTATCTATTAACATCGTTGACTAACACCCATAGTACAAGCAAATAATTGCTTACTTTAGGGTTAGATTAGTAAGTGTAAATTGTCCCGTGAATATTATATTATTATAACTTGTTTTCCAAAATTATGAAAACCATCATCAACTGTCAGCCCCTTAAGTATTTAGAAGAGCACCAGCTGGTTAGTGACCGTTAATACAGTATCCGTCGCGGCTGCTCAGCTGGTGATCTACTATTATACCTCACGCATCGGTAGGCGGAAGCAGTTGAGTCAAGGAGGAGGCATTGGCAGTTAGTTTGGATTGCGCTTTTTGCAAAAATGCTTCTTACGGGCTTCCTGAAAAAAATGTGCAAGTGAATAACTAGTTTTTTGGCCGATTGAAGCATTAACGTCGCAGTCGAAGGTGCATGATTTGACCTTAAACCTGTCAATGCTGGATTTCCACAAAGCTGCATGCTATCATCCACACTTTTCGTCTGCATATCAATGATATGTTGCGAATTAGTAACATAAATTGCTATGTAGATAATAGTACTGGTGATGCTACATACCTCGGCCATAGTGGAGTCCAAGAGAGCCGAAAGAAGGTCGTATATAAAATCGAGAATCACCTTACCGATGTCTCGGAATGGAATCGTCAAAACTTGTTCAAATTTAACCCCAAGAAGACACAGCTTTGCACGTTTACCGCAAAAACCTCGACTTGAGGATACTGTCTTGACAGCCTTAGCCAGTGTCGGAATCCTGGGAGTCAACGTATCGAATACTGTCCAGTTTTACGGTCATCTGGAAGGTAAGGTGAAACAAGCCTTCAAAAAGCTCGGTTTGCTTAGCAGAGCGAAGCAGTACTTCTTGCCAGCCCATCGTCTCCAACTTTATAAGGCGCAAATTTGGCCTCACATGGAGTACTGCTTTCATCTCTGGGCTGGAGCTCCCTATTACCATCTTCTTCCACTTGGTTGCATTCAACGTAGAGTGGCTCGGTTCGTTGACGATCAAGCTGTTTCAAAACGGCTTGACTCTTCGACATTATGCAGAGATGTAAGCTCGCTCTGCGTCTTTTATCACATCTCTATTATGGAGAGTGTTCCGACGAGTTGTTTAGACTAATTCCTGCTGCTAAATTCCAAAAGAACATACATTCACAATCACTAACTTTTGTGAGATAAACGTAGTGATTATGTATCAATCACTATCTTTATCTATAATATATTATTTAATACATAAATTGTTATCGGTAAAATGGTTTCCTTGGTTTTAGTACTGACATATATTTGCATGGCAATTTGAGACATGGTTCTCTAATGTCATTCAGACACATTCACAAGCATCTTGAAAATTTCGACCAACAAGAAATTCAAAGAATAAAACATCTGTCGTAAGAAAACTATAATCACTTATACATGCCACTGCAATCGTTACTTTTAGGTATTTACAACTTCTTGTCCCGGTTTTTTACTACCACCCTATTTATTTCTGCTTCAATGATGTCGATGTTTACCTCAGCCAGAAGAGTAAAGTAGCCGATATAACCATCCAGCCATACAGATAGAGATGCGCCATTTATATCTTTGCTCTACAGATAGTCGTCGTCTCTTTCCATCAGAAGAGTTATATCACAACAAAACCAGTGAGCTCAGACTCAACTGTCTAAACATTTTGAATCTTTGAGCTTCAACAGCACTCATACGGCTCAACCTTCAGACCCTCATCATCACAAGTTATAGAAAATTCTCTGAAAAATGAAATAAACAAGTCCAAATTCAACTATCCTTAGTATTGTCTATCTACAAGTTCCAATGGCACATAAAATAAGGGCCTGACGGTGAAAAAGCTCAACTTTCATACTCTCCTCAATATTGGTCCTAAAAAGTACACATAACAAAAAAACCAAAGAACCCAAACTCAGCTGTCTTAGCATTCTGCATCTGGGATCTCCAGTACCTATATCCCGACTTCATCAGAAAAGCAGCTTGACGGTACTAGAATATTGCATTGTCATGTAACTACGTCAATAAAATTTCAGCTCAATCGGATATCGGGAAATGATTTAAAAAGATTCATAAAATTTGATTAATTTCGTACATACAAACATTGCCAGTTAAAAGCTTGTAATAAACGCATGGCCACAAAAGTCATAGGAAATTTACTCAGGTGAAAAATACGACAAAGACATTAAGTGTTGTGATGTTTTTCTTGCCTGTGTTATATGACTTCTCATATAACACAGGCAAGAAAAACATCACAACACTTAATGTCAAAATAATTTTATTTTTTATTGTGTGAAAAAGTTGAATACACGGAGGCTGTAAAAATAAGCAATGTTTTATTACTTTTTTGTCAAGGTAAAGTCTTTGAGGTTTGGAAATTAAAATACCGACATGTAATTTTCTCCCGTTTTCTCTGAAATACATTATCTGGAAATAATAATTTTCTCTTTGTTATCTTGGAAATAAATTAATAATACAAGTAATTAAGCTCTGTGGTGTAGTGGTCATGTGTTGGCGTTGGCTACACGAGATCCCGGGTTTAATTCCCGGGTCGGGCACATTAAAAAAATAGTGTTTTTTCAGTTTTCTGAGAAACACAAAGTTGCCCGGGATTGGAAAGTGCCCGGTTGGCGATAGGCTTGCCACATATCACATTTGTGGGACCCAGTATCTTCGGCTAATCGTGGGTGCACTTGTTGTACCTCTGCCTACACCTTCGGGAATATGGACGTGAAGATACTTTTTTTACTTTTTTTAAATCTTATATATAAAAATTAATTACTGTTCGTTAGTCTCGCTAAAACTCGAGAACGGCTGAACCGATTTGGCTAATTTTGGTTTTAAAATATTCATGGGGTTCAGGTTAGGTTTAAGAGGTGAAAAAATATAGAAAATAAAAAATGATGTGGTGTCGCGGGACACCAGGTAGGAACGAACTTCCTTCGGCTAAACGGCACTACTCGCTTGTGTACGCGACTGTCGCGCCTGCGCACGTCTCATTTAACGCTTTTATTCCACGCATTTTTCTTACGGTTTTACTATCACATTTTTTTCAGTTCGGTCGCGCAGCAGTCGGGGATAGGGATTTTCCCTATCCCCTCCAAGCCTGCCGTAAGGAACTTCGTTCCAAAAAAAAACGGAAAAGTAGATACAAAGCTGGCAAAACAACGTTTGCTGGGTCAACTAGTAAATTAATAAAGTGTAATTTCGTTCTTGAGTGTGTGTGTGGATATTGCGTAAGATAAAACTCCAATTTTTTAACATTAGATAGCAAACAAGCAGATGACTTTTTTGATGGAAATAGACACTATTGCCAGTAGATACCAAAACTAAAAATGCCGAACTGTATCTACCACCTAGTAGTCACGATGGTAGTGTAACGCGAAGTCAGACAGATAGATAGACCAAAACTCTAATAATTAGCTTTTTCGCTTCTGTTATCGATATATTAACCGACTCAACTATTATTTTTCAAAAATTTTTTATGTGCAGAAATTATTTTTACAATCTTTTATTATATGTATAGATTCATTTCGAGAATTACATTTTTCCTTAGCACAGTTTTTGGTTCCATGGAAAAGATAATAATAATACTCTTTATTGTACCACATAAAAATATTACAAAACTGTAATTATTAAACCTATTACGAACTGCCTGGCAGAACGGCATATTATCTATTATTCAAATAGGGCCCAGACCAACCTACATTTATTTATATAATTACTTTATATAGGTACAAATATTAAGTTTTAAAATACATATGTAATTAACAAACGGCATATTCAAAAAATATTCAATTAAACATAAAAGTATAATAGGCTCAATAATTACAAATTATATTAATTAGCCCAGTAATATACATATACATGGGGCACACTAAAAGTTTTGCACTTCTAGCTAATCGGAACTATTTGAATTTCGAATGTTATATTTTTAAAACAACCTTTTACCTTTTACCTTCTTAGTAATAAAAAAAACAATTGGCGGGAAATGATTTGTCAATTGTTTTTTATCACACATCAAAGTTCGACGTACGCAACGAAAATGGAATTAAGTCGAAAAGATTTTAGAGCGATGATTTTTTATGATTTTAAAAGTTCTCTTTCTCCGCAAGACTGTGCCGCTCGTCTTCAAAATGCTTTTGGGAGAGATGCACCTTGTTTGAGCACCGTGAGGCGATCGATGGTTTGCTGAATTTGAGAGAGGTTGAGTTTCTTTCATGACGAATTTCGTGAAGGGCAGCCTTCAACTGCCGTCAACGAAAATAATGTGGCTCCTGTTAAGCGGTTAATTGAACAAAACCCCCGGGTTACCTATGAGACAATTCGAGGACTATTGGGGATTGGTATGAGTCAAATTCAGAAAATTTTACAAGAAGAATTGAAAGTTCGGAAACTTTGTTGTCGTTGGATCCTTCATGACACTGACACTTACAGCGGAGCAGAAGCGGGCTCGCGTGGAATGGTGCTCACAGATGCTACTGAAGTACGACCACGGACATTATAATACTGTTAAGGACATTGTCACAGGAGACGAAATTGGATTTATTGTTTTGAACCCGAAAAAAAAACAACAATATTGTGAATGGGTGTTTGAAAATGAGAACAGGCCAACAAAAGTGAGACAGGCGAGAAACGTTGATAAAAAAAATTGATCACGTTTTTTTTCTCAGCTACGGGTCCCATCTGTACAATCCCACTTGAAAATCAAAAGAGTGTTAATTCCGAGTGGTATTCTATCATTTGTTTACCCAGGGTGTTAGAAAAAGTTCGCGAAAGACGACCCAAAAGCCGCATTCTCCTACACCATGATAACGCTTCTTCACACACGGCCAACAAAACAAAGTCATTTTTAGCTTCCGAAAAAGTACATCTCGTCACTCATCCTGCGCATAGCCTCGACCTAGCACCCTGTGATTTCTGTATTTTCCCCAAAATCAATGATTTGATGAGAGGTTTTACTTTTACCAACTGCGAAGAGGCAGTGATAACGTTCAATCAGCACGTAGAATCTGCCTTCAGATCTGTGGTCCTCCTATTTTAAAAAATGGTTCAATCGCATGAAAATGTTTAAAATGTAAAGTAAATTATTTTGAAAAGCAATAAACATAATATTTTGGTTATAACATGTTGTTTTTTTAAGTTACGGAATACTTATAGTGTGACCTACGTACACAACACTGAACGTGTTAAAATCGCGTTATTGTGCACTTACATGCCCTCATTTGTTTAATTGTTTTTAATTTCTATATGCCGATAATTTATTCGCTAGAATTTCAGGAATGATAAAATTTAACAAATATTTTTTATGATACTTGGATAGGCAAACTGGCAGACGTACCACCTGATGGTAAGTGGTCGACTTCGCCAATGAACATAAACCAGTTTACCTGGAACTAGCTCAGGTAACTCATTTATGTGTCGCCTATCCTAAGACATAAGATGTTAAGTCTCGGTGCCAGTAATTAGGTGGCATGTCTTGCCCTTATCTCCGAAACACAACAAGCTTTTTCACGGGAGAAACAAGCAAGATGATGGTGCCCATGCAGCTGGGAGCAGCACAGCGCATCCCTTCCATAGATATAGTTGTTTTATAGAGCAATTAAACACTTTGGCTGTCCTCCAAACCAACACTTATTTACATATTTATAGTATACATATATTAACTTTAAAGTTATTACCTAATTTGTTTTTTTTTTTTTTTTATTATGACTTATTAGTCAGTTATTTTGCTTCCTGTATTATTTTAATTCAATTTTTATTGTAATTCTGGTTTTTTGTCTTGTTTTTATTTCAACTATTTTAATTCAATTTTAATTATATAAAAGTTTTGCCAATATTTTTTAACTCTAAAATATACTACAAAGTGAAAATCAGTAATTGGCCTATGATGTGATTTTTTATTGTGATATGCTGTGGATTTTTTGTTGATGAATAAAAAAAGAAATACATATGAAATAAACAACTGGTATATTGAAAAAATATTAAATTAAACATGGAAATCAAACCGGCACAATAATCACAAATTGAATTAATTAGCCCATTAATGTGCCATTAATGGGCTAATTAATTCATTATTAATTAGCCCATTAAACACAACACTGAACGTGTTAAAATTGCATAAATACGCACTCACATGTCCTCATTTTATACAAGCGGGTGTACTTAAAGTTGGATTGTTTTAATTTGTGCATATCGGTTATTTATACACTTGGTTTTCAGGAATAAGTTAACAAATAAGTTGTTTTATAGAGCAAACTTACTTTGGTTATCCTCCAAACCACCATTAATTTACGTCTAATTTTTTTTTAAATTCTAAACTTTTATATATAATTTTTTTTTATAAATATTCACGGGACAAATTACACTTACTGAGCTAACCCCAAAATAAGCAAATTATTTGCTTGTGTTATGAGTGTTAGTCAACGATATTAATACATAAAAATACATATACAAATACTGGAATATATTTAATAAACACCTAAACCTGGAAATATAAATTTGGCAGTAGCCAACACTACCGTCAGCCACCATCAGCTACCATCAGCAATTTTTTTTTGTCATAAGATAGCAAACAAGCAGATGGGTCTCCTGATGGAAAGAGTCAACCATCTCCTACAGACACCAAAGATGTTAATGGTGCGTTGGTATCTTGTGGCGAGGTCTAATGCTACATGCATAAGTTTACCGGCTACCTTACCCTCCAAACCGGAACACGACAGCGACAAGCACTGACGCTATTGCGGCAGGAATAGGTAAGGCGGTGGTGCCAGACCCCGGCGAGACAATGCAGAACTCTACCACCTAGTAGCCACGATGGTTATCTCTTGCCAACCACGATGGTTATCTTTTAACGACCATGACGGTCGGTCCGATACTCTAACCGCAATAGTTTTTTCAATCATTTTAAATCTCTAACCCTTTTTACCATACTTTTAACCATAATGGTTATCTTTCGCAACTTCTAACCATGATAGTTAACATAAAATATATCAATAATAATTACGCTCGTCCCAAATACCTTACCTTTTCTAAAAAACCAAGTTTATCTTTTTTACCTCGCAAAACCAACCAAAACTTCGCCTGGTTCAGCTGCTGTTGAAGCCTTCGCCGAAGCGCCAGCCTTTGCATCGCCTGCAACCGGTGAGACCTTCTGAAAATTACTTTCAGGAGTCAAATTGCTAGCACGCGTCATCCTGCCGCTATGAGCGCTTAGTGGTAACGACGATGCACATCCGCTACATAAACTGGTGACTTATGTCACAGGCACTTATTGAACCTACTTCAGGCACCATGTTTCTCACAAAAGTGGCAAAATAGAAATACACTATGATATCAATTAATTTAATCTAAAAGATGTACCACTTTTGTGATGAAATAAATAAATAAATAAATAAAAAATAAACATTTATGCTCATCACATAAATGCTTGTACCCGACGGGGACAAATCCCGACATAATTGTACAATTCATATATTATACTAACTGCAGCGTGCAGCCCGCTGCATTACAACAGTTTTTGCTGAATCCCGCGGGATCACATAAAAAGTAACCTATGTGTTATTCCAGGTGTATTATAGTATGTATTATCTACCCGTGTGCCAAATTTCATTCAAATCCGTTCAGTAGTTTTTGCTTGATTGAGTAACAAACGTCCATCCAAACATCCATTCACACATAAATCCAAACATCCAAACTTTCGCATTTATAATATTATTAATTAATTAATTAATATTAATATTAATATTAATATTAATATTAATATTAATATTAATATTAATATTAATATTAATATTAATATTAATATTAATATTAATATTAATATTAATATTAATATTAATATTAATATTAATATTAATATTAATATTAATATTAATTAATTAATTAATAATATTATAAATGCGAAATATTAATATTAATATTAATATTAATATTAATATTAATATAGATTAAGTTTTAAAATACATATGAAATTAAAAAACGGTTTATCAAAAAATGTTAAATCAAACATGGAAATCAAACAGGCTTAATAATTATAAATTATATTCATTGGCCCAAAAATATAACACGAAAACCGAAAAGCATAGCTAAGGTGGGACTTATAGTATAGGATCCTGATAGAAATCGACCTTCAGCGAGGTGGTTAATGAATCAAACATATTTTTATGTAATTTAATATATCAAAAAATATGTTACATATGTGTTGTCTATCAAATTTCAGTCCAGAATATTTTTAATTAATTTTTGAAAAAATGTTTTTTTTTTTAATATTTCACCGGTGTGGTTAACAAATAAATTTTACATCAATCGAAACCTGCCTGTTCATATCTGGCAACCCAAGGGTTGTGACAGGAAAAAATTAGGCAACCTAACTTTTGCATATACTATGGGTTGCATACTTTCGATTGGTTGGTTGGTGGAGACATTACAATCGTGCCTGCGTCCCTGCGTGTGTTGGTCCCTAATACAATAGATTAACTGCCGTTCTGCCAGGTAGGTCGTAAAAGGCGACCGATTGACTATACAAGTCACTACCACCGTGGCTACTAAGTGGTAAAGTTCTGCATTGTCTCGCCCGGGTCAGGTACCACCGCCTTACATATTCCTGCCGCAATAGCATCATTGCTTGTCACTGTCGTGTTTCGGTTTGGAGGGTAAGGTAGCCGGTAAACTTATGCATGTGTCATTAGAGCTAGCCACAAAATAGCAACGCATCATTAACGCTAATGGTGTCTAAAGGTTGACCCTTATCAGGAGACCCATCTGATTGTTTGCTATCTTATGATATAAAAAACAAAAGAATTCTGTAGCATCTCACCCGGTCTGGTACCACCTTTTTACCTGTTCCTGCCACAGTAGCGGAAATATTAGTCACTTTCTTATTCGGGTTCGTGGGATAAAGTGGCTTGTAAACTTATGCATGTAGCATTAATACTACGCGACATTGATAACATCGCACTATTAACATCTATGGTCTCTATATAAGGTCTCTATATGGATCTATATAGGTGATGGTTGTTTCTCCGTGAAATGAGCCATTTTCTTGTTTGCAATCTTATAATATAAAATAAAAGCGTAAAGAGGCCAAATTACACGTGGAAATTGTAAATTTTGTGGCACAAAAAGGTAGCATTACTTCATCATTATAACACGCCCGCGCCATGTTTTTCGAACAATCGTTTATTTAACTTCCCGACGAGTAGAGGGCAGAATAATTTGAAAAGTTTCCAGGTAACAAAGGGAAATGAATATCATGAGACAGATTATTGTTGTTACAGTCCGCGGGATAACACACTGTTTGTTAATTGAAGTTTAATGATAATAATAATAAGCCTTTTATTATTTTGTAATTTATATACAACTAGATTTATTTTCATAAAGAAATTTTAAAATATATTGAGTTATGTAATCAGTTTCTGTTTTACTATTGTATTACAAAATTAATACAAATAAATACACACACATACATATCTTCATTCTTATTCATTAAGGCTTCATTCGGAATATTTATCTACCGAAAAAATAAAAAGTGTAATGAAAAATATTTATTTGCAAGATTATCACTGTTTTTTTTTATATTACACTCGTAAGATAGCAAACGAGCACATGGGTCTTCTGAGTGCTAAGTGTGAGTTTTTCTTTTCGCATACGATCGTGAGCGCGTTTCGAGTTTACTAGGAATTTGTATGTGACTTGCACAGCGCCACCTAGTGGTAAACGTGAGAAACCAGTTTACCACTAGGTGGCGCTGTACAAATCACATGCAAATTCCTAGTAAACTCGAAACGCGCTCACGATCGAATGCGAAAAGAAAAACTCACACTTAGCACTCTGATGGAAAGAGTTAACCATCGCCTGTAGATACCAAAGATGTTAATGGTGCGTTGCTATCTTGTGGCGATGTCTAATGCCACATGCATAAGTTTACCGGCTACTTTACTCTCCAAACCGGAAAACGACAGTGACTAGCACTGAAGCTATTGCGGTAGGAATAGGTAAGGCGGTGTTACTAGACCTGAGCGAGATAATGCAGAACTCTACCACCTACATAGTAGCCACGATGGTTGTGACTCGCATATCCAATCAGTCGCCTTTTACGACATGCCTGGCAGAACGGCAGTTGGTCTGTTCTTCAAAGGAGCCCGGGTCCAATACGGGGAAAAAGTTACAATACATTAAAATAAGAAAATGATACCAGCGTATTTTATCATTTAGTGTGGTAATATTTAAAAATGATACACTGATGATGATGATGATGTATTTATAAAATACTAGCTGACCCAGCAAACGTTGTTTTGCTATTCATATTATATTAGAAATCCATAGCGGACAAACAACGTGACACGTAATTTATATAAGTCTACGCCTTACGGGATTATCCTTCCACGCGGCCAAAATGGCATTAAACTATATATGGTGGTTAAGTATTCTTAAATTTTCTATTTTTCCGCGCAATTTTCTTAATATTTTCTTTTATAAGAACCTTTTCCTTACAATTACAAATACAATATATATATATATATATATATATATATATATATATATATATATATATATATATATATTTTGTGTTTGTAATTGTAAGGAAAAGATTTAAGATTCTAATAATTAGAAAAATAAAGTTTTACAATGAAGAAACTAGGTATTTATTTACAAATTTCTATATAACATTTACATTAATGATATCAAACTGAAATTTAATTAAATCATTTTAGTTACTTATATTAAAATTTTAAACTACATTTTTTCGCCGTGTTGGTCCCGGCCTCCTTTGAAGAATAGGCCAACAGCCGTTCTGCCAGTCGAAAAGGCGACCGATTGGCTATCGAGTCACTATCATCGTGGCTACTAGGTGGTAGAGTTCTGCATTGTCTCGCCCAGGTCTGGTACCACCGCCTTACCTATCCTACCGCAATAGCGTCAGTGCTTGTCGCTGTCATGTTTCGGTTTGGAGGGTAAAGTAGCTGGTAAACTTATGCATGTGGCATTAGACCTCACCACAAGATAGCAACGCACCATTAACATCTTTGGTGTCTATAGGCGATGGTTGACTCTTTCCATCAGGAGACCCATCTGCTTGTTTGCAATCTTATGATATGTATAAAAAAAATATGAGAATTACTACCGGATCTAAACGCGACCACACATTGAGAAGATGCAACAAATTAGACAAATTAGAAAATCCGGTCAAGTGCGAGTCGGTCTCTTGAAGGTTTCCGTACCATTATCTATAAAAAATGGCAAAAAATCACGTTGGTTGTATGAGACCCCCAATTTCTATGAAAATTTAAACTATCACGTTTCATGAGATATAGCTTAGTGACAGACGGACAGACATACAGACGGACGGGACTAAAGGGTAATAGGGATCACTTTTACTTTTTGGGTACAAAGCCCTAACAATGATTCTTATTTTATTCCATTGCACGCACGATGCATTGTGATCAAGAAGCGATTAAAAGTCTCGACTTCCTACAACTTAAGGTTTTCGTTTTCAAGGCGTCTGCGTTTATTGAAAAAGTTTAAGGGTAATTTAGAATTCAATAAGATGATTATCCGGGCACCCTATTGAAGTCGTCTTTTTTGATGGTAAGATGAATAATGTGTACTCGGTAAAAATGTATAAACAATTTCAATAAAACGTCACAACGCGCCGGAATACATATTTCAAAGTATTACGTAATATCTCTATATATAAAAATCAATTGCTGTTCGTTAATCTCGCTAAAAATCGAGAACGGCTGAACCGATTTGGCTCATTTTGGTTTTGAATTAATTGTTGAAGTCCAGGGAAGGTTTAAAAGGTGAGAAAATATAGAAAAAAAAATAAGAGATGCTAAAAAGGGCAGAACAACGCTTGCCGGGTCAGCTAATAATAAATACAAAAGTTTGGATGTACTGATCTATAACAGGTGAATAGTTTTTTTTTTTTATATCATAAGATAGCAAACAGGCAGTTGGGTCTCCTGATGGAAAGGGTCAAGCATCGCCTATAGGCACCAAAGGCGTTAATGGTGCGTTGCTATCTTGTGTCGAGGTCTAATGACACACGCATAAGTTTACCGGCTACCTTACCCTCCAAACCGTAACACGACAGTTACAAGCACCAACGCTATTGCGGCAGGAATAGGTAACGCGGTAGTACCAGAACCGGGCGAGACAATGCAGAACTCTACTACCTAGTAGCCACGATGGTAGTGACTCATATAGTCAATCGGTCGCCTTTTACGACGTGCCTGGCAGAACGGCAGTTGGCCTCCGGCTCTGGCTACTATTCTTCAAAGGAGCCAGGGACCAACACGGGGAAAATAAGGGATATGATTTAACGCGTATATTTCGCGTTCCCTACTGTCAAATGATCAATTCGTATAAACCTTTTTTTTCCCTCCCGAAAATTATATCGATAATTAATAACATTAACATAAACATTTTTTCGTAAATTACAATTTATTTTTTCCCTTTGACATAGATTCTCGAAAATAACAAATAAATGCGAAACGAAACATAGTGGGCTGAACATACTTTCGTTCACCTTATATTTATTGCCATAGAAAAAATTGCCATGTATCCTTGTATTAGAAATTTACACTGTGTCATTTTTTTTGGTTATCTGATGAATCCACTCTGTGATCTGCCCTTTCGTCTAAAATGTCTGACACGTGAGTCTACGCTCTTGTAATTTAATCTAATAATTACAGTATCCTATTTTCTTCTTCGAAAAACTTGACTTATATGGGATCATGGTGCGTTTTTAGAAACCCTGACTACGCAATCAATGAGGTCCGGTTTCGATTCCCGTCGGGGACAGGCATTCGTGTGATGAGCACAGATGTTTGTATTTCTAGTTTTGGGTGTTTATTAAATATATCAGACTATGACTGACAGCCATATTACAAGCATACAATTTGCTTACTTTGGGGTCAGATCAATTCGTGTAATTTGTCCAGTGATATTTATGTTTATACATATTTCTATAAAAACGCTAAGAAAGGTTTCTTCAAGAAAAATAGTCGTGACATGTAAAGCGACGCTATCCATTTAAAACCCAAAAAATGGGTAATTTACATATATATTAAACCAAAAAAAGTCTATTTCAACATAAAATATGATTTCGTAATTGACTTGAAATTATTAAGTACGCATTGGAATCAACCATAGATGGTAGTGATGACATGGAGGTGGATTTATTTGTACTTGTTTTTTTTTTGTTTTAACTGAAATGAGGAACATAAATTATATGTTTCAATTTTTCAATTTCTTGAGGAAGCCGCATCAATAGTTGTCGCACTATAATTAATTTGTTGTTCATGGAACTGGAGTTCAATTCATATCTCGCAAAAAAACAATCAATGGTTGAAATTCTTCTGAACGGAAATTAATATGGAAATTATTGGCATTTATGAGACTTGAACCTTCAATAGTAAAATCAATAGAACAAATATTATAGTAATAAGTAGTTAGTTTTTTAGGGTTCCGAAGTAAACCCTTATAGTTTCGTTATGTCCGTCCGTCCGTCCGTCCGTCCGTCCGCCGATTAGCTCAAAGATCCTTAGTACTAGACAGCTGTAATTTAGCATGGACATACAAATTAGTTTCTGCAACAAAGTGGTAACAAAAATATTGAAAAATATTTTTTTTTTGGTAGCTCCTCTAGGCGGTTTACCAATGTAGTGGTGGTTAACTACAGTAATTATAAGTGATTGTTGAGCACCTTGGAGTAGCGAGTCCACTGTGAATGTTAATGATATCACAGATAGATATTGAAAAGAAAGATTTTCCCAGCCAGATATGCTGTACGGCCTAAGACCGAAGTCATCTGAGAAATAATAAAACTTGTATACAGGTGAGTGGCAAAACACTGTATATATTGAAAGAGACGACAGATTATGGTAAGTAATAAAATTAAAAAGAGAATATTGCTTAATTACATAGTAATATTCAAAAATTAATAGTCACGCACTTTTTACAATTACACACAATTACAGTCGCAGACAATAGGTGCGTGCTTAAACCGAGACGTGCCACGACGGTAATTATTGTTCGTGAACAATCAACTTCGACATCTATACGCGAGTGCCCGTACTAAAAATACTGGATTAATAGGTCAAAATGTTGATATATTTTCTACATATTCGGTATTGGAATTGAATACTGAACACCCTCCTACATTATAAGCAGTATTTCACTAATCAACTTACATAATAATAGACGATACATGACTGTTACAGCATGAACTAAATATAATAATAATTTTATTGTTATAGCATGAATTATGAATTACTTGAATTTTTATGTATTATAGCGTTGTAGCGTGATAACTACTGCAGTACTCAGCCCTTACACTGGTGATCGATCTGGTTAAGCCAGTGAAGTGTATGTGCCTAAAGTGCACAAATTTGTGGTGAGTCAAGACGAACTAAATATGCACGGTCCTCGGCAGTAGGGATTAGTGGGTGTCACTAAAATTGCTATGAGTCTAAACAAGCGGACAGAGTCGTTGCTGAGGATTCCAAAGAACTATATTTCAAAAAGCTTAGCGTAGCTTGTGATGCTACTGGTGCAGTTGGGAGTGAGGATGTTATTAATAAACGGAAGGTTATTGCTTGTTATTTGTGGAAAGGTATAAATGTAGGCATAGGTGATGGTTCTCATGTTAGGGTCAATAATACAGTGATAAGTCATCAAGTTGAGGTAACAAAAACACTATGGAGGTTTATGTTTTCACGGAACGACTCGGAGAAAAAATCTTCCCAGCCAGGCAAAGTGTGTTTCGTGAGAGAGAGAGTACAAGTGTTACAAGATAAATAATGAATGGTTATAGTGCGATTTAGGACTTATTTTAATTTTTAACTATTCTATGTACAATATGACTGCTTCAACCCGATAATTGCTATCAGTATTTTTTACAGAAAATAGGGGAAAATGGACAGGAGGCTCACATGATCACCACCGCCCATGGACAACTACACTATCAGAAGACTTGCAGTTGTGTTACCGGCCTTTTAAGAAATAGTAGGCTATTTTCTTGAAGGTCACTAATTCGTATCCGTTCCGAAAAACCCTTGCCAGTAATTGGTTCAGTAGAGAAGTAGTGTGGGAAAAAAATACCCTAAGAATCGCACAGTTACGGTTTCCAGACATTGAGATGGTGAGGATGAAATTTCGAATTTTGTCGCGATATCCGTTGGTGAAATTCTGCGACAGGATTTAATCCAAGCAATTCCTCGTAACACTCCTCATGATAGATCTGATAGAAGATACGGAGCGACTCCACATCTCCACGTAATTCCAAAGAATCAAGCCGATCAGAAATAGTCCTGTCGTCGACGATTCAAGCCGCTCTACGCTGAATGCGGTCAAAAGAAAGGAGCTGGTACTGAGAAGTCCCCGCCCACAAGTGAGAGCATTACTCCATTTGAGGCCGGATTTGCGCTTTATAAAGTTCTAAGCAATGGGCCGGCGTAAAGCCTGGCCCTGCTGAAAAAACCTAGCTTTTTGAGGTTAATTTAGCTTTGCCTTCCAAGTTCCCATGGAATTGAACGATGCTCGATAATTATGTCACCTCTAAGGATTCCAAGACTGGCTGTGGCTGTTAGGGTATTAAGTATTATATATGGCTGTTAAGTATTATCGAAGCAAGGAGATACGACAAAGGGAGATTTTTTGTGGAAAACGCGCAAACTTGTGTCTTCTTAGGGTTAAAGTAGACTAAGTTTAGTCGATCTCACTTTGAAGCTGAGAAAGTTGTTCTTCGATTTGTGACATAAGTTCGTTTCGGCACTCGGTGACGTGTTGTTAAGAAACCCCGCTGCGGCTGGAGTACAAAGCATTACCCGTATTGTCATCTACGTAGCAATGAATGTTGCTTGATTGCTACATGTCATTAATATACAGAAGATACAGTGAAGGTGATAGGGTACAGCTCTGAGGAACTCCAGATCGGTAAAATGTGATTATGAAGATCACCACTCATCTCGCCAACTAACAAACCGGCGAATTTCACCTCACCTTTTCTCTCCCTCTCCCTCTATTTATATCCCCCCTTTCACTATCTCTCTCTCACTCTCACTCTTCTGCCCTGTGTGTTTACACTTGTATGCATGTGTGTGTGTATCTGTGTCTGTGTGATTTTGTTTGTGTGTACCTCTGTGTCTGTCACTTTCTCTGTTTGTGTGTGTGTGTGTGTGTATGTGTGGTTGTGTTTGTGCGTGTTTTAAACCTCTTTCTTATAACTTTTGAACGGTTTGACTTAGCGAAACCATTCGATTGGTTTTCACCAAACTTGAGCATGCTAAAACTTAAAAAGATGTCACTACTGACCCGAAATGGTTTTGAAAAAATTCAAAAAATACCTTTAAAAAATTCGTTCGAACAATGTCTTTTTTTTTTTAATAAAATACTTACTAATTTTTGAATATGATCAACTTTTTCCGCAATCAAATCAAATTTTTGCCTCAAATCACAACAAATTCCATATTTTTACTATCTTGACAGAGTGTTTTAAGTAATGAATGAAGTCAAAAGTAATTTCTACTGAAGTATGTAACCACTTTACTTAATTAAAAAGCCCTGGGGCGTTCGCAAGGAATTTTAAAAGGATTCTTTCCATTCCTCGCCCGGCTAATTTAAAGAAGATTAATATTAACACTAATTACTGTAAGTTTTTCTCATTATCTAGTATATCATACTAACCATTATTAATACTATTAATATTAATCATTCCAATATTATGTGGTTAAGCATGCTACTTTTTTTATTATTGGATGTGCCGTATCGGACGATACGGACTTGGCGGATTAGGGCTAGGCCAAATAAAGTGTAAAATTTTTATGCCACGACTTTCCGTCACGTGTGTTTTTAGGGTTCCGTAACTGAAAAGAAAAAATCAGACCCTTATAGGATCACTTCGTTGTCTGCTTGTCCTTCTGTCTATACTCATTTTCTCAGGCGCGCGTAAAGGTATCAAGTTGAAATTTATATTAAATATTCGAGTCTACAGTCCCTCTCAGTTGTAAAAAAATCAAAGTTAGTCAACAAGATCAAAAAATATGAGCATTTATGTTGCATGTTATTATGTTTTTCGCCGTGTTGGTCCCGGCCTCCTTTGAAGAATAGGCCAACTGCCGTTCTGCCAGGCAGGTCGTAAAAGGCGACCGATTGGCTACCGAGTCGCTACCATCGTGGCTACTAGGTGGTAGAATTCTGCATTGTCTCGCCTGGGTCTGGTACCACCGCCTTACCTATTCCTGCCGCAATAGAGTCTGTGCTTGTCGCTGTTGTGTTCCGGTTTGGAAGGTAAGGTAGCCTGTAAACTTATGCATGTGGCATTAGACCTCGCCACAAGATAGCAACGCACCATTAACATTTTTGGTGTCTATAGGCGATGGTTGACACTTTCCATCAGGAGACTCATCTGCTTGTTTGCTATCTTATCATATAAAAAAAAATGCATTATTATGCTATTTTTTGCGATTTCAAAAGGAAATTAAAACTTACAGTGTGCTTCCCGTCGACCTAGAATTATGGAAATTGCCAATAAGCAATGTCGTATATCACATGTAAAGGGAAAAATTAAAAAATTAAAAACTGTAAATTTTTATTTACATAATAAAAAAGAAGCGGTCAAAAGATATATTCATTTATGTCGCATATTTTGCAATTTCTCAAGGGAATTAAAACCTATAGTTACGAAGTAACTATTTACTAGTCTGTGCCTATAGCCTATCCATTGAGCTAGAATCATGAAATTTATGTGTAGCTAAGTTTACCTACAAGTTTGTACAGAACCCTCGGTATGCCAGTCCAACTCGCTCTCTATGTTTTTTAATGTTGATGATTTTAAATAACTCATAAAGCTCTTAAAAATAAACTGGTAACAAAAAAAATTAAAGATAAATAGTGGTTAAAAGTGCCATCTGCTTCAAGGGAAGGTGAGAGAGGGAGAGAAAGGGAGAAGAGGTGGTGGGAAAGGGAAGAAGGTGTAGTGATTCCTAACTTTTATGTTTATGTTTCAGTATTTTGAATTGTCTTACGAGAGTTATTTGGATACTTACATATTTTATGTATTCCCTTTGTAAAGTACAATGTTATGTTATTTTTTCCTTTCTATTTCATGTTTATTTATAAACATTTTCCATTATTTTGATTTTCATAATTTTTGACACGACACAATGTATGTCAAAATTATTATCTTAAAATTTAAAATTATGTCTTCTAATAAGTTTCTAATAAATGTACCCCTAATATAAAAAATATGATTCGAATATCTTTAAGTTTCGACATTGTTCCATCCTTGGGCCTATAAATACCCAAGTCGGCCAACATCCAGTCAGTCATCGCCGGGAACTTGTAACTAAAAGTATCAGGAAGAAGTCTTGAAGAAAAGTCTTGAAGTTGTAGTCTTTGGAACTTTCTCTGCTGGTCCAGAGCCGGGACAGTTCGGGCCAAAGACTTTGTCTTCTGACAATATATAATATTTTGTACTGCATTTCATTTAACCTTTCCCCTTGTGCCACCAGGTTTCTCGAAATTCAGGAATCTGGTGACAGCTTATCTTGTGACTTGGATCCTCTCCCTCTACTCTCCGTAGAGGCTGACGGTCTAACGTCACAAAGGGAGAGAGAGATTTGAAAAGTTCTTTTTTTTTCATTAAGGGACCCCCTTATAAATTTGGAAATTTTATATTTACTTCCAAAAATGCAGTTATTGAATTTCATTTGTTGCAGTTTTACTGCGTTTAAATTAAGTAGATACAATTTTTAAATAAAATGGGTCTATTCCTTTCTAATACCAAAAACTAATACAAATGGTAATTGTTTATTGTTGCAATACATTTTTTATTCCTAATAAATACCAAATTTTTAATATTTAAATAAAGTACAAAATCTATTCCCAACGAATACCAAAACATAACTTGTGGTAGTCAAAAAAAAAATGATTTGCATTCTAATAATTTAATATTATGTATGATCTTAATATAATCCTAAACCTTCAATTCACTTCATTCCAGCATATTTATTTAAAATTAGCTTAAGTTAACTTGAGCTGAAGTTAATTAATAAAAAATAATTTGCGAAAATTCTAGTAAAGAATTTTATGTGAGTTTGTTTTTTTAAGGGTTCCGTACCTTCAAAGTAAAACGGGACTCTGTTGCTAAGCCTAAATGATTTAAATACACTACGTAAAAATTCATTTAAAGGCATTTTTATTACTGACTGTATATCATACCATTGATTTGTTTTGGGATTCATTTACGATTGGTATTCGTTCGGAATAAAAAAATATTAAAAAATACCATTGGTATTAGTTTTTGGTATTAGAAAGGAATACATCATTCAATGTTTTGTCTTATAAGCTGGACAGATAAATAAAAGATCTGTAAATGGCGACAACTACTTACAGAAGTGCCAGAAAATTGATTGTCAGGTGTCGAGAGCGGTAACCAAATGTAAAAAGTGGATTAATTTTTCAAATAAATTAAGGTGTATAGTGCTGCTAGTACCTGTCCAGTTTAATTTAACAGTTTATTAGTTGTGCATGTCATTGATTCATTTTAGGAACAGTTAGTTTATAAATAAACCAGTCAGATTGAATGCTTAGAAGCCTTTCACACAAATGGATCCAACCACCAACTAAGGGCGCCTTTACACGATCGTGTTCTCGTTTTCATAGTGAGAGATGCATTCATGAACAAAGTAGTTGAAACGTCATTTGGTTGGCCTAACTAAAAACCAACGTATATGCGCTCAATTTTGACTCCAACTTAAACAAGGTACCCTTGGTTAGTGGTTGGATCCGATCGTGTGGAAAGCCTATAGTTGAGCCTTTTTTCCTGAGTACGATGGTGTATAAGTATAGATATAATAGATAATAGAGCGATAGCGTTATACCGTCCGCCATTTATAGATTGTTTCTTTATTTACACGAGTTATAAATGTTTTTATTTTCTTGAGAGATTTAATTTAAAATGTTATCATTTAATAACGTGGACCTAAAATATTTAATTAAATACATTTAAGAGCAATGTATTAGTTGCGGCAAAATAAATGGAGGAAGCTATAAATTTCGCTATCAGAAACGTAAAAGTTACATTTTAGTTTGGTTCTTTGAACGGTTTCCGTATTAGGAAACTTTTATTGGAATCGTATAGAAACAATACTTTATTAAAACGCTTCTTTAAGTCTTTGGCTTTGCTGACGCTCTCAAAAAAAATGAGAAATTTTGTTTTCATATAAAAACAAATTTGTTTTTATATAAAAACAAATTTACGTGAAGTTAAGGAATTACTTTGAGAGGTTAAAGGCGTTTGCAAAGCAATACGGCCTACAGAAAGTGTCTGGGAGTATTGAAGACTTATTTGAAGATAATATTGATGATGATGATAATATTGTATAAAACAGGACTTCCCAACCAGAGGTTACGCCCCCCTAGGGAGGCGTAGAGAAATGTTAGAGGGCGTCGTCGTATGTAGTATGGTAAGATTACATTTCCAAAAAAATGAACAAGTAGGTAAATAAGGAATATAAAAGGGGCATAAAAAATTTTTGCTCGGAGAGGCTCAGAGAAATAAAGGTTGGGACAGCCTGGTATTAAATATACGTAAAACAAGCTTGGAGAATTTACGTGATGTTTTTATATACCCATGATTACCTGATACCTGGAAATTGGCCGTCAAACCAAGTTAACAGGTAGACATGTACCTAATCGTATTTAAAAATAACAATCGTAAACATTTATTTCGTCAAAAAATTCGTGACGTTTTCTCTGATGAAAGAAATGCGTGGAGGCCCCAGGATCTTGGCTTATTAAAAAATGTAAGCAAACTTACAGCGGAATCGACTTTGTTTTATACTATGTAAAGACTGGATGGCGGAATTCTGAAAGTCTAAGTTGAAGTCCCAGTATTATTCCGAGCCCAGAACCTCGATCTACACTACCTTCCCAAGTAGCACGTTAAGCTGTATATAAGCTGCATTTAGGTTCATTTTTAAACTTAAAGCTGTATACGAAGCCGTACAAAGGCTGTAGAAGCGCTTCTACAGCCGATATAACACCAAAAAGGGCCCCAAGTTATACAGCTTATGTAGATTTACATTATGATTAGACAGTTATACAGATTATGTAGGCTGAACAATAGCTGTACAAGCTGTTATCGGCTGCACAAGGGCTGTTATTTGGTATATAAAGAAACTATAACACTAAGGATACTCTCTTGTAACTGTCTTGTACAGCTAAGGGTTAAATAGGCTGCACAATAGCTGTACAAGCTGTTATATGCTGTACAAGGGCTGTTATTCGGTGCATAAAGAAACTATAACACTAAAGATACTCTCTTGTGCAGCTAAATGTTCTTAATAGGTGTTTGAAAATAATAAACAGTAACTAATCTGTTTTTGACATTGTATAACATTTTATCTGCAGACGCCATAATTAAAAATATATTAATAAACGATAAATTCTTAGGCTTGGAGCAGTATTGAACGGTGTATTCAAAGTGCAAATTCTAATTGACTGTGAAGTCGTGTATGTTTTTCCTCAAAATATTCACGCGCCAACGAAATAATCAAGATAACACAAATAAAATCATTGCAAAATACGGTAAGTGTTTGTGTTTAAGGTTAGAATATACAAGTATTTATGGTACAATATTGTATATAAAGGCATAATGATCATAATATAAGTTGCTTGTCAAGATATAGCTTTAGCTGTTGCTAAATATATCGTTTATTTAACAATATATTTCTTTAATGTTGTTTTTAACACACAATAATGGCGACGTTTTGTTATACAGCCTAAAGTGTATTTGGAGAGTGATATACTGCAAATAGCTGTACTGAATCTCTTTTTTGTTCTATTGTACGGCTATTGGCTTTTAATTACCGTCCAAATACACTTTAGGTTGTACTAAGTCCCTGTATAAATGTATTATACAGTAATTGGCTTTTAATCACTTATGTTTAGAGATGCGTACAAAAATTGAAGAACCCTAAATACAAAACACATGTTTGTCACTTGATTTCGCTATTGTGATGTATTGATGTCGGTCGTTTGACTTCTAAACCAACTTATTGTTAACTATAACTTATGGGATATGTTTTTCAATCATGTTTTACTTTATTTTTTAGGGAAATATGCCTTATAAAATAGTAAAAACAATTGAGAGAAGCCAAAACTGTATTTGTATCGTATCCAGTTTGCGGGAGGATAAAGGTGAATTATAATGGCCAAGAAAATAACTTAATATAACTAAGTTGGTCAAGAATGAAAAATCAAGCCCTTTAAAGATTGGTCTATCACAAAAACATTTTTAAGAAGAATACGTTATTTCGTGCTTGTGATTTAATATTATTAGTTCTTCAAAGAGAAACACATACTCTCTTGCCTGTAATTATATCTAAGTATATAATATTTTTAAAACGATTGTAAGTATACATAATACAGGGTGTTGCAAAAGTGGTACAGTAAGCCAAAAGGGAGTGGCTCAGAGGGTCATTCTTAACAACTTTTGTTTAACGACTTCTGGAAATTCGCGAAAAAAATATTGATTCTCCATAGAAACTTTGTTGGTCACGTGACTTTTCACAATGGAAAAACAAAATTGTTTTTCGGGAATTTTCACAAATCGTTGAACAAAAGTTGTTCAAAATGACCCTCTGAGTCACCCCCTTTCGAATTACTATACCGCTTTTGTAAAACTCCGTATAGTAGCAAGTTAAAAATAAAAAAAATACATATTTTCTCAGTGTAATGATTTTTATTTCTCTTTTTAACTCTTTTTTTATATATTCTTTGAAGAATAGACCAATTGCCTTTCTGCCAGGCCGGTCGTAAAAGACAACCGATGGGTTATGCGAGTCACTTCCATCGTGGTTACTAGGTAATAGAGTTCTGCATTGGCTCGACCGGGTATGGTACCACCGCCTTATCTATTCCTGCTGCAAAGCGTCAATGCTAGTCACTGTCATGTTCCGGTTTGGAGGGTAAGGTGGCCGGTAAACTTATGCATGGGGCATTAGACCTCGCCACAAGATGCAACGCACCATTAATATTTTTGCTGTCTGTAGGCGATGGTTGACTCTTTTCATCAGGAGACCCATGTGCTTGTTTGCTATCTTATGACATTAAAAAAATCAGTTATTATAAATTACCAACCAAGTAACCTTAATGAAGAAGATAAGCCTAAAAAATAATAAATCAGATAACCTACAATCACTTTTTAATGTTTTTGTTACGGAACCCTTTTCCTTGAACATTAATAAAAATGACGATTGTAGGTTTACCTGAATTAGTAGTTTTTCAGTTTTATCTTCATCACGATTACTTGGTTGGTAATTTATAATATTTAAATATTCCTTTTCAATCTTCCTCTTGATTTTTTCCACATGATATCAACTATGCAGATATAAAAACAGCAAATAACAATTTTCTCATTAATACAGCCTTGAGCTGTACTATAGCTGTATATGCAGATTTTTATAAATATTAGCTGTAGAACGGTGATTGCATGTCCCATTTTACAGAAACAAGCGTTGAGTGATACTATAATAACACTTAAAGCTGTAATAAATTCCCGTGCTAAACAAAATACAGCTAATGTACAGCTTTAAGGATTAAAATCAGCCTAATGAGTTACAAAACACTTAAAGCTGTACAGTAGTGTATTAATATTCAGATATAACGCCTAAAGCTTACGCGAAACTCTAAGAAAGGCCTTGCACAGCATTAGGCTGTATAAAAACTCATAAAGGTCTCTTATACCGATAAAAGCATGTTTTTACACCATTGTACGGCTGCAATAGAATTTTAAGTTCTATATGACCTGCTTTATGGGTATTAAACATGCTTGATTGCTGCTTGGGTTGCTTATGGTATTCATTAACAGTACGGTTTAGTCGGAACTTCTTAGTTCGTACCACCAAATTATGGAATAAATTCTCTACGTCTATATTTCCTAAAAAGTATAACACTGGATCTTTTAAGAGGCGGATTAATGAATTTCTTAAGATTCGGCAGTGTATTTCCTCTTATACTGTAAATGTCCGTGGGCATCGGTGACCGTTTCCCTTCAAGCGACCCGTTTGCTTGTCTGCCAGCTCATCATGTAAAAATATTCAAATTATCCTTTAGGCACTTTTGACGAGTCAACATTTTTTTAAGTTACTACCGGATTGGAAATGCGGCCAGATGCATTTTCAATGTCTTGCCTGGGTCTGGTCGCAAAAGCATCAGTGTATGTCACTGTCGTGTTCCGGTTTCGAAGGTTAATGTAGCCGGAAAATTTATACGTGTAGCATTAAGACCCTGCCACAAGGATAGCAACTTCTTTGGTGTCTTAGGCAATGGTTGTTTCTTTCCCTCAGGTGAGTCATTTGCTTGTGTGCTATCTTATGATAAAAAAGATTGTTTGTATAAAAATAATTTAAAAACTACCAGACTGATTTTGGAAATTCCCTAACCATTAAAAAGAATACATATTACCGAGTAATTAAAATTATATATTTTATAAAGTCGACGTCAGAATTTTCAATAATATCAGTAAAGTGTAAATAAATTGTATCTTGATACACTTGCGTCGATGTTTTAATACACTTTTCTCAAAAATGTGGCTCAGTCACTTCTTCATAGCTAACGCCCCACCAAACCATCACTGAAGTCGGATAGTGCCCACGTTGTACTCTGTTAACCAGTTGGGAAGATTCCTTGGAGCTTTGAGCATAAATACAGTTATAATTATTAATACATAAATAGAGTTCAGCATTATCTCGCCCGGGTCTGGTACCACCGCCTATTCCTGCTGCAATAGCGTCAGTGCTTGTCGCTGTCGTGTTCCGGTTTGGAGGGTAAGGTAGCCGGTAAACTTATGCATGTGGCATTAGACCTCGCCACAAGATAGCAACGCACCATTAACATCTTTGGTGTCTATAGGCGATTGTTGACCCTAGACCACGAAGTGTTTTTTTATTGAAATTCTGGAAAATTTCATTATGAGTCGCCGGTTTATTGGTTGGTGATATGGATGGTGATCCCCATTGCAGCATTTTACCAATTCATTCGACCATTCCAGGAATCAAATCTTGGGCCTCATGATCTGATACAAATAGACTAACCCGTAGAATTTAAGCAGTTGCAGTAAGAGTACAAAACTCTTAAAAATGAAGGCTGAAAATTTGTCCTACACTATTAAACCTATTAATAGTAGCAATGTTTTGCTTCAGCAATTTAATTTATCCCTGCTCAAACAAGATGGCCAGGGATGTTTAATAAGCCCGCCTTTAACCTCCATCAATGATAAGTCCCGTTGTACCTTCGTCAATGTAACCGTAACGATGTTAAATTTACAAGCAGATCCCATTGAGTTTAATTTAGTGAACAGTACATACGACGGTCTTGTCATCATTACTCTATTGTATTATATGTTATGGCTTTTACACAAGAATGCTTTTATGACAATTTCGTGAAAAGATAAAATGTGCAAAATTACTATGAATTTTACGCGTTATTTCTAAACACAACGACGACGTGATCTTCTCGCGTCCCCTGGATGAGGAGGTGGGGAAACGGTTTCGGGGCTGTTGCCCCCTGTCCGTAGTGTCAAGCGCTGCCTGTAAATACAAGCAGGTCATTGGGGTGGGAGTGGGTAAACCCATTCGTCCCTGGGAATTTTTGGTAGTTTGTTAACTAACAAGGAGGTGATGGTTCGTGCTAGGGTAGGGTGGATTCGAGAGGATTGTCAAGGTTGAGGGGGGCTCCCCTATATACGCGCTTCTGCGTGCAATCCGCCCCGCAGGTCGAGTCCCCGCGGGGGATTAAACACGCAGTGGCAATTAAACTGAGGGGGGGGGGGGTTTCGGGGCAGATATATTTGTGTGAGGAAGTTATCCTTGGTGTTGGGAAAACAGGAAGCAGAAGGGTATATGTTAGGTAATACCCCCCGCTTCAGGGGTAAGGATGTTTCTGGGATAAGGTTTCCTATCAAGGATGGTAGAAGACCAGGGAGCTATGTTCTTAATGTGTTCTAGTCTTACAGATTCTGTCCTGAAGTACATCTTCTTCGCTAGTCTGATGGTAAACTCTTCAATTGTCTCTATGTGAAGATCCCGTAAGATGATAGAGTTCTTCACATAGCGAGAAGCGTTGAGGATGATTCGGAGCATCTTATTTTGTTGAGCCTCAATGGTCTTCTTGTTTTTCTTGTTCAGAAGCTGGTACCATGCAGTTGCTGCGTACGTGAGGCGTAGACGTATGTATATCTTGAAAATGGCCAGCTTCTGAGCAAGTGGCAGCTTAGAGGATAGAACGGGGTAGAGCAGATTTATTGCTACTCGTGTTTGGTTTGCTACTTTCTTGGTGTGCAGATTCACAGTCAGGCGGGTCTACAGGATTTGGTCCACTCGATCTCTTGTCCTGAGATTTGGAGTTTGGGTGTTTTCTTTGATCGTTTTCCGAGAGTAAGAGCTTGGGTCTTCCGTACATTGATGGTAATTCTCCACCTCCGCAACCAGGTTTGGACGGATTCTAGCACAAACTGGACGGATTCTAGCACAACTCTAAACACAACATGACGATAAGAGCATATATATATATATGTAGGAAATGGGTCAGATATGATAAATAAAATGCGGATGTGGTAATATAACAACTCTTTATATTTAGATCAGAATAACATTAGATCACTATTAAAGCTTTCCATCACTAATGACTAGTTCTGGTTTAACAATTCCAAGTAACTTAATTATTCCCTATTACAAATAAGTCATAATTTAAGCAATAGATAGTCAATTATAAATTGTACTGCGACTAATTTATAGTTGACAATAATAATTAACTTGTTTGCACAAATTAATTATCCGAGAGTCAAGGATAAGCTACTAGCAAGATACAACAAGTGTACCGAGCCACGCCAGAGCCTAGACTGCCCGAACGACGTAAGTCTTCTCGCGCTC
This sequence comes from Apodemia mormo, assembly GCA_036924255.1. NCBI lineage: Eukaryota > Metazoa > Arthropoda > Insecta > Lepidoptera > Riodinidae > Apodemia > Apodemia mormo. Next base: position 3,487,392 of record JAUPFN010000020.1, on the reverse strand, counting down.
CTCTCGGATGCGGGGAAACGGTTTCGGGGCTGAGCCCCCTGACCGTGGTATCACACGCTAGCCGTGAAGACGGCTAGGTCCTTGGGTTGAATTTGGGCCGATGGCCCCAAGTCCTCTGGTTTACGGCATGGATGTGGGTAAGGGATAGGTGGTCCACCCCTGCAGCACTTCCGCATACGATCCGCCCCGCAAGCGGGGGATCAAGCACACAGAAGGCGAAGTTTGAGTTAAGGGGTGGAAGGGTTGGTGTGGAGTAGGAGTCGGTAGGTTAGGTTTCCCCCCCCCCCCCCGCTGTCCACCCTCCACCACGTGCAATCCGCCCCGCAGGTCGAGTCCCTGACGGGGGATTAAACACGCAGCGGTGGCTTGAGCGGGAGAGGAGGGGGGGTGAGGAAATGGTCATTTGTTCTGTGTTGGTTTCAAGTGTTCTGATGTTATGGTTTTGGTGTTTATGTGTTCTGTGGTCATCTTGTTTAGCCGGGGGTACTCCCCGATTCTTTGCGCCGCTCCGCGCCGGTCAGCCGCTCTGGGTGGAACCCGCTTGTGGGAAGCCCGGCAGGCGACCAGCAGCGAAAGCGGCGATTTCATCAGGTAATACCCTCTGCTATCTGGGTGGTTATATCACGAGGATATAACCTTTTGTCCAAAGACGTGGATCTCCATGGGGCGATGTTTTGGATATGTTGATGACTTGACATGTCGGCTCTGCTAAACATGCTCGTCGCTAAGGTTTTAATGAAGTCCTCGACGGGTTCTATCCGAAGGTCTTTGAGGATGACCGAGTTTTTCACGTATCTTGGTGCGTTTACTATCGTCCTCAATGCTTGGTTCTGCTGGGCCTCTATGGTTTTCTTGCTCTGTCTACTCAGTAGTTGATGCCAAGCTGGAGCAGCATATGTGAGACGGGGTCGCAAGTATATTTTGTATATGGCCAGTTTTTGGGCCAGCGGTAATTTTGAAGTGAGAATTGGGTAGAGTAGGGCTCTAGCTGCCCGCGTCTTATCCACCACCTTCTTGGTATGGGCCTTCATTGTTAAATTATAGTCTATGGTGACTCCCAAGTATTGGCATTTTGGCTGCCAGTCAATATCTTGACCTGCGAGCTGTAATTTTGGTATGTTCCTGGCCTGACTACCTATTATCATGGCCTGGGTTTTTTGGACGTTGACCGTCAATCTCCATCTCTTCAGCCATGTTTCCAGTACCTCTAGTACCCTCTGTATCTTGAGTGCTGCGTGGTCTGCATTTAAGGATGTGCTGACGTACGCGGCATCATCTGCATACAGCGCCAGCATTACACTCTCTGGCGCTGGGATGTCATCAGTGTAACACGAGTAAAGGGTTGGTGAAAGACAGCTGCCTTGAGGGACCCCAGCTCTCACTGGGTATTCTTGGGATAGGCTGTCTTCCACTGACACATGGAATTTTCTCTCGTGAAGAAACGAGGCGATGACGCGTACTATCCTGCGTGGTATTCCTAGTTCTTGGAGTTTGAAGATGAGGCCGGCGTGCCACACCCGGTCGAAAGCCTTTTCCATGTCAAGGAATGTGGCCGCGGCTTTTTCCCGCTTGTTTAGGGCCGACGTCATCTTGTGCAGCACTCTTGATAACTGGAGCGTGGTACTGTGCTCTGTTCTGAACCCAAACTGTTCTTCTCTCGGAGTGAAGTAGTGGTTAAGGTGTTGTAATAGGAGGCGTTCAAATATTTTGGAGATTGACGGCAGCAATGTTATTGGCCGGTAACTGGATGGTAGAAGTATATTCTTCCCTGCTTTGGGTAGCATTATTACGCGCCCTAGCTTCCAGACTTTGGGAAAGCAACCCGTGCGCATTATCCCGTTAAAAAGGCGAGTCCATGCCGCTAAGGTGCGGTACGGCATTTGTCGCAGAGCAGTGTTTGGAATTCGGTCAGCGCCGGGTGCTTTCCTGGGCTTGGTCTTCTTTATGACTTGGCTGACTTGATTTGGCGAGAAGAATATATGATCCTCCTCCGGTGGAATTTCCATGTTATAATAGGTAGTCAGTAGGTGTTCCAGATTTGTGGCTTCCTCGTCATCATTAGCAGGATTTGGCATGAATTGGCACGCCAGATGTCCCGCAAATATTTCTGCCCTGTCTTTGGCTTTGTATCTGACTGTGCCGTCAGAGTGTCGAAGGGGTCTGACCGGGGTTTTGGCGTTCGTGAATGACCGACAGAGTTTATGTAGTGAGGACCAGTCGTCGGTGGCCTCATATGTTCGGTCTTCCCATTTTTGGGTGGTGAAAGCCTCTACTTCTATCTTAATTCTTTCAGCAAGTCGGTTTAGTTGGCGTTTTTGGTTGGGACATCTGGTGTTTTGCCAGATCTTTCGCAGTTCTCTTTTTTCCTTTAGCATATCCCTGATGTGCTTAGGAAACGGAGGATGAGCCTTTCTTGTGGGTCTCTCAGTAGTGGCTGCTCGGAGGGCCTCTGCCATCTGTTGTTGGAGATCTTCCGCTAGGTGGTCCACGTCATCGGCCTGAATGATAGGTCGAGTGACTGTGGACTTACCTAGCTCCCGGTGGAAGATACTCCAATCGATTGTGGCTCTTGGTGCTAGTAGTCTAGTCCGCACAGGTTCTTGAGTTAGCACCGCCAGGATGGGTTGGTGATCTGAGTGCGTGTGGTAATCGAGCGTCTCGACCGTGAGTTGGCTAGTTGGGAGTCCTTTGGCTACTACGAAATCTATTACATCCGGGCGCATATTATCGCAGTCCGGGTAGTGTGTTGGGGTTTCAGGGCCCATCGTGTGGTAGCCTTGTTGTTCGGCGTCTCGACTTAGTATCTTCCCCCTAGCGCATGAGAAGTTAGAGTTCCATGCAGTGTTACGGCAATTCCAATCCCCGGCTGCAATGACTGCTAAGTCCGTATCCATGAGAGTGTGTACGTCCTCTAAGTCCATGCGTCCCGCTGGCCTATAAATTGCGTAAAGCCTCAGATCATTCATATTTGTCTGGATGTCAATACCAAGTGCAGACATGATATTGAGTTGATGTGGTGGTGCTAGTTGATGTATGACTCTCCTTCTGACTAGTATAGCCAACCCACGGTAGTAACGCAGTCCGCTATGCTCGTCTTTGCGGTAGACGGTATATCCTGGGCACTTGAGACGGTCTGCCGGGTTCAGCCATGTCTCATTTATGAGAGCCACATCTATGTTTTGCTCTGCTAAGATGGTTTTAAGAGGCGTGGTCTTCTCCCTAAGACCACGGGCGTTCCAGAAGAGGATCCTCAGAGGTTTACTTTCCATAAATTTGGAGAAGTTCAGTCATGCCTCTGAGGATGACTGTGACTGGGTCCAGTCCCTCGCGTAAAGCCCCCAGCACATCTTGGAAGATCTGGATAGCCTGTTCGAGGATAGCCAGTCTTCCTTCGTCCGGGGACTTTTGAGGGACCACATTCCGTGTCGTTTCTCTTGTGGGCAGGGCACGTGTGACCGATGCCTTCGCCGTTTGTGTGGTTGGTACCTCTGTCTGTTCTGCAGCCTCTGATGTTTCTGCTGTCTCTGCTGTTTTAGCAGTTCTTGCCTTCTTAGTCTTCTTGGACTTTTTGGTCTTTTTTGTGGTATGCCTGGGCTTTGGGTCGTTGGCAGGCGCCATCAAAGATGTACCTGCTCCGGCCGTTGGGTCTATCTGTTGTTCTTCCATAGAGCGTTTTCCTGCTTCAATGGTTGGACGTTCTTCTGAGGCATGGTGCGGTTTTCGGAGGGCTGGGGCCGCAGTTAGGGCCACCGTGCCAGCTGTTTTGTTCCTGGCTTCCTTTTTGTACACCGGGCAGCTGATGTTGTTTGCCGTGTGCGGACCTTGGCAGTTTGCACAAGTAGGCGGCTCTTCTCTAGGGCGAGGGCAGTCAGCTGCTCTGTGTTCACCGCCACAGCGCACGCATCGCTGCGGGCGGTGACAGTTGTGTGATGAATGGCGAAACAACTGGCAACGGTGGCATTGCGCCGGGCCCTTTTTGCCTCGCCAGGCTTCAATAGTTATACCAGGCATATAAAGAAGCTCATCAATTGCATATATACCCGGTAGTGTGTCGGGTTTTCTCTTTATGATGCCCATAAAAATGCAGCCAGGTCGACCGGCTCTGGCCTTTATTGGGCGTATATATTCGGCATCGTGCCCGTGCTCTGCAAGGGCTTGGCATATCTCGTCGGCCGGTGTCTCGGCCGGGAGACCACGGATCGCCACCTTCACGCTTCTTTCTGTTGGAAGAGAGTAACAAAACCAGGAGATGGTTTCCCTCTTCTCTAGTTCTGTTAGGTAGGTCTGGATACAGCGGTATTCTTGCTCTCCTTTCGGTGTAAACCGAACCCCCCGGCCGAATGGGCGGGCGTTGGGTGCATGTCCCAATTTTGCTTTTATCTCCCTGAAGTGCGCTGTCCAGTTGGGGAGGTTTTCGACAATCAGGGGAGGGTAACGACTATTGCTAGTGTCGGTTGAAGTCGGAGGGGGCGGAGGGGGATTAGATGATGGGGAGGTGGTTTTAGATGTAGTATTATTAAAGGGCAATGGGCCCACCTCTCGTTCCCACCACTGTAACTTCTGTAAACCAGAATCAACAGCGGCAACCTTCCTGATAACCTCTGAGTTGCGAGCTCAGGGTGCCCTGGGGGAAAAGCTAAGCTGTCTTGGAACCCGCATCGAATTTAATCAGAAGAGTATAGGAGGAGTAGGAAAATACATCCAGTTTCCCTCCCTTTACAGCAGGAGACAGCGTAAGATAAAGCAAAAACTGCTAAGAAATGAGACGTTTACAATCAGGTTAAGCCTGATTGCTATTGCACCACGGTAGTTTAGGTATTTGAGGACCTACGAAAATGGCCTACTTAATTCTGCTTCCAGTAGTATGTATGACAAAATCGCTTGAAGGCACGGAAATTCCCACGTGTTGCTACAAGGTCGGAATAGTAGATTACCCCGGATACACATCGTATACTATCAAGCATTTGGCTACGTTCATTTTGCCAGAGATTACACTCCCAAAGAATATGATGTGCAGTTTGTTCATATTTACAGTTTATGGTGGAACATTCGCAAAATGGAGAAGGAACTAATTTGAACGAGAATAATTTAGCTTTAAAATTACCATGACTAGTAAGGAACTGTGCAACACAATGATCTATTTCTATCCACGTTTTACTTAATCGTTCCCGGACGCAGGGGAAAAAGTTATATAAATGCCGTCCTTTAGGTGAGCAGCACCAACGCGACTGCCATTCATTTATTAATTCATTAGTAACATCCATCACGGGATTAAAGAGGCGACGTATTTTTGTTTGAGCTTGCGGATTAATAAATTCTGGGCTAGTAAAGTTTTTAGAATTATAGTACATTGAGGACCGACGCTGAATTTCTAAATCTAATGGAAATACACCTGATAAAACGGGTAAAGCTTCAGAGCTTACAGTGCGATATGCTTTACACAGAAATATTAAAGCCAAACGCTGATTTTGAAGTAATTTACGCCGGGTCGCGCCGCTTGTAACTTTATCAGCCCATGCTGAACATGCATAAGTAATACAACCTAAATAAGTTGCGTTATAAATTATCTTTAAAGTGTTAAAGGTTAAACCCCACGTTGAGGTAGATATGCCGGCAAAGGACAAGTAATTCCGTTTAGCTTTTTCACTGATATAGTTAATATGATTTATAAAAGTATAATTTTTCTCTAAAACTAAACCTAAATATGTTACGGACTCCTTTCTCTTTACTGTGATATTATTTAATTTTATGCTAGGAGACGATAGAAGCGAACCTTTTAGTATTAAGTAGAACGTTTTATGAGGCGCAAATTTTAAATGATTTCTGAATCCCCAGTTGGATATTAAATTAAGACTAGTATAAGCCAGTGACTCTATCTGTGCTCGTGTGTTTGCTTGTATTATTAAAGCAACGTCGTCCGCATAACCTATAAGTGAGCATCCTTCAGGCAAGGCTAGTGAAAATAAATCATCAAATCCTAAGTTCCATAGATATGGCGAAAGTACTGATCCCTGTGGGCAGCCCAGAGTAAGGCGTTTAGATGCAGCGTAATGCCCTAGCTGTAATTTCAAGTGACCGTTTTCTAAATACGATTTAATTAGTTGATATATATTAGAATAGCATCCCCTTATTTTTAGTTTTAATAATAACATCGGCCACCACGCGTTATCAAAAGCACCTGAAATATTTAGATGTAGTAGCCACCTTGGACGCAAAAGTGGGTTGGGGAGGAGAAGGAGTGGCAGGCACACACTGTCGTTTGGGTTCTTCTTCCTCTACCGGTTCCTCTTCTTGCTGTCTCTTTCTTCTATGCGGAGTAGTGCAGGGTGGTAAGAGAATAGGAGCCACCTCTGCATGTTGTATTGCTGCTGCGTCCTCGGCCGACACAGGAGCGTCCGCTATCCCTGCCGCTTTTAATGCGGCGCTGCGATCCTCGAGGTGTTTGGCCATAGCTTGTAACAGGTCCTCGTCAAGCAGTTTGGATTTGGCTAGCCTAGATACAATTATATAATTTTGCTCTAGAGCTGTCTTCGGTGATACTTTGGTGCCTCTAATTGGGGTAGGCGGGGGGCGCATTTCCGCGTCACGGTTGTCTCGGTGGGTGCCAGCGCTTTCGCTCTGGCTGGTGTAGTCGCGGCGAACCGACGCGTCACTATGTGCGGAGGACTCTCTGCGCGCGGAGGAGTCACTACTCGCCGAGGAATCGCGCGGCGCGGAGCGATCGCGCGAACCCGAGGTATGCGGTCCGGAAACGGAGGGCGCTCAGAGCCTTTTATACAGGTAGCAAAACAATTTGAGTAGTAGGGATATCGAACGATGCGCTCGGTGGCTTTACGTACACCTGTTGTTTACAATATTCTTGCATTTGATGACGCGGACGCCGTCACGGCCATACTGACATGCACACGTCCTCGTGTGCGCATCTTTATACATCTGAGGACAAGGAACGCCTCGTTCATCCTGACATATCTTTTAGAAAACTAAACGTAATCTTATTTTTTACAACTCTATAATTAGCGTGATCTTTTAGCGAAATGTTACAATATTTGCTGGTCCGGTAACCCCTTCAGCAACTACAACTATTAAACTTTTCTCGTTAGTTTTGAAACCGGAGACTGGATCCTACTAAAACCTGGATCCTACTACAGTTAAAAAAAAACGGAGACTGGATTTTACTAAGCTCCCTCTCATCAGTTAAAAACCGGAGACTGGAGTGTATTAAGCTCCCTCTCATCAGTTAAAAACCGGAGACTGGAGTGTATTAAGCTCCCTCTCATCAGTTAAAAACCGGAGACTGGAGTGTACCAAGCTCCCTCTCATCAGTTCAAAACCGGAGACTGGAGTGTGCTAGGCCGGAAATCCCTTTAGCTTATGTGCTAGACCGGAAATCCCTTTAGCTGAGAGTGCTAGACCGGAAATCCCTTTAGCTTATGTGCTAGACCGGAAATCCCTTTAGCTGACAGTGCTAGACCGGAAATCCCTTTAGCTGACAGTGCTAGACCGGAAATCCCTTTAGCTGACAGTGCTAGACCGGAAATCCCTTTAGCTGACAGTGCTAGACCGGAAATCCCTGTAGCTAATGCTAGACCGGAAATCCCTTTAGCTGACAGTGCTAGACCGGGTTGCAATCCCTGTAGCCAAAAGGCTAGACCGGAATGAACCCCTTTAGCTGAGTCATTGGACCGGACACTCCCTTCAATGACTCTAATCTTCCTACATTTTTTGTCAATCCTACATTTTTTGTGTCAATCCTGCATCTTTTGTCAATCCTGCATCTTTTGTCAATCCTGCATCTTTTGTCAATCCTGCATCTTTTGTCAATCCTGCATCTTTTGTCAATCCTGCATCTTTTGTCAATCCTGCATCTTTTGTCAATCCTGCATCTTTTGTCAATCCTAAATTTTTTGTTAAATTACTTCTTGTACATTTTTTTCCATTGATTTCTTTTCATAGTTTTATAAGACTCCCATTTCCTTTAATTATTCTTTTTCGCTTCTTTTCTTTTTTTACTTACATTTTTAGTGATATTTTATCATCATTTTACTACATTTTTTTTTTCGTTTACTTAATATCGTATTTTTTTGCTGATGATGTAGCCTCATGAATAGTGGCATTAGTTATTACAAGATTAGAGAATGTCCTTCGCAGGTAGATATTAAAAACTCTGACTGTTATAACTATTTACAATATACACTGCATTTCTATCAATATTGTTTGGACCAGTTTTATGAACAAGATCATTATCATGAGTATACGCCGTCACGTCATCCTTGTTATAATTTTCATATAGGTACCTCAAGAAACCCTACAGGAATATGGGGAACTTCGCAGAGGCTATCATGGGCGCACTTGTTTTCTAAAATTGCGGTAACTTTTAAGGAGCCCTTATATTTTGAGTCAACAATAATTTTCGTTTAGTGTCGTTCTACATTCCTAACAAAGACAAAGTCACCTACACTAAAAGGTTTAACCTTTCATTACCTCTACTCAACCATAAAATGTCCGATTGGGCTGATTTTTTTTCAAAGCTTGTAGATACTTTCGCGAGTTTTTGTTAGTTGCCGAATGTCAAACCTAATGCTGCTGAGCGCGTGTTAAATATTACCTAACCGCTTTTGCCATGATTTGTCAGAGAATTATACTGCGCTATCATTATTAAACCCTACAGGAATCGCATTACATATTCGGACCGACTGTTAGCTCTATATGTGCCTGTCGCAAGAAGATGTAAATCTGTATTGTTTTCTCTTTTTTTTTTTTTTTTTTAAAAATTAGTTTGAGTTTAGTTGGTAATAAACTTTAAGATTGCTTATTAACGATCTTCAAAGGGTCAACTAATTCGATTTCAGCTCGACGAATTTAAGCCCGACGGTTTTAATTCAATTGGTTGTCAATTGTTTTTTTAAAAATATCTACCAAGCGCTCTCTATCTTTACCTACAAAGTCAGTATTTACCATACTCTCGCTAGCAGATTTTGAAACTGAGCAGGATATCATAAGATAGCAAACAAGCAGATGGGTCTCCTGATGGAAAGAGTCAACCATCGCCTATAGACACCAAAGATGTTAATGGTGCGTTGCTATCTTGCTATCAAGATTGTGTTTAAGTATTGCTAAGCATTAATCTGTTTTCGCTTACTTCCTATTCTACATTGGTCCAAATTTTGCGGCCTAACGAAACATTAAGACTTATCAGGTCAAACGTGAAACTAACTCCAAATTTAAATTTTGCCTTGTGGTTAAGCATTTGATTTGTTCAGTAGAAACTACATCAAAACAAGCGACTATTTATAGATTCTTGTTCATAAAACCGTTCTCTTACAAAGGAGTCACAACAGATTTGTTTGATATGGCTACATTCTAAACCAGACTCAAATATAAAAGATAATTAAATTCTACTTAGTGTAATACACCATGTAACGCTCTGGAACAGATGTTGACTGGTTTTCTGTTTTTCGGAACTCGAAGTGGCAACTTCTTTCTTCTTGTAGCTCATCGGAAAAATGGAAGCTTTGTGGCTGGGCCGGGGTTACAACATACATAGCAGACCACTGGTGGTCGGCCACTGGACACGTCACCAGAGATAGTGGTAGATGACCTGCTTTCGCTGCAAGCAAAAATTATTTGAGATAAGTTTCTGTTTATCACGGCAATAGTTGTTACGATGTTCGATTCTATCACAAAATTGTAACTTCCTCGAAATACAGTGGTGCTCTTAAATCGGTTCATATTTAAGTCTAAAAGGAAGAGATCTTCAAGTCCTAATATAGCTTGGCAAGACAGCAGCTTGTGAAGTAGGTGACGGCACGACTCTTAAGTGAGTGAGTAGCTACAATGATCAGATCAACCCCGTCTAATTTTTTCTTTTCTATATTTATTTTACTTGAGGTACACCAGCTAGTAAGTTACACGACAAAAATCCTACGAGTCAGATGAAGGGTCTTTGGAACGACAGAAGCATCTCATTAAAAACAAAGCAGAGGCTGGTTTGTACGCTGGTGTTCTCCATATTCACGTACGGCGCAGAGTCATAGACACTAAGAGCTGCAGACAGACGTCGCATTGATGCGTTTGAAATGTGGTGCTGGAAAAAATGTTACGTATCCCTTGGACAACACACAGGACCAACGCCTTCATACTAAAACAACTTGGAGTAAAGACCAGACTGTCTGCTACGTGCCTTCAAAGAATTCTACAATAATTCGGCCACATTTCTATAAAGCAAGGAGACAATCTCGAAAAAGCTAATCGTGACCGGAAAAGTAGAAGACAAAAGACCACGTGGACGTACTCCTATGCGATGGTCAGACCAGGTTCGCACCAATCTCATGTCTAAAAAGTTTTATGATGCTCTGCACGCCGCTGAAGATAGAGTCCAATGGCGTAACATTATCAAGAACTATCCAATGAGGAGGTTACGACCCTCAGTAATGAAGAAAACGAAGCAAGGAGGAGGACACCAGTCAGTCATATCGGAGTCTACCTCATCAGAATCAAAGTATATCAACTTAAAGGGAGAGGATGCATTTACAGAACGTGGATTAATATTTTCTGCTATTTTTCAAAGAATAGTTTCCATACCGCAAGTGAAAAGAGACATTTACTGCTCTACATAATTAACCGAAATAGTTTGATGCTGAAGTGGGAGTGAATCCGATCCCAATTCTGATGTAGGAAATGGGTCAGATATGATAAATAAAATGCGGATGTGGTAATATAACAACTCTTTATATTTAGATCAGAATAACATTAGATCACTATTAAAGCTTTCCATCACTAATGACTAGTTCTGGTTTAACAATTCCAAGTAACTTAATTATTCCCTATTACAAATAAGTCATAATTTAAGCAATAGATAGTCAATTATAAATTGTACTGCGACTAATTTATAGTTGACAATAATAATTAACTTGTTTGCACAAATTAATTATCCGAGAGTCAAGGATAAGCTACTAGCAAGATACAACAAGTGTACCGAGCCACGCCAGAGCCTAGACTGCCCGAACGGAGGGCGCTCAGAGCCTTTTATACAGGTAGCAAAACAATTTGAGTAGTAGGGATATCGAACGATGCGCTCGGTGGCTTTACGTACACCTGTTGTTTACAATATTCTTGCATTTGATGACGCGGACGCCGTCATATATATATATATATATATATATATATATATATATATATATATATATATATATATATATATATATATATATATATATATATATATATATACAAACTATCTGACTCCGCAAACGTTGTTTTGCCATATAAATTATTGAATTAAAAAATAGGGGTTGATGATAGAAGGGGGAAAATTTAGGGTTGTATGTATTTATAGTGCCACATAAAAATGACCAAAAAATTTAAAAATATGATAGGGGTGGCAACCCTTATCACTTAGGGATATGAAAAATAGATAGTAGCCGATTCTCAGAGCATAACACACATATAAAATTTAATAAAAATCAGTCAAGCCGTTTCGATGAAGTATGGTAACTAGCATTGTGACACGTGAATTTTATATTACTAGACGAAAACCTGGCTTTACTGGAAGTCACATAATACGCAATCTTATATACTAACTCAAATAATAGACATTAAAAAGTAGCAACACTTTAGTGACGACTTCTTTCAAATATTACTTTGGTTTAATAAAGACAACACTATAGTGTTGTTATTTTTTAATTTTATTTAAATTTTATGAACGAAGAGAAAATAATTTTCACAATAATCTGCGCTCCGTTCTACGATACTTTAATAAATGCTCACGCCATCTACACCACATATATGTAACCTTTAAAGAAATGTGGCTGATTTGTCTGTCAGCACCGTTAGAATTTTTATTTACTATTTTAACAAAATACTCGACAATCCAAATGTTGTGGATATATGTTGTCGACTCGAAATAATTATTTTTTTACGCTTTATAGGTACCTAATTCAGGTAAGGTTTCAATCGAATCTACCGTACCCCTTGACGAAATTATTAATATAGATGCACATTGACTCTTGAGTTACCTTCAATATTTAAAAACCTGATAGTTGGCGATCATATAAGAAAAATAAAAAGAAAAAATAACACTAAAAATAAATATTAAAATACTTCTTAGTAAACTTAGTAAACAGTACACCGAGAATCCTATATTTACCTGCATCATACTTGGACACCGCGCGGACGCAAGTGTCGTGCAGCGCGCTATCAACCCAGAATACGTAGGTAGGTACAAAACAAACAGCGCGGTGTGCTTAGAGAGTATAATATGCACATGTCACTTATTTTTAGAGAAATATTTTTCAAAAATTATGCCTTTAATTATATTATTTCATTTTAACGAGAATCGAGTACCGAGTGCTCTCCAGATGTATTGAAGGTAACTCACCAGTCAGTCTGTATAAGATAGATTACGTGTCACGTTGTTCATCCGCGATGTACTACGAAACTACTGAACCGATTGCAATGAAATTTTCTAGATATCTACTGTTTGGTCCAACTTAAAAGATAGGAAATTTCGTCTCAATTAGTAAAATAATCAAGCGATTAAAGTAATAAAATAACTATTATCATTAATCAGTAATTTTCTGCACAAAATTAAAATTTTCGAAGCCCCCTAACTTTAATTGTTACGCGGTTTGAGATTTTTCGAAGATAGAAAAGATGGGTGTCTCATCAAAACGAAGCTGTTTACACAAATTCAGCTTGTTATTAATAAAAAAAAAATGTTTGTGGGAACACGGACTATACTTGCTAATACATCTTTGATAGATAGCTTTCAATGACTAGAAATCGATACAAACGAAAGAGTTATCGTAAAAAATAAAAAAATCTTAGTGTAAAGATTATTTATTACACTTAATACTTTAAAAGAAATGTCAAATTTAACAACGTACGAATAATTTATATAAAACAAAGTCAATAAGTGACTAGGGAGCAAGACTCTCGTTTTCAGTTGTGTAGTAATAATTCTTGATATTATAATATACCAGCTGACACGGCAAACATTTTTGCCATACAATTTACATGTATTGAATGTCTTGGTGGAGTACTTGAGAGGGGGAGGGGAGAGGGGTTAATTGAGATTGTTTTTTTTGACTGCTTTGAGTTTATACATCTTAACTGAGAGTAAGATTGCACCTGCCAATTCTTGATTTAATCGTTACCAGTATCGAAAATACGGGTTTTAGACTTATTTAAAAGAAGACAATTAAAATGGCATTATTAATTTATATTTTTTAATTTATAAATTATTTTAATCTACAATACTTGTGATAGGTCAACAGCTTTTAAAATATCTTTACATTGTGAAACAAATGTATAAATATCTATATTAACATGCACCGCTCATGCATTCTCGCCTGACATGCGAACACACGAACGAACAAATTCAAAGTCAAACAGCCGTGGCTGATTAGACAGAACACAGCCGCTGGTAAGAAAAGATGAAGAATTAACGTCCTGTAAATCGAGCTTACTTGAGGAGGTCAAATACCGGCAACCAGATGCACATCCCAAGTACCGTTTGATTTTTTACCCAAAAATTCTGAGATCAATTGCAGTCCAAATAGAGGAAGAAAGATCGTTTATTTGTACGAAGAAAGGTATCAAGTTGCAAAATAAATGAAATATTTTACAACTTGATACCTTATGATATTTCTTACCATTATTAGTACTGTATATTTTATATTTATTATTATTCATTGTAAATTACTATATGAACTATTATTGTATAGAATGACTGGTAAGTTACCTTCAATATTTAAGGACGTGATAGTTGGCGATCATATATGATGAGAAAAAATAATTTTTAAAAATAAATATTAAAATCCTTCTTAGTAAACTTAGTAAATAGTACATCGAGAATCCTATATTTATCTGCGCAAATTTGGACACCGCGCGGACGCACGTGTTGCGCAGTGACGTTGAGCGCGGGGAGTGGCGGCGGCGTGTCCTTGATGTCGACTAGCGCGGTGTACTTAGACAGCATAATATCCACATTTCACTTATTTTCAGATAAATATTTTTTTTTAAATTAAAGCCCCTAATTTTATTATTTAATTTTAACGAGAATTGAGTACCGAGTACTCTCATGAAGTTTCGAAGTTAACTCACCAGCCATTCTGTATATTTACAATTAATATTTGCCAGAGCAAATCGAAATCAAGGAAATAGCGTTATAGCCAAATACCTTGACCTCAGTAAAACTGTCAACGTGTAAGGTAGATTATAAACTAACGAATGTATGGAAAGGTTCACCATCCAGCCCACTACTACTATAAATTAGATTGAACCAACATGTTTAATAAAAGGCAAAATCATTCAACAAGGATGAATCGGTAACATGCTTATTATATAAATATTTTTATACACATATATTTTTCATTATTATTTTAATCTGTATCTCAAACTCAACTATTATCTATATCTGGTATTCAGTATATTCCCATTTCCAGATCTTGTTTAAGCTGTTGTCGTATACAGGTGAAACAGATTTTTTAATGTGGTCCGGTCCCTGCAAAAATATATAATGTTACACAAATTTAATTTAGATTCAATATTTTTTTTTCAATATTTTATGTAAAAACACTTGTACTGTTTTTTTATTGTGAATTATATATACTATCCAACCGGTTTCACTTCTAGATAAGCATCATCTGAGCAATTACAATTTAAAACTAAAAACCCTGTAAAGAGTGTAGAATAAATTTAATTTAGTTTGGAAATGAATCTTAAAAAGAATTTCACAGTTTTAAAGAATGATTAATTTAATTTAGATTGGACATAAATATTTAACTTTCAACGGACTTTCCAAAAGGAGGAAGTTCTGAATCATTAACTATAATTGAAAAAAAAAAACGTAAGCCCATGAGTTTCTTCCGCCGGATCTTCTCAGTGTGTGCCACAGTACCGGTACCGGTAGTAATTGTTAAAAAAATCGACTCACAACATTTTTAGTTTAATAATAAATAATTATAATTTTAAAATTTGCACACCATATCATGGTAGAATATATTGGTAACTTAATCAAATTTTAATAACTTGTAACTCCTATATTCTGGAAAATAAATAATTTCTTTCTATCTTTTTTTCTTTCTCAATTAAGCTGTATATTTTTATGTCTGTTACCTCAAAACTTGGTGGTTTATGAATTGATTAAAAAAAGGTTATACTCTTCTTTTGAAAGGTATACTCTTCGTGTGGTCCCATTTTAATTTGGTGAAGAGCTGATGCAGCGTTGCGGAAACACAGGAAATGGAATCGGTTGTTGTAGTTTTACGCGTTAAAAAATATTACTTTTAGCCTTAATGGCAATACTACCAATATAAATATATTTTTATTAATCACTAGCTGACCCGGCAAACGTTGTTTTGTCATACATAATAGAAATCCAAAGCGGATAAATAACGTGACACGGAATTTATTCGTAGGTCACACTATAAGTTTTGCGTAACTTAAAAAAACAACATGTTATAACCAAAATGTTATGTTTATTGCTTTTCAAAATAATCTCCATTACATTTTATTCATGCGATCGAACCATTTTTTAAAACAGGAGGACCACAGATCTGAAAGCATGTTTTCTACGTACTGATTGAACGCTATTACTGCCTCTTCGGAGTTTGTGAAAGTAAAACCTCTCATCAAATCTTTGATTTTGGGGAAAATACGGGAATCACAGGGCACTAGGTCGGGTCTATGCGCAGGATGAATGATAAGATGTACTTTTTCGGAAGCTAAAAATGACTTTGTTTTGTTGGCCTTGTGTGAAGAAGCGTTAACATGTCTTTCGCGAACTTCTTCTAACACCCTGGGCAAACAAATGGTAGAATACCACTCGGCATTAACACTCTTTTGATCTTCAAGTAGAACTGTATAGACGGAACCCGTAGCTGAGAAAAAAATGCGATCATTTTTTTACCAACGCCTTGAACAGGCCAACAAAAGTGAGACAGGCGATTTTCAAACATCCATTCACAAGATTGCTGTTTTTTTCAGGTTTAAAACAATAAGTCCACGTTTCGTCTCATGTTACAATGTCATAAACAGCATTAGAATATCTGTGGTCGTATTTCAGTAGCATCCGCTCCGCTCCGCTGTCAGTTTATGAGGGATCCAACGAAAACAAAGTTACCGAACTTTCAATTCTTCGTGTAAAATTTTCTGAATTTGGCTCATACCAATCCCCAATAGTCCTCGAATTGTCTCATAGGTAATCCGGGGGTTTTCTTCAATTAACAGCTTAAGAGAAGCCACATTGTTTTCGTTGACGGCAGTTGAAGGCTGCCCTTCACGAAATTCGTCATGTAAAGAAACTCGACCTCTCTCAAACTCAGCAAACCATCGCCTCACGGTACTCAAATAAGGTGCTTTTCTCCCAAAAGCATTTTGAAGACGAGCGACACAGTCTTGCGGAGAAAGAGAACTTTTAAAATCATAAAAAGTCATCGCTCTAAAATCTTTTCCACTTAATTCCATTTTCGTTGAGAACTTTGATGTGTGATAAAAAACAATTGACTAATCATTTCCCGCCAATTGTTTTTTTTACTACTAAGAAGATTGCAACGTTTTAAGAATATAGCATTCGAAATTCAAATAGTTCCGATTAGCTAGAAGTGCAAAACTTTTAGTGTGCCCCATGTATAAATACTAGCTGCAGCGTGCAGCCCGCTGCATTATAAAAGTTTTTGGCGAATCCCGCGGGATCACCTGATTTTTCCGGGATAAAAAGTAACCTGTGTGCTATTCTAGGTCATCATCCGTTTAGTGGTTTTTGCGCAATTGAGTAACAAACATCCATCAATCCATCCATCCAAACTTTCGGTTTTCGCCAAAAAGTGTTTATGAAAACTTCTTCTTGACTAAAGAAATATTAATATTTAAAGTGTTAATTTTGTTAGAGTCGAGGGTTCCCCTAGCAGCGAAATGTAATATATTCTGGATGTGTAAAATAATTCAAAGAAATAATATATTTTATTGATTTTTTATTTATTATTTAACGAACTTAATAGAAAAATTGCCATAACTAAGTAAACTTTACAAGTTAGTATCGATTAACTTGTAAAGTTTACTTAGCTAACTTACAAAATGTTCTTGGAAAGGACAAAGCAGATACATTCGTCATTGGCTTTCAATGTTCATGTATAAAACTTATTGTGATAGGCAACTTCGAAATCCTACATTACACGGAGTCCGACACGCATTTCACCGATTTTATAATCTACAGCTTAAAAATATTAGTACAAAATAATATTCAACATTGCCAGACACTTTCAGCCGGCTAAAGCTTTCGACAGACGCGCAGTGATCTGTTTAGTACAAGCCAGCGGGATAAAATTCATGACACGTTTTCAATGAAATATAGTTACGAATTTAAAGAATTAATTTCTTTAGTATATCGTAATGATAAATAATGTGGGGTGAATGATAAATAATTAGCAAATTTTTTGTCACTTATTAATTACATTTTCAATAACATCTTTTAAATTGTCTCCCGTTTTATGGAATATTTAGTCGAAGGCATGAACACTATTATTCAATAATAATGTTCGTTTTTAACCCCCGACGCAAAACGAGGGGTGTTGTTTCAGGTGTGTATCTGTGTGTCTGTCCCTGGCATCGTAGCGCCCTGGCAAATGGTCCGATTTGGTTGCAGTTTTTTTTAAAAATTGAAAGCCCTGTTTTGCGGGATGGTTCTTAGACATGATTCAATAGAATCTGTTAAGCCGTTTCAAGATCACCAGCTCATTTCAGATTAATGAAAGGAATTAAGTAACTTGTAAAGGCTTTATCAACACTAAATTTTGCATTCTGTTACTTTATTGATTTTGTAATTACCTGGTAATCTTTAGCTGATGTTTTAAGATCCTCATTTCATCAGAATCTATTTAACTGGCAATTTTTGTATTTAAGTAACAGATTTTCCATATATTGCAAGGAACTTTCTAACGTCTTTCTTCGCCGTGTTGGTCCCGGCCTCCATTGTAGAATAGGCCAACTGCCGTTCTGCCAGGCAGGTCGTAAAAGGCGACCGATTGGCTATCGAGTCACTACCATCGTGGCTACTAGGTGATAGAGTTCTGCATTGTCTCGCCCGGGTCTGGTACCACCGCCTTACCTATTCCTGCCGCAATAGCGTCAGTGCTTGTCGCTGTCGTGTTCCGGTTTGGAGGGTAAGGTAGCCGGTAAACTTATGCATGTGACAGACCTCGCCACAAGATAGCAACGCACCATTAACATCTTTGGTGTCTATAGGCGATGGTTGACTCTTTCCATCAGGAGACCCATCTGCTTGTTTGCTATCTTATGACATAAAAAAAACCATTGGTGCAAAAATTACCACATTTGTGAAAATTCAGTGACAAAGCAATAATATGGTACCATCCAACTTAGCTCACGATGTAGCCTGGATGTAGGGAATGGAACTCTCTTATGTAGAGTTTTAACAAGACAATCTTGTTTGAACTAAGCCAGAGTTTGGAGTCATTTCATTTGTTACAGTAAGATCTTTCTCATGATGATAAAGTTCTGAAGATTGAGCCGAAAAAGTGACATTGGAACTACAATGAACTCCTAAAGTAAACGAGATAATGTTTTTAAATTAGTAGTCTTGTATTGGTAAATACCTTAGTGCTGGATGATTTTCAGGATCTGATAATGGAACTCAAAGGTAACCATGAGAACTCTTAAACTAAATAAGATAAACTAATTGAAATTGTACTCATTTCTTCTGTTTGGACAAACACTCTAGTGCTAGACGATTTCCAGAGTCTCTTTATAGAGCTGGAAGTACGTTATGAAAGATGTAGCCGAGAACTCCTAGGCTAAACCAAGTTAACCCATCAAGTAGGGAAAAAATTCGGTTTCTTTTTGCAAACAATTTCGTGCTGGATGATTTCTAGTATCTGATGACGGAATTGGAACGTAGTCATAGAAACTTCTAAACTAAACGAGATAAACCTATCGAGTTTGGGATCCTTTGTTGTATTTTAACAAACATCCTGGTTCTAGATGATTTCCAAGGTCTTATAATAGAGCTGATGATGGAGGTCATGGGAACTTTGAAATAAAACTGAGTAAATTTTTCCTAGGATTTTAAAGCACGATGGTTATCAGTACTTGATGATAGAACTGGAAAAAGTCTATTAGAACTTCGAAGCAAATTTGGATAAACTCTTTGACTGTGGGCTTGTTTTGACATACACTTTGGTGCTGGATAATTTTTAGGATCTGATTATAAAACTTGAAGGTGGACATGATAATTTTTAAACCAAAGAAGATAAAACCATTGAGTTTAGATTCATTTGTTCTGTTTTGACAAATACCCTAATGCTAGATTATTTTCAGGGTCTTATAATGATGCAAGAAGGAGGACGTCTTTGGAGCAGGATGGTTTCCGGTGTCAGATGATATAGTAAGAAGAAATCTATGAGAAATCCTAAGCTAACCTAGAAAAACCCATTGAGTGTTAGTTGCTTCGGTTTGTTTTGGCATATTTTTTAGTTTAGACTCATTTCTTCTATTTTGGGAGTTACCCTGGTTCTAGGTAATTTCTATGACTATATAGTAAAGCAGGAAAGAGTTTATGGTAACTTTAAATTTAAATTGAGCAACGCCATGGTATTCATTTGGTTCCTTCTAATAAGGATTTTGGAGAAGAATGACTTCCAGTTTCAAAAGATAAGACTGGAAGAAGTCCATGAAACCTCGTTAAACCTGATAAACTCATGGAGTATATTTTTGGTATGTTGGCTGTTTGATACTGGAAGATTTTAAGAATTTATTGGTGTAACTGGAAGGTGGCTACGGGATCTTTTAAACTAAACGAGATAAACCCATCGAGTTTGGACTTATTTCTCCTGTTTTTACAAATAATCTGGTTTAGATGATTTCCAAGTTCTTACGATAAAGTGAGAGAAGGTCATGGGAACGAAACGAACGAATAAATAAAAATTTGACAATACGATCAATTTTGGTCTGGTTGAATTTTTTAATTCTTTTAAGGACATGACACTGACAAGCACTGACGCTATTGCGGTAAGAATAAGCAAGGCGATGGTTCCAGACCCGCGTGAAACATGGGTGTTAATTAACGATATTAATACGTAGAAATACGTATATAAATACTCAAATGTATTTAATAAACATACAAACCCATAAATACAAATATTTAAGCTCCTTACCCAAATGCTTGTCTCCGTTGGGAATCGAACCCGAGCAATATCGATTGCATAATCAGAGTCACTAACCACTCGCTGAATGGAGCGGTCAAATTATGGGAACACAACGTTAAGATTCTCTAATAATAAAATGAAAGAGCTAATACTGAGCTAAGCAGTTAAATTACAGGTTTGTTATTTAAAAAATCCATACAATTACAAAAACGTTATCATCAGGTTATGACAAATTATTTTAAAAATTCATAACGATTTGTATGGAGACGCAAACATCACAATAATAAGATATTGCACAAAATTCTGGTTCATAGCACGGAAATTATTAAAATATATTGTCTACTTCCAACTAGACTTTTCAAAGTAGTAACTAAATTCACGTTTATGCATGACAACCATTTTTTCCCGCTAGCTTGTAATAAACGCTATGAAATGCCTCAAAGATTACAAAAATAAATGGGCTTCACTTATTTTCTGATATTTGATTTTTATATGTATTAATCTGTTGACTATTTCAAACCTATATAAACAGCCAGATTTGACCAGGACTGCTAGAAACCAAACATTCCCCAGATGCAAAATAATATATATTCTTCAATGAGTATGAGCGCGAGTACAATATATTACGTATTTCAGAGCGAGGGAGAGAAGTGTTTTTGACGTGAATACGTCTTTAAATTTGTTTTCATAGTTTCAATTTTGTTATCGTCACAAAACCTGATGGTAACAAAATTGAAATAAAAACGATAATAAAAACTATATCAAAAAAGATTAAAAAAATTAAATTATATGAATTAATATGAATGAATATTTAAATTATATGTTACAGAATTGACATTACATTGTTCTGTATACAATGCTTACTGTAAAACCTCAAGACCTGCACTCTCCCTCCCACGTATACATATATTTACAGCCTTATAAAATAAAAAGCGACAGTAAGAAGTAAAGGGAAGGAATAGTCACTTAGAGGGGGCTGAACGCTTTTTTGTACGTGACAATTTCTGCCAATTCACTCTACTAAACCATAAAAAATAATTTCGTTTCAAAAATATACTTACTTTATTTATGTGTCCAGGCTCGTGGTTTGATGGTAAATTCTTGGGCGAAGATACAAGATTCAACGGTTCATATTCATCAGACAGCCCACTATCAGCTGAGTCATGTGACTCCATAGCATTTATATAGCCTTTGGGTTCTCTATTTTTATGTACGCAATAGTCTCCAGTAAATGGATTTTTATAGGCCACCACAGTTCTGTAAAACACATTTATGTAAGCATATAAAGTAATTAGTAGGGAAACACACTTAAACATGGAAACTGGAACTTTTCCTTCATACTTTTGTAACTGGAACTTTTAACACGGGCCCTTTTCAACCGACCAAAAACAGAGGAGATTCTTAATTTGACGTATTTTTTTAAGTTAGACCACGCATAACTTTTTACAGAGTAGTCCAATTTTGATAATTCTTTTTATTGGATAGATTGGTCCCATTTTTTAATCGAATCATAAGGGTACGAAAACAAGAGATGATTAATTGCAAACTCACTGATTTTGATATATGACCACCTTTTACAGAATGATCCGATTTTGATAATTCTTCTTTCACTAGCTATAATATATCCCGAGAGTTATTTCCTATAACTTACAATACTTACATAGGAGGAACGATTTGCTGGCCAGTAAAACGAGCTGGAGTAAACCAAAATATTCCTTGGGATCTGTAGACATAATACATGGGTCTGGAGTTAAGGAACACTTCAACTTATGCCAACGACTCATATATTTCCTATACCATGAAGATTGTGTTTACATGGTGTTCTTTCCTTCCACAAACCGTCAAAGTGACGCGAATAAGTTAGCAGCAAGATAAGATTCAATTAAAATGCCTTTGTTTGCAGAGAAATGTTTAATAGTTTTTTCATGTGAAAAAAAAAACATGTGAAAATTCTTTTAATGCACTTACAAATGGTTTCCTAGTGTCGGAAAACATTTTTGCAGGATTTCTATGACGAAAAAGAATCTTTCGTAGAGCTAGTAAGTGCTTGTTAGAGCTTAGACTTGTGCTCATGAAGCACATAAAAAAGCAAAACGTATCATTTTTATAGCTTTGTTACTTTTCATTTCCAAATTGGTATGAAAATCGACCCTGCATAGTTTTTCGGCTGGCCATAAATAAAATAGAGACATTGTTACTTCAAAAAGATACTAGATTTCGATTAACCAGGAGTAGAGAACTGTCTAAACGCTTTACGTTGAGGCGTTTAGTAGAGCCAATGTCCTCAATGATGATAAATCGAGTACATTTCCAAACAGCCTGGCGGATAACAACAGGTAAACAAAACAAAACAATAAACGAAAATTTTACATGCAATAACAAAGCAAGTCTTGTTATCTACATTTAATCCAATAACATTCACAAAGCTTTGACATGAGCAAGCTTACTGGATACCGAAGTTAAAACTTGTTTCATGTGTGGATGTATCAGAATTTCTAAGAAAATGTTCGTTTACTGTAGATAATTTTGTCATTACAGTTAATTTATCCATACTGATATTATAAAAGCAAAAGTAACTCTGTCTTTTGTCTCTTATTCACGCCTAAACTACAGAACTGATTTGAATGAAATTTGGTTCAAAGATAGTTTTAAACCCAAGATAGTATTTATTCCAGAAAACCCACGGAAACAGGAACTATGTGGGCAAAACCCCGGGACTGTCTATCTTTTAAACCACGGTAATAAGGAGTAACTTATGCTACTTTTATTTTAAATTTTTTCTAATATAAATAATAGTATAAATATAAATAAAAATAAATCGCCTAAGTGTTTGTACACTTATAACTTCGAAATAAATCTACCAAATTGGATAACTCTTTTTTTAGTCGTGTTTTTGTCAAGAGTGCGATGTGACATGTCTTGTATGTAAAAAAATGTATAAAATCATATATTTTTTAGATCTCATAATATGAAAAGAAGATATCAGAGATATAGACGGATAGAGATAGAAGATAGTGGGAGGTCGACAAAAAACTAATAACAAGTAACTTTTTTCACTACTTTAAATGGATGATTGTGTCTCATAATTTTTAGCTAGTGGATATTTGTAACTTGAGATGAATGGATAGATTAGTGGATTACCCTACACCGCTAAATGCGTTGTAGGGTAAAACTTTAAAAGTATTAGAAATATTTTTATTATATGATGTAACTTAAAATTTACAGTTTCTGCAATTTTTCCTTTATCTGTGTTATAAGACGTTGCTTCGTACCAAATTTTAAGATTCTAAGTTCATGGAAGTACCCTGTAGGTTTAGATTTCCTTGCTAGTTTCGAAAATTTGTAGAAATTTGCGACATAAACGGCTGTATCTTTTGATTGCGTTGGCTTAGAAATTTTATTTTTCACAGCTCCAAGAAATTGTAGACCTGAGTAATTTGATAGTTCCTGACATTGATATAAAAAACCATAGATGCACAGGCCCGAACAAAACTGACACTCAAAAGTGTCCCTAATTTCTTTTAAGTAGTTATAGATACGGCAAAAACATATGTCTTTGCATATCCAACCTTAAGTGCAAGACATAGTTGTTTTTACAAAGCAATGTACGAAAATAAATAAAATTGACAGTGATGCGGCCGACGCGATTCTATTTGAAATGAGTGCACAATTTAAAATTGTGCACTCATTTTTGAAATACGTTTTTGACACACTGATTGTGTATCTTAGGTTTTTTATATCAATAGTTCCTGACAAAAAGAGTCTTGACAGACTGATGGATAGACGAACAACAAAGTGATCCTATAAGGGCTCCGTTTTTCATTTCGAGGTCGGAACACTAAAAACGAATGTTAATTGTGCGTTGCTATCTTTGTGACGGGACTGTAATGCCACATGCACAGGTTTACCGTCTACTTTATAATTTATAAATATAATATAAATATATAAATATAAATATTAACAGGACAAATTACACTTATTGATCTAACTCCAAAGTAAGCAAATGATTTGCTTGTGTTATGGGTGTTAGTCAACGATACTAATACATAGAAATACGTATATAAAAACTGTTACATACATAATAAACGCCCAAACCCAGAAATACAAACATCCATGTACATCACACAAATGTTTGTCCCTGTCGGGGATCGAACCCGACCCCTATCGATTGCGTAGTCAGGGTCGCTAACCACTCGACCAACGGGCCGGCAATTATTATTCTAGCTATCGCCTGTGGCCCGAATTCAACCATAGATTAAACCAGTGCTTTTCAATCTTTTTCAAGATGCGCCCCCCTTAGCACGTTATGAAAAATTGCGACCCACTGCCGCCTATTTACATTAAAAAAATAAAATCCTTTTAACATTTTTCTTTATTATCAAGTAAATATTTAGTCTTTTTTTAGTAACACTAGCTAGCGTCTACAACCCTCTTGCAAAAGCCTCGCCACCCCCCAGGGGGCCGCGACCCACACTTTAAAAAAACACTGGACTAACAATAAAATCTTTTTGAGTTTGATAACAGACTTTTGTCTTAAAGAAAATAGTATACATGTCAACGAAATAAGTGTCTTACCTTAAATGAGCTTCCGAGTCCCCTTCATTTTTGTGTGAGAACACGACTTTAGTAGGTCTCAGTAATATAGCCTGAAATAAATAATATCATATTTGTAATCAATATTGTCGCCTCTGTGGTCTAGTAGTTCGGCGTTGGCGTTGACCACGTGAGGTCTCGGATGAATTCCCGACTCGGGCAATTAAAAAAAAATTGTTTTTTCAGTTTTCTGATAAACACAAAGTTGCCCGGGATTGTAAAGTGCCTGGTTGACGATAGGCTTGTCGCTTATCACATTTGTGGGACCAAGTATCTTCGGCTAATCGTGGGTACACTTGTGGTACCTCTGCCTACCCCGTCTGGGATACGGGCGTGAAGATACTTTGTAATCAATATTTTTTGTCAAGTCATATATTTTTTATGATTATCATTTAATACCCTGTGTTGGTTTGAGCTCCTTTGAAGAATAGGTCAACTACCGCCCAAGCAGCAATCAAGCATGTTTAATACCCATAAAGCAGCTCATATAGAACTTAAAGTTCTATTGCAGCCGTACAATGGTGTAAAAAGATGCTTTTATCGGTATAAGAGACCTTTATGAGTTTATATACAGCCTAATGCTGTACAAGGCCTTTCTTAGAGTTCCGCGTAAGCTTTAGGCGTTATATCTGAATATTAATACACTACTGTACAGCTGTAAGCAATTTGTAACTCATTAGGCTGATTTTAATCCTTAAAGCTGTACATTAGCTGTATTTTGTTTACCACGGGAATTTATTACAGCTTTAAGTGTTATTATAGTATCACTCAACGCTTGTTTCTGTAAAATGGGATATGCAATCACCGTTCTACAGCTAATATTTATGGCGTAATTGTAGACTGTTATGCAGCCAATGGTGTTAAAAAATCTGCATATACAGCTATAGTACAGCTCAAGGCTGTATTACTGAGAAAATTGTTGTTTGCTGTTTTTATATCTACATAGTTGATATCATGTGGAAAAAATCAAGAGGAATATTGAAAAGGAATATTTTAATATTATAAATTACCAACCAAGTAATCGTGATGAAGATAAAGCTGAAAAATTACTAATTCAGGTAAACCTACAATCGTCATTTTTATCAATGTTCAAGGAAAAGGGTTCCGTAACAAAAACATTAAAAAGTGATTGTAGGTTATCTGATTTATTATTTTTTAGGCTTATCTTCTTCATTAAGGTTACTTGGTTGGTAATTTACAATAACTGATTTTTTTTTAATGTCATAAGATAGCAAACAAGCAGATCGGTCTCCTGATGAAAAGAATCAACCATCGCCTACAGACAGCAAAAATGTTAATGGTGCGTTGCTCTCTTGTGGCAAGGTCTAATGCCCAATGCATAAGTTTACCGGCCACCTTACCCTCCAAACCGGAACATGACAGTGACTAGCACTGACGCTTTGCAGCAGGAATAGATAAGGCGGTGGTACCAGACCCGGTCGAGCCAATGCAGAGCTCTATCACCTAGTAACCACGATGGAAGTGACTCGCATAGCCCATCGGTTGTCTTTTACGACCTGCCTGGCAGAAAGACAATTGGTCTATTCTTCAAAGAATATATAAAAAAGAGTTAAAAAGAGAAATAAAAATCATAACACTGAGAAAATATGTAATTTTTATATTTTTAACTTGCTACTATACGGAGTTTTACAAAAGCGGTATAGTAAGTCGAAAGGGGGTGACTCAGAGGGTCATTTTGAACAACTTTTGTTCAACGATTTGTGAAAATTCCCGAAAAACAATTTTGTTTTTCCATTGTGAAAAGTCACGTGACCAACAAAGTTTCTATGGAGAATCAATATTTTTTTCGCGAATTTCCAAAAGTCGTTAAACAAAAGTTGTTAAGAATGACCCCCTGAGCCACCCCCTTGCGGCTTACTGTACCACTTTTGCAACACCCTGTATATATGTATACTTACAATCGTTTTAAAAATATTATATACTTAGATACAATTACAGGCAAAAGAGTATGTGTTTCTCTTTGAAGAACTAATAATATTAAATCACAAGCACGAAATAACGTATTCTTCTTAAAAATATTTTTGTGATAGACCAATATTTAAAGGGCTTGATTTTTCGTTCTTGATCAACTTAGTTATATCAAGTTGTTTTCTTGGTCATTATAATTCACCTTTATCCTCCCACAAACTGGGTACGATACAAATACGGTTTTGGCTTCTCTCAATTGTTTTTATTATTTTATAAGGCATATTTCCCTGAAAAATAAAGTAAAACATGATTGAAATACATGTCTCATAAGTTATAGTTAACAATAAGTTGGTTTAGTTGTAAAGTCAAACGACCGACGTCAATACAACACAATAGCGAAATCAAGTGACAAACATATGTTTTGTATTTAGGGTTCTTCAATTTTTGTACGCATCTCTAAACATAAGTTAAGTGATTAAAAGCCAATTACTGTACAATAGATTTATATAGGGACTTAGTACAGCCTAAAGTGTATTTGGACGGTAATTAAAAGCCAATAGCCGTATAATAGAACAAAAAAGAGATTCAGTACAGCTATTTGCAGTATATCACCCTCCAAATACACTTTAGGCTGTATAACAAAACGCCGCTATTATTGTGTATTAAAAACAACATTAAAGAAATATATTGTTAAATAAAAGATATATTTAGCAATAGCTAAAGCTATATCTTGACAAGCAACTTATATTATGATCATTATGCCTTTATATACAATATTGTACCATAAATACTTGTATATTCTAACCTTAAACACAAACACTTACCGTATTTCGCAATGATTTTATTTGTGTTATCTTGATTATTTCGTTGGCGCGTGAATATTTTGAGGAAAAACATACACGACTTCACAGTCATTTAGAATTTGCACTTTGAATAGACCCTTGAATACTGCTCCAAGTCCAAGAATTTATCGTTTATTAATATATTTTTAATTATGGCGTCTGCAGATACCAATATGTGATATAATTAATGTTATACAATATCAAAAACCGATTGTTACTCTTTATCATTTTCAAACACCTATTAAGAACGTTTAGCTGTACAAGAGAGTATATTTAGTGTTATAGTTTCTTTATACACCAAATAACAGCCTTTGTACAGCCTATAACAGCTTGTACAGCTATTGTGCAGCCTACATAACGCAATAAGCTGTATAACTTGGGGCCCTTTTTGGTGTTATATCGGCTGTAGAAGCGCTTCTACAGCCTTTTTACGGCTTCGTATACAGCTTTAAGTTTAAAAATGAACCTAAATGCAGCCTATATACAGCTTAACGTGCTACTTGGGCGTTCTATCGGGCATGTCATAAAAGGCGACCAAGTTCCAGTTTGGAGGGTAAGGTAGCCGGTAAACTTATGCTTATGACATTAGATCTCGCCACAAGATAGTAACAAACCATTATCATCTTTGGTGTTAATACGCGATGATTGACCTTTTCCACCAGGAGTTCCATCTGCTTGTTTGCTATCGTATGATAAAAAAAATAGCATACAAGAAGTTATCTCTCTTGGTGGAAAGAGAAACCATCATCTATGCACACGAACGATGTTAATGGTGCGTTACTATACGAGTGGCGGGATGGTAATGGCACATGCACAAGACTGCTGGAATTTACTGGCTACCTTACAATCCATACCGGAACACGACAATGACAAGCATTGACGTTATTGCGGCAGGAATCAGTAAAGCGGTGATACCATATATCAAGGCAAGACGTTACGGAACTCTACCACCTAGTTGTCAAAATGGTAGGGACACGTTTATCAAATTGCCTAACTTTTACGACCTGCCTGGTAGAACGGCAGGTGGGCTATTCTTCAAAGAAGCCTGGACCAGCACGGGGTAAAATACATTTATAATTTATTATTTTATTACAAAATACATTGGTAGAAATACAAACAAATTTAACTGATTAAAACTGTTACCCAGCTGATGAGCATTGGAGATAGTAAAGAGCTTTACACAGGTAATTATAAACGTGTATAGCCGATTATCGTCAAGAGAGGTGGGACAGACTTTTGAGAGATATCTTTCTATTACACTCGGCCTGCTTATCTTTGTCGAGCAATGAATAGCATGATGTCACTTCGAATGTTACAAAATTGACCGGCAGCTTTTCTCGACGCTAACAAATTCGAGTAGGTAACTAAACTAATAGTGTCGCTTCCCAGTGTTTCCCTTCCGTATAACCTACAGAAAGTAGCCACATTCACCTTGTTGTTAGTAGGCATGAAAATTATTATTAAATTAGATTAACAGTGTGATTGTTAAATCCAGCTTTGTTTTAACAGTTATTTTTATATGCTAATTATAATATGTAATAGATTTTTCAGCTTCCCCAAATATTGTCGATCAAACTATACTACTTACACAACAATACTATTATTTAGCCAGCACTGTTAGCAGTATAGTGTTATTTTTCATTAACAGTATTGTTCAGAGCGTTATTATTTACTAGTTTTATTGATACTTTTTAGTGGTGATAAAAATAACTTGTAACAGTACGAAATTTCACATGTTAATTGTTCTACATTAAGGGACAAATTAACACCAAAAAACATAAAAAACAAATTAAAATCATACTTCATACAGCTGTTACAACATTAAAAAAAATGATGACAGTATATAATTCACACACGCGCGCATGCAGAGCACACAAACGAACAACAACAAATATGTATGTATATATGTATATGAGTGTATGTATATATATATATATATATATATATATATATATATATATATATATATATATATATATATGCATGTATGTATGTATATATGTGTTGTATATTATAATATATATTATGTTAAAAAATATTATAATGACTGAATTACATACAATAAAAAAAAGAAAGAAGACCTGTCCAGCCTCGATCGTAAAAGTGTAACAAACAACATGCTGTATAAGTACATTCTTATCTCTGATTTTAAAACCTGTTTACTCGCTCGGCCGGACTGTGTCGCGACGATTTCATTTTAATAATTATTTTACCTACCTCTTGTTGCTACATGCCTAGATTTATAAGTCATACATATATAGTTTTTGTTTATAATGTTAAGATTACTTTTTATTTCTATTGTTTTTTTTTTTTCATGATTGTAATTAACTTATTGTGTCGACGACTCTGATGCCCGGTAAAACTCGCAAGAGTTTATGCGGTATCTGTAATATTATTGATAATGTATTAAATTGTATTAAAATAAATAAATAAATAAATAAAAATGATCCATGTTTAGTTGTTAGCAAGTAAAAAGTATATTATCCGTACCTCCAGAGGGTAACCCTATCGTTTGTAAAATTTTACATTCTATTTTAAATAATACTAGCTGCCAGACCCAACTTGATTGACCCAAACAATTAACCAACCAACTCAAACAATTGAAAAGACGGCTAATGTACCTTATGAAAGTAATGAGACAAAATGTTTTATTTTTATATTTAACTAGCTGCAGCGTGCAGCCCACTTCATTATAAAAGTTTTTGGCGAATCCCGCGGGATCACATAATTTTTCCGAGATAAAAAGTAGTCTATGTGCTATTCCAGGTCTTCATCTACTTTTGTGCCAAATTTAAATCAAAATCGTTCAGTAGTTTTTGCGTGATTGAGTAACAAACATTCATCCATCAATCTATCCATCCAAACATCCAAACTTTCGTATTTATTATCTTAATATAGATTTGCAGTCGTACGAGCAAGTGAGCTACCTGATGGAAAGTAGTTACACCTGCCCATGGATATTTACAACAAAAGGGTTAGTTGCCAATGTTCCTCTTGTTCTAAAGAATTTGTTGGTCCTTCTCTTAAAAATCCCAAAATCATAGCTACTCGATAAATTATCTGAGTTAGGCTGTTCCAAAGTTTGACTGTAAAAATATAAAGAAAAGGTATAAAGAAGGTACGTTTAAATAATCCATTTACAATTATTTATATGTAGTAAGAAAAATCACAAATTTTTCATTGTCAATTACTTTTGTTAATATATTAAAGATCACTTCCAGATTTTTCTCTCTTACTCACTCATTCACTTGTCATATTGGAAGATTCAAAAAATTTTATATGATTTACAAACTTCTTTACACAAACTTTTTCCTGATAACAATGAACATAACATAATTTTTTAAGCGAGACTATACGGAAAATATACCCTCCCAAAAAAAAATCGTAATTTTCGAAATCGTTTTAAAAACGATAAAATTCTTAGGTAACAAATATAAAAAACGTACAGCAAAATTCTTAACATCACATGGAATATCAGTTGATAAAAAATATGTCCAATTTGGTGTATTTATTCCAAAGTTATGCGCTTACAAACATTTCAGGGATTCATTATTATATTGGAAAAATTTTTCAATTTCGCACTCCATAAATATGTAGGTTAGTAAGCTAACATTATACCCATAGAGATTTCATATCATCGTGTAATATTATAAATGCGAAAGTTTGGATGTTTGGATGAATTTTTGTTACTCAATCACGCAAAAACTACTGAACGGATTTAAATGAAATTTGGCAGACAGGTAGATAATGACCTGGAGTAGTACATAGGCTAACGTTCATCCCGGAAAAATCAGGTGATCCCGCGGGATTCGCCAAAAACTCTTATAATGCAGCGGGCTGCATGCTGCAGCTAGTATTATGTGTGTTGAAATATCTAGTCATTTTAATAATCTCTTTAATTCAAATATCAATAAGAATAATGTTGGAAATAAATGAATGTTATAAGTTTTTCTGGGCAGCCCATGCTATATACTGTTTCCATTTGATTTAGACTGGCAGGGGCCATGTGACATTAAATCCAACTCTGTACATGTTTGTACATCTTTATATGTTATTTTCATACTTAAATTGTGAGAAATTAATTAATTATGAATTTTATTTCATAATTAAATTGTGAGAAAAAGTGAACAAACTATTAATTGGGAATTTTTCACTAACCGAATAATTTGGAGAAGCGCTTTATTGTTCAAAGGACGACATTGTAATACATACAATTGTAATACGTGAAATAGAAAAAAAGAAGCCCGCTGAGTTTCTTCCGCCGGATCTTCTCAGTGTGTGGCCGCGTTCTGATCCGGTAGTAATTATAAAGAAATCGACCTAAATTAAAATGTTTGCACGCCATATTATGGTAGAATATGATGGTAATTTAATTTATTTTAATAACTTGTGACACCCATATTCTTGCAAATAAATATTTTTCATTTCATTTCATTTCATTTGAACCAGTAGAAGTTTCGAGACTAATTAATATACTATTTATCACTCCATTTTATTGTTCACCAGTTTTATCTTCGCAGGGTACTGTTGTGTCGAGTGATACGACAAACAAAAACAACGAGGAATCCTGAGGAGAGCCGCTAGTCGGCACCAGATTTTTGGATGATATTGGCTGACCACAAGTTATCAGAAGAAGATAATATAAGAATGTCTGATGTACTGAATAATAGATTTTACATATATAGAATAGTATTCCCTTTATATCTTCTTTTATATGTTATACTTTGCCACGGGGTCATCATTTCCTATGGCAGCTTCTTAGCGTTGCTCTTCAATACTAACTCTAAGGGAACTGAAAAATAACGCTACTTATTATGATGAGGGAATACAATGACCAAATAATTAAGGTATATGAGGTACCGACGCCATCGTAATAAATTCATGTTAGTTACATTTATAACTCAACAACGGCTGGACTAATTTTAATAATTTGTGTGTTTTTGGATTTATCTTATTCGGAGATACGATAATATGTATTAAAATATGATGTTTATTAATAAAAACTTATCAATACATATATAAAACAAAAACGTCTTAGTTATACCATTTATAACTCACTAACAGCTGGACCAATTTTAATGATATTTGTGTTTTTGGATTTGTCTTCGTCGGGAAATGATAAGTATTAAAATATATGATATTTATCAATAAAAAAATATCAATAATTTATCATGCTCGCACATCAATAAATTACAGAATTTATATAATTTATATTTTATTTATATTAATTATTATCCTAATGAAAAATTGAAATTTTGTATTAATTTTAAAATTCTAAATCCACTCATTCATTGACTGCTGGGTGGTACGAAGCTTGCCGGGTCAGTTTACCCGATGTTACCCAATCATATAAAAGAATTGCTGACTTGCATCTTCAAAGCACTACTAACGGCTTTCGTTTTTTTTATATCATAAGATAGCAAACAGGCAGATGGGTCTCCTGATGGAAAGAGTCAACCATCGCCTATAGACACCAAAGATGTTAATGGTGCGTTGCTATCTTGTGGCGAGGTCTAATGCCACATGCATAAGTTTACCGGCTACCTTACCCTCTAAACCGGAACACGACAGTGACCAGCACGGACGCTATTGCGGCAATTACGCGAAAGATGGAGTATGAAATTTGAACCAATTAAAGTGTAGATTGCGGAAGATTGCAAAAACGTAACTTTTTAAATAATATGCATTAAAAATACATTAAAATAATAAAACTAAACATTACACACACTACATTCATGTGACATACATAATAATACACACAATTAAAATAATAATTAAAAATTTATTTTGTGATAATGATAAATAATATGAAAACTTAACAGTCGCATAATTTTTGTACTAAAATCTGTGATTTTAATATTGCACTACGAAGTCACTTAGTACTTACATCTAATAGTTACGAATTAAATCTAAAATAAATATTTGGCACATTCAATACAAAAATAAGTACAAAATTATTCACATTTGTTATATTCTCGTGTATTATAAATCCTTGTTATCTCAAACTTATGATCTTTAGTTTACAAATGAAATTGACTTATCTCAGAACTTTTTGAATGAAATTATCTTATTTCAGAATTATTTTAATTGAAAAAAATCATGTGGTGTCGCGGGAAACCAGGTAGGAACGAACTTCCTTCGGCTAAACGGCACTACTCGCTTGTGTACGCGACTGTCGCGCCTGCGCACGTCTCATTTAACGCTTTTATTCCACGCATTTTTCTTACGGTTTTACTATCACATTTTTTTCAGTTCGGTCGCGCAGCAAAATCCAAGCCTGCCGTAAGGAACTTCGTTCCAATTATCTTATTCTATAACTAATATAAATGTAAAAATATTTCACGAGTATTTTACATGAAATTATCTTATTCCACAAATATTTTCAATGAAATCATCTTATTCTACAACTATTTTAAATTAAATTATCCTATTCCACAACGATTTTAAATGAAATTATCTTTTTTTGACAACTATTTTAAATGAAAAAAAAGATATTTCACTTGTATTTTGAATGAAAATACATACATATTATGTAAGTATACTATTTTCCTTACGTCTATTGTTATAAGAGATTTTATGGTTTAGTTTATGATCGAATTTCGAATATATCGGTCGATAGTATCTTTAATTCCATAAGTGTTACAAAACGAGAAGAATCAACTCAACAAGAAGAGAATACTCACTTGTCCATTTTGTTGCATTCTGTATACTCGGAATATGCAGTATCCACATGTGAATAGAATTAGTAGCAGCTGTAACAAATACGCAAATGAACTACTCCGAGGACTTCACTAAAATTTAAAATACACACAGACGAATTCGCGGGCTCATCTAGTATATTACTATATACTAGCTGTTGCCCGCGACGTTGCGCGCCGGCTTCGTTTACTCCACACAGCTCCCCTACGTAGGTGATAGCGAGATAATACGTAGCCTATATGTTGACTCGACCTGTTAGTAATATTCATGCAAAATTTGAAGTAAATCAATGCAGTACTTTTTGAGTTTACCCCGGACATACATTGACTTTCCTACGATTTTATTTTATGTATAGATTTACAATAGATTACCATTTCCACAAATATTTTTCACTTTTTATCGTGAATACTGGGTGAAAATAATTTATATAAAATCGCTCATCTGTTCATATACGTCGCATTTTCATAACCGTCTCTGTGATCTAGTGGTCAAGCGTCGGCGTTGACCACATGAGGTCCCGGGTTCGAATCCTGGGTTGGGTAAGTAAAAAAATATGTTTTTTCAGTTTTCTGATAAAAACAAAGTTGCCCGGGATTGAATACTGTCCAGGTGGCTATAGGCTTGCCACCTCACACATTTGTGGGACCAAGTATCTGCAGCTAATACTGGATGCACTTCTGCCTACTGCTACGACAATACGGGCTTGAAGATATTACTACCAATACCATTTTCAAAATGTTTTCCAATAATTTTATACTATCCAAGAACGATAATGTGTGATAACTGATAAGGAACCCAATTCTAAAATTTAAAAAGTATTAAGGAATTTTCTAAATGACATTATACGAAATTCTTGAGATTAACACTTATAGGTACGTGTTATAAAAAAAAGCATTTATTGATATGTTAAACATTTTTTCTATTTTTCGATATTTCGATCACTTAAAGCGTTATTTGGAATATTTTTTGCGGGTATATAATAAGTCGAATTAAGTTTTTTTTATGTCATAACATCGCAAACAAGCAGATGGGTCTCCTGATGAAAAGAGTCAACTATCTGCTACAGACAGCAAAGATGTTAATGGTGCGTTGCTATCTTGTGGCGAGGTCTAATGCCACATGCATAAGTTTACCAGCTACCTTACCTTCCAAACCGGAACAAGACAGTGACAAGCACTGACGCTATTGCGGCAGGAATAGGTAAGGCGGTGGTACCTGACCCGGGCGAGACAATGCAGAACTCTACCACCTAGTAGCCACGATGGTAGTGAGATAGCCAATCGGTCGCCTTTTACGACCTGCCTGGCAGAACGGCAGTTGGTCTATTCTTCAAAGGAGCCCGGGACCAACACGGGTAACAGTTATGTTAAATGGTGGTTTACATTTTGTACAATTATTATCGTTGGCCAATCATGCTGGAGCCGCATTTGTGTCTACCGTCCCGAAGTTATATAGACGCATGGATGCAACTGTACTTCCTTGGGAATATATGTGACGGTCACCGTTATGTATATTCCCAAATTACGTAATTATTATTGAGAGTTTCTTATTAAAAACGATGAATCTAGATAAATCTTGACTATATTTATTTGGTCAGATACAGATCTTGCCAACTAAATAAAGGCTAGATTTATCTGTCGCTATACTATTGTATTATTGTATTTACCTGGACTTCGACAATTAATTCAAAACCAAAATTAGCCAAATCGGTTCAGCCGTTCTCGAGTTTTAACGAGACTAACGAACAGCAATTCAGTAGGGACTTTTTTGTCATCCCATACAAGGTCCCGAAATTATTGAATTTTATAAAAAATTTACATTTTTTCTAGTTGACAGTAAAAGGTCAATTATCAAACGCACAAATTAAATGCTGATTGCTCTGATTTGAATGGATTTATTTCCTCAGAAAAATACACTTTTGGAATCGTCCACTTTGTATGACGGTCTGATGTCAAGTGACGACCGACGAGTATCTGTTAACGTTTCAATTCAAACCTACTAATACACAGGCTAAGGAATATCTCTGTAAAGCCAGACAACGAAATAACTAATAACGAATAACGTTAACAGATACTCGTCTCTATTAATATAAATTATAATTATATTTATAATTAATACATAAAATATAATTAAAATATAATTATATTTATAATTAATACATATTAATTATTATAAGTATACTACTAAATTATACTAAAGTGATAATCTTACAATAGTCTCACAGCATTTCAAATGGAAACGGTAGCTTTACCTGTTAAATGTTATTGTATTCCGGTTTGGATGGCAAGGTAGCCGATAAAGTAACATTATGTGAAATAAACATCCCACCACGCAGATAGTAACGCGCCCTTTACATCTTTGTTGTCTAAAAGAGGTGTTTTTTCCACAAGGAAAGTAATTTGTCAAAGCTTAGATAATTTAAGAACCACATTTTTTATTAATGAGTAGTAAGTTTTCAATAATAAAAACTATTAGTCAGTTTTTATTGATTCAGACGTTACTTTGCGGCAATCTATTCTTAAGAAGGTGAAATCAATTTTTGCTATTATCCGCGAACTGTTCTATGTATTCTCCGCGATGGTACCGAAAAGAAATACGTCGGTTTAATAAATGGATAAGACTCACCAAAGGTCCGGATAAAAAGAAGACCCCAGTGGCAGAATTATCCACCCACATCCACCACACTTTTACACCCACGTCCCACCATTAAAACAGTTCGCGGATAATAGCAAATTTAATTGATTTCACCTTTTTAAAACTCTTAGTCAGTTATTAAAAAAAAACTTAAATTTATAATTAGATGAATAATTGAAAGGAGTATCTAATGATAAAATAACAATGAAGCTAAATATGGTTATTTTTATACGATATGAATTTATTTAATAATTAAATTTTATGTATTTGGAGAAATGTAAAATTTCTTGAAGTTGCTTTAATTACCTACTGTTAAATAGTATTTTATAAAGACTTGCATGTTTTTGTTAATACAGTTTTACTAAAAGTACATATTAAATCACAAAGAAATGAAAATTTGCATCCCAATTAATGATGGAGTAGGAAGGAATGTTATTTTTTTGTTATATTTTTTTTCTTTTGTTTGTTTTGTTATTATGTTATTAGCTAATTAAGATTTTTTGTACCCCTTATTTTACGCAAATATAGTATTACTAGCTGACCCGGCAAACGTTGTTCTGCCAACTTTGTGTCTACTTTTCCGTTTTTTTCTACATTTTTTCACCTAACCTGAAACTCCTTGAATATTTTAAAGCCAAAATTAGCCAAATCGGTCCAGCCGTTCTCAAGTTTTAGCGAGACTAACGAACAGCAATTGACTTTTATATATATAATAGATTATTAAAATATTCTATAATAAAAAATATCTTAAATCTATATGTAAGGTTAAATTAGCGGGTTAAGTTATCATAATACCTTTTTGGTCATTTAAAATTTGAATTAACGTACAAAAAAAAACATAATGTTAAGTAATATTTTCCTAAAAGGCGACCGATTCACCAACATCGTGGCTACTAGGTGGTAGATTTCCGCATTGTCTCGTCCGGGTACCACCGCCTTACCTATTCCTGTCGCAATAGCGTCAGTGCTTGTCACTGTCGTGTTCCGGTTTGTCACCTTACCCTCTAGTTTACCGGCTGGTAAACTTATGCATGTGGCATTATAACTCGCCACAAGATAGCAACGCACCATTAACACCTTTGGTGTCTATAAGCGATGGTTGACTCTTTCCATCAGGAGACCCATCTGCTTATTTGCTATCTTATACTATAAAAAAAAACTTTGCACTTAAGTGAATCAAATTATAAAAATTATCTTCAAATAAATTTATTAGGATATTATATAGTTATTTTTATTTAAAAAATGATATTAAATGGCTATTTTTTATATCATAAAATCAAATACCCGGGCGAGACGTTGCGAAACTCTACCATTTAGTAGTCCCGGTGATAGTCACAACTATCAGCCAGATTTTACGACCTATTTAACTGAATGGTAGGCAATGGCAGGCAAAATATATTCTTCAAAGGAACCTGGACCACCACAGGGGATACACTTATAGTACAATGGCCACAACCGTCACCTCTACTCCATATTAATACGAATTTTCATTTTATTAGAACAGTAACTAATATAAGAAAGAACTGTAGATATTAATGTCACGTATGATAAGTCTATTAAATTCAGTTGTAACTTACCAAAATAATCAGTAATATTGTATCAATATATATAACTAAGTGGAACATTATCATATTAACACATTAGTAACTAGAAATGCAACAGTACACCTCATTTAGAGATCTCAAACCAAAACTTTGGAGCAAATACATTGTACAGAATACAAACTCTTACAACTAGGAACAGAAACTGAGAAAAATCCACATCATAACCAAATTTGATTGGCTTAAAAATTGCTTGCCTACTGTTGATTGGTTATATATTTACAGTAACAGATGAAGTGACCAATCGGAATCTGCTACAGTTGAAAGAGAAAATCATCTACGAGATACGTCAAAGATTATGAAATCTAACTTATTTTATTGGTGCCTATCAATATGTTCATGTCAGTAGAAAACAAATCTCAGTAAGGAGTTATGTATGTGTAAATGACAGATTTTGCTATTGATCTATAAGCGGTGACTAACGATGTATATAGTACTTATATGTGATTATTTTAATGAATCTCAAAATATTATTTACTCGGTTACTTTTATTAAATGATAAATTTTGTAGCAATAAATAACTTTAAATCAAGTATAAATTTACTTAAATTTTATTTAGATTGATTTTACGTTTTTTTTAATCTTATCTTGTATAATCTTATCTTATCATAATTAAAACACAAATAAATCATAAAATTAAATATCTCTGTATTTAATTTTATGATTTATTTGTGTTTTAAAACTATTTTTGTTTCTCAAAATTTCCGCAAATTCTTACATGAAACTGCTTCATCATCAGCATCTTCAGGAGAATCGAACAGCACTTTATTGCGAACAGCATTCGGTTGCGAAGTGAAACGATGCTTCGTTTACAAAGTGATACGTGCTTTGAGTACATAATTTATGACACTGCCTTTACTACTATCATGGAAGAAAGTATGGTGAATGTTGACAATTGTGCCGCTGGGGTCTCCTTTAATTTTCAGACCTTGGATAAGTTTGCTTCTTCCTTTAGACTAACTTTCGTTATTACATCATTGCAGTTTCATATAGATTTTGCAAAAATTTGCAAATTAAATACCTTAATTTCGTCTTTGAATTATGGATTTCCAAAAATTAATGCCTGAATTTATAAAAAGTTTTTATTTAATTGATTACCTAATTTAAAACATTTAAATACTACTTTATTGAACACAGGGCTTTGCAAAGTCAACATTTTTGAAAACAAACCAGATACATAAGTTATATCTAGTTTGTTTATAAAATATAAAATCAAATATCACTTCTGTATGTGGTTGAGAAAGCAAGAGTATACGGGCACATCACACCACCACGTTCGCATTTATGTTTCTAGATTGACATTGGCCTACATCATTACGAAAAATAGAATTGGCAATAAATTATAGGTTAGGCACTAAAATATGACATTAAAACATACACATTAGGAAAACGTGTTTATTTATTTAATTAAGGCTTACCAACTAAATAACTGTAACAAAAGTTTGAATTTAAATATACATTATACAGTAGATTTAGATTTTGACGCAGGTTTAGGGTCTTTGATTACTTACTAAATAATGACAGCTCAGAATGTGCAAACTTAGATTTTCAATAAAAATAAATAAAATATGTATTTTTTATACTACTTATTTCGATAATACATTTGGTGATTCACTGAAAAAAAAAGTGTGAAAAAGTTAACAGAATATAGCATAATTTTATTACTATATTGATTATTTCTAATTTCCTTGAAAATAAAAAACTTAAAATATATTTAATTACATCTGAGTATAGGTGGAAATAATATATCACCCATAATCCACATATTTTCTGTTCTGTTCCCTAATCTTTGTTCTGTAGCCGAACTTGGCGCCAGGAGTGTCGCGACGTCTGTCTGAGGGTAACTGCGTATTTTTTACTAGTATTGTGAAGTAACTTGTACATTGCCACCAGATCCCTAGACTCTGGAGGCATTCAACTTAGGTTTTTGTAATGCAATAATGTTAGTTGGGATCTTTGTTTAATTTTAGATTCTGAATAAATTAGCAAAAATGTTGTAGTAACAGGGTTTTGACCTATTTTACCACCCAACAAATGGTGACAAATTGGCAAAAATGATTATTAAATTGATGACCTGAACGTGTCGATTATCTATATTGATAATCCATTTATTACATTATCAGACTCAGGTCATCAATTTAATCTTTTATAGACACATTCATTCCCCATTTCATTCGTAGAAGTCATTTGTAAAACAGGCTATGCTCTACCCCGGGTCTAAACTATTTCGTTTTTTTTATAGTAGAAGGGGCAAATGAGCAGGAGGTGTACCTGATGGTAAGTGATCACTGCCGCCCATGAACATCCGCAATACCAGAGAGCTCATAGTTGGGTTGTCGGCCTTTTAAAAATTAGTAAGCCCCTTTCTTGAAGGTCCCTGTAGCGGCCCAAAAAATCACAAACGCTAAAAGAAAAAATAATAAAAAATGGACAAAAATCAATAACAAATGGAAAAAATGAAATTCAAAATAAAATCTGAATCGCGATATCACAATTATTTATCTTGTAACACTATATACAAGTTTCAACGCTTCTCAAATGGACTTCGGTCCCTAGGCAGTACACCTTGCCTGGCTGGGAAGATCTTCCTTTTCCCCTTACTTGTCCTTGTGTGACGACATCGACTTCCACAGTTATGACGTTACCTGACAAGAAGCTGGCCCGCTGGTTCCATCACTTCGACCCTTCAGCGGTACCGATAAGCGGCCCACAGACCCCAAGTCTTATACTTTTGGTAATACCCTCGCCAGTAAATGATTCCACCAAGGAGTAGTGCGAGGCAGAGAATGCCGAAAAAATTGTACGGTTGTGGATTTCCAAATATCGAGGTGGTGAGGATGAAACTTTAAATTGTTGATGTGATGTCCGATGATGGAATTCAGCGGCAGGAAATCCATGATATATGCGATAAAAGATGTTGAGCGAACCTACATCTCTGAGTTGTACTAAGGAGTCAAGCCGATTAAAAATAGCCCGGTCGTCAACGATTCCAACCACTCTTGGCTAAATTCGATCAAAAGGAAGAAGCTGGTACTGGGGAGCTCCAGCACAGAGTGGTTTAACTAGGAATGCTTGATGAAAAGAAAAATTTTCGAATTTTTAATATTATTATAATTATTTTTTACAAATCTTACATTTTATGAGACGTTTTATAAGAAATAGTTACTTGGAACTTTGCACTGGGTTATGGAAACTCGCGGAATGTTATTTGTGTGTACAAAAATAAAGCTTAATTTATGTAACAGAGTAAAGAATTTTCAATAGTATTTTTACGTCGATTCATTTGCAGGGAAGGCAGTGTAAGAAAACGTCTCTGGACTTCCCGGTTTATCAGTTGCCAATACGGTGATCCCCATTTCCACATTTTACTGATGTTAATAACTATTTCTAGCGAAAGCTAGAGCTAGCAGCTTAACCT
Source organism: Apodemia mormo (assembly GCA_036924255.1). Taxonomy (NCBI): domain Eukaryota; kingdom Metazoa; phylum Arthropoda; class Insecta; order Lepidoptera; family Riodinidae; genus Apodemia; species Apodemia mormo. The sequence continues at coordinate 3,445,514 of JAUPFN010000020.1, read as the reverse complement.
GTTTATCCGAGGCATGAGTATAATATATCATGGGTTGCTTCTGACATTTTTATATTTTCGAGAATAACCTCGAAAATAATTCAATAACACTTTTACTCGAACCGGAAATTGAACCTAGAATCTTATGGCTTGAGAAGAACAAACTATCACATGGAATTTATTTAAGAAATATATTAAAATATAAAACGAATGCTCTTTTAATACTACTTCTGCTACTAAACTAAAACTACTCTCGAAATCTTCGTTTTTTTAGCTACACTGTATAGGATAGTTTTTTACCCAATTGGGAAAAAAGTAATGATTTTGGGTTACTATCAAAACTTGATCCGCGTTGGTCCAGGGTCCTTTGAAGAATAGACCAACGCTTGCCTATTACAATCTACTTTTGCCAAGTAGATTGTAATAGGCAAGCGATTGGGTATGCATGTCACTATCATAGTAACTACTAGGTGGTAGAGTTCCGCAACCTCTCGCCCGGTTATTTGATACCACCGCCTTGCTATAACTGCCGCAACAGCGTCAGTGCAGACAGGCTTCTGCATGAAATCAGAAATCAGAAATCAGAAGTACTTTATTCAATAAAACTTTTTACAAGTTATTTTGACGCGTCAACATTTTTATATATATAAATGTTATATATATTATATATATATAACATTTATATATATATATATATATAATGCTATGGATCCCAGCAATAATCAATTAGATTTAAAAGAAGGAGAAGGTAAAAAAAAAATAGTTAATATTCGAGGTCACATAATAGAATTTAGTGAATACATACAATATAAAAAATAATAGTCGAAAGACTTCTCTAATAAATTAAATAGAAGTGCAGTTCAAATGTACTTGCTACACGTTCTTTGATATTAATTAAAATTTATAATGTTCCCTAAGCAAGTGCTTAAAAGAGCATTTAGACGGTGCATGTCTGATAACCGAAAGGAGATGATTCCAGAGTCTCATGGCCTGCACGTGGAAATATTGAAACAAAAAATCAGACTGACAAAGAGGTACGTGTAATTTTAAATCGTCATTAGAACGATAAGGGCGAACATGTGTGTTTTTCTGGAACACAAGCCATTCTTTAAGATATAATGTGCAAAGGATTCGGAGTTTAATCATCATTAATATTCATCATTAATATTTTTGGTGTTTATAGGCGATGGTTTCTACTTCCATTAAGAAAGCCATCTGCATGTTTGCTATCTAACGATACAAAAAACAAAAAGAATTGTTTATATTTATTACTTCTGTAACTGAACAAATACTGAAGAAACTTAGTATGCACTTAAGCTACGTTTCTAGCTAAGTACATGGGCCACTTTAATTCCAGAAAATTATATTACTCCCACGGGTTTCACAAACAACTTTAATCACCCGTTTGGCTACGGAGGGCGGAATACTAGTTTGGTATAACAGACTTGTTTTCGCTAAACTTGAATGGGATATATTGTATTTTTAATGATTTAATCATTTAACAACACATATTATTAATCCATTGAAATGTTATATGAGTTTGACATGTTTTAGAGGACGCAATTTTATTTTTGGGACATGTGTGAGGAGGTCCCCCACACATGTCTCAAAAATAAAATTGCGCCCTCTAAAAACTGAAATGTCAGGTCCTTAAATTGTAACATTTCAATGGATCATATGTGAAGATAAAAAAAAACTTAAATATTTATTTTAAACAATAAGGATTAGCAATATTTTTACGATATAATTTCTGTAGAAATACACATTAAGCCACATAACAGTTAAACCATGACACCATGATAATTTGTCATATTGTTCAACATTTTCATACAATGACATGACGCTGTAGTTATATCGTCGTTTTAGAGTGACAATTCACTAATTACAAAAACATAGTTTTGAGATAATTTTTGTCAAAGTTTTTTCCATTTAGAACTTAATATTTTAGAAACGGCTAAGTTTATAAAAATAGTTCATACTAATGAAATACGTGTTATCAATCACTCTAAAAAAACTTTAATAATTTTATTAAATAATGGTATATTTACTGAGATATGGAGTAAGTTAGTGAACATTCAAATGCTGAATAAATTTTAAAAAGATTCATAGTTACATTTTTATGGCACTTAGTTAATATTCAGCCTTGCTTAAAATGCAGCACGGCTTATAGTGAATTTAGATAGTAATTAAAAATAATAAATAATACAGTAAAAAGTTTTTAATAGTATCAAAGCCAAAAATCGACTACTTCACATTGTGTTAATTACATAACCAAATGTAAATACAATACCATTTTAACACAATCAGTAAGAGGTAAATGAAAAATAATTTTCAAGATTTGAAGTACCGCACAATTTAGACAAAAAAATACTCAAAAATATACTTAGGGCGGCTTGCACCAAAATGCTTAAATCATTTTAAGTCACTAAATACGTTTAATGTGACAGCATTTAAGGCGTATTGACATTTGCTAAACATGTTTAAGGGACTAAATGCATTTTAGCATTTTGGTGCAAGCCGCCCTTAAACACTACATTTTTCATGAAAAATAAAAGACTCGTGATGGCTAACCTAATACGAAATTTTCACTGTCCTACGGTTCTAGAAATCAGTATTTTAGGTCGAGTTGAGTTCTAAGTACTGACAGTGATTGAATCAATTAAAAACATATTTCCTCCAAAGCTATATTGTCCTCCGCCGTTCTACAAGGAGTTCATAAAAGGTGAATAATTTGAAATGAAAGTCAGTCACGCGGCTACTCGGTTGTGGAGTTCTGCATTGTTTCGCCCGAGTCTAGTATAACTACCTTAGCTATTACTGCCACAATAGCGTCCGTGCTTGTTTCTGTCGTTTTTCGTTTGTGAGTGCAAAGTAGCCGCTACACTCATGTAAGTGGCATCAAGACTCTGTCACAAGAATAGCAACGCACCATTAATATCTTTGGTGTCTATAGGCGTTGATTTTCACCTTCCATTAAGAGAGCCAACAGGAGAGGATATTTTTGCTGTATGACATCTAAGTGGTTTTGATTTTTCCCGGAACACGTATCTGTAAATATAGGAACCTCTTTAATTTTGATGGCAAATGACCTAATGACATGTCGCAAGAGACAACTTTTACGGACTATCAAATATATTTTATAGTCCGTAAGACTACCAATATTAATAGATTTCTATTTCTTAACACGTTCTAGTATAAAAGTATGCATTCTTCATTTAAAAATTAGTGTGTTGTCAACTAACTATCACATTGTACAGTCTTACGGAATATAAAATATATTTTATAGTCCGTAACTAATATATTTCTGTTTCACAGAACTTTTGAAAAGTAATCGATAGAAAGTTTGTTAGACTAATTAAAATGAGATCACTCACTAAGCTTCAAGTATGCGTTCATTATTTGTAATTAGTATAATATCCCAAGGTCCGTGGAAATGATTCTGTGAAGTCCATGGGGAAACAACGATTCATAGAATATAAAGAACACGGGCAAGACTTTATACATCGTCTTTTTTAGTTAATACCTTAAAGTTTAACATATTCATTAAAATTCTATATCAACTCCTTAACTTATCCGCATTTAATAAATATTTTTTTAACTTGGGGAATAATGTAATGTAAAGTTCTTTCCTTAGTAGACTGTGGTTAGGTATTTATCTTGTCATTGGGTGTCTTAATTACAACTACTAATCTCAGAAATCTAAATTAGATTGACAGAATTCTGAGCTAAGATTTTGCAAAAAATACTTTATAGGTACTTAAAAGAACAAAAAATACATTAGCATTAACTATTCTTTAATACAAAAACAGGAAGAATTTTTATTTGATACTTATAATAAAAATTATAAAATAATTATATAAACTTATTATTGTTTTAATGAAAATGTAATTAAAGTTTTATAAAATGGTAATACTTAAATATGATGATAGAATTCAATCAAATTATAGTCTCAATTATTTTTAAATAATTGTTCCTAGTGATATATTTTATTTCATTGATTTAAAAATAGTAGAAAATTATTCTAGTTTATCTAATATTCATCACTCCAAAAGACACACAAGGGTTTTAAAAAATTAAAATGGCCTGTGTTCTTTAAAACATTTCTCAAAATTAATACTTTAAGTAAAACTATGTTTTAACTATGGGGAGCTGGTAACGCTCAAAATTAGTAGCAATCTTATGAATTTTAAAACAGTAGTAATAAGTGTTTCAAATCTGAACTTTAATTTGTTACATTTTCTGGGAATATTTTATCAGAAACTTCATAATCTTAAGTAATAGCATAGTATTTTTGATAGCCCAAATAACCATAAAATTGAATAGTCATTAAACTTTATATCTATCCAATTTGCAAAACAATATAAATATCCATCATTTTGAATAAATATCCGATAAAAATGGGTAAAAACGAGTATTTATCTATTATGGATAAATACTCGAGTATTTATTCTTTGAGTTTTTATCTTCCGCCCATCAATACCCACGGACTAATAAATATATCTTGTTGAATTTTATTTGCTCATTATTATTATGGTAGTTCATCTTATATGCTAAATATTTTATTTAAGAAGTATTCAGATTCTTTCATGTCTGAAAATTTCAATAACATTCAGGGAGAAGCGTAATATCGAAACAAAGATTAATCCACGATTATTGCGATTTTAATATGCTATTACTGTTATTCCCTCTTGACTAGTGTTGTTTAATTAATCGGATGCAATGCTCCATGCCTCATTATTTCAGTTTACTGCATCAATATATGTGTACAATTTTAAAGCAAATTTGATTTCCCAGTGCAAATATTTTAATTATGATTTTACAAGTAATTATATACTTTTATTAAGGCGATTACACCTGCGAACGACCTTGAGCTAGTGACAGGAGCAGCGTAAGAACTATTCCGCACGCCGAAATCTCCAAATGTCAAAGAGTTTATACAGTGGGTGCAGATACGTTTTAACATTTTTGTTTACCTATATGAACTTTTATCATCATGAATCAAATGAATGTTAGCAAACTCAAAACCCATAACCGATAATCGGTCATTTATCGATTCATTTTATAAAAACGATAAATATCGAAAGAAAAAACAGTAAATATCGAAAATCGACAAAAGAATTATATGACAATTTTACACAATAATGACTGTTACGTATTCTATTATCTTATAATATACAATACGTCTCATGTAGCACTTTATTTTAATACATACAATTAACAATTGAAAAAAAAATGTGATTTTGTAAAAAGTGATGTCTTAAATAACCTTTAGAAATTTAAGTTTTTGTTTCAAAATCTCGTAAGAAAAAGTAGAGATTTAATTTAATTGAAACCATATCTGTATGCTTTCAATTAAATTAAAAGGAAAGTTTTAAACAGGTTGATTAATTTAGAATATTTGTATGTATAATATATTTAATTTATATTTATTTCATTTATTATGATAGCAAACAAGTAAACAGTTTTCTTGATAGAAACATATAAACATCGCCTATAGACACTAAAAATGTTAACGGTGCATTGCTATTCATGTAGCAGGGTTAGAATGTTACATGCATATATTTACCTTGCCCTCAAAACCGAATCACGACAGTTAAATACACCGACGCTATTGCGGCAGGAATATGTGACGCGGTAGTTTCAAAACCGAGTTGACGTGTTGCAAAAAACCAAAGTCGAAAAAAATAACTACCGATTATAATAACTACCTCGTAGTCAAGGGGATAACCTAAAGTTTGGTTTAAGGTATTTTTCGAAAATTCAAAAATCTCAGTAGCAGCTTGTAGTCTGGCGGTTGGTGTGTTACCACTTCCATGCCTCGGATGAGCACATAAATCAGTCGGTCCTGGTTATTGCTAAAACAACAACAACAACGATATATATTCACGCCAGTCCCTTTACGAGGTAGGCAAAGAGAACCGAGTGCAATATGTCACGATCCTTGCAAATTTTTCTTCATTCCTGCACGTTCATTACTCTCTACAAAAAAAAAAAACTAAAATATGAATTTCTTTAATTGTATTAAAAAGCATAAATACTAAATTTTTAGTAATTTCTACAACAAACAATTCATTTTTCATACAAAAATTAACTCTCCTTTTACCCCTTTATGGGATGAAATTCAAAAATGCGTATTTATTTAATCGTATTAAAAAGCATAAATACTAAATTTTAAGTGACAAACAATTTTTTTAATACAATCATTAACGCCCCTTTTACCTCTTTAAGGGATTAAATTACATCATAAGAACAACCTCTGTAAAAAATCAGCCTTCCCGCTCCAAACTTATTATCTACTATAAAAAACGTTCAAGTGTAAACGAATAGTCCAAATTTTTAAACAGCAGAACCTCAGTACTGTGCCAAACGCACTATCTGATATTATTACTCTTTGACTCTAATGTAGAGAGCGGTATACGCTGACGTGCGACACAGCCTCCTCCTATGAACGCTACCGGGAGACTGACTTTCGGAGCGAGCGCTGTCCGCGAATGAAATAATAAGGTTTTTATTGATTTAATGGCACACTATAATGATTTTGAAAAATGTTGAACTTAAATTTTATAAAGCAATAAATTGTCTGTATTAAAGTGAAAAAAATCACCAAAATCGTTTCAGTAGTTTAGAAGTTATAAGAAAATTCTTGCGTAAAAATAAGAGAGATATTCGATTTTTTTTCGTCAAAAATAACAATGAAATTTGAAAAAACGAACTTAAAATTTAAAGTTAATTATAACAATGTATATATTTTTTTAATTATTGGATTAACGGTTTAGGAGGAGTAGGCTTTCAAAGAGAAGTATATTTCGTAGTTTGGCGTATGTTATCGCCTTAATTACTAGCTATATACTAATAATTATGTGTCTCCTTTTGCTTACTCGGGTAAAAATCCTGGTCAAGTACAAGTTTGACTCGCATAACCAGGGTTCCGTACTAGGCATTCTATGCTACATATAAATTTCACCGTCAACGAAAAGTACATAAGTTTCGATTCTCTTGCGAAATCGCAACATATACGACATAAATGTTCATATCTTTTGATTTTTTTTGTGATGTAAATTTCATAATCCTAAGCCAACAGGAAGTACCTTATCCGCTTACACCACCAGCCATTTTCGCATTTTTTTCTAAAAAACACGGACCGTTACGCGCACACGTTCCGAGTTCGTTCCGGTGGACCGTGGTCACAAAAATGATTTATGAGTTGTTTGGATTGAATCCGTACTGTAAAGCGTATATTTTTAAGAGGTCTTGAGCACTGCAATACACTGGTGTGAGAATTGTTTAATTTAAATGGCTTAAGCTACAAAATAATTCAGGTATAACACGACACTTTGAGGAAAATATGAATACTTGTTAGTCGAGGATTTTTAATTCAAAAAGTAAATCGATGACCTATGCTTTTTATATTTTTTTATATAATTGGTAAACATATACATACGGAAAAAAAATAAACAACATATATTATAGTACAAAAATATTTATTCACATAAATATTAATATATATATTTTTTTTCATAATTAATACGTAGTTTTTTTTTTCGTAATTTTTAAATAATTTATTTCTTTTTCAATTTTACAGGTATGTTAATTATTTTTTAAATATTGTTTGGGATATTTCACATTCACATCATATGAGTTTTTTTGAGATCATAGATATCAACACTAAAATTTACGAAAATAAATAAAAATAGGTACCGTCATGCCCAAAGCGCTGGTATCATCAAGTTGGTCGTTAACGAAAAATATGTTTTATTAATTGATATTTACGGTTTTTTTTTAAATTATTATCTAAACTGTTAGATCTTGAACTAATCTTGATTATAAATAAAGTTTAATTGTCGATTAATACGCCAAAATACTTTTAAATTAACCTGTATCATAAACTGCAACCAACACATAACACACAGCACGAATCAAAATGGCGGACTAAGTTCTTTTATTTTTCCCCAAGAGCGTATTTGAAAAAAAGAATGCCAATTTGATGTTATTCAGTACAATGTTTCATTCGAAAACGATAAAATACTATAGAGTATTGTATTAAAACTGGTAAATAGTGAAAATATTGTTTTTTTGGGTGAAGTTAGCGTTGGTCCCTATAGAGACCATAGTGTATTAACGGAGTTTTCTTAGAGGTCTCATTAGTTACCAAAGTGATGTGAGCGGTTAAAGGTTTTGGTTACCTTTTAAAGTCGAAAAAATCGTTGAACATGCAAAATAAATGTTATATATTATATGTAACAAAACTTGTAAGTTTACGCGATCTTAAGATATGATCTTGACATCACGTAAACTTAAAAGTTTGAGTTTTTCACACCTGAGAGGCATTGTAAATTCAAGTATTTAGTATAAATTTTAACTTAAGGCTTACTTACCGGTGGGAGTGATGCACTGTGCCGCGATTTCGGATGTATGAATGCCACCATCTTGCTTATTTCTCCCGTAAAACAGCTTTGCTGTGTTTCGGAGAGAAGGGCAAGATAAGCAGTGTAATTACTGGCACCAAAACTTATCACCATATGTTTCAAGATAGGCAACAAATGAATGGGATACCTGGGCTAGTTCCAGCCCAGTTATCCCATTTATGTTCATTGGTGACGTCGACTTCTTACCATCAGGTGGCACGTTTGCCAGTTTGCCTATCCCACTAACATAAAAAAAAACTCTGTCAAAACCCTTTTTTTAAAGAAAGGCCTTTTTTCACAGAGGCCTTGATAAACGGACAGACGGACAACGAAGTGATCCTATAAGGATTCCGTTTTTTCCTTATGGAGTGTGGAACTGTAAAAAGTACCCTATTTCACTCCAGGTTAGGATAGAGTAGCTAATGGTAAAATATGTTTAAAAATCAATCCGGTATATTTTAGTTTATTCTTTTTTTATATTCTATTTTTTTATTTAATCGGATTTTTCACCTGGAAACAGAAAACCATAGCCTATAGACACCAAAGATGTTAAAAGTTGCTATCCTTGTGGCGGCTCTTAATGCCACATGCATGAGTTTATCACCTTACTCTCCAAGACCGGAACATGACAGTGACAAGCACTGATGATATTGCGGCAGCAATAGGTAAGGCGGTAGTACCAGACCTGGGTGAGATAAAGCAGAACTCTACCACCAAGTAGCCACGATGGTAGTATCCTGCATAGTAAGCGATACTTAAGAGATACGTAAGTATTTATATTGATATTCTAACAGTTGATGGAGAAGAAATGGCAGTACGCGCCGAGCATTCACTCGCTTTTTGTGGACTTCAGCAAAACTTATGACAGTACTGACAGGAACGCTTTCTATGCCATTTTTACAAACTTTGGCATTCCGCGTAAACTCATAGCTCTACTCAAGATGACCACCAAGGAGAGAAAAATGCGGGTTAGAGTTTCTAAAGGACTGACAAAGGAGTTTGACCTACGTCAATATGGCCTCAAATCTCCCTGTTTGAGGTCAGTACTAATTACTTGCCTCAAACAGGGAGATATATTGTCCCAATGCTGTTTAATTTAGCGTTAAAACACGTAATTCCGAAAGTAATGAAACTTAATAATGCAATTGAGCTAAATGGACGGTATAGGGTCATGGGATATACAGATGATCTAGCCTGGAAGCCTAGGAATGAGGTGGTAAGATCTGTGCAAACCCTATCTCTTGCCACAGTATTTGCGGTTATGTTAGTTAATGGAAATGCCTCCAGCCATTTTGTATATCTATCTATTATAGTAAGGCAATACCGATATCCTTCTTCAGTAATCGGTAGAGGACCAACTGTGTCGATATGTATATGTTCGAACCGACTACTAGGTTCAAAATTACCTAAATTTGAGATGGTGTGTCTATTTTCTTTAGCTTTTTGACAATGAATACAGATTTTTACCCAAGAATTAATGTCTTTGTTCATCCCTGGCTAAAAAAAGCGTTTAGAAACCATTTTCCTTGATGTACGTTTACCTGGATGATAATACTACACTAATAACATGAACTGTGTCAAATGCTAACTTCCTAACATTTTTTGGTTAGTAAGGCCTTGCATTGCTCATTGAAGTTTCGCAATAGACAGTAATGTCTGTACCTGGTATATTTACTGACTTCAGCTTTACCTTTGTGTTCGGTGTTTTACATATGCTAGTAATTTTGCCATCGTTGGCCTGTGCATGAGCTAATTCTTCGAAGTTTAGCGTTATTGGGCAATCTATTGTTTCGAAGCGCGATAGAGCGTCAGCAACTACGTTCTCACTCACACTAATGTTCTGTATATCACTTGTGAATTCGCTGACGTACACTAACTGGCGTGCTCTCCTAGGCGTTTCGTTATCATTGCCTACCCTTGTCAACGCGTAGGTTAAGGGCTTATGGTCCGTGAAAACGGTTAATCTGCGACTTTCGATGTATTTCCTAAAATGTACAATAGACATGTGTACCGCAAGTAGCTCTTTATCATGCGTACTATATTTCTGTTGAGCATTTGATAACTTTTTCGAAAAATAACCAAGCGGTTTCCAGCTGTTTTCAATCCGCTGTTGCAACACACTGCCCACGCGGGTGTCTGACGCATCAGCCATCAGTGTTAGTAGCGCTTCCGCTACCGGATGAGACAATGTAGTTGCGCTGTTGAGGCTTACCTTACACTGTTCAAATGCTACCACTGCCTGCTCGTTCCATATAATTTTGGTCTTATCCTTCTTTTTGCTTCTTGTAAATACTTATAGAGCTCTGCTTGATATGCTACTGCTTGTGGTATGTGAGATCTTTAAAAATTCACCATACCTAGGAATCTGTCGATAACTCAATTCCTAAAAATTCAATCGTGCTTTGGCCGAATATACATTTTGTTAAGTAATGGTGATACCTACCTCCTTTAAACGTCGAAACAACTTTTCTAGGTGCTGCCATTGTAGTTCTGGTGTCTCTGATGCCAGAATGACGTCATCAATATAAAAGAATAAAGCAGAAGGTGATTGCTGCCCTGAGTGAGTTGTTATTCTCTTTTATTACCATGTAATATTTCGATGTCCTGTAACACTGTGTGATGCATGAAACGCTGGAAAGTTTGGGCAGCGATTCTAAGTCCGAAGGTCATCCTCGGAAATTCGAATAGGCCAAAAGAGGTGATGATTGCAGTCTTCTCGACGTCTTCCGGTACTACGCATAAATTATGGTGTGCTCTATTAATATCTATTCTAGAAAAATGTGAATGATCGAGCATTGTTAAAGAAGTTTGTGGAATCAGCATTCTGATTGTGTCCGCCAAGGTTGTTTAAGATTCATATGTGAAACAATTTATAACATACCACGGAGTAAAACATAACGCTTCATGCGGTTCTGTTCGCGCAATTAATGACTTTGAATTTTTTTTAACTTGTATGTGGAGCTGTATGTACTTTATATGTGACGGCAGTATGGGACGCCACTCGTCCGCGTTCCCTCACGCGATATATTGGTATATATCGCGTGAGAGCGCGCGGACGACTGGCGCCTTGTAACTTCAAATTTATATGTGTGTCATAATACAGAATATGTACTATTATAATCTCTATTAATTTCCTAATTGCGGCAAATGAACATCGGAGTCAACAGATCACATACACGCGCCTTAAGCCCTAAACGTGAGGCAATACAATCCTTCCTTTCTTTTACTCCCTAAAATAGAATTCTGCGTTGTCTCGCCCGGGTCTGGTACCACCGCCTTACCTATTCCTGCCGCAATAGCGTCAGTGCTTGTCGCTGTCATGTTCCGGTTTGGAGGGTAAGGTAACCGGTAAACTTATGCATGTGACATTAGACCTCTAGACCTCGTCACAAGATAGCAACGCACCATTAACATCTTTGGTGTCTATAGGCGATGGTTGACTATTTCCATCAAGAGATCCATCTGCTTGGTTCATATCTTATAATATCAAAAAATATCTTCAGATGATAGCTATGGTTGCATGCCAACTACCAAAGCAATACACAATAACGAAAGAATTGTTATCAAAACTTGAGCGGTTTCAAAATTCGTGCATTCGTTTCATATTCGGATTATGGAAATATGATCAAATATCGAGTTTTCGCAAACAATTATATTGACTCCCTATCCGCCAACATCGAAATGTGCATGTTTTGAACTTACTGTTCAATGCCATGCATAAATCTTGTCCTAAATATTATCTTTGTGACAGATTTACATAGGTTCCTTGTAGTGATCGTCCGGTGCGCTCCTGTATCACCTCAAAGTTTTTCTCTATACTGCAGTGCAATACAAAATTTTTCAGCAAGTTCTTTACCGTTCACGCAGCTAATTTATGGAATGATCTCCCACGACATATTCAGGATATCGAGACCATAAGCTGTTTTAAAGTTAGAGTGAGGCAGCATTATTTGTCGCTTGATGTTTAATAGTTTTAATATTCCTGTACTTATGCAATTTAAAACATAGATATGACTGTATTTTCTTTTCTTTCACATTCTCACTCTTAATTTTCATCGTTGATTCTGTCTTACTGTCATTTTTTATAGAAATTATCAAAGAAGCAATTTTACCTTGGACTTATCCTTGTTTGTTTTGATAAAATTTGTTTTACTTAGTTTATAATCTCAGATGTACACCATGCCTGCTGTTTATTAACAACCTGTAGGGCTGGTTTTGCTTGAAGAAATCTCTTAAGAAGATAAGCAAGTCATTGTACATAAAAATTTTCTTTTAAAAAAAGTATTGTTTTGTATTTCTGTGTGTACAAAAGAATATTGGTATTCTTGGTATTCTGGCGAAGGTGAGACAGTATTTCAGTCCGGGACAGTTGCTCAACCTTTATAAAGCACAAGTCCGTTCGTGCATGGAATACTGCTCTCACCTCTGGGATGGATCCGCTAAATACCGGCTGGAGACACTTGAGGCCATCGAGAGGCGTGCCAAGAGGCTCATAAACGACGATGATCTGGTAGGCAAAAAACTCCAGAGCCTCGCTCATCGCCGCAGAGTGGCTAGTTTATCGGTTTTTTATCGAATACACTTTGGAGAGTGCGCTGCGGAATTGCACGACTTAATTCCGCCATCCCCGTTTTTCTATCGATCGTCGAGGTGCACAGAATCTAGGCATCGTTATATGGTGGACGTTCCACGTACCCGGACCAAGCGGTTTGACTCAACATTCTTCATTCGAACCGCAAAGGACTGGAACATGCTTCCTGAGTCTGTGTTCCCGGACGAGTACAATCTGGAGATCTTCAAGAGAAGAGTGAACAGGTACCTTCTAGGGAAGCGCGTTCCATCTTAGGCCTCATCTTAGCTTACCATCAGGCGAAATCGAGGTCAAGCGCTTACCTATCGATAATAAAAAAATTAAAAAAAAAAAAAAAAAAAAATAATTCTTACAATAGTAGGAGATCTTAAGCTTTAGAGCAAAGTTTAATATGATCATGGCTGTCCTCTGTACATCACTATGAATTTGCATTAAATATATTAGGTATAACTCATTTATTTAATATACATATGATAAAAATTAAATATTTTACTCGTCACAATTTCATATGAGATATTTTCTTGTTTTATACTATTAAATTACTCTTTATTTTGTAATATTTTGTGTATTAATATTTTATCTGAATATTTCCGTGAGCGATTTAATTTTCTATATTCCTTTAACCCTGACCGCAGATCCCATATTAGGGGTATATTAAAGTTCCCTTCGGAAACTTTTGTTTATTGCAATCAATCCTTCACTTTCAACTCTGTTAAACTGGGAATATATTTCCTTTCAATATTTGCAATAGCGAATCGCTTCATATATTTAAGAAAGCAGTGAAAGAGCACAACCTTTCATGTTTCTTTGAAAAGCATTATAAGGCATAAGTTAATATTATATTTAATATTTTTATTTCTTGTAATAAAATTTATCCTAGTTATACGTTACGCATATATAAAACGGTCACAAGATCTATTTTAATATATGGATGTAAGGCTTGGACACTGATGCTTAAAGAAGAATATTAGAGAGAAAAACATGAAAGGAAATACTCCGTTTTTTTGTACGTGTGATAAAATAGTAGATAAAAGGATGATATACAATGTGAACATTAAAGAATCGGAAGATGAAGAATGCCCATTCTATGATAAAATTTATGATGATTGTCAATTGTATCATATCACAGGTGCTGTTCGAAGGTCTCAAGAGTCTCTGTATCCTTGTCCCGGTGTTGGTCCCGACCTCCTTTGAAGAATAGCCAAGTGCCGTTCTGTCCGGCTGGTCGTAAAAGGCAACCGATTGGCTATACGAGTCACTACCGACGTGGCTACTAGATGATAGAGTTCTGCATTGTCTCGCCCGGGTCTGGTACCAGCGCCTTACCTATTTCTGACGCAATAGCGTCAGTACTTGTCACTGTCGTGTTCCGGTTTGGAGAGTAAGATAGTTGGTAAACTTAGGCATGTGACATTAGACCTCACCACAAGATAGCAACACACCATTAACACTTTTAGTGTCTATATGCGGTGGTTGTCTCTTTCAATCAGGAGACCCATTTGCTTGTTTGGCATCTTATGATATATAAAAAAAAAATGTAATATAATTATTGGACATTTGGTGATGGGACAGAAATATGCTTGGGACAGTTAAAGTGTTAAGATAAGATATTATATAAAAAAACAGCGTTTTTGTATATATGAAGAAGATGCAAATAAATTATTTAACACCTAAAAATGTTTAACTTATGACGCAATAAAATATTGAGTATTGAGTAAGTCTGGAGGGATAGTAAAGTGGCTCTAGCTTCCCTCTAGCTACATATTAGTGAAGAATGTGTATGCATGTAATAGACGTATGCACTGAAATCAGAAATTAGAAGTACTGTATTCAATAAACCTTTTAATTAATTACTAGATGACCCGGCAAACGGTGTTCGGCCTCTTTAACTACTCTTATTTTTTATGTTTTCTTAACTTTTAAACCTTCCCTGGACTTAACCAATTAATTATATAAAAATCAATTGCTGTTCGTTAGTCTCGCTAAAACTCGGCTGAACCGATTTGGCTAATTTTGGTTTTAATATATTCGTGGAGGTTTAGGTTAGGTTTAAAAGGTAAAAAAAAAAAGAGTAGTTAAAAAGGCAGAACAACGTTTGCCGGGTCAGCTAGTATACAATATTTTAGGTTACATATTGACTGTAAAATATAAATTTTAATTATTATTGCAAAAAAACTTAGATAACAATAAGCTACTAAAATGATTTGTTAATTAGGGCGAGCGAAGCGAGCCCTACACGGCCACTTTCTATGCACTCTGTGGTACCTTTTACTCAAAAAGTATCGCATTTGTAGATCTTTGCTTTGCACATTCGTTTTGCACCTTTTGGATGATGCGGGCTGTTCTCGCAAGCAATCCGTCAAAATATTAATTTAATATTTTTCTAACGCATATTATTTAATCAGTATTATTGTAATATGTATTTCTAATGTAAAATTATGGCTTGTAAGCATATTTTTTGCCCTATATAAGAGTTGCTTACTCTGTGGAGACATATACAAATAGATTACTTTTGTTATTTTTATTTAGAGTATATGTATATTATATGTATAAGTATTTTTTTTTTTCAAATAGGCAAATATTTATACGCACATACACCAAGTTTTCAAATATAAACTGCGAAATTACAGTTAAAATATCTATTTATTTAAATTTTTCTCTTAGCCGCTCACATCACTTTGGTAACTAATGAGACCTCTGAGAAAATGCCGTTAATACACTATGGTCTCTATAGAGACCAACGCTAACTTCATACAAAAAAACAACATTTTCACTATTTACCCGTTTTAATACAATACTCTATGGTATTTTATCGTTTTCGAACGAAACATTGTATAGAATAACATCCAATTGGCATTCTTTTTTCAAATACGCTCTTGGGGAAAAATAAAAGAACTTAGTTCGCCATTTTGATTCGTGCTGTGTGTTATGTGTTGCTTGCACTGTATGATACAGGTTAATTTAAAAGTGTTTTGGCGTATTAATCAACAAGTAAACTTTATTTTTATTCAAGATTAGTTCAAGATCTAACAGTTTAGATAATAATTTTGTCAAAATACCGTAAATATCAATTAATAAAACATATATTTCTTTAATGACCAACTTAATGATATCAGTGCTTTGGGTATGACGGTACCTATTTTTATTTATTTTCGTAAATTTTAGTGCTGATATCTATGATCTCAAAAAAATCATATGATGTGAATGTGAAATATCATTATTTAGAAAAACAGATTCGTTCATGTTATTGCTCTCGATGTTAATCAAAATTGCCCACAAAGTTTGGTAAATATAATAAGTGTAACGGCACATACGGTGCATTTTTTAGGATTTAATGCCATTGATTATGCAGTTACTGTTGACTTGCTTATTGAAAGACAATGTTCTATACAATAGACAATGATCTCGATGCGCTGATTCCAAGTATAGTCTTAAATCGATTTGGTCAAACACTGTACTTGCGTTCGACTAAATTAGTGGGGCAGAGCTCCTTTTAAAGCCTTTGTTACTCTCACAATTAAGACGAATCTATTGAGACCTCTCAAACACAAATTTACCGAGCCGTAGAGAAATTTGAAATGAAATTTGAAATAAAATGAAATTTGAAATGAATTTGCTTTGAAACACGGTTTTATGACAGGTTATAGGTGACAATGGGATAAAAGGGAGTGGGCATGCAAAACTATATTATTTAACTATGTTACTTATAGTTTACTACTTATTAAATAATGTACTTTACGTAGTTAATTATAATTAAAATTTAAATACGATTAAATAGTTATTTACAAGGAAATCATTTAACCTTGTTATGCCTTTTCTACTAGACATGCGTGCAATGCTTTATTGATAATATTATGTCTTATCTGTCTTAGTTCTTTCGGTATTCTGTTGTAGATTTTTATACACTTCGCAAAAATTTTTTTGCGAACATTGCATTAGTATCTTTGGAAAAAATATTTCATCTTTATCCATAATGTTCCAAATTTGTTTATTTTAATATCATAAGATAGCAAACAAGCAGTTGGGTCTCCTGATGGAAAGAGACAACTATCGTTTGTAGACACCAAAGATGTTAATGGTGCGTTGCTATCTTGTGGCGAGGTCTAATGCCACATGCACAAGTTTACCGGCTACCTTACCCTCCAAACCGGAACACGATAGTGACAAGCACTGACGCTATTGCGGCAGGAATAGGTAAAGCTGTGGTACCAGACCCGGGCGAGACAATGCACAACTCTACCACCTAGTAGCCACGATGGTAGTGACTCGATAGCCAATCGGTCGCCTTTTACGACCTGCTTGGCAGAACGGCAGTTGGCCTATTCTTCAACACGGCGAAGGAGGCCGCGATCAACACGGAGTTACTTACTCCTATTTAAGGAAAGAGATCAGAATTTTTTTACAAATATAGCTGTTTCAAAAATATACATACAAGACTTTGTAAATAAATTTAAATTTTGGAAATAATATTTACAACATATTATGGGGGTTATATTACATATAGCATAGGTACACTTTTTTTGGACTATAAATACCTTACTGACATCTGTTAAATTGCTCTAGAGTATTAAACCATATCTTAATTAAAAATAGGCGCTAAAAACCATGTTAACGCTATGCTTTCTCCAGATATGTGTCGTAGTCTGTAAAGAGCTTAAACGTAAGAATTTACATTATTACACAGTTTTTATATAATATGTTCTTTCCAATTACAGTACTTATCTAATATTACTCCCAAAATATAAAATACATTTAAAGTAAAACCTTCACTTTCCGTGAAGCGCAGTCGGATAAAAAGAAATAAAATTTCATTTTGCAAATAAAGAGGTAATAAAAAATTTAACTCAAAAATCATAACTCTCCTTAGGAGGAGAGGTCTCTAGAGCGCAATCGGGTAAAAAGCAATAAAACTTCACTCTACGAAAAAGGTAATATGAAAAAAAAATTAAAACTTAAAAATCCTGAGTCTCCTTAGGAGAAGAGCTCGCTAGAGTGCAATCGGTTAAAAAATAACAAAACTTCATTTAACAAAGAGGTTATACGAAATATATAATATATATAAAATATATGAAAAACAAAATTAACTCAAAAACACAACTCTTCAGAAAGGGAGCTTGCTAGAGCGAAATCGGGTAAAAAACAATAAAACTTCATTTTACAAGAGAAAACTATAAGAATCTTTTCATAGTCATTCAACCATTTATATATGAAATAAAGGGAATACCTACATGCAGGAACTCAAATATAATATTCTTTTGTAATGATATTTCTTTACATCCTTTGTCAAATAAGATGCCATACGAGCCAGATATTTTTTGATACACATTATTTTATCATTTATTGTTTGTTAACAGAAGACTCAGTTTTTATTATATCAGTCCCTAGAATATAACCAGAACATACACTTAGCTCAATGGGTACTCAATGACAATATTCACAACTCAATATTCACAAACAATACTATGAGATTCGTGAGGCAATAATTTCAAGAAGACAAATTAATATTTTTGACGTAGGTTCTATACAAAGCATTCTCAGTAGACCGACATCGGAATCAGCACTTGATGTGTATAAGTTCGTTAAAAGAAGCCTAGAACAGCGCTGCCTCCCACTATCTCTTTAACCTAAGATTTGCTTAATCCGATGGGACTGACATAATCGCCATAGCGACACAAGTCCCTAATAAAAAAAAAGAATAGAAAAAAAAATACTATGAGATTGCATAGTACTAGTGAGATCCTATGCGCTCACTATGAACTTATAATTCTTTATTCATGCAATGCAATGTTACGCTTTCATGAAACCGATTTCGATTAAATTTAGAATGGAGATAATTTCGAATTCGGGGTCAAATATAGGCTATTTTTTTTTCAAAAATCAACTCCTAATAGGGATGATACTCTGTATGAGAAACTATATCGATGATAACTATGTCAATCAATTTTTAAGTCTATTTATATTATATTTATAATATTTATGTTAATATTATAAATGCGAAAGTTCGGATGTTTGGATAGATGGATGTTTTTTCCTTAATCACGCAAAAAATTACTAAACGGATTTGGATCGAATTTGGAACACAGGTAGATTATGACATTGAATGGCACATAGGTTACTTTTTATCCCGAAAAAATGAGGCATTCCCGCGGTTTACCAAAAACGTTTATTACGCAGCGGGTTGCACTCTGCAGCTAGTATTATAAATGTGAAAGTTTGGATGTTTGGATGGGTGGATGTTTGTTACTCAATCACGCAAAAACTACTGAATTGATTTGGATGAAATTTGGCTCACAGGTACATGACGACCTAGAAAAGCACCAATTTTTATCCGGAAAAAATGAGTTGTTCCCGTTAGATTCATCAAAAATTTTTACAATGCAACGGGCTGCACGGTGCAGCTAGTAATAAATAAAGTCATATTAAAGTTATTGTAATACGCAAATGAAATTTACGTTAAAATAATATGTTGTTGATTTAACTCATTCACATTTGTCAAATATAAAAAGTGAAACATACTGCATTTGGTTACTATTCAACCAACCGGCTCGCATCGGCCCGCACCGGATCGCATTCCGCAAGACGTACGAATGCCGCGGCACCCGTACGTTAATTGAATGGCTAAGCTTGCTGCACCGCTGCTCTCCATTCACATTTTTTGACGGTTGTACGGCTACGAATGGACCTGAAGAAGCCATGACGATGCATGCTGAAGAAGCCAAAAGGAGACATACAAAGCCGAACGGAGCGGTGCAGAACCGTTCAACCTCCGTGAATTTGAATGTGAATAAGGGTACAAATGTATTCTTAGATAAATAAATGTGTATATATGATTATAAAAAAAGTAGACGTTTACATATGCATACGAAAAGACATGAACCCAAAAAAGGGTTTAAAAGTGTAGTAAGTAAAATAAGTGAACATGTAAGAACTAGTAACTTGTAAAATTGAAGGCCTTGTCCATGATAGGGGTATAAGTAGTTTAAAAAAAAACCTGAATGTGACGGAAATATGAACTGTTATTATTGCTAACGTTCCAATTTCCTTTATGCAGTATGAAATATTATATAAAATATTATATTATGCTGGCAGATTCTTTTATTCTTTCTAATAATTTAAATTATGCTGATGCTAGTTATGTCAATCTCTCCATAGACCAGATCAATAAACTTAAGGGACTTCAAAATCTATGTATTCGATTCATATTTGATTTGTGCGAATATGATCACATTTCCGAACTTTGCCCCAAGCTCAAATGGTTACCTATTTATCTTCGTCGGAATACTAATATACTTTTGCAGCTTTATTCTTTTCTTTACGACCCAATGCCCCTTCCTAGCTGAAAGAAAGATTCACTTTCCGTGACAACAGCTCAAATATTTAAGATCGGCTGATAATCGTTCTCTGTTGGTGCCAACACAAAATAAAAATTATTACAGTCGGTCCTTCACCTGTTACGCATTGGAACTTCTTCCCAGAAGAGATGTGAAAGGCGGAAGTAATTCTTAATTCCTTCAAAAATATGGTTATACGAATTGATACAAAAAACCCAAGATACACAATCAGTGTCTCAAAAACGTCCTCCAAAAATGAGCGCACAATTTCAAATTGTACGCTCATTTTAAATAGAATCGCGTCGGTCGTGACGCTGTCAATTTTATTTCTTTTTGTACGTTGCTTTGTAAAAACAACTTTAAATCTTGCGCTTAAGTTTGGATATGCAAAGACGTATGTTTTTGTCATATCTATAACTATTTCAATGAAATTAGGGACACTTTTGAGTGTCAATTTTGTTCGGGACTGTGCATCTTGGGTTTTTTATATCAATGGTTATACGTTATTTTCTATGTACCCCGAGTAGTTTAGTTTTAGTTTCGTTTAATTTTTAAAATTAGTATACGAACAACCATTGATTTATTTGCTGTATTATAGTGCTTGATTTTATATAATACTAGCTGTTGCCCACGACTTCATCCGCGCAGACTTCATTTACTCCGCACAGCTCCTCCCCCGTAGGTGATAATATGTTGACCCGACCTATAAGTAATATTCATGCAAAATTTGAAGTAAATCCATGCAGTACTTTTTGCGTTACCCCGGACATACATACAGACAAACAGACAAAAATTCTAAAAACTATATTTTTGGCTTTGATATCGATTGTACATCATGCCCCAAGTAAGTAAGTAAGTAAGTTTTGTCTTTCCTACGATTTTATTATATGTATGGATATCTTCTATATCTATACAAATAAATAAAATTGGAGTGTCTATTTGTAATAATAAAATAACCGCTTTTTACGAAATGCATATGGATGTACACACGGTACATATACCAAAATAAAAATTTTTACAATTTTTGTCTGTCTGTCTGTCTGACTGTCTGTCTGTTTGTTCCAGTTAATCTCTGGAACGCCTGGACCATTTTTAATGGGACTTTCACTGGCAGATAGCTAATGTGACAGGGAGTAACTTAGGCTACTTTTTTGAAAATTTTCCAAGCGGACGAAGTCGCGGGCGCAGCTAGTAATATAATATATATTTTTTTTGATCATGTGAGCGTATAAACCTGTACATTTACTTGTGGTTAGCTTCACGTTTTCGTATAAATAGTTATCCTATAACCAAGGGTTGTTTGGAAGAGTTCGCTTTTTAGCGAAAAGACCGCCTTTGTGTATATAACATAACATATATGAAATTATCTTTTACTTTTGTGTAGTTATATATTTTGGTGCACAATAAAGAGTTATTGTATTGTATTGTAGATGATTAATTTTCTCAACATCTCGACCGGATTTGGTACCACCATCATACCAACAACGTCGGTGCTTGTCGCTGTCTTGTTTCGGTTTGGACGTCAAGTTAGCTGGTAACTCTGAATTATGTGGCAATCTATTGCCAGCATACAGATAGCAATGCACTATTAATATCTTTGGTGTCTATAGGTAATGATTATCCATTTCCATCAACAAAGTTACCTTGTTATTTGATATTCTATGGTAAAAATATTTAGCATGATCAGTAAATTTTATTTAGTATGTGGGAGATTTCATTTATATATGGCAACAACAAAATCGTACACAGCGATGCTGACACCGAGTCAAATAATCTTGTGGAACTTATAGATTAGTACGTTTAAGTATATAATCATCTGAAGAAAACTTAAACATATGTTGATAAACTCGGGTCTAAGGTGTTACACTATTGTAGTAGTGTAGGTAAAGCGCTGGTATCAAACCTGGGCGAGACATTGCAATACTGTATTACCTAGTACTCACAATGGTAACAGTAAATGACCTGGATCAACACGGAGCTCCCACTAACCAAAGCCAGATGGAAAGCAAAAGCCACACTTATTGTAAATAATTTAGTTAACACTAGCTGCAGAGTGCAGCCAGCTCATTATAAAAGTTTTTAGCGAATCCCACGGGATCACCTAATTTTTCCGGGATAAAAAATAGCCTTTGTTCTATTCCAGGCCATCATCTACCTTTGTGCCAAATTTTATTCAAATATGTTCGGTAGTTTTTGCAAGATTGAGTAACAAACATCCATCCATCCATCAATCCATCAAAACATCCAAACTTTCGCATTTATAATATTAATATAGATTTTATTTGATGGGACGGTAAACAAGCAGACGGTTCTGCTGATGGAATGTGAAAACCATTGTCTATAGACAACAAAATTGCTAATGCGCGTTGTGGAGTTTTCAATCTATGCATGTGATATAAAATTTCGTATTTTTCTTTACTAAAAATTATTAGTTATAACATGTTGTTCAATGTTTGTACATTTGAACTTGCTAATGTGCAAATTATTCTCACGAACAAGCCATTAGGTACATAATATTTAGATATTCTTTAGTTTAGCTGTTAGTAAGATTATGCAAAGAAGTGAAAAAAGTTTCTTGTTTGGTAATAATTTTAATTTTCAAGTCCCGATAGCAAGTTTTAAGAAAACAACAACGTAAAAGCAAAACCAGAATAAATAAATATATAACCGAGATATTTTTAAACATTTGTTAAACCTTTCCTTAATCAGTAATTATAAATTAGTAACGAATATTACCATCTCTAGTTGGTCCCAGAATAACAATTAAAAGCCTAAGATTGCTTTCGCCGTTATTTAAGCAATGAACAGAAAATAGACCTCAAAACAATTTTCAATTCATCCATAATAAATTAACCTCATATTCAATGGAAGATTAATTGTAAGTGAAAAGTACTTTAAAAGCTATAGGATTTTTCAAGCTTCGAAAAAGAAAATATAAAGGAACTAGAGAAAGTTATGAAATATATAAGCCGTGTTAAAAGCTTTCGATTTTTACAATTTATACTCATCAAAATATCATGATCAACGATGACTATTTATTTTGGTTTGTTTATACTATAATTAATATCTTTTCACAAGCTCTTGCCCGTGTTGGTCCCGGGCTCCTTCGAAGAATGCCAACTGCCGTTCTGCCAGGCAGGTCTTAAAAGGCGACCGAGTGGCTATGCGCGTCACTACCATCGTGACTACTAGGCAGTAGAGTTCTTCATCGGCTCGACCGGGTCTGGTACCACCACCTTACTTATTCCTGCCGCAATAGCGTCAGTGCTAGTCACCGTTGTGTTTTGGTTTGAAGGGTAAGGTAGCCGGTAAACTTATGCATGTGGCATTAGACCTCGCCACAAGATAGCAACGCACCATTAACATCTTTGGTGTCTATAGGCGATGGTTGACTCTTTCCATCAGGAGACCCACCTGCTTGTTTGCTATCTTATGATATAAAAAAAAAACAGTTTTATTCCGTTTGTCTCGGTGACTCGCCTTAATAAGATCAAAGCATTCGATCTGGATCGCGGCTGGATACTATGTAATCTATATGAAATCTGGGTACCGGACAGACTGTTGGACAACTATTTCACATAGAGAGCACAATATCTTTCTTCTCTCTCCACAACTATTTTTTTTTAGACACACGACATCTCCAGAAACCAAGTTATAGAATTAGCCCATCTCCAGAAACCAAGTTATAGAATTATAGAATTAAAAGTTTTCAAATCTTGCAAAATATTTTTCAACCACATACCACAGTCTGAGTAGGCTTACATTTGGCATACATATTATGTAAATTCGCTGATAATGCAACATTATGATACTATTAATCTGACTTCGTAATTAAATTGGATATAGGGGCTGGAGCTTCAGATACAGAGAAATAAGACTGTCAAATTTGGGCTCATTATTTTTGTTGTTATGATAACTTTCTATTATTTATAATGACAAGGGTCTGAGCTGGATTCGAAAGATTATTTAGAACTGGTATTCAAGGATAGAAAGTTTTAAGATAGTTGAGTTTAGATGCATTACTTTTTTTACTCACAATGACGTGGGTTTGAAGAAGGAGCTGGAAGGTTGACCTTAACTGTCATAGATAGAAAGTACTAAGATATTCAGGATTGCGCTCGTACATATTATTGTTATAAGTAAAAGAACGTATCTACACGCCCGTGTCCCCGAACAGGTAGGCAGAAATACCACCAGTGCATCCACGATTAGTCGAAGATACATAAATATTTACGTGATAGGTGGCAAGCCTATCGTCAAGCGAGCACTTTTTCTATCCCAGGCAAAGTTGTTTTTATCAGAAAACAAAAAAACACATTTTTTGATTGCTCAACCCAGGAATCGAACCAGGAACCTTGTGTGATTAACACCAATACCGGGCCACTAGACCACAGAGGCGATTGTTAGTCCTTATTATTATTCATGATGTTGAGGATCTAAAAATGGGACCGGAAGCTATGTTTTTTTTTTAAATTATTTATAATAAGGATGCCGTAACAGTACCATTGGAATGTTTACATATTATACAAAGCGATGAAAATATAGTCGAGATCAGGTTCTTTGATTTTTTTGTTGAGTACTTTGTATTATTTATAACTAGCGACCTACCCGCGGTTTCACCCGCGTAGCGTTTGTTCCCGTAGGAATATCGGAAAGGTTTTTATACGAGAACCTTCCTCAAGAATTAACCTATCTATTACAAAAAACCGCATCAAAATCCGTTGCGTAATTTTAAAGATTTAAGCATACATAGGGACATAGGGACAGACACAGAAAGTGACTGTTTTATAATATGTAATGATAACTAGTACCTGGAGATGGAACCGAAAGAGTGTTTTTGAACTCACATATATCAAAAAAGAGGATAATCAAGTAACTGATTTTCTGGTTTCGAGTACTTTTGTTTCATTCATAATAAAATAATCAAACAATGAAACCGAAGAAGCGCCATTGGAACTAACAGACAAGTTGCTTGTTTGAATTCATATATTTTTTCTAATGAGTAATTCTATTATTTTGATGAAGAGAGTTTGAAGATGAAGTGTGGTGGGAACTCCTAGATGCAAAATGTAAACAAAAATAACGAGCCCCAACTTAAGTTTGGCTCCGTTTCTTTCTGCGAGTTAATTAGTACTAATAATTTTGTACAGGCCTAACCTGTATTGCATTTCAATTGCATCAGAATATAGCAGTTCAAAATCAGTATATTTTAGTTCACAAGTCAAATTGAGCTGCTTGTGGTGTATCCTGTAATCATCAACTTACTAGGCTCTGGCAAAATTATAAGTTTTTAAGTAAAATCTTTCACTTTAAAACTTTATAATTTCAATTTCTTTCAATAGGCAAGATCACGCTCATGTCTGGATAGCATAGGAGAACCACATCATGAGTTATCGATTACCCAAACTCAAGTATTAAATGCAACGCTCTTCTTTGAAATCTTTTGGAGGGTGCAGCAATATTTTTTTCCCATCTCGCGTAATATGGATAAACATGAATAAAGAAAAGCAACAACATAATATAAAAAAAACAAATTCGTTATCTCAACACAAAAATCCCCACCTTGAAAAAACCCAAAAAAATTAGATAAGTAATAAAAAAATCTCTAAACAGTTGACCCTGCAGGCTATCCCTAAAGCTTCCCGCTAAATTAAGGTATTTAAAGATCAAAAGCTTGAAAGATTACTCTTTTGGGTTTAAAAACTATGAGTATCGATTTTTTCAGTTCAAACATTTATTTTATTAAAAATCGCAGTATATCGATTTTTGAAAATATTTTGGAAACAATAATTGATTTTGATCTTTCGAATGGTATTCAACACAATTTCTGAGATTTAGAATAGTGATTTAGCTAAATAATCGATAGGTTGAAAAAAATCGAAACAATGTAAAAAAACATTTTATCCAGATATTTTCTTTATTGGTAAATCTCAAACAAATACATCAATTTTGATCTGAGTAATTAACGATATTTGACGCAGTTTTTAAAGGAGAAAAGCTGATAAGACCTTTAAGTCTATCAGTACATTAGCCTGAAAGTTGTTTCAAAAATATTACGTAAGTTTGCTAAAAACAACGTAATTTTAATATTTGAAAAGCTGTAACTCTCGTAAATTAGATTTGATTTTGATTTTCTAAACGGCATTTGACGTATTTTTAGTACTAAAATATCGTAGGATACTAAAAGAATGATTGGTTGAAAAATTTCGAAGTTATTTCGAAAAAAAAAACTTCTTTCAAAATTTTTCGTCAACGATTACGCCCAAACGGATAAACCGATTTTGATTCAATTTATGCATTATACGTAGTTTTGTGAGGAAAAGAGCTGATTATTTTTTGTACTCAATCAGTACATAAATCTGGAAGTTATATTAAAAGATACTGTTTCGTCAAAAAATTTTTTTGGGTCTTTTTCAAAATTTCTCAAAATCTCCTGGACTGATTAAAAACCCAACGTGGAGACCTGGCACAAACTCGATTTTCGAAAATCGGGGCAAAATCAGTAACTTCATTATCTACATAATATATAGCGAGAAGTTAAAAAGTCATAACTGAAATTTATATAAACATGCGCACCCATGAAAAACTAGAAAATTTAAGATACATATCAAAATAAGTGCTATGAGCTTGAATAAAATTAAAGAAGTTCTGAAAGCAAAGTTGTATTATATTTATTGCAATAAGTTTCACAAGCTCGAATAAATGAAAAGCTGGATCAAAGGTAATCAAGATTTGAATTTTAATATTCATTAAAACGATAAGATACTTTATAGTTGCACAATAGTAAAACTTAGTAAGATTCTATTGTGTCAGGTTTATATGGATAGTAACAGGCTAATGATGATACTGAAGGCCGACGAAGAAATATTAATAAAACCTACACATATTTTCTGTGTGTACTAAACTAAAACCTTTTAGCCTCATTTTCTATATTTTTAATATATTTTTAATTTTGTGAATTATTTTGTAATATTATTTTTATTAGTTTTGTTTGCAGTGAGATATAATGTATTTTTTATCATAAAGTATATTCTAGAATGTTTGCTACTTTATCACAAGTGCTAAGGGCTTATTAAAATATATTATTATAAATTATATTATTTATTAATAGTATAACTTTAGTTCGTATTTTTTGAATCTATGGACATATATAAGTTGTAGATTTTTTATTTGCGATTACGTTCATAGTAATTGTAGTATTCCTCATAATACATATTTCATTGTTTCTTTTGTGTGTAAGCCTGTAAACTCCTGAGATTATTTTTTCTGTTTTATAATCCTATATTTCTTTTAGTATGTAGCCGGCAGGTAGTTTAAAAGTTCAGTTGTTTTACTCCTAATAATATATAAATATTATATTTATATTTATAAAGAACAGGGTACCTTTCCATCAGGAGTGTCATCTGCTTGTTTGCTATCTAATGGCATGGTAAAAAATTCCAATCTGCTTACCCCGTAAGGGATTAGGTGTGAAGATATGTATATATGTATGTATATATGCTTATAACGCTTCATAATATATTACTGCTGTGAGTACCGGATACGTTTTTACTTGATAATACTCGTAAAAGCTTTAAGACTAATATCCTCTAAAAGCGACACTCCGCAATTCGATTCTCAATCATATTCCATTTGCGCCATTGATTTTATTATTTCTGTTCGTTTTACAAAGAACAGGGTACCTTTTGTCGTTTGAACTGAGTCTTACGTCTCGGGTTTTATATTTCATTTCAGCAATTTGAGCGGTGGTGGTGATTGTTACTACATTTTATGTAACATTACTCGCTTCGAACTTTTATGTTTCTATAGTCAGCAAACCGAATACAGTCTATACGAATACCCTAATAATGGATAAAAAAAAAAAGTCGTGTGGCACTCGGAGACTGCCGCGGTAAAGCTATTGTATAGCATTTTTTATCAACTTGTGCAATTACAATTATATATTTATTTTATTTATGCAGTATTTTTTTTTCTTTGATATTAATTCAAGTTACACTTTGAGCGTGGTGACCGATAAAAAAACAATTTTTTTTCTTTTATTAAATAAATGAGATGTTAATATTGTTCAAAATATTTTTATTATCTTTCAATACATGTCGGTTCTTCAGGAATATATAATAAATGACCTTTGTTTATTCATATTTAAAACACTTTGTACACAAATTATACGAGTACAGATATTCACTGTTGTACGTAGATGATAAATACCTATACACCTTTATACTTTCTCACAAACAGCTGATTACGGTAGTTTTCCAGTTGCTGAACTAAAGAGACAAGAGTGATATTTCAAAAAGTCATTAAAAGTTCTGGTATTTATCGATAGATGGAAAAACTAAAAAGTATCACCGCTGTGCCGGTTAGAGTGGGGGGTGTTAGGTTTTTTCGTTACGGAATTTCTGGATTCGGTCTCCATGCTCAAAGCCCGCGATAGAAGCTATGCAATAGCTTAAAACGCAAGTGTATTTCCCCGCCGTTGAACTAAATCTTTGCCTTTTAATAAAGATTATTTGTTGTTTTATTTTAGTTTATTTTTTGTTTCTTTTTTTTGAGTGAGGAGTTTGAATCATGGTTATCAAACAATTTTAAAATCGCAACTAATTGAACTTAGTGGTGGGAGTTTAATGAACGAACAGTTTTTTTAGACTGTTTCTTTAGCGTGAACGAATTAACAGTCTAACATTATTTAATAAACTAGTTTATGAATGAACTATGCAACGCGTCTTTATAACGTTCGCGTATGGACTGTTGGTTTCGTGAAACGATCAGCGCAACCAAAATGGGTATCATATTCACGACGCCGACGAGTGGAGTGGAACTCGAAAGTGGCCATAATATATGTACCTACATAAAATACAATGAACTTCTAAATACGCCAGGTGTATATACCTATATGTATTATCTAATATTTAATTTTATAAATGAAACACCATTAAGAATATAAATTTTGTAATAATAAATAAACCTGCCAGTCCTCCGCCTGGAAAAAGTATGAAGGGGAGTTAAGTTCATTTCTATAAACAGTTAACAAGTAAATAATAATCTTCTTAGAACGATAACTACAACGTAATAATCATACTCAGTCTAGGAAGTAAACTAGTCGAAAATTAAACTGTTCTTTCAACTAGTTTATCGTTCACGATAAACAGTCTCGTTGCGTCGACGAAAAATACGTTAACGATCCACCACTAATTGATCTAGCTTATATTTATATCGTATTAAAAGCACTTGTACTGTTTTACTCCACTTTTTATTTATTAAAACCAACCGGTTTCGCGTTTTAACGCATCATCAGGGCAAAAGTTATTATTGTTTAGTCAAACACTATAAACAATAATATAAACAATATAACCAATAATAACTTTTGCCCTGATGATGCGTTAAAACGCGAAACCGGTTGGTTTTAATAAATAAAAGTCAAGTAAAACAGTACAAGTGCTTTTAATACGATATAAATATAAGTTAACATGGAGTTTTACCAAGTTATCACCCATCTGATTGAAAGTGTCCCAAACAGGCTCAGAGAGTGCGTACATAATCGAGGAGGGACCACCCGATATTAAAGACATCCCTGTGTAACCATCAATATTAATAATATTAATTTTAGTTAAAATAATTATTAGGTATAATTTTTTTTTGTAACCATTTTACTTTGTTTGAATAATTAATAAAACTTTACTGTCTGACTGTATTTATCTATGAAAACTACAGAAAAATACCTATGCATTTTCATTTTAAAAGCGGAAATCAAAGTGGACCCTATTTTGTTTTGAGTACCTTATATACGATCCTTAATTTTCACCACTCTACCATCAACCTCAAGGATATGGATATTATACTTATTATTATACTTATAGGGATATTAGTAATTCCATAATTTATATAAAATCACACTTATCAGGTCAACTAGTAACTTGTAAAAAGTTTTATTGACTAAAGTACTTCTGATTTACTATTTCTCCTTCCAGATTTCCGGAGCTAGCAATAAGTTGGACTTTATCAGACTTGTGGATGCCATTCGTCAAAGAGTATAAGTATTATGATCGAAGACGATAACCCTAGTCTGTGTTTAAGTCATTTCAATACAATTTAAATCTTCGTCTATTGGGTCGACTCATGGACGACTACTGTTGACGTGTGTCGAAGGCTGCAGGTGCCTCTCTCGTTGGCAACTTGCTGTTCGTGTAAATGAGCCCTAAGTTTCCCAGGACGAGTACCACAATACAAATAGATACAGAAGTCAATCTACAAATTAAAGGCGCTCAAGCAATGCACACATAGACGCCTCTCACGGACGTGATATCTCGAAATGGTTGGGAATAACGCAAGTGTGAATGCCACCTGCTTAACGCGTTGGTGAACTTTTTTGTGCAGAAGATTTGTAATAGGTATTACAATGACATTAAAATATTTTTTGTTATTATTGGTTTATATTTCTTTTCTTCCTGTGTTATAGTCAACATTAAATCAAACATCTAGATACGAATGTCACTACCAGTTTTTTGTGCATAAACCAAAGTTGATAACCACCGAGCGTAAGTATGAAAATTGAAGTACACACATGAGAATGACTCCTGTATCTATTTATTTTGTGCGATTTCTATTTGGACCATTCTTTAGAAGGAGCCCACACCTATAAGACAAAAAAAATATTCAGAGATGAAATTAAAGTTTTTTATTTAAAATTATATCTAATAAAAAATAAAAACTATTCAAAAATAACAAATAAAAAGAATAAGTACAAGATGAGATAATAACTTATATCTACCTGAATAAGAATTTAAATCCGTATATCGAAAGCTTTGTATCTCTTTTGACGATAAGTACGCGGACGGATATGTAATTTGGCACAGCTAGACATTGCGAAGGGATGCAGAAAGTTAATCTTTTTTTATATAATATACATCAAAAATACATTTAATCAATAAAAATAAACATTATACATACTAGGTGCAAAAACTTCTTAAGTGACAAGCTCGTGCCGACGTTCGCAGCTTGCTCATAAAACACACCTGAGGGGCTCACACAGGAAATTCACAGTTCGCACGCAGTTGTAAGTATTAATTTTGCTTGCAGGCGGCAGACCCAAACAAAAGTTAGGTTTACACTTAAACCTGACTTTCTGTAGAATGAATCTTCTATACGGTAGTACTATTAGATATTCAGTGGTAGTGTTATGTTAGCTTAATAAATAATGTATACAAGATAAACATCACAATGCCTTAATAAAAAAACATACAGTGCTACATTATGATTTTGCTAATGCGACTAATTCAGGCGCTGATGGCACTACTTTTTCATGTGGCATCAACGGTTTTTCCAATATGTGTTGTGATTTCAGACGTTTGCCTTTCATAATTTTTACGTGTATGAGCCCCTTCTTTAATACCAGCACCATCAAAAACGTGAGCGATATGAAAAATGACAGCAACTGAAATAAATACAATAATTAACCATAATTAGCAGTAGAAATTAAAAAATATTATACGAAAATTATTGCTAATATTTTATACATTCCAGCTTTATTTTTCAAGCAATCGTGTATTCTCACATGTGACTCTTTGATCCCACTGAAAGCCGTTACTACGCAATCAATCAAGCCATCATTTAAAAACTAATGTGATGTCCCGCGTACTATATGATTTCATATAATTAAAAGGAAAGTAGATATATGCTTACTTATTACATACAAGGAACAGACTAAATAATACGTTAGGGAAATTAATTCAAAACACAACTTTAATTTAGGGTGTCCGTCCGTCTCTACATAACTCTGTAGTTATCCAAAAGTTATACATGAAAGCGAGAGTTAAGCTTTTCAGAAAGGACATGGAAGTAAAATAATGCGGTTGAAATTAAACCGCTAAGAAAAATATGAGTATTCATATTTGGCGATCGCGTTCGTAACACTAAAATTAGAGAAAGGTGGTATGGAATAAAGTACCGTTTTAAAAATGAAATAGTAGTTCTGCGTTTGTTCACAATGAATGGGGATAAAACAGCAATTACAAAGCTTCCAAAACTAATATACAATGTCAGTATGAACTGTTCGGTTTAATTTTGCTAAATATCATCAAAATCATTTCAACGATTATGCCGAGAAGTTTAACAAATAAGCGGGCAGACAGACTTTCGCATTTAAATTATTAGAATGTAGTATGGTTAATAAATGAGTAAAGTGCGTGGATTGTGAAACAGTAGATACAAGTGGTTTATTTGAAATAACCTATTAAATTAAACCTGAAAAATAATATAACCTATTAAACTAACCGATTAAATTATTACATCATTCATCCATAAAATTCGGATTAAACTATACAAAACTAATGGCGTAATCAAAACCACAAGGAGTATTTACATACCCAAACAATAAATTACGTCATTTACATACCGCTGATATTGTGAATGCCGAAATCACTTCGTATGAAAACAACATTATAAAATTTTGAAATTCACACCATTAAATTAAGAACAAAACATTCAGAAAGCAAAAGTATTGTTTGTTATGACCATGTGATATGTCATATCATCATTGACTATAATAGCTTGCTGTCTCAGTTCAGTTGCTTTATGTTGTCAAGTTTTTATATGACGGTTGTGGAAAATAATATTACTAATCGATTAGTAACGATTATTGAATTGAATCACATTTTAAATTGTATATGTAATCTTGTTAAAGATTAACGATATCTCTTATATATAATATATAACATCGTTGCAGATAAAATTCAGATTTACAATATTAAACAATACTTTCGTTGGATATATAATAATTAAAATGGTCAAAGGACAAATTTGACATATATACACACACGGCTATGGTGTTAGACTAGGTGAGACAACGCAGAGCTCACGCAGAAATCACGATGTTAGTGAACTGCATAGCTAATCGTTCGCCTTTTATCAACTTCTTAGCAGAACAGCAGTAGGTCTATTATTTAAAAGGGACTCGGGCCAACACGAAAGAATTGCCCTTACTATTTATTTATATTTGGCCGCCTTAGCTAATTATCCACAAAAGCGTCGATGCTTAGCTCCTGAATGAGAGATACAAATGAAGTAGCTCTTGATTTCAATCTAGCTCCCAATTAGCTCAGTCGCTTAGTTAATAGTCCAACGGCTCAATCAGATCTTTGAATCGCTAGCCGACCGAGCGCAGCTGACAGCGTGCCATAGTAGGCACGAGCAAGGGTACGAGTTTCCCCGATCATCGACGAATAGAGAACGGTAACATACGCGGACTACGCGTGTCGCATACGCGAAGGAACTAGTCGCTTAGCGACATGTGTCTCATAGAATGAACTAATCGCTTACAGCTTAGCGACGCGTACGCGACACACGTAATTCAGACATTGAACGATTCCAAAGAGATGAAGACTCTAGTTCTCAAGATGAGATAAATGCAATTTATTTTTTTAGTTAATTGGTTCTATTTCATTCCTCAGTTATTTGTACACTGATATTAGAAAAACATTGCAAAAGCAAAAATATTAGCCTGCAAGGGAATTGAAAAATATTGTATTTTCTTTTATGTTATTGCTCATTGGCATGCTCCGCTGGTTCGGACATGTAGAAAAAATGTTAGATGAAAGGTTAACAAAACAGATATACAATGCGAATGTGAAAGGGGAAGACCAAGACTGACATACCATGATCAGATTGATCGAGTACTGTCCGAAGGTGGTTTCAAGATTCTTCGCAACCGGCGTGTGTGTATGAGGAAAGTGATGAATGTGTAAAAAGCGAGACAAGCCTGAAAGGATCGTGATGTATGGCATTCGGTTCTCTCTGCCTACCTCATAAGGGATCTGCCCTGAAGATATGTATGTATGTACGTATTTTTTATGTTATATGAAAGCGAACAAGCAGATGACTCTCCCGATGGAAACAGATGACCATCACCTAAAGACATCAAAGATGTAAATGTATGATGGTGAGGTGGTATCACGTTCATAAGTTTCAATTACCCTCCAAACTGAAACAAGATAGTGACAAGCATTGACGCATTGCCGCAGAATAGATAAAGCGGTGTTACGAAAAGCTGGATGTGACATTGCAGTACTCTACCACCAGCTGGTAGTCACGATGGTAGTACCACATGTAGGTAATCCTTCGCCTTTTACAAACTGCGAAGCTAAATGGCAGATGGTCTATTCTTCAATGTGGGACCAACACAAGATAGGTAATTAAACATTGCGTCGCAATTAAATGCATTGTCAATAAAATTATAATTCAGTCAATAAATTATGACAATGGTATTAATGGTAAACGCTGACAATGGTAACAAATCATCCGAGACGACACCTGCACTTACTGTTAGTAAATAAATATTCCAAAGAATGTTTCTATTTTTGTATGATATAGTAATAAACTAATTTATCTGAAATTTGCTTTTTTTTAATTGTAAGTAAAACAATTATTTTACTGTTACTAAGTATTTATAATATTGTGAAAGCCATCTAAAAAATTAAATTAACAGCGACACATTGTATATTTCTGCTTATTGTATGTCTTGTTTTACAGCGGTGTTTTTTTATAACTAGTTACTCGCAACTTAGTTTATTACCAAAAATTATAATTTGACTTTGCTCAGTCAGATAAAAAAGTAAAGTATGTCACTCAGAAAAAATCCAGCTTTTTAACAGTGTAAAAAATTTTTGAAATCGGTCTAGTGGGTTTTGTGTATAAATATCACAAAAACACAAATGTTTCCTCCTTATATTAGTTTAGAAATAATTTAACTTTTTCTCCTTATACACAGAAAACATTATTAGTTCTTGTTAAAGAATCTTAAGAAAATACAAAAAATCGATTATTCAAAACAATCGATGTCAACCGCACATCTCTATAAATTGTTTGACATAAAAATATGTCACAACCACAGTCACAACTCGCAATGTGGTACGAATACATAACGTCACAGAATGCAAGGACAAATTCAAACCTGTTGTAAAATGCGGAACGGCAACGTCGCAATCATTCAAACTTGCTATCTTTGCTTTTTCTGACACGTTTGTTTACATTTTTTATCGCAGTGTACACTGTACATATGCGTCGCGTACGCGTCTCAATTTGTACAGTTCCTAAGTTTTTTTTACAGACAGTAACCAATTTTATTATTAGATTTGGGATTTAAGCCCTTATAACTAAATTTCGACAAGTCCTACGTAGGTTGTCGTAACTTAAAAACTGCGATTTTTGTTTCATTTATGAAAATGACTCCACTGTTATAGGTACCTAGATCTTTTAATAACACGAAGAGTAAAAATGAAATTTCTATTATAATTGAAGCTGGATTTTCATAAAAGAAATTTACGTATTAGACACGACAACAAACTACTAATATTAAATCTTGAAAAATATTTTAGGGTAGTTCCTCTACATGTAATGTGGGGATGCTATTTTTTTTCTCGGGGCACACGAGACACGATAGTGTGGGATATCATTGGATAGGTTTTTAAAAATATTCTAGATTTGTGAAAAAGCTTTTCGATTAAGGGACGCTTTTGTAATATTAAGCTTACACCTGCAAACAAATAAAGTCCAAGATACGGTTAGTGTTGTGTGTAGGCTAAATTCGAAAAAACAAGACCAGAAGGGGGTAGATAAAAATCGATCCCGATGTGAACGACGGAGGAAACTCGCTGCTCCAGTCTGCTCGTGACCACGGTCAATGAAACTTGGCCGAAACGTCGAGCTTTACAAGTAAGTTCTATATATATACGCGTTATTGACCCGTTTATATATATTTAAAAATGATAGTAGAACGCGTTAGTTTAAAAGTTCATAAGCTTTATAGTGTTTATTTTTAGAATAGATAGTTAGTACTAGATAGTAATAGATAGTTAGAATCAAGTGCCCCCCACCTTTGCAGGTTAAACAGTTAGTTTTAGGGGTGGAAAAAAATTCATGGCAGTAGTATTTCCGGGTTTGGGTGTTTATTATGTATGTAAAAGTATTTATATATGTATTTCTATGTATTATCATCGTTGACTAACACCCATAACACAAGCAAATAATTTGCTTACTTTGGGGTTAGATCAATAAGTGTAATTTTTCCCGTGAATATTTATTTTTGTATTTTTGTTTGTAGGTGGTGAGTCTGTGGCGCGGATAAATTCATCATTGACGTTAAAAAGTTAAATGTTTATAGTATGTTTATAGTATGTAAAAATGTCTTCTTCTTAGTCCACATTATTGTGATGAACAACTTTGGCACCCTACATTGCGCGTTGCCCAACACGCACTTTACCAATTAGGTATTTATTTTAGACTCAGTTGATATCCACTAGAGATTGCCTTTTTGGCGTACATTTGTTACAAAATATAAATTACATTATTTATTACTATTACATGAAATTTCACTATTTATTTACTACAACAAATATTATACTATTAAATTAAGCAATTTTAAGTTTTTACTAAAAAAAATATAAAAATAAAAAAATTGACGAACCACAGTCGGACAAATGTGGGACAAACCATAAAACAGGTTTTTCAATATATAATTTTTATTATTAACGTTTTAGTGACATGCGTTAAATTGAAGTTCCTTTGACTTTTCATTTGACGAAAAAAAATATAAGGTACTCAATTCGACGCGTATGTTTTTATATGCGCGCCGAATTGAGAAAAAGAGTAGTCCTACTTTAATAATTATTTTTTTATTTAAATGGATATATCATAAAGGTGGGTCCATTTATTTTTTTAAATTTCTAACTATAAGGGTATGCAAACAAAGGATTATTTTAATGTATGACATGCATTACTTTTACAGAATGATTCGATTTTGATAATTCTTATTTTCAAGTATAAATTTTTACAGTGATTATATTTCGATAATTCTTATTTTATTAGATAGAATATATATACTCTGAGGATTGTCTCGTATAACTTTTGAAATAAAAGACATCCAGAAGGGTAAGAAAACAGAAGTTGATGATTGATTATTCACTCATAGGTTTTAATTTATGACCACGTATAAATTTTTACAGTGATTCGATTTTGATAATTCTTATTTTATTACATAGAATATCCTCTGAGGATTGTCTCGTATAACTTTTGAAATAAAAAACATCCAAAAGGGTACAAAAACAGAAGTTGATGATTAATTATTCACCCATTGGTTTTAATTTATATACCACCTATAAATTTTTACAAAATTAAAAAATTCAAAATTCAAAATTATTTATTCTGCATAAATATCAGGGTTACATATGGAGATGATTATTTCGAAATATAAGTATTTTGAGCCTGGTTTGCCAAATAAATGGCGTGCAAAGGAAAAAATATATTTATATTTATTTAAAATTACAAATTACGTTTTTAATACTTTTAAAATCAATAAAACTCCAAAACAAAAATATCAAATTAGAATAGATTTAAAAATTAATGTCAAATAAGAATTGAAATAGATTATATTAGAATTGAAAATTGTGATTTTAAAACAGAAACATATGTCACATATTAATATAAAAATTTAAGATTACCATTTCATAACTTCAATGTTTTTTTTACAGTGATTCGATTTTGATAATTCTTATTTTATTATATAGAATATACTCTGAGGGTTGTCTTGTATGACTTCTGAAAGAAAAGAACATCCAAAAAGATATGGAAACAGAATCTGATGATTGATTATTCACTCACTGGTTTTAATGTATGACCTAAAACCACTTTTCGTCGGCTTAACTTTTTGTTAAAAAGATATCATATACTTTAATATTCATCCATACTAATATTATAAATGCGAAATTCTGTTTATTTGTATGTTACAATTTTAATGAGATTTGGCAAGGATATATCTGAAGACCCAAGGTCAAACAAATACTACTTTTTTCAATTATCAACGCCTAAAACGCTAGAAGCAAGAAAATTTGCAAGAAGAATGAAATTTTGTATGAAACTTGTTACTTACTTTTTTATGTCATAAGATAGCAAACAAGCAGATGGGTTTCCTGATGAAAAGATTCAACGACCGCCTAAAGACACCAAAGATGTTAATGGTGCGTTGCTATCTTGTGGAGAGGTCTAATGCTACATACATAAGTTTACCGGCTACTTTACCCTGCAAACCGTAACATGACAGCAACAAGCACTGATGCTATTAAGGAAGGAATAGGCAAGGCATGTACCAGACCTGCGTGAGACAATGCAGAACTCTACCACCTAGTAGCCATGATGGTAGTGACTCGCATAGCCAATTGGTCACCTTTAAAGAACTGCCTGGCAGAACGGCAGTAGGTCTATTCTTCAAAGGAGTTTGGGACCAACATGGGTAAAAATTAAACTATTAATATTATATTGTTTATTATAGCCCGTTACAAAATAAAACAAGGTAGCTACAAAAAATAAAATTTTATTGAACTAAATGTCCTTCTTCTTCTCTAAATTTTAGTTTCTTGATCTGTAAAAAATGTTTGCTAGTCGAGCGGACTCAGCGATACCATACCAGGTCTCAGCGTTAATCTGCTCGATGTACTGAGGAGGCACTCGAAAATCATAACCAAGTCCAGGTAATTCCAAAGTATAAGAAAATGGAACTCCAATATGCTAAAACAAAAAAAAAAAAAAAACTATAATATATATTTGTGTTATAGCACTCACCCGTGCTTAGCAAAACTGGAAACATTAAAACCAAAAAACTTGAGAGGTGTCAAGGGACACCCGGATGGAACGAAGTTTCTTTTATTATTATTTACAAAAAACCTGTATACACTCAATAAAAATAATCGTCGCGACACCACACTGGTCAATGCGAAATAGAATTTCGGCACCCGGTCGAAATTCGACTGTCCGTCGAAATTCAACTTTTGGTCAAAATTCGACATTCGGCCGAAATTCTGTATAAATGTCGAACATTTGGCACTAGAAAAAAAGTAAACTCAATCAAACAGTAGATATACTCTTTCACTTTCAATGCACGAGCTAAAGGGAAGTGGCTGGGTATTTCTGTGCTTACAATACCTTACTATAGCAAAAAGTGTCGTGACAACTTTTCGTAAGAATTTTTTCCGTCTAGCCCCCTTTCACAACACGTGATAAGGAACTTCGTTTCGTTCCAACAAAGAAAAATATCGACACGCGGGATTTGAACCTGCGATCATCTCCCTAAAGCCCTGGCGGCATCTCCCGGCTTTAGGGAGATGGTCGCATGTTCAAATCGCGCGTTTCGGTATTTTTCTTTGTTGTTTTTAAAGTTATTCCAACTATAATATAGCATCTTAAATGGCGCCAAATCAAATTAAACACAGTAGTGTCTTCTTATTAGTTGAAACTAGTTTATATCACACTTTTTTTTTATTTTACTATATGTGATAGGTTCACTTATGGTAAAATCGATAATCAACAGTATCTCATTTGTCACATTCTGATAAGTTATTTGGAAATTATTGGGGAACAGTTGAATATGCATACATACATACCGGTCAAAATCATAGCCGTCCCATTTGCTTTTCCGTAGTTGTTTAAAAAAAAACAATTGATCATGAGTGTAAAACAAAGTGCATTTTATGGTACATGTGAAAGGGTTAATTGAGACAAAAACTGTTCCAACTTTAAAGTTGGATAAACAGTGAATATTTATAAAATTACAGTAGTCTTGGAATCCATCACGGATAAACAACGTGATACGTAGTTTTTTAACACTTTGACTGTCCATTCATTACATGTAATGCACTGAAGACCTTGCTTGATACGTCCATGCATTACATTTAATGCATTACTGCAGTTATCATCCTGTAAATATTACCTCAACGGAATAAATAGATGTAGTAAGAAACTAAATTAGAACGTATAGACGGTTTAAAATGATAAAATGGATAAAATATTTTCATGACCTCGTAATAACTCAAAATGTGTTTTAATGTGTTATTCCCCGTGTTGGTCCCGGGCTCCTTTGAAGTATAGGCCAACTGCCGTTCTGCCAAGCAGGTCGTAAAAAGCGACCGATTTGCTATGCGAGTCACTATCATCGTGACTACTAGGTGGTAGAGTTCTGCATTGTCTCGCCCGGGTCTGGTACCACCGCCTTACTTATTCCTGCCGCAATAGCGTCAGTGGTTGTCGCTGTCGTGTTCCGATTTGGAGGGTAAGGTAGCCAGCAAACTCATGCATGTGGTATTAGACCTCGCCACAAGATAGCATCGCACCATTAACATTTTTCGTGTCTATATGCGGTGGTTGTCTCTTTCCATCAGGAGACCTATTTGCTTGTTATCTTATGATATATAAAAAAATGTAATATAATTATTGGACATTTGGTGATGGGGACAGAAATATGCTTGGGACAGTTAAAGTGTTAAGATAAGATATCATATATAAGAATCAGGATTGTAAATACAAAGTTATTCAATAGCTAAGTTTAGATAAATCCAGGGCAAGCAAACTTTCCGATAATTGTTTATTATAGTCGTATCAAAATTTTACGCTGTGAAAGCGGATTTATGACAATCCATTACTACCACGGAACAAATAATAAGGATTACTTACTACAGTTAATTGATTGACATTGAACCAAATAGATTATAAGAGCAATAAGTGTGATTAAAACGTAAGTATTGGTCTGCGAAAAGTACTGTAATAACTTTCTTTGAAGTTTGTGTAGGGTTGTAAAAAGAGAAAAAAAAAAATTTTTTGTAAATGACTGCGCGGAGTTTTTATCAAACATCGGATGTGATATTAAAATATTAGATTTCTCCTAAGTTCTCCTTTTTTCCTGTGATGATCATTCAACTGTCATTCTGCCAAGCAGCTCGTAAAAAATCGTCAAGATACTGCCCTAAGCCGAGGTTCGGTCTCACAGGAGACATCCTTAGGGCGGGCTCGCAGTAACGGTCATTGGACCAACTGCTTAAGTTCATTTCGAAAAAAAAAGCTCGTAAAACACGAAGGATTCGTTCAATAAATTACTAAAATACTGCAACATTTCACTCGGATTTGGCACTGACACCTTATTTATTATATAGCATATAGCAACGCATCAACATACCGACACCATAGATGTTCTACAGATTTTATACACAACGGTTGTATCTTTTCATCATGGGAGCCAACTGCTAGTTCACTATGCCAGGATATAAAATCAAGATTACCTGAGCATAATCCTGAGCGCTTCCAGAGGTACCATATAGTAACAAATTACTATTTCCAACCAAGTAGAACGGTGCTTGAGGCAGTTTGTGTACATCTATTGCTGCACCCATAACAGCTCCCACTAAGTGCAATTGTGCTATATTTGGCGGCAAACTTGCATCCCCGAAACCATAAAGCACCCAGTTTCCATGGCTGTGTATGTTAAGATATAGCTGCAACCTTTCTAAATGTTCATGTAATATATCTCTAACATATCCAGTCTCTGGTTCAGAGAATGCTACGTCACCAGGATATACATCAGAACATGGATTTGAGGAAATGCCAATGGTGTTGAAAGATACATTGAAGTTTCGGTTTCCATCAACGCCGTAGCAAGTGGTACTAACAGCTGGATTAAAAGAACGTGTCCGACGCCATAAACGCACCTGAATAAAAAATATAACAATTAATTTACGATGTGAATAGATAACCCTAAAGCGACTAGAGAGCAGAAACGCTGGAGGT
The DNA here is from genome assembly GCA_036924255.1 of Apodemia mormo. Classification (NCBI taxonomy): domain Eukaryota; kingdom Metazoa; phylum Arthropoda; class Insecta; order Lepidoptera; family Riodinidae; genus Apodemia; species Apodemia mormo. The sequence goes on along the minus strand of JAUPFN010000020.1, from coordinate 3,403,611 downwards.
GCAAAAAATTTGCCTTAAGGCTTTATTCTTCGTGCACTACTCAACTCCCTATAAATTATTTCTCATCTATATTCATATTTTCAAGTCACCTCCCTTGAAGGAACGGACTAAATATGGGACGAACTCCTTAATCATTCACTATTAATATGTTTAATATCTCCAGGAATTTTATTTATTATAAGACACCAAACAAGCAGATGGGTCTGCTGATGGAAAGAGTCAACCATCGCCTATAGACACCAAAGGTGTTTGGTGCGTTGCCATCTTGTGGCGAGATCTATTGCTACATGCGTAAAATTATCGGCTACCTTATCCTCTAAACCGGAATACAACAGTGACAAGCACTGACGTATTGCGGCAGGAATAGGTAAGGCGGTGGTACCAGTCCCGGGCGAGACAATGCAGAACTTTACCACCTAGTAGTCACGATGGTGGTGATTCGTAAAGCCAATCTGTCGCCTTTTACAACCTGCCTGGCAGAACAGCAGTTGGCCTATTCTTCAAAGGAGCCCGGGACCAATTATAACTATAGGCGATGGTTGACTCTTTCCATCAGGAGACCCATTTGCTTGTTTGCTATCTTATGATATAAAAAAAAGACAAAAAGCATAATATATTTTTTGCGGCAAAATGGAGCCTATAGTTTATTCTGTGCAGAAAGTGAAGCGTGATGCGCGTCCAACTTACAAACAAATTGGCAGACAGACAAAAATTCTTCAAATGGTTGTTTTGGCTCCTGTTGTTCTAAAGACTGTTCTACCTAAATGTTAGTTTTTCTCGAATATCTATCCATATTAATATTATAGACGTAAGTCTGTCTATTTCCTTTCCTTATACCTAAACCTATCTGTCCGTATGTCTGTCACGCTGCACAGCTAAACCACGGATTTTTAATGACATTTAGTATGGACAAAATTGAAATTTTGAGTTCAAACAAATGCAAAATTTAAAAAAAAAATAAAGCTATAACGGACTTAAAAATCCACATTGACATGATCACATGATCATCTACTCGAGGGTGAAACTTCGCGGATCAACTAGTATTCTTATATTATGTACATGTACAGACAAGAACCAATTCCTTTATAATTATATGTGAATTTGAGATAAAGGCTTCAATTTAGGGGTGATGCCATGAGCAATGAGCAATATTAAGTGTATTAATTTCAAACTGCAGGCAAGGTCCGAAATGAAACTACCATAATTTTTAACATGCTATTAAGTGTAATATGACAATGGACATTTGAAATCAAACATCAATTCTGAGGTAACAAAAATTTAAAAAAAGTATGTTTTTTGTTGGTTGCCTCAGAAATCGGTCATTTATGAACTTATTTTGAAAATTCTACCAGAATCCTTGACCAATTTTCATAAAAATACTCATGACGAAACGACTTTTAATGACAACGTTATAAATTTTATTTGAATTTAAAAGAAACGTAATGTGTATTTGCAAAAAAATGCCATTGGATGGGTGTAAAATTAAATATTATATAATTAATTAACGTCGATTCTTACTTCAAAAGTATATTTCTCTATAGAATGTTTTTTTCAGTGAGATTAAAATACTTTTTATTACAGCACATAAATTACTGATGGTTGCAAAGAAAAGTCTGATAATAAAACCTTTTAAATACGTACAAAATATAATTAGGTGCAAAACTAAAGTCTGATTACAGAAAATTAGTTTTCAGTAAGTCTTCTTGGTCTCAAAGACAAAGTCTGATTGTAGGTTATATGTAGTTAAGGGTTTCAGATTTTGTGTCATTTTAAACTTTTATTTTATTTAAAGATGTCAAACATTGTTCCAACTCATTAATTCCATCTTTGTCATAAATATTCTAATATTATTTTATTTTAAAAATTTGATATTTTTAATTGACATAAATATATTATATGAGTAAATACTCACATCAGTATGGGTGTATTCGTATCCATCTGGATTAACGATAGGAAGTATTATCCAATCTATATTCTCCAATAAATCTCTATCTTCACTCCTCAAGTCTTCCACCAATCGGTGGATGGCGTACAATGCCACTGGTGTAGTAACCCACTCTCTCGCGTGGATCATGGCGTCTAAGAAGTAAACAGGCTTGCTTGTATCAGTGAAATTTGATGTTGATATCTAAAAAATAATTGATTCTATTACATTAATTTAGACGTTACTTTGCGTAAATCCATAATTAAAAGGTGAAGTTAATTAAATTTGCTATTTTCCACAAACTGTTTCTTCCGCGAATGTGACTTTCGCGACGTCACTGAAAAAAAAAACGGTGGGTCAATAAATGTATAATACTCACCGATGGTTCGGTAAAAAGGAGATCCCAGCGGCATAATTATCCATCCATCCATTCCATTAAATTATCCATCCACATCCATCACATTTTCATCCACGTCGTGACGTGCCGACGCATCGGCAGCAAGCACAAAATCACACAATTTACGCACTCAATGCAAACGTGCATTGAGTGCGAGTGTACTTTAAAATCAAAGTATATTCAGGAGAAAAGAACATTACCTCATTCAATGCGATTGAAACAGTTGTATTATAAAACATTTCCCAGAAAATAGCAAATTTATTTAATTCACTTTTTAAATGATTATAGATTAATTATTACTAACGATCGCCCTGTAGTCGAAATTTGACCGTACACTAAATAATGATATATCTTAGTTTTTATTTTGTACTTTAGCCATAAATAAATTATTATACATGTGTAAATATTATTATGAACGTCAACTTGTTTACCACGTAAACATTAACTGTGTCAAATTTTATACTCCACCGTTCGCTTGACTCTCATAAAAACGAGGTATAAAAATATTACTTTGCGTATTAATATTACAGATCTTGGATCTATGGTTGGGTTCTCGAGTAGGGCTAATATATACCCTATTTGATGACTCTCGTGACGGGAAAAGTTAATCATCGCCTATAGATATCAAAGATGTTAATTGTGCGTTGCTATTCGTGTAGCGGGATGGTAATAACACATTCATGACTTTACCGGATAATTTACACCTTAAACCAGAACACGTCTATGACAAGCATTAACGCTATTGCAGTAGGAATAAAAACTAATCCTGAACAATACAGTGCAGAATTCTACCACTTTAGTCACGATAGCAGCGACATAATCGTTCGCCTTTTAACAACTGCCTGGAAGAATAGCAGATAGTCTATTCTTAAGAAGAGGCTCGGAATAATATAGAGTATTTTATTACGTTATATGCAGAAATACATCAACTTTTTGAAGTGATAACAACTTATAAATCGATGAACGACGGCTGCACGCACGAAAAAATATGACTTATTGTCACGTTCCGCCTGAGCCGAGTATGCAAACGAGAGCGCAGAACAAGTGTTAAAGAGGCACGATCTTGTTTTTTTATGACGTTATCACGTAAAATTATTATCCATAAACCAACTTTAAGGTCGAAGTATGCACCGTCGACTACGATTTTGATGCTTGGATCCAACTGCATAACTTTTCGGGAAGTCCTTAGGAAGGCAGCTTCGAAAGAAGCAATTTGTGCCATTTCTGATCAAAGGCCTTCGTTATATCTAAGCTAACTATCAATGCCTCTCACTAGGACTCAAATGCCTCCACCCGGCGATGTGTCAGGCTTAATAAAAAATCACCAGCTGAGAGGCCACGACGCAAACCGTACTGACGTTCACTAATCAGCTGGTTCTCTTCTAAATACTTCAGGAGCTGGCAGTTTATGAGTGTTTCCATAATTTTGAAGAGTTTGATATCTTATAACTAAAAGATATCTTTTCTCTAAAATGTAAGTCCGGAGTAACAAGGCGTAAAAAGTACAAACCTTGCGATATACATTTTTTAAGTTATCTAAATACTAAATGCACCCTACAGTCCACTGCATTATAAAAGTTTTTGGTAAATTCAACGGGAACAAAAGATTTGTCCAAAATAAAAATATCCCATGTGCAATTCCAAATCATCATCTAGACATACATTTTCTGAATGCCATTTGGATGAATTTGGCACACAAAATCCTTTAAATGGATTCAGCCGTTTTTATGAGATTGAGTAACAAACATCTATCCATACATCTAAACGTCCAAACTTTAGCATTTATAATATTAATATAGACAAATATTTCAATATATTTACCTTTAAATATTTAATGTCACGACCTTCAAAGCTCTGTCCTGCGGTTAATAATGTTACAATATCAGGATTTTCTCGTGCTATTCTTTCAATATATTCATTCACCTGAAACACGTTTATGTCGTTCAAATATAAATAGAATAGGTAATAAAAGTTTTTTTATTTAAGACATACACCACATCTCTACATAAATTAGATACACTTTTTTATATCTATTACAAGATAGCAAACAAGCCGATGGCTCTCCTGATGAAAAGAGACAACAAAACTCATTTGATTTTTTTCCCCTTTAACGCGTTAGCTGGAAGAAATCTCTTTAAGTAGAGAAAAACTTGCCCATTGTACTTATTTTTTTCCTAATTGTGTTATTTTCTTTGTACAATAAGGTATTAAAAAATAACTAAATTGCCCATAGACACCAAAGATGTTAATCGTACGTTGCTATTCTCGTAGCGGGGTCTCAATGCGCACAGATAAAGCGATTGTGCCAGACTCAAGCGAGACAATGTAGAACTCTACTATCTAGTAGCGATAATCATGACTCACATAGCCAATCTTTGGCCTCTACCGAACCGCCTTGCAGAATGGCATATTATAAAAACATTGATGTTTGCCTTGCAGAATGGCATATTATAAAAGCATTGATGTTTGTATAAATATTATAAAAGCAAAAACCAAAGGGGACCCAGACCAATACGGGGAAATCATATGAACAGAAAAAAAGAAGGAAACAAAAAAATATTGAAAAATTACAGAATAATTCAGAAAAAATATTAATAATTAAGAAAGCTCAAAAATAAACAGAGAAATATAAAAACACAAAAAACGCCAGTATTTTTTGACTATAATAAAAGAGGAAATACAAAAATTTTGCTAAACAAATAATTAAGCGTAATCCCCTATGTGTTAGAGGTAAAACTTTGTATTCTGGTTAATTTGTAAGAAAATGAGATGGAGATGGTTAACACTCCCAGAGAGAAAGAGAGAGAAATATTAAAGAAGTAAAGGAAAAGAATTATCGTACTTAACTCCTCGAAACCGAAGGCCGCGCGTGCGGATTTAATCGCTGGCGTTTGACCTTTGACCGTTAAAACGATATGCCAAAGCTGTTACTACAAAATGCTAAAAATTTGACCAAGCCAGTGGTAAATGTCAATACAGTTGTCTCATTTCACAGAATATATCCAAAGCCGTCAATTACCAAGCTTATTCAAACTAAATTAATCACTATTATTGTGTAAAATAAGAGTATAAATTCAAAACAAGTGTGGTCACATTTTACCGAGTTGCGGTCGACCGAAAGTTATAAAACAAAGAGCGGTCATATTTTTCCGGTCTGAGACTTGAGGGGTTAAGAAGAAAAAGTTGCAGTAAGATCTCTTTGGTTGTACTATTTGTATCTTGTTTTGGGACCATCATTTGATGGTCCTAAAAACCATTATTAAAATCATATTATACCCTCCCCCCCTCCTTGCGAGATGTCGTGAGATTTTATTTAACCTACTTCCCCATCCCCCAATTTCATGTGAGATTTTTCAAAATGTGGGTTTCTTAAATATGTAAACGCGTTGGATTGTTATTGTAAAAAGAAAAAAAAATGCTTCGTGCTTTTATTCACGACTAGTTAATACTAGTAAGCAATATTGCTGAGAGTTATAAGTGTAATAAGAATACTTAAATCGTAACTACTGCGATTAAAAAAATAATATCTACTCTAATTCATTCCTTAGTAATGTATAACGTCGAAGTATGAATGAAATTATTTTCTTTCGAACGAATTAGTGAATGATCTTAATCGTATTACGCTTAAGATCAAATCTTAAGCATGTACAATCTGGATAATAGCCAAAATAGTATATTTTATTGTTTCAATCAGAAAAAAAATGCGTGATGTTTGCCGAGACCCTCCCCCCTGATACGTAAGATTAGATGAGATTTGTTTCTAACCCTTCTCATCCTTAAACATCTCACGTGATTCGTGGACGCCCCCTAACTTACCATTTCCTGTATCTCTGAAACCCTGCATCAGACCTTCACCAAATAAAAATGAGACTATACGGAAGGTAATGAATATAATCTAGTCGGATCGGATGCTTTATTATATCATAAGATAACAAACAAGCAGATGTCTCCATTGATGGAAAGAAAAACCATCGCCTATAGACACCAAAGATGTTAATGGTGAGTTGTTATCCATGCGGCGGGATGGCAATACCACAGACTAATTGAGACTGATGTTTTTTTACGCAAGTGCCAGTTCCTGTCGGGTTTCTGGCCTGAATCTGTAGGTTAAATGTAATCAAAATATTACAATTTTAACAGTTATTATGTTTTACCTCGTGTTAATTCGGTCCTCCTTTAAAGAATAGATCAACTGCCGTTCTATCAAGCATGTTGTAAAAGGCGATTGATTGACAGATGTCACTACTATCGTGACTACAAGGTGTCAGAGTTCTGCAACGTCTCGTCCAAGTATATGGTACCAATGCCTAACCTATTTCTATTGTATTACCGCAACAGTGTCAATGTCATTGTCGTGTTTCGGTTTGGAGGGTAAGGTAGCCTTATGTATGTTGCTGTCTAGCTACATGGATAGTAACGCACCATTAACATCTTTGTTGTCTATAGGCGATAATTGTCTTTTGTCATTAGGAAAGCCTTCTGCTTGTTTGCTATCTAACGATATAGCTAAAAAATCATACCTCGTCGTATCTTGGATAGTCTTCAAAAGGAACCATTCTGCTAGATCTACTAAATTTCCAACGGGATATCGCAGCATCATGTTCTTCTAAAGCTCTGATAAGGAATAAGTAAATATATATAAATAAATCAATATCGTTTGACACATTACACAAATTGACCTAACCAAATTATTTGTCAACGATACTAATACATAGATATATATTCCTAAATACATACATACAATACCCAAACCTAGAAATACAAACATCTATGCTCATCACACAAATGTTTGTGCCATGTCGATTGCGTAGTAATATTCGCTAACCACTCCAATAACGAGGTGGTCTTGTATGTATTCATTAATAAATGTAAATGAGCAATTTTTATATATTTTGACGAAAGATTAGAAGAATTTAGAAGACAGGCAAGACTCCATAAATCGTTTTCTTTGGTCATTATCTTAAAGTTTAAAATATTCCGTGTGATTCCACATCAACTACTTTGCTTATCCGCCCTTAACGAAAACATTTAGTTCTCTTCTTAACGTAAACATCTAGTTCTCTTCTTAGTAGTCTGTGGTTAAGATTTATCTACGTTTATTTAGACTGAGATATACCTACGTTGTATCTCAGTCTCACCATCTCTTTTTATATAGCTGTGTTAAAACTTCAGACGATGACAGTAATATTAAAATTTTTGTTTCAAGTATGTATTAGAAGTGTTGCCTCCAGATATATTACAGCTTCATAAATATAATAAATCGTAATGTGTTAATGTCACTATGAATTGTGAATCAATTATATCAATTTTTGATATAATTCATTGAGCTTATAAATAAACCAGCTCTTACCAGTGGTCTAGAACCGCTTAGTCTCCAGAGAGATATTGAATCTCTATCTGTGTTCTACCTATTGTATAATGGGAAGTATTTTGATGAGCTATTTAATTTTGTGTTGGCATTCACGTTGAATTTGCTCTTACACTGTTGTGAGAGATTCCATCCAGTTTAATTTTCCTATGCCTTCTTTATACGAACAGGCAAACTCTGACGCAGCTTACTCATACAGCTCAGTTTTCCCGAGTAGCTTTGGTATTGGAATTATTAAGAGAAGGTTCAATAAAATTTCTAGAAGCCGGCATCGCATTAGCAACTAACCCTGTTATGTTGCAAATATCCATAGGTAATATTCGCTCGTAGATATTATAACTAAACAAATGTTACCGATGAAATAATATCACTTCAAGCTTCGACCAATGTACTTTGGCCGAAGACTTCAAGAGTAAATTTTAAACCTTGTCATCCCATTCAGAGCGATAAAACAGTACAAAATGTTTATTCCTAGTTTTTCACGATATATAATATATCTACAAATGTATGATATTTTTGACAGCGATTGGAGCGTTTGCTCATATGCGCGGCGACACGTTTCCTTTCTAATGGCGTGTCTATTAGTATTTGTGCAGTCTATGAGTAAAATGAAATGATTACATCGTCCCCTTTTAGTGAATTCGTTGGTAATTCTGATAAAAATCATTGCTACTAATTACAGAAAGCTTTCGGATCGACGCGGCTTAATAACTAATACAAAGGAATTAGAACCGTTTAAATTGTTTCACAACTCTTTGTGCCTTAGTTTATACAATGGTATGCCCAATAGTGAAGACCCCTTTTATCCATAATTAAAACAAGGTCGATTCTAATCCCCTCAGTTAGGCAAAACTTTGATCTATCCAACGCGATTGTTTAAGCTAAAATATTGTTTTGGATACAAAATCGATTTCTTGAAAAATCTTGAAATTATGTAAAAAACTTTTTTTAAATCTTTGACGACGATTGTCGTTCGTTAGTCTCGCTAAAACTCGAGAACGGCTGAACCGATTTCGCTAATTTTAGTTTTGAACTAATTGTTGAAGTCCAGGGAAGGTTTAAAAGGTGCGAAAATGTAGAAAAAAAAAACAAGAGTAGTTAAAAAGGTAGAACAACGTTTGCCGGGTTTTTTGATAAAATTTTGGAATCAATTAATGCCTTGATACGTTTTTAGGTCTGTAAGTCTGTACGTCTGTGCGTCTGCACGTCTGCACGTCTGCACGTCTGCACGTCTGCACGTCTGCACGTCTGCACGTCTGCACGTCTGCACGTCTGTACGTCTGCACGTCAGCACATCTGCACGTCTGCACGTCCGCACGTCCGCACGTCCCCACGTCTGCACATCTGCACGTCTGCACGTCTACACGTTTGCACTTCTGCACGTCTGCACGTCTGCACGTCTGCACGTCTGCACGTCTGCACGTCTGCACGTCTGCACGTCTGCACGTCTGCACGTCTGCACGTCTGCACGTCGGCACGTCGGCACGTCGGCACGTCGGCACGTCGGCACGTCTACACGTCAGCAAAAATACATTAAATTAATGAAATATTTTATATATTCAGGCGTTACTTTGCAGAAATCCATTGTTCAGACGAAGAAAACTAATTATTTTGCAAATTTCCGTGAACTTTAAAGTATAACTTTGCGATTTCACTGAAAAGTAAAACATATAACATACCATATAAACATACAGCCACTGGAATACTAGCCCACAGACGCAATAGGTCCTAATCGTTACACTCAAATTATTGCACACGATTGGAACTTCACATAATTAACTACTCCGAACTTAACTAAATAATGTGGGTAGATTTGATTTTTAGAATTGAATGATTCTGTGTTAGGCCGAGTACTTTTCAATCCATCCTCGTATTGCCAATGATAATATATCGTGATTGTCTCCGCTATATGTAGTACAAGTTAATTTTACTTTATCTATATTATCCATACTTCCATACTAATATTATAAATGCGAAAGTAACTCTGTCTGTCTATCTGTCTGTCTGTCTGTCTGTCTGTTACGCTTTCACGGCCAAACCACTGAACCGGTTTGGATAAAATTTGGTACAAATATAGTTTGAGACCCAAGAAAGGACATAGGATAGTTCTTATCCCGGAAATCCCACGGGAACGGGAACTATGTGGGTTTTTATTTTAGATTTTTTTCCACGCGAACGAAGTCGCGGGCACAGCTAGTAATATTATAAATGTGAAAGTTTAGATGGTTGGATGGATGGTGTTTGTTACTCAATCACGCAAAAACTACAAAACGGATTTGAATGAAATTTGGCACACAGGCAGATGATGACCTGGAATAGCACATAGGCTACTTTTTATCCCGAAAAAATTAGGTGATCCCGCGGGATTTGCCAAAAACTTATAATACAGCGGACTGCACGCTGCAGCTATATATTATATAACAAAGAATTTGTTCGTTTTATTATTTTTGGTAAAAGTAATCATTTTATTATAACGAAGTATATATTTTATTGAAATAATATTTAAAATTAAATTGTAGAGAACTGTACTTTGTACATCTATATTTAACTATGAGTATTAAACACTTAATACTCATAAATATTAATATTGTAAATGCAAAAGTTTGGATGTGTGGATGGATATATGTTTGCTACGCAATCACGCCAAAACTACTAAACGGATTTGGATGAAATTTAGCATACAAGTAGACGATGGCCCGAAATAGCAGAAAAGTTAATTTTCATCCCGGAAAAATAAATTGTTTCTGCAGGATTCACCAAAAACTTTTATAATGTAGCGGGCTGCATGCTGTAGCTAGTTAAGAATATATCTACTACATTTTTCCTTAATTGCATAAATATGTAAAAACTTACCCAGCCACATCAGTAAGATGTACGTAGTGTTCTATGTTAGTTTCATCTAGCTTGTCGAAAAATGTAACCCTATTTTCAGGTGATACCATGACAAGCGCGTCACGTAATTCTGGAGCGCCATGTTGCCACACGTCCAAATCTAAATCATGTTCCAATTGATGAAGCAAAATTTGATCTGAACGGTCTTTTAATTTAACTCCATGTACTGTGAATCTGAAATATATTTGAAAACTTTAACAAAATTACAAATAAATTAACTTGTGTTGACAAACATACATATACACGCCAGATCCCTTACCAAACCTTACAAAATCGAGTGTTATATGACACGATACTTGCAGATTTTTCTCGCTTCCTCTACACTCATTCCTCTCTTCATACACACACGTTGGTTACGAAGACCGATACCACCTTCGGGCAGCACCTGATCAATCGGATCATGGTATGTCAGGTATGGTTTCCCCGGTACTTACATTCTTCCACATACGCGTTATATATCTGTATTATTAAGGTTTTCTCTACATGTCCAAACCATAGAGCAGACCCTTTCTCATTTTTACACCGACACTTTCTTTCAAGTGTCACTTCCGTCTCATTTACCCCAAATATTTTCTGTTGCGATCTCATCAATTGCGTTGACTTTTTCTTTCATATTCTTCCTGACATACCCATTACCCAACTCTCACTTTCATACAATAGTGTGTTAGTCCGGACTCCTTTAAAAAACAGACTGCCATTCTGCTAGGCAGGTCATAAAAGGCAACCGATTGGCTATACGTGTCACTACCATCGTGGCTACTAGGTGGTAGAGGTCTGCAACGTCCCACCCGAGTATTTGATACCACCGCCTTACCTATTTCTGCCACAATAGCGTCAATGCTTGTCATTATCGGGTTTCGGTTTGGAGGGTAATGTAGCCGGTAGAGTTATATATTTGACATTGCCATCCCGCCACACGGATAACAACGCCCCTTTTAACATCATTGGTGTGTCTAGGCGATGGTTTATCTTTCTATCAGGAGAGCGATCTGCTTTTTTGCTATCTAATGCTATTACAAAATACGTTTGGGATAAGCACATGCAGAGCAAGACAGAGTACGGACACCCTGGTATATACTGTACTTCTTAGTAATTTCCCTAATGCTTGTTTTACTCTATTCTCTGCAATACACGACGATTATAGGTAACTGCCATCAAGTGACATCTTAGTTTATTTAGTTATATATTTATAACTAAATAAACTAAGATGTCACTTGATGGCGGTTAATAATAAATAAACTAAGATTTATAACTAAATAAACTAACAATATCGAGCTTTTTAGCTTTAACTGAAAGATGGCGCCTCGTGGTCTAAATGTTAGCTTAGATGGCACAAATGATGATCCTGGGTTCGATTCCGGGTCAAGCAAAAGTGCTATTTTTTTTAATTAATAGATATTCACGGGACAAATTACACTTACTTATCTAACCCCAAAGTAAGCAAATTATTTGCTTGTATTATGGGTGTTAGTCAATGATACTATTACATAGAAATATATATATTAATACTGGAATATATTTAGTAAACACCCAAACCCGGAAATACAAACATTTATGCTCATCACACAAATGCTTGTCCCCGTCGGGGATCGAACCCGAGCCCCGTCAATTGCGTAGTCAGGGTCACTAACCACTCGCCCAACGGGGCGGTCAATTACTATTAAGAATTTTTCTCAAAAATCGTAACTTCAGTATTTGCTCAAAATCTAGTGACGGTGGTGGGTTTACCCAAGAGCCTCGGATGAGCACGTATAACTCAGTCAGTCTCGTTTATTACTAGATCTTTATCAGGTCAGTGGCGATGGGATGGGAAATACATATTTCACTAAACGACGAATCAGTGAGTCTCAGTGAAGCAGAAAGTCTATTGAGGTTCCCCGAAAAAGAACCAACGTGATGATGATGATGATATGCTTAAGTTACTTTATATGCCAGTTTTTTTACGTACCATAAGATAGCAAACAATCAGATAGGTCTCCTAATGGAAAGAGTCAAGCCAACCAAATCAAAGATGTTTATGGTGCGTTGCTATCTTGTGGCGAGGTCTAATGCCACATGCATAAGTTTTCCGGCTACTTTACCTTCCAAACCGGAACACGACAGTGACAAGCACTGACGCTATTGCGGTAGGAAAGGCGATTATACCAGACCCGGGCGAGACAATGCAGAACTCTACCACTTAAAGATCACAATAATTAAGAGAGAGATGATACTACATCATTATAACGTTTTGGATATTAAAACCCTCGTGTTGGTCCAGGCACCTTTGCAGAATAGACCAACTGCCATTCCGCCAGGCAAGTCGTAAATGTCGACCGATTGGCTATACGTGGTCATTACCATTATGACTACTAAATGGAGATTCGTAACGTCTCAGGTATTTGGTACATTCGCCTTACTTATTCCTACCGCAATAGTGACAATGCTTGTCATTGTCACATTCCGGTTTAAAGGGTAAGGTAGCTGGTAGACTTATGCATGTGTCGTTGACATCCCGCCACATGGATAGCGATGCACCTTTAACATCTTTGGTGTCTATAGGCGATGGTCTCTTTCCATCAGGTGTGCCATCTCTTAGTTTAGACCTTGCCATAAAATTAACACCTTTGGTGTCTATAGGCGATGGTTGACTCTTTTCATCAGGAGGCCCATCTTGTTTACTATTTAATGGAATAAAAAAAAAACACTCTTAAAGATCATGCATGGTGAATTATGATATGATATTAAAAAAATGTATCCGCTAGCTCGCCAGCTTACACAAAATTAGTAAACTTACCCAGTGTAAATACTATGTCGGCCAGCAAACCCTGCTGGTATTATACAAAGGATCACAATAAAAATAATCATTCTTGTCGTAATTTGCTATTCAACTGATACGAATCCCAAAGCAATGGAACATTAAAGGCATTTTATCGATAATAATTATCATTTTATTGCATTTTAGTATCGATTATCTTAATACATTAAGACGGATTATTGATACTATAGCGGTTCAAGTAAACTCGAAACGCTAACAGAAAATATAATAAAAAAATGATATTCAAAATAAAATCCTGAAAGACGATATCACAATTATTTATCTTGTACACACTATACACAAGTTTCAACGCTTCTCAAATGGGCTTCGGTCCTCAGGCATTACACCTTGCCTGGCTGGGAAGATCTTCCCTTTTCCCTTCCTTGTCCGTGTGTGACGTCATCAACCTCCACAGTTATGACGTCACCTGACAAAAGCTGGCCCGTTAGAACCAGTTCTATCATTATGTTCCCTTAGCGGTATGGACCAGCAGCGCCACAATACAATGACACGATGAAGAAAAATTACCTTTAATGGTTATAAAAGTAAACTTTAATTTTTATTTATATATTATATATTTCTTATTTTATTTATATAGAAACATGTACTTTTTTATATGAGATATCAAACAAGAAGATAAATCTCCCGATGGAAAGATAAACCATCACCTATACATACAAAAAACGATAATGGATCGTTGGTATAGGTTTTGCGGGATGGCAATGCCACATGCGTAATTCTACGGCTACCTTACCCTCTAAATCGAAAAACATTCCCCCCTGTTGGTTCCAGGCTCCTTTAACCCGCCATTGGTGACGTCAATTTCACTTACAACATTAGTGACGCCGGTCTCACAGACCAGGGGTTTCAACCCAAGATTTTGCCAACCATTGGCTAGTTATCCTACTTTTAGTTAGTTTAGGTTTAATTATAAATACATTTTTGAAAATAAATCACAAAAATCGAGTCGATCCCAGGTTGTTTATTACTTATTAAAAAATTATACTCACGACATTAAAAATATTCTATTTACCCATATGTATAATATTATTTAAATAGATACACTTAGATATGTACATGGGACACTAATACTATAATTATAGAAATATTTGAATGTTATTTGTTCTACAATAAATCAGCCCAATTTTTGGAACAAATATTTTTTGTTGTCATCACTAATTTTACACTTATATGATAATAGGACGTTGACAATAAGTGCGATCCTATTCTGAGTTGAAACGCATAGTACTGCGTTGCACAAAAAAAATATTGTTCTAGAACTAAGCTATATTTTATCATTCTGTATGTACTAAATAAGTAAACTAATAACTATGTACTAATTTATTGAAATGTTTTTTATCTACTATGCGTCAAAAATACAATAAAATCTATATAACCAAAGTAAGTCTTATCTAATAAAAAATACAGCACCAGTGTGAGAGAATTCTAATGAAAACCAGTAAAAACAATACAGAATTTACGCATCCACTAACACTGATCGAAATGACTGATGAAGAAAAAAATCCATAGAAAACATAAAGATCTAACTTTAAAATTGCAGATAATATAACAAAGACCATAAGTCATAAAACTTATTCGTACTAAAATGATCTGTATATTTAGCAAATTAAGACTTAAATTCAAAAGTAGAGCGGTGCTATTACACCGCGTAAGAATTAACAGAATGTCACACTTACGTGTAGCGTGGTGTTGGGTGGGTACACAAGACCTGATACCTCATTTATACGCTTAGCAAGCCTCTATAAGCGTCCATAAGCACAAGCATGTTAATGGAATGTTTGGCTTACACGCAATAGTCAACATAACTTCAACATCCACCATGCTTGCATGTTTAAAACATACTAACACACTCGTAAGCGTGTGCATTTATACGAAATGGCATCCAAGCGTTTGCAAATGTTTGGATCATGTAGACGTTTGTCAAGTCAAGTAAATGTAGCATTAGAGGGTTATTTTTTTTTCTTGCGTACCCCAAAGTGTGGCGTATCTTTATATAGGTATTCAAAAAATATTGTTTGTGAAAACAATTTTCGTTTGTGAAATGTCAAGAGTCAAGTATCCCTCCCCTCTGCTAACAGCGCATTATGGTGAATTAGACCAATCTTGCAGGATTATGGTACTTTGCCATGTGAGTAAGACAGCTGAAATAGATGCGTCAGGACTGGAGTTAGCTCTGGTGCGCAAGACTTAAGCATGACTGCAGGGAAATCAACACCGTTTGATCCGTTCAGGTTATTGATGTCAACTGATAAGAGAGTTCGTCTTACAACATTTTATGAAATCTTTATTTCGGATATCATGCTATATTATAGTGGGATAGTGGATGGTATAGCACCTATATCGTCAAATGCTGAATTGCACGTAAAGATTTCTCCTAGTAAGTCCGCTTTTTCTTTTGAGATCAGTGCCAGGCTATTATTGAATGCACGCAAAGGTAGAAATGGTGATTCATAAAAGTTGCCTTTCACCGCCTTGGCAAGTTGTTCCTTTCCCCCGTGTTGGTTCTGGGCTCCTTTGAAGAATAGACCATCTGCCGTTCTGCCAGGCAAGTCGTAAAAGGCGACCGATTGGCCATGCAAATCACTAATATCGTGACTACTAGGTGGTAGAGTTCTGTATTGTCTCGCCTGGGTTCTGGTACCATCGCCTTACCTATTCCTGCCACAATAGCGCCAGTGCTTGACACTGTCGTTGTTCCGGTTTGAAGGGTAAGGTAGCCGGTAAACTTATGCATGTGGCATTAGACCTCGCCACAAGATAGCAGCGCACCATTAACATCTTTGGTGTCTATAGGCGATTGTTGACTCTTACCATCAGGAGATTCATCCGCTTGTTTGCTATCTTATGATATAAAAAAGTGACCAAAATTTACGACTGCCACATGGGAATTCAGCTAGCTTGTCACGGATCCTTTTTATGTGATTGGCCTTTTTCCTTGAGATCAAGATCTTAAGAGCCCTAGTCTCGGGATATAAAGAAATATTTTAATGCTGCCTGCATTTAAATGTTTCTTCAAATCCCCAGACACCGAATTACACTCCTCTCAATCTTGGCAGGTATCCTGTTTAAGAGAGGATGCAACTTTACATGAACGACCCTGGATGGGAAACATTGAGGTAAAGGAATGAAGCATTCCATACCCTGTAGGATAACATCAGTAACAAGGTCAGCGCAGGTATTAGTATCGTGGAATTAAAAACTAAGCCATCTCTAAGGGTATGAGGCATAAAAATCGCGCAATGTATCCCTGTCCACCAACTTGTAATGCCATACTTGGCGAAATCTAGACAAGCACCCACAAGTCCGGGACTCAATTTGAGACAGCACTTGCACTAACGAGTAGCGATGAGAATTATAGCTATTTTTATTTCACTATCACGTCGTGAATTTATTTGTTTTTGTCACTGTTGTGTCACGAGTGATAAATCACGACCGTTATATTTTATTAGTGATGATTATTGTCACAATGGGTGCATTTTATAGTTAATTCAGTAGTTTGCGTTTTATAGTAATCACTGCGCGGCGATACAACGTACGGCGTTGTATCGCCGCGCAGTGATTACTATTTATAAGTGATTCCGTACGTTATATCGCCGCGCAGTGATTACGATTTATAAGTGATTAGTAAAGTGAAATAACATATTAAACATATTCTCTTTTCTGGCTGGTGGCACGTTGTTTCTCAAATTTTGTTGCTTTGTCTCTTCCGCACGATAGATTTCTGCAAATTACAAGCATAAGTAGTAGATTTGTTCGTATTAAAATTAAATCACGCTCGCATATATGTATAACGGACCTTTACCTTTTAAACCAGCATTGGTGCTATTGCGGCAGGACTACGTAACCGGATAAGACATTGCAAAATTCTACCACTTAGTAGTCACGACGATAGTGATGCGTATAGCTAATCGTATAGCTCTTACTATGTGAGAGGTGAGAGAAATTGAGAAGAATTTATTAATAATCATTAAGAAATAATTTCTCGAAATTGAGAAGAATTTAACAATAATAATAAAGAAATAATTTCTCGAAATTGAGAAGAATTTTATAATAATAATTAAGAAATAATTTTTCGAAAAAGGAATGATTTTTCGAATTTGATAATACAGATACAGAGATATTTGAAATACATAAGTACAGAGAAATATGGAAAATAAAATCGGTTAAAATGAAAACTAGCAACATCATTATCATTTCAATGATGTTAATATAATGTGCCATTAAATTGTTTATAACAAAAGGAAGATAAGTAATTAATAGACGGTACACAATGAAAAGTAATTTTGTTTGAAATTAATTTCGTGAGCGACGTCCGCGTCCGCCTCTTATCTGTCTAGCCATCCCATTAACAATTTCATTTTGTGGTTGCTTATCTCAATCTAAATCGGGCTTAAGATAAAGTCAAATTAAAAGGAATGTGTTTTTTTTTGTATATTCTCGTAATAAGTTTTTTTTTATATCATAAGATAGCAAACAAGCAGATGGGTCTCCTGATGGAAAGAGTCAACCATCGCCTATCGACACCAAAGATGTTAATGGTGCGTTGCTATCTTCTGGCGAGGTCCAATGCCACATGCATAAGTTTACCGGGTACACCACCCTCCAAACCGGAACACGACAGTGACTAGCACTGACGCTATTGCGACAGGAATAGGTAAGGCCATCCCATTAACAATTTCAATTTGTGGTTGCTTATCTCAATCTAAATCGGGCTTAAGATAAAGTCAAGTTAAAAGGATTGTGTTTTTTTTTTTGTATATTCTCGTAATAAGTTTTTTATATCATAAGATAGCAAACAAGCAGATGGGTCTCCTGATGGAAAGAGTCCACCATCGCCTATAGACACCAAAGATGTTAATGGTGCATTGCTATCTTCTGGCGAGGTCCAATGCCACATGCATAAGTTTACCGGCTACCCCACCCTCCAAACCGGAACACGACAGTGACTAGCACTGACGCTATTGCGGCAGGAATAGGTAAGGCGGTGATACCAGACCCGGTCGAGCCGATGCAGAACTCTATCACCTAGTAGTCACGATGGTAGTGACGCGCATAGCCACTAGGTCGCCTTTTACGATCTGACTGGCAGAACGGCAGTTAGCCTGTTCTTCAAAAGAGCTCGGGACCAACACAGGGAGTGAGTTAGTTTGTAATAAGTTAACAAACAAGCAGATAGCTATTTTGATGGAAAGAGAAACTATCGCAAATAGATACCAAAAATGTTAATGGTGATATCTTTGTGGCGGAGTTTCAATGCCATATGCATAAGTTTACCGACTACCTTACCCTCTAAACCGGAACACGAGAGTGACTAGCACAAGCACTATTGCAGCAATAATATGTAAGGCGGTGGTACGAGACACGGGCGAGAAAATGCAAAATTCTACCACCTACTAGCCACAATGGTAGTGATTTGTATCGTGGCCAAACGTTCGCTTCTTACGAACTGCCTGGCAGAGCATCAGATGGTCTGTTCATCAAAGGGAGCCCGGAATAACACAGGGTGTTCATGTTAGAGTTATTTGCTTTCATGTACTGGTTGACTGGTAAAAAATCGTACATACCGAAGGAGGCTGTGCACTGATCGTTCTAAGATTTTGATATTGAATATGTAAAACAAATTGGTTACTTAAATTTTGAGCTAATTATTAAATAAAAATATTTAGTACATACACTCACGCGTAGATATCGAAGTTCATTTTTTTTCAAACAGCAATTTTCCGCTGCAGCACATGTCAGTCAAATCAAGTGCTTATTGCTCGCGCGGTGACCGAATATTTTTAATATTACTACACTTAAAAATCAAAATAAAAACGTTTTGTTTTAAAAAATTACGCAAACCTTTAAATGTTTTAATTTAAACTTTTGAGTCGTTTTTTTAAATTAGTAATTTAAAAATATGCTATTTTCATTAATTGTATCAAACTCAATTTAAAATTAATTTTACTTACATTTAGATATTACATTTTATTGAACAAATCAAAAAAGTATTATATTATTTACAACTAGCTGTTGCCAGCGACTTCGTCCGCGCGGACTTGGTTTACTCCGCGCAGCTTCTCCCCCGTAGTGATAGCGTGACAATATGTAGCCTGTATGTTGACCCGACCTGTTAGTAATATTCGTGCAAAATTTGAAGTAAATCCATGCAGTACTTTTTGAGTTTACCCAGGACATACATACAGACAAACAGACAAAAATTCTACAAACTATATTTTTGGCTTCGATATCGACTGTAGATCACGCCCCAAGTATTCTTTTAAAAAAATATTCAATGTACAGTTTTGACTTTCCTACGATTTTATTATATGTATATAGATTACTAATCTAGAACGTACATGAATTATTACGTATCACAAAAGTTTTTTTATATTTTACAAGCTGTTGCCCGTGACTTCGTTAGCACGGACTTCGTTTACTCTGCACAGCTTCTCCCCCGTTGGTGACAGCGTGATAGTATGTAGCATATTTGTTAACCCGACCTGTTAGTAATATTCATGCAAAATTTGAAGTAAATCCATGCAGTACTTTATGAGTTTTCGATCGTAGATCACACCCCAAGTATGCTTTTAAAAAAATATTCAATGCACAGTTTTGATTTTCCTACGATTTTATTATATGTATTGATTATATACATTCAAATATTAGGAAAATATACCTATCTCAAAAAATAAGCGTAAAGTGTAATGAAATTCATTAAATGCTTCGAGAGAGTTTTACTTTGTAAGAACTTTATTAAAACCTAAATTTGATAAACACTCATGAAACTTTTTAATATTTTCCTTCTCAAATATGCTCTTTGTTTTAAACCAAAAAGCTCCTTCCTTTTTTTTATATCATAAGATAGCAAATAAGCAGATGGGTCTCCTGATGGAAAGAGTCAACCATTGCCTATAGACACCAAATATGTTAATGGTACGTTGCTATCTTGTGGAGAGGTCTAATGCCACATGCATAAGTTTATCGGCTACCTTACCCTCCAAACCGGAACACGACAGCGACTAGCACTGACGCTATTGCGGCAGGAATAGGTAAGACGGTGGTACCAGACCCGGGCGAGACAATACAGAACTCTACCACCTAGTAGCCACGATGGTAGTGACTCGATAACCAATCGGTCGCCTTTTACGACCTGCCTGGCAGAACGGCATTTGGACTATTCTTCAAAGGAGGCCGGGACCAACACGGCGAAAACTTCCATTAACTTTTTCCATCATCGTTTTTGTCAATCTTGTTTTATGTCATTAAGTATAAAATAGGCAGATGGCTCTCTTGATGGAAATAGAAACCAACGTCTATAGATACCATTATGTTAATTGTGAATCCGTCTATGTGGCAGGATGCCACTTGTATAATTACGTTGGCTAACTTACTCTCCAAACCAGAACACGATGATACAAGCATTGACGCTATTATGGCAAGAATATGAAGGCGATGGTACAAAATACCCAGGCAGAACGGTGTGGTACTCTACCACCTAGTAGTCACAATGGCAGGGACCCGTTTGACCAATCGATCGCCTTTTAGGACCTGCTTGGCACAACACCAGTTAGTCTATTTTTCAAAGGAGCCCAAACCAACTCCATGGATACATTTGCTTCACCCTTGCATTCTTTATTTATAAAATACTAGTCTACCCACACAGCTGTGCCCGCCAGTAATCTTTAATGAATTCGATATAGTTTTCATAGAAATTTTCATTCCCTATTGCAGCACCTTAGGGGTGTTTTTTTAAAGAAGGAGCCTTTATACGACCTTAATCAGATCAGATTAGATCAGAAGAACTTTATTCAATAAAACTTTTTACAAGTTATTTTGACACGTCAACATTTTTTAACACTACTACCGGATCGGAAACGCGGCCACACTTCTGGCCATCAGAAGATCCGGCAGAAGAAACTCAGCGGGCTTGTCTTTTTTTCTTATACCTATATATTTTTTCACAATATCACAATATTACAAAATTATATAGATTGATGAGGAGCAATTAATCCCAGGCTTGTTTGTCTTCTAAATAATCTGAAATTTTATGATACCCTTTTTTACACAGTTTTGTTTTAACACATTTTTTAAATTTATTGACTGGTAGATCTCTTATAGTTTCGGAAAGTTTATTGTAAAAGCGTATACATTGCTCCATTAAAGTGTTACTTATTCTGTGGAGACGAGATGCATGCACAACACGATTGTTTTTGTTTCTTGTGTTTAGTAAGTTTACGTCACCATTTTTTTTAAACAAGCATATATTTTTACGAACCTACATCAAGCTCTCAAGTGTATATTGGGATATAACAGTTAATATATTGATTTCCTTGAATTTTTTTCTCAGGGAAACCCTTGGGCTAAGATTTTAAATTGCCCTAATAGCTCTATTCTGCAATACAATTATAGTATTTATTTCAGTAGAATTTCCCCAGAGAAGAATTCCATATGACATAATGCTGTGGAAGTAACTAAAGTATACAATACTTGCTGCTGTGTCGACATCAGTTAACTATCTTATTTTTTTAACTGCATAAGTTGCCGAACTAAGTCTTTTTCAACTATCTTCATGCCAAAATTTATCAAAATCGCTTAAACGTTTTAACTGCGAAAGTGAGACAAAATCAAAGTTAAAAATGTTTTAAATAAATCTTTACAGGAACTTTTGACGAGCTGGGGTCTAATTCACGTAATAAACGGCGATCGAGTCGAAGCATTTAAGACGCTTACACATTTTCTTACATATTATGCCTCGTCGTAGCAAGTCTCGACGTTCTATCGTGTTTAGGTGTGTGAAAGCCCTATTTTCATTTTTTTTTCATTTTTTTTATTATTGACTCAATTACATGATTAGGGGGCCGACATTTTTTCAAATTGGAACTCGTCCTAACACTGATAAAATATTGCGAAAGAAATGCAACAGGCTTATCTTTCTTTTGTTCATTTAAATTTTTAAAAATATATGTATAATAGTAATTATTAATTATATTACAATAATAATTTTACTTCACAAGAAATAATGAGATTTTTTTGCTTATGGAATCCTGTGGTCTAAGATTGGGCTCTTACATTAAATTGTGCATTGGTATCCACATGTCTTACATTAGTCGTTGAAAATTTATTACACTTAGTCTTCTAATTATTATTGTGTTATAGCACTCACCCCGTGCTTGGGAAAACTTGAAAAACTTTAAGAACAACAAAGTGAAGTTCATCGTTGCAGATGAAGTTCATATTTATAATTCATATTTATAATCAGTACTTTCGTGTTTCTAATTATTTTTGTATTATAGCACTCCCCCCGTGCTTGGGAAAATTTGGAAAACTTTAAAAACAACAAAGTCTTTAGGGGAGGTCGTAGGTTCAAATCCCGCGTGTCGATTTTTTTCGTTGTTTTTAAAGATTTTCACACTTAGTCTGGTTAGCATTTAGTAGAAGATTATTGACTAATCATTTTTCAATATTTGAGAAATCACACTGTTTACTTCAGCAATGGTTGTATAACCATCCGCAAAAAAGTACAGTTTCACGCAAATCCTATATAAAGTATTATCATGAGGTCCTAGGTTCGATCCTCGAGTTGAGCAAAGTCTAATTACGGTTTTTGAAATTTTTTCTCGAAGGTTCTATATCTTAGTAGCAGCTTAGTTTGGTAGCGGGTGTGTTACGTTGTAAAGTAAAGCTGCTATCCCGGGAATCGCCAATAGCTGGTACTCGTTATCGGGATCACCACGCATTTTGCTAACCAAATAAACCGATAAACTGTAGTGAACTGGATATGGGTGATTCTTCAAAAATGTAAAATTTTGCTAAATACTGTGAAAATTTTGCTAAAAAAAAATAAAAAAAAAATAAAAAATTTTGCTAAATAAGTGGTTTAGGAAGCTATGAACGGCTGCAATATATATTAATACGATATTAGGCAATTTTTTTTCAGCAACTCTTTTTTTCTGAATTTCACCTCTCCGCTAATCTTAGATACAGCAAAACAAATAAGCGATAAAGTGCGTGTGCTACAAATGTGTGAAATGTGTACGTTTCCCATTACCTTTTGCTTTACTAAGCCATGTAATTGAAAGTGTGTGAAAAACTTAGTGTTCGTATTTTCATAAAAATTATTACAATTGTAACGACGATGTAATCATATTGGTACATAAGTAAGTAGTCGAGTAAGGAAGAATTGCAGGATTAGCGAAAAATATGAATGTATGCTCAACCGAGCAGTTACTTAGTTTAGCTTAGGCGTGGTACTACACTTTACGTTGAATACTTTCCTTTACATCAAAACATAAATAGTAGACTCATTTTCGGCACTTTGAGTATGATAATAAGACGCTTTAAATGATAATAAGCTTCAGTTTAACAAATTTAAATAAAAAAGGCAGATTAAACTGAACGTCTTCCTGGTTCATTTTTTCGCCGCATTTACCGATACGTTAACGATTATCGACTATTCCTAGCGATAACCAGGACCGACAGTTTTACGTGCTCATCCAAGGCACGGGAGTAGTAATACACCAATCCACCCGACTCTGAGCAGCTACTGAGGTTTAAGACTTTCGAGGAAACTCCGAAAAAATTTGAATAACACCTTTGCTCGACCTGGGGATAGAACCTAGGACTATGTATATATATATATATATATATATATATATATATATATATATATATATATATATATAATAATGATAAGCTTTAGTTTAACAGATTTAAATTAAAAAAATAACTAACAAACAATATTTGTCACTTAATCTGGTGATTGCATGAATTACAGTATAGACATTAAATATTCCATTTTAATTATTGCAAACAAAATAAAATAAAGTAATTTCCATGGGTTTTATGTAACTTCCATGGTGTTTTATACAAGGAAATTACACTATGGAAATCACCAAAAAGCATATATTTTGAAATTTCTCGCCATTGGAAAGATATAGGCTACTAGTTTGTTATTGGCTATCTACACTTGGGAGTTAGATATAAGACCGCAATATCCGTTTACTAAAAATAGTACGATTACATTCCAAAAATGTGACATGGAAATTCTTAAAAATTGAGAGCCAAAAATTGAAAAATTGAAGAACTTACTCTCGCACCGAAATTGAGGGATTTAGGGCTACGAATACCTGATCCATAAGCTGCAGCATAAAAGCAGAATCAGAAAAACTAATCCCGATACCTCTAGACCTCGCCAGTTCAGAGTAGTACCCGTCGCAATAAGCGAAGCTAACATTTTGCAAAGTGTGTGACATACTTACTTACACTAATAAAATAAAAACTTTCACTGCAATTGGATTAGAAGTTTGGCCTGAATATAAAATGATTTGTATTTTTAAATTTTGTGTATAAATCTGATTAAAAGCGTTAGTGAATTAAAAAATATCTGCGATTGATCAGAAGACGGAGCGCGTGTTACGCGTGTAAAACGTGCAAAATTAACCGGATTTGAGGTATTGAGGGTAAATAACTCTTATATACATGGTTATTACGTAGCAAAATCTATATGACATGATGCATATAGAACGTATAAACATGTTATAGTAGATTTATGTAAACATTATTTGTTTATATAGGGGATAAGAACCTGTTACGCTCAAAAATTGTACTCTGAAGAATGACCCATATACATTTACATGTTCAGTTCGCTCTGTAACCCCGCAGGGAATCGA
This sequence comes from Apodemia mormo, assembly GCA_036924255.1. Lineage (NCBI taxonomy): Eukaryota > Metazoa > Arthropoda > Insecta > Lepidoptera > Riodinidae > Apodemia > Apodemia mormo. Next base: position 3,378,561 of record JAUPFN010000020.1, on the reverse strand, counting down.
GGTTATAACAATTTTTCAAATAATCTCCTTTTTTATGTCACTAGCAAAAAGCAGAGCTTTATAAGGGCTCGCTAAGTTATATTACCTAGTAATATTCTTAGGAAAGTATTTTTATGCGAATTACAACTTTTAATGTATCATGGACTTTATTTATTATATTGCATCAAAGGCGTCGTCAGGCTTTCTATCTAGGGAGGCGCAGAAAAATAAAACAAAAATAAAAAATAATATGTTTCTAAGATATTTTTTTTAGTACTTATGTATAAGAAAAATTCTTTACAATTTTCTTCATTTATTAAAAACACGATTTCTATAATTATCAATGTTATCTACACAGAAGAATTATAAAGGTTATCTACATATTTTACCCCATATTTTCTGGTTTACCTATAATACGGTACCTACCTATAATATGTAGCAACTCAAGATCTATCTCGCGCCACCACTTCGATATTGAAGTTTAATATTGATAGAAATCAATTTTTATTTATGATAACATTCATGTAAAAGAGTTTTCAAGGAAAAAATGAGTTTTAAAAATAAAAGTTGATCTTATAAAGAAAATTTAATTTAATTAACCTTCAACATTTTTAGAATTAATACTGGAATTACCGCAGGTACGAAGAAATGGCGGTAGAAACTCAGCGACTAAATTTTGCGAATTTTTCTCCCAGAGAAACTCACGGGGTTCGATTCCCGAATCAGGCAAATCAAAAATATGTTTTTTTCAGTTTGCTGATAAAAACAACGTTGCCCGGGATTGGAAAAGTACCCAGTTGGTGATAGACAGGTCACCTATTAATCTCTGTAATCTGTAAATGGTTGACCTTGCAAGCCATCCCTGAAACTTCCCGCTAAATTAACTTATTTTAAGCTCAAAATAGTAAAAACTATAAGCATAGGTTTTTTCAGTATAAACATCTACTTTGATAAAAATGGCAGTATATTGATTTTTGAAAAGCGGTATATTCTGGAAATGATGACCGATTTTGATCTTTCAAATGGCATTCAACTCAATTTAAATATTGCTTTAGGTAAAAAATCGGTAGGTTCAAAAATTTTGAAGCAATGTCAAAAAACATTTTTTTCAAAAAATTTCGTCATTGATAGATCCCAAACAACTTGACCGATTTTAAACCAATTAACGGTACGTAGCGCAGTTTTTAAATGAAAAAAGATGATACGATTTTGAAGTCTCGGTATATTAGCCTGAAAGTTATCTCAAAAACGTAATTTTAATATTTGAAAAGCTATAACTTTTGAAAATAAGATTCAGTTTTGATTTTCAAAAGGGCATTCGACGTAATTTTTTTAGTACTAAAATATCGTAGAATACCAAAAAATTATTGGTTGAAATATTTCGAAGTTATGTCGAAAAAAAAAACCCTTTTTTCAAAATTTTCGTCAACGATTACTTCCAAACGAATAAACTGATTTTGAGGCAATTTATGCATTGGACGTAATTTTGAGGAATAGAGCTGATTAGTTTTTGTACTCAATCAGTACATTATGGAATGGAAGTTATTTAAAAAAAAACTGTTTCGCCACAATTTTTTTTGGGTTTTTTCAAAAATTTCTCAAAATCTCTTGGGCCCATTTGGTTCAAATTTTCAGGAAGTATAAGTTGAGCGGAATCCAATCAAATGCCATCAACCGCGTTTCGATCGGTCCAGGCGTTAACAAAACATATGATTTGTTGACACACACAAACACACACATACATACAGACATACTGACGTCATCGCGAAAATAGTCGAAAATGGTTCCTAAGACCCCAAAACATGGACATATGGTGAATACTCCATTTTTGAAAATCGGAGCAAAATCGGTAAACTACCTATCTACATACGTAGTGGGAAGTTAAAAAGTACAAGTGTTCTAATAGATTAATATTGTATTAAAATGGAGTGAATGGAAATGAATTAAATGAAATAAAACTACCACGCTAAAGCTTAAACCTAAAAGTGCGATATTTTTTCAGTAAATTGTACCACTAAAGGCCACAGATCTTCGCCTAGTGTAGCTTTGTAGCATTTTAATTCGTTAGTTTTATAATAGATGGCGTTAGCAGTAACTAGCAAAAAGCAGAGCTTTGTAAGGGCTCGCAAAGTTACAAACTAGTAGAATTGTTAGAAAAGTATTTTTATTAGAACTACATCTTTTAATCTATAGACTTTATTTATAATATCTAACCTAAAAGAATCCAGCGTATTTTTACCCTAACATTATATACGCATCAAAGGCGTCGTCAGACTTTGGTCTAGGAGGACGCAGGAAAATAAAACCAAAATAAAAAAAGAACATATTTCTAAGACTAATTTTTTTAGTACTTACAAGAAATTTTCTTTAATTTTTTTTTGATTTATTAAAAACACGATTTTTATTTCTAACAATGTTATATACACAGAACCAATATAAAGGTTATCTACTAAAATTTTAGACCATATTTTCTGGACTACTTATAATATAGTACGGTCTACCTATAATTTGTAGCAACTCAAGATCAATCTCGCGCCACCACTTCGCTCTTAAAGTCTAATATTGATAGAAATCAATTTTTATACATGGTAGCTTTCTTCAATCAAAAAATGTTTTATTTAATTAACATTCAAAATTTTTAGGACTAATATTGGACTTACTGCAGGCACGAAAAATTGGCGATTGAAACTCAGGGAACAAATTTTTCGAATTTTTCTCTCAGTAATACCCCTAGGGGTTCGATTTCCGAGTCAGACAAATCAAAAATTTGTTTTTTTTTTCAATTTTTTAATAAAAACAACGTTGCCCGGTAATGGAAAAGTGCCCGGTTGATGATAGGCGGGTCACCTATCACGTTGTGGGACTAAGACGAATCTTCGGCTAATCGTAGATACACGGTGTACCTCTACCTACCTCTTCGGGGATACGGGTATGAATATACCTTTTTTTAGCTTTTTACCCACGAAATAAAGAAAACAAGGGGAAGTGAAGAGTGGGCGTGCCGCGTGCGTCACTATTATGCGCTTTTACTCTAAATTGCCTTAGTGATACTTACCATATCATTAGGAGATAGTCGTCGTGCGAAAATCTATTATACACTGAATTATGCCGTATTGTGCCATCCTTGAATGCAGAAATGATAGTAGAATACAGATGATTAAAAATGGAGATATTTCATATCATTCGAAAGTACAATTTTCATTTTATTTTAATTAAATTCCTGATTTAATATAATCTCTAATGATATAATAGAAAGTCAAGCTAAAATCAGCCGTACACCTTACATATAAAGTTCATTTTAGGTTGACCTAATTTTTCTAGAAAGATATACGTAATGACAGTCATTACGTATATCGTTCTAGAAAGTTCTCTACTCAAATATGATCAACTGAAAACTACGGAAAAATCAATGCTGCCATCTATTGTAGAATAGCGAAACTATTACGATCTTAAGTTTCACTATTGTACAAATAGATGAGTCTATTTTAAATAGACTACAAAAGGACGTAAATACTCTTTTTTTTGTAGCAAAATAAAATTTATTGTAACGCAGTTTGGTATATTTTTAAATGTTCTGTTTGTGTGTTTCGAATTATTGTTGCTTAAAATGAAAACGACTAATGAAACAATGTTTGCATTAGTAGTTTATATGCAATAATGCTTATTTTATGTGTGAGTGTGGCGATCGCGGTCCTGATACAAATGTTTGTACTTGCCAATTCCGTTCTTTTCTTTATTTCGTGTTTTTACCCTCGGGCTAAGATTGAAAATTGACCTCAATACAATATTAATCAATTAATACCCTTGTACTGTTTCACAATAACTATATTGTGAAAAATCTGTAAACGGTTGACCTTGCAGGCCATCCCAGAAACTTCCCGCTGAATTAAGGTATTTTAAGCTCAAAAGAGTAAAAACTATAAGCATAGATTTCTAAGAAATATTGAAATGTCTCAACTGCTAAGTCACAAAAAACAGCAAAAAAAAAAACACTAACGAATAAACCAACGAAACAATCATACATGTAGTCTATTTTGATAAAAATGGCAGTATATTGATTTTTGAAAAACTGTATATTTTGGAAACGATGATTAAATGATCAAACACATGGTCAAATTCAAATGGCATTCAACTCAATTTACCTATTGCTTTAGCTAAATAATTGGTAGGTTCAAAAACTTCGAAGCAATGTCAAAAAAACACTTTTTTTCAAAAATATCGGTCATTGATAGATCCCAAGCGAATTGACCGATTCTTATCCATTTAAAGGCACTTTACGCAGTTGTTAAAGGAGAAAAGTTGATAAGATTTTGACGTCAATCGGTACATTAGCCTGAAAGTTATTTCTTTTTGAAATAACTTTCAGGCTAATATACCGATTGACTAAGTAAGTTTGCTAAAAACAACGTAATTTTAATATTTGAAAAGCTGTAAATTTGAAAATAAGTTCGATTTTTATTTTTAAAACAGCATTCGACCTAATTTTTTTAGTACTAAAATATTGTAGAATACTAAAAAAAGATTAGTTGAAAAATTTCGAAGTTTTCGTCAACGATTACTTCCACACAGATAAACCGATTTGATGCAATTTATGCATTAGACGTAATGTTTTTAAGAATAGAGCTGATTGGTTTGAAATTTTGAAATATTATTTTTATTTATTTATTTGAAATATATCATTAACAAAGATTTTTGAAGTTTTTTTTTTGATATTACTTCCACATTTTTCAGCCTACCTGTAGCTAAGAAAACATTTTAGAATTCGATTATTGTGTCGAATGCTTTCGAAAGATCGAAATCGATCATCTTTTCCAAAATATACAGCTTTTCAAAATTGAAATTACTGTCATGTCGTGGCTACTAGGTGGTAGAGTTCTGCATTATCTCGCCCGCGTCTGGTACCACCGCCTTACCTATTCTTGCTGCAATAGCGACAGTGTTTGTCACAGTCATGTTCCGGTTTGGAGGGTAAGGTAAACTTACGCATGTGGCATTAGACCTCGTCACAAGACGCACCATTAACACCTTTGGTGTCTGTAGGCGATGGTTGACTCTTTCCATCAGGAGACCCATCTGCTTGTTCGCTATTTTATGATATAAAAAAAATTATAACAATAAATTTTTGATCTCTGACAAAAAAAAAATATGCTTAGAAATAGTCTTTGTTCCTTTGAGCTGAAAATCCATTCATTTAGCGGGAAGTTTCATCGATGGTCTACAGAGTGAACCAGCTTACATATTTTTGTATTTCGGGAGCTAGCGAATGTCAATAATATAATATTTTTATGTTATAAATCGCTTATAACATAAAAAACCGCCCGCGGGCTAATACCTTAGTGGACCCAAGCAATGAGCTATACTTTATTTTGATCTGAGATATTGATCAAATGTTGTCCCCTATTTGATAAAATGCGAATAAATATTATGTTGTCATCTCGCTTTTTTAACCTATATGTGGATAAGTGAGTGAACTATAACGCTAAATTTAGATATAGCTACTACGACTTCACTCCGTCTGAGCCACAAACGCTGGTCACAGTATTGAATTACGATTTTAAAATTTGAGCGTACAATTGAATGTGATTAAAACTAAAGTCCTAGCTTTTGAAAGAAAAGCAACTAAAATGGATGTAAGAAATGCGGTTGGTTATGTAGTGCTGGAAAAATTAATGCCTGTTTATTTTGGATGTATTTTCAGGAAAGACGGAAGGTACATCGATGATGTTGATAGAAAAATATGTGAAGGGATTCGCATGAATTAAGCGGTATGGAAATTACCTTAAACAACAGTATTAAGTAGGGTTCCTCGTCGTCGTGATTTCGTCATCGTGCTTTGCATAATTATGTGTTTATACCAACGCTATTGCACGAAAGCACAAAATATATAATAGTACAAGTACAAAGGAGATACTCCGTAAAGTCGTGCAAAGAAATAAAGACTCTTACTACGATACAATTAAGTCGAATTCAGATCGCGCGGCGCTTGATTACCTACGTTTATATTTACCTAGAAGTTGCATCTCTTTCTAACGCGTAACTCTTATCCTTTCTAATGAAATCAGGGTTGTCTTGAAGATTCCCCGTATTGGTTTCGGGCTCCTTTGAAGAATAGCCCAACTGCCGTTCTGCCACGCAAGTCGTAAAAGGCGACCGATTGGCTATACGAGTCACTACCATCTTGGCTACTACTTGGTAGAGTACTTGCATTGTCTCGCCCAGGTCTGGTACCACCACCTTATTCCCGCCGCAATAGCTTCAGTGCTTGTCCAGTTTGGAGTGTGTTCCAGTTTGGATGGTGAGGTAGCCGGTAAACTTATGCATGTGGCATTAGACCTCGCCACAAGATAGCAACGCACCATTAACACATTTGGTGTCTATAGGCGAGGGTTGACTCTTTCCATCAAGAGACCCATCTGCTCGTTTGCTATCTTATGATATAAAAAATACTCTATCGCCTATAGATACCAAAGATGTAAATGATGCGTTGCTATCTGTGCAGCAGGATGGCAATGCCATATACATAAGTCTACCGCCCAACTTTAATCCCAAAACGGAACAAGATAATGACAAGCATTGACGATATTGCGGCAGGAATAGGTAAGCAATTGTACCATATACCCTGGTGAGACGCTGCGGAAATCTACCACCTAATAGACACGATAGTAGTGACACGTATAGCAAATCGGTCACCTTTTACAACTTGCCTGGCATAGCAGCATTTGCTCTATACTTCAAAGAAACTCTGATCAACACGGGGAAAATGAATTTTGTTAATAATTAATTAATGTTAAAATATAATTTAGGGCGCATTTCAAGTTGCAATACTGGGGCATGATAAATCTACGTAATCCTTACCTATAGTACTTAAAACCTACTTATAATATTACGAGTAAACCAAAAAAAAAAAAACAAAACATAAATATTTATTATATTTCAGAATGTTTCGGTAAAGTAAAAAACAAAAACTTTGCATCCTGTTTATTGCGACAACCATCCACACAGCAATTATTTTATATTACGAATCCCCCATTTTGTAAGAGTATACCTACAGTAATAAACCTTACGTTGCGACGAAGATCGGCAGGCCGTTGTACATGAACTCTGACACGCGTGTACTCATAAGCACAGGGCGGCCCCGTGGCCCCGACTGACTTGTAAAGTCGAGTTGTCGCGCGCTGTAGGTGCTTATCGCGGTACATATAGGCGAGTGTCGGAGGCCTCACGGAAGTAAGAGGGATATGTCAAAAACGCAAGGATTTAAAACGTTATAATTTCGATATGTTTGCTGTTTCGTGATTGGTCCGCCGCGTTTCATGCTGTTTCGTGATTGGTTCTCCAACTATTACTAGAAAACAACGTCATAATATCATATACCATAACCAATCACGACGACGCAAACATATCGAAATTATAACGTTATAAATCCTTGCAAAAATGCCATGAAAGACGAATAAACGCGGTCGAGATGAGATCGCTGTGAAAAAATGTGGCGTAGCACACGTGGACCGGGTTCGTAATATTGAAGTAAGCGAGAGATTAGACCTGAAAGATAGTGCCGATGTAAAAATGAGAAAGAACTTACTCTGTCGGTGAGGACATGTAGGGAGTATAGTAAAATATATTATACTTGTATTATATTTTATTTAATTCAAATATTAATTACGAAATTACTAATAGTAATATTTAAAGTAATATTTTTTCCGTGCAGCCAATTTTAACTGTTGTTCTCACTATTAAGGTTGACAAATAGAGAATGCCATGTAGCGTCAAAATACTGAGACATACAATACAAATAAAACAATAAAAAACACATACAAATAAAAAAATAACTAGAGATACAAATGATTTTATTTGTAATATTTTAAAATGTAGTTCCACAAATACCAATAATGAAAGTATTCAATTAATTATAATAGTACAACTAAAATAAACTATTTAATTTGCAAATTCACGTATAATCTTGCAATGCCAGTGAAGGAGAGAAAATAAAAAAGCGGTATAAGAAATGGAAGTACTCGCCGTAGACGTAAAAGGCAAAGAAGACCTAATGTGACACATTTATTTAACCTCGTCCGCTACACTTTTCGAAATGACAGAAGAAAATACAAAAGCACACAACTTATGCACTCAATGCACGTTTTACTTCGCACCCGAAGTATACTCAGGAGAAACGAACTCTATTTCGCTCAACACGAGCCGAAGTAAAATTGATTACTTTGGCTAAATTAAATAGTTTTCTTCGCTGAGTTATAGATTTTCGCTTAAGTCTATAAAATATAATAATTGCTATGTTCGAAATGCTGTAGAATAGTACTACAAGTTGATACAATTTTAGTTTCTAGCTCTGTAGTAAATATTGGCTGTCCGGGCCGTTGCTGCGATTCCTTGCCAGGTTTCAAAGTTGATTTGTTCAATATATTCTGGAGGCACTCGAAAATCAAATCCATAATCTGGTAGTTCCAAACATATTGAGAAGGGAATTCCGATATACTGAAACAAAATTGTTTATTAGCAAATATCAAACCAGCATCAAAGACCTGTTTGATATGAGATTGGAATTCACAGAATACTTTGTAACATACTTGAAACTGGAATACATATTTAGATATTTGAAATAAATTCCTATGAATGGGTAATAAAGCTAAGTTCTAGTGCTGGAAGTCTTTGTTATTTAGCCTAATTACAATAAGTCAAGGTTAAAGGCGCGCTTAGACTGCTGCATCACAACATTTTTTTAACATCATAAGATAGCAAACAAGCAGATACTGGTGGAAAAAGACAACCAAAATCTATAGACAAAGATGGTCAGGGTGCGTTGCTATCTGTAAAAAAAAGTAAAACGATGATAACAAGCATTGACGCTGTTGTGACAGGATAGGGAAGGCGTTCGTACCATACCTATACCCCGCGAGACGTTGTGTACCATCTGTAGTCATAATAGTACTGACACGTATTGCCAATCGTTTGCCTTTTACAAACTGCCTGGCAAAGCGGCTGGTGGTCTATTCTTCAAAGGGGGCCAGACTAACATGGAGTAAAATAAATTCTTCTCAATTGAAACCAAAGATTCCCAAACTTTTTTTCTCGTAGACCACTTTAAAATTTTGCTGGTTTCGGTGAATCTCCTGAATCTAAATTTCTACTATATTCCCAAAACTTAAGAAAAAAATATGAAGATTAGATCTAACTATGGAAATTTACGTTGTAGCTGCGTTTTAACCGTGAAATAACAGTTTTCAAAAAAAAAGTGATAATCGAATGGGTGATTAATTGATATTTTTCATATTTTCTAGTTGGTAGAGTTCTGCATCGGCTCGACCGGGTCTGGTACCACCGCCTTACCTATTTTTGCCGCAATAGCGTCAGTGCTAGTCACTGTCGTGTTCCGATTTGGAGGGTAAGGTAGCGGGTAAACTTATGCATGTGGCATTAGACCTCGCACCACAATACAGCAACGCACCATTAACATCTTTGGTGTCTATAGGCGATGGTAGACTCTTTCCATCAGGAGACCCATCTGCTTGTTTTCTATCTTATAATATAAAAAAAAATATTAAAATATTATCCTTCTACATTGCTAGGTGAAGTCAAGCCAATATTTCAGTTCTTCATTATCAAAACCAGATAGATTTTCATGGACATTCGGTTACAAATTTTGAACCCCCATTTTAACCACTCCAACGTAGACCCCCGTCGAGTTTCTCGTGGACCCCTGGGGTTACACCTGGACCAGTTTAGGATTCAGTGATTTAAGCTCTTATAGTGGTGTATAAGCATGGCAAAAATGACTCTTTCGGGATGCAAAAAATAATATAATAAAAACTAAATCAACTTTACATATTTGCCAACTATACTTATAAACGTTGGACTTGGACTTGAAAGTTGGAATATATCAAATTCAACTCAAAAAAAATTATTTTGATATGGCTTTTAATTTCCGGAAAATTCGTGAACAAACGTACAAACTCTTGCTAAATTTATCACACGTGCTTTGACGTCTAAACTATTTTCAGTGCAAATAAATAAAATTGAAGTGTCGGCTTGTAATATTAAAATAACCGCTTTTTTCTAAATGCATATGAATGTTTAAGCGGTACATATATAAAAATAACATTATTTATCATTTTTGTCTGTCTGTTTATTTATTTTAGGATAATTTTTAAAATGTCTGGACGGATTATAGCGGCACTTTCACTGGCTGATGTAATAAGGAGTAACTTAGGCTACTTTTATTTTATATTTTTTTCCTCGCGGGCACAGTTACTGTACAAATATTATCCAGTTCCAAAATATATGTCAAACTCATCCGTTTATTGTCAGTTAAACATTTATAACATTTACCTGGCTGTAGTCATCCGCACTTCCGGATGTTCCATACAACAGTAAATTTGCATTTCCAATCAAATAGAATGGTGCTTGAGGTAACTTATGAACATCCATTGCAGCTCCCATAATAGCACTCATATGGTGCAATTGTGCCACATTTGAGGGTAAACTCCCATCACCGTATGGGAAGAAAACCCAACTTCCATAGCTATGCATATTTAAATACACTTGTATTCGACTCAAATGTTCGTGCATTATATCTCTTACATATTGCGTCTCTACTTCTGAGAAAGCTTCAGGTCCTGGATATATGTCAGAGCAAGGATTGGTTGACACTCCAATGGTACCGAATGCGTAATCGAAATTTCGATTCGCGTCGACTCCATAACAATTACTTATTTCAGGTCTAAATGATCGAGTACGTCTCCATAAGCGGGTCTGAAATTAACAGTAAATATAATTTATACTTTCCATCATTGATACATGGTGAAATTGCATCATATTAATTTTTTTAAGCACTTGTACTCTTTTCCAACTACAATTTGTTTATTTAAAAGCTAACCAGTTTCGCCTATAAGAGCTTTTAGGTCATACATATCTAATACCTTTAAACGAGCAATTCTTGTATATATATACATACATATATATATATATATATATATATATATATATATATATATATATATATATATATATATATATATATATATATATATATATATATATATATATATATATATATATATATATATATATATATATATATATATATATATATATATATATATATATATATATATATATATATATATATATATATATATGTGTGTATATGTATAATTGGAATCTCGGAATCGGCTCCAACGATTTTCATGAAAGTCACAAATTAGGGGTTTTTCGGGTCAAGGAATCGATTTATCAAGGTTCCAGGTCCAACAAAAGCTCGGATCCAATGATATGGGTATGTGAAAAACCGAGCAAAGCTCAGTCAACCAGATACACAAAAAAAAAGTATTCTATAGGAATCGATTTATCAAGTTTCAAGGTCCAAGAAAAGATCGGTTTCAAAAATATGTGGAAAAACCGAGCAAAGCTCGGTCAACCAGATATTATTACTAAAACGTTACACTATACACGCAAATACCTTTGCGCGCGTGTTCTAATCCATGCTAATATTATCCAGAAGACTGTCTGTCTGTTACGCTTTCGCGGCTTCACAGCTGACCTAAATTTGATGAAAATTGACATGGAGATAGGTTAAAACCTGGGAGCAAACATAGGCTACTCTAAAAAAAATATTTTAATTTAATTAAATAGCAAATGTATGTAAATGTCAAACGCTATTAGATATATCGTAAAAAAATAGAAATATGTCATATTGTGCTATTTTATCGTGTCGGATAAAAAACTAAGGTCTTCTGGAGTGAGTTTATTTAATCGAAAAGTATTATAACTCTGTATTTATGGACGTAAATGCAAGTGACACTGACAACTTTAGAAATTGCCTTGAAAGGCGTATCCAGTTTAACCCGTGAGGCCGACAGGGCATGTTCGTTTGTATGAAGGACAAGTTTTCTTCCTCTATTTACGAAATATTATTTTATTCGCAGACAAAGCTGCGTAGATCAGCTAGTAATATACTATAAACTAAAAGCCGTGATGACACGGTAATATAACTTATACAGTATTGTAACTCGGCCGTATCTTTGAAATAAATGCCTACAGCCGCGCGGTACGTAAACAAGCAATAGACCTGCCCGCCTTCAGCATTTTAATTAAATTTGCCTACTTTTATGATTGTAAATATACTTTTTTATATAAACAAATAAAATACTTTGTGAAATTAAATAGTAAGCGTTCAATTAAAATATGTGTTGTTTTTTTAGTAGTAGAATTTTGTCATATTAAATATGTCACTTGTCATATTAAATATGTACTTGACTTTTAAGTAAAAAATAAGCACAGTTATTGTTAAAAAAACAACAGACCGTCCGTTTTTCTCTGCCGCACAGCCGCGACTGTCTGCATGCCGAGCGCAATACCTAGATCAAGGCGCTTAGTCATAGCTCGCGCTTCATCGTTTTGTATGAAGTTGAAATACTGTATAGATAATATTACTGTGGTGATGATGCTGTAATAGGTGATACCGTTGGGTTTTAAAATTAAAAAAAATATAGTTGTAAAACAGTACAAGTGTTTACCAAATCAATCAATCAATACAATATGATTATTACATATGTGGAATATAACATAAATGTTACTTTGCCCCATGCATGCCCAGGCATTCTTTGTAAATAAAATTAAAAAATCTGCCATTTTCACAGGTGTTTCGTAAAAGGCGAACTGCTGTTCTGCCAGGTTGGTCTTAAAAGGCAACCGATTGGACATACAGATCACGACCATCGTGACTACTAGGTAGTTCGGCAACGTCTCATTCGTGTATGGTACAATCGCCTTACCTATTTATGTCGCATCAGAATCAAGGATTTAAATATCGGTATTTTGTGGTAAAGTTATTGCACGCGGCATGACATAACGTTATTTTCATGCATAGCGTTATCCGAAAATGATACAGAATTTGTCACTGCTTAATAACATTATCCATTACGTTCTGTTATACACTACGGATTAACGTTAGGTATATGGTATTATGACGTTGTCTCCTAGCACTAGTTAGCGAATCAATCACGAAACAGCATGAAACGCGGCATCGTCGCATACATATCGATCTTATAACGGTATTTAGCGTTAACAATTTCGTTCGGTTATTTGAGTAGCGATACTTACAGTATTTGAAAATAATTTTGTTACTGAGGTGTCATTACAGTAATAACATTAAGTATCGTAAAATAAGTTCTGTTATCTGATAACGTTTTAAATTCTTGATCAGAATCAATTCTTTTTACCGTCGTGTTTCGGTTTGGAAGGTGCAGTAGCCGGTAAACTAATGCATGTGGCATTAACATCTTTGAAGATTTTCAGAGGCCGATAACTTCAAGATTAACGTACTGATTGTTTATAAAACGGTTGAAGACTAGGTAATCGTTGACAAAATAATGTGAAAAATCTCTTTTTTGACACAATCTCGAGATTTTTCAACCAATTGATTTTCGACCTTATATAATATTTTAGTACTTAAAAAATTACGTCAAATGCAGTTTTGAAGAAAAAATTCGACACTAGCTGCAATTGAACTAGCAGCCTTCGTCCTAAGCGCGGACGAACTTGTTTAAAATATTTTTAAAGAAAGGCGAGAACTTCCCGTGTTGATTCGAATCTCTTTTGAAGAATATATCAACGACCTAACCACTAATCGTCTTGTAAAAGTGTTGTAAACCGTCTTGTAAAAAAAATATCGTGACTGCTAACCAAGCGGATAATTTCTGTAATGTCTCGTCCGAGTTTTACTTATTCCTGCCGCAATAGCATCGGTATTTGTCGCTGTCGTGCTCTGGTTTAGAGGGTAAGGTAGCCAGCTAAAATATGTATTTAGAATTCCTATCTACCACAAGGATAGCAACGCAACATTGATATCTCTGGTGTCTATAGTTCATGGTTTTCTCTTTCCACCAGGAGGGCCATCATCTTATTGGCTATTAGTATTCTATAATATATAAAAAGGCGTTGGTTTAAAACTTGAATATCTTGAGTTATTTAACGCGCAACTAAAATTTCTACTAGACATAATTTCATTTTTAAATTCATAAAACGTTTGTAATAAAAATTAATATATCTGCTTAAAAAAAGTGATATCAGTCATATCATTGACCTGCATGTATTTAGTATTTTTAGAATTGAATAATATTTGAAAATTATGATGATCTATTTTGATTTTCAAGCATGTGTGTGTGAATAGTTAGTGAATATTTTGTATTTTTTTCCACGAATATCTCGAAATCTACAAGCCATATCGAGGCTATCCTTTTTAATTTAAATAAAGTCTATTTTATCTAAGGAGACATTCGTAATTTTCATCAAAATTTGTTTAGTACTTTGTGAGATATTGTTATAGTTAACAGATATCGAAGTTTGTTTATTTTTTTAATTACTTTGGTTATACTTACACTAGTATGTGTAAAATCATATCCGTCTGGATTGACGATAGGAAGTATTATCCAGTCAATGTTCTCTAGTAAATCTCTGTCTTCATTCCTCAAGTCTTCCACCAGTCGATGAATGGCGTATAACGCCACTGGTGTAGTAACCCACTCTCTTGCATGGATCATGGCATCTAAGAAGTATACTGGTTTGCTGGCATCCGTGAAATTGGAACTTGATATCTGTGTTAAAATAAAAATATAATGCATAAATTAAAATTGGTAAAACTAAATTAAAATTGACCGTAGTTGGGGTCTTTTCTTAGTTTTCTACTAACGGAAAAATGGACGTTATCAGATTTATGTGTGTGATTTTGTTGGAATTGGATAAGATTTGAGTATGATGATCTATTTAGGTGTCCAAGCACGTGTACTAAATTTCCTAAATGTACGAATTGTTCAAGAAGAAAAAGCCAGCTTAGGGAACAGTTCAAGTTTCGCCAAAATTGGTTCAGGAGATTTTTAAATATAGGTATAGTTTTAAATATTGAAGTCCGTTTCATGAAACTCAGCTTTTCGTGTTTTGTATAAAAAATGAAATTATGTCGAAGTGAGCAACTTAATATGTGATTTAACTAAAGACTTACAAAAAATATAGACGTAGCCAAGCGCTCGTATCGTGAGTCACAAATGTGATGACGATGCGGCAATATGAAGACGGCGGCTTACTAGTCGGCCGCGGGCTACAGAGAGTAAGAAACGTTCTTTTTTTGACAGTATTTGTTTTGAAATCACGCCGTCTTGTGTGATATACAATTGTAAAAACTATCCATGTTTTGGAAAAAAGTCTTCCAGGATCACTTTTCACAAGTAGGTATCCAAATTTCCATAAATTATAACAAAATTGAAATAATACATGATATAAATTTTCATAACACAAAGAACACAGACCATAGAACTGATTTTTTGCGTTAACTTCACCTAAATTCCAACTTTATTTAGCTACTGTTCCCCAAGTTACAAAAATATTTATTAAATGCGGATAAGGAGTTGATATAGAATCTTAAGGAATATATTAAACTTTAAGATAATAACTAGAAATAACGATGTATGAAGTCTTGCCCGTGTTCTTTGCGTCATTGTGGCAGTGTGGTAAGTTAACATACGAATAAATTTCCCCAAACATTAGGAAAATATCTCTTTTATTTGGAATATATATTTTAATGTTAGACTTATTGGTTAAATTGGATTTTTCATACTTTATATGTATATACTAGATATACACATATTTATAAACATGTGTATGTTGTATTTAAGGTTTCCTGGTGATGTTACGTGGAATGCTATTTTTAATTTTTATGTGTGTAATTTTTTTAATCATTTACTTTGTTTGAATAATTAATAAAACTTTGCTATCTAACTATATCTATTCATAAAAACTTTAAAAAAAAATATTTTCATTTTAAAGGCGGAAATCAAAGTGGGCCCTATTTTGTTTTAAGTAGTTTATATGCCTATGTAATGTATATATGAGTGTTTATGTATTTAATCCGGTTATTTTTGTTTATAGTAGTATTTTGTTTCCTTATAGATTTAATTTTATTGCAATTAATTCATTGTACACCAAGTCGAAAATGACCTTTGTTTTTAATATTTCCTTGTTACGGGTTGGCTGGAAGAAATCTCTATCACTAGAGATAAGCGCGCCCATTGTAACATTATAATTGTAAGCGTCATTGCTTGTTACTGTCATGTTCCTGTTTGGAAGGTAAAGTAGGCGGTATACTTACGCATGTGGCATTGCCATCCTGCCACACGAATAGTAACGCAATATTAACAGCTTTGGTGTCTTATGCGGTGGATTCTCTTTCAATCAGAAGAGTCATTGCTTATTTGCTACCTAATAAAAAAAACGAAAAATTCTGCAATAATGGAACCTATATAAGCTTCTTGAATGCGTAGTATATGTAAATACAGACTTTCGCATTTATAATATTTGTATGGATTTGAAACAAACCTTTATGCTTCTCACCCATTTTTGATGCAAAATTGTCGGTGTTTGCTGCTTTCGTGTACCGTCGGAAGACTGAAATAGGTCATAGCCCGTTGACTTAATCATGTCTTTCTCCCTGTTGGTCTGGGGCCCATTTTAAATATAGACCATCTGCCATTGTGTAAGATATTTTGTAAAAGACAAACCGTCGTAGCTGTAGACGTCGTAACTTTACAGGAAGGCCATTTCAAATAATTTTCTAAGTTTTTTGACATATTTTTTTTAATTCAAATCTGGTACAACAATCTTGATATAATCAAGTTTCATAATAACAGATTTGAAATTAAAAAAAATATGTCAAAAACCTTGAAAAATCGTTTGAAATGGCCATCCTGTAAATTTAATGTATGTTAGATTCATCCCTATTCTACAACTACGGTGAAAAGGTTATATGCTTGATTATCATCATAACTTCATTTATTAAACTTATAAAGTGAAGTTATGACTATTATCATAACTTCACTTAATAAACTATCATCAATATAATAAAGATAATTAACAGATCTAGATTTATGCGGGGTATTCCATTTGCGCCCTTCTTTCTATAGCTTATACACTTCTAATAAAAAAAGACTATCATAACTAAAAAAACTCAACTTTAACATCTTTCATGTCTATAGGTGATATTTGTCTTTTTCTATCGGGAAAACCATCTACTTATTTGCTATTTGTCTTTTTCTATAGGGAAAACCATCTACTTATTTGCTATCTAATGATATAATAAAAAAAATACGAAGAATTTTTTAATTTGTTCCATTTTACGCATTATCTACGGTCAATTCCAATAATATCAAAAATACAGCAGCTTACGCGTGTTTTTTCTTAATTTCTTCCCTGTAAAATCCCTGAACGGATTATATCAAAAAGTTGTTACAAAGATATCACAGGGAGGTTAGAATTGCGAAAGATGGGTTGGGAAAGGGAGGCTAAGTAATCCCTAGACTAAAAATATACCAGACTAAAAATACTAAAAATAACCAGTATGACTAAAACTTATAGATAGAATTAATATAGTCGGGAATCCAGATATAACGAATGAAATTGATAAGTTTTTTAACGAATCTGCAATTGCAACGACTTAAATACCCAATCAATCGGCCAGTTTAATAGATATTAAAAAAGAAACGAACTAAAAGTTATACAACTTCAAAACATTTTTTAAAATTTTTATACTAATCCATAAAACGTTCTAAATTAGAAATTAGAACTTTTCGGCTCCGAATGCCGACTATAAGGAGCTTAGACAATGTGACAGCAATTCATAGTGAAACGATATCTAAATTTATCTCTGAGATAACGAAAACGATTTCCTAACTAATGTATCATTATTGTCACGATCGTTGTGTAGAATAGTTTTTTGTTAAAAAAAATATTAATGGAATGCCAACCAAAACGTGGACATTTAAATTATGTGTTTAAACTATTCGGTGCTTTATATTAGCAACCGTGCTTAATGACAAGTACTAGCCGACCAGATGTGTGGTGCACCTGTGTTATGCACTGTAGTTTGTGTATTTTATATTTGTACTTGTGTTATACTTACACATATATAGCTCGTAAGTCTTATGTCAGCGTTTTAGACTAATTAATATAATTACCCAATATTGAGTGCATTATTAATACAGTATAGTTTGTACCGTGATGACGACAATATAAGTATGTAATCAAGACTACCTTTCATTTCGCCAATCCTAGTACCATCTACCATCGGATGGCGACCCTGCCAGGATATAAGGCACAATAGGTATACATACATACCTAATCTGGTGAGCGGATTTTTTTTTCTATCTATACGTGTCAAACATATATAAAGTAATGGGAGGATCGTCCAGTAAAGACCAAGTGGTTGTGGCTCAGACGGCTTCTGGTGGGAGCAATCAATCGCAACTGGATCAGCTGCACCACCATATTTCGACCAACAATGTGGTGCTGAGCATCATAGCTGCCTGTTTTTTTGTGGTGCTAATGCTAGGAGGGTTGTATCTGTACCGCAAATGCCATCGCAGTTGGGTACGTGAGGAGTTGAGGAAGGAGACGATTCGGCGCGTGGTACAAGGTACTGCTAATCCAGCTTTTAATAATATGGTGTAAACGTTTAATATGACAATTATTGTGTGCTATAGTTAATGTGTGCGGAGTTAAGTGACAGATCAGCGTAATGTGCGAACAATGAACTGTGTATATTGGCCTATTTACTGTTTTACATCTTTCGAAAAAGTTTTTTTGGTCTTAGTTGGTCCGTTAGATCGAGATGATAATGGTAACACGTATATTTTGACGCTGCAGTGCGAAGTCACAAAGTATGTAGAGGCATACCCCTTAAAAACGAAAACTACACAAGAAGTAGCGAGATCTTTTTGTGAAAATTTTATTTTACGTTACGGTATACCGAAAGAAATCGCGACTGACAGGGGATCAGAGTTTATTTCCAGCACTATGAAAGAACTTTGCAATATTTTAAAAATAAGTCAAATTATGTCTACAGATTACCACCATGAGAGTATAGGTGCATTGGAAAATAGTCATAAAATGTTAGGCTCATACTTGCGAATACAAACAGATAATCATCCATCATCATGGGGTTCGTGGGTGCAGTATTGGTGTTTTTCATACAACACTACTGTGCACACTGAAACACGATACACTCCATTTGAACTGGTATTCGGTCAAGTATGTCGCCTACCCAGCAGTTTAACTTATAGCATTGAGCCGTTGTACAATTATGATAATTATCCTCTTGAATTTAAATATAGAATACAGAGAGCACAAAGTGATGCTAGAAAAAATTTAATCAATAGTAAAATTGTAAGAAAAAATAAGTTTGATCAGCATATAAGACCTTTTTCATACAAAAAAGGAGATAAATTGTATTTAAAAAATGAAACAGGATCAAAACTGGATTCCTTGTATACAGGTCCTTATACAGTTATTTTAGATACTCAGCCTAATGTTATTATTGTAAAAGATGGTAACGAAATAATTGTACATAAAAATAGAACAAAACCATGTTAGCTTATTTTACATTAGATTGTTTAAAGTTATGTATATGTAGGAAGTGGGTCAGATACGATTAATAAAATGCGGATGTGGTGATATAACAGCTCTTTATATTTTGATCAACTTTCCATTATTAATTACTAGTTTTCCTTACTAATTACTACAAATAAGTCATAAGCAATAGATAGTCAATTATAAATTGTACTGCGACTAATTTATAGTTCACAATAATAATTAACTTGTTTGCACAAATTAATTACCCAAGAGTCAAGGATAAGTTACTAGCAAGATACAACAAGTGTACCGAGCCACGCCAGAGCCTAGACTGCCTTATCGGCGGGCGCTCAGAGCTTTTTATACAGGTAGCAAAACAAGTTGAGTAGTAGGGATATCGAAGGATGCGCTTGCCGGCCCAGGCCGTGCATTTGTTGTTTACACTTTACAATATTCTTGCATTTGACGACGCGGATGCCGTCACGGCCATACTGACATGCACACGTCCTCGTGTGCGCATCTTTATACATCTGAGGACAAGGAACGCCTCGTTCATCCTGACATATCTTTTAGAAAACTAAACATAATCTTATTTTTTATTTTTTTTACAACTTTATAATTAGCGTAATCTTTTAGCGAAATGTTACAATAGTGTGCTGGTCCGGTAACCCCTTCAGCAACTGCAATTATTAAACCTTTCTCGTCAGTTTTGAAACCGGAGACTAGATCCTACTAAGCTAGGAATCCCTCATCAATTAAAAAAACCGGAGACTGGATTGTACTAAGCTCCCTCTCATCAGTTAAAAACCGGAGACTGGAGTGTATTAAGCTCCCTCTCATCAGTTAAAAACCGGAGACTGGAGTGCACTAAGCTCCCTCTCATCAGTTAAAACCGGAGACTGGAGTGTACTAAGCTCCCTCTCATCAGTTTAAAACCGGAGACTGGAGTGTGCTAGGCCGGAAATCCCTTTAGCTAAAGTGCTAGACCGGAAATCCCTTTAGCTGAGAGTGCTAGACCGGAAATCCCTTTAGCTAACAGTAATAGACCGGAAATCCCTTTAGCTGAGAGTGCTAGACCGCAAATCCCTTTAGCTAACAGTGCTAGACCGGAAATCCCTGTAGCTAATGCTAGACTGGGTTGTAATTCCTGTAGCCAAAAGGCTAGACCGGAATGAACCCCTTTAGCTGAGTCATTGGACCGGACACTCCCTTCAATGACTCTAATCTTCCTACATTTTTTGTCAATCCTACATTACATTTTTTTGTCAATCCTACATCTTTTTACTATATTTTTTTTCGTTTACTTTATATCGTATTTTTTTTGCTGATGATGCAGCCTCATGAACAGTGGCATTAGTTATTATAAGATTAGAGAACTTCCTTCGCAGGTAATTCAGAGATATTGAAAACTCTGACTGTTATAACTATCTACAATATACACTGCAGTTCTATTAATACTGTTTGGACCAGTTTCATGAACAAGATCATTATCATGAGTATACGCCGTCACGTCATCCTTGTTATAATTTTCATTTAGGTGCCTCAAGAAACCCTACAGGAATATGGGGAACTTCGCAGAGGCTATCATGGGCGCACTTGTTTTCTAAAATTGCGGTAACTTTTAAGGAGCCCTTATATTTTGAGTCAAGTTTCGTATAGTGTCGTTCTACATTCCTAACAAAGACAAAGTCACCTACACTAAAAGGTTTAACCTTTCATTACCTCTACTCAACCATAAAATGTCCGATTGGGCTGATTTTTTGATTCTATTGGATACACTGGATCTTCAAAGCTTGTAGATACTTTTGCGAGTTTTTGTTAGTTGCCGAATGTCAAACCTAATGCTGCTGAGCGCGTGTTAAATATTACCTAACCGCTTTTGCCATGATTTGTCAGAGAATTATACTGCGCTATCATTATTAAACCCTACAAGAATCGCATTACATATTCGGACCGAATGTTAGCTCTATATGTGCCTGTCGCAAGAAGATGTAAATCTGTATTGTTTTCTTTTTTTTTTAAATATTAGTTTGAGTTTAGTTGGTAATAAACTTTAAGATTGCTTATTAACGATCTTCAAAGGATCAACTAATTCGATTTCAGCTCGACGAATTTAAGCCCGACGGTTTTAATTCAATTGATTGTCAATTGTTTTTAAAAATATCTACCAAGCGCTCTCTATCTTTACCTACAAAGTCAGTATTTACCATACTCTCGCTAGCAGATTTTGAAACTGAGCAGGATTGTGTTTAAGTATTGCTAAGCATTAACCTGTTTTCGCTCAGTTCCTATTCTACATTGGTCCAAAATTTTGCGGCCTAACGAAACATTAAGACTTATCAGGTCAAACGTGAAACTACCTCCAAATTTAAATTTTGCCTTGTGGTTAAGCATTTGATTTGTTCAGTGGAAACTACATCAAAACAAGCGACTATTTAGAGATTCTTGTTCATAAAACCGTTCTCTTACAAAGGAATCACAACAGATTTGTTTAATATGGCTTCATTCTAAACCAGACTCAAATATAAAAGATAATTAAATTCTACTTAGTGTAATACACCATGTAACGCTCTGGAACAGGCGTTGACTGGTTTTCTGTTTTTCGGAACTCGAAGTGGCAACTTCTTTCTTCTTGTAGCGCATCGGTCAAATGGAAGCTTTGTGGCTTGACCGGGGTCACAACATACATAGCAGACCACTGGTGGTCGGCCACTGGACACGCCACCAGAGATAGTGGTAGATGACCTGCTTTCGTTAGTGTAATACACCATGTAACGCTCTGGAACAGATGTTGACTGGTTTTCTGTTTTTCGGAACTCGAAGTAGCAACTTCTTTCTTCTTGTAGCGCATCGGACAAATGGAAGCTTTGTGGCTGGGCCGGGGTCACAACATACATAGCAGACCACTGGTGGTCGGCCACTCGGTGGTCGGTCGGACACGTCACCAGAGATAGTGGTAGATGACCTGCTTTCGCTGCAAGCAAAAATTATTTGAGATAAGTTTCTGTTTATCACGACAATCGTTGTCACGATGTTCAATTCTATCACAAAAATTAACTTCCTCGAAATGCAGTGGTGCTCTTAAATCGGTTCATATCTACGTCTAAAAGAATATAGTTTGCCAAGACAGCAGTTTGTGAAGTAGGTGACGGCATGACTCTTAAGTGAGTGAGTTGGTACAATGATTTGATCTACCCGTCTAATTGTTTCTTTTCTATAATAATTTTACTTAAGGCACACCATCTAGTAAGGTACACCACAAAAATGCTATGAGACGGATGAAGTGTCTTTGGAACGACAGAAGCATCTCATTAAAAACCAATCAGAGGCTGGTTCGTACGCTGGTGTCCTCCATATTTACGTACGACGCAGAGTCATGGACACTAATAGCTGCAGACAGACGTCGCATTGATGCGTTTGAAATGTGGTGCTGGAGGAAAATGTTACGTATCCCTTGGACAGCACACAGGACCAACGCCTTCATACTAAAACAATTTGGAGTAAAGACCAGACTGTCTGCTACGTGCCTTCAAAGAATTATATAATACTTCAGCCACATCTCTAGAAAGCAAGGAGACAATCTCGAAAAGCTATTCATGACCGGAAAAGTAGAAGACAAAAGACCACGTGGTCGTACGCCTATGCGATGGTCAGACCAGGTTTGCACCAATCTCATGTCTAAAAAGTTTTATGATTCTCTGCACGCCGCTGAAGATAGAGTCCAATAGCGTAATATTGTGCTATCAAGAACGATCTAATGAGGAGGTTACGACCCTCAGTAATGAAGAATACGAAGCAAGGAGGAGGATACCAGTTAGTCATATCGTCTGCTTCATCAGAATCAAAGTGTATCAATTTAATGGGAGTTACAGAACGTGAATTAATATTTTCTACTATTTTTCAAAGAATATTTTCCACACCACAAGCGAAAAAGAGACATTTACTTTTCTACATAATTAACCGAAATAGTTTGATGCTGAAGTGGGAGTGAATCCGATCCCAATTCTGATGTAGGAAGTGGGTCAGATACGATTAATAAAATGCGGATGTGGTGATATAACAGCTCTTTATATTTTGATCAACTTTCCATTATTAATTACTAGTTCTCATTAACAATGTAAACTATAATTATTCCTTACTAATTACTACAAATAAGTCATAAGCAATAGATAGTCAATTATAAATTGTACTGCGACTAATTTATAGTTCACAATAATAATTAACTTGTTTGCACAAATTAATTATCCAAGAGTCAAGGATAAGCTACTAGCAAGATACAACAAGTGTACCGAGCCACGCCAGAGCCTAGACTGCCTTATCGGCGGGCGCTCAGAGCTTTTTATACAGGTAGCAAAACAAGTTGAGTAGTAGGGATATCGAAGGATGCGCTTGCCGGCCCAGGCCGTGCATTTGTTGTTTATACTTTACAACATTCTTGCATTTGACGACGCGGATGCCGTCATATACTTATATAAAAAAAAAATATATTAGATATTTTTTTTTTTAATTTTTCGGGGAAGATGTAGTGTGTGTATTTTATATTTGTACTTGTGTTATACTTACACATATATAGCTCGTAAGTCTTATGTCAGCGTTTTAGACTAATTAATATAATTACCCAATATTGAGTGCATTATTAATACAGTATAGTTTGTACCGTGATGACGACAATATAAGTATGTAATCAAGACTACCTTTCATTTCGCCAATCCTAGTACCATCTACCATCGGAGCACCTGATATTGTGGGTTAATGACGTCATAACAACAATGAACAAACTATTATATAAAGAAGAATGGTATAAATAGGCGAGGATAAGATCTTTCGTGGCATTGTAATTCTATCGCTTATTGAGGGTGTTTCTCTTCTCAAAAATTATACATACTGTGCATTAAAAAGTGATTTAAGTGTTTATTTGACCAAACTGCTTCTCAGTTACATTTATGTTATTACGATATAACATTGTGTACCAACTTTCAATAACGATAAAGATAGTGACAATTGACCATGTGACAAATAACGCGCGGTCATGTTATACCAATAGGCAATAGATTTTTTTATTTCTAACTTCGTTATCGAGTTTAGGGTTCCAAAGTAGACTAGGAACGGTTATAGTTACAGGCTGAGTGGAAAAATACTGCATAATGTACATACTTAAGGAGGGTGTTCAGTACCCAATTCGGATAACGAATATATAAAAATACTTTTTAAATTGCCTGAGTCCCGACCCGGGAATCGAACCCGGGATCTTATATGTGATCAATGCCTACGTAGGATCACTAGACCACAAAGGCGATAGGTACTTAAATTTTGACCTAATCTGTACTAATATCATAAATACGAAAATAACAGTCAGTCTGTCTGTTTATCTCTTCTTTACGCCTAAATCACTGAACCGATTTGGATTAAATTTGATACGAAGATAGCTTGAGACCCCAGAGAGAATATAAAATAGATTTATCTCACGGGAACGGGAACTATGCGGATTTTATTTCAGAAAATTTTCCACGCGTACAAAGCCGCGGGCACAGCTAGTTATCAATAAAAAATGTTTAGTAAGGACACTCACTCAATGTTAGTGGACTATATGTAGACGCAAATAATACCTACTCTTCCAAAAAACCTGTAATGACTACAAAATTTTCCCTTTATTTTCGTTAATTACAAACAGCGCTTTTAAATTTCCTTTGAAATATTTCACATGATTAAAAATTAAATATACCTACTACGTTATATCGTCCTTTGTTGATTGAGTAATTAGTTCGCAAAATTTGTTGTATATTGTAAACCGTCACAATGATCAGCTAAGGAAATACCTATCTGTAATAAATTTAATAAACCGTAGCCCCACACAAAATACTTTTTTATTAATAATAAGGTGAATTTAGCCCTCTGAAAAGAAATGCTCTTTTCATAGTCCACAATATTATGACGGGCAACTTTAGAACCCTACATTCGCGTAGCCTGACACGCACTTTACTAATTTATTTATATATCTAACATCTTAGACCCTCATTCTATGTATTCCAGTGCTTTGTTGCAGTTTTTGTCAATTTCTTTTCAACTTTCTACATATTTACTTTTAAAAACCTAAAAGAAACGCAACTTATTATTTTAAAATTTCTAACAAATTTTAGTACATGATTGTGATTTGTATTTTCAAATTCCTGTGTTTACTCCGAAATTTAAAAATAAAAAATATCTGTGAGGTTTATAAATCGTGGTCCTTCAACTATATACTATTAACAGAGCGGGCACACATGCTACTTTTAGCATCGGCGATAGGCCATTCAGTCGCTTTTAGAAGTACGATGCAGCGATCGATCGCTCCACCGGGCACACTAGCAAACGCAGATCGCGGCGGTCGAGTTGCTAGATGCCGCCTCTAATCACTACACCGGCGGGGTGATCACGTAACTCGCAATGCGAAATTATCGTGATTGTTTAGTTATTGCAAGACACATAACAGCCTTGTACATTAGTGGTAGTCGTTGCCGCTTGATTAGTTTTGATGCTGTGACATTGCTAAAAGTGCATCTAGTGACCAGCAAGCAATTGGCGACGTTTTTGATGATTTTTTCATTACGTTTAAGAGTCATCGCTGATCGCTGGCAAATTGCAAGCGTTAGATGATACGCCTACGGGCACACATGCAGATGCCGATCGCAGCGATTGGCTTCCGCGGTTTGAGAGTTAGTGTTGTACTTAATATCGACGAACCTACACTCATACTATAAACTTAATATAAATATGAAGAATATTTTTTTGTTTTATCTTAAGAACTAAACAATTTCTACTACTTAGCTATTATTAAATATTAAAATTGCAATTCTGCTAGTAAGAAATTTTACAAAACCTAAAATACAAATTTTACAAAATAAAAAAGGAAAAAAATTAAGAAAAATTTATAACTTTTTTAGTTTTAGATTTGAAATTTATATCGAATAGTGAATAAAAGTAATTTAAAAAATAAACCGAGTTCAAATATCTGTCAACTATAGATTCTCCATATCTCAAAAACTACTAAACCGATTTTGACAAAACTTGGACAGTTCCCTAAGTTAGTATATTGATTGAACATGATTTAAATCAAAAAGAATTATCTCGATATGACTTTTAGTTCCCAACAAGTTTGTGGACAAACATATAAACATACAAACGTATATACCTACATTTACAAAATTTAATAAATATGCTTGGACACCTAAATAGCAATCAAAAACATAGTCAAATATTATCCAATCCCAAAAATTATGTCAAACTGATAACCTCCGTTTTTTTGAAAATAATTGTGTTTTAACGTGTTTTAAAGCGGAAAACCCAAGTACCTATTCCTGCCGTAATAGCGTCAATGCTTTTCATTGTCATATTCCGGTTTGAAGAAAAAGTTAGCCGGTAAGACTTATTATGCATGTAGCATTTCACAGATAGCAACTCACCATTAACATCTTAGGTGTCTTTAGGCAATGGTTTCCCCTTTACATTAAGAGAGACATCTGTTTGTTTGATATCTTTTGATATAATAAAACACACCATTAACATCTTTGGTGTCTATAGACCATGGTGAAGACGCATGATTCATCAGATGATGAATCATGATGACGATGACGTGATGGTACAAACAAACATTTTATCGAAACTGTCTAAACTCTTACAGCCAAACTTTTTTGATTACATACCGTGCTAATCTAATTACCATCTTTGGTGTCTATGGGCAATGGTTGTCTATTTTCAAGAGTTACTATTATATAAGAAAAAAAGGAAGACATCATATTAGTATAACATTTATAATTTAATTTGTAAAAGTAAACAATACTTTTACAAATCAGCAAATAATCGATAGTCGACTATCGAATGGCAACACTACTGCCGACCCTAGCATCGAAGCAGTCACTGAAACGCGCGGTCGCTGAAATGCAGTCGCTAAAACGCGCATTTTGGATGCTAAAAATAGCATGTGTGCCCGCTCTCTAAAATAAACTATTCGTTTTCCTCATAAAATAATCTCGAATCGGGTAACTAATGAAGTTAGGGGGCTTTAAAAATGTCAATTTCGCGAAGGAAAAATATTGATGAATAACAATTAGTTTCTTACTTTAATCGCTTGATTATTTTATGAGAAAAACGAATAATTTATTTTAGAGAGTGCCCGCACTTTTTAAAGCCCCCTAACTTCATTAGTTACCGTTAAAAGATTCGAGATTTTTTGAAAATAGAAAAGATGGGCATGTCGTCAAAACGAAGCTGTTTTCAAAAATTCAGTTTCTTATTAATAAAAATAAAGTTTGTTTGAAGGACCACGATTTATAAACCTCACAGATATTTCGTATTTTTAAATTTCAGAGTAAACACAGGAACTTGAAAATGCAAATCACAAATGTGTTATGTTAGGATTTCAAAAATTAATAAGTTGCGTTTCCTTTAGGTTTTTAAAAGTAAATATGTAGAAAGTTGAAAAGAAATTGACAAAAACTGCAACAAAGCACTGGAATACATAGAATGAGGGTCTAAGATGTTAGATTTAGATATATAAATAAATTGGTAAAGTGCGTGTCAGGCTATGCGAATGTATGGTTCCAAAGTTGCCCGTCATAATAATGCGGACTAAGAAGAAAGCATTTTATAGTTTCATACTAAGAACATTTAAGCTATTCAAAGTTAATGACAAATATATATCCGCACCACAGGTTCACCGCCTAAAAAACTTCTCTGAGTACATTGTATAAGTTGGTCGGTTATTACTCAAAAACTTGAAAACCTTCTATGCCGTGACAGTTTTCCTTTTAACTTTATTATATTTAAACCTCGTAAAACGTCAGTTGTTACCGCCCCATTAGCCTAATCAATACGTTGGGCATATCTATGAAAAACACATTCTATCTCGCCTCATAATAAATGACCGGGTAGGTTTTCGAGCAGCTTACTCTTGCACTCATTAAGTGCATTGACTCACAGCATATATCTTAAACGGTTTAAATGCAGCCCCGGAGTTGCAAATTCCCACAGGCAACCTATTTTTCGACGTCGCGAAAGCGTTCGACAAAGTCTGGCACAATGGCCTAATATACAAGCTATCATAAATAGGAGTGCCCGACAGACTTGTCCTCATCATACAAGAGTACCTAACCAACTGTCCGGGATTCCAATTCCGCGTGGAAGGTTCTCTCTCCACCCATAGGCCGATCACAACAGGTGTCCCTCAGGGCTCCCTACTGTCACCTCTATTATTCTCCCTCTACACGTGTGACCAATTTTTCCGAAGTAACAATCATCAAGCGCTTGCAGGCTGTGGCCAACGCCCTTAACGATTGGTTCAGGAAATCGCGTATCGAAATCAACCCCAGTAAAAGTGCAGCCGTTATTTTTCACCGCGGTCAAAAACCGCGACAACAAAGGCGCGGTTTACGGAAGCTAGGCAATATCAACCTGTTCAGAAACGTCTTCCCGTGGGAAAGAAAATAAAGTACCTCGTCGTAACGTTGGGCAGTAAAATGCCATTTAAACCGCACATACAAAGAGTGAAAGGTGAGGCTAAATTCGTTGTAGGTCAGTTAAACAACCTTATCAATCAACGCAGTAAAATGTCACTTAGACACAAGGTGACACTTTACAAGATATGCGTACGCCTCATCCTATCATACGCTTGCGTAGCGTTTGCCCATCTCCCTCGTACGGACTTGCATCCTTTGCAAGTGGTACAAAATAAATTCCTGCGTATTGTCACGGGTGCACCGTGGTATATGCGTAACGTAGATCTTCATTAAGAACTTGAATTGCCGAGCTTAGCAAAGCATTTCAAAGAAATCTCTAAAAGATACTTCGATCGTACCATTTCGCACCCGCACCTACTGGTGGTAGCCGCGGCAGACTGCATCCCAGATCCTAATCCCAATCCCAAGTGACGTAGGCACCGCCACCTTTTACCTATTACCAATTTGTTGACGTGACTAATATGTATATTCGTGCCAAATTACAGCTCACTAATAATAGGAATCTCTCAGCTATCGTGCGGACGGACGGATGGGCGGACATAGTGAAACTATAAGGGTTCTTAATTTACTTCGTTTCCCTAAAAAGGATTAGGTAGAATTTGGGTTCTGGAATTTATAAATATGTGTCGGTCTCTGAGACTGGTTTAATTAAATATTTGTAAGGAATAATCTTAGATGTACATAGAATAAAATGTATCCGTAATACCTGTTAACCATATAACAAGAAAGCAATAGAATGTCTTTCAAATTAATGTCAATAATAATAGGTCACACAAAATAATGATTTCGTGTATATATTGATCATTTGGAAGTTTTGTCTGGAAAGTTTTCTGGGATATTTAATAGATTTAGGCTTTACTTTGCGGAAGTCCATAATTTAACGAAGCAACTATGGTATTTGTATCCAATTTGTTATAGCAAATCATTAATAAATTTAATAAAAGAAAAGTTTAAGACCCATAAAAATTGGAAAAGGTACAAAAATCCAAATGACTATGCACATTATGCAGACTTAAGGCGTAGACAGAAAGATTTACAGACTAAATGTTATGAATCTTACATAAAGTTCTCACAACAAAAAATTAAGAGTAACCCAAAATATTTTTGGTCGTACATCAAATCAAAAAAGAAATATAGTTGTAATTATCCCCAACAAATGACGTATAATGATATAATATTAAAAAATCAATCCGCTATTTGTTCTGCTTTTAATAATTATTTTGAGAGAAATTTTAACAAGCCTGCAGCCCAATATCCATCTAAGTTACATGCATACATACATTCACAAATGACTGGTATTCATGACATTGAAGTAACTAGCGAGTACATTCATCAATTAATTATTAATATTGATATATCAAAGGGTGCAGGTTGTGACAATATTCCACCGATATTTTTTGTAAAATGCGCGAATCCCTTATGCTTACCAATAGCTCTTATCTTCAACAGATGTTTTCGTGAAGGTTACTTTCCGAATATCTGGAAAAAAGCGCTTATAGTACCTATTCATAAAAAAGGTCTGAAATCATCTATCGAAAATTATCGACCTATTTCGATCCTCAACGTTCTTAGTAAGCTGTGTGAGAAAGTAGTTCATGCATATATATATCCCGTCCTAGCTGTATCGATCCCATCTGAACAGCATGGTTTTATAAAAGGGCGATCCACGGTTACTAATTTAGGAGTCTTTATAGATCATGTTTCGGATAGTATGGATGGTGGGTCGCAAGTTGATGTGATCTACACGGATTTCGAAAAGGCGTTTGACCGTGTTGATCATGTCATACTTTTACGAAAATTGTATGAGCTAGGCATCCATGGAAATCTTTTAAGATGGATGGATTCGTATTTGCGCAATCGCTCACAAGCTGTAATTGTGGGAGGTGCTTGTTCAGATTTTATCGATATACCATCTGGTGTGCCTCAGGGATCCATTCTTGGACCGCTCCTATATGATTCTTATTTATATGATGTAGGTAACTGTTTTGAACATGCACGTTTTCTTATGTACGCTGATGATACCAAAATCTATATGAATATAAGACAAGCTCTTGACTGTGAAAATTTACAGGCAGATTTAGATAGACTAAGTCGTTATTATAGTGACAATCGCATTGGGATAAATTTACAAAAATGTTCATATATTACATTTACTAGAAAAACACATCCAATAATTTACAATTATGAAATAAATAATTTTAAACTACTCAGAGTAAATTCTATCGTAGATCTTGGTGTTACAGTTGATTCAAAACTAACATTTTCCGAACACGTAGACAAAGTAGTAGCGAAAGCCTACAAAAGCCTTGGCTTTGTATTAAGAGTTAGTAGACCATTTTCAGATGTAGGGTGTTTGCAGATGTTGTACTTTTCATATGTGAGAAGCATACTCGAATATTGTAGTACCATTTGGAATCCTCAATATACTACTTACATTCAAACCTTGGAGAAAATACAACTTAAATTCGTAAAGCATTTAAATTTTCGTAGTTCATGCAATATAGTAGATTATCAAGACTCATATCATCATTACAATCTCGACACCCTTCAAAACAGACGACTCCTAATAGACATGTCCTTTTTACATGGAATATGTCACGGCTACATAGATTGTCTTGAACTAGCGTCTAAACTTTTATGTTTCTCTGTTCCAAAACTAAGAACGAGGCACACGCCACTATTCGCAACTTCTTTCAAGTGTACAAAATATACACAAAATTCAGTTGTCAATCGTTTGCAAACCAATTACAACAAAAAATTTGCATCGATTGACATTTTTAACACCAGCAGGACTAGCTTTAAACATGATATTACGTCATTGTTTCGTGTAAATAAATAAATAAATACACTCTGTCATAATAATGTATGCAATCAGTATGGACATATAGTTCTGTAAATGGTGTAAAATGATAATTGGAATTATATTATGCTCTTCACAGTATTGCTAGCGACCGACGAGTTACGAGAGTATAACGTATTTGTAAACTGTTTAAAAAAAATATATATATATCACAATCTGTAAATATATGTAATGTATGTATGAATATATTCACTACCCCTTATCGACGGAAAGAGAGAACCTAGTTCCATACATTACTACCGAGACCTACCTGTTTCGATTTGTCCACTTTCATAACTCTCGTCTATTACTGTTCAAATAACCGAGCTTCCGATAAAACTAATAATATGTATGTAAAATAATTATATGTATATTTTTAACCACATTGCAGATCACACGCACACACATACACATGCACACTCACACGCAAGTACACGCATATCCATATACACACACTCACACCCTCGTCATTACTACTTAGTGACGTAGTTATATGTAAATATTAAAAAAATGTAAGTCCGTAATTGGCTTTAAGAATAATTCTTATAAGTAAAATTTAAAATAGATTAAGAGCTGTGGACTTTGTTACACAAAAATAAAAAAAAAAATAAAAAATTAATTTGCAAATTTTCTACGAAGCGTTATATGGAATTGCTGTGATGCAACAGAAATGAAACTTAGTGTAAGGAATGGGAAAAACTTATCCAAGGTCTGAAATTAGAGAAGACCACAGCGGCACAATAGTCCACCACACTTTCTTCCACGTCAGAAGCAAAGGCAGTAACACACAAATTATGTACTCAACGCACATTTCATTTCGCAACCGTAGCATCCTCAGGAGAGTCGAATAGCACTTCACTCTATGATTAAATGCTTCACCCTTCATTTAAATATATATAAGATTGTCATGGTGATATAATAGTTATAACTGTTTTGTCTTGTGTTGTATTATAAGAAAATTAAGGATCTCTTAATTTGAAATTTACCACCTTGGCAATTTTGAGCTACCTAATTCCGTTTTGGGTAAATAACGCATTTCCACACCACTTTGAGACAAAGTATGTGCCGCATTTTTTTATTGTGATTTCCCCAGTAGTCCTTATCCTATTTATAGAAATCCATATTTTTACATTATACTACCTGCTCATTGCAATCTAAAAAGATATGAATTTCACGAGAACAGCATATTTTTTCGAGACCAAATCGTATATTTATTCACTCCAACAAAAAAGATTTTTTCAAATCCGTCTATGTATAAAATAAATAATTAAATAAATATTCACAGGACAAATTACACTTTCTGATCTAATCCCAAAGTAAGCAAATTATTTACTTATGTTATGGGTGTTAGTCAACGATACTAATACATAGAAATACATATATAAATACTAGAATATATTTAATAAACACACAAACCCTGAAATACAAACATGTGTTATGCTCATCATATAAATGCTTGTCCCCGTCGGGGATCGAACTATATATATATGTCGGAGTTATGCCTGAACATATAAAAGAACATAAACATCCAAATTGAGAATATGCTCTTTAAGAATATGCTATTTTTGGGAAGTTGGTTGAAAACAAGCTGAGTTTTGTTAATAAATACAATGCTCATATTCACATTTAGGCTCAATTTACACCGCTGTGGAATGGAATGGAAGCGATTTTTTGCAATGAGATTATATATTGCATAATGAACTTTATGTCAATTGTATAACATACGAACTAAATACGAGCCAAAAAAAATCGCGAGTCTTTTGCGAAATTCTCACACGTTCTCAAAAATTCCCCTAGCCACCACGTGAGTAGATAGTACTCTTTGTAGTTACTGTCAGCGCCCTCAGTGGATCCGTGGTGAATAGACATTAAGTTCATTATACTACGTACAATTTATTAATATTCGTGATTCATTTATTATTTATTTTTTCATACTTCGCATATTAATATCTTTGGTATCTGAAGGTTACAGCTGTCTATTTCCGTCAGGAGAACCGTTTGCTTGTTTGCTATCCTATGACATAAAAATGAGTTGCTGGTAAATTTTAATGTCATTTTTTTATTTATTGGCTAAAATATATTCATAACAAGTTCAATAAGCAGCATTAAAAAACTACGCAGGCTTAACAACCTAGTGCTGGGTAAATTTGCGTCTGTACATATATGATACAAAATCATTACAAAGACATTTAGTAGGTATAGTATAAGGTACTTATCATATTCATCACAAAGGGTACAATACATAACATTTTTTTATATAAAAAAGGGGGCAAATGGACAGGAGGCTCACCTGATGGTAAGTGATCACCACCGCCTATGGACAACCACACTATCAGAAGACTTGCAGTTGCGTTTCCAGCCTTTTAAAAAAGAGTAGGCTCTTTTCTTGAAGGTCCCTAAGTCGTATCCGCTTGGAAAAATTGGTCCTACAGAGGAATAGTGCGAGGAAAAAAGTAAGTTGTAAAAAGTAAGTTCTGTATCTTCTATCGGATCTATCATAGAACACTCCCCATGATAGATCTGATAGAAGATACAGAGCGAAGCCACATCTCTACGTAATTCCAAAGAATCAAGCCAATTAGAAATAGTCCTGTCGTCGACGATTCGAACCGCTCTACGTTGAATGCGGTCAAAAGAAGGAGCTGGTACTGAGGAACCCCCGCTCACATGTGAGAGCAGTACTCCATATGAGGCCAGATTTGCACCTTATATTTGTGAGCGATGGGCCGGCGTGAAGTAGTGCCTAGCCCTACTGAGAACACCCAGCTTTTGAGCCTAATTTGGCCTTGCTTTTAAAATGACCACGGAAATGAATGATGCTCGATATGTCAACTCCAAGAATTTCAAGACTGCCTGTGACTGTTCGGAAAGTATTTTCGAAACGAGGAGATACGAAAAAGGGAGATTTCTTAGTGGAAAACGCGCAAACTTGTCTCTTCTTGGGGTTTAAGTGGACTAAGTTTAGTCGACTCCACTTTGAGGCTGTGGAAAGTTATTCTTCAATTTCTGACACAAGTCTGACAAAATAAAATAAATTGCATAGGCTAAGTGTAACATATTCTGTGCAACAAGGTGCTATGTTAAGTTTGTCCGGGAAAAAATATATATGATTAAAAAGCAGGAGATAATAAAGATTTCCTAAAATTAATAACAAATATTGTATGCTATATTAATTAGGATTCTTGAATAGGCATTGATTTACTAGCATAGTTATTAAAAGTGTTTCTTTCTATTTTAGTGAGGATAATATTATCATTATTATATACATAAATATTATTATAAGATGTAATTTAAAATTTACAATTATTTTTAGAATTTTAATATTAAAGGAAAATAGCATTGAAGAGTAGCATATTCTTTAAATGAGATCCAATTATGTACTCTATTTTATGGAAATAAGGAAATTATTATTATTATATTATGGAATGTGGAAAAGTATAAGTTTCTAATTGTTTTTAATCATACAGAAGAGAACTTACCTTTAAATACTTTATGGCTCGTCCCTCAAAACTTGGACCAGCGTTAACTAAAGTAACGATATCTGGATTCTCGAGTGCTATCCTTTCGAGGTATTCATCAACCTGAAAATTGATATAAGAACTATCAACTCTAGTTATATTATTTTGGGCGAACTTGTGGCTATTTAAGTAGTCGGAGATTAAGTTCATTGTAACAAAACTATATTTATATATTCATAAGCTGCTGATGCCCTAAACGATATAATGCAGGAGCCAGACACGAGCATCTATCGTCTATTTAAATGTACCAAGTAACAAGTTTTCTTTCGGCGTATCACTACTTGATTACTTTTATTTCTTAAATAATTATATTACGTGTTAGCTTAAAATTGTTTTTTTTTTCCCACGGTAATGAGGTATCGTAAGTTATTCTATATTATGCGTCATGCTCTTACTTTAAAATATATTTTTTTGGAATAATTTTTAAAATCAATATTCTCTAAACTTGCGAATTTATAAAATAAAAATAAATACCTGTTCAAATTCAGAAATACGAACATTTATGCTCATCACATAAATATAGAAACCCTTACAAGTGATAAATGTATTAATTAAATCGACTTTACCAAGGTATTCCTTTCACAAATACGTGAATACCCATATCTCAAAAACTACTGAGCTGATTATGAGGAAACTTGTCTGTTTCCTAAATTCAAATATGCATAGTTTAAATAAAAAAGGATTAATTCCATTATTTCCCTCGTAGTTTCCAAGCAATTTGTGGACAAATATACATATTTTCATATTAAGTACACGTGCTTGGAAGCTTGCAATCACAGATATATACCTAAAATAGATCATCATACTAAAATATTGTCCATTTCGAACTGATGACCTTTTTATCATGAATGCATTTAAATTTTTAAAACATCAAATTCTTGTTAGGGATTTTATTTTAACAATAACTTACCTCGGCGTAAGTTGGATAGTTTTCAAATGGTATCATTCTGTTACTTCTGCTAAGGCGCCAGCGAGTCATCAAATTGTCATGTTCTTCTAATGCACTGAAAACAAAACAAATCTAACTTTTTCGTCGTTTTTGATTTTCAAATGACTTCTTAAAAGAAGGGGTTATCAATTCGCCTGTATTTTTGATGTGAATACGTCTTTAAATTTGCTTTCACAGTAAAGGATAGTTAAAAAAACGGATGATAACAAAATTGAGGATACAATTTGGTATTACGGCTACTTAACTATCTTTAACATCCAAAATCTAATTATACCGTTGGATACCTACAGATTTTACAAAATTGTAGAGCTAAGTGTAAACTACAATGTTTGGCGCGGGAGGTGGGGGGGGGGGGATGAGGTGAGGAAGAAATGCTAGGTAAGTTCGCTGCGATGCAGAATTTTAATATTGTACATCTTTTGGCTCGAAGCGGCTATGACGTTGGATTAAGTTTTGTTCGACAGCTCACGTAAAGATTTATCTTGTACAAATAAAGTTATAAAAACTTTCAAAGCCAAATCAAAAACAGATGAAGGCGTCCGAACCGATCAACAAAGGTACATGTGCGATGAATGAAAAATGAAAAAATCGCAAAATATTATCCGCTACGTAGACGTATTCACTTAAATCATACGCAGCTGTGTCCATTTCATAGTCACAACCCTTTTTTTATATGTTTGTTACTTCAGAACTCGGTCATTTTTACAAGCTTTTATTTAGTTTCACCTGTCCCGGACTCTGTCTGTAACCAAATCTTGCAAGTTAAATTTAACTCACTTTCCAATGTCCAATTGATTTGAGATTTGGTACATGTATTTGATTTCCGTGACAATGCATGATTATCTAAGCCCCGCCATTTTAATCCAATACGGCGGACATCACTAAATCCAATAAAACGGGCGTACCAAAATAGCTACATATAATTTTTACAATAACCGCTGTAATATGGGTATCAAATGAAAGGGCTTGATCAGCTAAGCACAATAAGCAATGCGACGACATTGTTTGATGAGCTAAATACAATAAGCAATATATTATTAAAATAAGGATTTATAATTTCCACATAAACCCCTATAATACGGGATTTAAATGAAAGGGCTATGACAACCGTCGCAAAATAGTAATTTATAATTTACACGTTAACCCGTATAATATGGGCATCAAATTAAAGGATTTAGTGAGTGAAATACATTATGCAATGTGATATTAATGCAATTTAAGAAATGCGATGTCATTGCTAATCCAATATGGTAGCTGTCAAAAAAATGGGAATTCACAATTTCCACGAGAATCTCCACGGTATGCCCTATGGGTGGATATAAAAAAAGATTTCATGAGTGAAATAAAATAATTACGCAGGTCGCGATATTCTAAATCCACTATGTCGGCTGTCTACTGCAAAATAATGATTGATAATTTTTACATGAACGGTAACAAGTAAAAGGGCCTGACGAGCATTGCATAAAAGTAAAGTGAAATTCTATATGAAATGAAAAGTACGAGTACAACCTGGGCATCTTCAAGAGAAGAGTGAACAGGTACCTTCTAGGAAAGCGCGTTCCATCTTAGGCCGCATCTTGGTATCGGGGGAGGTCGTGGTCAAGCGCTTCCCGCTTTAATATCGATATTAAAAAAAGTGAATGTCGCCAAATAGCTGTGTGACGACATAATTTTCTGTTTTTCCATAAGTAATCATGTCTAGCAAGTTGATTTTGACTTGCACAATTTCTCCGGAAGCCCATAGACTGAAAGCTTGGAGAAAAGTGCTTAATGCCATATCCGACTGAAGACTTTCACTATGTCCAAACTAACTGTCAATGCCTCCTCCGTATTGTTCACTGCCTTCACCTATCGGTGTAATAACCAAATTAGAATTAGAAATTAGAATTAGCAGCTTAGCATCCTTGACAAAAACCGTACTGACGGTCACTAATCAGCTAGCGGTCTTCTAGAAACCTCAGAAGCTGGTAGTTAAAAATAAACTTCATTATTTTATAATAAAATTAATATTATATTGTAATAAAATAGCGAAATACCTTCATTTCGCTTTTAATTTAATAGATATGTTATTCACATAATATACCCTCAGTCAGTTTAGCTTCCTGCCAAATTTCACCACTGTCTAACTGAAAAGAGAATGCTCTCAATGCACAAATGCCTTGTCTTAGAGTCAGACTGAGCACAAAATGCTGGAAACTACTGTACATCATGCTGTTGTTTGTCTTGTCTCCAAACTTTTTGCTACAGAACAAACTTACATGGCTTTTCGCCGAGTAAGGTTTTAACAGATTGTCAAATTGATAAATTAGACTGCTACAAGTTTGCTTCAAAAAATCCTTGTACTGTTGCTGCTTTTAATGAAATATATCTAATAAAAAAGCTGCAATTAGATATAAATTCATTTGACTGCTTTTTAATATAGCTTAAAACGACAATCGCAATTTAATAGTACTAAAGTACGTAGTACGTAAGTAAGTAGTAGTAAGGAATTTAAAGATCTCTTACAATAAAATATTTGTTAATTACATAAAAATTACTAAACGAGTAATTTGATATCACAAATACCAATGTTGCTACCTTGTAGCAAAGTCTAATACCACATGCATAAGCTTACCTTACCCTCCAAACAGGAACATGACAGTGACAAGGACTGACTTTATACCGGTAGGAATAGATAAGGCGGTGATACCAGACCCAGGCAAGACAATGCAGAACTCTACCACCTAATAGCCACGATGGAAGTGACTCGCCCAGCCAATCGAACGTATTTTACGCCCTGCCTGGCGTATTACGGCAGTTTCCCTATGTTTCAAAGGAGCTCGGATCAACACAGAGTGACAAATAAAATTCACCACCAAATTCACGTAAAGCATACACGGTGGTATCCATGATACAGCCGCAACCCTTTTTTAATGTTTGGTACCTCAGAACTCGGTTATTTATGGATAGATTTTGAAAATTTATTTTTGTTTTGAATTCTCGTGTGGTCCGGTTTTAATTTGGGGAAGATCTAATTTTGAGTTCTGGAGATATAGGAGATAGAAAATCGGATCTTACAGTTTCACTGCGTTGGAATTATCATAAAAATCAATAATTTTTATATGACATAAGATATAGGTTTTTTTTTATGTAATAGGGGAAAACGAGCAGTAGTTGCACCTGATGTTGAGTGATAACCGCCGCCCATGGACATTTGTAATACCAGAGACCTTGCAGTTGCGTTGCCGCCCTTTTAAAAATGAATAAGCTCTTTTCTTGAAGGTCCACATGTCGTATTTGTTCGGAAAACCCCCTGCCGGTAATTGATTCTACAAAACAGTAGTGCGAGGCAAAAAGTGCCGGGAGAACCGCACGGTTGTGAATTTCCAAACATCAAGATGGAGTGGGTGGAACTTCGAATTTTGACGCGATGTCCGATGATGGAAGTTAGCAGCAAGAATTAATCCAAACAACTCGTTGGAACACTCTTCATGATAGATACGATAAAATAAGCAAAGTGAGTTTATATCTCTGTGTAATGCCAAGGAGTCAAGCCGTTTCAAAATAGCCTGATCGTCAACGATTCGAAATGCTCTACGTTGAATGCGGTCAAGTGAAAGAAGCTGGTACTGGAGAGCTCCGGCCCAGAGATGGTTAAATAAGATAGTTTCTTCTTATTAATAGTGTATACCACCAGTGGAAATTACGGCAAGACGCCGTTATTCTGGAATTCCGCTGAAGTCCGATCAACCACTGACGGGACGTCCCTATTCCTGTTTTCACCTAGTCACCTAGTCGTCCGAATTAAATTCATAACCTTCCTGTTTATTGCATCGTTGGTCTGTGTCCGGTGTTGGTGTTGACCACATTAGGTCTCGGGCTCGATTCCCGGGTTAGGAATTTCAAAAATGTTTTTTTTTTCAGTTTTCTGATAGAAAAAACGTTAACGGGATTGAAAATGTACACGGTCGACGATAGGCTTGTCACATATCACATTGTGGGACTAAGTATCTTCGGATGATCGTGGATACACTGGTTATACCTCTGCCTACCTCTTTATAAGCGTGAAGATACTTTTTTTAGATATTATATAAGACAATATACATTTTTCACACATAATATCTTTTTTTTATCTCAAACCTACGACAACATTATACATCAAACATTTAAGTGACACAAGACACTGCAATGAAGGATACTACTTTACGGTACTTAAAAGACCGTGTTAATTTGCCTTAAGTAACATATATATGCTTTACGCACCCTTGAGAAACCATCAACTAGGACCTTACCAGACATCTACACATATAAATAAGATTGAAATGTCTGTCTGTGATTGCAAAATAATTAATAATTAAATTAATACGCCGTGTTGGTCCCGGCCTCCTTTGAAGAATGGGCCAACTGCCGTTCTGCCAGGCTGGTCGTAATATGCGACCAATTGGTTATCGAGTCACTACCATCGTGGCTACTAGGTGGTAGAGTTCTGCATTGTCTCGCCCGGGTCTGGTACCACCGCCTTATCTATTCCTGCCGCAATAGCGTCAGTGCTTGTCGCTATCGTGTTCCGGTTTGGAGGGTAAGGTAGCCGGTAAACTTATGCATGTGGCATTAGACCTTCTACAAGATAGCAAACGCACCATTAACATCTTTGGTGTTTATAATTGATGGTTGACTCTTTCCATCAGGAGACCCATCTGCTTGTTTGCTATCTTATGATATAAAAAAAAATAATTAGGTTTTTCAAGAACAGTGTGTTAATTTTACGATACTAATTTTAACTAAACTACTAAAACTAAACTAAACTAAAGTTATTTTAACTAAAACAACCATTTTTAGAATTTCTGTCTGTCTGCCTGTCATTCCATTCGTACAAGGTGAAATCGTGAAAGATAGAGGAG
The DNA here is from genome assembly GCA_036924255.1 of Apodemia mormo. Taxonomy (NCBI): domain Eukaryota; kingdom Metazoa; phylum Arthropoda; class Insecta; order Lepidoptera; family Riodinidae; genus Apodemia; species Apodemia mormo. The sequence continues at coordinate 3,337,498 of JAUPFN010000020.1, read as the reverse complement.
TTACAAGGCAGGACATATGCAACTTTTTACCCCAGTGAGTAAAAGGAGGTACTGATTTTAAATTTTTGAATAATAGCAAGTGTTAATAAATGAATAGTTGACTTAGAACTAAAATTATTCTAACTGACTTGTTAGAAAAAAATACAGTAGGTTGCTAGCGCAATAGCGTCAATGCTTTTTATTGTCAAGTTCCGAGTTAGTGGGTAAGGTAGCCAGTAAACTAATGTGTGTGGCAATACCATTCCACCTTGTAGTTAGAAACACACCATTAACGTCTTTGGTATCTATAGGCGATGGTCACCTCTTTCCACCAGGAGACCCATCTGCTGGTTTGCTACCCTATGTTATAAAAAAAATCGTTCAAGTGGAGTCGCGTACCGAGGGTTCCGTACGAACTTGTAGCTAACCTTAGCTACACATAAATTTCATGATTCTAGATCAACGGGAAGTATCCTATACAATTCACTTGTGAAAACGCAAAATATGCGACTTAGTCATCTCTTTTGGTTGCGTTTTTTTTATGATGTAGCTAAACAGTATTTGGATTTTTTCGTTTACGTGTACTGTAAGAAATTGCTTCTTGTTACATTTCATAATTCTAGGTCAACAGGAAGTACTCTATAAGTTATGATTCCCTTTTGAAATAGCAAAAAATTACAAATTCTGTGACATAAATATCATATCTTTTGATCGCGTTGACTTATGGGTGATTCCGTTCTAACTGTGATATAATGTCAGTACCGTGTCATGTCCATTTCTAGAATTTATTTATAAATTGTTAGTTTTTTTTGTCGTAAACATTAGAATTTATGAGGTAATTAGTTTAAATCATTTATTACGACAAAAAACTAACAATTTATAAATAAATTCTAGAAATGGACATGACACGGTATTGACATTTAAGTGATATATTGTAAGTTTTCTGTAAGTGGCAAGTTATATTATATGAAAATAATGTTGAAATATGTTTATAATTTTCCAATAAGCACAAAAATTTCATAAATTAATTATTAATTAATGACCTGTGAGAACAAACAATACAGGACATTGAATATCACAGTTAGAACGGAATCACCCTTATACGTTTGATTTTTGCAGAGTTGAGAGGGATCTTAGACCCAAGTGTTTGATATAAATTGCAACTCAATACCTATAAGCATTCTGAGACAAAGCAAATCGATTTAGCACTGCAATGAAGTAAGCTACTTTTTTCTAAGGCAAAAAATTGTACCAATACTCCACAGATTGCAATAGCATCCTCATTATGATTGTATGACGTCTAAATTATCTTTTACAATATTTTGAGGGGCTACGGCTACTGCTTCTTTTAAATTATTTATGAAATTTATTTATAATTAAAAATTGTATTGACTAATTAATCTTAATTTTTAGTATTTTTTAAAAATTTCATTATTCGAGAATTTTATTTGATTGAATTTTAGAATTTTATTTAATTGAATTTATTAATTTGTAATTAATAGACAGAAATTTACTAACATAAGTATAATAATTAGTACTAACAAGATATGGGCACATGATCTGATATTAATTGGTCATTATTGATATTATTTACAGTACCTACATTAATGATCGTGTTAATTAGCTGTAATTAACGTGCATTCGCTTTACAGTTTTTTTTACGGATAGTGATACTGTGCAAGCGGAACTTTGTATATTTCCTAAAAAATATTCTTTTCTCGACATTTTATAGATAATGCCTTTGTAGAAATAATGAATGTATTTTTTTTTCATATTATTTAGTATACATATATGTATATATATATATATATATATATATATATATATATATATATACATATATATATATATATATATATATATATATATATATATATATATATATATATATATATATATATATATATATATATATATATATACATATATCGCTATCAACGCACAGGCCAAACTTGAAATTTCGTACACGTATTTCTTTCATGATGTAGGCATCAACTAAGGATTTTTCAAAATTCAACCCAGAAGGGGGTGAAATAGGGCATAAAAGTTTGTATGAATTTTTTTCCCTGGACATATTTGCATGAAATTTCATATGAATTGAGTATCTACAAAAAAATGAATTACGTGTTTAAGCGTTTTTCAAAATTTGATCCTTGGGGGGTAAATTAAGGGGACTACTTTATTTTAATAAATTAAAATTTATTAAAATAAAGTAGTTAAATAAGTTAAATAAGTTCTAAAGTAAATATGCGCGAGCGAAGCCGCGGGTAACAGCTAGTAATATTATTATAACATTTCAAACATCACTATGGCAATTCAAAATGCCGATCAAAAGATGGCGACATGCACAGTTACGACTACGAAATCACGGCACACACTAAGTAAAAGAAGTGTTGCTAGTATAAAATATTTCCTAAATTTTAGCGAAATCTAAGGCGAAATACGAAGATTTCAAAATACCACAATATTTTTATTTTTATAAATAAAAACATTTCATTATTATTTTTGATAATATCATCGACAAACTTATACGTCTTTTTCGGGTCGGATGGGGTATTTTTACACGCATTATTATAACATTTAAAATGACCATTTTCTTTTAAAATGTTCTATATATTGGTGCCAAGACTTTATCAAATATTTTAAAGGCAATTAATTATATTCCACTCGATTAATCACCAAGATACACTTGGAATCTATTGATTAACTTTTAATCAGTTTTCCAATAATTACGCATTAAAAAGGATATTTTTTTATTTAAGTATTTTATTTTTTTATTAAAAGTTTTAATTTGAATACTTAAATTAAAATAAATATTAACACAGTTAAATAGTGCTTGTTTAACTAAAAATTTCGTTGTTCGGCTTACAACGCTTTTTATATCATAAAATAGTAAATACGGAAATGGCTCTCCTAATGGAAAGAGGCAAGCATCACCTAGAGACACCAAAGATGATAATGACGCGCTGCTATCCGTGTGGTAAGATAGTGATGCCATTTTCACAAGTTTGCCGGCTACCTTACTCTCCAAACCGGAACACGAAAGAGATAAGCACTGACGCTTTTGCAGCAAAGATAGGTGAAGCGGTGACATTAGACCCGGACAAGACGTTGTGGAACTCTACAACGTAGTATATGCTCATATGTAAATCTAGCCATCAGTACAATCAACGGGATCGATTACAAAGCAGAGAAGAATTTCACTACATTAAACCAGCGACACAGTTCTAATTGCAGAGCGTTGCCCGGCTTTAGACATGGTCTCTGACTTAAATCTAATCGTGTATTTTTTTTTATTTATTAAGTTTTAAGGTTTTCATATTTAAATTCCTATTACAGACATTAACGATTGACGTTATTGGAAATAAGAGTAACTTTACTGTTTAGAGTTTAGATCAACGAATTTTTAAGCTGTACTTTGTTAGCAAAACTTACGTTGTAACGTTCGAAAGGTAAACGTAATGAGTTATGCCACTTTCTTCTAACTTATCAAAAAGTTGCATTCTCTTCTCCGATGATACCATGATATGTGCATCACGGAACTCCGGAAAACCATGTTGCCATACGTCTAAATCCAACTCCACCTCTAACTGGTGAAGTGTTTTTTGGTCTGACCCATCTCTTATTTTCACACCATGGACGGAATATCTGAAAAAAAACAAATTTTAATTCTTAAATTATTAAGTAGTAGCACTGAGAACGTAGGTTTAGATTCTATGTTACAATAAATTTCTGTATTAGTTATTGTGATTATAACTTATTCTGTAGTAAAGGCATTAACTTATCTACGATAAAATAGTTCAAAATAATGAAAAGCCAATTTTGGTAAGATTGTACCGAATAAACTCAAAATCTACTAGACCAACCTTAAAATTCTTAAAACATTAAAAACATTAATAGCTAAAAGTAACAACAGCTACTTTTTACCTGACTGAGCATGAAAAATAATGATTTGGATCGTTTATACGCAGTTACGAGTAATATCAAATAGTGCAAGGGCTGATTGATAAGTAAACAAAACGATGAACATAAAAAAGATACACACAGAGTGTGAGACAACCTAGAAAAGTAACATAGAAAGGAAAGCAGCAACTCAGATATAATTACCCAGAGGTAATACTGCTCCTGCATTAAGTACAATTTACATTCACGTAACTGATTTTAAGCGTGAAAGACAGAACTGTGAAGACCCCCAAAGATCTGGTTATCCAAATGAGGTCATGAATCGAAACATTATAAAAAAAAATCACAAACTGTATTGAACGATCGGCGTTTGAAGTTGCGAAAGATAGCAGAAATTGTGAGCATTTCGTCTAAATGCATCTTCAACATTTTTATACCAATATTTTGGAATAAAATGGCCATGGGTGCCATTTTTGCTCACTGTTGAGCAAAAAATGTCGAGTGGACAATTTATCGGAGTTTTTGACGCTGTTTTCTAGTGAAATTCTCCATCCAAGTTTTTGCGGCGTTATGTGTCAGTTAATCAAACCTGGATACATAATTGTATTTCTGAAATGAAAAAAAATAATCTAAGCAGTAGAATTTGAGCGGAAATCCTGCGCCGAAGGCCGGCGAGGTGATGAAGACTGTTTTTTTAGAATAGTCGAGGGACTATTTTAGTGAATTATCTACAAAAAGTAAAAACAACAAATAAAGGAATTCCGGCTACCTTCAAAAGTTTCAGTGTGACGGGATTTATTCGTTTAATAAATCCCTCTTTTGACCGCCTCGTTGGTCGAGTGGTTAACGAACTTGATTTCGCATCAATTACGGGACGGGACGGGACGGGATATTTTTGTGATTAACGTAGATTTTTGTATTTGTGGATTTGGGTATTTATTAAGTCTATTTAAGTATTTATGTATGTATTAGTATGATTAACACCCACATCACAAGAAAATAATTTGCTTGCTTTAGGGTTAAATCGATTCGTGTAACTTGTGCAGTGTCCAGTGTTGCTTTATCAAGAAAGCACCAGAAAATGATCAATAATACGCAGAATATTAGTTGTTCATCCACATTAATTTTATCGCCGCCAAAATGTGCTCTTTTAGAAACGATACATGTACGCCAAATAATTATTTAATCAACAAAACATTTTAAATGCTTTTTCCGGCATTGAATTCAGTTCTGGCCGTGAATTTCCCTTTATGTCTTCTGCCGACTGCAAATGGGTGCTACAAAGTAGTAATTTAAGTTAAAAAAAATTAAGTAGTCGACTAGAACCATATCTGATGAATAAGGTGGTTGATTGACGGTATTTATTGAGAGTTTGGCCAAAAATTCTATTGCAACGATAGCCCTGCGCAAAACGCATTGTAGTGGTGCATAAACCAAGAATCTAATCTAAAAAAAACCTTTACACAAATATGGCATTTTTCGTCAAATTTGCTCTCTTAAATCCGTATAGCCCTCAAATAGTATTGTTCGTTTACCGATTGAGCTTCTGGCGAGAATTCTGAATGTACAACAAGAATAAAAAAACCGTCAACATAACTTTGATTTTAGATCGACTTTGGTATGGTTTTTTTCAGTTTGGGATACAACAAGCCACTCTAAAGCTTGTCACCTAGTTTTTATGTCAAACCCATAAACCCACGTCTAGTTACCATTAACAATATGTTTCATGAACGTTGGGTCGGAGTTGACTCATTATAGCGTGTTTTCAGCAACTCATGAGATTGAGTTTTTAGCGAAAAATCGGATCTTTTGGGACTAGCCAAGCGGCAACATATTACATACTTAAGCAATTATTTAAAATGCTATGTATCTCTCGAATTAGATCGAACTCGAAAGATAAAAAATCTCAATGGATTTCTCTCTTAACCTTGAATAAAGATTTTCAGTCACCATTATTTTGCGATGTTAACTTCAGTTGAAAACGTTGGTGGCCTACTAAACAATATTACTTCACTTAACCGACTACACTGAATGAAAACAATTCTCTTCACACAGTATTATTGCTTCCGATCGCTGTACAAAAACTGCTCTCTATTTGTCAACACATTCCTATTTATAGTCAAGGTAAAGTTTTACCACATTTCCAAAAAATCCAAATTTATCGCGTAAACAAAAAACGATTCTAATTGTAAACAAGTCCAAGTAAGTACACGCCTTGTTCACCCTTATGCCCTATGACAGAAGATCGATTATGACATAGCTACTTGGATAACGGCAGCTATTGTTTATCAACAAAAGCAGCCCGTCTCTTTGTTTTATTTCTCGATTTTTCTTCACTTTTCTAGATTATTCGTAACAATATTATGTTTAATTCAGGGCAACTTAGTCATCTACTATCTTATATATTTTTTGTCATAGAATAGCAAAGAAGCAGATATTTCTTTTAATGTAACCAGCCAATCATATAAACGAGAAAATTACTTGCGAGTTGCTGTAATACGATTATATGTGGCAAGGTTGGAAAGCCTCCTTTGAAAAAAAGACCATCTGCCATTTTGCCAGTCAGTATAATCATGACTTATGCATGTGGCATTAGACCTCGCCACAAGATAGCAACGCGCCATTAACATCTTTGGTGTCTATAGGCGATGGTTGACTCTTTCTATCAGGAGACCCATTTGCTTGTTTGCTATCTTATGATATAAAAAAAACTCTCAATCACCACGCTGTTAGGCATCTACTCCATTTGCTATCACTACTTCTAGTCAAGTATCCTGCCTATCGCCACTGGAATTTGTTTTTAATACGGTGATGGATTTCGACCATTTTGCTCTTTTTACCCCGACGTTCATATATCGTAAAACATATTAAATTTTTGATGTTTATCTGTTTTTTGTGTGCTTCTATATAAATAAATATAGTTTGGTTTAGTTTAGTTGCCTTTTATTTTGGTGGCTATTTTAGAATACAATTTATGTTTTGTTTCTAATGACAAAGTTTTTGCAGTCTGTCCAACTGCTTCACATTAAACATGAAGGTTGTGTAATACCTTTATGGTGTTACATACAAACTGGCAGCTTTGTCTACTTTCAAATGTAGAACTGTATAATTTTTAGACGATAAATGTATTAGAATAGGAGTGTTCTTTTTGATTCGGTGGGGAATGGTGATATCCCCGAGAAATAAACGAAGATACATTATGAAAGTTTATTATTAAAGAATCCTGAAAAATCCTGCCGATCTTCGGATCCTCGAGCAGCCAAGCGAGTTAAAAGAAAATTACCTAGTAATGGTGGAGTAACACGTCCGGCTGATAGATCGCCGGGCGGGTGTTACAGTTGCAAGTTTCTTTATATCTTTTAAGTGATAAACCATATTGTGCTGCCAAATATAAGGTCGGGTAGTATGCAGATATTAAATAATTTGGTTTTATTTTTATATTTTTATCTCTCTTATATCTGTCAAGTCCCAGTACCTTGCTGAGCCATTTGTTATGTATTTATTCTACTTTCTGCTTTTGGCAGTATCTTTTTGTGATATTAGTTGTGCCAGATAAATGTATTCATCGACGTAATCAATTAAAAACCCCTTGTAAAAGCAAATTAAAAAAACCTTATAAAATCAAGTATAAAATGACGCCTGGTTAATCGATGATAAAAGAAAATGCCAAAAACTTGGTTTCATGCGAAATAGGTAATAGGAAGAGTTAATTATCTTTTTGTCTATATTTTTTACCTGTATCTATTTATTTGAAAATGAAAAAATTTGAACATCAAAATAAGCTACAACCAATAACTATTATAGAAATGATGATAGAAATAATGATCCCTAAATAATTAAATAAATAATAACAAATTAATTAGTAGAAATTAACAAGAAATTCGTCCTTCCTGAGTTTCCGCAAAAATTCAACAATTAATGCAAAATATTTATACTATATACGAGTATTAGTAATAAATTTTAGAAAAAAGTTCATTCAGCTACATCTAATATTGATATTATCCGCTCACATCACTTTGATAACTAATGAGACCTCTCAAAAAACTCCGTTAATACACTACGGTCTCTATAGGGACCAATGCTAACTTCATCCAAAAAATAACATTTTCACAATTTACCAGTTTTAATATAATACTCTATGGTATTTTATCGTTTTCGAACGCAACATTGTATAGAATAACATCCAATTGGCATTTTTTTTTTCAAATACGCTTTTGGGGAAAAATAAAAGAACTTAGTTCGCCATTTTGATTCGTGCTGTGTGTTATGTGGTTGCACTTTATGATACAGGTTAATTTAAAAGTGCTTTGGCGTATTAATCAACAAGTAAACTTTATTTATAATCAAGATTAGTTCAAAAACTAACAGTTTAGATAATAATGTCTAATTATTTTTGTGTTATAGCACTCACCCCGTGCTTGGGAATCTGGAAAAACCTTAAAAACAACAAAGAAAAATATCGACACGCGGGATTTGAACCTGCGCCCATTTTCCTAAAGCCGGGACGCTCTTTTGTCTAAAAACCGTAAATATCAATTAATAAAACATATATTTCGTTAATGACCAACTTAATGATATCAGCGCTTTGGGTATGACGGTACCTATTTTTATTTATTTTCGTAAATTTCAGTGTTGATATCTATGATCTCAAAAAAATCATACGATGTGAATGTGAAATATCCTAAACAATATTTAAAAAAAAATTAACAAAGCTGTAAAATTGAAAAAGAAATAAATTATTTAAAAATTACGAAAAAAGTTACGTATTAATTATGAAAAAAAAGATATTAATATTTATGTAAATAAATATTTTTGTATTATAATATATGTTGTTTATTTTTTCCGTATGTATATCTTTGTTATGTATACTCTGATTTGTTCATAAATATATATTTTTTATTTCAAGTTTTTTTGTATTTGGTGATATCTTTTTTTTTTATATATTGTCAAATACCTAATTATTTTGTCTTGTTTTGTGTTTTTATCCTTTGTATTTTATTTTGCTACTGTATGTGTTAATTACTGTAAGTGTTGTGGTGTATGTCTTAAATAAACGATTTCTATTCTATTCTATTCTTTACCAATTATATAAAAAAAATATAAAAAGCATAGGTCATCGATTTACTTTTTGAATTAAAAATCCTCTACTAACAAGTAGTCATATTTTTCTCAAAGTGTCGTGTTACGCCTGAATTATTTTGTAGCTTAAGCCATTTAAATTAAACAATTCTGACACCAGTGAATTGCAGTGCTCAAGATCTCTTAAAAAATATACGCTTTACAGTATCGGATTCAATCCAAACAACTCATAAACCATTTTTGTGACCACGGTCCACCCGAACGGACTCGAAACGCGTGCGCGTAACGGCCCGTGTGTTTTTAGAAAAAAATACGAAAATGGCTGGTGGTGTGAGCGGTTATCAAAATAAAAAAGAAATGATAACATATATTATCGGGTAATAATGAAAAAAAAAAAAAAAAATAGGATTCGAACTCCAGACCCCACACATAAAATGCGGTTACTGACACAAATGCGCTATTTTGTTATCTGTCTGAATAGTGAATTTTGTTGGAGTTATTACATTTTTAAATTTATGTATGTGTGCGTGGTACTATTGTAATTATATTAGCATATATTATTCTAGCTATTGCCTGCGACTTCGATCGCGCGGATTTCATTTACTCCGCACAGCTCCTCCTCCGTAGGTGATAGCGTGATAATATGTAGCCTATATGTTGACCCGACCTGTTAGTAATATGCATGTAAAATTTCAAGTAAATCCATGCAGTAATTTTTGAGTTTACCCCGGACATACATTGACTTTCCTACGATTTTATTATATGTATATAGATAGAGGAACTTATTTGGATTTTGGTGCACATTTTCTTTAAATGTACATTATTTATTGAGAAAATTATGTTTGGAGTATGCTAAGAACCACTTGGAGAATTCGCAAAACTACATAAAACATACTTTATTTCTTGCTAAATGTATTAAAATAAATAAAAACACTTTTCAGAGGAACAACGCCATCTAGTTAGTAATGTTGCTTAGCTGGACGAAACGTTTAACCTGAAGCAAAGTTTATCAACCTAGGTAACGATTTCAGCTAATTTTTAGAGATATCAGTACTAAAAGCTTTATCAGTACATCCGAGATACAAAGCTGCTAACTCACTGCTCCAAAACTTCAAGATTCTACAAAAATTTGGATTTTTGTAGAATCTTGGACCCAGGATTTCGCAATCTGAGTGCTAAGTGTGAGTTTTTCTTTTCGCATTCGATCGTGAGCACGTTTGGAGTTTACTAGGATTTTGAATATGATTTGTACAGCGCCACCTAGTGGTAAACGTGAGAAACCAGTTTACCACTAGGTGGCGCTGTACAAATCACATACAAATTCCTAGTAAACTCCAAACGCGCTCACGATCGAATGCGAAAAGAAAAACTCACACTTAGCACTCTGAGCTAAAATTGTGATGTTGATTGTCTGGGCTCCGTTTAAAGAACAGACCCTTGGCGGTTCTACCCGGCTGTTCGTAAAAGGCGAATGATTATCTAAACGTGACCATCATGACTTCTAGTTAGTAGAGTTCCGCAACGCGTCGCTCGGGTATATGGTCCCATATACCCGGGCTCGGGACATGTAACCGCCTTACTATTTCTGCCGGAATAACGTATTATATATTATTCAAATGCTTACTATTACCGTATTCCGGTTTGGAGGTTAAGGTAGCCGGTGGAATTACATATTATAGCGTTAGTACTCGCCAAAGGTACTTACTTGTCTTTGTCTCACCTGGATCTGGTACCACCATCTTACCTATTCCTGCCGCAAAGCGTCAGTGCTTGTCACTGTCGCGTTCTAGTTTGGAGGGTAGGGTAGCCGGTAAACTTATGCATGTGGCATTCAATCTCGCCACGAGATAGCAACGCACCATTAACATCTTTGGTGACTATAGGCGTTGGTTGTCTCTTTCCATCAGGAGACTCATCTGCTTGTTTGCTATCTTATGATATATAAAAAATACACATATAAAAAAAATTAAATATACATTAGACAGATATAGTTTCAATAGAAATACACACCCTTTATAAATATCGTGGTTGCCACCCCACGCCACGCACGGTAATAGAAAACACAAATATAATATGAAGCGGGACATTTTGCCAAAATACAAACTTACACTATAAAATATATTACATACTAGGGAAGGCCAAGAGATAAACTACAATCTTATCATTATCACATCGTTCATGTAGTGTTATAGTGATAAATAAATTAATCGATATTGATTGTAACTAAATTGATTGAGAATTAGTTACGCATTTTTTTAATTGTTATATTTACTTATTTTAAACGATGATGATACCTTAATGGGTGTTAATTTACATTATTATATAATACTAATTGTACCCGCGACCTCTTTCGTGGTTTCCATCCTTGCAGATTAATTATTCGTGTGGCTACAGCATTTCTCATATTCAGTAAAGGTGAAGCACTTTTATCAAGAAAGGAAGGCTTTAGTGTGGATTTGAAAACGCATTGACTTTGACATCTGCCCTTGTGCGCTGTGGGACTTCAGGCAGTGTTTAACTGACGTCGCCACAAAACAGTATTGGAATGCCTAACATAGCACTTTCATGACGCTTTATATTTTCTAGTCAAGCTTTTTTTTTGTGTGTGCCATTCCATACTCAAATTGTATACTCATTTCATGTAATCAAATAACATTTTTGTAAAGCTTTTTTAATTGTGAGAATGATCACACACTTCTGACGCTAATTTTAATTATATTGTCATCTTAAATATAGCTGAGACTATCCTTCCACTGGATAAAAATGTGGCAGTACAACACGCCATGCCAGGGCAATCACAATCAGCCAAGGGTTGTGAATTTGATAATAACACAATATTTATTAACTGCATCCGGTCAGATTTCGTTGTTAGTTAATAACTGTAAATACCCTGAGGATGCTTGTGTAACCAAAACCGGTCGGAAATCTATATATATATATATATATATATATATATATATATATATATATATATATATATATATATATATATATATATATATATATATATAAATCAATTGCTGTTCCTTAGTCTCGCTAAAACTCGAGAACGGCTGAACCGATTTAGCTGATTTTGGTTTTGAATTAATTGTTGAAGTTCAGGGAAGGTTTGAAAGGTGAGAAAATATAGACAAAAAGAGTAGTTAAAAAGGCAGAATAACGTTTACCGGGTCAGCTAGTTAAATATAATTAATGTGAAACAGTACAAGTGATATCAGTTAATAAATATTGTATTAAATTGGAGTTTTACCAATTAGTGCCGACGATAAAAAGTGTAGAATTTGATCATAATTTGTTTTATTATAAATGTGCAATGTATGACGTGTCATAGCCGGTTTCAGAACAGTAGACCTAGTCACTATTCGTTCAAGAGTAATCGTGTACGAAAAATGTTTAAAACCTTATTTTTGACATGTCTTCGAGATTTTTATATGTCCCAAGACAGCGTTCTTAGAGCTTGCTAAAACTACGTTTAATGCGTTTCGAAAGAGGAAAATCGATAATCGCTTTCAAAATTTACAGCTTAAATATATTCAAATAGGTTTTGTTGTTCCAACAATAAAATAAATATCAATATCGTAACAGCTTACAGATTTTTTGAGGGAAGAAAGTTGAAGATGAAAGTATCAGCTTGTATCTAGCGTTCTTAATGGGCAACAAAAACATTTTAGCTATTTTTAAAATCCATTGTGTATTTTTGTTCATTTTGCAATATCTGGCTCTCATGCAGTAAGTAGTCTAAATTTGACAACGGGCCTATTAGTTAGGGGGAAATAGGATTTGCTTCCATTAAACGTTATGACTGCAATTTTGTTGATTTAAGAATTAGTTAGTCAAGCATATTATATATAACATAACTTTAATGTGTTGGCTTTGTAGGTTGAGAAAATTTTATTTATTTTACTAATTATAAATGCGAGTTTGTGAGTATGTATGTATGTTGTTACTCTTTCACGCAAATACTACTAAACCGATTACGACGAAATTTGGTATGTAGATAGCTGAAGACTCAGAATAATACATAGGATATTTTTTATCCCGGAAATGTCAGGTGATCCCGCGGGATTCACTACAAACTTTTATAATGCAGCAGGCTGCACGCTGCAGCTAGTAACAAATAAAATGTAAAAGCGCTTTATTATATAAAGGGGAACTGAAGTATTTGTGAATAATTGAACCATTATGAACAGATAAGCCTGTCTACCCTATTTCTTATTCGTTTGCCCGTACCACTGGAACTCGCACGAAAGTCACTTTGATAAAACACACTAACCACATCACTACGCTTATTTGCGCATATTGATTGTCTTTTGTCTTTATAGCATTGATCCCTGGATTCCATGATCCCAACATTTAAACCCGTCTTCTCGTTTTCCGCAATGTATCTCTAAGTGATAAAGAGTGTGAAAGCTGTCATCTCATTTCATAATCAGACAATGTGGTTGGATAGATACTAATTAGTTATCTGTCATTTATTATGCATGTGAAACATTATATACATAAATCAAATATCCAGGCAATCTATCAGACATTCGCTATACTGTAGGGTATTTTTAATATAAAAATGGGGCAAACGGACAGGAGGTCCCCGTGATGATGGTGCTTGCAACAGCGCCGAAATATCGAGAAAATAATCCATCAAATAATCGTGGTCGACTATTACTCAAAAACTTGTAAAGCCTTCTAAGCCGTGATAGCTTTTCTTTTAACTGCATCATATTGACTCCTACTATGATTTTTTTCCACCCCCAAAACCAACGATTTAGCCTGCAGAGGGCATTAATATTTTACAAACAATTTCCTTAATCGAAAACTCGTTTTCACAAACATGCAATATTTTTTTAAAAACCTATCCAATAATACCTCGCACTATAGGATATGCGAGAAAAAATTCACATCTCCATTTTAATGTAGGTGAGCTACCCTGAAAAAAAAATTTTTTTTCAAAGTTTTATGTTACCACTATGTTGATGTTAATTATTTTCTAGTAAGGTTTCCAAGCAAGTTTCTGGCACCAGTTGTTACTACGTAAGATGTTGCTGTACGAAAATTAGATTCATTGACGACCCGCACGCACGCACGCACGCACGCACGCACGCACGCACGCACGCACGCACGCACGCACGCACGCACGCACGCACTACGGGGTACATGAAAAATAAATTAACATTCCCATTTTACATTTAGAGGAGCTATCCTAAAAATATTTTTAAAGATTTTATATTACCACTGATGCCGTGACTAATATGTATATTCATGCCCAACTATATCTCTAATACTAAGGATGTCTGATCTATCGTGCGGACGGACGAACGGACCGACATAGCGAAACTATAAGGGCTCCTACTTTATTTCGGAACCCTAAAAACGAGTTGTTCCACAAATTGTTTGAAGAATAATAAAGGAGAATGACCAAGTGACTATGGAATTTAGTATCGATATGAAACTCACTGTACCACCATGAAACATAGCTTAAATTAAAGTGTGATCTTAGTAGATACTTTAAAATACAATAAAGGATTTTATGGAGTATGCGACAAAAACCAGAATTTGATTTGACAATGGAGCATTCCGGAGGCATTAGTTTGAAGACTAGACTAGACTCATTTGTGTTAACTGACAAATTACAATAAATTACAAAAATAGTGTGAAAAGCTAATAGCTAATAAATTAAAGTAATATTGGCGAACTTTAGCAACATAAGTAGTATGCAATGTCAAGAACACAAATATAACGGCCGCAATACAGATTATACCAAACAAATGCGCGCGCAGCGGAAATGTGATTCAGTGTTGCCAGAAATATTTACCTTGAAAATGTAATGTAATTGTTTTTTTAATTCAAAGTTTCACTTTAAGGATTTTTCACTTTGAGGATCATAATCAAATGTAAAAGCACTATATTTTAATCTAAAAAAAATATAAATAAAATCTAAAATGTGAATTAACCATTTTTTGTCATAGAAAGCTTATATAAGGTAGCTTCCGGAAAAAAACGTTTGAAAATAAAGATTATTTATTTTTTTACTTTTATTGGACTTAATTATGACTGTTTATTAGTACAAACTATTATCTTATCTATACATATAATAAAATCATAGGAAAGTCAATGTATGTCCGGGGTAAACTCAAAAAGTACTGCATGGATCTACTTAAAATTTTGCATGAATTACTAACAGGTCGGGGCAACATATAGGCTACATGTTATCACGCTATCACCTACGGGGAAGGAGCTGTTCGGAGTAAACGAAGTCTACGCGAACGAAGTCGCGGACAACAGCTAGTGATTAAGAAGAATTAGTAGTGTAACGGACGAGTTGTACACTTTAGATTACAGTGATAACATTCGTAGGCATTTGTCCTTTGACATTTATAGGAATAGTTTTGACTTACGCTTCGTAGAAAATGTTAATAAAACGAGTCGTTTTACTCAATTAGGTACTGGGCATTTATCATTCTCTTATTCCAATTCCAAACTCAATAAGAAAATGATCCACATACGGATTATGTTTCTTTATCTTTGCATTGGCGCCACATTTTCCGTATTTTTGCTTATAGTATACAGATAATACAATTTATGGTTTGTGATAATACGTAACATGATTTATTTATACTAAAAGTATTTTTTCAACTAACTTCTAAAAAAGAAGGTTTTAGAAGTTAGTTTTTTTATCTTTGTTGCTTTTAGAACTCGACCATTTATTAATCGATTTGCAGAATTGACTAATTTACTTTACCTAATTATTTCAACTGCGCAAATTAAAAGTAATAATTTCTTAACGCAGTTAAACCTTTAAGCCGGCGCCAGACATAGTTTCAAACATTTGGACACTTATTTGATTGCTACGTGTGGCACGGGACTTTGAAAATGTGTTCAAAATTTGAACAACCAAAGTCCTGTGCCACACATAGCAATCAAACAAATGTTCAAATGTTTGAACCTATATCTGGCGGCGGCTTTATATTATGAAATACTTTTAAAACGACAAAGAAAAATATCGATACGCAGGATTTGATCCTGCGGCCTTCCTCCTATCTTCCTAAAGCCGGGACGTTCTACCACTGAGCTAGTGTCGACAGGCTCAACGTGGTGAAATTCTTCTTTACTGTATTATCGATTCCGTCGATTGTACTGATCGCTAGGTATACATACGTATAACTAGTTAAATGAATTCATCGTTACAGATGAAATTCAAATTTATAATTATGGCACTACCACAGTATAAATATGCAAGCAACAGTACGGAAACTACCTATGGGGTTATTTTTTTACCACCTGCCAAATTTAAATAGATTGCTCAGACCATGAAAATAAACATGAGTCGAAAAGTAAAAAAAAATTCGACTCTCCCATAGAAAATTGCTCGATCACGTGGTTGATTTCGTATGGAAGGTCTGAATTTTTTTTCACTTTTCGACCCGTGTTTCTTTGGGAAAGTTGTTTACTTTCATGGTCTGAACCACCTATTTAAATTTGGCAGGTGATAAAAAAATAACCCTGTATGAATGTTCGAAACGGCTCACTCACACAAACATGCGTATCGACGAGAACCCTTAGCGGTTGTCGTGGGTGCCACTCAAGACGACTGATGACGTAAAAGTTTGTTTTCACGATCTTTTCGAAAATCGAGATTAACCAACGCCATGAGATGCCCATTTAAATTTTGTGTGTAAACTATTTCAATTCGATTAATTGATAACTATAAAATATATAATATTTTAATAGAGCGTATATTCAATATAGCTTCAATATAGCTTCAATAGAGCATAGGTAATTATTTTATCAACTAGGCTTAGTTTCCACACTGTTGCATCTTTATAGTTTATCAACTGAATCACAAGTATTGTATTCTTTCATTTCTGCCTCTCTCAAGAATCGGAAAAATGGTGTTAGATTAGACTAGAGTTAAGTTTTCGTGTTAAATTATATAAGGATGTGTAAGACGAGGTTGACATATACATTATTGTATAAAACCTCAACAAAATAAAGATTTAAAAAAAATCTTTATAGTTTACTAGCTGACCCGGCAAACGTTGTTTTGCTAAATATATTTATAACAGTATTTCTCTACTACAAAATGGATGTTATTATACAAATAAACCTATCTCTTAAACCACTCTATTTATTACAGAAAACCGCATTAAATCCGTTGCGTAGTTTTAAAGATATAAGCATACATAGGCACAGACAGCGGAAAGCGACTTTGTTTTATACTATGTAGTGTTACTGTGGTACTACTGTTATACCTTTTCTTGTCGCAATACCATCAATATTTGTCTCCATGGTGTTTCAATTCGGAAAGTAGGATAGTCGATAATTTATTCATGTAGTATCATCATTCTGCCACTTGGATAGCAACGCACTATAGACGCGATGATATATATATATATATATATATATATATATATATATATATATATATATATATATATATATATATATATATATATATCATCGTGTCTATAGTGCGTTGCTTAGTTTATGTTACATAGACACAATAGATTAAGTTGCACGCACACATTGTTACGGTTGCGCATTTATTTAATCATCATTTTTGTTATAACTTTAATAATAAATCAGTGTTAGAAAGAATTTCATTGGGTTTGTCTCATACACTGACTCTCCATCACACGTCTTCTGCACTCATCTTAAACTGTACACAGACATTACAATATATATTACAAATATATTGATGTAATTTTGTTGATGTTTTTCTTAATTTTTAATCTTAAAATAGTTATTGGAAAATAAAAAAATGTAATAAAATTTCTAGGTCAAGCTATAAACAGGTCTAGAAATACCGCTTTGTTGTTTATCAAATTAATGGATTTGTTACACTAACAATGGAGTTGCGTTGTTACTAAAAACTTTATAGTTTGTTCATCACCGCCCACTGTCAAAAGTTAAGACTATAAAATGATTTACTTGTAATTAATCTACATTTTAGATCGTACAGAGAAAATTTTGCATGTGTGAAGAAGATAAGTGTTATAATAATTTGACCGCCCCGTTGATCAAGTGATTAGCGAACCTAGCTACGAACCGACAGGTCTCGGGTTCGATTCCCGAGAGGGACAAACATTTGTGTACTGAACATAGATGTTTTATTTCTGGGTGTGGGTAATTTTTACGTATGTAACAATATTTTTATATGTATTTCTATGTATTAGTTTCGTTGACTGCTGCCCATGACACCCATGACTGCTGCCCATGACACAAGCAAATAATTTACTTACTTTGGGGTTAGATCGATTTATGTAATTTGTCCAACGATTTTAATACTAGTAGAATACAGTATTAATATTCGAACTTTTTCCCGTGTTGTTTCAGACCCCCTTTGACGAATAGACCAACTGCCGTTCTGCCAGGCAGCTCGTAAGTGGCGACCAATTGGCTATATGTGTCGGTACTATTATGGCTACTAGATGATAGAACTGCACAATGCCTCGCTCGGATATAATATGGGATCACCACCTTATCTATAGTTGCTGGAATAACATCAATGCTTGTCATGGTCGTGTTCTGGTTTGGAGGGTAAGGCAGCCGGTTGACTTATGCATGTAGCATTGCAAACCTACCATGTGGACAGCAATGCACCATTAATATCAATATCTGGTTGACCGAGCTTTGCCCGGTTTTTCACATACGCATATCTTGGGAACCGAGTTTTTCTTGGACCTGGAACCTTGATAAATCGATTCCTACATACTACATATATATATATATATATATATATATATATATATATATATACAGACAGTGCTGCAGACAGTTAATACAGCGTTTTGGGGATATTTTCAGACTAAACACAAAAAAATACCCGAAGAAATTTAATAATTTAGGTACTGGATAATTTTGTAAATTTTGTTGGTTTAGGCGTTTGCGGAAATTCGTAATTAAGAGGTGAAATTAATTAGATTTGCTATTCTCCGCGAACTGTTTTATGTGACCTACGCAATGCCACTGAAAATAAAGACGCCGATTTGTAAATGGATAAAACTCACCGATGGTGCGGGCTAAAAAAAAAACCAGCGGCACTATTATCCACCCACATCCACCACACTTTTACCCAATTCCGAAGCAAGCTCATAATTTACGCACTCCACGCACGTTTTACTTCAAAACCAAAGCATCTGCAGGAGAAACACACTATCTCACTCAACGCGAGTATAATGGTGAGTGTTTCCTGAATATGTTTCGGTTTCGAAGTGAAACGTGCGTTGAGTGCGTAAATTTTGTTTTTTTGTGGTTGCTGCCGACGTCCTACATTATAAGGTCCTAAACCTTATATTATAATGTAGGGCGAAACAGGAAATATTTCGTATGTGACGCTAATAAGGAAATTTATGGAATTTGGTTTTAATTAGCATTCGAAAGAACATGGAAGGTCATAAGATAGCAAACAAGCAGATGGGTCTCCTGATGGAAAGAGTCAACTATCGCCTATAGACACCAAAGGTGTTAATGGTGCATTGCTATCTTGTGGCGAGGTCTAATGCCACATGCATAAGTTAATCGGCTACCATATCCTCCAAACCAGAACACGACAGCGACAAGCACTAACGCTATTGCGGCAGGAATAGGTAAGGCGATGGTACCAGACCCGGGCGAGACAATGCAGAACTCCACCTAGTAGCCACGATGGTAGTGACTCTCATAGCCAATCGGTCGCCTTTTACGACCTGCCTGGCAAAACGGCAGTTGATCTATTCTTCAAAGGAGCCCGGAACCAACACGGGGGAAAATTTTTTTTTCATTAAAATAAAATACTTTTCATCAAAGATATCGATTTTATTGTTTACCATAAATAAGAATTGTGGTCAAATTATTTCGTACATTACATAACACAATTATCAGTTAATGTTTAGCCTGTGGCCAGTACTAAGATATTACAGAAGATCAAAAAATAATTGGTTGAAAATTTTCTTTCGACATTACTTCAAAATTTTTCAACGAACGCCATCAATTGCATTCAGACGCGGTGATATCTTGTAAAAAGGGATATATATCTGTTTTGAGGTTTTTTTTTTTGTAAAATGTAATATTGGTCATTTTAGACAGCATGTAAACAACATGAGTAGTTGTCGTAGGAATATTTGCAACATATTATGTGATATTAAAACTCTATATATATATATATATACATATAATATATATACATATAATATAATCGTAGGAAAGTCAAAACTGTACACTGAATATTTTTTTAAAAGAGTACTTGGGGCGTGATCTACAATCGATATAGAAGCCAAAAATATAGTTTTTAGGATTTTTGTCTGTTTGTCTGTATGTCTGTATGTCTGTATGTCTGTATGTCTGTATGTCTGTATGTCTGTATGTCTGTATGTCTGTATGTCTGTATGTCTGTATGTCTGTATGTCTGTATGTCTGTATGTCTGTATGTCTGTATGTCTGTATGTCTTTATGTCTGTATGTCTGTATGTCTGTATGTCTGTATGTCTGTATGTCTGTATGTCTGTTTGTCTGTTTGTCTGTATGTATATCCGGTGTAAGCTCAAAAAGTACTACATGGATTTACTTCAAATTTTGTATGAATATTACTAATAGGTCGGGTCAACATATAGGCTACATATTATTATGCTATCACTTACGGGGGAGGGGCAGTGCGGAGTAAACGAACTCCGCGCAGACGAAGTCACTGGCAACAGCTAGTGTATAAATAAGGATAGAAAGTAAATGTAAATACACTCGATGTTGCACAACACGCGAGGGTGCGTAAGCAGAATGTAATTTTAGTGAATGATATTAGTTTGAAAGAGAAGCGAGTGGATGTTAATGTGGTTTTACAGCGAAGCTTTTACCAGCGCGGATAGTAAGCACGGCCCGTAACCACGTGGATGACCCGTTGGAAACGACAAATCGAGAGTTGCGTAGTTGCTGTTATGCTATTAGAATGCTACTAGATTGAAAGCGCGGCCGAATTACCACCAGCGTGGGCCATCCGCGCGTGTTGGTTAAACTATATAACGATCTAAGAGATCAGAAGCTCGTAGCCTGTGACTCTTACCAACCGCCCTGGTGAAAGCGTTACTGTAAAACTACATTTGGACCCACTAAACTATTATTCATTAGAAAAGTACCGTATAATAGAAATTGTAAGGATGAGAGTATATAACGATCAAATACTAAATATATACAGAATATGTGGCAATGAAAAGGTAAAATATGGCATTAGGTGATAGCAAGATATGGGGTAGGCGTGATAAAGATTTTGATAGAGGGATTAGGTCAAAAGACTCGACCCCGGATAATTATTGTTTTCCCATACGCTTAGATGTGTAGATAATAGAAGCTTAAAATTATGTAAATTATATAAAGGATCTTAAAGTACGCAAGACAAATAGTATGGAACCTATAACATGAATTATTTAACTATAAACTTACCCTAGTTAACTATAAACTTCCTATCACTGAATTTCGTAATAGGAAGTTTATAGTTAACTAGGGATGCTTGATTTGTATCGATACTTACCTGGCTTGATATAGTAGCATTTAATTTGTGGGTGCAACTGTTTTTTGAG
Organism: Apodemia mormo; assembly: GCA_036924255.1. Lineage (NCBI taxonomy): Eukaryota > Metazoa > Arthropoda > Insecta > Lepidoptera > Riodinidae > Apodemia > Apodemia mormo. Next base: position 3,315,995 of record JAUPFN010000020.1, on the reverse strand, counting down.
TAATTGCAGCATTTTGTTCGCTGTAAATGGAGGGATCGTGGTAATCATCAGATTTCTTTGAGCAGTGCGTCTTGTACAAAATCTTTTGCAGTGTCTGCGTGGCAAATGATGAAGCGTTTGCCTTTTCGCATTGGTATTGTGGAGGTGGAAGCAGCAGTGTCTTCAGTCCAGGATCGGGATACGGTGTGGTTAGCATTGAGACATATTTCATCCGTAAATACAATATTTGTCCAATCTTGAATGTTTTTGCCTCTCTTAAAAACTCACATCGAGTCGAATTATCAGTGCGTTCCATTAATATTTTTCTTTTATTTGATTTTTATACAAAAAAAAATAATCCCCAAAAGACTTTGGCCAAAAAAGATTTTTGAGTACGAAAAAGACCACTTTTCTAAGAAACAATAAGGTTAATAAAGTTGACATTTATTTTTTCAGATAGTATTTATACAGGGTGTAAGGATAAACAACGTTGTCGCTAAAACCATAGGCAGTTGACTTTTTTTATGTTATAAGATAGCAAACAAGCAGATGGGTCTACTGATGGAAAGAGTCAACTATCGCCTATAGACACCAAAGATGTTAATGGTTCGTTGCTATCTTGTGGCGAGATCTAATGGCACATGTATAAATTTACCGGCTACCTTACCCTCCAAACCGGAACACGACAGTGACTAGCACTAGGTAAGGCGGTGGTACTAGACCTGGTCGAGCCAATGCAGAACTCTAGCGCTTGATTATAAATATTTTTATGTGAATTTAAAAATAAAAAAAACGTTATTTTCTTCAATAAAGAAAATAGAGTCAATAATAATTGCCTATAGACACCAAATAACATGTTAATGGTGTGATGCTACCTTGTGGCGAGGTCTAATGCCACATGCATTGGTTTACCGGCTACCTTACCCTACAAACCGGAACACGAAAGCGACAGGCACTGGCGCTATTGCGGCAGTAATAGGTAAGGCGGTAGTACCAGACCCGGGCGAGACAGTACAGAATCCTACCACCTAGTAGCCACGATGGTAGTGACTCACATAGCCATTCGTTCGCCTTTTACGACCTGCCTGGGAGAATGGCAGTTGGTCTATTCTTCAAAGGAGCACGGAATCAACTCGGGGGAAACCGTTTCCATTACCATAGGATTTACGGTATTTAAAACTGTACTATGTTCTATTTTCGATCTCAATATATCTTTGTACAATATTTCATTCAAATCGGTTCATTGGCTTAGGCGTAAAAAAGAGACAAACAGACAGGCAGGCAGACCTACTTTCGCATTTATAATAGTACTAGCTGACTCGCGCAGCTTCACCCGCGAGTAGATTATTAGCATGTCGTCAAGATAGCTTTTCATACAAATTTTATCCCCTATTCCAACCCTTTAAGGGTTGATTTTTGAAAAAAAGCCTATGTTTGACAACGGCTTTTCAACTACTTTCATGCCAAATTTCAGGAAAATTGGTAAAGCGGTTTAGCCGTGAAAGCGTAATAGACAGACAGACAGACTTTCGCATTTATAATATTAGTATGGATATGGATAGTATGGATACATGCTTAAAAAAATCGTCAACTCTAATACAGAACAGAACGATTCACAAACGGGTCCATTAAAATTTTTGACAAGAGCCCTAACGACTTCGTACAATAATGGCACTTACGCGCCCCTCTTCCTACCCTAGTTTGTAAAAATTTTGTGCATTTACATTCAATCCAGCATACTGAACCTATCTATAAAAAATTGTTTTGCAATTAGTGCAGGGAACAAAATTATTTTTTGGCTGTACTAAAGAAAAATAGCATGTCCTATATAAACAGAAAAGACTTTTCCTGAGAGTGTTTACTTAGGCTGCCATGTCGCATGAATTTTCTATTAAATTACATAAAATGCCATGTCTTAAAGCCTCCAGCCCCTTGACCATTAATTCTGTGTCAACGTTTATTTAATTTATTCTGTGGGTTCTAAAAGTAGCATCTGATAAAGGCTTATCATCAACTAGTTGAGTACTTTTTCTTCATGTATTTTACAAATATCCTTATTTAAAAATAAAATAGACTGATAACGATGAGATGTGATATTCACATTCGGCTTAATCCATTCATATTCCATATATACCACGATTCACTGGATGGTCAGTTGACACGATGGACGATGATTTGGACAATGAATTTTACCAATCTGATAACAATTATCACTTATATATTTATAGCAATAACTAGGAACGATATTTTTACGTGCTTAGAAAGACACGTGGATGTTAATAAATCACCATAAGTTCCGAGCTGCTACTAAGAACTGCTTTTGGAATTTAAGGAAAAATCTTGACGATCACTAGCCACAACAACCAGTGGTGGTAGGCGGGAATCATGAAGCCGCTCATATGAGCAAATGTTTGAAAACATTTCTCGATTTATCGTGAAAAATAGATATATGCCATGTCATGCTATTTTATCTTGCTGAATGAGACATGCATATGTTTACGCCAGATCCCTAACGGGGTAGGCAAAAAGAACCGAGAGCCATATATCACGATCCTTGCAGACTTGTCTCGATTCTTCTACATTCATTACTCTCTTCATACAAACACGTCGGTGGTGAAGATTCTTGAAACCACTTTTGGACAGTACTCAATCAATCTGATCATGGTATGTTAGTCTTGGTCTTCCCCGGTACCCATATCCTTCTACATGTGCATTATATAGCTGTTTTATTAACCTTTCATCTACCATTATTTCTACATGTCTGAACCAACGGAGCATGCCGTTTCTCATCTTTACACCAACACATTTTTTCATACCTAACCTCTCTCTCACTTCAATATAACGAACCCGGTCTGTGAATGTTACGCCACATATTTTTCCTAACAATCTCTCATCATCTCGACCGCATTGATTCTACTTCCATGTCCTTTTTGATATATCCAACTCTCACTTCCATACAATGGCATTGGGATAAGTACATACCTATAAGGAGCAAGACGGACACCCTGACTTAAAACTGTGCTTTTGAGTAATCTCCTTAATGCTCCATTCATTTATTTCCCTGCGTTCACACTTCTTTCGACATCAGAGGTATACTTTCCATCCCTTTTTATAGCACATCCAAGATATACGAACTCATTCTCTTGTTTCAGCACTACATCATCGACCACAACTCTTACATCCGTTCGGGTTGCTTATCTTTCAGATACTACAACTTTAGTTTTCTTCCCATTCAATTGTAGACTCAATAAGAAATGCTTAAAAATACCCCTGGAGCGAATATATTTTATCGGTTAGTAATATAACACTGTATTGCTGGGTAAGTGTAAGCTACTCTGACAATCTAACAAATTGCCTTGAAAAGCGAATCCAGTTTAATCCGTATCGAATATACATGAACATCACTTTTGTCCTACCTGGGATTCAAAACCGGGAATTACATTCGAAGCCAAATTGCGTTTTGACATATATTTTTTTATATTTTATTAGCTGTAATCCGCAGTTTCAGTCGCGCATATTTACTTTAGAACTTATTTTTAATCTTTCTTTATAAGCTAATTCTCTTATTTTACCCTCTTGGAGATCGAATTTTGAAAAACGCTTAAATACGTAATTTTTTTTTGTACTCAATTCATACGAAATTTCATGCAAATATGTCCAGGAAATAAAAAGTTTCATACAAACTGTTAGTCCCTATTTCACCCTCTTTGGGGTTGATTTTTGAAAAATCCTTCCTTAGTGGATGCCTAGTGCCTACATCATAAGAGAAATTACGTATACGTGTATATGATTTCAAGTTTCAAACTTCAAGGGTTTGGCCTGTGCGTTGATACATCAGTCAGTCACTTTTGCCTTTTATTTATATAGATATAGAAGATTATTAGATAACAAACACGCAAATGGCTATTCTGATGGAAAGAGAAATTATCGCCTATAGGCACCAAGGATGTTACTGGTGGTTTGCTATCCGTCTTTCCCCATGGCAATACCACATGTATAAATCTACCGGCTATGTTACCCTTTAAACGGAAACACGACAATGAGATGCAATCGCGGCAAGAATAAGTAAGCCGGTGGTACCGTAGTATGATGATACCGTGGTCATGATGGTAGTGATACGTAGAGCCATTTGGTCGCCTTTTGCGACTGCCTGGCAATGTAATCTGTTCTTCAAAAGAGCCCTGACCAACTGCAACACTGGGGAAAAATGTCACTGTATTTATTTACTAATATATTATTACTACAGTAATTATAACAATATTACATCTATATTTCTTCAGACAGTTCCAAAGTCTCATAAAATTTTATTTCTTTATTTTATTTATTATATCTTATTTTAATTTTCAATCGATTTCCTAATAAGGAGGATTTTCTCGATTCGGATATTTATGTATTTTTTGTAAATTCGGGCTTATCTCTGATATATTAACGGATTTCCCCGTGTTGGTCCTGGCTCCTTTTATAAATAGGACAGCTATCGTTCAGCCAAGCAGGTCATAAAATGTGACCGATGGGCTATGCGAGTCACTACCATCGTAGCTACTAGGTGGTAGCGTTCTGCATTGTTTCGCTAGGGTCTGGTATCACCACCTTACCTATTCCTGCCGCAAGTGCGTCAATGCTTGTCACTGTTGTGTTCCAGTATGGAGAGTTAGGTAGCCGTTAAACTTATGCAGGTGATATTAGACCTCGTCACAAGATAACAGCGCACCGTTAAGGCAAGGCACCAGAGATAAACGGAAAAAACTGGTATTGATTGTTAAATTACACGATATACCTGAAGATATTATCTAAGGAATGTGCTAACTCATTACATGATAGAATGTACTTTACTTGATCATAAAAAAATTCGAAAACAGACTAAAACAGTCTCTAAAATAAGTCATTTGTTCATAATATTTCTAATTTTCTACGTGAAATTTATATGGTGATATTTAGTTTAAAGTAAAAAAGAATGTACTAAATTTGGTTTTCAGCTGAAGCCCTATATTTATTTATCCGAAAACTTAACCGTTTCCCGGCGTTTTCAGAACATACCGCGCCACCCACTTTCTACATACAGTATTGGCGCGCGTCAAAATATCTCATCTTAACATCTTTAGTAATTATAAGTAAGTATATAGGCGACGGTTGACTCTTTCCGTTAGGAAACCCATCTGTTTGTTTGCTATCTTATGATATAAAAAAAAATATATTTTGTTTGCCTAAGAGATTGTATTTCCAATTTAGTACCATATAAATTTGGTACAGATCTGAATCAATCTACCCGAGATAAAGGAGATCGGAAGTCACTTGTTGCATTTGTACTTTGTTAAAATTAATACAATATTTTAGAAATGACATTTTTATTCTTTTTACAATTTAAATATTATAAAATTATAACTTTAGATGAAATAAATTAAGATGAATTAATTAATAATTTTATACTCCATTGTTATAAACAACGAAATACATTAACTTGAAAAGCAAAGCTATTAAGGAAGGTTGTATCTAACCTCCTACAATTTCCTTAGCTTATACAGTAGATACGTCTTAATTTTCATAAACATCTATTGTTAACGTCATATTGTTTTAGCTTTCTATAGACAACGTAGTATGGAACATACTCTATTGTATTAAATTATATGTTCACACTAGCAAATATCCATTAGCTTTATAACACATAAATTATGTCACTATGCAAAAATGATTGTATGGCATGTCATTTGTATAATTACGTACTTTTGCTGTATAACAACTTTCATCATAAAGTTTTCAAGTTATATTTTTATATAAAGATAGACAAGTAGATGAAAAGACATAAAAATTTCAAAAAAGTTAAATTGATGAGAGTGAATCCTAAAATAAATATATTTATTACGAACTTTGAGAAAAAAAAAATCAACTAGGTACATTAGATTCATGTGGTAGTATGTATGTCGCCGTGAAATTGTCAATACCGTTAGACTATAATCTACCTAGACTATAATCTACCTATAATTTGGTTAGGTTAGGTTAGCAGTTAAATTATAATATCACTTAGCTAGATTATAATGTAACGGAATTGCTCCCTAGCTAAATTATAATGTAACGGAATTGCTCTCTAGGTAGATTCTAAATAGAGATAATATCTAACGGTATTGACAATTTCGCGGCGACATATAAAACCAAAACTAAGTAGTATTATCACACCATGGTCACGTAATTTGTGATCAGAATAAAATTAAGAATATCAATTCAATTTATATTATACTGTATTTTTTTTATATCATAAGACAAGCAGATGGGTCTCCTGATAGAAAGCGTCAACCTTCGCCTATACACACCAAAGGTGTTAATGGTGCGAGGTTTTTTCTTGTGACGAGGTCTAATGCCACATGCATAAGTTTACCGGCTACCTTACCCTCCAAACCGGAACACGACAGTGACAAACACTGACGCTATTGCGGCAGGAATAGATAAGGCGGTGGTACCAGACCCGGGCGAGAAAATGCAAAACTCTGCCACGTCAGGCTGATGATGCTTGTGTAAGCGAAATCTACACAATTGTAAAAAGCGAAAATTAAATTATAATTGCTTTATTTTAAACCGGTACAAGTGTATAAATGATAAAATATTACATTAAAAATGGAGTTTCATCAAGTGCCGGCGATGTAAAGTGTGGAATTATCTATACATATAATAAAATCGTAGGATATTCAAAACTGTACATTGAATATTTATTTTTAAAGAATACTTGGGGCGTGATCTACAATCGATATCGAAGCCAAAAATATAGTTTTTAGAATTTTTGTCTCTTTGTCTGTATGTCCGGGTTAAACTCAAAAAGTACTGCATGGATTTACTTCAATTTTTGCATGAACATTACTAACAGGTCGGGTCAACATATAGGCTACATATTACGTTATCACCTACGAGGGAGGAGCTGTGCGGAGTAAACGAAGTCCGCGCGGATGAAGTTTCGGGCAACAATTTTATAAGCTGTTACTCGCGACTGCGTCCGCGTGACTCAAAATAATTACTAATGATAAGATTTTGGTCAAAACGTTACGGACCCCTACTACCTTAATAGTAGTCTCGATGTTAGTGACACGTATTAGCATTATCTCGCTTTTTATAAGATGCCTAACAGCTCAAAAAAGAGCCGGAATCAATACGAATTAAACTTCACTGTTCCTGTATAAAAGCAACGCAAACTCAATATGTAAATTGCACGCATAAATATCTCATTTGGTTTTATAAACAAACTTGTTTGATCCTGTTTGTAAATTAGTTCTAATTTTTCAACCGATGAAAACAAAAGATGTTACAGTTTGACATATTGTATTGTTCGCTCCATTTGGTTTCTTGTTATAAGATTTATTAATTTAAGCAACAACTGATGGAATATCGAATTATATTAAATACAAAATATAAAACTGATTACACTTTATTGCATACTAGCGACCTGCATGCGGTTTCACCCGCGTAGCTTTTGTTCCCGGTAAAGAATATCGGAAAGGTTTACACACTGAAATCTTCCTCAATAATCAATTTATCTAGTAAAAAAAAACGCATCAATATCCTGTCGTAGTTTTAAAGATTTTAGCATACATAGAGACATAGGGACAGACAGAGAAAGCGACTTTGTTTTACACTATGTAGTGATTACGAGTTACGACACTTCACTTCTCAATTTCACAAACACGAATGCCTACAAAACATATTTGTCAGACTTTTTTACTGTTTTATTCTAGTCTATTATTGAGGTTAAGTCAATGAACTAATCAAATTCAAACCCATCACTGAAAATCGGATTATCAGCATAATTGGATTAGTAGTATTGGAGATAAATTGCAACATTTTGTTCCCACAAATATCCTGTCACCCCAAACGCATATACCGTCTTTGTACCATCGTGGATAAAAATATTCCATGTACGTAACCTTAGTTCATATATAGCTCGATGGTGCAGAACCTTACGTATGCGAGTGGATTTATACTTGACCGGTCTTTTAGAAGCTACAACGAATTCACAAATTTATTTTAAAATAAACTTCTTTATTACATAAATTGTGCGTCGTTGCAAGGTGAAGAGCTCTTAGAAGTAATTTGACGGATTACAACATTTTCTACTTTTAATTAAAGTATCCTGACGAACAACGAATAGGATTATGTGTCGTGATGAAGTTCGCTTTCCTAGAAACTTTGATATTCGGAGACTATGACCTAAAAATCACAGTTAATTTAAGCAAGTAATTTGCTTACTAAGCAAGAAGTAATTAAAGAAGCAAAATTAGAAAATTGTAACATTTTCTACTTTAGATTAAATAATCCCAAATAAGGTTAGATAAGATCTTATGTTATGTTGAAGTTTGATTTGCTAGAAGCTTTGATATTCGGAGACTGTGGTCTAAGAATCACAGTATGGGGTATATGAGAAAAAAAATACATCCCCGCTTTACATTTATGTGAGCTACCCTAAAAAAATATATTATATCCTATCCTGTTTCAAGATTTCATGCTACAAATTTGTTGCCATGATTAATACGCAATATGTACTCCATGCTAAGTCACAGCTTTCCAGTACTAAGGATCTAGCTAGACTGCGGACGGATGGACGTAGCGAAATGATAAGTGTTCCTAATTTACTTTAGAATCCTAAAAAATTACAAAATTAAGCAAATAAAAACAATGGTTACTTTAGATGCATCTGCCATTTGCACGGTGTAAGTTAGGCTCCAGTGATTACTCCTGGAACTGTGCTAAGTGCTTTTACCGAGCTCTCTGTACCAAGTATATTTCTACCGCTACGTGAGTTGAGAGCCACTTCAAACACAGCGCTTACTGATATTAAATATTAAGTGCGGTTCCATATACTTTTATGTTATTAAATAACTACATAGCTAACCCGCGCAGATTTAGTAAGTCATTAATGTGACAGGTTGTAGACCATCTTTTATTTTCTTTTTTAGCCTTATTGGTCCGGGTTTCTTTGAAGAATAAACTAACTGTCGTTCTGCTAGACATGTGGTAATAGGTGGCTAATTAGCTATACGCGTCACTAACATCGTAATTACTAGGTGTTAAAGTTTCGCAACGTCTTGTCCGGGTTTACGGTACCACCATTTTTACTATTCCTGCCGCAATAGCGTCAGTGCTTGTTATTATCGTGTTTCGGTTTGGAGGTTAAGATAGTTGCTAAACTTATGCATGTGGCATTGTCATCCTGCAATTCTAGTATCAAAGCATCATTAACAGTTAAGAAATCTTGTTACCCTATTTCAGGCAAATAAAGAAATTTAATTTAATTTAATTTAGTTTTGGTGTCTATAGGCGATGGTTTGTCTTTCCATTAGAAGAGCCATCTGCTTGTTTGCTATCGAATATATAAAAGCCTATTGTGGGTTGAATTATGAAAAAAAGAAACCCGTGTTTGACCTTGGGTCGTAAACTTTCTCTTTGATTATTAAAATCATTTTGACGGTTTAGCCGTGAAAATTCAGACAAAGGGGCAGATAGAACGATATTCGCATCCATAATATTAGTATAGGTATAGATTTATATACTTTTTGGTGTTTAGGATCCTTTGACGTGTCGTCTTCGTGGGCGCCAGCTATTTACTTATCTGCTTTGAGGGGACCTGCTTCTCTGGTTGCTGAAGTTCCACAAGGAGGCGTATTATCACTTTAACTTTTTCTATTTTTAATATTGTTATCACTATAATAAATTCTTCTTTCTACCATCAATATGCGAATGATTTGCAACTTCATAGATAAGCTAATTTGACTGATCTAGATTTAACGACGGAATCTGTTAACTGGGATCTAGAGTCCATTCAGCAATGGGCTGAATCACATTTGTCTTTTAATGAAACCAGTGAAGTCACAGCTTATTATTATAGGCAGTATACAGAACATAATAGGATTAACTTTACAACATTATACGAAGTCAAATATAATAATATCCCTATTCGTAAATACATATTATGCAAGAAAATTAGGCCTTATCATGAACGGTCGTATAAAATGGACACTGAGTATAAATTAAGATTATAAGAAATTTAAGCCCCTATCCTTCGGTAGATAATGCGTTCGGTAGATTTCTTGCTATATCGTTTTTTATAAATATTTAGCGCTGCAGTTCATAAGTAAGTCACCAAAGGATTCACACCATAAATTCTACACTTGAAAACATGATTGGTAGCTTGTAGTTTCCTCGATAGAAAAAAATCAAAGTTACCTCTGAACAAAAAGGAAAATGCTTAGTATGGCGTAAATATTTAACGGAAGGCCGTCAGTTTTTAAATATTAGCAAAACAACAAATTTTAATCACTAAAAATAATTTAATCAACATATTTTAATCATATTTTACTCACTTTAATCGTTAAAAAGCTGCACAAAGTTCGTTCCAAAAATACCAATATTTTCTTCCTTCTTCCACTTCTGGATAACACTGATGTATAATACTGAGATTTCATAGATGAGCAGAAAATAAAACTTGAACGGCTTTAAAACCTGTAAATTAGGTTTATTTTTTGTTTGCGTAAATTCGACTACGTTATTCACTTCCGCTCAGAGTTACAATGGCTTCCTAAAATTCGTCCCCGCATGAATTCTCTCGCACAAGTTTGACGTCTATCCTACCCTCTGAAACAAAACACAATAGTTTAAGGCGATAGGTAATGCCAAACTACGAAATAGACACCTTTTTGAAAGCCTACTACTGCTAACCGATTGGTCCAATAATTAAAAAAAAATATGCATTATACGTATAATATAATTAAGTTTAAAATTTAAGTTCGTTTTTTCAACTTTATTGTTATTTTTGACGGAAAAAAATCGAATATCTTTCTTATTTTTACACAAAAAATTGCTTATAACTTCCAAACTACTGTAACGATTTTGGTGATTTTTTCTTTTTATTACAGACAATTTATTGCTTTATAAAATTTAAGTTCAAAATTTTACAAAATCATTATAGTGTGCTATTAAATCAATAAAAACCTTATTATTTAATTCGCGGACAGCGCTCGCTTCGAAAGTCAGTCTCCCGGTAGCGTTCATACGGGGAGGCTGTGTCGCATATTAGCATGCTCCGCTCTCCATATTCGAGTCAAAGAGTAATAGTACAGATAGAACGTTTGGCACAATAGTAAGATTGTGCCGTTTGGAAATTGAAGATTTCGTTTACGCTTGGATGTTTTTTTATAGTAGATAATGAGCTTGGACCGAGAAGTCTGTTTTTTTTACAGATGTTGTTCTTATGATATAGACAAGGAATAAGAAAGGATTTTTTTTAAATTCATCCCCTAAGATGGTGAAATAGGGGGTGAAAGTTTGTTTGAAACTCTGTCATTTTTGAGTTATTACAGCTCAAATAGAATGATATGCCGTAATTAAATTATCCTTTAACGAAAAAAAAAAAAAATATAAATTTAATATTTTTTGGAATTCTAGCCTATAGAGAGGTAAAAAGAGGCTTTAAAGTTTGTATCATAAATGAATTGTTTATTTATTGCATTACTATAAAATCTAAATTATTTTAATTTAGTATTTATGATTTTTAATACAATTAAGAAGTACGAATTTTTGGATTTTTTTAGTACTTATGCTCTTCAATCGAAATTGAAGAAACATGCATGTAATGTTCGAAGTTTCATCCATTAAAGGAGTAAAAGTGTGTGTTACAATTTATATGAAAAATCAAAGGTTTATGGGGAAAATAACTTGAAATTCGGCACTTATAATCTTCAACACAATTTAAGAATCATATATTTGGGGATTTTTTAAAATTTTATTCCTTAAAGGGTAAAAAAAGCATTGATGTTTGTATAAAAAATAGATTGTTTATTGTAGAATATTGTAGAAATTATTTAAAACTTAGTATTTATGATTTTTAATACAATTAAATGAATACGAGTTTAAGGTTTTCAAATGTCATCTCTTCAAAGGATGAAAAAAGTGGTAAAGTTTGTAGAAAACATAAAATATGTTTAATCAAAATCTCTTCAAATTTATTAGTCATGATCTTTAATTTAATTAAATAAAGGTGCATGTAAGGATGCTGTGAGTTTTATCTCTTAAAGAGGTAAAAGAGGGTATTAAAGGGGCTGAAAGCTAGTACTTTATAAATAGTTTTGTTTGGGATTAGTCGCTGAATAATATTTTGAGACTATTCATGTTTACGCTTTCCTACGTTTACGCTTGAATGTTTTATTAGCTATAGATAGATAAGTATTTTGTCAATATTTTGTATAAATGTACAAAAATAAATAAAAAATAAAACATATAAACAACGAAGATAATTCAAGCAAGCGAATAAAAAGCAAAACTCTAAAGAAAAAAAAAACTGGTACTATTTGAAGGTAGTAAGGACTTCGCAACTAAAAAAAAAATTAAATATATTATACATACAAATAGTCTAAATAAATCAACTTATTTAGTAGTTTCCTCTATAAACATTAAATCAAATTATATATCTTCTTTTTTATTACGAGATTTTGAAACAAAAACTAAGAAGCTAGTTAGTTTTAAAATATTATTCAAGAAATTATATTTAACCAAATTAAATTTTGAAAGGTTTTGTTAAATATTAATTGTTGATTGTATGTATTAAAATAAAGTGCTACACGGGATGTATTGTAAATTACAACACTTTCAAAGAAATAGGAAACAAAACTGTTATTATTGTGTAAATTGTTATATGATTTTTTGTCGATTTTCGGTACATTTTTTTTCTTTATATATTTATCGTTTTTCTAAAACGAATGTATATGTAATCGATAAATGAGCGATTACTGGTTATTGGTTTTGAGTTTGACAACATTCAGTCGATTCATGATGATAAAAGTTCATATAGGTGAACAAAAATGTTAAAACGTAGGTATCTGCATTCACTGTAAATACTCTTTGACGTTGGAGCAAGCTAGCGCGCGATATAATTTTTACGCTGCTCCTGTCAGAAACTCAAGGTCGTTCGCAGCTGTAATCGCCTTAAGCACAGATTACTTATATTATAGTAAACCAAACAAACAGATGGCTTTATTGAAGTAAAGAAATAACCATTGCCTATAGACATAAAAGATTTTTACAATTTTTGAAATGAGAATAGAAAGTAGCCCGAAAAGCTGCAACAGCGACACTGATTCAGTGAACGAGTAAAGTGCTCAGTCGAATAATGGCCCGCTAACGAGTTTAGTCATAATTTACAAAAATCACTGCTTCTAAACAATGAAATTCGATATTTATACGCTGGTATCCGTATAAAACATTTTTATTGGATAATAGGATCATTATTTAGGTATCTATTTTAATTTAGTTTAGTTCAGTATGTACAATATTTTAACAGTCAATCGATATATTTTATCGACATCAACTGTATTAAAACATTTATTTACATTAAAAAAAGTTTTGCGTCGACTTTTGAATTCATTTTAAATATAACAGTACACATAAAAAATTATTACTTAACTATACAGTGAACCTTAACGAAATTAGTAATATTCTTCATATTATATACATTGATCGAGTGCTATCCAAAGGGTGTACCTCTCTCAACACGAGCGTAAGTAATATTACTTGGTGGCTGTAGGTGAATAAATATTGTGCCACTTGGGTCATCTTTTTTGTCTGAATCATTGGTGAGTTTTATCTATTTATTGGATCAGAGTTTTTATTTCCGGTGGTGGTGGGCAGAATAACAAATTTAATTAATTTACATACATACATAATTAATTTCATCTTTTAATTATGGATTAACACAAAGTAATGCCTGAATCAATAAACTCTCAACCAGTAGAATTGATAATCAAACATAATTTAAACGCAGTAAAATTTAATTTTCAAAATCAGTTCCTAAAACATAAAATTACAGCTGAATTGTAAAACTTCTCCTATTGGAAAGTCGTTTTGTAATGTGAAACGTCACAAGTATCAGTCTAGAATTCCTACAAATGCTACATATATATGAAGTATATAATCCATTTAATTTCTTTTCAACTCCGTATAGCGCAATATGTCTGAATGTGAATAGTAAAGTAAATACAATACAAGTCGTAAAGGGAAAATATTAAAGTTTTATTTTAAATAGCACTCCCCAGATTTCAATTTCGCAAATGGTTGAAACAAGAATTGTTTCACGTTGCCCCGCATCATAGGTTGAGATTCCGCGGTCTTGACGTAAATAAACAAAACATGAGCCGAAGAGTTTTGGCGTTTCAGAACAAGAACTTATTAATCACGAGCTGATCCGTACAGTTTCACTCCTCAATGGTCGTCGTTAGGTATTTTTTTGCAACGCCCCCCATTTTCAATTTAATGAAAATCTTTATAATGAAAAAAAAAACACTGGGGATTTTTTTCATTTAATTTAAAACAACACGTACCTCAACACGATCTAAGCTATTTTTTGGGTATAATCATTTTTTCTCTAAAAGCATTTTATTAAATTTGAAATAATTATTTTTTTTAGATTTGAAAATAGTTAACAATGAAACACCTTGAGTGTTATCATTTAAAATTATTTTGAACTGAAAGCTTTATAAAAAGCTCAATATACTTCGTCATTCAAGCTCATGCTTCAAATTTTCTTCTAGTTTTGGGCTTTTAATACGTCTGTGAGCAGTTACGTACGAATCTGATAATTTTTTAACGCATTTTTGTGTAATCTGGTATTTTGTAATGCATTTTTGTGAAAATAATTCATACACTGTCATCAAATTAAGTTATAAAACAAAAGTCGCCGAAGTTACTCCTTTTTATATCAGCTACCTTCCAGTGAAAGTCGGCCGGTCCAGCTATTTCAGAGATAAGCTGGGTCAAACACATACATACATACAGACAGACAGACAGACAGACAGACAACAGACGGACGGACGGACGGACGGACGGACGGACGGACGGACGGACGGACGGACGGACGGACGGACGGACGGACGGACAGACAGACAGATAGACAGACGGACAGATAGACAGACAGACAAGGGAAATTCTGTTGAATTGGTGGGAATTTTTTGAGTCCCAAAAAGTGTATCGAGCAATATGTGGTGTTAATCTATTACATTCCTGTAAACCACTTTTCAAGTCTTTTAAGGTAAGTACTTCCCTTACCATATTTTGTATATTTTAGTATTAGCAAAAAAGCACCAAAAGATATTTAAAACAAATACTTTAGTATTCTACACTTTTTATCGTCGGCACTTGAAGAAACTCAATTTTAACACAATATTTATTAACTGATAATACTTGTACTGTTTCACAATAAGATAATTAAATTAATTTCCGAACGGTGTCGCTTACACAAGCATCCTCAGGGTATTTACAGTTAGTTAATAACTGTAAATACCCTGAGGATGCTTGTGTAAGCGAAACCAGTAAGGGTATTTACAGTTATTAACTTACAGTTATTAACTAACTGTAAATACCCTAAGGATGCTTGTGTAAACGACACCGGTCGGAAATTAAATATAATTATCTTAGTGTGAAACAGTACAAGTGTTATCAGTTAATAAATATTGTGTTAAATGCTATAGTCACGGGTAACTCGTATTTTAGGAATAGTAAGATACTATATATTTATTTGTTACCAAAAATTAAATATATTTACGGATAATGTGCATTGTACTCGTATGTCTAATTATTATATATCACGATATGGCCAATTAAACGATCGTCCCACGACATGTACAATCATATTCCTGATAGTCTTACATCATTACCTATTAATAAATTTCGCAAAAATTTGTTTGATTTGCCGTTAGATAAAACTTATAATGATATTAAAGAATTATTACCCAATAAAATGAAATATTAATGGATAGAAATATAAGTTTGTTGAATTCACCTTAAAATAATTCAATGCAATAAAATTTTGGAAATGGTGAAAGCTTTGTAAATTATAATAAATTTAATTACACAAAAAATGACACATGTAATTGTAAAAATTACTATAACTATATGATAGCATTCTTGTACATTAGTAATAAGTACATAAAATAGAGAAAAAAAGACAAGATCGCCCAGTTTCTTCCATCGAATCTTCTCAGTGTGGGGCCGCGTTTCAATCTAGTAGTAATTCTAAAAAACCATTATAAAGTTTTCAATGTTATATCTTATGATGGTAATTTTTAAATATTTGCACACCATATAATGGTAGAATATATTGGTAACTTTATTAATTTTTAACAACTTGTAACATCCATACTCTTGCAAATAAATATTTTCTTTTTTTTTATTTACAAACAGATACTTCATTTTTATTTATTTGTATAGATTACAAACACACGCTCCAATTTTATTTATTTGCATAGATGTATTTTTAAGATATCAAGTTTCCTTTTTTAGAGTAACAAACGGAACCCTTTGACCATCTGCTGTGTCTATCTGTCTTACTGTCAGGGAGATGGTAAATGGAAATAGATAGTTACAAGATTTTTAACAGTTTTTTTTGACACTAGCTCAGCGCTAGAGCGTCCCAGCTTTAAGGAGACAGTCGCAGGTTCAAATCCTGCGTGTCGATATTTTTCTTTGTTGTTTTTAAAGTTTCACAAAATTAGACTCAAATGTGTTTATCATACAGGTAACCTCAGTTGATATTGTCTGGTCGTACGGAACCCTAAAAGTCTGAATCCGACTTGAAAAAAGGGACAATGGTTAAACAAGAATGTCAAACTTTTAAATAATTGCACACCATATTTGGTAGAATAAGTTGGTGAATACGCATTGCTTTTAACAACTTATAAACACAAATTTTCTTGTGAAACAACTATATTAATTTCAAGACTAGAAAAATATGACGCAATTCTTGACAAAAAACTTGCACTACGATACGTTATTCCATTACTTATAAGTTGAGTAATTTAAAGGTCGATTTCAAAGAGGAATAGGATTCAAAGATTATCCCTTGTTTTGGTCTGAACTCCGTTCAAAAATAGGTCAAATGCCGTTCTCCCAGGCAAGTCGTAAAAGGCGACCGATTGATTATACGTGTTGCTACCATCATGATGACAAGGTGTTAAAGTTCCGCAACGTCTCGACCTGGTATTTGGTACCACCGTCTTAACTATTTCTACCGCTGTAGTGTCAGTACCTGTCCCTGTTATACTCCGGTATAGAGGGTAAGGTAGCCGATAGATTTATTCATGTGGCAATGCATCATTAACGTCTTTGGTGTTTGTAGGTGAAGGTTTCTCTTTACATTAAAAATTCATCTGCTAATATGGAAGTGAGAGAGAGGTCAGGCTTGAAAGAAAGTGTCGGTGTGAAGATGAGAATGGGCATGCTTTGTTTGTCCTGATATGTAGACACAATGGTAGATGAAAGGTAAACAAAACACATATACAATACGAATGTAGGAAGTATAAATAGAAGTATAAATAAGCATGTAATGAAAGGATGTAGGTGCCGGAGAAGACCAAAACTGACGTACCATGTGCAGATTAATCGAATACTATATATATATATATAGACTAGCTACAACGTGCAGCCCGCTTTATAAAAGATTTGATGAATCCTGCGGAAATAACTCATTTTTCCAGTATAAAAAGTAGCCGTTGAGCTAATCCAGGTGATCATCTACTTATGTACCAATTACATACAAATCCGTTCGGTTGTTTTAAAGTTGTTTTAAAGGCGTGATAAAGTAACACAATACATCCATCCATCCAAACATTAAAACATTCGCATTTATAATATTAATATATATTGGCTTCATGAAAATTGTTTCTATACATTAAAAGAATATTTTACTTATAAACATCTATACAAATGAATAAAATTGGAGTGCCTGTTTGTAATGTTAAAATAACCGCTTTTTACTAAATGCATATGGATGTATACACAGTACATATACTACTTTTGTCTGTCTGTCTGTCCGTTTGTTCTGGCTAATCTTTGGAATGGCTGGTCCGATTTTGATGGGATTTTCACTGGCAGATAGCTGATGTAATAGGGAGTAACTTAAGCTACTTTTTTCGAAAATTTTCCAGGTGGACAAAGTCGCGGGCTCAGCTAGTATTAAATAATTTCTGTCAAACGTTAATATAAAAACAATATTAAATAGATATATATTTTAAAAGTTATATATGTAATGAATAATGTGATGTTGATTATAAAAATTTAATAATTCATGTATAGTGCTATATTATATATAGTATAATGGAATATATAAATAAATCTTATAGAATAATAATAGAAGTAATTATTGTAATGGTAGTACTAAGTAATATTTATTGTATTAATTAATTAAAATTAGTATTAAGTATTTTTTTAATTTTATTATATAGTAGATAGTATTATAATTATATATCCTAACTTAAAACCGTCTTGCATGCTATTGAGTAATGGCGGAACACAGTTTTTTTTATGAAAGAGGGGGCAATCGAGCAGGAGGTGCACCTGAGTGCTAAGTGTGAGTTTTTCTTTTCGCATTCGCAACGCGCTCACGATCGAATGCGAAAAGAAAAACTCACACTTAGCACTCTGATGTTGAGTGATCACCACCGCCCATGGACATCTGCAATACCAGAGGTCTTGCAGTTGCGTTAAAAAAACTACTTATAACTTAATATTACTTATGTACTTACGTACTTATAACTAAATATTAACATGTTATATAGTGTTCCAAGCAATGTACAAATAAATACCCCTAGGCCAGAAGGCTCTGCACATAATAGATTTTTTTAAGTTGAAAAATAAAACAAGGTCAGGTATATATTTCTTTTTCTCATTAACGGTTTATACGATTTCGACATTTTTAAAGTCACATAAATAGTGTTTAGCTGTAATTAAACCAGATAAGTGGCATGATCATTTAGATCAGATAGTCTGGTGTTACTATCTGTATGCACTATCAATATCTTCGGTGTAAATCTGTACATATAATAAAATCGTAGGAAAGTCAAATGTACATTGAATATTTTTTTAAAAGAATACTTGGGGCGTGATCTACAATCGATATCGAAGCCAAAAATATACTTTTTAGAATTTTTGTCTTTTAGAGAAACAGACAAACAGACAAACAGACTAAACTTGTCCGTTTGTCCGTTTTTCCGTTTGACCGTTTGACCGTTTGTCCGTTTGTCCGTTTGTCCGTTTGTCCGTTTGTCCGTTTGTCCGTTTGTCCGTTTGTCCGTTTGTCCGTTTGTCCGTTTGTCCGTTTGTCCGTTTGTCCGTTTGTCCGTTTGTCCGTTTGTCCGTTTGTCCGTTTGTCCGTTTGTCCGTTTTTCCGTTTGTCCGTTTGTCCGTTTGTCCGTTTTTCCGTTTGTCCGTTTGTCCGTTTGTCCGTTTGTCCGTTTGTCCGTTTGTCCGTTTGTCCGTTTGTCCGTTTGTCCGTTTGTCCGTTTGACCGTTTGACCGTTTGACCGTTTGACCGTTTGTCCGTTTGTCCGTTTGTCCGTTTGTCCGTTTGTCCGTTTGTCCGTTTGTCCGTTTGTCCGTTTGTCCGTTTGTCCGTTTGTCCGTTTGTCCGTTTGTCCGTTTGTCCGTTTGTCCGTTTGTCCGTTTGTCCGTTTGTCCGTTTGTCCGTTTGTCCGTTTGTCCGTTTGTCCGTTTGTCCGTTTGTCCGTTTGTCCGTTTGTCCGTTTGTCCGTTTGTCCGTTTGTCCGTTTGTCCGTTTGTCCGTTTGTCCGTTTGTCCGTTTGTCCGTTTGTCCGTTTGTCCGTTTGTCCGTTTGTCCGTTTGTCCGTTTGTCCGTTTGTCCGTTTGTCCGTTTGTCCGTTTGTCCGTTTGTCCGTTTGTCCGTTTGTCCGTTTGTCCGTTTGACCGTTTGTCCGTTTGTCCGTTTGTCCGTTTGTCCGTTTGTCCGTTTGTCCGTTTGTCCGTTTGTCCGTTTGTCCGTTTGTCCGTTTGTCCGTTTGTCCGTTTGTCCGTTTGTCCGTTTGTCCGTTTGTCCGTTTGTCCGTTTGTCCGTTTGTCCGTTTGTCCGTTTGTCCGTTTGTCCGTTTGCCCGTTTGTCCGTTTGTCCGTTTGTCCGTTTGTCCGTTTGTCCGTTTGTCCGTTTGTCCGTTTGTCCGTTTGTCCGTTTGTCCGTTTGTCCGTTTGTCCGTTTGTCCGTTTGTCCGTTTGTCCGTTTGTCCGTTTGTCCGTTTGTCCGTATGTCCGTATGTCCGTATGTCCGTATGTCCGTATGTCCGTATGTCCGTATGTCCGTATGTCCGTATGTCCGTATGTCCGTATGTCCGTATGTCCGTATGTCCGTATGTCCGTATGTCCGAATGTCCGTATGTCCGTATGTCCGTATGTCTGTACGTCTGTATGTCTGTATGTCTATGTCTGTATGTCTATGTCTGTATGTCTATGTCTGTATGTCTGTATGTCTGTATGTCTGTATGTCTGTATGTCTGTATGTCTGTATGTCTGTATGTCTGTATGTCTGTATGTCTGTTTGTCTTCATGTATGTCCGGGGTAAACTCAAAAAGTACTGCATGGATTTACTTCAAATTTTGCATGAATTTAAATGAATGAATTTAAATGAAAAAATTACTAACAAGTCGGGTCAACATATAGGCTACATATTATCACGCTATCACGCTCCCCTACCGGGGAGGTGCTGTGCGGAGTAAACTAAGTCCGCGTGGACGAAGTCGCTGGCAACAGCTAGTTCTTATATAATCTTTAAATTCTAATTCATGTTTAATCCAGGTAAGTAAAGCAATAGTGATCTTATGTATGTTTTTTCAGGTATTTGAAAAAAGTCACAAAAAGGAAAAGTTGAAAGTAAATTTAGTTACCAGTACATAAATGAGCTCATTATTTTCAATTGATCGTGCCTACAAAAAATATATAAGCTGCTTTGAGTCGGGTACTCCTTAGAGAGTCATTGGTTCACTTTCAGTAACGAGCAGCAAGAGAAATTATTCGATTTAGTGTCCATACCATAAGTTGTTCCAAAAAACATTTGCACGTCAGTGTATTATTTTAAGCTTCCGTACCAAAATATTAATTAACTTACAATGTGATTTCCTTAATCCTTCCATTGTTTTCTACATCCCTATAAATAATAAAAAAATCTCAATTATAATTTATATACATGCATATATTACTTAAAAAATACGACATAATACACCCTGCGTGTACTGGCAGATGAGATTAAACAAAAGTTTGGAAAATCGTGCACGCTAAAGTGCACGCCATAACGTTTTTTTTTTCTTTAAATTATTTATTATAAAAAAAAACAGATCCGGATGAAGTGATTTTTAATACGAATCTGTTCTGAGTGAATTAGATAATATTGATAATAAAATAAATTGAATTTATAAAGCCAATTAACCTATTCCATGTTTACAGACATAAAATAATCGACTGACGGCCATCAACATTTCTCAACGAGATTTTTTGGAGTAATTAACTCTTCAAAGGTTTTTTAACACAGGGTTTGAAGAATAAAGGTTTTTCTTTATATATACTTTTTATATCAAATTAGTGTATGAATTTAATACTGAATGTGATTGAAGTTGGTTGAGCCATACATTTTCATTCAACCGATAACAATAAGTTCCAACATAGGGAATAAGATCTCGTTGTAAACCTTATCATAATATATGAAACCTAACCCTGTAATCTGTTTATACTCTACGTGTATTGTAGAGGACACAAAAAGCAGAAAAATACAGCAGGACTACCATTTAGAACTATCTAACCATTTACAATATGTATGAGTAGATGCATTTCTTATTTTTCTTTATCGCCTGCACAAAACATTGTAATGTAAATGTAGCAAGTCACACTGTCGTTAACTACTTTTCGTCTTTATTAAATTTTATGTCAATAATAACATAATAGTGTTAAAAAATACAGGAACTAATTCGATTTACGATAAAGCTATTTCAAATTGTGTTTCGTTCCTTACTTTAAAGCCGACAGAGCATCATTCATCGTGATGGATTGCGGTGCTTTCAATAAAATGAAAACAGTTCATTGGAAGTTTTAGTTATTACAAATGAACACTATTGCACACTGAACAAAGCTGTTCAAGTTACTTTAAAAGAGTAAATTTTAGATAAAAATTTATATTTCCTTTTATATTTAGCTCATTTGTTTATTTAGTTTTACTTTGAAATAGCCAACCGTCGGATTACCAACAAGATAAAGTTTACAAACAATTACAATTACTTTATCTAAATTCCTGATTTAGCAATTGATTTTTATAATTTATATTTTTTATAGACTACGTTAGTAAAGAACACAGGTGATTTTGTGTTTAAACATCTTTTGCGTGATTTTTGGAGCGCTAAGTATTAGACTATATAACTATAATAATTCTATGTTTTTTTTTAAATAATTAAATAACATAAATTACTACGAAAAATCATGTCAATAATATTGGAAGTTTTAATTTGATTAACTTTTATCATCATATTTAGGTGTTAATATTTTATAAATCCTTAATTTCATTTATAATAAATATCAATAACTTTATATATTACTAGCTGTTGCCAACGACTTTGTCCGCGCGGACTTCGTTTACTCCGCACAGCACCTGGTCGCTAGGTGATAGCGAGATAATATGTAGCCTATATGTTGACCCGACCTGTTAGTAATATTCATGCAAAATTTGAAGTAAATCCATGCAGTACTTTTTGAGTTTACCCCGGACATACATACAGACAAACAGATAAACAGACAAACAGACAAAAATTCTAAAAACTATATTTTTGGCTTCGGTATCGATTGTAGATCACGCCCCAAGTATTCTTTTAAAAAAAATATTCAATGTACAGATTTGACTTTCCTACGATTTTGTTAAATGTATAGATAATTTCCAATATAAGTCTCAAATGAAAAATCTCTTTTTTTTAATAAGGAATAGTTTAAAGTTAATTATTTTTTGGTATTTTAATTATCTATAAAATGGTTTGGCAAAATCTTAGTTCAGAATTCTTTCAGTCTAATGATTTCTGAGATTAGTAGTAGCACTGTCTTCAGTGACAAATTAAATCCTAAACACAGACAACAAAGGAAAGAACTAAATGTTTATTAACTTTATTTAGCTATTTTTTTCCAAGCTTATAAGAGTTGATATCGAATCTTAAGGTATTTATTAAATTTAAAGGTGATACTAAAGCAAACGATATTTAGGGTCTCGTCTGTGTTCTTTACATAACAGTCTATTTGCAGCAAACTATTTAAATACTTTTTAAATGAATTCAAGCTCACAAAATAAAGTTTTGTAGGCTAAAAAGTATTTAAACCATTTGGAGCAAGCAGGCTTGAGGACTACGGCGTTGACAGCAAGAATATTTTTAAATTTTTTAGCGAGTTTGGAGGGCGCTACAGTTACCGCTTCGTGGCGCCACCGTTTCTCTTCGTACGATATCTGATACTCTTTGTCAAATAAATAGAATACGTAATATCAAATTAGTTCGCATGAAAGTTACGCATTTTGGTTTTTAAAATAAATATAGAAAGAAAGAAAGAAAGAAAGAAAGAAAGAAAGAAAGAAAGAAAGAAAGAAAGAAAGAAAGAAAGAAAGAAAGAAAGAAAGAAAGAAAGAAAGAAAATATTTATTTGCAAGAATATGGGTGTTACAAGTTGTTAAAAATAAATTAAATTACCGACATATTCTACCAATATATGGTGTGCAAATATTTAAAAAAAAACATCAGTATATAATATTACATTTAAAACTATAAATTGTATCGATTTTTCAGAATTACTACCGGATCGGAACGCGGCCACACACTGAGAAGATCCGGCGGAAGAAACTCAGCGGGCTGGTCTTTTTTCTCTAATAGTTAGCTATAGTTCAAAAACTACTAAGTGGTACAAATTCACGAATAACGTCGAATCGAATACTTGTAATCATTATTTTGAGATAGGACTCTTATGTTTATTAGTGTTTAAGGTTATTTTTATTAATAAACGGTGTAGATTTTTGCGACAGGACTCGTAGTTAATGTTTAATGGAGCTATTGCTTGAGAGAGAGATAAAATCACACCACAAATGAGTCCTTCATTTGCGTTGACATTTTATCTTCAAGACAAGAGCCATAGTTGTTACGAGGTCGTGTATTTGATGACCTCATCAGCAATCTAACCGTGTAATCCTTTGTGTTATGAAAACTTCGAATATGCCTGTTACCGTGTGTTGTGTGACTTCATAGACCAGGAAGTTTTGCTTTCCTCGAGATGGAAATATACAAACTCTTTGTTTTCTTTGTTCTCGTATCAAATCCAATGAATGGATGGATTTATTTTTAGGTAGCTTATACCTCAACACCCCTGTGGTAAATTTCACTAGAATATTAAGTAGACGGGAGTTTATTTTTTATTCTAGTAAAATTTATCAAGAGTTGTCCATAATAACATAATTGAGACAACCCTATTTAACAAATGATTTTGACAGCCCTAGAAGTTTGACAGTGCGTGCTTACAGGCACCACCAAGTGGAGAAAAGATTGCCCCCCCGAACTTATTATAGTGACGTGCTGTCTTATCTGTACTACTACATATTACTTTATAATTTGGGTTGAGGACTGTTTTTGGAAACAAAAACTGATGAACGTAAATCGTCTCATTTTTATCTTAAAGATTTTTTTAGATGAATAGGTAAAAACTGACCAAGTGCGTTTAGCTCTACGAGTACCAACCATCACTTTAATAGAACGACCGCGAACCGAGAGCGTTACACCACGACAAATATAAAATGACCGAAATGTCAAAAAATATACCGGCAACAAATTTCATCAGTTCGTTAATTTGAGAGTAGAGTGGATTGCTATCGCCAATTTATCGGCTATTATAGTTTGTTTCTTACGATAATCTAGACCACCATCTTGCAGCATTTTCGTCTGGGAGATAGTGTTAATAGTACATCATCTAAATTCAAAATGATGTTGAAATTTTATTTTTTGCGGAAAACTAAAATTCCGTTTTAAATTATAGTTATTTATTAAACTACAATAATGATTTGAAAAGGCTAAAAACACTTATTAATAGTTATAAGGATAGTTTGTATAATAAGTAATGGAACTAGGGTTGCCAGATAGTCGAGATTCGTCTGGATTGTCCCGACATTTCGTATGATGTCCAGAGTCCCTAAAAAAACAAATATGTCCCGACAAAATAAAAATTTAAAATAATTTATTAAAAATGCCATGCCCTTTGAACTTAAAAATTATATTAATGTTTCCTATGTGTCTTCCAAATTTCACTAAAATCATATCAACGGTTGGAGAGTTATCGCGAAACAAACATACATGTATACTTACATACATAAATACATACAAAAAACGTGTTTTCGCCCCAACTCGATTTAGATACTTTACTCTCTCGGTCAATAAATGTTATATTATTATGTGATCTCATCTATAATTTTAAAATTTAATTAATAATAAGTGAATTTTTATTAGCACTTTTTTCTCCCGACTGTGATCCCAAAATCCCGACATTTTGAAATTTTGCCCAGATATTTTAGTCTTCCCATCTGGCAACCCTAAATGGAACCCATAGGAGTAATGGAACCTATAGCGGAGTCGGTGAAAAACTAAGCATAGTCGAGGAAGACTTGTCAAAAAGTTCTGCTAATAAATGTCTAATACAATCTATACTGTCATCTGATGTTTGGTCATCGCTGAACATTGCTGGAAAAAGTGTTTTCTTACACAGATGTTTCTCCTGTCAGGAATTCCTGAGTCCCATCGCTTACCAGTCTTCTAACTTAGCGGTACGCGATATTGGATACATGAGAAATATTTCAAAGAAGTAATTAAGTACTTTTGGCGTGAATATCCCATGAAATAAATTAAAACTTAAACTCACTACGGAGAGAAACGTGAAGTAATTTAAAATTAAAATTAAAATTAAAACAAAAAAATAAAATTAAAAGAAGTAATTTAAATTTAAAAGGAAAGTTTTATTCATTAATAACGAGCAATTATATAATAACAGGATTGAATGTCTTAAGTTCATACGTATTCTGTGCAAACTCATCACCTACGCATCGATCATTAAACTATCACAGCTCAAAACTTGGATCGGAGTTACACATCAAAGTTTAATTAATAGAATATGTAGATAATTTGCTAGATACAAAATTTATCCTATTAACTATAAGGTAAGACTTACATTGAAAGCATCTAAATTTAATCAAGCCAACATGTTAGCTAGTTTGATTGATCGAAGGTGTGGCTTACATTACAAATTAATCCCATCCATATCATGTGACATATTATACGTCATTGACTGACTAGTCTGCAAATAACAATAGCTTCATTGATAATAATAGCACAAGTATTTTCAAGAAAGTTTAACGTATATTATTTTTGACATCTATACGTCTTATTTGTTTCATTGATCATAAAAATCAATAGATATAGTTTTATCGGGAATATATTTATATATTTAACGGGGCGGTCACAGGGACAATCATTTGTGTGATGCGCATAGATGTTTATATTTCTGGGTTTGGGTATTTATTATGTACTAGCTGTTGCCAGCGACTTCGTCCACGCGGACTTCGTTTACTCCGGCACAGCTTCTCCCCCGTAGGTGATAGCGTGATAATATGTAGCCTATATGTTGACCCGACCTAGTAGTAATATTCATACAAAATTTGAAGTAAATCCATGCAGTACTTTTTGAGTTTACCTCAGACATACATACAGACAAACAGACAAAAATTCTAAAAACTATATTTTTGGCTTCGATTTCGATTGTAGATCACGCCCCAAGTATACTTTTAAAAAAAATATTCAATGTACAGTTTTGACTTTCCTACGATTTTATTATATGTACAGATTTAACTGTATTTATATATGTATTTCTATGTATTAGTATCGTTGACTAACACCCATAACACAATCAAATAATTTGCTTGCTTTGGGTTTATATCAATTCGTGTAATTAAGTATCCAGCAATATTTATTTATTAAAGTTTAATATGCTATTGTCTACATCCAAAAGAACACAGGCCATTTTGGTTTTGTACATCCCTTGCGTGTCTTTCGGAGTGCGAATATTAGATAAACTAGAATAATTTTCAACTATTTTTAAATCAATTACATAAAATATATCGTGAAGACCAATCATATAAAATCATATAAAATATTGAGACTTTAATTTGATTAAATTCTATCATCACATTTAAGTGTTACTATTGTATGAAACTTTAATTACATTTTTATTAAAACAGTAATAAGTTTATATATCATAATTTTCATTACATTTATCAAATAAAATTTCTCCCTGTTTTTGTATTGAAGAATAGTTAATGCCAATTTATTTTTGTTCTTTTAAGTACCTATAAAGCGTCTTCGCAAAATCATAGCTCAGAATTCCATCAATCTAACTTAAATTTCTGAAATTAGCAGCTGTTGTACTGAAAACAGCCAATGACAAGATAAATACCTAACCACAGACTGCTAAGGAGAGAAATGATTATTTACGTTAACCTTACCTAAATTCCAACTTTATTTAGCTACTATCCCCAAATTAAAAAAATATTTATTAAATACGGATAAGTTAAGGAGTTGATATAGAATCTTAAGGAATATATTAAACTTTAAGATAATAACTAAAAAAATGATGTATGAAGTCTTGCCCATGTTCTTTCGACTGCAGTAATAAATACTTTAATTTTAGTTGCATTTTATACATAGTTTATTTAAAATTTTGCTTCTTACCTATCCGATATTTTTCTGATTTGTTTGGTTAGTCATAAATAAAAGTATTAGTTTTATGACAGAAAAAATCTTTGCTAGATTTAAAAATAAGAGAAAGCGTTTAGTTTGATTAGTTTCATGACTTCCAACTATATTCCTTTTTACACGCTTTTTATTAGCTTCACCTGTATGTTTGTATGTTTGTTTGTAACCGACTTCTTTGGGCGCGATTTTGACCCACTTTAAACGGCCAGATTTCGTTCAAACTTTGTAGATTTATCGAGGACCGATGACAATACACTATTTTGATAAAATTATTCCATTTTTAACCAACTTCAAAAAAAGGAGAAGGTTCTCAATTCGGGTGGTATATTTTTTTTTTATGTATGTACACCGATTTCTCCGAGGTTTCTGAACCGAATTACGTGATTCTTTTTTTGTTTGATGCGGAATAGTTTCGAATTGGTCCCATAAAAATTTGATTCAGGTAGGCCCAGTAGTTTTTGTTTTATGAGCATTTTTTTTATTTATTGTACCTATCTCGATGTTTTTACACGCTTTTTATTAGCTTCACCTGTATGTTTGTATGTTTGTTTGTAACCGACTTCTTTGGGCGCGATTTTGACCCACTTTAAACGGCCAGATTTCGTTCAAACTTTGTAGATTTATCGAGGACCGATGACAATACACTATTTTGATAAAATTATTCCATTTTTAACCGACTTCAAAAAAAGGAGAAGGTTCTCAATTCGGCTGGTTTTTTTTTATGTATGTACACCGATTTCTCCGAGGTTTCTGAACCGAATTACGTGATTTTTTTTTGTTTGATGCGAAATAGTTTCGAATTGGTCCCATAAAAATTTGATTCAGGTAGGCCCAGTAATTTTTGTTTTATGAGCATTTTTTTACTTATTGTACCTATCTCGATGTTTGAAATCAAATCTCGCAAGTAAATTTGATCCACTTCCCGATTGAGCTGAAATTTTGTATACGTATGTTAATGGAATGACAATGAAACCTTAATGCAGTGGATCTGATGAATCTGAATCGGAAGGTGACCACAGGAACTTAATAATTAAATGGTTAAAAATCGGTTAATGACTATTGACTAGGTAGAATGAAAAGTCTATTGAGTTTGGACTCATTTGATTCATGTTGACGAGCACTTTGGTGCTTGGTGGTAACTAGGAGCCTGCAAGGTCCGATGATGAAGCCAGAAGGTGGCCCTAGGAGCTCAGTAATTAAATGACAGAACTCTATCGAGTTTGCGTTCGTTTGATTGATGTTGACGAGCACATTGGTGCTTGGTGGTAACTAGGTTCTTGCAGGGTTCAATGATGAAGCCAGAAGGTGGTCATAGGAGCTCAGTAATTTAATGACACAACTCTATCGAGTTTGGGCTCGTTTGATTCGTATCGACGAGCACTTTGGTGCTTGGTGCTAACTAAGATCCTGCAGGGTCCGACGATGAAGCTAGAAGGTGGCCATAGGAGCTCAATAATTAAATGACAGAACTCTTTCAAGTTTGCGCTTGTTTGATTGATGTTGACGAGCACTTTATTGCTTGGTGGTAACTAAGATCCTAGAGGGTACGATGATGAAGCCAGAAGGTGACCATAGGAGCTCAGCAATTAAATAACACAACTGTATCGAGTTTGGTCTCGTTTGATTCGTGTTGACGAGCACTTTGGTGCGGGTGGAAACTAGTTATAAAAGGAACTACTCTTAACAAAAGTCGTTGTTCTACGTCTGTCAAGTCAGTCAGTTCAAGAGGTAAAGATATAACTTCCATGTTGTTCCAGTAGGCCTGAGAAAGAACTTTTCTTTTTTTTTATGGTAGTCGAGCAAAAAAAAAAACAAAACGTGCTTTAACTAATGACGTCTGTTGTTTTGGATATAATAATTTCTTACAGATTGTACATAGTACTTCAGCATATTGATTTATGGTGGTTATAAAATTACGCTCAGTAATTGAACGAAGTCTTTGTGACGTCTGACGCGCTACCGCTTAGCGGTTCTCACGTGGCTGAGCAGACTCGATTGCTGTACGGTTTCGTATCACTACTAATCCACGAGCTCTCTGCTCGGCGGACTCCTTAGCTAAACGCTCTTCAATGAGACCAATTCTATGAGCTTTCTGCTCGGCAGACTCATTCGCTAGGCGCTCAATAATGAGATCAACTCTAATAGCTCTCTGCTCAAAATACTCATTCGCTAGACGCTTTTGGATCTTACCGAGTCTAGAAAATATATACTTTCGAAAGTTTCTTAACGTAAACGTGATTATATATATGCTTTCATGGCCAGCAAACGTTTTTCACGATCTTTAATAGTATCACAAGAACGTGACATTGTGTTTCGATGAGCATTTTTACGAAGAGGACTACCTACTTTTGTTCCCTTTCCGTTTCTTGAGATCTTTATTTTTTAAGACGCGCAGCACCTGTTGTAGGTATACCCATAAATAGTTGGCAATACAACAATACACTAAAAAGTATTAAATAAAAATAACTACGTTAAAAAAACCGACTTCAAAAACTATAAAGTCAAAAATAATAAATATTTAATATTAATTAAATACTACCTATTATTTATATGAGCTATTTACTAAATAGCTCATGCAAATGCAAAATGAGTTTTTTGTTAATTTATATAATTTTCATCTATAGTCGATAAGGTAAGAAACTTAATTAAAAATTTTTATAATTTTTCTCTACAGTCGATAAGACAGGACTTGATGTTAATTTTAATTTACAATAATTATCTTTAGCCGATGTCTCTAATATTGACAATTTTTTAAATTCTTAGGAGAATTTTAATTCTACAAAACAAATAATAGTTTTAAATTAAAAAAATCACGCTTTTATAAATAAACCAAAGTAAAAAATAAATAATAGTTTTAAAAAAACTAAAACTACTTTTTTTATAAAAAACCAAATTAAAAAATAGAAAATAAATTTTAATAAATTTGAATTAAAAATAGTGTAAAATATTTTCATAAATAAAAATCAATAATTGTACAAATAAGAAAAAAATGTATTTTATAAAAAAAGGGTGGCTTGATTTTTTTAAGATATCATCGAAATGATAATCCTTCTACTCATATCTGTCAGTAAAATATTAATAACTATTGACAACATGAACCTCACGCTTTTTTTACACGCTTTTTTTACACGCTTTTTATTAGCTTCACTTGTATGTTTGTATGTTTATTTGTAACCGACTTCTTTGGGCGCGATTTTGACCCACTTTATTACACGCTTTTTATTAGCTTCACCTGTATGTTTGTATGTTTGTTTGTAACCGACTTTATTTTCTATTTTTTAGTTCGGTTTTCTATAAAAAGCGTGTTTTTTAGTTTTTTTAAACTATTATTTATTAAAATTTATTTGATATTAAAGTATCCGTTAAATTCTAATATGAGCATATTGTAAATTAAATTAATTTGATAATTTCGGCTGACAATGCCACGATAGTAACGATGGTAGTGACACATGTAGCCAATCAATCACCTTTAATGACCTGTCTGGCAGAACGCCAGTTGGCCTATTCCTCAAAGGAGCCCGAACCAACACGGGGGAAGTTATATCCAAACATACAAACCACGGAACAGATACATTGCTCCGTGGTACAAACGTTCGCATTTATATTATAGATCTAACATATTGTTTGGTTTAATCATTGATATAAAAATCCCAAGATACACAGTCAGTGTGTCAAAAACGTCCACCAAAAATGAGTGCATAATTTTAAATTGTGCGCTCATTTCAAATAGAATCGCGTCGGTCGCCAGACTGTCAATTTTATTTCTTTTCGTACATTGCTTTGTAAAAACAACTATAAGTCGTGTACTTAAGGTTGGATATGCGAAGACATATGTTTTTACCATATCTATAACTACTTGAATGAAATTAGGGACACTTTTGAGTGTCAGTTTTGTTCGGGACTGTGCATCTTGGGTTTTTTATATCAATGGGTTTAATTTATTTTACTATAATTAAATATTTAAAAAAAAATATCAGAACAAAACAAAACAATCCACGATCGACTGCGTTATATACAGGTTACGCATTTTTCAGTACATTGTCCCATCCACGCTGTATAGTCGACAAACTATCAAAATGTTCTTGGAGAAGTAAAATCGGATATATCATTGAAGAATAAAAAAACATGCCTGTATCTCCGAAGAGATATATCTCTTAGCTGTACGAGAGAGTATATTTAGTGTTATAGTTTCCTTATACACCGAATAACAGCCTTTGTACAGCCTATAACAGCTTGTACAGCTATTGTGCGGCCTATTTAACGCTTAGCTGTACAAGACAGTTACAAGAGTATCCTTATTGTTATAGTTTCTTTATACACCAAATAACAGCCATTGTACAGTTTATAACAGCGTGTATAGCTATTGTGCAGCCTACATAACGCAATAAGCTGTATAACTTGGGACCTTTTTTGGTGTTATATCGGCTGTAGAAGCGCTTCTACAGCCTTTGTGCGGCTTAATATACAGCTTTAAGTTTAAAAATGAATCTAAATGAAGGCTATATACAGCTTAACGTACTACTTGGGTAGGCACTGGAACAACTAGTACACCTATGATTAGTCGAAGGTACTTAGTCCTACAATGTGATAGGTGGCAAACCTATCACCAACCGGACACTTATCCGGGCAACGTCGTTTTATCTACAAAACAGATTTATGTTTTATCAACCCGGAAATCCTAAGAGCATTATCTGACAGTAAACCTCAAAAAATACAGGAAAGGCACAAAGGCTACACGTAGAAATAACAATATGTTGCGATAATGTAACGTATAAGCTCCAACCATGTGTATGACGTCTGAAAATCAATAAATTCAACCTTTTTCGTTCTTTTCTGAGCTACTGAGTACTCCGTACATAATGAGCACGAATTTAAATGTTTGTATTTACTTAAATATTTAAAGAATTTACTAGGTGGTAGAGTTCTGCATCGGCTCGACCGGGTCTGGTACCACCGCCTTACCTATTCCTGCCGCAATAGCGTCCGTGCTGGTCACTGTCGTGTTCCGGTTTGGAGGGTAAGGTAGCCGGTAAACTTATGCATGTGGCATTAGACCTCGCCACAAGATAGCAACGCACCATTAACACCTTTGGTGTCTATAGGCGATGGTTGACTCTTTCCATCAGGAGATCCATCTGCTTGTTTTCTATCTTATGATATAAAAAATAAGACATGGCAGCACATATATAAATAATAATAATACAATTTTATTTCACATAAGTTAACATCCATCATTGTTAGTAAAGCTTAGGTACTAGTAGTTAGTTACAACGTAAAGATAATTAAAACAGAAGTACAACAAGTGCACCCACGATTAGCCGAAGACACCTTAATGTGCATGGTACCAAGGCTATCGCTAACCGGGCACTTATCCAATCGCAGGCAACGTGTTTATCAAAAACTAGCTGAGCCCAGGACTTCATCCGCGTAGAAATTATCTAAATTAAAAGTAGCCTAAGGTACTCCTTATCACATAAACTATATGCCAGTGGAAGTCCAGTCAAAATCGGTTCAGCCGTTTCAGAGATTAGCCGGAACAAACAGGCAGACAGACAAACTGACAGACAGGCAGACAAAAATTGTAAAAAGCGTTATTTTGGTATATGTATCGTGTATACATCCATATGCATTTAGTAAAAAAATGGTTATTTTGATAGTACACAAGCTCCAATTTTATTTATTTGCATAGATTGAAAAAAACATATTTTTCAATTGCTCGACCCGGGAATCGGACCCGAGAACATAGAGGCGACAAACATAAAGATAATGTTATATAAAATTATACATATTGGAATAGTCATTAATCTTATATCTTATCTTATATATATATATATATATATATATATATATATATATATATATATATATATATAGAAAGTCGTGTTAGTTACTCCACTTATAACTCAAGAACGGCTGAACCGATTTAGCTGAAATTTGGCAGGGAGGTAGTTTAGAGCCAGGAGAAGGACATAGGATATTTTAGAATTTTTTCCACGCGAACGAAGTCGCGGGCACAGCTAGTATAGATATAAAATCTGAAAATACAGATAAGACTGGGCTAAATGACTTCACTTATTGATAATCACCTTCAGTATTGACAATCACCTTCACTTATTGATAATCACCTTCAGAGAAGCAGTATATTTGCGAATGATGGCACGAAAACCATCCGTCCTATTTTGTGGAAACATCTCTGATACACTGTGCATTGATCGACCTTTATGACATCCAGCGCTTTTTTAGTATAGTATACGCATTTATATAGATTTACATCTGCATCTAAAAAAATTGCGGCGCACACTTCTGTGCTGCAAATCTGTTGGGCGTGCTGCAAAAAATACTCTTAATGTATATACGAAGTAACTTTTCGGGGTAATTACCTTACCAGGGGCCTTAAGGATCATGTATTCGTTTTATCATCACATCCAGTCGCTAGTTGTAATATTATGAAGGTGCTACAATACCGTAATATATTAACAGTATGCTGTAAAAACGGTGGTATGTAAAATAAGATACACAAATTAAGGTGAACGCAGACCTGGCCGCACCGCACGCGCCATAGTCGTCACAATCGAATTCTATAAATAAATTGTAAGTAACATGTTGTATTTATTGTCTCGCCCGGGTCTGGTACCACCGCCTTACCTATTCCTGCCGCAATAGCGTCAGTGCTTGTCACTGTTTTGTTCCGGTCTGGAGGGTAATGTAGCCGGTAAACTTATGTATCTGTCATTAGACCTCACCACAAAATTGCAACACACCATTAATATCTTTGGTGTCTATAGCCGATGGTCGACTCCTTCCATCAGGAGACCTATCTGCTTGTTTGCTATCTTATGATATGAAAAAACCTGGCATACCCACTCGCATCGTAGTCAGCACTGTATCTGAAGTGGCTGACCTCTACAAACCACAGTTGAGTACTAAGTGTGAGTTTTTCTTTTCGCATTCGATCGTGAGTGCGTTTGGAGTTTACTAGGAATTTGTATGTGATTTGTACAGCGCCACCTAGTGGTAAACGTGAGAAACCAGTTTACCACTATAGTGCGCGCGGAACTAGTTGGCCGCGCCATACGTAATACGTAATACGTAAGGCGCGGCCAACTAGTTCCGTGCGCACTATAGGTGGCTCTGTACAAATCACATACAAATTCCTAGTAAACTCGAAACGCGCTCACGATCGAATGCGAAAAGAAAAACTGACACTTAGCACTCTGAAGACGTCACCAACCGCATCGGATTCGGCTATTTTATTTCATTATACTATTGTAAAACTTAACTAAAAACATACACGTCTTTGTGTATGTTTATTAGTTAAGTTTTACAATAGTATAATGAAAAATGTTAATGTGAAAGCCCTGATGATGCTTTAATAGGCGAAACCGGTTGGCTGTCAGTTTAAAAGTGATTGTGTAATAAATAAAATTTAAATTACATTTGTGAAACAGTACAAGTGCTTATATTATATAATCAATATGATGCAGTTTCACCAAGTGCCGACGATGGAAAGTATAAATTCTTCCTTTAATAATAAAAAACTGATTGTTCGTAACAAA
The DNA here is from genome assembly GCA_036924255.1 of Apodemia mormo. NCBI lineage: Eukaryota > Metazoa > Arthropoda > Insecta > Lepidoptera > Riodinidae > Apodemia > Apodemia mormo. The sequence goes on along the minus strand of JAUPFN010000020.1, from coordinate 3,280,857 downwards.
CTATTCTAAAATATACGCCAATTCTTGGTTAAATTAGAAACTAAATGAAAAAAATCTAATGCGATGCATGCAGTGATGAAATCAACTGCGATGACTGCAGCGCCGTCTGGTTTCCGAGGCCATTTAAAAGCGATAACTGTGGACAAGTCTGCGTTTACCTTTAGAGGTTGATTGCCGATTGCAAAATTGAGCAGGAACGCATAGGATAGCTGAAAGCCTATATACTTTTGAAAAGATTTCGCAACCTAAAGAAACGATAATTACTTTTTTTATAAATTAAGAGTTTAAATTCGTTATTAAACCATTACGTTAAATTTTATTAACCATTTTCTCAAACGTCTTCCCTATTTTAATATCTAAATGTTAAACTAAGTAAGTTTCGCGAAAACATCAAGTTTAAAAACAGAGATCTGATTTAAAAAAGTATCAAGTGAAACGAAGTTGCGTTTTACAATTCAAATTGATCGTTGCTCACAATTTGCTGTTGTATTTTGAACTCAATCGTTTAAAGCGAAGTGACATTTTCATTTGCAGCTTCCAAATGTATACCGCATAGGAAATGTAGTGGCGGTGCCAACTACGTGCGAGATTGTTTTATTGTATTGAAAGGGAATCGACCACTTTGTATGGACTGTTCGGCTACATGTGACCATTAACTCAGCTATTTATTAACTAGTATTTTGTATGCTTGATATCTAAACAAAATTATTTATAATAAAGAAATAACAGGAAAATGTAAAAATATGTCATATTCAGCATGGTAAAAGTTGTAGTCTTGGTGCGGCAGAAGTGTATTTATTTATAATTATCAACATGCTAAAAACAAATTCTTCTATTATGATGTCAATTATTTACATTTATAATATGATACACATGATATTATGTTTATATATTGAAGCATATCATAATATCATGAGATTTTAACACAAAATCAAACAAAGTATGTTCTAAAATAAAACTCCGATAAGGAATTGTAATGGTTTTATAAATCATCTTAGATTATTAATATACTTTATAAGAACTAGGCAGGGGGCTGTATATAATTATCATGCCTTGTCCAAACAAGATACCAGATAATGGTCATTACATGAGCAACCTACGTTCTTCCTACACATGATAATTGCAACAATATTGTAATAAAACATTTCTGTCTAATATATCATTATTATATAAAATACAAATATATATTATGGCTTATGTGGTTGCTTTGTATTATTCCCCTTGAGAATGTGCAATTGTCTATATGCTTATTTCTTCAAGTAGATTGCTGGCTCGATCTACATATCTCTCTAATACACGAACCATAATTCCTGAACCTGTACTGGATTTGCTGGGACTCCATAAACGGGTATTCTATTTACAGGGAGCCAACATAGATAGCAAATGTGATCTGTTTCATGGATCTGTAACAATTTGAATTTTCATCAGATAAAATTCATTAAAAATATAACTATTAACTTTTAAAATGTGAGACATGTTTGTGTGTAATCAAACTAACTACCTAGATAGTTGGTAATTACTCGGAACTAGCAACAAGTATTTACTTGGAATATCTTTATTAACAAACCTATACTTTTATAGTCCCCATGCTCTTTATAGTCATTACTAACTGCACATTTATTTCCATGTTATTGGTATTTTTGAACATGTACAAACAAACAAACTCAAATTATTAATGCTATCTCAATAGTTGACTTCAGCTCCTTACTATGAAGCTAAGGGTCTTTGTTTAAAATAACAGTTGGATAAAATATATTTGTGTGTGTGAAAGAGTTCTATTAAATATATAATTATCCTATATATTTAGTACACATAGTACAAGGTATGTTTAGGTGAATGTGTCAAGATTATTATTAATTTACCTGACAAGGTGATATCCATTCATTAATCACAATCCTTATGTGTATTGTTCTTGGTGTAGTTGCATCGAGAACATGATTTCTACTGTGTAATATTGACATACAATTCCCACACAACTGTCGAGGATGTTCTTCACTTGGGCTGGATTTTAGAAATGTTGAGTTGTGAAGTACCAACATCCAGTAAAATTGACAGACTGCACTTTGATTTGTCACCTGCAAAGTGAACATATACTGCTTATCACACTTATATTATATTATATATAAGCACAATATTACAAAGATCTTCGCTGTGTTATACTAAAATAATGTAATCTTAATAAAAATTGCCTTACCACATGGGGAGCAATCCAAAGATAATTATCGAACTACGAGAAGCTCCAGATTTCGTCTCCTGCGATGCAAAACATCAATGCCATCAATTGTTAGTCAATTAACAGAAGGCGCAGACACAGTTGAATCCAAATCCAATAACATGCCCAGGTCCGATTGGTCGGTGGGTTTAGTGTTTAAAATAACGCCGGGGTCAAAATTACAAACAGATTACAAGTCCAAAAGTAAAAACTGTTCATCATTTGCAGCGGTTATTAACTAACAATTCAAAACGACACAAAAAGAACCGGAAAATCATTTACATTAACCGAATACTAATCGCAAATTGAAAATAAGCTATTGTTATTTGTTATTTCGTGTTTGTTTCGTGTTTACTGTTTATTTGTTCCTTTAATGTCAATTTTTGACACATGCTTATTAGTGTAGCGGTGGGTGAATATGACATCTAACGAAATCATTCGATTAATTTTTATAATCTCTCGTCTTGGGATGTTTCGATTGGACAAATACGTTCTTAGTTGTTAATTTAGTTAAGAATCGTAATTCGCGAATGAGATCGATATAAATTGAAACCGATAATCAAACTAATAGTGTGAATGATAAGATATTTAAAACAGACATATAAATTAAACAAATCACTAAATTCACAAGATAGTAAGGTTAATGGAGCTTGATTCTTTTTGTTGAAGAAGTAAAAATCTAAGAAAAATATATTTTCATATTATAATCATTTGTTTTTATGTTTTTTATTTGTTTTTCTATGTATTTTTAAGAAACTAAAATATGTAAACTTAATGTTACCACTATATCAATAATGCGTCAAAACTCATACCACTAGAACAAAAAAAGATCTGTTCCATGTAACATCCAAAAAATGACTTGGGCTCCCGATTACCGAATCTGTTAATAGACTATCAATGTTAATATTAGTGAAGTCATTCGATTATACCACCCATCTCAAATTGAATGTCCTAGATTGCAAAAACAATCGATTTGTACAAATAATCCGATATTACTTTATCAACTAGGAAATAGTGCTTCAGTCATTTTGTCTAAAAGAGATGATAATCAATTACATTAAAAAAGTACTTTTATTGCCTATAACGCGCAAAATCTATCTGTTCGTTTATTAAATAAACTCGTTATTTTCACGATTGTATTTTATTACTTTTGTATTTGTTAGTTATTTATGTTTTATCTATAAACACAAGTCTGTAAATAAAAGCAGAATATACAAGAAAACAAGAAAAGAAACAAATATGCATGTTTAGGTATGTTATATACGATATTATAATCGACACCAATGCGAATCGATTATATGTTAAAATCGATTAAATTCTACAATCAACGTGGCACAGACCTATGCCGCAATGGGACTTTAGAATTGAAAAATTGACGTTAATCACTTTTTATTTTATTTTCTAATTAAGTTTAAATTCCAGTTCTTAAAATAGTACCATCGTGTTTTAAAAATAAAATAATGATTTTTGGTATAAATGGTTTTTAAAAAAACACGTGGTCACCATATAGCCTGTAATGGACAATACCCTTTGGTTGATACGTAAAAATAAATTTTCATTTTAGCTGTAATTAATATATTGGTGTTTATATGAAGCGTGTTTGCTCTTTGAATGTAGAAAAAATAAGAAGATTAGTGATATATAAGGTTCGGTACCCTTTTTTTTAAATCTGTAACACTGTAATCACTATTCATACTTGTAACACAATTAATGTAACACTTGTACTTTAATTTCACATTAAAACATTTTTGTATATCACTCGACCGGCTTCACTTTTTAAATATCTTCAGGATGATATTACATCCTGAAGATGCTTAATACTTAAATTTAAGTATATCATAATCAATCTATATTAATCTATATTCTATATTATTATTATAATAATAATTATTATTATTATAATATTATAAATGCGAAAGTTTGGATGTTTGGATGGATGTTTGTTACTCAATCACGCAAAAACTACTGAATTTATTTAAATAAAATTTGGCATACAGGTAGATAATAACTACTTTAGGTAGATAATAGCTACTTTTTATCCCGGAAAAACTAGGCAATCCCGCGGGATTCACTAAAAATGTATAATGCAGCAGGCTGCACGCAGCAGCTAGTATATAATATAATACTTAAATTTAAGTATATCATAATCAATAATCAATATATAATAAATCAATATATATTATATCCTGTAGATGCTTAATACTTAAATTTAAGTATATCACATTCTGAAGATGCTTAAAAAGTGAAGCCGGTCGAGTAATATACAAAAATAAAAGTTTTAATGTGAAATTAAAGTACAAGTGTTACAATAATTGTGTTACAATAATGGAATTTCACCAAGTGCCGACGATGGAAAGTATAGAATACACTAATCATACACTAAACTGTGTACCGTGTCCGCAGTTTTTGAATTGTGGCCGTTAATACAAGGCAATATTATAATTCAGCTGTTGTTATTTTTCCTTTGGTAAATAAAGCCCTTTTGAAAATAGATTGCCATTCTACCCTATTTTTCCCCGTGTTGGTCCGGGCTCCTTTGAAGAATAGGTCAACTGCCGTTTTACCAGGCAGGTCGTAAAAGACGACCGATTGGCTATACGAGTCACTACCATCGTGGCTACTATGTGGTAGAGTTCTGCATTGTCTCGTCCGGGTCTGGTACCACCGCCTTACCTATTTTTGCCGCAATAGCGTCAGTGCTTGTCACTGTCGTGTTCCGGTTTGGAGGGTAAGATAGCCGGTAAACTTATGCATGTGGCATTTGATCTCGCCACAAGATGGCAACTCACCATTAATATCTTTCGTGTCTATATTGCTATCTTATGATATAAAAAAAAAGCCAATACACTTATATAAGACTGTGCAGAAACAGGTTCCGTGCCATCTGTAGAAAACGATAAAAATTACGTTTGTTGTTTGTGGACCCCCTTAATATTTCCATTTTCTTCATTTTTAGTATTTGATGTTATAGCTACAACGGAAATACCTACATAATTTGTGAAAATTTCAGCTTTCTAGCTATCATGGTTTATCAGATACAGCCTGCTTAAAGACAGATAGACGAAGAGACAGACAGTGTAGGCTTATTAATAAGGACCTGTTTTCACCTTTTAGGTAAGGAACCCTAAAAACACGTTCTGTAAACGTTTGTAACGTTGTAAGTTACGTTCATATTATATTATTTGTTACGATGTGTTTCCAGTTTTTTAGCATTTATGATTAACTGAATTTGGGAATTTATCAGAAAATGCTTTTAACCAAAGTTTAAAAAAGAAAATTGGTAAAGTGATTGGTAAGTTTAAAAAAGAAAATTGGAAAATCACAATAATGAGAACTAAAGTCTTTTATTGTGTGATAATATAAACATTAACTTATTTAACACCACAAGTTCATCGCCTTTAAAAATTTCTCCAAGTACATTTATAAGTTGGTCAACTATTACTCAAAAACTTGTAAAGCCTTCTAAATGACGAAAGTTTTCTTTGTAACTTCATTATATTTAACTACTAATGTGATTTTATTCCTACCTCCAAAACTAAACGTTTAGCTGGCAGAGGGGAGGTTTAGCTCAAACAAAAATTAGCACTTCAAACTTTTCTACAAACGAGTCCCTTAATCAAAAAATTGTTTTCACAAACCTACAAAACTTTTTTAAAACATATACCACGATATTCCACACTATGGAGTAAATGATAAAAAATGAACATAACTTTAAATGTTGAGGAGCTACCCTAAAAAAAAGGTTTTTCAAGATTTTATGTTAACACTTTGTTGCCGTGACTAATGTGTATATTTATACCAAATTGCAGCTTTATAGTACTAAGGATCTCTGAGCTAGATTGCGAACGGATGAAAAGACGGACGGACGGACGGACATTGCGAAACTATAAGGGTTCCTAGTTTACTTCGGAACCCTAAAAATAGTAAAATAATTATAGTTTTCTATGGACGAAGTTTGAATTAGGAAATAATTTTTGTTGGTCATTTGCTTTTTAGATTTTTCGTCTTTAGTTACGGTGTCGTGTTGTGAGAATAATTAATTATGTGAGGGAAAGAACAAATTTTGAACAACGTGATTATAATCGTCTATATATCATATCTATATATATAAAAATCAATTGCTGTTGGTTGGTTGGTCTCGCTAAAACTCGAGAACAGCTGAACCGATTTAGCTAATTTTGGTTTTGAATTAATTGTTGAAGTCCAGGGAAGGTTCAAAAGGTAGAAAATATAGAAAAAAAAGTAGTTAAAAAGGCAGAGCAACGTTTGCCGAGTCAGCTAGTCTATATATATAAAAGTCAATTGCTGTTAGTCTCGCTAAAACTCGAGAACGGCTGAATCGATTTGTCTAATTTTGATTTTGAATTAATTTTTGAAGTCCAGGGAAGGTTTAAAAGGTGAGAAAATATAGAAAAAAGTAAGAGTAATTAAAAGGCAAAACAACGTTTGCCAGGTCAGCTAGTATTCATATAAAAATCATTAATATAAAAATGTTGTAGTTGGACTGCCTTGTGGGATAGAGGATAGCATATTCAGTTCAGATAATTAGGTCCCGGGTTCGACCCAAGGATGTCTAGCGAAAGTGTTATTGAGTTTATTTCGAGGATTTTCTCGAAAACTCAAAATTTATTTCAGTCACAGCTCGGAGTTTGGCGGGTCGTGTGTTACTCGTATGTCTCGGTTAAGCATGTAATCGTTATCAGTCTAATGCATAAATTGCATCAAAATTTGTTGGAAGAAATATTCGACGAAAAATTTTGAAAAAGTGTTGTTTCGACATAACTTCGAGGTTTTTTAATCAATCATTTTTTGAGCTTCTACAATATTTTAGTACTTAAAAATACGGCAAATACAGTTATTTATTTATATTCATGCACAACAAAACCTTACACAGGTTAAACTTAACGCCTAAGAGCATTTTCTATACTAGCCAACCTCATGCAAAACAGAAACATGACTAATGGAGATGGTGTATCTTAATTTACTTAAGAACAAAGTAAACTTGTAAAGACAAATCAAAGGAGAACAAAACAATAAATTTACTTGAAAATTTCAACAATTACCTACACATACAACACATATATACATCGAGTGCCACACATATACATATTAAATACATAATACATAGATAAATAACACATACATACATATACATACCTACATACTAAATACATATACATAAATATATACATACATATATTATATTCATACATATATTTATAAATACATACGATTAAAATCTACACTATGAGCAAGAAAGAAGTTATCACTTATTATATTTATAATAAGGTTAACCTTACAAAAATCAAAATCGAATCAAGTTTTCATAAATAAAGGCTTTTCAAATATTTATATTTTATTGTTTACAGCAAACTTAGTTAATATTTTTAAATAACTTTCAAGCTAATATACTATGGAATGATTTAATAATCTAATCTAAAATTGAAAAATTAAATTGGATCAAAATATCTATTTTAATCTATACATCTATACAAATAAATAAAATTGGAGTGTCTGTTTGTATTATTAAAATAACCGCTTTTTGCTAAATGCATATGGATGTATACACGGTACCTTTACCAAAATAACATTTTTTATAATTTTTGTCTGTCTGTCTGTCTGTTCTGGAACGGCTGGACCGATTTTGACGGGACTTTCACTGGCAGATAGCTGATGTGATAGGGAGTAACTTAGGCTACTTTTTTCCGAAATTTTTCCACGCGGACGAAGTCGCGGGCTCAACTAGTATTAAATATAAAATATTGGATCATATCCCGCAAATTTGTCATTAACAAACAATTATGTAAAAGCAATTTTTTTTGACTTCGAAATTTTTCAATCCAAAAAATTGCATTGAATCAAAATCGACCACCGTTTCCAAAATATACAGTTTTGGAAAAATCAAATTGCTGTTATTTTTAACAAAGTTTAGATTTTTGAGCTCTGAAAAAATCTTTTAGCATAGATTTTTGTTCCTTGGGGCCTAAAATACCTCAAAGTTTCGATGTTGGGTCGCGGGGTCAACCGTTAACAGATTTTTAATATTTTTAGTTCAATCAGGTGTCTCTCCTAATGGAAACTATCAGGAGAGCCACTTGCTTGTTTGCTATCACATATAGACACCAAAGATTGTTGCTATTCGTGTGGCGGAATGGCAATGCCACACATACGTCTACTTTACTAGGTTAGGCTATCTTACCATCTAGACTTAAATCCAAAAGTAACAATCGTTGACGCTATTGCAGTAGGAATAGACCTGTGCGAAACGTTATGGAACCTAGTAGTGACATATTTAGCCAATCAAACGCCTTTTACATCCTGCCTTCCAGAGCGGCAGATCATCTATTCAACAAGGGCAATAGAAATCAGAAATCAGAAGTTATTTTTATTTTATTTTTATTCAAATTCAATAAAACTTTTTACAAGTTATTTTGACGCAACTTTTTTTTGAAACTGCTACCGGATCGGAAACGTGGCCACACACTGAGATGATCCGACGGAAGAAACTCAGCGGGCTTGTCTTTTTTCATAACATTTTTTAAATTAAATATTACGTAATGTTTAATTAGTAAGTATCTAATTGTTACATTAATAATAAGGATTGCCGACATGAAGGGCAATTAATCCCATGCTTTCCTGTCATCTAGGTATTTAGATATTTTATAGTAACCTTTTCACACAGTTTTGTTTTAACACATTCTTTGATTTTGTTAACTAGTAAATATCTAATGGCATCAGGCAATTTATTGTAGAAGCGTATACTTTGCCCCATAAAAGAGTTGGTTATTTTGTGGAGACGAGACACATGCACAGCAAGATTTAAAGGAAAAAAAATGATGTGGTGTCGCGGGACACCAGGTAGGAACGAACTTCCTTCGGCTAAACGGCACTACTCGCTTGTGTACGCGACTGTCGCGCCTGCGCACGTCTCATTTAACGCTTTTATTCCACGCATTTTTCTTACGGTTTTACTATCACATTTTTTTCAGTTCGGTCGCGCAGCAAAATCCCTATCCCCTCCAAGCCTGCCGTAAGGAACTTCGTTCCAATTATGGTATTTAATTGGTATTGAAATTAATAAATGACAACTTTAGTGAAAAAGGCGAAACAAATTTTATTTACTCGCAACTATCCACGAAGTAACCTCTGTAATACCAGTGAAAAGAAAAAATCTGTAAGCGGTTGACCCTGCAGGGATCCCTGAAACTTCCCGCTAAATTGAAGTATTTCAAGCTTAAAAAAGTAAAAACTATAAGCATAGATTTTTTCAGTTCAGACATATTTTGGAACGAAGTTCCTTACGGCAGGCTTGGAGGGGATAGGGATTTTGCTGCGCGACCGAACTGAAAAAATGTGATAGTAAAACCGTAAGAAAAATGCGTGGAATAAAAGCGTTAAATGAGACGTGCGCAGGCGCGACAGTCGCGTACACAAGCGAGTAGTGCCGTTTAGCCGAAGGAAGTTCGTTCCTACCTGGTGTCCCGCGACACCACATCATTTTTTTTTGTTAAAGATGGCTGTATGTTGATTTTTGAAAAGCTCTAAAATATTGTTTTTTGGAACGAAGTTGAATTGAACGAAATTGAACGAAAATCATGTGGTGTCCCGCGACACCACATCATTTTTTTATATAATCAATAGGTCGAAGCAATGTCAAAAAACATCTTTAAAAAAAAATTCGTCAGTGATGAATCTCAAACGAATCGACCGATTTTGATACAATTAACGGTATTTGACGCAGTTTTTAAAGGAGACCTGATAAGATTTTTAAGTCAATCGGTGTATTAGCGTGAAAGTTATTTCAAAAATTATTAATAAGTTTGCTAAAAACAACGTAGTTTTAATGTTTGAAAAGCTGTAACTTTTGAAAATTAGATTCGATTTTGATTTTTAAACAACATTCGACGTAGATTTTTTAGCACTAAAATGTCGTAGAATACCAAAAATGATTGCTTGAAAAATTTCGAAGCTATGTTGAAAAATCACCTTTTTTCAAAGTTTTTCGTCAACGACTACTCCCAAACGGATAAACCGATTTTGATGAAATGTATGTATAAGACGTAGTTTTTTGAGGAATAGAGCTAATTAGTTTTTGTACTCAATCGGTACATTAATCTAGAAGTTATATTAAAAATACTGTTTCGCCAAAAAATTTTTTGATTTAAATTTTTCAATATCAACTGGGCCGACTTAATTCAAATTTTCAGGAAATCTAAGGTGAATAGAATCCAATCGAATGCCATCAACCACGTTTCAATCGGTTCAGCCGTTCAAAAGTTATGAGATGTTTACACACACACACACACGCACACACACACACACACACACACACACACACACACACACACACACATACATACATACAGACATACTGACATTAAATAAATAGACGGAAAAAGTTCCTAGGACCTCAAAACTTGGAGATCTGGTGAAAAATTGATTTTCAAAAATATGGGCAAAATCGGTAACTTCCTTACCTACATACGTAGCGGGAAGTTAAAAAAATCGTTTCCCCCTGCCTACCCCGTAAGAGATCTGCCGTGAGAAGATATAGAGTGTATATACTAGTACAAACATTCGTATGGTTCTTAGCTGGCAATTTAATTGCTATAGTAATGTATTTGGCTGTGTCAATAAAACCAATTATTGAGTATGTAGTCAATTATTTCACTTAATTTAACATTAATTATAATGTTGAACACTGAAAGTCACACGTGCCTTGATATAGTTGAGAAGCACTTCAAATTATGATTTAGTTTATAAAGGACTATTTGCTATTGTAAGAATAAAAAAAGTAAATTGTAAGAATATTATATCAGAAACTCCGCTGTCCGTCTTCTCGTCTCGCTGGACGACATGGATGTCGGTGGCAAGACTCAGTCGTGGTTTGTTTTCCATTACAAAATGACTTCACTCTAAAAGCGGGAGTTTTACTCATTTGGCATTTTGTTAAAATAATGAATAATTGGCTGGAACTAGCCCAGGTATTCCATTCGTGTTGCCTATCCTGAGGTGTTCTCGTCTCGGTGTCAGTAATCACACTGCCTGTCTTGCCCTTCTCTCCGAAACACAGCAAAGCTGTTTTACGGAAGAAATCAGCAAGTATTATTGGCTATCAGTGGGTGCACTGGTTTTACTCATGCCTACCTCTCCGGGGATACGGGCGTGATGATACTTTTTTTACATTTTTTTTGCAAGGTATTAATTCGTTAAGTGATAACTAGTAATCCATTTTACAAAATTACCCAGTTTGAGGAGAATGGAATTGGACACAGTTAAAGTTTCATCCCGAGATGACTAATATTTTTTTATGAATAAATGAATGAACGATAACTCTTTATTTTGCACATACTTATAGTCAAACTACATACGTAGTACAAACAATTTAAAGACTTATAAGTACACAAAGGCGGTCTTATCGCCAAAGAGTAATCTCTACCAGACAACCTTTTTTGATAAGAACAACATTTTAAGGTAGAGTAGGATATCCATAAAATATGTACTACACTTACAATAACTTAAAACTGTACATATATGCTATATCTATACATAACAATTCTGTTCTAACACATAAACAAAACAAAAAGCGTAATAATACACAAACAGTAAAATTAAAATAAAAAAATATATACTAAAGACAAACCTTTTTATATCACTACATAGTATAAAACAAAGTCGCTTGCTCTGTCTGTCCATATGTATGCTTAAACCTTTAAAACCACGCAACGGATTTTGATGCGGTATTTATAATAGATAGATTGATTCTTTAGGAAGGTTTTAGTGTTTAAAACTTTCCGATATTCCCACGGAAACAAAAGCTACGCGGGTGAAATCGCGGGCAGGTCGCTAGTAAAGTATATCTTATAATATAAAAAAGCTAGTCATCTTAATTTAACAGTCAACAAGCAAATGGTTTTTCTGATGTAAAGAGACAGTCATCGCATATACACACGAAAGACATTTCGTTGTTATCCATGTGGTGTGGTGGTCATGCCACAAGCATACATTTACCGGCTACCTTATCCTCCAAACCTGAACAAAACAGTTACAACCATTGACGCTGTTCTGAATGATTAAACTTTAATGTGCTAATTCTTGTTAGAGTCAAGTGTCCCTCCCCCTTCTGCCACGGTAGTACTACTATATATAATGAATTTAAAAGAACAACAAAATCACAACAACAAATTCCACGTACCCGGACAAAGTGGTTCGACTCAACATTCTTCATTCGAACCGCAAAGGACTGGAACATGCTTCCTGAGTCTATGTTCTCGGACGAGTACAATCTGGAGATCTTCAAGAGAAGAGTGAACAGGTACCTTCTAGGGAAGCGCGTTCCATCTTAGGCCTCATCTTAGCTTACCATCAGGCGAGATCGAGGTCAAGCGCTTACCTATCGATAATTAAAAAAAAAAAACACGGCTAAGTAGACTTTATAAATTATAAATAACATTCGATCAACTTATAAAATGTCACAGTAAAATGTATTTAGAGAAGGTTTTACAAGTAGTAAACCCGTGATGCGGATATATATCCGTCACTATGCGTTCCAACTGAGAATAGGATCGCACTTGTTATTAACTTCATATCACAAGTATGAAAATTGTAATGTCAGCATAAAAATATTTGTTCAAAAAATATTGCTGATTTTATGAAAAACAAATTACGTATATATATATATATATATATATATATATATATATATATATATATATATATATATATATATATATATATATAGTTTCTGAAAGTTTCAGTAGAAAATTTAAATTTTGAAAGGTCGCTCATAATTTTTTTCAATTTATTAGTGCATTAGTTTAGATTTTTTCGAGTGACCTTTTACAATTCGAATGAAAATTCCATGAATTTTTTTTTATATATTTAGTACCATAATCGATAAAAATATATCACGAGATAAACTAAAAATCAAGCGCAATACAGAAAAAATATTTTTTTTTCAATTTAATAATTTTATTTAATAAACTTCCAAGCGTGGATTCGAATCCTAAGCTGGTCTTAGAACCAGCTTGGTTGAGATTTGACCTTGCAGCGTAAGTTAAGATTTTTTCAAACCAAAAAGACCCCAATGTACCACTCCCAACACGTAAAGTCGGCGATATGGCTAATTAACGAAAAATAAAAAAAATTATGAGCGACCTTTCAAAATTTAAATTTTGTACTGAAACTTTCAGAAACTTATTTTTTTTTGGTCTACAAAATTATACCGTAACGAGAAAAAAAATTAAAAAAAAAAGTTCGATTTTTCACGATTTTTGAAATTTTAAAAAATTTGGAGCGACCTCTTAAAAATTTTTTTTCGAGCTGTCTTTTGGAGAGGGCTCTTAAAACATCATAAACTTACATTTTTTCACCCGAGACTAAAAAAAAAATAGTCGGTTTTTTGGGCCACCCTAATATATATATATATATATATATATATATATATATATATATATATATATATATATATATATATATATATATATATATATATATATATAATTTTACACCTTATTTTAATACATGATCTGATGGGAATCTAAATAGATGAATCAATTAGAATGAAAATGTTTTTTTAAGTATTTCTTTGTTAGAATTTTTTTGCACACCTTACTTATCGCTTATGAAATTTTTGCAAAATGTGGAGCAATATGTCATCCTGACAGTTCTATTCTCAGTTGGAACGCATAGTAGGTTAAATGTTCATAGTTTCAAACAGTAAAAGATCTCTTCTTAGTCCGCATTATTTTGATGCGCAACTTGGGACCCTACATTACGCATGACCCAACACCCACTTTACCAATTTATTTTTAATATTAGTTATTAATTACTTTAGCACATTATTTTACACAAAAAATGGCTACGAAATATTAAATTCGTGCCTTGAAAACAATCTTTCAGCGTACTCTAGGCTTTCACAAAAGAGTATTGTTTAAGAATTTGCCTTATCACGATTTCAATTTTCATTATTTTAAGGCTAATTACGTACATAGCTTCTAATACTCCAGTAAAATAAAGTTTTAAATCAAAATAATATGTCACTCTTCCTTGCGTTTTGAATATAACATAGTGTTAATGATATGTAAGTTGATAAAGAGCGTATCCGGACTACACGCAATGTAGTGTCCCGAAGTTATCCATCACAATAATGCAGATTAAGAATAAGGCTTTTATTGTTTCATATTTTAATTAATTTAAAACTCATATTTTTACAAAAAAATTGTGACGAATGGAGTACGCGTGGCGCCACATCCACTTTACCAATTTATTTTTTAAATTAATTCTTAATTACTTTCGCATATTATTTTGCACGAGAAATGGCTACGAAATATTAAATTCGTGCCTTGAAAACAATCTTTCAGCAAAGTTTAGGTTTTTACAAAATAGTGTTGTTTAAGAATTTGCCTTATCACGATTTCAACGTGAGTAGCCTTAAAATACCTAATGAATATTTTAAGGCTAATCACGTACATAGCTTCTAATACTCCAATAAAATAAAGTTTTAAATCAAAATAATATGTCACTCTTCCTTGCATTTTGAATATAACATAGTGTTAATGATATGTACACGCATTGTAGGGTCCCGAAGTTGTCCATCACGATAATGCCGATTAAGAATAAGGCTTTTATTTTTTCATGTGAAATTAAATAAAATAATTAAAATTATTTATTCAGTATCATATTTTTTTAAAAATGGAGGGATGAATGGAGTCCCTTTTTAAGTACACGAGTAATCACGTTAGGAGTTGCTGCTCTTTCTTAACAAGAAATATTATTTTTGTAAACATGTAATATATTTAACGTCGATAAGTTGTCGATAAATGACTGATACCTATGTCTGCACCACGCCTGTTAAGACTTCTCCAAACTTGATTGCCTATTATTCTAAAACTTGTAAAGCCTTATGAGCTGTGACAGTTTTCCTTATAACTTCATTTTATTTATCACTACAATGAATTTTTTCTCACCACAAAATCCAATCGTTTAGCTGGCAGAGAGCGGAAGAGATGGGAGGCATTTGACTTTAACAAATATAAGCATTTTAAAGCATAATATTTCCATAAAACAAGTCCCTTAATCGAAAAATTGTTTTCACAAATCTACTAATATTTTTTGAAAACCTATCAAACAAATAACGATATAGGATGGGGTAAACGAGGTATAGGAGCTACATTAAACAAATAGTTTTCAAAATTTTATTTCGATTTCAATATTTTTCAAAATATGTAGGTACATTCATGCCAAATTACAGCTTTCTGGTACTAAGACGGAAGGACGACGGATATAACTAGGAACCCTTATAATAAAATTACAAGGGTACCTAGCTAGTTTGTTTACATCAAAACCCTAAAACGATACGTAAGGGTTGTTTGATTAACAACCACTAGCAAAAACTGGAAAATACCAAACAGTGCTTTTTGCAATCAATCAAAAATGGTAAAAGATAGTTAAAGTTTTAAATAAAATGTGAACAACTTATTATTACATCTAAAACATTAAACAACTTTTTTCCTTCGGTTAAAATTAACACAAAAGTTTTTTTTTTTCAATTTAAGGGAAAAATATAAAATTTAAAAATTTTAACTAGTAGAAATAAGCGAACTCTTATTTTTTGTTTTTGATAAAAACGATAAAAAATTAAAAATCCCTTATTTCCACTAGCTATTTTTTTTAAAAAAAGGACATTTCCTTTAAAATTGAAATCCTCCTTAACTCGGTTCATTTTGATCCTAATATAAAAAGTCTTAAAACATTTCTGATGTAAAATTATATGTTCTACACATTTTGTTTAAGACTTTTTTATCTAACCGTTTTTGATTAATTGCAAAAAATACTTCTTAATTTTAAATACCATAATATTACAGATGATTAACCTAAATTTTTCAGAAAGTGAAAGACTCATTTCTCGCAACATAAAGCATTACAAACAAAACTCTTTTGGGATAAAAGGGTCTGTCTTATATGTCGCAGGAAAATTCTATATCTCGTCAGAATATAAACAATGTCGTCAGATTGCAAAAGTAAATCCATTTTAAGAAATGTCTTACGCCGTATGTAAAATGGCGTCATTATATAATATGCATGATACTTACCGCTGCCTCTCACAAATTGCCGCGGCGTATTGTTTAAATTACTTGTGTTTATTTAAAATTAGAACCCTATCCTGCTTCTTACATATGGCAACGTACCATTAACATATTTGGTGTTTAAAGGCGATTGTCATCTCTTTCCATCAGAAGAGCATTCTCTTATTTATTACTAGCTGTTGCCAGCGACTTCGTCCGCGCGGACTTCGTTTACTCCACACAGCTCCTCCCGCGTAGGTGACAGCGTGATAATATGTAGCCTATATGTTGACCCGACCTATTAGTTATATTCATGAAAAATTTGAAGTAAATCCATGCAGTGCTTTTTGAGTTTACCCCGGACATACATACATACATACATACAGACAAACAGACAAACAGACAAAAATTCTAAAAACTATATTTTTGGCTTCGGCATCGATTGTAGATCACGCCCCAAGTATTCCTTTAAAAAAATATTCAATGTACAGTTTTGACTTTCTTACGATTTTATTATATGTATAGATTTTATGATATAAAAAATTAAAATATTATTGTACTAGCTGTGCCCGTGACTTCGTCCGTGTGGAAAATTTTCTTAAATAAAAACCCGCGTAGTTCCCGTTCCTGCGGGATTTCCGGGATAAAAACTATCCTATTTCCTTTCTCGGGTCTCAAACTATATTTGTACAAAATTTAATCCAAATCGGTTCAGTGGTTCATCATCCAAATCGGGTGGCGTGAAGAAGAGACAGGCAGACAGACAGACAGAGTTACTATTGCATTAATAATATTAGTATGGATTATGTAAACATATTTTTCATATTTTTTTTTATTTTTAACTTCCTGCCAAGTATGTAAAGGAAGTTATTGATTTTGCGTCGATTTTCGAAAATAGAGTTTTCACCATATCTTCACGTTTTGAGGTCCCAGAAACCTTTTCCGATTGTTTTCTCGATGACGTCAATATGTCTGTATGTAAGTATGTGTGTGTATGTCCTAGAAATCTTTTCCGACTATTTTCTCGATGACGTTAGTACGTGTGTATGTAAGTGTTCGTGTGTGTGTATGTGTGTGTGTATGTCTGTGTGTGTGTATGTATGTGTGTGCGTGTGTGTGTGTATAAATATCTCTTAACTCTTAACCGATAGAAACACAGTTGATAGCCTTCGACTTGATTCCACTCAACTTAGACTTTCGAAAGTTTCGAAAAGCCACAAAAAAAATTGGTGAAGCAGTAAGCTTCTATATTATCAAAAGGTTGATTTTTACAGTTTGATATCAAATATATTTGTGCTTTTTTTGCAACATTAAAAACTGATTGGTCCTTCAAATAGATCTCTACAAAACACATGTCAGAAAGAACAGTAGCCCGAGCAGTTGACTTGGAAAAGCAGAAAAAATAATGGTTTCTAAGCTTTACAACAATTGGGGCACCCGTTTTTTAAGATTACGATATTTGTGCCATATTTGATTTTTTTCCGGGTCGGACAGTTCGAAAAATGTGTTTTATAATTTTCATTCACGCACACACGCACAAACGCACAAACAGACACACGCACACAGAGACACACGCACACACGCACACATGCACATACGCAGGCACACACACACGCACACACGCAAACTCACATGCACGCACAAGCACACACACGCACGCATACGCACACACATGCACGCACACGCGCACACACACACACACACGCACGTATACGCACACGTATACACACACGCACACGAACGCATACGCATGCACACGCACGCACACACACACACACACACCTACACACACGCCCACATACGTACGCACACACAAACACACACATATACACACACACACACACACACACACACACACACACATACAAACTTTTCTGAGTTCCTGATCCGCCGTAATTTTGGTTTATTTTTCTAATAAAATTAATTAATATGGCCAACCTCTATTTCGGAAACAAAACGATCAGCTACTCTACATCAGGACATCGCCGGTAGTGCATTTAGATCACAGCCTCTAAAGCCACTTGAAAATAAGTCGCCGAAATTTTATAACAAAAAAGCAAAATTAACTGTGTTATATAT